>JACEFO010001972.1:2618674-5237349 GCA_015342445.1 Digitaria exilis | reverse complement strand
GGCCAATGCCATTTTTAATGGTATGAAGGGAAAGCGTCCCGAGGAAACGCCCGCAGGGGATGACAGGACAAAGGGCCCCTCAAAAGAAGCGGAAGCACGGCAAGAAGGGAAAAAAGCTCTGTGCACCCCGCGAAACAGGCGACGTCGAAGACGAGGCTCTCGCGGTCGACCCTAACCACAAGGGGCCTCGAGGTCCCCCGCGTGGTGGGGGCATCTTCGACGACCTCCTCAAGAAGCCATGCCCGTACCACAAGACCGCAGTCGCTCACACTCTCGAGCAGTGTGAGATGCTGTGGAAGTTTTACAACCGCATCCCTCGAAAGGACGGCAGTCAGCCCAAGGATGGCGGCGGCCAGGGCGACGACGGATACCCCGAGGTCGAACACGTGTTCTTCATTATGGGAGGCCCCGCAGCCAACCTAAAACCTCGACAGAGGAGGAGGGAACCCAGGGAGGTCCTGCTGGCCCGACCAGCGACCCCTTCGTACCTCGACTGGTCTTCAGAGACCATCTCGTTCGGTCGTGAGGATCATCCCGATCATATCCCGAACCCCAGACAGTATCCCCTCATCGTCGACCCTGTCATCGGCAACACGCGCTTCTCCAAGGTGCTCATGGACGGGGGCAGCAGCCTCAACATCCTGTATGCGCCAACTTTGGAGCTCATGGGAATCAGCACCAGTGAGCTGCGCCCCAACAAGTCCTCCTTCCATGGAGTCGCGCCTGAAAAACGCGTCCAAACTCTCGGGCAGATCGACCTACCCGTCTGCTTCGGAACCCCGGCGAACTTCCGCAAGGAAGTGCTCACCTTCGAGGTAGTGGGCTTCAAAGGAGCCTACCATGCCATCTTGGGAAGGCCATGCTACGCCAAGTTCATGGCCATCCCCAACTACATCTAGCTCAAGCTGAAGATGTCAGGGCCTCATGGAGTCATCACAGTCAGCCCAACGATCGAACACGCCTATGAGTGCGACGTCGAGAGCATTGAGCTCGCGGAGGCCCTTGCCCTCGACGAGTCTCTCATAGCGGATCTGGAGGCGATCGTCAACACGCCCCCTAACGCCAACGAACGGCAACCTGGGAGCTTCGCGCCCGCCGAGGACACCAAAACTGTCCCCCTCAACCCCGACAGCCACGACGGCAAGGTGCCGAGGATCAGTTCCTTCCTCAGTAACAAATAGGAAGTGGTGCTCGTCGACTGTCTCCGCGCCTACGCTGACATCTTTGCGTGGAGCCCCTCTGACATGCCAGGCATTCCGAGGGAGGTCGCCGAGCACTCTCTTGATATCCGCCCCCACTCCAAGCCGGTCAAACAGCGCCTCCGCCGCTTCGACGAAGTGAAACGGCGGGCGATCGGCGAAGAGGTACGCAAGCTTCTGCAGGCCGGGTTCATCAAGGAGGTTTTCATCTCGAGTGGCTAGCTAATCCTGTACTAGTAAAGAAAAAAAATGGGAAATGGAGAATGTGTGTTGATTACACCAGTTTGAATAAAGCATGCCCGAAAGTCCCATTCCCTTTACCGCGTATAGACCAGATTGTAGACTCCACGGCGGGATGTGAACTTCTGTGTTTCCTTGATGCGTACTCCGGTTACCATCAGATTAAGATGAATGAGTCCGACCAGCTCGCGACTTCCTTTATCACTCCTTTTGGCATGTACTGCTACGTTACGATGCCCTTCGGCCTTCGAAACGCCGGGGCCACGTATCAACGCTGTATGCTCCACGTCTTCGGAGATCATATAGGTCGTATCGTAGAGGCATATGTCGACGATATCGTCGTAAAAACCAGGAAGGCGGACGACCTGGTGCGCGACCTCGAGGTCGTGTTTAGCTGTCTCAGGGCGCACGGAGTAAAACTCAACCCCGAGAAGTGCGTCTTCGGTGTGCCTCGAGGTATGCTCTTGGGTTTCATTGTCTCCGAACGAGGCATCGAGCCAAATCCCGAAAAGGTCACGGCCATCCAGCAGATGGAACCGATCCGGGACCTAAAGGGCGTACAGAGGGTAATGGGATGCCTGGGATCCCTAAGCCGCTTCATCTCTCGTCTCGGGGAGAAGGGGCTACCTCTGTATCGACTTTTGAGGAAATCAGAGCACTTCACCTGGACCACGGAGGCCCAGGAAGCTCTCGATCGACTCAAAATGGCGTTAACGAACACGCCGATCCTTACCTCACCGAAAGAGGGCGAACCTCTCCTCCGCTACGTCGCAGCGACCACTCAAGTCGTCAGCGCGGTTATAGTAGCGGAAAGAACCGAGGAAGGACACACCTTGCCGGTCCAGCGACCGGTATACTACATCAGCGAAGTTCTGACCGAGACCAAGACGAGGTATCTCCACGTCCAGAAGCTGATCTACGCCATTGTGCTGGCTCGACGTAAACTACAACACTACTTCGAGTCTCAACTAGTGACCGTCGTGTCGTCCTTCCCACTGGGTGAAATCATCCAGAACCGTGAGGTCTTCGGGCGAATCTCGAAATGGTCGACGGAGCTGATAGGGGAGACCCTCACTTATGCGCCAAGGAAAGCCATCAAGTCCCAGATCTTGGCAGGCTTCGTAGCCGAATGGACCGACGCTCAGCTCCCCCCCTCGAAGTCCAGCCTCGACTGCTGGGAAATGTACTTCGACGGATCGGTGATGAAGACCGGCGCAGGCGCCGGCCTGCTCTTCATTTCACCCCACTGGGAGCACCTCCGGTACGCCGTGCGGCTCAACTTCCCCGCGTCCAACAATATGGCGGAGTATGAAGCGCTCCTTGCCGGCTTGAAAATCGCGCTCGAGCTCGGCGTTAAGCGCCTCGACATCCGCGGCGACTCGCAACTGGTCGTCGACCAGGTGATGAAGGAGTCAAGCTACCACGACGAAAAGATGGCGGCCTACTGCCAGGCGGTACGCGACCTCGAAGACAAGTTCGGCGGTCTCGAGCTTTATCACATCGCACGAAGATACAACGAGGAGGCCGATGAATTGGCAAAAATCGCGTCAGGACGAGCCACCGTTCCCCCAAACGTATTCGCCAAGGACATCAACAAGCCCTCGATTACCATCACCCCCTCGGCCAGAGCCTCGACCGCAGTCGACCCTCGAGGGGTCGCCCACGGTCCCACGAGCACGGAACTCTTGACGGATGAGGACGAGCCCATGGGGTACGAGGCTTGCTCGGAAGAAGAAGACAAAGCAAAGGCAATGGAAATCGACGAAGTCCCAACACCTCGAGACTGGCGGAGGCCGTACCTTAACTGGCTCGATCAAGGCGTTCTGCCAAACGATCGAACGGAGGCAAGGTGCGTTGCGAGAAAGGCTAAGCGGTTCCTCATCATCGAAGGGGAACTATACAGACGGGGAACCTCAGGGGTCTTGCAGCGTTGTATCGCGATACCCGAGGGAAAGGAGCTCATCCACGATATCCATGCGGGCGTGTGCGGGCATCACGATGCCGCACGCACGCTCGTAGGCAACGCCTTCCGACAAGGCTTCTACTGGCCCACCGCCGTGGCTGACGCCATGGAGGTGGTACGAACCTGCGAAGGATGCCAGTTCTACGCACGCAAGACGTACCTTCTGGCCCAGGCGCTTCAAACCATCCCCATTACATGGCCGTTCGCCGTATGGGGCCTCGACCTTGTCGGGCCAATGGCAAAAGCGCCCGGGGGCTTCACGCACCTGTTGGTGGCGGTCGACAAATTCTCCAAATGGATCGAAGCTCGACCCATCAATACAATCAAGTCTGAGCAGGCGGTGCTCTTCTTCACCGACATAATCCATCGATTTCTTCACCGACAACGGCACCCAGTTCACAGGAAAGAAGTTCTTAGAATTCTGCGACAACTTCCGCATCCGAGTGGATTGGTCGGCGGTGGCCCACCCACAAACAAACGGTCAAGTAGAACGTGCCAATGGCATGATTCTGCAAGGCCTGAAGCCTAGAATTTACAACAAGCTAAAGAAGTTTGGGCACAGGTGGGTGCAAGAACTGCCATCGGTGATCTGGAGCCTAAGAACGACCTCGAGCAGAGCAACAGGGTTCTCCCCGTACTTCCTTGTCTACGGGGCAGAGGCCATCCTCCCCACGGATCTGGAGTATGGGTCCCCTAGGCTCCGAGCGTACCAAGAACAACGAAATTGCCGGGCTCGACAGGACTCGCTGGACCAGGTCGACGAAGCTCGAGACGTGGCTCTACTCCACTCGGCAAGGTACCAGCAAAGCCTACGTCGACAACAGGCTCGAAAAGTCCGGCACCGAGACCTCTGCAAAGGAGACCTCGTCTTGAGGCTTCGGCAGGACAATCGAGGACGGCACAAGCTTACACCCTCATGGGAGGGGCCGTACATCGTCGCCGAAATCCTCAAGTCCGGGACATACAAGCTGGCTGACAAGGAGGGGCAGATCCTCATGAACGCTTGGAACATTCAACAGCTACTTCGCTTCTATCCCTAGAGTGGCCCGTGGCCCTCGAAACTTTTGTGCATACTCTAGACTTGTGCAAATCTCTTGATTAAAGTATCGGCTTTTAACCCCCACAATTTGGGAATGAATAAAACGAACTTTTGTTCCATCACGTTTCGAGAAAGGGATGGCTCTACCCTTGGTAGAACCACCCCTCCCTCGAGGGCTAAATGGGCAAGGACCCCCGAAAAAATCGTCACTTTTTTCAAAACTCCTTTGCAAACCCTCGAAGGGAACACACTAGGCGTGAAACGGACAAGGGCATGGTCGTCTGAGCCGAGTGTCCGCCTACACCTCGAGGCTGCGGTAACACCTCACTTCCCTCCGCCTAAGTCACTCACGTACGATCGATTCTAGTGGCGACTTCCTTTCGAGGCACATGCATCGGACACAATGCGCGTCGCGAAGATATCGCATGAAAATAAAACCTCGTTTAAACGAAACAAACGATGTTCGATGTAAACAAGTAGGATGTAAGCGAATTAATCTTACATCATGAAGTTCGAATTCCTATACCACTTTTTTACACTTGGGCTCGATGGCCCGAGACTTTCAGGGATTGCCCCCGCCGCCAAGGTCGTCCCAGCCGCCATCATCCTCGCCAGGGAAGAGGACGCCCTCGAAGTGGCTCGCCAGTACACGCGCCGTCTCGTCGGCAGCAGCGTCAGCTTCCTCGATCGCCGCCACTGCCTCCTCGTCGTTGAGGTTGTCGGCAACTACGTACCCGGCGGCGAGCTTCGAGAGGTCCGCTTGGTAGTGGGTCGTGACCACTCCGAGCGCCTTCCGAATCCCAAGCAGAAGGGCCTCCTTCACACGTGAGGTAAAGTGCCCCCCAAGCGCTCAAAGGCGGCTGGCGAGGGAACTGCCGGACTGCACGTCGGCACCAGCAATTTCGTTGCAGGCCGCCAAGGCAGCCTGCACCAGCTCATCGAGCTCACGCTGGGTCGCCGAGTGTGCCACCAGCAGCGCCTCCTTCGACTCTGTCTCGGCCTGGAGTGCCTGCCTCAGCGCTACACCAACAAGGCTGTCAGAAACGAAAAAAGAACAAAGCAAAAAAGATCGAGACCCGAGCAAAATCGGCTTACCCTCGACTTGACCCTAGGCAGCCTCGAGGGCTTTTTCCCCCTCTCGAGCTTGCCGCTCCGCCGTGGCCCGAGCCGCCTGCTCTAGCTCGAGCTGGTCTCGAGCCTCCACCAAGAGACGCCGCTCCTGTCCAAGCGCCGACTCCGTCGTCCCA
Source organism: Digitaria exilis (assembly GCA_015342445.1). Lineage (NCBI taxonomy): Eukaryota > Viridiplantae > Streptophyta > Magnoliopsida > Poales > Poaceae > Digitaria > Digitaria exilis. Next base: position 5,231,661 of record JACEFO010001972.1, on the reverse strand, counting down.
CGCGCGGCTCGCTCATTGTCCAGCCAAGTGTTGGTGTTCGCGAGCTGATCGCGCATGGTACGAACTGTGTCGTCCAGGCAGGAGATAACTTCGCCCTTCTCTCGACACTCGGTGGCGGCCCGGTCTCGAGCATCTTGAAGATCGGCCAGTTGGCAGTCTCGAACTTCCACCGCCCCCGATAAACGACGGAGCTCCAACAGCATCGCCGCAATTTGGTCGTTCTTTGCGAACGCCTCCTTGCGGAGTTCCTGTGTAAGACGAGCTAAGCATCATCTGAAAAACAATTGCGACAAAACACCGGCTGCAGCGAAACACATCTGGTGGACCTTGCCGGCCTCATCATGGAGACGGAGAACGTCTCGCAGCGCCCGGACAACATCCTGACCGTGCGCCAACTGGACGTCCTATAGTCGCTCTTCCGCGACGGCTTCACGAACGAATTGTTCGGGAAGCTCGCTGCGGGATTGCCACATCACGGGGGATCCACGTTCGTTGACACGGGCAGGTATCCCGCTGGGCTTGGCCGACGCTGGCCCCGTTGGAAGCGTGACGAGGGTCGACGGCGCGGCCCCGCCACTCTCGTGCTCCCGCGGCACAGGGGCTCGCACCTCTAGAGCCTCGGCCAGCTCCGATAGATGGGGAAACCCGCCACCAGGGGCCCGTTCCACGCCCCCCTCACGCGGGGGGGGCACCGCGACGTCTGCCTCCACGAGCGCCACAGACAGCTCCTCGACGAGAGGAGCCCCCTAGGCGCGGGGGTGGCGTCCTCAGTCCGAGCAACCTTGGCGCGGGGCTCGACGGCGCCCTCGAGGAGTTGAGGCGGCCTTGTTTGTCGGGCCCAGGAGCTGCGAGGACGGGTGGGGCGACGAGCTTGGCCCAACTTTAAGGGCCTTGGTCGGCGCAAGGGAAGGTATGGCCCGTGCACCAGACCGGCTGCGCCAGGAAAAAATCCAGTCAAAAACAAAAATGAAGCCTCGACGAACAAGTAAGCGACGAAGAAAACTTACCGAACGATGGGCAACTTCCGCTTCAGCCTCGGGGCTGAGACAGGAGCCACCCTCGAAACCTCCTCGCCTCCTGTGGAGGCGTCGGCCTCCCCTTGGGAAGCCTCTACGCCCGGCCCATGAGCTGGGGCTTCCTCGACAGCGCCAGGCCGCTCGGGTGCCTCGCCTCGCTCTTGGGGTCTCTCGAGGGCAGCCTCCGCTGCCCCCGACGGACTCCCAAGGGCAGGCACCGTGTACGACAGCGGAGCCTCAAGGTCGATAGGCTCTCCGCTGCCGCCCCCGGACGCTGCAGCCAGGACGGCCCCACCAGGGGAAGCTCGAGAGGAGATGGGAAGCTCGAGAGGAGACGGGCTCCTCGCCCCACCGTCCTCCTCGGACCCCTCACCTGCGGGATCCGGGGAAGTCTCCGGCATCGGGAGTGGAGAGAGCCCTTGCCTCTCCCGCTCGCGGTTCTCCTCCATGTGCTTCGTCTTCTTCCGCTCCTTCCGCTTCTGCTGCGCCTCCTTCCGATCCTTCTCCTGCTTTGCCCGCTTAGCGAGGGCGCGGTTGGCGGCCCTGTCCTCAGGGACAGGGCGCTTGGAAGTGTGGCCGCGGGACAGCCCCTACGAAACACCAGTCACAAGGTAAAAAACACGCGAAAACGGGACATAAGGCAAATACGAAGGTCGAAAGACGCTTACGAAGCTCATGTAGCCATCCTCGGGCGGCATGGGCACTGCCCACGGGTTGTCCGCCAACCGGTCGACGGCACGCCGCGCCCGCTGAATGGCGACGACGTCGGACAACGGCTCCGCCGCCATCGCTGTGCCGGATACGTCGGCACCCGGAACCATCCCAAACAGCGAGAGCCTCCTCTGCATGAGGGGAAGCACCCGCCGCGGATGGAAGTTCGCGATGACTCCACTGGCGGTGAGGCCGTGCCTCGACAGGCGCTGAAGCGCCTCGACCAGAGGAGCGAGCTTGTCCTTCTGCTCTGGCGGTGACACCTCGTAGCTCCAGCAATCCAGCTTCTCCGTCAGCACCTTGCCGGTGTAGGACGGCAGACGCCCCCCGTCGTTGCGAAGGTAGAACCATCCCTTGTCCCAATCTTGGTTATTGGAAACCATGGAACAAGGGATGTAGAGGACCCTACGGCTCCTCCGGACTTGGAGCACGAGGCCACCAGCGCGAGCAGGGCGACGAACCCCCTTGGAAACACCCTCTAAGAAGAGCTCGCCGAAGAAGAGGTGGCGCCACAAGTCCCAGTGGGCCTCGATGCCCAAGAAGCCCTCGCAGACGGCGACGAATACCACCGCCTAGGAGATCGCGTTGGGCGAGAAGTTGTACAGCTCCACCTTGTAGTGGAAGCACAGCGCCCGCATGAATCGCCCCGCCGGGACGCCGAAGCCTCGCTCGTGGAGGCGAACGAGGCTGACGACGTAGCCCGCCGGCGGGGCGGGCTCCGTGGCGGCCCCCGGCGAAATCCAAACCGGCGGTTCACCGTCGATGTTTGGCGGCAGCACTCCGACTTCCACGAGCCCCTCCAGACAGGTCTTGGTGGCGGTCGATGGCTTCCATGGCGCGGGATCGACGAGTTGGACCATGGCGACAGGTGGAAGCTTAGGCGAGAGAGGAAGACAACGCAAGAGCGAGAAGGCAAAGGCTAGAAGGCAAAGGGTAGAAGGCAATGGAGGCGTACCCTTGGCAGGAGCCCTGCCGCGCTATTTATACTCCCCCGCGGAGCAAGGCGCGGCAGGACGCCAGCCGTGACACGCCAGCCCCCTAGGCTGACACTCAGGCCCGCCCCGGGAGACGTAACGGCACCGGCCGCGTCAACCGCGCTAACCGCGTTAGCTGCGCCGCAATACTCGTGGAGTCCGGCGCAGTAAACGTGCGGTCGTGTCGAAATCGCACCTGCACGCTTCGCTTGAAAAGGCGCGCCCACTTCTCCCACGAAACCACGATATCTTCCTCGGTGGTCATCATGACCCACGCGAAACGAGGAATGGTGCATTCAAGGCGCCAACCCTCGAAGGGAAGCCTCAAAGCTCGAACGCTCGAGGAAGACCCGTCGAGGGACAAAGGCCTCGAAAGCCTCGACATGGCCTTAGTTCCTCGATTTTCAGCTTGTTCTGCAACGTCTCAGCCCAATCTTCACATTGCTCATCGGATCATCTCATGCATTCATCCGATCCGATAACCTCTGCTTTGGATCTTCATGATTAGTAACTTGCTATTTGGATTTATGGATACATGTTCACAAATATATTAGTACAAATAATTATGTTTTTACTCAATCTGACGGGTGGACCCAGCAGGCTGCTGATGCCATTGATTCGCAGCCGGCCCCACGCCTCCGGTCCCGTGGGCCCTCCTTTGCTTTGCTCGCCTCACCGGGCCCCACCAAGCCACACACGAAAAAAGCCAAACATTCTTCTTCGCCCTTCGCCGCCGCCGCTTTCGATCCCTCTCCCGGCGCGCTCCGAACCGGCGAACCTCGCTGCCTTCGAGGGAGATTCGCCTCTTCCCGGCGCAGGCCGGCGGCTTAGATTTGGGAGGAGGAGGAGGAGAAGGAGCGAGGCGGCGGGCAAGATGAGGCTGCTGCGGGTTGCCACGTGCAACCTCAACCAGTGGGCGATGGACTTCGACACCAACCTGCGCAACGTCAAGGAGTCCATCGCCCGAGCCAAGGCCGCCGGAGCCTCCGTCCGCGTCGGCCCCGAGCTCGAGCTCACCGGCTACGGCTGCGAGGACCACTTCCTCGAGCAGGACACCACCGCGCACGCGTACGTCACGCACTGCTGTTTCATTTAAACCAAGTAGCGAGTGGAAGATGGCAGGTTCTCATGTGCTGCAACCTTAAATCTTTCCGCAATTTTGGAAATCTACTAGTTGCACTTGGTAGAATCAACTATTTCTGAAGCACTGTGGTGGAATCACTCACTTTTACTTGACTACTTCATTAAGGTAGAATCGGTTACTTCCATCGACTTCAGTAGAATCAGTTACATAGTTACTGATACTTCAGTTTGGTAGAATCAACTTAATTTGTTTAATCAGTCTTGTCTAGAAAAGTTGTTTCTGTGCTAGGCAGTGAACATGTAAATAACTGATATGTCAGAAACTGAATGTATGGCAAGGTAACCAAATGCACATTCTATTTAAGTTGTATTTTCCTGAATTCGAGGACTTTGAGCAGTTCCAGTCCATCTATCTTGATAGAGGTGATGAACATGCAGTGCTTATTTTGAACACACTATATTACTGCTGTATTCATTCATGTTTTAATGTCCGTATATTTATGCACCATTTGACATGGTTTACAGTTTTTTCTCTTTTTCTGTTGACTGCTGCATATCAACCTGCAGGTGGGAGTGTTTAAAGGACATTTTAACTGGGGACTATACAGACAACATCTTATGCAGCATAGGAATGCCAGTTATTTTCAATAGCGTACGTTATAATTGCCAGGTATTCTGCCTAAATCGCAAGATAATAATGATTCGACCAAAGATGTCCCTTGCAAATGATGGAAATTATCGGGAATTTCGGTGGTTTTCTGCTTGGACATTTAAAGATGAGATTGTTGAGTTTCAACTCCCTATTGAAGTCTCAGAGGCTATATCCCAGGATACTGTGCCTTTTGGTTATGGTTACATACGATTCTTAGATGTGTAAGTACAAATGCTGCTTGGTCTTATTTTTTTAATGTAATTTCAGCTTCCGACTTTTCTAGTGAACATGTTAGAGAAGACCATTCGTTTGTTACATGTATTTAAAAGTCAATTTGTCCTGTACGTGATGTCAAAGATCTCCATTGAAACATTTTTCAAATTGGCTTGGGTATTCAAATGAAATTGGATATACCCTCTGATAATTTGTACATTAAATGATAAAAGCATTGTTAAGTATTAGTTACTATTTGGTTTTTTTTTGTTTAATTTGTTATGTACAGATCTTTGGCTGCTGAAACCTGCGAAGAGCTCTTTACAGCAAATGCTCCTCGGATTGACTTAGCATTGAATGGTGTTGAGGTTTTCATGAATGCAAGTGGAAGCCACCATCAGCTGCGGAAACTCAATCTTCGGATTGATTCCATAAGGAATGCAACCAAAACATGTGGCGGTGTCTACATGTATGCTAATCAGCAGGGATGTGATGGCAGTCGCCTTTATTATGGTATCTCAAAATGTTCTGCTTGGATTCTTGTAATTTCTTTTTATGACGTGACACTTTGAGTGTTAAAACCTGTCAACTAATTTGTTATCATTTCCCATGCGATATTCATGCCTGTTTTTATTCTTACTTGACAAAAATGGGCGTTCACTATATTCACATAATATTATCCACTGCACCAAAAACGAGAAGCAGAATGCCTTTTATTCCCCTCAATTTGTTGGAGGTTGTACTACAGCAACTATACGGATGATACATGGCATGGCAATTTGAGCCTGCTGGTTTTGGGTGGACTTTCAGAGGGATGTGGTATTATGGATTTTTTTTAAAGTTTCCATTGTACAAATAACTCCTGTGATTTTCTATACCTTGTAGATGCTGATGGCTGGGGTAACAGATGGTTATCCGTTACCACATATTACTGGGCGCTGAAATTTAATTGTTTCCTTCTAATTTTTTTTTTGAAGTGGCTTCTTATAGAGCTGTTTACAGAAGATTCACTAATTATGCCTACTGTTTTCCATTTTAAGGACTCTGATGAATGATATTCCTGTTTTGGCCCTTTCTTCCTTAATCAGCAATAGTTTGTTATGTTAATCATATTCATTCGAGGAAATTGAAAGTTTGTTTTAAATCTTTCTCACTAGATGGTTGTTGCTGCATTGCGGTAAATGGTGATTTGGTAGCCCAGGGATCCCAATTCTCATTAAAGGATGTAGAAGTGATGAATGCTCTGGTGGATCTTGATGCTGTAAGTTCTAAATCCTTGAGGTGATTTTTGTGTTGCATAATCCTGTGAGTATTTTTCGGATAGTACTAAAAACTGGTATGTGGGTTGAGGCAAAAACCATACATTCAGCTAGAAGTCTCCCCAATTTTCTATATCTGCATCTGAATTCTGAAACACCTTCCCTTTCTTTTATCCTGTCTGCACAAAAAGAATATTTCTTAAAAATTTATGACATCGCTATGGGTGCAGTATTTAGTTCAGCTGCTAACCTGGTATATCCATTCCCTGATTTTACTTATTCTTCACATCCATAAAGAGACTTCTTATTGAGTGTTTGCCTATTTACAGTTCTCCAAGGTCCATTTTGATCCCCCTTTACTATATTTCTGTGGCTTTAAGCTTGGAGCTGTAACTTGCTAGCTATCTTGCTGCAGCCTTAATGCAAATATGAGATATATTTTGGCACAGCTAATCATTGTTTTGTGCAACCAGGTATCAAGTTATCGAGCATCTGTTTCTAGTTTCAGAGAGCAAGCAAGCCACAGAACAAATGTACCTTTTGTGAAGGTACCATATAAGCTCTGCCAATCATTTCGGAGTGGAATGATTCCAACTAGTCCAGTGCAGGTTAGTTGTGTCAGTCCAATATTTGAGATTCTTTGTATGATAATTGTATATATGGTATATTTGGTTATTGTCTTTGTACCATATCTGAAAGGGTCTCGGGCATTCTTCCGGTGACTCAACAGTAATAGACCAGTCACCTGATTGTGGAGTACCTGCTAACTCATCCATGGTTAACCACACATCATATATAACAACGGACGCATTTCAGAAGTATTTCACAGTAGAGCCCAACTGGTTAGTCTTGAATTGGGCTAAGATATGGGCCAATGCTTGGAGCTCAACTGGTTGGAATTACACAATCCTTGGTTAAATTTTCTGTGTAGCGCAGAACAAAATACGTACGGCAAAGAAAATGCTTGGAGCCCAACTTGTTTGGAGTTTCGCAATCCTTGGTTAACTTTTCTGTGTAGTGCTTGTTAGAGTGGAATATTCTCTGTATTGCCACTCAAACCCTAGAAGGGTGAGATATATACAACACTACATGGGCCTCTATATGGGCCAGGCCTATGGGCCTCTATACACTCCAACACCCCCCCGCAGTCTGAGCTACCGATGCAGCGGTACTGAAGACTGGACAAGAAAGTCTGAGCTACCGACGCAGCGGTGCTGAAGATTGGACAATAAAGAGGACAGAGACACAACACCCCCCCCCCCGCAGTCTCAACTAGCCACTGGTTACGTTGAGGAGTGGCTAGTTTAGACTGGACCGGAACTCAGAGAACGTCGAGGAGGGTAGTCGCTTGGTGAAGATATCGGCGAACTGGGAGGTGGTCGGGACGTGGAGGACCCGGACCTGCCCGATGGCGACTCGGTCGCGAACGAAGTGCAAGTCGATCTCCACATGCTTCGTCCGCTGGTGCTGAACCGGGTTGGTGGAGAGGTAGATGGCGCTGACGTTGTCGCAGTAGACGAGCGTGCTCTTGGTGAGCGGGCTGTGGAGCTCCGCCAAGAGCTGTCGTAGCTAGGACGCCTCAGCCACGCCTTTGGCAACCGCGCGGTACTCCGCCTCGGCACTAGAGCGGGAGACCACCGGCTGCCGCTTGGACGACCAGGAGGCGAGGTTGCCGCCGAGGAAGACGGCGTAGCCCGAGGTAGACCGACGGGTGTCGGGGCAGCCGGCCCAGTCAGCGTCGGTGTAGATGACGAGCTTGGTGGAGGGGGACCGGTGAAGGGTGAGGCCGCAGTCCACCGTGCCCCGAACGTACCTCAGCAGGCGCTTCAGGGCAGCAAGGTGTGCCTTGCAAGGGTCGTGCATATGGAGGCAGATCTGCTGGACTGCGTAGGCGATGTCCGGCCTGGTGAAGGTGAGGTACTGCAGAGCCCCGGCCAGACTCCGGTAGGCCGTCGGGTCAGCAACAGGAGGGCTCTCCTCAGCCGAGAGCTTGCCCTGGGTGTCGACTGGAGTGGCGCAGGGCTTACAGTCAGCCATCCCTGCCCGCTCCAGGATGTCGAGAGCGTACTGTCGCTGGTGGAGGAAGAGACCGGAAGGACAGGGCTCCACGGTGACTCCCAGAAAGTGGTGGAGCACGCCCAGGTCCTTCATGGCGAACTCCTGCTGTAGAGAGTGGATGATACTCTGGAGCAGGGGCTGACTGGACGCCGTGAGGATGATGTCGTCGACATACAACAACAGATAGGCAGCCTCGGTGCCTCGGCGGAAGACGAACAGCGAAGTGTCCGACTTGCACTCGGTGAAGCCCAGCGAGGTCAAGAACGTGGCGAACCGAGAGTACCACGCCCGGGGAGCCTGCTTCAAGCCATGGAGTGACTTGTTGAGGCGGCACACCAAATCGGGACGACCGGTGTCGACGAACCCCGTCGGCTGGCTGCAGTAGACGGTCTCGGTGAGAGTCCCTTGAAGAAAGGCGTTCTTCACGTCCAACTGGTGAACCGGCCACGAGCGCTGGAGAGCCAGCGAGAGAACCGTTGTCTCATCGTAGTCCACACCAGGCCACTGGTGAAGCCGCGAAGAACTCAGCGAGCCTTGTAGCGCTCCAGGGACCCGTCAGCCCGGCGCTCGTGGGTCCAGATCCACTTGCCGGTGACGACGTTGCCACCAGACGGACTCGGTACGAGTTCCCACGTCTGGTTGGCAAGAAGGGCCGCGTACTCCTCCATCGCACGATGCCAGTGAGGGTCAGCCAGAGCCTCGCGGACGGAGGAGGGTACCGGAGAGACCCCCGGCTCACTCTCGACGGCAGAGAGGGCCGCAGGTCGCGTGACGCCCGCCGCCCGCCGTGTCACCATGGGATGGGTATGGTCAGGATCCCGATGGACAGCAGGCGGGTGGTACACGCCCGGATCGACGCGGGAGCTGATCCGAGGGCGGGCTGGCGGCGCCGAGGGAGGAGGCGGTGGCGGGAGCGACGTCGCCGGTCCCGGCACCGGCCGTCGCCGGTAGACGTGCATGGGCTGCCAGGAGCGTGCCGGGAAGCCCGGGGGCACGAGGGGGGCCGGTAGACGCTCCGGGGCCGCACTGGTCGCGGCAGTGGATTCCGGGGCCGCGTGTGGTACGACCGGGGACGCCGGGGCCGCGCGTGGCGCGGTGGGGGACGTCAGGGCCGCGCGTGGCGCGACGGCGGGGGGCTCCGGGCCACCCACGGGCCGGTAGGAGCCACCGGGAGCGGTGACACCGGACTAGGAACACCTGTAGAGGGAGGATAAATAGAAACTGGTGGTGGAACCACCGGGTCAGTCGGAAAGAGGGACTCTAGCTCAGGGTCGGGAGACGGGGTGGTAGAGGTGGAGTAAGGAAAATCTGACTCGTCAAAGACGACGTGCCGGGTGATGAGGATACAACGGGAGGTAAGATCAAAGCAGCGGTACCCCTTGTGATCAGGGGAGAAACCGAGAAACACACAACGAGTCGAGCGGGGCGCGAGCTTGTGAGTAGTAGCGGAGGTTTTAGGGTAGCACGCGGCTGCCGGCCATGGCGGCGGCGGCAGGAGGAGTGGCTGGCGGCGGCTGGGTTGGGAGGGGAGGAGTATCAGACTAGGGTTTTCACCTTCTCTCTCCTCCCCTCCCAACCCAGCCGCCGCCATGGCCAGCAGTCGGCCGCCGGCTCCTCCCCTCCCTCCCCTCCCTTCTCCTCTGCTCCCACGACGGATCCCGACGCCGCCGCCGCCACCACCGCCGCTCCTGCCGCACGGCGCGGCTGGCGCGGGCGGATCCGGCGCTGCCGCGTCTGGCGCGGCCAGATCCAGCGCTGGTGCGGCTGGCGCAGCCGCAGGCGCGGCTGGAGTAGGAGCTGGCCCAGCTGGCCCAGGCGGGGCCAGCGCTGCTGCTGCTGCGGCCGCTGGTGCTGGGCTGTGGCCGCCCCTGCAGCAGCCGCCACAAGCCCCTTCGCTCCCTCCCCTCCAGCAGCCACGGCTCTCTCCGACACACGAGCAGTCCCTGCTCCTCCAGCCGCCCCCTCTCCCTCTTCCGGCGCAGGGGCCGGAGCAGCCGCCGCCTCTGACCCCGGAACTCGCAGCCGCCTACCACGCAGAGCTCACCGCTCTCGCGACCGCCGCGGGTCTCGCCAACCCCACGGGCCTCGCCCGCCTCGCGTGCACCGCGGGCCCGCGCGGCTACGCGGGCTCCCTCCCTCTCGACGGAGGGATGCGGGTCTTCGACCCCGCGGTCTCAGCGAGCCGTCCTCTCCGCGACACGGGAAGCAGGTCTCCGACGGGGCCGTGTCGGCCGAAGCAGCCCTCGCCGCCGCCCTTAGTACGGCCAAGGCAGAGGCCGCGGCGGCTGAGGAGCGGCTTCGCGCGGCCTCTGCCACCTGGGCGTGTGAGCGTGCCACCGCTGACGCTCTCGCTCGCCGGGTTGCCGGGGCTGAGCGTTACCTCCATCCCCCTCCAGCTCGCAGCCCGTCGTCCCCTACAACGACTTCGGTGCCTCTTCGTCACGCCCGCCTCCACTCGAGAACTCTCGCGGCCATCTTCCCGACCCAGTGGTCACCCAGCTCCATCTTCAGGCTCTTGGTGTCCAGCACATCCGGGGGTTGGTCAGCATTGTCCTCGACTCTTCGTCCACCTCCTACAACCGTTGGCGGGACCAGGTGCTCATGGCTCTCCGGCGCTACCACCTCACCGACCACGTCCTCGCCGACACCCCTGAGGCCGCACGGGACACGACCTGGCACCTCCTCGACACCGTTGGCTTGTCCTGGATCTCTGGGACCGTCGCCCAGGATCTCCAGGACTCCGTCAACACTCTCGGCGACACCGCACGTGCTGCTTGGCTGTCCTGAAGGAGCTCACACGACGTCCCCAGGCGCCCCTGACTCCCTCGTCCTCGTCCACCGCACTTGTAGCCCCTCCGCCGATCCCTGCGACTCCGCCAGCCGCCTCTCTTCTCAGTGCTCCTCCCCCCGGGCCGAGCGGGGGTGGGGGAACCGTGGTGGCCGTCGTCGCCGAGGGGGGGGGGTCGAGGCGGCTCTGGTGGGGGACGTCAGGGACCACAGACTCCGCCTGCACCCGGTGGACCTTCTCCTGCCCATGGTGGTGCGCCCTGGCCATCCTTCTCCAACCTATGGTCAGGGCGCATCTCGATGTGGCCCTTTCAGGCTCCGAGCGGAGGGCCTCGTCCTCAGCCTGCGGCTTTGCTCGCGGGCCCGGCTCCGCCGGCCATGACGTCCTGGACTCCACCCACCCAGCCCGGCCTGCCACCCTTCTGGCCGAGAGGATGGGACCAGGCGGCGCTGGCTCAGTCCTTCAGCACCATGGGCCTGACTCCGCCAAGCAACGCCGAGTGGATCGCCGATTCGGGGGCCTCGTACCATACGGCCCCTAATCCTGGTATACTTTCTTCCGTCCACTCCCCACCTGTCTCTTGTCCTTCTTCCATCATGGTGGGGAATGGTTCATGTCTTCCTGTCACTTCTGTGGGCACTGCTCCTGGTCCCTTTCGTCTTTCCAATGTTCTTGTTGTCCCTTAGATGGTTCACAACCTTCTTTCTATTCGTCAGTTTACTGCCGACAACTCTTGTTCATTGACTCTTCTGGTCTTACTGTGAAGGATCTGGCTTCTCGGCGCCCACTCCTCCGATGTGACAGCCCGGGACCCCTTTACACATTCCGCCTCCCGTCTTCCGCTGCTCCGACCTCGACTTCTTCTGATTCGTCCGCTGCTTTCGCCACCACATCTACTTCCACGACTTGGCACCGTCGGCTCGGTCATCTCGGCCACGACGTTTTGGCCCGTCTCAGTCGTAGCACAGGTCTCCCATGTACTAGGGCTCCTGATGAGCATCTTTGTCATGCGTGCCAGTTGGGTCGTCATGTTCGACTTCCTTTTTCTTCTTCTTCGCATGCGAGACATGCTTTTGATCTTGTTCATTATGACTTATGGACATCTCCTGTACTCAGCATTTCTGGCTATAAATATTACTTGGTGGTGGTGGATGATTTTTCTTGTTACTCGTGGACTTTTCCCTTGAGAGCAAAGTCTGATGCTTTTCCTACCCTTCTCCACTTCTTTGCTTGGGTTTCTACTCAGTTTGGTCGCACTGTGAAGACTGTTCAATGTGACAATGGTCGTGAATTTGATCACCACACTTCTCGTGACTTCTTTGTCACTCAGGGGATTCAGCTGTGTATGTCCTGCCCGTACACCTCTTCCCAGAACGGCAGGGCTGAGCGGATGATTCGCACCACAAACGATGTCATTCGCACCCTTCTCATTCAGGCCTCTCTTCTAGCCAGATTCTGGGCTGAGGCTCTCCATACAGCTACTTATCTGCTCAACCGCCTTCCCTCCACTGCCATTTCTGCCCCCACTCCACACCATGCTCTCTTCGGTACTCCTCCCAGCTACGATCACCTTCGTGTCTTCGGTTGCGCGTGCTACCCTAACACCTCCGCTACTACTCCTCACAAGCTCGCGCACCGCTCGACTCGTTGTGTGTTTCTCGGTTACTCCCCTGATCACAAGGGGTACCGCTGCTTTGATCTTACGTCCCGTCGTATCCTCATCTCCCGGCATGTCGTCTTTGACGAGTCAGATTTTCCTTACTCCACCTCTACCACCCCGTCTCCCGACCCTGAGCTGGGGTCCCTCTTTCCGACTGACCCGGTGGTTCCACCACTAGTTTCTATTTATCCTCCCTCTACAGGTGTTCCTAGTCCGGTATCACCGCTCCCGGTGGCTCCTACCGGCCCGTGGGTGGCCCGGAGCCCCCCGCCGTCGCGCCACGCGCGGCCCCGGCGTCCCCGGTCGTACCACACGCGGCCCCGGAATCCACTGCCGCGACCAGTGAGGCCCCTGAGCGTCTACCGGCCCCCCTCGTGCCCCCGGGCTTCCCGGCACGCTCCTGGCAGCCCGTGCACGTCTACCGGCGACGGCCGGTGCCGGGGCCGGCGACGTCGCTCCCGCCACCGCCTCCTCCCTCGGCGCCGCCAGCCCGCCCTCGGATCAGCTCCCGCGTCGATCCGGGCGTGTACCACCCGCCTGTTGTCCATCGGGATCCTGGCCATACCCATCCCATGATGACACGGCGGGCGGCGGGCGTCTCGCGACCTGCGGCCCTCTCTGCCGTCGAGAGTGAGCCGGGGGTCTCTCCGGTACCCTCCTCCGTCCGCGAGGCTCTGGCTGACCCTCACTGGCGTCGTGCGATGGAGGGTTAGAGTGGAATATTCTATGTATTGCCACTCAAACCCTAGAAGGGTGAGATATATACAACACTACATGGGCCTCTATATGGGCCAGGCCTTATGGGCCTCTATACACTCCAACAGTGCTGAACAAAATACGTACTCCAGACTCCAGAGCATCTTGAGTATCTTTTAAGTTCTTTCCTGCAAATATCATAGCTATTGCCAACACTTTTTTTCCTCGAACAACACAGGAGAGCTGCGTGTCGTTTCATTAAGATAGAAAGAAAGTACAAAAGACTAGGGACAGCCCCTAAACTCAGTACCAACACAACACCACACCCACACTAACACCACATTAGACTAGCGTGCCACTTATACAGGAAATAAACATTACCCCTGACCAAGGCTACCATGCCTAGGACTCTAGGAGGCAGGTGGAATTGACCAAGTGAGCAGCTCAGTAAAGTTTGTGGCTCCCACCATGCCCCAGAGAGTACATTCATTACTTATAGTCTGAAGGATGACCTGAATGCTTGGTTGGACAACACTGATTGAACATCTCTGCTTTAGGCTGAGAAAACATTACATAAAATTATTGGTATCCTCTCATTATTTTGTTTTTTTACTAAGTGCTCCTAGATTAAATCCTCCCTTGTTTCTCTCTGTAGTCTGGCCCCCTTCTAGCACACTGGTGTGTCATTGTGAATGCTGTGTTGAAGGGTATTAGGGGTAACCTTTTTCTATCACGTCCATCTTTGATATTGCAGATTATGTATCACTGTCCTGAAGAGGAGATTGCATTTGGACCTAGTTGTTGGTTGTGGGATTATTTAAGGAGGAGCCAAGCATCAGGATTTTTGCTTCCACTTTCCGGTGGTGCGGATAGTTCATCTGTTGCAGCGATAGTCGGTTGCATGTGCCAGCTTGTCATAAAAGGTCAGATATACTTATCATCTTCCCTTTTCTGTCATTTTAGCAGAAGATTCTTTTAAATGCCTTCAAAATGTAGTCTACAGGACAGTTGAGGGGCACCTGACTAGTACGGCTATGGTTCATGTCATCACATAAAAAATTAGAGTTTGGCCTAACTCACATTCTGAACTGTGATACATTCTCTTTGCCTGCAGTTTGGTTATGTTATTACCTCTACCTACCGTTTATCAAGTTCTTTGGTGTGCACCATGTTTTGATTGTAATCATTTTGGCTGCTAGATCCTATTAGTACCAGAGAATAGTTACTGTGGCAATATTATCATATCTTTTACAGTAGTATGGATGCATTACGATACATATTTCTTCATTAACCTTGACATCTTGTCAAAAGAATTAATTAATAATAGTCATATCTACAACATGCAGATATAGAGAAAGGAGACGAGCAAGTTAAGGCAGATGCTCTGCGGATTGGGCAGTATAAAGATGGGGAGATTCCCACAGACAGCAGAGAACTGGCTAAACGTCTATTTTACACTGTTTACATGGGAACAGAAAACAGGTGACTTTTGTTTTCAGATGACCTCATTCTAATGCATGCCTCAACCTTTTTTTTTTTCTCGAATACGCAGGAGAGCTGCGTATCATTATATTAGTAGAGAGGAAAAAACGATCCCTTACAAGCCTCACCCCCTCACTCCGGATCGAGCTGTGAGGGGCTGGTTTACAAAGACACTGGTGTGACTTTACAGAAAAACTCTAGGGACAGACCTGACCTCACACACTACCTTCTAACAATCTATCCAGCAGCCTCAGCCTGACCAATACTCAAAGAGGTTAGCCTCCGAGCACCAGCCATGCACCAAAGGTGGTGTTCATCCCTAAAAGCCCTTAACAGCTCATCTATGCAAGGGTTAGCACCCTCGAACACACATAGTTGCGGTGCTTCCAGAGTACCCAGGCTCCCAAGATAACCAAAGAGTTGAAACCTTTTCGCTTGATCTTTTGAACTTTTTTAGCACTCTTTCTCCACCACTCAGCAAAAGAAGTCTCTTCCTGTACTGGTGTACATCCCTGCAGGCTGGAAGGGGAAAACACCCTGAACCAGAATTCCCTTGCAAACACACAATTGGTAAGGATGTGCTGTACAGTCTCATCTTCCTGATCACAGAGGGGGCAGAGATTAGGGTGTGGTCAATTCCTTTTGGCTAATCTATCGGCCGTCCAACATCTGTTACGCACTGCTAACCAGATGAAGATTTTGCACTTTGCTGGGGCCCAAGTCTTCCAGATGCGCCGCCATGGTTCAAAGGAGATGGCCCCATTAAAGAAAGCTCTATAGGTTGATTTTGCTGTGTACTGACCAGACATGTCAAATCTCCAAATGTGGCCATCTTCTTCTTCATCCAGTTCAATCTCCACCAAAGTATTTGCCAAATGGAATAGTTCAAATATGCCGATCATTGAGAGTCCACTCTGTATATCCCTTGTCCAATTCTGGTTTGGTAAGGCATCTGCCACAAATCTTTGATTCTGAGTTCCTTTTGGTACTGCCGCTACAACCAGAGGCGCGAGGTCATTGACTGAACAACCCATAATCCATCTGTCTTTCCAGAATAGAGTATCTCTGCCATTACCAACTCTAGTTTCAACGGCAATCTAAAATATAGCAGTCGCATGTTGATGTACAGGGATATCCAAGCCACTCCATGGTCTGTCCTTGTCTGTTTTTCTGAACCAAAGCCAACAGGCTTGTAATGCCCACCCCATAATTTGGAGACTGGGAATTCCTAGGCCGCCCAGGTCCAGGGGCCTTTGCACCTTGTCGCAAGCAACTAAACAGCTTCCTCCATTAACTTGTTGCCGACCTTTCCACAGAAATCCTCTCATGTATTTGTCAATGGTTTTAGTAAACCATTTTGGGACATTGATGGCAATCAGCACATGTATTGGTAATGCCGACATCACGAACCTGACCCAAACCGCACACCCTGCCATATTCATAAGGTTTGCTTTCCAACTTGGTAGCTTGTCACCAACCCTTTCAATCCAGGGAAGAAGGTCAGCTTTCCTTAGCTTTTTATCTGAAATTGGCAATCCTAGATACTTGCAAGGAAACTCAGCTAAAGCGCAAGCCATTGATGAAGTGATTTCAGAGAGTTCTGGTTGTGCACACCGGATTGGGATAGCACAACTTTTCTGAAAATTGGTCCTGAGACCCGAGGCTTCCCCAAAGCTGTCCAATAGTCTAGTAGTCAAGAGCATCTCATCTTGGTTTGGTTGAATGAAGATTGCTACATCATCTGCATAAAGTGATATCCTCTGCCTTATCACACCCTGTGCAAGTGGCTGCAAAAGCCCAAACTCTGCTGCCTTGCCGAATAGACTATTAAGGACATCCATCACAAGAATGAAGAGCATGGGGGATAGGGGACCGCCTTGACGCAGCCCTCTCTGATGCCGAATTGGCTCCCCAGGCTCTCCATTGACCAATATCCTTGTCGAGGCTGTGGCAAGTATTTAATGTGCATCGAATTATTCTTTTGCGAGTGCCTATGTTAGAATGCTTATTTCTACTGTATGTGCTCTTAAACAATATTATACTTTTTATGAACAGCATGGTATTTGATCTGAGGGAATGAGGCTGTTAACCTTGTATATGAATCAACACAAAAAGTCCAAAAGTTAGGATATTCTCCATAACTGCATGGGGAATGTGCAGCAGAGAAATCAATGTGTATTTGCACAAAATCCCTAGTGTCTCAGTATGGAAAAGAAACTTCAATATGAAATTATTGTAAAAAATAAATGAGTGCTCGATCCTTGTATTGGATCATAGCTAGATAGCCGTAGTTCTTTTTGCTTTATCTCTGTACATATGTTTCCCTTTAATTTAAGTAAGTTAATAATGCAGGAGACTTTTTTCATTAAAAAGTTGCATGCGGCACATGCATAGAAGTAGCTGAAGTTTGCAAGATTTTCCTTTTTATGGAAGTATCTTCATTTCTAATGACTAGCAGCAATGAACTTGTGATTATTTCAGATGGTAACTATGTGATGATTTTAGAGTAAACTAATTCAAAGCATTAAACAGGAGAATCTGCTATTTATTCATTGTTCTTTAATTTATATTCTAGCTTATGTGTTGCTGTAGAAACTTTATTGAAGTTGTAAATTGTTGATTTACTTTTATTCACATTGCTGTGCTCTGTAGTTCTGAAGATACCAGATCACGTGCCAAAAGGCTAGCTGAGGAGATTGGTTCATTCCACTTGAACGTACCCATTGATAGTATAGTATCTGCCTTTCTTTCCTTGTTTGAAACATTGACTGGGAAGCGACCACGCTACAAGGTATTTGTTCAGTATTTTAGTTTATGGCTAACAAAGATGAACTGAATTTGTTTAATATCCCTTATTGGGTATGCCATGCAAGCTTCAACGACTAATTAAGCTTAGGTGGACTGTTGGGCTTTATCTCGTATGGGTTAGGTTCTCTAGTCTCCACTGGTATTTTGGGCACCTGGGGAATAGATTAGCCCTAATCTTAAGCTACAAGGAATCAAAGGCACAAGTTGCAAACCTACAACTAATCACTACCACATTTATCATTACACTTTTACCCCATACAGCATCCCTTAGCACTCATATTTTTTCTATCACCATAAGTTACCAGTCCTAGATCTAATAGGCTTTAGAATATTCGCAGAATGGTATCACTACAAAGTGCTTGAAGAGTTTTTTGTGGCCAACTTTTCATTAGCAATAATAAAGGATTAAAAGACTGACAGTGCACAGCTGTTTGGCATCCATTCTAGCATTCAATGATAGTATCAGATGAAAAGTTGAATTCCAATTTAGATGAAGTCCATTTTACTACCCCCCCCCCCCCCCGAACTTTTTTGTTTGCTTCAGGTTGATGGGGGATCAAATGCCGAGAATCTGGGATTGCAAAATATTCAAGCTCGAATCAGGATGGTTCTAGCCTTTATGATGGCTTCTCTTATGCCATGGGTCCACAATAAATCTGGGTTCTATCTTGTTCTGGGAAGCTCGAACGTTGATGAAGGGTTACGTGGTTATTTGACAAAGGTAAGCTGACATAGATTGTGCATTTGATGTGCTTTTAGATGTAATGTTGCATAGAGACCCAACAGATACGACATTCTCTTTATGAATTATATGACTGGGATGGCTTATTTGTTGGTGTGTGGAAATGATAATAACACTGTTCTTCCTTTACTAAGTATGACTGCAGTTCAGCTGATATAAACCCCATTGGAAGTGTAAGTAAGCAAGACCTGAGGGCTTTCCTACGATGGGCAGCAATTCATCTTAAGTATTCTTCCTTGGCTGAGGTTGAATCTGCACCACCTACTGCAGAGCTTGAACCAATACGTGCAAACTACAGTCAGGTACATATAAACTTGATCTCCAACATTTAGATAGAATCATCATAACCAATTTTGATATATGTGCATAGTCCCGTTGTGCAAAATTGTGAAACCTTTTGTTTTTTTACTCAACGCTTGCACCATGGTAGCACTAATGTATATTGTTCACACTTCACACGTAATGATAAAGAACTTAAGTTCTCCCCATCTATTCTTATGGATGAACCAGAGAGGTTGCAATATGGGTTCTAAACTGATGTTTGCAATTGAATCCGACTTTGTTCAAAAAGAGCTGAAAAATGAATGCATTTACTAACTTAATTTGCAAAACATCTTGGCCTTATATGGTAATATTGACCTTGAAGAGCATTCGGCAATTCTAGCTGTTCTAATTGATCCTCTTTTTTCCGGAGTGTTTTTTGTTTGTGTCAGCTACTATGATTGGATTTAGTGAAATTGCATAACACATGGACTGTGTCTTTGCTAGAAAGTTGCAGAAACTTCCAGTGATATGTTTCATCGTGTATGGACCTAGTTTCTCTTTATGCAGTTCCTAGGTGCTCATCGAAATTTCCCATGCCCTTGTGGCTCATTGTTTATGTGTGCAATTCAAATGCATTTTACTGATTAGAATATATGGAGTGTTTTCCTTCTGATAAAACTGTTAAGGAGTGGCAATTATTTAGCATTTATTATTTTCAATTCATTGGGTTAGAATACTTATTAAGGGTTAGAACACACATTTTTCTGTGTCCATCTTCATTTCAATACCTGTAAGACTGTAGCAGAATTGGTTTTACTTTAGTTTTTGTACCATCCTCATGTTTCATTTTCAGAAACATATCTTAACCAGCTACCAAGAAATTATATCATGTCAACTTGATTAATTTCCTTTTTTTCATCTTGACTCTCCTCATTTGACCATAATAATATGAAATCAGTTGGATGAAGTGGACATGGGAATGACATATGAGGAGTTGTCAGTATACGGAAGATTAAGAAAAATTTTCCGATGTGGTCCTGTTTCAATGTTTCAGGTATGTATTTCAGTATTTGAGATAGTCCTTTTTCTGTAAGTTAGTTTCTGTGTTTGGTTTGCGCCCAACTCTCATACTTGGTCCCGATATGAGATTTGGGGTTTGTAATGGGACTTTTTTTTTCTCTCTCCAATGCAATGAAACAGAGCTCTCCTGCGCTTTCGAAAAAAAAGAACCCAGGATTTGCATAATGAAACTTTAATTTTCACAAGAACTATATATAATTCCTTTTGTCTCAAACAATAGTTGAATATTTTATTCCTCACTATCCTACCAAAATTGCATTTTTCTGTCCATTTATATGTTGTCTGGCTGGCTGGCTTTATCAGAATATTGACAGGTATTAGGATGGATACAGTTTTCATAGTTATTATTTAAGCAAAGCTACGAATTTAAAATTTTATGACTACTTGCATACTTAATTAGCAGTTTCTTTTTTTAGTTATTTCTGTAGGGGTTTCTATGTTGCACAAAATTCATTTATCTTTTCCCCTAATGTTCCACTGGACCAATTGCATAAAATCTAATTTGCTCTGTTGTTGGCCCCTCTCAATTTATTGGCAAGCTCCGTCACTGAACTAACTGATACAAATACAGTATGCTGAAATTGCTAAAGTTTTTTTTTTTTTTTTTTTTTTTTTTTTTTGCTGAGGAGTTTGCAGCATGTTAACTATCATGCAGAAGAGAGCTAAACAGCATGGCTTGCTTTGACAAATCCAAATAAGTCATTAGACATGTAGGGAAACTTAAGGAATGTATATGTATGGGACACTATATTGTAGACTCGGTAACTTTACATGAGAGAGATTGTTGTCTTCTGCTTTGCCAAAAACTTAAAAAACATCAATTGTGTGTATGAATCTATGTGTGGCAACCTTAAATTGAATTTTCAAATAATATATAGTTGCTTTTGCAAAGGTGTTTGAATAGTGGGTCCCTAAAATTTCTAATACAAACTGTTGCAGAACCTATGCCACAGTTGGTGTGGAAGATTATCTCCATCTGAGGTGGCTGAGAAAGTGAAACACTTCTTCAAATACTATGCCATAAATAGGCATAAGATGACTGTTTTGACACCATCTTATCATGCTGAGGTATTGATCTAGTACATTATATTGATGTAAGATGTCTTATGCTGCTCTAACCCCCGTCCCCACTTTTGCAGAGTTATTCACCAGAGGATAACAGGTTTGACCTTCGACAGTTTCTATACAATTCAAGGTGGCCCTACCAGTTTCGGAAGATCAATGAGCTCGTGCAAGAGATGGACAAAGATGGTAAATGGGAAACTCCTGCAGAAGGGCTGCAGACAGCGCAGACAGGCGCGCAAGGAGGTGGAATGGGAGTTGTGTCAGCGGGATCGGCCAATCCCAGTGCAGGGTTCTAAGGAGAACCATATACTAACACATGAAAGTTTGCTCCTCAAGGTAAAACTAAAGCGATTCATTACTTCTCGTTGCCAATTTTACTCTACCATGATACCATTTTTCTGTGCTAACTTTGAAGTATTAATTGATTTTTCATATTTGTTTTTTTCCCTCCACAGAATAATGCACCGCCACCCAAGACATGGGCTACTGATGTAAATCTGTCTGTTTACTTCCGTTGTATTGCACCACTTCTCTCGTCTAAGAGAGCTGAAATTGTTCTGGTAGCACAAATTGAGCCGATGATGCTAAGGTTCCGGTTCTTCTCTTCTGTGTAGTACGGAGTGGAAACTAAAGAAAAATGTGAAAATAAGATTAGAATCCTTTACTAATCGAATCAAATTGTTTACCTTAAGTGAACAGAGAAAAGTATTACTGTATAGTGAGAGTACCAGCTTTGAAGTAAGCTAACATTTCGTTCTTTTTTTGTAAGTGCACTTTCTCACGTTAACATTTTTCGAATTAGAGCCAACAGAGTTTTTTCGTCCGCGGTCCCCTACCAAGTATGACCCTTCCACCTTTGTACATTTTGCGCATCTTGCAGTCAAGCGCACTGCGCACGCAGTTACGAGCACGATACCTTGCCAGTACACGAACATGCTACTTTCTTTTCCTTTCGTATATAATACATGTGTATCACTACAGTAATACTCCATCTGCCTTCAAATATATAACGTTTAGGAAAATGAACTAATTTACTTGTCACATGCCATATATTTAATTTGTTAATTTACTTGTCCTAAATAAATTGGCTTGTAACTGCAAGCACGGTACCTGTACAGATAGCATTCTAGTACAAGGCCCTGGTGCATGTTTTCTTTCTTGACTGATAGAATGTGCGTGTGAGGATGTTCAGTGTGACACAAAAATATTATTAAATAGCAAATTAAACCAGCCTCCAAGCGTCATAAAAGGCTATAACGAGTAAAAGCATAAACTGTTTCATTTTAGTTGTTTGGTGAAAAGTATGAAAATTTTCAACTAGTTATACATCAGCTACTCTCTCCGTTCACGAATATATGACCTTGTGCTAAACTATATATATTTAAGGACGAAGAGAGTAATTCATCGGTTTGGTAAAAATATGAAAAATTTTAATTAGTTATACACTTGTAAACTATGAAACTTTCATATACCACGGATCATGCCCCCTCAACGCACTCCGAGTCACGATTGTAATTGACACTTGTATTCATTAATCATTCAACAATTAGCAACACAAAATTGATTCAGTGGCTCATTAAATCGTTTTCTTGTAGTAGAAAAATACAATGGAGAGATATTGATTCCGTTGATTTAGAGCAATGCCTTGTCGTAGGCATTAAGTGAATAATTGGTAATATCGTAGTGGCAACCCTAAAAGAGTCTTTGATTTCATCCAAAAAGCTGGAGAACTATAGTACGGACAATACCTGTGGGCTGTGGCGAACGGTAGGACCAAAATTCAGCACTTTTTAGCAAATTCGGTTGAAATTGCAAAAACGGTAAGGTTGGACTATAACAGCATTACCCATTGGCCATTAAATTGTAGCACATATTTTTTTGGAGTAACTTGAATAAAGATAACAAATAAATTTAGAATTCAAATCGGAGACAAACTAGGTGTGTTTGAAAGCAAAGCAAAGCAAAACAAAACAAAACAAAAAACGGATTTATCCAAACAGATCATTGGGCTTACACAAAAGGTTATTTAGATTTCCTATAAAAAAATTCATACGCTCAAATGATGTTCATGAAACGCGTCAAAGGATGCATCTAACAAAATCATGGCCAAAAGCGAATAGGCGTGTACAGAAACACAAATATCAGATTACGCACACGGGAGAAAAGAATTCAGAAATAGAAATCCTAATCAGATTTAAACATATGTAAACCAAAAAGATATTGGACAAAATTGTGGACGACAAATTTGTTCAGAGCATCCTAACCACAAAATCTATGAGAATCCGTGCAGTAGCTTCGTCCTAGTGCACTAGCATATCGAGGGGGTACACATGAAATTTATATGCATACGAATGTGTACAAGTTCATATTTATATGTTTCTAATCTATAAAGTGACGAGCTACTCCCAAATTTTGAGCATTTCTAGTAGATAATTATTGTCATCACCAATATTTTAAAAATAGTATTTGAGGAATATGAGGTGCCCCATCTCATTATCAACCCCATCCCTATTATATGTTTTATTGGTAATCACAAAAACACACCTCCTCATTATCTATAGTTTTTTTTAGTAGTCTACTACAGGCAGTGATTAATAAAACCAATGAATAACTATAAGGCTGTGTTCAGATTTCCAATATTCACTGTAGCTTTAGCAAAAAAAACACTGTAGCAAGTCCTGGGAAGCGTGTTCTGTGAGTGTGATGAATAGTAGTGAGAGAAAATATTTGGTAACAAGAGATGAGTAATTGGTTGGAGATGCTCATATAAATTAAATAATTTTGATCTTAATATAGTCAGGTGGGAGAGTGGATTCCACATTTGCACAAAACAATATTTCATAGAGGGGCCTAATTTATGTAGACAAGATAGGGACCAATTTATCTAGCCAAGGTAGAGCCCAATCTTATATATTGTTTAATTCATCTAAGTCATAATTTGGATAGAACTATATTTTAAATTAGATGAAGCCTGGTAAAGATATATGTTTGGATTACTTCTAGCTTAGTGAACAAATTTCCATCTCAATATCAAAATAGAGCGAGACATATGCAAATACAAAAAAAAACTGAGAAAATGAAATCGCCGTTCGTCATTGTGTGTGTGTGTGTTTTTCTAAAAGACGGCGAGGGTTTTGGGCTTTTGGCCGGGAACCTGGAACTGGAAGCCCTCAAAACCCAATCCCCCCCATGGCGGCGTGCCACCGCCCATCGCTCCTCCTCCGCCGCCGGCGCAGCATCCCCGCCGCTTCCTCCCTCCTCGTCCTCCTCCGCCGCCAACCCTTCGCCTCTTCTCCCTCCCCGCCCTCGCCCCCCTCGCCGGCCTCCTCTAAGCCCCCCGCCCTCTCCGCCCGCCTCGCCTTCGTCTTCGACCAGCTCGACGCAATCGACCGCTCCCGCTCCTCCGACATCTCGGCCCGCGACGCCGCCCTACGCCGCATCCAGTCATGGCGCCGCCCCCCGCCGCCCCCGGAGGCACCGCCGTTGGAGGCGGAGCCAGGTCCGGGGCCGGGGACCGACGAACCGAAGAAGGAAGTTGATGCGGTGGAGGCAGCGGCTGCGGGCGATGAGGTGGCGAGGATGAGCATGGAGGAGGTGCTGCGGAGGGAGGTGGAGCTGGTGCACCCCTGGCCCGAGTGGATCGAGCTGATGGAGCGGCTGGCTCAGCAGAGGTACTTCGACCTTGGGCGGGCCAGTGGTGCCGACGAGGCCTCAATGGCCGCCGCAGTGCCCATGGACCTCTCGGAGGTCAGTGAAGAGGCCGGGTTCGACTTCTCCAGGGACTGGACCACTGTCAAGAACGCCTGCATGAACTTTGGCCGTGACCGGTTCGACATCCTCAAGTACGTTTGTTACTCACTTACTCCTGATGTTACATTTCGTGGAACGTATATGTTCCTTGTGTTGTCAATTATGCACTATGGGTCAAATTCATCTGGGTGCCTTTGCCAGAATTATTTTGCCCGTGTCAGGTCAAAACAGATTTCTTATATACATGTATTTTTGATAGCCTTCAAAAGTGTTAACTATTAAGGCAGGCCATGTTGATATAATTTCAGGGCATATTATTCAATCCAGTTCGTGGTTATTTCAATGTCGCATCCTATTAAGAAACAGTTCTGTTTGCGAGAAGTTTGTGGTATTATCAGAACAATATCTTTGTTTAGAGGTGTCATTCTAGCTGCATGAAATTTGAACCGATGAACATTTCTGGATCCATCAGAAATGGGACGTGTGCTCTTTTTCCTAGTCTAATGCCAAGTAGTTAGCGCTGTTTCATTGAAGTTAGATGATTACCTTGTGATTGCATCTATAACTTTTTCTTTCCTCTAAGTTGATAATGGTGATGCATATCCTGGACAGATGATTTTATAAGTCGCATTATTTTTTTTTGGAAAGCTTCCCTTAATGTTAAGTTGGACAATTCATCCCTGTTATGCGACTTACTAATGGGCACTGTAACTCTTTTTGCGTTGAGAGTGAATCTCTATGGCCATGCAAAATCAGATAATTCTTCCATATTATTTCTTTTTGGTGAATCCATGACTGAAGCACATGAGAATTAAGTATAATATATAATGTATCAGAGAACCAGCATGTAAATGTGGCGTTTTGCCTCAATTAGTCAAAACAATTCATTCATCGTGTCAGAAAGGAGAAATGGTTATAGCAGCATTTGGATGACTTTGTCGACAATCATAGATGCAACAAAGAAACAAATAGCAGTTTACTAATAATCATATTATTGCTTTATTTGTTCCTCAATCTTACGCAGATCATTGCCAAGGAAGGATCTTCAGATATTGGTCGGCCATGGGTGCCCCAGCATGGATGCAAAAGCTCTGTTTTCTGCAAAGCTGATAAGAAAACTTGTCCATCTTGATGAGGGTGATGTAAGTTGCATACTCTAAACCAAAACTTGTTACCGAATGGCCAAAAAATTGCATTTTCACCACTTTGTGTTGTGTCGGCTGACTTTAATCCACCATGGTCTCGAGTTGCCATTGTGGCGATGAAACATGTATCAAAGTAGCAGAATCAGCAAGATCACTTTTATTTTATTTTATTATAATATTTGCTATCTGAGGCTATGATGGATTCATGTGATGTCTTACATTTGACTATACCATCTTTGATTCTTTCATTCTTAGTGTCCAGCTACATATTGCAAACACATTTTATTTTCTTGTGATTATTGCATTAAGAATAAGTTGCATTTGGTAGCTCCAGAATTAGGAAGACAGTTAACTTGAAATTCCATTAGCATATGCTTAATGCTTTTTTTTTTGTGCTTTCATATTATTAACATCAACTCATTTAGCTACTGATGCTGCATTGACACGTACAATGGACCCACTAGGCAAAGTTAAAATCTGTGATCAATTGTTTACAGAGCATTTTTTTTTGTTCTCATTGTGTATTTATGATTCATCGTTCCTTGGCTGTGGTTTATCCCTATGCCACGACATACATGGCAGCAAGAGAGTGAAGGAAGTATACAGGAAGTAACAACAACTAAGTGATTTTGATACCAAATTGTTCTGTCTTGATTCCTCTATCAAATAGTCTATAATTGAAGAGTTTGTTAAGATAATTTGGACCAAAACCAACAGATGAAGGAAGTCTAGCCACCTGTTTCCTTTTCTAAAGCCCGAGCCACCCCTTGGCTTGTCGATCTCCTCATTTTCACTGTCCGCAACATATGTCAACACCACTTCGTTGCAGATTGTCCCCGTCTTTGAGCCGCTGCAAGGAGTTCTGCTCCTTCTGACCGTCTAGGCATGCTGTCCACATAAGCTCACCAACTTGTCAAAAGCCTTTCCGAAGCCACCTTTTCGTGCTAGACAAACTAAGATTTTCTATATCCACAAATATGATAAAATAACCTTCGAGCATTTGTTTGTTCTTTTTACATAAATGGACATTCACGTGGCATTAGCCGTAGTAGCTAGTAAGGTCATTTAATTCTTAATGAACTAAAGACTGTCTGCTAAACAATCTTGTTATGGAACATCCATATTTTTTTTTCTGATAACCTATGTAAAACTGTCACTTACATGTACCCAGAGTTGCCATTTGAAGATAGTTGTTCTTTGAAAAAAGGTTAAATCATTATATTTTTTCCATTCCTTGGTTTGACCAGCCTCCTTGAAGTAAGCAGAGTAATGCTGCCTAGAAATCCCTTTACGCAAACCCCACCTTGTGTACTCCCTTTTGTATTGCCTTTTTTTTTATCCTCTACCCCTCCATCGATGATTTCAAAGAGGTTACAACTTTGTAGCATGCCATTTAGTTGGTCCATGTGTGGTTGTTTCAAGTTTTTCTTGGACTTAGTGTCACCTTGGTTTTGTGCACGTGGCAGTTTATGGACAAGAATTGTGAAATGGATTGAGTTTTATTTTTGACAACTGAGCTTTTGTCTAGTAAAGCTGATTAGGTTCTGCCCAACAAAAACACTGAAATAGGTTATGTTAGCACCGCTGAGTTGTCAATTTTGCTTTTTCATGATGAAACATGCAATTTTGTTAGCAATAATCAACTGAGCATGTTAGTGCCAAGGAAAACTATTCAATCAGTTCACTTTTAGTTGCAATGTCTAAGTGAACATCAAATACGGTAATATCTGTTAAGAAAATCAAACCTTCTGATTTCTTTATTTTGTTCCATTTTACAGGTGTGTAGTTCTTGTAATTTACGAAATGTATGTTCAAAGGGCTACATCCTTACACGTAAAGAAGATGAAGCTCGGACTCTTGATGTTATGCGCATTTTATTGATCTATGGTTTTGATCATATAAAGGGAACTGTAGAGAACAAACCTCTCCTCAAAATTAAATCTTTGAAGACTGTTATCCGGAAATTAATACATGAGATTGTCAAGCTGAGTGCTGTTCCTATTGATCCTAACCTCCCACCTCCTGTAATAAGGAAACCTCCTCCTAAGGTGAAGCAACCACCTCCGCCACCAAAGAAGCGAGTCGGACGTGATGATGTAGAGATGAAGAAAGGAGATTGGCTCTGCCCTAAGTAATTTAAGCCACTTGACTTTAATTTATTTAATCTTGTTGACATGAGGAATATTATTTTATTTTCTGGAGTCTGTTTGCAGGTGTGACTTCATGAACTTTGCAAAAAACAACATTTGCTTGCAGTGTGATGCTAAACGTCCCAAAAGGCAACTCCTCCCAGGAGAGTGGGAATGTCCTCGGTTAGCACACTCACCACAATTCTCTTTGGTGTCTAATTTTCTGGCCTATTTTGTTGTAACTGTATCGAACGCACATGCACTTTTCAACAAATTTTGTTGCATCCATGTTTGCTATATTTTATCTGTCTTCAGACACACTTGTGAATAATAAAACTGACTTTGATGAGGATTATTTTCAACTTTATTCTGTAATAACTGTACAGAAAACATACTGCACTAATCCTGGCAGTTTCCAAGATCTTTTTTTTTTTACCTGTTACATCCATGTCTACTGCATATGATTGTCTGTAGCCAAGCACAACTATGAACAAAAATGACTTGGTATCCAAGATTCATAGGTCTGATTTCCATGGCATCTGTTTCTGTTTAGGTGATTGTGGTAAATAAGGAAATGAATAACACACTTTCCCATCGATAATGTAATATTAATGTCCTATTGAGCTAATCTGTATGCATGAAATTTCAGGTGCAATTTCTTGAACTATAGGCGGAATATGTCTTGTTTCCATTGTGAACACGACCGCCCTGCGGATGAGTACTCCAAGGGCCAAATGGAAGCAAAGCAATCGGCGCTGCGGAAAAGATTGGAAAGACCTCCACGCAAGTCTGATGTTTCTAGTTCATGGAACTTCGATTTTGATGATAATGAGTCAGATGGCGCAGATGTTGCTGCATTTGAGTTTGCTGATTCATCTAAAGCGAGGGAGAGCTCATCCATGGACAACATTTCATTTAGAGATTCTGCAAGGGGCTCTGAGGGCGAGGAATTCAGAATGGCTGAGACAATGAGTAGGGGAAGAGATAATAAGTTCTCAGAAAGAGATAGCTTACCATCTTCTAGAGTTGGTTTTGATGATTTTGATGATGAAGAGGATGATATTGACAGTTATGAACTTGACTTATCGAAAGGAAGTCAGACAGGTGGAGTCTCAAGGATGAGTTATTCGGATCTGGAGAATGGTTCTGACTCAGAAGGTTTTGATGAATTTGATAGTAGTAGAAAGTCCAGATATGCAGCCAAGGATGATATAGCAGCGTCTTCTGATGAGGATGAATTCAAGGATCACCCTTCCCTGAGATCAAGTCATCTTGCCGATTCTTGGCATCAAACAAGAGGTCAGAGTGGTTCTAATAACTATAGAAGGGCGTCATTTGGATCAGAGAGTGATGACGGCATTAATTCTGATCTTGACAAGGACATCGACAAAGGTTTTAGAAGTAAAAGAAGCCGCAGTCAGGGAAATCCTGACAGAGCTGCTGTTAGGCACAATGCACTTGCCTATAGTGATGATGAACCATTTCCTGATGATATGGATTCTGGTATGGTTGATCAGTTCTGGTCTAGGAGGAGCAAGTCGTCCACAAGTATCAGTGATAACTTCCGTGGCAGAAGCCGTAACTTGAATGATAGACAGTCTAGAGGGGACCGTTATAGTAGAACAAAACGGGATGAACAATTCGATGGTTTTGATGTATGTCATGGTCAGCAGGTCTCGGATAGGAGCCGTAGGTTTAGAGGAAATCAGCTAGATAATGGTTCAAGAGGTTCACAAAGAAATAATGGTTCAAGAGGTTCACAAAGAAATAATGACTCAAGAGGTTCACAAAGAAATGTAAGAAGAAATTGGGATAGAAGTGGTGACTTTGATAGCAGGCATTCAGACTTTTAAATAGAAGACATGAATAACAAAATGAGAGCAGCAACATAAGTATCAGAAAGGGGACCAGTGAGCAGCAAATTCCTTTGGTCGAAAGCTGAGGGCATCTGTAGTGACTGATTCATCACCGATTCATAAGCCAATGTGGCCAGTCCATGAACCGATTCAATGACTAGAGAACACAGAATCAAGAGAAGATCCGATTCAAAATTATGAACCGGTTCATGCTGTGCTTTTGTGAGGAAGGCTGAGAGGAAAATATAATTTTCTATTCTACAGTGGGCCCATTAATCATAATTTGACTGATTTGATAGTTGGAGAGAGAAATTAAAGTGCATTCCATGCTTGTGTGGAGAGTGAATTGGATCACCACTAGGGATGCTCTGAATGAGAATTGGATTTGGGTTTCCTGGCTGATATGGGTGCTCTAGAAAAAGTTTGAGACTTGTTTGGTGTTCGGTTTTGATAACACTTGCAGCATTATAACATGGTAGTACAATAACCGGCATAACCTATAAGTTATCACATGGCACCATGTATGTTGAAGTCATGGTGTTTCACATATTACTTCCGAGCCAGCAATAAAGTTCAATTTGCATATGAAATTATTTACATAATGGCACACCACTATGTTTCATTTTTGTGTTTTGATTCAATGGAATTTGGGTCTACGCTTCAGAACAGTATATAAATGATGGATCTACTACAATGTTGCTTGCATCTGTTCAGTTCTTAAAATCTGGATATTTCAATTTGACATGTCTATCCACTTCAGCATGGCGCTCATTCTGTCACCGTACCTCGTCATTTTCACTTCCTTTTGAAACATGACACTTGTTTGTCTGCTTGGTACTTTGTTTGTTGCATTACGTGTGCATTGTATTGATCGGAGCCAACGAACCTGAAAAACTCAGGTTAGTGAAATTTTGTTGTTTGGTCCCCTCATGCTGCTGACGGGCTGAGCGCAAATGTACAACAAGCTCATGTAGTCAAGTGGGGTGGAGTGAGGAGGGTAGGCCGAACTGGGTCAGCTCGGTCGGCTCGCCGGCGCTGCTCTGGATCGGGCTGTATCGTGGGCGTGTGTTGTTGTGTGAGAGTTTTTGGCTGGGCACTGACTTTTCCGGCGCAAGTTGTGCCAGTTTCTCCATTTATAAAATTAACTACAGTTTTGATTCAAATTAGATCCAAAATTCACACTGTTTAGATGGTGAGGTTTCATGAAAAAATTTCGCATGGAAAAGCGTGCACCCTCTCACAGGATACAATGCTTATATTTCTCCTAATATCAATTCAACATTTATTTTTGAAAATTTAGCTTTGTGTACCTATTAAAATCTGCATAAATGTGGAATGTAGCTTGACTCCAGGATAAACATCGAGCAAGATGCACACTGTCAAATCTAACAACTAATCATGGCAATCTTGTGCTAATTGTGTATCAAGATATCAACACTCCGTTTAACTTCAATAACAATAAGAGGGAACGATAAATAGCAAGATCCAGGAAGGGTTATTGACATCACTTTTGATGCCACTCAGTATCTTCTGCCTTTCACAATTTCTTCCAGGCATTTATGTCTGATTTTGTTTTTTGAAGTACTTGACAAGCAAATACCCGCATACACATGTACATTCACATATGCGAAAGTACGCATGGATGCACATCGGATAAGCTTAGAAAGGCCAGGCCATTGATTTCTAGAACAAGAAATGTAAGTTCCCGTGCTAAGTCTAAGGCCTCGTAATTTTTATCACCTGGAAAGTCATTCCGCTTGTAACTTCCTGTGCACAACGATATAGAGGTATCTTTTTCCACTGGTAAGCTGTGTGTTTGGGTAACAAGGAAAACAACCATGCAAATACGATGAATTGTGTGTTTGGGTAACAAGGAAAACAACCATGCAAATACGATGAATACAAACTACAGGTGTCTCCACGCATTCTCACCTAATATTTCAGTATCGTTCCACACTTATGCTTTGAATTTTCATCTTACATACCATATTTACAAAGGGAAAATAGTTTCACTATGACTATGACCATCAAAGTGAACCAGTCAGAGTGACCATTACAACAAATTTAAGGAGAGGGAACGATAAATTGGAAAGTTTTGAGAAGAGCTCAAAGGTAGTCTCAGGAAATGCAAGACACAGGAACCATGGATGGCATCAACCATATTATCTTTGTATAAACTATAAATACATCACATGGATGTCACAATACTAAGCATTTTGTAGTCAACTAATAAAACTTGATTCGTTTCAAACTTCTTGACATGTTTACCGTCACTTAGCCTGCAACACAAGATAATAAATTCAGTGAGAAATATGGTATGCTTGCATAGTCAAGGACAGCTAACAAAAGATGAGCCTACAAGTCAATCAAGAGCTATAATTAGCAGTCATCAAATGACTATTGTTAGCACAATCACATGGTGGTGTTAAATCATAAAATTCATGTGATGTGTTACTAATGAGCTTGCACGTCAGGTGGTGTGCTGTTGCCGTGCAGAGTCCAGTTCTTGGCAAATACAGGTGCCATGGCATAGCTGCCCATGCAAGTCAGTGGATCGAAGTTGAGATACGTATGAGCCATCAACTAATCCACCATCAATCATCCTAGATGCAGAAGAAAAATTGCAGGAGGTGGGGAGACGGAGGATTACCTGAAGGAGATGTTGAGATTGCATATTAGAGGCCGATGCAGCAGATTTGTCTTTGGGATGTGGATTCACTTGGGCCTGATTGGTTCTCGTCTCAACACGGCCTGGCTCGTTTCATAGATGCAGGCTCTAGGTGGCCAGGCTCTTCACATGCATGGACCCTTTGTTTGGTTCATGTTCTCACGCAGCCAGGACGGACCAAACAATTGATTGGTTGCCAAACCAAAACCTGTACCGCATGCTTTTTTCTTTCACTGCATGGTGGACCATACTTGCATGCTTGCACCCCATCAGCCACGCCCTGGAGAAACAGGAATAAAATCAGCATCTCGGGAGCCAGGATGCGCGGCTGCATTTGCATGTGCCCGGCCAGGCTTGGTAGCTTCTGCAGCCAACCAATCAAGACTCCACTGCATCCCGTGAGCCTGGATGGCTTCGATGCAGGGAACCAATCACTCCCTTGATACCGACGTGGGTCTGTTTGTCGTCTTCGTGGATCCGATCGTTGATGTTGCAGATCAGCTCGTTGTTGCCTATCACCGTGGAACAATTGCCGTCGCCGTAGATCAGCTCGTCGCCAGTCACCGCTGCAGATCAGCTCTTCCTTGACATGGATGTAGCCCGATGTGCTTCGATCCCTAGCCCTAGGTGAGGGATCGTCACGCGCCGCCACCGCTGATGGAGTCTTCCGAGTCGAGCGAGGAGAGGAGAGCCCGATAGTTGTGTTTTTTTTTCGAGACCGAAGGAGGTGATTTTTTTATCCGCCGGTTTTGGCCCAAACCAGTAAAAAAATGGGCTTATCGATCTCCCAAACACCCATTTTAGCCCGCGTCGGAAAAAGGATGGGCCTGTAATTTAAAAGGGTTTTGGGCCAAATACCAGGCTTCCAAATAGGCCCTAAGATTTGAATCTAGGTTGATAAATTCCACCACAACGGATCCAGGTGAGCTACACTAAGTTTGTCAAATTGTTGTAGTCACGAGTGGTCGCTGGATATTTGAATGGTTTTGAACATTCACTTTTTATCACACACCAATAAAACCGTCGCTACCGGAAATCGACGATTGCCTTGTGCAACAATTTTGTCATGCGCTATAATTATAAGAGAAAATAACAGCATGGAACATGTTTTTTTTTTTAAAGATAGCAGGAGCACTCTGTACACAACACAATGCCGATAGCAGAAACGTGCTAAATTATGACCACATTTTTTTTCCTGGAGTATGGTGTCTACAGAGGTAAAGTATAACGCTGTTGAAATCCTCCGTAGGATCGCACGTTGAAGAGTCGTAAAAGAACTAACATCGTAGTACGCCCGCTCCCACCAACCCCAAACCCACCCGTCCGTTCCGTTCACACGCAGGACGGAGAGACCAAACCGGATAATTCCGCGCACGAACCGGCGGGCGCGCGGCCGCGGCCACGGCCGCACCCGATCCGGATCCCGAACAGCCACCTACGCCGGTGGGCGGGATACACGTGGGCCACAGGAATGGTGCGCAGAGTGGATCCGGACTCGAACCTCGCATGAAATCTGGTTGTGGGTAGCCGTCTAATAAGAACCCGAGTCCGCCGCGGCACATCGCAACCCCACAGCCAGCTCCGGCCGCCGCCGATTGATCGCGCGAGAGATCGCCGGAGATCCCCCCCGCCGCGAATCTGACCGCTTCTGCGCGCTCGTGAGCCGGCCAGGATGTCGGGAGCAGAGGAGGACAAGAAGCCTGCCGAGGGCGGTGGCGTCCACATCAACCTCAAGGTTAAGGGGCAGGTATGCTAGCTGGCGGTTCCCCTCATCTTTTTCTTCCCCGCTCTGATGAATGTTAAAGATTGGTAGGGCTTGTTTTGCCCCCTTTGTAATCGTAGCGATGTTGCGGTTGCTTGGTAGGGTTTTGATTGCTATGTGGTTTCATTGTCCCGATCAATCAGTGGTGATTGACCTGATTTGATTAGTCAATGTGTACCAAGGACAGTGGCGAGATGCCCATTTTTGGTTTAGAAAAGTGGCAGCAGTTCTCGGAACCATGTGATCACTTCACTTCAATGTGCTGTGTCTGTTGACGTAATTTACCCATCGCTTCATTATGCTGTAATTTTTCAATCTGTTGACCGGACGACCCATGGAAGTGCTAAATCTTCCAGTGAATTTACTTCATATGCATGGAATTAACTCAATTGAATATGCAATATAGACTATATCAGAAATCATTTTTTTGTTATGTCGGTAATTGTCAATTATTGTTCAGATCATTTGAAATTTTATCATTGGATATTTGGTGGTAACTTTTAGTACCATGGGATCCTATTTTAGTACTGCACAGTGGATGAAAATAAAATTGACAGCATTATACTTGTTTGCGCTAGCTGCTTTCTGAACTTAAAAATGTTCGAACCTTACAAGTTGGAGGATATGTACGAGTTATGGGCTAATGGGCTATATTGTTATTTGTTACCTGTATGTTTTTCTTTTTTATGCCACAAATGACTCGGTTTGTTGAAGTTGTCAGTAGCTTTGCCAGGCTTGGATTACTGAAACCCACCCTCGTGACACTTTCAAGAATTGTTAAAACCTTGTGCACAAAAATTGGTTTACTTGCTTGAGCAGAACACATTGGTTTGCCTGCTACTACTAACTGGTTGGTGTTTTCCGGGCTAATACTGATTCGCTATGCTCTTAAAAACACTTATCTGATGCTGACATTTGCGAGTCAGTTGGTCACTTGGTATGGGGTATGTGTAGTTTGATTGGATGGCATCAGCATGTGCAAGCAGCACGAAAGACATTCTTTAAGCATTATCCAGAAATCTTGCTATGTCCTAGAAAAAGGTCGAACCTGCATTTAATAGAGTTTCTGTGGACTGTTTATTGAATGTTTATGATTCGGAGACTATGTCAGCTCTTTACTGTTCAAGACTATGTCAGATGTTGCAGCACTGTACATGTCTGATTGGAATTGGTTGTAGGTTTCAATTTTATTGGAATGGGTTGTAGGTTTCAATTTTACTTGAATTGTTGTAGGTTTCAATTTTACTTGAATTGTTGTAGGTTTCAATTTTACTTGAATTGTTGTAGGTTTTCATTTTACTGAGTATTATTTGTCACTTTACTCTTTTGTACTATAGGATGGCAATGAGGTATTCTTCCGCATCAAGAGGTCTACCCAGCTAAAGAAGCTGATGAACGCCTATTGCGACCGCCAATCTGTGGACATGAATGCAATTGCATTCCTTTTTGATGGCCGCAGGCTTCGCGGTGAGCAGACCCCTGATGAGGTGCGTGTGTTTGCAAACTTTCAGCTTTGCATTTAAAAACATTGATAAATCCATGACTGATGTTCTGTTTTTTGTGCTAAAATTTGCTCAGCTGGAGATGGAGGACGGCGACGAGATCGATGCCATGCTTCACCAGACCGGAGGCACTGGAGGCTACGTGCCTAGTGCTTAGAAGCCCATGTCGTGGCCTCATTTTGCTGCTGCATGCTCTCAACCTGCCGCTAGTAAAACTGAAGAAGTCTTCAATGAACTTGTGAAGCTTTGGCTCTCCATGTGCCATTGCTGAAGGACATCAGTCGTCTTGTTTAGTAAGATTAGGTACTTTGGCGTGTCATGACCTGTTTATCTATCCCCTAATTTGCAAAACATCAATTGTCTGCTTTATGTTGTGCCTGGAGCAGGTGTCATGGTTAACTTTGTGCCCTTGAGGTGCAGGGCAAAGTGCGATGCACGTGTCCCTGTCACTGTTATGATTTCGATGCTAATAAGCCTTTGATAGCCTGTGATTTCTGTGAGCAGGCAATGATGATATCATGGCTTGTTATATAAATTGTCACTGCCATAGCCGCCAGGCTTTTTGTCTGTACTGTGCTGCAATGAGGAATGATGATAGTGATAAGGCATTTTTTTTACTAAAAAACATAATGAATAATTCAATATTTTTGATGTGCGCCATGGTCAGCACTCAGAAGGTATGGTTCAAGAGCTTCACAGAAATGTAAGAAGAAATTGGGATATAAGTGGCGACAAATGTAAGAAGAAATTGGGATATAAGTGGCGACTTTGATGGCAGGCATTCAGACCATTAAATATAAGACATGAATAACACAGTGAGAGCGGAAACATAAGTATCAGAAAGGGACCAGTGAGCAGCAAATTACTTTGGTGGAAAGCTGAATGAGGATGAGGATTGGATCTATAAGTCCTGGCTCATATGGGTGCTCTAGGAAAAATTGACAAGTTGGTATCCGGTTTTGCTAACACTGGTAGCATTATAACAGGGTAGTGCAAGGGGCTCCAACCCCTTGTGCA
This sequence comes from Digitaria exilis, assembly GCA_015342445.1. Lineage (NCBI taxonomy): Eukaryota > Viridiplantae > Streptophyta > Magnoliopsida > Poales > Poaceae > Digitaria > Digitaria exilis. The sequence continues at coordinate 5,195,281 of JACEFO010001972.1, read as the reverse complement.
TTGTAGTTGTATCAAGAACAATTGTAGTGCTCCAACCCGTTGTACTCCCATACTCCACACTAAAAAGCACAAAAATAGTGCATGGAAAATTAAACGAAAAATATGGATGGGTATAGGATGCTAACATCTATACACACATATATATAAGTTCACATATGAGATATGTACATACTGACCTTAGAAAGCAGGCCCCTTGATTCTTAGAATGAATCTAAGTGAATATGGGTTGAAAAGTTCCACCACAATGAATGTAACTTACCAAGCTACGCCAAAATTATGATTATGTTGATGTCATTAATATTCACTTGATATCGGAATGAGCCTGAACACTTGTTTTATTAGGCATTATTCACCTACATGATCGTTTAGCGTGTTTACATGCCGTATACACAGTACACGCTACACTATGGCTACCAGTGTCCGTTTAATCAACCGTTTAGCCCGTTTAACAGTGTCCGTTTAATCAACCGTTTAGCCCATATACACAGTACACGCCTTATTTAAATAGTTGTTTAGACAGAATAAAAAGCTAAAATATAGCAACCGATCAACCGACTATCCATAGTCCTTGTGTACAAGCAAAATGTTGCTAGCCCTAATAATCATGTTGTCACTGATCACTACAATCACAATAACTATATTCCAGGATCATTGACTCTTCAACAACAACATTTTGAGATTACCAGAACCCCGAAAAAAAACCCAACAAGTTCAAGAAGCTCAAAAAAAAACACGGCGAAAATATTGTATACTGAAAAATACAAAACATCAATGTAAACTATAAAAGGTTTTATAAATAGTTTGATCCAGAGTTCCAGATGTCAAAAGGTTGTTGCTGTTGTAGAAGGTACTCTCTCTGTCCCAAATTATAGTTCGATTTGACTTTTATAAGTTCATATTTTCTCCTATGCACCTAGATACACACTATGTCTAAATGCATACCCGAATATATGAATATAGAAAAATCAAAACTATTTTTAATTTGAACGGAGGGAGCATTTGCCAAGCAATGTATGTAGTAATTCTAGTAATCAAGTCGAGAAGCACAAAATGGATAAAGGCGGCTTGCAACAACTATGTCATTTGCTAAATATATAATATAAGAGGAAATAGCAGCATGAAGAATGCTTAATTATGACCGGGATTTTTTTTCGAATGAGGGAAATTATGACCTTGTTTGAAGAGCCTCAGATCTTGCGATTATGATTATGATCACAAAGGTACCTTTTCAGACCATGTCGGCATTGACCTTGCAAGTCATCATCACAGGCTAGATATGCGAAGTTGATAATAAGCATGCAGGACACCGAAAGGAGACCAACACAAAAGCAAGAATCGTGCATGAAAGGATCATCGCCAGCTAATTACCAGAGTGCTGGTAATGATTTTCCAACACAAATTACCAGCTAATTATGATTGCCAGCTTAAATGCAAAGCCCTTGCAACAAATATTTCCAACTCTGCAACGAACTAGCGGCTGCATGCTCTAGAAAGAAACAGAGAGCAAATATATAGAGAGCAAGGATGGATGGTTTTCGTGGCAGCCAAGTAGGTAACTACGACTAGTCTCTTGTACTATGTTATGTGCTGCCGCGTCAGTCAAAGGCGCAGTAAGCAGCCAGGGGTCTCGCAGCCGTAGGTTAGCTCGTTGGTCGTTGCAGAGCAGCATCATTAGATTAAGCACGTGTGAACTGAAATAGAAGAACCCCCTCCAAGGAGATCGAGAAACTATCTGACCTCCAATCCCAGTTCCATCACAAAACCAAAGAAGGTATTATCAGAGAAGAGCTTTCTCATTTACGTTTTCCATATATTTTTTAAATTTAAACAAATGTATGATCAAACAGTTTTTATTTAAAAAAATGATTAAATAGATACTCACTCCATCCCAAATTATAGGTCATTCTAATTTTTTGGAGAGTCAAAGCATCTCAAGTTTAATCATTTTATACAACAAAGTACTAAAAAATCATGTTACCAGATAAGTATCATTAGTTTCTTTATTAAATATATTTTCATAATATATCCATTTGGTGCCATAAACTTTTGTGATACCCTCTATGATTTTGATCAAACATAAAATGGTTTGTCTCTCTAGAAAATTTAGAATAACTTACTATTTGAAACGGATGGAGCATGACTTACTTGTACTTCCATAAGATTTAAAGATTTATGGCACCTAAATTTCTTCGATGTCACAGAATGGTATGATCATAAGACTTAGGATCCTGCTAACATTGTAGGGATGCCTTGCCTAGTGTGGTGGAAAGCTCGGACACATATCTTAAACCCCCTTCCGAGTGTTTTCTTGAAAAGCTAAATTTTGAGTGTTTTAGTGGGATGCAACGCCCAAATTTTTGGTGTCTCGAACTTGTACTGAGATTTGTGCTCAAGGAGTTAACAAGGATGGTCAGTACAGGAGGTAAGGAAAATTCGAGCTACTTTGTAGCGTTCTGGCACATGTTTTTTGTTTGTTTATATTCTTAGTACGTTATGGGTAGTTCAAACATGCATTATATTCACTTTTAGGATGCACTCGATTACGTTTCGTTTGGATAAGGTTTTGGTCAAGTATTTTCTCTATTAACATTCATTTGGATAATACAAAGTTATAAGCACGAGAAAATACCTACAAATCTACTGGCATTGGGTTTGTGTCATAAAATTATATATATAATACAATAATTGCTAAAGTATCCATCATAGCAAAATGAAGTGAGTGTTACAAATAAAAAAAAGAAGACTATATATCACTACCACAGAATGGAGATTCCGTGATAGCCAAAAACACTCACGAAGATAGCAAAACACGTCATGAAAATAATCCGTGATGTTCAACTCTCATGAAAAATCCTGTCACAAATATGGCTCCACGAAAATACCATTTTCGTGAGAGTCTATCAACCGCTGGAATTTATTTCCATGGCGGTATTTTGTGATGTCAACCTCCACGAAATATATATATTTTTCAATAATGATGGTACAATCAAAATTAGGGTGTCAAGACTATCCTATAATACCCTATTTTTTTGTTAGTACAAAGTTATTAACTAGTTTGTACCAATCTGAGCATGCAGTACATCTCAAAGTTAAATAGCTAAGATGTCTTGCCATCTTTTGCCAGAAAAAGAAAAATTACAACAGTATGCTATTAATCGCCATCTAAAATTGGAGTAAGGGGCACGCATACATGTCCATTTAAGCCTGCGGAAAGGAAGCATAGGCAATCCTGTTCCTTGGCCTGCAAGGTGTTGACGTTGACACGCAAGACTTGGGCAAGAGAAAGTCGACACAGGAGCCATCAAAGTTGAGTTGCGGCTGCTACTGCTCGATACCCCTCGTGCACGTCCTTGTGGATTCCACCTGTACTTACGTCTCAATCAGCTTCATGAGATACGGTTGCTTTCTCAATTAATATGAACACTATATGAAGTATGTCGCTAATAAAGTACATCGCTATATGCATGAAATTTGATCTTGAATGCCCAATAATTTGATCTTAGAGCATTTTCAAGAGATCAATCAAAGGCTTCTTCACAAGATTCTTGAAGAGCTCAATGAACTCCAATCTCCAAGCCGTCTAGGAGGTGACAACCTCCAGGACCAACAAATCGAAATCTCTTTCTTGAAGACCTTTCTAGTGCCACAATGCTCAACACATGGATGCAATGCACTAGGATCCTCTCTTTCTCACAGAGATGCTCAAGAGTGTTTCTCCAATGAGTCAAATGGCCAAGAGAGCCTCTCCACGATTGGGGGTGAAAGGAGGCCCCAAAATCCAACCGTTATGTTCAAATCCCGATCTCATTGCGTTTCCCAAACTATCCGCCGTTATGAGGCCGGACAGTCCGTTCAACCCCAACGACTATGTATCACATCAAAACTGTCAAGAACGAATCCACGGACTGTCTGCCTCACAGAGGCCAGATTGCCTGCCGTTCAACCCATTGTTTACACAATTACACAGAACGATAGAGTCCCCTATCCCGGTCGAAAAAGTGGCCAGCGGACAGTCCGCCCTTGGGGTCGGACCCAATGTTTACAGAGAACGGCCGAGTCCGAGTCCCCTGTCACGGTAGCGGTGAACTCAGAGCCGGGACAAGCTCTGTGTAAATTTTCAAAGTTAGTGGTGGATAGTTTGTGGCCAGGGGCAAGACTATTTGTTGTTCAACATATTTAACTTCACAGAACGTTACAAGTTCTGTCCAACTGAGAATAACTGTCCGCCATACAAGGCCGAATAGTCCGTAGTGTATTCACGGTTAACTCTCTCAAAACAAGATTTGTGTCTAGCTTTTGCACGTTTTCAAATGCATGAAACACAAATGTTTGAGTAAGGTGGCTCTATAGACTCATCAAGAAAATAAAATTGAACCCTCTTGATAGTGTGGCTATCTAGCCTTCTAATCCGGTCAATTTTCTTCTCGAATCACCTCATGTCCGACAAAATTAAAAATCTATCATATACCTTTGCCTTGAACTTTCCAACCTATTTGTCACCAATGCTCCAAGGTCTCATCATATTTCTCTTTATCTTCAAGGCTTCATCCAAACCATCACCTTAGTTTATTTAGCTCATCTTTATGACTAACCTAAAGCCACATTCTCAATGAAGTTGTTAATCCATAAAGTATTGTCATTAATTACCAAAACACCAAATTAGGGCCTAGATGCTTTCAGAGGAGCCATCCGTTTAGGATTTGCCATTGTGGACTGTGGTTGGCGGTAGTGGAGGCGGCGTTCAACCACCAGATTCGGGTGGCGTTCAACCGTCGGATCCAGGTGGCATCGGTGGTAAGGGCAGGAACATTCACTGATTAGGGTCAGGCTGTGGTGGTTGGCGGTGGTGAAGGCGGAGGCGATGTTGAGCCGCTGAAGCCCAGCGGTGTTGGTGGCGGGGGCGGAATCTTCGCAGATTGGTTCTAGCCACAGTGGTTGGCGGCGACGGAGTTGAGCTGCCGGAGCCGGGTGGGAAGTCTACGACACGGAAGGAGGGAGACACAGGTGGTTGTCGGGTGATGGGGTGAGGAAGGAGTGAGGAAGGTGAAAGGATAAAGTGGAGCAAGAGGGTGGTTTTGAGCCGTTGATTTTAGATCCACTGGCTCAAAGATTTGAGTGGGGGGGGGGGGTTATTTCACCCAGGTGACCAATAGACACTCCCGGTTTATATGGTAGGGACTCGAGCACAAATTAATCTTTAAAATTTAGTTGTATAACTAGGGCTTATATAGCAGGGACTCAAGCACAAATTGATCTTTAAAATGTGGTGAGTGTCCATACATATGAGGATATAGCTACCACGCCTACCCTAGTCCCAGGCTCTCAGCCTAGTTTCAAGTTCGGCACCGATTATTACTAGAGATGTCTCGTTGCTTATGATCGTGTCTTATGTACCTTTTGAAGTGCTAAGGAATAGATTGCCATGTATACTCAGTTCTGTCTTTGAGTCTTTCTGGGTTATAAAGCCATGGTTGCGATGCCTCGATTAGTGGATCAATAATGATAAAACTTTTATTTAATTTGACGATAAAAATTATGTTCTCTTCGGTTACTACGAATATACCACAGGTTCGCTTGTGAAATTTGGCAATATTTTCTAGCGTATTTTCTATATTTTTGGAAGTGAATCAAGGCTTGCCGGTTCAACGTTCGGTCCGGCTCTAATAGTAATAGCTATTGTCTCCTTTTCAAATTATAGACCATTTTAACATATTTAGATATAATTTTTAGTATATGTCTAATTACAAATAACTTCGTATTTTTCTGTTTCAAAATGTGGATCGTTTGGCCTTTTTTTATCCAAGTTTGATTACTCATTTTATTTAAAACATTGTAGAAAATATCATATCTTTTATATGGTTCGTTTTAGTAATAAGCGTACTTTAATAATGACTTAAATTTTGGTATGTTTACATAACTTTTTTAAAAAAGAAAATAGTCAAATTTGATGTTAAAAACTTAAGCAGCCTAAATTTTTAAAACGAAGGGATTTGCAACAGAAAGATAATATGCTCTAAGGCCATGCCTAAACAAGCATGCTGTCACTAGTGAGATGGTCATGTGTATGGATTTTTCCTCGAGAATATTAGGATTATTATTTTCAGCGTGTCCAAAAATACGGTGGGAGAGCCGTTGGAGAGGCGATGTGAGGTGTACGCGGGGAGCGCAAGAGCATCGTCTAGACGTGGGGAGAAAAAGATCAGGGCTTCCCGCTAACCTCGGCCACGCATCAGCACGCCTCGCGCTTATCCCTTTTGGCGATCGCCGACCCTCCGCGCCACACAAACTACCGAGTGTCTCCGCCGCGCACGCGGACCCTCCATGGCCTCCGACGCGCGGCTCTCTCTGCTGCCGTGCCGCCTCCCGGCGCCGCTGCCCCCTCCGCCGGCGGCGCTCCGCCGGTCGCCCCGCGCCGCCGCGGCGGCGGCGTCCACCTCCCCGAGGTGCCGCGTCGTCTGGACGGCGGCGGCGCCCGCCCGCGGCCGGTGGTGGCGGCGTCGTGCCTCCTCCGAGGGCCAGGTGCAGCAGCAGCAGCAGCAGCAGGGAGAGGAGGGGGAGGAGGTGGTGGACAGCAACGTGCTCCCCTACTGCAGCATCGACCGCAAGCAGAAGAAGACCATCGGGGACATGGAGCAGGAGTTCCTCCAGGCGATGCAGGCACGTTTTCGCCCTCTTCTCGCCTGGATCTGCGCCTTCTTTTTTTTTCATTACTCCACAGTCCACTCCACTTATGCTTACCTGGCGGCGAATCGAATGAGTCGAGCTATTTGCTGCTCCTGGTATTCAGGCGTTCTACTACGACAAGAAGGCGGTCATGTCCAACGAGGAGTTCGATAACCTCAAGGAGGAGCTCATGTGGGAGGGAAGCAGCGTTGTCATGCTAAGTAAGAGCATTCTCGATCGGCCATGGAATTGATGTAGTCATGACTCATGGCAATTCCTAATCAACGTTCCTTTGTTTTTCGTTAGGCCCAGATGAGCAGAAGTTTTTGGAAGCCTCCATGGCATATGTGGATGGCAACCCAATCATGACGGATGCTGAATTCGATGAGCTAAAGTTGAGACTGAAGGTTAGATCTTGTTATCATAAGATGGTTCAATTTATCAGTGCAGTCATAGTGATATGCTTATCTGAAAAACTGAAAGGGTTTAGTGTAATTCTTAGTTATTATCGACCAATTTTCTTCTGAGTAAATTTCACCATAGGTCCTTAAACTATTGCCGAGGTCTCATCTAGGTCCATAAACTAAAAAAAAGTGCTCATCTAGGTCCTTAAACTTTTACCTAGCTCTCATTCGGGTCCATAAACTAAAAAAAATGGTCCGATAGGTCTGCGATATATTAAATAGTAGTCATTTAGGTCCATAACGTCCATGCAAACACTTTTCCCCTGCATGATAATGCTAGTGTAGCCAAAATTTGCAAAAAAAAGAAAGAAAAAGCTCTCCTCTTCAATGGAAGCACTTTTCGATGGTGATCTCCTATTTCATGGAGAGATCTTTTTTTTTTGCAAATTATTATCATGCAGACATTGCCACATAGGTGAAAAGTGCATCCATGGACCTAAATGATTACTCTTTAATAGATCGCGAACTTAGATGACCACTTTTTTAGTTTATGGACCCACATGAGACCTCGATTAAAGTTTAAGGACCTAGATGAACACTTTTTTAGTTCATGGACCTAGATGAGACTTCAACAATAGTAATAAGGACCTACGGTAAAAATTTACTCTTTCTTCTTTTACTAAGGATGGTTGATATTCGTTTGGTATATACTTCTCAACTAGATGCTCCTATGTCTATAGAATAGCTTTAAAGCAAGCAGATAAGAATATTCAATGGAAAAAGGAATTTGTTCGAATCATGAAAACCCCACTAAAAACCATGTTTTTTACATGTTTTGAAAAATTATAAAGAAAAATAAGAACCATATGGAGGTGATGATACACGATCTTGTCAAATTCTAAGACTGAACTTGACTGTTTCTAAGGTATGAATTGACAAAAAAAAGGTTGGAAGATATAATGAACAATAGGGGAAACAAGGTATTACTGTATATTTTTTTCCCTTTTTGTTTGCTTTCTGTCAATTTCATGTCTCACAAACAAAGTCAAGCTTGGCCATGAATTTTATATGCTTCTGCATCAACAGCTCCTCTGCACCTATCAGAGTATTTCATACAGAGAGTGAAACTCTGACTATATAGCAATTTATTTCCATCTTAATTCAAAGGTCTAGTGGCATTAAGCAAATAGCTTAGTACTAAACCTCCATTCGTGATTGATGATTGTCTCAAAAACTCAAAAGTATGGCGTGTACGGCTAACACATTGTGGTACACTGACAATTTGTCTCCACAGGCCAGTGCATGGCCACAGAAGAGAGATCCATAGTTGATTTGTTTAGTGGGTTTCAATTTTTCTTTGTTGCCTAGTTCACTAGTATTATGGTATTCATGTATTACTAGGCTTCAGGTCTAGTACTAGTATTTCACTTTGGACTTTGTTGACCATGATAAACTTAGAGATCAATTTCACCTATCAACTGATGCACAATAAGCACAGCATTCTCATATTCTAAATCTGCTTTTATTTTTTCTTGATCATTTCTCCTCTCTAGAAAGAAGGAAGCGTCATTGTACAGGAAGGTCCACGATGCAGCCTACGGAGTCGAAAGGTATCTAATAATCTTTCGATTTGTTGTCTTGCTAGTTATTTTACTTCATGACAGTACACATTGGAAGGGAAAACATTTTTTATCTTTCTTTTTTGTTTCCTGTGGCTTGTGATGAGACCAGTCCTCAACATAGCTATCCTTTACCTATCACAAGATCAAGACCATTTTGTCAGCTTTGTCACCAAAATTTTGGAAAACATGGTTTTTTTTACACTTCCGTCAGTGAATTTACTGGTGTGTTCAGCATCTATACCATGCGAACCGTAACTGAACATTATCAGTGGATCCAGGAAGTATTGTTTGTCAGTATATAATTTTTACTATTAAATTTTGTAGTGTAACGGGCAAAGTCTTCGTGATCTTATTCCCATACTCCATACCATCATGTCAATGCTTGGAAACATTATCTTGCTGATCACTTGTACCAGCAGACAAACCATGAAAATTAACAGTCTCACTCAATTATGTCAGATGATTTTACATTATAGTGTAAAGCTCTTCAGACTAGATATATCAATTAGGATTTTTAGACATGAATTTCCCATTGTCGCTGATTAAGGGCAGTAATGGTCTAAAAAAAAGATTTGGGGCAGCATTATGAGTTTGTTCATTTTAAAAACCCTGACCTATAAAGGAATTTTGTGCAGGTCTACAGTGACTTGACTGTTGACTACTTCAAGATGTTCTTGCTCAATGTTCCGGCAGCTGTTGTAGCACTAACACTGTGAGTATTACATGTAAATTCACTGACATGACAGGAATCAAGAGAGGATTGTTTGAATTCTTCATGATTTCAGATGGTCATATTACACTGCAGCCAAATATAGCTGTTGGTTTAGAAGGGACCAGTATCTTCATTAGGTGTCTAATGCATGTTCCTTCTTGACAGATTCTTCTTCTTGGATGATTTGACGGGATTTGAGATCACGTATCTTCTTGAGGCAAGTATTGGCAAATTGAAGACTTGATATTTTTTTATTGATGATATAGCTTAGGCATGGGACAAGAATTGAGAAATGCTACAATCACACTTCAATATCCTTCATAAAATTTTCTTTTACTATATGGAAAGTTGTTTCTCTTGAGTAGGAAGTTTAAAACTGAGGTTTCGCTCCATTGGGCGTGAGCTGCTGCTAAGATTATCAGGGGTGTTTGACTATTATTTGTATCGTTTCGGAAATATAGTAGGAATGTAAAGATGTCATCTCAATATTGTGGAAAAATAATTCTCTTATGTTAAAAATTTACCTCCTATGGCATCATATATTTCCGGCATAAAGTGAGCAGCTAGGACTTACTCTAGTGCTGAACATGCTAGTTTTGCCAAACCTGTTCAAACATTCAGACCGGCTGATGGAGTAACCTATGTAACCAATTTATTCTGCTTTGTGTTTTTTTAATCATGGATGCCTTGTTCTTTTTATCAAGAAAATGATAGGCTAAAGTTATTAAGGAATATAAATAATCCAATAAAGTTAATACTTAATACAGTTGGTTTCTGATTAGCTGATAGCTTTCCGAGACCAACTTGATCTTGTTATGCTTATGCATGCCACATTTGAAAGTTTATCTGTGTTCAGTATACTTGAGGTTTTTCAATTGGTGTTAGTGCCACATAAGGACCTTTTGCCCTATTATTTTTTAACTGTATTTTCTGATTTCTACAGTTGCCAGAGCCTTTTAGTTTCATCTTCACGTGGTTCGCTGCACTGCCTTTGATATTTTGGATAGCGCAGGCAATCACTAGTGCCATTGTGAAAGACTTTCTGATTTTGAAGGTATTTTCCTTTTTGTTGTTCATACATTATTGTATGGTTAACTGGAGAATACAGATATGATTATTATTTCTTTTTCAGGGCCCATGTCCAAATTGTGGAAACGAAAACCTTTCCTTCTTCGGGACTATATTGTCAGTGCCCAGCGGTGGCGTGAAAAACACTGTGAAATGTTCAAAGTATGCCTTCAATTGTTACTATCCACTTATGCATGAGTTTTGAGCAAATATTCTGATAAATGTTCATTTTTATGCTTCTGCATCAGTTGCGGCAGTGAGTTGGTGTATGACTCCGCATCCCGGTTGATTACACTCCCAGAACCGGCAGAGGCATAAGTAAAGGTGATTTAGGTGAGTCACGCCTACGAGCCTGCAGTCCCAATACTAATCCTTATCGTACGTGTAGGTTCGATCGGTCATTAGTGGTAGGTCAATAGTGTCATGCTATTCTCTTCATAGTTATGGATATTCATTTAAGAATGGAACCATACTGTGCAAAAGACAAAGAGTTTAGAAAAATATTAAGATCTAGATAGGACATACATTTGTCATTTTTGTGTGTAAGAATACTAACTGCTTGGATGTTCCTAATTGCACTAGGAGGGGAGAGTCCTCGCAGATCCTGTGATCTGCACGTACAAGACAAGACCGACCTTGAATTGAGTAACAATTGTGTAGTGATGTTTGTTATACTAGTCTATGTATATCTTATTAAACGACTGTAGGTATCTGTATTAAACAGAGTCGGTGAAATGTGTATTTGTGCATAGAGTGTACAAAGAGAAACTAGCTGTATGTGTTGAGGTTTTTTACGGTGTCCTATTGGTACAAATGTACTGGTGTTTAAAAATGACCAGTATAAAAATTTATGATAGTTAATATTATTTATAACTAAAAAATCAATTTGTTGAATTAGTAGTATACATGGGTTGTACGAATAGTATAAGAATATCACGAGAAAAAAACACAATTGGTATCACTATAATTTAATTTAAAAATCGCAGCAAAGGATACATCAGTTGCAACAGAAAAGAGAGTACGCTAGAGTTGCTCTAGTAATTAATAAGTTTAAATAAATACTACATTGTATCGTGATAATCCCTTATTGGGGTCATGTATAAACAACCAATATATGTCCCCCTCTCTGCAGGAAGAAGAATCCACTATCCATAATCAAGTTTTTTTTTATATCTGTCCATAATCAAGTTGGGTGTGCGTGACAACGTGTGTGCGCTCCTAATCTCCAATCCTTATAGATGTCCAAACAGGCGGCCCACGGTGCGCCATGCCGCTCCTCGTCTCCCCGCAGGTCGTAGCAGCTAGGTGTGCGCTCGTGTCGATGCCCTGCCTTCCCACGGCTGGATCCTATCGCGTTGTCGCCGCTCCTCGCGACGACGGGACGAGGGGAGCCATGTAGGTGGAGCATAGGCACATCTGTAGATGGAGGCGGAGCACAGCTGCCTATGGGAGGCGTGGAGGTGGCGAGGGCAAGATGGGATAGGAGCGAAATGAGGAGAGAAGAGAGCAGGAGAAAGGCTACGGTTAGGGGTTGGTTGGCCAGTTGGGCCATTGGGAAAGGCTTTGGGAGGCCCTTAGCGGGCCGATGTTGGCTTGACTGTAAACTGCGTGCCGGCCCGGGCCGCCCGGCGTGATGGGGTGGCGTCCCTAGCACTAGCACTGGCACCGGCAGCGGGCTGGGCTGGCCCGGGCACACCGTGTACTGGGCCAGGTCGGGTTTGGGCTGGGCTAAAAAAATCGTGCTTTTCGGGCGGGCGGGCTGCCATGCCTCGGGCTTTCTAGACATCTATACCGATCCTGTAGGGTATAGAAATATAAACCTCCTATCTTCGTTAATCGTGTGTATGCCTGACTACTTATGAACAGGGGATATGTGGCAGGAGTGACGCCGCCACATGCTCACTCTTGTGAGGAGCCGGTTCGGAGGTGGGCAGGGATCGATAGATGGATAAAATTGGGCAAAAGCGCGTGCGTACAGCAACGCCACCACGACCCAACAGCAACGCCGACGAGCCAGGGCCTAGCTAGGCTGTGTACCTAAGGTTCTAGCCTAGTGGTTAGTGACCAGTGGTATAGTCGCACTCGCATCAACCCAGATTCAATTCCTCACGAAAGCGGATTTATAAGTTTGTTTTTTTAAAAAAATCCTCTCGCCGACGTAGCCGGGGTTCGGAGATTTTTCTAAACTCGGAGAAGGTCTTTCTTCTTAATGAAAAAACCCAGAGCTCTTATCTCCGCCGGGTTATTTTTCTTTTTTACCCGTGTCTTCCCACTACAACGGTGATCCTGGAACAGAATGTTTTTGGATTTGTGGAGCTACTACCTTGGGCCACACATTTGATGTGCATTTCACATGAACGGCTGTGTTTAGTAGAGGGTGGGGAAAAGAATTTTTTTTCTAAGAGCGTGTTATGTGAGGGGAATGAATAGGAAAGAAAAAAAATGAATTTTTTTAGAGATGCGTGTTCTGTGAGGAGGATGAATAGAAAGTAAAAAGTATTTATGGGAATTGAACGCAGCCCAGTGGCATGGCTCAGCTCGCTCTAGCTAGGTAGTAGGCCTCTGGCTAATCTCGAAATTGGCGGGCAGGCACGCACGCACGTAAAAACCTTTTTTTTTAAAAAAGTAGGATAGGAAAAACTATATAGACTATACGAAGGCAGTGCCTACCAACAGGAAGAAGAATCAAATAAATACTACAATGTATCACGATAACCACTATATGCTTAAATATCCCCTCTGCGTGACAGCGTGTGTGCTCCTGATCTCCGATCCTGTAGGGTATAGAAAATATAAACCGCCGATATATGATCCTGGTTGATCGTGTGCATGCCCAGCTACGTACTGGGACGCGTGGCAGGAGTGACGCCGCCGCATGCTCACTCTTGTGAGGAGGTGGGCGCGGATAGACGGATAAAATTGGGCAAATGCGCGTGCGTACAGCAACGCCGACGAGCCAGGGCCTAGCTAGCCGTGTACCTGTGCCCAGGGTTTACCTTACCGAACCGGACGGCCGAACCGCCGCCCGGCGGTAGCGGTAAACCGGTCCGGTTGGACCGGTTACCGTGGAAACCGAACAAATTCGAATTTTGAATTCAAATTCGGTTTGAGCGGTTAATCGGTTGGTTTGACCGGTTAGCCGGTCAGTTTGACCGTTTTTTTCTTTTTTTTTTATTTAACTTGTATTTGCCAAAAAAAATATCAAATGAGTAAATATTTGAAACAATAGATTACACACACCTTGAAGTATTTTTAGGAATTTTTACGACATTTTTCCATTTTTAAATTTAAATTTGAAAATTTTGAATTTCCACCGGTTCAAACCGCCCCGAACCGCTACCGGTCCTGGGCGGTTTGGTCGGGAACCGGTCAAACCAGACCGGTTCCCGACGTTAAGGTAAACCCTGCCTGTGCCTTCCCACTACGACGACGGTGGCCCTAGTATAGCTAGGCTTCTACGGAATGAAGTGCTGCAGGCCGGGGCACCCACCAGTGACACTGGAACAGTTTGCATTTGGATTTGTGGGGCTAGTGGCTACGACCTTGAGCACATTCGATATTTCGATGCGCATTTCGCATGAACGTAATTGGCATGGCTCAGCTCGCTCTAGCTAGGTAGTAGGCCTCTGGCTAGAGCTCGAAATTGGCGGGCAGGCACACACGCACATAGGAAAAAAAACATTTTTTTCTTTTTTTTTTTGAAGTAGGATAGGGAAAACTACATACGAAGGCAGTGCCTACCACCAGCGATCGTATTGCATCCTGAGGTTTGCTCTATCTATCCAGGTGGCTGCCGCCCGGCCTTTTTATTCGTTTCTGCACGCGCTCTAGAATTATATGGCACTGTTTTCTTATTTTAATCAGCGTCACTTGTTTTACACCGGCGTAGGCTAATGCTTCTCGTGATTTTGCTGATCTGCGGGTCGAATTTTACACCGGTTGGATTTTCAATCAAATAGCAAATCGTATCTCGTCCCACAACAGCTTTAAATATGTATTGATCATCATCCCTCTTTCTATCCGCTTTGTCCCCAAGCCTTTATGTGTCTCATCCAAATTAAAGATAATGCCATCGTACTTCGTCTCGCTAGTTCCTCTTCATAGCTGCCATCAATGATTTCAAGTCCTCTAATCGATCCTAGTTGCCATAGACCAATTAGGCCAATTAATCACGATTAGTCATCCGGTCGACATAGTAGACCTAGACCCTAGTTGCTATTTATGGAACCGACTAGGACGACTAATCGTGACTAATCATGATTAGTCGGACGACTTGAAATCACTTGCTGCCATCCCCAACATGACTGTGGCAGTCTGACACCATCCCGCTCCTCATGCGGGTCTCCTTTCACGTCCTGATGGCTCGTCCGATCCCTCCTTCACCACCACCTCTCGCGGTCTCGCCTAGCTACAACAATGTCACCTCTGGATACTTCAATTGTCGTTGAATTTGACCACTCTATCACTGCAATCTTTGTGTACCGGCCGTCCTCCATTGCTGCAACCCACGCACTGTCGGGCTAACGGGACCTTTTCGGTGATCCCTCTAAACCTCCCTGAACTTAGGTAGATAAATAGAAGAGTATTAGGATGGTTGAAAAAATTGAGAACCACATTTACAAAAGATCTAATTATGGTGATAAAGTTGATGGTACCGTCCAAAGAAATACATTGAGAGGTACCGATTAAATATATTTTTCTATATCAAAACAATAATCATCTAGATCAATGACTATCTAGCATTAATTAGCCAAAAGTACCACGTGGTACCTTCTAGTACCTTCCAAACCACTGTAAAACTCCTCAAATAGTAATCCTCTACCCAAACAATAAGAAAAGTCAAGCAAATTGCAAGTCATTTGAAGAGGAAAAAACAGCACTCGCTTTCTATCCACTATATATCTTCGTCTCATCCAAGATGGTGCACCGTGCTCCTGCCCCTCTCTGTCTTGCTGCCATGCATTGTCCCTAATACTAGCACGGCATTCCAAGGTGAAAACAGTAATAGAGACCGACTGAGTATGGTTTCTGAAAATTAAAATTGATTCCGTTTCAGATCGTTTAAGATTTATTAGGCCAAACGTGTAACTTGTTTTATTTCATCCGTAAATTACAATTCACACTTAATTGCAACATTGACGACTAGACTGACAGATGAGTACCATATATATATCCGACAAGGAAAGAATTTCGTTTTAATTTTGACCGCCGATTGTATCGTACGTTGCTAGCTAGCTCCCCTTCATTTCCAATCTTTGCTCGTAGCCAAGGACGATGCTGAAAGGAGGAGGAGGCTACACCTAAGCTTGCCAGCCACTTTACACAGACGATCGATGGTGGCCTAGGTTAGCACTGCCACTTCCGAGTCGTGATAAGGTCGATCACTAGAGCACTACCTAGGGCACGACGACGCGTCCGTGCGCTCCGCTAGTGCCCGCACCACTGCAGCGCAACCACAGCCGCACAGACCAGCACGCGCCCACCCACACATGGATCCGATCGAGCACTTATATATATGTATATATATATCGAGAGAGACGCAGCAGCGTAGCTCGCTCATGGCAATTAACCTAGAGCTAGCCTCTCGATCGTGTAATGCACTTCAGTGACGGCGCACGACGAATGACCTGATCGATCGAGTTCCCGGGGAGCACTCTAGCTATCGTGTGTAGTGTGCTAGTTATAGTCAAGAATATAGCTATACAATGGCCATTATTTGGTTGCTGCTCTGCCTCGTCGCCTCTTTGGCCGGCGCCAGCACCGGCGATGCCGGTGGGGGGTAGCCGAAGCCGCCAGGTGTACGTGGTGTACATGGGCGCCGTGCCACCCCGTTCCTCCACCAACCTTCTTCTAGAAAGCCACCTGCGCCTCGTCAGCACGGTGCTCAAGAGGTCGGTCCTGTCCATCAAAAACAAAGTCTCTCTCTGTAAGGACACACAAACACTATCGAAGCGCGGGCACATTGACCTTGTGTGAAACACATTGCAAAATACCCTTCGATCCATACTGATTCGTGGTTACTGATGACAAGAAGGCATAGAGATGTCAAGAGTTCACTGGGTTTTTTTTTTCACCCCTAAATCCACATGATTTATTTGAAATCTTCAAATTTAAAGCTTGGCCATTTTTTAGTAACGTGACGTGAATGTGATTTACTTTCGTCAGGGGGCAGACTGCGGACAGCGTGGTGGTGCGGCAGTACAAGCACGGCTTCTCCGGGTTCGCGGCGCGGCTGACCGGCGACGAGGCCGCCGCGCTCCGGCGAAAGCCCGGCGTCGTCTCCGTCTTCGCCGACCCCGTCTACCAGCTCCACACCACCAGGTCATGGGACTTCCTCCAGCAGGACGCCGTCAAGGTCGACGCCGCCGCCGCACGTCGCAGTGGAGCCCACAACAGCAACAAGGCCTCCGGTGACGACCCCTCGTCCAACACCATCATCGGCCTCCTCGACTCCGGCATCTGGCCTGAGTCCCCCAGCTTCAACGACGCCGGCTTCGGCCCTGTTCCCACCCACTGGAAAGGGACCTGCATGACCGGCGATAACTTCAACTCCTCCAACTGCAACAAGTGAGTGAGTTAGTGACAGCCATTTTTTGTCATATTTTCTCCTGATTCCTTTCATTTCTGGTGCAAGAAGAAGAAAGATCGTTATGACTAGTGCATATGAAATTATGAATATATATGTATATATGTATATATGTATATATGATCCCGCCGGTTGCAGGAAGCTGATCGGAGCGAGGTACTACGACATGAGCGGGGTGCGGGGCCCATCGGGGAGCGGCGGAGGCTCGCCGCGGGACGACGTGGGGCACGGGACGCACACGTCGTCGACGGCGGCGGGGAACGCGGTGGCGGGCGCGTCGTACTACGGGCTCGCCGCGGGGACGGCGAAGGGGGGGTCGTCGGCGTCGAGGGTGGCCATGTACAGAGTCTGCTCGGAGGAAGGGTGCGCGGGCTCGGCCATCCTCGCCGGCTTCGACGACGCCGTGGCCGACGGCGTCGACGTCCTCTCCGTCTCCCTCGGCGCGTCGCCCTACTTCCGGCCCGACTTCGCCGACGACCCCATCGCCATCGGATCCTTCCACGCCGTCGCCAGGGGGGTCACCGTCGTCTGCTCCGCGGGAAACTCTGGCCCCGCCGCCGCCACCGTCGTCAACGCCGCGCCGTGGATCCTCACCGTCGCCGCCACCACCATCGATCGCGACTTCGAGTCCGACGTCGTGCTGGGTGGGAACAACAGCGCTGTCAAAGTACGTCAAGTTCTTCGATTCGTTTCTCAGTTCATCACCAACCTCTGTTCAAGATATACATATATATAAATATATATACTTATATGTAGGGTGGAGCTATAAACTTCTCGAACTTGGACAAATCACCGAAGTATCCATTGATCACTGGTGCAGCAGCAAAGTCAAGCTCAGAGTCGGATGCTGAGGCAGCAAGGTATATGCACGCAGGATCTATGCACATTTGAATGACTGAAATCCTCAACAGCTAGCTCTCTGCTCTGCTCTGCCTCTGCACCTGCTCATCGGTCATCCTCCGATCCTGCAGCCACTGTGAGCCCGGTACGCTGGAGAGCAGCAAGGTCCAGGGGAAGATCGTCCTGTGCAACCACACAGAGGGTGACACGTCCAAGCTGGTGAAGGCGGACGAGCTCAAGAGCTCCGGTGCTGTGGGGGCCATCTTCGTCAACGACGTCGAGAACGCAGTGGCCACAGCCTACCTCGACTTCCCGGTGACCGAGGTCACCTCTGCCGCCGCCGTGGCCATCAACAAGTACATCGCCTCCACCAGGTACGCTAGTGCTCCGACGATCTCATGGAAAGCCTCCGTCTTGACCTGTCAAAACTCAAAACCTTCTTCTGATCTGATCCGACACGACGCTAATTAACTTAAAGCCAACCGATGGCGACGATCACGGCGACAGCGACGGTGACGGAGTACAAGCCGGCGCCGGTGGTGGCCTACTTCTCGTCGAGGGGCCCATCGGCGCAGGCCGGGAACGTGCTCAAGCCGGACGTCGCGGCTCCTGGGGTGAACATCCTGGCGTCGTGGATCCCCACGACGTCGCTCCCGGCGGGGCAGACCGTGGCCTCGCAGTTCAAGCTCGTCTCCGGCACGTCCATGGCGTGCCCCCACGTCGCCGGCGCCGCCGCCACCGTCAAAGCCTGGAACCTCACCTGGAGCCCCGCCGCCATCCGCTCGGCCATCATGACCACAGGTGACTGAGATGACTAGCTCAAGTTTCATCTCTCCAAATGAACCTGAACAAATTAAGAGCAAATTCTTGCTGCGGCACAGCGACACAGCTGAACAACGACCATGCCCCGATGACGACGGACTCGGGATCGGCGGCGACGCTGTACGACTACGGCGCCGGGCAGGTGCACCCGGGCGGCGCGCTGGACCCGGGGCTGGTGTACGACGCCGGGGAAGAAGACTACCTCCAGTTCCTCTGCAACTACGGCTACAACGTGTCCAAGATCAGGCTCATCGCCAACGCCACCATCCCCGGCGGGTTCACCTGCGCGGCGAACGCCACCGCGAGCCTCATCTCCGACCTCAACTACCCGTCGATCGCCGTGTCGGGGGTGCTCGGCGGCAAGGCCAGCAGGACGGTGACCCGCGCCGTCACCAACGTCGGCGCGCAGGCGGAGGCCACCTACACGGTCACCATCAGCGCGCCTTCAGGACTCGACGTCAAGGTCGCGCCGAGCAAGCTGGAGTTCACCGCGAGCGTCAAGACGCTGGCATTCAAGGTGAGCTTCTCCCACCGGAGCGACGCAGCCGCGAAGAAGCAGGGGGCCCTGTGGGGCTCCATTACTTGGTCGGATGGAAAGCACTTGGTCCGCAGCCCGTTTGTGGTGACCAGCTGAAGCATCATGTCACACAGGTGGTAGCATGATGGGTGCTGTAGTGGTCAAGTAATGCTGTGATAAATATATAGGATATGATACTGACAACTAGTACTGGCAACTATCAAAGATTACGAAACTGGCAATGGTTAAGCATGCGAATGAGCAGTGCCTTCTGAAGTGAAAACTAAGTCCACAGTACTGTCACACAGCAACTTGCAGGGGCAGCAATTGTGCATATCACCACGCAATGAACAATCGCAACATAAAGTATGCCGTGTAGCCAATGTTTCAAAACCCCCAGTCCCACAGATCCAATCCATCAGCAAGCCAGCCAACACTGTAAAACCACCTTGGCTTTTTCTATAACCAGAACAGAGCTACTGTTCTACTATTCAGTCATTACGTCTGTTGTGCATAAAACCAGCATAATGCGGATGGTCAAAAAATACATAAGCAGAATGGTGCTCACAATAAACTAACATAAAACGCAGATGATACTATGTGATGTATATTTTGGAGCTACCTTCTGCCACATTGCATCCACCGCAATCTGTTTCCGGATGCCTGATCCAATGATATTGATAGCACCGTCAACCGATGTATAAATCAAGTTTCATAAGCAGGTGCGGAAGAACAGTAAGTGCTGTTAGTTTAGTCCTCGTCAGAATCACCGAATGTGATCTTCGTCGATTTAGGAGCATCTGCTGTGATTTCCTTGTAGTGGGATCCATATAATTTGGATTCCTGCAAAAGAATGATTGCAGATGAGGTCAAGGTCATTTATCACAAATCAGCCTAATGTTCATTCTGTTCACATGCAGTCAATTGAGCTTCGGTAATATTCAAAGAACTGAATAGTATTCTCTACATTTAAAAAATGATATAAATCCTTTTGGGTTC
This sequence comes from Digitaria exilis, assembly GCA_015342445.1. Classification (NCBI taxonomy): domain Eukaryota; kingdom Viridiplantae; phylum Streptophyta; class Magnoliopsida; order Poales; family Poaceae; genus Digitaria; species Digitaria exilis. Next base: position 5,175,048 of record JACEFO010001972.1, on the reverse strand, counting down.
AAGTCAAAACTACAGTTTTAGAAACAATACTTTATCTGACTGACTGAAAAGTGCCTGGATATAACAAAGCTTAAGAGTTTTAAAACCCATTAGTATCTTCAAAACTAAAGCCCTTTTGAGGTTTGGAAACTCCAACCTAGTACTCCTTTTCATTCCCCACTGTTTTTTAAGATATTAGGAAGCAGCACAAACTAAAAATTAGGAAAAAAATTAGTAGCCCTTGGGGGCACCTCCAACCAACCCTCTTTAGTTCAAATATTTATAATAGTTTTCCACAGGAAAACTAGTATAAATATTTGAACTAAAGAGGGTTGAAGGTGCCCCTAAGGTTCACCAATTTGCACCCCTATGAAAAATGGTCAGTTAATCAGCTCCTGACTCACAAGCCCTCAGAAAATGAAAATGCCACCCGCATTGCCACCTCTCTAGTGTGCTTCCATGTCCACAAAAGATGCATGTAAATGGAAAATATGTTGCAACATGTAAATTTTTTATTTTCACATGCCCTTGTCAGGGTTTCCTTTGTACACTGCTGTCAGACTTGACAGAGTAGCAATGTAGCATCAGTACCCTGCTGTCCATACATAGACTAGACCTTGGCTCCCATGAAATTGGTAACAGGGCCCTAATTTCTATTTCTGCTGCATCTAGAATCTAGAGACAGTTCTCTGTTTCAATGAAGATATCTTATAGAACCATCTAGCACATATATTTAAGGACCTGCATTATCTAAAATTACAAATCAGTTGTTTGTAAATACTGCAAGTGTTGGAAACTAATGCAACCACCAATTTCCACGCATTCACAATTTTTGCAACATAAAAGCTATAAAACTAGACAGGACAGATCATCAAAGTGAATTATCAATAACGTACTATGTAATATTTTTATATTTTTTCTCTTTCTTACTGACATTGCAAGCCATCCATACCTACACTATCCTACGCGGATTAATACGACCATAATCTGAAAAGATAGCTCCAAATAAAAACTCCAAGCTAAAAACAAACCTTTTTCTTGACATGTGTGCCAAATTTCGTAAGGGCTTGAGGAACAACCTGACCAGCCTCACGCAAAACATTCACAAGTTCACCAGCAAGCCCCTGTAAATGAAATTAAATTAACATAACCTCAACAGTGAAATAATCGAGTGCAAAAAGGGTATGATAGCTCAAGTACCTTGTTTTCTTGAGTGAAAAAGGTATGTGCAACACCTTTCTTGCCAGCACGACCAGTCCTTCCTATTCTGTGGACATAATCCTCAGTGGTCAAAGGATAACTATAATTGATGACAACTTCAACATCAGGAATATCAAGTCCACGTGAAGCAACATCTGTAGCAATCTGCATGTATTACATTTACAAAATAATGAGCACACAAACGAAACAAACCATAATGTTGTCTAAACAGCAAAACAATTATAAGACGGTTTGACTGAATGATGTCAGATGCAAGATAAGTCTTAAGCTTAAAAAGCATAAACACGGTAATGAAAAGAAAAGGAATTTCAGAAAACCATAAATATTCCACACTGATTTCAGACAGCCACAGATATTTTCAAGAATTGTGTACTCTTAACTGAAGCTGGAAGCACTTGCAAAAATGTTTTCATTTAGCTCAGATTCACCTGTGCCACCAAAACAAAATGGTAACATGATGGCACTGTGTTGATATACAATGGATTCAGATTTTCCAATAACTAATGAGAAAACATAGGTTTCACTAAAATTGATCTCTAAATAGTAAAAATAAGAACCCAGAAGTAGTGTAACTTGTTGGTGTCCAAAAGGGCCTCTTTAGCTGCTCTAAACTTTCCATGACAAAATTACAGCACAACATGAAGTCATGAATCCCATTAGTACTTCACAGTACTCCTACCTAGCATGGCCCTCCTCGACTAGCAAGATTTGCCTTGCCCAACCTTGCCTAGCAAAGTTGGTGTGCTGGTGAGCAAAGTTGGGCAAAGAAACCGAAAAAAGCCCCAGTCTCAGATATGATGTGTGACTCATAAACTAAACAGCAAATCATGTATAAAAAGCATAAGTCCATTCAATCATATTGGGGACTTCAATTCTGAAGCAACTATAAGTGAAAAAGCTCACCATTAAAGGGCATTTGCCTTCTTTAAATAAAGATAAAGCTTTTGTTCTATCATGCTGAGCCTTATCACCATGGACTGAAACAGCCTTCCATCCCCTTCATAACAAATATAAAATTAAAAATATGTAGAGAAATATAATGTTGAAGAGATGGAAACAAATATGCTACCTTCTCTGAAGCATTGTTTCCACTCGTGCAGCTTCTTTCTTGTAAAGCACAAAAACCAAAACCCTGTTGCTGTTGCATTGAACAGAAGTAACCTTCCTTAGATTTGTTTTTAATATAGAGCTCCAAAGATAAAAGATCACCACTAAAACAAAATATTGCACCCAAGAAATGCTGTAATTCGAATTGCAAACAATGAAAAGAAAAGGGCGACGAATAGCATTGCTCTGACATGTTAAACACAATCATGGAAATAATTAGGTTGCTAAGGATCATATCAGGATTCAGTGCAGTGATTATACCATGTTAGTGTTAGCAGCACAGTGCCATGTACAGTAGGTGTATGTGTAATCTATGCCAGTGGCTATAATCAAATCACCAAGTGCATTCCTCCAAGCCTTTTCTAATTAGGAAATGGTACAAAGCAATATTTGGCAGTGGTAGGAAGTTATTAGGAATAAGGAACATTGCCATATGTATCAGCCATGGCCAGTAGTGTTCGCAAGATCTAGGATGCTAATGTGGATGAAAAAATGTGCAATACAGCGTGCCTGCAGAATCGGTGCCTTGAAATGAATCTTGCATAGATAAATACATGAGCAAGTGAAACCTGAATATCTACCTTTGTGCTTGATGGTATTTATCAAGCAACGCAAGTAATCTTGAATCTCGTGATCTATCATCCAACACTTCAACAATTTGCATCACATCATGGTTAGCTGCAAGATCTTCTGATCCAATGACAACCTGCAGTGAGATGTTGAAAAGAATGTCAACCCCAAGTAATTAGGCTTTGAAAGCAAAAACCAGACAAGAAAAGCACAACCTTTATTGGATTTGGATCCATAAACTCTTGAGCTAGCTTGTGGACAGCAAGAGGCCAAGTTGCACTGAACATCACCATCTGACGTACTGCGTAAGAAATCGTATCATTAGGCATCGTACAAGAAACAGGAGGCTTGAGGTCGAGGATGCAGGGTAAATTCACATAAATGACACAAATAAAATAAAAGGCACGGTTCAAATAACTATGATAGATCCATTCCTATGCAACACGCCATGAAGGCCAAGTTGCTCAGACTGCATTACATAGCATCTTCAAGAAATTTCTACTTTGTAGTAAGCATGTAGTGACGAGAAAACAGAAATGTGTATTTACCAGCTTTTCTTGAACTACGCATGAGAACTCCACGTCATGTCATTAAGGTAGAATACCCAAACCGAGCACCAAGAGAACAGACTAGCAAAACTAAACGACCAGCGGCCTACAGAGCCTTAAGCTCCAGGGGGGCATGAGCCCTTAGTATTTGCAGCTTCAAAATACAGCAAACCTCAAGCACAGTACAGAAGAATCTTAAACTGATTCTTTACATTATGAAACAGGCTTTGTTGCTGTTTATTCTATTCTGACCTGATTGCAAGAATTTTAACTTGCTGGCAGACTTGCTCAGAATCTTAAATACAAAACATACAGCAATAGCATCATGGTTCTTATGGCGGTAAGGCGAGGCGAGGCGACCTACCCCCTTCGAGACGCCTAGGCGAATAAGGCGCGCGGCGAGGCGACGACATACACAAACCTTGTTCTATGATATAGCAGCATAAACTACATTGACACATTATTTTGCTGCTAATTTGAGAGCCTATGTACCACTAATTCACACAAAGCTGCCAACTTATAGAGCAGATTAACAGCATAGAACCAAGCACAGCCTGAGCCATATACGATCAGAGCAGAGTAACAGACCATGTACACATGCACATCCAAGTGGAAGAAGCAACACAGCATAGGTGAGATAAAGAGATAGACAGGGGAGAGGAAGAGATACGTGCACCTGACTGCCTGTGGCTAGGATAGGACAAATGGATCCGGCAGGATTGAAGCCTCTTTTCCATCTCTGTTTCCATCTCTCCGGGTGGGCACAGAACGGGCGGAGCAGGGGCCGTACCACCGTACAGGGACGGGAGAGGCCAGATGGGCGGACGCGGCGGAGCAGAGGGTCGGACGAGGCGGAGCAGAGGCAGCACGGCGGACAGGCGGGAGCGCAGACGCCGGAGGCGAAGCAGAGGCCGGAGGACGCGCCAACGGGATCCCAGGTCCGCCGTCCTCTCTCTCTCTTCTCGCGCTGCAGCGAGGGGGCGGATCGCCGGAGCAGAGGTCCGTCGCCCCCTCGACCTTCCTCTTCCCCCCTCTCTGTCTCTGCCGCGATGGGGGCAGCCCGCGCGGGAGTATAGCACGCGTTTCCCGCGCGAGCGCAGCTCCCTTTCTCCCTCCCGCGCGCGCGCAACTTTCTTTTTTCCCTCCCCGGCGCGCGCAGTTCCGCGCACGCTTCCTCCTGCCCGCGTTTCCCCTCGCCTTGGCGTCCTCCCGACGCCTTGGCGACGCCTCGGTGAGCTTGGCGACGCCATATGCACGGAGGCCATGGCGGGGAGGACGCCCCGATTCAGATCTCGCCCAGACGCCAAGGCGACGACTAGGCGACGCCGTGAAAACACTGAATAGCATAACAGAGACTAATAGTAGAATGGTACCGCATCAATCATAGAAGGGTCACAGATCCAACCATCTAGCCCAGAACTATCCATTGAAACAACCTACCCCCAAAAAATCCACCGACCTAAACAAGCTCACAAAAACTGAAAAACTGATATATGCATGGGTAGAGGATACAAACCAGATGATGTTTGGCTCAAAATTGCCCTGACTTCAGGTTCGAAACCCAAATCCAGCATTCTATCTGCTTCATCTAGAACCTATGCAAGAGAAACCTGTGTTAAAGAACATCTATCACACCACAAAGAGCAAAAGCAACAGAACTGAACACAATAATTAATCACTAAAGCACAACCATGAAAGTGTAAGCACAGCAGTCCCAAGGAACTTTTGAGGTAATCGATTGATGCCAGAAATATGCTAATCCATTTCACGACTATTAGATCCCTAAATGAACTAAACAGAAAGAGGGAAATGCCATATTAAACTAACTTTTTACTACTTATGTGAATTCTATTTTGTATTTTTTAAAATAAACGAAGCAGCAAATAACACTAAGAGTGTGTACCAGACTACAAGTACATATTCAACAAAGAGGAAGGAGGGTAAAGAAGACTAGGAAGGAAATGCCATATTCAACAATAGTTTTACTATTTACGTGAACTCTATGGGACTATGGGTAATTTTCTTGAGATATAAAATGAAGCACCAAATAATAAGTGTACCAGGCTACAAAGCTAGCTTAAAGGAATGTCATACCAAGGTAAAAGATAATCAAATACCATTCTCAGTGGATGGTTCCTTATACAAAAAAAATATTTAGTCGCTTATCAACCATATAAACAATTTCGATGGAGCCACTCAACCAGAAGCTCTCAGCGTTTCCACATCAAAATATGCAATAAGATAAGCAATCAGAACATGAATGTTCCTAAAGACGAATAGTGTACTTGCACTTCAGGCTACGCATGTCTGCGCTGAACTCTTTCGAGGAAAACTGCTACAACTTTTAAGTAATAATAGCATAAATGAATGAGCTGTATGTGTGTATGGAGATGGTATACATGTACCTTTTGTATGAATTTTGAAAAGGTAGAGTAAATAAACAAGAAAAAATTGAAAAAGAAGATGCGGACGTAATATAACCATCTACAAACTCAGCGTAAGCAATTGTATCTCAAACTGGCAATAGAACTGTCCATCATTGTAACATTACGAAGAAACAGAGATAAGTACACCACCAAAAACACAAAGGCAAACAAGGAGAGAGAAAAGAGCAGGAAAAAACACAAATAAAAATTATTTATTTAAATATCTATGAATATATTTATATTAGACATGAAAACAGTACATGAAGATTTGCTTCAGAATACTTGTCATGGCATCTGGGTACAAGATGCCACTTCGATCATTCTTTTCATCAATTTTAACTAGAAGAAAAATAATAATATTGCTTTCAAGCAGCCAATCCAGTGATCCACATATCTTTAGCATGTCAAATACTCAAAACAAGGATATATATAATACAAAAGAACAAAAGAATAGTGATCAAAGTTGCAACTTGGTAATCCTCTTGATGTCCAAACCAGCACATATTTGTGACCACAGAGAACATATATAGTATGCACAGCACATTCATAAACAAGAATAGCACAATCAAAGGCAAAACTGACTTACCACAAATGAAACTTCGTTAAGATGACAAATACCCATTTCAATAAGGTCTTTCATACGCCCAGGAGTTCCTATGACTATATCCTGAAAGCACAAATCCACAAGAAAAACGAATAAAGGGTTAGGCAAATATGCATTTTTAACAGAAGTAACTGAGGAATACTGAAAAGACCAAGGTACAGTTTCATGTCTTATAAAATAAGCAAGCATTTATAATTTTGTATTTAAGTGGTAAAAATTATGTTTTACAGTAGTGATTGGATATACAACATCAGAAGTTCCGGATGTAATCAATATTCAGTACATGGCTGAGAAAAAACTGAAATCACTGTTATCTTACCACTCCTGATTTAAGGGCAGCTATTTGTGGTCCCTTTGAAGTCCCACCATAGAGGCAAACTGAATTTATCCCACATGCTGCACCAGCCTCACTAAGTACATCTGCAATCTGGCACAATACAGAACTGTGTTAATCATTCATTGTTTTCTTCAGATCCTCCAATTATGATCAGTTTTTCCACCATCCCAATAACCAAACAGGAAATGGCACCCGTTTTTGTAGAAAAAGGTAAAAGCACTATGACACCCCTTTCCCAAGATTTTTTTTTTGTTATATATGAAGCATTTTTTAGCAATTGAAACGCAGCATAGTTCAGGCTACAAAGTTCAAACAGCAACAGAATCTTAAAAAGCAACATAATGTGAATAACGATTATTGCAGAAAGAATGCCAAATAGGAAACGCCTCGAAGACTGATCATTCAATAAATTAGCAGCATGAACAAGGATACAACTTGTTGGGTGCAACAAAGTAGAAGTACATTCGTTACTTATGTAATCTATATTTTACAATCCTTGTTCCGATTGAAAACTGAACCTAGAGGCTAAAGGACATTACTTATGTTATCTATATTGTCCAATCTTTGTTCCGATTGAAAACTTAACCTAGAGGCTAAAGGAACCTATTCAACGCCGCAGCATTTACCTAAAATCTGCATGTCCTATTCGAGTATATAATCAAATTGCAACGCTGTGGACGCTTCACTTGTTTACCTGCTGAGCGAGCTCCCTCGTCGGTGACAGCACGAGGCACCGGGGCACAGCTTTCTTCCCTGCTTTCCCCCCTACCTTCTTCCTGATGTGCATCAGCGCCGGCACACCAAAGCCAATCGTCTTTCCTGGCATTTCCCAAACGAAGCGAAGCAGCAAGTTAATGAGGAATTTGAACACAGCCGGGCAAAGGAATAACCAGACGGAAAGCGGAATTATAACGGTTTTGCTGTACCGGATCCGGTTGCGGCGATGCCGATAAAGTCGCGGCCGTCGAGGAGGAACGGCCAGGCGTGCGCCTGGATGGGCGACGGCCGCGCGAACTCTTTGCAGCAGTCGAGCACCTGGGACGGCAGCTCGGCGGCGGAGAACGATCGCAGCGGCGCGTATTTGGGGTCCTCGGAGCCCTTCCCGGTGACCGCCACGGCCTTCTCGGCGCCGTTCTCCGCCTCCCCGCCTCCGTCAGCGGTTTCATCCTCCGCCCGCTTCTTCTTCTTGCTGCTCTTCGCGAGCTGCTCCTCAATTGCCGCCGCAGCAGCCGCCGCCTCGGCCTCGGCCGCGAGCTTCCGCTTCTTGTCCTTCTTGCTCTTCTTCTCCTTCTTGTTGCTCCTGGGTAATTCCGCTTCCGCTTGGTCGGCGGGAAGCTGGTGGCCCATGGCGGCGGTGGGGAGCGGCGGCCGGTGGGGAAGGAAGGGGGAGGCGAGGACGGCGGGAAGATAGACGGGAAGGTTGGTTTCTAGGGTTTTAGAAGGGGGGACAAAGGAGCGGCTCGGTGAATCTCAGCCGTCTATTTCTCATGATCCTGTAATTTCGTAGCCGCAATAGGGCAGCTGCCCAGCAAGCCGAAATTGTTTTTATAATTTTTTTTACTTTTTCAAAAAAAATTGTTTTTGGATGTGTGAGTAATAGTAATATCTGTAATAAAGTGTTGCACCATTGGGATTTATTCCAACTATAAGCTCGATTTGTTACAAGCGCAATTAGAACTGCTTATTTGTAAAGTCATTTATTATCATTAGACTAGTAGGGTGCCCGTGCTAACGCTACGGCATAGTTATATGATTTGAAATTATTATAATCACTACAGTAGAGATGCTCCAGTTTAGACGAACATCTAGAGTATTAACAACTTAGAAAAAAAACATTCAGAGTATTAGCATTTTAGAAAAAAAACAAGAATTTGAAATTAAAACCAGATTTCATCTCAGGGAGCCTAAAGTTCACTTGTAATCCCTTTATTTTCCCTTACACTGTCGTCATGCAATGCATCAGAAAAAAGTACATTACGCTATCACTCTTCTGCACCATGGCACCATATAGGTGACTGTATATTCTCCTGAACCAATTAGATAATATAACTTAGAACTACCAATAGAAAACATGAAAGTCTTACCGGTATTGTATCATTGGAGGACATCTTTGTAGACAATATTTTTAGTGCTCTTCCCTGTGGGATCCAATTCTTTCTTTGGTTTAGGCAAAATTCTTGTTGTTTTTCTTGACACACCCCAGGACAATGCAACATAAAGCTGTCCATGTGAGAAGACAGGCTCTGGAAGGAAGATGCCAACATTTGGGATGGTTTGCCCTTGAGCTTTGTTTATTGTCATTGCAAAACTTAGGCGAATGGGGAATTGTTTCCTCTTGAACTTGAAAGGAAGAGAAATATCATCTGACGGTGACATAGGTTTCCTAGGTTTGAACACCCTGTTGCCTTCATGCTGGCCACCAACAATTTCAGCATCAATTGCATTGTCTTGGAGAGCTCTAACCATGAGTCTTGTTCCATTGCACAAACCATTGTTTGGATCAAGATTGCGGAGAAGGATTACAGGACAACTGATTTTTAGTTTCAGCACATGTGGGGGAAGGCCATTTGGAGTGAGTGAGTTAAGAAAGTCATTTGGATAGAGATTTGTTGAATCATCATCGACAGAGTCGAAGCTATAATATATCTTTTCGTCACCCGGAAACCTTTCAATCATTCCTGCATTAAGTTGATCCACATGCTCATTTTTTGTTGAAAGAATGGCGCGACTGCTCATATATGGCGTTGATCTTGCATTTTCCTCTAGGGATGGGAAGACATCTTCAATGAGTTTGTTTATTGACTCTTCAGCGTCAGTATAACCAATGACAATTTCTTCTGGTAGGCGAACGTGCTCATCTCCGATTGTCTCTTCAGTGCCATTTCCAATTCTAAGGAGGTATTCTGAAAACCAAGGGTCAGTTTGAGCCCTCATGTTACGTGACAATCTTATCTTCTTATATGTTCCCATAGATAAGATCTCTGTAAAGTAGCATTAGTGATCTGAGCTCTTGTCCCACGTGTAAGGACAGGAAGTACCTGTCTAAAATCTCCACCAAACACCATGACCTTTCCTCCGAAAGGCAATGAACAATTCATAATATCTTGTAGAGACCTATCAAGGCACTCAACTGCTTGACGCTTTATCATTGCAGCTTCATCCCAGAAAATTAAGGATGCTCTACGAAGTAACTCCGCAGTACCACTTTGCTTTGTGAAACTACACATGCTATTGTCAGAAAGTTTAATTGGGATTTTGAACCTTGAGTGTGCTGTGCGCCCCCCAGGTAGTATAGATGCTGCTATACCTGAAGTTGTTGTTGCAATGGCGATAAATCCTTGTGACCGCACTCTAGCAAGAAGTGTCTTGTATAGAAAATGTCTTGCCGGTTCCTCCTGGTCCATCAATGAAAAATACCTGGCTTTTCTTTTCACACACATGTTGTATGATCTCTTTAAATCCTGCAAGCTGCTCCTTGTTCAGGGATTTATAGATATCCAGATGTTCTTGGTCTATGCCCATAGAATATTCCTCTCTAACCTCTCTTAAAATATCATTAGAAAATTCACCTGATTAGCACAAAGGAAGAGTAAGCAGGAGGCAATGATCAGAACTCATAGATTATGCAATATATATATATATATATATATATATATATATATATATATATATTGGGAGCCTATAGGCTTCCAATAGTTATTGGAAGCCTCGGCCACCCCAACGAGCCAAGCAGACCAGCGGGCCATTTGGTGCGACCCAACCAACCAACCTGTACACGTGTGGGTCCCACAACGGTCAACAAATATCAGCCACCCCCATCCCCCCGTCCCTCCTGTTCATTTCAAAATTTCCATTCTCTCTCCTCTCTCCCTCCTCACATCGTGAAGCTCAGGCAGGCCGCGGCGGCGTAGGAGAGCTCTAGCAATGGCGGCACGGTGCAGATCCGGCACTTGGGAACGACGCCCACGTGGGATGCCTACCACTCAAGCCACCGCGCACCACCAGGGGTGCTCCGGAGTCTCGTTGCTGCTGCTCGTGGCCGCTGTCGCCACGGCCGTGGTGGTGGGCGACGACTCCGCTTCTCTCATCATCGTGCAGGACGTCATCACTACGGTGCTCGCGGTAGGGGCCGCCGTGCTGCGTTGGATCCCTCGTGCTCGTCGGCCTGCAAGCGTCGGAGGACTGGAGCGCAGCTTCCCGGCCTGGTGTACTGGTGCCTCCTTCTCACCTCGAGTGCATGCTCTATGTTTGTGTAAATGCCTCATAAAATCTGCAGCCTAGTGTAGCTAAACATTACTCGTTTCGCTCTTTGGTTTGTGTTGGTATGCTGGATCTTTGCTCATATGCTCACTGAAACCCAGTGCTCATAAACACTTTCCTATGATTTCCTCCTACTAATTCTATGCTCTATTGTAAATAGTTTATATGATGTACTGGGTAGTTTATATGGTCTCGACATGGTATTCTTTTGAACCGCTCCTATTTTATATGCTCCATCCCCTGGGTTATATGATATATGTTGTAGTTTGTATGTTGTGAGAATACGAGGAGCGGTCGCGATGGGCCAGACCGGCATGACCAGACACAAGCATGACAGTGCTAGCCCACGTGACAGACCCGAGGAGCCAAGCGCACTGACAGATTCGTTGTTTATATGCTCCATACCTCGGTTAATATGATATATTCTGTGGTTTGTATGCTGCACACTGACTGTTTCGTGGCTTAGATGCTCCATCCCGTGGTTTATATGATATATCCTATGGTTTGTATGTTGCGCACTGACGGTTTCGTGGATTATATGCTCCATCCCATGGTTTATATGATATATTCTATGGTTTGTATGTGTGTACAACGATGACAAGCGTGCTAGTCGTATAATGTGCCTGTTGCCAACGTGCTGTTGCAGTTTCTATGATACCTGAACATGATTATATGATACCGTCTCAAGAGCATATAAAGCACCCAATACATCATAGAAATCATGAAAAAGAGCATATCAACCATCATTACAAGCATACAAAATGGACCTCAAAATAAACCACCCAAAATATTTATATGACATACATCATGTGACAGATATATGACATTCTCTTAACTTTATATGACACATTCACTATTGTTATATGACATTTTGTTTACTTGGCTCAGGAGGATACTGAAGACCTCAGACGTGAAGCACTTAGCTACCTGATGTTCCACCATTGCAACAATGTTGATGACCTCCTGCCAGTGTTGTTGAGCTTCCAACACCAGAGGGATAGTTGATGAACATCTATACTATGAGAATGATGTTGTTGTATGCCTAATTATAATATGGCTACTTCTGTTAACTACTAGTTTGCTACTTATGTAACTTGGCTACTTATGACCATGCACGTTTGCTGGTCCATGATATATTTGCCGCTAAATATGGATGGTTCTCCTATGACCAGGCATGGAATTCCTCCTTACTGCTATTTGACACACTCCTCGCTAATGCAAAGCCACCGCACACACTATACCAGTGCTCATATAAACTCTAACTATGGTCATATAAACCTCGGCGTACCTCATATAGCGTACACCAAACATCACAGACATCAGCTACCTCATTGTCCACAACATACAATCCACATAATATAGCATATAACCTAGGGGATGGAGCATATAATCCAGGAAACTTAGAATAGAATATCGAGAGCATAGTAGTGACAACTCAGAGAGCATATTAACCACCCAACACATCATGGAAACCACAGAGAAGAGCATATAAATCATTATTACAGTTTCTATGATGGTTTTAGTGTGTTTCTATGATCTTGAAAAATTCAAAAACAAATATTCACAATGGTTCTCAAACTGTGCATAAAAATGTCACGAGTCTTGTGGTGAAAACCGTTTGTGAGTTGTATTTTAAGTTGTACCTTACTTACCTGGGCCGTGAAAAGCTCAAATGATAGGATCATTCCTTGCTGCAATTTAAGTTGCATCCATCATATATACATACTCTGTTGTTTATCATAGATACGTTTTTATGATCTCGTCCATGTGTTTATATGCTCGTTGGTTGCTTTTGGTGTTCCTATGATCGTTTGCATAGGTTTGTATGATCATACCCTTTAGTTTCTATGCTCCTGTATATTTTAAATTTATTCTTTTTCAAAATAGGTTTAAAATGGATCTTAAAATGTGCATAAAAATATCACGGATTTTATGGTCAAAACCGTTTAAGAATTAGATCCTCGGTTGAAGAATTATAGCCTAAAAACCAAAACAAATAGCCCAACCTGCATGCATGCTCTAGGTGTCAGATGCGTCAGGCAGTTCAAAACAAACCAGCATGCTCGCATGCACATGTTAGGAGGTGCAGCGTGCACGTGGCACCAGCTGAAAGGTTGGGATGCCTTCCCCCTGCATGTTGACGCGCTGGGAGCCTGTGAGTCATCGGTCTGGCGTAGGGTCCCAGTTTACAACACTGTGTGAGGCGCCGAACAGCTATTCAGAGCCTATAGGCTCCCAATAGTCGGCCGCTATATATATATAGACACACACACACACACACACACACACACACCCCTTCATCATTAATTTCAGGAAGGTCATAATATTTTATATCCTTCCCCATGGAGTGAACCAAATCCCGAACGTCTCTAAGAACCATTTGTTCTACGGCTGTTGTATTAGAATTGTGTCTACTATAATCTTCAGACATTGACTCTTATGTTTGTCCCACATACGACAGATGTTTGTAGCCTCACAAAATACAAGAATAGTTGCAAATAACCTTCGTAGAGCAGCTGGCATCTGAAAAGTTATAGCCTCATCCAAGCAGTCATGTAATGTCTTGTCTGTCTCTATGAGTCCTCTGTTCTCACACGCTTCTCTGAAAGTAGTGTAAGTGATGCCATCCACTTCTCTCAAATTCTCATACGACGTTGCACCTCTTACATGATTTAGAAGCACTCGCAAAAAATATCTCTCCCCTTCCGCAAGGTGCGCATATACAATTCGTCCAATCTGTCCTCTCTGCTTTCTTCTCTGCCATATCTTTTTACCACTGATCCATCTGTAGTACTCTGGAAAATCTCTGTATAATAATGTCCTTGCAAAACTATCAACAAGGTTCATCTTAAAGTACTCTGTGAGTGTCGTCATTGAATAAGATGGATCGTTTACCACATCTTCAAGATTTTGGTCTCATCAATAATTACAGACTGCATGTTAGGAAGATGACATTGAAGCTGCAAAACAGACGGATATACACCAAACAGTTGGAAACCAAAGATCCTATGTACAGCTTCTGGAGCAGATATATATCTTGCATCTCTGTACTGACGAATCTCATTGATCACTCCATCTTCCATATTACCAGGGTTGACTAAAAACGATGCACGATCATGACCTTTGTATACATATTTGAATAGGTACTTAATAGCCTTTATGCTAGAGCAAGCTTCAACATGTATGTGACAGTTATATCTCATAAGGAGTCCAGGATTGTATGGCACCACCCACCTGTTATCTAATTCTACACCTCTTATCCTTACACGACGTCCATCATCTCTTCTCCTATATAGAGGGTAGGAGTCTTTTCCTTGCTGAGTTGCTTCGCAAAATTGTCGAGGAAAGTGGAAGCGACACTCTCCTTCGACCATACAAGCACAATTTCTATTTAGTACTCCACATGGTCCATGCAACATATGTTTTATCACCAAACTGTGCAATACATGATACTTGTCCTTGTCAGGTATCTCTACTGAAATCTTCTTGTCATATGCATCAGGGCTTGTTAACTTACTCCCAGATCTCAAGATCAGTAGTATGTGTTCATGTGGCAGGCCTCTCTTCTGAAACCCGGTTACATGTACATATGCTTGGACATCCCTAAAATATTTTTTCTTGATCAATAAATCTTTCATGTCACGTAGCTTGGCCCTATATACACGATCCACAAGGTCTGGCCTATCTTGCGGTTTCTGTCCTGGTTCAAGATTGCTTACAATCTCCTCCCAATACGGATTGCATGTCATGGTGATGAAGTAATCAGGCTTACCGAATCGCTGAACAATAGCCATTGCATTAAGAAATCTTCGCTGCATATCACGATCACCTCCTGGGAAGCTACGTGGCAATACAACTCTCCTGCCAACCTCTGATGCTCTTGTCTCCCCAGAAGAAATTACATCAACCAGGCCCTAAATTAAAAGAACATGTATTAAAGGGTCAATGTAGGGACGTAGGCAATATTTGTTTGAACATTAGAAAACATGTAAATTAATTCACCTGGTATAGCTCTGCCCTTATGAATTCTTGGTGTTCTGGGTTAGAATACCAATCTAGCCTCATAGACTCGATCTTGATATACATGTCAACAGCTCATTGCTGGAAGAGTCTTTCTCCAAATAACAAAATGTTAAAATGACCCTTCCTAACTTGCATTTGGAAACAATAGTATTCCCTAGCAGTGACAAACTTTCTGGACCGAGTGTCATTATTTTCGATGTATTGACATTTTCGGCTTCCTGGATCTCGTCCTCTACTTGTTCATGCACTGTTTAAATATTGAGCAGTATGAGGCACTATTGTAAGCAATATTTAATGGAAAAAACCAGCTCATTGAGTGGTATGATTTTGCACTGCACCTGTAGGGTCTACAGAATCATCTTGTTCCGTGGAAATGACATTAGCTGTATCATATAGGTTACAAGGATCACATCCTTGTTCATTTCCTGTTTATATGATGAAAGCCATTTCAATAATAAAAATAAGATTTGTACAATCAAATCTAAATTGGATGATTTGCACTGCACCTGTAGGGTCAACAGTAGTGGTTTGTTCTATGGAAGGCACAGAACTGGATGGTTCCACGCGAGGATGATTAAGAGGTGGTGTCTCATACTGCTCACCACTCGCCAATGGTGCATCATTGTATGGCAGAAATTGATTCCATCCAGTTTCTCCCTTGGGAAAAAATAGAGGATAGGACAAAGGGTCGTAACAACCATGGTATGCTTTGATATAGCGCGGGCGTTCTCCTTTCGCATATATCAGCACACTCCTATCAAAACACCTTTGCGGGTCATTTCCTTCAGTCCAAATGGTAGCTACTTGTGAGGCGGTAGGTGCATTATACCTATGTGACACATAGATAAATTAGTTGTAATGCCTAATGAAAATAATACAAAGGTAATAAGCATACAGAACTACAACACACCTTCTTTGGTCTGGCGTGACATTAGTATTGAGCTCAATCACGTAATCATCCAGGTTTGGAATAGCACCAACTTTATTAAGAGTTTGTGTATAAGGGTTATGTACTATTAATATATCTACAAGATTCCTGATCAAATTAATATCAAGGTCAAGGGACCTTTGTGCTCTGCGCGATAATCCAGCATCTTCAGTGTCATAAAAGTAAAGTTGCAGATGCCGAGGGCCCTTAGAACACGGCACCAAATGGTCCATACGATGATACAATGCACCATGCACCCAAAATGTGTAAACACCTGTCCCAGCCGTGGTACGAACTCGGCGGTCCAAGGTGACCCCCAGGCTTGTGAAGGAGAAGTGTGAGTTGAAATACCTGATGCGCTTTCTGAAGTACTTTGCATCATGATCCACCTGGCTTGTAAACAACCTCTTTAACTCAGTAGGCACATCAGGAATATGGAATTTTACTTTCCCTTTCCTGCAGCAGAACCTGGTGGCTCAAATTGAAATTTCACTGCCCCATAGTATTGGCAGTCTGGCACTTTTCTCAATACATGGTGTGTAACTGGCAAGTTAGCGTACACATCGCCGTATGGATCATCAATATTGTTTTCAGCAATACCACCCACAGGAATGCGATAAGATTCAAATGCACATTCTGCATGTCGAGGAAAAGAAAATAAAATAAATTAACAAAACACAATAGGAAAAGATTAAAAAACCATGAACATTCTGAAATATTTGACAATACCATCAACATTCAAAAATTGCCTTGTTTCATCGTCATCAAGGATGTGATCTTCAGTCCCCACGTTTGTGTATTCATCCAAATGACTCTCTGCATGTGAGCAAGAGAAGATATGTCATCAGTACATAAACCACTCACAGAAACACAATTTGCACTCAAAATTTCAAGCACCTTCGTCATCATTATCATGGTGTGCAGGCTCGAACAAGGTAGGGTCATACTCTATATGGCCTGCTTCATCATGTACTGGGCGATCTGCAACATGTTTGTTTTACGGTCATGAGATAAGTTGGAAAGACATGATATCAGTGAGGAAGTCTTACAATTGTTGTAAGAATGTTTACCTGTGGAAATAGGTACATCCGGAGATGGGCCAACATCAACACTTCTTGCCATGTTTGTGGAATTTGGAGTTTGGTTCATATTTTTGCTTCCTGGTCTAACCTTCTTGTAGTCTCTATTATGCTGTAGCAACTTTTCCTTTTTGGCCGCTTCCATACTTTGGTACCGATCTTTTTTTTTAGCAGCTTGTAATTACTTGAAGCAACACCAGGCGTGAGTGAATATAAATCATAATTGGGCCTCGCACGTGGGACATAGGTATCATTTCTATGTAGCCACTCACTGGGTTCATCTTGTAGAGAAATTTGAATTTTTTCTAATGTTAGACATGACTGTTGAGATCCATATGTCTAGTGAACTGAGGAGACGTTGGTCCTAGTGGGCGATATTTGGGTGAACATGTCTGAGACACATGCAAAATAATTTAATATTTGTGGTATTTGAGAATGGTGTCATTTGAGAACGGTGTTTTATTACAGAAGTATATTATTACAGAAGTAGTACACTGGTTTATAGAATAACCTGTGGTGGCCGGAACTGACGTGGGTGCTATGGGTATCGCTTGTAAAACTTCAGAGCATGCAGTAGTGTTGTGACCAAAACCATCAACTGATGGTGTTGATGTTTCCTCCTTACGCCTTGCTCTATACTCACGCTGCTTTTTATTTCTCTCCTCTCTTTGTTCGTCTGTTTCTTCAACCTTTTTTCTTGCACGCCACTCTCGTTGTTTTCTGTTTTTCTCTTGTCTCTTATGCTCCTCATCTGCCGAAGCTGAGCTTCCTGGTTGAGTTAAGATATGATTAATAGAAATTAGCAAAATTGTGAATGTCGTTATGATATTGACACATACAAAAATAGACAACCCACCTCTATTGATGGTGTTTGTGACATCTCCAAAAGGAATTCGTCGTCTCCCATTATCCTCCATATTTGGACAGGTTATTGTGTTTGCCTTGGCTCAAGCGTTGACATGCGTTGACGGTGCCTATAAAGAGAAATATATATGAAAATAAAAATAAAATAATATAGCTGAAAGGCGACCTGTTTTGGCAAATTAATAAAAAAATGATATGATAATGTAAAGAGCTGCAATGTCAATCTTGCACGCGTCAAGAGTATGGTATTAGCAAATAGCAACAGTGACAATGTAAAGAGTTGTGTCGAAGTGCAATAAAGGATACGAATAATGCATTGTAAAGAGCTGGGTAGTAGTGACCATGAGGTTTTTGGTGTGAATTGTGCCTCTTTGCTCTGATTTGCGAAACAGTGGCCTGTTGCAATTCAGATCAATGATATCATCCAGCGGAGACAGTCGACGGTTTGGAGCCTTGGTGATTAACATAACTCGATTTATTGCAATGAATGTAACTGCATATAACTGAAGCAAATTAAACTGTATCAAATAGATTGAACATGACTTACGGATGTGGGTAGCAGGGTCAACAAATCGAAAGAAGCAAACAACAATTACGAAAAACAGTCTTAGTCATCAAACGGATCCAGCACCTGAGATTAGAGGATTAATGACCAGGTCCTCCTCATATCACCGATCGGGCCTTCCCTGTGACCATCGCAAGCATCGTCGGGGGAAGGAAATATAGCGGCGCTGCCGACGCGTGTGTCGCCGCCAAGGCCGCGTCTGGGCGATCAGGCAGAGGGGGTTCGCCGGCAGCGACGAAGGACGTGCACCAACGATGTTTTGTAGGGTTGCAGCAGGGAGTTGTGCGTTGGAGACGGTGGCAGAAAATATCGTGCGTTAGAACCATCGCGAGAGGAGGTCGCGATCGGGGTCGAGCGTGGGAGGAGGGGCGTGGGAGGTGAGGGAGGAAGGTTGGCCTATCCAAATAACATTGGCCTTTAGATTTGAGTGAAGAGAGATTAGAGTTGATCTTGATCATTGGTTTTGATGGTGCTGGTTTCCTGGGTACACTAATTTGTGTGGGATTAGGATTGGTCATCTCTCATGGGGACAGAAACAGGGGTGGGTTTAGAAAAGTTTGAACTGGCTTTTTTAAGGGGTGGAGATCCAATTAAATTGCTCACACCAACTTTTAGAATATACTAGGACACATGCCCGTGCGTTGCTACGGGCTAGGGGTCTCAATGTTAATTAGAATATATTTATTTCATATCGAACTTTTAGGAATATCCGTATGGCATCGAGTGTTTTAGAAGTCCTATGCACTAGATTTTTCTTCACCATTGGATCAACATCCAAAGGTTGCATCCTCTTCTACCTCCAGCCATCGCTGTCTTTTTTTTACCGAAACAGCAAGAGAGACCCCTACTAACTTTTTTTTAACTCCCTCCGTTCCAGAGTATAGCTACATTCAATGATTTTTAGAAAAATTAAGGAAGTAGATAAAAAGTATCATTTGCCCTCACAAATAAGGTTGTATGTTGACCCAGTCATGCATCCCACTAATCACGCACCTGCCTAATCTGCCTAATTAATCTCTCCAGATTGAAGATAAGTGAGGGGATAAGGACCAGAGTATTTTGGTCGCCTCATACATAAAAGATGTAGTTGAACTCGTCGTGTAGCTATATTTTGACACAAAATTTGAACTCTTAATGTAGCTATATTCTGCAACGGAGGGAGTGTATTAAAAAGACATGTACAAGTACAAGGCTACAAGCAAAAAAAAAGACCCTAAAAGAGTTCACTAGAAAGTATTACAAAACCAAAGCTCTAACTCATGTTTTAAGTTGGGTTTAGCTCTATACAACAATAACCCAAACTCAGAAGCAAGTTTCTATCTATCAAAACAGCCATCGCTGCCTGGACGGCCCACCTCTCCGCCGTGGATTGTATTTTCTTTAAGCTAAGTCAAATGTAATGTGATTTATGGATATATAAAATATTAGTCATATGCTACTATATAATTCTTTTTTATTACATTTTAATAAGATGGATTACACAACCGTCAGCACAAACCCAGTCGTTCAGTATGTTGTGCTAAGTGATCTTCTATTGGATACACTTAATAGCCAGTGATTCATTGGTGTCTTGGGTGTAATTTACGAGATGATACCTTCTCCCTACGTCTCGAAATACATTTTGTTTTGGCTTTATTAGATATATAATTTATATTATATATAAAGACACAGTGTAGATCTAAATGCATATTAATTTCTACTGTTTTTAGAAAAGCCAAAACAAATTTTACTTTATGTTGGAGGGAATACAAGCGTAGTCTGTTTGGTTTTCTACATTTTACCTTTTCCCTCGTTTCTACCATGAAGGCATGTTTCACCTTCTGAGCCTTGTAGTAGGCCACCTTTGATAAACGATAATATGCATATTAACATTCTGAATAAACCGGAGCAAAAATGGAAGAATTTCTCCTTTTTCTTGTATGTTCTCCAGTCATTTTGCTTACATATTGAGCCACACAAAAAGTCAACAACTTAGAAGGTGAGTGTTGGTTGGTCAAACAACTCGTACACTACTTAAAATTTGTGCAACGTCTTGACATATTATTACATCTACAATAATCCAAATATTTCCATAGTGATGAATTTGGCTACACCAGATCCAAGGAGGGTGGGTGGTATGTGGCTTGTTATCTGCCATTTTAGCGTTTCATTCAAAATACTATGACTAAAATGAATTATGGCTTCTATCACCTCTTTCAAAAACGATATTACGATATATTCTTGTTATTTTTCCACGCTTCCTTTTTATTTTGTTTCTTCCTTTCATCTTATAATTCATAATTAGTTTCTTTTTATAGTTAATTAAAATGTAAAATAGCTTTAAAAAAATAATATTTGATATATGATGGAAGATTATAATCATAATTCACCACCGATAGAACCACAACCTTAATAAATTAACTGACATATTTTTACTTATTAAGGTACAAAATTTGAAATGAGACCTGCTAGCATTTATAAGGTCAAAGTATAGTTTAGATTGAAGTAAAAAGTTCTTAGGAGGGTAATTTAGACTTTTTTAGTTTTTTGTATACCTAAATTGTATAAATAGTGTATATGCAAGGGGATTCTAATGTTTCATAGAATTGATTTTTATGTCACAATAAGAAGAGAACTGAATTTTGCATGGAGAACTAAAATACCTCTCATTTTCCACATGAGTATATTTTTTAAATTTTGTAATAATGATTCTTGTCTTGGGCAAATACATCGCCGTTGCGACATGAATATATATCAATAGCCAAATAATGCTCAATAATTTATTCTAACGTGACCATACCCTCCCCTTATTATCTAGGTGGCCAAATACATCGTCAGTGTTATATTGGATTGGAGGTAAAGTTTGCCCATTCGTTGCGCTAAGCTAAGATTTTATATGGTCAGCATACCCTGTTTTGGAGTAATTTGTGGCCAAAGCTAAACTCCAATGATTGGTCCAAAATGGACTTCTTCCTTTTATTATTTGATGGATTGAAGATATACTCATAGAGGAGCTTCTTAGATACTCCATACTTGCATTAGTTTCGAAGTGGTATCCTCATGTTAATAAATTTGTAGGACTAATAAATACAGTATAGCTTACTACTGTCCTACTGGGGCCTCCAATCATTTTCCATACGTATTCTGTGCCATAGCCACATAAAAAGTCAACAACTTAGCAGGTGAGCGTTGGTTGGTCCAGCAACCGTATGCTACTTAAATTTGGTGCCATATCTTGACATATATTACTACGTCTACAGTCCAAATATTGCCATAGTGATGAATTTGGCTACTCCAGATCGAAGGGGTGCGGTACGACTTGTTTTATGTCATTTTAATGTTTCATTCGGAGTATCATGACTAAAAATAAAATTTTGCCTTCTATCACCTCTTTCAAAATTGAAACAGAAGAAAGGAGCAGTATAGTCCGGGTTGGAAAACTTAATATATCTTGGTTTTCCCAACGGGGACCCAACATTCGTGAGTAAGGTAACTTTAGTCTCTACCTCCCAGGTCCAATGAAAGGCGCATACTTATAACTTATTACTCCCTCTAACCTAAATTGTATATTGTTTTGGCTTTTCTAGGCTTATATATTTTACTATGAATCTAGATATACCTTATATTTAGGTGCATAACATAATCGGGACGAAATGATTTTGCATAAAAAATAAATATTAGAAATCCCAGGATAGCTTCCTTACATCTCATCTACACACACGCTTAGTCCCTGCCTCCCAGGTCTAATGAAAGGTGTATATTTATTACTCCCTATGTCCTAAATTGTAGATTGTTTTGGCTTTTCCAGGTTTATAGATTCTATTATGAATCTAGGTATAGCTTATATCTAGGTGCATAACAAAATCGGGACTAAATGGTTTGACGCAAAAAAAATATCAGAAATCCCTAGGATTAGCTTCCTTACCATCTCACCTACACACGCAAGTCACGTGAAATATCCTAAATTGTAGATTGTTTTGGCTTTTCTAGGTTTATAGATTTTACTATGAATTTAGATATAGCTTATATCTAGGTGCATAACAAAATCGTGACTAAATGGTTTTACACAAAAAAAATTTAGAAATCCTCAGGGTTAGCTTCCTTACCATCTCACCTACACACACGCAAAACATCTGTAGTGCATGGGATTTGAACCCATGGTCTCAAGCCTTACATGTAGCTTCCTTACCATCGGGGTAATCATTAGCACCCCACCCATGGTCTCAAGCCTTACAAATTGTTGCGCTAAACTAAGTATTTTGTAAGGCATCGGGGCAATCATTAGCACCCCACCGACCGAGTTATTATATATGTGACGGCAAATTTAGTTTACACAAGGGTGCAAATTTAGTTTAGTCGTGTCGAATTTCTAAACTCATGTCAATATGGTGATTAGCGAGTGGCTTGCAGTCTAAAAATATATGTGGCGGCTAACCCTTTTTTCTTTGTCACGGCACTGTATTTTGAAGAGTACGACGACACATTGCTTGAGCATGGTACTTTGAAGGAGGCGTTTCAATTCGGATAACTTTTTTTTAGCAATCTCGAGATCTTCATTAATAAGCAAAAGGAGGATTACAATCAGCTTCAGTTACCCTCAAGTTTCAATTCCGATAACTAACAATACTAATACTGGGTTGAATATTTCAGATAGCGATTGTCAGGACTGGTACCAGGTCTTGCGAGATACTATGCTTCTGAGCACATCAAGTCTTATGAGAAATTTAGCCACGACCGACGGCAACTCCAAAAAAAACAAAGACAGGTGGCTAAAAGAAAAGAAAAGCAGTACAATCGTCGATCAAATAGCAATTGAAATTTGTAAGTTTGCCCTGAATGAATGTTGCGATGTTCTTCAATTCTGAGAAGAAGTACGAAAATATACGCAACTGGAGAACCATGTTGAACATGACTACAGGATGCCAGACCTCTTCGATGAGTAGCCTCTTCTCATGTGAACATTTTAATGGGATTTTGCGAACACTTGTATGAATTGTATCATGTTTGATCTTGTGAACATTATTTGTGATCTAATCGTGTCGACGACACAAGAATTGCAACTTGTAATATATATGTGTGTTCCTATCTTTTAAATGAACTTTGTATTTGTTTGTTATTCTGCTTCAATTTCAACCGTCTCCGTTAATTCATTGTCAGAGGCGAGCGGTTTACAACGACCGCTTCTATTAAGACCATTAACGGAGGCGGTCGCCTTATAGCAACTGCTTCTGTTAATCTCTATTAACGAAAGCTGTCGCCCGTCCGCCTCTGAAAATGCTCGATTAACAGAAGCGTAAGGTCAGAGGCGGACGGCTTGCCCGCCTCCGAAAAGGCATTTTGCCCGCCTCGGAAAATGCATTATGTAGTAGTGGGTGCCCGAACAACATGTTGCGAGGACGCGCGACAGCTCTATGTGTTGAGGATGCCCCATGTGTAGCTTGCGGTTCCGGCGTTGCGATAAGCTATTGTTATGGACCGATTGAGAATAATGGATACTAATTAACTTTGATTCTTAGTTAATAACATGTGTTTATTTATTATTGCCAACCCAAGGCCTCGCTCGAACTTTCAATTTAGTGACGGACACACATGCTTGCCGGGTTTAGATCTGTATGTAGGGGTTTTCTTTATACTAAGCTCACTCATGATGAATTTGGTCTGCTTCCCCGGCCACATTACATTACTACCTAGACGGCCACATGCACGCCTGCTCTTGCTCATCACGCGCGTAATAAAAAGAAAAAGAAACAAACCAGCAAAATAAAACAAATAAGCTAAGCGGCAACCCGACTAAGGAGAAGAAAGGCATCCATCATGCAGCAGGCAACCACCAAGATTCGCATAGATCGATCCCTTGATGCTAGTTGGCATGTGATTGACAGGGAAATTAAACGAAATGGAGGCCATGGGCATGCATGGCGGCTCTGTCAAATTTGAGATTTGTTAATGGTTTAGGGTAAGCAGAAGAGATCATCGAATCATGTGCAGGGTCGATCTCTCCCGGTGCGCTGGGTACTACAGGCATGAACCATGTGCTGCGTTTGTTTACTTGTGAAGCTCGCTCCGACCTCCACAGCTAGCGCAGGACGCGCTCCGCACAGTCCGGTGATGCTCGCCCGTCGGCCACTTGGAGTTGGAGATCGTGCAAGAAGGTGCATCGGTGCGCGCGCGCCGGTGTGGTATATGCTTAGACCAGTCTCAATGGAGGTTTCATGGCCACTATTACCTAGAGTGACACATCATCTAATAATACTTGAAACTAGGATGAAACACCCCTCTCTTAATGCATAGTTTCATCTATTGTTATTTCCTAGGTGACATGCAAGACACAAGTTGTCTTGGTAACTGGGGAACAAGAGTGTCATGGTAATGACACTGCTTTCTTCTCTTTCTTCATAAATACAGTGCCAAGTCACCAAAATTGCCTACATGGCACCCTATTTATTACCTATGACACCCCACTGAGACTGGCCTTAGTTGGCCAGGGATCAGTGGCGGACGCAGGATTTTAAAATTGGGTGTACGGAGTTTCTAGAAAATATGTTACTAGAGGATGTTTGGATTTTGGGCTAAAATTTAGCCTTTATTACATCAAATGTTCGGATGACAATTATGTTTAAATATGAACTAATTATAAAACTAATTGCATAAACCTAGGCTAATTTGGGAGATGAAATTATTATGCCTAATTAATAAATCATTAGCAAATGGTTATTGTAGCGCTAGGTTGTCAAATCATGGACTAATTAGCCTCAATATATTGGTCTCGTGAATTAGCCTCCATCTGTCCAATTAATTTTTATAATTAGCCTATATTCCATAGTTATAATTAGTATCCATCTGATGTGACACAGAAATTTAACACATGTATCCAAACAAGTCCTAACAGAAGAAAAGAAGGCATCAATAAACGCAATATCTCGTCTTACATGTGAACAATAGGGAATTTTAGTCTCTTTTTTATTGGTGTACAACCTAAATAATAAACGCATGTGCGCCATTATCGGCTCCCCTGCTAGGATGCAGACAAGATCAGCGTCGGCAAGTAGTCAAATGGCTTCTTATTTTTGTTTGATGGAGAAACGAAGCAGTAGGCGGCAAGCCGCAACAGGCAGGGTGTTTCTCTGCAGAGGCTGGCAGTTAAAGCAGGCCCATCATTGCATTGAGAGAGTAGGGATGAGAGCTAGGGAGTTTAAGATTGGGCCATTTGGAGTGCTTAGGCTTAGGTGTTATGTCCCAACATATAGATTATGTATAAGCTGTTAGTGTTTTGCAAAAAATATTGGGTGTACATATGTACACCCATGTCCCTCTGTTGGGTCCGCCCATGCCAGGGATCCAAGTGGACATGCGTGCATGGAGCTTGTTGAGAGATGCTGATGCAGCAGAGGCATGCGTGCATGTGGCGATGGCTAATTGTATAGCTGTGGCGAGATTAGTGTACAAAATAGCGGGCTAAGACATTTAACGTAAGGTCTAAAAAACAGTTAATAGTGGGCTAAATGGAGCTATAGCACCAAATAGCGGCTAAATTGCATATAGAAGCAAATAGCGGCATCTTTTTAAAATCAGCTATAGGCTATAGCGAGAGATAACGAAGCTATAGCTGGCTATTTTGTACGAGATGCTGATGCAGCATGTATGTGTGATGTGTGATCGATCGTCAATTCGTCTGCTAAGTGGCAACCATGTTACTTCGTAGCTAGCCTGCTAAGCGGCAACCCGACGAAGGGAGAGAGTAGCAGGCAGGCAACCACCACGATTCGTATGGATCCCTTGCTATAGTTGACATGTGATCGATCGATGGGGAAAACGAAAGGGAGGAGCATAACGAGCACATAAAATATGGAAGCCGTGGGCATGCATGGCGTGGCGCCTCTGCTGTCAGATTTGGCACTTGACGGGTGATGGGTTGCTAGGGTAATTAAGAGCAGCAGTTAGCATCTCAGCATGTGTGGGGGGTCTGTCACCGTCTCTCCCGAGATGATCGAGCTGGGTGTGGTGGGGAGGCATGAACCACGTGCTGCTTTGTTTACTCGATCGCGCGCGCGTGAAGCTCCGCCGCTAGTGAGCTAGCGCAGGCGACGCGCTCCGGCCGCAGCCAGAGCCCCGTGATGCTCGTCGGCCACTAGGATGCATATATGGAGCCTTGAGATGCATGCTGAAGAGGCAAGTAGCAATGGCTAACTGTAAAACTGTGGCATTTTAATTTGGCAACATGATTGGCCGCTTGATGGTACGTATGAATGAGGCCCATATGGAGGGCGGCGTGGTTTCTAGAATTTGAAGTCAAAGATGTGTACCAAACTAGTTTATTATCCTCATCTTTTTATATATGTGGCGGCTCATTAAATGAAGACACGACTTTTCCAGTAACTTAGCTAGCAATATTTCTTTTCACAACATTAGACATACATAGCCGCTGTTCGTATATGCGTACGCAAACTCATGTATATGACGTAAATCATATATCTCTTTGACCACCTCAAAGTTTCGAGCGAGGTGCCGGTCCGGCAATACCTTGGGATTAACAAAGCCAATATATAGAAGCGTCGCTCTCCACCAAAAGAAAATTAAACCTGCGTGCATCGATAGGTTTTCAGCGTAATTAAACTAACCAGCTGACAAGCCGCTATTATTCCTATGACCAAAACATGACGACTTTATCATCATTTTGTTCCTTATATACTCTTTTTCGTCTAAATTATAACTCATTTTTACCTTAAGTTTGACCGCTAATCTTATTAGAAAATTTTGTGCAAACAGTTAACTTTTGAAGAAGCCATAACAAAAAAAACATGTGATAATGTACATAGTTTTGTAAAAAAGACGAGTGTCTAAATTTAAAATTAAATAATTCAAATAAATTCGAATTCGAAACGGAAGGATTACTGCAACATCAAATTGACAATGCAATAAATGAAAAAAAATATGTTAAAAAAGGAAATTATAACCATTGAGCCTTTTTAGACAGGTCATGAGCCATCCACCCAAAGCTACAAACGGACATGGTGTTAAGCCATTGGCCTGCTAGCTGCACGGTGCCCAAGATCGGATCGGATCGGGTGACGTCATGACAAGATAGGGTCCGAGCGCTTTTGTTCCGGTACTTGAATTTGACCCCATCCGGACCGGCACTGCACTGGCCACGCGAGCGCGCCTATAAATGCGTGCCCCTCCGGCTGTCACGGGGGCAAGGCGGGGAAGCAGCAAAAGCCCGGAGCGCAACGCGCCACTGCTCTAGCGCTTCTCGCCTTCTCCTCCAATATAATGGAGACCTCCCTCCTCGCCGCCGCCTCGGTCGCCGCCATAGCCTCCGTCGCCGCCCCGTGCTCTCGCCCCGTCTCCCTCCGCTCCGATGTCGCCCGCGCCGCCGTCCGCTGCCGCAGCGCCGCCACCAAGGTCCGTTTGTGCCCTCGCTGAAAGGGGAAAGGAAAGAGCGTACCAAATTTTTTTTTTTCTATCTGATCGATCGCTGATGCTTCCATGGGGATGAACGTACAGGGCTCGGTGCTGCTGACGCTGGACGACGAGCTGCTGAGCTCGGCGGAGGTGATCCAGTGGGAGAGCGGCAAGTCGATCAACGCCATCGCGGCGGCGCAGGGGATCCGCATCCGCCGCCGGTGCCGGCCGAGGTACCCGTCGGAGGGCGTCGGCGCCGACAGGGCCGTCCCGGGGAGCATCCTCGAGCAGATCGTGTGGGACAAGGAGGTCGAGGTGTCCCAGCGGAAGGCCAAGGCGCCGCTCCGCAAGGTGGAGGACTCGGCCGCCCGCGCGCCGCCGCCCAGGGACTTCGCCGCCGCGCTCCACGCCGCCAGCCAACACAACGACGGCCTCCCCGCCCTCATCGCCGAGGTCAAGAAGGCGTCACCCACCCGAGGCCTCCTCAGGGAGGAGTTCAACCCGGTCTGTCGCTTAGTTAGATGAACTGAACATTTTGCCTGTCTGCACCTCTGTGACATATCTGAAGATGAACATTGCAAATTATTCTGCGCATTGACGTCTCTGAAGAACCAATTGAGAAGATGGACTCTGACGAGTTGTTCTGCGAATTGTTGGCAGGTCGAGATCGCTCACACCTACGAGAAGAATGGTGCGGCCTGCTTGAGCATCCTGACTGACGAGAAGCACTTTCTGGTCTGCCATTTGCTTTCTTTCTTGCTCCAGTTCCAGTGGTGAGATTTGCTACAGTTCGTTCCCTGACATGTCCCGCTCTGTTGTGTGCAATGTTTCTTCAGGGGAGCTTTGAGAATCTGGAGACCGTGCGCAACTCTGGCGTGAATGTAAGTCACCATCATACATTCGGTGCAATGCAGAGAGTTGAGTTGAGTTTCCTTCGGTCTCTCCTGATTCTGCTGTTGAAATTTGCGAATGCAGTGCCCTCTACTCTGCAAGGACTTCATCATCGACATCTGGCAGATCTACTACGCGCGTTCCAAAGGCGCCGATGCGGTTCTCTTGATTGCCGCCGTGCTACCAGACCTTGACATCAAGTACATGCTTCGTGTATGCAGGAGCCTCGGAATGACAGCGCTTGTTGAGGTTAGTATCCATCAAAGTACATTTATGTTTTATTGTTTCTACCAACATAAAAATTAAAGTATGGAGAGTAATTCACGACTGCAAAGTATGGAGAGTAATTCACGACTCCTTTGCAGTGCTAACCATCACCTTTTCTTCTGAGGAATTACTAAACGAAACTTGTATTTTAGGTTCATGATTTGAGGGAGTTGGATCGCGTACTGAAGATAGATGGTGTTCAACTTATTGGCATCAACAATCGCAGCCTAGGTATGCACTACTCCGTCACTTTTATATTCGTGATGTGCAGGCGTGCAGGCTTGCAGCTATTATATATATTATCCTCTTTTTTTAATCGTATTTTCCTCTGTTGACCCAGTGGCAAGCTGAAATAAATTTTTTGTTTGCAGGGACATTTGAAGTCGACACCGCGAACACAAACATGTTGTTGGAGAAGCGTGGTGATATTATTAGGAAGAAGAAAATAACGGTAGGTCCATTTTTTAGTAAAAAACATTTTTTTAATAATCCCAACTTGACATGATCGTTGTGTGATTGTGTCGATGGTATTTTGCCCAGTCATTGTCTTTGATGCAATCACTGTACTTGATACAAAATCTAGAAAGTGACGAACCACAACTGACCCAATTGATTTAATTGTTGTATTTCAATACATTATTTATGAGTTCATTTAATTTATTCAGATAAAACAACACATTTTAATAGATATGAAACCAAAAGTGAGACTAGCATTTTATTTTTACCCAATTCTTGTGCATTGACCTACACTAAAGTGAGCATGGCATTCAAGAAAACCAATTGATTTGGATAGTTCCATAATAGAAGTTGCTCAGAATGGGCTTATATAAATATTAAATTCCAATGAATTTCTTCAGGTTGTGAGCGAGTCTGGGTTGTTTACTCCTGATGACGTAGCATATGTGCAGAATGCTGGTGTTTCAGCGGTAAGTTTTCCTAGTCATCTTCCCTTTTCATTTGCTACAAAGAAGGCATAATTAAATCTAAAAATTACTCTTCATATTTGGACATATGAATACTGTTTGTAATTTTTGGGCAAGATCCGAAGGCATTTGGTGTTTTTTCTTCATAAAGTTCCTTCGTTTCATTTATTAGTAGTATAAATACTTAGCGGCACAGAACACATGCTTTGATCTTATTTTCCTAGGGTGATATACACAGACATTGATTTGTTTGTTATTCATGTTGTCAGGTTTTGGTAGGAGAATCCCTGCTGACGCAGGAAGATCCTGGTCAAGCAATTGCTGGGCTATTTGGGAAGGAGCTCTTGCACTAATCTGTTTTCCTTGAGCTTAGATAATTGTTGTATGTAGTAACCATCAATCATGGGCAGATAAGTAAAGCTTGCAATGTGCACAAGATGTAACCATGAATAAGTGCTGTATTTATAAAGTTAATGTAATAGTTTTTCTCTTCTTTTTATGGATCATGAATGTACATCATTCTGTTCATTGTTGAGTGAATCTAGTGGAATATCAGTGCAGACTCTGTCTATCACGAATTTTCTGTTGCCATAGGATTTCTTTCTCGTTTGTGGAGGGCAGACAGATTAGCACTCCACGATCAGCTGTGATACTCATCGTGCAGACACAGAGATAATGTTTTAGCTGGAGGATCGCTCCAGCCATACGAGCATCTCGCAGCACATCACAAGAAAGAATGCCATGTCAAAACGTGAACATGTGACTGCCATGTGAAAATTACCTAAGACGAACATAACAAATACTAGCAACGTGGAAACCGAGACAGCAAAACTAGAACGCACAAACGAAGATACGAATATGCTTTCTCAGATATTCCATCTCATATTCCCATACATACAAGAACCTGAGGCCACTTTAGCCATTCTGCATTACATAGCATAATAGCTTTGTTTCTTCCCACCAAGCAGGTATATATATGGTAATACTACTACTAGTTAACGAGGTAACATTCCCATTCCACCAGAAACTAGCATCATTTCCAACTGTATTTTCCACAGAGCCAACTGAGGCCAGGGACTCAAGGAACGCAGCTACACTGCTCTTTGGCGGTAGTTTAGTTTTAGACGACGGCTGATCTAACAAAGGCAAAAGGGTATATAACTCCTGCAATTCTTCCCTACCAGATGTACATTCACCTTAACTGTCGGCGAAGCGAGCACAGATCCTTCGCTTGATGGGAGCTCTGCATGAAGGGCATTCTGTAAGGCCTCCATCTCGATGGCGTTGGTTGCAGCCTGCACAAACCACCTGATGCCCACATGGGAGGAAAACCACCGAAACCTCCTCTTCCAAGCACATGGCACATTCCTGCTCCCGCTGTACAGAATCGATCATGAACCCTGGAGGGGTCATGAACTTGGCAACCATCTGAAGCTTGCTGCCGCTAGACATTTCATCAACCTGCTCTTTCAGATTCCTGATATTGGCCTGCAGCCACTCCTGATCCTTCTGCGCTTTCAGCAACAGCTTGCTAGACTTTGCTCTTGCGGACGTATCAATCCGCTCAAGCTCAGTTCTTTCAAAGTTAACCTGCTTCTCAAGTGCATTTAGCATCTTCTCTCCTTCCTGGCACCTTTTCTGCAGTGTTTACAAACAAATGTCATGAAACAATCATTGCGAAAAAATACACGTAAATCAAGGGAAACAAGTAAAAAAGCTACACGACAAGCCAACAACACAAACTTCTTGTATTGAGGATTTTCATCTCAAGACTTAACACAAAAACAACGATCTTATTTTTTTACTAAGATGGTCTATCAAGTTACTTGTGACGCATGAAAACAAGTGTGCTTGCACATACTGCTCCTCCACATGGGCTGTTTTGATACGTATCCTCAACTGGTATCTAGTAATCAACCATTATTGTCCTTATAAGATGTCTTACACAGTAGATGAGCACATTAAAAACACCAGGACAAGTAAAGGATATAGTACTTCAAGGTGGAAACCATAAAATACTACTAGAATGTCAACAAACAAAGCAATAATATACAACCAACCAAGAAACTGAAAACCTGCCACAATTGCTGCCAAGGAATTTGGCATCTCAAGCAACATGGTCGTGAACAACATATTACATACATAATTGTTGTATGCAAACTCCTAAAGTACAACTGATACATCCTGCCAGATCCAAATATTCAAATTGTGCAAATGCAGATTTTTACCCCATGAAGTTTGATGACAAGTTCAAAGTCAGTTAGGTAAACATATGGAATATTCATTTTACAAATAAAAAAATGATTCGACCAAACAGAAAATTATATATAATGCAGGTCTAAAGGGGCATACATGTGCCATGCAGAAATCATTCAACAGAACATATTTAAAGAAGACAAGTAGCAAACTCAAACTGGATTCTGCATGAGTGAAAACTGCAGTTGGATTATTAATAAACTTCACTATTCACAAATCGGTGACAATCAAGAAAGTATGCAGATGCAGTAATAAAAAGAAATTAAATTTGATCACCAAGCATTTTTTTTTAAAAAAAATGAATTGCTTGAATTAATTATATCCAATTTTCATAGCACAAAAAGTTTATAGACTTCGAGTGGTACTTTAATGTAAAAGTAGCGGTGAAAGTTGTATCAGGACAGTATCTGTACAAAACGTCATATAGCTACAAAGAAGGGGTCTGTAACACTGTCAATAAGGTAATAAGTACATGATGACAGCAAACTTGAAGGCACAATGTGGGTCAAATTGGATTACCTTTACTATATCTTCAGATCTTCTAGCTTGCTCAAGATTTTTCAGAAGATTCGATAGTTTACTCTTTCCAGCAACAAGCTCTTCCTGCAAAAGGATCTTCTCTGTTTCCATGGACTTCAGTCTATCCATGAACTCTGTCTCCTTGCTTAAAAGGTTGGCGAAACTTTCATCTGCTTGCTTTGCCTGTAGCTGGACAGCTTTCTTCTCATGTCTAGAATGTGTAATCTTATCTGTAAGCTCCTGGACACGGGAAGTAACACGATCGAGCTCATCAGAAGTACTGTCTAGTGCCCGCTGTGTCTCTTCAAGCTTCTTTTTATTAAACACATCAGGCACTTCATCATCTGTCTTATCTTTTTTAAGAGATAAAAGAACAGTCCTTTCATTTACCAGTCTATTTGTTGACTGCATCACCCTCTCATTAGCCCAATCTGTCCAAGCTTTCACCTCCAGCTTTAACTCACCCAAACGCTGCACTAGTTTTAGAGCCAGCTCTTCTTCCCTACCTTTTGGAACCCAAGTTGTCTGCATGCCATCACGTGAGAAATAAAATTCAAAGCCCTCTGCAGGAGTATGTGGGAGAGAGACCTGTACAGCATCAGGTTCCATTTGCTGCTTAGACTCTGCCTTCACACTACATGATGAGATGGAGTAGCAGCTACCAGGAGAAGAAAGTGACCCAGTTGAAACCATTACTGGTGAATCTCTTCTTTTGATCGAGGAAGGTCCAGGAAGAGGTTCAGTTGGAAGAAATGTGGACGGTTGTAAGCCTTTTTTGTTGACTACCTCCGAAATGCCTGTGGAAGTGCTCTGTACAGATCCAAGGAACGCCATTAATGATCTACTCTCTTTCAGCATTCTTGCAGATGTTTTACTTATACACTTGACTTGTTGGATTTGTTGGATGTTCTTGAAAACCACCACATCCTTGCCAGAGTCTTTCTGAGGCTTCATAGAATTCGTCTTACTACGTTTGCCTTTCTTTGCTTTTTTGTTATGCTGAACCGCAGCCTTAGGCACAGGAGAACTTTCATCTTGAGCAGAAGGAGCATCTTCATTTTTCGTTGCGGATTTTTGAAGCGAAACTATATAAGTTATCAGAATATTGCTCCACATTCTTTGTGCTGCTTCATATTGAGGTGGCACAAATTGTGCAGGTGACTCTGTGGAACTACTACAACCACATCCTTCTGATATCTCATTTACAT
Source organism: Digitaria exilis (assembly GCA_015342445.1). Classification (NCBI taxonomy): domain Eukaryota; kingdom Viridiplantae; phylum Streptophyta; class Magnoliopsida; order Poales; family Poaceae; genus Digitaria; species Digitaria exilis. Next base: position 5,141,092 of record JACEFO010001972.1, on the reverse strand, counting down.
TCTCACGACCTTCACATATGTTGCACTGTCTAAGAGCATGCCCTTCTGATTGTCCATTCCCATAACCAATCATATGAACAAAAGCTGCACAAGCAATAGAGATATCCAGGTCACACAGCAGAATGCACCACAATGCATCTCCCAAGGTGAAAAATGGACAGCATGCCTTAAGCAACCTTGATGCATTGCATATAAAATAGAGGCCCAACATGTGCAAAACTGTGTCAACGTTCTCACTGCAGGAATAATCAACCTGATGACCACCACTCTGTAGCAATGTGCGTGCGTGCTCTGTGATCTTATTGATAGGTCCATCATACTGGTAACAGAGTGCAGAGTCCACGACGGCATTTAAGACATCATCCTCAGTGTAACCTTCAGAAGATAACATCTGAACTGCAGTGGTGAAGAACATGCGCAAGCTATTCAGTGCAATATCCCTTAGGTCATTGCAGCCCACATATCTGAAGCCATTCAGTCCAACAGCCTCCTTGCTCCAGTCCATATCAAGATCCTTAGATGTCATATGCTCAGCAACAAAAGCCTGCACACTTGCTAATGACTGTTCCAGCTTTACGTGAATCAGAGATAAGTCATCACTGCCAGTATCCACTTGAATTTCAGCAGCAGTGATTTCAGAACATAACTTTGTGTTGCAACTTTTGTCATCTCTTTCTTCAAAATGTAAAGAATACGAATTGTTGTCATTCACAGCAGCGCCCATTGCCAGAATATGTTTATCTGACCAAAAAACACTTCATAAGGACTGAATTTTGAGGACTGAGAACAACTAGAAGTAATGACACTTAACTATGGTAATTATGGTTCTCATTTGGAGCAACAAAGCCAATCATTTCCATTTCTTAGTTCTATAGTTGATATACAACAATAACATCCATTTCCATCAATATTTCAGCTATACGATCAATTTAACAACATGAGACTTGAAGAACATTAAGGCATACACCTTTGGTTGTATAGCAAGCAAATAGGGACCTCTGCTGGACAAGCACAGTGGCGAGGAAAAAAAAGGAAGGAAGCTGAGCTCAGTAACGCTTGTACCACCCAAAATAATTTAGTATTTATTATGCAGTGAGTACACACTACTCATACAACACATGTGCTACTATCAACATAAACCATTTCGTATTCTAACAAAAGCAGGCCAACATGCATAGGCCATGTAACAACACAATCTAGGTGCAGGCACAACAGCAAAACCAGTACAGTAGTAAACTTCAAAGAGAGAAAAAAATAGGACTAACAGAAACTAACATGCCAAATTCATCATTACATGCAAATCAAGATTGTCATAGAGATACACAGGCTCTAAGCGTTCCAAGCAGCATGACAGGTGCACATAATCTGAAGGCACAGGTAGCAGAACCTAACAAGAGTATCAGCTACACAACTGGTTCTGGGCAAAACAAGCATGATCAGCACAAGTCCCAAACCGGTAGCCACAGAGCAAGTGCGTGTTAGGTGTTTCCTTGGCGACTAGCACGCCATCAGCCTAAAAAATCTACTTGACTTTAAGACGAACACAGCTTACATTGCAAGCATGGATGAGATGCACAATTTTAAAATGACACACAACACAGCGGCGGGATAGCTCATAGCTGAGCACACGAGCATCAATCAAGGGACTAATAAAGGAAAGGAAAAGCTTAAATCGGCGACGAAACGAGAGGGGAAGCTTCAAAACAGAACAGAGAAATGCTAGAATCCTTACGGAACAAAAGGGCCCTGGTTATTTCCATTTATTATTTTTTCGGAGGGGGGAAATTTGGGATCGATCGCTCCGAGTAGAAGGCAAAGAGATCCATCTCCCAAATCAAGCAAGTCACCGAGAGAGATGAAAAACTACATCCAATCCAACAGAAGCTAGGGTTCCTTGCTGGCGAACTAAAAGGGGGGAAAATTTAAGCAACCGCACAGTTGGGGTTTCGCCCGGAGAGAAATCGAAACCAGAATCCGCCCCCGACGCAATGCAAGTCGGGAGAAATGGGGGGAAGGGGAAGCGGGGGAGGAGGCGGAGAAGGAGGGTCGGCGCCGGCGCTCACCTGCGAGGCTCCAGCCGCCGAGGGATTGGGGTTTTCTCCGCCGGGGCGGCCGGGAGGGGGGAACGGAGTTGGGGAGTGGGTTTTGCCGTTTCAGGCGCGTGTGCGCTTTTAATGGCCTAAACCCCTCGACTCTCTGTTGTTTCTCTCTCTGCAGGCCCCACGGCCACAGCGCAGGCCAAACCGCAAGGGGTGTGTGGTGACGTGGCGCTCGGCGCCGTGGGCCTGATCCCTGAGGACGCTGGAGGGTGGGACCCTGATTGCAGTCGCACGGGGGTCGCGGTTATTTTTCTTCGTGCGTGAAGCAGGGAAAGCGTGGATAAACTTGGAGACTTTGACCGCGATACCACTGGATGACGTCGCGTTTTCTCAGAGGTAAGTTTTCGATGTGTTACCCGGCCCCAAACTCGTGTAAGAGAACAGCTTCAACATGAGGCAAAATCGAACTGTGCGCAAGAAAGAGTGTAAACATATCAAAACGTCACATTCGGATGCTGTGGGTTACTTTATCAGTTCTTTCCGTTTAATCTGTTTTCTTCTAAATAAAAAAACAAGTTTTGGATTCATCTAGTGGCCACAAATTAATAATAATTAAATAAGTTTTAGATTCATCTATTATTTGAGGGGGCACCATCTTTATTCATCTGGGGAATGGTATTGCAGTCCGTCTGGGGCAAACCAATGTCCATGCGGGCCACCAGCGCGGCTCCGAAACGAAAAAGTCCTTCAGACCTCTAGACATTAGACCGAGTCTAAATTTTCTTCCTAAACCCCAAAATCGGGTAACTAGCCTCTCTCAAGTCTTGAAACAGTAAATTTTACCTCCCTCGGCTGGCTATAAACGGTTTTGAAGGCGGTTTTGTCTTTTTTTTTTATTTATTTCGGTTGAAACTTTGAAAAATCATAATAAATCAAAGAAAAATAATAAAATAGAAAATTTAATTTTCTTGAACTCCACATAAGTACATAAACACATAAAACATATAATATAATATGATTTAATATACTTTTTTAATATAGATTTAGACTTATTTTTTACTATAGTTAAATTGAATAATTTGTAAATACATTTTCTGTGGTCCAGTAATAGTGAAATATTTGTGATGAGCTAATTATTGTATGATTCAACTGTATTAAATAATTCATACTCATTGGATCATGTCTAACTTATTTAAAGATTTATTTAGGGCAAAACATACTTTAAATAAATCTAGAACTAAGTTATATATGATCCATTGAGTATAAAACTTTTAATACACTCGAAGCATACAGTAAGTAGGCTGCCATAAAAATTTCATCATGATTGGACCATAGAAAATGCATTTACGAGTTATTCTATTTAACTATAGTAAAAATACAGATCTAAATCTATAATAAAAAAGTTTACTAAAGCATATTATATTATATGTTTTATATGTTGATACTTATGTGGAGTCCAACAAAATTGGATTTTTCATTTTATGAATTTTCTTTGATTTAATGTGGTTTTTTAAAATTTCAAGCAAAATAAATAAAAAAGAAAAATACAAAACCGCTTATATCCGGCCGAGGGAGGTAAAATGTTCGGTTTCAAAACTTGAGGGAGGCTGGTTACCCGGTTTTGTGGTTTAGGAAGAAAATTTAGACTCGGTCCAATGTCTACGGAGGTGAAAAGGACTTTTTCCGCTCCGAAAACCCAGCAGGCCAGCACTGTTGTTGGTAGCGCAAGTGAACCTGGATGGATGGGCTCGACGGGCCAGCAAATATAAGCCCATAAGTGAATCAGAATTTTTCCTCCGATTTATCCTCCTCCGTGTTTTGAATGAAGTTTTGCTGACGTGGTTAGAAATGGTCGATCAGGATTTTTTTCCGATTTTACATTTCAGTAGCAACTACACTACGACACTTAATTAAACAATTTAAATTTATATACGGTAATGGGTCGGAGATTATATGACATCAATTTCTAATAAACATGATTTTCGTAGGTATTCCCTCCATCCCAATTTATAAGTCGTTTGTCTTTTTTGCTTCAACTTTTCTATTCGTCTTATTCAAAAAATTATCTGAAATGTCAATTTTTTTGTTTTGACTTGCTTTATTAATGAATATTATTAAAAAATAACTAAAATTTGACTTTACTTGCATAAATTTTTTATAAGACGAGTAGTTAAAGTTGGGGTCACAAAAAGTCAAATGAGATGTAATAGATGGGACATACGCCATATAGTCTAAGATCTAGGTGCATATTGGTTGTGCGCATGTTTAGGTCGACATGGGCTTGGTCACACAGGAGCGGGTCATATTTGCGCCATGTGCGGGCTTTGTTCGTTCATGGCATGGGTCCAGAGGCGGGTATTGAGGACACATTCTGTAAGTCTCCCTTTTTTTAGCGTAAGCACGAGCTTATATTAATCTTAATCAGATGTAGTGTTACAATCTGCACCAGTAATCCCCATAAGTACACATTCCGTAAGAGTCCTTTAAATTCCATCAAATGCATTGAAAGAATGGAGCCACTTCATAGCATGAAATGCAAGTATTCCTCGTGTTGGTGTGTGTTCATAGCTTGGTACATCCTACTGGAAATGAAATTTAGTTTCAATGTGTTTACTTCTATCGTGATGCACCAGGTTCATGACATCATGGATTTGTTGTCCACCTTAAAATCTGACCACACTGGGTATCAGTTCTGAAGGTGGAGAACAATTAACAAACAACCCCCCCCTAGGTTTTTTTTATTTTAATCCTTTTTATTCTAAAATATTAAAAAAAACCTGTCCCCAACTAATATTCCAAGCGGTGACCCTTTTCGTCGCGCCAGGTCCCGTGGCGCGACCAAAGTATGTGTCGCGCCACATGGCATGGCGCGACGAAAAGACACGCTGGCACGACACGCATGCAAGGTGGTGACTGGACGCTGACGTGGTCAGATGAGCCACGCCACATGCTTTGTCGCGCCAAAGGTCGTGGCGCGACTCAGGCATATACAGAGCCGCTGCGCGCCCCTCCCTTCTCCTTCCTCCTTTCTTCTTCCTTCATTTGTACTTGTTGAAGACCTCTCCAATGGCGCCGCCCCTCGCCGTCGCCCTCTAGATCCGGTGGTTCCTTCCACGGATTTGACAGGAAAACGGTGGGAAATCACTCCGGGAAGGTAACTTATCCACTTAACCTTATTTGTTTCCTTCATTTCGTTGTTTTGATAGGTCTCTATGCTCTCTAGGGTTTGTGTTGGTATGGTTGATTTTGCACGAAACATATATAATTTGTTGTGGTAAATCGGGCAATTTCCTCTTGGCAACGATATTGTATCGTCTAGAATGAGTTGCATGTAAAGATGTAATTATCATTTGAGGGGATAGATTTTTGAATGAAAAATAATGGAAACTTAAATTTCATATGTGTATGGTTAATGGTAGTTTGCTTTTGCACTTATAGCAAATTGGTGGTGCTATGCATGTAGATGGATCGGTTGATTCGTTTTTTCTCGGGGGGCATTGTGAAGGAAACGGTGAGTTTGCTAGGATGAGGCAACAAATTTCAAGATTCCATAGGCCACCATCATTCGATGATTTGGTTGTACAAGTCAATGAGTTGTTCAAAGTAGAAAGAGAGCAATGGGATATATGTCTTCGTGGGAGGTTTGATGCCGGTGAGGAAAGAGCTCATTATGTCTTAATTCTCATTGCTACGGAAGATGATTGGATGTTTTACAAAGATGTGGTTAAGGGTTCTCAAGTCAATGATGCTGAGATTGTAGTTGATTTTTGTACACGTGGTATTGGTGGGCATGAAGTAATCCAAGATGATGATCCCATGGAGCACCTAACCCAAGAGCACTTAACCCCTCAGGATGCTTTGAGTGAAGATGACGAGGAGGAGGATGAGGATGATGAGGATGTGGGGGAAGTGATGATGAACATGACTTTGAGAGATGTAGAGCTAACAATAGCTTTGGTGATTTGAGCAGGGAAAATGAGGGGGTAGATAATGATGACATATCTGAAAGTTCTGACGAAGAGGATACCACTGTGGATCCACAAGAAGTGCCGTTTGTGCAACCACAAAGAACCACTATGGATCCAGAAGCATCACATGAACCTTTAGATATACCTGTGGAATTAGATGATGGGCCTATGTTAGAAGAGTTAGCTGGAGTGGGTAGAGTATCTCTTTCTGGTGTACGTTTGGCCTCATTAACGCCCCTTGAGTTGAGACAACTTAAAGCTGTTAATGTCGAAGTATCAGAGGTTCCTATATTTCATTCTAACCCAAGCAAGGCTTATTGTGATTCTGGTTTGCGCCTGAACCCTTTAGATCCTGATAGCGGTGAGCAATTTATAGAGAAAGGGATGAGATTCGATAGCTTAGAAGATCTGAAATTCTTTCTGAGGGATTACTCGGTGCGGCACCACAGACCGTACAACATGGTCCACTCCAACAAAGAGGAGCGGTACACGGTTACGTGCCAGCAAATGTGTCCGTGGAAGGTATGGGCTCGCCCTATCCCTGATGAAAGGGGGAAATGGAAGATCACAAAGGTTAGGCAGCCTCACACTTGTGGGTCATCAGTGGTATCACATGACCGCTCTCAGTGCATTGCACGCTACATAGCAACATGGATTGCCTCATTGACCTATGCAGATCCAGATGTATCAGTAGCTACTCTCATTGAGGCCATATATGGATTCACAAATTATAAGGTTAAGTACGACAAGGCTTGGAGGGCTAAGCAACATGCAATCGCCATGCTATGGGGTGATTGGAAAGCTGCCTATGCTAGGGTGCCTAGGATTTTAGAAGCCATCACACATTATAACCCAGGCACAAAGTGGTGCATACATAGCACTAAGGAGGAGGAGCACCTTGGTGTAAGAAAACCAATAATGGAGCGTGTTTATTGGTGCTTCCCACAATGTGTTGAGGCATTCAAGCATTGCAAGCCAGTGATCAGCGTGGATGGAACATTGCTTACAGGGAAGTATTGGGGTACTTTGCTTGTTGCCACTGGGATTGATGGCGAGGATCGTTTGATCCCCCTTGCTTTTTCGTTGACTGAGGACGACGACAACGACAGTTGGTCATGGTTCTTGCATTTGGTTCGAAGAGATGGTGTTGGACGAGACCACAAAGTTTGCATTATATCCGATCGCCACCAAGGAATTCTGAATGCAGTAGAAGATTATATGGAAGGGTACCAACCAATTGTCCATAGGTGGTGCCAAAGGCACTTCGCTGCAAACATATGGGAGAGGCATAGAAGCGAAAAAGTGAAGAGTCGGCTAAAGCTATTGTGCGCAGCGAAAGCGGAAAGGACTTTTAACATCAGGCTTAGAAAACTTAAAGAGTTGATGAACAAACACGCGACTGCGTGGTTAGAAGAGCAAATGCATAATAAGAGTAAGTGGGCACTTGCCTTTGATGATGGCTCAAGATATGGTACATGTAATACCAATGTATCAGAGGTGTTAAACAAGGTACTTAAAGGAATCCGTTCATTACCCGTGTCTGTTATTGTGGAGTATACATTTTACAAGGTCAATTCTTATTTTGTGAAACGCTGGGCAAAAGCAAGGTCACAAATAGATGAAATGCCAAACCAATTGTTGTGGGGGAAGGGAGCCAAAAAGATCCTTGACAAAGAGGGAAAGATAGCTGCTAGGATGTCGGCTGAGTTGTTTGATCCAACCTCCCATGTGTATTCTGTTAGGAGTGCAACCTCAATGACCGTTGGAGGAGAGATGACAGGAGGATGCATATATAAGGTTGACCTAACCGCAGTGACGTGCACATATTGTGTTCCTCAATTATTGCATATCCTATGCTCACATATGATTGCGGCATGCCGCATGCGTGGGGTCTCTCAATTGTCATCTAACTACATGACACCATTATATTCTAAGACTACAGTTTTGAAGACATGGGAGTCCCGTTTCGAGCCCATATTAGACCCATCACATTGGCTAGATTGCAATGGCCCTGATTACATTCCTGATGTTGCCTGTTTGAAAGTAAAGGTTGGAAGGAGGAAGAAGAAAATGATTCGTAATGAGATGGATGCATCAAATGGCTATGGGATTGACAAGTATGGAGGTGGTGACTTTAACCAAACTAGTGCGAAAAACCATTGTAGTGTTTGCCATGAAGTTGGGCACCGGATGGAACGACACAAGGAGGGGCCACAAAATCATTCAAAAAAGAAACGGGCAAAGTTTTATAGGACTACAACTAGAGTGGTAAAGTGCATACTGATTAGTTACTATTTCATGTTGTATTTTGCTAATATATTGTATTACCACCGGCATACCTTCTAATTATGAGAATTTGTATTGTTCATTTATTAAAGTTGATTATGTTTATAACATATTTTGGTTTTGTTTACAGGCTAATGGAGTTCCGGAAGCGTAAGAGCAATGAACATCTGGACGAGTCAAGTGTGGATGGCCCAGTCCCACCCCCTCTCCCTGTGCCAAAGTGTAAATGCGGCAAGACAGCCAAGGTGAAGCAGTCAAGATATCGAACCACAGCTGGTAGAGCTTTCTATAAGTGCCACGTCAAGAGGACGCCGGTTATTGCTGGATCCCGCTTCAATTCCACGTGGTACGCAGTCACATGTGATTTCTTCCAATGGATTGATGGTCCAGAAAAGTTCGACCCTCGGATCCGCCTTTTCCCCTATCACGACGAAGAGACAAAACCATTCCATGAGTTCAAGAGGTGGGTGCCTCCACCACCTAATCCACCTCAAATGACATGGGAGGAGAAGCTAGAGGCTGCAAGCGTCCGTGTGAGGAACCCACCCATATGTCATTGTGGTTTTCCATGCAGACTAGTACATCCAAACAAAGAGCTTTCTATAAAGTAAACTCCGTTTTTCCGTTGCAAGTTAAAGACAGCGGTAAGCGTCGGTGTTTCATTTCATTCAAACATTCATATGTTTAGAGAGTGTCCAATAATATTATTGTGGAATTGATCTGTAGGACGGATGGCCCATGTGTGACCATCAGGAGTACATCTATGGACCCAAGAGTCATTGGCCAACCCAAGAACAAATTGATTCCTTTGAGAGTGGGAAGGAAAGGTGCCCATGCCAAAGGACCCCTAGACCATGATGCAAATGTGGAATTTTGGCTCGTAGAGGTGTCGTTCCATCGAGATGGGCTATGGTTGGTACTGCGGCAACTCCTACGGAGACTATTGGGTAAGTGAATTGTTTATTTCATTCCACTTATCTACATTCTGCTTCCACCAATATATAAGAATAAAATCAAGGTTTTTGCAGGAAGGGAGGACTTGTAATTGGGAATCATTTCCTGATAGGGAACAAATGATGCGGGGTTTGGCTACACAAGCAGAGCCTTTGAGGACAAGGACAACTCTTGAGATAAAGGAGGAAATCAGGCGGAAAAATGGTGTTCCTCTTCCCTCCCACCATAATTTGTTTAGTCCTGTGGCCATTGATTATGATGCCAACTATGGAAAACCCACTAAGTTCAACACGGGAATTGTGGAGGATCTTGTCAAGTTCTGGCGCGACAATAGGGACAAGTATAATTTTGGTGTGACCACTGAAAGAAAAATGAAGGAGGCAGAGGAAAGGATGCAGATGATGAGGGAGGAGATGTTATGGCGAGAGAACTTCAAGTTTGATCCACTAAAAGTCTATCCACCTGGCTCATGGGAAGATGACCGCCAACAATATCTAGCATATTGGGAAGGAATCGACTTGAGTACAATAAGGATAAAAGCAAAGCTCGCACAGATGGAGGCGATGAGGGCGCTTGTTCGTGAACTACCCGGCAACAAGGACACCATACAAGAAGACAAGGAGATGGATATGGATGCTCACATTGAGGCTCTTGTGTCAAATCTGCTAGCACATGTGACAAAAGGGGATGATAAGCTACGAAAATGTGTCAGATTTGCCAAATCATGTGAGGTACGGATCATAGAGCCTACTCAGGAACACACCAACGACCAGGGCGTCCACAAGGGCAAGGGAATTGACAAAGAGGACGACATAGTTGACAACGGCAAGAAAATTGACAAGGGCAAGAGTGTTGTAATCCTCAGCTCTGATGATGACACAGATGATAGTTGGGGCGATGATGAGTTGATCCCTGGATGTGATTTAGACTAGCATTTATTCAATATGTATGAACTTTGTTGTGTATGAACTTCATTGGTTATGGAATATGTATGAACTGCAATATTGGTTATGTATGGACTTCATTGGTTACGGACTTGTAATATTGACTTTATTTTCCTGTGCTTGTATATGTTCTGTTGCTGCATAGGCAGTCGCTGCACTTGTATATGTTCTGTTGCTGCATAGGCAGTCGCTGCACTTGGTCGCGCCATGTTGCGTGGCGCGACTAATAATAGCCATAACAACTTAGTTAATATCTGGTCTGGCATCAGTCGAGGTGCGACAGTAGTTGTGTGTCGCACCACGGCCCATGGCGCGACACATTTGAACAAAGACTGGCCAAAAACATTTGAACAGATTTTTGGCCCTTGGTCGCGCCATGACGTCTGGCGTGACACAGGCCCGTGCCGCGCCATGAGTGATAGTGGACCAGATTGTGGACAGGTCAAATTTTTGGTTATCTGTCGCGCCATGAGGGATGGCGCGACTGAGGCAGACAGTTCAAATCCACAAGTTCACAATTCAAATTAAAATAAGGCACAATTCCACGTTCACATTAATATAAGGCACAATTTCACATTCACATTCACATTCACATTCACATATTCATTAATATAAGGCACAATTTCACATTCACATTCACACAATTTCACATTCACAAGTTCATAAAGGGGGTCCATGCATAGTTCAGTCCATCAAAGCCATTACATAGGGTCCAACATCTAAAAACCTAACATCTACCGTCGTCCTGAAGGATTGGGGGTGAAGGGCTTCTTCTGGCGCCGAGGACGACCCGGGTTGGTTGGGAGTTTATTGGCGGATAGAACATATGCCCGATCACGGGCCCTTACCTGCCTTTTTGTTGGTGGACTTGCTTGTGTCGGCGAGGGGGCATCGGGCAATTGTGAGATTCCAATCTCCTCTTGGCCGTAGGTCGGATCAGCCTCTTCTGAGTCGTCGCTGTCATCGGCGTCCTCCTCATCTTCCTCCTTTGTTTCCTCATCTGCGTCCTCCTCCTCATCTTGCTCCTCTGTTTCAACCTCTGGAGGCACCGCAACCTCTGGGCCACGGCGACGAGGGGTACCAATTGTAATGCCCCTTCCCCTTTGACCACGGCCTCCTATGACACATGAAACAAGTGACGGTCAATGCCTACCAAATAAGTCATGCCAAAATTCTAAACATATATGGGGTCCACAAAAAACATAATGTCCTATAATTCTCAGAAACTAGAAAACAGGCAGAAACTAGTTCATTGCAAGTTTGTTTAGCATTTCGCACTCTACCAATTTGATTTTCACGTACCTGAGCTCCGTGAAGTGGAAGCAGCACGTGTTCCAGAGCTTGAGGGAGCACCATGCTCATGTGGATCGCGTGAGGCCATGCAATTCAACTTGAAAGCAATATTTCGGCATCCACGGTGAAATCTCTAAACAAAGACAAGATATATACCTTTATACCAATTTGACTAGAAATGAAATTTAGTTTTTTTTCGGTTCCATATTGTAGAGGCCTAACCTGGACAAAGGCCCGAAGATGGCTCGCCTCTTCCGGATCACCAATTGGCACACTCAATGCATCGAGTGACTCGTTAGCAAAGCGGCCAACTTGTTGACCCTAATAATAGCAACAATGAGTTGTGCAACCCAAAAAATATTCATAAAAATTCAAAGGCCCAATAAAGAAAACTTGAAAGTAACTTACGATGTAATCCTGCAGCGGTCCCCGTTCGGGTTGTGTACCCTTCCTTGTCATTTCATCATACTCATCAAATACAACTTCAGGGTCAGATGGTAGATCCTCTATTTGGTGCCCAACCATAGCCACCTTTAGCTTAAGCCGCGTGTTTTCTTTGAGCGAATCCAAATAACGTGCATACCCGCCCTCCCGGTGAAGTGCGCCCCCATGAACAATGTTACCAGCCCTTGCATCCCATGCGTTTACGTACCCCTGATGTATCAACTCCCAATTCTTTGCTCCCCTCTGCCGGTGGCGCTCAATTCTACATACAAGACTTCTCAACTACTGCAATTAATGGACATATAACAAATGAATGTACAATATATTACTTACTTATGCAGTTCTGGGTTTGTGTTCAGCCACTCCTGGTCGAAGTCCTGAAGTATCCCAAATTGGCGCTTGACCCGATTGGGCAGGTGGTACTCCACAACGTAGAAGCAAATCAAAGGACAAACAGATCGCCATAATTCTTCGTCGACCTTGCATTGAGGATTAAGGTCCATGGTTTGTACCTCCTCACGTTCGTATGGCTGCCAAGTAACCTAATGCCAAGTAATCTATTACTAATTTACTTCACCCAACTAACAATAAAAGGGACAATGAGATGGAGGAAAACTTACGTGGCCGTGACAGAGACAATCAATAGCATTGCTATAATCTATGTAGCGCCTCACCGGGTTCCCATGAACGGTTAGGACATTCCGCCAAAGATAGCCAACAGTTGCCAAAGGTTCATCACCGTCTGTAGGCAAGACCTAAACACAAAAGAGTGCATTACTTTGAATGTATTATAAGAAATTAGGAGTATATCTATAATTCAAATACTTACCCCAACTGCAAATCGCTTAGGCCGGCCAATGGGTAGGTGCTCCCACAACCACAGCTGCAAAGGAAGGCACAACCTCCAAGGTTGGCACTATCTCCGGTCTGCCTACAAGCATCACACAACTGCCGGTATAACCATCCTAATGTTGCACTACACCAACTGTAACCGGCAATGCTCTCCCAGTCTTCAGAGATTATTGGAATCCACATCCATGAAATTGTGTTCCCGCTTGAGTCAGGAAATAAAAAACCACCAATCATGTGCCACAGTCATGCCCTAGCATACCTAGAAACCACTATCTCTAAGGCATCAACAGGTGGTGGGGTACCCCAGTGTTGTGCCAACCATGACGAGCTGACTCCAGTAGTCTTCCTGTCCTTTGCATCTTCTGGCGGCTCTTCAGGCCTAACTCCAAACAAAAGCTCTACCCTATCTCTCCATCCAGTAGGGTCAATGTTACCCGTAACCGCTCGGCCATTTATACGAAGTCCAAATAGCATACTAATATCTTGAAGGGTCACTGTCATCTCACCGCTAGGAAGGTGGAAAGTGTGTGTTTCTGGCCTCCACCGATCAACAAGAGCTGTCAACGCCGCTGTGTCCATCTTCGGCAAGCCACCCTTCACAAGTGTGGCTAGTGGCAGCAACCCCGCCCGATGAAGGTAAGGGCCGTACCGTTCGTCCCACTCCAAAGGAGTGTGCGTACGAATACGTAGAGGCCTCAAATTCTGCAAAATTCACATTCAAGAACCAATTCATTCGGTAAATTGAGTGCCCACAGATAGGAGAAACAAAGGTAAACACTGCCATCACATACCTGAGTACGTTCCTCTAGTATCTTCCCACGGTGGTGTTCATCGTACAACATCTCAAGAAAGGGGTATTGGGGGTGGTTCGCCATTTCCCTAAGATAAATTATGCAACTAATAATTAACAAATTTCTACAGGTCGTCAAGCATCTTTACATATCTACAGGTGCACACAAAGCCTTCATGTACATAACAAACTACATCTAGTGAGTGTATATATCATTCGGTAACTAGTTAACAAATTTGGTAGTGGGTGTACATAATTAACAATTTCCACCCTATCATGCCATCCAACTCCTCCCTGGATTCCTCATAGTAGTTCCTCAAACACACACAATTCCGCTTAATCATGCCATCCTATTCATTCTATATTCATTTCACAATTAAACTACACTTAACCATAATTGCAATGAGGAGTTCAAAATCATCACATGTAACAATATCTATAGGATACACATACATTACCACTGCAGTATCTAAACAACCAAACCTATAGAAACCATTCCTAAACCACATCCATCGAAATAGCAATAAAGGCAAAAATGTGGCTGGTCCAAGCGGAGGAGTTACCTTCCCGGAGTGATTTCCCACCGTTTCCCCTCGAATCCTGCCGAGGAGGGCACAGATCTAGGGGGCGGCAGCGGCCGGCGGCGCCATGGCTAGACCTAGGGCACGGGTGGGGAAGGAAGAAGAAAGGAGGAAGGAGAAGGGAGGGGCGCGCAACGGCTCTGTATATGCCTGAGTCGCGCCACGACCTTTTACGCGATTGAGTCGCGCCAAAGCATGTGGCGCGGCTCATTTGACCACGTCAGTGTCCAGTCACCACCTTGCATGCGTGCCGTGCCAGCGTGTCTTTTCGTCGCGCCATGCCATGTGGTGCGACACATACTTTTGTCGCGCCTCGGGACCTGGCGCGACGAAAAGGGTCACCGCTTGGAATATTAGTTGGGGACAGGTTTTTTTTTAATATTTTAGAATAGAAAGAATTAAAATAAAAAAATCCCTCCCCGACAATCAAGAATCCTGTGAACCATGACCGGAGTCAACATATTGACATAGAATTTCATCTCATATTCGTGTTTGTAACGAGGGGCCAGATGCAATGGGATGCTCGGTGACATCCTCACCGAGCTGCCTATTTGTGGCATCGAGATCAAGTTCCATGTGCTTCATCATCGTGATCAAGTAAGCACTAGCCAAGCGCATGTCCGTGTCTTAGCTTAATTTGGTTCAGCTCGATGTGGTTGTCTAGGAGAAATTTTCCCTCGCTCACACATGTGTTAGAGTGGCGCAGCGGAATCTAACCCGGTCCGCTGTACACACGAGCCGGTGCCCCACAAGCCTAGGTCCACGGAGCCTAACAACAACTAAGGCCTAAGGCCTAACTCAACCCAAAAAACTAGCCTGATAGGAGGAGGACTGCCCCACCTTATATGTTGTGCTCCCCCACCATCAATTACCGATGTGGGGCTAAATTTAACAATCTCCCCCGTCACACATCGGGTCCAACTCTTCCATCACAACCAGACGTTATCACATGCCCAGAGTATAAACTCTCCAGTCAACTTATGTGACCAATGGTCAAATGACCCAATGGAGATATCCACGGGCTCCCCCGTCAACATGTGACCCGGAGATGTTACCGATTTCCCAACCTTCGCCTCTGATACAAGAGGTTAGAGTGGCGCAGCAGAATCCGGCTCGGCCCGCTGTACACACGAGCCGGTGCCCCACAAGCCTAGGTCCACGGAGCCCAACAACAACCAAGGCCTCAGGCCTAACTCAAACCAAAAGACTAGCATGATAGAAGAAGGACTGCCTCACCTTATATGTTGTGCTCCCCCACCATCAATTACCGATGTGGGACTAAATCTAACAACAGGAGGGTAACATTTCCGGTATAATAAAAAATTCATAGATAAAAAAAATACAAAATTCTGGGAATGTCACATTTTTCGAAGGTTATGATAGCATTTATTTTTCTAAATAAATTACTTTTTTTGCTAAAAATAAAAATAAAATGGCATATCGGTATTTTTTCGTTTCGCTATTCAACTGAAAAGGCGAAATTCCGAAATTTTAGGGCGAATTTTCCCCATTGTGAATTTCGCTCATGCTTATGGAACCCCACGCTCATGTCATGCTGAATCATCACCAAAATAGAAAGCGTAGGATGGGCGGTTTCACCCATTTCTCTTCAGAAATTTCTGCCATCTTTTTCCAACACAACATCAATACATCATCAATATGCTTCTCACGCCGCTAACGGCCTTCGAGGCTGGTGATGGTGAGCTCGCCATTGCCGCCGGTGATCTCTGCTTGCACGGCGAGAGCGGCGGCGGTGGCGGAGGCCGTGTGGCTTTTCATCGGCGTGCACACCACGGGCCGCCGCGGCCTCGCCGGCGGCGCCCTGTGCTGCGACAAGAGCATCGGGATGACGTCCGCCATCGGCGGCCGCTGGCTCGGGCTCTCCTGCACGCAGAGCAGCGCCACGTGGACGCACGTCGCCGCCTGCGCCAGCTCGTCTCCCGTGCACCCGCCGCGGATCGCCGGGTCCACCACGTCGTGGCTCCGGCTTGCTTCCCAGAGCCCCCATGCCTGACGCGACAACCAAGTTTCGTCAGAGAATTCATCAGTCTGATACGATCGTTTCCCCCAAATGGACTCAAATTGACCAGTCTTGCTCTCCTCTGCTTACGTACGTGTGCTATGAGGTTGAAGCTCCTCTGGTTCTTTCTGCCGCTGACGATCTCCAGCAGGAGCACACCGAAGCTGTACACGTCCTGCATGAACGACACCGTGCCGTCCATTGCGTACTCCGGCGCCATGTACCCACTGCGTCGCCCAGCCATGGAAACGGTACGGTCAGGACTCAGGACAGGAGATGCTTATGCTAAAGCTGATGAAAAACAGAACTCAATCAATATAATCTCGCAGAACGTATACTTACTATGTGCCGATGATGGTGCTGGTGATGGTTTCCTGGCGATCGGCGGTGCAGCGGAAGGGCCTGGCGATGCCGAAGTCGGAGATCTTGGCGACCATGTCGGCGTCGAGGAGGACATTGGCGGCCTTGAGGTCACGGTGGATGATGTTGAGCCTCGAGTCCTGGTGGAGGTAGAGGACGCCCCTTGCGACGCCCAGGATGATGCCCAGCCTCGCCTCCCAGCCCAGCGACGCGCGCCGCCGCTCGTCGAAGATGAAGGCGTCCAGGCTCTTGTTGCTCATGTACTCGTACACCAGCATCCTCTCCGAGCAGTGGACGCAGCAGCCGAGGAGCCGGACCAGGTTGCGGTGCTGCAGCTTGGCGATCAGCACCACCTCGTTCATGAACTCGCTCAGACCCTGCGCCGTGTTCTCCGCCGACAGCTTCTTCACGGCAACCTGTTGCCCGTCCGGCAACTGCCCCTGAACAACCCAACCGGGGCGGGACATTAGTTTGTCATCCAATTTATTTATATATTTTATAAGTATATATATACATATATATATGTCGTCTCACAAGACTAACAACAACAGAATCATCAGCAGATATATGCAGATACACGAGTTTTAGTTATTTTTGTTTGTCAATTGTTACTAGGTACCTTGTAAACGATTCCGAATCCGCCTCGCCCGATCACCTTGTCTGGACTGAATCCGTCTGTGGCTGTTCTAATGACCCCAAGAGGGTACGTGGGGCATTCACTGCTCATAAACTCGACCGCGTCATCTAGCATGGCGACTGCAAACCGGAAGAAGGAATATATTAACACAACAGACTCTCCTCTTGAATGAAATTTGAAGGGCATATAAATTGTTTTCTTTGTCAGATGCTTATGAACCCCAAAACTGACCTTTCTTACTGCGCCGCGCTTTTCTCCAAATCAGAAGAAAGGCAAGGGACAGGAGAAGCAACACAAACCCGGTAATCACCAGTGCGACAACAGCCGCAAGCTTCCGGTTGTTCTTGGGAGCATCTGAAGAGGTATATGCAGCAGGTGAAGCATCAGTCAGACAGTGATCAATTCAGTTATTTAACAAATTCTTAGAGATCAGGTAGTAGCAAACTCTAGGCTACTGAGTGCTGACTATTGAGGGAGATGGCATTGGGACTACCCATATTTTAATTTTGTAAACTAGAATTCTATCGCGATGTCATGAGAATGAGATCAGAGCTTCGATTTATTTATTTATTTTAGAAAAAAGATATATATGAGATCAGAGAGTGGACAAAACCACAGTGAAGCACGACCTGACACGCATTTGTCTTGGTAGGGACTGAGAAGGACTTCACACACATTAATTGCAGGGAATGAAAACATCATTATTTAGACATGGAGACTTTTGTTCCCTGCTGAATACTTGACCCAAAAGATCTAGCAGGGCTTCATTTTTCTGACGAGAATTAATCAAACTGAGTGGATCCACGTCGTAATGTATGCCGCTATTTGACTTAGATTTATTTTTTTTGAATGTCCCTGCACCATACAAATACGTACAGACTTGAACAGTATGAACCTGCAGGTGATGCCAACTTATGGAGGTAAAAGGACCGTATGACCAACTGACCATCTCTTTCATTCCCCCGGAATCATATGACCAGATGACTCATGATTATGCGATAATATGAGTTAATCAACTACCTACTCCCAGCTACTGTTGTAGTGTTCTGCTGGCTTGGGCTAGGGGTGAGTATTGAGGAGAAGCCAAGTCAAACAAGGGCCTTCACAAACCCAACCTCCACTTATTGCAACATTTAATTGTTGGCAAAATTATTTGGTGCAACCGTGCAAGAATGTCTGACTTTATAGTTTTTGCCGTAGGGCACTGGATGATGTTTTGATCTTTGCTGTAGGACTCACCAGGAAGACACTAGGCAATGAGTTCAGTAAAAGCATGAATCATATCCTCCAGAACAAAACCTACATAATATTCTAGTATCTAGCAATTTCTATATACTTTGAGCTAAAATTACGAGAAAGTCCTTGGATAGAGGTTTTTGAAACACAATTTGTACTTCTAATCAGCTAGGAGCAACCAATTTAGTTTGAGTTTGAACCACCACACAATCAATATCTAGTGTGGAACTGTCTACCCAGAAACATGCATCGGTTCAAAGACATTGAATTTTATCCTCTAGCAAATATACACAACCTTGTAGTATATGCTATATAGCAACAAAAAAGTGATCTGTTTAGGTCTTTGTATGACAGTTTTAGTCACAACACATTCACAGCTCAAGTTAACACGTACTCTGCCTACAACTCCAACTAAAAGTTTTTTTAGGAATGGGCATCTCCGAAACTTATAGGAGGTGAAGGTCCGCCAAACAGACCCATAAAATTAGGTGGTAAGTATGGCCGTGTAGGGAATTATATTCTAAAACAAGAAGCAAAAACTATTGTACTGTAGGAATACCGACAACCAACTAAAGCTCCTTTGGGAGAAAAACAGGACAGAGTTACTCTAAACCTGTAAGCAACCTGCTCCCCTTATCCTCCAACAAAGCTAAAATATAAAGATGCAGTTTGACACACTAACATAGTTTTCACCTTAGATTATTAAGAAATCTTGGTCACAAATTAAGAATCACAACTTGTGCTTCTGTGCTCTGCTATAAGTCAATTCATTTAGTTTGAGTTTTTGCATCACCACAAAACTAACTTCAGCGTGTAATTGTCTATCAAGAAATCATCGAACATTGTTCAAGGTATCAAATGAAGCAGATGAAGTTGGTCAAAAACAAATTTGCAGGACCAGAATTCCAAACAGCTCTGTCATCGAAGACGAAGCAGAGATTTCAGTTCAGCCATACCTAGTTCAGACTTTGCGAGCCTGACATAGAGATCCTGCCCTTCATCGACGAACCTCGTGTCCACCAGGTCACCAAACCACTGGATGCACCCGCTGCCGTCACCGCCGCCGCGGATGTCCGCCGCCGCGTACGCCGTGCAGCTGCAGTTGGCCAGGCACCTCTCGCCGCACTCCTTCACCGTGGCTCCGGCGTCCACGTCGGCGCCGTGCGTGTCCGGCAGCTTCACCCCGCGCAGCACGTAGAACCCGTCGTCTTCCCCACCTCCGGCGCCGCACTGCAGCGGCGTCCGCCGTGCGCACCCACCGGACGTGTTCCGCATGTACCACTCCGCCGGCGACCTCGGCGCGAACCCGGCGATGCAGCCGCACACCACGGCGTCGACCACGTTGCAGACGCCGAACGCGCCGCACTTTCCGTAGGCGTCGCACTGGTCCCTCGGCCCCGACCAGAACTCGCTCCACGAGCCACCGGAGGAGTTGTCCCAGACCATGCGCTGCATCACGCCGGACTCGTTGAGGAGCACACGCGACATCGGCGAGCCGTCGCCGTGGCGGTTGGTGAACATGTACGAGACCTCGTCGGTGGTGTCCGTGAAGGTGAACTCGAACATGTCGGCGAACGTCGTCATCTCCGGGATGCCGCTGAACCGGACGCCATTCCATGGCCCCGTACGGTACGTCTTCCTCCGGCCGCCGTGGCTCAAGATGTAGAGCTCCGGCGAGCCGCTGGTGTCCATGACGTAGGAGAAGTCGCCCGGGGACGGGTCGTCGGCGGCGCGCCACGACGAGAGGGACCACTCGGCGCCGGTGATCAGGCTCTTGC
This sequence comes from Digitaria exilis, assembly GCA_015342445.1. Classification (NCBI taxonomy): domain Eukaryota; kingdom Viridiplantae; phylum Streptophyta; class Magnoliopsida; order Poales; family Poaceae; genus Digitaria; species Digitaria exilis. The sequence goes on along the minus strand of JACEFO010001972.1, from coordinate 5,120,910 downwards.
CGACGCGCATCTCCGGGAGGAACGTGTTGCTCGGGTGCTCGAAGCTCTGCCACACCATGGCTCCCGACGCGTCCGTGAGCACCAGGTTGCCCGTGTCGCGGAGCTCCGCGACAGCCGCGGCCGCCGAGGAGGAGAGCCAGACGGTGTCGTTGGTGGCGCCGTCGCGGAGGGCGAGGGCTCCGCCACGGTCGCCGGTGAGCTCGAGCACGCCGGAGGGGGAGGTGAGGGGGCGGTCGCGGTTGGCGACCCAGACGACGGTGTCCGGCGAGACGGCGAACCATATGCCAAGGAACCACCTGGTGCGGTTGCTGGCGGCGAAGAGGCCCAGCCGGAAGACGTCGCCGGGGGAGGCCAGCGTCTGGTTGCCGGCGAGGGTCCCGGACAGCGTCAGCGTGCTCCCGACGGTGGTGGTGGAGGATGTGGGAGTGGGAGCCAAAGCTGAGAGAAGAGCAAGGAGGAGGAGGAGCAGGTGGCTGCTCGTGGCCATGCGCGCGAAGGAGGGGACAACTCTGAATGGTGAAGAAGACTGAAAGTGAAGTACGGACGGTCTATTGTACGATCGGGCTTGACATGTAGTCGTAGAATTACCTACGTTTTTACACTGACCAATGAGCATCTCTCCATGGCTCCGATTTGAACATTCGTGTGGAAAATATTGATCACGGTGAGCAATGACACCGTATATGTTTTGTGGACATCAAGCTAGTTGGTTTTGACCCAGTAGTAAAGCAGAATAATCCACCTCAGCTTCAAAATGTAAAGTTTGGGAGATTCACTCGTTAAGATAAGACTAATTCTTTGTGGGTAAAAAAACAAAGTACTGTCGAGAATAGAAGAAACTAGAAAAGGCCACGGCTTTGCCGCGGATGGCCAGTGGAAGTACCCGTGTGTTTTTCAGTTGGTATTACAATTTTTATTTTGGAAATAAATGCTAGAGTGCATTGAACCCGTAAAAGCACTCTGTGGAAACATTGTAGATTGGAACGTTGGGTATATTTTTTTAATTCTATTTAAATACGAAAATTTATGCAAGAGAATTGCAAAAGAGCATTGAATTATATTTGCTATGTATGAATTTTTTTTTTGTAGATTTTGGTATTTAGAGCAATTTTATGTTGAATAATTGACTATTTAAAAGCATTTATATGTTAACTTAAAAATATTTTAATGTTCAAATGTTAGTTATAATGAGAAAATTGGAGAAGTGAGTTCCATTTTTTAAAGTTTGATGCACAATATATTTGGATTTTCAATTTGGAGATGTTTTGGGTGTCGGAATCAAAGGTGAGAACAAATTATGTAAAACTTTGAATTTAATTTTGCAATGTTAGCTATAATGAGGGAATTAGAAAAGAGAGTTTGATTTTTTTTGTTTTCTCTACAATATGTTTTTATGTTTAGATTTTGAGCCGTTTTTATGTTCATTTTTTTATTTAGATATGTTTTGAGAACGGATTATGGAAACACTTTGAATTTAAAAGTTTCTTTGTATCAAATTTTCTTTCTACGACGGGGCGTAGATAAGTCGCCGTGGGAATAATTGTTAAAGTGTTTTGGGTTTAAAAATATACTCTATAATAAAATTATAGGTTTTTAAATTGTAACAATTTTTTATGTTGGCTATGTTTTTGTTCGATCGCGTTTTGGTGGTCGAATTGTACGTATAGTGATGCTTATATGGAAGTAAATAATAGAACGCTTTGTTACCTAATTTATGTAAACTTTGAGGGTGTTTTCAAGAAAGTTTCTGAGAGAGGGATGGGGACGGCGGATTGATTTTGAGAAAGCACAGGGGTTTGTTTGAAAATATTACTTGGCCGGTTAGGGTGGACCGTGGGTTGAGTCCAGGAAAATTTGAGGGCTTCTTCGCAAAAAGCCCTAAGAGAGGGTGTGGACGACGGGTTCTATTTCGATAAAAGCTGAGGGTTTTTCTGTAAAATGCCAAAGATCGGCATGATCTTGGCCGTCCGGCCGGCCGATCCGACGGCCGGGGAAAAGCAGCCGACGTGGCCTGCTTCCCTGGCCGCCGAATTGGCCAGCTTTCGTAGGAAGAGATTGTACTCTCGAGAACTTGACATAAGAAATTATACTGTCGAGAACTTGGAGATGCAGTGTGAGTTAAACTACCATATGTACCAGCGAAGTCTTGACTAAATGAGATGGTTTAACTGAACTGCACGGAAGCTTAAGAAAAATCAAGTGATACCCGATTTCTCTATATACGTCAACACTCTTGCTCTTGCCATTTGCCAATTCGCCGATTAAGAACTCTTGGTCAGAACTCAGAACCTCTTCTGAACACTGATGAAGCATGCCACAGGTGATTCTTGACCATGTTCTATTTGCAAAGCAAGTACTAAATCGTCCAGAAAAGCAATGCCAGATTAAAACCCACAGTAAAAAACTAGCCAGAATTTTACAATGATCATTTTGTTATAGATTGTACCATTTCACACATTTTACAACAGGTATGAAACAATTAGTCATTCAAGTGTTCAACATGGAACGATTTGTCCTACTCCTATATCCCTACCAAACTTTCATTTCTGAAAACCTCTGTGATTTGTAACATTTTACTAACTAAATGTAGCTATTCTTAATTTGTACCTTTCATATTGTCAGTTCATACATATAATTGTGTGTGATTCTGATACTTAAAAAGGGAGTAGTATGTAAATATCTTCGCTGTATGTGTAATTGTGTATTCTACGATAATTTGCTTCTGAAAATTGTTTCGTAAAATGCACAACATGGTGTTTCTTTAAAATACTGTCTGACCCTGATTGAACGAAAGTTCCATGATTGTTGTAACTAAACTTCTATATGTGAAGTTGACCAGGAACTGGAATTCTTGACTATTAATATTTGGTGCTGGAACTTCCAGGAAGCTGAAACTAAGCTATCAGCCTATCACCAGCACAAAAATCTGGGTTTGCTTAGCTAAGCTATCATCAGCACAAAAAATTGGGTTTGCTTAGAACTGTGGTGTTGCTAGTACCGTTTTAAAGTGAGGAGCACAAAATAGCTAGTACTGTGGAGTTGCTACGTGTATGAGCCATATGTGAATAGCAACACGCCAACACAAAAGCTTTACGACAAGCTCTTCTAGTTTCTTAACCTCATAAAACTTTGCACGTCTTGCAACCTATAGCGATGTACTTCTGGAATCATTTAACTCCCGCCTTATAAACTCAGGAATTTGCAAAACAACAATTCTTTAAAGGAATATTTCTTTACCCACAACAAAAAAAATCTTTATATGTAGATAAAGGCTCTGCACTTAAATAAAATGTATCAGCCGTCCTAGCTCAGTGGTAGAGCGCGTGGCTTTTAACCACGTGGTCGTGGGTTCGATCCCCACGGACGGCGGTTTTTTTGTCAATTTTTTTTTGAACATTTTGATTGTTTTTAAATACTTTTTCTTTGGAACACTTTGATTGTTTTTAAATGCCAGGATCATTTATCATTTTTTTTGAAAGGCCAGGATCATAGACACCTGATCGATTTCACCCTTGCCACTTCTTTATCATTTTGTTTTGCCACTTTTTTGGATCATTTTTTTAATGCCATCCAAGATCATTTGGCTCGTAGAGGGGTCTTTTTTTAATTATTTTTTTAAAGGCAGGATCACACCTGATCAACTTCACCCTCGCTGATCTAGTAAATACCAATTCATCAACTGACAATCTGGGTTGACGACCACACAAGGAAAATGAACTTTCAACTGTATAATAATAACATGTGCACTGAGCGGCCTGTATTGAAACTACCTAAAATATAACGGGGAAATTTTGGATGGGTATCAAGCTGGATAGCATTGTAAGCGTTGGTCACGGATTAGCTCTCTGTAAGAGTGCTAGTGTGAAAAGATATAACAGGAACATTATTTGCCAGTACAAATTAACACGACCTTTACAGTGCTGTTGTGCAATCGAGCCTGCTCTTGCCTCTTGGTTCATTTTCAAATAAGATAAGAGGCTGCCAGTTCCCCTAGTTCATTCCGTCAGTGTCAACAGTTTCAGCACTCTTACACGCTACAGAAGACAAACACACATCACCCCAATTCCTCAGAAGGGGACTAACCTGAATGTGGTTCTCCTATATGGCAACCAGCGAAGTCCAAAGCAGAAACAATGTCCTAGTACAGGATACTCATTCTAACCAGATGAACAGAAATATTTTAATTGGAATGTCACGAGAATTTACATGGAAAGGTATAATTTCTGCACCAATATTGTCAGGTTCCAGCATTCCAACATGCCTAAACTGGTTTAAGAGTCAAATTAGCGTAATGATCCAATAATGCGCTTACCTTTTACAGATACTTCACTACTTCAGAAAGCTACATGCATCTCCCCATTCGGTTAGTAAGATTTCCAGACAGTTAGATTGACACAACTACATTTTTCAAGTTGGAATACATCATACATCGCCAGCAATGTGGCCAGCAGCGGAACGATCTTGCCAAGACATTCCTTGAGCTAATACTTAAGTTGCTCAGCAAACAATGGTAGTTCCATGGCATGTTGATTGTGTTTAGTCGGCTAGGCTAACTATATAAAGCTCTAAATCAGAATTCCTGCTAGCCTCATAAAACATTGGTTGTCGACCCAAAATAAATATTGGACCATAGTTTTATGAAAAACTACAAATGACCCTACAGTAGCAAAACAGGGGACAATATTAAAACCTTAGCTAATGGATCTGAACGGTTCCCTTGGAATGTGATGTGAAGTCATCTTGCAGAATATCCATTTTATCAATTTCCGAGGAGAAGCCATTCTCAAAGAATGCAGAGTGGAGGGCTTGGACACACTGTTTTGCCTCACTGTCGTGGACTATCAAGGAAATGTTAACCTGTGTATGGATGATGTAACCTACATCAGAATGGAGTCTCACAACAATTATGGTGGTCCCATCAAACATGAGAAGAAAAAGCGAGTACCTTGGATGCCCCTTGTGAGATCATCTGGACATTGACACCATTTCTTCGTAATACGTTAAATGCCTGCCATGCAGCAGGATGAATCAATCACAAACATACGAGACATGATACATACGAGTCTGTAGTATTGCGTCATTTACAGTATAGACCATTCATATTTACTATAGCATGTGTTTGTGCACACTAGCTAGAATTGATACCAATAACACAGTTCATAACTCAACTTTAAAGATTGTAACTGCAGCATCAGGAGTGTTAACAATGTCGAAGCTTAGGTGAAATATACTTACCTTTTCAAGAATCAAAGATGACCTCTGCACATTTCCAATTAAAGATATTATTGACCTGTTCTGCAGTAGATGGACAACTGCTATCTTTTCAAGCTCTTCAATGACATCATCAAGTTCCTGGTACATGTTATGAAGTATGAATACGTTAAAAGTCAAAATAAGATTTGTCAAGATGTATCGTCATCATTAGTCTGATTTTAAAAGGATAAACTCTTGACTCAGCCAATTATTTCGCTTTATGTTATCTAATTTTTCTCATATTACAAAGGCTTTCATTTGTTATAACAATACTACCATACAATATTTACATGTGCAGCGTCGTTCCAGATCCTGAGGATCATATGTGTTGTATGCTTTGGTGCATTGGATTGTAATGTAGTCAATGGAAGGATGACATTTACAGCCTTAATGTTAGGAAGTGCACTGAGTAGGGAGGGGACACACAGAATGATAAAGAATACTATTCTGTTTAATCTAACTACAAATGTCACTTTATCCTGATAAAAGGAATCTAATCTCTAAGGATGTGGCTTAAGGCCCAATCCTAAGTTTAGATGATTTATCCCTAAGAGTACCAGTGGCAGGTTTGGGAATCCTAGGGCACCTCTATAGTTCCAGTCCCGTGTAGCCCTATTTATATGGTTCAAGTAATTTATGCCTATTTTTACAGTATAAGTATACATAAAGCCCACATAACATGAGATGTGAACATAATACAGCCAGTCTTAAAAAAAAGAAAAGAAAATTAACAAGGAAAACTTTAAGCAAAAGTTATAAAGCTTAGAGAAATATAGAATGTTTTACAAGAGAGTAAATATAGAATGTTTCACAAGAGAGTTAAAAAGAATGAATTGAGGTCAAACATTTTTCTGCTGAACCAATTCACAACTCCATAGCTTTGATGGATCCAGGGTCAAAGATATGCTGACTTCACTGGTAGCCACACAATCAACAGAAATGCCCAAATCTTCAAATATTGAAAAGACCTGGAAATTGATAAAAGTAACCATTAAAAGATTGAAATAACCACCACAAACTTAAGAAAAGTAGCCTCAGTTGTTGTACCTTAGCTAGAAAACCATACTGGCCAAGCATGCGTGTGCTCACTATATCAAGCATCGTAACATTTGATTTCAATACAATGCTAGTCAAAACACTCTAGAATAAATTGTGTCAGTATTTGAATCAGAGACCAAAAGAAATTAGCTGAAACCAAGAAACATTAGCTAAAAACAACATCAGTATCTAGTCAAGCATCAAACCTTACTCATATCTCTTGCTTTAGTGATGAGGGTACCAGGGGCTCGACGGTTATATGAATTCTTAACCCTAACAGGTATATCACCTTCTCTAGCTGGGCGCATTGATTGTGGATGCAAAACCTAAAAGTAATAGTTGATGGAAAAAAGTCAATAAGAAAGATCACAGAACTATTGGCACAGTAAAATGCAAGGCTAAGAAAAGACTAAACATACTAACAAAAATCCATTAAGGAGTAGTTAATGGGTAACAATACATACCTGCGCACCAAAATAGGCAAGTTCAGCTGCCTCATCAAATGTCAAGTATGGCACGGGTTTTGCCTTTGGATGAATATTAGGATCACATGTTAAAACACCATCAACATCTTTCCAAACCTAACAGAAATGAGACGACCTATAAGTACACAGCAATTTAGAATTAGCAAAGATGTACTCTCTCTGTTGTTCATATAAATGGTGCTCCGGAGGAAATTTCTGTTCTTCTCACAGTAGTTTGCTTCCCTCTCGTAAATAAAGAAAATGTTCTTCCATGAACAACATTTTCCCCTTCACAGTAGGGTCCTTCCCTACCATATCCCCCTTTAAAAAAATATTATACGACCAGCATTTTAAATTTACCATATGAATTCATCATAAATTAGTCAAGCTTCATTTGATGAATATAATGCCCTAATATTACAAACCTGGATTTCTCTTAATCCCAAGGCTTTACCGATGGTTGTAGCTGTCAGGTCGCTACCACCCCTGCCTAGAGTGGTTATTGCACCAGATCTCCATCCCTGCAATTTTAAGTTGATGAAGAGGTTAACATTATATATGAACAAAATCACGCAGAGAAGAAAAGGCATTATACGGACAAATGGAGGAGTGATACTCCTCAAATGAAATATGTAAGATGCCTGACCTTTCCAAGAAAGCCAGTGACAATAGGAATAGCAGGATCGTTAATCCAGTCCCCATGTAGCCTCTTTGCAACGGCAGGATAAGTTGCTTCCAGAATATCCGCATTTGTAAAATCATCGGTAGTTATAAAGCCAATTTCAAACGCATCATACTGCAAAGCATCGAGAATCAGATAATTTTAACTAGACTATCACTTGGCCGGTGCTTTACAGGAAGAATTACTTGTTCATTGACATAAATATACTAGAAGAAAACAGCATTACAGAAACTTATTAGTAGTACTTGAAACCAATGCTTTTCAGTTTGTACTCAAAGAAAATATAGTGACTTTCCAACAAAAGAGATTTGGAACTATAAACTTATACTGCATGTAGCGCGTTAATTAATTTGCGACTAGACCGTATGTCATTAAGACAAGTGACATGCATATCTGAAACAAGAGAAAGATAATCCAAAATGCATAGCTCAAGAATGTACCTGTCGAGCTTTTACCCCAATTTTGTTTAAAAGCGCTGCAAATATTCTTGTAGACATGCATTCACCAAATGAAACTAGATAATCTCGTGTTCTAAGAGTCAGCTCTTTCATCATAGCAATTCCCTTAAGAAGTTGCTCAAGCTCATCCAACAAACCTATTCATTTCGGAAATGGTATTATTTATCCAGATTCAAGGATAATTGCCAGCATCACAGACAAAAGGTTAAACACTGAGATATCTGTGTAGCCGATTTGTAAATTAGGTTTCAAAGTAAGCATAGATATTTAAACAGAAAGCTTAAAACATGGGCATAAGGTTGAAAACTACATTGCCAGCTCATCTATGTGAACATTCATATTGGTTCTGTTGTCAGAAATGATTTGTTAGATTCTGTTTAATACGGCGAATAAGATCATTAGAGGTTGATAGATACAGCCATCATATGCACCATACCAGCCTTGCATCCTCGTATCCTACATGGATTTTTTTAAGGAAAAATGATTTGGGTGAAATTGAGCACACTACTGTTTAATACACTTATATACGTGTTTGATGACCCCATATACATGAAAAATAAAGAAGACTAGGAAAAGCATTTGGCAAAATGGGCAACATCTTACCACAGATAATTGACTTATCTAGCCCAAGCTGATCAACAGTCCTAGACAAAGAAAAACGGCAGGGGGAAGAATCAGCCAAAAGCATTCCAAACCAATCCACTGAACCCAAGTAAAGCTCTGTGATTCAAGAAACCATACCCAAGGTGCAATTCCTTTACAAAGGAGAGCTCGTTGAGCTCCGAGACGTTGGTAACGCCACAGGCCACTGCCTTTTCCCCAGCCTGCAACCAAAAATCAAGAAACCACTTCTCACTCCGAACAACTCGCCTTCATTTCAAGCTACGGTTAAATGAAAGCAAGGCACTGGCGGCGTGACACGACACAATACCATGAGGAGCTTGTTGGTGGTCTTCCCCATCGCGGAGAGCACGACGACCGGGCGCTCCTCGGGGAAGCTGAGGATGAGGTCGGCCACCTCCCGCATCCGCTCGGCCGAGGCCACCGACGACCCGCCGAACTTCATAACGACGGTGAGTTCCGGCTCCGCGCCCTCGCCGCCGCCTCTCTCCCGCGCGGCGTCCTTCTTGTCGACAATGGCGGCTCCCACGGCTCCTTGGCACCGGACGGCCACTCCGGACGCCTCCCTCCTCCGGCCCGGCACGTTGACAGGCGCCGGGGCCCCGCGCTGCCGCCGCCACTGCTCCCCGGCGGCGGCACCGTCGAGTCCCAGGTGCGCGGGGATACGGAGCGCCGCCGCCGCCATGCCGCGATAGTGGAGGGGAGCTGCAGAAAGTGGGAGGAAAGGCGGGGGCGGAGCAGGCGGAACCGACGGCGGGGATGGACGCGAGGTGGCTCCCTGTGGACGGGGCGGATCAGGTTTGGCAGTTTCTACCGAATTTTTCACGTTTGGAAGACTCTGGTGTGGGCCCTGCCGGCCGAGCGGGGTCAAGGCTGAACGGTGTGGAAAGCAACTAGCGACAAGCCGACAACTTTTTTTTTGAACTGGCGTCGGACGGTGGTTTGCATCAATTGACGAAAAAACCACCGCAAACAGTAGATTGCAACGTACAAACCTGCGTAGCATCACACGGAATCGGCAAAAAAAAAAATCGTTGCAACAATGAGTGATGTATTTGGTATGTAACATACTGGCCATGCAACACTCAGTCCTAGTGCCGGACGGTGCAACATTATGTAATGTTTCATGCAACATTCATCTAAAAAACCACCGCAACATTGAACGCACGTGTGCAACATACCAGCCGCCGCAATATTAATCAAGTGAATGTTGCAACATACAGGGCTGACACACCTCAGAACAGTTCAATCATTAGGTGCAACATTGTCTAAAAAAAATAACGCGATGCAACATTTAGGGTTGCCTGAAACAAACAAAATTTTGTGATGCAATATTAACGGGTTGGCTGAAACAAAATTTCACGACGCAACATTCATAGCTGCCGGTGTTGTAAAACACGTCGTCAACGGTTGGATCTTCTCCCTCTCATGTCTCTCATGATAAACACAAGAACAAAGTAGATAAGACACAATGTAGGTGGAGCTTCTCTTTATTCCTCATATTCGATGATTTACAATGACAATCTCTCTCATATATATACTCCGATCTATGACTAGAGTTTTGGTAAGAACCCACAAGCAACCGGACATGGACTATGACTTCTAGTCCTTCTTTCCTTCTATACAAGTCCGGGCAACCGGACATGGACTAGGACTTCTAGTCCTTTCCTTCTATTTAAGTCCGGTTGTATTACAACACTCCCCCTTGGGCGATTACCACGAATGTATATGCCTCATTAAAAACTCCATCCGAAAACCCAGTGGGAAAAAACGGTTATTAGAGAAAAGAGTACATATCAACCGCAATTGTATTGCATATGTTGCCTCGTCAAAAACCTTATGTGAGAAACCTTCAAATAAAAACTCACAAAGGGAAAAAAGAGTACAACATCAAACCTTCTTGGTTTTTATATAATTATACATTCATCATTCTTCATGAGCAATGATCAATCTTCAAGATTATGCATAAACTTCAGGTTCTTGCAAATATAATATAGTGATCTTGATTATAATAATCAAGTGGTATACCTTCATGGTAAATAATCATTAAGTTAATTCATTCTAGATAATACTTAATGAAAATATGTGCTCCCCCTCATAACGACATTCTTTGAACTTCACGTTCATGATAATTTTTAAGCACATTCTTCATAAATGTGTATGAATATTGGTACTTAATTACCAAAATATTTAGTCCTTCTAGTTCTTCTAGACTACGATAGGAGCACTGCTTCGAGCACTAATAACCACTTATTTAATTATGCAATACAAATAAATTTTATCCTTACATAGGAACATGGGGACAATGAGTTACAAGTTAGTATACCTTCGAGGTATTATATTTTCAAACCTCGGTGTTTGAGGTTAGTCAGTCTTCATTTGGCATTTGAAGGGGATAATTCAATTTGCAATCACCAATATACCTTCTATGGTATTCGAGGATACTTGCTATTCAATGACAGCTAGCTATTTATGCACATATGAGTGCTTGTATGGTACATTCAAGACCGTTTAAATCCTCGTTGTTTTTCTAGTTTAATCATTCGGGTCTGTACGAGTCTTCACTTGTATCTTCAGGATTTATTGGAGCTCATGCAGCAGTTGACTGATAATAAATCATTTCAACGACTATTTTCTTCGGGAATATTTAATTCTTCAAGAATAATATTTTCCTTTTATGAGAACTTTTCTCATGATAGAGAGAAATAATTTTTACAATAATTTGAGTTCTTCTATGAACTCTTTACTTTTACTCCTTCTAGGATATGCTCTTCGTGACACATTTTAATATTCATTCAAGAATATTATCTACCTTAAATATTTAATGTTTTGTTTGATTATATTTCTTACTATTTTATTCCTTCGAGGAAAATAAGTCCTTCAAGAACCATTTCTCAGGGATTTTCAGAATCCACTGATTAACTATGTAATATGTCATTTGCCAGATATGTTACAGAATATTTATTCATACATAATGGGAGTTTAATAGTCTTTTAAAAGATTTATGAACCATAGTATTTCACTATATCAGTATTTCATAATAACTCATATAGTTTGAACTTCTAGGTTCAAATGCTTTCTTCATGGTCCAACCTCAATTGCATTATTTCATTGACCCGATATGAGTGCTTTGTACAACTCTGCCATGGACTTTAGTCTTGGATCCATGCTCTCGCTTAGAGAAACATTTGCAATTATAGAGGTAATGTTGTCGACATTCATTCAATTCTCCAATATCTTCAGGATAAGACTATTATATAGTCAATATTTTTCTGCTTATGCCGACACAAAATATTGCGCGCGCTTTGAAGTGTTAGGCATTCATCTTCATGATGAACATTTCTCAATTTGTGAGGTAATTAACCTTAAAGGTCTTTTGCTTCGGAATTTGTGGATATTCTATTTAAATTGTTTGACAAGTTCATCTTATCTAAAACCAACAGGCGTCCCCGTAGATTTTAAATTGATGACCAAGTCCTTTGCTAGTGTGAGTATATTATTAGATACCCGGGATATACCACACAAAGCATTTTGTTTACTACAAGTAAACCTGAACTTCAGGTTGTTTCTCCTAATTTCCGATGTCCCATTTGTGAGTATTCATCATGTGCACATTCTCACTGGGATCAAGTCCTTCAGGGAGTTTCACTTCAAGTGTTGGCCACATCAAGTGGCGCCACCGTTGGCTTCCTCACAATTTCAATTTTCTGGCAATATACTTTGCTTCATGCAAATATAATATAGTGTGTGTTTATAATCCTGCTTCAAGCTTCCAGGAATATTATATGAAGATATTTCTTGCTTCAAATATAAGGCATTCATATGGACTCTCTCCCCCTAATGCCAATATTATATCTTCATTACTAGCATACTTCTAAAATGTCCCCATGTCGGCGATTTATGCTGACTAGGTTCTCGAGGGGATGCCCCGAGAGAAGGGTTTAGGGAAAAGTCATCGAGAATCTAGGGCCAAAGGTGACAAGAGACAATTTTAGACAGGTTCGGGTCGCAATGTGCGTAATACCCTACGTCCTGTATGATGTATCTTGTATAGATGAGATGCGATGAATGGGGTCCCTACCTCCCCTTATATATGCCGGGGGATAGGGTTACATGGAAACCGTATAAGGTTAGGAAACTTTTACAAGTTTATCTCCAATTTCCTAATACAACTTATCCTAACCGACTAGGACTAATCCTTGTTTTGTACGTCAAGTCTTGTTCTTGGGCCGGTTCATAGGATGGCCCGCCAGGGTTGTTTAGTCCATTAGGATTCTACACCCACAAGCCCCCGAGCACCTTATCTCCTAAAGAACAGCACTGTTGAAAATATAGAGTTCTTTGAGACCCGCCAGGGTTGTTTGAGGCCACAGGGTTCTTTGCTTTTGGAAGTTGCAACCATGCTGTTCAATAGGTAATGAAGTGCTCATAAATCTTCTTGAAGTTCGGATTGGTGCGCACCGACTCGGTGCGCCCAATTGGGCAGCCCCCGAGCCTCGTTTATCTTTGAAGAAGAAATTCGAGACTCTTTCGAAGTCCGAACCCGAAGAGAATCAATTTCCGAAGAAGTCCGAGTTCTTTTAAAACTCCTTATGAATTTACCAATTGAAGCCAAAAAATTTCAGAAATATATTTCCTGAAAATATTCCCGCAGCCCCCGAGCCTAAATTTGAACGAATTGAAATATAGGATCAAAGAAGGACCGAAATTGAAAAGTACCGAAGTAACGATTCGAAGAGTCAATATAAACTGTTCGCCTCCCTTGTATCCGCACGCCTTTTGCGAAACAGATCTAGGTTTAGCGACAGTTGCTCTGTTAGCAATCCTAAGACTACGCACACATTTCCGCAACCTCCTCGAGCCCTAATCCCATCCATGCCAAGCCTCTAGAGACTGCAATGGCCGGTGGTGAAGGATCCAGCCGAAGCAAGAGCGCAAAGAGGAAGGCGGAAGCCATGAAGGAAGTCGTAACGACTGAGGAAGCAGCGCCCGCTGGAGACATTCCATGCGTGGAAGATCCAATCAGTGACTGGCCAACCAGTATACTGAAGGAAAAATACATCAAGAATCTGGAGACAGATGGCTTCCTGGCAGCCCAAGAAATCAGTCGGTGGAGGTGCGCTTACGGGCATGAGTACCCCACTGAAGAAACCAAAGAGCTCACGGTATGGAAAGCTTTTTATGAAGTTGGTTTCGGTTTGCCGACCTGCGACTTCTTCCGGCGAGTGTTGCAGTTCTACGGGATTGAGTTGTGTCACCTGAATCCCAATTCTATCTTGAATCTGTCCATTTACATCCACCTGTGTGAGGCATTCCTTGGAATAGACCCATACTTTGCCTTGTTCCGCCATCTGTTCAGAGTGAAGACCTCAAGCGGACCATTGCAAGTGGTGGGGAAGGTTGTAATCCAATTCCGTCAGGGCATGAAGCCAGTGTACCTGGATTATGCAACCAAGGAGAGCCTGAAGGACTGGCAGAAGGAGTGGTTTTATGCATGGAACCATCAGCCACAACTGCCCAGCCGCTCGGGAAATCCTCCAGTAATGAAGCCATTCTGGAGTGAAACTGTTGGAGTCAATCAGGCGATGCAGATTCCTGAGCTTCTGAATATGATCAGGGATCTAAAGGCACAAGGGCTGACCGGAGCCATGGTATATCGGTCATTTCTGTTGAAGAGGATCCAACCATGCAAACAACGCTGCAATCCAGGGTACTTGTACTCTGGAGAAACCGACCCCTCAAGGAATGCCCCAGGGGACATGCCTGACAAGAGGATTAAACAACTCTTGAAGAAATATCTGGTCATCAGCGATGAAAACTTTCGCGAAATAATGGAAGTGTCAGCAGTCACCATGACGCCTGAGGTATGAACCATATCGGAGAATCAATACGTTGTCTTCTTCTTGAATGCATAGTATTAACTAATTCCATGTTCATAACAGTATGAAGCCCGGCGATCACAATACGTGAGTCTGCCTCCCCTGGATCCAACCAATGCGGAAGAAGCAACCCTGTTGGCTCGCTGTGTGGATCCAGGGGTAAGGGATCAGGTGCGCCAACGCAAACTGCATACTGAGGAGGCACCTGCTTCTAAAGAGTCTGACGAGCCACATGCACAAACTGAACAGCAGGTGTCTGAAGAACCCCATGCCAAAGCAGGGGCAACCTCCAAGAGAGGTGAAGGGTCCAAGAGGGCTGCGTCAACGGAACTGACTGCGCCTGTGCCCAAGAGAGCACGGACCCTACCCAAGCCCCAGGCAAGGGTCATCCCAGAAGAGAAAGCGAAGATATCCCCACAACCAAAGACATCATCTTCTGTGGGGATAGCCATCGGTGAAATTGGAACCAGCTGGTCGCAGCAAAGCAGCACTGCGCGGCAACCTTTATCAGAAGAGGAGATCCTTCATAATATCTACAACCCTATCTCCGCGCCCTTCTCAAGTACAATACCAGTGGTTGAAGAACACTGTCCAGCTGGACCATCGGCGCTGGAGCAGGAGCCCGAAGAAGAATTCACCTTGGGAGAGCCGAAAATCCCAATGTGGCTTTCCGCCATGTAAGTACTCTGTAGATCTTGTCATAGATTACAAATTATACATTCGTGACTCTCCATGGTGACCTATGAAGTTATTGACGCAGGGTTGAAGAAACTCCATCAACAACCAGGGAAGAGCCAGCAACCGATCACGCGGCTGTAGAACCAGAGGCCACAGTGCGCGAAGAACCCAGGGAAGTACCACAAACAACCCTGCCAGAGGTCCATCCAGCCGCGCCTTCATGTCCGCCAGCGCGAGTTGAAGAGACAATTGCTGAGGTGCTGGCGGATATCGAACAGCTGGTCACGCAGGAGGTAATTGAAGAAACTGAAGTGGAACGCCATGACCAGAACACTGCTGAGCCCCCGAGCGTCATGGAGACATCCCAAGTCGGGGCGAAAGCTGTTCCAGAGGCGGAGTGCTCGAGGGGTAAACAAGCCGAGACATCAACCCAGGAGCAAGCAATTGAAGAGATCCCCAGGGTACCCAAGGGAACTGGAGTTGAAGAGGAGATTGGTAGCTTCCGCATCAGAAGCTATGATCCAATGCTAAATCCGAATTCGCAGACCTTCGAGTACATCTTGGACGCGGAGGAGGATGAAGAGCACATTGACAGGGGTTTGTACCACGCCGAGAGGGTAGTGGCATACTTCAAGGTATGGAAAACAACCCTGTACTTGTTGTCCCTGTGAATATAGATCTCATAACAATATTTCTGCAGGCCGTCGGCGAGGCATCGAGGAAGAAGACAGAGTACATCCACAACATCTCGCTGATGCACGCCAAGGCGGACCGCCTCCAAAAGGAACTGGAACGCGAACGTGAAGACCGCAAACTCCAGGAGGTGGAAGATGCCAACATGATCTGTACCTTGCATCTGCGGACCAAGGAGTTGGTCGCAGAGAAGGAGGACATGAAGAAGAAGCTCAGCGCGGCGAAAACAGAGCTCAAAGGTACTCTTTCACTGTCAAAGTCTTGTAATGAAGTATCCCTTGCATGTGTGTTATAACAACTATGCCATCATCTTGTGTAAGCAGGGGTGCAACAGCAATTATCAACAGCCCAGAGCAAGATGACGGATTGGTCGAACTTGGCCAACCGTCATGAGGAAGCGTTGAAGACTCTCTCTGCAGAGCATGATATCACCAAGGAGCAGCTCAGAGTTGCAGTCGAACAACGCAAGGATGCTGACTTGCAGTTGATTCAGATCATTGAGCAACAAAAGAAGGTTGCCAAGGATCTTGAAGATGCTCACGAAGAGAAAAAACAGCTATCCGAAGAACTCATCCAGGCGCGAAAGAATCTTACTGATAAGAAGGCGCTGGATGAGAAGCTTGAGCAGACGACCAGGAGAATGTCAGAGCTTGAAGAAGCCATGCGGCAGATGAAGAAGTCGGACGACGACCTGGCCGAAGCCCTGAAGCGGATTTCATTGCTGGAGAAGGCAGCGAACCCGGTGGTGAAGGCCATGGTCCCTGAAGACCCTGCATCTCCACAATCATTCCTGGAGCGCCTGAAGGCCATGCCTCGACAGTTGAAGGCTTATATCAAGAGATCATCCAAAGCCTGTCTTGTGCATGTCCTTGCCGTAATTAGGTCTAGGTACCCTGAAGTAGACATAGGCAAGCTTGTAGAAGGCGCAGAGCCAAATTGTACTGAAGCCGCCTTTAGGGACCTAAAAGAAGAGGCCAAGCCAGTTGCCGAGGCAATTGTGCAGAGCCTTAGGTTGTAATTGGAACAATCACTCATGTAATATAAGTTTAATGCAATGAAATATTAATATTTCCATGTTTGAAGAACAATCCAAGAATTTCTAAGAACCCTTGGGTGTCTCCGTGTCGATGACCAGGACTTAATCAAAATATAGGTGTGTTGCGTAAATTTTAACTGTCGAAAAACAACCCTGATAAGGACCGGAGGGAACCCAGGGAGATTTCTTATAGCATAGGCTATCTTTGAAATAAATGTACCCTGAAAGGATACTTGGGAACAAACTGTCTGTGGTTCGTATTACGAGAATCCAGTAAGACCCACGGAGCGGCAGCTTTAAGCTGAAACTATCGCGAAGTAGCGAAAATTTAGGAACAAATCCGTTAGCGGCCCCGAAGGAACCCGGACAGACATCATATATTTGCTCCGAATGCGTAAAAAGGAAACTTTCTGAGTCTCAAAAAGAACACAGAGAAGTTTCGAACACTGTCATAAAGACGGAGTAATATAAACAACCTAGTAAAGGGAAATTTATTGAATTATATCTCGTTGCCGAAACAACAGTATAAAAGAACTCAGGATGCCGAAGCAATCAGTTCATGTGTTGCCGAAGCAATGTTACAATGAAGGCGTTACGCATAGAATTTGCGTAAATGTTCTATATTCCAGGGATTTGGTAAGTCGGTACCATCCTCTGTTTGAAGTCTGTATGTGCCTGGCTTGAGGACCTTGGAGACAATAAATGGACCATCCCAAGGTGAAGTGAGTTTCGTGTGACCAGCTGTATTCTGGATCCGTCGTAATACTAGATCTTCAATCTGGAACGATCTTGTCCTCACATTTTTGTCATAGAATCGGCGGATACCCTGAAGATACGCAGCATTGTGTAACAAGGCTGCCAGTCGTGCTTCTTCAGCCGTATCAACCTCGATCGTCCGTTGTTCATCCGCCATGACTTCTTGGAATTCCTCAACGCGAGGGGCACCATGCATGACATCAATGGGTAGGACGGCTTTAGATCCATATACCAAGAAGAAGGAGGCCCTGTAGCTTTGCTGGGTTGAGATCGTAGGCCCCAGACAACCGGGTAGAGTTCTTTCATCCACCGGCCTTCAGCTTTCTTCAAGGTTCGTTCCATACGAGCTTTAAGTCCATCGAGTAACATGTTGTTGGCTCTTTCTACTTGACCATTGGCGCGAGGATGAGCAACAGAGGCATAGCACACCTCGATGCTGCGATCTTCATAGTAATCCCAGAACTTGCTGCCTGTGAAGGTAGTACCCAAATCTGTAATGATTTGATGCGGTATCCCGAAGCAAAAAATCAACTCTTGAAGGAATTGGACTGCTTTCTCTGAGGTTGGTTTGACAACCGGGAAGACTTCTATCCACTTCGAGAATTTATCAATTGCAACAAAGCAATACTCAAATCCACCAGGTGCTCTGGGCAGTTTTCCAATCATATCAAGCCCCCAGCATGCGAAAGGCCATGACGGAGGTATCAATTTGATCTTATGCGCAGGCTGATGTGAATGATGAGCGAAATACTGACAACCCTTGCAGTGACGAACAATTTCTTCAGCATCGTGTAAAGCCGTAGGCCAATAGAACCCAGCGCGGAAGGCTTTGCCCACGATGGTACGAGAAGCTGCGTGATTGCCACATTCGCCCGCATGAATTTCTTCTAGGATACTGATTCCCTCTTGCTGCAAGACACACATCATCAATGCGCCAGAGCGTGCGCCACGCCGGTATAATGTGTCTCCAATTATAATATAGGACTTGCTGCGACGAACAATTTGCTGAGCTTCTGCCTTCTCGGTAGAGAGTTTTTCATGCGAGATGTAGTCTATAATTGGTGCACTCCAGGTAGCGTCAATGAGCATAACCTCAAAAGTTGAGGTTGTAGCGTCGGTAAGGGTTGCTGCAGCAATAGATGGTTTGGAGAGCTCGTTGACAAACACACCACTGGGTACCTCTGCTCTCGAAGAATCCAGTTTAGATAGGACGTCTACAGCAACGTTGTAATCTCTCTCGACATGATGAAATTCAATGCCGAGGAAGTGCTTCTCCAACTTGCGAACTTCTTCACAGTACGCATCCATATTCTCATGGTTCCGATTCCAATCCTTGTTGACTTGCTTGATGACCAGTTTTGAATCCCCATATACCAGTAGACGCTTGATACTGAGGGTGATAGCCATCTTTAGTCCGTGAAGCGGTGCTTTGTATTCTGCAGCGTTGTTGGAGACGGCGAACCGAATCTGCAGAACGTACTTGAGTTGATCTTCTCGAGGTGAAATCAACAGAACTCCAGCGCCGCCACCTTCCAACTTGAGAGAACCATCGAAGTACATAATCCAGTGCTCAGGCTTGGTGGTGACGACGGGGAGATTGTGCTCAGTCTATTCCGAGATGAAATCAGTAAGGACTTGGGACTTCATGGCCGTACGAGAACGGAACTCTATGGTATAAGTTCCGAGCACGACAGCCCACTTGGCGATACGGCCTGTAGCATCTTGGTTATGGAGAATTTCGCCAATAGGATATCCAGTAACCACAATTATCTTGTATGAGTCGAAGTAGTGCCGCAATTTCCTAGATGTCATCAGGATGGCGTATAGAGTTTTTTGAACTTGAGGGTACCTTGATTTGGAGTCCGAGAGGACTTCTCTCACAAAGTACACAGGCCGTTGAATCTTTTGGAGATAACCTTCCTCATCGCGTTCAACAACAATAGCAGCGCTGACGACGTTGGTGGTTGCTGAGATGTAGAGCAAGAGATCTTCGCCCGGGAGTGGCGCGGTGAGCACGGGTGGTGTCGTCAGGAACAATTTGAGCCTGTCAAAAAGAATCCTAGGCCTCCTGTGTCCACTGGAATCTGTCTTGCTTCTTGAGGAGCTTGAAGAACTCAGTCCCGCGTTCTCCGAGTTTGGGGATAAAGCGGTTGAGTGCGGCCATGCAGCCGGTAAGCTTCATGACATCCTTGACGGTGCGTGACAGCTCCATATCCATGATTGTCGCTATCTTCTCTGGACTGGCTTCGATGCCGCGTTCGCTAATAATGAACCCGAGGAGTTTTCCTAACGGAACGCCGAAAACACACTTGGCGGGATTAAGCTTCCAACGCCATTTGCGTAAGTTGTCGAACGTCTCGGTGAGATCGGCGATTAGATCCTTGGGGTTTCTTGTCTTGATAACCACGTCGTCGACATATGCCTCGACGTTTCTGTGGAGTTGGTTTTGGAGACAACCCTGTATCGCCCGCTGATATGTGGCACCTGCATTTTTCAAACCAAAAGGCATGGTTGTATAACAATACGCGCCATATGGCGTGATAAATGGGGTTTTAATCTGATCCTCTTCTTTCAGAGATATCTGATGATATCCTGAGTAACAATCGAGGAAACAGAGAAGGGTGCACCCGGCGGTGCTATCGATGACTTGATCGATGCGAGGAAGCCCGAAGGGATCCTTTTTGCAATGTCTGTTGAGGTCAGTATAATTAACACACATTCTCCATTCATTAGAATTCTTTTTTCTTACAAGAACCGGATTGGCTAACCAATCCGGATAAAATACTTCTTTAATGAAGTCGGCTGCTAATAACTTAGCTAGCTCTTTCTTGATGGCTTCCCGACGTTCGGTGGCGAATCTTCGGAGTCGTTGTTTTTTAGGCTTCGCGCTCTCGTTGAGGTCTAGCTTGTGCTCGATCAACTCTCTGGGAACTCCAGGCATGTCGGAAGGCTTTGTAGCAAAGATGTCGGCCTGGGCCCGCAGGAAGTTGACGAGCACGCTTTCCTATGCTGGAGTAAGGGTGGAGCCGATCACCGCCGTCTTCGTTGGATCTCCTGTCTGGAGATCGACTGTCTTCATGGCAACTTTATCCACAGGCTTGATGGCTCGCGTCTTCTTCTGCGTCGGGGCATCTCCGTCTTCATCAATGACGGTAGCTGCCAGGGGATAGAGCTCTTGGCGATCAATGGTGGATGTGGCTCTGACAGCGCACTCCACTGCCTCTTTGTCGCAGACGTAGGAGCGCTTGATGTCACCGCGAAGGGAAAGAACGCCATGAGGTCCTGGCATCTTCAACACCAGGTACGTGTAGTGAGGGAAGGCCATGAATTTGGCCAGCGCTGGACGCCCGAGGATGGCGTGGTATGATGTTTCGAAGTCCGCAACTTCGAACTTGATGAACTCGGTATGGTAGTTGGATACGGTACCGTACGTGACGGGCAAGGTGATTTGCCCAAGGGGATCGCGGCCTTCCCGGGTACAATGCCATAGAAGGGGGTATCGGCTGGCTGCAGCTTGCTTGTGTCGAGCCCCATATGCTTCAGAGTCTTGGCGAAGATGAGGTTGAGCCCGCTGCCTCCATCGATCAGGACCTTGGTGAGCTTGCTATTCGCCACCACGGTTTCTAGGACGAGAGGATATCGCCCGGGACAGGTGATCTCTGCCCATTGATCTTCTCTGGACCAAGTGATGGGGGTGTCTGACCACCACAGGGGTGTGACCACTGCTGGTTCTGCTGCGTAAGCCTCGCACCGTGTGTTTTTGCGATTGCATGAGGTGTCGCTGACTGCCATGCCTCCGAAGATGACATTGACAGTGTTGGTGACGTCTGGGAAACCGCCATCTCCCTTGTCGTGCTTGTCTTCTCCGTCTCCATCCGTCTTCTTTTTCTTGGTGGGCTTGCAGAATGTTTCCAGTAGGAGCCAGCATTCGCCCATGGTGTGCTTGCTATCTGGATGGTACGGGCAACGCTTCTCGAGAAGTTTGTTGAATTCTTCCCTTCTTTGTTGTGGAGACTAAGCGGCGCGAACGGTCTGGACGGTTGCGACCGTGTTGTTTGGTCGCTTCCGTGGGTTGTTGCCGTTGCGCTTGAAGGAGTCGCGCGGCTGATCCTTGTTGTCTTCCTGATGCCCTCTACCAGTGTTGATGGGGCGTTTGCCGTAACGCTCCCTCTCTTGATCGTCGGTGTCCATCTTGTTGGCAACCATCGCACGAAATCACGAAAGATATTGCGATCGGTCATCCCCTCTTGAAAGTAGTCGATGACCTCCGAGTCGGGGATGGGGACGCAGGATGCTTTTATGGCGAAGAATCGCCGGTTATAGTCGCGCAGGGACTCGTCTGGCTTCTGCTTGCACGCTCAGAGTTCATATTTGCTGCCAGGGCGCTCGAAAGAACCCTGGTAGTTGGAGACGAAAGCCTTCTTGAGCGCGTGCCAGCTGTCGATGGAGTCTAGGCGAAGGGATTCAAGCCAGGTGAGTGGACCTTGCTCCATCGCGATAGAAAAGTACAACATCTTGGAGATGTCATCGCCTCCCGCTGCCTCAATTGCCGAAGAGTATCTTCATAGCCAGATGTTGGGGTCTTGCTTTCCGTCGAAGTTGATGACGCCTGACGGCCTGACGGCCTGAACTTTCAAGGGAAGGAGCTGACGCGGATGGCGCGTGTATAGCATGGCAGGGCGTCGGGATTGGGGATGTCGTATCCCCCCACAGAATCCGTGACGTGGGATGTAGCTCTCCCTTCCCAGATCCAGATGATCTCATTGCGGGCATCGTCCTGGGTGATGTGAGAGCGAGCCGGACGGGGTTCTTCGCGACGTCTAGGAGGTTCCCCGCGAGGCCTGGGGGGTTCCTCGCGAGGCCTGGTCGTTTCCTTTGTTTTTGCGGCGGAGCTACCATAATGGCTGCTCTGACGCCGAGCTGATGGTGTTCGGTGGTGCGAAGAACTCTTGCTCTTGGAGGCGGAGCGGCCTCCGTTCAGGCGATCGACCATGACTGCTGCGGCTTCTAGGCGAGCCTTGGCGAGATTGATATCAAGGGTAGCTTGGAACCCCTCGAAGACGCTAACCGCGAACATGATGTTGGCCGCAGGCGATTTGAATATGCCGTCTTTGTCGAACTCCCCATTGAGATTTTTCATCCGAATGTGGCGGCGTCTGAGGGCGCGGTTACGGTTTCGCTTGATACGGAGCTCTTGGTCTCCGTCTGTTTCTCCGTCGACGATCGGGGCGTCGTCGGAGACAACTTCGTCGTCGCTGTGGTCGTTGAAGATGACACAGGACTGGCGAACGGGGTTGTTAGGCCCGGTCTTCTGCCTTCCTGGAAGGGAAGCAGCGGGAGAATATCCCGTACCGTAGAGGGTACGTTTGCTTCGTGGAGAGCAACAACAGGATCCATGTCAGGCCAATGGACGATAACCCCTGAGGGAGTTGTGGTCATGACAAGATCTGAGTTGGCCTGGCAAGGTTGATGAGGCTTCTTTGTCAGATGCTTCTGGTAGGACGCGGCTGAGTTTGTTAACCCGAAGGGAAACTTTGGCGCGTGCGATCTACGCGGTTAAGTCTTTGTCCCACGGGAACAGGAATTGGGGTTCCTGGGTGCACGTGGGGTTGTTGTCACGGTCCTGATCGTCGAACCCTGGTGGAAGTCAGAGGTGATCTGGAGTCCGCCAGCGAGTCGTGGACACGTGGGTCGATCCTGCCGCTTGACAGGGGCTGGGTCGACGTGGTTGGCCCGAGCTTGAATCTGCTTCGGGCGCCATGTACTCCTCTGAGTAGGATACGATCCGAAGATCGTGTCGGAATTTGGAGTTTTCCACGATGCTCGCGGCGTGATCTACGCGGGTGGCGGAGCTGATGCAACCGCCTTGTCGCGCAGTTCATGTTGGAGCTTGCCGTCCTGGTTTGCGATGCAAAGCCAGGAACCGAAGATGAACGTAGCACCTGCTTCGAACTTGGTGACGATGGAGGCGCTGAAGGATGCCATCGACTCTTTAATGAGTTCTCGACGAGTAGATCCCACGGACGGCGCCAAAGTGTCGGCGATTTATGCTGACTAGGTTCTCGAGGGGATGCCCTGAGAAAAGGGTTTAGGGAGAAGTCGTCGAGAATCTAGAGCCAAAGGTGACAAGAGACAATTTTAGACAGGTTCGGGCCGCAATGTGCGTAATACCCTACATCCTGTATGATGTATCTTGTATAGATGAGATGCGATGAATGGGGTCCCTACCTCCCCTTATATATGCCGGGGGATAGGGTTACATGGAAACCGTATAAGGTTAGGAAACTTTTACAAGTTTATCTCCAATTTCCTAATACAACTTATCCTAACCGACTAGGACTAATCCTTGTCTTGTACGTCAAGTCTTGTTCTTGGGTCGGCCCATAGGATGGCCCGCCAGGGTTGTTTAGTCCTTTAGGACTCTACACGCACACCCCATGGGATTAGTATAATGGAAATTCAGATCCATTTTCCAGCTTCAAGTTAATGCCCATTTATGTATGCTATTATGGTGAAATAAAATAATAGTTACACACACTTCTTTAAAATATAGGGGTTATTTGTTTATATGCAGTGAGCTAGACTTTATTAATGTAGTAACATGAATGCTACATTTATGTTAGCATAGTGTGCAATGCGGTATATTTGGTATACCTATAATTTGCACTTTTCGAAGTCTACGAGACTATTTTTATTGTCTAGCTTCTTTATTTATTTTTCCTATTTAGAAGCATAATACTCATACCATATACTTCAAGTATTTAACATAAACTTTCAGTTTATAAATATACAAAATATAATCTACATGGAATTTTCTTCGACAAAAATAATTGCTCATTCATTCAAGAATTCCCCGTATACTTTTGATTCCATAATATAAAATGTTTTTCCACATAATAGACTACCAGGTCTATATTCTTTTTATGTATCCGCAAAAACCCATTATGATTTGGGTTAACCAATTTATAATTGGATATACTGAGCCAACTCTAGGCCATTTTTCTCCCCCTGATCTTAGCCTTCTTGACTAAAAATTTACTTAATGATTTCTGATCATTTAGTATATGTGCATAAGACGCACAAGTGAGCTAGCTTGCTAGCTAGCTGATAGATTTTTATGATGGACTACTAGCCATCCTAGTGTAATGGGGTCTGCTACTCAAAAGGAGAAGCTTGAGTTACACATAGCATCCAAGCTAGTGTGAATACAAGAATAACACAATGACCGCAAGCCAGTGTAGAGTGAATTTTTAATGTGATACCCCTAGAAAGGGTACTAATTAATGTAGTGACATGCTGATCCTTACATTAATGTGGAATAACTGTTAATTGGTCATTCTAATTGACACAATGGTACATAGATTACAAAAGTACGTGCAGAGTTGCATGCTTAGTCATTGCATTGACTATGGCTACGGGCCAACTTGCACGTTGATTGTCCCACATCTAATAGGATGAGGCTCTGAACCAACAATCTTACAGGATTAGGGATATGCCTATTAAATTTTTCTGTAATTTTATCCACATTTTTTGTATACCTCTTGGCCCAAATTTCTCCCCCTCGTCATACCACGATTGCACTTCAGGTGATGTAATGCTTCAAGCATGATCTATGAAAAAGTTTCATATAATTAAATTATACTGCTAGTATATCTAATATGATATGTATTAATATATTATTGTACTGTTCGGTGTACAATAATGAGCTGGGTAGAATAATCTTCAAGTGTAGGGCTTATGTATTCAGTACATAGTTGAGTAATATACCATTCAAGGCTATATTGAATCATTCAAGATCAATTAATAAGCTTGTATATTACTGGTTTTATGTGCTTCTTGGAAATTCAATTTCCATTCTACCTTCATGGTAGAAATGCACAATAACCTTCATGGTTCCTTGAGGTTGTGGAAAAATTATTTCAAATTATTTATAGGCAATATAAAGCAATTATTTATAATATTCAGTATGTAATTCTTTATTTATTCCATGAGATTAAATTCATTACTACAGGTAAAAATTGCTACAAGCATATGGGCAAAAGGTAAGGTGAGAAAAACCTATGCAGAGGTAAGAAACACCAAATTTTTGAATTTGCCCTTCTAGTCTAGGAAATATTATTAAATTAATGCGAAACTCCATGTTTTAAAGCAAAAAGGTAAATACTAACTCTTCACGAGTATAACCAAATTCTTCATGAATAACTAATAATGCAACTTATGTAGAAAATTCTATCCATTCATGGTTATAGGGTGAGTATGAAACTTCTGTGTCTCATTGGAACTCCCCCTAAGCCTAGCATCACTTAGTTATGGGGTGAGTATGAAACCTCTGTGCCTCATTACAACTCCCCCTGAGTCTAGCATCACTTCTGGAATGTACCTTTTTTTTCTTCCACTTCTACAGCTTATGAAACTTCTGGTAGCATAAATATTTGTTGTATTGAGCTTATGCATATTCTTCTTGAATTGCAAAAATGTCTACATGACAAATAACATGTGCAATTCTTCTTGAATTGCAAAACTGTCTACATGACAAACAATATGTTTATTCTAGAAGACATATTAATTTTATATAACTTCATGTCATATCAAGGTCAATTAATTAATATATTTTTGAATGGTTTACTGCTACTGAAAGATAAAAATGTTCGGTTTCTATAAGAAATAATAACTTATATAGCATCTCTTATACAGATTATATAGTATCAGGCTTAAACCAATAGTATATTTCTTCAAGAAATAATAGACTTCATGCCATATTCTACATTATTCATGCAATTGCTACAAGCACACTTCATGTGTTTAAGTGCATGAAACAAGTGCAAAATTAATTAAGATTGGTTAATCTATTCAATAGATTTATTTTATATAATTTCCCAAAATTTTCCAAGCAAAAACAAAATTTACCCCATTCACACATTTTCCCAAAAACCTTTCAAATATGACACTCTCAGTGGTATTATGTCTAAAGTTCTTCAAGATTGAGAGAGGTCATAAACGATAATCATTTTTATGGTTCAAAATAATTTTCTAGCCACTTCCGATATTAATGGTTTAATTTTCAGAATTATTTAACCATTAAACATGCTAAAAAAAATATGAGCCTCAAAGAGGGTTTCAAAAAAAATAGAGAGCTTATATACCTAAAACCATGTTTCTATGATTAAAGGTATTATATTACTGTATTTATTCACAATTATAACAATATGCCATAAAGCAGTAAATAAATTCCATGATTAATAATCTACAGATAAAAGGCATCTTAATCTGCCACAACAATCAGCCATCCCAGAGAATTTTTTGCTAGAAAATATTCAAAACTCTTAATTTCTAAAAATTAAATGTTTTATGCGCAAAAATCTAGCTATGTTCGAAATTTATTTATTTTTAGATTGCTTGCATGCAATCAAGTCCCGTGGACGGGCAGGCGTTAAGCCAAATGACATGCGCGTGCAGGCACACTCATTACATTGAGTCTTCAAGCATAGGCATACGCAGGAGACCGGCTAACAGTCGTGCTCTGACGCGTGGAATTCAGTTTGACCATTGGGAATAGCGAGCTCGCTTCAAGAAGGATATACGCGCACGACGTTGCGATCGTCACCTGAGCTTCAGGCCAGCACAAATGAAAACCGTAGTGGTCAATGGGTCCGGCATGCACAACACGGTGGAGATTGCTCGCTGAGTTCTGCGGCCATCATGTGCATGCACTACGCTACTGGATAGGATGCCGGCGGCATTGCTGTGCGGCTGTGGGCTTTAATTTTTACAGGCAGATGGGTTCGAGTGAGACTCGGCTCGACCCTTTTGAGACCTGATGCGGTAGCTTCAGGCTGTTTCAGATCGATTCTTGGTGGTACTCAGATTGGTTGGTTGATTCGGATTGTATTCGTCAGCAAGCTAGTTTCGTCTTCAGGCAATAGCACTACTTTGGAGTTCTATTTTGTTGCTACTTGTGCTAGAGGCGAAATCAACTTCACGTGATGTTATGTATCTGCGTGTGGATACGAATAGGACTTCGAGTCAACTTGCAACAATAGAGAACTGGTCAAGCTCTATCAGGAGACGACGAGGACCTTGGTGTGCAAAGCTAAGGTGATGCTGCTACAGGCTGCTAACGCAGATTTGTTCGACAAGAACATGAATATGGTCGTGAGAACCAATATTACATACACCTCTTGGGCTCTAGCCTGCATGCTGAAAATCATTTTTCTATGTAGCTTCTAGCTTTTTCTTACACACGAGTCTACATACTAAACTTCTTGCTTGTATGACATGCCCAACAAAAACACGTACATACAGATGTTGCGCTGAGGTTTGCCCACTAGCCTTCATGGCTAATCATGTAGTAGATTGATTGAAAAGCATAATTTCCGCACGATGGCCGAAAAACTAATCTGTCTACTACTTATTTCAGCATAATTTTCGCACGATGGCCGAAAAACTAATCTGTCTACTACTTATTTCAGCAATTCGTACCTTGCATTATGTGATGCCAATTGATCTACTCCACTTGCCGTGTAGGGCAGTTATCAGTAGACACATACCGCGTAGGACATTAGGCATGGTCGTAGACCTGCCTGCTTGATGACGATGACGATAATGTCGTTGATGTGCAGATCAGTAGCAGGTAGAGGTAGCAGATCTTTCCGCTAACGACGTTGATGTAGTCGACGTCATCGAAGTAGTCGTCAGCGAGGACGGTAGTGAGATCGCCGGCGTCAAGCTTGATGGCGACTCCTCCAGCGTAGTCGACGAAGAGCGGTCGTGCTAATAACGTGTTGCAAAACACGTCGTCAACGGTTGGATCTTCTCCCTCTCACGTCTCTCATGATAAACACAAGAACAAAGTAGACAAGACACAATGTAGGTGGAGCTTCTCTTTATTCCTCATATTCGATGATTTACAATAACAATCTCTCTCATATATATACTCCGACCTATGACTAGAGTTTTAGTAAGAGCCACAAGCAACCGGACATGGACTATGACTTCTGGTCCTTCTTTCCTTCTATACAAGTCCGGGCAACCGGACATGAACTAGAACTTCTAGTCCTTTCCTTCTATTCAAGTCCGGTTGTATTACAACAGCCAGAAACAAATAACACCATGCAACATTCAGGGGTTGTCTGAAACAAAATTTCGCGGTGCAACATTCGATCCAGGAAAAACGCCGACACAACATCGGACACATGGTGCAACATTAGAATATTCTTTAGGAAATATGGTGCAACATTTTTTTGATACTTGTATATTTATTAATAAAAACCAGCATTACAAAATCACCTTCGAGGAAGGCGATGGGTACGAGCAAGAAACCGATACAATAAGACGATCACAATTCAGACACCAAAGAACTCGTCGCCGTAGACCCGCATCAACATGAACGCCGGGGCGAAAGGGCCTCGCTGCTACGAGCTGAGGTTGAGGTGGGGTCCTTGAGACCACAAGCACAAAGCATCTTCGACGACATGGTTGATGTAGAACATTAGCGCCGAAGTGTAAAAGACGGTCTCGAAGGATCCCTTTGGCGGTGGCGGACGAAGAGCTCAAATGACGCTGAGGTGACCGAGCTTGAGGTAGAGTTGGCTTGCTCATAAGATGCAGCACACAGCTGCTTGAAGGTGAACTAAGACGGATGTAGTATTCCACTTCCACCTTGCATCGTGTGGACCCAGCAAGGATTTCCTTGTCGCACAGGAAAGAGACTTGCATGAAGGCCACGTGCAGCCACGTACAAACCAGCTTTGCCCAAAAGTCCACAAAGGAAGCCGTGACGCCGCCGTAGAGGTGGGACCCACTCAAATAAAGGCCAACGCTCCCCACTGCGAACGTTGACGATTGCCGGACCATGTGGGACCCACCATCGACGGCGAGCTGCAAGGCAGCGAGGACGACGATGACGCGAACCCCGGCGGAGGCGACCTTTATCGCGAGCTGCTGGCAGATTACAACTTGATGGAGGGGCACGACGCAGCCACCAGCAGCGAGAGCCAGGCACAAGGTCGCGCCAAAGCCATGGACGAAGAACAGAGCACGGGCATGAGGCAGCTTGCACAGGGACAAGGCCAATAGATAGATGAACGCCGGGATGGAGAGAAGGCGGAGAATACGGTCGTTGGAGGCGGAGAATCCGGCGTCGGTGAATGATATGGTGGAGGTGGGAATATTGCAGATCGAAGAAGCCAACCTTGCAGATCGGTGTTCTGTGCAGGCCGTAGGTGGATGAAGGTAGAGGCCGGGCCGACGACGAGTCGAGCAAGGTCGGCAGCAGCGGCGGGCACGTCATCGTCTCCGTCTTACTCCGGTCGATGGTGGCGGCGGCGGCTGCGGAGAGCTCGTCATAAAAAGGCCCCGAAACTGGGCGAGAGAAGGGGAAAGAATGGCACAACACAGGAGATGACACTGTTGAGGAAGAGCTTCTTCGTCGATGGTGGCGGTGACAATGAGGAGGGCGAGGAGCAGGAGCCATGGTGGCCGGAGCACCGGCGACCTATGGCCCTTATGGAGTGACATACTTGTAAGCGACTTTATTAACTGGAAGGAAACTAAACTAGTAGTACCTACAGAGAGGGCCGGCCCACCTCCCTCTCGCCGCCGGTGTGCTGCCGGAGGAGGAGAGGAAGGGGGCCGGAAGCTGGAGCTGCTAGGCTGGGTTAGGCCAGAGGAGGAGGGGAGCGCGAGTTGGAGTTGGAGCTGCCAGCAATCCGTAATTGAATGGCCCCTTAATATGGTGCAACATTGAAACATACTACTTAGAAAATCTCACAAAAATATCATAAAATCATTGCCGAAACATCCCAAAATCATTATTGCAACATCACAGAATCGAGTCGCCACGAAATCACACCTACAACCTGCACGAGGAGCACCTACCGGATCCAGCTCTTCCTCATCGAATCTGCTGCTGTGAGCACGAGAAGTGCCAGGTTGCCGCCGGCAGCGCCAGAGGCGAGCATCCAGCCAAGAAATCCATGGAGCCCGAGAGCCTGGAGGCCATCAAGGAGGGGAAGCGGAGCCATCCGTCGAAAGTGGCGGCGATCCGGTCGTCACGGAGACCATGCGGTCATGCAGATGGAGAATCGGCAGCAAGCGGCTGCGACGCACGATTGCGAGAGGCATGGGTCAACGGGCGAGACTATTTTCTTTGGGCTTAGGCAAGACAGGTGTATGCGCTGCTAATTTGCTGGCTCGTGTGCGGTAATCTCGCCGGCAGCAGCTCATGCGAACGTGTCTGTGGAGAGGAAGGATAAGGAGGTCGTGCTTGCAAAACAAATAGTTACAGTAGCAATTGAAAATGAATGGCGCCCGGAGATAAAAGGAACAATGGCAGCAGCAGTAAAAAAGACGTGGAGCATGTTGCGCCACGTATCCGTCTGGAGGGTGTCGAACGTCTTATGCGTAGCGTTACCGCTTTTCTTTATATCACAAGCCGACAACTAAAAGGCCTACGACAGCCAATACGGTGGTTTCTCTGCCGAAAACAAATGAGAGTATTTTTTTTCTAGACAAAGGTGAGAAATAGACCAAATGAAAAATCTAGTTGCATGAATGTAAAAATTCTCGATTGATCATGGTGTTTTGATTAAAGATCCCTTTAAGGTATCATATGAGCTTGCCCGTCATGCTTTGTTGTCGGGTGAGTGTAGAGTGTGGTTACCAGGTTTTCCGAGGTGCTTTGTCACCCTTTACTTGTAGGACATTGCTTAATTAATAAAGCTCTCTTCCTTTTCGCGAAAAAATCCCTTAAAGAAAAGAGTCTTTACTAGAAAATTATAGAAAATATGTTTTATATTGTATTATATGTGAAAGTTTCTAAGGAAACAAATGTAATGTCTTTGTTCGGATACATAGGAGACTCAAAAACTACATATCTTTTAATAAAATTGGATGATTCTCTTATACAAGATATAGTGAATTGTTTATCGATACCATTGTTCTTCTATGCGATCGTTTAGACCGTTTACACGTGGTGTCGCAACACGGTGGGTAACCGACGACTACCCGTATCCATTAAATCAGGCATTTAGTTGTTTAATGGCCGTTTAACCTGCTTAAATGATCTTTTAGTTCTAATAAATAGCTAAACGATATGATTTAACATTTTTTTTTAAACCGGCAGTTCCCTGCCTTTTTTGTTTTTTATAAATAAAGGGAGTATTTACAGGATATATGAAAGATACAAGGCCGTAGGCCCAAAGAGAGAAAATGGCAAACTATAAAAGACTACTCAGCCAAACAACAATCAAATCTCTGAGGTGCGGTTTCACCCTTAGGGTGACCGCCTTAGTTCCCTCAAAGAACCTCCTTTGCCACCATGCAGAAGACAAAGATCCAACATAAAAAATGATGTTGTTACGATGTGTCCAGATCGCCCACATTGCCATAAATAATTACTTCTCTGAAGATTACCCATCCAAATCTTTCACGGGCTCTTAGCATTATTGTTTGAAAATCCAATGAAGTGTCCCATATAATATCAAGATATGTCCAGCATGCACTAGAGAAAGACAATCGAAGAACAGGTGCATAATGTCTTCATCAACATTCTCCACACATAAGACACGACAATATGATTGTAGCTGCATATACCTCCTTATTAGCATTGCTCTAGTGTTCAACCTGTCCCTTAGCCTAAGCCAAAAGAATAATTTGTGTGTGTTGGACTCGTGAATTCCAGAGCCACTTGAATAGTGGTGTGGCAGGCGAGGTTCCCCTGAGACTTTTATAGTCTTATGACAGCTGAAAATACAAGAACCCCAAATGTAGGACCAGATGTCCTTTTCCGCAACATTTAGATTTAAATCAGCAATTTCAGATATAATTTAACATTGTTTTGTTGAATATTAATCCAATATTATATCATATAGATATGAAGACATACAAATATTAGGATCAAAATTCTCTGCAAAGGTGGCGTCAACAAGACCGCCTGAATGAGCACCACGTACTTGTCCCTGCTGATTTGGCCACCCCTTTCTAGTGACGATTTGCAAGGGCTAACTTCTATTTAGGAGTGTGCAAGCCAAGAATCGCGACGGTTTAAAATCCCCTCTGGTTTGCTCTCCCCACAGCGCTCCACGGCATTTGGAGGTGACGTGTCAAAAAACGCTGAGTCCACGTCTCCTCTTCCCGGACCTGAACTTTTCATCCACTACCGTTTATCTCTTCGCGCCCGAACCTCCCCCCTCCCCCCCAACCGCCGCCTCTCCCCTTCTCTCTCCACTTGCCTCCACACCCCCCGCTGCTCCGCCTCCTCCTCTCCCCTTCGCTCTCCGGTTCAGCCCCATCATCCCACCTTCCTCCTCCTCGACGCCGCCGTCAGATCTACCCGGGACTGGTGGCCCCGGTGTCGTTTGGAGAGGAGGAGAGCAAGTCGCTCCCTCGCGCTAGGGCACAACCACCTGCGTCGCCCGCCACCTGCGCTAGGCCGAGTGCGCCGGTAGGTTCGAAGTACACTGCCTCCTCAGTATGGAGGAGCTCCCAAAGGCGGTGAGGGGGCTGTGGTACGAAGGGCACGTGGAGCTACGTGGGCTCGGAAGCATGAAGAACACATAGAGCAGCGCGTGGATGGGCCTGAGCTCATCGGTCTCCGCGACAGCTGCCGGAGCAAGCCGCAGCACATGGCTGTCAACCACCCGTTGATTGGCTCGGGAATCTTGATAGGGCCACTCCCCCCCCCCCACCAAAGCTCGTCTCGAGTCCAACACCAAACCCCCTGGCGACGAGTAGGGCGAGCGGCGCCTCCCTTTGGTCAGGTTTCGTCTACCGCTTCTTCAACGATTAGTATTTGCCAGGTGTGCTGGCTTTCCCTTCCCTTCCCTTCCCTTACCTTCTCACCGTGCATAATCAAACAGAACCCTAATGTTTTATATTTGTATTCGGATCTGCCCATATGTTTCCAAGGCACTCGAATTCATAAACACTGATGAGCTATCCATGGAGTACATTTTGATTGCTTTGAACTGATATCTTCAAGTAGATCTGTTGTTGCTTTATGTGATTGTGTAGTAAACTTGCCTGTTCTGCTTGGAAAAATAGCTTGCATATGTTTGTTGATGCTTTCTTTTCTGTATTATTTCTTACCCGACAAAGATGCTAATATGTATTTTCATCGTTAAGATAGCATGTGTGTATTTTAAAGAGATTACTTTGTGCAAGCGTGCAAGAGAAGCATGGTTCAAAAATGGAGCCTCCTGTTAGATTTGTTCATTAGTATGGCGCAGATACAATTTGCTTTCTAGCTTTTCAAAAAGAAAAAAAATAGAAACAATGCACTTTTTGGACCAAGCTGGAATCAAAGATGGTTTCTAGCTAATCAATGCTCATGGGCATTGTGTTTTAGGTTGAACAGAGTTTGGATCGTTCAACTAAAGTAACAACTCCTTTTTTTTAAAAAAAAATACTGCATTCATTCCAATCTTGTGAAGGTTAGTTTGGTTTATTTTATTTAGTAAACCTCATGTCCATCTATTGATGACATAACAAAATGACATGCTTGACTTACAGAGTTACAGTTCTTCCCTCCATTATGTTGTTGACATAACAATTGTAGGAGCGGATGTAATTATGATCACTATCACCAAGTACATTGTGCTTAGGGATTTTAGTTTAGCTCCTTTGCCAGTGACATGTGTCTTTGATTTACAGCAGCGTGCTTATGTTTTTTTTTAAGTTTAGCTTCTTTGTTGTGTGCACTTCTTGACTGTGTCTTCTTGCTTCCAATGTGGACCATGGCTAGGGTTTGTTGCTATCTATAGCAAGGATCTCCGGTTTAAAGTAGTGTGCTTAGGATTTTTTAAAGTATCTTCTTTACTGAACTATTCTTGTGCAGTGGCCTCATATGTCAACAGCATCAGTCATCAACAGCTCTATCTGGACTGTTGGATAATTATCTGCAATAGGCCATATTTTAATTCCAAAGGTTATAATTAAATTCACAAATATTTGCATGACTATAGTGAGTGAAACAATCCATGTGCACGTGTTCAAATTTAACACAGATTTAAAGAGGAACACAAATAAAATAAAGGATAGCAGTTCGGACATCGAAATGTACCCCGGGGCGGGACCTTTGCCGGAGGCATCGGTTGCGCCGTTACCAGCTGGAGGAATACCATCCGAACTCATGGTGTTCCTCGACTGGCCTTGCTCGAAGTAGTCATACAAATTCGATGCAGGGAGATCCGTTGACGCAGTGCAGTCCGTGCGCCGAAGTCGTACAGGAAGGAGACGCGGCGCGGTGTAGTCGTTCGATGGCAGCGGAGTGTCCAGGACGGTGAACCGTACGCTGGTGAAGACGCAGCGGTTCTGGGCGAGCAGTCGCGTGAAGACGCTCCCCAGAAACCTGATTGCCCCGGTATCCCGAGCAGGATCTCGAAGAGGCAACGGTGTCGGAGGCACCTGCTCTCGCCGGTGATGTGCGCGCACCGCCGGCGATGGGGAGGCAGAGTTGCAGCGGAGGAAGGAGGAGGAGTAGTGTCTCAGATCTGAATCTCAAAGGAGAGGATGGCTCTGTTTATATAGCCCTCTGGGGGGAGACGAGAGGATGAACCTAGACGGGAGAGAATCGGGAAGGCTGAATTATGGTATCATTGATTGCCATAACCAGCCCTTCCAATTACCGCGTCTTCAATTGCTATAACCAGCAAAAGAGAGACTCCTCCCGCAAGTCAGGCTCAGGCTCAGGCTCGGCATGTCTCGCCTCACCTCACCTCGCCTCGCCATGCCACGCCACGCCACGCCCACGGCCGGCTCAGCGAGGCGAGCGAGCGCGCGCGTGTGTGGCTCGCCAATCTCTCCTTACCAGCTTCACAAGGGGTGCACCAAAGGTTGACCCTTTAAGTCGGTTGAGATTCTTTTTCACTACCAATATGGTTTTAACCATAATAACTATAACATTAAAAATAGGCTATAATCCTTTAGAATAAATAGAATAGTGGGCCAGGCCCAAATATTCTAACAATCTCCACCAAGGATTCTAAGCCGTACTTGAAATGTTCTCAGATCCTCTTTGATATACCAGTATTTGATGGAGACTGTTAAGTTGAACTTCCATCTAGAACTAGGGCTACATTCGTTCACAACTGAACAATGGACTATGCCTTGAATTGCCAGTTTTGTGCAAACGAGTTTCACCAGAGCTCTACACTGATACTAGGCTGCAGTAGCATCCCCGCTGTTTTGGAGCTTATGGGTCATACTCCATGCCTTTCATGAGTTTCTAGAGATCACCCAAATCTCATAGACTATGACCAGTAGTCAGGCTCATATAGGTGTGTTTCTTAAAGATGTTCTGTAGGACAACATCTCTGTTTCAATGAAACAACTGCCTTGTTCCATGAAACCACTTGGAGCGCATTAAGGTATAAACCATCCTACCTTACAGGTTTGAAGAGAAATGCATCTTCTCATGGAATGAGCCTTCATTAAAGGTTCTCTTCTCTTAGTTACACTATAGCTTGTTGCACCATCCTGCTTCACGGGATCTCCGATCACACAGAATAGGTTTCAACTATAGAGTAACTCACGTGGGTCTCAAGCCCAATTCCAAAGATGCATAGTCTATCACATTACGTGAGAGACCCTTTGTGAATTGATCTGCCAGGTTCTTAGCCGTATGAATATAATCCAAGGCTATAAATCCAGAGTTTCTCAGTTTCCTGACAGACTCTAACCGCCTTTTCACATGCCTGGATGACTTCATGTTGTCCTTAGAACTGTTCACCTTGATAATCACAGTTTGATTATCACAGTTCATCAGAATTGCCGATATTGGTTTTTCAACTATCGGCAGGTCAGTAAGGAGTTCACGAAGCCATTCGGCCTCAACTGTGGCGGTATCCAATGCTGTGAGTTCTGCTTCCATTGTTGACCTTGTTAAGATGGTCTGCTTGCAAGACTTCCAGGAAACAGCGCTACCTCCGAGTGTGAACATATAACCACTCGTGGCCTTGAGCTCATCAGCATCTGATATCCAATTCAAATCACTATACCCATCTAGAATCTTAGGGTCCCCGGTATAATAAATTCCATAGTCCATTGTTCCAACTAGATAGCGCATTACTCTTTCAAGAGCTCTCCAATGATCATCGCCGGGGTTTGAAACAAACCGACTCAATTTGCTCATAGCATATGTGATGTCAGGCCTCGTAGCGCTGGCTAGATACATCAATGAACCAATTATTTGAGAGTATCTCAGTTGATCTCTCGTTATCCTTTTATTCTTCTTCAATATTAGACTGGCATCATAAGGAGTTGAGACAGACTTGTGATCGATGTAACCAAAGCGACTCAACATCTTCTCCACATAGTGAGCCTGTGACAGAGTCACCCCACCATTTCCATCCTTTACCAGCTTGATATTGAGGATAACATCAGCCTCTCCCAGATCTTTCATCTCAAAGCTCTAAGAGAGAAATTCCTTGAGTTCCTTAATCATACTAAGGTTAGTCTCGAAGATCAGTATGTCATCCACATACAGACACAGAATCACTCCATCACCTCCACCAAAGCGATAGTACACACATTTGTCGGCTTCATTTGAAACAAAACCAACAGAGGTTAGAGTTCTGTCAAACTTCTCATGCCACTGCTTAGGTGCTTGCTTGAGACCATACACAGACTTCAACAGCTTGCACACCTTTCCCTCTTGACCATTTGCCACAAACCCATCAGGCTGATCCATATAGATCTCCTCTTCCAACTCCCCATTTAGGAAAGCTGTCTTCACGTCCATTTGATGAACGAGAAGCCCATAGGAGGCTGCTAGTGAGAGTAGCACTCGGATAGTGGTCAAACGAGCAACAGGTGAGTAAGTATCAAAATAGTCCTCTCCTTCTTTCTGGGTATAACCCTTGGCCACAAGCCTAGCCTTGTACTTGTCGATAGTACCATCAGGCCTAAGCTTTTCCTTGAACACCCATTTGCAGCCCACAGGCTTGCATCCATATGGGCGATCAACAACCTCCCAGGTACCATTAGTCATGATAGAGTCCATTTCATTTCTGACAGCTTCCTTCCAATAGTCAGCGTCAGGAGTTGAATATGCCTCTTTAATGGTCCTAGGCGTGTCATCCACGAGATATACAATGAAATCATCACCAAAAGACTTTGCAGTCTTCTGTCTCTTGCTCTTTCTGTGAGCTTCATTGTTATTCTCCTCAGGATGTCTCACATGAGAAAGTTCATCGTGTACAATCGGTTCGGCGAAGATATCATCCTCGATAATCTCTTGCCTAGATGAACTTGTTCCATCTTTCATTGGAAACATGTTCTCAAAGAACGTAGTATCTCTGGTCTCAAAAATTGTACCGACCGCCATGTCAGGTACTCCAGAGTTCACTACCAGAAATCTATAGCCAACGCTATTAATAGCATAACCAAGAAAAACACAATCTACAGTTTTAGGTCCAAGTTTGCGCTTCTTGTTGATAGGCACACTTGCTTTGGCCAAACAACCCCAAGTACGCAAATAAGAAAGCGTTAGCCTTTTCTTTTCCCATTCCTCGAATGGTGTCTTCTCTTTATTCTTTGTAGGCACACGGTTTAGGACATGACATGCTGTCAATATAGCCTCACCCCACCATTCCCTAGAAAGTCCCGAGGTATTCAACATGGCGTTAACCAAGTCAATCAAGGTTCAGTTCTTTCTTTCGGCAACCCCGTTTGACTCGGGAGAATAGGGAGGCGTCCTCTCATGAATAATGCCGTGTTCTTCGTAGAATAAATCAAACGACTTCGAAAAGTACTCGCCACCGCGATCTGACCTAATTCTTTTGATTTTCCTCTCAAGTTGGTTTTCTACTACAGCCTTATAGATTTTAAAGTAGTGAAGCGCTTCATCTTTAGTTTCCAACAAGTAAATGTAACAGTATCTAGTGCTATCATCGATAAGAGTCATGAAATATTTCTTTCCACCTTTTGTCAACACTCCATTCATCTCACAAAGATCAGAATGAATTAATTCTAGAGGTGCCAAGTCTCTCACCTCAGCAGCCACGTGTGGCTTGCGAGTTTGTTTTGAACCAACACATGCACTTAGAATTCTTGGCAAAGGTAAACTATGGAATTAAACTCAGATTTGCAAGTCGTGACATACAACCAAAAATAACGTGACAAAGCCTCGAATGCCAAACATTAGATTCATCAACGTTAACAATATTGTTCACTACTTTATTACATCCATCATCAAGAGAAAAGCGGAACAAACCTCCGCTATCATAACCTTTACCAACAAAGGTTCCAAACTTTGACACAATACATTTATTTGACTCGAAGACTAATTTAAAACCATCTCTACAAAGTAAAGAGCCGCTGACTAGATTCTTCTTGATGGTGGAGACATGCTGCACATTCTTCAGCTGCACGATCTTTCCCGAAGTAAACTTCAGATTGACCGTACCAACACCAAGTACACGCGCATGAGCTCTGTTCCCCATCAGCAAGGAGGTAGTCCCCCCGACCTGGTATGAAGAAAACAAGGAAATGTCAGCACATACATGAATATTAGCACAAGTATCTACCCACCACTCGTGTGTACACATAACTGAAAAAACTGTAGATAAATAATTACCGTACCCCGATGTTCCTCCTGGCTCGCTAATGACCATGTTTGCAGACTTACCTCCTTTGCGTTGAGGACACTTTCCAGCAAAGTGGTCCTCACTCCCGCACACGTAGCAGGCTCCCTTCTTCTTCTTGAAACCGGTGGTTTGTTTAGCCTTCCTGAGATTCTGTGGCTGATGAGGTTTCTTGCCTTTGCCCTTGTTGTTGGTGCGAGCATTATTGTTCTTTTGAACAAAGTTCGCGCTTGCATCAACAAGTGTCCCCTTGTTGCGCACGTCCTTTGCTCTCGCCTTTTCCTCCACATCAAGAGTGCCAATGAGTCCATCAATCGTGAACTCCTGCCTCCTGTGCTTCAGAGAAGTAGCAAAGTCCCTCCAAGAAGGTGGCAGCTTGGAGATGATACCTCCGGCCACAAACTTGTCGGGCAGCACACAAGGGTTCTCTTTGTTGCAACAGTCAAGGTCCTTTGCTAGCACATGCAACTCATTAGTTTTTTTCCACCATAGGACGGTCTTCCACCATCCTGTAGTCTAGGAACTGCTCCATGAGATACAGCTCACTGCCAGCATCAGACACCCCGTACTGAGCGTCAAGGGCGTCCCTCATCTCTGTCCCAGTCTTCTTCTTAAGAAGGGGATTAATCAGGTATTGGGCAATAACACCAAGGACGCATCCGCGAAAGAGATTGTCTTTAACCTCGAACGCACTTCCCTGCTCGGAAGTGCATTGTTCGGGCTTCCCTTCCGCCACATCCATGATGCCTATATGGTGGTCAACCACAGCACCATCCGTTCACGCCAACTCACAAAATTTGTACCGTCAAAAATGTTTGGCTTAATGGATGAAGCAAATTGAGCAACCAAAAACCTATCAACATAATTATCACTAAAGTTCAGGTTTCTGGATTGTTGGATAATTATCTGCAATAGGCCATATTTTAATTCCAAAGGTTATAATTAAATTCACAAATATTTGCATGACTATAGTCAGTGAAACAATCCATGTGCACGTGTTCAAATTTAACACAGATTTAAAAAGGAACACAAATAAAATAAAGGATAGCAGTTTGGACATCGAAATGTACCTCGGGGCGGGACCTTTGCCGGAGGCATCGGTTGCGCCGTTACCAGCTGGAGGAATACCATCCGAACTCATGGTGTTCATCGACTGGCCTTGCTCGAAGTAGTCGTACAAATTCGATGTAGGGAGATCCGTTGACGCAGTGCAGTCCGTGCGCTGAAGTCGTACAGGAAGGAGACGCGGCGCGGTGTAGTCGTTCGATGGCGGCGGAGTGTCTAGGACGGTGAACCGTACGCCGGTGAAGACGCAGCAGTTCTAGGCCAGCAGTCACGTGAAGACGCTCCCCAGAAACCTGATTGCCCCGGTATCCCGAGCAGGATCTGGAAGAGGCAACGGTGTCGGAGGCACCTGCTCTCGCCGGTGATGTGCGTGCAGCGCCGGCGATGGGGAGGCAAAGTTGCAGCAGAGGAAGGAGGAGGAGTAGTGTCTCATATCTGAATCTCAAAGGAGAGGATGGCTCTGTTTATATAGCCCTCGGGGGGGAGACGAGAGGATGAACCTGGACGGGAGAGAATCGGAAAGGCTGAATTATGGTATCATTGATTGCCATAACCAGCCCTTCCAATTACCGCGTCTTCAGTTGCCATAACCAGCAAAAGAGAGACCCCTCCCGGTCTCCCGCACGCAAGTCAGGCTCAGGCTCGGCTCGGCATGGCATGTCTCGCCTCGCCTCGCCTCGCCCATGGCCCAGCATGCCACACCACGCCCACGGCCTGGCTCGGCGAGGCGAGCGAGCGCGCGCGCGTGTCTCGCCAGTCTCTCCTTACCGGCTTCACAAGGGGTGCACCAAAGGTTGACCCTTTAAGTCGGTTGAGATTCTTTTCCACTACCAATATGGTTTTAACCATAATAACTATAATATTAAAAATAGGCTATAATCCTTTAGAATAAATAGAATAATGGGCCAGGCCCAAATATTCTAACATGGACAACAATTTCCAAATAAATAGCTAGCTCTCAACACTTTCCTGTTGCCTTTTAATATACAAGCCCAAATAATTTCTCATTTCTTTTTGTTATGCAGCTTTACAAACTGTGATGAAAATTATTGAAATAAATCCCTATATGCTGGGAACGATGGCTGGAGGTGCTGTTGATTGCCAATTTTGGCATAGGAACCTTGGAAACAAGGTCGGATTTCCTCATTGTCTTTATTATTATTTGTTGCATTGCATTACACCTTTACCGAGTTGTGCTAATATAGGTTCTGATTTTCAGCACTGGCTCGATGACCTGTAACGACCCAAATTTTCTAAGCATAACATTAAACATTCATAAGGATCATCTTTGGTATCTATAAAATTGTTTCCTATTTTTAGAAGGCCTCTAGTTGGTCTAAAAATTATTTTTACCAATAAAATGTTAATTTTTCGGATCATCCGGCTGCGAGTCGGAAGATCTGGTAGTCCACTAAATTTTATATAGCCGCCACGTGTCCCCGTAGGACCCACCCGTCAGCCCACCTGTTCAAAGGAGAGCTGAACACCAACCCTCCCTCCCCCTCTCATTTCTGCTCCACTCCCTTTCTCTTTTCTTCCTCTCTCTAGTTTGGGAGGAGTCTCCAAGGTGCTCAACTCCTCCACCACTCCACCTCGCCGAAGCTTCGCCGGAGGGTCGCCGGAGCTTGACGTCGGCGAGCTGCTCCACCACCACGTCGTCATCTTCCCCATGCTTGAGCAAGGAGAAGCTTCCCCAAGCTCTTCCTCCATTGCTCCTCTCCAAGCTCAATTCCAAGAACAAGCAAGCCTCACTCCTCCTAGCCCTACACCAACCTGCGACCTTGTTAGAGTTGTGCACATCACTGGTGAGCCATTCAACCTCTCGATCCACTCTCCATTGCTCTAGGTTTAGAGTTTTTGGAGTTCTTGGAAGAAAACCACCATTGATGAGCTCAATCTTATAAACCCTAATGCATGTTCAATCTATCACTTGGAATAGAAGCTTGACACTCTCACAAACCCATAGAAACAAACGGCACCCAAAACGAAGGTGGGAGCTGCCACCAACGAACTTTTCTTTCCCGGTTGTCAGGATGTTAGGATGATCCGGAAAAGAGCCGGATCATCCAATTTTGAGTTCCAATCCATGCCTAGAAGATCCGATTTTATGCCCGGAAGACAGGGTTCTTCTCTATGTAAAACCGGATGATCCGATATTTTGAGTCGGAAGATCCGAAAGTCGCCAAGTTGACTTATATACCTATGTTTTCAACTTAAAGTATGTTTATATATGTTTCTAAGGCATTCTAAACACGTATTTAATCACATCTTTTGCATCTCATTTTGCAAATCCATTCCTATCATATTGATTTATCAAGTATCATTGCACTCGTGTAGAGATCGAGACGTCGGGACCAGGAGAGGTTGAGTACGTGCCGGAACCCATCGTAGAGGTGGCATCGTTTGACCAACAAGGCAGGCACCTAAGCGTACTTCTCACCCTATTTTGGATCAAATATGGTTTATGAGTCTTGAATGTGCATCGTCTATAAATATGTAGTTGTTGCTTAGCTACTTCTTGTTGCATTTCCATCCTTGATCTAGAATACCTCTTTTAGACAAGTATGCTTGAGTAGGTGTCACGGATTAATTTTGCTCAGCCATGCCTAGTAGCGGTAGAAGTCAAGAGGTGGCAAGGTCACCACCACTCTTGAGATATAGGGTGATGATTTAGTTTCTACTTGTTTAGTTGATGATTAAAAGTTGAACTACTTGAAAGAGGAAGCGGACTCGAGCATCAAATGTAGGGTCATGTGAGATGGAGCTCACTTGAACTAGTCATGCTTGGGTTGATTAAGCACTGTATCTTTGTTGCCGGTCTCTTGAGCACATTTATGTACAAACCACATGCTTAATATGGGGATGGTAAGCCCAGTAACATAAGCCGTACCTTGCTACGGGACGGTTTGATACGGGTTGTGATGAGGGGTTGATGGCGGAGTCTGTTACCCCTATACATCTTCGGCCGCCCTCCCATCGTCGGGTGTGGGTATGTGAAGGGTTGAGGGCATGAATCAACACTTATCCTTGGCGCTCAGGGTATGGTTGTTGGTCTTGCGCCTCGTGTGGGAAAAGTTGTACAGCCCTGCAGGGTTTAAATCTATTGCAATA
Organism: Digitaria exilis; assembly: GCA_015342445.1. Lineage (NCBI taxonomy): Eukaryota > Viridiplantae > Streptophyta > Magnoliopsida > Poales > Poaceae > Digitaria > Digitaria exilis. The sequence continues at coordinate 5,077,595 of JACEFO010001972.1, read as the reverse complement.
GCCGCGCTTCTCGGTCATGGCACCCGCTCTATGAGGTTCGCAACATAGTAGAGTTACCGATTGAAGTTCATAGAAGATTGAGCTTGTTCATGATGGATCACTTATTTATTTATGCAGGTTGTTTGTTGTATGCTTAGACAGGTTAGAGTCTTTTCCTTATTACCACTTTATCAAATGCAAATGCTTTTATTCAAATTATTTACCATTGCCCATTTCCTTGCTACCAACCAAAATGCATACTCCTTGAGAGTCGAGCTCGTATATACTCATATTGGGTAAGTCCTGCGGAGTACCTTTGTACTCATGGTGCTATAATTAAGCTGTGCAGGTGATGCGCCGTCGGAACCCGTGTTCGGTTACTTCTACCCCACCGAGGGTGGTGCGGGCATAGAGTAGTCGCCCGGGGTTGATCTATGTTTATTGAGACACTCGTGGCATGGAAGTGAACTCAATTATTTTGTTATGTATCTATGAGAGCGATGTTTAAACCTTCCGCTGCAAAAACCTTATGCTTAAACATGAAACTTGAACTTGGTTTGTAAGACTTGAATACTTTTATGTATGGTGAACTCTATGTATGAAATGCTATGTGTGATGAAGATGTTTAACTTGTGTTAGTGAGGTGTGTCGTTCTGGGCATTGTTTGGGACACATATCAAAAACGACCGAAGTTAAGTCCTTTTGATTAGATTGGTCAATGGATGTGATCTAATTAACGGGGTTTAGTTTCAGGTTCCTCACATGAGCTATCGAACAAACAAAGGATCTCTATTGCTGGTGCTCCCAAACTACTGAATATGGATATATACATATTCACCTTTTGATACGACATAATGGCTCATGACCCTGAATTCTTTTACAAAGTGGGGAGGACATGACCTCTGATTGGTATTTGCAAAGAAAATAACCATTTCATTTTGCAGAATATGCTTGCTGTACAATAATAGTGGTCCCTGGATTTTATGTAATTCTACTAGCTCATATTCTCCTTAAATGGTCTCTTATTTTATATAGCCAGAATTCCATTTCTGTTTGCAGCTTCAGGCAATTTCTTCAGCTTTCCATGATTTTGCCTATACGAGGTTAAATGCTTTTGTTTATGTTCTTTCACTATGTTTAAATGAATGCTGCTTCCGTGGTGTGGGAATGGTGCAGAGCTCTGACGGCAAACTAATTAAGTCACGGCGGTGGAGCATCAGTAGTAGCCGACTTTCCCGGTGGTGCTGCTCTATTGTCTGTTTGCGCAAAATTGCTAGGCTGGCCGTCCACCCTCCAGTCTAGGCTTTGGACAGGTATGTGTTCTTGGTTGGGTCATGAACTGCTACTGGGCTACTCTGCTCGCGCAATTGCGATACGGAATGCACCCCGCACCCTTGATGGCTATGATTAACGAATGCTACTTTCATCACTTCATGATGATTTATGACTTTTTTTGTTGCCACTATTGGTTTACTTAGGATTTATTTTCTCTCCTATTCTAATGTTCTATGCTTTACCCTGAAGCATGCTAACATGTGTGACTAGGAAGTTTTGTGCCTGGTTGCCTAGCAGATTTATTACATCCATGTAACATTTTTATTACTATTTTCAAATAATTGTTTCATCACTTTACCATGTATTTAAGCATTTGTACATATACAATTGATAATAAACATTATTTTCCATTCCTGCTAAGAAAAAGAACATGAATGTCACTTGAAAATATACCTGCCTACTTTACCAACACCAGCTTATTTTCCATTCAGTATAAAAAAGAACTAACGGCTGTTCCGCGACCATTACATTTACAGCTCAAGCATCCGCTTAGGAGGGGACGCGTTCATTTTGTGTTTACATAGTTGCAACCACAAGTCTTCACCCACATCTGATTATTTACTGCTCAATGCTTTTGTTGTAAAATTTGATACTCATCATCAGTTAACTGTATTTTGGAAACCTTTTGGTTGTCAAACTGGGTAATCTCCTACTTCCTGCTCTGATGCTCTCATCATCAGTTAACTGTGTTTTGTAAAATCTGATGCTTAAGTATTTGGCTGGACATAAGTCACATAACCCACTAGCCGAGATGTTCCTTCGATTGTATGATCTGAGAGGACAACTTCAGCTAATGATTTGAATATGACAGGAAAAAATACATAATAATAGTCACATTATTTGACCATACTGTTTATTCTTAGCGTGCGATAGCTCGCATCCTGCTCTATTAGGATAAATTTCTCGAGAAATCTTGAGTGGGACACCTTAAAACTACTAAGTTCACACAACTTAAACATGGTTTTTTTTTTATTTCATTGACAAAAAAAAGAAGATTGAGTGAGGGCATATGCCCTATGTAGTTTTGATATATGCAGATATGCTCCTTGAAAGAAAACATATACTCCCTCCGTCCACGAAAGAATGCAATTCTAGGTTTCTTCACATATACCAATGAAAATGTAAAAAGATGCTTGTAGCCTAAAGTGTGGTCCCACCTAATAGTTCTTAGGTCCCACCTGAACCATAGACGGGTCCCACGTGGGTCCTATCTAAACAATACGAGGGTCTCACATAGGTCCCGCCTAAACAATACGTGGGTCCCGCATAAATAATACTCCCTCCGTATCGCTAATACAGGACGTTCTAGCGATTCCTTCAGTTGCGCAAAGGAAGACGCGGCCTCCTTAATTGTCGTCCGCGCCGCGCCTCGTTTCTCGTCCGTGCCGCCGGCCTCGCTCTCGACTCCTCGTTTCCTGTCCACGCTGGCCTCTTAATCGTTCCAGCGCCGCGATTCCAGTTCGCATCTACTAGCACCTGTGCCGCTCCCCGTCCAGTTCATCGCCAAGCCATGGAGTCCTCCCGTCCAGTTCATCGCCAATCCATGGAGTTCACCCAGGATTCGGAGGTGGTGCTCTCCCCGTCGTCGCTGGACGAGTTGGAGGAAGTGTTGGCCCCGTCGTCGCTAGATAAGTCGGAGGAGGTGCTCGCCCCGTTGTCGTTGGACTACTCGGAGGAGGTGCCGGCGACCCTAGACTCCGAGCTCGTCGCTCCGGCGTGCATGGACTTCGACCTCGCCGTGCCGGCGTCGCAGGATTTCGAGGTAATCGTGCCGGGTGTCGCAGGAATCAGAGCTCATCGCGCCAGCGTCGCAGGACTCCGAGCTCATTGCGCTGGCGTCGCAGGACGTGGAGACGATGTTGCGGGCGGACTCCTTGCCACCGGGCGCGTTTCTATGTCGTCGGTGCCATCTCATTCATGAAGACCGTGAATCATGGGACCGTGTGCACTCGCGTTCGAGGCCGTGCTTGCATTGTGGCCTCGTCCACCAGGACTAGTGAATCATGGGACCGTGTGCACTCGCGTTCGAGGCCGTGCTTGCATTGTGGCCTCGTCCACCAGGACTACTGGACGCGGTCCAACGTACGCAGCAGCGACCAGCTCGACCGTGCCATGGCCATGGCTCTCAAGCGCGAGATGGATGAAGAGGTGAAGATTGGAGCAAGATGGAAGGAGGAGAAGAGGAGGAAGATGGAGGAACGAAGACATCAATATTTGTAAGAATACATTGGCTTCAGCTAGCTAGCAACGATGGCTAGTTGTTTCATGCATGCAGTGTGCTCACCTAGTAGTAATTGTTTCATGCATGCAGTATGCTCATCTAGTAGTAATTGTTTCATGCACCTAGACTACGAATGGCTTCAGCTATCAACGATGTCGCCAACCTCCAGCGGCAAATCTTCGTCTTGATGTCCCTCTTGATCTTCCACAGGCAACTCATCTAGTGGCATGGAAGGAAAACAATGGAAGCGAATTAAATCATGCTATGAGAAACAAAACTAGTAGCATTGTCGTTGAGATAAAAAGCATCACCATTACCATTGTCGTTGAGATCATCATCTAGCTCATCTTCTAAAATGGCAACGTTCAGATCAAACACGGCCATGCTGCTTCTAGGCCACGAGCGAACGGACTAGCTAGTGGAGAGATGAGTGAGTGGACTATTGAATGAACCAGTGCACAGAGGGAGGAGGCCTTAAATAGGCATGGCAAAAAGATCAGCTGAAGCACACACGGTGAAAAAAAAACGCGCCACGCCAAAGTCGACGAGGGAGAAAAAACGCGCCATGCCGGACTCCTTGCCGCCGGGCGCGACGTGCGAAAAAAATATGGCGCCTAAATGATCGAAACAGCGGCGAGCGAAAAAAAGGGCGCCCAAACGAAAGTTACGTGCAAAATCGCCAAAAAAAAACGCGCCAGAAGCGAGCCGAGCGATCTACAGTCCCATGCAAAATCGAAAAAAAATTACCCTCGCATGGAGAATGGGGAGTCGAACCCCAGACCCTAGCAATGAAACAGCATAGGCTAACCAGTTGAGACATAGGAGGGTTTGTTCATACCTTGCACCCGCAGAAGTATTTAATGAGAGCGAAGATGGAAAACTCTACCAAACCTCCTGTATTAGCAATACGGAGGGAGTACGCGGGTACCACTTGGGCCCCCTCTAAACTATATGTGGGCCACATGCGGGACCATAACTTATGAAGATTAGAATATCTATTGGTGGGTCTCATGCTAGAGTTGTATTTATTTTTGTCAAATTTCAAATCCTACAATTTCATTCTTTTATGAACGGAAAGAGTATCAAATTGATATGTTCTAGAAACGGAAGGAAGCCAGGGGCATGGATGGCTTCACTGTATTTGGGGAGGGTCACGGCAAGATAAGCAAAGCAGGTACGTGGGCGCGAGGCGCTCATGTAGGCGTTTCTGGATGCAATATACATCACGTCTTGAAAGAATTTTGGTCCTCAGTTAGAAGAGGACAACAAAGGTGTTACACGGTTACCTCGACAATTATAGTAACAATTCTTTGAAAGTTACAAATGATATATCCTCTCCCTTTGTATTTCTCTAGTTAATAACAATACAATATTGTACTTTGTTGTTTCTTATATTTTGTATTTTCATTTAAAATATTTAGACATCTTACTTGAGTAACGCCTACGATCTTCTAGTTTATATGATTTGACAAGTTGTGTACACACACTTTGAACTCTGAAACTATGTAACAAAATGTATTTTTGTTAAAAATAACTTTTACACAAATTTTGTCAAATCGTAACTGTTACCCCGGGCGTACTCCAATATAGTATGTTAATTCCATTGATATCTACCCCATTCGTCCTAAAATAAGAGTAATTTAAGAACCGTGTTTGTGTGTTTCCAAGGCACATGATAATAGGAATGTGTGAGAGTCCTTGGAAAGCAAAGTTTTTTTTTATCCACAGCCATATCTCTTTTTTTTTTCAAATTACGATTCGTTTGACTTTTTTATTTTAAGTTTAACCACTTATCTTATTTAATCTTTTTTAAAAATATCATATTTATTGTTATGACTTGTTTTATTAATTAAAATTTTTTTAGAACAGTTTAAATTTGATTATGTTTGTATAAAATTTTTGAATAAGCACAAATTGTATTTTGAAAGTAGTTTCTATGTACTCCCTCCGTCCCAAATAGGCAAATAGCTGTCTTTCTTACTTCTAATTATATATAAAAATATATTAAAATTTATGATACAATATATAAATATAGTTAGATAGGAGTAGATATTTAGATCTAGTTTTTTTAATAAAAAGTTATTTAATAAATATTTAAACATTACACTTATTTTATACACATTTAGTCAAAACGAAAAAAACGACGCAAACATCTGTTTCCTCCCTTCCGACTCCGAGAAACCGCCGCCGCCGGGCACCGGCTGCTCACATGCTCAGCAATGGCGGCGGCGAGCTTCATGCCTCCACGTGAAGCAGAGCCGCCACCGCTAGCTGCGGCGCGTGATCCCATAGCTCCCGCCTCCGACCCCCAACGCCGACGAGAAACCTCCACGCCGTCCCTCCACGCGCTCTTTCTCCGCGCGGTGGACCCTTCCCGCCCCTCGTCGTGGTCCGCCGCCGTCGCGGACCTCCTCTCCTCCGGCGACCCCGTGTCCGCGCTGGCCGCCTTCGCTGCCGCCCTCCGCGCCAACCCCGCCGCGCTCCGCCCGGCCTTGCCCCCTGCCCTCCGCGCCGCCGCCGCCGCCAGCTCCCTCGCCGCCGGCCGCCAGCTCCACCTCCTCGCGCTCCGCTCCGGCCTCTTCCCCTCCGACGCGTACTCCGCCTCCGCCCTGCTCCATATGTACCACCATTGCTCCCGCCCGCTCGACGCCCGCAGGGCGTTCGACGAAATACCCGCCCCCAACCCCGTTATTGTCACCGCCATGGCGTCCGGCTGCGTGCGCAACAACCTCGTGTACGCCGCCCTAGCCATCTTCCGCTCCATGGTCGCGTCTGATTCCGCCAGGGTGGTTGACGAAGCGGCTGCATTGGTGGCGCTCTCTGCGTCTGCACGCGTCCCCGACCGCGGTATTATTGGTGGCATTCATGCACTAGTTGCGAAGATCGGCTTGGACGAACATGCTGGGGTGGCGAACACGATGCTAGATGCTTATGCCAAAGGCGGTGGTCGTGACCTGGGCACTGCGAGGAAGCTCTTTGATATGATGGAGAGGGATGCGGTGTCCTGGAACACGATGATTGCGTTGTATGCGCAGAATGGTCTGTCAGCAGAGGCGCTCAGATTATATGATAAGATGTTGAATGTTGGCGGCGGCGTTAGGTGTAATGCCGTGACTTTGTCATCTGTGCTACTGGCTTGTGCGCATGCTGGGGCAATACAGACTGGAAAGCGCATTCATAATCAGGTGAATTACTTGCTCTTTATCTGCAGTTACATGGAATAAATCTAAATTTCGATAAATAACTAGATAGTCAGTTTTGAAACAATACTGAAAAATGTAAACGCAGAAGCATAGTAACAAAGTACATTATCGGTTTTTCTTTTCAAGTACCAAAGTGTACATTAACTTTTGTCAACTGCCACTTTGCTTTTGGGATCTTCAGTATGTCTGTCAAAATTTATCCGTCAACATGTTTTTGAGTTTTGGATAAAACAGTGTTCATGACAGGTGAGCAATTTTTTCATTTCCAATAGATTGGATTTGGATGAAATTTAAACTTCTTTGCTTGAGAATTTTGAGTAAATTGTTTCACTATGTTTATGTCTTACCCATAAGTTATCTGTTTTTATGGATCTATAATTGTTGAAATACTTGGTCATTTACATTATATTATTCATCAAAATATTCTAAGTTTAAGCACCCAGAAGGGTGGTGTGTGAAGGTTGAAGGATACTGATCAAATCAACTGTTCACCTTTTTCATAATTTCTATGCCTTTTGGTTGTAAAATTGTGCTACACAATTGTTTCTTTTCAAGTTTATGAAATTGAAGTACATTTATCTTTTCTGTTTTTGAAAGGTGGTAAGAATGGGTTTGGAGGAGAATGTCTATGTTGGAACTTCTGTAGTTGATATGTACAGCAAGTGTGGGAGAGTTGAAATGGCAAGGAGGGCCTTCCAGAGAATCAAGGAAAAGAATGTCCTTTCATGGTCTGCCATGATTTCTGGCTATGGAATGCATGGTTATGGACAAGAAGCCCTTGATGTTTTCAGTGAGATGAGGAGATCAGGGTTAAAGCCTAACTACATAACCTTTATCTCAGTTTTAGCTGCTTGCAGTCATGCTGGTCTTCTGAATGAGGGCCGCCATTGGTACAATGCCATGAGAAAAGAATTTGGAATTGAACCTGGTGTGGAGCATTATGGATGCATGGTGGATCTTCTTGGTCGTGCCGGATGCCTTGATGAGGCTTATGGACTTATTAAAGAAATGAAGGTGAAACCTGATGCTGCTATGTGGGGATCTCTACTTGGTGCATGCCGAATCCATAAAAATGTTGAGCTGGCAGGAATTGTTGCGAATAGATTGTTTGAGTTAGATGCAACTAACTGTGGGTACTATGTTCTCTTGTCAAATATATATGCAGAAGCGGGAATGTGGAAAGATGCAGAAAGGTTGAGAGTTCTGGTTAAAACAAGAGGGCTAGAAAAGCCTCCAGGATATAGCTCAGTTGAGTTGAAAGGTAAAACTCATTTGTTTTATGTTGGAGACAAGAGACACCCACAGCACAAGGAAATCTATGCTTATTTGGATAAATTGCTTGAGAAAATGCGAGAAGCAGGTTATGCACCAAACACAGGTTCTGTTCCTCATGATTTGGATGAGGAAGAAAAAGGATCCATGTTGCGCATGCATAGTGAAAAGCTTGCTGTTGCTTTTGCACTAATGAACTCTGTAAAAGGATCAGTAATCCATGTCATAAAGAATCTGCGGGTCTGCACTGATTGCCATACAGCAATAAAGATTATTACAAAGCTTACTGGACGAGAGATTGTTGTTAGAGATATAAAGCGGTTTCATCATTTCAAGGATGGATTGTGCTCATGTGGGGATTATTGGTGACATTATGCAAAGTGACACGTTATTGGCACTCATAAGGATATCAGATATTGAGACTATGACACTACAAGTGCATTTGCCCAAGATGCAAGACCCAATATGTCAGTGATTTAGCTTGCAGCTTTCCATCCTGATTAACCTGGCTGAAATGGCCTGAACTACATAGCTGCATGAGGTAGTGGGTCAACTTATCTGTGCTGAAGATGAAGTGCAGCACATTTTTGGACACTTTCTATAGTCCTGCATAACACACTTTAACCTTCATGTGCAAGACATGGTTTTCATCATGATATGAAGGTTTAAGGGCTTAATTCAGAATGGCTCAGCCTTGACTACTCATGAAGACTAGGAGCATGATATCATATTGAATATGGATTGGTGTTTTACTACTTATATGTCATGAGAAACACTGCTGGAAACTTCAGAAGCTTCAATTTGTCCATCCTAGAATTGTACACTAAATAGGAAAATGAAGGTCTGATCATTTCTGAACAACTTATGTTCGCTACAATTATAAAAGGTTTGCATATTATTCTCATTTAAATGTGCATGTATCTGTAAACATCACATGATACTGCAAGAATATGGACTTGAATACAATTTCATTCATAATGCAGGCTTTAGAAATGGTTCTTACATTACTATTCAAGCTATCGGCCAACTGAATAGTGTTTTGGTGAACAGTTAGTGCTTCTACACCCTTTTAAAGTGGACGAGATAGTTATCACAGTAAGGACACATAGTATATAGCTAAATCATATTGTAAACAATTTGATACAGAAACAGAGGGTCTTTGATAGTTTTACAAATAAGTGGGCACGGGTCATTTTTCTTACTCAAGTAAACAAGACAATAGTAAAATGCAGAAAACTGCAGACATTTATCTCCCATTTGCAGAGAACCACAGAGTTGAAGCAATCTTCTTACATAACCATACACTAGAATTCATTCCATAGCTACAATCCATTACTTAACCCCTGGCCTGACAAACATGGTATGCCTGGAGGTGACAGGGACATGCACATACGGTGAACAGATCTGCCGAATTGCACAGCACATGGAGGGCATGAATCTGTTGTGTTTCCTCCCATTTACCAGATCAGCAGTTGCCCGTGCTGTTCCTTACCTTCCTCAAATTAGTGATGAGTCCTGACCGATGTAATCCTGCAAAGAGACGAGGGATATAGCACAATTGAGGAAGCAAGAGTGAGAAGCGAGGGATATAGCACAATGGAGGAAGCAAGAGTGAGAAGCACACAGGTTATTAGTGTTTGTTAGTGATCAAGGTTTTGTTTTTTTATTAGGGTGGAAAGAATGGGGCTGAAGGGATTCAATTTTGTGTCGTGGCTTTTGTTCAAGAAAATTCTGTTGTAGAATTTTGATTTTTTTTTTATGGCAAGTCTTCAAATCGAATTGGTAGAATTTTTGCTGAATTTCGTGTATATGATGAATTGCTAAATGTATATGGTAGTTGGTTGTTTAGTGTTTGCTTTGGTGATTTTGGTTTGCTCTGAAGATCAACGTCGAAGCTTCTGGTGACAAAGTGGATGATGGTCTCCAATGGTTCTACACTGGCAGGATGTCTCTTTGGTGCTGGTATGAGGTATGTTTGTGTATGAAAAAATAATTGAGTTTTGCTATGCATTGACTGTGTGAATACTTATGTGTATTTGTTCCCTGTAGGAGTACACTAGTGGTCTAGTGCATTCATCTAATCGTCAACACAGCGGGTGGTGAAATCAGTTTGCATAAATATGAAAGTGAACGACTCTGACTAATGTTTCAGAGGAAGAGCGTTGCAGAATTGGAGAAATAGAGGAAATGGATTGTGTGTTTGGCAGCAGCATCTGGGTGCAAAAGCTCCGTGGTGAAAAGAGGGAACGGAAAAAAAACTTACTATGTGTAGAATAAGCAGTATCTGCAATCTGCAGCCAACACTGAAGGAGGCGATGGTGGCGGTGTAAGTCACTGTGATGCCAGTGCTTATGCAGTTATGCTTCTCTGGTTCTCTATGGCTTCTGGCAATAACTTATAACCGTACCGGCTGTAGCTGCTCTCTTTAACTATAGAGGTGTAAATGTAGGCAGAATGCATGATCTTGGATATGGCTTGTTTTGTCTACCTCAGATGTATTTAGTGTCGTACTAACCAAAATGTGGCACAGTTGTCCTAACACCTTTACATGTTTCTACAATGTATATGCATTATATGTGGTACAGTTCAATTGTCTTTTAGATAATTAGATTGCTGTGGTTCAGTACAAGAAGTTTGTGAACATATTTTATTCTACTTGGGCAGTCCCAGCTAGTAACATGCAAGAAGCTTCTGAAAATGAAAATGTTGCAGAATATTGGGTATAAACAACGAAAAAAAGTTCAAATGCAGAGTATATGACAACCCAAAGAAATGCAAACACTATTCAGTTTTAACGTCCAAGTCCAAAAGTCAGGTTCATAGAACGCAGAAACCTATCAGCAGCTAAAGAATATGCCTACCATCTTGGATGACGGAAGGGTTCCAAAATGACTTCTGAATCAGGTTAAGGATTTTGATATCACACTTAATATAAGAATCTGCCAAAGGAATTACAATTACTTGCAGTGAGAATCTCCTCTGCTCACTAACAGAGTAACAGTTAACATTATGGGATTACATAAAGATCACAAACAAAAGAAAAATATCAAAGGTTAAAAACCTCAAGCCGAAGACACTTGAGCCACAGATTCTAATGTCAGATTGACAAGGAAAGCATCCATGTAGTATATTTAAGGGTTGCATTGGATGCAAATCCCTTCTGCAAAACATTTCTCCAAACAAAGTATTTGTGATTTCTCTGACAATGAAGTTCTTGTTTCAGTTTCCCTGCTGCTCATGCTTCTGCTACATCAAGAAGAAGAAGAACAAACTGAAGGAAGGGGTAAAGCAGGATTGATGTGCGCTGTTACATCCATTCCAATTCTGATTAGGAAGATGATTGCATTTAGAAGTGTGTCCAACTATGATCATCTGTACAAAATTGTACTGTCTGAACTCTGAACCGAAATTTATAACCAGAGCTTAATGCACTCTGGCAAATGATGTAAAGTGTTAAGCTGTTTCTCATATCATTAAAAGTCTGTCACAGGTTACTTTCTTTTGTCTTTATCTGTGGCTTCTGTTTTGTGGATGCCCATTTCCTGCATCTGTTGTTCAACAGGAACAAGCCCAACTTCTGCTAGAAACCTACAATACAGTAATTCAGTGAACGCCACTTAAATTAATCATTCATTGAACAAAAGCAAAGGTGCCCGTGGGGCAGATACACATAGGGTGAGGGACTGACCTGTTAAGCAGCACAAATAGCACTGTGCCAATAGTTACAAGGAGAAGAACATGTCCAACAATCACAAAGTTTTTCGATGAAAATGCTAGAGCAAGCATTGCAGTGAAACAGAAGGCCAGGAGCAAAAATGTGATCTTCAGCACAAACCATGTGGGAGCCTGCACAGCAGACAGCATCAATTAAGGTGTCTTATCAATTTGTCTAATGCCAAACCACACAAGGCATTAGGATAGACAAGATAAGGTTGAATATGAGAGCTAGTAAATCAAAATTGCACAACAAGGAACACAATACTGCAGTGAAAAGAGACACTGTTAAAGTTGAATTGAGATGAAGCCACAGAACATGGAATCGTTGCAGTAATCCAACACCATCAAAAGAAATGTCCTTACATTAACACCAGACGACAATGCTCCCACAAAGACGGCTTCAGCAGACGATATTTCTTTTGAGGGCCGCCCTTCCATTTATGTATCCAAGGTTATTAGCATTAGCAGAAATAATAACAAAATCAGGTACATGCTTCGTGAAGAATCAATAGTTCCCAGGATAGAAGAAACTAGGCTCACGATATTTTCATATACAGCAACAAACAATCTCAGACAAAATTGAAACCTGAATTGGCATACAGTGTGAATAGGGACGGACTAAACATGGGGCCATTGTTTAGTAATGGCCAAAGTAACAAAAAAGTATATCACAATTCCCAATTGTACTTGACATGACAAGCTTTCATAGGAATTTTCTGGTGGCCACCGTCTTTCCCCTGCACATGATCGTATGACTGAATAAAGAACAAATTGAACACAGTTATGTTGTTGGATAACTTCTTAAAGCATCAAAATCATGCTTATCCACACCGAATAGTGTTTTCAGCAAAAGCATGACCTGTTTTTAAGTACTCCATTTAAGTTAAACATACACAAATTCACACAATCACACAACGCAAAATACGGCCGCAAAACAGTAACCTAGACACAATCACACAAATTTACGGCGGATCTTTAGTTTGCTCGACCAAGCTACTACATCACAACGCAAAATGCGAACAGGGACGGATCAAACATGGGGTGTAGTTCAATTGAAGCACAATTTATCAAGAAAAAAAAATCGTACTGCTACCAGCAGGCAGCAGCCGTACACATGGGCACAGCGGCAAACCGGATCTAATGGGCCGAACACCCAGCAAGAAACTGTATAATACAACGAGCTAGGCAAGCAAACCCTTCATTACCAACAAAAGGAGTCGATCCAAGAGACGCCTCCGCAGGGATCAGCAGTTTAGCGTCACCAGCTTAAACCAGCAGTAGAGAGCCTAGGATTGTGCGAGGCTCAGAGAGAGCGCAGAGGGCAGAGGAAGTGGACAAGCCCTGCCGTGGTGGGCTCGCTACGCCGATGCCAAGGGGGGATAGGGGAGGCGGAGGCGTGGATTCGCCGCCGGGAGGGGAAGAGACGGATTGTTTTGGACCAGCTAGCTCCTCTGCGGTTGGAACGAGAACTCCGCCTCCGTGGAACGAGCGTTGTTGGGCTTGTGGCCCAAAAAACGTGATGCCAAGCGGGCCAGATTAAACTGACGATTTTGGTGGATTTTCTATACTTCTTTATTTTTTAAAAAAATCCACCTTCAAAAAACAATACACATCTTTCACTGTTGGAGATTCATCTTAACGCTTCATGTTAAGTTGGCAAAGTTAAATTTTTCACCATCAGATATTTGATTTAGACTAATTAGACATATAGAGTTTAATTAGCAAGACAAATCTATTAAACCTAATTAGTTCATGATTTTACTATGTCATGTTACCGTAGACATGCGGTAACAATAGATTAATTATATCTTCTAGCGAGAGTCGTGGGGTACACACATGCATGTGGCTGTGTTCAGATTCATGAAAAAGTAATTCTCCAGCAAGTTTTTCCTATTCATCCCACTCACAGAACACGCTTCCCAGTGCACTATTCATCTAGAAAAAGTACTTTTTACTTCCAATCTGAACACAACCTGATGCTCCGTTGGGTGGTTAGGCCAGTCTCAGTGGAAGGGTCATATAGGAGTGTCATGACATTAAATATCATGCCACATCAGCAAATTTGCTTACATGGCAGGGTTATTTATGAGGAGAGAGGAGGGAGAGAGACATGGGATGAGAGGGGAGGGTCATCACCATGACCCTTGGCTGGCATGGGTCTCCAAGTTTACAGTCTTGGTAACTGTGTGATGACTCTCCCACTAAGATTGGCCTTGGAGCATCTCTGCCCTATACTCTACCCAAAAATTCTAATTCGGCAGTAAACACGAAAACTTCAGCTCCAACACGTCGCTAACTCAGCTCCCAATTTTTTGGCACTTCCAAAAACATCTATATCTGGAGCTATATTTGGGCTAGACCTGAGCATTTGTGGCCCGGCCTGGCCCGAGTCCGGTCGGTTTTGTCCCGCCCACGCCTTCTAATGGGATGGACATGGACAGCCAAAACCAAGCCCGAGAACCATTCAGGCCGGCCCAAGCCCATCTAGACGAATTATTTCATTTATTTTTTAACTAAAAAATAATGGAAAGCCTGAGCCCGCCCACGACCTGGCCCGAATCCAGCCCAAAAACTCGGCCCGACCTTGCCCATAGGATGGGCGTGGGCATAAATTTTCGGCCCGAAACAAATCGTGCTTTTTTGCGGCCCAACCCAAATTAGGCCCGGCCTGCAAGATGCCCATGTCTAATTTGGGCCACTGCGGTGCACTCTCAGTCCTTGCATGCGCTCTGCTTGCGCCACACGTTCACCTCTATGTGTCCCAGGCGTGCCCCCGTGGCTGCACCTCTGGGAGCCGTCCTTCGTATATAGAAACCAAATATAGGACCAATATTGGACGAAGTAGTATTTTTTTAGCATAAAACTTTTTACAAATCTCTCAATCCAAGATTATTGAGAATAAATATATTAGGCATTCGTGATACTTTATTTTTATCTTTTAAAACGAATATTCTTCATCGGAACATCCAAAATTTCCCTACATCCTGTCATACTCTATAGCAACTATTCCTCCATTTCAAAATAAAATTTATTTAACTTTTTTACCATAAGTTTGACTACTAAACTTTTTTTATAAAATTATATAAAATATCATAATTTTTTTTGTTATGGTTTGCTTTTAATAAAAGCACTTCATGAACAACATAAATTTGACATTATTTACACATTTTTTTTAATAAGACAAGTGGTAAAAGTCGAGGTAAAAAAGTTAAATAAATTCTATTTTTAAATGGAGGGAGTATTACATATTTTATTTAACCATCCGCAACTACCTTCCTCTTGTTTTGCAAAAAGACTACCATCTTCTCTCTCCTCACATTTTCTATTCCTTTTCTTTTTTTATCCCTCCCATTCTTTTTCTTTTTTCCTTCTTTTTTTATCTTCTCTTTTTTTTCACAGAAGAAATTCATGCGCTACGCGGCCAACGAACCCGCGACCTCTCCCTCATGCCTAACCCTCTCTGTCACTACACCATACTCTCTTGTGTCTACAAACCAAATGTAAATTGCATTTTTAGGACCTAAATGAAGTCGAATGAAAAAGTTGTTAACTGCTTAGTTTCTTAACTCTTTGAAATATACAACTTTTTTTTTTATCATTTCTCCATCTGAGGTCTTTTGCAAAATTTGAATTTCAAATTTGAGAACATTAGAATATACTTTTCATGGATAAGATGATTTCAAATGAAAAGTTTACAACTATAAAGTTTCTTAACTTTTAGAGATTAAAACTTTAACATTGCTCATTTCTCCATCAGAGGTCGTTTGAAAAAAAAACAAAGTTCAAATTTGAGAATAGATTTACGGAGTCGGTTACATTCAGTTTAGCGGCAGTTATATTGACCGCCTCTTAAAATCGATTAACGGATACGGTTATTGTAACACAACTTTCTCCGAAAGTGGACCATTTTAGGAGGCGGTCAAATGTAACCGCTTTTGTAGATCAGTCACGTTATTTTTTTGTAACAGCCTCAGAAAATATTTTGATATTGTCTTGCAAAATGTTTTTTTTTATACTAGTAGGCATCACAGGCACTATAAATTCACCCTCCCCCTAACCGTCTGTGATGGCATTTCTACAGTAGTTTATGATCGCATGGCGCACTATCATAGCCATTCATATTGAAATAAACAATGGGAAATAGTTAGGATATTTATGGTTAGGCAAGCGAATCGTGTGAATGTTAGAAAATCAACGGTTCAACGACACATCGTATAAGTCAGGTGAACGGTTCACATAGATCATGTGGCTACAAGTGAATGTGGAGAACCCTTTCCCTTTCCTCATAAAATGCTTTCATATATTCTTATTCTAGAGTTGTCAATTCCAGGTCCAGCTAATGCTACGCAATCATTGATGATTTGCTTACTGAAAGCTAAAAGAGTCAATGAAACAACAAACATGCATAAAGATAATGCATTTGTTCCTCATCAACCGATTGAAATCTTTGTTATCCATCAATCATCGAGGTTTATACTAGAAATTAAATGAAGATAAAGATTTGAGGTTAGGATTGGGGGCTGCCCACTTGTAGCAGCTCGCCGGATGGCGATGGACGGATGGAGACGGGAGAGATAGCGGCCAAGTGGGAGATAGTCAGTGCGCCGCCGGAGCCAGACGGGAAAGGATCCCTGTTGGACATGAGGAGTGGGTGGCGCCATGGCGGGGGGCGGGGGGAGCAAATGGATTAGTGTCAGACAACAGAGGAGGGCAGCAACGCGCGAGGGTGTGACGTCTGACTGCCGCCCCATGTGCGACGTGCTGCTATGTGAGGAAGGCGATAACGGGAAAAGGGAGAATAGATAAGAGCAGGTACAACAATACACATCAGCTTGGCTAATAGCCAAGACATGTCAGCTAAGTCCTAGATGAGAGAGAATTTAGGAGAGAGACTGGAATCGGCGCTGGATTCGTGGACAAGCTCGGCCCGCTGTTCAATGCTCAAGAGCCCACGAAGCATCTGATTTGCGCCAAGCTAGTCGCTTGCTCGTGCTTTTTGTGGGTCCGCACTGAATGCTTCTGGTATGGACAGGCATATCTACCAATCGAGTGATTAAATGGAGGAATAAATTAATATATAATGAACAAACCAATTTTGTATTGTAACGAGGGAAGAGATAAGCTGTTGTATCCTTTGTCTATTAGATTAGACTCCAAATGACATGACCTGGCTAATAGCCAGGCTTACTGAACCTGCTCTAAGGAGATTGGAATTGGAAAGATGCATCCAATCTACAGTATATTCAAATATCCAATGATTAGGAATTGATCGAAAACAGATTTGAACCGGTTCACAAGGGGGAGCTTAATTGCATATTCATGTCACTTGCTCGCGAGCAGCAGCACGTTTTCCACCAGGCGTTCAACGTTACGCCACGACGAGCCACCTTCCATGGCGGCGGCCTCCGCCACCGCCTTCCACTCCGCCGCCTTGGCCCGCTTCTCCTCGCCCAACTCCCCGCCCATCATCTCCTTCACCATCCCGGCGATCGCGCCGCTCTCCACCTTCTCCGGCAGCCGCGCGCCGTTGCCCCAGACCTCGCACAGCTGCCTACAGTTGGTCGTCTGCTCCGCTTTTATGGGCCACCCGAGCACCGGCTTGCCGGCGGCCACCGCCTCCAGCATCGAGTTCCACCCGCAGTGCGAGATGAAGAGCCCCACCGCCGCGTGGCCCAGCACCGCCACCTGCGGGCACCACGCCACCACCATCCCGCCGCCGCGCGCCACCACGTCATGGAGGACCTCCTCCGGGAGCTCGCCACCGTCGACGACCACGTCGGGGCGCCTCACCCACAGGAACGGCGAGCCGCAGCGCGCCAGCCCCAGCGCGAGCTCCAGCGTCTGCGCCGCCGTCATCACGGCGACGCTGCCGAAGTTGACGTACACCACGGAGCTCGTCGGCTTCCCGTCGAGCCATGGCAGGCACCGCGTGTCCTCCTTCCAGATGCTGATGTCCATGGCGGGCGGCGGCGTGTAGGTGGAGGAGGATGAGGAGAGGACGGAGGCGAGTGGGCCCACGGTGTAGATGGGCGGGAGGAAGGCGGCGAGGGCGTCGACGACGTCCTTCTCGAGCTCGTAGAGGGTGTTGAGGATGATGGCGCTAGACGCGGCGGCGCTCGCCATGTGCTCGCGCTGCGTGACGGACACCATGACGTCGTCGGGGTCGGTGGTGTGGCAGAACGCCGGCATGTCCCTCAGCCGCATGTGCTTCATCGCCGGCACCCACTCCAGCGGCGTGTCCAAGTATCCGTTCGTAAAGCAGCTCTCATCTGGAAGAAATCCGAGATCGATCGAGCACTGTCAGCTACAGTGATTTTTTAAATAAAAATCGCCGGCTAAAAGTGAAATATCATATTAGTGGTGACGTGTTTTGGTAGCAGGTAGCAGCGGCTGTAGCCGGAGATTTAAAACTTTGGTTGGATAGCAGCAATGGCGTAGCGACAGTGAAGGCGACATTGTAGATTAAATTAACAAAAAGAGAAAAGATTAAACAAAACTTAACAAGGTACTACCACGTACGCACCTTTAAGAGGGACGAGGCCTCGTCTGATGAGCTCGCCGTAGTGGAGGTAGCCCATGAGGCCACATGCGGAGGCGGTGAAGAACTGGACCTCGGGGACGCCGAGCTCCCGGGCGACGGCGGGCGCGAAGGGCATGACGACGTCGGCGACGACGCAGGTGACCGGCGGCGCGCCGCCGTCCGTCTCGGCCTCGGCGGCGAGCCGCGCAAGCAGCGCGCGGAACGGAGCGGGGCAGTTGCGGCGCAGGGCGTCGACGAGCGCCGCCGTGTCGTGCTGCGGCGAGGAGAGCGGGATGCCGTCGTCGATGACCTCCACGCGGAACGACGGCGAGGTGGCGGAGGAGGGGAGGACGGCGGCCTCGCCCTTGGCGAGGACGAGGCGGCGGTAGTTGAAGTGGGTGTGGACGAAGGTGACGTGCGCGCCGCGGGCGTGGAGGAGGCGGGCGAGCTGCAGGAGTGGAGCCACGTGGCCCTGCGCCGGGAAGGGGACCAGCACTAGGTGCGGCGCGGCGGTGCCCATGGCGGCTGCGAGCGCTGGCGACTTGGGGGTGGGTGGGGTGGGGGGGGGGGGGGTTCTATTGGACGGCCGCTTGGAATGGTAGCTGCAGTGGCTGGAGCGAGCGGGTGGGCAGCGTGGAAATCTCGCTCGATACGAGTAGTGTCCCAGGCTCCCAGCAACCGGAGCGAGGCTTTGAGATGGAGCAAGCATGGAACATCGATACCCGGACCGGAAGAGCACGCCCATGAGGCTTATGAACCATCATTGTATCAATAATTGATGGTCCTACTTCTTGCTCATAGTTTTGTACAATGCGGCTAGCGATTAGTCCTATCCGATCCCTTCTTCATTACAAATATCTCCATCTGTCTGTCGGTTTTTGCACACTTTTTTTTTTCTAATGGGGCATCGCCCTCCGGTAGCTCTCATGAGCGTCTCCTAGTCCTAGTATCCCGGTAACCGTATCTGGATTTTGTTTTTCTGATGGTCATGTACTAATCAGCATAAACAGAAAGCCACATCGATGACCGCAGCTATACCATACCGATGAATGATGAATGATGACGATGATGATTACCGAGTCCACCAGGATCCCCAGCTCCAGAACCTGCACGGCCACTAAATTATCAGTCATAGTTATCGATTAATAAATAATTACAAAAATCAAGTGGATCGAAGCATCTCTGGGGCTCTGGTTTTTTATATATATTCTGGATCTGGGGCTCTGTTGTGCGGCCGAGGAAGAAGAAATTGTTTTGTTCCTCTTGTCTAGTACATCAGGATGGTCTGCCTATAGCACGAAATGGCATCACTACCATTGGCTGCAGCATCTACCTCGACTATGCTAGGCAGTCCAGCTTCCAACGATTCTCCCTATAATCCTTGATGACCCCTAACTCCAACACCTAAGAGCAAGATTAATAATATAATCCGTTGCTGCCTGTATATATTTTTACAGTCCACCTCTTAGCCTACTCGTATAGTGGTTAGGGCTTCATCATAATTACATGGCACACATGTCTGTCACACAGATTTTCTTGATTCTTGTGGCTGAGCGGGCTGCAAACTTACACAACCCACCTCTTCTCTCTCATCTATTCTCTCTTATCCACATCAACATTTAGCCTTCTCCCAGCCCACTGTTATACTTACTCTAAGTGCCCTCAGTCGCTAACTTTCAATTCGCATGATGATTATTGAACGAAGGAGTCACGCGATTCTAGTGATTTGGAATCTAAGTAGGCATCTTTCGAGTTATTATTTGTGAAGCGGTGCTAGATAGGGAGACGTTGCTTGGCCATTCAGTTGTCACTCCCCAAACATAGGCCATGAGAGTGGTGCAAAAAAAATGAGGCTTTGGATTGACTACCATGTGTTTTATTACTTGAAACTTTATTTATTATTCTTCTTCTTCAATACAATATGATTTATAGTACTGTGTAGCTCTCCCATGTATTGAAGAAAAAAAAGCGAATATAAACAGTCGCGTTAAGATCAATTGAGCTGGCCTGCAGTGATATGGTGTGAGCTCGTCTTTGAGACTATCAGAGAACACGCCACGTTGAACAACACAAATGATATGGCCATATGGGGGAGATCGATATGATCCAGACCCCTCGCGTACCACGCTTTTCAGATCGCTAGTACTCTTCCTGCAGAAACTATCTGCGCCCATTTGCCACCATATATTTGTGACAGCCACCCACGGATTGATGAGCAGCTAGAGTAGTTGAGTTCGTGGACGTGATGTCGCTCTGCTGCCGCCCATATGTACAGCTAGCACAGGACAGAGAACATGCTTCATTGCTTCAAATTATCTAGTATTATTTTAGTTTGGATATTTGGCAGAGATCAAGAAGTTTGACATTCCAGCGTTCTGACCTTGTAAAAAAATTAATAATCAGCAGGGCATTGGTGTACCTCATTAGCTACTTCCCTAGTTTTTTTTTTAAAAAGAAACTAATGCCGTACACCACCCTGCACAGTCCATATATGATGCAGTATATCAGTTACGCGCAAATAATAGTGATAACAGCAAGATCTAGTAGATTACTCATCCTCGTTATCAATAAAAATTGTTGTTCGAAGGAGAGAATGTGCTCCAGCAGATTAATATTCCCATCCTCATTACCGATTTTATTTTTTGGTAAATATCAAAATATACTTCCCTACTGCTCATATGTAGGTGATTCAATTCTCTTATCTACTCCCTCTGTCCTAGAAATACTCTAGCAATATAAGGATGGATTAAGAAATCGCTTAGGACATGTTTGGATCAATTTAGTCCTTGGACTAAAACTTCAGTTGTTCAGGGAAAACTAAACTTCAGTCCTATCCTGTTTGGAAGGAAGGACTAAAAGAGACTAAAGACCATTAAAACAATTATACAAAGACCATGTCACCCTTTTTCGCCGGGTGGGCACTAGGCCATATGGGGGAAAGAATGCTTAGACTAAAGGCTTTAGTCCCCATTTAGTCTCTCTGTTTGGAGCTTAGAGACTAACAAGTGACTAAAAGGAGGGGGCTAAAGTTTAGTCCATAGGATCCAAACATGTCCTATGTTTTCCTATTTATTAACCATATTGACACTATTTTGTTCTTACATGCACATGCACATACTATATAAATAGTATATAAGGTAAGATGACTTTTTTTTGACAAAAATTGAATCTAAAATAATTTGTTTTTTTGGGACAAATGGATTATGTCCTTTTGTAGTGAATGAAGCCAAAGGAAAAGAAAGTAGTTATTGGTAAGGAGGAGAAAACATACTTTAGTAACAGGATCCCTGCACCTGGGACATGAGAGAGGGAGAGAGTAACAGGAATCCGGCCTTGACAATGGCTGGGAATTGTGGGGATGCCAGTGAATCCGGTTAGGAAAAAAGTGGAAAAGAAAGCGATCTCATGGGATCTTGCTCCTCCATGGCAGGCCATAGCAAGATTTTTTTAGAAAGGGAATGTATTTCAATATTCTAGCCTCTACATCGACAAATGCATGCAGCTGTCCATTATTACAAAACAAATGACAGGTTTGACCTTATTCACAAGACATGCAGCTGTCCATTATTACAAAACAAATGACAGGTTTGACCTTATTCACAAGAAAAACAGATGACATCCCCAAGCACATGACATCCCCAAGCAAACTGGGGTCACTCCTTTTGTAGCATGGCCTAGAAACGGATCATGTGTGTTTCTGTGAAGATAACCAGTCTAGGAGTAAAAGCTCATGTATGGTTAAAAACCACATCACTTCTACATAGCTAAAGTGCCCCCAACAAGGGCACATGTTCCCACTAAAATATTGTACTTTAACTTCTTCTCCACCCAAGGTAGCCTGTCATAAAAAATATGATTTATACTCAAGGAGGAGTGATGTTGAAAGAAATTTATACAATTCTCCAAATAAACTTAGCTACGTGACAATCGGAAAAAAGATGTTGAATGGTTTCATCCATATTACAAAAATAACACTTGAAAATTCATTTCCGTTGTCTTTTTGCTAAACTATCCTTAGTGAGAACGATACTTTTTATTAAGTACCAAATAAAATGTTTATTTTTATGGGCGACTTTAATTTCCAGATAACATGATTTCGTCTCGCAACGTTAGGTGCAGCAAGCGAGCTATAGATAAAACACATTGTAAACTTCCTATTTGTTGCAAAGTCCATAAAAAATGTCCTTTTGATCATATAATTGCGTATGCATAACTTTGGCCACCAGCTGCTGCCATGCTATTAAGTTATGACCTGCTAAGGATCTTCTAAAGGCTGCTTTTGATCATGTTTAACCTTCATAAGGCCAGACCAAAAAATAGAATCACCAGGCATTTATTCAACTTGCATGATTGTTTTATATCTCAAGTATTTGTTCCAAAGAATTTTCTGCCAAACCCCATCCTCATTAATGAGTTTGAATAACCATTTGCTAAGTAAACAATTGTTTTGAGGTTCTAGGTTTAAAATGCCAAGTCCTCCTGAAAGGATCAAGATGTCTAAGAGGGGGGAGGGTGAATGAGGCTTCTACAAAATTTTAAGCAATAAAACAATCCTATGCAATAAGCCAATTCACCCCATGTGCCTACCAGTGTGATTTGTGCCTAACTAGTGTTGAAAAGAGTTTTGCAACATAGTTCCAATCCTACTCTAACATGGCAAGTCTAGAAATAGAAATGCGGAAAGTAAACTTGCTCAAAGTAAAGAGAAGAGTAGGAAGCCGATTTTTCCCGAGGTATCGAGGAGTCGGCAACTCCCCCTAGTCCTCGTTGGAGCACCCGTGCAAGGGTATAGCTCCCCCTTGATCCGTGCAAGGATCAAATGCTCTCGTAGGGGATATCCATTTCCCACTCCGGGACGGCGGATTCCAAACCGTGTACACCTTCTTGGGGCTTCACACAATCTCCACGTGAGCTCCCAAGATCAAAACACCACCAAGCCGTCTAAGTGATGCTGAATCACCAAGAGTAACAAGCCAAAGATCTTCACTTGACCTACACTAGACCAAGAGCTAGATGGATGCACACTTGCTACTCTCAAGCACTAAAGCGAGTCCTTAATCTTCACAAGACCAAGAACACTAATCAAACCAAGTGCCTCTCTTGCCCTCAAACACTCCCCAACAACAGCTGGATGAACAGTGAAACTCATATGGCAAGAGAGTCTTCAAGGGGTGAGTGAAGGGGTATAAATAGATCCCACTCAAAATCCAACCATTATGCAATTCGCAGAGCCGCCGACTAATTCGATGGTCACACCGTCAAATCAGTAGACGCCCTCTTTCCATTCAAACTTTGAACAGTGCAACGGCTAGTTCCCTCATCGACTATTTCGACGCTTACCCCGTCGAAACAGTTGATGCTACCCAGTGACATCCGCCACAAAATCTTCACAAAGATCAGAGACCGTCGACTCATTCGACGCAACTGTCGTCGAATAAGTCGACGCGACTCAGAGCCATGCACACTGGGGACTTCACATCTTCAAGCACCACCGACTAATTCGACGCTTACCTCGTCAAATCAGTCGGTGCTACACAGAATGTTGTGCCAGCTACTGGGTGGAAACCAGGGGCCATCGACTGATTCGATTGTCTCACCGTCGAATCAGTCGGTGCTACCTAGAGCGCTGCGCCAACTTCTGAGAGAAAACCAGGGGCCATCGACTAATTCGACGGTCTCACCGTCGAATCAGTCGACGCCTCTGAGTTTTGTGCGGTCATCTTCTCTTTTGAAGTCGAAACTCGTCCAATTCAATTTCTTTGAGTTTCCTAACTTCTCGAGGGCTTCAACATAGCTACCTAGCACTAGATTTCACAAGTGTGCACCACACCTAACTTCTAGTCGTGCCTAGGTCAAGATACCAAACTTTGACCCCCTTTATAGTACGGCCAAAGGAAAACAAAGACCTAAACTAATCTAAGTGCCTCTCACCAGCCAAACGGCACTTAGAACTAGCTTATCCTTAATCTTCGAGCATATCCTTTGCACCAATACAATCATTCTCAAATGATGGGGGCCATGAATACCGTGAAAGCCCATCATTGCACTAACTTAAGAATTACCGCTGCAACACACACGTTAGCCGCAATGATTATGTTGTCATTAATCGCGAAAACTGAATTAGGGGCCTAGATGCTCTTTCAATCTCCCCGCTTTTTAGTGATTGATGACAACACAACCTCTAGAAGGATATGAGAAAAGAAAATTGAGGTAAAACAACAGTAAGAAGGCTTGAATTGTATGAACTTGAATATGAAAGTGGAAGCATGAGAGTTAGTTCATCCAAAACAAGATAAGCAAAGCGCATAAGAGATATGAAAAGAGATAATCAAGCACTTAACAAGCATATGAGAGAGACATGACATGAGATAGTATTAACAAAAACACATGTCAAACACATAGAGTTCCATGGGTAGCATAACAAGCATCACATATATAAACAAGTGCACAAAAGAAATATGATGCATGAAGTTCACTCAAAGAGCCAAAAGCCTATGCTACCCAAGCTCCCCCTAACTCTCATATCGCACTCTCTCCCCCTTTGGCGTCAAGCACCAAAAACTAAGCGTCGGAAGCCGGAGGAGTGCTCGCAGGTGGATCCTGGGACACTGAAGAGGGAGGAGCCGACACGAACGACTGCTGAAACATGGAGACTAAACGCAGCTGAGCTTGATGAGCAGCACTGATAGGATCTACCGAAGGAATCGAAGACGTGACAGGGGTCGGAGCACCGGTGATCTCAGAGTAGCTCGCCTCGAGGTGACTGGACTCTGTAGTAGTGATAGGAGCGGTCTCTGTCAACACAACAGTCACTGGAGGGGTGCTCACGAACTGACTCACAAAGGCAGACGTCGGAGACTGAAATTCCACCTCAGGTACTAGTGTCTCGGACGTCACAGGAGGAGGAGCAGCCATGGACGGACTCGGAGGTCGGAGCGGACTGAACTGAGCCATGGGTCGAAGTGGACTGAAAGCTGGAAGTGGTGGTGGTGCAATCGACCCTGGCACTGGCTGACCAAGCTGAGCAGGAGTAGGATATCCAGCCATAGGGACAGCGGGCAGAGGAATCTGAGGAGGCTGAACACCGGTGGCCTGGTAAAGGTATTGGAGCTGAAACTAGAACATCTCAGACTGTCGGCGCTGCTGCTCAACTAGGAACTGGAAGCGTTCCTCTACACGTTGCTCTCGCTGCTCAGCTCTGGCATTTGTAGCAATAAGAGACTCAGCCAGAAGACGTACAGTGGCTGTCAACTGACTGAGCTCAGACGAGGTGGCTGGAGCTGGAGTGGGCTCTGCTGGAGCAGCTAAAGGTTCCTCAAACTCTGGAGGAGCAGAACCTGATCCATCGGCCTCTGCATCATGAGCACGTGGTGGTATCAGAGGCATGGGGACATACTCCTCATCAGTAGAATCATCCTCTAAGATGAGGATCATCTGAACACCCTCTAGGCCTGCATCGTGCTCTTCCTCAACTCCTCATCCTCAGCAGCAAACTCTGCACGCTGTTCAGGAGTGAACTGCTGTTGGGCAGCTGAAAGGATCAAGATGCCTTAGAGGGGGGGTGAATTAGGCTTTTACAAAATTGTAAGCAATAAAACAATCCTATGCAATAAGCCAATTCACCCCACAGAAGTGTGGTTTGTGCCTAGCTAGTGTTGAAAAGAGTTTAGCAACCTAGTTCCAAACCTACTCTAACATGGCAAGTCTAGGAATAGAAATGCGGAAAGTAAACTTGCTCAAAGTAAAGAGAAGGAAGCCGATTTTTCCCAAGGTATCGAGGAGTCGGCAATGCCCCCCTAGTCCTCGTTGGAGCACCCGCATAAGGGTATAGCTCCCCCTTGATCCGCGCAAGGATCAATTGCTCTCGTAGGGGATATCTATTTCCCACTCCGGGACGGCGGATTCCAAACCGTGTACACCTTCTTGGGGCTTCACACAATCTCCACGTGAGCTCCCAAGATCAACACCACCAAGCCGTCTAGGTGATGCTGAATCACCAAGAGTAACAAGCCAAAAATCTTCACTTGACCTACACTAGACCAAGAGCTAGATGGATGCATACTTGCTACTCTCAAGCACTACAGAGAGTCCTTAATCTTCACAAGACCAAGAACAGCAATCAAACCAAGTGCCTCTCTTGCCCTCAAGCACTTCCCGACAGCAGCAGGATGAACGGTGATTTTTGTGTGGCAAGAGAGTCTTCAAGGAGTGAGTGAAGGGTTATAAATAACCCCCACTCAAAAACCAACCGTTATGCAATTCGCAGAGCCGTCAACTAATTCGGTGGTGACACCGTCGAATCAGTCGACGCTCGCTTTCCATTCAAACTTTGAACAGTGCAACGGCTAGTTCCCTCACCGACTAATTCGACTCTTGCACCGTCGAATCAGTCGATGCTACCCAGAGTCATGCGCCACATATTCTGCACACAGATCAGAGACCATCGACTTATTCGACGCCACAGCCGTCGAATCAGTTGATGCTACTCAGAGCCATGCACTCTGGGTTCTTCACATCTTCACGCACCGTCGACTAATTCAATGGGTAAACCGTCGAATCAGTCAACACTACATAGAACACTGCACCACCATCTGGGTGAAAGTGAGGGCCATCGACTAATTTGATGGACGCACCACCGAATCAGTCGACGTGGCTCAGAGAGCTGTGCCAAGGTTTGTGTGAGAAAACCAGGGGCCATCGACTAATTCGTTGGTGCCTTAGCACCCCGTCAAAATAGTCGATGCCTCTGAGTTTTGTGCAGTCTTCTCTTTCGAGGCCGAAACTCGTCCAATTCAACTTCTTTGAGTTTCTTAACTTCTCAAGGGCTTCAATGCAGCTACCTAGCACTAGATTTCATAAATGTGCACCACACCTAACTTCTAGTCTTGCCTAGGTCAAGATACCAATCCTCGACCCCTCTTAATAGTACGGCCAAAGGAAAACAAAGACCTAAACTACTCTAAGTGCCTCTCATCATCCAAACGGCACTTAGAACTAGCTTATGCTTAATCTTCGAGCATATCCTTTGCGCCAAAACAATCATTCTCAAATGATGGGGGCCAAGAATACCGTGAAAGCCCATCATTGCACTAACTTAAACTTTGCCTCTACAAAACACTTGTTAGTCGCAATGATTATGTTGTCATTAATCGCCAAAACCGAATTAGGGGCCTAGATGCTCTTTCAATCTCCTCCTTTTTGGTGATTGATGACAACACAACCTCTAAAAGGATATGAGAGAAGTAAAAAGAGGTAAAAAGCGATAAATTAACTTGAATTGCATGAACTAATAAAGGATGTTGGAAGCGAAGCACATAGTTCATACAAGACAAGATGATCACTAGCGCAGAAAGGATAAGGTATTGAAAAACATAAGCGCACATAAGATGTGAGAGACATGACATGAGATATATATATATAACCAAAAGCACATGTCAAGCACAGAGTTTTGGAAAGCATAGAGCAGCTCAAGAGCATCATACATATAAACAAGTGCACAAATGAAATATGATGCATGAGTTCAGACAAAGATCCAAAAGTCTATGCTACCCAAGCTCCCCCTATCTCTCATATCGCACTCTCTCCCCCTTTGTCACCAAGCACCAAAAGACTAAACATCAGAGGTCGGAGGAGTGCTCGCAGGCGGGTCCTGAGACGAGGAAGGAACTGAGGTCGAGACTGTCTACTAAAACATGGAGACAAAGAGTTGTTGAGCCTGATGAGCCTCACTGACTAGATCAACTGGCCCAGTCGAGGTCGGCGCTGACAGAGTAGGTGCACCAGTGATCTCTGAGTAAGAAGCCTCAAGGTGACTCGACTCTATAGTAGTGATCGGAGCGGTCTCTGTCATCACAACAGTCACAGGAGGCGAGCTCACGTACTGACTCACAAAAGCTAACGTCGGAGACTGGAAAGCTATAGATATCTCTGGCACAGGAGTCTCTGAAGTCACCGGAGCAGGCCGTAGAGGGCTCTGAGGTCGAAGGGGACTGAATTGTGCCATAGCATGAAGCGGACTGAAAGTGGGAAGTGGTGGAGGAGCTAACGACCCAGGCACAGTTTGACCAAGCGGAGGAGAAGTAGGGTATCCTGCCATAGGGACTGCGGGCAGAGGCACCTGAGGAGGCTGAACGCCGATAGCCTGGTAGAGATACTGGAGCTGGAACTGAAACATCTCAGACTGTCGACGCTGCTGCTCAACGAGAAACTGGAAGCGCTCCTCTGCATGCTGCTCACACTGCTCTGCTCTGGCGTTTGTAGCAATGAGGGACTCAGCTAGCAAACAAACTGTAGCAGTAAGCTGACTCAGCTTAGATGAAGCAGCAGAAGTAGGAGCGGACTCTGCTGAAGCAGCTGAAGGACCCTCAGACTCTGGAGGAGCAGATCTGGAACCACCGGCCTCAGCATCATGAGCACGTGGTGGCATTGGAGGCACGGGGACATACTCCTCATCAGTAGACTCATCCTCTGAACTAGGAATCGTCTGAACACCCTCAAGGCCTGCATCCTGCTCGACCTTCCTCAACTCCTCATCCTGAGCTGCAAACTCTGCCCTCTGCTCAGGAGTGAACTGCTGCTGGGCAGCCACTAGGGCTCTCTGACCACGACACTTGTCTCCAATCTTGGCTGGCCTGTAGTCTGGGAAGGTGGTCTTTAACTTGGACCACTCCTCAACTGAGTTCATGAAGAGATCAGCTCCGGCTTCCCTGTTGTGGTGACCAATGCTAGTAGCCAAGATGTAAGAAATGATATGTGAGTATGGCATGAATCAGCCCATCCTGATACTCTCAGTGATCACATCCTCTATCTCACAGAGCAGAAAATCAACCAAGTCAAACTGCTGCTGCCTGAGAATATAAGCAAGAGTCCACTGCTGCAGCACTGTAATCCCATCCCTGTTGCCTGTCCCAGGTAAGATAGTACGGCGAAGGAGTTCAAGAAGCAGGATGCCAACAGGTGTCAGATCAGCTGGGTGACACTCTGACAGGGCGGTGAACGGAGACCTAAAAGCTGGAGAGACCATCTCGTAGTTAGGTGTGCGAATCCTGGTAGACCGAGGACGGCGAGGGGCCCAACACCAGGGTAAGCAAGCTCATGGAGCCTAGTCTCAACTGCCGCCGAGCGAAGAATCATCTCAAGATCTGCACGCTCAATCTGGATGTCTCTGCCTCTGAACATGCACCTGATGTACTCGTGATCTGGATACACCCAGGCTGAAGCATAGAACACTCTGACAACACCCTCGTCGTAGTGTCCTGGAAGTGAAAGCACAAACTGAAGTCCTGGGTGGTGAGCGAAGAGCTGGCGGATCTGATCCTCAGTCATATCAATAGCCTGAGTCATCAGAGAAGTCACCATCCTTCTGTGAGGGAATAGAGTCATCCTCGAGCGAGTGTAAGCCTGATAGAACTTCTGCTGACGTGAGGTCCAGAAGAGACTGCCTTTCTTTGTGCGACGTACAGTAGGATACCACCTCTCCAAACTCCGAATCCTGAGACGCCAGATCTTGGTAGTAGAGGCCTTGAGAAGCTCCTCGACATCTGGCTCAGATTCAAAACTCAAGCTCTCATCCTCTGCAGCTTCCTCTTCTTCTGCAATCTTGGCAAAGATCTCATATGAGTCAACAATCTGGAGCTTATGGACCCTGGGCTTGCGAGTGCGACGAGTGACTGTCTTCTTTGAGCGACCAGAAGCAGTACGAGCTGAGGAAGGAGGAGGTGAAGAGCTAGCTGGAGCCTCAGAGATACTGGCAGGCATAGTAGAGCTGGCAGGTGCTTCTGTGGAACTGGCAGACACCGGAAAAGTGACAAGAGGGTCTGACACCTGAGGAGCCCTCGGAGCATGAACCTGTGCACGAGTCCTCCCAGACCGATGAAGCGGAGGCGGTGAAGGACCCTCTGGAGCATCCGGTGACCCTGACTGGTCAACAATATGGAACTGACTAGCTGGCTGAGCTCTCCCTGACTCGATATCCTCATGAGCCTGAGCAACTCGAAGAACGGTCTGCTACTCTGGAGATAGGCCTGAAGCTATCCGACGCTTCTTCGGCTGCTGCTTGGCAACCTTCTTTCCCTTTGCTTTGTCTCTGGCTGGATCTGAAGGAGGTCTATCATCATCACCTGCACCATTGCTAGAACCCACAACACGAGTCATATTTCCAGAACCTCTCAGCAGATAAGAAATCCCACACAGTGTCAAGAACCTCGACAAGGCTTTGCCTTGCTGTCTAGAGAAAGAACCCGAGGCTTTGCCTCAAGCACTGCTACTGCCACTGATTTTGCACATTGTCACTGAGTCTCTGAAAGCAGCTCTGTCTCAACAAACACCTGCTCACACAAAATAGAAAAGATATATAGGGTATAACTAATTAGAAAGAGATCCTAGAAAGCATGAAGTAGATAAGAGCTTAGACATATGGCTATCCTAAGATATGATTAAATGTAGCTCTCATTAATCCGGATAAATCATATAAATTCTACTCATGAACACATAGAGCATTGGCAAGGTGCTTAGGAACAAGATTTTAGTTCGAATTTCAAGTTTTTGACCAAAATTTCAAAAATTTAATTCAAAATTTCCTTCTCTCTAGGGTTATAGATCCAAAGAGCATAGAGAGAAGGGAAAGGAGAGGGAGAAAGTACCTTGCTCGGAATCGAGAGAAGAGAAGCACCAAGGGACGACCACAAGCTCGAGGTGGACCACTCCACCGGCGGCAATGGCGGCTAGCGGCGGCGGTGGTTGGTGGCGGCGGCGCTATGGTTAGGGCGTGGGCGCTTGGCAGCGTGGGAGGAGGTGGCACTGGAGGTCGTGTGGAGGCGGTGACGCTTGGAGGAGGTGCAGGGCGGCGAGGGCGCGCGCTGGGGCAGGCAGAGGCGCGTGCGGCTGCGAGGGCAGCAGGCGGGAGCGCTGGCGGCAGAGGGAGAAGGCGCGTGCGTGAGGGAGTGAAGGTGGAAGAAGCGTCTGACGAGTGGGGTCCCTCGAGCAGCGGCAGCTAGGGTTAGAAAGAAAAGGACGGTTCCGATCGAACGGTTTTGAATCAACGGCTCAGATTGCGACGAGTTGATGAACCGTCGACAAATTCGATGCTTGCAGAAGCTGGCGTCGAAATAGTCGACGGTCAGCAGAACCGAGCGCATAGGAAAAACACAGTTGTCGATTGGTTCGACGCTAGAAAGAGACAGCCGTCGCATTAGTCGATGGCGTCGACTGATTCGTCGTTGTGAAGATAATTGCGTCGACGCTCCTGCAACAAGGATTTTTCGAGGAATTTTTCGAGGAATTTTGTTGTCTCAAGTCCAAATATCCAAAGAGAGGCAAGTAAATATGATTCTTGGACAGGACAAACGAACCTCTCTCAAACGCTCATTTCAAAATATTTTTATATATGGTCAAGTGGCTTAACATAATTTTGAAAATGAAAACCAACGCCAAAGCACCGGAGGGCACCAACACCTAGAGAGAGCACAAGGGGATGATGAAAGCAGTCCATGCTCCCCCTAAATGTATGCACAGCCAAATGCCAACAAAATGACTAAAAGAACACAATGCAAGATGCATGCAAGTGCATAGACAAGAATTTAAAGCGAGAATTTAAATCTATCTTGCCAAGTTTGAGCCCTTTGCAAGCTTGCTCATGGTGAGCCTCTCCCATGTCTAGAGCAACCTAATTTCCTTCGGCTCTAACCAACCCTAGCTCACCACTATCTTGCGAAAGTTAGACAAGCACCTAATGCATATCTGATATATTACACATGATATGCAAAAACAACTCTAGCAACTATTTTTTTTGAGTTTTTCAAGCATATCTATATACAAACAAGGAAGAGCATACTAGGTGAAGTTGGAGAAGTCAACCACATTGATCTCATTCCGCAAGTTGCAAGACCTATTTTCATCCAAAAGCTTTGTGAAGATATCCGCCAACTGATCATCCGTCCTCACACCATGCAAAGATATATCATCCTTAGCTATATGATCTCTAATGAAGTGGTGACGGATATCTATGTGCTTGGTACGTGAGTGTTGGACAGGGTTATTGGCAAGCTTTACCGCACTCTCATTGTCACAAAGCAAGGGTACACTCCTAAGAACTAGGCCGTAGTCTAGGAGTGTTTGAGTCATGTAAAGGAGTTGTCCACAACAAGAGCCGGCGGCAATGTACTCGGCCTCGGTGGTTGAAAGAGCCACACTATTTTGCTTTTTGGAGGACCAAGAGACTAGCGACCTACCAAGCAATTGGCACCCACTGGAAGTGCTTTTACTATCCACTTTGTAACCCGCATAATCCACATCGGAATAGCCAACGAGTTCAAAGTGTGCTCCTTTAGGATACCAAAGGCCAATGCTTGGTGAATATTTGAGATATCTAAAGATCCTTTTCACGGCCTTAAGCTGTGCTTCTTTGGGGTTGGCTTGAAAGCGAGCACACATACAAACACTAAACATGATATCGGGCATAGATACGATAAGGTAAAGTAGACTTCCCATCATAGTACGGTAAAGAGTTTGGTCTACCGGCTTACCTCCCTTATCAAGGTCGAGATGCCCATTGGTTGCCATGGGGGTCTTGATGGGCTTGCAATGTTCCATCTTGAAGCGCTTGAGAAGTTCCTTGGTATATTTCTCTTGACATATAAAGGTGCCTTCTTCAAGTTGCTTGATTTGAAATCCAAGGAAGAAAGTAAGTTCACCAATCATTGACATCTCAAATTCCCTTGACAACATTTCACCAAATTGTTTGCATATTTCTTCATTTGTTGAGCCAAAGATAATGTCATCCACATAGACTTGGCAAACAAAGAGCTCGCCATTCTCCTTCTTGGTGAAGAGAGTAGTATCAACCTTCCCAATCTTGTATCCCTTGGCAATGAGAAAATCCCGAAGATGCTCATACCAAGCCCTAGGAGCTTGTTTGAGTCCATAGAGTGCCTTGGATAGCCTGTACACATGATTGGGGTTGTATGGATCTTCAAAGCCCGATGGTTGTTCTACATATACTTGTTCATTGATGTACCCATTAAGGAAAGCACTCTTGACGTCAATTTGATAGAGTTTCATATCATGACAAGAAGCATAAGCAGGAGAATACGGATTGCCTCTAATCTACCTACCGGAGCAAAAGTCTCTCCAAAGTCAAGTCCTTCTATTTGAGAAAAATTCTTTGCAACCAACCTTGTCTTGTTCCTCACAACATTTCCTTGGTCATCTTGCTTGTTTCTAAACACCCACTTAGTTCCAATCACTCTAGCATTGCTTAGCCTCTCCACCAAAGTCCATACATTATTCCGGGTGAAATTATTGAGTTCTTCATGCATTGCATTCACCCAATTTGGATCAATCAAGGCTTCTTCAACTTTGGATGGCTCCTTCTTTGAGACAAAGGAGAAGCACTCACAAAACATTGCTTATTGATTCTTTGATCTTGTCATGATTTTTTTGGTGGAGCTTCCAATGATGAGATCCTTGGGATGAGCTTGAATTCTTGGATTATGTTTTCTAGGTGGTTGTTCTTGAGGAGCACTTGGAGCATCAACATTTTAAGCTTAGCCTCTACCTCTTCTTGTGAAATGTGAACATCTTCATGAGGAAGTGGTGTGTCATCTTCATTGTTCTTGCTTTCATCCACATCCCCTGCAACACACACGTTAGTCGCAATGATTATGTTGTCATTAATCGCCAAAACCGAATTAGGGGCCTAGATGCTCTTTCACCTCCTTGGTGTTTTGGTTTACATAAAATTCACCATTTGGTCAATTTATATTTCTTCTTATGCCGATTGCTTTGTCAAAATATCTTGATCTATAATAGTCAAGTTTCTTTAGGCGATAGCACCATAGGAAAGAGAATGACGATTCAACTCTCTTCATTGGCGTCCTTATTTTTTTTAAAAAAAACTCTCCATGACGCTGCTGGCCGCACGATGGAAGGATTGAGGACTGGCTTGTACACTGCCACTACCGGTTGCCGCGCGGGCGATGGTCGTCGCGACCACTCACGTACGAACACAAGTTTCTGAGTATATCGATTCCGACACTCACTGTGCAGGGAAGAAACACCATGGAAACTATAGTCAAAGGTCCCCACTCTGGCTTAGTTAATAGAATAATACTATGAATCATTTCTCCATAAGATGAAGTCATATGTCCATAAAATAAGGCCTCCTTGAATAGAGGAAAGACATAGGATTCTAGTATGTATGGATTCGGTACATATAGCGATTTTTGATTCATAGGAAATGGGCCACACGAAAATTAAAAAGAAAAGTTCCTATCCCATCGATTTTATAGGAAAAATCCATATGAAAAACATCCACCACACCTCATTAGAAATTTTCCGTGCACAAGAAACGAGGGCAAACAAGAGATAAAATGGTTGCAGCTGGTACCTAATCCTTTACGGAGCCGAAGCATGTTGCATTAAATTAACAAAAAAAAATGTTCCTATGATTCCTTTAAAATTCATGAGTTCTTCTTCTTCCTACGCATATCCTTGCATGATTTCTTTAATTTTGATTCCTTTATTTTGCTTGTACGTAGGAGTATGTGTTTTATTCTATTAGTCCGTTTATTTATATTTCAATATTTTTCCTAGTCGTGTGTTGTTTCAAAGGAGGCCTAAAGAAGTGACATAAAGTTGCTTGGACTGGGCATAGAAGCGTTGACATAGAAATGACTGAAATTGTTCACAGGCCCCACGGTGACAGAATTAAAGTCAGGACACACTGCTCTTCCAAGCCACTCGGGCCCACCCTCCCAGCCGCTGCCCAATTAAGAAAAAAAAAACACAACACGAGCGCCATAGCACTCCGTCCACGCTTCCCTCCCCGCGCCCCCACACCACGCAGTAACTGACTCATCGCCCCCGCGCGCGTCCGGCAGCAGAGCAGAGTCGTCGTCTAGCTCAAGCCACGGCGATGACCGCCCCGAGCGTCGCCGCCACGGGCACCGCCGCGCCTCCGCCTCCGCCGCCGCCGCTGCACCTAGTGGTGGTCCCCTTCCCGGCGCAGGGCCACGTGGCGCCACTCCTGCAGCTCGCTCGCCTCCTCCACGCCCGCGGCGCGCACGTCACCTTCGTCCACACCCACTTCAACTACCGCCGCCTCGTCCTCGCCAAGGGCGAGCCCGCCGTCCACCCCTCGACCTCGCCGTCGTTCCGCGTCGAGGTCATCGACGACGGCATCCCGCTCTCCTCGCCGCAGCACGACATCCCGGGGCTCGTCGACGCCCTCCGCCGCAACTGCCCCGCCCCGTTCCGCGCCCTGCTGGCGCGGCTCGCCGCCGAGGCGGACGGCGGCGCGCCGCCGGTCACCTGCGTCGTCGCCGACGTCGTCATGCCCTTCGCCCCCGCCGTCGCTCGGGAGGCCGGCGTCCCGGAGGTCCAGTTCTTCACCGCCTCCGCTTGTGGCCTCATGGGTTACCTCCACTACGGCGAGCTCGTCCGACGTGGCCTCGTCCCTCTCAAAGGTAGCTATCAGACTTGCCAAACTCTTTTTTATTATAATCTTTTTTTTCTCCTTTTAATTTATTTACCATCTCGTCACCTATCACTATCGTGCTTTCCGAATCTCCGGCCGGCTATAGCCACCGCTGTGATAAGATATTCCACTTTTAGCCGGCGACTTTTATTGAATCACTGTAGCTAACAGTGCTCGATCGATCTTGGCTTTCTTCCAGATGAGACCTGCTTTACGAACGGATACTTGGACACGCCGTTGGAGTGGGTGCCGGCGATGAAGCACATGCGGCTGAGGGACATGCCGGCGTTCTGCCACACCACCGACCCCGACGACGTCATGGTGTCCGTCACGCAGCGCGAGTACATGGCGAGCGCCGCCGCGTCTAGCGCCATCATCCTCAACACCCTCTACGAGCTCGAGAAGGACGTCGTCGACGCCCTCGCCGCCTTCCTCCCGCCCATCTACACCGTGGGCCCACTCGCCTCTGTCCTCGCCTCCTCATCCTCCACGCCGCCGCCGGCCATGGACATCAGCATCTGGAAGGAGGACACGCGGTGCCTGCCGTGGCTCGACGGGATGCCGGCGAGCTCCGTGGTGTACGTCAACTTCGGCAGCGTCGCCGTGATGACGTCGGCGGAGGCGAGGGAGTTCGCCGTGGGGCTCGCTCGCTGCGGCTCGCCGTTCCTGTGGGTGAGGCGCCCCGACGTGGTCGACGGCGAGGAGGCGGCGCCGCTACCGGAGGAGGTGGTCGACGCGGTGGCGTGCGGCGGCGGGATGGTGGCGGCGTGGTGCCCGCAGGCGGCGGTGCTGGGGCACGCGGCGGTGGGGCTCTTCGTGTCGCACTGCGGGTGGAACTCGATGCTGGAGGCGGTGGCCGCCGGCAAGCCGGTGCTCGGGTGGCCGATGATCGCCGAGCAGACGACCAACTGCAGGCAGGTGTGCGAGGTCTGGGGCAACGGCGCGCGGCTGCCGGAGACGAAGGTGGAGAGCGGCGCGGTGGCCGGGATGGTGAGGGAGATGATGGGTGGGGAGATGGGGAAGGAGAAGAGGGCCAAGGCGGCGGAGTGGAAGTTGGCGGCGGAGGTCGCCGCCATGGAAGGTGGCTCGTCGTGGCGGAACGTTGAACGCCTGGTGGATGACGTGCTGCTGCTCGGGGTGGGGAGCAAGTGACATGGATGCATTGATGGTAGCTCCTACGTACGGCGGCAGAGCTTTTCAATTCTTCGTGCAAGTGTGTGGTTCTTTCTTGTCGATTTTTAGTTTTCAGTAAGAGATCACGATTGATTACGTAGAATCAACTCGCCATGGATGGATCCATGGATGTTCAGGAATTGGGAACTCTAGAATAAGGATCAAATGAAAGAAATCCATGCAATTGTATCTTGATTGTTGGCCTTACGTACATGATGTTTTATTTTTTGAAAGATTAATATGATGTGTTTATCCAACCATTGATTTTATCACGTATTTATAACACTACAAAAACACATCTTTTATCTCTGTTTTTCTTTTTCTATTTATCCTATCTTTCCAATCTACTATTTCCACCTCTTTTTCATCTCTGCGTTGATTGATGGTATT
Source organism: Digitaria exilis (assembly GCA_015342445.1). Lineage (NCBI taxonomy): Eukaryota > Viridiplantae > Streptophyta > Magnoliopsida > Poales > Poaceae > Digitaria > Digitaria exilis. The sequence continues at coordinate 5,040,312 of JACEFO010001972.1, read as the reverse complement.
AGAGATCTCATGGTATTATAGACGGCCTGCCGATCCTAGAATAACCCTGTATGTGCCATCATGTGACCACAATATCTCAACCATCATTATTCTCGGTACATATTCAAATTTCATTGTGAGAATAAGGATAATTAATTCATTAAACACCTGCAATTTAAAAAGGTTCAAGAAGCGTTGTTGGTTTTTTAGTTCTTTTTGAAGTCTTTACAATGGAAAACCTCTATTTGAACCCTAATCTAAAACAGAAACCACAACACAGCAGTCTTGTTGTTGGCCACCTCATGCTTATTACCTTTGTGTGCCATCATGTAACATTAATGTTAAGCTCAGCGGCGGAGCCAAAAACTCAATTTTTTTTTTGTTTTTTTTGTTTTGAGGGAGGAGCAAGAGTACTAATGTCTTCAATATTTTTGTGAATTCCTAAAATCTTATAATGTCAATTGCACTGCCATGGGGCTGCAAGCCTCATTCTGCTCTTATCTGTAATTTTCATATACAGGCAAATGTATATCACATTAGTCTTTTAAGAAGCTTATATAACTCAATCAGCTAATATCCTGCCACATCAACCTCGGAACAAAATACTTGTTAGGAGATGAATGACGCTTAGAATGCTAACAAAGTACACGCCCCTTCTTCAGTGTAATAATCATTTTAGCAAATGTTCACACTACACCACAATGGACATAGTTGTGTGAAATCTATACTAGAACATTTTCATAAAACATCGCGGGTAACGAAATAAATACCACAAAACATATTTTTGTTGCACCGTGTTGTTGCAGAATATATGTTCATAGTCGTTTTGTATCGCAAATTAAACACTTTTGGATCTTAGAAATATACTTTTGCAACACGATTTGATAGTAAAAGTGTAGTTTCGAGGATGTCAGTAAAACATTCCCATAAATAATTGAATCTTAAAAGTGTAGTATTGGCATATTGCAATAGCTCTTACAATCTTTAGTGTAATACTATGAATTTCACTCAAATTTTGTTTACATAGTCGGCAAGTGAAGCAGCCTCTTATTCACGCACTTCGACAATTTCCCATCAAACAGTGAATCTCACATCAGGTCAAAAAAGAAAGATGAACCTAAGAACACAATTGAACCTACACAAATCTTCGAGATGGACAACAAGCAAATACAGCCACTACAACTTCATGCCAGGGCTGCTTGATCGCCCCTCTTGCCCCTTGCAACTCCACTCTGCACGCGCCCTGACGATCTCGGCCCTGTCATCCTGCTGCCGTATCAGATGCGTGCTCTGCAGGTCGGAGCTGCACCGGCTTGACGCCGGCAGCGGCGGCTCGGAAGCCGCCGACGAGGTCATGCTGGTGAGTGACTCAAGGAGCTGCGACTGGCGGCACTCCCGGCGGTAGTCGAGCGTGATGCTCGTCAGGTGGTAATCCTCCAGCACGTCCAGTGGCACACTCTGCAAAAAAAAGCACATCAAAATTCAGGGTGTTCAGCAGTTAACACTGTACTTAACCATCATTCAGGTGTGGTGTGAGCTGCTGTGTCAGACTGTTAAGCGAACCTCGAGGATCCAGCCGATGTACTTGACATTGTTCACGTGCTGGTTGACATCCATGTCGCTCCACCTTGGCTGAAAGTGAACAAGTTCAGGTCAGAGTGTGAAATCAGTTTAGAATAACTACAGAGAGTTGTTCTCATTCTTACAGCCAGTCCTGATCGTATGTGCTCCGCCGTCGAGTCGGTGAGCTTCTCGATCTTGCTGCCGCCGCCACCGCTGGCGTCGGCGGCGATGATGCTCCTGTCCAGGTAGAAGGGGAGCACCTCCTGCCTGACCTCCTCTGGGATCTTGGACAGCTTCCGGGTCTCTCTGTTCATCATCACCCAGTTGCTGAAGCACAATTACAAGTCAATTACAGCAGCTGGGAGATTTTCTTTGTTGGCTCTTGCAACATTCACTACTGTAAACAGTAATATACTTGGAAATTTACCTGGTGGCTCTTGCAATCATGTTCTTGGTGTTTCGGTCTCGGATGATCCAGTCTCTGCGCATGCCATTCTTCCCTGACGACGCAACCCAGGTGTCGATCTCAACCACATCTCCCCTGTCGTCAGGTGAGAGAAACATGAGAGAGTAAACATGACTGAAGATCACCAAGATCCAGGGTGTTTCTGTAGTAGTTACCATCTGCTGTACTTGTCGACCTGTATGTTGATTCTTGTGACCACCCAAATGAGCTTCCTGAGGGTCATCTGCCTTGTCGCACCGAAGCCATCTCCGGCAAGCCCAGAGCACATCACATGGTTCAGTGCTGTTTCCTGCATTTACAGATTTGCTGGTAACCTTCAGGAGAAGTCTAATGGGCAATGATCATTTTCTTATGACAGAAACAAATACGCATAATCATACTGTCATATGCATGACAAATATTCAGGCTGACTGGTACCTGCAGGAGGTTCATGATGGTCTCCATGGTTGCAGTCCGGTCAGGCCCGATCTCGTATGACCTGATCACAAACTGCTGCCTGTACACAAGCCTCCCTTCCACAAACTTACCAAGCCGGAACGCACCGCCGTCGTCGTCCATGGACGACGTTGGCTGCGGCGGCGCGTGAACTTGCCGAACGCCGGCCACCGCTGCGCCGTTCAGCTTGACAGAGCCATTGACAGCTTTCATTGGGACACCGACACACCTGCCACTGTCACAGCTCCACAGAAGTGATCTCCCGCCTTTAGCCTCCTCAGGCTTGCCAAACACGAGCTGGCCTGAGGTCAAGCGCGCCGCGGCTCGCGGCGCCGGCATCGCCATTACTGATGCAGCTGCATTGTTTGTGCCAATAAAAAGGCTATATATGGAATGGTAGTATGCTTGGAGTGGGGATAACTTGGAAGCAACCTGGCTGCGTGTTGCAGCAAGGAGCAAGCAAGAAACAGAGAGAGAGATTAGCAGCAGGTTTAATGCTATTGTTATAATGCTATTGTTAAGCGTAATGGTGGCTCAAGGTAGTGTAGATAATAGTAGCTGATCGGTTGCCCTGGCGAGGAGTTTGGAAAATTAGATGAACAAAATGTGGCAGATAGCTGAACTGCCCTACCAAACGTTACACCTAAGATGACTATTATATATGTTAGATGCACCAAACCCGCTGCACATTTTCCGGAATGGCTATGTAACCTATGTTACGTAATACGTATATCCTCATAAAGCTCTAAACCTTTTCTTTTCAAAAGCATAAGATCCGGACGGTGCTATAAAATGCTCCCATGTAAATGCCCACGACAATTGACAACTGTAAGCAGGGCAACGCTGCAGTAGAGTCTTGTCACACCCGGTTTTAGAAAGACAAACCGAATGCATCAATACAGAACACAAGGTTACAGCGAAATGAATAAAATAAATACATTACAAACATTTTCTAGCAGCGGAAATCCAACTCTTCACCACATGCAGTTGACTGGGGGTTGCGTACGCCTAGCAATCTTCATTGAAATTGAAGTCATTGAAGAACTCCACACCTTCTTCTCCTTCTGATCCAATATTTAGCAAGGGTGAGTACGCTTATGGTTGGTACTCAACAAGTGGGGGAAAATGCAAAGCTTTCAAGAAAAGGCTGAGAGTTTTGTAGCGATCAGCATTTTAGTTGGTCAAGTTTTATTAGCAAGCACCTGACTACTAAGATATAAGTATATACCAACCCAATTAAGCATAAGAGATATCCATCATCTCACATCATTCGTGCCAAAAGCACACATTCCATGACCAGGAACCATAATTTATTTTCATCTTCAAGTTCAATTATCATGTGAGGATCCGGGCCGTTCATAACCGCGAACACGACCGTTATAACAGTTTTACACTCTGCAGAGGTTGTACACTTTCACCACAATTCGCGTAAAAGTCCCGAAGAACTTTAGACCCAACCACGCTGTGCTGATCAAGCACGTACCACACTTCCAAGGTGTGACTGCATAGGGACGCTACGAGGTCTTTCCAAAGAATTCCTACATGTACGTGTTTGCTCCCCAAAGACCACGGTTACAACGGCAAGGCCTCTCTCGCCCTTCGATCCCCGCACCTGCCACGCCGGTAATGCCCCCAAATTCCACCACTAGTAGTGCAAACACAACACATAGTTCATCTAGTTGCTTAGCCAAGACCATAGCCATTATGGTATTGTGGTTGTACGGGTAAATCTCAGGTTGCCGCTCCATGTTCCAATTAATCATATGATCTTGTTTAACATCACCGTCAGAATATGGATGCGGATATGTATATATAACACAAGATTATTATCTTCACATTTAGTGAAAACTATTCCCAAGTATAGCAGCTAAGCAAAGCTACCCAACATAAAGTAAAGACCCGGTTATCAAACGGATGGTCAATAAAAAATAGTCATCCTTAATATAGGACCCATCAATATTAATGCAATACATAGCATAAAGTAAACTTTAATTAACATGAAAGTTGCATAGGTTCAATAGAATATGCAGAAGGGAAAATCCACTTGCCTTTAATCCTAATAATATATGCTATTGGTCAATTCTTTCGTAGACTTGATCTTCAAGAACTCCTCACAGTTTGATCTCTAAACTCGGCTTGAACAACGTCTATCGTCACGCGAACACATACAAGAAAACAATTGCACAAATAAATAACAATACACCAATCATGGGCAACAATATTGATCAAGCATAGAAATGGGTTGAGGTCTCATAAAGGATCGAAAGGACACGAGAAATACTGAGATCGGAGCTAAGGTCGAGAAGATACAACTATCGAAAGATTAGTCTTATAAAATAAAGCAAATCTTATATGCTTCATTTATTTTAATTAATAAAATATGTGTAATGAATAATTCAAAGAAAAAATTCATTATTCGACTTAATTTAATTTATACTTTTGTATGAAAACACGGGTAAAACCTAATTAATTTTATTTGCATATATTTATTTAATTATTATTCCAATTAAACATTTAACTTGCAAGAAGTTTCAACTAATCAAGTTACATTGAAAGAATAATTGAGTTGGGAATTAAACATATTAACATCATTTGTATATAAAACTCGAGCTATAACCCTAAATGGCTTTTAATTAGAAAAGTTAATTAAGTAAAAATAAATCAAGTTAACATTTATTAATAAAAACCGATGTATAAACCTAGTCAAGTTTTATTCAGAAAACTAGATTTAATAATGATCATTAAGCAACTTGAGTATTAGTTTATAAAACCACTATATAAGCTAATTAGATTTTATTTGGAAAAGCATATGAAATAATCATTAACCAACTTAACATCTGTGTTTCTGAAAAAGACAAGATATAACTCTAACCATATTTTAATTACAAAAGTCTAGTTCAATAATGGTTAATCAAATTACCTTTTATTATAAAACATGAAGGTAGAGCTCTAATTAAATTTTAATATAGAAAGCTAGTTAAATAAAAATTAGGTAAATTAATATTTATTTATTTAAAAACATGAAACTTAGTAAACTATATTGTTAAACTAAACTTTGCACTTATAGAGAGTTAACGCATCAAGGACGGTATTAAACGGGGATAAAATGTGAAATCTATGGATAACACAAGGCTGCAGGGACTTAACTGCGAGAAAACTAAACTAACAGGGGCTTAAACAGAAGAAACTGAGGGCTTATACATAATTACGTATGAAAACCCGAGGGCTAACCCATAAAACTAGCAGCCAAGGACGGCGGGTTTGAAACTACAAAAATACAGGGGTAAACTGGTAAAAACAGGACCTATATCTAATTACTTTTGAACTGAAATAGACTGCAGGTTTATTAGCAAGAAATACGGGGGTGTTTCTGCAAAAGCGCTAGGGCCGGCTGGTGGACCTATGCTGACTTAGATTCGATCTAATACGGGGCGTCGGATCTAGATCGGACGGCTAGAATTCACCTAGGCGCATCGGTGCGCTGGCGTCGAAGGCAGGCAGCGCCATGGTGGTGGCTCGCCGGAGTTCGACGAAACGGGGCTAGAGGCCACGGTTTTCCTCAAATCAAGGCTCTGGCTGAAGCTTGGGATACGGGGGTCTCATTTAGGGGGTTCTCACTGGGGGTTAGCTGGCGGAGGCAACCGGTGACGCGGGGCGGCGGCTCAGTGCGACGGCGAGCACGCCCGAGTGCGACAGACTGAAAGAGAAGGGGAAAACAGGATTAGAGGGTTCGTCACCAACTTACGAAGCTCTGGAGGATCATCATGGCGACGAACGAGCAGCAGACGAGAGGATTGATGCAGGGCGGTGGTGCTAGGGTTTGAGGCGATGGCGAGCTCGGTGGTGGCGATTAAAGGGAGAGAAGGGACTGCAGCTGCGCCTTAAATAGGCCGTGGGGGTGGCCTTGGCGTGCGCACCACGTGAGGGAAGGGTGGCGCGGTGCGCTCAGCGCATGTCAAGCTCGGGCTCGCCTGGCTTAGATGCGGCCGGAGGAGGGAGATGACGGGCGGGCCCCGCCTGTGGGTCAGAGAGAGAAAGGGGGAGGGCTATTGGGCTGGGCCGACGCAAGCTGTTGGGCCAGCGCAAGGGAGAGGAGAAAGAGAGGAGATTGCGGGCTGGGCCGAGAGAAGGTTTGGGCCGAGAAGAAAGAGAAGGGCTGGGAATAGAAAGGTTTCTTTTTTTCCATTCAACAATCAATTTGAATTCAATACAAATTTGAATTTGACATTCGAATCAAATATTTCCAACATGATTGCATCAAATAAAAGTGATCATATATTTATTTTTAGTTCTTCTTCATAAAAATGATTTAAATGCCTATTCAAAGCAATATTCCTGAAAATTAAATTTGAATTCCAAATAAATTCTAGAAATTTTTAAAAGGTTGATATTTTTAACTTGTGATGAATTCCGGGTGTTATATGTCTAGAGGTGATAAAAGGGGGCCGGGGAGTATATATAGTCTGTATTTCAAGTTACAAATGCATTTGTTTGAGGGTGCAATTAAACAGAGCATTTCAAGTTACAAAATGCATTTTTTCAATAAGAATAAAATGCATACTAAACAAAGTTCCATTTTAGAAAATCATTTGTAATAGAGTATTTTTCCTCGGATATTTCCAAAACCATTGCATAATCCAAAAGGATATTGGAAATTTAGTGTTTAAGGGCAATCGCCACTTGAGTGTTAGAAGTCTAAAATATCACTCACTTTAGGGACACCTAGATTTAAACATTTTTTATCAAATTATTATATTAATGGTCCAAAAATTGACCATCTAACATGACATTGAACAAAATAAATAATTTATAATACATAATATATTATCAAATATTATTATAAATTACAAGCTAACAAGATATTAAATATGATTAATGTTTGATAATTATCCTTATTAAAAAGTTAAGCACGATCATTTAAATTACTCGACAAAATATCATAGATGTTTCATGCACATCAAATTCACATTGAAAGGATCAAGATGCCTAAGAGGGGGGTGAATTAGGCTTCTACACAAATTTAAGCAATAAAAACAATCGTACTCGGTCGTAGTCTAGGAGTGTTTGAGTCATGTAAAGGAATTGTCCACAACAAGAGCCGGCGGCAATGTACTCGGCCTCGGTGGTTGAAAGAGCCACACTATTTTGCTTTTTTTGGAGGACCAAGAGACTAGCGACCTACCAAGCAATTGGCACCCGCTGGAAGTGCTTTTCCTATCCACTTTGCAACCCGCATAATCCGCATCGGAATAGCCAACGAGTTCAAAGTGTGCTCCTTTGGGATACCAAAGGCCAATGCTTGGTGAATATTTGAGATATCTAAAGATCCTTTTCACGGCCTTAATGTGTGCTTCTTTGGGATTGGCTTGAAAACGATCACACATACATACACTAAACATGATGTCGGGCCTAGATGCGGTAAGGTAAAGTATATTGTCAATTTTCTCATTTGATTCTCTAATGATGCTAGTATATTGTTTAAGATAAGCTACTAGATCATCATTGGAGGGCTCATCATCATCATTACTATCACTATCACTTTCATCCTCATGGTGTGAAGCTTTTCTCACCTTGCTATCACCCTTTGCCATGAGGCAAAAATGTTTTCTTGACTTGGAGCTTGAGAATGGCGGTGGAGGAATGGATGCATTAATAGCAAGACCGGCAACTCCTTCATCTTCACTTTTATTTGATGAGTTGCTCGAAGTGTCGTCGTCGGTAATCCATTCCCCAATAGAAGCTTTGCCTTGCTTCTTCTTGGTGGGTGTGAAAACCTTCTTCTTGTGGCCATCTTTCTTGCCATTGAATGATTTCTTCTTATCATCACTATCCTCCTTCTTGTAATTCTTCTTCTTTCTCTTATCGGGAAGAGGACATTGATGTGCAAGATGGCCAAGCTCTCCATAATTATAACAATCCATATCCTTGATGGACTTCTTCTTGACGGAGAATTTCTTGCTCTTCTGGTTGAAGTCAATACCTTTCTTGTTAAGCTTCCGTAGCATCTTGGTGGTCTTCCTCACAAGAAGAGCAACTTCATCAAGCCCATCACTCTTGTCATCGTCATCATCATCACTTGACTCTTCGACAATCACATTCTTCATCTTCTTCTCTTTGCTAGCTTTGAAAGCTATGTCTTGCTTGGTGGAAGAGGAAGAGCCTTCATACTTCTCATATTCTTTAGTGTAGCCCATGTAATCTTCATGGTCCTTGATCTTCCCCAACATCTTGGTGATTGAGTGAGCATTGAGATCATCATAGAAGCAGACTGTGACAATGCTTGAGTACTTGTCACTTGGAAGAGCACTTAGGAATCTTCTCTTGACTTCAAGCTCTTCCATCTTTGTGACATCGACTTCATTCAATTCCTCTACAAGAGCATTCAAGCGTGAGTACATAGAGTGAGCACATTCATTAGGAAATTTCTTGAAAGTGTTAATTTTATCCATAATAACTTTGTATCGCTCCTCTCTCTCATCCTTAGAACCCATGTGAATCTCAACAAGTTTTCTCCACATTTTATGGGCTTTTGTCTCACTACGAACTTGATTGAAGTTTTCCTTGTTGAGACTTCTAAGGAGAGTGTTCCTAGCCTTAGCATTGAGCCTCGCATGAGTTGCCTCAAGTGCGGTGAGGTTGTTCTCATCAACGGACGTGGGAAAACCAACTACGGTGGCCTTAAGCACTTCGGCATCCATGGCATCAAGATATGCTTCCATGCAGATCTTCCAATAGGAAAAATCCTTGCCATCGAAAACCGGGGGAGGCCCTTCACTAGACATCTTGCTCTAGGCGGTGAAGCCTATCCTTTGAGCAACGAGGCTCTGATACCAATTGAAAGGATCAAGATGCCTATGAGGGGGGGTGAATTAGGCTTCTACACAAATTTAAGCAATAAAAACAATCGTATGCAATAAGCCAATTCACCCCATGTGCCTACAAGTGTGGTTTGTGCCTAGCTCATGTTGAAAAGAGTTAAGCAACCTGGTTCCAATCCTACTCTAACATGGCAATTCTAGGAATAGAAATGCGGAAAATAAACTTGCTCAAAGTAAAGAGAAGAGTAGGAAGCCGATTTTTCCCGAGGTATCGAGAAGTCGGCAACTCCCCCCTAGTCCTCGTTGGAGCACCCGCGCAAGGGTGTAGCTCCCCCTTGATCCGCGCAAGGATCAAGTGCTCTCGTAATGGATATCCATTTCCCACTCCGGGACGGCGGATTCCAAACCGTGTACACTTTCTTGGGGCTTCACACAATCTCCACCGTGAGCTCCCAAGATCAACACCACCAAGCCGTCTAGGTGATGCCGAATCACCAAGAGTAACAAGCCAAAGATCTTTACTTGACCTAGACTAGACCAAGAGCTAGATGGATGCACACTTGCTACTCTCAAGCACTAAAGAGAGTCCTTAATCTTCTCAAGATCAAGAACACCAATCAATCCAAGTGCCTCTCTTGCCCTCAACACTCCCCAACAGCAGCTGGATGAACAGTGAAACTCGTGTGGCAAGAGAGTCTCCAAGTAGGAGAAGAGTGGCTATAAATAGCCCACTCAAAAGCTCCTAGCCGTTAGTGCTGACGCAGAGGGACCGACTGATTCGGTGCCCTCCAAAGATGGCCACCGAAACAGTCGGTGCCTCCTTTGAAACGAACTTCCAACGGCTAGCCAGTGACCACCGACTGATTCGGTGGCCACCGCCAGTGCAGCACCGAAACAGTCGGTGCGCACCAGAATCGAACAGGCATTTCCAGCCACAATGACCGACTGATTCGGTGCTGCTCACCGAATTAGTCGGTCCCCCTTGGGGACATGTGCAAGAGCTGGATCTCGAGGGCCACCGACTCCTATGGTGGGTCTTCATGGGGTTCACCGAACCAATTGGTCCCCCCTGGGACATAGGCTACCAAGAGGCCAAGGGCACCGACTGATTCGGTGAGACCTGCAGACATGGACCGAATAAGTCGGTTCCTCTGTTTGCTTCGCAAAGCAAACAGAGCACCGACTAATTCGGTCACTGCCCCAGAGAGCACTGAAATAGTCGGTCCCTACAGAGCAAACTGTTTCAAACTTCTTAAGGCTGAAACTCGTCCAATTCAATTTCTTTGAGTTACCAACCTTCTCGAGGGCTTTGACATAGCTACCTAGCACTAGGTTTCACAAGTGTGCACCACACCTAAACTCTAGTTTTATCTAGGTCAAGCTACCAATCCTTAACCCCCCTTTATAGTACGGCCAAAGGAAAACAAAGACCTAAACTACTCTAAGTGCCTCTCATCATCCAAACGGCACTTAGGACTAGCTTATCCTTAATCTTCGATCATATCCTTTGCACCAATACAATCATTCGCGAATGATGGGGGCCAAGAATACCATGAAAGTCCATCATTGCACTAACTTAACTTAGTTTCTGCAAAACACTTGTTAGTCGTAATGATAATGTTGCCATTAATCGCCAAAACCGAATTAGGGGCCTAGATGCTCTTTCACACATGTACAATTTAAATATAATCATATTTCAAATATATTGTTTCAAAATAAATTTTAGTCAGCCAATTACAAATTTGAAAACATAGAAAATTATTTATGTCCATGACTATACATAACACATTAACAAAAATTATACTTTTGATTTTTAAATTCAACTTTACCGTCCATATCATAATAGTTCTTGAGACAACAGCCGGAGAAAGAGTGCCACAACCGCTGCTCATGCATGTGTATAGGAACTCGGGGCCAAAGTTTTGGCAGAAATACAAGATTCTGCAACACAGATGTCAGATTGAGTATACCAGCAGAACGAATTGCATATTCTAGGGTCTATGATAGGAATTGGAGGACTTTTGCATTATTCCATACAAGAATGAGGAACAAGTTGTGCTACGATAAGCTACATAGGAACATATCCATAAGATGAATTGTCAACAACAGAAGGAAGTTGATTCATGTGCTATGATGTTGGATGCTGTCATGTTTGATGATACAAATCTGATATGGCATTGGCTGGATAAGTTTATGAGTGATGTAGGCCCAACATTGTATGATCTTTAAGCAAGTCGGGTAGATAATTTGCACCTGATGAGCTTGAGTTTCTGGACAACGAAGAGGGAGATAAGGAAGGTTAATTTGAGGATGCTTTATCCAATGACGATGATGAGAGTGCTGAAGTCAATTGTGATCGCGATGACCATAATGACTGCCGTGTATATGGAGGTTGTAATGTCAATGGCCATAGATCGATACCATCAGCAAAAGATGAGGCTCCAAAGCTTCACTAGAGAGAGTTGCATGGCTATTTTTTCAAGTATTGTGTCCTACGTACTTCATATTGTGAAATATATGTTCGATATATTATGTTGTTTACCTCCAATCAATTAATTGTCTCGTCACTAAATATTCATTTAAATGGGCATATAAACTATAAGTTTAGAAATTTGGGTTGAACTCTTGCTACAAGCAAGTTGTCTAATGCTAATACTTAATTTTGGTGACACTAAACACAATGTTGTGTTAACTCTTATATATTAGTTCTATTAAAAATAATATTTGTTTTTCATGTATGAACTTGGTACAACCCACCAGTTATGGAGCCATTTTTTGGGTGCATAAATGGTGGTCTTCGCATGCCATGAAACACAATCATCGTTTGTGGCAATTGACATATGCTATGGGTGACTGAATTATGTTGATGTATGTATATGGTTGGCTGGTAGTAATTAGTTTAGGGAGAGATAAACTAGACTCTAGGACTTGACTGTCTTTTTAATGCATGATGTAATGATATGGATTTGGATTGTTTGTGGAGTGCCACCTGTCCACCTCGGCCATGAACTATGTGTCTTAGAGATTGTTATATGATTATCATGATGTTTCTTTTTGCGAGGGGATTCTGATGATGTTAGACTCCATTGGACTTTGAAATTTGTTTTAATTGGACTATACTGTGTCTCAGATGTAGTATTAATATTAAAATAAGTTGTTGCTTTGCTTTTTCAAAATTTTAGTTCAAATTTAGTTAAAATTTGGACAAACTTCAAATCATTTAACCGGTCAACATCACTGAAATTTGGCCCCAAATTTCTGAATGTTCTAATTTTTTTCAATTTTGGTGGGCTCTTAAAATTTCAACGTTTTGAATCCCATACCTTGGTCTCAACTGGTAGTAGGTGATTCCTTTTAACTCCATGCATTCATCTACTGTCTTTTTTGGGCTGTGTTTGTTGTGGGACGAATGGGTTGTATTGTCCTTGAATTGAAATGTTTTATGGGTTGTTATATGTATGTGGACTAGACCCACTCAAAAATTCAGTTTGAAAATTACTACGTAAAAAATAGGCCGAAAAAGTTATTTGGGCTTCAAGTGGTTTTAGGCTTATCGTACAGTTGGGCTGGACCTTTGTGCAAATATCTTTAAGATGGGTAACAACTATTGCTATTTAAAAATAAAAGAAATACTTACATTTGGGCTTAGCCCACGAATAGACTCCTCATTATGAGCCTCGCTGGGCCATTAAATATTTTGTGACGAATCAAATCATCATGAAAGAACTGCCACGTCAAATTATCATCCGCATAAAAGGTAAATATGTCACAAAGAATCAATCATGTATCACATCTATTCGTTTAGTGATAATTCTGAGTAGTTTTTTTTTGTTTGAAAAGTTATGTACCCAAAGTCATATAAGCAAAAGAAAAAAGTCCAAATTACTCCTATCAAGTATAGCCAAAGTCCTTATAACCCCTTAAATTATCTTTTGATTTATTCCCCCCTCCCCCCAACTATGCTATTTGGTTTAATTTATCCCCTAATATAATTTGTATTTTTTATTTCTCCATACACAAGTCTGAAATTTGGTTCAAATTTGGCAGGAAGATAGTAGATAGCATAACTCATATTAGAAAAAATATAACACATGTTTCTATATCATTGATTTGATAGGCTGCAATATTTAATAATAAATTAATCTTTGGCATACAACATATACGACAAATAATGATGAAACCTTTGTAATATACCTTTTTGACATACATTATGATGTCTACTACATCCATGCAAAATTTTAAATTAAAAATCAACTTGTGTATGGGGAAAAAGACAAATTATACTAAAGTATAAATTGAACCGAATGACATAAATTAGGGGGTAAATTAAACCAAAAAATACTTGAGGGGGTTTTGTGGATTCTGGGTACATTTGAGGGGAATAATTTGGCCTAAGTTAGCTAAACAAATCTTTGATGAGGACACCACTCCTACGGATATACACCAGGTGCTTCCGCTGGACATCCAAACCATTCAAGGTCCAGTCATAAGAGTTCCTGCGTGACAGTTAAATTTAGAAGTGAGCTCGCTCCTAAGTATTCCTTTTAATAGTTTTAAAAATGGTTTGCTACCTAATATTTATAGTGTGATTAAGAACCAAGGAGAAGACCTGGAGACACATGGAGAAAGGCTTGAAGGCACGAAGTACCAGCAAGGGTAGACCAAGTCATGTGGAGGCCCAATACAACTCGACTTCGAGTCCACCTCGAAGTCCAGGAGCAGTCTGCCTTAGATTGGACACCCAGGCTACATACGGAGTTTGATTTTGACGGTTCACATATGGTTGGAAAGATAATTTCATAGAGCTTCCAATGGCATCATTCTAAGTCTAAAATTCATCCAAAGTCATTGGGAATCGGTCGTTCGGACATGTTGGCATCCCGATGCTACGTCACTTTAGCTTCACATTTGGGCTATGTATCATCGTCGAGACCATTAGGGGTGTGTCCAGGGGGTTGACCACGACCCTTAACCCTATAATACAGTAGCCATCGCCCCACATTAAGTTTTGGGTTTTGCTTAGATTATTCCCTCAAGAACAGTTTCGTTGTCATCGGTTTGTGAGACCTCAACTCGTGAGATTAATCATTCATCTACGATTTGGTTGCATCTTTCTTATTCTTATTTGTGTTCTTCAATTTGTAGGCAAGGATTAGTCTTCTAGGCGAGGTCAACCGTGCAAGGAAACATGGTGTTGTGACTGCAGGATTCGGAACGAGTTGTTCGGAAGCGAATTGATTTGTGTCGCAACTCCACCAAATTCTTCCCCTGTGAACACCAATGCCACTATTCAATTAGCTCATCCTAATAAGATCTGAACATGTAATGCTATGTGCATAATTGTTAAAAAAAATGGAGGCTAATCCCTTTTTCTTTTTGCCGTTTATTCCAGGGCATCCTAGCAGACATGATTTAATTTTATTCATGTCGGAGAACAGAAGTGCTTAATCTCTTTTGCTGATATTAAATATCTTCCTTTTTATACAGTTTAAACTAGCTTTTATCTTGACCCTCCACACCTATTTTTATTCATATTTTCCCACGTTCCCCAATGTAATTTTAGCGCTTTGGAAATGTTAAAGAGAACAGCTAAAACCGCTCAAAAAGGAAATGTCGGACGGCCGGCGAAACAAATGTCCACGAAAAAAGGGCCCATGGGAAACAACTCCCCCGTCGGTATCCGTGGCGAGCGGCATATTTCCCACCCAACCATGGGCTGCGGCTTTTATGTCTCCTAACTCGTGTGCTCATCCATGTCTCCAAGGCAGTCCAATGGCATTGCTGCATGATTTTTTATTAAATATATATTGTTTATTCCTATCATGTAATATTTGTTCCACTTGAATAACATTTTTGTTCTCTATGCATAATGTTTTTCCACGAATTAGAATACTTTGTTTGATGTTGAAATAAAATAATTTGTTCAACTACATAAAAAATGTTCCAAAAGAATATAGTCCAATCACAGTCAAGTGTGGTTTAGTTTTGAAGATCTTATCATAACAAACACAATAGTGCTTTATTTGTAAATTATAGATTTTTATTTTCCTAACTTTCTTTTTGCAACCGTGCACACAAAGGGAGGGAGGGTGACAAGTTTACAGCAAGCAGCCCGATGCCGTTGATTACCTCGGAGATACAAATGGGCACACGGGTTAGGCGACAGAGAAGCCGCAGCCCCAACCATCCCCAGGACAAAAAATCCATTACGTATGACACTTCATCTATCTGCATACGCACGGATGAGCAAGTAGCAAACCCTCTCCTCCTCCCTGGCCTGGGATGCCCCATCTTCGTCAGCCCCTATGGACACGGCGCGGGGGCAGCCAAGGACGCCTGTGCAGCTTGCGTCGTGGGGCAAGCCGCAGGCAAACCCACCACCGCGCCGCGCAGGCCCCCCGCGCTCGCAGGCATGCATGCGGCGGCCGCGCCGGACGTGGCACTCCCAGCGCCCTCCACGGCAACTCCCTACGACCTTCACCTAGGTGTGTACTGGCACGCAATATAACGCCCACTGTCGCATGTATATATGTGTCTACGAGCGGCGCCAGCGTCCAAGACTCCGAGTGAACACAGCCAACAACACCGGCCGATGGGTAAGGTATGACGAATTGACGATTGATGAGCAGATAGGGAGCTAGGGACGATGTTTGTGTTTATCCACCGTCTTCTCCTGAATTGCTCGTAGCATTTCCACTGTTTTTTGATCTCTCGTGACGAAACATGTGCGTGTGCAGGGCACGAAGCCGGAGGGCGATCATGGCGCTCCCAAGGCGGCGGCCGGGGAGGATGTGGTTATCAGGGTGCCCGTGCACTGCGACGGCTGCGCCCGGAAGCTGCGCCGCTCCCTGCAGCGTCTCCTCGACGGTAGTTTCATACACTAGTATACTTGTGTGTGTGTGTGTGTGTGTAAAGATGCAGAGTGAACGGCCAGGTTAGTTCCAATGCTTCCTTGTTACCGTCACTCGCTGAAAGTTTATGAACGGATGGAATCGCAGGGGATGGAGAGGTGAGCGTGGACAGCGCGACCAACACGGTGGTGGTGAGAGGGCAAAAGGCGGCGGGGAACGCGGCGGAGGCCGTGGGGATCGTGGAGAAGAGGACCGGGAGGAAGGCGGTGCTGCTCAGCCCGGCGCCGGAGAAGCTGCCACCGCCGCCGCCGGCGAAGGGTACTGAGGGGACCAAGAATGATGGTGGTGGGAAGATCACGGACGACCTCCCTGAGATCAACATGGTATACAAATTTTAATCTCGACCGTAAAAGACTTGTTAATCGTCATAATTACGTGGCTCGTTAATTTTTGTCAAGAAAATGGTGGTGGTGCTGAGGATGAACTTGCACTGTGACGCTTGCTGCGAGGAGATCAAGCGGAGGATCCTTCGAATCAAAGGTACTGCTGAGATTTATGCAAAGCCAAGCCAAGAACATGCTGACATCATCACTTCATCAGGACAATTACTTATATATATACTATTAACTGTTTCTTTGTTGATTCGTTGATAACCATCAGGTGTCGAGGACGCCGTGCCGCACCTGAAATCATCTCAGATGATGGTGAAGGGATTGTTTGAGCCAGCGACGCTTGTCGGCTTCATCCACAACTGCACGGGGAGGAAAGCCGCCATCTTCAGGGCGGAGCCGCTTGATCATCCGCCGCCGCCGCCACCACCCAAGTCGCCGCCGCCGGCGACGGAATCCGAGGCCAAGAAACCCGAAAACACGGGAGACAAAAAGGATGAACAAGAGAACAGCGGGAACAAGGAAGAAGAGGAGGAGAACAAGGCCGGTGGAGGAGAGAAGGACAGCAACAAGGAACCCAACAAGGCGGAGAAGCCCGACGGCGGCGCCGCCGCCGGAGTGGAGGAAGAAGAAGCCCATGGAGATGGGGATGAAGCTGCGAAGAAGGGAGATGCGGACGGTGACGAGGAGGTCGTGCTGGAGAGCAACAAGAAGGGTGATCACCTGTTCGCCGCCGTCCCGCTCCCGGCCGGAGTCGTCGCGGTGGCGCCGCCGCCGCCGTCGCCTGAGACGATGGCTGCCGTCGTCGACGGTTGCGTCGCCACGTACTACTACTCCTACCCGTCGTCGTCTTACTACCCCTACTACGCGCACGCGCCGTGCACGTGGCACCAGTACCAGTGCCCGCCGCCGGTGTACCCGTCGTATTCGTATGCCTACGGCGGCGGCGCTGGCATGTATGGGTATCCAAGCTATGCGACCGAGGCGTTCAGTGAGGAGAACCCGAATACATGCACCATCGTGTGATGTGGGAGTGTGGGAAAGAAAACAAGATGATTAAACCGGTACTACTTGTGTATGAACTAATAATGAGATGAGCCTATACGATACAATATAAAAGGGCGTACCCAGTGCCGTAGGCTCCCGCACTGCGCGGGGTCTGGAAAAAGGATGTATGCGCACAGCCTTACCTGTACAAAGTGCAGAGGCTGGGGCTCGAACCCTGGACCTTCCGGTTACAGACGGTAAGGCACTACCGCTGCACCAGGGCACTACCTATACAATACAATATATACAGAAAAAAAAACCGTGTAATTTCCCTGTGTTCGTTGTTGATCGGAGGTGGATTGAGTTGATTGAAAGGCTTCAACCAAGCTGTTAAAAGGACAAGAGCATCATGATTCATGATCCTAGCTACTCATAATTTGTTTACAACCATAAATTAATTACAGAAAAGCATAAGATCTGAAGCTATATTAAAAAAATACTAAAACATATCATATGTGGAGTCCAATAAAAATGGATTTTACATTTTATGACTTTTTTATGATTTACTATTATTTTTTAAAGATTAAACCAAATAACAAAAGAAAGAAAAGGATAAAACGGTAGCAAAACCGTCGTTTAAAATCGCTTCAGGAGATAATTTCATAGGTTAGAGGATGATGTAGTCAACTCCATAGGTTGGGGTGATGTAGACCTTTTCTAAATAGTCACGGTTGCAAATATTGTTCCGAGTGAATTATTTTTAAAATATTATTAAAAATGGTGAAAAGTAAAAAAAATGTAACTCCCCGTTTCGAAGTTGGCATTGGCATTGAGCATCCCCAAATGCAGGTGTTTGGAAGCGTTCGGCATTGGCGGGCGGAATTGGAAAGTAAATGCCGTGGGCATTCGCAACCACTGCCGCCAGCCCGCCCACCATTCAGAGCCCCCCTTCCGATTTGGCCTGAATAGTGTGTGCCCCGCTCCCCGTAGGAGGCACGAGCTGGCGCAGGTCGAGCTCCATGACCAGGCATGGCAGCAGCGGAAGCACAAATCGAGAGCAGCCGCAAATCAAGAACAAATCAAAAGAGAGGCACAAATCGAGAACCGATCAAGAGAGAGGCACAAATCGAGAACCAATCGCGAGAAGCACAAATCGAGAACCCATTGCGCCTGCACCTCCCCTAGGCGTGCGCGCCGGCCGCTGCTGCCACACGCCGCCGCTGCCTCGTCCGCGCCGCCCAGAGCAAGCGATGGGCGCGCTGTCGCCGTGTGGAGGAGGTGGAAGGCCCCTGCAGGGAGGTGAGAGTAAGTGCAGCTGCTGGTGGACCTAGATGGCCATTGCCAGCGCAGAGAAGCAGGATCGACACGGAGAGAGAATGAGCGAGAGAGAAGAAAAGACAGAGGAGAAAAGAGGAAGCCGGCAGTAGTGGCGTGGGAAAGGGAAAGGGCAAGAAGAAGAGGGGGAAAAAGAATGGAAAAAGAAAGAAAGATAAACAAATGACGAACCGCGGGGAAAGAAATGACGACATGGATATGGAGCATGCACGACATGCCCAGCTATTTGCGACTCCTACCTGCGAGGCGCGGTCTTTACTACGCATGCCAGCTGCTCGACGAAATGCCCGTGCCGTGCACCTGCTTTCTCCCCGTCGGCCACCGTCTCCTACCCGTGAATCATCACTAGGAAAATCGATTTCTCAGGGCCACCTAATCTCCTTCTACTCTCTCTCTGTTTTTCTTTTTTTTTTTTTTTTGCAGCTATTTTGCTTTAGCGCCAGCCTTCCCCGGCCCAGCGTCAGCAAGTCTTCTTCGACACCGGCATCCTCGCGGTGGCATCGAGGATTTTCCAAACATGCCCGCCGTCTGCTCGATGGAATACCTGCCCTGTGCAAGCTGCATCTCTGCGCCCTGGACGTGCCCTGTTGACCAGCCAGGTACTTAAATTTCAGAAGTTTATATATCCACAGGCACAGGCCACAGCTATTGTCGAATGCATAGGTCTACATCACTATTGGGATAAGTGAACATGTGGTGCTGGTGGTTTCCGTTTGAGTGGAGGAGGATAAGTGAGAAAACAACATGGGCATTGAAACATCTCTTGTCAAAATTGAACTCTGAGAACTTCAGCAATCGTTGAAGCAATATTTACATGTAAGGAGCAGCAACAGAAAACGTGTCTTGAGGTGTTCTGCACCAGAGCAGAGTTGGGAATGGAATTGGCATTTATCGCTACAGATATATGTGTGGGCTCAAGGTAACGTAGCATTATCTTCACCACATCACTGCAAGTCAGTGTGTCACTTGCATGGCCATGAAAAATATAAAATATATGTATGCAATCCTGACTCAAAACCTTTCATATCCCTGTAGTTGTAGCTCTAGATGTTATGACTTGCATTCTCAGTTTGTTCCCTCCGGCACCTCTCTTGCTTCCATTTCTTTGGTCGAAGCATGTCTCCTCATCTTCGGACCTTTAAGTCCCTGTTTTCTTTGTATGCAACTGTGCGACCCCGAAACAGAGAACTAAAACTGCTTCCAGTGCCTGATTTCTCCTCCTGCACTAGTACTTCTCATATCTCTTCTTATCATCAAGGCCATATCCGACTAGTTCCATCTGCAACCCACTGTGAACAAACCCTATTATCTTCCCAGCATGGCTGTGATGATAATGGTATCAGAAACAAGGAAAGGAGGAGGAGGAGGAAGAAGAAGCAAACAGCCAAAGAAGAAGGTACTTGTGGACCATCGGATGAGGAACTGCCGATTAGGGAGGTAAAGCTCTACCAGAGTGGTGACCCCCTTGGGCGAAAAGAGTTGGGCCGTCAGGTGGTTCAATGGCTAAAGAAGGGCATGCACTTAATGGCCTCTGAACTTGCTTCCTCAGGGATACAATATGATGGATCAGCATTGTCGTTAGATGGGGGGTCATCAGATGGCCATATTGGGTTTGTCAATCAGGCACAGCCTTACCTTTCTGCAACTCCCATGCCCAAGGGACACGAGTCTCTTTGCTTCAAGGCCTCGACACACTACCCCACACTCTTTGACAACTTCCAGAGAGAACTCCGTGATGTTCTATTGCAACAGCAGAATGAGGGCCTTATTACTGAATGGCGCTCCACCCAATCCTGGTTGCTTCTGAAAGAACTGGCTAAATCAGCTGAGCATCGAGTAGCTGCACGCAGATCTAGGAATCATGTAATGCACAGTACCCTTGGCATAAGCCTGGACAAGACAAGGCTGATGCAGAAGAAAATTGATGATTTCGTTAAGAAGATGACAGACCTTCTACATCTAGAACGAGATGCAGAGCTGGAACTCACTCAGGCAGAGTTGAATAATGCCACTTCGGTGATGGATGCAAAGTCAGAAAAGTCTGTTCAGCCATCTGAGCAGTGTGACACCATTTTCAATTTGAAAGTTATCAGCAGTTCAACTGGTGCGTTTTTCTTTATGAACTTTAATTTTGAGATTACTAGTTTGCTTGCACTATGGCAATAATTATGTGCGGTGTGAACTGATTGATGTTTGACTGAAAGGGTAATATCAGTTTCCTAATGTTTAATGAGATGAGACAGTTCAAGTTTTTAAGGGCTACA
This sequence comes from Digitaria exilis, assembly GCA_015342445.1. Classification (NCBI taxonomy): domain Eukaryota; kingdom Viridiplantae; phylum Streptophyta; class Magnoliopsida; order Poales; family Poaceae; genus Digitaria; species Digitaria exilis. The sequence continues at coordinate 5,019,225 of JACEFO010001972.1, read as the reverse complement.
TGTCCACATGAACGATTAATTTCGTTATTATTTCCTTCCTTTCTTTCTTTCTTTCTTTCTTTTAAACTTGGAATGTGGCCATTTCCCCCTGTTTTTTGTTGATGTGTATTGAACTCTTTATGAACTAGCCTTTAATCAATGTCAACCATACGGGGGTAGTGTTCTGAATAAGGCTAGGTGTTATAGGGGTCACAGATGTAACAGGGTAGGTTTCTGCTTCGATGGACTAGTTAGCCTAGTTCTAATTGATTGTATCATACTCATTACTTAGATGCTACATAGGATTTTTTTTATGATGTGGTAGCACATTTAATAGGAAAGAGATGAAAGTTGTATCTTCATACGGTTTCTTATGTGTTTGCACAAAGTTTAATAGCATGGGTCCACTCTCATAGACACACCCTCATAACAATTTATTGTCTTGGGTATTGGAGCATGATACTACGCATTGTTGATGATGTTTATTTCTAATAATATCATACTTTCTATCCTATGTGTTATTCTTGGATATTGGAGTATGGTACTATTGATTGAGATTCGCCTTAATGATTAAATGCTAGTAGGATAACTAGGTGGGCTATGGGGCTGTTTTTTAAACCATTTTTTTGGGAGCCACATGGTTGCACAGACATACACACATATGAAAAGGTGTCATTCATTCTTCTGGACTACATAAATATTATTGTGCTCTGTGTTAGTCAGATTATACATGGTTACTAGTCCGAATTGATATTTTGGCCATGCTTCATATTTTCCTTGGTGCAGGGTTAACAGGCTTACATATGGTCTTATTTGGAGTCGAGGGAAGCAACAAACTTCCTCCAACTAGACTCTCTCCTGGAGACATTGTTTGTGTAAGAACAAGCAATAGCCAGGGTGGGGTTGCCACTTCTTGCATGCAAGGCTTTGTCCATAATCTTGGTGAGGACAACTGCAGCATTACAGTGGCGTTGAAATCACGCCATGGTGATCCTACCTTCTCCAAGTTGTTTGGGAAAAGTGTGCGGATTGATCGCCTACAGGCATTGGCAGATGCACTGACATATGAGGTGACACAATTTTAGACATGCTTATCTATTTTCTTAGTTGGGTGACATGTTCCTTGAACAGTCAACAAATTATTTTCGGCCGTTTGCCACGAATCCATGTGGCAGAAATACCACATTAATCATTTACATTTTAGAGTCGTCTTTCCTCATACAACACTATTACATGGATATGTGTACATCCTCACTCACCATCCAGGTTCATCCACAGCTCGAATTTGGGTGCCTACTCAAAGCCACCTTTTCCTCATAGGTTGGTCAAGTTCTTTAGATTATTGTTGAAAATGGTAACACCCCCCTTTTGGACAAATTGCATGCTGTAGCGTAGGTCCAAAACTCAATGCAGGAATCAGAACGGATTTCTGCTGGAACTAATATACATTAATTATGTTAAGGATAGTTCGATCCAGGTAGAAAATGGCATTTTGTTGAAAAATTCTAAATCTTACAAATTTTAACCATGTCAAAATAGTAGTTTTGGAGAAAAAAATTGATATATTATAACCATGTATATTGTTGCTGATTCAGTGTCATGTATATTGCTAAAATAAAGGTGCCAACTGTCTTGTTCTTGTATTTCTCTGGTCTTTCTTTTTTTGTTTCTAATTTCTAGTATTCTCATTGGTGAAACGGGCTTTGTCTGTCTTGTATTTCTCAGGTCTTCCCTTTTATTTGTTTCTACCTTCTTGTGTTCAGTATTCTCAGTGGTGCAATATAGAGAGGGTCCCATTTGTCATTGATTTTTTCTGTGTCACTGCTGTCTTAGAGGGATTGCTACGTGGTATGATCTATGTGCTGCTGTACAAGTACAAATCTTTTTTATAAGAAGTGTATGCTGGTGCAAGAATATACTCCAGTATTCTCTCTTTGAGATATATAACTGCGCTTTGTTGTAATCTCTTTATAGTGGATTATATTAACTTAATACAGTAATTTTGTCTCTATGGTAAATTATGCGAAGAATCCCATTTCTTACATTACATGATCTAAATTCTGAACTATTATTCCAATTTTGTTGCATCAGAATAGTAGGAAATGGACAAATTTCTTGTCATATGTGAAAATTAAATTTTACATTGCTAAAAGATTGAGATTCCTGGATAACTCATCTATGAATATGCTCTGCAGCGCAATTGTGAAGCACTTATGCTTCTTCAGAAGAGAGGTTTACAGAAAGGAAATGCATCTATTGGGATCGTAGCCACTCTGTTCGGAGACAAGGAAGATGTGGTGAAGATGGCGCAAAATGATCTGATTAATTGGGATGGATCAGAAGTGCATGATGAGGCTTTGGAGAGGCACAACTACAGCTTTGATACATCTCAGTCAAAGGCTCTTGCACTGGCCTTGAACAAGAAGATGCCTGTCCTAGTCATCCAAGGGCCTCCTGGAACCGGCAAGACTGGTTTGCTTAGCTATCTTATTCCATGTGTTGTCCAACGGGGTGAGCGTGTTCTTGTAACAGCTCCAAGCAATGCAGCGATTGATAACATAGTGGAGAAGTTATCAAGTACTGGACTGAACATTGTACGAGTTGGAAACCCTTCTAGAATATCTCCATCTGTTGCTTCAAGGTCCTTGGGAGAGATTGTTACAAGTAGGCTTGAGAAGTTCACTAGAGAGTTTGAAAGGAAAAAATCTGGCTTGAGAAAGGACTTAAAGCATTGCACACAGGATGATTCTTTTGCTTCAGGTATTCATCAACTATTGAAAAAACTTGGAAAGGACTACAAAAAGAAGGAGAAGGAAACAATCAGGGAGGTTCTGTCAAATGCTGAGGTGATCCTATCAACTAATATAGGGGCCGCGGACCCACTTATCAGGGAAATTGGTTCCTTTGACCTGGTAATTATAGATGAAGCTGGGCAAGCAATTGAGCCCTCATGCTGGATCCCTATATTACAGGGAAAGCGATGCATTCTTGCTGGCGATCACCGTCAGCTTGCACCTGTAGTGTTATCAATAGAGGCTATGGAAAGTGGGCTAGGAACGTCTTTATTAGAAAGGGCTTCATCGCTTCATGATGAACTCTTCACTACAATGTTAACCATGCAATACAGAATGCATGATTCAATAGCTAGTTGGGCATCAAATGAGATGTATGGAGGCTTGCTCGAATCATCCCCAACTGTTGCTTCTCGACTTCTTATCGATTATCCATTAGTCAAGGTACCCTGGTCCTATTCATTATGCTATAAAGCTAAATATCAAGGTGTACCTTTTCAGCTGATAGAAACCTATAATTAGTATCTCTCCTATGAAGGCTATATATGTCAGTACTAATTGTTACCCCGATAAGAAATACTACTGCCTTATTTTCTTAGTTAATTTTGAATGTTGCCTCTTAAAGTTGGTGGTGTAGAATTTTATAATATCCCTCATGTAAACATAGTTGCAAATATCTCCTTCACACAAAAATATAGTTGCAATAAATGTTGTTTGCAATCCTGCGTGGCAAGTCGATCCTCTACAATACTACATGCATTCATTAACGTTCAAAATTGAACTACAGTTTTATTTTGGAAGATAATTATATACTAAACGTTCTATAGGGATACTATTAATTTAATAAATTTACACCCTGTCCCAAAAGCAGACTTCTTATTTAACAGATCAAAGAAAGGTCCTCTGTGCTAGTAGTGTGCTAAAAATTACTCATTTCTTGCCAATTTTAATGAGATTCACACTACTAGATTTGCCCCATCCAAATTTTGTCACAGATTTTGATTTATTGCATTAACATTTGGATTTCTAGTCTTTCAGTCAAAACAATGAAATACATTTATTGCCTGAGATAAGAGAAATAATGAGCTCTGTTGACCTCTGTTGATTTTAAGTTTGGGTGGTCAGAGCTGTGGAGCCTTCCTATTTGCTACTTGAGTTTGGTAGGAAATTTGAACAAATAGCTGTTACTTACTGAGTTACTGACTACTGTTCTATTGAAGTATTGATGAGTGATGACTCTATGTATAGTTTTCCTGATACAAATCACTTTTTTGTGAATAAAATTTACCTTCTAAGTGGTAACAAATTATTTTTTCCATGTTTCAGGCCACATGGATTACTCAGTGTGCCTTGCTTTTACTTGATACTCGAATGCCATATGGAAGTCTAAATATTGACTGTGAGGAGAGTTTAGACCCAGCTGGGTCAGGTTCATTTTATAATAATGGTGAGGCAGATATAGTTGCACAGCATGTTCTCAGTCTTGTACAATGCGGTATGTCTCTGTTTTCTTTAAATGGATACCACTTCTATGCTTTTACCTGCTCAACTTGCTCTGCAACTTTTCTATTTTCTGTCCTTTTCTGTTTACAATAGTACACTCTCCCCCTTTTTCATTCTCTTTACATGAGCAGCGTTGACTGTCTATTTATCTCTCATCTGTGGAAACATTCTTTTCCTATGGGTTTCTTGAATGTTGAAGATAATAACAGATTAAACTAATTCGTGAAGGGGTCCATCCAGCTTGTATTGCTGTTCAGTCCCCTTACATTGCACAAGTACAAATGTTACGGGACAGACTGGAAAAATATCCATTAACCTCTGGAGTTCAGGTTTCAACAATAGACAGCTTCCAGGGTAGGGAGGCAGATGCAGTTGTCATATCCATGGTACGATCTGGTTCTGGTGTCTTTCAGTTTCTTTAAGGTGACACGAAGATAACGGATCACATCTTCAAATATTGAAATTATTTTTCCCCTCACTCCTAGGTTCGGTCAAATCCCTTGGGAGCCGTAGGGTTCCTTGGTGACAGCAGGCGTATGAATGTGGCCATTACGAGGGCAAGGTCACATGTTGCAGTGGTATGTGATAGTTCTACCATTCGTAACAATGTTTTCCTGGCTAGGCTCCTTCGCCATATTCGGCAGCATGGCCAAGTCAAACATGTGGAACCTGGTTCCTTGGATGTGGGCTCTGGCCTTGGTTTTGATCCACCAGCCTTACCATCCCTAGGTTAGTGGTGACCTGCTGCAAAATTTGACAAAAATGTTGAGTTCCCTGGACACTTAATTCTGTAACACGCCGGATGCAAGATAGCGGGTCCCTCGGTCTTTGTCACAGTATAAATGTTGTGTGCTGAATGTTCAGTTACAGCTTACAAATCTGTATAGCAAACACAAACTGGCACTCCGGGGAACTTCTGTCAATATACATCTTGCAGTTGCATAATTTTCATTCTTGGGAACTGACACTCTGCAACTCACTGTGTATGACATACTGACCTTCATCTCTGAGCACGATATTGCAATTAAAATGATCTTGTGCAACCCACCATGTTTGACTATTTCTAGCACATAATTTAACAAGACATGAATGCTGAAAGTTGACGTCTCTCAGGATCATGGGAGTGACAAATTTGTGACACCCCAGGCGCCACAAAGGTCAAGATATCACCAAACACCCTCCTCACTAGCTGATGAAGTATAAAAACAAAATTCGACAGCTTAACCGTAATACCCCAACCCATTAGTGTTTCGGTTTTATCCGGTTGTAACACATGTGTCGTGTTGTGGTGGATTTAGTCTTATCTTGGTAGTATAAGTAGATACGGACAGCTTATAAGCCTTCGTATTTCAAATATATCCCATCTGGATTAACCATGAAGCGATGACGAAAGCATAGGTGAGCCGATATGTGTATGCGGGTCCATTCGGCATGACGGGATGAGGAGCTGCGCAAGTGCATGTGTGTCAGCCCGTGGCAGCGAGGGGAGGTTCTGAGTATTTCTGTGGCATGAATGTGCTAAGCTGCCCGGGGCATCAACTTTGAAGGAGGGAAAAATGTAATACCCCGACCCATTAGTATTTTTGTTTCATGTCCTTGTAGATTTAGTCCCAGCTTCATATAAAAAGAATTAACCCGGATGTGATATGTTTAAAATACCCATCTCCAACTACTATGGGGACAGATGCTTTTAAATAAAGATCAGGCCAAAAAGAATTAAATTCATTCTTCCAAATTTAAATCAACTTTAGAACTTTTTTTTAATAAACCATAATTTTCAAAAGTAGCTCAATTTCAAAACTAATTTCTTGCAATCTGCTCAGGTAAGTCTCTCAGCTCATCTAGTAACTCAAGCCTATTGTCATCAACGTGCTCTACTCATATGAACGTGTGTAAAGCTTATGTGGAGCTTGGTAGGTAAAAATAGTCATAGCAAATGAAAAATATCCAAACTCCAAAGTATTATCAAAATAAGGCCACGTTTATTTCACAAAAGACACTAAAACTTTCACATGACATGCTTCTCGGTGTAACTTTTCACCACTTTTGAGCAACTAAATAGTCCCTAAGAAAGAATTATGTTGGATTTCTTGAGACTTGTAAAAAAAGTCATGGAAAAAATAATGTTGAAAAACAGAGGGATAAACATTTAGATGGTGGACATGTACTAAGGGCATAGGGTGATCCAGAGACACAAATAAAGTTGGTGAAATGCTACAATAGTATATCTGTGTGCTTGCTGTACTCATAAAATTAAGAAATACTAACATGTGGTGGACCACCTTAAATAATCTATCTAAAAATGACTAGCCCAAGTAAACAACACTCGACGCTTATGCCATCCTTCTAGTTGTTAAGAATAATTAAAAACAGAAGAATCGGCCAGAAGTAGCTATAGAAAAATAAACAAAAAAAAGCATGCGCAAAAACTCTTTACCATTTCATTTATGTGCATGGCTGATCTAATACAGCATGAATGAAAACCTCTGTATATCTACATGTTTACATGTATGTTATTACCTTATATACTACAACAGACAAGTACAGAAAGAGTGAAGAAAACACCAGCAACATTACACAATTAATTAATTAACCTCTGGAGAACTGAACACACATGCGCATGAAATTTATTTTGTTACTCTAAGGGGTCGGGCTTGTTGGTGTAGACATGGACGCCGATGGCCACGACGGCGATGGTGAGGATGCAGAAGTAGAGGATGGTGTGGACGAGGACGGAGAGGGCGCTGGTGCCCATGTTGCCGAACTCCACCACCCTGTACCTCGCCGGCAGCTGGAACAGGAACCCCGGCGACAGCAGGATGAACAGCACCACCGCCACGATGATCGGCCCCCAGTCTGTCGTCGCCATCTCCGACGCCGGCGATTTATCTCTCCCTCTCTTCTTCCTTCTTCCTCTTCTTCTTCCCCGCACGCACGTCCTCCAAAGGTAACTATGGGAATTGGGAGGTAATAGGCGCCAATGAAAGACGAAATGCCATCCTTGGATGGGAAGCAAGGAACTGAAAGGCGGTAGCAGAAAGAAAAAGGCGAGTGATCGATCGGAGCAGCTTTATGCTCGTGGAGAGTGATGACTAGCTCAACTTTGACAGGTCGCCAGTTCGACGGCTGCTTTAGCTTTCTGGTTCTGGAGGCCGCCGGTATCAAGGAAGAGATCTCGTCAGGTTCAGTTCCTTTTCTGCAGGCAATGACAATCAAATGATCTTCGTTCAAAAAAAAAACAATCAAATGATCGAAAAGAGGGTCCAATTAGTTGCAGTTAAATTTGGGCAAACATATTTTAGCATTCTGTAGTCACCGTACACTTGCATCTCGATATATGTCCCTGCCTGATCAAGCTGGCAGAACATGAGCAAAAACACAACTAGAGAGGAGCTCACTACTTAAACAAAATAAGGCAAAACGTTCTCCTGGCGCCCAAATCATAACGCTGATACGTAATTGTGTCCACTCCTATGTCAAAAAACATGAAAGAAAAATGACGTGATGGCAAAAGGATGTAACAGGATTACTGGTAATAATGGAATAAATCCATCCTAAAAAATGTAGCATAGTTTTTTAGGAAGATCTCCAAAACTAAGCGTCATGACAAATGGGCATTTATATATATGCCATTTAAACTGTTAGAAATACTATAATTGAAAAATTCGACCCATAAGGGATGACCTCCCTGAAGTTGAATAAAATAGAAGACAAGCTCAACCGCGGGCTTAGAAAATCCCGAACCCCCGGCTTATTGCCAGTGAGGGTTTTATAAATTTTTTTCAACTCTGGGTCTTCCCCGAACACTATAATTAGGATGCACTAGAGAGATTTGTAACTTATTATTTACATCAGCTTTAGTGCATCTTAATTCCCAGCATGAATTATGCAGATTCTGGGAATAAATGGTATACTAATAATAGTGTCATGCACCTACTCTTCAGCATTGCTTCTTACGCAACAAAAAGGAAAATGGATACATAATTTTGTGCTCATGCAAGATCTGCGGATCTGGATGTGTGGGCGAAATTATCCCAACTAAATCAACCATTCCATATTTGCATGCAACTTCCTTTCACTCGTTCCATTTTGTCGGTTTCTGTTTCATTTTTCTTTTAGGGTTCCATCTTTTGCTTCCCCAAAATTTCAATGCAAAGAGAAGGTGTGAAATTGATCCTACCATTAAAGGGGCTGAAGAGGTAAATATGATTTGTAATCCTTAGTTTAAGCTTTATTATTTCCTTTTTCTTTTAATTTCTAAGTAATATGTTGTTTTGATTTCCTTGCATTGTCTAAACTTATTGTATATAATTATATATAGGTTGGTTGATCTGGAGGAAGCAAAAGCAGGGATCAACCTATCTCTGGCCATGTAAACCGAATGCTCCTTGCGAATGTGGTATTTCTGCAAACATTTAAGAGTAAGAGTTCGAGTGTTCTTTATAATGTTCGCAGCCATTCCACATATGTATCTTCTTTTTATTCCACTTTCTCCTGGACCCTGCTAACAAGAGGCCATGAAACTCCACTCTCTTTATTTTTTTCAGAAAAGAATGAAAAATCTGAAACCATGAAAAGTGGCATTTTCCTGTGATTATCTCAGTATACCTACAACAGTCCAAGTGATTATTTCAGTATATCTACTACAGTCCAAGTGAAATCTTGATAGAGAGATCGTGTCAAAGAACATTGAGAGATTTAATAAGTTTTTTTCATTCACAACAAAAGACATCATAATTTACCTGACCAGTCTAGTAAATTTTCAAATAGCTCAGATGGTTTTTTTTTCTGTAAAAATTAATGTCTTCTGTTGATAAAATTCTTTGGGCTCGCCTATTCAACTGCCTAGGAGTAAATAACAGAACAGTCAGACATATCATTGGAGGGAGATGCTCCAGTTACAGTTAGAAGCTTACAATATGTTAAGATTTGCAATCATTTCAGCAGAAGAATTGAGTTGATGTTTTTTTCATTTCCCAGGAACAGTCACCAAAATACAGATATCAAGAAGTTCTCTTGACACCACAAAATGGTCCATGAGAAGGAGGACCAAAGTAGTGGGCAAGTGAGCACCAATCCTTCTGCTACCCCTGCTGAAACCGATAACCAAACACCACCAGACAAGTCTGACAAGAAGGAATCAAGCTCCTCATCTTCTATTTCATCAGAAAACATAGACGAGAATGATTTCTTCCAGATAGAGGGTCCAATACTAGGAAGCACCTTATCGTTTGGTCAAAGCAGTCACCGTCGGTGCAGGCCATGTCCAGGGCACCTGATGAATGTCCAGACCCTAAAAGAATCCCATCTTCAGTCTTCGCAAGGTCAAAATCTACGACGCCGACAGACTGGAGCGTGACATCAAATGAATCTCTCTTTAGCATCAATGTTGGGAACGCAAGCTTTTCGAAGGACCATTTCTTCCTGTATGGCAAATCAGGTGACATGGGCAACCCCAATGACCCATTGGCGCCACTGCCACCATTGCCAAGGCCGAGCACTAGCTCTAGCCCTATGAAAAGTGATGTGGCTAAGGTAACCGTACAGGCCAGTGCAAAATTGAAGCCTGTTACCAGGGATGGGGACCGCGATGGGGATGACAATACTGATTACAACCACAGCTTGTCACACCGGTCTGATGCTAGCACAACAAGCTTCGCATTCCCGATGTATGACCTCTCTGCATTCTATTATCTCACAAGATTTACGAGACAAGTTTTCAATGTTTCAGCTGTTTCATCTAGGCATCATAGACATAGTGTTTTCGAACATGAAATGGTTAATAACTGAATACTCACAAGAATTGAATATACATTTTATTTTCAGTTTTTGGTAGTAGCATATATAGAGCAATCAATCCCTCTAAGTACTAACTGGTGAAAGATGCAACCAACGTTTCCAAAACAAAAGGTGGTTTGTATTTCTTCCTGATTATTTGCAAATTCTCCAGATTGGCGGGTGACGCGAGATCTAGTGAATCCCTGAAAGACGAACCTGCAGAGCTTGCCCGGCAAAGCACATCGCAGCTGTCCCAGCAGGCAGAGCCTGCTGTTGAGCATGAAACGCTGAAAGTTGAAGCGGTGGCAGTTGCACAGGAAACTGAACAGGCCCCAGTCCCAGCCCTGGAACCAACTGTAGTGGCACCAGCACAGGCATCAGCGCCAGCTCCAACACCGCAACAACCAGCTGCTACAAAATGGTTTCCTTGCTGTTCGTGCTGTCCATTCTGTTGCTGAGGGATCCAATTTCTTCTCTTCTTCATAAGAGTTGTTGAGTTTATGAAGTAGTAGCAGAAGGCTCAATGTAGAGAATAGGCTCAAATTAGTAGCTTGGTTGATTCTGAATTTCTGATCAGAAGATTTTACTGAAAGGAACAACAATCAACCACTTATTTGCTGAGTTGTGTAGATTACAAGAATAGATAGATCTATCCTATAATCTTATTTTTGTTCCAAGAGAAAATGTTTCTTTATTTGCTATGACACTTTCTTTTGCTTCAATATGTACTCTGCTATAAAGCAAGCTGAAGAGGTTTCGAGGGTCAGTAAGTTAGAGATTAAAAAAAAAGGTTAGTCCAGGCGCTGCACGCCTGCGCGGCCGCCGGTCTTGGCGTCCGTGCCACGCAAACGCCGAACCCTCCTGCGTCTCCTGTTGGTGATACCCTGACGCTCGCCTGCCACTCGCCCTCCCCTCTGTCGCAAATCGCGCCCGTCCCTGGAGAGCCACCGCCACGAAGAGCAGAGCAGACGCCGGCATCAGAGTCTCAGATTCGCCGCAACCTGATTCCAAGGGAGCAATCCAGAGGCACCAGGAGCTTCACCTCGCCGAGCCGCGCCGATCTCTCCGGCCCCGACACCGGACTGCTGCAGAAAGACGCCGGTCGCCAGGAACCCAACCAGCTCGCATTCGGCCGTCCGATTCCGGCCGCATTTTATCATCCCCGAGGCTGGTAAGCACTCAAACGCAATCTCCTTGACCTCCTCTCCCGATTCCCCAACTCAAGCCGAAGCCCTAGGTCGCGAGAACGCCGTGGAGCCGAGCACCCAGAGGCCAGAGCCCGTGTCCGGCTGTCCGCCATGGCAATCAAGGGATATTTAACCTTTTACCATCGTAGCGGTCGACACCCCTTCATATTCATATAACATCCTTGCAAATGCCGATACGTTTTTAGCACCTGACAGAGAAAATTGATACACATTTACCATTTTTGCTGACGTGACGTGCCATCAACGCAGTCCAAGTTAGATCCAAGTTGGCATATGCATGTAAAATGATCGTGCTGCCCTCCCTTCTCTCTGTCCTTTCTCTTACTCCGTCTCTCTGACCAACGGGGCCCACCTGTCATCATCAACCTCTAGCCATCCCTTCATCTTCCTCACGCAGAGGACAGGGCACCGAGCGGCCTGGCCTCGGCCCCATGCTGGCGCGACGCGCAGCGGCAGCCAGACAGCGCGCCCGCCACGAGGCCCTCCGCCGCCTGACAACCCCTTTTCTTCGTTCTCCCCTTCCTGGATCTGCCCCGCCACCGCTTGCGCTGCTCAGATCCGCCCCGTCGGTGGGATTGATTCATCGATCGATCTCCATCGATCGATCTCCACCCACATGTGTGTGCGCCGCTTCACGTATAAATACTACCGCCCATCGCAGCAGCCGTTGTTCATGCTCGAGCTCGACCCTGGCATCGTCAGCTGCAAGTTGCTGCTGCTCTTTTTCTCCATGTACGTTGAATGTACATATGTACTATTGCTAAAAGAAAAAGAATCTACGTATGTACTAGAGATGCTTGTATGACGAGCGATCATGGTAACGCGTGCATCGTGGTTTGTTCTTTGAGTTTGGGAACCAGCAAATGCTGCTCGCATGCAAGTTCCCCCGTCAGGGAATGCCGCAGGTGCAGGTGGTGCTGCTGAGGAGGAGGTGGCGCCGGTGACCGGCCGGCACGGGCGCCGTCGTGGCGATCCGTATGTGGTCACCTACGAGGCAACGAGGACGGCGAGGGGGATTGGCTGCTCGTGGGATGGCTAGAGGTTGATGATGACAGGTGGGCCCCGTTGGTCAGAAGATGGAGTAAGAGAAAGAACAGAGAGAAGGGAGGGTAGCATGGTCATTTTACATGCATATGCCAACTTGGATCTGACCTGGACTGCGTTGGTGGTACGCCACGTCAGCAAAAGTGGTAAATGTGTACAAATTTTCTCTCTCAGCTGCTAAAAACGTATCGTCATTCGCAAGGATGCTATATGAAGAGGTGCCAACCGCTATGATGGTAAAAAGTTAAATATCCCGCGATCCAAGCTCTCGAGCTTTTACAAAGAAGTCCCTGCAGAATATTGTAATGTTTATCTTACAAAACACACCCTGAAATCATACAAGTCTGCAGCTGAGTCCAAGCTTTACTCTTTTCCAAAGATAACCCCTAGCTTTAGGTCCACAGCTAAGTAAAAACAAATCAATATACATAGATATAGTTAATGAAATTAGTTTAGGTTATATTTTGTTCTTTGCCTTCGATCCTCAATTAATTCCCTATCTGTTCCACTTTATTTATCGTATAATCCTCGCCCCATCCAAATCTGTTCGTGTCACCCCCTGACATAGCTGTATTGTTTGCTTAATATCTAGGGATGTAAAATTCAAATGGATGTAAAACCAGTGGGGTTGGATTCAGAATTTCATAAGTTCGTTTCTAGCAAAGTTTCACGAATTTTGAATTTCTGTTCAGAAAGATATGCCTATGTTAGTAGGATATGTAGAATCTGTAATTTTAGCCTGCCACAGTTAGCTTGTCTGAATTTTATCTCGAGTTTCAGAGATCCGATCGAGGTACATTCAAGTTGGGTTGGATTCATAACTTTATAATCTACATTCTGGAAATGTTTCACAATTTTTGGATGTTCTGTCTGACTTTGACACCTGATCCATTGAGATAATCAGAATCTGTCATAATCCGGAACTGTTTCTACCTCCTGCTAATCTAATCTCTCTTGGTATTTAGATTAATCACCAAGTTTCGTAGCTGGAATTTAATCATTTTGTCCTTGATTTATCTTTATCTATCGTTATCTGAGTTTCACTTTTTTCTTTTCCTTGTCCCCAGTCAGATGGTGAACTCTAGCAAAAACAATGAAGATAGTACGTACAAAGATGTGAACTGTCCACCCTCAACCTCTTCAGTTCAACTAAGGATGATGCAGATCGTGGCAGCACAAACTCAAGCTATACAAACAATAACTCAAGCTATACATACAATAACTCAAGCTTTGACCACTGTCCAAGAAGTCGTATCCAAGCAAGTCTCACTCCCCAATAACAACGACACTATAGTCGATGGTGAACTGAGGGCCTTGATCATTCCATCCCCACCACCGTTCCACATGGAGAAGCTAGCAGACACGCAAGCCCAAGTTTTACAAGGAAAGATGTCACTATTGCCATCAGCCCCACATTCCGTTATAGCAAATTTGGATACTCAAACAGGACCAATAAAGAAACAAGTTGCCGACGCATGGAAGAATCAGATAAAGAAACAGCAAAAGGAAGACCGAACTCTAGATATATGTCATTGTTGTCGACATTATGGTCTCCCATGTCTTCAGAAAAGCCCAAGCACTACTTTGGTTGAATGTAGCCAACGTCAACATTCTGGTTGTAACAAGAAGAGAAAGTTGCTTACCAATCCCCAGGAGCAACCGTTGGGAACCAGCTCTCATTCTGGCCTTGAAGCATCAAAAGTTCAAGATTCATGCCACAGCCATGAAAGGATAGATCCTAAGAATCCAGAAGTTACTCCAGAAAAGGATACAACCCACGCAATATGTCTTGATGGCTGGAGTGTTACTTTCAAAGAGTTTCAGCCACGCATGCAGAGGCGATAAGAAATCTAAGAAGCAAGCAAGTGCAGAAAGTAAAGAGAATATTGGTTGCTCAGGACAACATGAAGATAAGGCCACCCATTCAAGTCCTTACCTACCAATCCAAAAACAATCTCAGAATGTCGAGTGCTTTGAACAAATTTTTTCTCAGCGTGCCAACTCTCTGGGGTCGAAATCCAAAGTGACACACACCGATCACATAAGAACCATGGTTGTGCCTGGAGGAAGCCATGGTGATCGAATTAAAGGACAATGTTTCGAATGTGGAGAAGTTGGCCATTATGCCCATAAATGCCCAATGAAGCCTAAACCAGAAAATTTAAGTAATAATGGATGGTTATGCCTCAATTGTGGTGAAGATGGGCACCTTACCAGTTGGTGCGCAAAGCAAGGGGATGACCAACCTAAAGATCAACATGAATGCCCAAGATCAGTTGATCTCCAGCCCTCCAGTATATCGGTACCATGTCAGTCACTACCAATTGATTTTCAGTCGATGACCAACCGTAAGGATCTTAAAGCAAGAGGAGCTTGTTTCTATTGCGAGGAAGGACATTTCATTAGTCAATGCCCGATAAAACGTTCACATCAGTCTAACAAGGAGGCTTGAAGGAAAAACATGCAAGGAGTTTTCAAACTTGTGGAGGTTTAGAACAAGATGTATTAAATGATTGTAAGTCTTTTATTTGATCGTTGCAAATAAAAGGATACTTGAGCTTTTTTGTTATAATATGTATGAGCACCTCGCCTAATCGCTTTCTTGCTAGCCCCTCATTTTAAGGGGTAGTCTTGTCAGACCCTAAATTTGGAATTTCAAATTGTGATTAGAAGAACAATTAAATCAACAATTTTCATAAATTTCTTAAATTTTGCCAACCTTAGTCTAACTATCTAGGCTTTATTGAAGTTGTTAGGCATTTTAACCTTTTTCTAAAGTGAGCTAAAATGAAATATAGAATCACTTTTTTAGGAAATAGAATCACTTTTTGCTTGATGTATTAATGCTGGTGCATTTTATTTTGAGTGTTGAATTCAAATTTTATTTTGGATTCAAATGCGTTGTTTATTTTGGAAAACATTTTCTGTTCTTTTCCCTCAAACCTCCTATTTCAACGGTTCGACCCAGTTCACGTCGTAGCCCAGCTCCAGCTAGCCGGCCCGGGAACTCATATCTACCAAGCTCTATGACGGACACATGGGCTCCGCCCCGTCATCCCCTACCTTCAGCCCGAGTTGCGTCTGACTGCCCCCTTGCTTCATGTGCACGCCAAGGTCCCATCCAGGCCTTCTCGTCGTCAACTCTCGCGTTGCCGCCAGGCGAAGTAGGGGCCGCGCGCTAGAGGGAGGATGGCTTCGTCGCTGTGAGAGGAGGGCACCAGAGAGAGAATGAGAGTTAGGTTTTTATGATGTTGGCTATATATAACGTATGGTTAGAGGAAGGTTAATAATATAGCCAGCAGTGGGTTGAATGGATGCTTATAGCCCACCCATACAGTGGTTACACAATTATAATAAATGCATGGCCCACCTGTCTCTCTCACATATTTTATTGGTTCTTGTGTCCAAGCGGGCTGTAAACTTACAACCCACCTCTCCTCTCTCTCCTCTCTTCTCTCCTCCACATCAGCATTTAGCCTTCTTAGCCCACCATAATACTTGTTCTTATCGGGGCCTGGTGGGGCTTGGTCTTTTTCGGAGGCGGGCGTTGTAGGCTATCCGTCTCTTAAAATTGATTTTCGAAAACAAGCACCTTAAAACGTCTGCCTCCAATAATAGACTATTATTTGAAGGTGGGTGTATTAAAATATCCGTTTTTGAAAATCGATTTTTCGAAACGCTTAGATGCAAAACGACTCCTTTAATAAAAAAAATGCCCGCTCCCTCAGTGGCTAGGATTAATGGGGGCGAACGGCTTTTATGTCCATCTCTTAGGCCCAATTTGAAGTGTCTTGCAAAATATTTTTTTAGTGGTGTACTCCTCCGTAGAAAACGAAGTCAGAACGTTGTGAGGCTTCGCGATCCCGACGTGACTTCGCCGCCACGAAGTCCTTGGATGTTCAGCGAAGGCCTCCTCTTGTTTTCAGAATAGAGCCTTTCGCCTGACGCAGGAGACCTTTGCCATACCAAAGCTAACCTTCGTCCCGGCTCCCAAGGTCCCGTGTTATGGAACTTTGTAGTCCCCGAAGTGTCTCCACCTTCGCCCTTTGAAGTCCATGGAAACAAGCTCATGGAGAAAGAGATTGGTGGTTGTCACATCCATTAGATTGTTTCGTGCGCACGAAAAAGAGCGCTTCCCTTTGTTGGTCCGAAGGTCATTCCTCCCAACATCACCAACTGATTCAGTGGTCTTGTTGACCATCACCAAATTGATTGGTGCAAAGGGTCGGTGCGTCTTCGCTGTTTGCCATCGTTTCTTTGCAGGCGCTTCTTTGCCATCATGTTCTAGAATACCACGAAGGCACTTTAATCAATCATTTGGATGGCTTCCACAATATCTTTAGGACCTAAAACATCTAAAAAAATACATCTCAACAAACAATTATGTTGTCATTCGATCACCAAAATCACAAACAATACCTTAGGGTCATTTTTCTTGCAAGCTTATTTCAAGCAATTTCATGCTTAATTACGAATTTAAAGACTATGTGACACATATTAAGAGCTTTATATTTGTGATGATGTTAAAAAAATTGCCTTATTAGGTCACTCTCAGTGCACAATTTCATTCCATAATTTTCAAGACTAGAAACTAAGTAACTATGCCACTTAAGTTTTATGGGGATAAAACTCCCTTAACATATCTTGTGATGTGGCAATGATTTTAATGACTTCAATGTCTATGAAACGCTTATGAAACCATATATTGAGATTGGCCTTAGAGCACCATATCTTTGAATTCTTATTCCCTTCATCTAATGATAAGTGCACTTTTAGAATTCAAAATTTATCCAAACATAAGTTTACATAGGAGACAAAACCAACTATAGTTGTTTTTTTTCTACTTTCTCTCTTTTTGAAGTGCAAGATTATAAATTTATATGGGTATATATATGTGCAGTTTCTCTATAACGTTGACCTTTCCACTTTAATCTACAAAGTGCATTTATCTAGGGACAGAGGACGTAGCGGAGGTTGCAAAGGAAATGCAGCATGAATATAAAAACAAAACATAAGCTTCTGTTTGGCAAAAATAGCCCACGACTTCTACGAGTTATTGCTAAGGGTGCGTTTAGTTCCCAAGTTTTCTTTAAAAAAACACTATTTATCTAATTTTTTTACTATTTATCCCATCCCTTACACTCACAGAACACGCTTCTCAGCACGACCTATATTGTTTTTTTTATCTATAGTGTTTTTTTCCTAAACTAAACTCACCCAAAGCCATCCTGTCCCGTAGAGGAGACGTACTAGATATTTTTCATGTTTTCTGAACCTGGACATCGTGTTTTAGTACACGGCCTGAATCTGAAACCGAGCTGGCTGAGGAATTTCCGCCCCAGAGCCCAGACAGCGACTTCTTGCCTTCCCCGTAGCCCCGTCCAAACTGGCCGGCGGGGCGGCTGCTCCCTCCGTCCCCCGTCACAGTACACGCTTTCCCGGGTCAAGAATTCCCGGCCCGCCCACGCCTAGCGCACGGCACCATCCCATCTCCCCCGCCAGTACACCCAACTCTGAAGCAAACCCCACCACCAGGCGGTCCAGCCCCGCCTTCCCCAAATCAGAAGTCAAACCCAATCAAATCTTCCCATTCACGCACGGGGGTGTGTCCCCCCTCCCCTCTCCCTTCCCCCTCTCCCACCGCGCCACGCCCTTTCGCTCGCGACGTCCAGCGGCGCCGCCGCCGAGGCTAACCCGAGCCCACCACCAGCCGCGCCGGGACCCCTCTTCTCCGCCCACCCCGGCATCCGATGGCCCCGGGTGCGCCGCCGCCGCGCCGGCGCCGCCCCGCTCCCGCCGCGGGGGCGGGCTCCGTGGGCTCCTCCGTGCGCGTGCTGCTCGCGCTGGCCGCGCTCTACGCGGCGCTCTCGGTCCTCGCCTACCGCGCCATCCACATGCTCCACGTCACCCCGCTGGGCGCCGACGCGCCGCCGGGGGAGTTCTCCGAGGGCCGCGTGCTGGGCCACCTCCACCGACTCGCCGTCGACATCCCCGGCCGCCAGGAGGGGAGCCCGGGGCTGGAGGCCGCCGCGCAGTACATAAAGGGGGAGCTCGAGGGCCTCGCCGCGCGCGCGGGCCCGGAGTACAGGTCGGTGAATCCCTCCCCTTCTCCATGCTTCTCTCCCCCTTTTGGTCCATTTCGATCGTCCATGAAGGAGTTCGTTGCCCCGGATGCTTCCTCTGCTCCGGGGCTCCAGTGATGATGGTGATGGTTTCGCTGTTCTCCGATGTTTGTTGGTTTGTGGTCCTCCTGCCCGACGGGTCTGATGCTTCTCCTAGTATCGCATTTATTTGGGGATCTATTAAAGTTGGAATGCGACAAAGTATCAGTTTCTATGCTTTGCTAGCTGCTAAGATTTACTGTAGCATCTTCTATTTGCACTTCATTTCGATTGTGAGATACTGAACTGATTCGTCTTTAGAACAAAAAAAGGACAGAGAGTGTGGTCCAAGCAGAGCAAACAAGTAGGGCCAGATCAATGGTAGCTTGAATTTAACATTAGAAGCCCCTCGATTGGCTAATATTACTGTCAGGGTCACATCCTTTAGCACCATGGGTGGACTGGACTAGGTCTTTGCAATGGTTTTGTAGTACATCTGGCATTGGAGTTAATGCCCATGCTGGCTCAGATATTTCCAAGTAAGTGGCCTGGGCATTGGCAAACAAATCAACAGCACCTTTTTTTTTCTCTGAACCTTGTGGGTTCAATCATGCCAAAAAATTATGTTCAGTATACGGAAATATCTACTGCTGTCTCTTTCTAGTATACGCGGACCACAGGTTGAGCTGATCCACAGGAGTTTCCATCTACCATTATTTGGACAGCTCTTCTGATTTTGTGTTTTCATGAAGTAGTTTCTGATGTATATTCTTTTTGCTACACTGAGAAATTAGTGAATTCTGGTGCAACATTTATTAATCTGATAGGACACATTTTATTCACTTTTTCTACTTGTCATCTGTTATTGACTTTTCTTTTTGTTTCCCATTGCAGAATTGAGGTCCAGGAAACACTTGTTAGTGGCTCTTTCAGCATGATGTTTCTACGCCATAGAGTAACACTAGGCTACAGGAATCATAAGAATATTGTCATGAGGTACACTTGATTTTTCTCCAATATGTCTCAACATTTTTTTTTTCATAAAATTTCAACTTTATGCAGTTTGGTTGCTGTGAATTTATTAAATACTAGAAACTATTATAAATAACTTAGTTCAATATATCTTCCCATGTTAGTTTTAACTTTCTATATTTCATGCATGTCCAATTATATCTACAACTAACAAAAGTGCTGTGCGTTGCTACGGGCGAGCATCATATGAATAAATTGTCATATGTTTTTTCTACTACAAGTAATATATAAAATTTTAAACATCATATATAGTACTGATACATTGAGACATGAATAATTGTGATTATTTAGGAAAATAATGTTATTGGTACACTGTATTAACTTAATCCTCCTCATATATACCATCACTTCTGTCGCCCCTCACAAAATTTTTAAACATCTATGTTGTTTTGCTATATTGAACAAGCAATAATTGCAAAAAAAAAAAAACTCATCAAGACAATAATAGATGTTTCATGGATCATTGTTAAGTGCATGCGCATGGGTCTTTTACGGTCTGAGAAAACAAGAGGGAAACACTTCGTCTCTAGCACATTTGTTGGTTGTTCTCAATCTGCACAAACACAGCAAGGATGCATGCATATGCATGCGAGGATTGACCATGGGCCATGGGCGAGTTCGTCGACCTGCTATGGGCTGGCAGGGCTGCTCATGCGTGGTCAAACCCAGCCGCCAGCCATATCGACACGCACACACCAAACGTGCTGGTGGGCAGCGCCCCTCGCAATATGGCCCTTTTTTTTCATTCAAGCTGGGATTGGAGTTCAATTTGTATTTGGATTTGGTTTTGTTCCACACGCTACTGTCCCCGCAGAGCATCGGACTGGCAGTGCGTGCACGATTCAGATACGGAGGTGAGCCAAGGGAGGGACGGCGGACCAGATTTTGGGCAGAAACGGCAGAACACGTGAAGGATTTCTTGCGTGCTTTAGAAATAGGTATAGATATAGATATATCTGAATTGTGCGTTTAAGCATACCTCCTAAAATGTTTGTCATCGAACTAAAGTGCTAATTTAGGATGTAGCATTATTCTGACCTCTACAATAAGCAGTCGATACAGTTTTTAATTGCTTACAGCATATTGTAGGAGTTTAACCAGCTAGCTAGATGCATAATAAGTACTGACTATTCATCGGTTGTGCCACCCTCACAATTACCGGAAACTTTCAATCAAGTTGGTGAAAGGATGGACCTGTCACTAAGCTGGAACACTCACCCATCCTAATTTGAATCACACTTCCTCTGAGTGAAGGGTTTGTGAGAAGTCCTTTAATGTATTAGGGGGGGGTGTGTGTGTGTCTGTAAGGGGTCTCTAAACCCACTGCTTTATTCTTCTTAATATAATGATACGCAGTTCTCCTGCGTGTTTGAGAAAAAAAAAACTATAAAGCACCCTGAATATGCCCAAAACACATGCCTGTTCCAACAACTGAACTTTCACCCTTGCTCAGCACAAAATGCGCATGGTTTGTATGGGTGTTTTCCCATGGCTTCTATGGCTGAACTCACTTAGTTTTAAATCCTTACTAGCACAGGGCCACTTCAACTATGTTTTGGGTTAATATGGGGAATAGTTTGTCTGTCTTGTAATTTTTGAAGAGTCAAATTATTTTCTAAGATATAACAGTTAATTACAGGATTTCATCAAATGTTTCAGAAGATGATAGTCCATCCTTGTTGGTGAATGGGCATTTTGACAGTCCGTTTGGATCGCCCGGTGCGGCAGACTGTGGTTCTTGTGTTGGTAAGTGCAAATGTCTGTATTCTAAAAATACAGCCTTAGTATGCAGAATTCTTATGTGATATTTTTTTCCAGCATCTATGCTTGAGCTATCACGACTCATCATTGACTCTGGGTGGGTACCTCCTCGACCGGTGATTTTCCTCTTCAATGGTGCAGAAGAACTTTTTCTTTTGGTATGTTACTGCCAGTTATCGCCTATTTCATAAGATTGTAATGCATAGATGAAAATAATGATTATTGTGCTGAGAGTTATTTTTTTAATTGGCTATGCTTCAGTTTAGTCTTAACCAATTTTGTTCGAAGGGATGGATAGCTTCAATCTTCTCATCTGCGAGCAGATTACCTCTGATAAGCTTTTCATTTATCATGTTGCAAAAGAATTGTAGGGTTGGCGAACCTAGTAATGGTCTAATAGACTAATACTACCTATAGTCTATCTGTCACAAAAAAGGAAACATGAAAGTCCTCTCAATAATTTTTCTAATTGAATAGAATTGATAAAAAAAGAGTGGATTTAACAAAGGAGATTCTAAAAGAAACGGTGAACCTTGTGTTGATTCAGTTTGTTGATTTGTTCGTATAATAGCCAATGCATCGACTCACCTGCTCCCATGTTCGATGCTGTTTAACCAGGGTTCACATGGTTTTATTAAGACACATACATGGAACAACACAATTGGTGCTTTCATTAATATTGAAGCTTCTGGAAGCGGGGGTACAGGTACTATTTTGTACTTATTTATTATGTGCCCTCGTGCTATTCAAGGCAAAACAAGTGTAAAGACCAAGCTTCAACTTAATTTGGGCACTCCTAGTTCTTGATGTATTCATGTAGTCTACTTCTATTTCATATCTGTTTTCAAGAAACCCTCATGCTGAGTGTACGGTTCACTAGTATATTGTAACTTCTAACATATGCTAGTGTCATAAGATATTCTGATTTAGTAGATCTGAAGTTTTCATGTGCGATTATGTCTCTGCTTGCAATCTGTTCAATATTGGCATGTGTTCCTTGTTCATTGGTGGTTAAGTTTTACTGTGTCTAAATATTTTTGTTTTGAGTTCAATGGAATTGCTGTTGCAAGCCTATAATAGAGCCTTTCCCCCATATATGAAAAAGAACCATCATATAGATTTCTCAAACAGTTGAGTCTATTAATTTGAATTGACAGTTTCATAGTGTAGAAACCCTTGTATTTTGATGTTAAGGATGCTTTCTATAAGATACTTGATAGTTCCTGTTCATTGTCCTAGTGTTGTAGATATGAGAAAGCTTTATTATGTTAATTGTTACGGTAACAATTGGGTGTTGTTCCTTGTGAAAAGTATGATTAGGCTCTCTTTTATGGATCCTTTTTTTTGTGATTTACTCCCTCCATTCCAAATTGTAGGTCGTTTTGGCATAATTAGATACATAGTTTATGGATTTAGATATACACTATGTCTATATTCATACTAAAAGCTATGTATCTAAATATGCCAAAACGACCTACAATTTGAAATGGAAGGGAGTATGATTAAACTGGCTCTGGCATTGTGGGATAAAATGTAAAATTGATAATGCCTTTTGTTTTTGTTAACACTAACAACCATACTTCTTAGGCTTGTTGGCATGTTAAAAGTTCATTTTTGTCGTTTGACTAATATGTTGGTTCTAGATTTGAATCTTATCCTAGCAATTTGTCTTTTCATACCATACTTCATAGGCTTGTTGGCATGTTAAAAGTTCATTTTTGCTGTTTGACTAATATGTTGGTTCTAGATTTGAATCTTATCCTAGCAATTTGTCTTTTCATCACCAGATTTAGTTTGCCAATCTGGACCTGGATCGTGGCCTTCACGTGTTTATGCTCAGACTGCAAAGTATCCTATGGCCAATAGCGTCGCTCAGGTTCTTGCTTCTTAACTTGTTAGCTTCCATCGTTGCTTATGCAAGTTGTGCAAAAAGGTTCATATATTTTTGGGAGTTTTGTTATTGCTTCGTGTCATATGCTTTCTTTTCATAAGACTATTTGCATGCTTGTTTTAGCTCTGGTCTTTTGGTCTAGCTTTAGCCTATAAGCCGTCTGCCAAGCCCAGGCCAAAACAGAGCTTCTTTTGAGGTGTGCAAGTATATTGATAGTTCCTGAGAGTAACTACTAAAGAATATCCAAATTGACAATGAGAAGGTACCATGCAGAAAAATCTTTTTTCCCTTAAGGCAATTATTTGTCACTCACTGGTTCATGTCTCTTATATGGATTTAAAATACGCTGTGTACTGTTGAACCCAATAGTGATCTGATTGTTAAGATACTCTTTTCTGATGCTGGATTCATCCTTTGGGTTCTTCTCTACCTGTTGAAACCACATGATCTTTTAACGTCTACTACTACATCCAGCTGATTTGTATTGACTGTACTTCCTGTATACAGGATATGTTTGGAATAATTCCAGGTGATACAGATTATAGAATATTTGCTGAAGACATCACCAACATTCCAGGACTTGATATTATCTTTGTTCTTGGTGGTTATTTCTATCATACTTCATATGATACATTGGAGAATCTACTGTATGTATTAAACTATTGTCCCAAGAACTGATAATATTTTATATGAAATAGTATAATTATAGAATTATCCTTTCTGTACCAGTCCTGGAAGTATTCAAGCACGTGGTGAAAATTTATTCAACCTAGTGAAGGCATTTACAAATTCTATGTTGTTAAAAGAGAACGATATGTCCAATTCAAAGGATGGGATTGAGGATTTGCGAGCAGTCTTCTTTGATTATTTGACTTGGTTCATGGTAAGTTAATTCGGTGTTAAAGATATATGGATGTGGACACTAGCTGTGACTAAATTTTCTTTTCCGACTTCATATGCTATAAGTTTGTGCCAATGCTTGTGAATTTTGATTACATTTATTATTTTTCATTCCTACATACAGGTTTTCTATTCTCGTGACGTCTCTCTGATTCTTCACAGTCTACCGATAGCCATTTTTTTTCTTGCCCCGTTGTTCCTGAAGTTCCCAAACATTACCTTTATGTCATGGTCTGTAACTCTTTTGGACTTAATAAGAGGTAAGTTACTGAAATCGACGTTGAAGTAATGTCATGCTGCCTCTTTTATTTTGTATAGTGTGAGGATGGAGGTTGTTTAAGAAGGTATAAGGGAATACGGGAGGTATCTGGACTTAACATGTGATGATGTAAAATTATTCAAGCATACCTGTTTGCATGTGTACTGCCAATGCAATTATATTAGAATTTTAATATAAACTTTGATTTAAACACTTCTCTCTGACATTTATATATCCAAAATCTACCAAGAGAAATGTCAAAAAATTAATTGACATAACAGTTTTGAAGTCTAATTTTATGAGATTCAATTATAACTTGTTTCTCCTCCCTTAAGTTTAAAGTTTCTAAGTCACACATTTACATTTTTATACTTAGGATTAGGACCTTAGCACTTCAAATTGTGGATTTACACTTGGTTCTAAGGCTAAATATTTTGAATGCAATTTCGGTAAAAGCTGAACTTCCTCATCGTGGTCTAAAGCTTATCTTCTTAATTTACGCGTACATATTTCTTTTGGTTTTATAGATGATATTTTATACTAATTTGGATTATAGATAAACTTTTGCAATTTATGAGGTTTTATGAGAAGTTTTCAATCATAGGAAAATATTTCTGATTTTAAGGACACCATTATTCCATATTTTGTCTAGAAGCAAATTGATTAGAACTAGCTTTATCACTCGGCAATTTTGTATCACATAATTGTCTAGAATAATGTGCTGGCCAGCTGTAATGTCTCTTACATTCACATATGGTTGCAGGAATGTTACTCCATGCATTTGGTGTTATCCTTGCAATATTTATCCCTGCTGGGGCTGCAGCATTAAGATTGTTATTCACAAAGAATGCAATGAATTGGTAATTATTTATCTTTCTAGGAGTTTTGTTGTTGACAAAGAATGAAATGAATTGGTAGTTATTTACATCATTCTAGAAGTTTTGGTGTCGATAGGCATTTCCTTGTTCTTTTAGAATTCACTTGCAAAAGTGTTCCTTCTAGATTTGTGCAATGAATACAAGTTTATATAGTATGAGTTTGAAGTGAGTGTCGCATTGTGATCTGTACCATAATGTCTTGCCTTGAAGGCGTTTCTCACTTGCATGCTAGAATGCGCAATCAACCTATGTATGAATGAAATTTGCAACTGGACTCTGAGCTTTGCTGGCATTTAGCACAAAACTGTTGCAATTTAGCTAGGCCATTACAAAGTTATGTCACTTTGCCACAGGCGTTGATGAATAGACTATTTTGCCCTTCAAGTTTTGCGACCGCGGTCGTGTTCAGATCATTCTATGCCAATTTGTGTCATGAAAAGACAGCCATGCTACCTACTATTATAACGATGCATCTCTGTAAAAAAATGCAAATGCCATGGCAATTTTGAATATGTACAGTGATAAGTTTATATAGATATAGACATAGTGCCTGTTTAGTTTTGCTTCACATTGTGGATCTGGTTCTAAAACCCGAAGCTAAGTTGAACGGGATCTTTTTAAAAGCAGATTGTTAGAATCCAAACCCCTTTACGCCACAAATCTAGGCCTTATAAGTGGCTGTTACAAGTCTTGTACAAACATCACAGCATGGCCTACAAATCTGGCACAAAATATGATTAGAAGAGTAGTCCCTCTGATCGAAAGTAAAAGTCCATTAGGTTTGGATGTAACTTTCAATGTAAATATCTAGAAGTTTCATATAGATTGACAATACAAGGTTGGCATTACTAGATTCATTATTAAAAGTATTTTCATAAAAATATAACTAGTAAACTATAAATGTTATATTTTTGGGACAGAGGGGGTATTAATCAGGTATATTCTTATATGTTCATTTCATGTATGCAGGTTTGCTCACCCTTATTTGGCATTCTTTATGTTTGTCCCTGCTTCACTGGTTGGTCTGTTACTGCCAAGGATTACATGGGTATTTCCTTAGTTATAACATGTACCTTGTGATATCCTTCCCAATTTTCCTTTTTGTCTCCTTGTACAACTAATATTGTAGCAGTTCTTGTTTTACGAAGAATACAAATAAAATGATATGCTGACACTTCTTTATTGTATCGTATTGGGGTATGTATTATTAGTGTGATTTGCTTGCATGAAGCATGATCATCAGCGCCTGCAAATTGAACAAATAGTACAATACTGTTGACTAGACTGCTATTTTATATGCTCAACAATTAAAAAGTTGAGATTACTTTAAATTTGGGTGACCATAATTTAGAATAGTCAATTGGTCCTATCCTTGTTTTGGGAGAATTTTTATAACATTGCAGATAAGCGAATATAGTTTGTGATTTCTAATGGATTTTGTTTTTGTTGTTTTCAAACTCTAGGGGCTATCGGAGCAAACACACTTTTGGGGTGCTTTTGGGTTGTATTCTGTAATAACTATGGTATGATTTTTAACATCTCTAAACACCCTTACCATGACACATTGCAGTTGTACAACTATTAATGTATGCATCTCGTTCACAAAATATTTTAGTTCTGGTATACATAGCTTTTTAAACTTTTGTTATTGATATTTCTTTGTATTGACATTGAACATGTGGATATATGTATATTCATCTTGAGAAGTATACTATCATAACATTTCTATCTTACTAGTTTTTATAGATATATTACAATAGTTAGTAGTGGAGTACACAGCTCAAAGCTTAGTCACTAGGTAAGAGAGTCAAACACTGATTCCAGTCACACAATATATTATGTAGAACAATGGCAAGTAATTTGTCAGACTTTATTTTGCGAGTTTTCTTTTTTTTTTTTTGTTTTGATAAGATGTGGGAAAGGGGCAGCCTAGATATGAACTATTGATGGCTAGTTGCCTTTACTGGTTTTCCTTTTAGCATTTAGTTTGTGAGAGGAGGGTAGTGGACATATATGACTGACAAGGCTCTTTGTAGTACACTTACTTTCTGTATATGGTAATCTTGTTCCATGTGCATGCATCACTGACTGGCTGCATTCTATATATGCATTCATGTGAGCATTCATGATGCGCATGGTTAGATTACAGCCATACTTTTTTTTTAGAAGAAATAACTAGCTCTATCTTCATTTGGTACAAAGCCATGTTCTATTTCAATTTTAAGGCTCTATTTTGAACCAATTGGTTTCTATGGTCCTAGATGTTCCATTCATAGTCCAATCCTTCGTTTTGCAGGTCTACACGTTAGTTGGGCTGAGTGGAGGTTTCCTAACATTTTTCATTTCCATGTCCATGCTTCTTGGGCGACTTTTCTCTAGCATCATTAAGAGACAGTGGAGCCAACAATCACCGAAGTATGAAAAATCAGTTTATTATTTTCCACGTTTGCAATTCGATCAATCATACACATTTGTTTCTTTACTCAACACAAATTATTTCTAAATTTTTACTATTTCACAATGCCTGCACTATGAGATCCAAAACAGCCACTTAGTATCTCTGGCATATGCACTGTTTGACTTTGACATTAAATGCCATCGATAAACAACATGATCTACTTTATGAACAGTTCAAAATGCCAAAAGTCCGCAAGTGAATTCGTGGTTCCTGTGATAAGAAAACAGAACATGAAAAATTTCACCAATGAGAGCCAATACAATGCTAGGAGTGTACAAATGATTCCTACTCCCATTATAAGCATGATTTTTTTTTTGGAATTTCATATGCAGCATACTTACTACAAGATAACTGTAATATGTTTGCATAAAATATCTATTTGAAATATTGATGTTATGTGCTTTAGAAAATGATGGTCTTACTGACTCCCCGGTTATCTATTTCTTTGACGTGGCCTTGCACCACCCATGTGAATCTAAGATATAGTATACTTATGTCCAGAGGCCTCTTTAATTGACTTTCAGTGCTTTTATTTTTGATAAAATTTTATCTAGTGACTAGTAGAGTGGACGTCATGCTTACCATCGAGTGAATGACAATATACACTCTGCGTGTGTTTTTGTCCGTTTGTTTGCTCCTGATCAAATTACATACATTTCGTACTAGTGCTTTTATTTTTTGATAAAATTTGATCTAGTAGAGAAGTGGATATCATGCTTACCATCAAGTGAGTGATAATATCCACTATACGCTTCATGACAGGTCGATGAGTTTACTTGGAAATTTCAGTCTCTATGAATATGATAATGTTACACATGTAGTGGTTAACAGAATTTCTCCATGCTAAGCCCACACATCCAACCATCATAATATGTTTACTTCCAGACCTGTTTTTAATGTTGTTTATTGATAAATAATGTGCAGGTCATTGGCTGCATATGTGGTGCCTATGATCCCATGTCTCCTTTATTGTCTTTACTATGGTGGATTCCTTATCCAGTTTCTGATTGAAAAGACGGGCATGATGGGATCTCTTCCAAAACCATATGGTTAGTGTCCTTCCTCGGTGCTCTCGTTTCAGTTCAGAATTTGTTAAAGTACTTATGGCATTAAAACATTTGGTGTGAACAGTTGAATATCATATTTGATTTTAGGCAGTTTGCTCCTGGACACCCTTATTTTCTGGTGTTTGTTTATAGACACCTGGTGTGTCATTTGCCTGTATTCCTCTCCAATTTTGTGTGTTCTTTGTTGGACGGCACTCTGTATATTAAAATATGATTTCTTCTTCATCTTCCGTCTTCTTCATGATGAGTTGCATTTGGAAGAAATTCACAGGGTAGTATGACATGAAACATGCTATAACCGAACTGGAGAATTGTAGATAGGAAGGTCTGTTTAGCGGGCTCCAACAGCTGGCTTGGGCGAGAAGGACTTTTCACAGATGCTATATAGCATGGATTATTTAGTCATGGTCATAGTGGCATGTAACAAATAGCTTAATAGCAAGGATTCTGATCTGCTGTCTAGCAGACTCATGATGGAGCAGTGCTTTCCTACAAACACCATAATTGAAGTAGTTATGTAATGAAATTTTCCTTGCATTAATTAGCAACCTAATTAGCTTGCCTAATGACTTAGTTGGGTACCGGAGGATAAGCTTATGAATACAATGTTCTTCAATGCTTCATGGTCGACTCTTATGTTCAGGACAATTTGTAATGTAAACTCCAATTTTACCACTTGACATTATTAGTTGGGAATTAACTTATCCATTTGGCCTTCTTGCAGGATATTTTGTGGCCGACATTATTGTTGGAGCTGCAGTTGGACTCGTGGTTGGTTGGTGTTTTGGTCCTCTAGTACCTGTTGCTAGTCGTTGGTTATCCAAGACGTCGATTCTCCAAGGTTTGTTGCAAATTACAGTGGTTGCTTTGGCTATCGCATCCCAACTATTTCCTTATAGCACTGGAGCACCAAAAAGAGTTATTCTTCAACACACTTATGTTACAGGTTCGCTCTTCCTTGAATCTCAAAATAAAATGATGTGTACCCAATTTACATGGTGCAAACTAATCACTCTTTAGGAACAGGGTGTTTGTGCCCCACTCTATCCTGCCCAGGTGTTTATATCACTGACGAAAGTCCAACTTTGTCTATGACACGTAGGTGCCACGTGTTGGCAACTATTTTAGGCTCAAATGGTATCTGACATGGTTTTGATTCGTAGATTTGATTCTTAGGAATGCAACTATTTAAATTTGTTGTAAACTTGACACAGTTTAAGAGAAGTCATCTGAAGCACATGCATCAGAAAAGCTCAAAGTTAATGCTCCAACCAGGTCTTACCACCCTACTGAGGACCTTCCTGGTGGCTGCCAATTTTATGGCTGACATTCTTGCTGCCCTTAATTTAACTTGTTTAAAGAGCGCAGGGCAGGGGCAACATTGGTTAGTCTTATTGGTGTCCGGCCAACCAATAGCTAAATGTTATATACTACTGTATTTTTGGTAGGCTGGCATTGGCATTCAACCAATTGTGCCCAGAGACTAGCTTAGCTGGGTTCCTCTTTGGTTCGAACTTGGCTGCCTTAATGCAAAAGTCACCTACTCCCTCATGGTTGGTCTCCTTTTAAAGCCGAATCGCTTAAAATAAAAAATATATTTCCTTCCCATAACAAATTTTTATACAGAGCTGCAATCATTTTAAGTGTTCATTTGATCACTTGAACTCACTTTTTCCTGAGCAGCTTCAGCTCCACCTCCAACTGAAATCAAGTTCTTGTTTACAATGGAGCAAGTCTAATTTATCTTAGTAATTAAATCCATCATCTGCTGCAAAACGTGTCTTCTTCTTGACCCGTCCAGATATTGACATTTGTAGTTTGTTGCCTCTCAGCATTGGCATTTTATCCAAAGGTTTTGCTCTCCCCCTGTCCCAAAATATAGCTTTTTGTAGGTTTGTCCTAAGTCAAAACTCCCTTAGGTTTAACCTAATTTACGGCACCACATTAGAATCATCAAATCAATCATGAAATATATTTTCATGGTTAATTATTTTGGTGTCACGGTGTAATTATTTTGCTGTCATAGGCGTGATTTTTTCCCCCTATAAGTATAAACCTGATCAAATCTGAGATAGTTTGACTTAGGACAAAGCTAAAGATTGCTATATTTTGGTAGAGGGAGTAACTATTGTCGTGTGGAACAAAATTTTTACTTACCTATGTTGTGAGCATCAAAATTTATCTTATGCTTTTCTCTGGCCTTTCTAAAATGTCATTTATTTTCAGATGCTAATGACATTGTGGATTCAAACTATGGTTTCTCTGTGCTTGACGCTAACTCGGTGGAGTTCCTTCTCAACAATGCACCTGAGGCAGCCAAATGGCTGAAGGATAACTCAGAGTTCTCCTTTGATGAAAAACATCATTCTGATAGAAGCTTCTGGGTGGTGAGTAAACATGATTGTATAGTTGGGTACCCTAACATTGAGTTACCGAAATTTTCACATGTGCCTCAAGTTTTTTCAACACATGTTATGCCTTTATGAGTGCATGATAAAGGAAATTACACCAAGCAATATTCAGCATTATGGTTGTTTCATTTTTCAGGCTTCGTATCCTGTCTCTTTCTTGTTCTCTGGAAGTTTAAAGTTTCCGGCGCAAACTGATGAGATTAGAAAGCACTACCACAATTTTCCCCAGCTACTTGTTCAGAAGACTTCACGTAACAATGGGCAGCGAAGGGTGCATCTCAATCTCTCACTTGGGTAAGCATTAATTTAATTTTACAACAATCAGTCGAAAAGAGTACGATTTGCTAAACATGTAAACTTTTTTCTCATGCATATTCATTTTATGTTTCTTTTATCTATTTTAGTTCACTATCGGAGATTTGGACTGCTGTGCTCAATGTTACTGGGCCACTATCAGATTGGTCATTTGCTGATAACATTCTCCCAGGTGGGTTCAATTATTTTCTGCCATTGCATTTGCTTGCATTCGATTGCAGGATAATAACTAGTTCTGTTTGTCCTCATTAGCTCCTGAAACTATAAGTGGCGGACCACCATCATATGTTTGCCGGCTCAGTGGAAAGAGCGATATGGATTGGTCGTTCTGGTTGGAGGTAATGATATATGCCCCATAATAAATTCCACGGGAATCACTGCAAGGGCTTTACACTGGTCCTTAAACAGCGTTGTTCTTATTTTAAAATTCTAGAGACTGAGAAATTATGAATATTAGTTATTCTCTTCGTTTCAGTATCTGTCTAGCTGCCTTAAAACATGTTTAGATGTATAGATTTAGAGAAAGATTCCAAACTCTGATATTCTCGCCCCATAACCATAGGGATTTTTTATAATAGTTTACAAATGTCATCTTAAGTTCCACATGAGCAGACATTCGCAGCACACACCACTTTGTTTTGCTTGCACCTTCACCTTGGCCTTCTGCTGTGGACACATATGTCATACCATTTAAAGGAGATGATTTCTGAAACATTAGAACTGTGAAGTTCGGGTTATAGTTCTATGCCACTAAACGAAGACAGGAGGTTTTTCATTTGATTTCCTCCGCTGAGCATTTTTTTCTTGTTTACTAGATACAGTTTGGGTTTCCATTTTTAATTACTCTGACTTGTTGATGTTTAAATAGGAGGATATTTATCTTTTTCTCGGGTTTTCATTTGACTTCCTTCACTGGATCTCCTTACCTTGTTTGTCATTACAATATTTGTTTTGTTGGAAATGTGATACATATTTCTCTGAATAATGACAGGCCAACTCTTCAGAAAGCCTCAGAATCGATGTAGCAGTACTTGACCATTATCTTGTTGATAGCACAAAGGAACTGAAGAGACTCTTCCCAAGTTGGGCAGATGTGATAGCCTTCACCTCATATTTCTCAACATACTATCTATGATGTCCTGTGTTTAATTGAGCAACTGTAAATCTGTTTAGATGAAAAAACAATAGAGCTATAGTGCTATGTTTTGGGGGTATGTGTTTTCCTTACCCCGAGTCAGCTTGTCCCAAGCTTGAGGTGGCGTGTTTGTAACATATCTGTAACTTTACCTTCATATAGCGTTCACTCCCAGTGCAAGGTTGTGAGATCTCAATTGGATAACAGGCAAAGCGCACATTGATTATCCATGCAACACAAAGAGCTTCGTATGATAGTCGAAATTGTGTGCATATAAATATTGTCCTTGAATCTGCGTTTTAATCAACGATGCCCATGAGAATATGTTATTACTTTTATTGTTCGTTTGCTTCTATGAAAACATGTTATTTGCTATCTTTTAGACCTCAATTTGATGGGTTGCAAGTTCGGTGAAGATGGCGTAACCATGAGAACTTGGGACGACAATGATCTGCCGTGTTAACGAGGCTAAATGGGTCTGATGGCCACAAAGGGTTGGACAGTGCAGGGATAACCCGTTCTCCCTGGGAGCGAGGTCTGATACAGAAAAATAAGATGAGAGAACAAAAATTTATGCGGGTTTCTGAAACAATTTATTCCTGGGCCCAGATATTAAAAATCTGTTGCACGACAAATAAAACGATCAAAAAAATCATGGGAAAATCTTCACAATACAAGAGCATCAGGTCGTCGTCGTCTCCTTGACCTTGAGCAGCACATCCTCCACGAACCTCGCAATGTTCTCCCACGACGAGCCACCTTCTCTGGCGCTCGCTTCAGCCTTCCTCTTCCACTCTCGCGTCCTCTCCCTCGCCTCCTTCCCTTTCCTCCCACCCATCATCTCCCTCACCATCGCCTCCACCTCCTCCCTCCCCGCCCCCTGCGGCAGCTCGGCACCAATCCCCCACGCCGCCGTGGACGACGCCTGCCGCCAGTTGGTCGTCTGCTCCGACAGCACGGGGCACCCCAGCACCGGCACCCCCGCCGCCACGCTCTCCAGGATCGAGTTCCACCCGCAGTGCGTCACGAACAGCCCCACCGCCGGGTGACCCAGCACCGCCTCCTGCGCGCACCACGGCACGACGAGCCCCTCGCCGCCGGCGACCTCGGCGGCCATCTCCGGCCTCAGCACCCAGAGGTACGGCGACCCGCACCGAGCCAGCCTCGCCGCGAACTCGCCCGGCCTCGCGCCCCCCATGTTCGCGTGGCTCCCGAAGCTCAGCTACACCACCGACCCCTCCGCCTTCCCGTCCAGCCACGCCATGCACCTCTCGTCCTCCTTCAGCAGCCCGATGCCGCTCGTCGCCGTCGTGTCGTCGCCTCCGCCCGCCGGAGACGAAGAAGACGACGATGCTATGATGGTGGCGAGCGGGCCGACGGTGTAGACCGGCGGAAGGAGCGGCTTGAGGGCGTCGACGACGTCCTTCTCCATGTCATAGAACGTGTTGAGGACGACGGCCGTGGAGCTCGCCGCCGTCTTCATCTGGTGGACGTGGAACCGCATCAGCCAGTCGTCTTCCTCGGCGGTGACGCGGCAGAAGGTGGGGAGGTCACGGAGGCGGACGCCGTGCATGCCGGGGACCCACTCGAGGGGCTTGTCGAGGGAGCCGTCGGTGTCGTAGCCGGAGGGGAGGGGGACGACCCCATGCGCGAGGAGGTGCTCGAACTGGAGGTAGCCCATGAGGCCGCACGCGGACGCCGTGAAGAACTGCACGTCGGGGACGCCGACCTCGCGCGCCGCCACGGCGGCGAACGGCATGGGGGTGTCGGCCACCACGCAGCTCACCGGCGGCGATCGCCGGAGCATGTCGCGGAGCAGGGATTTGAATGGCTCGAGGCAGTTGCGCTCCATTGCCTCGTGGTGCGCGCGCAGCGTCCGCGGCGGGTCGTCGAGGGAGAGACCGTCCGGGATCACCTCGACGGCGATGCCGCCGTCCTCCGCCGCCGGAGGGTCGTCGCCGGCTTTGGCGTCGATGCCCCTGGCGCGGAGGAGGCGGCGGTAGTGGAGCTCGGTGTGGACGAGCGTGACGTGGGCGCCGCGGGAGCGGAGGACGCGCGCCAGCTGCACGTGCGGCGCCACGTGGCCGTGCGCCGGGAACGGCACCAGCACGACGTGCGGCGGCGGCGGCTTGCTCTCCACCGCCGGCGTCGTTGACGAACCCATGGTTGGTAGCTCGCCTTGCTCTGCTAGCTTATTGGCTCGTCTACTCGCCCCTGCCCAGCCCTACATATTTGTAGTCTGCTAGCGTCATGCGGCCCAAAGAGTAAGACCATCCCCACCCCCAACAACAAAAGAAAAAAAACAAATGGAGGTTTACTATCGTTTCCAAAAAATAATAGAGGTTGACAGTTTACTACTGTATGTGACATTGCTTCAATGTTATGTTCGTGCTTTTCTCGGAGGTGTGCACTTTTTCATATTTTCTTAACCACTTACGGGAACAAAGTATGCTTATGGGTATATGCATTAAGTTTCAAACAGATACGTTAACATCCACGGGCGTCCCATTCCCATGCTGCATCAGCTGGCAGCGTTTGCAGCCACACAGCCTAACAAACCCCACAACGAACAGGTTTTGGGCTTTTGGCACGGCTGCAGCAGACGTGGCTGATCGGTGTCCGGGCCTGCGACCAACCACACGGAAGCGCACACAAACACATGTCAGCATCTCACCTTGCAGAGGCCACCCAACCAACGCCATCGGGAGAGGGGAGGAGGTCTCCTTCGAATTCAATGGCCGTCCGCTCCTGTAAAGAAATGCCCGTGCATGGCAGTCCTTACCAGCTCCCGCACTGAACCACCACCCCAGGATTACATCCAACAGGAATAGTAGGATGCAGGTATTATTCTCTATGAGACTGACATGGACACGACACCATCAGGGGATGGACATCTCAAAACATGCCACCAAAAGGACACGAAGATCTCTCATCTTCTTTTATTAGAGTCTGCGCTTAGCATCCCTACGGCTGCTCCTCTCGGATAGAACCGACTTTGTTTTCTCCAGGACACCAAAGAAGATGGATCCCCCGATGCCGATCCACAATACCCTTGGCTCGATACCCTGCCAAGAGAATGATATACATCAACCAAATTGCACGCCCCCCCAGCAAATGCAAGTGCACATTCAAAGTTGTGATCCAGTTATTCCATATATTGCTTTCTGGAGATATAGGAGAAATGCGAGAAACTAACATTTCCAAATATGGACAGCATAGTATTTGAAATGTAACAGAATGCAAAGTTCATGTCATTTCTCATCATAATTCTGAACTCATGTGAATTCTTGTTACTGCGTCTACTTCAACGGTTTTTTTTTTTTTTACCTTCAAGAAAGCGCCAGCACCTTCCTCTCGCAGAATAGTTTGAGCACAGTCTATGAATCCTCTATAGTGGCTTGCCTGTCCCTGCAAGCAGAGGAAACTGTAAAGTAAGCAGTGATTCCAAAAAGGGTCCTAGCGTCACATTCAGTCTCTGCGGTCCCAAGATCTCTACCTGAATCATCAATCTTGTCTTCATGACATCAAGGGGCGTTGTTAAAGCACCAGTAATGGCACCTGACAATATTAAGTGGACACTTAACCTACCATCATAAATATGACAACAGAAGGGTATCATAAACTTAGGGGCATAGAAAGTGCAATACCGTCAATAGGCCCATAAGATGCAATCTTTATGTAAAAGATAGTACTTATATGCTGATTTGGTACGGGCGCCAGCACCACAAGTCAAAACCACCCACACATTGGCAGCAAGCCAGTCTGGATTTTGGTTTCGGTTAAGACAGTAGCTACGGTTGAACAGTGCAAGTTGTTTATTAGTTCAAGTTTAAAATTAAACAGGTTAAAAAATTAGAGGTTTTTTCCCGTTTGATTTATGGTTTGTCTTAACTTTTCTGTTACTAGCAAGAATGAATCTAAACTTAAATTCAGATGTAGGTAAATCACATTGAGAAGCCAATCTAGAATTTTTCTGAACAGACAATGATTGCATGATTTCACTCTTCCACTTGATAAAGCCAACGTTATTTTGGCAAGAAATAGATAAGAAAATTGATGGAAGCTATTTTCTAATTATTGCTTACAGAATACTGCGTATGCATAAAACACTAACGAAAACTTGGAAGAAACATTGACATAAATGCTTATAGGATACCAAATGTGCACAAGTTTGATAAAATCTAGGGAAGGAATAGCAAAATGGATTAACTGGAAACCAACATAGTAGTAGCACGGAAGTTCAGCTGTACCAGCAAAAGCACCAATAATGGCATTTTCTGCGTCTTTCAAGTCCCTCTTTGCCTAAATCCATAAGAAAGGCAAGGTAAAATCAGTAAGTGCGAGGATATATCAGCTCCTGGTGTTATGGAACAATACTAGTCATGTTTGCATTTACCTAGCTGTATTTTGTCTCAAAGCAATTGATCAAGTTTAAATGACAACTAGAAGAGAAAAAACTACAGAAACAAAACTTGTTGAAATATATATAGTGCAAAAAGGTTTTGCAGTTAACCATGGTAAGTCTGTTTAAACTTACTAAAAACCTAAAACTAAAAGCTAAGCAATAATAGAAGCTTCGCACTCCCAGATCCAATGTGTATTCATAGAACAAAAAAAGAAGGATGTAGTTCCTATTGCTAATAATCATCTTGTGTTTAAGAAATCCAGAAACTGGCAATGAAGCAAGCCATCATATTTCAATTACAAATATTAGGGGACACCTTCAAGACCTGAACTTGTGTAAATTTTAGGAGGTAAATAGGAAACAGGAAAGGAAGAAGCGATAACAAATGTGACAAATTTAGAAACAATAGAAAGGCCACAGCTGTCCTGTCTAGATTGGATACCTACATGATCAGTTCTAGTATTTTGTTTGGTCATTTATCTTGAATGTTACATCCATAATCCATTCACTCTGAATACCTTCTCTTCCATTTGTCACTGCCCTTATTAGAGTTTGATAAATTTAAGTAGTTTGTGTTCGTTTTTTTTACATCCTAATGGTTCAACATCCATTCAGAGCCTAGTCAGTCATCATGGCATGCTGCTTTAAAAGAAATTGGATTTCTTGATGCACAATACATCAGATTCATCAAATAATATAAATACCGCTAATCGATAGCCAATCCGAAGCTGCTCATATATGCAAAACTGCATTGCATCGAATGGCAGATCTCGCAGTAGAAAGGAGCCATAGCCCTACAAACAAAAGAAACAAAGAGCGTGGAACTGATCAGCCACTGAAATTTGAACTTATATAGACAGTAAAAAATGGAAATAGCAGTCGTCCTAATAGATGTGATTCATCAATATTTCCACAAACTGTGTAACAAAGGAAAGTGCCATATGGTTAAAACATACATACAGCATAAAGACCCTTAATTCCTTCTTTAGCAACAATAAGGCGAACAGCATCAGGCGCAGTCTTGAATTGATTCATTTGCATTCTTTGTTTAACAACCTGAATCCAGTGAAATCTAATTTAAGTTTCAGCAAAATTTGCGTGTGCCAAGGGCAGAGAGAATAAAACTGACCTCCGTCGGAACACGAATGAGAGAAGAAGCAGCCCCACCAATTGCCCCTGCAGTCTGTTGCATATTTGTTCAGGACTCAGAACCAATGTAATCACTAATTTGTAAAGCAAGCAGGTTTAAAACGTTATAGCACGATAGTAGTCTTTCTTTCTTTTTCAAGTATAATCTCATCTAATTTGCAGCCAAGCAATTCCAAATATACTCCTTAAGCTGACTTACCAAATGAGCAATGGCACTCAAATTTTCAGGAAACATTTCCAGTAGCTTTCTTTTAGCTGGCTCATAAACTCCCACAAATATTGCAGAAGCACTGTAACAAATGCAGCATTGCTCAGAGAAAACAAATGGAAAGATATGTGGCAAAAAAGAAAGTGATATTTGCCAGGAGCCCAGGACCATAACTAGGCATTAACCGTGGAAATATGATCATGGATCAGGAAGTATTAACACCTCAATACAGTATGGAAAGGATAGAACCAACATAACTAAGCATGCATTATAGTACAACATCAACATGAAATAGATGAGACTAGGCAATACTACAATGTAATAGAACATATATGATGCACCCAAATTCTGTCTGTATTGCTAACAACCTCTAATAATAAAGTATAAGAAACCTGCTATTCTTCAGTCTTCAGACAATACAAAATACTCACGGAAGAACACCCACGAGATTTCCACCTAACCCAGCATACAAGCCTTTCCATTGAATTTTACTTCCGCCTTGTGCAGCCTATACAAAAAAAGAGAGAAGAATTCTCACGAAGTGCATCCATGAACCTACTCTACTTCAATAATATGGTTCCTTAACAATGTGTAAGCACACAAGCGAATAAACATTGAAACAAGCAGTGCTGCTTCAAGAACAGATAGGGTACTGATGGACATTACAAAGATATCCAGAAGAGAGAAGACCATGTAACAAAGAAATTGTAGGGGCAAATTAGTCTAAAGTTACTAAATCAGGAGAGGTGATCCGTGTTAAATATATGCATACTACCATGCATATAAAAATGAGAAACTTTCAGAATAAATGTTGCATCATAAGCGCAATGAAAAGGCGCTGCATGTCAAATACGTAATCAACTTACCTGAAGCCTGGTCTTTATCGTATCAATAGGGTATAAAGCTGTTTCGACGACAACACCAGCGGCTCCTCCAGCTATGGCCCCCTCTGGAATTGGGAAAAGGGCACATCAAGCAAATGCAGCAAAAGGAAGAAAGAAATCCAGATTATGTAGGTACAAACGCTGCTATGTAGCTAAATCCTAATCCAGTTGAACAAAAGCAAACTTGACTAACTATGGAGATTTAGCACTAGCAGCGTACTTGCTGCGGACCTGCGGCAACTCTTACATGTCTACAGTACAGTACCACAAACTGTACCCTGTTTTACCAATGGATTTGCATTTCTTAACCCCTTGAAATCACAGGTGTCAAAATTGAGCTACATGAATCCGACTTTCGATCCGTTCCCAAACTTTTGATGAAAGAAAAAAAAAGCATACCAAAAAGAACTCGGAGCATATTGCAGGATCCCACGTCTTCACCGCCGCCCATGGCTCGCCAACTCTTCTTGCGCGTTTCGTGTCAGCAGTAGCAAGATCTGAAGGAAGAACTGATAGGAGAAGCCAATGGACTGTACGCTGAATCGCCCGCCCCTGTTATACCCTCCGAAGATGGATGGAACCGATCCAGGCACCGAATCTGGGAGAAAAGTTGGGGGAATGGGGTTCGGTTTTGCTCGCCTCCTGTCCTGGACCCTTTGGGTGCAGCGAGAGAAATGGGGAGGGTTTTGTCGCCTAAGTCTCAAGAGGACAGAGGTTTTGTGGTGACATGTATGGGCTTAAGTTTCAATGGGTTTCGCGTACGTGAGCTACTGAAAGTTGACGAAATTTATGATAGCGATTCTAAATCGAAGATTGAGAGGACTAGACATGATCTACTAATTATATAGATGGCCACGATATCACAAGATAAAGTCTATTAAATCTAATTAATCTGTCATTAGAATTTTTATTGTAGCATAGGTATAGCCTAATTAAATTTAATAAATTCTTCTCGCAATTATACTGGGTTGTGGAATTTGTTTTTGTTAATTATTCATATTTTATACTCCTAATTCTCATCCACACATTCGAATTTACTGTAGCAACGGAAAAAGTTGACGAACTAAACAAGACCTCAATAAAGATTCTGTTAAAAAGACGTAATTGTTCAATTTTGTATGATATATAACTATGATATAAGATGTATTTATTTGTATTTTTTTAAAAAATGTGTTCTTTAATTGACGCTAGAATACACCAGTAGCATACCTAAATTCAGAGGTGCATATTTCAACATCAATACATGTCTTTTTTAGGCTTAGCAACGTGTAGCATTGCATTCAGTTTGAAGTTTGGACATAAATAATGTCTAATTGTTTATCTTAGAAGAAAGAAAATCACGTATGACCTAATATGTTAAGCCGCTCTTGGCTCTTGCTGGATGAGAAGAGTCTAGTGCTCAACATTAACATGAAAATGAGAAGTGGATGCTTTGTGGTTCCCTACTTCCTTGTGGTCAATCATGATTTTTGAATTATTGAAATATACTTAAGACTTGATTGTTTGGTACTAATGATGTTAGGTTGATTCATCTGAGGCAACAATTGTTTCTGATTGAATGAGGTGAAAGTGTTTTTGGGTAGAGTATAAGTTCTATATTATTACCTCACAAGCATTTATGCTATGGCTTACCCATGTCAAAAGTTAAAGCTTACGAATTTTATTACTTGCATTATGCATTCATAGGTGATATAAAGGAAGACTTAAGCATGTGGTGGCATGTGATACACCTGATTCTTTAGTTAGCTCTCAGTTCATTTTAGATTGTTGATTTGTCCTTCTAAAAAAGTTCATTTTCTGCATGTTATACTGTTTTGTTCTAAAAGTAGAAGTATGGAGCTATGCTGACCTGTTTTGACACGCATGTTGCCATGATAGCATGAATCGGCCACAGGCAGAGACAGTGGTTGTTTCGCCCTTGCCAATTCATTTTTTTCTGATTTTCTTTATACATGGCTTAGATATGTCCATGAAAGCATAGTTTGCATACAGCTATTTCTGTACTTGCATTTGCAATTGCAAATAGGAAAATGTATAGTTGTGCTGTGTCTATAATCCGTGCTACCTTCAGCCCATTGGATCACTTTTGCTGCCAATTTAAGAAGAGTGCCTTTTCTTTTTATAGGTATTGCTTTGAAAATATAGCATCTGAGCATCAGGCACATTGTGTGATGATGTGCACTCTAGTAGTTCCATTGTTCTGATCATTAACTTCTGTACGTGTAATAATCCCATGGTTAATAAACTCACTAGTTCCATAGGTCTGATTGTTAATTAATATGCTTGGTCTTAATAATTCCATGATGTTGGTCCCAGCCTTTATGTTTCTGTTATCACATATTTAGGGAGAAAGTTATTGGTCTTGCTTGCTTTAGGGAGCTTGCATGGGTTTTGCTAACAAACAACTAAATGCTTGCCTTTGTTCACAGTTTGGGTCCTTGTTGGCACTTCTTAACGTCACTGGAATTGTGCCGTTAGAAAGTCAGTGGAAAACTCTTGCCCTATAGAATAAAATATTCTGCAAGCGCACAGAATGACCGTGTAGCACTTCACCTTGGAGTATTCCAGGGTATCGTAAATTTCCACGGGGAAGCTCTTTGGTTAAAGTGATATTGAGAAATTATACCAGGAACACATTCTAGAAATATACACCAACTATCTTAGGGGAGATAACTGGGGCGCAAAGATATGATAGGTGGCTACCCTAAATGACTTAGCTTATTTAAAAGGTAAGCTAGATAGAAGGTCAAAATGACCAGCGACACAGGAGACTTCTACACTTAGAGATAGAAAAGAAGCTGGGAGAGCAACGAGCGAGAAAGGATTCCTAAGACACTCCTAAACTTATCAGAAAACCTCTAAAGATCTAGACTAGAACTCTACCTAGCTGTCAGGAAAAAGAGCTTACTTCGGCGGCTGGAAGAGGAAAGGTCCAGACGGGATAGAAGGGGGACCTAACGGCAACCTGCAACTACTGCTATGAAAACACCCGAACGTTGTGGTCGCACAAAGGACGGACAAGGCTGTCACCACTTGCCGCCTACCACTTTCTTTTCGTGGGGTGGAACACAATTCTAGCTAACACCTAACCAAACACCACGTCTGGGTTCAATGCTAGAATTTCTTGTGAGGCCTTCACAAGAAACCCCCCTCTACCTAGGAGACGGCTAAATCTCCTAGTCCGGGCGAGAAACCCGTAAGGTAAAAGCCTGACAAACTAACTAGACTCTAACTGAATCTAAAGGTTATGAAATGAAAGGATCACACTACTTTCCTAGATAAACTAAGGAAAGCAGGAAAAGAAAGCTTAACCGATAAAGTAAAGAAGATAACTATATTGATAAAGGAAATATTCAAAGTATAAAGAAAAGATACAAGAACTTTACCCGATCTTCGAGAGATTCCGGAACCTCGAGGCAAGCTCGACTCAACTCTAACTCCCAACCCTAATCTACTCTAGAAAATATAAAAAGTAAGAGAAGCTCCTTCTTGGTGTGTGTTGAGAAGTGAAGTGGAGGCCTAATTTTATTAGCTTGAGCAGGTCGGTTGAGCATCTTGGCGGTTAAGTTAGCTCAGCATGCAACCGTCCTCAGAAGAGCGCCTTGAACGGAGTCGGTGGCCGGCCGATCGGCCAGGGTTGGTCGCCATCTGGCACCGCCTTTCGCAGCAACGCTCTGGATTGCCTCCTGGTGTCGGTAGTTATGACGGTTATTAACAGCCTGGCAGTTAAGGCATGCAGGTGGGCCCTCTAAGCCATGTGATGTGCCTTTCGGGCCCTTTGATCAAACCGTCATTGGATGAATGGCTTGGATGCTTTGCATGTGTGCTAGTTTGCTCCTGGATCAGTGACTTGTCATGTGGCCGAGATGTCTGGCCGGCCGGCCAGGACTTGGCCGGTCGGCCAGGCTTTTTGCCCGTTTTTGTCCTATTTTCTGCCACGTGTCCCTGCATTCACAACTTCACCAAAACTTGTGGAATTTGTTAAATATAAGCAAAATATACATGGAACATTGTGCAAAGTTCTCATTTTATCCGAAATGTTGACGGCCACAAGGTGTCATAATGGCCGTCAACAGTCCTCTGGTTTGTATTTCAATTTTGAGGCTATATAGTTTTACGACTCTTTACTTCGCTGTAAGTTGACCCTCTATGTCGAAACATTTCTTATGCATATGTTTTGCCATTACCACCAATTTTTCTTTCTGCCTCACAGACGATTTAGTTTTTTCTGTAATGCTTCTAGATATCAAACATGGTTGAGAAACTCCTGTGTTTGAAAGAGGGTGGTGCATTCTGGTTTACTGATCTGACGAATCCTGATGCCCTGCACATCTTTCCAAGTATGGCATCACTGTCCCTCTTGCTTAGATTGGAGGTATGCTCATTATTTAATCTGATTGATATGTATGTGCCCTCTTGTGCTGTAAAATTTAAGGTTAAGTTGATACATGCTTTGAATATTTGCTCCCTTAATTTACTTTAGATTATCAATTGAGCCTCTATTATTGCCATGTGAAAGATATGGTGTGTTCTTTGTTTTCACCACCAGAAGCCCATTTCCATTTCATTATTGTTCTTTTAAGTAAAGTTCACATTTAACTTTCAGATAGTAACATTAGATTGTGTTTCTCGCAAATATCAACCTACACTTACCAGAATCTGTCACCAAAGCAAGCTTTGCCGGGGCTATACCAATATACCTCTTCCATTTGTGAATCATGTATCCAATTTCTTCTCTTTCTATTTTTTTTATTCCTTTACTAATGTTTTATTTAGCATATCATTTTGCTGATGCCTATTCATCTATAGTTTGTTTATTAATTTATTTGTTCTCATGACTCCGTTATCACTCATTAATAAACTGATCTGTGGCATCTGAGGCACATTTGGACCCATGTTTGTTAGTGTTTCTTCTGTCCGCTAGGACAGCTAGTTTTGAACATTGAACTGTTAACTAATAATAGTTTTTGGCGATGCAGTTCACCCTTCACTATATGAAGCAAGATCTACTGCGACACAGTTGTTGAGAGCATTATTTGTTCCAACTTTCCCATTCGCAACAAGTTTTCCAAAGGTAAATGTATAGTATTACATTGTATTTGCTCATGCTTGAACCGTTCCTTATTAGTTATATCATGTTTCCTGAGATACAGAAGTAATCAAGATGCCAACAATAGGATTGCTGCGTAGTAGTAATCCAACTTGCCTGAGCACCCTTAAACTATGTACTAGATACATGTTTCTATTTGCTGCATGTTTTTAGTTTTGTAATGCTTGTGGTGATGGTTGTCTATGTATTCCAGTTTTACACTTTTACTCTTGGTTTCCTTTGAAATTATAAAAGCATAGTTTAATTTTTTGAAAACAGTAGACAATCAATAGTTGCTTGATTTGATATATGAAAAGTTCTCTTTAGTAATTTGTCAGCCGTTGCAATATCCCCTTTCTTGGTCACGGTGCTCCATAGAACCTGCATATAAGAGGTGACCCGCCAGGAGACATGGTGAGAAAGCACTGAAATAATCGAGGATAGTCTGTCCCCCATAATTTCATATTTAAAATACTAAAATGTGCCAT
The DNA here is from genome assembly GCA_015342445.1 of Digitaria exilis. NCBI lineage: Eukaryota > Viridiplantae > Streptophyta > Magnoliopsida > Poales > Poaceae > Digitaria > Digitaria exilis. The sequence goes on along the minus strand of JACEFO010001972.1, from coordinate 4,974,490 downwards.
TTGGCAGTGGCTCACAAGGGACCTTTGTGATGGTCTATGAAAATTAGCAACTCTGGAGTGGCTTTACTTTATTCTGTTTTAACATACATTCCTATTTCCTAATTGACACGCATTAGTGCTCACATGCTGTTCGACAGCCAATCTTAAAGTTATTAATCTATTGTTCCTTATTAATAAATTTGAATAGGGGGTAGGTTCTCAAGAAATTTCCATTCAAATTCTTTTACATCTTTGATTGATAGACACAATTTTGCTGTTTGAAATGTGTGTGTATAACCTATTTAAGTAATGTAAGCATGGTTGTGCTACCGCATAAGTTTATTTCGTGAAACCCATCACTGCTTCAAAAAACTAAGTCCCATGTAGCCCTTAAGATTTCACATATGAGCAGTTGGTTCATTTGTTTTCCCCCTGATTGTATAGTATGGCCATTACTTTTGATTGGCACCAAAGCTAACTATTCCTGTATCGCAGCTATTGCTCTCCTGCTAAGCTGATATAAATATTCAGATTCAGACACGTGTTACAAACTCGAAATTACTGTTATGAAGCCAAGCTTTCAAGTGTTGATAACTTGATAATTGAAATGCCTATTAAAATTTTCTCCTGCCCAGGCAATTTGTTGCTACTTCAACACTTGGAGCTTTGCGTCTCTTGCAGAAACGATAGGATACAAATAAGACGAAACTATCATAATAAAATATTACTAGGAGAGTATCAGTAGTTCAGGTTTTCCTGACTCTGAAGGAACTAGATAATTCATTGATCTGCTGTAACGTACAAACAAGGATACAAAAAAGAAAAACAGATTTGGGTTTAAACCCTGGTAAAAAAAATGCAGCAGCTAAGGATACAAAAAATAACACATTTTTGGCTTCCTTGTTTTGTAATACTTAAACGACTATGGAGATAGGTTACAACCTGTGTAGTGTTTTGAAGTTGAATAACAGAGACAGTGGAGTCCCTAGAAAGAGCATAGATTTTTTTTTTTAAAAAAAAAGAATGGGTACAAGATTGTGCCTATTTCATTGTATTGAAGAGAAGTAGTACAAAACAGCAGATCGGGAGAAAAGATAAAGTGTTATTCTCGCGGTAAAAGAAACACTAGGTCCTTTGCCCCTGCTAGCCCCATGTAGCTAATTCTTCTTTGATTTTGGCCATCAGACCCGGCGTCGAAGTCTCCTTATATCTAAACTCGCATTGTGCTCATTCACCATATCTCCCACATTACTAGAAGCGCAATGCATTGGCCGGAGTTGATATGATGGCCCACCATTGTAATGTGCTGGTTGCATGTCGCCAGTGTAGTGGGTTGAGGTTGTTCTCGCCTGTCCATGGCTCAATGAGGCTCCAAATTCGCCACATGCCGCAAGCAATTAGAATTCCACAAGCAATTGTTGGCTGTTTCCAGGGAGCGTCTGCAAAGGGGCGAAGGGGGCAAGATGGGTTGTGCGGCCAACCGCGGCGTTGCAGCTGGTTTAGTGCGGATGAAGCGGCTAAGTAGTACTCAATCTATTTTAAATTATAAATCGTTTCACTTTTTTAGCCTCAACTTTGACAGCTCGTTTTATTTAAAATATTATGTAAAATATCAATTTTTTGTTATAGCTTGCTTTTTATTAAACATGCATTGAAAATGACTTAAATTTGGATGTGTTTGCATAAATTGTTTGAATAAAATACGAGTGGTCAAACTTGGGGTCAAAAATGTCAAACGACTTATAATTTGATTTGAAACAGAGGGAGTAGAAATGATTTCGTGCTCAGACTCTTCGCCAAAAAAAAAAAAACGTGCTCAGACCCAAACATACCCAACATTGAATATCGTGCATCAATCTTTACAAGGTGCAGAACACTTTGCATCGCAATCAAAGGAAATAACCAGTAGACAAGATATACTGATTCTCACAACAGAAACTGAAAGGAATTCTGAAGTTCAGATTGGCTAATTGCTCTTGGTCTGGTTATACTTCACCGGTGTTTTCAACGTAGTTTCACCACGTTCTCTTCTCCCGCAGCTTTCTCCCGGGCCCTCAAAAGAGAATATGCCCCAGCGCATGACACATTGGTCCGTTTTCTAAGGTTGTACAGCCTCTAGGAGTTTCTCGTACACTTGCCGTGCCGTCAAATCCTCAACCTTATAACAAAAGTGTCCTAAAGAAAATTAGCATAGTATATGAAAGATTTATTAATGAACTTAATGTACCCATTCCGTATAATTTAGCCATAGAAGTGCGAACTCACTATCAGAAGCTTTGACTTATTGTTCCATCCTCTTTGAAGGGTCATCTGAGTCAATCTTAGGCCAAGAACCTGATTTCACAAACTGTCAGCACGTACGAACACCTTGATATACCAAGGTTGAAAGTTGATATTGTCCTATTGTCAAAGCCATATTTCTTGGATATCGGCTGTCTCGGAATTTAGAAGATCAACTAAAAAAATCTACAACAGTCCAATTTGCACATACATTCATAGAGACACTTTTAGGAAAATTAAGGAATATTTATTGCATGCATTTTGCAATAGCATTTATCTTTTACTGGATGAAGCAATGGATAAAACATTTAGGAAAATTAAGGAATATTTATTGCATGCATTTTGCAATGGCATTTATCTTTTACTGGATGCAGCAATGGATAAAACTTTTGTAAGGCTCAAAGTAACCAGTATCAGATCAATTTAAAATGCTGCAAAGAAATTAGAGTGCCATTGAAGAAATACCTTGCCCATAAATTCTAGCAACTCACTATTAGCTTCCCCTCGTGCAGCAGGGGCAGCTACTGTAACTCTAACATCATCAGCGTTCACTCCTGAAAGTACACACAATTCTGTCAGCACATTATGCACCAGTGAACTGAAAGAAATAGTCTAAACAAATTCTCCCCTGTCTAATTCAGTATCCACATGAAACTGTCAGTGCATCCATGCACAAATTTTACAAAAACATTGCATGTTGTAGTCTAAAAAAGTAAAGTACTACAATTTTAAAGTAGGTACTTGTTATTGCTGAACGTTGTGCCCGGTCTTCCACTTCAATGGCTACTTGTACAAGTCCACCTTCCAGTTGTGTGATGCAAGGGGGCACAGGAGCATCCTACATTTTTCATGATCATTAAGCATAGAGAAGAGAAACAGAATGAATCTATCAATTATCAAATCATAGGACATTTCAGTTGAGGGCAGTATATACATGTGGATTTGTCTCAGCAGCCACAGAACTCAGTGCTCCATCAACAACATATATGAAAGGGGCATGCTCCAGATCCTCTTCTGATCGATAACAAACAAAAAGGTCACATCCTACACAGCTCATGCGGAACTGCTTTTCAAGCTTTCCTTCACCACTGCACCAAAGATATAATTACATAATCACCACAATCTGAAGTAAAACCTGTTAATCAGTGTTTTTCAAATTGCTCGATTAATCAAGACTCATCATTGATTAATCAACAAATTGTTACCTGGACATCGATTAGGTAAATCGATTCGCTTTTATTGGCTAGTCAAGCGATCAGGAAACTAATTGATGATTAATCACAACTAGTCGAGGTACTCTAATCGATCGACTAGCTCTAGACTTGTCACATGGCAGAGATGGCAGTGGAACAAGTTGCGGCCTCTCATCGAAGTGGTACTGTAATTGACCAAGATGATGCTGCATCACTGGTTGCCAAAGCAATTGCTCTTCTGGCACCAGATATTAGATCCCAAGCTGAGGATCCAAAGAGGAAGGCTTCCTCCAACGACCCTGGGTGTAAGTATGGTTTTTGGCCAGAAATAGGAAAAAAGGATCAGATACAGTGCATCTTCTGTGGGAAGAAGACACATGGTGGGGTTTTAAGGTTCAAAATGCATCTTGCTGGTGTATATTCAGTGGTGGAGAAATGTGGAAAAGCACCTGCTTTAGTTAAGAAAGAGATGACTGACAACTTGATGGACTGGCTAGGCTATAAAACTGCTCTAGATCGACTGGTCGACTAGCGTAGAATTAACCGTGATTAATCCTTCCCTAGTTGAAATTAATCACCTAGTCGGTACCCCCAGCGACTAGGAGCGACTTAACGACTTAAATGATTCACTTTGGTATAATAACCTGAGGTGGATTGTTTCAAAGTAATATGCACACGAGAAATGTGGATCGTGTTATATAAACACAATTCAGTAATCCGCATCTCTGTGTAATGATACTGCTATGCTTTTGAAAAAATGTGTTTCCCCCTAGAAGCCAACTGTGCACACATGTAATCGAAAATAGCACTCAATTCCTTAGTTACATACTATCTGATCTGAAAATATTTCTCAAGCACTCAATTCCTTAGTTACATACTATCTGATCTGAAAATATTTCTCAAGCGTACAGAAATTAGAGAACATATAAGCAACAATACATTATATTTAATCAGAAGATAACGATAACCAGAAGTACAGGTGATGTGAGCGATGACTGTTATACCGTTTCAACATTACTTTTCCTGACTCCTTCACATTTAGCCTTGAGAGATGCTTAGCCTTATCTAAAACATGTGCTCTGTCGGTCTTTCGCTTGGGCATTTTCTGCAATTGGGTATCTTCAGAACAAACATATCAGACTTGAATATACAAAAAGTTCATTCTTGAATCGCTCAAACTAGTTATTACAAAAGAAGACAAACAGTAGCAACTCCTCTTGACAAGAAATTATAAACAATCTGCTAGCGTTGATGAAATACAAACTTTAAAAACACGTTGTGTCAACTTGAAATGATAAATTAGTCTACCACTTGCTTTTAGCTGATTCGAAAGTATAAATCATGGCCCGCTATTTATGGATCAGAGTTTCAAAAATGGCAGGCCACTGTAATTATAGTTTTGCGATCTCAAATTTCAACATGGTAAAGAGTGAAGCCTCAGAATTTGAATTGAGAATCCAATGTCACATCTCTTTTGAGTGATACCTTCAAATGTTCATACAGCATGATCACAACTTTTAGAATGGTATAGGTGAAGCTGTTCTAACTTCATTAGGATCAAAATGCACCTCAAACGGAAGACACCGCCTCAATTAGTTTGAAAATTCTTTTTGCTAGCTACTACTGCGCAACCAAATCAGATAGTCATAAGTTCACTTTCTCATGCTCACTGACAAACATACCCTAGTGCTACAGAAATATGATCCAGAGCTACAATACAAACGAAGAGAATTTCCAGTATGCAGATAAATGTTGTTGCATGGTCTGAAACTTGTATGTTCTTGCATGGTCTGAAACTTGTAGCTACGCCTACGCAGGGATTGCATTAAAACTACCACCTCAAAACAGTTCCAAGCCGCTAGAATCGGATACACCCTTCTACATTAATAATCGTAGCAAAACTACATAGATCTGGAAAAATTAACCGAGTGGGGGGAGGAGGAGCTGACCGGTGATGAGGACGTGGGACGCGCAGTGCTTGCAGTAGTAGACGAAGAGGTCGGACTCGGGGCCCTCCGGCAGCGCGTCCTCGCTCGAGTACGTGTGCGTCGTCCGCTTCGGCATCCTCCCTCCCTCTCCGCCGCCGCCGCGCGAATCAAGAGGCAAGGCAAGTGGCCTTCAAGGCCTGCAGGCCTTAGGGGGGTTACCCAGGCGGAGGCGGTCGAGATGGGGCAGCCACGCCCGCGCCTGGAAGAGGAAGAGGGATCCGAGTCGTCGCCTCCGGTGGTAGAAAGGAGTGGCGGCGCCGCGGGAGAAGGGGAGGAGAGCGCAGCGGCGAGTTGGACTGGCTGGACGATGACGAGGGAGGCGTTGCGCTCAATCGGTGCTGACCCGTTGTTGACCCGGTGCGGAATATCGTGATCCGGATTCCAAATCAGCTGCTCGTTCGTGTTGTTGGCCGTGGGGGTCGTGTGGGTGGTGATTGGTGAAAACTTGTGGGTTAGCAGAAAATGAAATTGGAGAGGCCCTTCCATGTTATTTTTTTAACACAAAGTTATTTCTTTCAAGACGAAAAATAACATGATTTTTATGGGTTGTTAGGGAGGCGGGTGGCGGGATTTTTTTCGAGATTGACGTTGTGGGGGAGGGCTCCATGGCCAGTTGATCTTGAAGATAGCTGGGGAGGTGGTTGGGCCGATGGTGTGGGAGAGAAGGCGGTGGACCGGCGCCGCCGAAGTATGGCGGGCGAAGGCGAGGAAGAGGAGTTGGGAAGGGGTTGTGGTAGGTTGTGGGTGATGGCAGGGAACGAGGTAGGGGAGAGGATTGGAAGAGGATGAGGTTGAAAAGAATAGAAAAAGAGAGAGCATTCATTACTAGAGTTGGCGGCGAAGTCGACGATGTGCAGACTATCGTATAGGGACAAGTGAGGAGCGATGCGTGGAGAAAGACACTGGAGGAAGATGATAAACGTTCGGATAAGGCTACAGGAGAATGAAAGGCCGGAAGACGTGGGCGGAGAGACACAAAAGAAAAGTGGAGCGGCCCTCTCATCGTAAACTTATCTAGACAGCTCGTTGTAGTCACATCCAATAGAAAATGCAATTTTGTTATAATTTATTAAGAAAATTTGGGTGTCTTTTTGTGAAAATGTTTGTCATATCAAAAATTTTGGGGTGACCTTTTGTAGAAATGTTTGTCATATCAAGAATTTTGGGGTGTCCTTTTATGAAATTGTTTAGTACGTGTGTTTCAAATGTTGCACTATATACTTTAGACAACGAGGTAGAAATCAAGTGATTTAAAATCTTTATGGGAACTAGATGTGAAGGCACATAAGCTACACCAGAACCAATTAGTTTTGACTATATTTGTTGAGGGTGAATTTTTCTTTTAAGTTATAGACATGAGACCATTAAATACTTCACGGCTTTTAACATAAATGTGAAGAGGAGTGGCTTCACATGAGAGTACCCAACTCTCAAATCCTGTCTTTGCCGCTTTTCAGGGGCTTTTCTTATATGCGCCTTTAATGTGAAGCACGACACACCATGTACAAAGTTTTTTTTTTAATTTGGTGAATGTTCCTAGTTGAGAATATCTATAAGCAACTAGAAGTTATAGCTCAGAAGTATATGAAGGGTAAGTAATGAGCGCGGATGATGATACTTGCTACTTCCTTCGTTCCAAATTGTTAGTCATCCTGGCTTTTTACCAAATTCATTGATGATGCTATGAATTTAGACAAGTATATATGTTTAGGTTTATAGAAGATTCCATTAATTTAGACACTTAAAATGGCATCCAGGATGACTAATAATTTGAAACGGAGGGAGTACTATATTTGGGGACTATAAAATATAAAAGGTCGCAAACAACATGATACTAGTGTGTCGCAAACTTGATTGAATCCAACATTTATTTTAAATCACTGTATGCTTATAAACTTAGTTATCGTATCACAACAAGGAATAACTTCAACTGGTGAGCATAAAGTGTTTTCGATCCATGTTTTTATTTGGAACTCATTTGTACGGTCTATTTTTTTAGAAATAAATATAGGCCACTAGTAGATTTGTCATTGCATTTGTATTTGTGCTGCATATATAATGTTATGGAAACATCCAAATTGCTCCCGTCAAGTTTAATTTCACATAATCCTCCTAACAATTTCTTTTTGGTTCATGTTACCCCTAAACTATGATATTCGGTTTAATTTACCCCACAATACAATTTATTCTTTTTTATTTCTCCATATATATGTGTGGTATTAGGTTTAAATTTTGCCAGATGATTACGTAGCACATGTTAGAAAAATATAACACAAATTTTTGTATTACTTTAATAGGGTAAGATATTTAATAATAAAGTAATCCTTGTGAAACAACATTACACGAAAATAATGATGAAATCTCGTAATATATTTTTTGATAAGCATTGTGGTAGCCGCTATAACTAGCAAATTTGAACTTAAAATTCAAATTGTGGATAAAAAATAAAAACTTTATGAAGAGTTAAGTTGAATTAAATGGTATAATATAATAGGTAAAATAAACAATTTTTTTGAAAAATGTTACCTGGATTTTTAGTTATAATAGGGTTGTAACATGTATTTTTTTCTATTTATCCATATTGTCTAATGAAGCGTGCTGATGGAATCATATACATGTTCTCACGACTAAAATATAGATGATATACTAAAGAAATAGAAATAGAGGAGTTCAAAACTAAAGTGCTTCGTAATAATTTGTTTATCTTTCATTCCATTGTTTGAGCCTCGAATACGTATGTTATGTACAAACTTTTTCTCGGCCTGCCCCTCTAAAGTTTTGGAAATTGGAATTGGCCCCAGTGTTTCGCTTTCCCCTTTCCTTCTTCCCCCGCTCGGCCGCTTATCTCTCTCTCCCCCCGAAAAAAACCCTAAACCCCCATCCCAACCTCGCCGCCGGCGATCTCCGCCGCCGCCATGTTCGGGACCCCATCCTCCTCTCCCCTCTTTGGGACCCCATCCTCCACACCAGCCTTCGGAACCCCCTCCACCACCCCGGCCTTCGGCACGCCTTCCTCCACCCCCGCATTCGGCGCGACGCCGTCGACCCCGGCCTTCGGCACCCCCTCGACGACGCCCGCCTTCGGGGCCCCTTCTTCGATGCCGTCGTTCGGGACCCCGGCGTCGACGCCCGCTTTCGGGACCGGGTCCACCCCAGCGTTCGGCGGGCTGTCGGCTTTCGGGACGATCTCGTCGACCCCGGCGTTCGGCGCGCCCTCCACGACGCCGGCGTTCGGCGCGCCCTCTACGACACCGGCGTTCGGCGCGACTCCTTCGCCCTCGCCATTCGGGTTCCAGCAGCAGGCGACGCCGTCCCCTTCGCCGTTCGGCATGCTCGGGGGAGGGGGCGGGCAAATCACCACCCAGATGGCCCCCGTCGCACCGCTGCCGCTCTCTGCGTCCGACCGCGATATCCAGGTAAGCAACGGTCGAATCCCTCTCAAATTCGCCTTTAATTTTGAGGAGCAATAATGAAATGTGCTGTTACTGAATTTATTCAGGCTATCGTGGATGCGTACAAGGAGGACCCCGGGAACCCCCGGTATGCTTTCAGGGTGAGGTTTTCTTCTATACACATTCTCCTTTGTGCTCAATGAGATTCGGATTAATGCAATTTGGCTGATCTGTTTCAGTCTGTTTTGATCTGGGCAGCATCTATTGTTCAGCGTGACAGATCCTTCGCAAAGGGTGAAGCCAGTTGCAGCATCAGATGTAAGCAGCTGTATAGATTTGTTCAAGTAATTTGCTAACCTTTTGTTTCGTTGCATTGTCAGATGATAACCTGTTACTTTTACTTTGTGAATGCAGATTATGTGGGCTGAAGCAATGGGGAAGCTTGAGTGCATGGATAGTGCAGATAGGGAGAGGCTATGGCCGCAGCTTGTACAGGGGTTTAAAGACCTTTCCAACCGGCTTAAGGTATACTGGTATAGTGTTGGAAATATGTTTTCTGTGCTATAGTACTGTCTTTTTTTAATTTCAGTGGTTAGAGTATGATGTTATATGAACTTCTAACAATCATGCTGATATATGAAATCCTAGATCAGTTAGGAACAGCTTGTTCTCTGACTATTTTAAGGAATAACATAGTGTTCTATCTGTAATGTGTCACATCTTTTTGCAAACAATGTTGTCCATGGCTTCATTTCTCTGAATTCCAACCATTCTGTCTGAAGTATTGCATTGTGTTTGACATACTGGGCTTACTGGCTGTGTTAGAACCAAGAATGAAATCAGATAGTTAGCTTGTAGCTTAAATAAAAAAAAGACAAACTGACCACTTTACACATTTCTATACATGGTTAAGTTTATTTGCATTTCTAATTTATTGTTCACATAATTTTATGAAATACTCCCTCCGTTCCAAATTATTAGTCGTCCTAGCTTTTTACTAGATTCATTAAAGATGCTATGAATTTAGACAAATTTATGTCTAGGTTCATAGAAGATGCCATGAATTTAGACATTCAAAATAACACCTAGGATGACTAATAATTTGGAACGGAGGGAGTATTTAGTTATTTGTCTAAGGTAAGTAGGTATAAGCTCCAGAAATTTGTAATGCGAATAATCTCAGAATAAGGTCGTAATATGTGATGCTGTAAAGGGCATATTTCTTTATTCCTTCTTTTGATAATCTGGAACAGTACAGCAATATGGTCATTTGTCTCATAACAATCCATAGTAAGTAAATGGCATTGACAAGTTATGTAGTTAGTACTTTGTAACTTAATAATTGGGCTAGTTTGTATTATTAAGAACCTCATTATAGGTGCCAAATATGTGCCTGTAAGTAATTCCTAACCTGGGCATGATGTTAGTCTCAAACCATACACTAGTTAGTCCTGTCACTCATGTGGCATTGCGTATTTGGGCAAAGTGCCAAATTACAGTACCTTGGATCTTAGGCTGCTTGGTTATAGCAGCTGATTTGACCTGCTAAGCTCCCAATACCTCTTGTACACTATATGTGAACACGTGGTAGAAATTTGTGTACATATCATGACATAATGTATGCAGTTAACTGTTCTTGGCTTGTATCCCACTAATTCTGTAGCTACAACTATTTTGTCTGCAAAGTACTACATTTTGCTAAGGTCAGAGAATGTCTGCTGTAATGAGTTTGTTTTCTTGCTTTCTGTCATACTCCCCTCTCCCCAAATTGACTTATAGTAACTCTCATCTACTTTTATAGTTAGAGATAAAACTCGCTGAATTTGCTTTAATAAGTTCTTCCGTCATACTTTCCCTTCTTCCAGATTCACTTATAACTATCTCAGTCTATCTTTACGATTAGAATATAACTGTAGCAATACTAATGTATTAGATTCATCAGATATAAACATATTATTGTTCTACCCCTCGAAGAAAATCTTCAACAAATCAAAGCTGAGCCTGCCTGCACATTTTGTTTAATGCTCAAAATTTTGGTATTACAACCACTTGATGGTAGTTGTGAAAAAAATGTATGTGAATCATTTGATGTTCTCTCTCCGAGGAACCACAAGAGTACACTCTTTTTAGAAAGCAACCAAATAAATCTGCCTCCTTAACTGAGTATACCATATGGGCATATGGTTAGGATGCTATCATGCTAAATTAGTCATTGACACAACGCATATTGGATATTTTGTGTATCAGCTTTAGAATTGCCAAACTTATGTGCATGCGCTTTGGTGAGAACTAGTGCGTGATAATTTTTCTGTAATTCTCGAATGCATGTTAATTCTTGACCAAGATGAATCTTTTTTTTTTCTGCCATAAATCATTGATATCAAATACCTTTGTGTTTACTCAACTGAACAAGTAAACATTAGTAAGGGTCGCTCAAATTTGTAATTGCAACTAACAAATGATACATTGACAAATTTGCATTTAAAAAAAAGGGTATGGAAGTGTTCGGGTCGGACATACTGATGCCTAATGTCTTCATTTACTGTCTGCTAATTTGCACCGTTTTCATCAATTTATTTATTTACATCTGCCTCTGTTTAGTGTTTACTTGTGCTCCTTGTGATCTTGCACATCTGTATTACATATTTCTGTATCTGTATGATTGATGTCCTCATCTATATTGATGGCATTTATTATCTTGAATCAATCTTATTATCTTAGTATCTGTAATGCTCTGGTAAAACATACTTTGCTTTGTTGTCTTTTAGCCTGGAGATATTTGAAGTAGAGATGGTACTATCTTTGAGCTTTTTAAAATTTGGGCAAGCCTCAGTACTTTTTTTTTTTTTCAATTTCAGCTTCAAGATGAAGTTCTTGTTTCAGATACTGATAGATTGAGCATGACTCACTCTAATGTCAAAAAGGTATGGGTTAATATGAACATTTTCATATGTACTTCATGAATCGCTTTGCCTCACATATTTTTAATTACAGCTGCAAAGGCATTTCCAAGCTGACACATATCCATGGATCCAACAATTGAAGCAGCAAGAGCTGGTTATTCAGAGACGCCTTTTAAGGGTGATATTTTGTCTCCATGTTTCCTAATAAAATTTAGGGGTTCCAATTCACTTTTAATACCTGATTGCTGATGTATCTAACACTTATTTTTTATTTTGTGGACTGATAAAAGTTTGTGAGAATAGTGGAAGCATTGGAGAATCGGGGTTACCGCACTCCTTTAACAAAGGAGGAAGCTGACTTATATGAAAGATTGGTCGCTATATTAAAGCGGGTTAGGTTTCCCTCTCCATTGTCCTACATTTAATCCGATCAAGGAACTTTATTCAGTTTTTGTCGTTTGTTTGCAGCTAAAAGGACCTAATGCTGATCTGTCTAAAAGAGTTAATACACTTGTTTCGGCATCACGTCTTCTGGCTAACACTGGTGGTGCTGGTGGCCCTGTATATATTCCCAGTTCAGCCAAAGTTGATGAACGTAGTGTTACAGAGCTTCTTGAGGTAAGTGGTGCAGTTTTATCCTCGTTAGATAGCCATGTCATGTGTCAAATCTGACTTGTTACTGCCTGCACCATAGGCCTTGCAACAACAAACGGAGGCAGTTGCCAAGTTAGGTAATGTGTTGAAGAGGGATATCAGAGACCTGGAGATCATGCAGACAGAAGACACGGATATGGCTGAAGACACTGTTGGGAGAAGGGCACTGAAGATATAAGATTGGAGCAAGGTCTTCGTCGTAGCTACTAATAAGCAGAGAGTGATGGAAAGGGAGGTCCATCGTCGTACAAGGATCCGAGTCTCCAAATGGTTTTGGAGTATCGGCTAGAGAAATCTACTGTGTATCTGCTGGAGGCAAGCTTTGATTCTGCATTCTTGTGGAAGCTAACCATGGTCGCTTGGTCAGGTAGATTGTGTGTTGAAATGAAGCGGTATTCTTGGAACTTTGTCTAACTACATTTTGAGTGTTGTCTAATGGTGGAAGCCACACCACGTGCTGCTGAGCTCCTGTAACATTTTCCATGGGGGATGGTGTCGTTAGATGGACTGAGCCCTCGATCACGAGTGGATGTAATGCCTGTGTTGTAAAATACATTCCAGATGCTGTAGGTCATCATGTCTGTAGCCTAGCTTGAACGTTTATGCACACGCCTACTCGACTACTCCTTGATGTTCCAGTTTTGTTATGTGAAAAAGATCGTTGCAAATGTATATATACTTCATCACTAGAAAACTGAACTACAATAGCTCTATCAGACCAATAATGTTGATTCATTTCATACACCCAATTCTCTATATGCCATTGGAAATTATACTCATCCCTTATATGCCGTTGGCCCTACATGTCATAGACACAAAAAAATCGTCTCTATGCCATCCAGTGGCACACAAGGGATGAGTTGCATTTTTCTCAAAAGAACGAGCTCAACCTCTCCAAGAACGAGCTCAACCTCTCCACAAGATCGCAGAATCCCAGAGCCTCTTTGTCTCAGTGTATGCATCTCCCGGGCACCCTCCACGAGAATCCCCGCACGTCGCCGCCGCCGGCGAGGCGCACCCTGTACTCCTTCCAATCCTCCAGCACGTTCCTGAGGTCGAAGAGCTTGTTCTCCATTCCAACGCAGCAGTTGGCATGCATGGTGGCCACCCTTCCCAGGTCCTTGCCATGCTGGCAGAAGCCACCAAACACGGCCGTGTCCAAGAACCTCACCCGGGCACCGACGCTCGCCGGGACGCCCTCCTTGACGATCCTATCGAACACGAACTGCTCGTGCTTCCCGGGGAACCTCGCCCTCGACACCTGCCAGTGCTCGTAGAACGCGACGGCGGCCGGCGACGAGCGGACGTAGAGGAGGCCACCGTTGGGGTAGTTCCCCGGCGAGGCCGGGTCGCCGACGAAGAAGTCCGACGACATCACCACATCGGCGACGTCGCCGCCGGGGAGGCGCTGGAACGGCGGCCGGAGCCAGAGGATGTCGACGTCGGTGAAGAGGAAGCTGTAGCCGAGCTCGAGGACGTGTTGTTGAAACCTGTTCCGGCGCCACATCATCTCCAGGTAGTCGCCCTTCATGTACCTCTGCTCACCGGCGAAGTCCATGCCGTCGACGTGGTGGAACCGGTAGCAGAAGGGGTGCACGGCGAGGCACCGCGCGTGGGCCTTGCCGTCCATGGACACGATGAGGAGGTGACGTGGCAGGTCCGACGTGCCCTCGCCGTGGCGGAAGCTCTCCAGGAATAGGTCCAGGAATGACCCCGGCGCCGCCCACGCCTCGTTGATCGCCGTCATCAGCACCGTCTTGTCTGACGTCGCCGCTCGCCGGAGAAGGTCAGCAAGGTCCTGGGATGGGGTCTCCTGCTTCGGCTGCGGGTGCTGCTGCTGCGGCTGCTGTTTGATCATAAGAGTCATGGAATGTAGAATATTTAACGTTACATTCACCTTGGGAAAAAACGCAATGAAATCTGAATCAAGATCAGTGAACTCTGAAGAAATGCAAGCACTCTGATTGAAAGTTCATTTGTTCATTCTTTCTGTTTGGACTGTAGTAGTAAGCTAAGTACTCCCTCCGTCCCTAAATATCTGTTTTCTCACTTCCCGAGAAAACAATACGGTCAATTATATAAAAAAATATATTAAAATTTTGGATATAATATAAATATCATTAGATATTTAGATCTAGTTTTTTATAAAAAATATTTAGACATTTAAATGTTGTACGTATTTTTTACAAATCGAGTCAAACTCGTGGTACGCACACCAACAGCGACAGATAAAAAAGGACAGAGGGAGTACTTCCTATTTGCATCCGCCACATGGCGGCCTGAACACCAAACCGTCCAAAAAGACACTTGGAGCAACAATGATAGGGACGAACTGGAATGATTAATTCTTATGATCAAATGAACATTAGCGCTCTTCAGTTGTGCACAATGATCGCTAGCGTTAGGTAGCTGGCCATGTTACAGGATTGGTGTACCCGCTTCAGTTAACGTGTTGCCTGAGTGATACGGCTTAAATAGGGATGCTAGGATAGTTTTGCTAGTGGGCCTTGTCTCTATCAGGTAGACTGGTTGCCATAACAAGCTTGAAAATGTGACTACACATTCAACGGAGGATACGGAAACCTAACTTAACAATGCCTTTTTTTTCCCCTTAGAACACGATTTTTCACTGGAACAGAGCTGATGCGTGATGGGCAAATGTAAAAAAAAAAAAAAAGGCAGTGACCAACCATTGCTTCTGAAGTGCAAGTCGAATCATATTCTTTTGGCTTCTGTCTGGGTGGGATAACAAAGAAACAAAGGTTCATTTGATTTGGAACCCATGGGCTTTAGGCTATCCCAAACCCAATGACTAGGATGGTGTCCATGACATTAAATAGGCTGTCACCTAAGCAATGTGATGATGTTGCAGAGTAATTAAAGAGGAGAGAGAATGAAATGTGTCTTGCATGAGAAACCATGTCTACACAAGAACCAAGAAAGAAAGCAAGATGATAGGGAGAGTAAAGGAGAGAGAAGACATAGAATTGGATGGTAATTTATTTTTAGGAAACTATGCATTAGGGAGGTAGTTTCTATGTGTAGTGTCTAGTTGACATGGATGTATAGACACTATAACATGGTGTTTTGGGTTGGGATAGCCTTATGCAGCCTTTAGGTGAAAGTGAAACAATTAATGTTCTAGAACAAGCTGATGTCACTCTTGCATGCATAGTACCACTACTCATTTAGCATGACGTATCTGTTGTGTTGCGCCATGTGTTTGGTAAGTCGCTACTAGCTGCTAGCGTTGCTAAGAGCAGGAATTGCGGGCAGTACATGACAACGTGTTCCTCGGTTAGCAGTTTGCGTTTTTTACATGGCTGTGCAGGTTTTTTTTTTTTTGTGAACGAATCCAATTTGAATCATCTGCTAGTTAGCTGAATTAATTGATGACGCGTGAGGGTAAAAAGCAAGACAACAAGTCACCTGCTGGGTGGAAGTCGAAGTCGAAGCTGGCATCACGATCCGCGGCTGCTGGCGCTTGTCGTCCGCCGCCGTCGTGTCCCGGCCTCTCTCCCCATCTGCTTTTGTTGCGCCACCCCCGCCGTCGCCATCGCTACGCGTCACCTCCGCTTTCCTCTCCTGCTCTTCTTCTTTCTCGGTGATCCCTTGTTGCTTCTTGGTGTTGTTGTCGAGGAGCCGATCACCACCGGAGCCCTGCCCAGCAGCACGGTGGTCCCACCGCGGCGGCGGCGACCCGGGCGGGCCGGCGCCGAGGTCGCGGCAGAGGGAGGTGTAGAGGAGGAAGAAGGCGGTGGCGAGCGCGGCGCCGAGGAGGAGCGAGGTGGCGGATCTCATGGCCGCCGGGCGCGCGGGTCCCACGACGAGCACTCCTCGTAGCTGCCGGAGCAGCACCTGCAGGCCGGGCTGCTGCTGCGGCCTCGTCATGGCCACCACCCGTCCGTCCGTGGCGCTATTATATAGCAAGAAAGAAGGCGAAGAGCAGAGGCAGCCACCCGTGGCGTTGGCGTGTCATGTGCGCGAGGAGAGGGCCATGAGCGAGCCAAATGAAATGATTGGCTTCTTGGCCGGACTAGTAGCAGAAGCAGAGCCCGGGAAGGACGGAATGGAAGGAGAGGTGGCTTCCGATCCTCTCCGTTGGGGCTGGCTGAAGCTGAACACACTTGTCCTGTCGATGGGTTTGTTGGTTGGGAGGGCAATTCTGACTTGGTGTGCGGAATGGCAGGGAAACGAACCATCCGGCCGCCCGGGAGGTGGACTAGTAGTCGTGGACGTGACAGCGATTCGGCCAAGGAGACGCGCGTCTGCTCCGGTTTGGAACACCATTCACCAGGGAGGGTAGTCCTCTAGTCTCCTGGCGACAAAGTCAAAACAAAACTCGACCGCGCGATTGAATCAGTCGATGACGTGTCGTCGTAGTAAACGACATCGACGGCAGTGCATACGTACGTAGTAGATTACAAAGGGAAAGAGAGCACGTCCACTGTCCAGGCTTTCACACCGTGGTCTGTCTGCAAATGGGCAAAGATGAGCTACAAACTAGGAGGAGCTCTACCAGTTTCAGCCACGGACCTGGCTGGCTGTCTAGGGCCGGCTAGGCCCTTGAGCGACGTGCTGCGTTCAGACGACGGAGAGAAAAAAAGTAATTTGGTTCTGGGAAGCGTTCTATGTGAGGGGGATGAATAGGAAGGGTGAGAAAAGAATTTTTTAAAAAGCGTGTTATGTGAGAGGATGAATATCAAGTAAAAAGTACTTTTTGCATCTGAACACCGCCCTAGACTTTATGGGCCCTTTAAAATATCTAGACGTTAAGCTTTAGTCAGCTAAAAACTAGCCCCGATGATGCCAACACTGGCTAAACATAGGTTAAAAAATTAGCTGAGGTCAATGTAATATTTGCTCATTTCGGACAATGAGTACTAAAAGTCCAAATTGTCATCCCAACAAAACACTACCTCTTCCTCCCACGTTCCATGAAATTTACTTTAATATTTAGGCTGTGTTCAGATTGGTGAAAAAAGTACTATAGATAAAAAGAATATTGTATCACTTGCTAGAAAACGGGTTTTATGAGGGAGATAAATAGTAAAAATTTGATGAATACTGAAAAGTTCAAATGAATAGTGTTTTGTTAGGGAATCTGAACAGGGCCTTATGCTAAAATTAGGTATGGCTAAACTTTAGCTTTAGACCATCCAAATAGCCCCTATTTTTTTCACTTGTGATAGTGTATTAAAATATATAATAATACTAACATATATTATTTCTTAAAGAACATTGTCGATTATGCAATATAAAAAACCATTATGATTATCTCAAATAATAATTAAACCACGTGACTCATTCTGTATGCGTATAAGATGATGGGCCCCCGACCGTCGCCTCTGTTGCACGGCCCAGCCGGCCCTGACTCTAGGAAATAGACAACATATTACTTACGCAACAACAATACCAAATCAACTTAAAACGACGTATGCTCTAAATGAAAATGCATAAAGTTGACATATGTCAGCAAAAATTGCTCATCCCGCTTGCGCAAATCACAGTCGTATATAGGATAGCCTTATCCCCTTATCTTGTAACTCTATAATTAGACACATCCACATGAGTTCCCGAGGATGCTTAAGAATGATGGTCCAATGTAAGTGCTAGCACATGCATATTAGTAATACAAAATATGGATATTAGTGCGATGAACCAATAGGCTAAGCTAAGCCACTGTATTGGGGGATGGAAATATAAAATCTAATAACATTACTAATGCTACACAAAAGTGCACCTAGGCTCACCTAGGAAAATGCACCGACAAGAAATTCATATCCACATCATACACTTGTGGAAGTGAATATAATGCTGTTAACACTTAACACCAACAATGAGAATTTTGTTTCAAAAGTTGATCAAATGTGAGAGTTTGGATAACAAAATGGGTAAGGGAAACATTAAAGCATAAGAAATTAGTTTGCCTTATTAACTAGTACACTGAATCTGTAGACTATAAAACTTGCAATGTGAACAAGTTTAACTAGATGGAGTAATTGAGAAAGTCTTTTAATTTCTGGCCTAATGCCTGTTTATACTTTATACCACGAACCTGCACAAATAAAGGTGATTCACATTCTGTCGAATGGTAGTAGAATCCTTTTGCCTTGGTGTACTCACCAACAGGCTATTGGTTTAAACATCAGATAATTTGGCAGAAAATTGATTTAAGATTATTTACTGCTGAATAACTCCTACTGCAGAATAACTCCTGCTTCTACGATTTGCATTGAAAATTAGTCTTCCTGGCATAAAATGAATAAGAAAACCTGGATGCTGACTCCAGATATTCAGGCATATGTGATGAAGATTGCGCTATTAGATGGCAAGTCAACCTGGAGTTAATCAGTGGCAAATAACGAATTGTCTTGTTGGAGTCTAGCAAAGCATAGTACAGTCTTTCAGACAAGAAACTTGTGATGTATGAAAAATGAAAAAGAATCTGCAGTTTTGTAAGTCAGGGTACTAGCAATTCTTCTATTTAAAAGCTCGTATTAAACAACATCGTTTCTTTTTTCTCGTGATCAATATTCAACAGCCGATTTTTTTGAATCCTATGAGTAAAGAGAAACATAGTAACACACATGAAGAAGGGCTTACCACTTGGAAGAAACATTTTGATCAAGGGACGCTTGACATTTTTGTTATGGTTGCCAGAAAAGGGTAACCATGGTTTGCAGGCGATCAAAGAGAGACGACTAGGCAGTAGTTGCATTGGTGTAATATATGTGGTGTGAGTGATATGTACAGCCATCGTGTCAATAAAAGTAACACTCTCATGAAGGAACTCAAGACACTGCTTTGAATTTGCCAATCAAAGAAATAGATGCGACGGTTTCAAACTCAAGGCCAATCACTGCAGTAGGTGTGCTGCTTAAAATCTGCATTGCGCAGTGTATGTTGAGCAGTCCATCTTCTAGCACAGCAGCACTTGCACGAAGTGCTTCTTTAAAGACATCTTTTTTTTTCCCCTCAATCCCCATGCTTCATGGTGAGATTTCATTTAGAGTTTATAATGAGCTCCATTTTACACCAAAGCAGAAGCCTTTCCCTCCTGTGCTACAATAACCAGTTTACTCCATCAGTTCCTCTGTGGACATTATGTCCAGATCACTGCAATCATCCATATTCCTCATCTGGTCAGTTAGTTCATCCAAAACCTCATAGATTTCTGGAGCTAGTGGGTTGGACCTATCCCCAACAAGAAAGGGGGTAAACCCGTTACCAAGATCAGCCCATGCTAACCCAGGTGCTTTTGTGACACCCAAGTCTCTCATCAGTTTTCTGACTGTTGCTAGCTCATTCCAGCAACCTGCAGCTGCATACATGTTAGCAACCAGAACATAGTGCCCAGCATTCTCTGTTTTCATCTCCAAGAGCCTCCTTGCTGATCTTTCACCAATTATTATGTTACCTCGCTCATGGCATGCTCCCACTAATGCTGCCCACATTGTGGATGTTGGAGGGAAGGGAGTTTTACTAAGCAATTCCTCTGCCTTTTCCAATAATCCAGCACGTGCGTATAGATCAACCATGCAAGAATAGTGCTCCATCTGGGGCTTTATACCAAATGTATTGACCATCTTGTCAAAAAGCTCTTCTCCTTCATCCACAAGCCCAGAATGGCTACAAGCAGAGAGTACAGTCACCATGATTATGGCATCTGGCACGATCCCACTGTCGACCATCTGGTTGAAAATCCGCAGGGCAACTGCCCCTTTTCCTTGCATTCCATATCCCGCAATCATTGAAGTGTAGGATATCATATCACGGTCATCCATCGTATCAAAGACATTTTGTGCCACTGGAAGCCTGCCTGACTTGGAGTACATATCTATAAGAGAGTTCCACAACAAACGATACCCTTTGAAGCCATGCTTAACAATGTGGGTGTGAAGCTCTCTCCCATGTTGAAGATTAGCAACACGAGCACAGAGTGCAAGATAGGTGACAACAGTAACATAATTAGGTTCCACATCACTGCATATCATTTGCCGGAAAAGCCTAGAAGCCTCTTCAGCATCATCCGACAACGCAAAACCAGCTATCATCGTATTCCATGTCACCAGGCCTGGGCACCTCAGCATTTTGAACAGCATGAGAGCACGCTCCATATCCTTGCACCTGGCATACATCGTGATCACCGCATTGCTCACGCTCTCGATTCCGTCACAGTGCATGCGGACTGCCAACCCATGTATCTCCTTCCCAAGCCTCAACCATCCTGCCCGCGAGCAAGCATTCGATCCAATCACCAAAGTGACAAAGTCGATCCCAGCACCACCTCTTACCATATCACGAATCAACCCAATTGCTGCCTTATAATCATGCATCTGAATGTAACCGCCAGCAATCGTGTTCCATGTCACCGAGTTCACCTCCGCACCCTCCGCACGCATCCGGCCAAATAGTTCCACCGCCTCTCTCCACAGCCCAGATGCAGCGTAGCCAGAGATCATCGAGTTCCACGACACCACATCCCTATGGCCCATTCCGTCGAACACCCTGCGTGCGGCGACAAGGTCCCCACACTTAGAGTACATGGACACCAGCGCGTTCCGGAAAAACAAGTGCCCGTCCATGCCAGCGTCCGCGGCACGCACGTGCACGGCGCGCCCAAGCGCGAGGTCCCCGGCCTCGGCGCAGGCGCGGAGCACGGAGGGGTACGTGAAGGCGTCCGGGACCACCGCGTCCTCGCCCCCCACCATCTCCTGGTACGCGGCGAGCGCGTGGCGCGGGAGGCCATGGTTGAGGCACGAGGAGATGAGGACATTGTACGGCTGTGGGCACGTGGAGCCGCCGGCGAGGGAGGAGGCGGCCGGGAGGAGGGAGGGGTGGTGGGCGTAGAAGGAGACGAGGCGGGGCAGGAGGAGCGCGTGGCGGGAGAGGCCGAGGGAGAAGGAGAGCGCGTGGAGCTGGAGGCCGAGGCGGAGGTCGGAGTAGTGGTGGTGGAGGAGTGAGGCGATGGGCCGGAGAAGGAAGCGGGAGGTGGCGGCGGCGGGAGGCAGGAGGAGGCGGAGGCGGGAGAAGGCGAGGAGCGGGGCGGGGAGGAGGCGGAGGGCGGACGCGTCGGAGAGGGAGGCGAGGAGGGAATTTATAGAGTCGTCGTCGCCGGCGGCGGCGCTAGGATTTGGCGGCGGCGGCCGTGGTGAGAGCGCCGCCGCGGCGGACATTACTGGAGGTATTGAAGTATGGAGGAGACACTTGTGACAAACTCACCTCTTTATTTTTTTAGATTTAGAAAATAAAATCACAATGGCAATTGGCAAGTGAGGATTTCCAGGATCTAAATTATTATAGCGCTATTGGTTAATAGTTTCTAAAATCAAACTGAGCATTTCTAGATATTAAAGTACTAAATCAACAAAAAATAAAGTTAAGTCAACAAGTCTAAAAAGGAATATCAAAATAATTGTTGAATAGACATTTTATTGATCTTAATCTGTACTTCATAAAAAGTTAAAATAACTAGATGATTTATGTATCTAAGTAGATGTCTTCCTAAACATATTTAATCAGCATGATATATACAAATAATGGGAATTTCTATCGTCATTATTCATTCACCAACCACCATCACCAAAATAAAGCATTTTTAAGATGTTAATGAAGGACAACTTAAATTTGAGCTCCATCATGTTACAAGGATTATTAAAATACGTACCTAAGATAATTGTAACATACATAAGTTAGAGCGCTAGCTCATTCTCTATTCTTCGTTATGGCAATTGGCAAGGAAAAAAAATCACAAAGCATAGTCTAGAGTAAAGTTAGATCGCTGGACTTTAGATCTTAATCTAAGCGATCTCCACTCATACATAACAATCCTTTCGAAATCAAGTAAAAAATAGATCTTAAATTTATTTAAGAGCTTAGAACTTATAGCGACATATTAAATATATCATTTTGATATTGTAAACTATAGAGTTTAATAGTTTCATGCTTTAGGTTGCGGTATTCCTGGATGCAATGTATCTTTCTCTCTCGAGTGACATATAGAAGGAACTACTCTATCCGTTCCAAAAATGTAGGTCATTTGACTTTTTTTACTCAAGTTTGACCGCTCATCTTATTAAAAAAATTTGTGCAAATGTAGTCAAATTTAGGCCATTCTATAAATTCATTTATTACTAAAGCTAGCGATAACAAAAAAAAAAGATGTTTTGCAAAATGCTTTGAATAAGACGAGCGGTCAAAATTAGGTAAAAAGAGTCAAACTACCTAAATTTTAGAATGGAGGGAGATAATATGAACTTGTAGAACTATAAAATTAGGAGCAATAACATGAAAAAGTAGTAAAACGATTTGTTCCTCAGCATAAGATGACTTAACTCCGATCCTATTAGATTCTCTTAGCCCACCTCACTCTCAAGTCTCGACTCACTATTGTGTGTGTTTTTTTGGGTTTATGATGAATAATTCTAATAGAGAAGGAGGTTGTTATATACCATAGATCAAGCATAACCCTGGTGGAGAGCATTGTACCCATCTACTTAGATCATTATGTATGCGCAATCGAAGGGGGAAAAAAAGAGCTATGCAGACTCAACCACACTAATGTCGTTATAAAAAGATATGTATAACATCTCTAACCCGCTTCACTTTCCAGGTTAGCAGAATTGTGGTCACCTAGAATCTCCACCACCCGCCCCCGGTTGTGCAAAGTGGCATGAAAATAACCGAGAAATATAGTATGTTGAACATGATAACCTATTTTTTAATATTCGTAATTATAGTAAAAAACATTAGTGTGAAAAAATCATTTGTAAAAACTTTTATATCAAATATATAAAAAACGTACAATAAAAACCTTTTAAAAAATAAAACTTTTGCATAAAGAAATGGCCGCTGTCGCCTAGCTATGCCGCCTCGCCCTAACACGAGGAAGGGGAAGGGGAGAAGATAGAGGTCTTGTTTAGTCTCCAACTTTCTACCAATTTGGCACACTGACAATCGTATCCCTCTCACAGAAAACGTTAACTTGCCACCAACTTCTAATTTCCACCAACTTGGAGGGAGAGGGAAAACAGTGAGAAAAGGAAAGGAGAGGAAAAGAAGACCGGTACTAGAGCTGGGAGGAGAAAAAAAAAAAGCACGTCTGTAGGGCCCATATATGACATATATGAGGGTGTTCTCGATGCACGCCGGCTGCTAGGGCCGCTGCCATCAGTCGACCGGAGACTCAACATTGGGTTCACTTCCTATCATGCCGCCGGTAAATATAATAGATTTTGTTTCACCATTAAATTTTGTAGCCAGGAGGATTTCAATTGCTATACTTTTGATTTGAACAAGGTTGGTTATGTTGAACAGGAACTGAAGTATCGGCTTAACAGAAAAAATATAGTGCCACCCTGGGTGCTCATTTGCACAGACACGAGAAGTGGTCAGAGACGGTGGGCAGTTGCGTGCACCGATTTCCATACCGAAAATGTGAAAGCGACATAAACAATGACACTGACCATGAGAGGAGCACTAAGCGCGTTCGCTGAGCGAGGCTACTTATATACTGCTGCTAGTATGGCAGAGGCCAAACGCGAAGCAACCATCCATGGCTTCTCCACAGAGAGGCAAGAACACTGCACGGCTCGCCCTCTCCCTCCTGCTGCTCGCTCTCTTGCTATCGGCCGCCACTCCAGTTCACTCCCGGCCCGCAGTCTCCGGCCGAAGAGGTAGAGCTTCCCTGACTGATCGATCTCTCTTGGCCCGGCCTCACGTTGATTCTGTCCTCTCTGTTTCTTCGTTCTCCGATCCTTGGATCAATCTGACCCCTGAATTGATTAAGGTGGTGCAGGCTCTGAACTAGGGGCGTGGCGGAAGGATGTGATCAGGCCGGACAGGACGAGCGACCTGACGCCGCCGGCGCCCGCGGCCAACAGCAACGTCCCCGGCGGGCCCTCGGGCTGACGCGGCGGATCCGGCCAGATCAAGCCGCGCACCTGACCAAATCGCCGATGTCTTCTGGAAACCGGTGCTGCGAGGACATGATATTCCTCTTTTTTGGTGCTTCCACTATGTGTGCTGTTGTGTTTTTTTTTTTCTCTCCTCTCTTTTCCTTGTCACGACGAAACTGGTGAAACATATTTGTGTGGAAACAAAACAAGAACAATGAGTATGGGACGATTAGCCTATTTTCATTATTTTCGTGCGCTGAGTTCTCCCTCATACACTTTGAAAATAAAAAGGTTCTCAAGTCATTCAGTGTTCCTAGCTACAATAGTGTAGTACATTTGTCTGGTTAGTGCCTAAATGCGCCAAGGATATTTTTATGTCCAACAAGTCTGTCTCTGCTCCCATTACATTGACACTTGAGAGACGAGATCCGGATCTAGTCAGTGTATTCACACCAAGAGTCGTTGCTGAATATTTGACCCAACAAACACGTATGCCACGATGATACATGTATTTCTATTCATGAGGAATCTGCTGCAAATAAACGTCATTCGTGGACCTTTCTAGCTAGTATGGTCAATCAATCACACAAATCATGGATCTTGCTCAATCACACACATCATAATAGCACTAGATCGAAGAATTACCTTACAGAACTAGCTAGCAACCCTGCACATGCGAAACAAAACTAAGCTCGTGCTTCGTTAAGTCGTGACGCTACCAGTTACGAGATGTACTGTCAAAGCCACTAGCCTGCAAAGTCAGTTAAGAAAAAACAACACCACCGGTTCTGCCTTAATTAAGTACCATGTCAAATATGGAGCGTCTGCAGTTGTTGCAACTTAGTAGATAGAATCTATCAAGACGGGCGACATATTGATTAATTTGTATAGTTGATTGAAACTTACAAATTGAATTTACAGATGCATGGATTTACACAGTTAGGCTTCTAAAGAAGTACAAACCCACTGTAATAAATACCATTTTATTCTTTTGGGCCGAAAGTGAAGCCACCTTCTCCCTCCTCTCTCTCCAATCTCCATGAATGAAGTAACAACGATTTGTGTTGGATTTTCCTTTCATCCTTAGTGTTTGCAGATGAGGAGGACTATCGATAGCTTGAGAAGGTCGTCGGTTTGAGCCGCAGGAGTATTTGCAGGCGCAAGGTCATGCCCAACACTCAAGTACTCAACCCTGTACGAGAGTCCCAGCCTCCACCTCATCTAGCAGTGTCCAAATCAACATTGCTAGGAGCTCTGCAGCCCGTCAGAGAGACCTGCAAATGTGACTATTGCTTAGTCTGAAACAACACAAAAAGCAAGCATAGAGGACATTGGGTAAAAGGATAAACCAATCAGGTAGCCTTGTGTGATAAAGTAAAAAAAAAGAATATCCATTTAGGAGGGGGGGCATAGGAGACTCTAAGCATTATATTGGTCTGCAATATGAGCTTGATAGCCTGGATTTTGAGCATCTCGGTGGCTATAGCTTTTTATTTGAGACCACCACATGTGGTAGCTTGCATTGGGCTTGCCCTAAGAGGGGTAGGGCCACATGCACGACCCAACATGTCAACTTTGATCCATAGCTTGGATTGTGTTCTACAAGTTAGTACGATAAGTGTTTAAGGCCTCGTTTAGATTCAAAAAAGTTCCCAAAAAACCACTATTCATCCAACTTTTCCCTATTCATCCCAGCACTTCCACTCACAGAACACTATTCATCTACAGTGTTTTTTTGGTGAACACTATATTTTCGGAGAATCTTTTCCCAATCTAAACACACCCTAAGTGGTTGCATGTTGAAATATGCACAGCTGGGCTGTCTGTCCTTAGCCCTTGGATCAACTGCCACTCTGCCAGTATGTTGTGGATATTGATGATGAACGGCTAAGTTGGTTTAGCACGTTATCCATGCGACTGATGGGCATCCCATACAAGTGACACCTTCATCAATCTTTCCACTTATTTTCCTATAAATCCAACGGTTGGTATTGTCCTATGAATGATCTCCCTTTGTGTTTTGTTTGCATGTCATGTATATGTGAACGAGCAACCTTTATGATACCATTTTTTCAGCCCGGCCGGTTGGTTAATTTGCATATGAGGCATATCAGACCTTGGATTTGGGCTAGTCTCATTTCCTTTGGTGAATCCTTTTGGGCCTTGCGATAAACAAATACTAGTGGCGTGGCAAAAGGTTTGGACCGATCAACATAGTGTTCGCTCTTCGCTGATGTACCTTGTTCGTTGGCCGGCCATCATATAATATCCGAATAGCGTAACTCTATGTTATTCATGAGGGGCCTGTGTGTGTATAGCAAGGAAAACCTTTCGTATCCACTTCCATATGAGCAATTGAGATTCCTCGAGACTTAACATGCAGAGTTCAGGCGAAATAAATACTCTACTTAGACATGCAAGGACGAATACGATGTTTAGATAACTTAAAATTAAACAATGCATATATTCCTAATTAAGTACATAAATATATCGTGGTGATGCATTTACATCATCCTATCATAAGTATCCGATGCTATAAATGATTTAGGGAT
This sequence comes from Digitaria exilis, assembly GCA_015342445.1. Classification (NCBI taxonomy): domain Eukaryota; kingdom Viridiplantae; phylum Streptophyta; class Magnoliopsida; order Poales; family Poaceae; genus Digitaria; species Digitaria exilis. The sequence continues at coordinate 4,947,649 of JACEFO010001972.1, read as the reverse complement.
GCAAACAGGCGCGCCTGCGGGCACCTGCCGGCCGCCGCATCTGTCTGCAAGCAAAAAACTTCTATTCCTGCAGGCGCCTGCCAGTACTGCTCGCCTTCTCTCGGTTGCCTACTAGTCATGAAATATACAGGATTGCAGGCACCCGTAGGCGCCTGCAAGCATGCAAACTTGCAAAGCTACGCTCAACAAACAAAACAAGAGATTAATCCTCAAATAAACTATGGCCCCAATCGAACACAGAACAAGGTTGCAAGATAAGATCCACACAAAATTTAAATCAGTAATACAGTTAGATCAACACCAAAGGGTCCTGAATGTGGGATGTATGGAGCCGGAAGCAGAGTTCATGGAAGAAATCAATGAGGTGGAATTTCAATCGACGCAGTCGGTGGCTATTTGCTGGTGGTGGAGTCCGCGGCAACAGAGCAGATGTCAGGGAGGATGGAAGATGGTCGCTACACGACGTCCCCCGAGATAACCTCGATGGCCTCGAGCACGACGGCAACGTTCCAGAGCAGGCTGTGCAGGTGGACTGGTGGTCGACGCAGTCAGCGACGTGGGTAGCCGCGGTGGCGCACTTTGATCCCCACCTGTCCCATGGCTCGAACTTATCAAATCCTAAATTATTGTACTTGTATCATGAACAACTTAAGAGGTAAGGCTGCAGGGGAAAAAAAGCATAATCCTCGCAATAAGCTAACATAAACAACTCCAAATGCAGCAAGGAATTTTTTATTTCAAGTCCCTGTAAATTTCAATTATATCACAACATCAATGCTGTTGAGGGAAAGATGTGATACAGAGGTCAACATCAATTAGTTAGTATAACGAATTACAAATATGTAAGGCATTACTATTTGATCTATTTAACTGTTTGGGCTGTAGAGCATAGGTGTCTATTTCAAGACCCATGTGTTGCCATGATCATAAAGTTTGGCCTGCAAAATAAAGGATTATAAGGTCCACACTCCATAAAAACCATTGCAATATTGTATGCCACACTATACTACAAGATTTATAAAGAGAACCAATTCAAGCAAAGTCATGGTTCCAATTTCTACATGTAGATTGGATCAAACATTTTGGAAACCAAGTCACCACTCGTGGTTTAATAATATAAGATGGCAAAACAATCAAGGAGTGCAACCCTTTCCCATGTCAAAATTATCATCAAGATATTGCTCGAGAAGCAATCTATCTATTTAAATTTTAATGCATAGATGCAGACTCTCTCTTCAGATAAAACCAATTGATTCGTAGGGCAGCGCCTGAACCCACAATTCAAAGTTATTAATCTGATTAGATTGGTTCTGAAATTTATTTACCAGAGTTCTACCCATAATGATTTCCATACAAACACCCTTCATAAATGCCAAGAAGCTATCATTTGCAAATATTTTTATCCCTATGAATGTATCATAGGCCTGAAGCAGTAGTACGAACATCATTCTTTGTTTGTTGTTGGAAGTTGTCTTGCACAAAACTAACCTTAATGGCATCTCTTTAGCAACAACATTAATATAACCACTGACCACTGATAATACGTGCATCTAAAATGACAGAAATAGGAACCAGTCATTAGTATACTTACAAATATACTATTGACAGCATGTAGGTTGCAACCATTTCGATTCTATCGCTTTAGGCTGTACAGAACAAAATCTCAGCATAGCTCTAAAATGTTGCCATGAGAGCAGAACACATGATACAAGAGAAGAGAGATCGTATTTAATCTGAAACACAGAAAAAGGGGCAAAGATCCGTCTTTTGCGAGAGGACTTACACATCATCTATCATACTGCACTTATTGTTTATCTAACTTGAAAATCTGAAATTATTGGGGTGTATTTTTCACCATGCCCTGCAAATCTGAAATTAGCTTCCATCACAACAACAAAAATTGCTCTGTAGGTAGAAAGAATCCATCAAATACTGCAATACCATGTTACCAAATATCCATGGGTTCCCATTCTGTGGATGCGTACGTATGTTGAAAATCGAATTAGCTATAAGAGTGACAGTCACTTTTGTATGGTGGAGAAGAGATGGACGGCATGGTGGAGATCGCTAGCACAAAAGAGGAGCTGAGAGCCTGAGAGCAGTCTCCATCTGCTCGAATTATACGACGAAAAAGAGGGAGGAGCCGAGGAGATCGATCTCTGATTACCCAGGAGAGATGGGAGGACACGCCGGTGCCGGCGGGAACGTCGCATGCTCTGCTCCATAGACGGTAGGTGTATGGACTATGGAGTCGCCAACGCTGCTGCATCTCCTCCACCAGTTTCTTCTCTCGCCCCTATGGTGCATCGTCCTGACTGCCGTTCTCGGCGGCAGGACCTGATTAAGCAACCAATCCATGGATTCGATTCTGATCGACGGGAGGGGAGGGGATCGGCGTTGAAGGCGCAGACTGTGGAGTCTTGGCGCACGGTGTCGTCGTGGACGATTGTTGGTCCGTCGAAGCAGCGAAGATGTGGCGGCCTGTCTCCGTGTGGATGGCGATCTCCGGGCGGCGGCGGTGGCGGCTCCGTGAGGACGTCGACCTTCGGGCGGCGCAGGCCAGGGCAGACAGCGATGATGGCCGGCGCAAGCAGGCGCAGCGGCGATGCCGGTCGGAGGGCGCTGGGTCGAGAGCCGCCGATGGGAAGTCGCAGTCTTGGTGCTCCGCGATGGAAGGGGAGGAGGAGGGGAGGTAAGGCGAGGCGAGGCTTCGAGAGGGAAAGGAAGGCGAGGTTTCGGGAGGGAAGGTTCGCTGGCTACATCGACGGGAGAGGATCGCGGTTTCCTTTCTAATTGGATGATTTTGGCGTTGCGGACGGCGGGAGGCGCGGGCGTCTTCTGGTGTCGAGCGAACGGACGTACTCCCTCCACGTTCGTAAAGGAAGACATTTAGGATATTGACACGGTCTCTAAAATACAACTTTGACTAATACTTTTTAGTATAAAATATTTGTAAAATATATTTAAAAGTACTTTTCTGAAACTATATTTCAATACAAATCTACTCATATTATTTTTATATTGCTAAACTTAATACTTAAAAAATTATTTACAGTCAAAGTTTATAAAGTTTGACTTAGGACAATCTCAAAATATGATCCTTTACCAATATGGAGGAGTACGACGGATGCCCAAAGTGAGGGCAAAATTTGTCACGTGCTATGTACTTTTAGGAGTAGAGATAACCGGCCGTCAAAGAAAATACATTGACAGTAGTGTCTGCTTGCCATTGGCCGTTCTCCGGATTGATAAGCCAGGTCCGCAAGTGTTGGAAGACACATGACCATGCAGTGCGTTCAATTGTTCGTCAAAGGTTGCAGGTTGACAATGACAGGTCCAGACGTTCAGTTATTAGCTGCGTACGTGGCAAGTTGGCATATATCGCACTACGAGTAGATATACTTATAAATAACAACAAAACAATCTATAAATACAAACAGAAGATCGTGTGCAATAAACAAACAAATCTATAAATAAAAACAGAACCGAAAGCAAAAATCAGGAACGCAATCCCTGTATAGAGAGAGGAGTTGGAGTTGGAGTCGGAACCGATTCGGGCTGCGCGCGCGCACGCGGTCTATAAGGATTCGTCGGCCACGCCCCTCCTCGTTTCCGTGGCCGCTACTCCATCCTCTCCATCCCCATCCGCCGTCGGGATCAGACATGGCCGACGAAACCCTCGCCGCGTTCATGGACGTGACCGGCTGCGGCTACGACGACGCCTTCCACCGCCTCGCCAGCTGCGGCGGCCACCTCGGCAACGCCATCAACCGCTTCTACTCCATCGACGCCGGCCCCTCCCGTACCCCGGCCTCCGATTCCGACTCCGACGACGACGTGGCCCCCGCGCCGCGCGCTCCTGTCCCGTCGGTCCGTTCCGGCGGCGCTCGCGGGAGATCTCTGCCGTCTGGTCCCTCGTCCTCCCCGAGGGCGTCGAGGTGGGACGATAGCGAGGCGAGAGGTGGCGGTGGCCGCGCCAGCAAGAGCAGCCGCCGCCGCCACCGCGCCTGCGATCGCCGTGAGAAGGAGAAGAAGGCGTCCGGTAGCCAGATCGGCCGCGGCGGCGAGCAGAACGGCCAGCAGCAGATCGGCCGCCGGCGCTTCCGCGAGGACGATGGCGACGTGGACAAGAGCAGCCGTCAGCGCCGCCGGCCACCCTCCCGTGTGGATATCTATGCATCAAGCTCCTCCGATGAGGGAGCCAAAAACAATCGCACCACCTCCGCCGCCGCCTCAACCCCAAAGAGGACGCGGAGGAGGTTAAGAAAGAGGAAGGCAGCAACAGCACCACCAGCCGCTTCCGCCGCCTAGTCGTCATCTCCGACGACGACACGGAGGTCGGCGGCGGCCGCGGAAAGGAGAAGAAGAAGAAAGAGGACGACTCCTCGGAGCAGCCGCCGGAGAGCAAGAAGATGAAGGCGGACAAGGACGAGCTATTCCGGGTTCCACACGGGCTTCGTTCCAACTCGGCCACCTTCCACGGCGCCAAGGTGGAGGCGGGGCGGCGAGCGCGGTGGCTGCTGGCGAACGTGCAGAGCATGGAGCTTGCGTCGCTGGCGCAGAACCGCGACGTGTGGGGGAGCGACCTGGTGGCGCAGTGCGTCAGGGACCACTTCGTGCTCTGGCCAGTGACGGAGCTAGGATTTAGACATGGGTATTCCCGTCTTATAACAAAGAAAAAAAGACCAGATGAACAGTAAAAAGATCACGATACGTTGGATATCAGTAACAAAGTTATGAGTTGATTATCTCTCAAATATATATTAAAATATCAAATAAAGGAAATATACAAATTAAATTATACAAAAAATTACAAAGTAGCTATGATCTTGAGGTTTTTTTCCGTGGCTCTAAAGGGTATGTGATCCTTCATGGCTCAAAAATGGTTGATGATATCACAATACTTAACTAGTAAAAAGAAGTCGCGCTCAATAAATGTGACCAAGCAATCATTCTAAGTATTGCAAGCTCAATTTGTTTTTCAATTCACCGTTAATCTGCATAACTGAATGTGGTTGCCCGATTGTTAATCTGAATCACTGAATGTGGTTGCCTGGTTGGCTGCTGTCGGCAGTACATCGAGTTCCAAGAGGCAGTTAAGAAGCAAGGAACCATTGGTGAATCCTCCAGCACTGCAGCAGCAGGGAAGACGGCGCACCACCTCTCATGGACCTGGCACAAGGGCACAGCAGAGAAGAGAACAAGACAGAGCTCATCAACGTCACGACACAAAGCACAAGCATGTCGACGAGAAGATCATGCCAGGGCCACACGGAGAATAGATTGACGTCCTTTCGGATGATGCAGACATCATATTTGAAGAAGCATGCTCCTTCCGGCCGCCACCAGCGGCCGCCCTCATGTCCTCAAGCCCTACGCGCGCAGCGTCAGTCGCCTGACCGCGGAGCCTAGGGCCCGGAGGTAGGAGGTCGCCGGAAGGTCGCTGCAAGACCGCAATCCTCGCCGGAGTCCACAAATCCGCCGCCCAGCTCCTAGGGTTCTTGATTTGGGGGAGGGGATTTTGATTTTCGAGGGGAAAGGGGAGCGGACAACGGCGCTCGGTCGAGCGCTCGCGCTCCGCGACCGTGAGGAAGGGAAGGGCCTGGCGTTGGACTAATTGGGCCGTCTCTGGGCCGACCTGGTGGGGAAGGAGGGTGGGTTGGGAGGCGAGAGGAGCCGTTGGGCTGTGTTTGAACTCGCGAAAAAGAAAGAAAGAAGCCTAATACCACATGTATATGTATAAACTTGAAGTATAATTGGGTTTTTACTAAAAAAAGTTGGGTATTCCCGGGAATACCTGGGCATAACTGTAGATCCGCCCCTGGCTCTGGCAGGCCTTCGCCGATGCAGACGCCGGAGACGGGGAAGAAGGCGACGACGAGGGGGAGGAGGCCGCCAAGGTGCTCTGCAACTACAAGGTCCCACGCGACAGGCTCCCCGTCGTGCTCGTCGTCGACCCCGTCACCGGCCAGGCCATCGATAGGCTCCATGGCACTGATCCCTATGACTTCCTCGTCTCCATGGCACCCTACACCGACATGAAGCCCGCCTTGCCTTTCGCCGTCAGAGCCGCCGCCGCCGCCGCCACTGCATCTACCATCGCCGCCGCCGCGCAGAGCAATCAGAAACCGGCAACTGCTACTTCTCCGGCGAGTCGGCAAGAACCGGCGCCGACGGTGAGAAAACCGGATGAGCCTGTCGCGGCGGCGGGTCATCAGCCGGCGTTGGTGGGGAAGGTATGCAAGATGAGGGTCAGACTGCACGATGGCCGGGTCGTTGAGAAGGAATTTGGGAGCCAATGCGCAGTGGCGGCGCTCTTCGCGTATTGCCGGTCGGAGCTTGGTGCAGGAGGAGCCGCGGCGAGGCCGTTCAGGCTGCTGCGCTTCGCCGGCGCCGTGAGGGAGGAGATTGGTGACGAGAAGGCCTCGTTTGAGAGCTTGAGGCTTAACATGTCAACTGTGTGTGTTGAGCTTGGCTAGTCCTTTTATAGGATGCTTATTAAATGGAATCTTTCTATCATAGTAATTTCATTGCCGAATCCCATATATACAATTTTAATATTCTGTTAAGTGGTACAATTCATTCAGTTTGCTGCATCATTTTGTTCACACAGAGATTACGAGGTAATTTGAAATTTTCTTGCCACACGTTATTTAGTTGTTTCCCTGTACTTTTTTTTCCCAGTATACATGGGGTTATGAATGGACACTTATTGTGCCTGTGCTACTAGATGAATGGACACTTGACAATATGTATAGTACATTCCTGATTGCCTAATCAGCTTGGACTTTAACATATTCATATTCAAGCCGAAGAACCATTGGCTCTTGTCTTCATATATGACATAAGCATTGATGTCTTCTGTTCACCTAATTCACTGATGTTAGAAGGCTTAGTAAAAGGTTTTACACTAATGTTGTGGAACTCGGGAGTTACTTACCAAATTCTTGAGCACCTGCGGATAATTTGGTACATTTTGAGTTGAAAGTATCTGCACAATGTTTATATTTTGTCGAACTACGTTTGCCAACGATCAGCCCCTAACCAAACCCTTTTATATGTCGAGGAAACACAGATACATTTTTATTATTATTCCTTTTACTGAAACTGTGTATGATCCTTGGGCATCCACTGGAAATGACAATTAGCTGGTTGCAACCTTAAACCTGAGTACATCATCAAGTGAATTCTTGTGTTCAAGTTCATAAGCAAATACACCTATCTAGTTCGTCTTTACACATTTTATTACGACAGCTGGAACTAACTTCCCCACCGAACTTAATTTATGATTACCCAGAAAATCGTCTAATTCCTTCGTTGCTGACTGTTTCGACCATAACCTTTGATTTGCTTGACCAAATGCAATAAATAAATACATCTTGAATATGTACAGAAATGTCCTACAACTTTGGTATTTGTGACTAGGTCAAATTTTGCCTCTAACTTGGTCGGAAACTGTTGGACAAATACGTTCCTTAAGGACGTTCTCATGCCTCTCACTTGGTCGGAAACAAGGTACCACTCTTTGGTGAAAAGATGAACCTTCGGTGGTTCTGCGAGAAGAGTGGTACCCTGCTTTTTACTCTCGGCGAAGGCACCGGTAGTCCTGGAGCCTTTGTACTCGATATTGCCACCGAGCGTGTGGAGAAGGTGGCTGATGGTGTCGACTGCGATTCTTGGAGGAACTTGGTCGGCTACGAGATGGATGGGGCTGCATATCTTGCGTCCATATCACGTAGTAAATGATGTTATTTACAAGAAAAGTCTCAGCTTGCACTAGGGTGAAAGTTGAAACAGGGTCTCACGCATTTCCGTGAAACAAATCGGTTCAATTCAAATGTATTCTAGTGTTAATTTTATTAGAAATGCATCAAATTTGCTCTAGAATATAATTTCAGAAAGCTTTGCCATGGGAGAACTGTGAAATCAAGGAAGAAGATACCTGGCTATCTGCTTTTGTCGGTGACTACCAAGATTTTTTTTTTTTCAGAGTATTTTACTGTAGGATTCATTGAATTTTCATTTAACCATAAAATATTTTGTTACTATGGACCAAGAACACGGAGATCTGAACTTCGTTCAGTGATCATCTTCTAAAGGTCTTCGGAGGCAGACATAAATTATTCATGCTACAAAATTGGTACTGTTTGCCAGTTCTTCCTTGAATCATGCATGTGAACCAGGTTTTCGTCAAGACTAGGACCAAGTTATCATGACACATGGTACATATACACATAGGTATCATACATATATCAATATATCACCATTTACTATACCAACTCTACCATATAATAATTTTGTATTATGCGATGAACTAGTTCAGAGAATAGTGCAGTACATATTTAACTTAACACTGTTGCAAATGTACTCAAGTGGAATTAACACTAACATGGTCAATTCTCAGTTCACTCTATGTATCTCTCTTTGATTAATAATGGGTTGTATAAAGAAATAAAGTTCTTTGGAATATAAAAATGTATTCAAAAATTAAAATATTTATGTGGTACCTGTATAAAAAAGGTGTTGTGCTAACAAACGACAATCTAATTAGGAGAAATTGGAATGGTAGTCAAATATGTTGCTTTTGCATGGCTAATGAAACTATCCAACACCTCTTTTTCGATTGCAAGAATGCTAGATTTTTGTGCGGCTTAACTCAAATGTGTTTTGGGTTGCTGCCAGCACAAGGTGTAGAGCACATGTTTAGTTACTGGATTAGAGGAATTAGGAGTAATAGATTAAAACAGCATCTACTTGTGAGAGCATCTGCTTTATGTTAGGCTATATAGCCAATTAGGAACGATGTTGCTTTTTTTTTATATAAATCTCGTATGAAATCTTTTATGCAGGTACTGTATGGGGCAACATTCCCTGGGCAGCTAGAGAAGCTTGAGGCCTCTTAAAAAAAGCAAGAAGAGCTTTAGGAAGACAAGAATTTAATAAAGGATGCATGCGGAGATTACAGAGAAAATTTTCATCGACTATATATGGATGCAAAACTAATAGAATTTGCGCTTGATATCTTATCATCCAAATTTTTAATAGTCGATTTTATTCTCACATTTCAAGAATAACTTTAAAAATAATACAAAACTAGTGTCGAGTCGAGAATTCAAACCCAGACAGACATCTTGCACCATAACAAACCTTACTGACTAAAAGAACACTCAGTTTACACAGATATATATTTTACGTCCCATAGAAAATATCTTATGTGTAAAAATCATATATCAACTTGTTGGAAAAATGTATCCACTTATACATATCTTGTTTATTGACTTAACAAGACTATATACCACCTCACTTATAGTATACAAAACCTTTTTGAAACATGTTTGAAATATAATAGATCCCATCTTGTTCTATTGGTTTTCAGACTGTCTCCAACAAAGCACCCATCGTGCAACCCAAACTCATTTTTGAGTCGGCACAGTGAATTTGCGTCCTCATATCAGCCTCCAACGGAGAACCGAAACGCCTGACCCATTTTGGGTCCGCTCCCATGCAGAACGCAAACATGCGTCCCCTCCCGCACGGAACGCAAAAGCGGCGCTGCTGCTCCTCGTGGCCGTCGCCGCTCTCTGCTTTCTCCCCAGCGGCGCTGCTATCTGTCTAGGTGGTCGCAGCTCCTCCGACGACGGCACGGAGGCCCTCCTTGAGCCACATCATCGCCTGCTCGCGCCGCGCCGCCACCTCCTCGGGCCGGCATGGAGGAAGGGCGCGGCAAGGCCTCCCTGTTCTCCCTGGCGAGGCAGCACAAGAGCATGGACGGCAGGCGAGGCAACAAGGTGAATCTTGATGGCTTGTCCTCGCCTACGCCGCGCCTCCAGATGCCCTTCTTCCCTCCTCGCCGACCAGCCATGGAGACGAATCGCGTCGGCGACTGCGACGCGAGGCGCGAGCTCGCCGCTTCCTCCTCTCTCGGATCCGCGGCTGTCAGAGCTCCGGCCGCGTCGATGGCAGAGTGCCTCGTTGATTTGATCCTTCATTTCGATTTGGCTTCCAATCATCAATTTGTGCTTCGATTTGGCTTCATCTTCGATTTGGCTTGTTCGTCTTCGATTTGGTTCTGCTCGGTCCCTTCTCTCCCGCCGGCGCCGCGCCTCTGCTGCTGCTGCGGCGAGCTGCTGCTCGAGGAGGCAAGCCTTGCGTGGATTGGGGCAACCTGGTGCGTCGCGGCTCGCTCCTAGCGAGGCTCGCCCACCGCCGGGTGCAGCGACATGGCGCTGCTGCTCGTGCTCTCGAGCTCGGCCATATCCACATCACCGCTCTGAGCTCGATTTAGCCGCCGGCGGAGCTGACGAAGGGGAAGTTTGGGTTGGCTGTTGGAGAAGAAGAAATTTTGGGTGTCCAATCTTTCACTGTGCATGACGCAAATCGTGAAATGGGTTTCGGTTTTAGGTCTCCGTTGTTGGAGATAGCCTCACAACGACTAACAATCACACAATACTTCTTCGCCCAATTCTAACGTCTAGTTCACTGAGAATCGTCCGTATGGCCCATGCCAAATACCTTTTTCTCGGATATAAAAATGTTCCACGTAGCCCATGCTAAACAGGCCTGATTCACATAATCAGGCCCGTCGTGGCAAACCCACGCTACGAGAAACCACCAGAACGATTTGTTTGCCACGAACGATTTCAAGCATATGTTTGCAGCCCATCTACTGTTTATGCAATTATGCTTTTCCTAGCTTTCTTGGTTCGTTTGTATCTGGCTGATGTCATCGCGCTGACTTAGTCTGGCCCGTGCATCAGGCATCTCTCTCATCTCCGTTCACTCTCTCTCCCCTCTGTCTCTCTCTCTTCCCTTTGCACGCGTGCCCAGCGGAAGCCGCGCGGCGCAACAAGCAAGCAGAGTGACAGTGGGCCCACACCTGACCTCCATCTCTCTCTCCGGCGGCCAAATCTTCCTCCTCCGTCCGACCGGCGTAGAAGCAGAGCATGCCGATGCCCGGTAGCTCCAAATTGAGGCCCCAAATCGAAACAAATCGAAGCCCCAGAGCCGTCGCCTAGCCACCAGCCGTGCAGATCAGCGGAGGTGCGGCACAGCTGCTCGCCCTACCTCGGCGCTCCTCGCCGCTGCTCATGGAGTGGAGAGAGAGAAGGTGGCTGCGACTCCAGGCGGCACGCGCGGAGAGAGAGAGAGAGGAGCAGTAGCCGTAGCAGCGCGCGGCGCGGGAGCAGAGGCAGGATCCGCCGGTGCTGCTGCCGCTCGCAGGTCCTGTTGCAGCTGCGGCCGTGCCACTATTAGCAAGGCGGGAGAGGAGACATGAGAGGAAGAGAAGGGGAGAAAAAAAGGAGAGAGGGAGAGGGGAGAAGGGGAGGAAGAGGAGGATGACTGGTGGGTTCCGCGTGATGACATGGCTGCAAATCAAGAATTCACAAACAAACCATCAAATATGTGAGGCCTGAGGGCAACCCCATATTTTCCAATTGCAAAATGTCCCAAATGGCAGCAAAGGTATTCACCAAAAAAGAAAAATATATGCACACGCCCATCATTTGGCTCTAGATATACACCATTCAAGGTGAAGCTATATGGTATTCTTTGTGGCGTTGGAGCAGCAAGTTGTCGATCAGCTCGTCAACATACCCTTCCTGCTTCTCCCTATCCCAGAGCACCCTCTGAATCTCCTTGGCGTTGCGCGCCAACACCTCCCCTTCCGGCCCAACCATCACCCTCCTTACCGTCTCCGCCACGTCGTCTCCGGCGACGGCACCATCGCCGGCGCCCCTCGGCACCACCACGCCGACCCGCCGCTCCTCCATGAGCCGCGCATTGAGCCCCTGGTCGCCGAACAGCGGCAGCAAGACGAGCCGGTGGCCGAACACGAAGCTCTCCACCAGCGAGCCCCACCCGGCGTGCGTCATGAACCCGCCCACCGCGCCGTGCGCCAGCACCCTCACCTGCGGGGCCCACCCGCCGTGCACCACCCCTCTGCCATCGGCGGCGGCCCGCCGCGCGAACCCGTCCGGGAGCAGTGCCGCCGCGGCGTCCTCCCGGAGAACCCACAGGAACCTCACGCCGGCGAGCTCCAGCCCAGCGGCCACCTCGCGCACGAGCTCGGCCCCCAGCGGCGCCTCGCTCCCGAACGCCACGTACAGCACCGACCTCGCCGGCTGCGCGTCCAGCCACCGCGTGATCGTCATGAGGTCGCCGTCGTCGTCTTCGTCTCCGGCGGCGGCGATCGCGGCGTCGTAGGGGGCGAGGAGGCCGGAGGGGAGGACGGGCTTGCGGTAGAGGTCGCGGAGGAGGTCGCAGATGGCCGGGTCGTCGACGACCTCGGGGCTGCTGCGGCAGAGGAGGAGGCGGCACCGCTGCTCCGTCTCCCAGAAGCGGCCAATGTCGGAGACGCCAGAGGCGTTGCGGCGGCGGAACCCGCCGGCCATCTGCTTCGCCTCGTGGAGACGGTAGGCGAGAGATGAAGGGGTCGGGATCCATGGCGGCGGGACGGTGAAGTGCTCCGGCGACGTCCTCGGGTGGGCGTCGTTGGCAGACCTTGGACCCATGAAGGCGACGAAAGGCGCCGGGAAGATGAGGAACAGAGCGCACGGCACCTCGTGCTCGTCAGCGATGGGAGGGAGCCAGTGGTGAGCGAAGTCGATGATGATCCAGTCAGGCTTCCTCCTCCGGCCGCCATGGCCTTCTTCTTCTTCACCGGCAGCGGCGGCGGAGGAGCAGGCCTTTGCGAGGAAGGAGGCGAAGGGGAAGGCGAGGCCGTCGAAGGCGAGCTTGAGGAGCTGGACTTTCTCCGGCGAGACGTCGGCTGTGGACTCGGCGCCGTCGGGGAGCCCGTCGACGGCCGGTAGGGGGAGGGAGACGAGGCGGAGGCGCGGGGAGAGGTCTCGGCGGGGAAGCCTGGCAATGTTTCTCGGCGACGAGACGAAGGTGACCAAGTGGCCGCGCCGTGCTAGCTGCTCGGCGAGCTCGAGGAAGGGGACGATGTGGCCAAAGGCCAGCCATGGGAACACCACCACGTGGAGAGGTGGTTCTTCTTGCTTGGTTTCCGCCATGAATTGAATTGGTGTGTGCATCCTCCTCGAGATGATCTGGATGCACTCTTACAAATCTTTGGTTCTTGCTTGGTCGAGCAGGAGGTTTAATTTCTTATACAAATCTGACGCCATTGTTTAAACCCAACACGTCGTCCGCGAGTTTTGTTTGATTGTTTAAACCAACACGCGTCCGCGAGTTTTTATTTGATTGTTTAAACCAACACGTCGTCCTCGAGTTTTGATTGTTTAAAAATCAACACGTCGTGCTCGATCGAGGAGAAGCTTATTGCATTGTTATCCTATATAAATTCCGAAATGATTGACAACTACGTATCAAATAATATTTCTTGATGTACTCGTGTAGCGTGTGCAACAGAATAAAAGACTCAGTATTTCAGAAGCTACTTCATCGGAACACAAATATTATGATTCACGCACTCATTAGGCTCGACAAACTATAGCAAGAAAAAACTACTATAAGGCTGTTGCCAACAATTTCGTCACCAAGTAATTCTATATTTCTTTCTAGTTAAAATGGCATTATATAAATGACTGTATCAACGCCGTGTGATAGGTATACCCGGCCTATACTGCTCACATGATAGACTAACAAGGAACACCACCGGAAAATTGATATTTGCCGTGAGTAGGAATGTTTGCCGTGAGCCAAAAATCGGGCTCACGGAAAACACATCTTTGCCATGAGCTTAAAATCGGTAGCTCACGACAAACAAAAACTCACGGCAAAATCCCTCTTTGCCGTGAGCAAATAGAAGCTCACGGCAAATAAAAACTCACGGCAAAAGAGTTCCCTTTGCCGTGAGCTTAAAAAGAGAAGCTCACGGTAAAAGCACTCTTTGCCGTGAGCTAAAACAATAAGGCTCTCGGCAAAATTATTTTAAATTATTTAAAATGTCGCCTCCCGTAACGGCACTATCGGCCGTTAGTGCCATAGTTTGCCGTGAGGTTTGTAAAGCTCACGGCAAAGGCATTGTTTGTCGTGGGCTTTCTTTATGCTCACGGCAAAGGCATTGTTTGCCGTGGGCTTTCTGTATGCTCACGGCAAACAGGCTCTTTGTCGTGAGCATCTATAAAGCTCACGGCAAATATATGTTTCATAATTATTTAAAAATTTCAAAACAAAGTCTAAAAACCATAAAATTTGTGGATGTCTACTGGTATCAGACACATTGGTTGTGGAGAAGGTTTGACACGGTTTTGCATAAGTTTGTTTCGTACGATGCACAAAATTAGAAATGTCCGTAGAAGTCTCGTAAACATGAGAAGTGATTTTTAGTTTTTGAAGTCAAAGTGAAGCTTAAGTTTGAGTTTGAGTTTAAAAACATTGTGTATATGATATAGACACTATAATATGGTCTTTCTTAAAGGTTAGTATTTTTTTAGATATATCTGATATTTATTTGTATTTAAAATATACACGAAATAATGAAAAATTGTTAAGACGTAAAGAAAATAATGAAATAATAAGCAAACAAATATGAATAAAGTTATTTAAATGAACGTACACGAAATAGTTTGATCATTGTAGTGACTTTCTAAGAAAGAAAGAATATGAAAACATGTGAAACTAAAATAAAAAGTGGGTGTTGGTCATGTTTGCGGTGAGCCTAAGAGGAGGCTCACGGCAAAGGCCATGTTTGCCGTGAGCCTCCTGAGGCTCACGGCAAATAACCCCACGTAAGTTAATTTTTGGGGAGAAAAAATAGGGAAAAATAAAATTTAGTGGGAGAAAAAAAATAATTTTTAGGGGAGAAAAAATAAAAAAAATTCACACGTGGGCAGGGTTTGCCGTGAGCCGCCAGATCTGGCTCACGGCAAACCTGCCGCTTTGGCGTGAGCCAGATCTGACGGCTCATGGCAAAGCGGCCCAGATGCCTTTTTTCCACCTCCCCTTTCACACTTCCCTTCACACAAACTTCACACACCGCAGCCCGCCTCCGCCGCCGCCGCCAGCCGTCCCCGCCACCGCCGCCAGCTGTCGCTGCCGGCCGCCTCCCCCGTCGTCCGCGCCTCCCCCGCGCCGGCCGCCAGCCGCGCCGCGCCTCCCCCGTCGTCCACGCCTCCCCCACGCCAGCCGCCAGCCGCGCCAGGCCACCAACCGCGCCCGGCTAGGCCGCGCTAGGCCAGGCCGACGCCGGCCCCGAGGTCTGCTGCCCCCGATGCCGCGCAGCCTTGCACTCGAGGTGAGAATTGCTCCTCGCAGTGCTTGTTAATTCGTATATATATGTTAATTGTGTGAGAATTAATGGTGAATTGGCAATAAACTCTTGTGAATTGGATTTGAAATTGTTAGAATTCAGAAAGCATGTGAGTTAATTTTGTAAGAATTGATGATGAATTGTCGGCCATCGTGCCCATCGTTTGTGTGATCATTGTCAGCCGTCGTGCCCTTGGTTTGTATGTTGATTGTTGCAGGTCTTAGATAACTCACCATGCAGGGGAGATACTGCCAAAATTTGCTTTTGACATTGTTATTTTTTATGTGTAGGTAGAGGCCGCTTTTGACTCGCGACCTTGCACGACGGCGAGGTGAGACATTAAACCCCACCTCTCTACGTGTTCATGTTTGTAGTTCACGTAACCGAGTTAGGCGTCTCCCGTTAGGAAGAGATACGGTTCGAAATATGCCGAGATATCTGCATATTTAAAACCATATCTGTTTCGAATTGTCCATGTTTTTGGACAGCCCGAGGATGCGTCGATGTGGTTAGTCTCCATGTTCTACTTCTACTCGGGATAGAGTTTCGGCAGTATCTCCCTGTTGTTCTCTGGATACACACTCTCCTTCCAAGGACGTGTATCTAGAGAACAGCGGGGAGGTGCTGCTAAAATTTTGTCTCGGATAGGAGTAGAGCATGGAGACTAACCACATCGGCGTATCCTCGGGTGGGATTAGGACCTATCTTCACCTATTAGAAAGTATAAGGAGCGTGTAGATACTTAAGATTTTTAAATTGCTCATTGATACTTTAAGGATGGATGACCGTGAGTGGATGTACACGGGGCGTCCGAGTAATCGTCAGTTTATAGTCGAATGGATTGAGAAGACCGAGGAATTCGTGATACTAGCATTTCAAAATGCTAAAGGAGCCACCGGGACTTGGTGTCCATGCAGCATTTGAAAAACAAGAAACGCCAACCAAAGGATGTCATGAGTACACATATTTGCAAGAATGGATATGTTGCCGGCTATACACGGTGGAAGTATCATGGTGAAGTCAATGATCGTGTGAGAGAGGAGGTCGTGAGACAACGCGTTATGGATTATGATGCTGAAGCTGGGGTAGGGGACATGTTAAATGACTTTGGTGAAGCACACTTCAATGGGAAACCTATGGAGGAGGAGCCGGAGGCAACCGCAAAGGCGTACTATGACATGTTATCCGTGGCTCAACAGCCCCTTCACGGGCATACCAAGGTTTCTCAGCTGGATGACATTGCACGCCTTATGTCCCTAAAGTCCCAGTACAATCTTGGGCGGGATGCCTTCGATAATATGTTGAAAGTTGTTGGCAGTCTGCTTCCAGAACCTCACAATCTGCCTCCGAATATGTACGAGGCAAAAAAACTCCTTAATGCACTGAAGATGCCCTATGAGCAGATACACGCTTGTCCAAATGGATGCATCTTATTTAGGAAAGAACACGAGAAAGCGAATTACTGCCCAAAGTGTAAATCCTCTCGGTACATGGAGCAAGACTGTGGTGATGGTCAGAAGAAGCAGAGCAAGCTCCCCATGAAAATCCTATGGTGTATGCCGTTCATACCGAGGATCCAATGGCTTTACATGACCAAGAAAACCACGAAACAGATGACATGGCACAAAGATGGATGTCGATACAATCCTGACAAGATGGTACATCCATCCGAAGGTGAATCATGGCAACAATTTAATCAAATTTATCCTGTGAAAGATAATGAAGCCCGTAATGTTCGTGTTGCTCTCGCTACAGATGGGTTCCAACCTTATGGGATAGGGGCTGCCTCATACACTTGCTTCCCTGTGTTCGTTATCCCACTCAATCTCCCCCTCCCCCCGATGTCTTATTTACTCGGCAGAACATATTCATGTCGTTGATAATTCCCGACCACCCGGGGACTAATATGAATGTGTATATGGAGCCTCTGATTGATGAATTGGACCGTGCTTGGGAGGAAGGGGTACTGACATACGACCGAGCTACAAAGAGAAACTTTATAATGCATATTTGGTACCATTACTCCCTGCATGACTTCTTAGCATATGAGATATTCTGCGGCTGGTGTGTGCATGGGAGGATGCCATGCCCAATATACAAGTCAGCTTTAAAGTTCATTTGGTTGAAGAAGGGTGGCAAGTATTCCGCGTTCGACAAACATCGGCAATTCCTCCCTCTGAATCATCCATTCAGGTGAGATATGAAGAACTTCACAAAAGGTCTTGTAGTTACACACCCTCAACCGCACATTATGACCGGTGCTGAGGTTTGTGCTCAGGTATCTGGTCTCTAGGCCAACCAACAAGGTGGTTTTGTAGGATATGGTCAGGATCATAACTGGACTCATAGTTCAGGATTGTGGAGGCTCCCCTGTATGGTAGACATTTTTCTTCCACATAACATTGATTTGATGCACACTGAGAAGAATAATGCCGAGGCTGTATTCGGAATAGTCATGGACATTTCTGATAAGACAAAAGACAATGTTAAGGCTAGAGTGGATCAAGCAATGTTGTGCGATAGACCAAAGATGAACATGGTGCCTCCCACTAGAGGCAAGACCTGGAAGAAGCCTAAGGCCGATTACGTTCTAATGAGGGCACAAAGGAGGGAAGTACTAGAATGGTTCCAAACATTAATGTTCCCTGATGGATATGCGGCCAATTGGAGGAGAGGAGTTAACTTTGGCACCATGCGAGTCAATGGGCTCAAGAGTCATGACTACCACATTTGGCTTGAGCGGCTTCTTCCGGTGATGGTCCGAGGCTATGTCCCCGACCAGGTCTGGCTAGTGCTGGCAGAGTTAAGCTATTTCTTCCGCCAGCTTTGTGCAAAGGAGATATCTCGAACTGTGATACAAGAGATGGAAAAATTGGCGCCGGTGTTGCTCTGTAAACTGGAGAGGATCTTTCCACCCGGTTTCATTAACCCGATGCAGCATATGATTTTGCACCTCTCATATGAGGCCAGAATGGGTGGGCCTGCCCAAAACCGTTGGTGCTATGCAGTCGAAAGATGTCAAAAGACTCTTTGAAGTAAATGTAGAAATAAATGTGAAATTGAAGCATCCAATGCAGAAGCATTCATTCTGGAGGAGGTGTCAAACTTCACAACAAAATACTATTTAGTCAATCTCCCTAGCGTGCGTAATCCTCTTCCTCGTTACAATGCTGGGCCCAATGAATCAAATCTTAGCATTTTTCGAGGGCAATTGGGCAGTGCAAGTGGCGTGACCAATAAGGCTTTGAACATGTCAGAGTGGCGCAAGATCATGGTATATGTCTTGACCAACCTCGACGAAGTGAAGCCATACATATTGTAAGTTCTCAACCTAACTTGTTTTCAAGTAGTAACTATTCTGCATCCAACCCCTTGTGTCTTGTTGGTACAGGGAATTTTATCGTCAATATTGGCGTCGTTCCAGGGAAGCAACGCCTCAGGAATCCGATAGACTTCTTAGGGAAGGTGCGGTATCAGGAATGCCTGATTTTATTTCTTGGTTCAAACAGAAGGGTGGATCCGATTCTACCATGGTGGGATACAGTCAGGAGTCACTACCGGAAAACGTGAGTTTGCCGAGTGGCAAGGTGTTTGCTGAGGGCTTTTTCTCGGGCACTCGGCAAACAATCTCTTTGCCGAGTGTATTATCGAAAACACTCGACAAAAAAAACTCTCTGTAAAAAGATGGTTTGCCGAGTGTTTTATCAAATACACTCGGCAAAGAGATTGTTTGCCGTGTTTTTTTTAAACACTAGGCAAAGATGTTGTCTGCCGAGTGTTTTTCTGAAACACTCGACAAACAAGTAGCCTGCCCGATTTTTGGCCGCATCAAAGGGTCTTTGCTAAGAGTGTAGAAGAAACGACACTCAGGCAAAGAGATGGTTTGCCTAGTGGCATTTTTTGACACTAGGCAAAGAGATGGTTTGCCGAGTGTATTCTGTAAAACACTTGGCAAAGTTTGATTTGCAAGCGTATTTTGAAGCCCGAAACAAATTCAAACTTAAAAGTTTTGAACTGTAAAGTTGTATAACTTCTCAAGATGTACAACTTTTATATTGGTCATATCTGGTTCAAACAATTCTATAAAAATGTTGTTCACAAAATCTACATCTCTCGTATAGTTTCCGGAAACTAGAGATGAGGTTATAAGATTTGTGCACATTATTAGTATCACTTTAAATTAGTATTTGTAGAATGGAGAAATAATCATATAAAAATTGTAGAGATTCAGAAGTTATTCAAGTTTGTAGTTGAAAATATTTTAATTTGAATTAATTGTGCCTCAAAAAAGTAGGTCTGAATTTCTCAATTTTCAAATTTGAGTTTTTTCAAACGACTTCAGATGGAGAAGTTCAAAAAAAAAAGAGAGATGGGCCTGGAGGAAGGTCTTGCGGAGAAGGTAGGCCTCGTGGGTCGCATACTACTAAAGGTTTTAATGTTTTATGTCTACATGAGTTATGGGAGTATCGATGGGTAGGATCGATAATGGTGAGAAAAATAATTTGTTTTGGGCAGAAACATTCTCTAAATATCAGTTTTAGTGGGTTTAACCTTCTCCCTATCTCCGTTGACCCTTACATGTGGGTCTGACGTGAGGGGTAAGGTGGGCCCAATTTAGGTGAGAATCGTTTTCAATTCTACTCGTTCTTTTGTAGATAGATTTCATTTTCTAAAAAAAAAATAACAAGAGAACAATTAATCTACACAGCCAATCTGACGGGCACCACTCCTCCTACATGGCAAGATTTGATTTAGGGACTGCAGTAGGGCGGATTTAGGTTTGTCATGGCCTGGACTCCTGCAGCTTAAACAAAACGAACAAATTTCTGTTCGGACTCCAATGGAAATCAAACAAACTGACCCTAACTCAGCAAGTCAGCAGTTAGGATACATGTTATTCTTCATGTAGTATGTAATTATTCATATAACAATCATACTAGAATTTATTTGTAAATCGTCCTGTCATTGTCCAGAACTACCGTGAAAAAATGAAGAAAAAATATATTCACATCATTTATTGAAGCCTAAGCTAACCCACCAAGGAAGAGGAAGAGGGTGTCCTTTTGTCTCCCTTTATTGTGCCGAAACAAACTAACCCCATGCAGTCAAGGAACATCGTTCATCAATAAGCACCTCCGAAGTCTATGAAACAACTGCTACCATATAAATTTAGTCACTACAAAAGTTTGGAGACAAAGTCCCATCTATACAATGTTATAATAAATAATGTCTGTATAATAGTATAATAGTTCTTAAAAAGACCGTTTAAAAATGCCGAGTGTTCTACATACTACAGTGGCAAAGTCAGCAAATGACCTTAAATACAGAGTGAGCCGGCGGACACAGTGAAGATCACAGGAATACTATGCCGAACCACAATCCCAACTGTAAAGAGTAAAGACGAACTAGGTGTGTTTGCTTATGAACTTGAACACAAGAATTCACAGGATGATTTACTCAGGTTTAAGATTGCAGCAACCTAATTGACATTGAGCCTCAGTGACATTTCCAGTGGATACCGAGGATTGGTAGTGCGCCATGACACATTAAAAAGCATCATACACAGTTTCCGGTAAAAGGAATAATAGTAGAAATTTACTATCTGTGTTTCCTCGACATATAAAAAGGGTTATAGGCGACAACTACAAGACGCGACATTAAAAAAAACTTTTGGTTAGGGGCTCTGCACATTTTCAGTTATCAGCAGGTGCTCCAGAATTTGGAAAGTAACTCTCGAGTTCCAAAACATTAGTGTTACTATAAAAAAAGAGAATTGAGTGCTGTGCCTATCACCTGGAAGCCTCCACGGTGAAGATCAAGACTACTTGTCTATCACCTGGTAATTAAAAAGAGGAGGCTAAGATCAAGACTAATTGTCTATCGCGTAATTAAAAAAAGGGCAGTGTGTCTAGCACCTCTCCGTGGTGATTTTTGAGTTTTATACTAGCAACTTTAGCAATATTTTTATATACTTTTCTCATTTTCTATTTACTTTTTATGTTTTTTAATTTTTCCAAATCAACTTTTTTTTTGTTGCCTGTCCAGGACCATGACATTTTAGGTGCATTTGTCATTTTTTTTTTCACTCGCGGAGGTAACCTTGTCTTCCGAGACATATTGATAAGTTGGGTAACAAATAGCAGGCTTAGCGATTTGGTACAATACAATTAGTAGACATACTAGCGTAGTCCGGCCTGGCAGGCAACCCGGAAGGCATTTTGCTAAATGCAGCGGGGAGAAGCAAGAAGGCCCGCCGTCGTCGTCATCGTCCGTCCGATGGCCCGAACTTGCCAGCAGCAGATTGGGCCATATTCCAACGTATCTATCAATAAAAAGTATTGGGCCGGGCCATATTTTCTCCTGCAGGTCGAGCCTCTCCTCGCGAAATTGCAAGCGGATCATCCCGCCGCCTTTATTGCCGCCGGCTCCCCTCCCACTCTGCCGTGGCCCTATCGTCCTATCTATCTATACTATAAAGGATTGAACAAAATGATGTTAATTCCAACTAAAAAACATACCCCTTACCCCTCACAAAGGACCCACCTACCAGCGCTGAACAGTGGGCCTAGGACGACCAAAGGGAGGGGGGAGATTGATTTGGTCGTCCTCCCCCAGTTGAAAAGAGCCCCACCGACCTTCTCCTCCCTTTTCTTTCTCACCCAGATGCACACCCACACGGCCACACATGTTTCTCCTTCCCAAAACAAATTGAAGGGAAAAAAAGAAAATATAAATATATCCTTGCCTAAAATAAATCTCCCCAAACCAATCAGGTTGAATGGCATTAAATCACAAACAATGCCCTGCCTTCCTCTGTCCGTCAAAATCATAAAAATCTCGCGCCTTCCAAAACAATCGCGCGATCCATAATCACGCGAGAAACCGGGATCCGACCTCCACCGTGCCCTGCCGGCCTGCCCCCCTCGCACCCCAGAAGTCGCCGCCACCCGCCAGCTGCTGTCCACGACATCGCTGGATAACGTTCCCAAGAACCGTCAGTTCAATGCGCTGCCACCGTTCAGCAAGGCAGCGGTCGTCCATGCCGCCGCAACCCTTCGGTTCCAGCCGGCGAGCTATTGAGGAGCCCTTGGTCGAGGAGAGGACGCCGCCGACACTGACGTCTTCCATGCCAGCAGGGCGCTGATGACGACAAGCCCTAGGCCGAGGCCAGGATGCTGATGAGGACGCGGCTGTCCACGCATCGACACCGTCGTCGACACTAGCGGGACGCTGCTGACGACAACGAGCCCTAGGTCCACAAGACTCCTTCGTCCTCAGCCGTCGTCATCGGCCCTGAGCCCGTGAAGCATGGCGCAACGATAGGTCAATAGCCCAGTATTTCTGCCTGTCCGTTACATTTTTAACGATCACATTGATCTGCAGCCATTCCACATATGTTGATTTTTTTGCACCTTAATTTTTGGCTTCAACTTGCTGTTGCTGCAGTTTTTCTGATTAGCACTTGGGTGACCACGAAAGTCACCGAATGGTTTCGGTGTTCCTGAAATGCTCCTCTGACGCTATGATGCTCAAGTAGAGTTATGCTTCTAGGTTCAATGTTGCGAAGAATTCTTTTGAGATAAGAATGTGCTGTCAGAATTAACATCCTTGATATAGCAATTAAAGTGATTTTTTTCATGCATTTGAATCAATCGACCTGGCAGGCACTTGGCATTTATGCGTCCATGAAAAGATCTTGGCCAATGGCAAATAAATTTAATCTTTTTTCATCCACTTCACTGCTAGATATAAATTTATGACAGGATCATGGGCTTGATTACGTGGATGGATCTTGATGGTGGCTGCTGGCTCCTTGGGGTAGCTACTGCTCGTCTGAACGTCCTGTAAAATTCTGCCTCTGCTAGCTAAGTTCTTCAACTGGTACGCAATTGAGATTTCTGGACTGAGCAATTTTGATTTTCTATTCATGGCATTATTATTTATTGGTGGTACAGTTCATATATCTTGGCTATTGGCTGAGATTAAACTGAGCAGAACGACATTTCCTATCAAAACCACACCTTCTCTTATGCTCTATCAGATTCAGCTGTATTAAAATAACACTATTATTGCTCTCTATTTTTACTGACACATGACTGTCTATAATTTATCTGATGACTTGTCCATCTCCAAAAGTTTATACATTTATCTGATTTGCAATGAATTAGCATATGGTTGGATATGCTATCTGGCTCCTAGAGGTTTATCTTATTGATTATAGTGCATTAGCTGGAATGAAGCTTTCTCATGTACGTCTTTAGAATTGTAATTGGAAGGGAATAGATTATGTGATGAACTTCTGCATTAGTAAATTTTTTTTCAAGAGAAACGATGCCACTAGTGTTATAATTATTGAAAAATTGGTATGCTCAATCGCGCAATAGTTCACAAATCTAATTATAGCTCCACATTGTAAGTTGTCAAATCAATGTGTATGTGTTTATACTGCACTCCAAATCTATTGGTATCTCTGTATCCTGCCCTAACTCTCATCGGACTAGAAGCAAGAGAATGAACCCCGGCTCTTTGGAAATAAAAGGGACCGCGGCTCATGGAGGTAATTTGATTCGAACATACATATGCATGTTATGGTTACGATGAATCATATTCGTGAAGTCCCTGGGAGAGCAGTGACTTTGAAGATTGAATCAACATAGCTAGATAATTGTCCTTGATATCATGTTCAAATATAATATACTGCTATATTATAAATAAGAAATTCTAGCTCTACTTGATTGAAATGAATGTAATTATTCTAGTTAGTTATTTTATAATTTAATTTTTTTAATAGCACGTGCGTGTCGCACGTGCCAAAAGACTAGTACTATAAAGGATTGAACAAATTGAGGACATTTTTCACCCACAAACACACTCCTTTACCCCTCACAGCGGACCCACCTACCAGGGCTGAACGGTGGGCCTAGGACGACCAAAGAGAGGGGGAGATTGATTTGGTCGTCCTCGCCCAGTTAAAAAACTCCCCTCCCACCTCCTCACCCTCAAATTTTTTTCACCAACAAATACACCCAACAGCGGAAGTAAAATAGAAAACATCCCCCCGCTCTCATTACATCCCATCCCAACGGTTAGAAAAATAGAAAACCCCTTATATCAATGAGAGAAATAAAGGAAATAAAAGGAGCTGCTATTAAAAGGAAATAAAAGGTGTGCTATTG
The DNA here is from genome assembly GCA_015342445.1 of Digitaria exilis. NCBI lineage: Eukaryota > Viridiplantae > Streptophyta > Magnoliopsida > Poales > Poaceae > Digitaria > Digitaria exilis. Next base: position 4,923,256 of record JACEFO010001972.1, on the reverse strand, counting down.
AAAGGAAATAAAAGGTGTTATCTATCTATCTATCTATCCTATAAAGAGTGAGCTAATTGAGGTCAATTGTTACCTACAAATGCACCCCCTCAACCCTCACAAAGGACCCACTTTACAGGTCTTTACAGTGGGCCTAAGACGATCAAAGGGAGGGGGAGATTAATTTGGTCGTCCTCTCTGTTGAAGACTGCCCACCTGACCTCACTCTGTCCTTTTTTTTCTCACCGAATTTGCACCCAACATCGGCTGAACAAAAGGAAAGGAATCCCCCGCCTCTTTCTTTTTTGAATTTGAAGGGAAAAAAGGAAAAAAAATGAATAAAGGAAACAATAGATATCGGCACAGCCAATCACGTCTTTCTAGGGAATCGATCCCTCCTTCCTTCCTGGCACGATCGCATCCCCTCTCATTCACGAGCGATCGCATTTTCGATCCAATACTGGCCTTATCCCTCCGATGCTATCCAATCTCCGTCCCCACGCCGGTCGGCTGCTACGAGCCTACGACGACGATGATGAAGAAGACCTCGACAAGCACGCGTACGAGACGGTGGAGAAGGTCACCGTGTGCGTCTAGGAGGGGTTTGACCCGGACAGCGGCGGCGATGACGGGTGGTGCTCCTCGAGGCGGGCCGCCGACGCGCCACCGTCGTCGGACCGGGCGTGGATCGCGTCCTCGGGCTCCTTCCGAAAGGCAGCGCTGGAGTCATCCCATTCCTTCCGGAAGGCGAAGCTATGACGACAACTCCATGGGAGAAGCCAAGGGAACCTTCCGCCGTTTGAGTTCGTCATCCGCTTCGCCTCCCCCAAACCAGAGGCGGAGGAGGGAAACAACTGTCACGGCGATCTCGACACCACTCCGATCCGCATGCCAGAGACCCCAAAAGTGCTCTGGTGCTGCACCATTCCCGGACGAGCTACTCGACCTCTGCATCATGACCATGATGTCGACGCCAATCTCAATCTGCTGAAGGACGGCCTACCTGCATGGCGTCGCCTTCTCTCCCTCGAGCCACTAGGTGAGCAGCTAGCAGCTAGGGTCCTTACAGCTACGGTGGTACCTCTCTAACCAGAATGATTCCTTCCTCATGCTACTTTTTTATACAGCATTGTGTAAGCAAACTATGGTCTTTGCAATAGCAGTATGACAACCATTCTTCAGATGGATAAAAGAGCTACGTACATTAAGATGACCATCTCTAAATTTTGCAGTACCTAATCTCAAGAGTAATTACGTTAGCAAAATCATACGTCTATATTCATTGTTCTAACTCTTTGACCCAAAGTAAACATACGTCTGTATTGGCAAAATCAGTGCAGGAACTGAATGGTCTATGGAAATATTTCAGTACCTAATTTGGCCAATTCATATGGTTGTGCCATTCTTCATGCTGCGTCAGGATGCCTTGGATGGAGCACTCCGACAATGGATAATCAGAGTAACAGTCTACTTGGACAATGCTGCATCGGCACTGTCGTCTCAGGCAGTCAGGCGTCGACCAGGACGCATGCGCCTCTACCACCGTGGTGTTAGTTGACCACAACGTGGGCACCGACATTGATGTCCCTAGGGTGGACATGCCGTGGTAATCTTGTGAATATAATCCTATTTAAATGTTTCTATCCCACAATTTGTAGATGTACGGAGTAGTTGATAAGGCAAACAAATTCTACATAGCTCATAAATATTATATGCTCTTGTTCCATGATTTGGACTAGCTTAGATGTTCCTGGTTATTTCATCATCGCCTAGAAAAAACATCCCATCGGGCTTAGTCGCAAACAGAGCCATGCTCATCTAGAATAGTTTGTTCTCTGCATACCCTGATCGTTTGAGTAGTAGTGGTTTTCCATATTACTTTTTTTTTTCTTTTTGCATATTTGTGTGATGGATGAGACATCAATCGGCGTAGCCAGATGAGTAATGAGGGCAATTGATTGGCTACAGATTACTAAACAGATAGGTGCGATAGATTAGCTTCAGTTTTGTACTGCTATTTTTAGTACTCTAATTTATTTAGTCAGCATTGCTCTAATCTGTTTTTATTCGTTAGGTTAGCATCATGACCTTGTTGTGCAGGCAGACGATCAGCATTTGCATGTCATCACCACTTAGCTATGACTACAGATTATTCAGATGGTGCTTAATTGCTCTGATATATTCTACTTTTTCATTGTTCCTTTGATATAACAAACATTTTCATGTTTATTTTTCTTGTTTTTTTAACAATGCATGATAACTTCCTATCATTTATTTAGGCTATTTTTGTTATTGTCTCCACTTCTTGCCTTTAATTTGTTTTTTTCTCAGACAAATCTAATGGTTGTATGTTACATCCATTTTACTATTATTATATTTCTTCTCCGATGAGTGATAATATATCTTGTCACGGGTGTGACGATATTTTTATTCAAGAAAAATACATTTGTTGGGTTGGCCAACATAGTAAAAAGTTCTCTTTTGTTGTATGCACTTCTCCTTGTTTTCAGAGATGAATTCTGAAGAGTGTGTCTCTTTGTTTTTCAAATAATTCAGATGTCCAAGATGTGGCTGCACATATGGACCGTGGATTAGAAGACAATGTTGCTGAAGATATAGGTACAAACTCTTATTTTTATCGTCTTTTCCTTTACCATACAGCCTGTTTGCCTTTACCTGAAAATAAGCAAAAATCGAGATGCACACTGGGATATAACCAATGTCCTTGTGTGTTTTGTTATCGTGCTTGTACTGTTGCATTATATCCTGGTATCTTTGTGCATTTAGGCAACTAGGGTTTTGGGTTACGCTGTAAAACATAGTTGATTAAAAAATGTAGTTATATGTGAGGGTGGAATCTTAATCTCTATTTTTCATTCTTGGTTAGCAGAGTTCCCATTATTAAATTATGATTCAAAAGGTAGTATTGGTTTAGAGTTTTAGCTCTATCAACGTATTATTGCTTTAGAGTTTATTGTTATGAAATGGATGTAGGTTTTTATTCAGGAGCATCCCTTAAATCTGCTCTGAGACTATATATACACACTTCAATCTATTAAAGTTACTTAATTTTTTACCTGTTCAATTGCTTATGTTCTCTGATAGATTATTCTCATAGGAGCAAACTGCATGTAGAGAAGAGAATGATATCGATTATACATAGACCCCTGAAGAAACAGGGGTGAGGAAAAGTATATGATGCAGAACAGAAGAGAGGTGCATAGTTTCGTAGGCCAGGATAATGTTTAGTTAACCAGGAATGAAGAGGTAGGTTCCTCTTTTTATTTGTTCCAGCATTTCCATGTAATTAACTTTTCAAAGAGAGAGCTTTGCTAGCAGGCATCCATCTCATGAACAACTCATCATTGGCTCAGTGCTCTGCCTTGACTCATTTGTAGGTACCTATAAATGAATCCAATGAACAGAAAAAGCAACGAAGAGAAGGACCAAGACTCTTGAGTTTGGCAGTTTAGTTATATCTAACATTATCATAGATGCATCTTTTATGTTCCTTTCAGTCCTGTGGAAAGAACTCGGGCCAGCTAGATAAAGTAGAACCTTATACCAGGTAGAAATATGGAAGTCTTCCTCCTCATTTCAAGTCTAGGCTATTCCTTTTCTATTCCAAAAATTGAAGGTCATCACTGTATATAGCTTCCTTTTGTTTTATTTCTTGGATGTTTAATCAGCTCCGTAAATATAAGTCTAAAAACATTAATAGAATACATTGATTAGTATGTTTTTTGTTCTTGATAAATCCTCCAAAGAATCAAGAACATAGACTTATATAGTAAGTACAAAAACTATGTATGTTCAAAAGAAAATTCCTCAGTAAAGAATATGTGTGCTTTCCTTGAAATCATTTTTGGGAATATTTTCTTTTTTATATGTAATGTTTGTGTGCTATTAGCAACTTCTGCATCACACATGAAGAAATGTGTTGTATAACAATGTTCGTGCAATTAGTGTACTAATACATGCATGTTTTCTCTTATCATGATTCATGATTGCCCAATGGGACATTTGTTTTTCTTTGCTCCAACCAAAATGTGTTGTATATCTGATTCATGGACTTCAAAAACCGCCGAACATTAAGCGGTGTAGCTTCTTGGGATGTTTAATATTTTCAAAGATGAGCAGGTGAGATGCCTATTGGTGAAAGAGTTTCATAGGCAATCAGAGGAATGGTTCTTACTATTGGCTTATTTTTATCAGGTCTAGGGTAGTAAATTATCTGCATAATTATTTCTTGTAGTCCTGTTAGGAAAAGTATGTTTTAAATTAGTGAATAGGTAGTACTACATAAGCATATTGAAGATGAATGGAACAATAAAAATAATGCCATTTGATTTTTGATCCCTTTCCTCGCAACTATCTGGAATGGTGCCTTAAAATGATTCCTCCTGAAATGGAAGATTGGAAGCTTGCACTTCACACCCCTTATGTTTGAAAGCTGAATTTTCATGTATATGTGCAACAAAAGGAACAACTGTAGGCCTACAACCATCGCTTGAAGAGTTCTTCTGTACAAGAAGAGTTCTACGAACTGTCACAAAGTTTACCGTTATCTAGGATTTATGGGCTAGCTTAGCTCATGAACATATTATTCAACAATCATCTTTTGCTTTTATTTTTTTTCTAGCTACATTATGGTGATCTGTGAGTTTAGCTATTGAGGTAGAGCATTTGGATATCTACTAAAGACTATTTCTCGCATAATGTATATTTTGTTTATATATTTAATTTATATATTTAATTTATTTTAATAGATTTAATCCAGAATCTATTGGCTACATCAATGTTAGATTAAACCAGTACGATTTTATAAAAGTATTATGCATGCATTTGTGACATGCCGACATGAACATGTTGCGCCTTGATGGATCCACAATCGGAGAAAGATATCGAGATCATCCTTCTGTTGGGTGATGTGTGTTGATATGGCACATCATATTCACCCCCTATAAAAGCTCTATCAATGTGCAAGGCAGAACTATACCTCTTGATCAATATTTTTGGGCTGGTTTTGAATAAGCTATGTAAGTCTGATTGCGTCATTTGTTGGGTGCTATATTCGTTGCTTTGACACCACTGCCACAGTTCGAAGACATCCCAAGTTTGTTCAAACTACTCGATCTAAAAGAAGTTTAAAAACAAGTTTTCATATACTTTATATAACTTTTTTTTATGTTAAAAATAAAAATTCTAGCTCCACATGGTTGAATTGAATAAAAATAAAATAATTAAGACAATTAAGAAATTTTAAATCGTTGAATGAAAATAATCTATATTATTCTATCTACTGCCTCTTCTCATGTACTATGTATGGCTTTTTTATATTTAAATAAAAATTCTAGCTCTACATGGTTAAATTTAATGTAATTATTCTAAACTTTTTTTCTTTTTTATTCTATTTTAATAGCACATGCGTATCGCACGTGCCAAGATACTAGTTTAAATTTAAACTCCAGTAGAACACGAGCAGAGTGAGGCGTCCTATCTTTGGTAACGTATTCTATGAAAACCCATCTCAAACTATAAAATTTTTAATTTGGACCACACAATGTTAATTCAAGGGTGTGCTCAAAGCTGGTGATGTCTTTGCAAATCACCCTCCCACCTCTTCTGAGCTTTGTAAATCACTCCCACCCATATCTCCCCTAACGTGCCCTTGGATTAACATCCCATCAAGTTAGCGGGTTGAAAGGACTGGGTGGAAATTCATACATAATGCAATGATCTGTAACGTGAATAAAAGAAACGACAAAGGGAAATTATAGTCAAATTAAAGGTCATCATAATACATAAATAGCATTCGTCTTGTACAATGGTAGTCACACATATAAAAAGGGGATGATTATAAGAAGAAAAAAAAATCCTTCTATGCCATTGGCATAAACTCTAATATCTCATCTACCACTTAAAATTTATACCTCTTCAATGCCATTGACTTAAAATCTAATATGTCATTTTCATACCATTGACCTTCGTGAGCTTTTTATACTCCAGATATGTTGTGAGCCCCAAACTAACATTGACATAACACAACCTTTCTAATAAACCATGAAAAAGTTAACTAACTATATGCACATTTTAGCCATTCCAAAATTTGAATGAATCAAGACCCAACAGCATTTTTGATGTACGAACACAACATAGGGTTTACATTTCTAATCAAATCAATATTCTTAGAAATTAAATTTCAACTCCTTTTAAATTCAAAAAAACTTGAAGGTGAAATTAGGGTGTTACAGAGGTTATAAGATTTGTGTATAATATATTTATAATTTTGTTAATCAACAAATAACCATAATAAAAGTTGTAGATATTTAAAAGTTGTTCAAATTTGTAGTTGAACTCATTTTAATTTGAATTAATTTTACCAACGAAAAGTAGGTCTGAATTTCTCTCCAATTTAAGATTTTCCAAATGCCCCCCCAAATGGAGAAATTAACTCCCATAATGAGAGTTGTGGATCACAACAAGTTAGGAAACTTTATAGTTGACAACTATTTTATTTGAAATCATCTTATTAATGAAAACTAAGTGTTAATTTTTGAAATTTGAAACTCAAAATTTTGCAAACGACATCGTATGGAGAAATTTCCATAGTGAAAGTTGTAGATTTTGAAAATTTATGTAACTTTATAGTTGTCAATATTTTTATTTGAATTTATTTAGTGCTTCAAACAAACAATTTACTTTCGGTGGGATATAATATGTAGGGAGTCACACGGGTTATGGATGCATAAGAGAGTCTGGTGCAGTGGTAGAGAAGGCTATGCATTGGTAGAGAAGGCTATGCATGAGAGAGAGGTCACCGGAAGGCCCTGAATCCGCAGTGTACTGCTTTGTCACACATTTGAAATATTACAAGAGAACAATTTTGAATTCATTTAGATCGTGCAGAGAAGGGGTGACTTGTATAACTGCAAATCTGAGGAGCCTTCAATCAGTGGGGAAGTCAAAGTAAATTGGAGGGAGTGCACTTGACTTTGGGTACATAGAGTTTAGAGTTTAGGGTGTAAGTGGTGAATTTTAATATAATAACTGTTTTTGCATTTTATTGTGGGTACACTGGCACCCCCGGCCCTAAAGGCAATGTAGCTTCGCCCCACCCTTCAAGGTAAGTTGACTAGCCGTAATGATGGTGCTACGTTGGTTGTGATAAATACGACATTATTTACCAAGATACCGACATATACACAACTAGCAATTCCTAAAAAACATATACATGGATAGTTATCAAATATTAGAGCATCTTTTCCCAATAAATTGTTATTGAGATGTCAATAGTACTTTCATGGTTTATTGGAAGAGATGCTTTTGCAGTCTACCAATAACCTCATCCCATTATCAACTACCATATTGGGAGAGGCTAAACTCTCTCTTTATTTGAGGAGATTTGTGGTGGATTATTGGGATGTCCCAATAATTTTTGGAAAAAGGGAGATGTATTGGGAGACTGGTGGAGCAGTATTTTCCCATAATGTCTTCCAATATGGTAGTTGGATTGGGGAAAAAAGACTACTGAAGATGCTCTTATTATGATTCTACTCTGAACACATGTTAACGTCGGCTTATTTTCCAAGTCGTCCATTAACTCTTAGAGTAAGTGGCCTAGACTAGTCGAAGGTGCATAATTTTCCAAGTCTTCCATTGACTCCAATAGTAGTGGTCTAGAAAGGCGCATGATTTTCCAAGTCTTTTGTGGACCTTAGAGATTTGCCAATATTTGAACACCAACAGCCTTATATTCTTCCAGCTTTGGCAGATCCTTCATTCTGTCCACACCCATCTTCTTCAGCTAGCTCATAGCTACCATTTGGTTAATCTTTGGATTGATCAGCCATGGCTGCCACAGCCAAAGCCTCGTCATGGATCTCCTTCCTGAAGGATGCCCTGCTCCTCCCCACACGGAACCCCAAGCTGTTTGTCCCTGTTGTTCTCCTGCTCGCCATCTCTACCTTCCTTCTCCAAATCACCAATCTCTTCTGCATCCAGCCTCTCACCAATGGAATCCTCCTCCACCTCAACGAGATCAAGACCATGGATCCCTCCAGCCCCGATTATGCCAAGCTCATGTCCGAGATCTTAAAGGAAACCAGGGAGCTTGTCATCATCAGCATCATATTCACGATCATCACCTTTGTATGCTCCTACACGAATCAGATCATAGCCTTCTTCGCCACATCCACGACCTACTCCGGTGACCGCTACTCGTTACCTGAGCTCGTTTCAAAGGTTATCCTCAAGGGACGTCGCCTCATGGGCCCTCTCATAACCATAGCCATGGTGAGCGTCTTCAACATCTTGTGCTTGTTCATCCTCGCCGTGCTGCTCCAGCTCGTGATGCGCCATTTGGGGGTGCTCTATATGGTGGTCCTCTTTGCGCTCCCGTTCCTCGTGTTCCTCTACCTAAATGTCGTCTTTGTTGTCGCCACAGCCGTGTCGGTGGCCGACACGGAGCGCCGTGGCGTGAGCGCGCTACGGCAAGCATGGCGGCTCATGACGCGGGTGTGGAGGAAGCAGGGGTTTGTGCTGGTCGTTTTGATCCACCTCGTGGCCATGGTTCCGTCCCCGCTCGGCATGATTGCGCGTGGGTACTCGAAGAAGAGCATGCCGTTGGGGCTGGCTCTGCTCTTTGTGCACGCACTGCTTTTGGGATTGGTGGAGCTCTTCAACTTCACCGCGGCAATGGTGTACTACTACCAGGCCATGGAGAGCAAGGTGTCGATGGAACATGACTACGTCAAGGTCCCGACCGGTGAAGCAACAACAGTGTGATTGACTATTTGCTAGTGGTCGTATATCGCTATATAAAAAAATTAATCCTACGTGGTGATGTATACTCGTGGGACTTTTCCTATAGTTTGATCCTTGACCAGGAATGAATAATGTATATTTAGGAGAAAGCTAAATCACAGTCGAGTGTTTGCAAGACAACAAAACTATGTGCATTTTCTATCTAGTACACGTAGATTACAATAGTGAAGTTCAGAATCCAATAAGTTTCTGCGCCCGTAGGAGATGATTATCTGTGCAATATCATGCCTGTAATCTACGACCTACATAATCGTGTGCTATTGGGTTAATTTGTAGAGAACATTGCAGTTCTATATATCTTGTCGCAAAGAACACTAATGTTTACACTGGAGCTTCCAATATAATTCTCCACTGAGAATAAGAAGTCATATCTATATGATCATAATCATTGTAGCGGTACAACAATATAATTCCAGTGAATCTTTTTCCCGGAGTACGTATGTTGTAAACAACTAGGATAAGTGCCCGTGCATTGCTATGGTCATTGGTCTCTCCAACTTGCATCCATTATTGTCATACATTTCTATATATTATTTCAAGAATTTATTTTTCACATACTCCTATTTTATTTCAACAATTTATTTTCGTAAACTTCAATTTATATATTTCTGTTCATATTTGTTCCTTTGATTTTCTTTAAGTTTTTATGGCTCCGATCCCTGCGTGCCGCAGAGGTGACACGATGAAAATTGCACGGGATCTGGGCCTGCGTGCACGCGCAGATGCATTATACCGGCTGTAAATCGTGCCCGGTACCACCTGATGCTGGCCGGAGACAAGTGAAAGTTTCCACGCAGCCTCTTGCTTCGCCCGGGGCAGGCAGCAGTGCACCACACACACCACATGACCACAGGACCACGTGGAGAAGTCTACCACTGGGCCGTGATCCTCGACCCCTCACAGCGCCGCTCCGAGTCTGCGACCCCTCGGGAACACGACGCGAGCGAGCAGCAGGCATGGCGGCGGCCAAGAGATTCGAGTGCTGCCACGCCACTCGGACGAGCGGCGACCAGGGCGGTGGCCGTGCGACTCAAAGCGTTGGAGAGGTATGCGTAGGCGAGCAGCTGGCTGTGGGGGCGGCCGCGTGACTCGAACGAGTGCAGTACGGGGCGGCGGCCTCGCGATGTTGTCGCACGGGCGGCCGGCGGGCAAGAGCAGCCGCTCGACGCATCCGCGTGTGGAGGCTGTGCTTCGATTTCTTAGTTGTTTAGTTGATTTTTCTGATTTGTTTCGATTTCATCGATTCCTTGGATTTCCTTGCCTGCTCGATCGATTTGGTGTGCAGAGATTTGGTCGATTTCCTGGCCTGCTTGTTTGATTTGTTGTGCCGAGGTTTGGTGAACTTCCATGAAAACCGAACACCACGCCGAGGCGTGGAATAGAACTGTATCTGGCTGACAGGTGGGACCCACATGTTAGGACAGATAAAAAAGAAAGAATCAATACTTGCTTTAGAAATAGGTATAGATAAAATTAGAGTCGTATCAACACGACAAACATTAATGGTGTTGGAAATTAACATGCCTACCTAGATATGTTCTATTCTGTAGTAACGTCAAATCTCCTCACAAAAGAAAGTTAAATCTTCGGTGTAAAAAAAGGGGTTGAATCTCCCTTTCGTATCTTTGGAGTTGTGATTTTTTTAGATAAAGGAATAAAATTATGCTGGACTCTATGATCCTTCAAATTAACCTAGTTCAATGACACTAGAAGAGAAATGTTTAATACATTATGTAAGAAGTTATCAAAGGAGAAACACTAATAGGAGACCCTGGTTAAAACCGCGTCTCCAAATACATATAGAAGACATGCGTTTACAACGTGCGTCACCCTAAAATTCGCCGAGGTAACCCGCGTCTGATATGTACTACAAAGGAGACGCGGTTTAAAGTCACGTGTCTCCCCTATTTTTGGAGACACGTTTCTATCTCGCGCGTCCCGTTTTTATGAACTATGGGAGACGTGGTTTACCAAAACGCATATCCTATAGTTGTCTATAAGAAGAGACTCGTTTTAATTCCGCGTCTCATATGACTTGCTGCAGAAAGGAGACATCGTTCGTTTTGTCTACGTCTCCTATACTGTGGCAAAGGAGACGACGCCTTTAACGCGTGTCTCCTATTGCTCTATGCTCACTGCTCCAAAACTAGCACTAGCTACTGCTCGACAACTGACATGCACTCACACATCACACACACAACAACTTGTATTACGTACTTGTTGACGCCCGTTAGATACGCCAATTGTTAACGCAAGCGCACGAGACATTGTAGCTCTTTCCCTTAAGTAATTCCCCCAAGTTTATCAACCCGTAGAACTAAAGACAAAGAAACAAACTAAGATGCATGAAAACCTTTGCTTTTGTGAAAGATCAAATCAATGAAAAACGAATCTAATATATTAGAGTCAACCAACCGCATAAGGTAGCGAGAAAGAGAAAGTGATAACCAATCTAGATCATCTAGACCAATGCATAGTCGAAGTTCTAGCTAGATAGAGCAAAGATAGACGTGAATCTCAATAAAAGCATCTCTAAATCATGACCTCTAAATTGACTCCCAAAACCCTAACCTTACATAATGATACACCCTGTCACAGCACTATCCCCTTCGGCGTTGTAGTTTCAAGGTACGAAGTAGCGTCGAACACTCTTTGATATGTCCGGTATGAACCCCTAGCCACCACGGCTACAAGAACATCCAAGTGATCTATCTCGATAATAGATCTAAAATAAGCGCATCAAAGAACGAACGAAATCAATAGAAGAGGTACTCCCCGGCGCCAACCGTTGAGATACTTGATCGCAAGAAATTCAGAAACACAAACATGAATGAAAGTACATCACTAGATCCCAACCGTGGCCTACCTTGACCTTGATCCTAGCTCCTGAACTCCAACGTGGGAGAACCGTGCAAGGTTCCCATGTCGGCTAGGGCGAACCCTAGACAACTAGCAACGACCCTCGGCTCTCCGAAAGATGTCTCTCTACTCTTGTGCTTCCCGGCGGCTGCTGCGAATGTCAACTCCCATTGGACGTTGCAATACGAACTTCTTAAATAGGCATGATGACCTAGGTCAATGGGGAGCTCGAGCCGCGGCCAAAAGGGCCCAGATCGGCCTGGCTTGTTCTAGGCCCAACTCGCCTTCCCTTTTCTCCATGTGTCTTCTCGGGTCTTCTGGAATCCGCATCCTTCTTTGATGATAGTCATTAGCCCATGTTTCCTTCAGGATATCTTCGAGATACGGATGAAGAGGTGAATCTTTCCTTAATCTTAAATTGCTTTTATTTAATCCCAAAGTAAACTTGGTTGGGATTGTGTCTTGGGCTTCTTGGGGGTCTTGGATGTTCAGGTGTGGACATTGAACGAGCTTTGAATCACTGGGCTTGTGGACTTTATCGTTTTATGCTCCATAATAGCCCAAAATCCTACAAAACAACAATTCCACCAAGAACATATGCATATGCAAACATGGCCCAATTATTAAGTGTGATCAATGGTTTAGATGTCAAATTCTTGCCGTTATTAAAGATAAATAAGGGTGAGAAGGTATAGCTAAAGGGCACCAATAGTACGGCGATCGAGCACCATCTCCAGTGGCGCGTGATGTCATCGTCGCGCCGTCTTCTTGCCGCTCTAGCTCTACCTACCAGCCATGATCAACCAAGGCCCACCTCGGCGCCTATTTCATCGGCATTCGCGCCCTCTTGCCGCTAGCCAGCCGTTGTGCGTTTCCGCGCATGTGCTGCCCCCCGCCCCCCGTCGGTGTTCGATGCTTGGCTGGCACGGTCGAGCTCCGTGCCCAGCCAACCGGCGAGAGCTCCGCCTCCTCACGCAAGGGGGAGGCCGGCCTAGTGCGCTGCCAGTCGGCTTCACAAGGAAGCTCTGTGGGAGCTGCCGCGTGACCTGCAGGTGCTGGTCCAAGACGCAAAGAAGCAGAGGTGAGACCTACTAGCTATATACTACTCAAATTAGCAATAATTTTGTATAAATTCCCTCATTTTGTTGCAAAGATGGAGTACTGAATAAAGACATTGATAATTGTTTTTGTCTTAACAATAGATGGCGGACAAAATGTGGATGTATGTTCAGAATTGTACATGTGAAGAGGATATGAAAGGCCTTAAGTCATTTATTGATGCAGCGGATGCAGACAAGGCGAATCGAGGCGTGTCTACCATATTTTGCTCATGCATTGATTGTTAGAATGTGAGGATGTTCTCAAGCTTGATGCCTGTGCATGCTCATCTGATTATCCGGGGTTTCATGGATGACTACTTGTGTTGGAACCAAGTCATGACGATGAAAGGCTCCCTGATAGTCCTACCTACCAAGATGATGAAGCTTCGGGTGGCAATGACCAGAGTGTTGGCCATGACATGAGTGAGGAGGAGCTTAGTGATATTGATGAAAATTATGTCAACATTGCTGACAAATTGGAGGAGATGTTGCGTGATTATGATGGGAGGCATAGAAGTGGGGAGATTGAGAAAATTAAAAAGATGGTGGAAGACATGAAGACGCCGTTGTATCCGGGCTGCAAGGATAAGTGGTCAAAACTCCTCACATCATTGAAGCTTATCTAGCAAAAGGCCACCCATCATTGGACCGATAGCGGGTTCAAGGCATTGTTAGATTTGCTAGGGGACATGCTTCCTAAGGGAAATAAGATACCCCTTACGACTTATGATGCTAAGGAAATTATTTGCCCTTTGGAAATGGAGGTTGAAAAATCCATGCTTGTAAGAACGATTGTGTCCTTTTCTGAGGAGACTACGCAGATCTCACCAAATGCCCAGAGTGTGGAACGCCACGATACAAACCAAGGAACGATGGGGGTGATGAGAAAAGGGTGCATGGAGCTCCTCAGAAAGTGGTTTGGTACTTTCCACTGATTCCTCGGCTCAGGCAGTTGTTTCAATCAAGAAAGGATGCAAAACTTTTGTGTTGGCACATGGAAGGACGCAAGATAGATGATTATATATGCCACCTAGCAGATTCAGCTCAATGGCGTCCAATTGATTTGAAGTAGGAGAAGTCTGCAAAGGACCCGAGGAGTCTTCGGTTTGCACTAAGCACGGATGGCATGAACCCGTTTGGTCAGATGAGCACCTCGCACAACGTTTGGCCAGTGTTGTTCCACCATAGTTGTGTAAAAGAGGAAGTGCATGATGATGTCTATTCTTAGACCTCTTGTGGATGATCTCAAAACACTTTGGGTACCAGGTGTTCCTGCCTTCGGCGGGTACAAGAGGGAACCATTAATAATGTGTGGCTTGTTGTTTTGCATCACGACCTACCAGATAGTCGTTCTCTATCCATACAGTGTAAAGGGGAAAAAAGATTTTGCTCATTGCTTAGATGACACATAGACAATTTGGTTAAACAACTCAAAAAATGAGTGTATGTGTGGCATCAACGTTTTCTCCCCATGTCACATGTGTACCAAAACATGAAACATCAATTTGATGGAACAAGGGAGACAACCAGACAGGTGTTTGCTCCAAGGCATTTTAGTGGTCAACATGTCTACAACCAAGTCAAGGACCTCAACACTGCCCATGGGAAAAATCAGAAGAAAGGCATGACACATGGGAAACGAAAATGCAATAACCAGAATCTTCCAAAGAAAAAGGAAAGATGGAAAAATAAGTCAATTCTCTAGGAGCTTCCTTACTGGATAGACTTAGCCGCCCGCCACAGTATGGATGCTATGCATGTAAAAAAGAATGTCTGCATCAGCTTACTTGGTACACTAATGCACGACAAGCGTAAAATCAAGAATCATAACAATGCAAGAAAAGACCTGGAAGAGTTGGGTATAAGACCAGAGCTTTGTGTCACTGGAAACGATGTTCAAGCATGTGCCATAAACTTAACCAGGGCAGAGAAGAAGGAATTGTGTGACGTCTTTTGTAGTGTGAAAGTTCCTTCTGGCTATTCATGAAATATCCGTAAGCTTGTAGCCACGAACAAACAGAAATTTCAACCAATGAAGGCTCATGACTGTGATGTCATCCTCACCACAATGCTCACTATTGATATCAAGAACATACTGCTGGAAAAACCAAGGATGACTATCATGAGCTTGTGCTTCTTTTTCAATGCAATATCTCAAAAGGTGATTGATGAGAACCCACTCGATGATCTAGAAAAGAACTTGTTTGAGACAATGGTTCTCCTCGAGGCTTACTTCCCTCCATCATTCTTTGATGTATCTGTGCATCTCATTGCCCACCTGATTAAAGAGATAAGATACCTTGGTCCGGTGTTCCTGCATCATATGTACACGTATGAGATATTCATGAGCACTCTTAACAAGTATTCAAAGAGCCGGTTCATCCTAAGGGAAGCATGATTTAGGGGTACTCTATGGAGGAGGTGATTGACTGGTGCCTTGATTTCATTGACCCCACACATCCGATTGGCATATCCAAGGGCCACCATGAGGGGAGGTTACAAGGGAAGGGCGTACCTGGGGAGAAGACATTCACTCCTTACGCCGATTCATTTCGGCGGGCTCATTTTCTTGTGTTGCAACACACAAGAGTGGTGTCCCCATACATTGACGAGCATAAGGTGCACCTGCGTCAACAAAACCTAGACAGGAGCGAAGCTTGGATATCGAAAACACACATGAATGGATTCAACATTTGGTTCAGAGACCTAGTAAAGAACTCAAAGTCTGGCAATATTGACAGTGCTCTTAAAAGTTTGGCAGACGGTTCTCTATTCACAATTACCAGCTACCAAGGTTATGATGTAAATGGCTATGCATTTTATACCACCACCCAAGACAAGAAAAGCACATATCAGAAATGTGGTGTGCGGATAGATGCCTTTCACAATGACGATGAGAAGGCAACATATTACGGACAGATAGAGGACATATGGGAGCTTGATTCAGAGTTTAAGGGGCCAGTTACTATCGCTTTGTTGAATCAAGAAATGATCAAAATAAAAAAGTTATAGATATTGAGAAATTATACAACTTTGCAGTTGAAAACTTTTTAGTTTAAATTAATTTACTACTTTAAAATATGTTTTAAATTTCTCTTTGTCGAGTGTTTTTTCTCCAACACTCGGCGAAGACCTTGTTTGTTGAGCGCCAAGAACAAAACACTCGGCAAACACCTGGTTTCCAGTAGTGTAATTGGTTGTGATAAATGCGACATTATTTAGCAAGATACAACCAAGATATACACAGCTAGCAGTTCCTGAAAAAACATATACACGAAAAATCATCAAATATTATTATGTTATACTCCGAACACATGTTAACGTAACACTTTTAAATTACAATATAGTGGGCTTATTTTCCAAGTCTCTACAGTAGTGGTCTAGACTAGAAGGTGCATAATTTTACAAGTCTTCCATTGACTCGTATAGTAGTGGACTAGAAGACGCTTAATTTTCCAAGTCTTCTATGGACCATTTGCCAGTATTTCAACACAAACAGCCTTATCTTCTCCAGCTTTGGCAGATCTTCATTCTTTCCACCCCCACCTTCAGCCATGGCTGCCACAGCCAAAGTAATCTCCTCGTCATGGGTCTCCTTCCTGAAGGATGCCTTGCTCCTCCCCACACGGAACGCCAAGCTGTTTGTCCCTGTTGTTCTTCTGCTCACCATCTCTACCTTCCTTCTCCAAATCATCAATCTCTTCTGCATCCAGCCTCTCACCATTGGAATCCTCCTCCACCTTAAGGAGATCAAGAACATGGATCCCTCAAGCCCCGATTATGCGAAGCTCATGTCTGAGATATTCAAGGAAGCCAGGGAGCTTGTCATCATCAGCATCATAATCATGATCATCAGCTTAGTATGCTTCTACACAAATCAGATCATAGCCTTCTTCGCCGCATCGACAACCTACTCCGGTGACCGCTACTCGCTCCCTGAGCTCGTTTCAAAGGTGATCCTCAAGGGGCGTCGCCTGATGGGCCCTCTCATAACCATAGCCATGGTGAGTGTCCTCAACATCTTATGCTTGTTCATCCTCGCCGTGCTGCTCCAGCTCGTGATGCGTCATTTGGGGGTGCTCTACATGTTGGTCCTCTTTGTGTTCCCGTTTCTCGTGTTCCTCTACCTAAACAGCGTATTCTTTGTCGCCATAGCCGTGTCGGTGGCCGACACGGAGCACCGTGGTGTGGCCGCGCTTCAGCAAGCGTGGCAGTTGATGACACGGGTGTCGAGGAAGCAGGGGTTTGTGCTGGTCGTTTTGGTCCACCTCGTGGCGATGGTTCCGTACCCACTTTACATGGTAGCTCTTGGATACTCGAAGAAGAGCATGCCAATGGGGCTGGCTCTGCTCTGTGTGTACGCACTGCTGTTGGGCTTGGTGGAGCTCTTCAACTTCGCCGCGGCGATGGTGTACTACTACCAAGCCATGGAGAGCAAGGTGGTGATGGAACATGACTACGTCATGGTCCCAACCGGTGAAGCAACAACAGTGTGATTGATTGCAAGTGGTATATATAAAATAAAATCCTACGTGGTGGTGTATACTTGTGGGACTTTTCCTATAGTTTGACCTTTGACCAGGAATGAATAATGTACATTTATGTTCTGTGCCGAGACTTGTATGCAAGACAACAAAACTATGTGCATTTTCTATCTAGTACACGTACACTACAACAGTAAAGTTCAGAATCCAATAAGTTTCTGCTCCCGTAGACAGATGATTATATGTGCAATATCATGCTTGAAATCTACGACCTACATAATCGTGTGCTATTGGGTTAATTTGTAGAGAACACTGCAGCTCTATATATCTTGTCGCAAAGAACACTAATGTTTTCACTGGAACTTCCAATATAATTGTACCGTCCACAAAGAATAAGAGGTCATATCTATATGGTCATAATAATCATTGTAGCGGCACAACAATTCGATCGGTTGAAATTTTTCTCCCGGAGTGCGTATGTCGACAATAAAACTGGAGTCGTATCCACAGTACAAACATTAATGACCAAGTTTGCACACGATGTCTTTTCCAAGTGGACATGCCTACCAATTTTGCTTTGGGGTGTTGAACATGCCTACCTAGATATGTTCTGTAGTAATGATATTTCAAATCTCCTCACAAAAGAATGTTGAATCTTCGGTGTCCAAAAAAGGTTGAATCTTGTGTGCTAAAGAAAGGCACCTAGAAGCTCCTATTTGTTAATCAATTATTCTCCCTTTCGTATCTTTGGAGTTGTGATTTTTTAGATGAAGGAATAAAATTATGCTGGACTCTATGAAAATCTATCGCTTATTACAAAGACGCCCACAATTTTTTTAGATAATGGGAAAAGAAGTACCCAACCTTGACCTCACATCACATGAGGCTACGGCTAGAGATTACACAATTATGCAGCACACACGTCTGCGATCACACTCCTAAACATAAAATGCAAGACAAAAAAGCCATCAAGTTTAAAGAAGAAGCTTATTTAAGGACCGATCCAATCACTAAACCTCCATCCATGGTTGGCAAAGATTTACATAACCAAGACCTCAATGGCTTGGCATGCCTTCTTCATCGTCTCCTTATCTTCTTTACATCTTTGTAGTTGTGTCCAAAACCGGAGCCAATATGTTCCCCGGAAGAGTACCTGCATATAAGTTTTCATCGGAGATTTATCAAAAACAATGTCATTCCTACTAAGCCATATAGCCCAACATAAAGAAGATGCTCCCACTAACAGTTGCCTTTTTAATTTAGTGCCAACCCCTCTAAGACAATTACCAAACATGTGAGTAATACTAGTAGGTGGCTGTAAATTAAAGGCAAAATGTACAGCTCTCCATAGGAATGTCGCTATATGGCAATAAAAAAAGAGATGTTGAATCGTCTCGTCACAGGAACAAAAGCAACACTTTTTGTTTCCATGCCAGTTCCTACGTGCTAAGTTGTCCTTAGTTAGAACAACTCCTCTCTTTAAATACCACATAAATGTTTTAATCTTTAAGGGTATTCTCAACTTCCACAAATTCCTATCATATTGCACATTACCGTTGTTAGTTAAAGCACTGTACATAGAGCTAACAGTAAAAAGCCTTGAAAGGGTAAGATCCCATGTAAAGACATCACTGTTGTTGTTTAATTGTACATTGATAATACGAGCAACTAGATCATGCCAATATGTGAGGTTATGACCAACCAAAGCTCTTCTGAAAGAAACATTTAAATGTACAGTAGACAAAACTGATGCGACTGTAGCATGCTTCTTTCGGATAATGTTAAATAAACCGGGGTATTGCTCCCTTAAAGTAAAATTTCCTAACCACTTGTCTTCCCAGAATCTAATTTGATTCCCATCATTAAGGCAAAAAGATCCAAAGTTAAGAAAGGTGGTTTTAATAGTCATAAGACCAGTCCAAAAATGTGAATCCCCAGGTTTTTTGTCTACTTGAGCAATAGTCTTGTTCTTTAAGTATTTGTTTATAAGTAATGTCTGCCAAATGCCCTCTTCATTAATTAATTTAAATAACCATTTGCTTAACAAGCATTGATTTTGTATTTCAAGATTTTTAATCCCTAACCCCCCAATATCTTTTGGTTGGCATAGGATGTTCCATTTGGCTAATCTATATTTCTTCTTATGACCATCTGATTGCCAAAAGAACCTTGATCGATAGTAATCCAATTTTTCAAGTACCCCTTTAGGGACTTCAAAAAAAGAAAGCATAAATATAGCTAAACTTGTTAAAATAGAGTTAATTAGAACTAGACGCCCTCCAACAGACATGTATTTTTCTTTCCAGCTACTAAGTTTTTTTTCAAACTTTTCTTCTATGATCCACCAGTCTGCATTACTAAGCTTCCTATAATGCATTGGAATGCCTAGATATCTAAAAGGATAATTCCCAGGTTTGCAACCAAACAATTGTGAATATTGTTGTTCCATTTCCTTAGCTTGTCCAAAACAAAATATTTCACTTTTATGGAAATTAATCTTCAAACCTAATAGTTGCTCGAAAGCACACAAAAGCATTTTCATGTTTGCGGCTTTATCGATGTCATGGTCCATGAAAATGATAGTGTCATCAGCATATTGCAAAATAGACAAACCCCCATCAACTAGGTGTGGTATAATTCCTGTTATTTGACCATTGTCTTTATATCTGTTTATAAGGATAGCTAACATGTCCACCACAAGATTAAACAAGATCGGTGATAGTGAATCACCCTGTCTTAGACCTTTTAAAGTTTGAAAATTTTATCCCACTTGGTCATTAATTTTGAGGCCCACATGCCCCCCTTGTATAAAACTTTCGATCCAACTACACCATTTTTGGGAAAAACCCTTCATTCTTAGTGTTTTCTGGACGAAACTCCACTTAACTTTGTCATAGGCTTTCTCAAAATCAATTTTAAAGATGACTCCATTTAAATTTTTCCTGTGTAGCTCATGGATGGTTTCATGTAAAACAACTACTCCTTCCATGATATTTCTACCAGAGAGAAATGCAGTCTGTGTGGGACTAATGACTTTTTGTGCAACTATTGAGATCCTATTAGTTGCCACTTTCGTGGATTTTGAAGCTCACATTAAGCAAACATATGGGTCTGTATTGCTGAATTTTAATTGCTTCTCTACACTTCGGTAATAAAATAATAGTACCAAAGTTGAGGTTATAAAGAGGTAAATCTCGTTTATGAAACTCTGTAAAAAGGGCCATTAAATCGCCTTTTATTGTGTCCCAGAAGGCCTGATAGAATTCTGCCAGGAAACCATCTGATCCTGGAGCCTTATTATGTTCCATCTGGAAAATAGCCTCTCTAACCTCTTCTTCAGTGAATTCTGATGTTAGGATTTCATTTTCTACATCTGTTACTTTGAGAATGTCATCAATTTGAGTCTCATCTAGATGGAAATCATTGTTCTCTGATGGACCAAATAGCCCTTTATAATAAGTGGTGATATACTTTTTTAATTCATCATCTCCACTGATTATATGATCCCCATCTTATAGCTGGTATATACGTGTTTTCCTATGTTTTCCATTGGCTACCAGTTGGAAATATTTGGTGTTTGAGTCACCTTCTAGTAACTCCTTAACCTTTGCCCGCTGGTACCATTTAATTTCTTCCTCCCTAGGAAGTTCTGCTAGCCTATTTTTTAGACAATACTTAAGGTCGACATCCTGAGGCGACAATAGTATAATTTCAGCCTTTTTGTCGAGTTCATCAAGTTTGTCTAGAATCTTTTTCTTTTCTTTTTTATACGATCCACTTGTGTGTTTTGCCCAGCCTCGAAGATGTTGGCGAACTCTTCTCATTTTAGACTGCCATGTTTTCACAGGAGTAGCAGCCGATTCCACACTTTCCCATATTTCTTTTACCATGTCCATGAAACCATCACGAAGTAACCAACCCAATTCAAATTTGAACTGATGTTGATTATAGTTCGAAGATGAATCACCAGAACTAAGTAATAGGGGAGTGTGATCAGAAATATCCCGAGTGAGCGCTATTACAGTGGACAATGGATATTTTTGTTCCTACTCAGTTGACATTAAGATTCTATCTAATTTTTCATAAGTTGGTATAGCATTAAAAAGAAAGGGCCAACGATGATCATAATTATTGTTACTTTTTTCACTGGGACTCCTCGTAAGCAAACTGAAACGAAGTCAACAGCAGGGAAGCAAAGCCTATCACTAAACTGTGGTCACTTGTTTTTCACGAAAATCTCCATGGCTGTAGACTCCAAAGCTCAAGATGCAACCAAAATATTATCCCGTTCCATCTTTTACATAATTGATCCAGTGTGGCCCTAAAAGGAATCTCATTTCTGCTTTCTGTTCAACCATATACCCAACAAACAGGACTTACACCCATTAAAATTATATTTTTTTGCCCTCTCTACCCATTGTAGCCAGAACCCAACATTATTTGGTTTATAAAGGCCCAAGGTGGAATGTATGATCCTCCAAATTACCCTATTTAAATGACACTCAGAAGAGAAGATGTTTAATAGTTTTATTGCTATTTTTTTTTTGCGAATCACACAGTACAAACGTAGACACTCACATACACGCACGCACACTTGCCTCTACAAACATACGCACGCAACCCTACCCCTATGAGCACCTCCGAAAGACTGGGCCGGCAAATCCTCTAAATTCACGAAGTCACCGCAGGCGCCTCGCTATCGACGGACACGTCGCCTACCACTGAAAGAATAGAACCGGTTAAATCCTGGAATAAATCCAGAAAAATGCGAGCACCAATGCCGAGTCGAGGACTCGAACCCTGGTGGGTTGGTTCCACCACATGGAACCCTGCCAGCTACTCCCTCCGTCCCAAAATAGATGTCATTCTCGCTTCCCAATAAAAACAGCATCTTTGAGCATTAACCAATTATATATAAAATAATATTAATATTTATAGTACATCATTAGTACCATTAGATAGATATTTGAATCTAGTTTTTTAACAAATTTATTAGAGATATAATTATTACATATATTTTTCTACAAATTGAGTCAAAGTTGAGAAAGTAATACGTGCACGCATCCCATAGCGTCATCCTTTTAGGGACGGAGGGAGTAAGCTAGAGCTCAGTTCGCAGTTTCATTGATATTAAAATAACAACAATGTATACTTCCATGCCTGTTTGGTTTAACCAAGTTTTCCTTTGTTAGGATTAAACCCCAATGAAGCAGAAAAATAAAAAAATTACCTTAAGGGGTACTCCATCCGTCCCAAATTGTAAGTCGTTTGACTTTTTGACCCCAAACTTTGATCACTTGCCTTATTCAATTTTTTTTTGCAAAATATCATATTTTTTGTTATGGCTAGCTTTAGTAATAAAAGAATTTTAAGAATAACTTAAATTTGACTACATTTACACAAATGTTTTGAATAAGACGAGTGGTCAAAGTTAAAGTAAAAAAGGTCAAACGACTTACAATTTGGGACGAAGAGAATACTTTTTATTTTCATATCTATTTATTTATGGGCAAAATCTTTTCGCTCGGCCTATGTACATATAATGCAACGAGAAGAATCGGCTTCTTTGAGCTGTGATTAGTCACCTCTTCTAAAAGTCATCTTGTTAGCTAGCATAGCTAATGTGCGAGTTGTGATTAGTCGCCTCTTCTAATGTTCGTCTTGTTAACTAGCGTAGCTAATGTGTGACATCTAGTTTGCCTCCTCGGAAGTCGGTCCAATCCCCATGGCAAATAGGTAAAATCTTAGAAGATGTTGAATTCTAAAAGCTGGCACGTAAGCTTTGGGCCCAGATAGGATTATGGGACGATGGGTACTGCATATAATTTTGTTTAACGATCACAAACTCAGCGTATTTAATTTTGTGATCCTTTCAATATGCTACAGGATTACGCGTCACCCAACTTTGGTACATAGCTTATATATGTAACTTCTGTCTGAAATATGATTTTAAGATAACTTTGAGGATATATACAACTTATACACGTAACCACGGGCAGGCCCAGGTCTAGGGCCACCAACGCCATGGCCCTAGTCTTGGTGCAGTAAACTCTACTAGAGGTCCTATAAATCGACAAAAACTAAAGGCATGTTCATCATGCTAAATTTGGCCCTATTCTTGGACTGAAACTGGGCCCCGCTCCTGTGCGTAACTTATACATACAACTGGATATACTTTTATATCACAACTTTTAGATTTTGCGGGTATATGTCACAACTCTTATCACTGACATAGATTAAAAGAATAACATTTTCCTCCCAAATTTTAGAGTATAAGCTAAACACATGAATATTAATAAATAGGAAAAAAAGAGAGAAGAAAAAAAAAACAGAAGGAGCCCGCCCCAGGACCGCGCTCCCTCACGTCGCGCACTCGCGCACCTGAGGCGGTCACCAGCAAACTCAGCTTTCCGCCTTTCAGTGACCTTGTCGTTCATGCAATGATGCGTTACGCGGAATTGACCAATTCAGATTTCAGAATTAATGACAACGTTTACTTGGACTTTACCTGCTGAATCTTATCATGTACGTAGATGCAGCAACGACTTCTAACCCGCATAATGTTTTTCAATGAGGTTGCTTTCTCAGTCCAAGCACGTTTCATACTCAACCTGAGCTTATAAGCCGATGCTGCCCTATTTCTCCTCATCCCATTTCGTTCCTCGCTAGCCATGGCCACAAGGCAAAGCTCGACCGCGCCATCGTTCTTCAACTTCCTAAAGGAAGGCCTGCTCCTCCCAACCCACAATCCGAGGCTCTTTGCGGCAGTCCTCGCAATCATTGTAGCCTCGACCTCGCTGCTCCTTCTCGGCAACGACCTCGCCATCCAGCCCCTCGTCGAACAGATTCGCATCGACACCAATTTGCTCAACAGCACCGATCCCAGTAGCCCGGAGTTCCTTCACCTCCTCAAAGAGATTCAGGATGACACCCGGGCTATCTTCATCACCGGCGGTGTCTATCTCCTTATTGCCATCGTCATCGGATCTTTCATCCGCATCGTCGTCCTCTTCGCTGCGGTTACCACATACTCCGGTGAGCTCCACACCTTCGCATCGCTCCTCGGCAAAGTCAAGGCTCAGCTCAAAGGGCCCTTACTTACCCTCGGCTTCACCTCCGTGCTGGAGATAACCTATATCGCGTTTATCGCTGGCATGGTTGGGATCCTCGCCTTTCTCACGATCATGATCAAGCAACACCGCACCATAATGTTATTCGTAGACTTGTTACTCGTCACGGTCGCTTCCATCTTCCTCGTATACTTCTCCATCATATGCTCCCTGAGCATCGTCGTGGCTGTCGCCGAGCCTGGTTGCCATGGCGCTGGTGCTGTTGGTCAGGCATGGCGTCTGATGAAGGGGAAACGCAGGCGGGCCATGCTTTTAATTTCGGTGCCTGCAGTGCTTGCCGCTGCTTTATCGCCTGTCCACACTCTGGCCAAGACGTGCGCTGTTGGTAATATTGCGTCAGGGTTGCTCCTAGGGTTTCTCTACACCATCCTGATGGGTGCCGTGGAGTTGTTTGCCACCTGCGCCATGACTGCGTTTTACTATGAGTGCAAGGGGAGCCCCGAGGCATTGGGGACAAAGTACACCAAGGTGTCTACCGAAGACCAAGTAAATGTTTGATTATTAGGCCTTACTAGTTGGAGAAGTTGAGGAAAGTTGGAGGTGTGAATAGTGCATTGGTAAGTGTGTCTGTGAGAGAAGATGTGACTCGATGTGACTAGAGTGTTGGCGAAAGTTGGCGAACTAAATAAGGCCTTAGTTTCTCTAGCTTCTCTCCATGGTGTATAGAACCTGTTAGGTCCTATTTTGTTCGCAAAGTTTACAATTTTTTCTTTTTTGCAAAATAGTGCATTGGGAAACATGCCCCTTTGTCTTGTGTCACATTTCCAATTGCACTATTTTGCAAAAAAAAAGGGCCTTAATATCAAAGTTATTACTTAACTGTATATACTTATATGTAAGTAATACTCTTTTCTCGTTGGCCATTTCATTTGAGAATATATGTATGTACTATATATATGTATGTGCATGATACAAGCTAGAAAAGTGTGCCTTTTTCTTTCCAAGGAAAAGAAGTCATTAATATACAACAGAACGAATTATACGAGATAATTAACAATACAATAGAGACCATTCGACTCCTGCCGATATATTAAAGAACTCAGTGATCACGAAAATTCCACTGTATTTTACGGTTCTGGTTATATTATATTATTAGTATATGCAGCCAAGGTCATGCTATTCGTTAGTCAGCGTGTAGACTAATCAGTAGATCCGTATTCCACACGCTACAACTTAGACTTAGGCCTTGTTTAGATCGCCAACTTTCGCCAACTTATTTTGCCAACTTGTCACGTCGAATGTTTGGACACTAATTAGGAATATTAAACATAGTTATAAAAATAAACTAATTACATAGATGGACTCCACATCGTGAGACGAATCTATTAAGCCTAATTAATTCGTCATTAGACACTGTCGTGCTACAGTAACCCGTCATTAAAAATGCGCTAATGACGGCACATATTAGGCTTAATAGATTCGTCTTACGATGTAGAGTCCATCTGTGTAATTAGTTTTATAATTAGTCTATATTTAGTACTCCTAATTAGTGTCAAAAAGATGGATGTGATATTTCGCCAACTTTCACCAACTTTACCCTACCTATCTAAACAAGCCCAGTTTGGCCCAATGCGAAATATCTATAACCACTCGGCTATATATCAGACTTGCCATACCAATCAGGCTTTCCAAGTCAACTTATTAGATCGAGTCATCGTGAGAACGATGACCGTGACATCCACACTAATTCACCCCAATAGGGCAGTAAAACCACAAACTGTACGCACCGCGCCGAGCCCCACTTGTATATCTGTCCACCAGTTGTCCAAATCGCATCTTGATTGAGCCTCATCTATCACGACTCATGGCCACCAAACGAAGCTCGTCGGGCCTCGTTTTAGTTCAGTCAACTAGCTAGTTTGCTATAGCAACTATAAACCGAAGGCTTAGGCTCTGATTCCCTGCGTTTAGACAGATTCCATGAGAAACACACCTACAACCGCGGGAGAGAGCATCAGCTATAGTAGGCGGGGAAGGAATCTTGCCACGCGTTGCGCAGAGAAATTTTGATATTTGACATCAGATTCGTAGGCCTTTCAAAACATAACACTTAATTTGCAAGACTTCAGAAATTTAATCCTGTGCACGCGAATTCTTTAGATTCAGGGGATTTTGCCTCTTTTCTTTTTCATTTTCATTTTCTAAAGCTGGTGAATGGGCAATTATGCCCTTTACCCTTGGGCCCACGTGTCAGGTCTTTCTTCTCCCCATCGTTTCTTACGAGAAATTTTGATATTTGACACTAATTCGAGCGCCTTTCAAAACATAACTCTCAATTAGTAAGCCTTTAGAAATTTAACCCTGTAGGTGCGAATTCTTTTGATTTGGGGGATTTTCGCCCACTTTATCTATTTCGTGAATTTTCTATTTCTTTTTTCTCTCCAAAACACCTGAATTCCATTGGGGCCCACATGTCAGGCTCTTCCCCTACCTCCAGCCGCACGGAGACCAGACCACCGCACATCAACATCCTCCTGCTACTGCTACTGCTACTGCCACACCCGCAAGGACCGGTTACTCATCTTTAAAGAACGGTGGCCTGGACCACTGGCTAAAGTGCTCCACGAGCAGCAAGCGGTGAAGACTAGTCCCCTGCCCATTGACCAAGATGCGAGCAGCAGAGCAGCGCCCTCTGGCTGCCGGCTCATGCATTGCAGGACGCGGCAAGCTGGCAGGACCTAGGCGACCTCACTGACATGGAACCGAACACATCAATCTGGATCTCAAGCCCCTTGCGTGTCCCCGAGCCGCATCCAGCCAGAGATCAGTAGGGTCCACGAGCGGCAGGGCCGTGGCGTCGCCGCCGTTCTGTCGTGGCTGGCGCGCCGCACCTTCAACTCGTCCACTAGAACCCCCTGCCGGCGCAGCAATTGATCTAGTTGCTCCTCGGTGTGCACGACTTGACGACAGAGAGAGAAAGAAGGGGACGGGGAGGAGATGAGGTAGGGAAAGAGCCTGACAAAGTCAGGTGGTTTAGACAGCAAAAGGGAAAACAAAATTCACGAAATTCAGAAGAATTCGCACGCACAGGGTTAAATTTCTAAAGGCCTGCGAATTGAAGGTTACATTTCAAAAGGCGTTCGAATTCAGTGTCAAATATCAAAATTTCTAGTTTCTCACTGGAGAGCCAGTCCCCGTTGTATGGGTGAGCCCTTGAGGGCGGCGGCAGCACAGGTGCTTGGCACGAGGACAAGAGGATGAGGCTGCCCCACGTGAAGATGAGCATCTCCTCCAGCATCTCCGATGAAATCTCATCAGAAAAAAACTAGAGATCGAGATTCTGTGACGGATCAATGAGAAGAAGGGGATCCGGCTAATTCTATTTTTAGGATGTGCTCAATTATCTTTGATTCAACATGAATCGGAAGGGGAAATTGAAAACCCATGACAGATGGGCAACCGATCGAAACTAGATTTACCATTGGGTGCTTCTTCTGACGGTCATGGGATGAGAAGTGCCAGTACGAGCTCATCACGGATTCTCCAGATCCAGACCACGAGGAGTAGGAGGCCAAGGTCAAGGGTGGCAGCGGCGAACCGGAGGCTGCGATGGTTGCTGGGATGGTGGCAAAGTGGTGGACAGGGGAGGCGATGGCGAGCTGTCCCATGCGGCTGGAGGCAGAGGAACAGCCTGACATGTGGGGCCTAACAGAAGGGAGAGAGACAAAGGGTAAAACCGTCCGTTCACATGGTTTAGATGGGAAAAACAAAAACGAAAATCACGAAATAGAGAAAATGGGTGAAAATTCCCCAAATCTAAAGAATTCGTCTGTACAGGGTTAAATTTCTAAAGATTTACGAATTGAGGGTTATATTTTAAAAGACCTACGAATCTGATGTCAAATATCAAAATTTCTCTGTTGCGCAGGCCTTTTAGACGCGCCAGCCTACAACCTCTGCCCTGACAAAGTGACGAGTGACTACCGCGCATAGCATAGCGTTGCCATCACCGTTAGACTGTGTCTTGTTGGAGGGGAGAAAAAATATTTTTTTTTTAGAAAACGTGTTATGTGAGGGTGATGAATAGGAAAACCTCCTAGCAAGTATGTTACATGAGAGGGGTGAATAGAGGGGTGAATAGGAAGTAAAAAAATACGTTTTGAGCACTACATACGTGCCTCAGTGACTACACAAGGCGTACAGGTACACGTTCCCAGCGTACCGCGTACAGCTGAGCGCAAGGCTCGACGAATACTGCTCCGACTGTAGCAGCAGGAAATTGTAGGCAGCTGTATCCGCACCTCAGCTGCACGAGCACGTACGACGTGTTTGCTGTGATCGATGTGTGCCGGCCGGGTGCTGTCACTCACCTGTGCTGACTGCCCGGCTCTCCTGTGTCTCTCTGGCTCGCTGCATTCGCTGCGCCTGCGTACGCGCGTCACGTACGAGTGCTACATGCTACGGGCTTGAGGCAGGCTAAAGAACACCGGTCAGAAAGAGCCTACGGTACGTGCAGTTTATGCATGCTTTTCTTGTTGGCGATTTGCTGCTGATGAGAGGTCACGATTCAATAGGTGATTAAAGTAAGCGTGCCTGTATTTGTGTAAGTCTTTCCCTAACCCTCCATATAGGATAGTTTCTATAGTATTAATTAAGCTGCCACATATGATAGTTTGCTTATGTGTCATTATAATAAATAAGAGAGAGTGAGAGAGTGAGAAAAGGAAGAAACTGGGTCTTGCATGAGACCCAGTATCTACACGAGAAGTCGAGAACATATGCAAGAGATACTACCAAACTATGCATTAAGAGAGTATGGTGTTTTCATAATAAATGATAAACAAATATAATTAGTGGAGAGAATAGAGAGTGGATTTATTAGGGGCCCACGCTAAGAAACCATGGTCGCAGAGTATAGTGTCTATGATGGTGTGTTGATGATATGGCAACATAGACAATTAGAACACCATGGGTTGACGACGCCTTAGTAGGTAAACGACAATGTGTCAGGCCTTGCCCAACGGCAAGAGCCAGCAGCCAGCTCAAAGGAACTCGGCGCAGTGGCAGCAGGTGCTTCGGCGACTGTGCATGTGAGAGAGTTTGGCCTCGGGTCTTGAGCGAGCTAGCGCGATGGGAAGAGCTAGCGCAGGAATCTGGTCACTGTTTATGGAATAAAAAAACCTAAGAGCTAGCTCAAAGCTGCCCGTTGGAGGAGGCCTCATGGCCGAAGCACTAAAGTACGTACTAGTTTCGTGAGGTGTGACATACATGTATTGTGATGGACATCATCACTCCTGCAAGTGTTCCGTTCCTCCTGCATGAATATAGTGCTGCCCTCTTTTTTTTTTTTTTTTTACCATAGGCATGAATATTACATGTTTTGTGATGCTAGCATCTCTTCTGCATGTGTTCCGTTCCACCTGCATGAATATAGTGTCGTCCACTTTTTCATTCTTACCACAAGCATGAACATATGTCGTCCTCGATGTGTAGGTGATTTAAAAAAAATCGGCATATGTCTCTGCAATCTGCCGGTAAGCTACCTCTCGCCGTGTTCCGAGCCGTCGCACGCGGTGGAATCAGAATAAGAGTGCTAAATAGGGTTGGACGAGAACCTGGAAGCTCGTTAGCTCATTTAGTTCGTCACCTGCTCGGTTCGTTCCATTTTCCAAACAAGTCGAGCTAACGTTTTAGCTCGCTATTATAACGAGCGAGTTCGAGCCGCTCTTGAGCCAGCTCGCGAACTGATCGAGCCGGCCCAGCAGACAATATACTACGGCCGACGGCCCAACAAAACCCAAAAAAACCCTAACCAGCTAACTCCACCCCCACTCAGCCTTCACGCAGCTCATCTCGGCTTCTCCTACGCGCCGTGCCGCACCACTGCCACAGGCCGCCGCCGTCCTGCTCCGCTGCTCCCTCCTGTTCGTCCCCTACCTCTCTCGGTGGCTCAGTTCCCCACTCCTCTGCAGCTCTTCTTCCACGTATCCCGTCTGCCCACGCCGCAGCAGTTGCTCCACGGCGCCGCCACAGTCCACCTGTCCCTCCCGAGCCTCCCCAGCTGCAGATCAGCGGTAGCCGAGCACCGTATGCGCCAGGCCGACCAAGTCTTTGAGGAATCAACTACAACACGTGCACACGACGAGGCATCCTGGAGCTAGGGTCATTCTTGACTTTTCTTTTGCTATTTTGTTTTGGTGCACAACGCAAACAGTTCGCATCGATGCTTTCTCTCGAATCTTCTCTTTTGACGTTCTTGCTGTTTCCTGATTCTCTTACTCTTATTTGAGGATTTAGCTCAAACTATATTGTATTCTAGAGGTCGGTCGATTCTTTGTGGAGGATTGGGCTTTGATATATGAAATTATACATTGGATTCCAGAAGGGATGAGCATTTGTTATTCCTGACATGTCCGATTTAATGCTTTCCTGCATTGCCTCGCGAGCCGAGCCGAGCCAATCTAGCTTTCATGCTCGGTACGTTAACGAGCCGAGCTCAACTCGGCTTACTCGTTATCCACCCCTAGTGCTAAATAAAAATAAAATACAAGAAGTCATGAGTGATTGGCTATCGTGCTAGCTCACCTGAAAGCATAGGCGGAGCCACCCATACAGCAGGGTGGGGCAGCTGCCCCAGCTACCCACCGAGCTGCAAGGAGCCACCACCGAACTCATCCATGGAGATCTAGGCAACGGGAGCGGGTCATGGCGATCTAGGCAACGGGAGCGGGGAGTAGGAAGCTCGGAGCTAGGTGTAGCGGACCTGGTATGGATGCTTTCTGTACCTTGACTCCCGTCCAGATGCCCCAACTATTAGCCGGTTACCAGCGTTTGCCAATCGCCATGGCTGCTGAATCTGGTGAGACTCGATTCCCAGGAGGAAGAAGATGAAATTCCTGGGCTGGGCTTAGTGAGCCGTTGTTTTATTTGGGCTTTCGTTTGGGCCGTGTGGTTAGTGCAGCCCATCTGTATAGTCTTGCTCGTGATTGATTAACGGTTGATTAATTTGGTTAGTTTCGGAAGCACGGTAAAAGCTAAAAAGTAATTATGTAAAGAAAAAAGGAAAGGCAAAGCCAATGGCAAACATGAGCACTATATATTGCAATTTGAGTTCAATTACATGGCAAATATGACCAAACAATATTGGCATCTTATGTTCTTATATGCTTTTGTGGATTTGTGGCAGTGAATATTAGAGAACCTTTTAGTTTGGTGGTACAGTTGAAACATTTTAGATGTTTTTAGCAGAAGATGACGAATTGGTTTTTGAGAATCGGTTTTTTTACATCATTATATTTATTTATGTTTGTGTAAGTCCGCCCCATCTAAAATTCTCGGCTAGCCGGCACTGCCTGAAAGTCACTTTAGCTGTAATAATAAGTACTACATGGGTCTCCGGCTAGATGGTGGCTGTCACGAATCACAGTATTTGGATGATCGATGTTACATGCAGATGTTTTCGTTTTTTCACACACGATGGGTGGCACTAGCTAGTCTTACTTCTGCATGTTTCGTTAAACGTTAGGACGACGGTAATACAAGGTACTGGAGTAATATATATTTACTCCAGAATCGAAGTGTGTGTTCTTCATCTCCAACATATCCCTGAAAGTCACCGAAGCATTTGATCAATCACTTTAACATTTTCGTTGCAAATCAAGCACCCCAAGCCAAAAGAAGAAACAAGCATCTATCTGGGTTAAGGTCAAACGAGAAACGGCCGGCTAGCCGGCGCCCAGCGGCAGGACGGACTGCTGCCACGGTGTAAGTGTGACGTGTCGAGCAGGGCAGAGGAGAGATATGACGCGTACGTACGTGCGCTGCGTACGTAGTATTCTCCCTCTTATCCAAGACCGGTTGCATGCATGTACGTGTCTGGCCTCTGACGATATATCAGACGGCCTGATGCGACGATATGTACGTCAGGCTCCGGGCCCAAAATGGCCCTCCCGCCCGCACTCGGGCCACAACTAGTAACGCATCAACTACACTTAAATAGGGACGAGGGACTACAGACAACGTAATCTAATTGCAGCGTGTTTAATTAGCAAACTTTACAGAAGGTTTTTATTGGGCGGTGTTGCATTGATTTTTAGGCACGTGTGACATTTTTTTTTATATTTTGGAGTTTTGCAAAGGAGGGTTTCGTCATATTTTGTAGAAAGGATGAAAAACCATGAAAAGTTTTGGCAAACTTTGCGAACCAAATATAGAAACCATGCCGATCAAGCTTTCTCATATTTGACCAACATTATATAAATAATATTATTATCTATAGTTTTAAATAATTTAATTATATAGTATATTATATAACAAATTTAATAACATTTATTTGGCATCACGATCGTTAATTTTTATATAGAATTAGTTAAAATTGAAGTTGTTATATTTCTCGGAAAATCATAATTGAATTCTTTTCATGACGAAAGAAGTATATTCCTTTTAGAAAGAAAAATATATTTTAATATTCCAGCCTCTGTATCGAGTAATGCATATATCTATTCATTATTATAGAAAGTTCAACTCCCAAAAGCTCACACATCATCGAAGTACCCAAAGTAAAGCCATAGAGCTAAAGGACCAATTATATTACTAAAAGACCAGCCATTATTGGTAAAAATATCCATAATTGTGGTCTCAAGCACACGACAGCCCCACGATGTATGAGGTCTTTCCTCCTCCTTCTACAACAGAGCCCAGTAATGTATCCAGTGAGTTCCTCTAAAGATCACCTGCATGGGAGTAACACCTTGTGTATTGTTAAAAACCACATCATTTCTACTAAGCCAAATTGCCCAGCATAAGGAAGAAATTCCAACAAGAATTTAATACATAAGCTTCTTATCTACCCCACTTAGCCAATCATAAAAAATATGATGAACATCACGAGAAGGGGTAATACTAAAGGGGACATATCTGGTGGAAACCAAACTCCCGTGTATACTACGGAAACTTCAATCTGGGCCACACGATGTTGATCCAACGGTGCCTTCAGGGAAGGTGAGAGGGGTGATTCGCAAAGTGAAGGAGGTGGGAGGGGTGATTTGCAAAGATACTTTTATAAATCACCCCTCACACCTCATCTGAGCACACCCTTGGATCAAAATTGTGTGGCTCAAATTAAAGTTTTCATAGTTTTTACAGAGAGGTTGGTTTCCATGGGATATGTTGCCAATACTAAAGGGGACATATCTGATGGAAATCAAACTCCTGCGTAAACTATGGATACTTCAATCTGGGCCACACAATGTCGATCCAAGGGTGTCTTCGGGAAGGTGAGAGGGGTGATTCGCAAAGTCAAGGAGGTGGGAGGGGTGATTTGCAAAGATACTTTTATAAATCACCCCTCTCACCTCATCTGATCACGCCCTTGGATCAAATCATGTGGCTCAGATTAAAGTTTCCATAGTTTTCACGGAGAGGTTGATTTGCATAGGATACGTTGCCAATACTAAAAGAAACATGTACAAGTCTCCAAATAATTCTAGCAATATGACAATAAAAGAAAAGGTGTTGATTCATCAAGATTACAAGAACAACATTTTAGACTTCCCTTCTAGTGTTGTTTTGGTAGATTATCCTTGGTTAGAACTATTCAAGTAAGTACCAGATAAAATCTTTATTTTAAGGGGCAATTTGAGCGTCCAAATAATATGGTTGTGCGGTATGATTTTGGGAGCGGCTAACGTTCTATACATAGAGCGAACCTAAAACTTCCCATTCTGTTGCATGGTCCAAATAAAAGTGTCTTTTTGATGTGTTAGTTGGACTTCCATAACTTTCATTGCTAGCTCCTGCCAAGCATTCAAGTTATTTCCAACCAAAGATCTTCTAAAAGCCACATTTAAAGGATTTGATCTCAAAACAGTCGCAATTGTGGTGCTTTTCTTTCTAACTATGTTATAAAGAGGAGGGTATAAGTCATTGAAAGTTGTATTTCCTAACCAAACATCTTCCCAAAATATTACTTGAGTTCCATCACCAAGCTTAAATTTTCCTAATATCAAGAATTCTTGTTTAACCTTTATCAGGCCAGACTAGAAATGAGAATCACCGGGCATGCGTTCCACTTGAGTGGTGGTTTTTTTTTGTTTCAATTATAAGCTTGAAAGGCCACTTACTAAGCATACACTTATTCTGTAGATCGAGGTCTAGTATACTCAACCTACCTTGGTCTTTTGGTGTACAGAGGATACTTCATTTTGCCAATCTATACTTCCTTTCATGACCATTACCCTACCAAAAGAATCTAGATCGATAATAATCTAGTCTCTTTAGCAGCTCACGAGGGATCTCAAAAAAAGATAGCATAAAAATAGAAAGATCTCTTTAGCCATGTTTATTACTGAGTACATTTATGACTATAAAAGTATATCTATGTCTTAAATGTGTACTTTAGGTTGTCAATTTTTTTTTAAAACGCTTTACTATCTTGAATAGGGAAAGCCTAGGCCCCCCATTATTCACGGCAGCTAGGGGCACGATTGGTTTCCTGTTTGCATCCTGGCTCGCATCCAGCGACTAGGTTCAGGTGGGACAGGCTGTATGCATGCTCGACATCTTTGTTGGCTAAACAAACACATACTGAATAAACGCGTCATGTGATTTGTTGTGCTCTATCTGGCACACAACTCTCTGTTACATGCAACCTCGCGCCCTGCATGGGTTAGGCTGCCTAGAAACGCGATTTATTTTCTTTTCTCGGGAGCACAGGCTCGCCATTGTTGCGCACCACTGACCAGTCCCAAGCCTATGTCCAGGCAATGAAACGGCCAGAAACTGCATCTCGCGGCCAGGCTAGCCCATATGCAACGAACCAAACACATCCTATATCTCTCCTTGGATGCGACAATAATGGAGATGTGACACTGATGGCGGCTGTCCACTGATAGAAAAGGGACTTCCCACTCCTACCATTTATTTTTCGGGTGTCTTTGGACCCGGGCTAAAGCCTTCTTAGTCCTACGTCAAAAAACAACTGGGACCAAAGGCTGACAGTCAATTAGTTGTTCGTTGGAAACCTTATCAACCGAGACTAAAGGTTCCCAAGAAGGGATCACAACACTCTATGAGGGGGTGAATTAGTTGTTCTAAAAACTAAGGCTCATATTGCACATATAAAAATCTATAAAAATTTCTATCTAAATAATGTGCTCTAGGTTTTTTTCTATATGTTGCTATCTCTACTGCTGAAAGTTTACACCCTTGGTCCAATCCCATACCATCATGGCAAGTCCAGGAAAGATAAATGCGGAATTGCATAAAACATGGAAGGTAAAGAGGAGAAAATGCAAACTCCTGGCACACAAATTTTTACCGACTTACTAGAAAGCTCGTGGGATTCCCATTAGTCATCGTTATTAGAGCGTGCAAGGACCAAGCTCCCCGGTCAAGTAACTCAGTGGATGGTCACGGGGCTTCCCGCATGCAAGTGGGTCCCTCTCACCCTCCCGAATGTCACCCATCATTTTTACTATGGTAGAGTTTTGGCCAACTAGCTAATGGCCACTCCCCCTCACAAGCATCGGCGGTCACTCCACAAACTCGGTTGCAGGGTCTTGTAAGACTATAAGCCCTAGATTTACAACTCTTTGTGTGCCAATGGGTTTAAACTAGCACTAATCACTTTTCCTAATCCACTTGATCGTCTTTCAATTAGCTTTTGTAGATTGAGTGTGTGAAACACTTAGCAAAACTTCCTTGGGTAGTTGAGCTCAAGCGCACTTGAAATGCCCTTGTGCGTGGCTTTTATAGCCCCAACCAATCGAACTAGTCATTGCAACTTTCTAGGTACCACTAACTGATTCCGTGTACTGAGGAGGGGTACCACCGAATGAGTCAGTGGTGCCATAGTCTCTAACTCCTTAGCCCTCCATGCACATACTGGTTCAGTGTCATCTCCCCTGTATCGCCATCCCTATCGCCGAATGAATCATTGGTTGCTACACAGAAAGGTCTTCATCACCGCCTTCTCAGGTCTTCTTAATGCTACTATCGAGTGGATTGGTGCCCTTCAAATTCATACATGTTTCAACGTTCCTGTCATAATATCCAATTGATTTGATGCTAGCTTCATACACCATGGAATGGATCCGTACATTTGTCCCCCCGCAATCTTTATGCTACCATCGACTGATTCGCGGTATACTTTGGTGGATACGTAAGTGGCTTTATTCTACGCAGAGTTGTAATACAATGCAAAGTTGCTCCACAATTGCTATAAATTATTCCCTGGCCTGATGTTATGTTCCGAATGTCTGTATGTCCCAACCAATCTCATTGTCAATAATTACCAACGATTAATTTAGGACTAGATCACTGGAGCAAAGTGGATTTCAACAACTTTTTGTGAATTTGCTGCAAAATTCGACCCCCGCAGCTAAGCCTTAGCTGCTATTTCTAGCTTTGCTGCTACTCCCCTGGTATTATATTCAGATAATTGTCGTTTCAGATAACGACGTGGTCACCAACACGTACAAATTATTAATAATAATAGTATGGAATATAGATCTAGTAATAGCAAATAATGCGTACTACATTGAAAATATAGTTGAAGACAAATTTAGCCGCACTATATATGGTCAAAAGTTATTCGAAACATTCAGAGTGAAGCTGGTGCCCGGTCAAAATTGAGACGTGTCGGCTACTGCCGACATCCCAAAAGGACAAATAATTGGAGACTTATGAAAGGAGTATTATATATTGAATCGTGATGGGTTACAATTGTCCTCGCCTTGCCACCAAAGTCATTGTCGCCGCGACACGGCGGCAGCAGCCACACTCCATACCGATCCATGATAGACTTGAGCACTGAAAGCCACCAGTAGTCCAGTAGGGAAGAAGATCCAGAGTTTGGAACATGCTGTATGCATGTACGTCTGTATGTAGAAAGCCAGCAGCAAGGGTAAAGATCGATCCACTCTTCGGTGGTGCTTCACATCGTCATCACACACGTCTTCCACAATGGCCCACAATGCAAGCACGCAACCAGCACCTCATATATAAACCATAGCAACCAGACACATCTGAAGTCCTGAACTACAGACGAGGCAACATGGACACACCACAACAGTCTCACTCCGATCACCTTCCATGGCTGCCCATTTTTCCTCTGATAGCTCTGCTGCTGCTCCTCCTTCTCCACCTGCTTTCTTCCAAGAGGACGAGCGGAGCGCCGGACCGGAGGAGAGCTCCCCCGGGGCCACCGGAGCATCTGCCGGTGCTAGGCAACCTCCTCCAAATCGGCACCCGTCCTCACCGCTACTTCCAGGCCGTCGCTCAAAGGTACGGCCCTGTCGTCGAGGTCCGGCTCGGCCGCGTCCGCACGGTGGTGGTCTCGTCACCGGCGGCCGCCAAGGAGGTCCTCCGCACCAACGACCTCCACTGCTGCAGCCGCCCCAACTCACCAGGTCGATCGATCTCAGGAGATATTTTTTTATAATAATGAAAAATAGTTTCACCATTGTTCAGTCCACAAATTATTACACACAGCACACACCGCTGCAGACATAAAAAAAAAATATATTTAGACATATTAACCTCTACAGTACACTACAGGTCCCAGGATGCTGAGCTACGACTTTCTGGACGTGGCCTTCAGCCCCTACAGCGACTACTGGCGCGAGATGCGCAAGCTCTTCATCCTCGAGCTCCTCAGCATGCGCCGCGTCCAGTCCTTCGCCTACGCCCGCGCCGCCGAGGTCGACCGCCTCGTCTCCTCCCTCTCCTCCTCCTCCGCCGCCACCGGCGCAGCCGTCGACCTCAGCGAGAGGCTCTACGCGCTCTCCGACGGCGTGGTGGGCACGGTGGCGTTCGGCAAGATGTACGGGTCGGACCAGTTCGAGCGCACCAGCTTCCAGCGCGTCATGGACGACACCCTGAGGGTGCTCGGGAGCTTCACGTTCGAGGACTTCTTCCCGGCGTCGCGCGTCGCGAGGCTCGCCGACGTGCTCACCGGCGCCGCTGGCCGGAGACGGCGCATCTTCCGACAGATCGACCGATTCTTTGACTCGGTGATTGAGAAGCACCTCGAGCCTGAGAGGCTCCAGGCTGGGGTGCAGGAGGACATGGTCGACGCGCTGGTGAAGATGTGGAAGGAGCAGGAAAATGACGATTTTGGGTTGACACGTGCCCATATCAAGGGCATCCTCATGGTACGTATAGTTTCAATAAAATCCATTTTTTATTAGTAGCTCCCATAAGATCCATCTTTTGTTAGTAGCTTCAATATAACCATTTTTTTTGGTATTGAAAAAGATTCAGAATTTCTAACCATGGTATGTGCTTGTGCAAATTAAACCAGGATACGTTTTCAGGAGGCATTGACACGTGTGCTGTCACGATGATCTGGATCATGTCGGAGCTCATGAGGAACCCGAGGGTGATGCGGAAGGTGCAAGCCGAGGTCCGCAGTTTGGTGACAGACAAACCAAGAGTGGAGGAAGAGGATGTCAAGAGCCTCAGGTACCTCAAGATGGTGGTGAAGGAAAACTTCAGGCTGCACCCACCGGGGACCCTGCTGATCCCAAGGGAAACCATGCGGAGCTGCGTGATTGGCGGCTACGATGTGCTTCCGGGCACAAGGGTCTTCGTGAACGTTTGGGCCATGGGGAGGGACCCTAGCATTTGGGAGGACCCGGAGGAGTTCAGGCCGGAGAGGTTCGAGGGAAGCCATGTTGACTTTAGAGGCTCGGATTTTGAGCTTATCCCGTTTGGTTCAGGGAGAAGATCATGCCCTGCCATAGCCATGGGTGTCGCTAATGTGGAGCTTGCAATGGCAAACCTGTTGTATTGCTTTGATTGGGAACTTCCACAAGGGATGAAGGAGGAGGACATCGACATGGAAGAAACAGGGCAGCTTGCTTTTAGGAAGAAGGTGCCTCTTTGTCTTGTTCCTAATAAGCACGTATAACTGAGGCCTTTTCCTAAGGTACACCCAAATGTCTATAAAAGGAAAGTTTGATGACATATTACCTCCTACTAGGTAATATGTTTAATGTTTATAATTTATAATTTTAAATCTGAAAAAATCTTATTATTAGATCTAACTTTCCGTAACTGCAACATTAAGACTAGTACAAAGGAATATAGACGTGCTGTAATGGAAAAAATATCACGTCTATTTGATAGGTACGTCTATTTTTTTTTCATTATCGCACAAAGGGATATAGACTGGAACCACTGTTTTTTCATTATAGGCATAACATGTCTATTTGATTGAGAAAATAACTTATTATTAGGTCTATTACAAAGGGATTTCTTTTCATTATAGCATGTCTATTTGATTGAGTTTGATTTACCTTTCCTTAACTGCAATATTAAATATGAGAAAATGTATGGTTATTATCCAAATCTACTAAGTTAGGAAGACCAGTTAAGGAAGGTGTTAGATATTATAGGATTTTTTTCCTTTCTCTGTATACATTAATTATTAAAATGTTTCATTTATTTCAAAAATTGATGGCTGAGATTTATTTGAGATATTACCTCTTAGGAGGTGAATGGAGTACCTTAGCATAGCCCATAACTGAGTTGTAAGATGGGAGGATATTTCGTTCAAATAAACTACTTTCATGGTTTTCTTGAGCTAAATGTTTCTCTATCTTTGGACCCTATAAATGAGCAAAATAAAAGCTTGTTTGCGACAGCAATTAAAAGAAAACCTTATGTGTACAAAGCAATTCTTTTCCTAGCTGGTAATGCTACATGTTCTGCCATAATAATCCATGATACCCTAGATATATTAGAAAATAAAAGAGTGACCAAGATACAAATCAAAAGAAGGCCAAAGGAAAAAACCAAGAAGGAAAAAGCTAAGCTAACAGTCGGAGACAGAAAGGGGTTCAGACAGATTAAATGGTGTCGAGGGAATCAAGCCAGGCAGGCACGGCCATGGCAGAGGAGGGGTTGTCCCTATGAGTAACCAAGGAGAATTCAAGCATGAATTTCCTTCGACAGGCTTCAACTGAGGGATGCAAGTTGTTGAACATCGAATCTTTTCTTGTTGTCCAAATGCTCCATGACATTAGAATGATGATTTCCATCAAGAAAGGCCTCTGAATTTTTTTCTCTGATTTGCCTGAAGATTTGTAGAGTCGGTCTTGTAGTGATAACTGATAACTGAGATCCCGATTGATTGCCAACAAGCTTTGGCAAAATTGCATCTTAGGAGAATAGGTGGCTTACAGTTTCTGGTCTTTGAAGAATACATATTTCACAGGTGTAAGAGTCCAGATGCATATTCCTTCCTTCTTCCAAGCAAGTCTCTTGTACTCACCCGTTCTTTGAGGAGCAACCAGAAAAAGACCTTGTGCTTCATTTGACATTTCGATTTCCAGAGCTAGTGAAAGGCAGGATGAGTATTTCGGTGCCCTATGATTGCTTTGTGGGCTTTGGAGGATGAAAAATTACTACTGCCCCATTGAAGTATCGATTGGTCATTCTCTTGTTGCTAATCTGTTGAGGTAGATGTAGGCTAAAGGACATGCACTGTTTCTGTTCTCGCTGCTGTGCTGCAGCTGCTGTTATAGTGAGATGCTAGTCCATCTAGGAGAGTCTGTCAGGATGCCCGTGACGCAGAGTCCCCGTTGAACTAGAAGTAGGAATACCATGCTATGCGCCGCAACAAGATATACATACACTGCCAAATTTCCTGAGGCCTCGTATTCCTGCCATACTAATCAGAGCTGAGTGGACATAAACGAAAGAATAATCCTAATTTTAAAACTAGCACAGGCACACTGCCCATGGAATCATATTCATATATGTCCCTTGCCTATATAGTGCTCTGTATAGCGACCGGCCTATTTGTAAACCTTCAGATGAGTAAAGAGCTATCAACCAAGTGAGGAGTGAAAGTTCTGTACAATTACTGTGCGTCAGTGTTGGAGCTGCAGGTGGGGTTCAATTAATTAATATATATCTTCCTAATCTGATTTGTTGACACTCGCATTTGGCAGCTGATTTAGCATGGTTTGGTTGTTAATAGAACTTTTGAAACTGTGACTTTTTGCACAACTCAGTCGATGAGCTACTGAATAGGAAGCTATGAGATGGTGTTGATATATATGTTACATACTTATCGTTACAGGAGATTTAAACGACAAGACTGATGACCAGGCGTGCATGACTACTCTCCATCTCTTAAAATACGTCAATTTGTTGTTCAGCTATGAGTTTTCCTAAACCATTTTAACTCTCATTTAATTTGTAACCTTGCAACACCTTTTCCTGATCCTAATAATTATAAAAACCAATTATTAAGGCATACTGCTACATTTTTGTAGAAGCAGGGTTACAACGAGAAAGGTCACCTCTCTTCTATTCGCCCATGGCCTGGAAGGACAAGCTATGAAGCCAAGCTGTATGTCCTTGACACAGAGGCCGATACAGAACTAGAACAGCTCCAGTGTACGTGAAAATCGAAGCGCTGATGCTCAAAATCGAACATAGTCGAACAGTGAACATAGTAGTGATCGAACCAAGAGTGTCTGAAGAAAAATCAAATTTCAGATACAAGCCGAACCGTGTGGCTTTGTGTTGATTTAAATACTCCGAGCTGTCCAGTGGTGTATGGAGCAAAATGCTCATGGCAGCTCCAGTGTATCTGGGAAAACGAACCGTGGTTCGATTCCACCGAAGCATGACATAGTGGGTCTCGAACCGTTGCTGTCAGATAAGAAAGCGAACACTCTGTACGGTTCAGCTCGTGGCCGATGCTGGTCTCCTCTCCAAACAAAATAATGTACAGAGCACGAGCTATTGGATCTTTGCTTCTGTCTGGTCACACAAGAGAAGCACCCAACCATTTTTCTCTCATGTGCAGGCCCATAAACCAGTTTTGACGCTGTGGGAGTCGAACGCTAGTTTAATTCGACTTGTGTGCTCAGATCAAATCGAACCAGGACTGGGGCTGCTAGCGCTCGAGCTCCATCTATCCAGCAAAGGATCAATTCATTGTTTATTCCAAAGTGGGTCTCATGGCTCGAACTTAACACGGTGGCTAGCGAACCGTGTGGAATGTCGATTTTGACAGGCCCACACGTTCAGCTGGGTTCAACGCAGCACTGGAGAAGAGCTAGGGCTACACTAAAAACCAGCACTGTCAAATTTCCTAAGCCTCGTATTCCTGCCATGCTGAGCGGACACAGACAGACTAAAAGAATAATCCTACTGTAAAACTAGCACATACACAAGTCATATGGAGGGATATTCGTATATGGAACTTGCCTATTTAGTGCTGTGTAGTCTGTACAGCCAGAGGCGTATTTCTAATCTTCAGATGAATAAATGTAGTTACCAAGTGAGAAGTGAAGGCTCTGTGCAATTATTGTGTGTCAGTGTTAGAGATGCCGATGGGGCTGGCTGAATTAATATCCTCATACTCCGATTGTTGACACTCAAATTAGGTAGTTGATTTTACGAACATGGCTCGGCTGTTAAGCAGAGCACATCTCTGAGGGGAATGACTTATGGACAACTACTTTAATTTCAGCAGGAAAGGTAGTTCATCCTGTCTTCACGGTCAGTGAGCACACGTCAAAGTGTGGGAGGAGTATGCCGTGAGAATGAGACTCTTAACATCCAAATAAACAGGCTATTAATGCACGAACGAAACCACCAGTATTGTTATGATATTAATGCAGGAACAAACCCTCTGAATTTCCTGCATACTGGCTGACGGAGGAAGTATGTGAGTTACCTGTTGTTGGATCCCTTGAGTTCCTTGAGTCAGACCATCAGACCTGACCGAAGGAGAGGAAATGAACCAAACTACCCTGTCCATGCTGCAACTGAAAAATAGATGATCATGTGTCGTGGAGGCCACACTTGCTGCAATGTTTGTCAACGTGAGTAGAGAACTGGCTTGCTCTGTTTGCAGTGGCAAGAGCATTTCTGAGAAGGCGCCGAGGTGGGTGAGCCATCGATGTCTATCTTAGTCCGAAGTAACACTTATCTGAATGATGTGGGCTTTTAGTTCGAGCTGGAACACTAAAATGATATATAATTCATTGTCTTCAGAAGATTTCATTGGCCAACATGATTAGATTATCGAAAACCAAACTTAGAATACCATGGATATAATCATTC
Source organism: Digitaria exilis (assembly GCA_015342445.1). Classification (NCBI taxonomy): domain Eukaryota; kingdom Viridiplantae; phylum Streptophyta; class Magnoliopsida; order Poales; family Poaceae; genus Digitaria; species Digitaria exilis. The sequence goes on along the minus strand of JACEFO010001972.1, from coordinate 4,879,849 downwards.
GCCTATCAAACGTGAAGAGAGGTGACCAGACGTGCAAGCCTACTCTTCATCTCTTAAAATACATCAATTTGTTATTCAGCTATGAGTTTTCCTAAACCATTTTAACTCTCATTTAATTTGTAACAATGAACACCTTTTCCTAATAATTATAAAAACCAATTATTAATTCATACTACTACATTGTTATAGAAGCTGTCCTAAGTCCTTTCCAACCATGATTTCTTTTATTGTTTTTTCAAAAATCATGAGTTTTGCTCATGATGCAGAGTTTCTCTTCTCATTAGCCACAAGGGCCAAAATTGAATTTCATACCTTTACGCATCTTATTTAAGACAAAGATTGTTTTAGCAGGGTTACAACGAGAAAAGTCACCTCTCTTATTCGCCCATGGCCTGGAAGGACAAGCAATGAAGCAAGCTGGCGTAGAAGAGTCTGCCTGGATGTTCATGAGTCAAAGGCCCGTACATAACTAGAATTAAGACCTAGGACTGTTAGAAATCAAATCTCCGTAATGCACACACTCAAGAACACTAGAACATAAGGAAACTAGAACACTGGATATTAGAGAAGGAGCTCTTTCTTTTCATTCACTGGATGTATTTCTTTTCTCATCCTTACAATGGTGAAAGTAACCTCCTATTTAGAGGAGGGTTGGCTGGAATGGGTACAAGATTTATAGTGTTTGAACATTTGAATTCTCCTCCTTCTCATTTAATTGGCCACCATTCAAAGTCCATTGTTCAAATTTGCTCTTGACTTTGATTCATAACCAGGACTACCGTGAAGACCAGCACTGTGAAATTTCCTGAAGCCTCGTATTCCTGAAATGCTGAGCAGACACAAACAAACTAAAAGAATAATTCTAGTGTAAAACTAGCACAGACACAAGGCATATGGAGGCATATTCTTGTATGGCACTTGCCTATATAGTGCTCTGTAATCTGTGCAACCAGAGGCGTATTTCTATTCTTCAGATGAATAAATATAGTTACCAAAGGTAGAAGTGAAGGCTTTGTGCATTTAGTGTGTCAGTGTCGGAGCTGCCGATGGGGCTGAATTAATATCCTCATACTCCAATTGTTGAGACTCAAATTGGGTAGCATTGCTAGGCTGTTAATACAAGCAGAGCACATCTCTGGGGAGAGTGACTTGTGGAAAACTGGTTTAGTTTGGGGCTTTGGGCAGGAAAGTTAGTTCATCCTGTCTTCACCATCGGTGAGCACATGTCAAGTGAGGTAGGAGTACGCCATGAGACTCAGACTTTTATCTTCCAAAGAAACATGCTATTAATGCACGAACGTGTTGTTATGCAAGTGGTGCACCTGAGAAGTCGTTCATAACTATATCAATTTTCTCTTGTCCTGGATGGACACATCACTCATGCATAAATAGATGATGAATATGTACTGTGCCTATCAAATGATAAGAGAGGTGACCAAGACTACTCTCCATCTTTTAAAATAGGGAAAAGTCTGGTTTTCACCCTTCAACTGTTATGAAAGTCCGATTTTCAACCTTCAACTACAAAACCAGATACTGAGGACCATTCAACTATCCAAACCGAGGAAAACTGGCCCTTTGGGTGGTTTTGGATTTTGTAAAAGTAGCAAAAATATTATTTAAATTTTTTAAAAACCATAACTAATTCACTTTAGACCAAAAAATATGAAATCAATGCTAAAAGTTCTCTTAAAATGTAACCAACCTATTGGCACACTATTTAATGTTACTTGGGTGTTATATGTTTATCTTACTAGTGTGTTATTGTTTTCTAGAAACAATTAGCATAAAAATAAATAATATGCAAATAACTTCTAATGGTGCACCAACATATAGTCCATTTTTAGAAAGACAATGGCACCAGATTAATATTTTTATAATTAAAAATAAATTAGTTATGAATTTTTTAATATAAAGTTGTTTTATTAATTTTTGGAAAAATAGAAAACCACCTTTAAAACCACCCAAACGGCCAATTTTGCACGGTTTACATAGTTGGATGGTCTTTAGTATTCGGTTTTATAGTTGTGGGTTGAAAATCAGACTTCTATAATAGTTGGACGATGAAAAATAGACTTTTCGCAAAACTATTACCTCAACTATTAAATGCCAAAATAAATATCATTATTTTTTGAGTAATTCACATCCAGGAGGAGGAGGAGAAGGTCTAGGTGGAGGAGGTGGCCGCTGTGATATATTGGACATGCAACTGATTTTTACGGTTGGGGATGGATTCAATGAAAATTTTACGGTCACAGGACCTCGCCTGAGCTCCGGGAGCCAGGGTGCTGACGACGACCGCAACTTCGCCGGGCGCGGAGCACGAGACATCGTCCATGGCCGCACACGCCCACACCTCATTGTCGCACCCCGATCATGCAGTGCTCCTTGTATTTAATGCTGGAGATATCAATGACCCAAAAAATCAGATGCAGAACCCACGTGCAACCGATTTGTTTTGAAGTAAAACTTGCAACGTAATTACGGTTCCAAGCCTCATCGGAGCTCCCGCCACAGCACCGCCGGCGCGTTGGATTGTATTTAACGCGTAGCGAGCTAAATAGACGCCCTCTCTCTATATATATATTATATAGAGGAAGGATGGAAGAGGGAACTCGCAAAAAGTAGCTCCTAGATAGATTTTGATTTCTGAATCTAGTGATTTCTCTCTGATTGCCATCTTAGTAATTATTAACAACTGTAGTATTATACATATGTAAAACCATGTGCACAAAAGGCCCTTGTAACTGTTCTCGTCTGTAATTTGCATCTTGGATTACAATGATATGATACGTATGTAGAAGTGGAAATAAGCACACACATTTCAGCTTCATACGTATCCGGTACTAAAAGTTGTATACAATAGAAGCCTGTGAGTTATGATCCCGACGAAATTAAAGCAATTAATAATCACCAAACCAGAGTTGAGGATATACTGGAACAAAATCAATCAACGAATCGATCAAGTGGTTTTCCTTTGCTGCAGCCACTTATCAAAGCCGAGATTATTGTTTGCAAACAGTGAGCTGCAGAAAGGGACGGCGAAATAGCCAACTTTGTCCCTACACTATCGCAGCATGCTAGATGAAGGCAGAAGAGGGCATCTCGAGGAAGAAATGGTATAGATCAACCAAAGGTTTCTCCCTATCACGATGTGTTGGAAAACGAGGTGGCCCTAATACCCACTTAGATGAGGACCTACACCTAAGACACACACCAATTCACTCTAGAGTCGGTCAGCTCTTTTAATTTCTAATACTTAGTGCACCAGGTCCTCTGGGCGGTAGAACCGTCTTTTCACTTTCGGTGATCCCTGGTGGCAGAGCCATCCTTCGATAGATCACTTTTATACACTAAACATTTAGAAACTATAAATCTTAACCGGGAGAATAACACTTTACAAACACACTCTTTATTATTAAAACACCAATATTACAAAGGAACACTCACACCTTTCGGTGGCTAGCCTAACATACTCACCCTCACTTCTACCTAACACCACTCTTCTATCATGCTCATGGTGGTATGGCATGGCAAGGGAGGGGGGTTCTATTTATAGGGCAAGGGGATCATAGGCTTGTGAGAAGTGTCCCCCTTCTAGAGAATTCCTAAATATTAACATTTTCTAATTTACTTAATTACTAAATCTAGACTTCTCCATGGTAAATATCTTGTGATCTTGCATTGTGGAGAAGGTTCTAGAAGCTTCGCCTTGCTTCCTTCAACACTCCCCCTTAAGGCAAACTTCTTTTCAGAGTTGTCCTGCAGACCATGCCGAGCGCCTCTCAGAACTTCTCGAACTTTGCTTTGTTGAGACCTTTGGTGAGTATGTCGGCAGCCTGCTCATCTGTCTTGGTAGGCACCATTATGATCTCACCCTCCAGGACCTTTTCTCTTATGTAGTGATAGTGAACTTCTATGTGTTTGGTCCTTGCATGAAAGACTGGATTTTCTGCAATCGAATGGAAGATAGATTGTCACAGAAAATCCTTACTTGGTACTCTGTTGGCTGGCAAAGATCCTCCATCAACTGCTTGAGCCAGGTGTTTTCTTGTGCTGCCATTGCTGCTAATTGATATTCTGCTTCAGTACTTGATAATGCCATAGTTGGTTGTCTCTTACTGCACCATGATATGGCTCCTGATCCAAGACTAAAGAAGTATCCCGAAGTTGATCGTCGTGTGTCATAATCTCCGGCATAGTCGGCACCACAATATCCCATTACCTAGAAATCATTTGTTTTCTTGTATAGGATACCAAAATTGATTGTGCCTTTGGCATACCTGAGGATACGCCTGACTGCATCTAGGTGAGGCTTCTTGGGACTGCTCATGTATCGACTAACCACTCCCACCGGATATGAAATATCAGGACGAGTTAATGTAAGATAGATGAGACTCCCAACCAGTTGTCGGTACATAGTCGCATCTTCTAGATCCTTCCCCTTGTCTCCTTTTAATCTCACATTAGGATCCATAGAAGTAGAAATAGGTTTGCAGTCAAGCATCCCATACCTTTACAAAAGGTCCTTGGCATATTTCTGTTGGCCTAGAAATAGCCCTTCCTTTATGCGCTCCACCTTAAGTCCAAGAAAATGTTTTAGCTCTCCGAGCTCCTTCATTTGAAATCGCACCGAGAGATTTTCTCTTGTCCTTTGTACTTCCTTGGACCAATCTCTAGTTATTATCAAGTCATCAATGTAGACTAGGACTATTACTAGTCTACCTTCATTTACCTTAACAAATAGGCTAGAATCTGATGGTGCGACATTGAAACCACCTTGTACGAGGAACTCACAGATCTTCCCGTACCATGCACGTGGAGCTTGTTTTAATCCATAGAGTGCCTTCTTCAATTTGCAAACATACTCAGGGTGAATCTTGCTCTCAAAGCCCCTTGGTTGCTCCATGTAGATCTCCTTGTCAAGTTCACCACGTAGAAAAGAGTTCTTGACTTCCATTTGCCAAAAGTTCCAAGACTTGCAAGCGGCCAATACTAGCAAGACTCGGACAATTGTAATCTTTTCCACCAGACTGAATGTTTCTCCATAGTCCAACCCATATTGTTGAGAGAAACCCCAAGCAACGAGTCGAGCCTTATACCTCTCAATTGAGCCATCGAGACGAGTCTTCACTTTGTAAACCCATTTGCAAGATTTAGGCTTCACCTCCTTTGGTCTTGGCACTAAATAGCATGTTTAATTCTCATTTAGTGCCTTAATTTCTTCCTCCATCGCCTTACGCCACTCGGGGCCTTTTTCTGCTTCTTCATATGAGGATGGCTCAATAGGTATAGAATCATCAACAACGGCAGTATTAGCATACCTTGGATTAGGATTCCTTTACCTTGTTATCCTCCTTGGCTCTTGAATAGACTTCAGAGCCTCCATTTGTGGCGAGTGAGATTCCTCCGAGGTCATGTGTACACCAGTCTTCCAAGGGCTCTTAGTTTTGCTTGGCGAACCCTCTTTATCTTCATGTGGAGTTGGTGCTTGCTCCTCTTCTTCTTGAACTTCTTCTGGAATCTCCTCAGAATTATGTGAATCCGCCAGCTCGACCTTCTCAGGGGACCACAAAGCCAAAGCTTCATCAAATACCACTTTTCTTGAGGTGTGGCACCTTCCTGTGGTTGGATCGCAGCACCTCCAAACTTTTCGTGCATCATCATAGACAACGAAGATGCATCGAATTGCCTTCTTATCAAACTTACTCCTTAGATGATCTGGCACGAACACATAACAAACACAGCCAAATACTTTGAGATGCCTGACCACTGGCTTTACCTTCCATAGTAGCTCATGAGGTGACTTGAATCCCAGCTTGGGTTGAGGTAGCCTATTTATTACATAGGCTCATGTCCTCATACACTCGGCCTAGAACCTTCCAGGTACATTCTTGGCATGGAGCATACTTCGACAAGTTTCTGCAAGATGGCGATTCTTGCGCTCCGCCACTCCATTTTGTTGTGGAGTATTGGGGCAAGTCAATTGCCTTTTTATCTTGTGCTCCTTAAGATAAACATTGAACTCATTTGATAAATATTCTCTCCCATTGTCCGTACGGAGGCATTGAATTTTCATATTAAGTTCACCTTCAACTTTCTCCTTGAACTCCTTGAATTTTGTGAAAGCCTTAGATTTTTCCTTCATAAAATAAACCCAAATTTACCTGGAGAAGTCATCAATAAAAGTAACCGTGTACCTCATCCCCCCAATACATATTTGCTTAACTGGGCCGAAAACATCCGAGTGTATGAGCTCCAATGGCGTCTTGGACCGATGCTCGGACTCCTTGTATGGCAATTAATGAGCCTTGCCATATTGACAACTGGCATAAACCATGTCTGTTTGGATGTCCACTTGAGGAAGCCCCTTCAATACTTGCCTTTGCATTATCTCCTTTAATTTAGTGTAGCTAACATGCCCAAGACGTGCATGCCAAAGATCACCGGTCTTATTCTGTGGGGGCTATGGATTAGGGGGCCCACTGTCAGTACGCCAGCGAACGACGCGTTAGCAGGAGAAGACCCTGGTAACTTCGGTGACGAACAGGTCGGAGGGTACCGTCTCGCCCGACCCGCCGAGGGCCCGAGGACGCGAGCTCCCCGCTCCGCCCGGCCTTAGCCTGCTTCGGACGACCCGTGGGCCGAAGGGGTCTGGCGCGTCCGTCTCGCCCGACCCCCGACCCTAGGGTCGGACGGGCAGACCCTCGGGAGGAGTTCTGCCAGTCGATGAACACTCACGGCGGAAAAGGGGGAGGACCCTTGAAGACCGTCCCCAGGTCGAACCAGACTTGCAAAGGAGAGGGCGTGCGGCTTACGCTTTCTCCCGACCGACACCCGACATCACCTGCTCGCCTGCCATCTGCAAAAGCTCGTTTTCAGCCCTGCGCCAGGGAAAAGGTGGCTGCATGCGCACTACCGCGCTAGCGGCCAAGAAGGAAGCTACCGCGAAGCTGCCGATGGGAGGGCGAAGGACGCGCGGCGATCAAAAAGGTCGCCAAGACGCACTAGGCCGACAGTGTGTAACCGCCGGGGACGTCCGACCCTGGGCGGGGGTAGATAGGTAAAATAATGTTGTAAAGTAGTCCTCCCCTTGAGCTATAAAAGGGGAGGATGTCCCTGTAGAGGGGGAGGATTCCGATTCCTTTTTCGATCTCTAGAGCACTTAGTCCCCTACACGCACACTTCACACACAAGGCTTGAACCGGCCTTCGTTGTAATCCGCCGCCAGGAGAGCAATACGATCAGGAGATCATTTCACTGGACGCAGGGATCGCTCCTGAACCAGTATAATCCTCTTTGTCTTGCGTCTCTTGAACCATTCTCCACCGAGACGTGCGTGTTCTGTGATCGACACTCGCCGGCGTGAGGTACCCCGTGTGCCACCCGCCGACAGTTGGCGCGCCAGGTAGGGGCCTGCGCACGTCTACGTCTTCTTCGACACCCGGTGCGAGATGGCTGGTCTCGGTGACCATCAGATCAGGTTGGGCGCGACCATTCGCTTTGGCAGCCTCGAGTTCCTCGTGAACGAGATGCCAGGCGCTTACGGCGGCGCGCTCCGCCTCGTCCTCATCGACAACCCCGGCTGCCCGGCCGCCCGCGCAGGACCCGTCCCTTGCAGGGGTTTGGCGGCGCCCGTGGCCGCTTCGAGAAAGGCCATGACGGCCACGAAGGCCGAGAGCGCCGTTTCCTGGAGCTCGATCGAAGTTTCCCGGGTGGGGCGCGAACGAATCGTGCACCACCTTGGCGGTAGCAGTGACCTGACCAAAGCGCCCCACAGGAGGCGTTCGGGTTCGCCCTCGTCACGCGGCCCTAAAGGCCAACTGACCAAGAGGGTCGACGCGAACTCGCGAAGGGGCAGGGCGTTAGCCTTCCCCTTTGGGCTGAAGAACGCATCACAAACTTTCTCCGACTTGGCGCCGGGCCAGGCTTGGAAGTGCCTCGAAAGGCAACAAGCCAAGGTACGTCTGCTAAGGTATGAGGGCATCTTAGGGCGTCACTCGTCCCCGGACGGCGTGACCGCCTTGAGCGAGCCAGAGCAGGGGAAAGGTCCGGAAGCGCACGTCCCTCTAAGGATGCGCACGCACTGCCCCACGCGGGAGTGCTTCGTTGTGGTTCCCCCGAATGGCGCCACGAACGGGGCGAACGCGTCCGAGATCCGGCTCATGCTAGAGCAGATCGCGGCGAAGCAGCAGGAGCTAGAGGATATGTGACTCGCCATCGAGATAGAGCAGGCCCAGCTTGACGCGAGCATGGAACCGTCCGCTCGGGCGCGTGCCCGTGAGGTGAGCCAGAGGATTGAGACGAACGCTGATGGCTACCCTCTCTTCGATCGGGCAAGCCAGTGCATCGTGGCGGGCACACTGCTCAGCAGGCAGTTGCCACAGCCGTCCACCCCCGAGGAACGTCGGATCTAGAACGGGCTGAGGACGCTCCTTGAGCGTGCTGCGGTTCGACAGGCGGCGAGCTCCGCGGGAAGAAGGCGGCATCCTACCGGAAACTCGCGCTCCCCCAGCCCCGTCGACATGAAGAGGTCGGCCGACGGCTCACGATGGGATCCTCCTGACATGGAGGCAGCAAGGGTTCAGAACCGGCTGGGCCCCGATCGAGACGTGCGACACACCATCGAGGCTCGGTGTCGGGACAGGTCGGAGGAGCCGGAGGATCGGGTTCCCCGCATCAGGCATCGTCGGCGCGAGGCGCACGACGGAACTGAGGAAGAATGGGACTCGAACTCCGACTCCGACTGTCCTGGCCCAGCCGCTTTCTCTCATGAGATCCGCACCGTAGCAATTCCCCCACGGTTCCGCCTCCCCGCCAACTTCAGGAAGTACGATGGGGAGACAGACCCCTCGGTCTGGCTGGACGACTTCCGGCTCGCGTGCCGAGCAGGAGGGGCTTTCGATGAAAAAGTCATCATACAAAACCTCCCCCTGTACTTGGCAGAGCCAGCTCGCGCGTGGCTTGAGCGCTTGCCAAACGGGAAGATCCGAACCTGGGCGGACCTGAGGGGTATCTTTGTCGAAAACTTCCAAGGCACTTGCGCACACCCGGGCAAGGTCTGGGATCTCAAGAGGTGCAAACAGAGGCACGGGGAGACCCTACGAAATTACCTGCGTCAGTTCTCTCGGCAGTACAACAACCTCCCAGACGCCACTGATGCCGATGCCATCGCTGCGCTGATGGGTGGCACCAAGTGCCGACCCTTGGTCAATCGGATCGGCAGGGAGTGCCCAAAGACGATCAAGGAGGTCCTCGACATGGCTGCTGAAGAAGCGCAGGGAGAGGAAGCCATACTGGCTCATTTTCCCGAGGACGGAGGGAAGAAGAAGCGCGAGGAGACTGCTGACGGGGCAGGACCGTCGGACTACCGAGAAAGGAAGAAAAAGAAGAAGAAAGAGAGGCGGGTTGAGTTCATCGCCGTCGCAGACCCCAAGCCCTCCCGACCCCAGGGCCGGATGCTGCAGGGTCAAAGACGAGACGACCGACCCCAAGGGAGACGACCCAACGAAGGTCCGACCCCCGACTACTTCGAGCAGCTGCTCGAGGGTCCGTGCCCGAACCACGCGACCCCCGTCAAGCACAAATACCACGAGTGCGGACTCATGAGGAAGTTCCTCATGGGTAGGCTGGACGGGGTCAGCCCGACCCCTCAGTCGCAGAGCAAGGGCGCAACGACCGACTCGTTCCCCGAACCCGACGAGTGCCTCATGATCTTCGGAGGCCCAGAGGCACAGGTGTCAAAGCGACGCACCAACCTAATGGAGCGGGACGTGTTCGCGGCCAATTCAGCCGACCAGGAGTTTCTCCGATGGTCTGAGGCTGCGATCACCTTCGACCGAGCCGACCACCCGAAGTACGTCCCGCATCCAGGGAAGCTCCCTCTGGTCGTGGCCCCGATAATCGCAAGGAAGCGCGTTTCCAAGGTGTTGATGGACGGCGGAAGCGGCCTCAACATCATGTACGCAAGCACACTGGACGCCTTGGGTGTCCCGAGGTCCCATGTGCGCCCGGAGCGGGCTCCATTCTACGAGGTCGTCCCCGGGAAGGAGGCTGTCCCGCTGGGTCAAATCACCCTACCGGTCACCTTTGGAGACCGGGAGAATTTCCGTATCGAGACACTCTGTTTTGAGGTGGTGGACTTCGACGGTTCCTACCATGCGATCCTGGGCAGGCCATGCTATGCTAAGTTCATGGCCGTCCCAAACTACGTCTACCTTAAGCTCAAGATGCCGGGTCCCAACGGCGTCATTGTGGTGGGAACATCCCCACAGGTGGCGTACGAGTGCGAGAAGGAGAGCTGCACGCTGGCGGCAGCTCTTGTCGCGTCTCGACAGCTCGCCAAGGCTAAGGCGGCCGTGGAGGCTTCCAAGGAGCTCGCCGTCTCTCAAGTAGTGGTCGACGCCATGGCGGTCATAACCTCCATACCCAAAGATCGAGAGGTGCACGACGCTGAGGATGGTGATGGCCCCGCCCACAAGAAAGCAATGCTCGAGTTGGAGGCCGAGAGGCAGTTCCAGCCGTCGAGTGACACGAAAAGGGTGCTCCTCGATCCTCAGGGGTCGGGGAGCAAGACGGCCATCATCTCCTCCACCCTTACGGAGAAATAGGAAAGCGCGCTCGTCGACTGCCTCCGGGCGAACATCGGCATGTTCGCTTGGGTTCCCGCAGACATGCCAGGAATCCCCCGGGAAGTCGCCGAGCATTCCTTGGACATCCACAAAGGCGTGAAGCCTGTCGTCAGCCCACGAGGCGCTGCAACGACTTCAAACGCAAGTTAATCATTGAAGAAGTAGCAAAGCTTTTAGATGCAGGGTTCATTAGGGAGGTACGCTACCCCGAGTGGTTGGCAAACCCTGTACTCATCGAGAAAAAGAATGGGAAGTGGAGAATGTGTATCGACTACACCAATCTCAATAAAGCTTGCGAAAAGTTTCTCTATCCCCTCCCTCGCATCGATCAGGTCGTAGACTCTACCGCTGGGTGTGAAGCCCTATGTTTCCTTGACGCCTACTCTGGGTACCACCAGATTGTGCTCAAGGAATCCGACCACCTGGCTACTTCCTTCGTAACCCCCTGCGGTGTATTCTGTTACACCACGATGGCCTTTGGGCTAAAGAATGCTGGTGCAACGTTCCAGCGTTGCATGAACCAGTGTTTGGGGGACCTCGTCGGGCAAACCGTCGAGGTCTACGTGGATGACATCGTAGTCAAGTCCAAGCGAGCGGACGATCTAGTCCAAGACTTGGAAGCCACGTTCGAACGCTTGCGGGCGAACCGCGTAAAGCTTAACCTAGAGAAATGCGTATTCGGGGTCTCGAAAGGCCTCCTCTTGGGATTCGTTGTCTCCGCCAGGGGCATCGAAGCAAACCCTGAGAAGATCGCAGCTGTCACCAGAATGGGGCCGCCTAGCTCCGTCAAGGACGTCCAGAAGCTGACTGGTTGTCTCGCTGCGCTGGGGCGGTTTGTAGCGCGTTTGGGAGAGCGGGGGCTTCCTCTCTATAAGCTCCTAAAGAGGGACGGCCGTTTCGAGTGGAACACGGAGGCTCAGCAGGCGCTTGACCAGCTCAAGCACATGCTCACCAAGCCGCCCATCCTCGTGCCCCCACGCGAAGGGGAGAGCCTTTTCCTGTACGTCGCGGCAACCACTCAGGTGGTCAGCGCTGTTCTCGCGGTAGAACGCGAGAAGGAAGGGCATGCCCTGAAGGTTCAGCACCCGGTCTACTACATCAGCGAGGTGTTGACCAAGTCGAAGACACGCTACCTCCACATCCAGAAGATGATCTACGCCATCCTCATCGCCAAGCCCAAGCTCCGACACTACTTCGACGCCCATCGTGTCACGGTTGTCACGGAGCATGCGTTAGGAGAGGTGGTCAACAATTGGGAGGCAACGGGAAGAATCACCAAGTGGTCCCTCGAGCTCATGGGCTACGACATCTCCTACGCGCCAAGGTCAGCAATCAAGTCTCAAATCCTTGCAGATTTTGTCGCTGAATGGACGGAGACACAGCTCCCTCCGGCCCCGGCCGACCTTGAGTACTGGATCCTCCACTTCGATGGGGCTCAGAACCAGACCAGGTCGGGGGTAGGAGTCGTCTTCATCTTTCCTATGGGGGTGATGATGCGCTACGCCATACGACTCCACTTTCCAGCATCGAACAACATGGCGGAGTACGAAGCCCTGCTCGCCGGGCTACGGATAGCCAAGGAGCTAGGCATCCACAGGCTAGAGGCTCGCGACGACTCCGAGCTCGCGGTCGATCAGGTCAACGGTGACGCCAAGTGCCACAATCCAAAGTTGGCAGTCTACTGTGAGGCCGCGTGCAGGGCGCAAGAGAAGTTCAACGGTTTGGGTTTCGTCCACCTCCGACAGGAATATAACAAGGCGGCCGATGAGTTGGCCAAGCTCGCGTCCTGGCGGCAGTCAGTCCCGCTAGGTGTATTTGCGGACGACCAGCACCAGCCGCGCTCGAAGGAGCATCTGCCTTGGGACCTGACCCTGAGCAGTCGCTCGACCCAGAAAGAAGCCTCGACCCAGCGAGGGTGGTGGCGTCCATCGTATCCGACCCCGACGGAGGGCCGGATCTCGATGAAGAACAGCCTCTGGACGACCCACCCGGGCCAGAGGGGGATTGGCGTACACCCTTCCTAAGCTGGCTCGTCGACGGGGCCCTCCCAGTAGGGCGAACAGAGGCCCGACGCCTCGTCCGAAGGGCCAAGTCCTACAGAGTAATCGAGGGCAGCCTGTACCGCCGAGGCCACAATGGCGTTCTTCAGTGTTGCATCCTCAACGAAGAGGGAAGATCGCTGCTGAAGGACATCCATGGCGGGGTGTGCGGTCACCACGCGGCGCCCCGATCGTTGGTGGGGTCAGCTTTCAGGCAGGGATTCTATTGGCCCACAGCCATCACGGACGCCGAGCGAATCATGCGAACGTGTGAAGGTTGCCAGTTCTATGCCAACAAGACGCATTTACCAGCCCAGGCGCTCCAGACCATACCTATTACTTGGCCGTTCGCGGTCTGGGGACTGGACATGGTCGGGCCTCTGCCAAGAGCACCCGGGGGCTTCACCCACATGTTTTTCGCCGTCGACAAGTTTACGAAGTGGATAGAAGCGCGCCCGCTGATGGAAATCACGTCAGAGCAAGCCGTCCGATTCTTCCGTGACATCCTGTGCCGGTTTGGTGTTCCAAACACCATCATCACCGACAATGGGTCTCAGTTCACGGGGAAAAGGTTCACCAGCTTCTGTGACGACTACGGGATCGAGGTGGCTTGGGCGGCAGTCGCTCACCCGCACACAAACGGCCAGGTCGAGCGCGCCAACGGCATGATCCTGCAAGGGTTGAAGCCACGGATATTCAACCGCCTAGTCAAGCGCGTTCATAAGCTCGGCTCCAAGTGGATGGAGGAGCTACTCTCCGTCCTGTGGAGTCTGCGGATGACTCCGACCCGCAGCACGAGTTTCTCCCCGTTCTACATGGTCTACGGGTCTGAGGCGATCCTCCCCACCGATGTAGACTATGGCTCCCTAAGGGTTCAAGCCTTCGACGAAGAAGCGAATAGGGTCAACTTTGAAGACGCTGCAGACCAGTTGGAGGAAGCTCGGGAAGTAGTGGTGGCGCACTCGGCCAAGTACCAGCAAAGCTTGAGGCGTTACCACGCGCAGCGAGTGCGCGGTCGCGCGTTTCAAGTGGGCGACCTGGTCTTGAGGCTAGCCCAAGACCACCGCGGCTTCACCAAGCTCTCACCTCCTTGGGAGGGACCCTACACCGTAGTACGGGTCCTCCGCCCGGGTTCCTATAAGCTGGCAATGCCAGATGGAACCCACCTTTCCAATGCTTGGAACATTGAACAGCTCCGACGCTTCTACCCATGATCACCCGTGGAGGGGGGAGAGGGCAGCGGGTACGGCACCAACCCGCCCGACCCCACGGAAGGGTCGGAAGTTCTCCGTCAGTCGCGAGGGGTTCGACGAGGACCCTCGCAGGAGGATAGGCCTAAAAGGCCGGAACCGGAGTTGGGCTGGGACGAACGAGGTCCATTCCTTTCCTTTTATGGGAAGAATCCGGTGGCGAATGGTATCTATTTTTAGTACCACATCGCCGGCGGACGAAGGAGCCACGCAACTTAAGAAGCAGTTTGACCGCGGTTGAACCGCTCGGCGGTACTGCCCCGGAGGCAGAGGTCACCACCCAGCCGATGGAGCCCCATCTCCAGGGGCGCTATCGCCGACCGTAAAGCACTCGGAAGCTACAATAACCGTGAGCCTTGGGTTGCGACGGCAGCCTCATCACAGCCTCAAGCTCACGGTTCTGCGTCAACTCTTCGTCGCGTGGCAGAAGACTCGACAGGGGTGGGCCACGAAAGCCCTCCCCCTGGCCCCAAGCCGGCAAGATAAGTGAACTCTCTACACTCTAGTTATTTCAATTCAATTCATTTCTATTTCCTTTAGATTTTCCGTTTATTGTCCGGCATTATGATTCTGAGGAGACCTCTAGCGCTGTTCAACGGGTAGGCAGGGACGTCCGGCGCAGCCACATTGTGACGGCCTACGCCCCCGCGGCTACGGATCGCACGGTTGCCGTGCCGGACGTCTGACCCTGTCAACGAACCCAAGCAAACACGGCCGGGCCGGGGGGCCCCTTCTCGACACGAATCATGCCGAAAATGCACAAAGGCATTCTTGCGACAAAATTCAGATGAAAGAAACTAACTATGTTTTTGACCTACTGGGTCTATCTTTTTGCAGGGATCCGTAGCCAAGCGCTGGGCGGCGCCCAGCCACGGCAAGGGATACAGAGGCCCGGGAGGCTCGGGTAATTTGGCCAGGGGACCGTTCGGCGTTTGGATCGCCCGAGAGCACGAGCCTCGGATCGAAACCCGACGGCCTTGAAAGCCTTAAAGATCCAGCCTCTCGAGGTCATCTCACAACTGAGTTCAAGGGCTCGGGGGCTCGGCCGAACCATCGGGTTCACCTTACTTCTCCCCGCAGCCAAGGCTCAGGAATTCAAGGGCTCGGGGGCTCGGCAGAACCATCAGGTTCACCCTGCTTCTCCTGCAGTCAAAGTCCAAAAGCTCAAGGGCTCGGGGGCTCGGCAGAACCATCGGGTTTACCTTGCCCACCCCATCACCAAAACCTCAAGGGCTCGAGGGCTCGGGGGCTCGGTAGAACCATCGGGTTTACCTTGCTCACCCCAAAGCCAAGGATTGAAGGCTCGAAGGCCTAATCGGTAACCAAGAGTTGCCAAGAAAACAGAGCTAACCCCATAGAGGCTGTCTCAAGTGGCGCCTCCCAACCAGTTCACGAAGAAACTGGAAGGCAGACCCCACTCGGGGGCTGGCACGGGCATAGCTACAAGAAAAACAAACAAAAGCCCACGCGTACGGGGCAATGAGAAACGAAAAAACGATGAAGAAGAAAGATAAACTAATTATTACAAATGATCAAAATATGGGAGTCCCGTCGATACGGAATCTCCCAAAGGTTTGAAGTTTTAATCCCTCCACGCAAGGGCACAACAAAGAAACAAAAAGACATAAATCTAAGGAGCCTGGCCAGGGGCGCCGCCGTCCACCGGGTTGCCCACCGCCTCGGTTCCGGGCGCCAGGCCATTGGCGAACTGTTCCGTAGGGGCTCTGAGCTCCTCGGCCATGGCGTCCAGAGCCTCCAAGGTGAACTCGTTGGGGAAGCCAGTGGCCATCCTGTCGAAGCAAATCCCGTCATAATGGGAGCACACCAACGTGAAGGCCTCCCGGACGCCGCACACCAGCGACTGCTTGGAGAGGGCTCCGATCCGCGCTGGGGCGAGGTCGAGCTCCGCCGGGAGACGCGCGGGGTCGCCGCTGACTGGCACCTCCAAGGCATCCAGCATCCCGAGGGCTACGGCGTGCAGTTCGCCGCAGCACTCCGCCGTGCGGTGGAGGTCTTCAGGGAGCCGCACGATGTCCTCTGACAGAGGGAACCCGAGCCTCGTCAGGACTGCCCCCGCCGCGTCACGTAACATCCCGAAGCGCGACAGCAGCGTGGTACGATGGGTGTCGGCGAATTATGCTGACTACGTTCTCGAGGGGGTGCCCCGAGAGAAGGGTTTAGGGAGAAGTCGTCGAGAATCTAGAGCCGAAGGTGACAAGAGACGATTTAGACAGGTTCGGGCCGCAATGTGCGTAATACCCTACGTCCTGTATGGTGTATCTTGTATTGATGAGATGTAAAGCGATGCTTTGAAGGGGGTCCCTGCCTCCCCTTATATATGCCGAAGGGTAGGGTTACATGGAGACCGTATAGGACTAGGAGACTTTTACAAGTTAATCTCTAATTCCCTAATACAGTTTATCCAAACCGACTAGGACTAATCCTTGTCTTGTGCGTCAAGTCTTGTACGTGGGCCGGCCCACAGGGTGGTCCGCCAGGGTTGTTTAGTCCATCAGGACTCTACACCCACAAGCACCCGAGCACCTTATCTCCTGAAGAACAGCCTTGTTGAAAGTACAGAGTTCTTTGAGGTCCTCCAGAGTTCTTTTGAAATCCGCCAGGGTTCTTTGAGACCCACAGGATTCTTTGCTCTTGGAAGTTGCAACCATGCTGTTCAATAGGTAATGATGTGCTCATAAGTCTTCTCGAAGTTCGGATTGGTACGCACCAACTAGGTGCGCCCAATTGGGCAGCCCCCGAGCCTCGTTTATCTTTGAAGAAGAAATTCGAGGCTCTTTCGAAGTCCGAACCAAAAGAGAATCAATTTCCCAAGAAACCCGAGTTCTTTTAGAACTCCTCATAAATTTATCAATTGAAGCCGAAAATTCTCAGAAAAATATTTCCTGAAAATATATCCACAGCCCCCGAGCCTAAATTTGAACGAATTCAAATATAGGATCAAGAAAGGACCAAAATTGAAAAGTACCGAAGTGTCGCTTTGAAAAGCCAATATAAACCGTTCGCCTCCCTTGTTTCTGCACACCTTTAGCAAAACAGATCTAGGGTTTGCGACAGTTTCTTTGCTTGCGATCCTGAGACCACGCAAAATCTTCCACATCTTCCCCTAACCCGAATCCAATCCACACCAAGTCTCGAAAGACCGCGATGGCCGGTGGTGAAGGATCCAGCCGAAGCAAGGGCACAAAGAGGAGAGCAGAAGCCATGAAGGAGATCGCTCCGACTGATGAAGCAGCGCCCGCAGGAGATATTCCGTGCGTGGAGGATCCAATCAGTGACTGGCCAACCAGTATACTGAAGGAAAAATATATCAAGATTCTGGAGTCAGATGGATTCCTAGCAGCCCAAGAGATCAGTCGGTGGAGATGCGCCCACGAGCATGAGTATCCCACTGAAGAAACCGAGGAGATCGCGGTATGGAAGGCATTTTATGAAGTTGGTTTTGGTATGCCGACCTGCGATTTTTTCCGTCGTGTGCTGCAATTTTATGGGATTGAATTGTGTCATCTGAATCCCAACTCCATCCTGAATCTATCCATCTACATCCATCTTTGTGAAGCGTTCCTTGGAATAGACCCCCACTTTGCCTTGTTCCGCCATCTGTTCAGAGTGAAGACCTCAAGCGGACCAATGCAAGTGGTGGGGAAGGTGGTTATCCAATTCCGTCAGGGCATGAAATCAGTGTACTTGGATTATTCAACCAAGTAGAGTTTGAAGGATTGGCAGAAAGAGTGGTTTTATGCGTGGAACCATCAGCCACAACTGCCTAGCCGCTCGGGAAAACCTCTAGTAATGAAGCCATTCTGGAGTGAAACTGTCGGAGTGAGTCAAGCAATGCAGATTCCCGAGCTGTTGAATATGATCCGGGATCTAAAAGCACAAGGGCTGACAGGAGCCATGGTGTACCGGTCATTCCTATTGAGGAGAATCCAGCCGTGCAAACAACGCTGCACTCCAGGGTACTTGTACTCTGGAGAATCTGACCCTTCAAGGAATGCCACCGGAGAGATGTCAGGCAAGAGAGTTACGCCTTGAAGAAATTTCTGGTGATCAGTGATGAGCAATTTTCAGAAATAATGGAGGTTTCAGCAATCACCATGACGCCTGAGGTAAGAACCATATCTGAATGTCAATATACTGCCTTGTTATTTGAAGGCAATAGTACTAACTAGTGTCTTGGGTATAACAGTATGAAGCTCGACGATCACTTTATGTGAGTCTGCCGCCCCTGGATCCAACCAATGCGGAAGAAGCATCATTGTTGGCTCGCTGTGTGGATCCAGGGGTAAGGGATGAGGTGCGCCAACACAAGCAACCTGCAACTGAAGAACCTGACGAGCCGCATGCTCATGTGGAACAACAGGTGTCTGAAGAATCCCAAGCCAAAGCAGGGACGACCTCCAAGAGAGGTGAAGAACCCAAGAGGACAACAACAATAGAGCTGAATGCACCTGTGCCCAAGAGAGCACGGACTCTATCCAAGCCCCGAGCGAGAATCATCCCGGAGGAAAGGGCAAAAATATCCCCACAACTCAAGTCATCATCTTCTGTGAGGATAGCCATTGGAGAAATTGGCATCAGCATGTCGCAGCAAGATAGCACTGCGCGACAATCATTATCAGAGGAAGAGATCCTGCACTATATCTTCAATCCTGTCTCTGCGCCATTTATAAGGACAACACCTGTGATTGAAGAACCCTGTCCAACCGGACCATCGGCGCCAGAGCAGGAAACTGAGGAAGAATTCATCTTGAGGGAGCCGGAAATCCCCATGCGGCCTTGCAGCATGTAAGTATCCTGTAAATATTGTTATAGTGTACAAATTGAACATTCGTAACACTCCATTGTGACTGACGAAGTTATTGATGCAGTGTTGAAGAAATTCCATCAACAATCAGGGAGGAGCCAGCAGTTGATCATGCGGCTGTAGAACCTGAGGCCACAGTGCCCGAAGAACCCAGGGAAGTACGAGAAACAACCCTGCTAGAGGTTCAAACAGCCCCGCCATCAAATCCGCCATCATCTGTAGAGGCACAAGTTGAAGAAACGATTGCCGAGGTGCTGGCGGATAGCGTTCAACTGGACACGCAGGCGGCTATTGAAGAAACCGAAGTTGAACGCCGTGACCAGAACACTGCTGAGCCCCCGAGCGTCACGGAGACAACCCAGATCAAGGCAGAGGCAGTTCCAGAAGCAGAGTGCTCAAGGGGTAAGCAAGCCGAAGCATCAACCCAAGAGCAAACTATTGAAGAAATCCCCAGAGTACCCAGAGGTACTGGAGCTGAAGAGGAGATCGGTAGTTTCCGCATCGGGAGCTACGATCCAATGCTTAATCCAAATCCGCAAGCCTTCGAGTACATCTTGGACGCGGAGGAGGATGAGGAGCACATCGACAGGGGGGGAGCACATCGACAAAGGGTTGTACCACGCGGAGAGAGCAGTGGCCTACTTCAAGGTATGAAAAACAACCCTGTACTCGTTGTCCTGTTTGAATATATCTCATGATAATATTTCTACAGGCCGTCGGCGAAGCATCAAGGAAGAAGACGGAGTATATCCACAACATATCGCTGATGCACGCCAAGGCAGACCGTCTCCAGAAGGAGCTGGAGCGTGAACGTGAAGACCGCAAACTCCACGAGGCGGAAGATGCCAACATGATCCGCACCTTGCATCTGCGCACCAAGGAATTGGTCGCGGAAAAGGAGGACATGAAGAAGAAAGTCAATGTGGCGAAGACAGAGCTCAAAGGTACTCTGTCACAGCCGAAGTCTTGTAATGAAGTATCCTTTGTATGTGTAATCTAACAACTCTGTCATTGTCTTGTATGAGCAGGGGTGCAACAACAGCTTACGACAACCCAGAGCAAGATGACGGATTGGTCAAACTTGGCCAACCGTCATGAAGAGGCGTTGAAGACTCTCTCTGAAGAGCATGATACCATCAAGGAGCAGCTCAGAGTTGCAGTCGAACAACGCTGGGATGCTGATTCGCAGTTGATTCAAGTTATTGAGCAGCAAAAGAAACTTGCCAAGGATCTTGAAGATGCTCGCGAAGAAAGGAATCAGCTATCCAAAGAACTCGTCCAGTCGCAGAAGAATCTTGCTGACAAGAAGGCGCTGGACGAGAAGCTTGAGCAGACGACCAGGAGAATGTCAGAGCTTGAAGAAACCATACGGTAGATGAAGAAGTCGGACGATGACCTGGCCGAAGCCCTGAATCGGATTTCGTTGCTAGAGAAGGCAGCGAACGCAGTGGTGAAGGCCTTGGTTCCTGAAGACCCTTCATCTCCGCAATCATTCCTGGAGCATCTGAAGGCCATGCCTCGACAGTTGAAGGCGTACATCAAAAGATCATCCAAAGCCTGTCTTGTGCATGTCCTTGCTGTGATTAGGTCTAGGTACCCTGAAGTAAATATAGGCAAGCTTGTAGAAGGCGCAGAGCCCAATTGTACTGAAGCCGCCTTCAGGGACCTGAAACAAGAGGCCGAGCCAGTTGCCGGGGCAATTGCTCAGAGCCTTAGACTGTAAATTGAACAAATATTATTGTAATATAAGTATTCTGCAATGAAATATAATATTTCCGTGCTTGAAGAAAAAACCAAGAATTTCTAAGAATCCCTGGGTTGTCCCTGAGTCAATGACCAGGACTTAGTCAAAATGTACATTGCGTACATTTTAACTGTTGAAAAACAGCCCTGTTAAGGACCCGAAAGAACCCAGGGAGATTTCGTATAGCGTAAGCTATCTTTTAAAGTGTACCCCGGGAGGATACTTGGGAACAAACTGTATGTGGTTTGCTGAAGCAAGAACCCAGTAAGACCCACGGAGCGGCAGCTTTAAGCTGGAAATTATCGTAAAGTAGCAAAATTGGAGGAACAGATCCGTTCTCGGCCCTAAAGGAACCCGGATAGACCTCATTTATGGGTTCCGAGTACATGAAAAGAAAACTATCCGAGTCTAGAAAGAACACGGAAGTTGTGAAGAAAAAAATCCAAGAATTTCTAAGAACCCTTGGCCGTCTCTGTGTCAATGACCAGGACTTAGTCAAAATATACATGGCGTAAATTTTAACTATTGAAAAACAGCCCTGTTAAGGACCCAAAGGAACCCAAGGAGATTTCTTATAGCCTAAGCTATATTTTTTCAAAATGTATCCTAGGAGGATACTTGGGAACAAACTGTATGTGTTTTGCCAAAGCAAGAACTCAGTAAGACCCACGGAGCGGCAGCTTTAAGCTGGAAATCATCGCGAAGTGGCGAAATTGGAGGAACAGATCCGTTCTTGGCCCCGAAGGAACCCGGATAGACCTTATTTATGGGCTCCGAATGCGTGAAGAGGAAACTTTCCGAGTCTAGAAAGAACACGGAAGTTTTTGATGATGTCACAAAGACAAAATAAACAACCCAGTAAAGGGAAATTTATTGAAGTATATCTCGTTGCCGAAACAACGGTAGAGAAGAACTTATGATGCCGAAGCAACCAGTTCATGTATCGCCGGAGCAATGTTGCAGAAGAACTCAGGATGCCGGAGCAATTGGTTCGTGTGGTGCCGAAGCAATCAATACATATGTTGCCGAAACAACCCAGCTTGTTCTTGATCAACTCTCTGGGACTCCAGGCATGTCAGGAAGCTGTGTAGCAAAGATGTCCGAGTACTTTGCTGAAAAAAGTACTCGGCTAGCGTCACGGTCCGAGTTCTTTATTGAAATAAGAACTCAGCTGGCGCAATGGTCCGAGTTCTTTATTGAAAAAAGAACCCGGCTTGGGCCTGTAGGAAGTCGACGAGCATGCTTTGCGCTGGAGTAAGGATGGAGCCAAGCACCGCCGTCTTTGTTGGATCTCCTGTCTGGAGATCAACTGTCTTTGTGGCAACTGTATCCACGGGCTTGATGGCTTGCGTCTCTACCCGTTTTCTGTTTCTTGCTGGGCTTGCCGAAAGTTTCCCGTAGGAGCGAGCATTCGCCCATGGTGTGCTTGCTGTCCGGGTGGTAGGGACAACGCTTCTTGAGAAGTTTGTTGAATTCTTCCGTTCTTTGCTGCGGAGACTGAGCAACGCGAACGGTCTGGATGGCAGCTCTTCCTTCCCGAATCCGAATGATTTCATTGCGGGCATCGTTCTGGGTAATGTGAAAACGAGCCGGCCGGGGTTCTTCGCGACGTCTGGACCTGGGTGGTTCCTCGCGAGGCCTGCGGGGCTCCTCGCGGGGTCTGGCCGTGTCTTTTGATCATGCGGCGGAGATGCCATAATGGCTGCTCTGACGCCTAGCTGACGGTGCTTGGTGGCGCGAAGAACTCTTGCTTTTGTAGGTGGAACGTCCTCCGTCCAAGCGATCAACCATGACCGCTGCGGCTTCTAGGCGGGCTTTGGCGAGGTCGATGTCAGGGGTAGATCGGAACCCCTCGAAGACGCTGACCCCGAACATGATGTTGGCCACAGGGGAGTTAAAGATGCCTTCCTTGTCGAACTCAGCATTGAGGTTTTTCCTCTGAATGAAGCGACGTCGGAGGGCAGGGTTGTGGTTGCGCTCGACACGGAGTTCTCGGTCTGCATCGATCTCTCCATCAACGGTTGGAGCGTCGTCGGAGACAACTTCATCATCGCTGTGATCATTGACGATGACACAGGACTGGCGGCCAGGGTTGTTAGGCCCGGTTTTTCTGTTGCTTATGGTAACAGGGAGTTCTCTGCCTTCCTGGAAGGGAAGCAGAGGTAGAATGTCCCGTACCGTGGAGGGTACGTTTGCTTCGTGGAGGGCCACCTCGGGGTCCATGTCAGGCCAATGAACGATAACCCCCAAGGGAGTTGTGGTCGTGACAAGATCCGAGGTGGTCCGGCGAGGTTGCCGAAACTTCCTCTTCAGGTGATTCTGGTAGATCGCGGCTGAGTTCGTTAGCCCGAAGGGAAACTGAGGCGCGCGCGATCCACGTGGTGAAGTCTTCGATCCACGGGAATCGGAACCAGAGTTCCTGGGTGCCCGTGGGGTTGTTGTCACGGTCCTGATCGTTGAACCCTGGCGGAAGTTGGAGCTGATCTGGAGTCCGCCAGGGAGTCGTGGACGTGTGGCTTGATCCTGCCGCTTGACAGGGGTCGAGTTGACGTGGTCGACCCGAGCTTGAATCTGCTTCGGGCGCCATGTACTCCTCCGAGTAGGATACGATCCAGAGATCGTGTCGGAATTTAAGGTTTCCCGGGATCCTCGCGGAGTGGTTTGCGCGGGTGGCGAAGCTGGTGCAGCCACCACGTCACGCAGTTGGTGTTGAAGCTCGCCTTCCTGGTTTGCGATGCAAAGCCAGGAGCCGAAGACGTAGGTGGCGCCTGCCTCAAACTTGGTGACGATGGAGGCACTGAACGAGGCCATCGACTCTTTAGCGAGTTCTCGACGAGTAGGTCCCACGGACGGCGCCAAAGTGTCGGCGAATTATGCTGACTACGTTCTCGAGGGGGTGCCCCGAGAGAAGGGTTTAGGGAGAAGTCGTCGAGAATCTAGAGCCGAAGGTGACAAGAGACGATTTAGACAGGTTCGGGCCGCAATGTGCGTAATACCCTACGTCCTGTATGGTGTATCTTGTATTGATGAGATGTAAAGCGATGCTTTGAAGGGGGTCCCTGCCTCCCCTTATATATGCCGAAGGGTAGGGTTATATGGCCTCGGCGCACGCCAGGATCGCGGCAGCCCTCTCCTCCCAAAGGGAATTGAGTTGGGCTTGAAACCCTGGAAGGGCGGCACGCGAGGTCATCACCGAGCTGATTCGAGCATTCGAAAGGACAAGTGGTTAAGAGGTGGAACGAACCGCTGCGGACGTCGGAGGCATCGGAGCGAAGGCGGTCCAGGTCGGCGCGCAGCGTCGCGAGCTCCTCCTGGTGCGCCGCAGCCTGGGAGGCCAGCTCACGCTCCAGCTCCGAAGCTCGGCGGGCGCTGCCCGCAGCCTCGTCCCTCACCGTGTTGGCGGCGTTCCACGCCCGGTGAGCCTGGTCGATCGACTCCCGCTCAACGGTCCGGGCCCAGGAGAGCGACAGTTGTATCGACTAAAACAGCCAAAAAGCCCAGTCAGGGCGGCGACAGGGTCGCACCTGGATAGCAATCATGCAACGGACAAGAGACGAAGGAATAAAATAGATCACGCACATGGCTCGACGGGTTTGCCATGGAGTGGAGCGTCAGGGCCATCTGTAGGAGCGTCGCGGGGAAGGTGCGCATCTGCTGAAGAGCCTCCAGCCACGCGTCGACCTGCACAAGGTGCTCAGGGTCGACCGCGGCCTCGCCTAGGGCACGGGGGGGGGGGGGCGACGCCCTGGCCGCCACCCGACTCCGAGGCCTCCGCTGGTGTAGTGGCAGGAGGCGGTGCTAGCACTGACACCAACATCAGTGCTGACGGCGCCGTAGGAGGTCCTGCCTCGGCGCACGCCTGCGCCTCCGCCTCACCGAAGAGGTCCTCCATTGACCACCGACTCACCTCCACGGCCTCTCCAGGGTTCACAGAGAGGGGCTCGGAGGTGGTCGGCGCAGACAAAGGGACGGAGGGCGCCTCTGCAGCGACATCCACCATCACGCCCTCGACAGGCGTCCCAGCAGACAGGGGTGGCTCCGCCGCAGTCACGGCAGGGCTCACCCCTAGCCCTTCACCAGCCGCTGCCCCCGCGGGTGCGTCCACGTCCATCATCTCCGCCGACTCCGTGGCCTCCCCCGCCACGGGAGACGAGGCCAACACGTAGGAGACCCCCGCCCCGACCGAGGATGGCGGGGCGGGTGGAGACGGAGCGGCAACCGCCTGCGCGAGCTCCGCGCTCGCCGCGACGGACAGGGAGGCCCCAAGGACAGGAGCCTGAGCTGGCCCCTCGGCCACTGTCAGGCTAGGGTCGGCGCGCCGAGCCTCGACGGTCACCCTTGGCTCCGAGGAGTCAGGGGCAGTCGCCGGTGGAGCGTCGTGGCGAAGACGCTTCACCGGTGCGGAGCCAGGGCCCGACTCCTGACCGACCCGGCTGCAAAACACAATGACGATCCTCAGAGACCCTAACGGCATTAGCCACAAAAAAAAGACACGACAAGCAAGAAAACGCCGACGAACCTGCTCGATGTCCCAGGGCGGCGAACCGATAGCCGCACCGGCCTGGAGGAGGAGGTTGGCCGTATGCGGGTCGCCCCCGCTGGTGGGGGGCCCGGAGGAGGAGAGGGGAGCTCGTCCACGACGATGGGTGTGAGCTGATGCTCACCCTACGCCGGGGGGTCCACCGCGATGTGGTCCTCCATGGTGTACTCCAGCATCATGGGGGAGGAACCTCCAGGGTTCTCCTCCTCATCGCACGAGGAGGCCAGGTCGGACCCGATCTCCTCCCCCCGGCGCTCCCTGCGCTCCCTCTCGCGCCTCCGCTCCTCGCGATTGAGGCGCTTCTGGGTCTCCTCCCTCTTGCGCTTCCGGGCGGCCTCCCCGGCCTCTCGGTTCCTCCGCCGTGCCGCCTCGTAGGAGAACACCTCCTCGGGGACGGTCCCCCTTGAGGCGTGTAGACCCCCAGGGGCCTCGGAAGACTGCGGAGCGAAGACGACACGTTGACCCATGGAAGAGAACACAGAAAAAGACTAAGACAAAAGGCGAGATATGGTAGGAGAGTGAGACTTATGAGGTCCACGGCCCCGGGCCCCGGGAGCATCGGTGGCTGACCCGAGATGGGGATCGGCATGGAGGCGGCCCGCTGGGAGTCGACAAGCACCGCCAGCCGCACCCGTATCTCGTCCTCCGAAGGAATGACGTGCGGCACGAGGCTGGCGTGGAGCTCCACCTCGGATGTCGTGGGGAGCATCTCAAAGAAGTGCAGGGGTCGGGCCATGAGCGGGGCAACGCGGCGCCGGTGGAAGGCCTCCGCTATGCCAAGTCCGGTGAGGCCGCTCAACCGGAGCTTGGCGAGACACGCGAAGTGTTCCGTCAGCTTCTTGCGAGTGGCGGGCTCGGGGCCGTATCGCCAGTGCTCCCGCTCCTTGGCCGGTGGCGAGCTCGTGGGGTCGAACGGAGGAAGAGCAGCCTCCGCGTGGTTCTTGAGGTAGAACCAACCCTTGTTCAAATCTTTGTTGGAACCCCGTAGCTCGGAGCGCGGGAACATGTCCACGCGGGACTGCTTCACTTATAGCGAGCAGTTTCCCCACGGGGCCAGGGCGCCTTGCACGCGAACAAGTGGCGCCTTGAAGAAGAAGAGGAAGAGGTTGAAATCCGGGTCGATGCCCAGATAGCCCTCGCACAGGGCCACAAAGTTGGCCAGCTGCTGAACCCCGTTCGGGGCGAGGGCGTGGAGCTCCACCCCGAAGTGGTGAAGCACCTCGCGGACGAAGCGGTGGGCCGGCACGGCGAAACCACGGATGTGGTACGCCATGAAGCTCACTACGTACCCTGCCGGCGGTGACGGGGAATGATGGGAGGGAGGCGGAGAAATCCATTCCACCTGCTCGGTGCGCGGGCGGAGAAGCCCTCGGGCCACGAGCGACTCGAGTGCGGCCTCGGACGCGGTCGATCGCGCCCAAGGGTGAAGCTGCGCCGAGGAGGAAGAACCCCTAGTGGCCATCTCGAAGGTGGAGGACTTGGGGGAGGAAGAACCGAAGACTAGATCAATGCGAAAACAGAGGGCCAACGGGAGCAAGGAGGCGAGAGCTATGCAACGGAGGGCGAGAAGCGTGTCCTGTCACGCCGGCGTCCTTGAATATATAGGGGCGGCGGGGTGGCAGGCGGTCGCACCGAGGAGTCACGCGACCAAGCGCTCTCCGTCCTCGGATCAAATCCAACGGCGTGGGGCGCGCTCGACGTGCACGCGTGGTACGATGCGGCGGAGTAGGGCACTAACTGCCCACCACGCCCGCGCACCTTGCTGGGCCCACCACGACCGTGGGGTCGAGTCAGAAGTCTGACCGCCGCGTCGCGTCATACTCAATGGCGGGTCAGTCCCCGTCCACAGCTGGTCAGACCTCCCTGATTCGTGGGCCCAGCCAGATCTCCGTGATCTGCCTGTGCACGGCCGCGCACAGCTGGGCTCGGGCTGACGCCTCGCGAAGGGGGCCGTGACCCCCGTGACGTATCGGATGCCAGGCCTCGCCATCGAGGCGTCGCCCAAATCACACTCCTGGAATCCCGGAGGGCGCCAGGGGTTTGTGAGAACGTAGATAGAAAGAAGGGCCCCCCTATGGAATCCAACTCCCCCGGGGAAGAAGGACATGACCTCGCACAAGAGTCCCTGACTCCTCTGCAAGGTCGGGGCTACTGTGGGGGCCATGGATTAGGGGGCCCACTGTCAGTACGCCAGCGAACGGCGCGTTAGCAGGAGAAGACCCTGGTAACTCCGGTGACGAACAGGTCGGAGGGTTCCGTCTCGCCCGACCCGCCGAGGGCCCGAGGACGCGAGGACGTGAGCTCCCCGCTCCGCCCGGCCTTAGCCTGCTTCGGACGACCCGTGGGCCGAAGGGGTCTGGCGCGTCCGTCTCGCCCGACCCCTGACCCTAGGGTCGGACGGGCAGACCCTCGCGAGGGGGTTCTGCCAGTCGATGAACACTCATGGCGGAAAAGGGGGAGGACCCTTGAAGACCGTCCCCAGGTCGAACCAGACTTGCAAAGGAGAGGGCGTGCGGCTTACGCTTTCTCCCAACCGACACCCGACATCACCTGCTCGCCTGCCATCTGCAAAAGCTCGTTTGCAGCCCTGCGCCAGGGAAAAGGTGGCTGCATGTGCACTACCACGCTAGCGGCCAAGAAGGAAGCTACAGTGAAGCTGTCGATGGGAGGGCGAAGGACGCGCGGCGATCAAAAAGAGGGTCGCCAAGACGCACTAGGCCGACAGTGCGTAACCGCCGGGGGCGTCCGACCCTGGGCGGGGGTAGATAGGTAAAATAACGTTGTAAAGTAGTCCTCCCCTTGAGCTATAAAAGGGGAGGATGTCCCTACGGAGGGGGAGGATTCCAATTCCTTTTTCGATCTCTAGAGCACTTAGTCCCCTACACGCACACTTCACACACAAGGCTTGAACCGGCCTTCGTTGTAATCCGCCGCCAGGAGAGCAATACGATCAGGAGATCGTTTCACTGGACGTAGGGATCGCTCCCGAACTAGTATAATCCTCTTTGTCTTGCGTCTCTTGAACCATTCTCCACCGAGACGTGCGTGTTCTGTGATCGACACTCGCCGGCATGAGGTACCCCGTGTGCCACCCGCCGACACATTCCTCCGTGTCTTGTCCACATCAGTGGACTCAGCGGAGAGAACATAGATCGATTGTCTCCTCCTTCCTTCCACGATGGGTGTCCCGATCACCTTCAATTTTCTAAAAATTGCCACACCATCTGGCCCAAAGAGAACATATTTCCCCTCTACTGTCAAATTCTTCTTCAAGCCAGGAACATGATAAACCTTCTCAAGTTGGAGTTGTTGAGAACCATACCTTGGGACGACCGCCTTCCCAACATGAGAGATGGATAATCTCAAGTTGTCTGCCATTAGCACCACTCTCCTTCCTTTATAGTTGGCCATATCATTCAATTTCTTGTCGTCACTAATCATATGATTAGAGCACCCTGAGTCAATGATCCAATCCTCCTTGTAGTTGATTGTTGGATCAGTTGTTGCTGCAAAAGCATGTGCCTCCATGTCCTCCTCCAACTAGATTTCTTCAATTTCTTGAAAAAACCCAGCTTCAACATCCCACTCTTCTTCATTAGGATATGTTTCCTTCAAAGCGCCTTATATTCCCTTGAAAATGCCTCCTTGGAAGTTGACATTCTCAAGCAAACTGGCCCTCCTTACACAATTGCAGCATCCATCCTTCCTTGGTGGTTGTTGCTGGTTTTCTCGTTTTTGGGCTCCCTCTGCAAAGCTACTCTTATTCTTCGGGAGATGCTTGCCACCTTCCATCCATCTTGGCTTCGGCCTTCCTTGTCCCCGACGTAGAACCTTTTTTTACTTGTGAAGAGTGCCTCCTCTTCTTCCTTTATAGTCACGCCTCCCATCTTCTTGGGTAACTCCTCCTGATTAGCCAATAAATTTTCTAGCTCCACTAATGAAGGTTGAGTAGGCCATCCACTCACTGCGGCTATAAAGCCTTGAAATTCAGGTCTAAGACCATTGATGATGATCCTCCTCATACGGGCCTCACCAACCTTCTCCTCCGGTGCAAGCTCAGATATCTCCCGAAAGATAGATTTTACTTTTGTGAAATATTGCCCAATAGTGAGAGTGCCTTGAGAGATACCTAATAACTCCTTGTAGCATAGTAAAAGCTCACTCTTTTATTGATGTGAGTTTAAAATAATAATGATGTTTTCAACCATTTAACCAATAATTAAGGCCTCTTTTATTTATCTCAAAGCTTAGGTCGAAGGATAGAATAGTAAAAGCTCACTCTGTACCGCCAATATATTCGAAAATACACTACCTAATGCCAATTTATTTCAGATTATTATTGGGGTCCATAATAATATTTGCTATAAGCTGGAATATATAATTTATGAGGAAAATAAACACATACTAATACACACACAGTGGTCTTCATACACAAGCCTTCAATTTTCAATTGCAAAAATTTACGATATATAGGATATGTTAATTATATAGGAAGTGCACGGATATTCTCATAGCCCCCCTACCAAAATTTAATAGTCACTGGCTTGTCCTGTATTATAATTAACATCTTCTTTTCCAACTAGGCATGTACATTAATTCAACACTAGAAGACCAAATAATGCACATTATATGTGTGCACTGAATGCAACTGAAAATCTCCATCCCCATTGGCTTGCACGCCTATGTATGTTTCTTTTTTCCTACGGCACACCCAACATTACCAAACCACCTCAGACCAATACGAAATATGAGAGTGAGTAGCTGGAGCTGAGATGTTGTTGATCTAATGGGAAGATGAGGCATATTGAAATCATGTATCATCAACATAAAGCCTCAAATTCGATGCAGGAAGTTCGGTTGTCGCAGTGCCAATCTCGGAGTCGTACATGCGCTGGAGTTGACGAGGTGGACGAGGCGCAGAGTAGTCATACGGAGGTGGCGGAGTACTTTCAGGAACGAAGGCGTAGACGAGGTCGGAGATTAACGAAGAGCCGGTGAATACGACAATGTTCTGGGCGAGCAGTCACATAGAGACGCTCCTTAGTAACTTGATTGCCCCTATCGCAAGCAGGATCTTGAAGGGACAAATCAGATGGAGGCACCTACTCTCACCGAGGCTGTGCGTGCAGTGGCGGTGATGGGAACACAAAGAGACAGCGGAGGAGGAGAGGATCTGGTGTATTTTGTACGGGAGAGGGATCCCAGTTATATAGCCTAGTGGTAGAAAGGGAGGATGAACATGGTGATGATGGCAGAAAATGGCTTAAAGCCGATCAGGCTGGGACAGCCGGTCTAAACCGCCTTTTCATGCGGTTAGACCAGCTGGGCCCTGTAGCCAACCTGGCAATGTGCCAGGCGGTCTAACCACCTGTCACAGGCGGTCTGACCACCTGTCCTCGAGTTCGAGTAGAATTGGAGTTTTCCACGTTTTTAGATCTGTATAAGGACTTCCTTGCGGGGCAAGACCTCCCAACCTTATAAATATAAAGGGCCGTGGCCGATTGAGGATCTCTATCCAATTGTACAAATCATTGTCTTACTTTTTATCTTCAACCCTAACTTTTCTAACCCCTTTTGCTTTCCTTCTTCGTCCCTACGACGTTTTAGGACGTTCTAAGTGGCCTTGCCGATCTTAAAACAACCCTAGGTTCGTAGCCTCCGACAGGGTCCCTCCCGAGGTTGTGATCGTAGGCTTTCGCGGCGCCTCTATTACAGGCGGTCTGACCGGCCCTACAGGCGGTCTGACCGGCTGTATTCAGGAGCTCCGGCGAGGAGAATTCGACGACCACACGATCTAGCACTTTCATGTGTTGACCAGACGCGCGTCAACATATTTTGGCGACTCCGCTGGGGAAAGAAATCTGGTTTTCGAGGACCGATCTACTATCTCTAGCACTATGGGCTTCGACATTTGACAAGACAACATTGTTGGGGTGGCTATGGAAGATCTTAGTCCTGAAGATCATGAAAGGTTCATGGCGCTCCAGAAGCATCTCGAGTCGGAGTTCTTGAAGACGTTCCGGAAGGGTCGTGAAGATCGTCCAGCGAAAAATGTTCAAGACTTCGTGATGCCTTCCTTCAAGACGAGTAAGGGGCAAATTGAGGTAATTGACAATGTAAGCACTTCTGCACCTCAGCCCCCTGCATTTACTCCTATGGGTCCAAATTTTTCGGATCGTGATTCATTAGTTGAGCAATTGCTAGAACGACTCAAAAAATTGGAAGGGAAGACATTAGATACTCGCGAATTACCTGAGCATAATATTTTTTTATGGTATGCCACCGAATTACTTTGCTGGACAGACCCCACCACCACCTAACATGCTCAGACCGAAAATGGTCAATGCAGATGGGTCGGTGGCGGCTGGTTCTACAGCCGTTATAGGCGGTCAGACCGCGTGTACAGTGCAACCTTCGTTTCATCCTAGCTAGGAAGGTCCAAGAAGGCACGTACAGGACAGGATTATATATCCTGGTCATGACAGATCGGCTTTCCACCAATCTAGCCAAGGGCACTGGTCACAGGTGGTTAGACCGCCTGTTACAGACGGTCAGACCGCCCATCACTGTCAACTGCCGAAGGCTCCTCTGAAGCAGGTTTATCGACCCAAGAAGAAGGAGGAGGTGCAGAACATGGAGGTGGACTCAGAGAGGACTACTGAGTTTGATATTATTCAAGTTGGGACTATGGATGTCCCTATTGAGAAAAGTCTGGCAAGAAAGCCGACTTCCAGCGGAAAGATGGTGGAAGATCAGGAGTCTAGTGCTAGCAAGACTCAGTTGCACTTTCTTCCGAAGTGGTGTCCCAAAGGATTGACTCGTACGCAGAAGAGAAAACTCCAGAGATTCCGCTTTCAGGAAAGGCAAGAACAAGAGTTGGAGAAGCAGAGGGATGAATTCTTCAACCAGAACAGGCCTATGATTCCCCAGAAGAACGAGTGGAAGCCGAAGGAAGACCCGCAGGCGGTCCAACCGGCTGTACAGGCGGTCTAGACCGCCTGTCATTCAGAATCAGCGGCCCAGGCGGTCAGACCGCCTGTACAGGCGGTCCGACCGGGTGATGCAGGAGCGCTCGGTGTTTGTTCTTCTAATTCTTCGTCTTGTGACAACAAGTTACCATCGGTTCCCACTGTTGAGGACGATGAAGAACTTGTTGATTATAGTTCTTCTCCAGAGCGTATGAATCTTGATGTGAATGTGCTGCATATGTCTATGAATGGAGACATGCTTTCGGAGGAGGAAGTTGCCCATCTTGATTTTGGTCCCAAGGAAGCTATATTTCAGAAGCCTAAAGCTGAAGGCAATCACTTGAAGGTTTTGTAGTTAAAGGGACATATTAACGGGAAGCCAATCTCACGGATGTTGGTCGATGGAGGGCTATTGTGAACTTGAGGCCTTATTCTTTATGCAAGAAGCTTGGTGGTTCAGATTCGGAGCTGATCAAGACCAACATGACCGTCAACGGCATTGGAGGAGGAGAGCCTATTGGTGCCAAGGGCGTGATTTCTATGGAGGTTACTATTGGGAGCAAGACCTTGGCCACTGCTTTCTTCATCACTGAGACTCAAGGTAACTTCAGTTTAATATTGGGTCATGATTGGATTCATGCAAACCAATGCATTCCTTCTACTTTGCATCAATGCTTGATTCAGTGGGTAGATGATGATGTAGAGGTTGTGCATAGTGATACTTCTGCTTGTGTTGCTTTAGCTGATAGCTCTTTGATTAGCATTCATGATGATGTTAAATGTTTGTCAGGCTTAGATCTTTCTGAATTTGAGTTTATCAGCGTACTAAAAATGGCTTCGTCCCTGCTGTCATAAAGCCGATGAACAATCAGCTGAACCATCTCATGTGATTTAATGGATAATCGAGAGTGGTTGCAGCAGAGACTTGAACACTATCGGTCGCATCAGAACGATATGTGTGAAGCTATTGAAGACTTTGATGATATAAACAAGCTAGGATGTGTTTTACGTCGGCCGATCCTCTTAAGGAGGTAGACATTGGTGATGGTTCTATACCCAGGCCGATTTTTGTAAATAACAATTTAGATCCAATTTTTAAATCTGAACTAACAAAGTTGTTAAAGGAGTATGTCGATTGCTTTGCTTGGAATTATCATGAAATGCCTGGTTTAAGCCGAGAGCTTGCTGAGCATCGGTTGCCTAATAAATCTGGTTTTAGGCCTTATAAACAACCGACTAGGCGTTTTAATACTGAAATTTATGACCGAGTTAAAGAAGAAATAAATCGGTTATTAGAAGCAAAGTTTATTAGACCTTGTCGATATACTGATTGGATTTCTAATATTGTGCCCGTGGAAAAGAAAAGGATGGGTAAGATTAGAGTGTGTATTGATTTTAGAAATCTTAATCGTGCTACTCCTAAAGATGAATATCCTATGCCAATAGCCGATATGCTTATCGATGCTGCTTCTGGACATAGAATGATTAGGTTTCTTGATGGCAATACTGGTTACAATCAAATATTTATGGCCGAAGAGGATATATCCAAAACAGCTTTTGTATATCCAGGCTCTGTTGGTT
The DNA here is from genome assembly GCA_015342445.1 of Digitaria exilis. NCBI lineage: Eukaryota > Viridiplantae > Streptophyta > Magnoliopsida > Poales > Poaceae > Digitaria > Digitaria exilis. Next base: position 4,846,271 of record JACEFO010001972.1, on the reverse strand, counting down.
TATTTGAGTGGATTGTTATGACTTTTGGTTTAAAGTATGCTAGTGCTACTTATCAAATGGCAATGAATTTAATCTTCTATGATTTGCTTGGTATTATCTTGGAGGTTTATATCGATGATATTGTTGTTAAATCGGCTGGTAGTGGTTCTCGTTTGGCCGATTTAAGACTTGCATTTGAAAGAATACGCCGGTATGGTTTAAAGATGAATCCACTCAAATGTGCTTTTGGTGTATCGGCTGGGAAGTTTTTAGGCTTCATAGTTCATGAGAATGGTATAGAGATTGATCCGAAAAAGGCCAATACAATTAATAAGTTGCAGGCACCTAGCTCTAAGAAGGAGTTGCAAAAATTCTTGGGCAAGGTGAATTACTTGAGAAGATTTATTTGCAATTTATCGGGAAAGATGAATGCTTTTACTCCTTTGCTTCGGTTGAAAGATGATGCTGAATTTACTTGGGGGGCAAAACAGCAAGAAGCATTTCGCCTCCTGTTCTTCGGGCACCTAGGAGAGGGGTTCCTCTTAAATTATATATTGCGGCCGAAGAAAGTGTTATTGGAGCTGTTTTGATCCAAGAGACCAAAGGGAAGGAATATATTATTGCATATGCAAGTAGAAGATTATTGGATGCCGAAACAAGGTATACTTTTATTGAAAAGTTATGCTTATCATTATATAATGCTTGTAAAAAGTTGAGGCATTATTTATTATTAAACACTTGCATAGTTGCTAGTCCGACATAATTAAATACATGTTGCATAGACCTATACTAAGTGGTAGAATTAGTAAATGGGCTTATGCTTTGATTGAATATGATTTGGTCTTTGAGCCGTTGAAATCTATGAAAGGACAAATCGTTGCCGATTTTATTGTTGAACATGAGATTAATGAACATCTTGATTTAAATGTCGGCTATATTACTTTTACTCCATGAAAATTGCATTTTGATGGATCGGTTGGCAAAAGTAGTTGCGGAGTTAGTGTTATTCTTATATCACCAAACGGTGTTTTTTTTGAAAGTCTTAACCGATTAAATCATAAATGCACTAATAAACAAACCAAATATGAAGCCTTGTTATTCGGGATGGAGATTTTACATGACATGGGAGTAAAACATGTAGAAGCATATGGTGATTCTTTATTGGTGGTACAACAAGTATCTAAAGTTTGTCAATGCTTGGATGGGTTTTTAAATACTTATCTTGATAACTGCTTAGATATTATAGCTTGCTTTTATGAGTTTGTGATTTATCATGTGCCAAGAGAAGAGAATCCTAGAGCTAATGCGTTGGCACAGCAAGCATCAGGGTATAATGTTCAGAAAAGAAATTTTCATGAAAAGAAGCTGGTGTTTCGTGAGGCCGACGTTTCTTCTCTGGAACAGGTGGTTTGACCGCCTGTTATAGCCGGTCTAACCGGCACGGCCGGTCTAACCGCCTACGCCTCTGAAAACACCGATTTGGCTGTTAATGACTCTCAATCTATTGTGGACGATGCTGGTGATTGGAGGAAGCCTCTGGTAGAGTATTTGCAGGATACTAGCAGGTCAGTGGATCGAAAAGTCCGACGATGGGCTTTCAAGTTTACTTTGGTTGATGGTGAACTATATCGTCGGACCATAGATCGGTTGCTTTTGAAATATTTAGATCTTGATCAAGCTAGGTTGGCTATGGCAGAGGTTCATGAAGGTATTTGTGGTACACATCAATCGGCTCGAATGATGAAGTGGCTCCTTAGGCGGTCTTGCTTTTATTGGCCTACAATGATAGCCGATTGTTTTCGTTACTACAAAGGATGTGAAGAGTGTCAAAAGTTTAGGGATATTCAGTTAGCACCTGCTGTGTTGATGCCTCCAATAATTAAACGTTGGCCTTTTAGACGATGGGGTTTGGATTTTGTTGGAAAGATTCATCCTTCGTCATCCAAGGGACATTGTTTTGTGATTGTGGCTACTGATTATTTTACTAAGTGGACTGAAGTTGTTCGCCTCAAGAACATGACACATAGAGAGGTGATTGAGTTTATTACTGAGCATATTAGTCATAGATTTGGGTTTCCTCAAACATTGACAATGGATCAAGGGACGTCGTTTATATCTAAGGAGGTACATGAGTTTGTTGAATCCAATGTTATTAAATTGCTCAATTCATCTCCATATTATGCTTAAGCTAATGGTCAAGCCGAGTCTAGCAATAAGATTTTGACCAAGATCATAAAGAAAAAGATTGAAGATCATCCTAAGCGGTGGCATGAGGTGTTATCTGAAGCATTATGGGCACATCGTATTTCTACACATGGAGCTACCAAGGTTACTCCGTTTGAGCTTGTCTATGGTCAAGAGGCCGTTTTGCCCGTTGAGGTGAATCAGGCTGCTTATAGATTGGCTAAGCAAAATGATCTTGATGCTAGCACATATTGTGCTTTGATGATGGATAATATTGATGAAGTGACCGACAAGCGTTTGGAGGCCTTGGAGGAGATTGGAAAAGATAAAAGAAGAGAAGCTTGAGCATATAACAAGAAGGTAAAACTTAAATCCTTTCAAGTTGATGATTTGGTTTGGAAAACTATTTTACCTATAGGAACAAAGAGCAACAAATTTGATAAATGGTCGCTGAGTTGGGAAGGACCGTATCATATTGTGAAGGTTTGTTCCGGGAATTCCTATATGGTGGAGACTTTGCAAGGATTTCAATTGCCAAGAGCACTTAATAAGAAGTACTTGAAGAAATACTATCCAAGTGTTTAGCAACATGCTTGAAAGGGTACGGCCGATATAAGATATCGCCTTTAGATAAAAAAAATGGCCGACAATAGAGGGTCGCCCTTAGTCTGATTAAATGTTTTGTGGTAAGCAAAGCTTTACCAAAAACAGGGCGGCATATGTTGATTGCAGAAAATGGCTTAAAGCTGATCAGGCTGGGACAGCCGGTCCAGACCGCCTGTGCATACTGTTAGACCGGCTGGGTCCTGTAGCCGACCTGGCAATGTGCCAGGAGGTCTAACCGCATGTCACAGGCGGTCTGACCGCCTGTCCTCGAGTCCGAGTAGAATTGGAGTTTTCCACGTTTTTAGATCTGTATAAGGACTTTCTTGCGGGGCAAGACCTCCCCATCCTATAAATATAAAGTATAAAGGGTCGTGGCCGATTGAGGACCCCTACCTAATCGTACAAATTATTGTCTTACTTTTTATCTTCAACCTCAACTTTTTTAACCCCTTCTTCGTCTCTACGACGTTTTAGGACGTTCTAAGTGGCCTTGCCGACCTTAGAACAACCCTAGGTTCGCAACCTCCGACGGAGTCCCTCCCGAGGTTGTGATCGTAGGTTTTCGCGGCGCCTCTGTTACAGGCGGTCTGACCGGCTCCTACAAGCGGTCTGACCGGCTGCATCCAGGAGCTCCGGCGAGGAGAATTCGATGACCGCGCGATCTAGCACTTTCGTGTGTTGACCAGAAGCGCGTCAACATATGGACACGTGAAAAATTGGGAAACCTCAATCAATCGGGCAGCAGCTACGAGAGGCGGCGGCGCTCTTCGACTACTCCGACAACATCAACGAGCAGGAGGAGCAGCTCAAGGTGGAGTCAGCCGCCGTGTGCAAGATGTGTGGGCCCAACAGGCACTTCAGCGACGAGTTGAACAGCATCCTGACCGAGATCACCCGCTTACTACACCATGGGTACGGGCGCGTGCCACGTCGTGTATCGAAGCACTTCTACAGTTCTACAAAGCCCTGCGGCATCATCGTCAGTTCAGATCTCGTGAGTAATACACGGTGACGGATCGAATCGATGAATTGGGTTGGGGATTCATCATCAGCTGGGTGCAGTTAATAATGGGGTAGTTTTGTTTCGACCAGTTGCGTTGTGTGCGTGTAATCATCCGTTTTCAAGCCTAGTTAATTAAAATCAGCGCATAATCAAACACGGCTTAAATTCTGCATTGTTTTTTCGTTCAAAAAAAAATTCTGTATTGTTTTTGCCTTGCCGCTAATTGAAAGCTCATGGTTAAAATCAGTAGCCGGATATTACAGAATGAACAACCTCGACATTTTGTTTCGTTAATTAACTGACCAACAAGTATTTTGGTGAAATGTAGGTGGTGTACAAAAGTAACGAAACTAATTGAAGTTTTGAATATGCTAGACCTTCAAAGTTCAAAACAATGGCGAGAGCTAACTTACACTCTTGATGCGTGAATCGTTTGCATGCGATCTACGCAAGCGGCGGGCAGATCATGTACACATCTCACTTCGGCCTTCTTTATTTCTGCATCAACCGAAACGTTTAGATTCCAGGCCAGCAACCCGGCCCATATAATGATCCATGATAGTCATTCATTTATTATTCTGATAGTTTTTCATGATGTCCACAACAACCATTATTTGAACAATATCATGACTTGAATTATTCAAATTATGAAAGCATCGTATTTAATACATTAAAATCCCAGCATTCAGACCTGTACAGGTTAGCTGACTTGACTTATTCAAATTATATATGAATTCATCCTATTTATTACATTCAGTTATAGGGAGATGGAACAAGACATATATATAGTTACCTTTCATCGCTCGAAGATTTTGGGCGACAGCAGCGCTCTGCCCCCTTCATGGCGTATTGTTTTCGTACACGTGTCCTGCCGACCAATTTTTACAGCTCCATCTTTCTTCTATATTCACCAGTTGTGTTATTTTGGGCTGCTTCGTTTCTTAGCTCGCTGGTTGGCCTATTATCTTTGCGACCTTGGCCCGTCACCGTTCATCCTTTTGCCTTACAATTGCAGCCGCCCTCCCCGCCGCTTCCCGTCGCCACCGCCGTTCAGCGATTCAGGTTCAACTTCGTCGGTAAGGTAGGGTTCCTCCTACCCTTCATTTTGCTTTGCTTTTGGTTTGCCATCCGATTTGTTTGCTGCTTCAACTAGCTTCTGCGTTGTTCTGCTTTTCCCACGTGGTCATGCTGCTATCTTTTGGCCTTCTCCCCTTTTGTGTAGGTTCGTCTTTGCCTGTATGTTAGTAATTTTTAGATTCATTTTGCCTTATGTCTGTTCCTAGATTCGGGGCTTATCCCAGGTCTCTTACGTTCTTCTTTTTTCCATTCTTTTTTGTTTCTATACAGATTCGAGACCACGCCGCATCTTCCACCATCCTCTTCCTGCCGCTGGATGTTTACCACCTGTCTTCTTCACCGTGTTGCCATGGTCAGCCTCCTATTGCTCCAGATTCATTTTGGATCATGCTGCTTCTTACTATTGCATTAGCTATTTATTACTGCTACAGTCAGTGCATGTGCTATATGAGTGTGACAGCTCTTACTTTTGCTCTCTTCCATATATGTTATTTGAGCTCTTTTACAATGATTGGCAAGTACCATGGTACTATCAGGATATAGAATCCAACGGTGCGAAAAATGTCTAGTACCTGAAAGTACACATCCAAAAGTACCAAAAAGTACAAAAATTGTGGGACCAACTACCGGATAAATGGGCCCAACTAATTATTTTATTTTATTTTCAAATTAAAAATAAAGGGTATATATGTCTTTTCTGCTGATGTAGGGGTGGAGGCGGCTGCAAAAAATTATCATGATATGTTGTGGGAGGGTATATTCTAATCAGGGTATATGAAAGTACTAATATACCCTTATTATTATTTATTTAATTTTTCAAAAATCTAGTTAAAGTACCAATAAGTACCAGGAAAAGTACTTAAAGTACCTGCAAGTGCCTGGTAGTACCAGCTGGTACTTGCCAATCATTGTAAAAGAGCTCATGTTATTATACGCTATTTATTTCAAGTTTGCAACACCCAGTGCATTATGTCGTATACTCCATGCAGTTCCTCATTGCTGCTCATCGATGCACATCTGAATGTTCAGTTAGGATATGGTTATCTACTGGTATATGATCAGGATAATAATCAAAACCCTTAATGATTTAATATATATGTTAAAGATTATTTGCTTCATTGTCTATTTATCTATCCAAGCTTCTTCTAAATTTCATTGTTAGCTATTTACTTGCCTTCTATTAGACAAAATAGGGTCACATTAAAAGCAAAAGAAATCATGGCATATTGTTGGCACATTCATGTCTACTCATTGGTGTTAAAAAAAGAAATTGCTATATGACATGGACAATACAATTATTCTTTGACATGAATTGAGATTAGTCCTGCCTGAAAATCCATGCCTGCTCAGTATTGTTGTGTTGGTTTGAGCAGGTTCATTGAGTGAAAATTTTGAATGCAAACATTAAATTTAGAGAACAATTCTATTCTTATGACAACGAACTACAGCGCTCTACATGATATATATCATGATTGGCCTTCTATGAATTGCAAAGATGACATAATAGGTTAGTTTGTTCTGTTTCTCTCTATAGGCCCTAATTCATGAGGACAATCGAATGATCTTCAGCGCTACCTGTCTCTTACTAGCTGCCAGTAAGCACATATGTCAGGTTGTCAGCCTACCTCCTCTTTCTATTTGCATGTACATTGTGGCATTTTTGAAGTCAAGTTCAGTTCTAACTAACTTTTTCCCCTGTTTTTTGGTTTTATTACGCACAAAGTTAGATGAAAGTATGGATCTTTTCCATTTTTATACTACTGTCATGCTATATGTCCCTGCACTAGAAGATATGTCTATGGACTTGCAATTTCCAAGCAGGTAGAACCATGTTCTTTTCTTCAGATTCATAGACAAAATTAGTAGCATAGTGCTGCTTTAAATTCTTACTATTCTTTACGCCCTATATATCACCAAAAGAACACTATGCATTTGCAATTTCCAAACAGGTTAAACCATAAAAAGCATTTGCCATGTTTCATAATTCGGCATAGGTCATTTTTTTTTGGTGAAAAAATAAAAGATTATTTATGACAAGGAAGCAGCACCATCCAATTGCATGGCGCTGCTGTTCACTACACATGTGAACCTACTACTCTACTGAAACCTGTCGTTCCTGAAAACCTAATGACTCGAATCAATATGTGCGATATGTATGGGAAATAAGTCCTAATATGTTATCCTTAGCTTTAATTTCATTACCTATATATCGACCAATCTAAGACTGGCACGTGGCTGCAGCACATGGTACACTGGGAACGATCTGGATTACTACGCACACCTTCCAACAAAGAAGACATTTGCTAAGTTAATTGATTGCTTTATGCAGTATACACAAGAGATTAAGGACATGTATGGATTCTCTCATGTGGCTTACCGGAGTACTTTGAAGAGGTTTCTCAGTGTGTTAAATCAATTCTACTATAGCGTCTGTAAGAAATATTAAGACTTTTTCTATGTTAAATTTTATTAGTACATACTAGTCTTTAGTGATCAGCCCATTTAATTTCAGATTTGCTACCGTGCACTTTTTATATCACCATTTTTATTCCTGCTTACAGCCCTATTCTGTTTTTTCTTTGTATTACCTCGCTCACAATATCAGTGTTAATGTTAGGGAGGGCATGCGACGCAGATCATTTCAAAATGAGATACTTATGCCATCATAATGTGCCATGATCTTTGTTTCAACAAAAAAAAAAGTGATTCCTGGCACTACCCTTTATTTGTTATACATTTGGACATGACCATGATGCATTTATAAGTTTCTGCCCACATCCTTAGTCTTGGCTTTAATAGTGAAATCCCTATATTCAGTGTAATAACTATAGTTTGGATAGGCGTTTTGTTTCCTATATGAGATCTAACACTTTTTGGTTGGTAGCTGTTACATTATCTTTACTTTGCTTTGTTCTCTCACTCAATTTCATTACGTTTCCGTGTCACAGAACAGTCGAATTTGTATGGAAACATATGCTTCCCCAACTATTAAAATTGGTCATTAGATGATACTATTGGTGGTGTCTGACCGCTATCTAAACTTCATTACGCAGCAAGTTTACACCAGTACATGGCGAAGCGCGTGCCTCTTCCTAGTAGAGTTAGTTATCCTGGAGACAATTTGTCTATCTGTCCTTTCTGTGCTCACATCTTCCCTTGTCACACCCTCAAGTAATTCCAAATAAAAAAGAATGTAGCAAGCTACCTGAGTATAAACTCACATTCATAACACTTATCGTTATCGGTATCGCAGGACATCGATGTCTACCTGCAGGCTGTTAGTCCGAAGTGACAGTTGAATAATGTGGGCATCAGTTCAAGCAGAAGATTTCATTTGCCAGCATGATTAGATAATCGAAAGACAAACTTAATACCATGGGTATAATCATGCGTAGGCTTGCAGTGGGGCGCGTCCTTACACGAACCAGCAAAGCCGCCCCGCAAAATTGCTGCTGGCGGACGATGTGGCCAAGCTGCAAGTATTATGCGGCTAATGATTGCCTGGCCACTGTGTCCACTGCCACGACGGGGACTGTGGCAGGAGGCGCTTGGGTGGACTGGTGGAGGGCTGCCGGCGCAGGGGACTGCAATGGGGGCGCGACGGAGCACGAAGCTGCGGAATCGACGGCGGCGCCATAGAGGTGCAGACGCAGCCGAGCAGTGCGCAGGTGCGGCTGGCCAAGGAAAAAGGTTTGCGGGCCCACTTGCAAGCCTAATCATGCGCCTATCAAACGACCTGGTCCATCTCTTAAAATACATCAATTTGCTGTATAGCTATGAGTTTTCTAAACCATTTTAACTCTCATTTGATTTGTAACCTCGCAACACCTTTTCCTATTAATTAAAAAAAGTAAAGTGTATCCACCATACATGAAATTGAATCATTGTTTCATTTGACCCTAACAAGTCGTAAATCACATGGCAGTATAGGATGACTTGATAATGGATTGTTTCATTTGAGCCCTGCAGGACAACCATCACAGGGCCTGGAAGGACTAGCAATGAAACCAAGCTGGCGTAGCATAGTCTGCCAGCTGGATGTCCACGACGCATAGGCCCATTTTTCACCTTATGAAAGCCGGCGCGTGTGCCGGCCGGAGAGGCTGACCACGTCGCCGGCTTTTTCCGGCCGTCCAATCGGCCGGCCGGACGGCCCAGATCGTGTCATTTTTCATCAATTTAGAAAAAAAAAACCCTGAATTTTATGGAAATACAACCCACCGTCCACTCATTAAAAAAAACGCCTTGAATTTTATAGATATCCAACCCGCCGTCCACCCTCTCTCATGATCTTTTTTAAAGAAACGCTCGGATTTTCTAGAAATTAACCGGCAGTCCACCACCAACCGGCCAATCAAAATTTTTAAAAGAACTCCTAAACTTCCTTAGAATCAACCTGTCGCCTTTTCCCTCCTTCGTAAATATTCTTAAAGAAACCTCACATTTTACTGAAATTACGTAACAACCCATTCCATTAATTACTTCCCTACAACCAATACTATACGTACAATTCAACCACCCAAACGTGTTCCAACCAAAAAAACCCAACATAAAATTTGTTCTAATTTCAAAACCTTTAGACTTTATGAAAGCCGGCGCCTCCGGCGGCTACGGAGGCTGGCCACGTCGCCGGCTTTTCCTGGCCATCCGATCGGCCGGCCGGACGGCCTAGATCGTGCCATTTTTCGTCAATTTAAAAAAAACCCTGAACTTTATGGAAATACAACCCGTCGTCTACTCATTTAACAAAAAACCCCTGAATTTTATAGATATACAACCCGCCGTCCACCCCTCTTTCAAGATCTTTATAAAGAAACCCTCGGATTTTCTCGGAATTAACCCACAGTCCATCCCCAACCGGCCAATCAAATTTTTTAAAAAAACTCCTAAACTTCCTTAGAATCAACCCGCCGGCCTTTTCCATCTCTCATAAATATTCTTAAAGAACTCTCAATTTTTACTGAAATTACGTAACAACCCATTCTATTAATTACTTTCCTACAACCAATACTATACGTGCAATTCAACCACCAAAACGCGTTCCAACCAAAAAAACCCAACATAAAATTTGTTCTAATTTCAAAACCTACAACTTTATTATATAACATATTTTTAAACCCAAAAGCACTTTCCACGTTCATTCACGTAGTCATTTATCTACGACCCGTCGTATCTATGATTCAGATACCAAAACGTTCTCAAATTAAGAAGTGTTCAATACAAAAAACAATCAAAATTCAAAAACATAAACCTTCGGACCATACCAAAATTTTAAATTCAAAGTGCCTCAGTAATTAGTTCCTATAAATAATGATATAAGATCCGTAGGTCGATCCTTTATAATATATATTCATTTTCCTCACCTACACAAAACTATATGTTACTTAATATTGACAATCTTTGGTTTGTAAATAAATTGTGAACAACCAAATAATCTAAGGATTCTCATAACATATAACCCTCTATTAGACAGCTGCATAATAAACACCTTACAACATCTGTATAATAGGAATGTGTTGTATAATAGGAATGTACAATGTATGCACCTACCCTCATAAACAGACTTTAGCTGCCAAGTCATGCACAGAGAATGCAATTATTGTGTCACACATAGAATTAGTTCTACGAGTTAATATATGTATTTAAATGATTTCAACTACGATGTTCTTCTACTGTATGATACCATGATATATAATTACTACTAGATATCGTGCACTCTGTTATTCAAATGCCGATTGTATATCATCCGTAAAGGCAAATAGGCAATTACTAAAGATCGACTTGGTTTTTGCTCGAGATCAAAAAGCAATACGAGGAGAGCCTTTTTTACTAATATGTTGCCAAAAGACATGGAGTGATGACCTCTTGATTGTTGGATCTCAACCAAAAAAGTCATCTATTTTACTTTATTTTATTTATTTAGTCAAAGATTAAGCCGCGCGCCAAGGCGCGCGCAAATCACTGGTACAACTAGAATTAAGAACTACTAGGACTAACATGCTACGCGCTGCTGAAGTCCAGCACTGCTAAAGAAACGAGCTTTAGTACCAGGCTAGAACCCCTATTAGTAGCGGTTATGCAATCAGTACACCCCTTCTGGTATAAATAGACAAATATTTAGTACCGACTGAAATAACCGGTACTAAATGGACCATTTAGTACCAGAACAACCGATACTAAACGACTGACACACCGTGTGTCCTAACTTTTTTTCCAGTTTGCTTTTTTTTTTGGGTTTAATTGAAATGGAAGAAGGCAACAAAATAACAAAGCATATCCAGATCCAAAGTATACATGTTATGCTCGTTTACTTCCTTTGTTTGATTAATTATATACCCACATAAATATACAAAGAATAAGAAAGAAGGAATAAAAAACAGACCCAACACTGTAAAAAAAACGACATAATAAGCTATGAATGGGTGCTATGAATCACCACTTCGATCTTCCACCCACAGACAGCTTCACTGATTCTTCTATGTTCCTGATGTGCTTGGTCGCCCTGGACCTCCTGTGCTCCCTCCGCCACCGAGTTCTGAGAGGCAAATAGAAGATAAAAAATCAGAAATGAAGAACTCTGTGCAGGGACAGGGAACAAAGCTCTGTGTACAAATCACGCCACAGGACAGGGAACTCACCACGCCACCAGCATGCTCCGACCGCGCACCTGGCCGGATCGAGCCCCGGCCTGGCCGCCTGGGCACCTCCTGCGCACCCAGCCGGCAGTCCCCCACCCACGCCGCACTCCCGCGCTGGCTCCGCGCTCGTGCCTGCGCGGGGCCAGCCGTCGAGCCGCCCGCACGCGCCCTGCAGGCTGACATGCCATGCGTCTGCCCGCCGGAGGAGGATGGGATAACTGTGGAGAGAAGAGATATGCACAACCGGCGACGTTGGGAGAGAAGAATAAATAGAGTGCCGACGCCGAGTGGTAGAAAAAATTTGACGAAGCGCGCCACGCTATCTAAGTACCAGTGGAACCTTCAACCAGTACAAAATGGTCTATTTAAGTACCGGTTGGGGCTACCAACCAATACTAAATACATCCGGTACTAAATGTGTGTGATTAATAGCAGTTGGAGTATTCGACCGTGACTAAATTGGCTTAAGGAGAACTGAGTTGTTGCCCACGAGTCCCGATAGTGGCATTTAGTACCGGCTTATGGCTCCAACCAGTACTAAATCGCCCCATGCTTTTTTCTAAGGGCTAGTTTGCACGTTAGTACTGGCTCAAAGTGTAATCGGTACTATAGTGAGAGGAATGAATGCTCGTTTTTGTTGTAGTGCAGCACTATCAAATTTCGATAAGCCTCGTATTCTTGCCATGCTGAGCGGACATAAAAACAAAAGAATAATCCTAATGCAAAACTAGCACAGGCACAAGGCATATGGAAGCATATTCATATATGGCACTTGCCTATATAGTGTTCTGTATCAGTTGGGGTAATCTTCAGATGAGTAAATAGTTACCAAATGAGAAGTGAAGTCTCTGTGCAATCATTGTGGGTCAGTGTTGGAGCTGCAGATGGGGCTGAATTAATATCTTCATGATCTGAATTATTGACACTCTAATTTGGCAGTTGAGTTTTCGCGCATGTCTCGGCTATTAATACAAAGCAGAGCACATCTCTGTGGAGAGTGACTTCTGGATAACTGGTTTAGTTTGAGCAGGAAATGTAGTTCATCCTGTCTTCACTTTCGGGAGCACAGGCCAAGTGAGGATGAGGTAGGAGTATTCCGTGAGAGTGAGACCCGTATCATCCCAAACAACATGATATTAATGCTAATGCATGAAAAAAACCACCAGTACGTTGTTATTCAACCGATGCATTGGAGAAGCCATGCATAACTATTGAATCATAATCTTCTCTTGTCCTGGATGTTGTACATCACTCACACATAAATAGATGATGAATTTGTACATCATGCGCCTATCAAATGATAAGAATGGTGAACAAGCCTACTCTCCGCCTCTTAAAATATACTTGCTTTTAACTGCGAATTTCACAAAACCATTTTGACTCGCACCTGAATTAATAACCTTTCCATCTTTGCCTAATTATTCAATACCACTTAGTAGTCATATATTACTACAGTATGCAAGTTGTCCTACCTCGTTTCCAAAAAAAACTATTTCATTTTGTTTAGGAAATCCATTATCCAACAATTTCTCATGCGTCTTGGTTGAAGTTGAAGAAGAGGTAATTTGCCAAGTGTTGCAAGTAGAAAGGACGTACACCCAAACCGTACTGTTTAAGTTATCCATGAACTGGACACACTTGCGATCAATGAAGCTGGCGTCGGACAATCATGCTGTGTGCCCGCACGCATCTCTCCACTGCCAAATTTCCGTAGGCCTTGTATTCCTACCATGCCAATCTGATCAACTGGGAGGACCCATACAAAAGAACAATCCTAGCTAGTGTAAAACAACTAGCATACGCACACAGCATGGAAGCATCTATCCATATATGCCCAGTGCTCGTACAACCACCATCCTATTTGTACCTTTTTAGATAAACAAACAATAACTGCAGAAAACCAATGAGTCATATTAGCTGTCCTACCTCGTTTCCAACCGTGAACTTTTTTTTTTTGAAAAATCATGAGATTTGTTCAGGATGCAAAATATTTATTATTAGCCACAAGAGCTAAAAGTTCATACATTTACGCAACTCAGTTCAGACAAAGATAATTGGAGCAGGTTTAATTTAGATGCAGAACGGACACGCAAACATCACCACATATTCTCTCATGGCCTGGATGCATAGCGATCAGGCGAAGTTTCCGTAGGAAAGTCTGCCTGGACGCCCATGACCCAGAGGCCAGAGGCCCAACGTAACACAGAGCTAGAAGAAGTGCATATGAAAGCATGCATTCATATATGGCCCATGCTTATATAGTGTGTGCGGTACAACCACTGGCCTAGCCATTTAATCTTCAAATGAGTAAACAGGTACAAATGAGAAATGAAAGCTCTGTACCATTATATGTGTGTCAATGCGTCAATGCGATGGGGCTGAATTAATATCATCAGAATCTGATTGTTGACACTAATAATCCTCACAACTGAAAGCTCAATCAGATGTTAGCTGGCTTCATATTACTAGATTATACTGTTGGAATTCCGGCGATCTTGTCACTGAAGTTCACTCAACACCTGCACTCACGAACAGAGAACAGAGAAACAGAGTATTTTGGTGCTGCTAACTGGCAGCGTTTTCCATTGTAGTTGAAAACAATATAAAGGAATTACAGACTCTAACTAACTCCTACAAGCATGGACAGCCACTACAGGAACGCGCCATCCCACGTTCAGCAAACAGTCCACGCCACCTCCTGAAGACTCGCACTGCATGCTGCCATGCAATGAGCTCCTACACACACGCACAGCCGTTGGCTAATAGGCAATGCTTATTGACCACTACCACACACACACATGCATCAGGATTATCACTAACATATACTAGCTAGCTGTCCTTTTAGTGTTAAAGGAACTCTTATTCTTTCAACTTGTAGTGTTTGTACAAGAAATTTCAGATTAGCCAGAAGTGCAAAAGTTCATTACGAGGTCTCATATTTCTGTCATGACAAAATGAATGAGAACATGTATAAGAAAACACCTATTACTGTCAGACTGTTAAAGTACAAGTAAATACCTGTCCGCAGTCTTAACAGGAGCAAGATAGATGCAAAAACTGATTCTGAAGTCAGTAAACAACTATACACGTAAGACATGCATTAGTCATGATATCTGCATATTGGTGCGCCTATGGAACATGAAGAACGCGAATCTCTACCAAGACAACCTTTTCATGGAGAAAGTGAATACTGAACAGCTTAGCCGATGTGGTACTGAACTCAGGGGGCGGTAATGAGATGTCGTTGACAGCAAATTTTCAGTGATAAGATTGCTAAATAATGGACGAGACATGTAATATTGTTGGTTAAATAAGGTTAATAAAGTAACTAATGGATAAAAATGTAAGTTGGTGCTAGTTCGACCATTTGTTGATTGTAACCTCGGTCTTAGTTGAAGAAGCAGCTACATGCATGCTATTTTTCTTTTCGTGGAATTGATTATGGATTTAGTCCCAATATATTTCTGATCATTCGAACAGTTTACATATCTCTGGGGAGACTGCCTTGGAGGCATACTTGTTTAGTTTTAGGCTTTTAGCAAGATTTCTAGCACATGATACTATGAGGGTAACATTGGAGTCTTGCAGGAGACCCTTATCACCCAATTGAACAGCTAACCTTCCATCAGTCGGATGTATGCACCTAGCAGGATATTTAAATGATGAAGGGTGTATTCTAACTCGTCCCCGGTCATATATCCTGCAAATTTGACAAAAAAAGATGCCAAACCTCAAGTACCTCATGATATTGTGACAACAGAAAAATTCAGGCTGCACGCACTCAGGACATCTGGAAGCGCATGAAAAATTGCATGATTTAAAATATTTTTCTGCTGGGAAACAAATCATCAAATAATTGATGTCACGAGAAACAATAAAAAGGCTAGGAATAACAGAAATTGTCTTGCAAAATGGTTTTTCGAAAGTATGCCTACATGGAGTAGGACAGCTGGTCTTAGGACTGATGCTGTCTCTAATGAGTCCCACTATCCACGGACAAGTCGCCTACCAGTTGAAGAATAATTATCCGAAGGGGTTTGCTATGGTACTCCCAGATAACTGTGGACTGTCCATTCAATTAGATCAAGGTGGTTAGGATGGCATATTACCTCCTAAGAGGTAATAGATCATTAAATATTTATTTATATATATTACAATTTAAAAATCATTAAAAATATGAAAAATATTTTCTTAGATCCAATAAGAGAGAGGAGGTACCGTTAGTTTTTTTTATTTGTATCATAAATTCTGATGTTCGTCTTAATTTCTCTATGTACGTGAACTATGATATATTTATATGTGTAATATTCTCTCTTTCTCTCTCTGTTTTCAAATATGACATATTCAAACATGCGTATGGTATCTAATATACACGACAAAAACCCGACACGAATTTGTTTTAATCTTCTTTGAAAGGTGACATTTAATTTGTAGAGGTGTGCATGCTACCGTGACTTCATTTGTAACATTTTCTCAATGTGATTTTCTGCCTCCTCCTACAAAAACTATATCCTAATTTCCTTGCATGAATTTTAGCAATACATGATTTTCTCCTGAATGAAATTGTCCTTTTCTCTAGATCCAAGGAAAAAAATGACTGGAAGCAATCTGTAAACTGCACGTACACATGTAGATCACGTCTTCCTGGATCCACGGAAGCAGTTGCTGGCTTTTTTCTTTTTTTTCTTTTATGGTTAATTGTTTATCTTTCATAATATTTAAGGGCTCAGATTTATTTAAACTCTTACCTCTTAGGAGGTAAGAGGAGTACCATAGAAATGTACTGAGTCACATGCTCGAACCCATGAGGACAAAATCTAAGACACCAACATTTACAAACTCTCATTCTACAATCTTTTGTTCAGAATTCCCGTGACAATTTTTTCAAATTAGGAGACTAGTTTCTGTTTATACAGGATATTAGAAGATAAGTTGATAGCTCACATATGGGGAAATGGAACTAGATATAGAGGAGTGCTCCTACACACAATTTGTCTACCCATCTCTTCCATGCTCACATGTTCCCTATTCAAACCCACGGGTAATTTCCAATCGAAAGAATGCAACAAGCTAGCAAGCGTAAACTCCACATCTCGGACTTCAGCTGAGAGGTGTCACCAACCTGTACCCTTGGTTTGTCCAGAACTGTACACCGTATCTGGGACTGAACCTTTTCCATTACGCGCGGATTTTTTATTAGTTCAGACATTGCCCAAAGCAATGTCACTGAGCCTGTCGCTGTGCCGCCGATAAATGCATCCTGAAAGCAGTAAAGACAATAAGATCCTTGCATCAGAACAAATTATAAACTTTAATGGTGTACAAAATAGCTTGGCTGACACAAACAAGTTTACCAAAATAATAGCCTTCAGATCATCTTTTGTGAGCTCTGCACCCATACCTTGCCCCTTCCAGATGCTAATCAACACATCTACAAGGTTATCCTTTTCAGGCAGGACCCTTTCCTGGTCCGAATGCTGCCTCAGAACAGTTTCAAAGAATGCATCTAGATCCCTGAATATCCTCTTGTACCGTGCCTCTAGGCCAATGAGCTTGTCGAACCACAGGCTAACTCGTGATGCTGGAAAAAAGTCTTGTGCAGAAAAAGGCGGAGAGAACAACCATGGCTTCACTGAACACTTGCTGAAATTCGTTGTACTTGAGGAGTTTTGATCCATTCATGTTCCCAAATGCCACGGTACAAATGAAGCCATCGATCAGTGCAAAGATTTTCTCACTGAGGTTGATAGGATCCATTGACGATGACTGTGACAGTGACTGAATAAGTTGGTCGACTTGAGCTTCCAATGCGTGTGCAAAGGACTCTACACGCTTACTGCCTACAAGCTCTGAAACAAAAAGCTTGCGTCTCCCACGCCAGCTTTCGCTGTAAGGCGAGAAAGCAATGTCACGATAGTTGTATGTAAGCATTATTGCACCTGAAGCACAAAGAAAGAAGCTTAGTTGTTGATATATTTTATATCTGTACGAAGATAGCTTTGTTTCCACCATTTGTGAATTTTAAGTTGAATGGACAATTACCAAATGAAAAGGCAAAGGTCAGGAAAGTTATGGTCATATTTTGTTACAACTCTAGGTGAGGTTGCATATTCTATACAGTGTTTCATGTGGTCTATTTAAAATACTGTGAATTTCTTAGAGCCGGCTTCAGGTTTCCTCTATGCAGTGCTTTCAGATCTAAAAAATTAAATTGCCAAACTGTACAATCCATCACCCCCTACACCCCCCCCCCCCGGCGTCCACCTCCTCTTTTATTTTTGGTGTTAACTTGGCTGTCATAAATAAGTGACGATAATCCTGTATTTTCTCATGCAAAAAAAACAGAGGAGTAAAAACACAAAGAAGAACAAGGAGCGTCTTGTTCTCAGTTGGCTTTATAATGCAAAAGCACTTTCATCCACTCTCACACCAATTGGATCAACATCTAATAGCTCTCAAAATTACAGTAATCTTTCTAGCAAAGTTGCACAGTACTGCAATTTTAGGTAGCTGATCGAGAAGTTTCGGTGTTTACCTGGAGAAGACGGACGGTTGCAACAGTAGGCATCAAGTGTTTTGAGCACCTCCTTGGCCGTCTCCGGCGACGACACCACGATTGCCGGTATACTGCCAAGCTGGAGGTAGAAGATGGGGCCCATCCTGTGGGCCAGCCTCTGCAGCGCTCAGTGGGGCTTAGACACCATCAGGTGTAGATGCCCTATGAATGGCAGACTCAAGGGGCTTGGAGGCAAACAGATGATCTTCTCCTTCTTCTTGTTACCAATAACTTGGCGGCATAAGAAGATCACTGGTGCTATGAGTAGTACTAACCAGAAGGTAGCCTGCTTCAGTTGTAGAGATGGATCAACATGTGCCATTTTCTCTGCGATTTTGAGAAAAAAAATCTGTGTAAGTGTACAGGCAGATGGGTAGCTGAAATGCTGAATAGCTCAAAATCTAGAGAGGTCCCTTGTGAAGGTGAAAAAAATGCTCAGTGCTGGTGAGCTGTCGCGATCACGTTGACTAATTTGGAACCAGACTCCAGGACCTTATATGTGCAAAATCAGTGATCAAAAGAGGCAAACACACAAGCATATATACACAACCTTGTTGCTAGCTACTTAATGTATTACAGACATATTTTTGTACATGATCAATTAATTTGAGTAAAGGGCATTAGTTCAGTAGGTGTGAGCAAAAATAAGCTACAAAATGTTATATACCACACTAATAACTGTGCCACCCTGCCATGAGCAAGGAAGACAAGAATTTGTGGATCAACTAACTTCAACGTGGTTGTGTTACTAATACTTATTTTACGGCATTATATTGTCAAAGAATAATGTGACCTTGCCAGAAATGCCATTTTTTGTAAAAACGAATAAATCAATGTTCACTCAAATAATAATTTGCATTTTGTTAATTTCTTCTGTACCGTATAATCTCACCTAATGGTGGCATTGCTGTCAATTTGAAATTGATGCTACGTCGAGAGAGGAAAATTATCAAACACAATGGTAGAGTTTGGATTGGCTCTGTTCATGAAGTGCAAACAGTAACATAATACAGGGAAATGAATTTAACATCAGGTGAAAGAAGAATATGTTTTCAGATCCCTAGTGAGGAACAATTACCCTTTTTCAACATCAGTAAAATGTAAGCACTAATTTTCTTTTGCCGCATTAAAAAAAATCCAGCGTGCTTCACCTTAGCTTGTATACACACAACAAAAGGAAACTCTTGGCGTTTCATTTACCTACACTACACATATATATCTCAAAATACAATTCAAACAAAAAGTATGAGCTGTTTTAGTTCTAACCAAGTGGCACACCGAGATATATATATATTTTTATAGAACAAGTGTGAGGCAGGAGGGAATCACGTTTTCATGGTGTCTGAATCACGAGAACTACAATGGTGCCACGATCATGCACTATTAGGCAACAGTTCTCTGTGCCGGTGCATAAGGACTCATCACTGCTTGTTTTGCGCCTACGTCGGGAAAAACAAATTATCCCTGTATAATTAGAGTTAGATTGGGCCTTGGAGACATACAGATGTGTATGAAGTCTGTGTCACCTCCGTTAAAATGACTTCTTTGATGCCTTTCTCCTTCAGTCATCCCACTCAAAAATCCAAACATGAATGCTTGGCCACGACCTGGAAATCGCCCTTCATGTTTAACCGCGTACCTTTTGGAATTCAGGCAATATATCTACGCTGATGTATTCCTCAATTATGTCGAGTGCAATAAACCACATGGTTACCCCGCAATTGGTGTTCCTCTCGCACTGCCACATTTCCCCAAGGTTCCTATTCCTGCTATGGCACTCTGAGTGGAAACTAGCATACACAGTATCTCCCTGACCTTTTTTTGTTTTTTTTCCTTTTGAAACCTTTTCTCTCCACTACATATATAGCCTGCAGTTATCTGGTGCAATGCTGTCTGGGGGGTGGCAAATGGGACTTATTGTACTGAAGACGGAAGTCACTACAGAAAACTGCACTCCACACTAATCAAGCAATATTTTATAAGAGTGCAATTATCTTTTCTTGTTGAAATTATCCTTGAAATTAAGATATATAACTTTATTAAGCATAGTTCCTAATATTCTTCTTCTTCTTCTCTGATGAATCAATTACTCTCAATATATCTCTGACAATAAGTACCATGCCACAATACCAAATTAGCGTCGTATGTGGGTCGATAAAAGATTATAACGAGCTATGAGTTTGCATCAAGGTTTCCTGATCATCAATTAGTAAGTATATATTTATCTTCACTGTCTCAGGATCAGTGGGTATAGTTATTTTATACATCTAACCATGTCAGTAGAATTCATATAGATCAGGCCATTTTGGGCAGCTCGCCGTGTGGAGCCGAATTATCGAGGCCCAACCTGGTTACCTCTGCTCGTCGTATGTAAACGTGAAACCTTAGTTCAAGTCACACATTGGCCATCACGTTCCATCTTGCAACCGATCGATGCACTGTCCACTACAACCTCACCTATCACACACTGGCGCTGTCCTCCATGCTGCATCCCACACCATCACCACGTCCTCGCCCCCATCTGATGACACGCACTGGATGTGAACAAGGAGATGCACTGCTCATGCGCCAATGGACGGCTGTTGTTCCTTGTCTTCACTGCATGATTGTTCACCAGGCCCGCATATGGCTCAGTGCAAGTGGGCGCGACCGCACATGCCCCCCAAAATTTTGGGCCTCCTACTGACTGCGCACAAATGAGCCTGCCCTGCTTGTTTGTGGCCCATGCGGACGCAGCTATGATCCTCAGCGTCGATGGTTCGAGGTTGTGTTGCTACTTGATACAGATGTCCATCGCCGTGATTGACTTCAGACGGCTTCTCACCGCTTGCAGCAGAGTCTGCAGTTACGTGCTAAAGTACTAATCCTGAGTGGCTGAAGCATCTATTCACCTTCTGCATTTCCTACTTGTCCTTTGGGTTATTCTATTTCTTGCTTGTTGCCTCTTGAACCAAAAAACTTTGAAGCAACAATGCAACATGTTAAAGCTTGTCTTGTACTAATTCAGCAATCCACGTTGTCGCATCCATGGAGCAAAATTTCCATTATCATAAACTACATCAGCCATCAACGTTTTAAATTTAGTTTTGTCCTTTGTCTAATTCATGGAACAGTGAGGCCTGTTTTGGTCACAGCGGGGCCTCAAAAATATTGGTATAAGATTGTTGTTCACCAGTTCCAAAGTGATGTGCCCTCGCACTTTCTCTGCTGCCACCACGACTGGGTCCTGGCCAACCACTGGCAGTTCCTATAATTATTGGAGATCTATAGATTAGGACACAAACAACCTCTTGATGCCCCTTGTTGAGGGACAAAAGCTGCACATTTGCAATAGATTGGAGCTAAATGCAATGAGTCCTTTAGTTTTTTGCTTCAAATATACGTGTGATCGAGTCTGTGACAGAGTGCATGCGATTCTTTCTTCTATTCTTTGAAGTCTACACAAGGTGGAGTATCCAGTGGCTGGGCTAAAAAAAAAATAGTTTTTGAACTTTTACACATATATGAATGCTGTGTAACATACATAATAATTTTTTATGGGCATTCACATGAATAACCTTGGCTAAGGCCATGGAAGCAACTGATAGCTGTAATTTGAGGAGGATAACTACGGTAGGCACAGAAATGTAACTTAAATAATCTCCATGGTCATTGAACACCTGCCAGTCATGTGAGATTCAGGACTTGAGGTACCCAGCCCCTTGATCAACATCTGGCACAGCGAACGGGCGTACTATAATAACTGTCCAAGGATGGCGCATATTTTCTATGTCGAAGGAAGTATCTTCTTATCCAAGCAATTATCACTGTTGCAGTGCTACCACATTTCCCTAAGCCTCCCGTTCCTGCAATGTTGATCTGATTGGAAACAATGCAAGAATCCCAGTGTAAAAGGAGCATGCACGGCATGGAAGCATCTTGATAAATGGGAGACGCCTGCCTCTCCTAAGTTTATAGGTTGAGTTCTTTGCTATCTTTCCTCTACACTTCAAATAGCAAGATCAGTATGCGTCTCCATTTGAAGTCTGGTGGAATGCAATAATAATCAGTAGCACATGGGCGTTACTGCATTGAAGTTATGACTCATTGATGTAGCTTCTGGAGGGAGTTTTTCCTCTCTATTTTTAATCAAAAGCCCTACTGCCAAAGTTATTTGTGGTTTCTATTTTATTTACCAAAAGGATTCCATATAAGTTGGCATTGCCTTCGTGTATGAGATTAATTATATAAACATGAATGACAGGTATAATTTATATAACTAGAAAGCCGTAGTGCGTGTTGCGGCGCCTATCTAGTGTGAGTCAGTGGTATACATGCCTATTTGGATGTATGTTCTGTACATTAAAGAAGGTAGTTGCAGAATTATCTTTTATTTCTTTTTCGAAAAGGCCTACACAATGGCCATATAGTCAAAATGATGATGTAACATCTCTGTATTTTTTTATATAGCATAGTAATTAGGATCTTTTTTAATTTAACATATTGTTGTTACAATAAAACAGACATTATGTTAGGTACTTAGGTTGAATTTTATTCTACGGTAGCCACATGTGAATAAAACATCTTTAAGTATGAACAGATAAATACATCATTGTCGACAATAAAAGTTTATAGTTTCCCATGTATAAATAAGAGAGAACGAGTAATCCAAATAGCATGTTAACTGGATTCAGTAACAGTCCGGATTACGGAATGGCCCCGCTAGAGAAGAAGTTGTTGGCCAGAATTCGAGCACACTCACGCACATGAAAACGGTGAACATGGTGGTATTTGGTGCTGCAAAGCTTAGCAGCGTTTTCTCATTGCCTCTTGGGACTATTAAGGAAATTAACAAGGCCACGGTAGCTATTCTACCGGGAGGTGCGGCATGCTCGCAACGACCGATCGTGCCATCCCACGACCCGCGAGAAGAGCGCATACGATGCGACACAACACGCTCTGCCCACGACGCAGCGTGACGGGAGCGATGGACTCGGTCAGCTCTAACAGATCAAGCGGCTCCTACAAACAAGGAAGCTAAATATGTACATCTAACAGACTCATGACTAGATCAACTAACAGAAGTGAGATGAGCCAGGACCTCCTGCTCATATACTCATCAGCATTTATCGAATCACTGCAGCTCACTCACTCGGAAGAACTGGAGGGGTGTGGGTGGGTGGGTGTGTGTTTGTTGGGGGGGGGGGATGTGGTGCATTTCTGTTGTTCTACCAAAAGAACGAAGACAGCAGAGTGAAATTTGAGATTTGATCGTGCAGATAATAAGCTAGAGATGTTCTTGCAACCGTCAACCCCTGCTCTGTGGCTAGCGGTGACGGCAACGGCCACCTACGCCAGCAAGCGGTGAGTACCTCCTCCCAATCAGTGCATGCCAGTCACGCACTTACGCTCAGGTTTCACCCAAGGGCTGGATTGGCATATGCCGAAGCCATGTGGTTGCCCGATCTTCTACTCTTCTTCATCTCCGATACTGAAGATCTTCGATTGGAGAACAAGCAAGGAGGATAAACTTTGATTGGAGAACCAGCAAGGAACACATGTAGATTCGTCGAGCGTGCACTGGGAGGTTCGTGAGTTGGATTACATACGGCAGCACAGCGTTCAATCGAGTGGGCCTGTGCCGTGGGCACGCGAGGTGTGCGGAACCGGCTCGCAACCGGGGGCACCCACAACTGTTCAGATCGCATTCAGACAACCTATCTATGGTATGATTTGCGCCAAATAGCATGTTATCTGGATTCTATGCACAGATGCAAGATTTGCTCCACAACCGTAGATCTGTGAGTTTTCCGGACCTCCTTGCTGCCTTGGATCAACATCGACTAGGCATCTCCATTTTCTAAGTCTATCCAATAATTTCTAACAGAAGAGTGAGAACAGTAAGAACAGAGCACAACGGCATACTTAGCCATGCTTCAGGTCTCCTCAGTTATGTCCAGTGCAACAATGAACGACATAGTTACCACGCAAAGGATTACCCACTTGCACTGCTGCATTTTCCCAAGCTTCCTATTCCTGCTATGTTGATATGAGTGGAAACTAGCATACACGCAGACTAGTGTGTGTGTGTGTGGGCGCGCGCTTCCAACTCCTTTTGCTCTTATATCTGCACAACACAAGTGTGCAGTTATCTGGTGCAATAATGCTGCCTAGGGTAGCAATTGGGTCTTATTGTACGTAGATATGATGATGCCACTCAATAAAGTAGTAGCTGCGAGATTCTGGCTTGAAGTTAATCAAAAGAACAACTGCGAAAGTTATTCGCTATTGAACACTCCTGAAATGTTCTCTGAATCGTGCTTCTAATCCAACAAGGTCATCAACCCATGGATTAACTGGTCATGCTAGAAGAAAATCTTGAGAAGAAAAAGCAGCGCGGCGTCTACCATGGCCGCCATTCTGAAACTTGCTGTATTTAAAGAGTTTTGAACCATTCGTTTTGCCCCAACCACACCACTGAAGCGGTACATGTTTACAACGATATATGGTCGTTAAATTGCCCTTATATAGAAGTCATTTGTTTGGTTCTCGTTGAGAAGCGTCATTTTGATGAAACACAATCTATCCACCATACCATTTGTTGTTGAAAAGATGATGATGAGTGCTTCTTTACTAACAACAAACAACATATTTGCTACGTACTTCTCTTTTATTTTCATGTTGCAATGTTTGTTAATTTGGATGGTAATTTAAATTGCTTTTCGCCGGAAGCTGATTTGTTTATGTTGTGGCAGCAACAAGTAGACTGCAAGCTAGGTTCTCAAGTTTGTGCGGGACAAGTGCAATTCTTTGGTCTATTTGGCTGTGCATAAATGGCGTGGTCTTTGAGAAGAAAGTTTATATTATTCTCACCTGCAGGCTATTTTCAGGTCATCCATGGGATCATCCTTTCAAAAGGTGAGAGATGGGACAAAATTGAAGTGGAAATATATATGATGAATATCGTGTCACTAAAAATGGTTGCAAGCGTGGGTGACTGATCAAATAGAAGTAGTGGTTAAGCAGTCACGTTCTTTTCTTGGTTTACTTGATTTCGCTCTAGTAGGAGAGCTTAATTGAAATAGTGGGGAGGATGGAACTATAATAATGAACAATTGAGTGAATGACTTATACACAGATTAGAATAAAATTCCTTTTAAAGAAATTGATGGTAAATGTGAGAGCAACTTGCATTGGTATGTTGGTAGTTGGTGCATTCATTCTTCCATTACCATGCCTCTGAGATGGATTGCACGTGCTTGATTTGATTTTCATAAATTAGCAAGCTGAATAAAAATGCATTCGTATGGTGCTAGTCTGGCAATAGTTAGGTTAATTTTATGCTCAACTGTTAGTTAAACAGGCTGCTTAAACTTGTGGAGAGTTTTTCCATCAACTGTGCTGTAGCACGCTTTCCATTAAGAGGAGAAAGCTTTGTGGATAGTTGAAGCGCCAGCTGGGCAAAAGAAAGGCTTAATGTTTCTTTTTCTTCTCTGCGGAATGGATTATTGATTTTACTCTCAAGAAATCTCAGATAAATCACAAGGCAAGTTGAGGAGAGTGGGAAGCAGTCACTAATTGTCTAATTGAGGAGCATTGCTACAGAACACGCTGAACCATAAAAACTACGACGATTTGCATCGCCCGGTGAATATTTTCTACGTCAAGAGCTTCTTCTTCAAGCAGTTACATGTATCAGTGTGCTACAACATTTCCTTAAGCTTCCTATTCCTGCCATGTCAATCTGATTGGAAACCAATGCCTGAATCCAAGAGCATGAACGGATAGAATCACCATGATACATGGGCGCCCTCTGCTTATTCTTCAGCTCGTTGCTCACATCAGTTTAGATTGGGTTTTTGCAATTTGCCTCTCTTCTACACAGCGGCGGAGCCAGGGGGTACCAGCAGGGGCCACGGCACCCCAAGGGCTTGTTCGGTTCCATCGGATTCAATCCGGGCCGAGAATGATAGATATAAAAAGAAATTTATAATAGGACGTATATCTAGAGACCAGATTTATTCCAGGTCGGTAACTAATTTACTCATGGTGGACACAGCAAGAGACTCGGAAGGATTCCTCACCTCTTGACTAGTGGATTGATTTCCGGTCTTTTGGTGTCACTATCGTGAGTAAATTAATTTTGATCCGGAATGAATCCCGGTCTCTTATTGTACCTATCATGAAATTCTTGTTATATTTTCATTCCCGATGAATCCGATGGAACCGAGCAAGCCCTAACCCCATTGAAAATTCTGAACCCCCCTGTGCTATATGTGAGCCAGAGTTCCATCTCTCCTTTTGTCCGCCGATATTTTACTTCGACTATTGGTTCCAAATGTATGTCACGTTCAACCAACAAGTAGCACGCTGGAAAACGTTGTTGATCAACAGCGGAAGAAAAGGCAGTGCGTGCTGCCTGCATATCCGTACCTGACGCCCAACAAATGTGGAGCAGCTTTGGTTTAGGGATGGCCCCTTCTTCAAATTTTATCCACAGAATACGATTAGTAGCCCCTCATGATTAAGCATGCAAGCAATAACATGGAACGTTTTGAACATAGTATACATTTCCTTACCTACACTTTTAAATGATAGAAAATTTAGACCACAAAATGTGATTAGACTCTCAAAGTTTACGGATTGCCCCTGCTTCAAGTGATTTCTCTAACGTAGCTAACAATTTGTATACTTACTCCATCCCAAAATAAATGTAACTATCACTTTTCAAGAAGTAAAAAAAAAATCTAAGTTTGACTAAATTTATATAAAATAATACTAATATTTATTGTACAAAATAAGTACCATAAAATATTTTTTCACACCAGATCTAAAGACATAAATTTGAAATTGTTTGACTACTCGGTAAGCAACAATTGTATTTTTTTAGAACGGAGGGAGTGGTATACAAGATATATCAATGGTGTTTGCTCGGCCTCCCCTACTTAAAATTCCTGGCTCTGCCACTGCGTGCATATGTCTATACTCTCCATGTGTTATCTGGTGATATGTGGCACACATGGGGATTACTGTATTGGAGATAAATAGGACTCACTGAAATAGCTTCTGGCGAGAGTTTCTATTCTTATTGTTTTAATAGAATTTAAAAGAGCAACAGCCAAAGTTACTCGACTATTGAAGTTATTAGTAGAGTCTCTTGTATTGATGAAAATGATTTGATATAAGTCAGCATCAGGTTGTATGGCACTCGGCAAACTCCTCTGTTCCGGTAGTGCTGAAGAATGTAAAGTAGTAGGATATATTTTAAGAACAAGTAACTTGCTCCACTCCTCTGCCGACGCATATATATGACAATGGACTATATTCATCTCCAGCCAATCATCATCCTACCTCGGTGACTTATGGTCATGCAGCATGGCAACATTTCCTGAGATTTCCTATTCCTTCCATGCCAATATGAGTGTGCAAGCATACTAAAGAACAAACCTAGCGTGCACGTATGCAAAGCATACCGATATATGACTCTTGCTTCTTCCGCACTCGGTTTGGTTTTGGGTTATTTGTGGACATTTTCCCATCTATCCTCTGCTCTTAAATAGGTAGAGCATGGTGTGTCACCATGTAAGTACAAAAGCAGCCAAAGCTGGACTTCTGAGCGTGTAGCAATTGTCTGGTACAATACTGTCACATGGGAATGCTCTAAGCTGCTATTATAAGGTTCTTATGATGGAACCTACCCACTGGGCTTGAGTCATTGACTTGGCCTAGGTGCCTTTCAAAAGAAGAGAACCAACAGTGAGCTCAGTAATATCGAGATCTACTGTATTTTTCAATGACACTCATAGGGGTAGGGTTACCTGCATGTATGTGCAATCACCTATGTCTATGCTATGTTATGTAAAACAATAGACCTTATTGGACTGAAGAGGACACCAACAAAAGTAGCTCCATGACAGAGTTTTTCCTTTAATAAAAGAGAAATGAGAAAGTTATATTATTTGGCTACTTGGTTTAGCTTCTACTCATCTATTGGACAAGTTTTATCAAGTTGGTATCCATGCTATACCTAACCCAATCTGACAAAAAAAATGTCCTTTAATACTTTTTTCAGAAATCATTTGTCGACTTATTATTAACAAAAGAGATCAAGAAGATGTAACAACCCATGGAGTAAGAGCACATAGTCTCATTTTATTCCCTATTTTTTAAATGAAGAAATAGAGATGCCACATGTGTCCATGTAAAAAAAAGTGAATTAATTCTTTCTATATTGAATAAACTCATCCATGGAGATAGTACAAATCCAGCAATAAGAGAGACCGACCGAATCCGCCATTTGTGCAATAATCCCCTCTCGCTTTGATCAACGTGCATATAATAATCCTTGAATGATGTGTTTGGATTCCTTGCCGTGTCTAGCTTTGCTTGGCCGGGCAAAGAAGCCCTGGTTTGGTTTCTAGACTGGCTGTCTTGGGGCCTGTGCAAGCAAGCTTTTCCCTTGCTTCCACAGGAGAGAAAATTTCGCTCTCCACGGCTGGCATGGGAAGCCTTGCTCAGCGGCAAGGCAACTAGGCAAGGTAAAGACTTGCCCAACTGTCTAACACCCTCTAGGTTATTTTATTTGGTAAAATGCGTTCAGTTAACTCTAGTCTTACTAAATACAGACATGAGTTTTGCGTGGTAGCGCTGACAGAAAGGGAGCTTGCAAGCTGGGGCGGCGCCCAGTGGCTGTCGCGTGCGGGGCGTGCCACTGCCCGATGTGTGACCTCTGTGATCCCCAATGAGATGGAGAACATGAGGAAGAAGTAAAATAAGATCTCAGATGGTTGTCTTGTGCTAAATGTGAACTGTTGGAGGACTTGCTGTCTGTGATATTCGCAAGAAGTGGCAGTGGTCCTTCAGGTACTATATAGAGCAACTCAGGTTAACTGCTGAAGGTATACAGACTACAGTGCTGTCGTGTTCAGCCCCACTCAATTCTGTCCCCTATATATATGTAAGACAGACATGCCACTTCTCTCCTTGTTACACATTTTGGTCACACATGTTCAATTTCCTATGTATAATTGTGTCACATGTATAAATGCGGTGTAGCATATAGATAAAAATGACAATATGGGGTGTCGCATATTGTTTTCAAGACTATGAAACATGTCTAAACTACCATTAATGCTAAAGGGTTTCATCTCATTCAATTTTGTCCAACCACATGCATCGTTATAATATAAATATCATGAAGTGAAAGTGTGCATGGAAGAGCTGGCTTCATTCATCAAATTAAACTCTCCTTTTAACATTTATCACTTTTGAAAACCGGGAAATAAAACTTTCCAATAGAAATGGCCAAAGGGACGATAGATCATATGATTCCCAAATCAGTTGAGTGCTTCCTGCTTGCGAGGCAGCAACAAGCTTTTTACCCCCACCAGAGCCATACACAAAGAAGCAAATAGTGATCGAGTCCACGTTAATGCTGGCCTGGTCATGAGTGCCAAGTAGAAATAAATTAGCTACCCGCAAAAAAATGAAATAAATTAGCTTGTATCATGCACTCCAAAATCTGTCGAAATATTGAAGCAACATTTTTAATAGGCCTTGGAGTACTGCTAGTATTTTTTATATATACCGAGACACAAAAAGCATTTGGTCCTGTGTGCGTCTCTTGGATTTCAACCTTTTGAGATTTCTTCCAGGAAATATATGTCGAAATTAAATTCTTAGTGGTTCTTGTGTCGATTTCTCTTAGACAGTACACTATACATATTTCATGGGAAAATGTGAATTGCAGGGGATAAAGAACATGGCTGAAATTATAGACGCACAGGGAAAAACCAGGTTTCAGTAGTGCACCATCACTTTGAGTAGTATATCAATGATATTCTTTCATATTAACGTTTCTAAATTTTATATGTAACATTTGGATATTAAAATAATTTTAAATAAAAATATTATCATCTTCAAAATTGTAAATCTTGTTGAGTGCTACAATTTTGATGTTGGCACTTTCCATTTGAAGTCATTTGATAGGTATGAGACCACATATTATATTTGGGCAGCTACATAATTTGAAATAAAAATTGTAAACTAAACATTTTAGATCTAGTTGAGCTCTATATTTTTGGTCCAAAGTTTGTCTTCATCTGACTTGACATTAAAGTTCAGGCCCGATCTTGACATTTTGGGGGCCCGTGGCGAAACAAGAGTATGAGGCCCTTAAAAAATTAATATGTATATATATATTATTGATTAAGATTAAACAAAGTTGTGCTTAATTTATACTCGCTAGATGCTAATATTTCATTTGTCCAACAAATAGTAATAACAGTCCAATTTCATGAAATTTAACTTTTATGCCTCCTATGCACTTTGTAATATGCTAATGCTACTTTCTTCCAATATTTAAGTTGAATATTTATAAAACTACTCATGCGAATAGTGGCTTTCACCGTCAGGTCTTCTTTTCACCACTGGGTGTTCAGGTCGTGAATAGTACACGGGGTGAAAATCATAGTTCAACCGGCATTGCAAGTATAATGGTGGCAGTGCATTTTTCTTACGTGGAAATTAATTTATGGCACTGTCAGTGGGAGTTATAAAAACCCTAATATTAATAAGAAAAACCCTAATATTAATAATAGAAATTATAGTTTAATAATTAATTTGAAGGATGGTCACTGATTTTGAGCAATCTCAATGCCTCCACCCGAAAAACATGGGAAAGGTTTGAAGAACTGCCTGCAGTGCCCTCACAATGGATCGAATAAACATGGTTTGGCCCATGCATTCTATGATCATTTGTCAAAAGCATCTAGAGAAAACACCTAGAGTCTGTAATTGGAGATCATCGATGGACAAGAGATTTACATTGAAATAATTGCAATTCCGAAGAAAGTGATGAAGCAAATGCAAGTGGTGATTCATATGATTAGTTACATACTTGGCACCAGCTTCTTTGTCACTCAAGATTTTACCTTTTTGTCTATGCACGAATAATGCAAGTGCAGCGATCCATGAACAATTCAAGTTGCTTCCAGGACCAAGTAGCGTTGTGTGCTGCTGGCCAACATCGTCAATCTCATTGTTAGCTTTATAAAATGCCACCACAATACATAACGTTTGCTCACGATACATCATACATAGTATACGTTCAATAGTCTCTTTTTGTCCATATGACGACACACTATAGAATTAGCAGAGCTTATCCTTCGTCTGTATGGTACAATCCTTTTTGACTTTGACAATACAACAAGTCCTGGAGGTATCTCAGGAACATAAGATTTTTATTGTTGTAGATCTGGAGATGAAACGCCAGTTGATATTGTCTCTTGGATTCTAATATTCGAATAAAACTTGGACAATACATGTTGAAATTCGTAGACGGTCTAGCTCATAGATTTATCCTGGCTGATGCATAATACATGTTGCATGAAAACATGTGATGAATTACATGAAGGACCACACGGATTTCAGGTCACGATACAAAGTATGTAGTAGCAAAACGTGATTATACTTTGATATGTGTTGACAGCACAAGCAGAGCATGAAGGATCATTTGTCATGGAAAGGTACGCTACTTCAAATATAGGCGGAAATGAATATGATCATGTGTTTATGCCAAGGATAGAAGGACCTTTGTGTATAATACTAATGTATTCTACTCTTCAAATCCTGGTGTAACATTAGTTTAAATGGGCATCAATATAAGCAGGCTCACCATATTATCATGGATCAACATAGTTATAAAGCAGACAAATTAATTTATCTGTAAATGGAAAAGTGGCCTATTTTCAGTAACCATACAGAAAAAAATGCACACATGCATGCAAATTATTTTCTGAGGCAGGTGGAGTTTCAAAGAAATACATGGATCATATTAATACTGCAAGATGCTGAACTCCACTGGTTACGTTGATAGTGATGTCGTTCACATCTTTATTCAACAACCACCACCTACTATTTCTCCTCTTTATAACACCCAGGCATGAATGTTCTCTCCTTGTTCACACAGTTTACTTAGACATGCTCAAGTTGCTATGTATAGTTCTGTATAATTGGGTCATATCATATGCATAGCTCGTTGGAATGCATCTCAAATTTATCCCACTAAGCTTGGGAGCTATGAGGAACGCGTGGTTGCACTAGCCTTCGAAGGAGCTCAGGAGGCATTGGATGGATAGCGTGCCGTAACTGAGTTCTGTTTCCAATCCTGCACTGGCTCGTGAGCACCTTCAATTGAAGACAAGCGTTTCCAGTAGTTTAGTTGGGGGAGAAATGGAGAAATATATTGTAGTAACTTTTCTGGTGTTTTCTGTAAGGTGAAGGAATAGTGAATTTCCAATGAATAGTGAAGTTCCGGAGAAGTTTTCTGGCAACTAAATTACTGTGCTGAGTATTGCCTGCTGGGAAGTAGCCTCAAGCCTTTACCTGCTGTACATAACCATAAACAGAGATGTAAATGGTGAAGACACTTCATGCTATTCTATCTAGGTGCTAGTATCAGTATCACCCACTCAAAAATCGATCATTAAATATGCTTTGGAGTACAGCTAGGATATTTATTCCTGTTGATACAGAGATGCAAATTAAGCGATCGTGTTCCATGGATCGCAAACTTTGAGATTCAATTTGAGATTACTTGTCAGCGATAAATATATGTTAGAATTAAATCCTTAGTCGGTCTAGTGGTGCTGACTCTCATGGATAATACGTGATACGTTTTTGACTGGAAAAGGTGTATTACATGGGACAACAACATGGCTCATATTGTTTTTTCGTAAATCAAGTTTTATTCATCATTAATCAAATGTATTAATTTGAGTAATCAAAACTCAGATAGAGATGCATAATAAGGGAAGTCCCAACGCTAAAACTAGCAACTAGTGTCTATGTCGACATGCCATGTTATATGGACACAACTTTAGAAACTAAGATGTGCAATGCATCACTTCTATCAAGAGTTCATGTTATATGCTAATGCAAGAGACCCCACCTGCGTGGTGGCCTTGCGCCAGCAGAAAGGAACAAAGGGAGGTGAGCGATGGCCTCGTCGGAGAGGGAGCTCAAACCGGCATGACCTATGCCGTTCTGGTGGGGGAGCTTGCCATGGCCTCCTGTGCCATGGGAAGTAGTCACTGTGGCCTGGAACCGCCCTGCTCCGCTCCGCCGCCCGTGTATGCAAAGATGAATAGATTGATTGCCATATCAGCTATGCTCATGGTTACTCCTCAAATCTTAGTGTAACACGCTTACACGCAACGTAGGCAGGCTCACCAGAACTTTATGGAAGGGTAAATGGATTCAAGACTAAGCAAGTGATAGTTAAGCAAATGATAGATGACAGATGAATTAATTCCTCTACTAACGAACACATGCACCCATGCAAATCGTTTACGGCGGATGTAGTTTCAAAAGAGTCGCATCTATTGCATCGATCATTAAATGCTTTTTGTGGATGCTCAACTGCTGGTTACGACTTACGTACATAGTGTTGTGGTGTTCACATTTTCAATCAAAGACCCACACTTTTCTCCCCTATATATGAGACAGGCATGCTGGCCACATCCCTCTTGTTCCCACATTTTCCTTAGACATGCTCAAGGTCCTATGAAATTGGGTATGAATCTCAAATTTATCCCGGCATGGATTTCTCCTCAGTGATACTACGTGACCATCAACACTGCCAGTTGTTAGGCTTGGGAGCTATGAGGAAGGTATCATTTCACAAGTCGCTGAAGGAGCACGACTGAAATAGGAGGAGTCGCGTGCCGTAACTGAGATATCTAGATGGGAGGCTCCTGAGCGAGATCGTGAGCAGCTGCAATGGAAGCTGTGCAGCTAGGTTTCACACGGGGACGAAACGTTCAGGTTCCTTATGAATACCTGCTCGAAGGGAAGATCGGTATAGCTCATTGCCCATGGTCTGTGGAGAGGCGCCTGCAGTGCTTGGGTGACAGCTTCAGGCTATCACCCGACCTGTAAGCAGAGATGTAAATGACAACTACAGGTCTAAATTCTAATCCTCTTGGCGGCCCAAATAGCAAACCAAGATTAGTACAACAATTTACTCCATTCATCGCCTCAAGAAATTGTAACACCCTAAATTTATTTCATCACAATTAAATCAATATAAGCAACCTTTTATTTTAGTTTTATTGTTTTAAGGCTATATTTAAATTGATAAAATAAATATTGTCCATAAATAGATAAACATCACTTAAATGTTAGTCCAATAAAGTTTATGTTGCATTCATGCTGTTACATATATTTTTGTGTGAAGTTTTGAAGTTTAAACAAAAGTTTACAACCGTTTAAACAATCCCTTTTATAGGTGTAAACATTTTCAAACTCTCTAAACCTCCTTTCTCTCTTTTTCTAGCCCAGCCCGTTTCCCTTTCGCTTGGCCCAACAACCGCCGCCGGCCCAGCTCTCTCCTTTCCCCTTTCCTTTTTCCATCTCTCGCTGCCGGTGGGCCCTGCTTGTCAGGGTCGTCACCTTCCTTTTCCCCGGCCGCGCATCCGAGCCGAGCTCGCACCGCGCCGCCCTCTCCGCGCCCCGCGTTCCGTACTGGTCGGGCCCGCAGGCCAGAGCCACCCTAGCCGTCTATTTAAGCCGCCGCCACCGCAGCCTTTTCCCCTCCGCAACCCTAGCTGCAACCTCCGCCAGAGCTTGCGCCGCCATCGCCGCCCCCGAGCTTTGACGCCGCCGCCATCCCGCTACCCCGTCGCTGTTTCTTCATCTTCTAGTCGTCGCCAAGCTTTGCACTGGGGTAAGGATCACGTCGAGCCCCTCTTTTCATGCAATGCGCACCTAGAACCCCCGGTCAAGGTCCCGCCGTGGCCGCCGGCCGCCATGGCTCGCCACGAGCCACGTTCGTCGCCTAATCCCTCTAGTTTAGCCTGTAGATGGATTCGTCGAGTTTCAATCTAGGTCTAGGGCTTGGTTTTACTTGATATGGTCAACACTAGCGCCAGTTACGCTCAATTCCGGCAAGAGCGCCGCCGCGCGCCGCCGTCGCCGACGACCCCAAGCGCCCGCAGAAACCCTAGCCCTTGGATCCCGATCCGACAGCTCAGATCGGATCTGACCCGAGTCAACTGGGGTCAGTACCGGTCAGCCGTGGCTGTTTTGTAGAAAACCCCCTGTGCTTTGGTAGATTCAACCCGCGGTCCAGTGTAGTTCGAAAGTAATTAGATTTAGGTCCTGTTTTATTCATTATAGACCCTGTCTTTCCGTAGAATAGAACCAGCCGTCCTGGGGAAACCTTTTATGTGTTAGACCTTCGGTTTGTATAGTAAATTATGTTTAGATCCTCTAGAACCTTCTGTTTAGGTCCCTGGAAGTCCAATTTCTTCGCAGTATAGCCCTTGAGTCCTATTTTAAGCCTAGTTTTACCGTTTTAAATCCATTTTGAGAGATCTTTGCGTCCGTAGGTTCATATTCGCATGAACAGTAGTGTTTCATACATGTTCACGTTATTTTAAAGTTGTATGGTGCATTGTTTGCTTATTTATTGTATGCTTGTGATGTGTGCGTGTAGAGAACGTTCCATACGAGGAGGACGATCAAGATCAGTACTACGAAGAAGAGCCACCATTCGTAGCTGAGGAAGGCAAGTGGATTTCCCCCTCTGCATTCTCTTTTGATGCTCATTCACATGTCATTACATTAAAGTTTATTATTGTTTATGTCTTGCATTAATTTTGATGGGAACCTAGCTAAGGATGCCTAGCTTTTACTCTCATGCCTTGACGCACTTGGGTTTACATTCATGTCGGGTAGCCACGCTAGATGCAAAAATTTGGGCTTATGGTGGATCGCTACTTGAACAACTATTGATGAATTTGATATAATTATGATGAACTTGTTAAACAAGAACACTGTTGCTAATTGGAACATGGAGAGGCCACCTAGGATTATTACGTACAACCATACTATCACATTGACTCTGATCTTGGCTAAATAATTAGAAGACCTATATGTTGTGTTCACGCTGCAAGTTGGTGGGTTATTGGGTCCGAAGCTTGGATGAGTGGCGAAGGAATGCTTCGGCTTCCGAAGTACCACGGATAACGGAGAGCGGACACATACATGTTGGGATTCTTTGGAAAAGCCTTGTAGTAAATCCTGCACCACTCACCTAGGAAGTGTTTAAAGGCCTTGCAAACCCGGGCGAGAAGGAAACATGAAGTATGGTGAAAGTGTACAACCTCTGCAGAGTGTTAAAATCTATTGCAATGGCCATGTTCGGGGTTATGAACGGCCCGAATCCTCACATGATTAATATATCGAAACTTGAATCAAATTGTGGTTACTTGGACATGATGATGATGGTACTTATGATGTTACTATTTTTAATGGGGTTGGTATATACTTATACTTTAGTAATTAGATGCTTGCTTAATAAAACTTGACCAACTAAAATACTGACAGCCTAAACCAAGCCTCTTCTTGGTAGCTTGCATCTTTCTCCCCACTTGCTGAGTATCAACCATAAGTGTACTCATCTTTGCTTACTTTGGATCATAAGGAGGGAACGGTGCAGAGTACATTAGTGATCTGGATGATATCTAGGCGAGTGCTCCACCAGTCAGCTGCCTGTGGATGAAGTCTACATCGCAGCGTATCGTTTATTTGTTTAAA
This sequence comes from Digitaria exilis, assembly GCA_015342445.1. Taxonomy (NCBI): domain Eukaryota; kingdom Viridiplantae; phylum Streptophyta; class Magnoliopsida; order Poales; family Poaceae; genus Digitaria; species Digitaria exilis. The sequence continues at coordinate 4,809,649 of JACEFO010001972.1, read as the reverse complement.
ACTATCGTGTTGAACCATTTAGGCCTTCGTGCCTCTTCGAGAGTGTAATAAATACTTTATTTGTTTTTACGTTAAAGCACTGTGTTACTGTTATTCACTTAATGTCGATCATATGTGTGTAAATCTTGATCCTGGCGCACATATGAGATGCATTCGGTTTTCTCTCTAAAACCGGGTGTGACAGAAATCCATTGCAATATAAGCTTGGCAGCACACAATTAATGGAAGAATTACCACTAAAAGAAATCCATTTTATGTGTGAAAGATAACCTCCTGTGCTCTCTGCATATCATTGAATCAAGAAAATACTAATTAAGTTACACGTTGTGCAATGGAAGGAAAAATAATTTTATGGAAGAATGTCGATGAAGCGCACCGATTGTAATCTTGACAGTAAAATGCCAAGAATGTTAACTACAGCCACATAAATACCATATAAACTGGGTAACTTTTTTTCTAAATACCATATAACTTCAACTTTTCTGACAGCACGATGCCATGCTCTTCTTGGTCGGTAGTTCACAAAGAAAAAAAACATCAAGAAACAAAAAAAGAAGAAGAAGAGGATACCGGCGGGAGCTACTGGATATTATCTGGTCTTTCCCTGTATCAGGAAAATTAGTTGATTTAGCACCTCCCACTCAAGCATTAATTTTGTCGTTTACCCATGAACAATGCAACATGCTTGCTGAACTGTTCTGGTCTGGTCTGGTTAGGATCAACTAGTGTGTGTGCTTGTGCCTGGTGGCCAACATCAATCTAATTGTTGGGATTCTATAAAATCCCATTACAGTATATGAGGATTGATCACCATAAATTATATGTTCCCACATGAGGACACACTATAGAACGAGTAGGAGAGTATTGCTCACCATAAATTCTTAGTGTGTACTAGCAAAATATGATTACTACTTTGACTACTATAGTGCCCTGCTAACGTTACGACAATATACCAAATTGAATAATGTTTAAATTCATATGTCAGTTAATCTGAGATGGTAGAGTTTGGTTCGCTATTTGCGATTCTTGAATTACTCAGAATATAATAAGGTTAGACACGACCTAATATGTAGCCTAAACATGCAGTGTTCAACCTGTTAAATTACGTACAGCAATAGTTGTTCTAGTTCGCACATGGCTTGCCTCCCCCACACAATTCAACAATTCGGCTGGCCAAGTTACCTGCCAACACAGCAACAATTCACTAACATATATAAACCTAATAACTTTTGGCCTCAGTTCTTGAACGACGCATGTTCCTATGATGTTTCAGATATGTCGTCATTATGACTCCCCCCTGAAAAGAGAACACAACAGGGTGCAACAATGTGATTAAAAGTGCTTCAATGCTTTCCCTTCTATGCTAATTTCCGCTTATTTAAAACCACAATCTGCCACCACACTGTCCTATCAGTTTAACAATGAAGTAGCACAGAGAGAGAATAGGAAATAGAAGAAAGAAATTGTTGGAAAAATAGGCAATTGTAAGGTTAATTTCCGAACTAGATTAAACATGACGATAAGCAATCCTAGCATGCAATTCTCTAGCAGACTAGGCAGTACGAACAACATAATCATGACATCAGAAAATATGATTAAAACACAATGTACGTACTGAGGAATTGCCGTAGGGAAGACGAACGGCGCAGTTGGAACGACGACGGTTCTACGGACGGAGCGCAGCAGACGATGTTGCAGACAATGGTACGCCGCAGCACCAGACTTGGACGGAGGACGAGCCGTGGTGAAGACGTCTTGAGCAGTCGCGCGCAGCGCTTCCCAAAAACCTTATTCGCCCTCTCCCGGTGCAGGACCTCGAAGACGACTGGTTCCGGAGACCTGCTCTCCCGTTTGCCGGTGCATGCCAGCGCTCAGGATGGATTAGGGGATTCCCGTATAGAGTCTATAGTGCACTGCTTCCATGAGGGAGGTGGTCTCTATTTATTGGGAGGAAAACCCCCACACCCTCATCCATTAGCAATATTGGACTAATAGATGACGTATCCCCTCAAGTGCTAATGGGCTTTTGAGATTTACTTAGGATTATTCATATGGGCCAAGCCCAATAATCTAACAATCCCCCACCAGATCTCAAAATCTCATATAGAGATTTTGCTTGTTTCTCACTACTGTTTATATACCACTATTTCGGTAAGGACTGTTAAGTTGAACTCTCGCCTAGAACGTCAAGCTACACTCATCCACAACTTGAACAATGGACTACGCCTTAAATTGCAAGTTTTGTGCAGACAAGTTTCACTCAAAGACCAAACCAGTACTTGGCTACCTGTAGCCTACCCCGCGGGTGGAGCATATACGTCGTACTCCTTGGTCTCTTCTTGAGCTTACTAAAGATCACCCAAATCTCATAGACTGTGACGTTTTACAATCGGGCTCATATATGTGTGTTCTTTTAAGAATGTTCCGTAGGACAACATCTTCGCTTAATCAAGCCAATAGAAACACATTAAAGCATATCGCTAACCTGTCTTACAGCATTTGAGAGTATTGCATCTTCACTCAGAGAGGGTCTAGTAATTACTCTCCTCAGTCAACCAGCAGTTTGTTTTTCCCAGGTCCTAATTCACGGGATCTCTAATCACATAGGTTGGGTTACTACTGTGGCAACTTACACGGGTCTCATACCCATCTCCCTCGATGCATTTTCTATCACATTCCGTGATAAACCTTTTGTAAAAGGATCTGCCAGGTTTTTGTCAGTTTGAATATAAGTCACACTTATTACTCCGGAGTTTCTCAACTTCCTGACAGAATTTAATCGTCTTTTGACATGTCTTGATGACTTCGCATTATCCTTAGCACTGTTCACTTTGACTATCACCATTTGATTGTCACAATTCATAAGGATAGCCGGTACTGGTTTCTCAACCACAGGCAAGTCCATCAAAAGCTCACGCAGCCACTCAGCCTCAACGGTGGTTGTGTCTAAAGCGGTTAGTTCCGCTTCCATAGTTGACCTCGTCAAAATGGTCTGTTTGCAAGACCTCCATGATATAGCACCACCTCCAAGGATAAACACATACCCACTTGTGGCGTAAAGCTCATCAGCATCAGAAATCCAGTTCGAGTCACTATATCCCTCCAGCACAGCAGGGTGCCCAGAATAGTGAATCGCATAACTCATAGTACCTACTAGATAGCGCATAACCCTTTCAAGTGCATGCCAATGATCTAAACCCGGGGTTGACATGAACCTGCTCAATTTGCTCACAGCAAAAGCTATGTCGGGTCTCGTTGCACTAGCTAAGTACATGAGTGAACCAATAATCTGAGAATATCTCAGTTGGTCTTTGGCTATCTTCTTGTTCTTTCTGAGCATCACACTAGGATCATAAGGCGTTGGAGAAGGCTTACTGTCTATGTAACCAAACCGGTTCAAGACCTTCTCCACATAATGAGATTGCGAAAAAGTAATCCCATTATCTTCCTTAATTAGCTTAATGTTAAGTATAACATCAGTCTCTCACAGATCTTTCATATCAAAACTCTTTGATAGAAAAGACTTGATCTCATTGATCATATCAATATTTGTGTCAAAAATCAGTATGTCGTCCACATACAAGCACAATATAACCCCTCCACCCCCACCATAGCGATAGTAGACACATCTATCAGCCTCGTTAATGGCAAAGCCCGCAGAAGTTAGTGTTCTGTCAAACTTCTCGTGCCACTGCTTAGGTGCTTGTTTTAGGCCATACAAAGACTTCACCAGCTTACACACCTTGTTCTCTTGACCCTTCACCACAAACCCATCAGGTTGTTCCATATAAATTTCCTCATCCAACTCTCCATTCAGGAAAGCTATCTTTACAGCCATCTGATGGATGATAAGACCATATGAGCCAGCCAATGACAGTAATGCTCGAATCATGGTCAGTCTAGCTACAGGTGAATAAGTATCAAAGAAATCTTCGCCTTCTTTTTGTGTGTAACCTTTAGCCACAAGTCTTGCCTTGTACTTATCAATAGTACCATCCGGCCTAAGCTTCTTCTTGAACACCCATTTACAACCCACTGGTTTACACCCGTAGGGTCGTTCAGTGAGCTCCCATGTTCCATTAGAAAGAATCGAGTCCATCTCGCTCTGAACAGCTTCTTTCCAATCATCAGCATCTAGAGATGCATACGCCTCAGCTATAGACGTGGGGGTATTATCCACAAGGTACACAGTGAAATCATCACCAAAGGATTTAGCAACCCTCTGTCTCTTGCTCCTTCTAGGAGCTTCACTGTCATCCTTCTCTAGGATATTCTCATTCTCAATAGGTTGTTCAAACGACTCAAAAGATGAACTGGTATAGGAGTTATCTCAGTAGAAAATCTAGAAATGCTATGCATATCTTGTGCAGGAAATATATTCTTAAAAAATGTTGTATCACGAGATTCCATAATAGTATCAACATTCATATCAGGAACCTCAGATATAACCACTAAAAACCTATAAGCAATGCTCCTCTGAGCATATCCTAGAAAGACACAATCCATTGTCTTAGGTCCCAACTTACGCTTCTTAGGAATAGGCATATTTACTTTTGTCAAACATCCCCATGTGCGTAAATAAGAAAGTAATGGTTTTCTTCTATTTCATAACTCATATGGAGTTTGACGTTTATTCTTGTTAGGAATTCTATTCAGGACATGACACGAAGTCAATACAGCCTCCCCCCACCATGCCTTTGATAAACCAGCACTGTCTAACATGAAGTTAACCAAGTTAGTCAACGTGCGGTTTTTTCTCTCAGCAACCCCGTTAGACTCGGGTGAATAGGGAGGTGTCCTTTCATGAATAATGCCATATTGCTCACAGAATTCATCAAACACTTTAGGAAAATATTCTCCACCACGATCATACCTTAAACGCTTGATCTTTCTCTCTAGTTGATTCTCAACATCGGCCTTATAGATTTTAATGTAGTCTAACGCTTCATCCTTAGTTTGCAACAAATAAACATAGCAAAATCTAGTCGCATCATCTATTAACGTTATGAAGTATCTCTTTCCACCCTTTGTCAACACACCATTCATCTCACAAAGATCAGAATGTATGAGTTCTAGTGGTGCCAAGTGTCTCTCCTCAGCTGCCTTGTGAGGCTTCTGACGCTGCTTCGATTGCACACAACTATGACACTTAGAACCTTTGGCAATGGTGAAATTCGGAATTAAACACATGCTGGCAAGCCGAGACATCAAACCAAAATTCACATGACATAAACGTAAATGCCAAATGCTCGCATCATCACTAATATTGCCACAAATATGATTCACGGACTTATTACAAAAATCAGCAAGAGAAAAGCGGAACAAGCATCCACAATCATAGCCTTTACCAACGGATTGTCCATGTTTTGACACGACAAATCTATTGGACTCTAACACTATTTAAACCCGTCCTTGACCAAGACCGACCCGCTCACAAGATTCTTATTGATACTGGGGACATGCTGCACGTTATTCAGCTGTACGATCTTTCCTGAAGTAAACTTCAGATCGACCATGCTAACACCATGAACAGAAGCATGTGACCCATTGCCGATCAGCACGGAAGAATCCTAGACAGCCTGGTAAGAAGAAAACTTTTTCTTGAAGGTAGTAGTTTTCATGGGCTTGTTTTTCCCCTTGTTGTTGTTGTTGTTGTTGTTCTTGCCTGCACGCAAGAACTTTTGGACCATGTTGGCGTTGGAATGACCTTGATCTTCCTTCTCAGTAGCATCCTTCTTCCGAGCCTTCTCATCAACATCAAGAGATGCTATCAGGTTTTCAACTAATATTTCCTGTCTCTTGTGTTTCAGAGTTGTGGCAAAGCTCCTCCACGAGGAAGCCAGCTTTGCAATAATGCATCCAGGCACAAACTTGTCGGGAATAGGACACTTAAGGAGGTCAAGATCCTTGATAATGCACTACACCTCATGCGCCTGTTCCACTACAGAACGGTCGTTAACCATTCTGTAGTCATGGAAGCTCTCCATGAGGTATAGCTCATTGCTTGCGCCTATTGCATCATACTTAGCAACCAGAGCATCCCACAGGGCCTTCGCATCTGTCTCTTCTATGTAAACATAGACCAGCCCGTCACATAGATTGCTCATGATACATCCCACGAAGAGATTATTGGCATCGTCGAACTTTTTTTGCTCTTCAGCAGTTAGTTCGCCCTCAGGCTTGCCAAGTCTCGTCTCCCAGATGTGCATAGCAGTAAACCAGAGGCGAACCTTGGATTTCTAGATCTTAAAGTTCACACCAGAAAACTTTTCGGGCCTCAGTGACTCAGCGAAACCAGCCATCGATAAATCAACAGATTGCCTATAATAAGGTTCTTGGATTGTTAGAAAAATAGGCAATTGTAAGTTTAATTTCCGAACTAGATTAAACATGACGATAAACAATCCTAGCATACAATTCTCTAGTAGACTAGGCAGTACGAACAATATAATCATGACATCAGAAAATATGATTAAAACAAAATGTACGTACTGAGGAATTGCCGTAGGGAAGACGAACGGCACAGTTGGAACGACGACGGTTCTACGGACGGAGCGCAGCAGACAATGTTGCAGACAACGGTACGCCGCAGCACTAGACTTGGACGGAGGACGAGCCGTGGTGAATACGTCTTGAGCAGACGCGCGCAGCGCTTCCCAAAAACCTTATTCGCTCTCTCCCCGTGCAGGATCTCGAACACGACTGGTTCCGGAGACCTGCTCTCCCGTTTGCCGGTGCACGCCGGCGCTTGGGATGGAGTAGACTACGATGGCAACGCAGCAATGAGAAGTAGCAAAACCCTAACTCGTATAGACTTTATTAGGGACTCCCAAACCTAGGGGATTCCCGTATAGAGTCTATGGTGCACTGCTTTCATGAGGGAGGTGGTCTCTATTTATTGGGAGGAAAACCCCCACACCCTCATCCATTAGCAATATGGGACTAATAGATGACGTACCCCCTCAAGTGCTAATGGGCTTTTGATATTTACTTAGGATTATTCATTTGGGCCAAGCCCAATAATCTAACAGAAATAAGGGCAGCAAAGGGCACAGACATTCTGAATGGTAGTTTATAGCTAGAACGACAAGCTAAATATTTATTTTACAGGTACACCATGAAACATTGCTCCCAAAGTTCCCATCAAGTAGCTGTTTTTTTAGTAAATCAAGGTTTAGAATAATAAGGATAGTTAATTGCATAATAACTAATCATGCTGAATGGTTCTTCCACATTAGCAGCCGAGGTGTGGCAACTTGCATAAAAAAAGGATGAGATATCTAATGTTTTGAAACCAGTCATGGTAGGCAAAAGAAACTTCTTAGAACATAAGGCTATGATATAATGTAAAAACAGAATGTATAATACAATTTTGTAAAGCTCCAATTCATGGGCTAAATTATCAACTCTATTTATAGCATGACAGGAAAAAGAAATTAAAAAACTAAGCAAATTTTGAGGGGATTGTAATTCCATCCTGTGAGACATATTAGTTTGAATTTTTGGGTGATCCCTAAATAAAATGTCGAGGGGTTATAAATTCCCAAAAATCCTCATTCTCTCTCCAGAAAAAAGAACTGCAATAGTGAGACTCATTCAAATCCAGTGGAAATATGTTCTTTATCATGGAATGTATAAACTGCAAGAATTGCAGAAGCTTTCCCTTTCTCTAACCAACCTATTGTCCTAGCAAAAAGAATCCAAGAACTATATGGTAGAAGAAAGAAAAAAAACAAGAGACCAACCTTCGGAACTTATATTGTAGTCTCATCTCGTGCCCTTGCCTCTCCCATGGCTGACAGAAAAGGGAACCCGGTAGCAATTTTTTTATTTTATATTGGAAAAAGTCCATATTACTCCCCTCAACTATAAGCAAAGTCCACATAACCCTCTAAACTATCTTTTGGTTCATTTTACCCCCTAAACTATGTCACTTGGTGTATTCTACCCTCTAATACAATTTGTCTTTTTTATTTCTCCATGCACAAGTTGAATTTTAATTTAAAATTTTGCATGATTGTAGTGAACATCACAATGTATGTCAAAAAAAATATTTTATAATTCGTCGCTAGTTTTTGTATAATATCGTGTCCTAAGGATTAATTAATTATTAAATATCTTACCCCATCAAAATAATGATAAAAAATAATTTTATATTTTTCTATCATGTATTATGATGTCTACTATCATCTCCCAAAATTTGAACGCAATATAAAACTTGTACATGGAAAAATAAAAAAGAGAAATTGTATTAGGGGTAAAATAGACCAAATAACATAGTTTAGGGGGTAAAATAAACCAAAAAATACTTTAGGGGGTTATGTGGACTTTGCTTATAGTTGAGGGGAGTAATTTGAACTTTTTCCTTTTATATTTGCCACCTTATGTTATTCTCAAGGCATTTCAAGGAACATGTTCTCTTAGGTATTGTTCATTCCTCTACTTTTTTGCTTGACCCTAGAGATAATTTCCTGCACACCATCAATGAAAAATAGATCTCAACAGACATAAACACACTCATCCAAAGATGTGAAGCATGTCATAGTTTGGAGGTTGTTGAAACAAGCGTTCGAAAGGGGTATCATTCTGTATAACTTTACTAGGCAAGCGGTTTATTAAATATGTGGCAGTGAGAAAAGGTTCGTTCATCCGAAAATTTTGAAGGCATGGAGGCTTGAGCAAGAAGCGAAAGACCAACTCCTACAATATGCCGATATTTTCATTCAGCAGAACAATTTTGTTGATGAACATGTGGACATGAAACATGACGAGAAATTGCAATGCGCTGAAAAAAAATGAATTCTGCTTTTGATACTCTCCACCCCAATCGGTTTGGACAGCTAGAATCTTTCGATTGAACAATCGTTCAAGAAACTCGAAAGCAGCGAAAAACTTCAGATTTATAATAAATCCAGGTAAATTTACTGAAGTCATCAATGAAACTGACATAAAAAATATTTATACCGACCGAAGTTGGTGCAGGTCCCCACACATCAGAAAAAACAAGCTCAAGAGGTTGACTCGATACATTAGAGGAGCAAGGATAGGGTAACTGATGGCTTTTCTCTACTAACATACATCACAAACGGTTCCATTGTTTGGCGCGACTAATATGGAAGTTCATTCCATATAAGCGGGCATTTACGAAAAGGATCCCATACAAGCACGAATGATAGGTAGGTGAGCTAGTTTTGTATATAACAAGAAAACCCTAGCGCGTCCTTGCTACGTATGTCTATCTAGTGTGAGCCAGTGGTATACATGCCTATTTGGAACTATGTTTTGTACATTCAAAAAAGGTAGTTGCTGTATTTTTCTTTTATTTCCTTTTAGAAAAGGCCTAAACCACAAGGGCTGGATTGCCATCTGCCGAGGCTTCGTGGGTGGCCCGGTCTTCTCCATCTCCGAATCTGAAGACATTCGATTGGAGAACCACCAGGGAAGACATGTAGATTCGTCGAGCGTGCATGGAGAGGTTTGCGAGGTGGATTAGGTATGGCAACGCAGCATCTCATTGAGTGGGCCGTGGGCGCGTGAGGTGTGCTGAGCCCGCTTGCAGCCAGGGGTACGGTACTCACGTTCGCTGACCGTCGGGGAAGACCCAGTGGAGACATGACTATAAGCTCCTCGCGCGCCGGCCGATGTTCAGGAGAGGTGACGAGAAATCACAATGCATTGAAAAACGCGAACTTCTAGCGACATATAGCAAGGCCTAGATCAACCGAAAAGACAAACTTTTGTCTGATATCTGACATTCAAGAAAACACGATGACATGGCCAAATCTGTTGTCCGTGCTTTGGCAGAGTTCGGATATGCTCACAGTTCGTAGCTGTGGCGGTGGCACCCAACTCACCGATGTGTCCTCTGTGTTTTTTTCAAGGCAGAAATTAATTATTGTAGCTGCAGCTGCACTAAAATCAGAAGCCAGTGGGTGCCGAAGTCTTTATAGATAAGTAGAAGACTACTAAAACGGCGGATTTCTCCTAGTATTTTTAATAAGTAGTAATAAAACACTACCAATAGTCATAACACAAGGCAATCCTCACTCGGAGAAATTTAGTTGGTAAAATTTATATAAAAAAATATGAATAAAACACAAGGAGAGATTTCAATTGTAGGTTGTGAATATTTATGTCATGGTTACCGTTTATGGCCGAAAATAGGCAGCAGCAGCCCCCAGTCTAACTCCCTTATCTCATGTTGTGTGCACACGTAATTAATGTAATACTACATCCGTTCTAAAATATAGCTACATTTAGCTTTTCTATGACAGAATAAGAAGTGAGATAAAATATCTCATATACCCTTCATTAAACATCCACACAAGTATATATGGTAGCTATACTTATCGTATATACCTCCATGCTTATAACTAGGACCACAAGACAATTAATTTCTAGAGGGATATTTTTGTCCATTCACCCATTTAATTTGGCTTCACAACAACTCATATGTAGCTATATTTTAGAACAAACTTTGAACGCTTAACGTAGCTATATTTTGGAACGGAGGGAGTAGTATTGAAGTTCCCAGGAGGCACCAACGAACACTTATGTTTCTTGTTTTCCTAATGTAACATCTAATTGTGTTTGTTGGGAGCTTTGGGGGTAAATTGGGGAAATTTGCCCCATTTACCCCCATTTGCCCAATCCAAACATGCCCTAAATTCAGTAGTCAGATAACTTGCGCAGTTGCTCTTGCTCTTTTGATTAATGACAAGCCTCTGGCAGCTACCTTATTTAGTCCGCTCTTCATCTGTACAATAGGGCCCAATTGGTCCCCTAGGCACTTAGCTAGGCAGCATTATTGCACCAGATAACTTCACAATTCTGTCATGCAGATAAAGGTTCAAAGAACCCAACCTAACCGAGGGGAGCAAGGAGCCGGAAGCATATATGTATCAATATACTATTATGCATGTATGCTAGTTTCCACTCATATCAACATAGCAGGAATAAGAAGCCTGGGCCTGGGGAAATATAGAAGTGCAGTGGCCTAATCCTTTGCGGGGTAACCATGTGGTTCATTATTGTACAGGACATAACTGAAAAATCGCTATGCTCTGTGCTCATTATTGCACTGGTTCATTATTGGATAGCTTGTCTGAATGCAATCTGAAAGGTACGCGGTAATGCCGGTTAAACGTACCTGAAGGGAAAATTCGAGCTCTCACACCCACGCATTAATCGGATTTACGAGTGAGATGACACAGGACGAGGGTGACCATAAATCTATGTGTCTTCAGGTTGCAAATTATTAAGACTGCTAGTATATATGCAACGATGATATGGTTAATTTGCCAGGTTGCATTGCATGTTAGGAATAAAAGGCCTCAGGAACTGTGTGGCAGAAGAGATGTTACCTATTTTAGGCTGCTGCAGTGATGTTTGGTTGATTCTTCTTCCAGGTATTGACATGGTTCTAGTACTTTACAGTTTACATGAAACGGCATGGACATAATTGGCATGTGCCGGGCATATTTAGTTAGGATACTGATAATTTTTTTTGGAGAGAGATTAGGGAGGTTACACAATGGCTGCACAACAATGGGTCGAAATTTTAGCTGCTTACTATTTGGTAGCAAGGAAAATGGTGTGTAAGGTTGCATGTTAATGTATCACTTGTTTAAGTAAATATGGAATTTTTTTCTTTTGAAAAAATGTTTGTATGTTTCGTAGGATTCTTGCACAGTTGTGAATAGCCAAAAAGATTATATGTTTTACGATATGGATATATAAATTAAACATAAATGATTTCACTTTTCTTTATATGGAAAAGGTGAAGTACTAGTTTTTTTACTATTTTTTTTAAAAATAAATTTGTGGTGAAGCAAAATGGTATTTACACAAGTTAGATAAGTGGTAAAAAGAAAAAAAAAGTATGCGTCGTGTGTTAATGGACGCAACCGAAGTGCATGTTATTGCAGGCTTGGAGCAGAAGAGTGGCCTTTATATATTCTCATGGCTTCCAATAGCTGGAGCCTGGAGGCATATGACCCAAACTCGCCTCTTCTCAGAACATCTCATTGTATTAAGAATCATACAGACGATGAAAGTGTGCAGTCATTAGTCCTTCCCTTTAGCCTTCCTATCTCCGTAATATGAGTGTAGCATTATTCTTAATTAGTAGCACAGAATGAGCGAACCCAAGAGAATGTTCCAGTCAGGATGGAAAGAGAGAACTTTGTCATGAAGAATTTTGTTTCCACTCGGAACAAGAGGCATCCGGAACTACAACCCTTATGTTACCGTGGAAGCTGGTAGAAGGAACATAATCGTCCGAGCTCAACCACGCCCACTCGTTCAGGGACCAGGGATGCACTCCAGAGAGGTCACGGTGTGCATTAGATTAGCCAGCTCCGCTACAGCAATGGCAAAATCTCTCCGTGATTTCTTCGAACCCTATACTATAACTGCATTTGAACTGTTTGGTGTCAACCACCATGGCAACCTTAGGAGGTTGGAGGTTCGCAGTGTCACCGAGGTGATACTAGTCCGATTGTACACATAAGATGTGACATATGGGGAGTGAAGAAATTGAAGTGCGTGAATTATTATTCTACAAAAATTTTGGACAACATGATACGATGGATCATGCATCTCAATGGATTAATGGGAGTAAATTAAACTGCAGAAGCAGTGCAGCACCTACGTATCTCCCATTGTTTCGGTGTTTGCTTCTCTCTCCTGCAGGCGTGCATCTACATTCACCTCTAGGGATACACCATATACGTGCAAGCAGCAAGCAAGGCTAGAGCTGGAAGGCCATGTTTATCTCCTCAGTCCTCAATGACATGGGTAATTAGTTTAATGGGGTCGGTTGATGACCCCAATGAAGTGTGTAGTGCAGGGCTGTGCCGCCGTGGTACCCCTCGTGATTTGTGTTTGCAAGTCTTGCTTGTCTAGCCCTATATGTGTTGATGTTAGTGGCTTGGGCTACTGCTGTATATCGTATTTGCTTTCCTCTCAATGGAAACGTGCTTAGACAAGTTCGAGAAAAAAAGAAGCTAGCAACTCCAATGGAATTTATGTAAATTTTCATAGAAGATAAATTCTTATATCTGCATTCCATTGAAGACGAATGATCATGGTTGACTGTATCTGTGTGAACCAAACATCACGCTTCACTCACTCACTCACTCCTCCCAACCATCACAACAGTGAAACTACATCAAGGTTGCAATTTCAACTTCTCTTCTCCTTTCAAGGCCTATCTGAAAGAGAATGCAGGACCGATTGGTCCTCAATATCAGAATAGGACGAACGAACTGGCCTCCACGGATATCTTTGCTTCGGAACATGAGCATGCATGGCCACTGAAATGCATGAATTGAGTATATGTATTGGCACATTTCTTTTGTGAGCTGTTTTACAATGCTTGGCAGGTACCAGGAGGTACCAAGAGGTACTTTTTCAATAATTAATCTTAGCCGTTGATCTAATGAGTTTTAGATTAAGTATTTGTTTCTAAAAAAATAAAAGAAAAGGGTATTAAGGTAAATTTGTGGTTTGCATCTCATGAGACCGTTCCTGGTTCCTGTTCATTCGGATCGAGTTGGATCGAGTTCCGTCTGCTCCTCCGACGCCGCCGCCTCCGTCTGCTCCAACGCCGCCGCTGCCTCCGTCTGCTCCACCGCCGCCTCCGTCTGCTCCAACGCCGCTGCCGCCTCCATCTGCTCCTCCGACGCCGCCGCCTCCGTCTGCTCCAACGCCGCCGCTGCCTCCGTCTGCTCCACCGCCGCCTCCGTCTGCTCCATCTGCTCCTCCAACACCGCCGCCGCCTCCGTCTGCTCCACCGCCGTTGGCACCTACGTCTGCTCGACCACAGTTGTCGCCTCCGTTTGATCCACCTCCGCCGCCGCCGCCGCCTCCCTCTTCTCCACCGTCGTTGTGGCATCCTCGACACTCGCCACATCTCGTCGCCGTGGCCTCGTCGTTCGCTCGCACAGGTCGTCCCCACCGCGGCTCAGTCGTCGTGCCCTCCTCGCTGGTCACCCTCGCCACACCGTGTCGCCGTGGCCTCCTCGCTGGTCGTACCGCCACAAGTCGTCGCCGCTTCTCCTTGCCGAGCTTGTTGACACATAGGTTCCTGTTCCTTTTTCACGCATCATTCATAGTTTGTTTGTGCTAGCTCATTATTTTTCTTTCCGTGGCTATCTTCTGTGTGGAATTGATCTTTTAATTTTGTTCAAGTGTTGTTCTTTTGGCTGAGCGGTAATGTCAAGAATACCATAGATATATGACAACTTTATCTAGCAGAAATTGTTGTTGAGTTCATGCCACATGACGGCATGTTTTATTTAGCATCATCAACATATTGTTAGTGATTTTCATACCACTGCTTTCTGATGATTTATCAAGTTGTAGATTATTTGTAGTTTATAAGGGTTCAAATCTGAATTGAGACTTAAAAAATGTAAGCATTGAGAATTGAATTTAATTTCTGGAGGTAATTTTTGAAACCATGGCATCAGTTTGGTTTCTACCCATCAGAATGGCTGCAAGATTTCTGTTGTGTTTTATGTGGGATGAGTCAGTAGTAAAAAGCCTTGTTGACCCTCTGTTACATGTACAGGTTTTATGTCGTGAACTGCTGTGGTGCATCGAGACAGTTTTCTGTTGGGGGATGACGTGAGATGAGTAATCCAACTCATGTCTAAGGACCCTAATGCCAACAGGCCGTGCAACCTTGTACTTTGACTGATTAAGCAAGGTAGGCTTGAAGAGGCAAGATCAATGCCAGCTTTGACAGAGGCATGGTGATTAGTTAAAATATATTAGTTTCATTAGACAAAACTGGTGTAACTAGATTCATCATGGAAAAAAACTTCCATAGTATATGCATTTTTGTATTACAAATAATATATTTTACAGACATGTTTACCTCATATTTTTCCATGCATGTTATTTATGTAGTATATGCATTTTTGTATTACAAATAATATATTTACAGACATGTTTACCTCATATTTTTCCATGCATGTTATTTATGTGAGATGGAAAGATATAACAGGTAGTGACCTGAGCGTGTCTCTTTTATCAGAGTTCTAAAAGATCCTGTAGGCTGCTTGGCAGCGGGAGTTATTTTCGTTGTTGCTGACATGAAATATGTTTTCCATACGAGTATTCAGACAAGATACTCTAGAAGGGTTAATCAGGGGTTAGCATGGGAACTTCTGCCGTTTTGCCTGCTTCTTTTGGGAGAGATATCTACCTATCTGGAGTACAATTTTGCTGGTATGAGATGAAGTGTAACTCGTCAGTACAACATAAAAGGAGCTTCTGTACGTGACCTTTGGGTCATGAGCATAAATATTTTAAGCATTGCAATATGAACTTTGTCAAGTAGAGAGGAACTGATTGCAAGCTGCCACTGATCCTGCTTGCTAAGTCTGTAACCGATCGACGACCGTGGCAGTGACAAAACAGTCACCTACCGATTGCAGTCGTCGCTGCAGAACGCAGCGTCCCCCTACAGCAGCAGCATCAGAGCCAGTCAAGCCATGTGCACGCCAGTTATAAGCAGGAACATAGATACAGGCATACAGAAAAAATGAACAAATCATTAGCATAGATACAGGCATACAGCAGGTACTTATAATATCTTATCTTTAACTTGATATCCAGGAAGACTAACAAATCGAGAGAGAAGTAATATCTAAAACTCTTGTTGTTTCTTTTCTATAGAAATCAAAGAGCGTTTTCTACAAGCATGACGCATCCAGTAGTCTTTTCAGCTTCTAAACCATATTCTGAACCTTTTGCTTTTATTTTTCGTGCTTGTTTATGTAATCTGTGTTCATACAACTGAAGATTAAGATGGGTTACAGACTTATAGCTTCTCATCCAATGTTTCATATCTTGTTTGTGCATGGTGTTTTACCAATTTAAACAAAAGCAACACAGATCATGGTATGTGCAAACTCAAATAAGTCTGAAACTCAAATAGGAATACAAATACAATTCTTTACTCAAAGTATGAAACTCAAATAGGAATTAAAAAAATAAGTGCTGCTGAAACTAAAATTGAAGAAAGTAAATGTAGGGTTCCTAACTTATTGAATGTCGCCCCTAGTGGACGGATAAAGCGCTGGCCTAATCTTCGTCATTGTCATCAGGTGTGACAATGTATAGATCGCAGGTCTTCAAGCCCTCGTGATCCTACAACAGTCGCTCCACTTGTGTAGGATCCTCCATTAGCACCACCTCTTCTGTTCCAGGGCGGAGGTAATACATATTACCATTCCATATATATCCTTGATACTCCAATAGGTCCTCCATATGCTGTTGTACAGATTCTTAAAAGGTCAATATATTAATCAAAACTACTTCACAGTAACATGCAAGGCAGCAGGAAGCCTGAAGGAAATAAATAGTTTTCTTTGCTTCTGAACCCTAATTGAAATTATATTAGTTCCTTTACAGCCCCAAACAATACAAAGTAGTCGTTCCAATAAATAAAGGAACCTAATCCCAGACAAACTCACACAGGTGAAAGATCGATCCTACTCCAAACATTTAGCAAATTCATAATTCTAAACAACAACACAAGGTGTTCTGCATTCAGAGCCTGCACAGTTTGGGCGTTCTAGTTGCATCTACCTCCTAGGTAAGAGACGTGCGAAAAGAACAATTACCTAACACTACACTAGTACTAATAGTCCAACAATCCCAAGTCTAGCAGCAAATGTAAACTGATGTTATTTAATGTAAAAATACACTCGTGATTAAGACTAAAGATGATGTAGTGCTTGCCCTTTTGGTATCTGCACTGATAATTTAGATAGTACATCAACATTACATCTGCTACATCATGGTTATGTAGAAGATGTGAAGGTGTGCAACCATATCTTTACAGAATACTAGTACAAATAGTCCAACGGCCATGACAAATCTACCAACATGGAATACCATGGAGGAGGGGATGGAAATACTGACCAGCGGGGACGAAACCTGTGAACAAAACAGCAGCTTCAGAGTTCAGACACTCACTATCAACTTGATCAAGTGGGCCGTCAATGCTGCCGGTGGGAGCGACGGATTGACCTTGCCAACAAGAACGAATCAGGCTAAGCAAACGTTGTATGCTTGCCCAAACTGTCCAGATCCACAACGAAAATTGAGAATAACAATGCATTCGAAGTGAATGAAAACGAAATATAATACGCCCATACATAGTCATTTTGCACGAGAAGCATAATCAGTGGGCGCTCGTCTTCCTCCGTCGGTGCCCAGTCTTTGGCCGCTTCATCCGTGGCCTCCACCCTCCAGCCATCGGGGATTGGGGGTAGGATGCACGGCTCTCGATTCGCCGCCGGTGGGGGCTCGAATCGGCGTCCCCGAGCTCGATTTGCCGCCGGTGGGGGCTCGATTCCGCGTCCTCCGAGCTCGATTTGCCGCCGGTGGGGGCTCGAATCCGCGTCCCCGAGCTCGATCTGCCCCCTGTGGGAGCTCGATTCCCCGTCCCCGACCTCGATTTCCCATCGGTGGGGGTTCGATTATGCGTCCCCGACCTCGATTTGCCGCGTCGCTGGCGCCACCGCCCTCACCGGCGTGCCCTTCCCCGAGGCGGTTGCCGGCGCCGGCAGCGAGGCGGTGGAGGAGAAGACATGGGGTCGTCGGAGGCGAAACAAATGCGGCGGCGGAGAGGACTTGTCGTCGAGCAGAGACAATGTCTGAATGAGCAAGTGAGAAAAGGGGATCGCTGATTTAAAATACTCTGGACATCCAAGTTACAAATACCCTTTTTATTAATACGGATAATTATTTTTTGCTGGTACCTCCTGGTACCTCCCGGTACCTCCCATCTTAGCACCCTTGGATCTTTCAGAATGGACGGTTCTCCTTTTTTCCAACCATCGTAAAACTCCTCTTCTTTTGTTCATGAAACAACCAGAGACCTCACAGTCATCAGTAGTAGAGGGGATTTGACAACCCCCCTGTTAATTGTCTAAAAACCTATTAATTTTGAGCTCTTTTACACCACATAATATTACCGCTCTTTTATCCTCATTCAGTTCTTTGGCCAGCAGCAGCATGTGGATGTGGACGAATTACATGATAGGCCACGAAGGATCATGTCTGAGCTATTGATGCAGCAGAGGTGAACAAACTAAGGGCACGTACAACGGCTCGTAGAGAACCGTCGACATGCACGGGATTTTTTCACCGAGCCCCCTCCGCGACGCACGGGCGACGGGGTCGTCGTCTCCCTCGTCTACGGCTGAAGCGCATGCTCCCAGGCAGCCTCCTCCGCTCGGCGCGCGTTGTACGCATCGCTCCGGCCTGTCGACGGCGCAAGGATTTGGTGCGCACGCGGGATGAATTCCAGTCCCGCCCATTCTCGCGCCAAATCCTTCTTCCATCCACCCCTGCGGGAGCTGCTGCGGCGGCGACATCGAAGCGGGCGGCATTTGCGAGAGCTGCGGCGGCCGAGCAGATGCGTTCTGCCCGCACTGGCGCACTGGTAAGCCGCTTGACAGAGCAGAGCAGTCAGCATCCTCCTCCTCTCTTGCGCTCGGCCCTGCTAGTCTTCTTCCTCTGGCCGAGACAGAGCAGCCAAACCAAGCTGAGTTCGCCAACCAAATCCGCCCACCCCTCCAATTCCAAATCCACTCGGACACGAAGCTCACCCACCTACCCTAGCTCCTCTCCAACCCCTCCATGCCGAGATTCGGCCACTGGCCGGCCGGCAATCGAGGTTTCCCTGGCCGCCGCCCACCATTGCCGTGGAGGGGAGAGGGAGAAGGAGGCGGCGTTGTTCGACCTGCTGCTCGGCCTCGCCTGGCCTCACCCCGCGGAGATCGAGCAGGGGACGCATGGGACGCGGGGGACAGGGATGCAGCTCGCCATGCCGTGGGGGGAGAGAGGCGAGCGCCGAGCCAGCAGCATAGGAGAAAACGAGATCTGAGAGAGACGGAGAGATCGCAGCCTCGTAGGAAATATCTGGATTCGTAGGAAATATATGGATAAAGCAAGCCGACAGTTGGAAAAAAGAGAAAATAGAGAGGAAAAGAAAAGATAAAAAAAAGAAAAGATAAAATATTAAAAAGAGAAGGAAAACATAAAGAAAGAAAGAAAAAAATAGAAATAGATAGTAGAAAAACAAAAGAAAAAGAAATGAATATATTGTGCATAGTACCATGTATGCACCAAACAGATAGCCCATAATTATCTGTTCAAGCTGTCTGTTTGTGCCGAAGAGACAGTTGTCGTCTAAACCATCGTTGTAATTGCCCTAATTAACCCATCGACCTCCCATTATATCATAGGCTCAGAGTGGCCTTTATTTCGCCGCTTCAAATATCTAGAGACATTATTGCCTTGCCTCTTCTCAACACATCGCATCGTTTCATAAGGATCATATATAGACGGTGAATGTACGCAGCTGTCAGTAGTGCTTCTTTCCCTTGGGATTCCTATCTCCCATAATATTAGTTATTTGTATATGCGTGTACTTTAGGAAAGAATGCATGAAACCAAGGCAATGTTCCAGTCAGGATGGGAAGAGAGTTTTTTTTTCATGAAAAAAATGACAGCAAAGAAGCGCACTGGGAATAAGAGGTATCCGGAACTGCAACCCTTGCGTTATCCTGAAGAAAAGTAGAAGCTAAGGATCATAAAGCCGACAGAGCTTGACCACGCCCACTCGTTCAGGGACCAAGCATCAAAGAGCTCCTTTAGAGGTCACCATGTACATAGATGAGCCAGCTCGACTACCACAGTGGTTGAAGTTCTTCTTGATTTCTCCAAACGGTACATAGATGAGCCAGCTCGACTACCTATACTTTGCTGAGCGCCTTCTTATGTACAATAAGACCGAATTGCTGCTACTATTCTCTATGAATGAATCAAGCACAATCTCATGCTGTTGGTCTAAAAAACAGATGCAATTGCTACTGCAGGCAGCAGCATTATTGCACAAGATAATTGCGTACTTGTGTAGTAAAGAGAAAGGCTCTTAATGAACCCAAGCTAACGGAGGGGAGAAAGTAGAAGGAAGCGTACATACCAATATGCCATATTATAGTACACACCATGCATGTATGCTAGTTTCCACTCAGATCATCATAGCAGAAATTGGAACTAGGAAGCCTGGGGAAATGTGGCAGTGCAGGCGGAAAATCTGTGGCAGGGTAACCAGGTGATTCATTGCACTGGACATCATTGCGGAGACCTGCTGGAACATGGCTTAGTTTACCAAAAAATGCACTGTGGACCCAGAAAAACACCGTGGCTAAGTTCTGAGAAGCGTGTTCTGTAAGTGGGAGGAATATTATGAATAGGGAAAAGTTAGGATGAAAGGTCACGCCGAGGGACCGTGGTAAATGTTGAACATGAGTAGACTTGGGCCGTGGAGGACAAACGAAAGGTTTAGGCCGATGGACCGAGACGGTGAAGGGTGACACGAGTAGGCTTGGGCCAAAGGACCCGAGGATACCGGACGGAGTCACGGGCGGCTCACATGGTGCACGGACGAGCAAGAGTACATGGTGAAGATGACGTCGGTCAAGTCAAGAAGGATGACGATGGCGAGCGTCGAGTAGGCTTGCCGTTGTGGCGGAGGCGTGAAAGACCTTGAAGGCGGCGTGGCACTTGGCGGAGGCCGGACACGCCTCTACACCGAGGGTTTGACCGGTTTGGCCTCAAAACCGGGGCTTCGGCAAGTCGTGCGGCGACTAGCTGAGGGGTTTCGGGGGGTTTTCCATAGATCCACCACGGAGGCAGGTTTGACCGGTTTGGGCCTCAAAACCAGGGCTTCGTCACGGCGGCGTCGGACGGGAGGGTTTAGGTGGTTTGGCCACAAAATCACCGAGGCGGCGGGTTTTCCGGTTTGGGCCTCAAAACCGGGGACGAGTCCGGTGCGGCCGGGTGGCGTCGGATCGGAGGACGCGTGGCACTATCGCGAAGCTTACATCGAGGCGAAGCGAAGTCGTGAAGGCGCCGGATCCGTCCGATGAACCGAGAAAATGTTGGACGATTTGTGTGCGTGTGTGAAGTGGCTGTTTGGACAGCTATCTCTTTGGCTGGTAGGAAGTGGGCATCTCATTTTGGAGTGTGAGAGCCTTTGGGACAGAAGAGAGAGATGAGTGGCTCTTTGTGTTGAGTTTTTAACCATCCTCACTTTGATTAGTGTGAGGATTGACTTGTAACCGAACCTGTGAAGTGAACCAAATCATTTATCTCGTGACTAATCTTTCCATACCGAATTTATTATTTTTGTATTTTCGGAGCTATTTTCTTGATTTTTCGTTCGTGCGATTTGAGTGCGAAATCCGTGAAATTTGTTGGATGATGTTGCTCTCATCAAATCTCTCACGGATTTGGCTTGGATTTGAGTTTTCCCCAAATATATTTTCATGGTAAGGTTTTGAGTTCATCTAAAATTCGCGAGATTTACTTGAGGTTTTTCGAATCCACTTCCAGATCTATTAGCGCTTGTTAGTGCGCATCTAGGCCCGGATTTGTGGCTCGATTCGTTGCTCCGTGAGAAAATAATTTGGATTTGAAGCTATCTGGTTCTTCCCCTTTGGTTCTCTGTTCTTCTCTGTTGCTTGCGTGCAGTCGAGGGAAGGGGACGAGCGGGTCGGGCTACTGACGCGGCGCTCGCTGCTCACGTGCTCGGTTCACCGGCTCGGGCTGTGCTCACCACGGCCCAGCGGCAAGGCGATGCAGCGGCCCAGGCTGGTGCTCGCAGCTCGCAGCCCACGTGCGCAGCTGTGTCCCAGGCGACGGCGCTCGTCCAGCAGCACGCGCGGCGCATCAGACAGCTACAGCAGCGGCTGAACCAGAGCAGCAGCAGGCCACGCTAACGCTTGGCCCAACGGCAGCAGCTCAGCACTCGCTCAAGCAGGTGAGCACGCGCACACGTTTCACACGCAAGAGCAGCTAGCAGCCGGTGGTGCAGGCCGACAGAACATCAGCTGATCAAGTGAGCTACAGCAAGATTTATTTTTGTGAAACGTTACCATCAACAGTAGCTAATCTTTGAGTAATTATTACTTACTTGTGGATGGTAATTGTTTATTCACTTAAGCTTTGCATTGGTTGATCTTTTTGCTTGCCTGCATAATCCAGTAGCTCATGACTGACTAATCTTTTCATGCCAAATTAGTTTATCACTTAAGCTTATGTTCCAGTGTAAATTGCATTCTGGTTATTGTTGGGCTAGCACTTGATTTAATTGTTTAAATTAAGCAAGTTGGATTAGAGCAAGTGGTTTAGCCAAGTGCTCTGTGAGCGGTTCTCTTTTGTCTATTTGGTTTGCTTCCGCATTGCTCTGAGAATTCGCTTTCACATAGCTTTGACAATTCCGAGTCGTTCCTGGTGAGCTTGTCACTCGTTGACTTGTGTCATCTTGACGACCAGAAGAGAGGTGCGTGTGGGTGGCAACCGGGACATAGGTCTAGTTCTTCGTCGGAAGAATTTTTTATCGGACTCTCATTCACCGCCCCCTCTGGTCGTCTAGTTTGGTCCCACAAGGATGAATAGTAATGTCGTTGTGTTCTGTTCTTGCTGTCTTCTGTAGTTCTATAAAAAATTATTGGATGGAACATGGAGATGTCTAGCCAAGTCGCTGGAAGGGAGAAATAAGGAGGTCTGAAAGAACGATAGCTCTGCAGCTGTGTGGCACATCATGGATCTGTCAAAGAGAGCTGTCTGAATTCCATTTGAAAGGTAGTACTACATATGCGGTAATGCAGGTTACACCTGAAGGGAATTTTCTAACTCATGCCCACGCGCTGATAGATATTTGAATCTAGTTTTTTAACAAATTTATTATAGATGTAAATATTGCACATATTTTTCTACAAATCGAGTCAAAGTTGAGAAACTAACACGGGCACGCATCCCATAACATCATCCTTTATGGGACGGAGGGAGTACTAGAACAATGTCCATGACCGGAAGAAGAATTGTTCTCCATCCAAACATCACTGCAGCTGCCTAAGGTTAGAGCATCTCCAGCAGTCACCCAAAATCTGACAATAAGGTGTTATTGGGATGTCCCAATGCTAATTTCATGAATTATTGGGAGAGATGCTTTTGTAGTCTTCTAATAATCTTTTCCTAATAGCAACTACCATATCGGGAGAGACTCAACCCTCCCTTTATTTGGGGAGAGATGGGGCTGATTATTGAGATCTTCCAAAAAACTTTTGGGAAAAGGGAGATGTATTGGAAGACTTCTGGAGCATTGTTTCCATAATATTTTTCCAATATGGTAGTTGGATTGGGGAAAGGTGGATTGCTGGAGATGCTCTAACATTTCTGCTGCCACAAAGTTCCTGAGGCCTTCTATCCCTACCTTGTAACCCTGTAAATTAACCATATTATCGCTGGTCGCTGCATAGTGCATACTAGTGTTAATCTGCAACGTGGAGACACACGGGATTTATGGGGTCACGTTCCTCGTGTCGTCTCACTCCTAAATCCTTTTTTTTTAGCATGCTCACTCCTCAATCTAAAGATGAGCGCGTGGGCATGAGTTAGAAAATTCCCTTCAGGTGTAACCTGCATTACCGCATATGTAGTAATACTAATGGTGTATTACAAATATTAATATTATTTTATATATAATTGGCTAATGTTGAAAGATGTTGTTTTTCTTGAGAAGCGAGAATGACATCTACTTTGGGACGGAGGGAATACTTTACATGAGACAGCATGAACGTAATTGGCATGTGCTCCACATATTTTGTTAAGAACTTAATAGGGATAATTTTTTGGGGAGAGATTAGGGACGATGTACATTGGTTGCACAGCAAGGGGTACAAATTTTTTATTTAGATTAAAGGGGGTAGAAGTTATATATCTACTTATTACTCACTATTTGGTAACAAGGGAAAAAGTGTGTAAAATTGCATAGTAATGTATCAGTTGTCTTAGTAAATAGAAAGAAATATGGAAATATGTATTCTTTTAATCAAAATATGTTTGTACGTATTTTATTAATCAAAACAGTTGTGAATACCGCATCATCAGATCTGTTTATAATACTAATGTATTGTGCTCTTCAAATCTTGGTGTAACACTAGTTTAAAGGGGCATCATAATAAGCAGGCTCACCGGATCATGATGGACCAAAATAGTTATAGAGCAGACAATTTATTAATTTCTCTGCAAATGCAAAAGTGACCTCTTTTCTGGAACCATACGGAAATAAAAAAAAATGCACATATGCATGCAGGCAGCTGGAGTTTTAAAGTGACACATCGCTCATATTAACACTGCTAGATGCTGAATTGAATTCCACTGGTTAGGTTCATAGTGATGTCATGTTCACAACTTTATTCAACAACCACCCACTATTTCTCATCTTTATAAGACCCTGAAGGGACCCTAAGAGGGGGAGGTGAATTAGGTGTCTCTAAAAACTAAGGCTCCAATTGCACATATGAAAACATATCTCAATTTCTATCTAAATGTGCTCTAGGTTTTCTATATGTGTTGTTATCTCTACCGCTACAAAATTTTGCACCCTATGTCCAATCCTATACTAGCATGGCAAGTCAAGGAAAGGTAAATGTGAAAAGTAGTGCAAGTATAAAATACGGAAGCTTAAAGGGTAGAGAAGAGCAAAACTCTCGGCACGGCGATGTTTACCGAGGTATCGAAAAGCTCATGAGCTTTCCACTAATCCTCGTTGTTGGAGCCCCTCCCAAAGGGAATGCGCGCGCAAGGGCATAAACTCCCCGGTCGAGAAACTCCGTGGGTGACCACGGTACTTCCCCACACGTAAGTGGATCTCCGCTCGTCCCTCCCCGGATGCTCATCGCCGCCTTCACTTGGTAGAGCTTGGGCCAAACGCCAAGGGCCAAACGCCGCCTTCACACCGGTAAAGCAAGAGGTATGCAAACCTCACTAAACTCTAGGCTAAACACCTAAGAGATGCGCTAAAGGGTCTAGACTAGCACTAAACACTTGGCTAATCACCTAGATCTTCTATTTATCACCTTGGTCGATTGAGCACTCAAGAATGTGTAGAACACTTGCCAATATCTTCACTGAGCTCAAGCACACTTGAAATGGCCGTGGGGTGGGGTATTTATAGTCCCAACCAAAGAAACTAGCCGTTGCAACTTTCTGCATACCACCGACTAAATCGATGGGTGCAGAAGAGGAACCACCGAATTAGTCTGTGGTGGCACCTCAGCTAGCCGTTGGGTCTCTGACGCCTGGGTCCTCCATGCATTGACTATTTCGGTGCCTTCTCTCTAGTACCATCGAAATAATCGATGCTTGCCACCCAGAGAGGTCTTCAATCTTGCTGAAAAACTCCTTAGCACCGACTATTTCGATGCCCCTATGATGCACCATCGAAATAGTCGGTGGTCGCACACAGAGAGACCTTCAAACTGCCTAGAAAAAACTTTCAGCACCGACTATTTCGATGGTAGCACCGACTATTACTCTGCTTCAGCATCACCACCGACTAATTCGTTGGTGTACCACCAACTATATCCGTGGCTTATCCGCAGCACTGTTTGGGGCACTATTTTGATCGTTTTTGCGTCATTTCTTCGTCGATTTTCATCCCTTTTTTTGCCACTTTTGTAATAGACTAATAAACATTTCCAACCATTTGCATGGCTTCAAAAACATCTTTGGAACGTACTAAAAAAACATCTTGCACATCATGTTAGTCCCAATGGCTATGTTGTCAATCGATCACCAAAATCACAAACAATGGCCTATGGCCATTTTCCTTAAAGACCCAACCATGAATCCTCTCACCTTGTTCACAAAGTTTACGTTAGACATGCATGCTCAAGTTGCTATGTATAGTTCCGTAGAATTGGGTCATATGCATAGCTCGTTGGAATGCATATCAAATTTGTCTCACTACTAGGTATGAGGAAGGCGTGATTTGACTACTCTTTGGAGGATAGCATGCCGTAACTGAGCTGACTCTCCTGCACTGGCTGATGAGCACCTGAAATTGAAGATGCGCGTTTCCAGGTTCTACAGAAGCTTATTGTCCGAAATGTGGTGAGTGCTGCCTGCTGGGAGGCCGCCACAACCCTCTCACATGCTGTACGTATACATCAAAGGTAAAGTTTGAACTGGTTTAGCAAAAACAAGGGGTTAAAGGAACCTTTTGTTACTTTAGAGGGTTATTTGGACTTAGGCTATACTCGAGGGTAATAAATTGGACTTCTTCCAATGTCAAACGATGTAGTCAATTTTATTTTCATATTTTTCAATGTTTCAGCTACATATATTTTTTTATGTTTGAAGTTTTTTTTTTTGTCTTTTATGTTGTAGTGGAGCATTCGATGGTAAAATTTTCATCCGACATGCAGGTGCTAGCAGTGCCCAGAAATTAATGTATGTATGACAGATAAAAGTTTCAAACCTACTCGTCCTTCAATTAAAAATCAAGAGTCCAAGGCGGCATTTCAATTCCAAAATAAATGGTGACACCGTGATGGGATTATATGTCAAGTTACATCTGACCCATGGTGTGAAAACCATTGAAGAATAGAAAAATGAACTTAGATAGCGAGGGAGAACATTGCAAACACAAACAAATGCCTTGTTCGGCTAGCTGGTGGATGATGCTGATTTGTTGTGAGAGTGGTTGGTGCTAATTTATTGTGAGAGAAAAAATATTGCTGATAAGTCAAGCGAACAAGGTGAAAATTGGAGAAACATTCTGGAAGAAACTACATTAGAATAGATTGGTTACCCACCCTTTGGTTTAGGTGAGAAAAGAGCTAATATAGCTCAATACATATTCTCAGTAACATGACAAATTAATAACTCCGATTCAGTTATAAGCTAGTGCATCTTCAGCCTTAGATATTCTGATGGCTATAACTAGTTAAAGAAAGCATGCATAGACAAACACCGGCAACATTGTCACAGCAAACTGCAAACACTAGCTTTGCATTTCCATAGTAAATCGACGGGAGTCCACTAACAACCCAAATTTTCAAAATTACCTGAAAATGAAACCTGCGAAACAACGCAAAGGCACAATTATTTTGAGATGAATACCAAGAAAGCTCAGTTACTCTACCAAGAAAATTAGAATGTTAGAATTTAGTTAAGTGCAAATGAAATGAAGCGGACAGCTTGTTCTATAATATTATTATTTCAAACTTACAATATGCTGAAACTAAAGTATTATTTGAACAAGTGTATAGCTTTCTAACCCTGTGAAGATATTGTCAAGTATCAAAACATTAGAACTCACATGGAACGTTGAATCGAAGAAAAAGTATGATGAAAGAACTGAGTTCATGCCAATATACCAAGATTTCCCAAAAAACAAAGACAACAGTAAAAATGAAGCTACAATGCTGGGGAGAAACACAGTTTATGCAACCACATGTGTATATGCTGGGGAGCAAAATTTGGAGTTTACAGAAACACAGAGTAACTAAAGTGTAGCTAGTGCACTTACGTATCTTAAAAGTACAAAGGAACTTCAAAACCTTGTTAACTTCTTCATCAACGACTTCACATTTGACTTCGACTGCCTTGAGATGTTCTGAAATTCCAGCTGATCTCTCCACTGAATTGAACATTCCAATCATTTCCACCTTATGTTTAGGTCCCTGCAGTAAGAAGAACCAATACACCATGACTACTATTGAAGGTATAGTTGATTTAAAAAAGCAGCAGCTATCCATTTAGAAAATATATACCTTGGAAAAAAGTTGAAGAATGAGCTTCTCTAGAACTGGGGTGTTGTTCAGAATGCAACTCAGTGAAGGGAAGTCAGGAGCCACACACCAAGACTCATTGAGTAACAAAGTCTTTAACTTGCTAAATGTAGGACATTTATTAAAATCATGTCTGAAAATAAACTAGACAATGCAGACGGAAAATAGATGAACTAATACTCACTGTCAATATCATAATGAAAAAATATTTCTTAGCAACTTTGTGCAGTAAGAAATGGATAATAGATAGTGCAACATAAATAACAGCACAACATCATTTGCTCAAGACCAAAGTAAAATCGTACCGTTTTGCATTCAGAAATCAACGCCAGATTCTCAGCTTCAGATAGGCCTTCAAGAAGCACACACTTATTGTTGCCACCATGCAAAACACCATAACAAGAGTAGCAATACTCATCACCACAGTCGGCATACTCTGAATTTTCATGCTCAACTCTAACATATGCCTCTTGTAATGCTGGCATCCACTCAACAACAGGAGCCCTGTACAGATGGCTGTCTAGCCTAAGTGACACAAGGTTCGGGACACGGACACGGGTGCGGAACCGTTTGCCGAACATGCAATTTATGACGATCAGTCGTTTCAGGGACTCTGACGAGATCAAGTTGGCCTCCCACAAATAGCAGGACGCAAGAGGTAGCGCCAACGTCGGGCAAGCACACAAGTCCTCACGGCTTCCCGTGCCTCCAAGAACCCAAGCATGTGCTCGAGCACGCCATCCGGCAGGGAGTCAATGCCACTTCTACCGCTCATCACAGGTGCCTTGTTGCCATTTCTTCCCAGAGGCATTACGTCGAACATGTTGCGGGCGTCCTCTACTCTGCAGGGCACGACACAGTGAAAAATCTGAAGACAAGAGGAGAGGGAACGGGAAAGTGCGAACCAGATTCGGAGCCTTCACGGGGACCGTAGGCCATCCCACCTGCCCGTCGGCGGCTCCAGCGGCGGTTTCGCAGCAACGGCGCCAATGGCGCAGCGCGGTACGCCGGGCTAGTGATTCTTGCGGATAAGAGAACGGGAGTTTGGAGTTGGCGATGCAGGGGGTGGGGGCGCTGCGGAAGAAGCAGCAAAAGTTTGTAGCTTGCGAAGCAGGGGATGGAGAGCAAATGGATTCAGGGTTTTTTTTTTTTGGAATAATGGATTCAGAGATTTATTCAGGTCACTGGGAAAGGGAAGGAGACGAACTCGAGGAAGAAGTGTTTGTGTTCCGCCGAGTCCGCGAATTGGGGAGAACTTCGTCAGGAGTTGCGTGACACTAGGCCCCACGAGTAAAGCAACCATAAGCCAACAAATTTTCTCTTCGTATTTCTATCCTTTTATATGCATGTCAAGTAATAAAAATAGTAAAAACCCAAAATACATACCTATGAAAACATGTTGGTTAAGAACACCTTTTTAGGTTGAAAAAGATGAGTACAGCTTGGGGAATGGTTTATACTCGTATGATAATGGAAAAAAAAGTCTATTTTATACCTTTCACGCATGCATTTTATCCGCTTAAATGCATAAAAAATAGATTTTATTTACTCCTTCCAACTGTTTCACTTGGTTCAATCTACTCTCTAATTAGATTTTTCTCTTTTATTTATCCACATAAGTTAAATCCTTTTAGTTCGTTATTAGAGGAACATATTAGAATTTTTTATTACTTTTCATATAGTTTTGTAAAGTTTCATAGTATATTTTTTTAACATAAAGCATGAGATTCTTAAAACATAAAATTCAACTCATACACGGCATAAAAGCATGAGATTCTTAAAATTAAAATTCAACTCATACACGGATAAAAAAAAAAGGAAAGAACTCATTAGAAGGTAGATTGGGCCTTCCGAAATGGTTGGGTTGGGGGCGCAAATTGAGCCTACATTTTACTTAGAGGTTAATGGGACAATGTGAATAGTTGTGGCAAGTAAAATTAGACTTCTTCCTGCAATAATTTGAGATAAAAGTTGTGGGTCAATGAACAAGCAAATTTCCAAAAGGATTTGTGGTTGCTGAACCATTACAAGCTTCGGGATGGTTTTGAAGGTCCTGATTATTCACGTGAGAGATCTTTATGCTTACCTGGCCAGCAAAGAGTAACTCTAGTGGAATCGAGATGTAGAGCGGTTTTTTATAGGAAAAAGATTAAATTACTCCCCACAAGTATGACCAAAGTTTGGATAACCCCATAAAATATTTCTTGGTTTAGTTTACCCATAAACTATGCAATTTGGTTCAATTTACCCCTTAACATAATTTGTCTTTTTTGTTTCTTCATGCACAAAGAAATTTGGTCATTATTTCATGCAATGTAAAATATTCTCATAATTAATGTGTATGCACTCTATGTATAATATTGTCTCAAATTCACTCTATATGATATTGTGTATTAGAGGTAGCATACATACAGGAAAAACACACGTGAAATACTAGTGCTTTAGTGAACAAACTGAAAAGAAAAAACAAAAAGAAAAGAAAAAGGAATAGAAAAAAAAATCAACTTAGTACCGATTGCTTATACCAATCGGTGCTAAGTTTGTCCCTGCCACGTAGGGCATGTTCGGACATGTTTCATTGTTTCTCCAACAAAAAATTGTTCAGACATGTTTCATTGTTTCTCCAACAAAAAAATTTCTCATTGAATCATTTCTTGTAGGCATTCATGGAATATTGGGTACACAAAGCTAACAGAATGTTTCAAACACTAAATTTTTTTTCATGATATCTCACATATAAAAAGAAACAATGGAAAGAGAAGATTTCTAAATGAAGTCTAGGCTACACTTGCTGCATCAAATTAGTAATGTGATGGTTGAACTAGTAGTATCTTATCGATGCTCCATCTTTCTGTTCACGGGGAGAGCCTGTCCTCTTGCGTGAGTGTGACGTTGTCGAAAGAGGGATTTTACGCTCATGCTTCTTGTCAAGCCTCTTGAGCACATGTGGAGCTAAGACAATATTATTGCCATGCATTCATCATAGATTGGGAATGAAAACCTCGTAGTCAAACTCGTTGAGACCATAAATCATTGTGCTGATTGTGTGTTCTGCGTGGACCAGACCGTTGTGAGAGCATGGCCATCTCTGCGAGTGCACATGATTCCATGATTGGTGGTCCTCATGGACATGACAACAAGCTCATATGGAAGAGCCATCTACGAGTCCGGCACCACCTCCATCTCTAATTCCAGCGCGACAAGCATCTCGGACTCAAGTGCAACAAGCATCTCCGATTGAATATTGTAATTGGTTTCGTACAACACAATATATAGAACAATTGTTCACATTTCACCACTAACTTCAATCAAAAGAGCTTCTACACGTTCTACGAAGCTACGTGTACAATTCTACCCATCTAGCAAATATAAGTTAAACTTCGTTTATAAAATAAGAATAAACAACTACTATATCTTGAACCTTCTTTGGTACATCAGTTAAATCAACGAGAGAAACATATGGTGGCCAACTCAACTAAGGTCAGGCGCGGCAACGGCCGTGGCAACATACATCCACCTCATTTTGATTTTGTACAACATAATATGTAGAATATACAATTGTTCACATTTCACCACTAACTTTAATCAAAAGAGCTCCCACACGTTCTACGAAGCTACATGTACAATTCTACCCATCTAGCAAATATAAGTTAAATTTCGTATATAAAATAAGAATAAACAATAACTATATCTTGAACCTTCTTTAGTACATCAGTTAAATTAACGAGAGAAAGACATGGACACATGGTGGCCAACTCAACTAAGGTCAGGCGCGGTTGCCAAGTTTCTAGTATATATCTCAAAATACAATTCAAACAAAAAGTACTTTGCTTCCTTTATTTTTCTAATTATTTCACACCTAATAGCACCAACAATCAAATCTATTACCTCATTCTGGATGCTGTGACCAAGGTAATGTTTATGAATGTCATCATTTGTTATGCGTTTGACCAAAATTTAGCCCAACTAGTACATGCCTACACTTAAAGCCCAAGCATTTTCCCTCAAAATAAAAAAGCCCAAGCACCAGCCACCAGCCGTAAAGCCCAGCAGCTAGAAGACTAAGCGTCGTTCCGCCTTCTGCGTTGATCAGCGAGATCGACGATTTCTCTTCCGAGAGTTCCTTCTCCGATACGACGAGTCAGAGTCGAGGACGCCGGCACACCGCGCCCTAGCAGGCTAGCAACCCAATCGCTAGGCCCTGCTACCGCCAGGCACCAGTTGCAGATCGATCGAAGACTTGGCGTAGACGAGACGGCGACTCCACTCGCCTGATTTCATTGACTGATCGACGACAGGTCGACGCCACGACGGCAGCGCGAGCGCCAGGTGTTGGGGAGCCGCCCCTTGGAATCGTATTTTCTATTTTTGCAGGAGAGACTGAAAGAGGTTAGAACGAAGAAGACAAATGAGAAGTTATTTCGAAGAGGTTAAAGTTGCGGGTGAAGTTAGAGAAGTCAGGACGAAGCTGACTAACGCGAAGCTAAGTCGAAGAGATTAAAGCCTTTTTGAGCAGGACTGAAGAAGTCAAGGCAAAGAGGACGATAATACGAGGCTGGTCGTGAGACACGGAGATGCTAAAACGAATCAATCGTCTACGACGAGGTTAAGATGAAGGTTGGCGGGAAGCAACGGTCGTCTGGAAACTAGAATGTGTATAGGATTTCTGGCGGGAAGCAACGGTCTTGTAAATGTACGAGGTTGACCCCTATAAATAGCGGATCAACAGTAACTGTAGAGGACAATTTTTGAAGGAACGAAAAAGAAGTCAACTGCGACTTTCTTACTGTTTGTATACAAGAAAAACTGTGTTACAACAGTTGGCGCCGTCCGCGTGTTAGGATCGAAATCAAAACTCACGATGCCACCAAAGAAAAAGCGAAGGTCAGATGATCCACAGACCTCCAAAGCTCATGTAAATGAAAGAGAAAACGATGAACGACAAGTTGCACCAGAGCCAGTCACTACCAATGATAACCAAAATCGAGAAGAAACTAGCCTCGAACAACTCTTACAAGAAATCGAGAGGCTTAAGCAAGAAAAAGAAGCCCTGTTGAAAGAAGCAGAGAACCAGAGAAACGAAACCGAGAAAAAACGAAAAATTGCAGAGGCCAAGAACGAGCTCCAGAGACTACAAAGCGAGCTCAATGCGAGCAAAGAAACTGTTCAAGAGCCCGAGAGAGAACACAACACCGAGACAACAAATTACAACAT
Source organism: Digitaria exilis (assembly GCA_015342445.1). Lineage (NCBI taxonomy): Eukaryota > Viridiplantae > Streptophyta > Magnoliopsida > Poales > Poaceae > Digitaria > Digitaria exilis. Next base: position 4,776,761 of record JACEFO010001972.1, on the reverse strand, counting down.
GAGTTTCAGAAGCTTCGACTCGAATTCACCATTATCTCCAGGCCTTCAAAATGCACCATGGCCAACTTCGTACAAGCCCATCACCTTGCCCAAGTACAATGGTACTTGTGATCCCAGGCAGTTTCTGATGAGCTACGAAGTTGCGGTAGCTTCCGCAGGAGGAAACGAGCTAGTTCTCGCAAAATCATTCATCATAGCTTGCGAAGGACCGGCTCTCACATGGTTCACGAGACTAAGCCCAGGATCAATTTTCAGCTGGGAACAACTCAAAGCCAAAGTACTTCAAAACTTCCAAGGATTCAATAGACAACTGTTAACCTCGGGAGATTTATTCGCATGCAGACAGGAGGAAAGAGAGCCATTAGCTCAATATTTCAAACGTTTCATTCAATTAAAGGCCCAAACAGATGATATCCCAGATTCAATAGCAAGTGATGCATGCATTCACGGGTTGGGACCAGGGCCATGCGCATCAGAATTTGTCAAAAACAAACCAAGGAATCTCCATGAACTATTCCACGAGATGGAAAAATTTTGCAGATCAGACGACGATCACAGGAGAAGAATTAACGAAAGAGCCATGCTCAGAAAAGCAAACGGAAACTATAAGCAGCCCACATACGAAAAGCAGAACTACAACAGACCAACCCAAGTTTTTCACATAGAAAACGTGAGTGGCCAACATAATAACGAATCAAATGCAGCGAAGCAAAACTTCAACTCCTCATCCACACGAGGAAGAGGCGGACGAGGCAGAGGCCGTGGAAGAGGTCGAGGTCAACAAGACAACCAATCGCGATCTTGGTTCTGTCAATTCCATGGCGAAAACCCAGATCACAGTACAGGAAGATGTCCCATAACCATCAGGGTAAAGCAAGAAATGAACCAAAACAACAGTCAAGGTCGCGCAGTCCAAACAAATTCTTGGCAGTGCACCACCCATAACACGCCGAATCCGCAGCTACAACTCCCGACGAATTCAGAATCCTTTTCAACATACCATCAGCCTCGTTTGGCTTGGCATCAAACCCAGTCCGAATCAAATCAATAAGCGCACAGCTCAATCCAATCCACCACAGCAAGAAAAGACGAAACTGTAATGCAAGCAGCTCCAGCACCGAATTCAACACCCGCCAAGGGTCCCATTCCTTCTCGCGGAATGATTCTGCCCATAGCAGGAGGATCTTCAGTTGATTTCGAAAGCAAAAGACAAAGAAAAGACTACTTCAGAAGAGTGCACGCAATACTACCAAATGGCCCAGTAATAAAAACCCATTGGTCGCATGTTCCAATAACCTTTACTGAGCAAGATCTCAAACTTCAGTGTTATCCTCACACTGATGCCATGGTCATCGAAACAAATGTGGCGGGCTGGGAGCTGACAAAGATACTGATAGACAATGGCAGTTCAACCGATATTATCTTCGCTAGTGCTTTTGATCAAATGAATATCAGCAGAAGTTTGTTACAACCATCAGAAACTCCACTCATTGGTTTCGGAGGAAAAAGAATCCGGTCCTTAGGAAAAATCGAATTACTGGTAACTTTGGGGGACCTCAGCAATCCCAGAACGGAACGAATCACTTTCGACGTAGTTGACATGTACTACCCTTACAACGCAATCTTCGGAAGAGGTTTTCTCAACACGTTCGAAGCTATTGTACGACAGGCATATCTCTGTATGAAACTCCCAGCATCAAATGGAGTAATCACAGTATTTGGAAACCAGCAAGTCGCAAGGGACATCGAACAAGGAATTACCCCAGGCGAGAAAAACGTCAACCTCTTGCAGACAGAAACGAAACAAACAAGCAATAAAGTTCAAACAGAATCGATCAAAAAGACACCAACGCAACCCAGAGTGGAAAAAGTAAAAGAAGCTATTCAAGCACAAGACACCAAGCGAGTCTCTCTCGATCCAGGAGTCGAAGGCAGAGAGGTCACGATCGGAGCAGACCTTACCCCTCAAGAAGAGGAGGAATTGATAACTTTCCTAAGAAAGAATAAGGATGTCTTTGCATGGACAGCTGCAGACCTAAAGGGTGTCAGCAGAACCATAATCGAGCATAGCCTCAACATAAACCCAAAGACAAAGCCAAGAAAACAAAAATTGAGAAAAATGTCGGATGAGAAGATAGAGGGAATAAAATCCGAAGTTGAAAGGCTACTGAAAGCAAAAGTCATCAGGGAAGTGCAATACCCAGAATGGCTGGCAAATACTGTCCCAGTGAAGAAGAAAAACGGAAAATTGAGGATGTGCATTGACTTCACAACACTAAACAAGCATTGCCCAAAAGATGATTTTCCTCTGCCAAGAATTGATAGCGTCGTTGATGACGCAGCCAACAGCGAGATTCTATCCTTGCTAGATTGCTTTTCAGGGTATCACCAAGTTTGGATGAAACAAGAGGATGAGGAGAAGACAAGCTTCATAACACCTTTCGGAACTTTTTGTTTCGTCAGAATGCCAGAAGGGCTGAGAAACGCAGGGTCAACTTTCTCAAGAATGACCAAAAAAGTCTTCAACTCACAAATTGATAGAAACATGTTAGCTTATGTGGATGACCTCGTCGTAAAAAGCACCAAAAGAACGGATCACATCAAAGATCTCGAGGAAACCTTCAACAATCTAAGAATGTCAAACTTGAGCTTAAATCCAGAAAAATGCGTCTTTGGAGTAACCAAAGGAAAAGTCTTGGGATGCCTTGTAACATCAAAGGGAATCGAGGCCAACCCAGACAAGGTACAAGCCTTGGCATCCATGGAGGAGCCAAAAACGGTTAAGGAAGTGCAACAATTGACAGGCAGAATTGCAGCTCTAAACAGATTCGTACCAAGAGCAGCTGAACGAAGCCTTCCTTTCTTCAAAACTCTCAGACGTGCGCAGAAATTCAACTGGGGCGAAGAACAATCGAAAGCATTCAGAGAACTAAAGCAGTACCTCGCGACAATGATCAAACTATCACCACCAGCACAAGGAAAAGACCTTCTCCTTTACCTCGCAGTATCAGAGTCAGCAGTAAGCGCGGCAATAGTACAAGAAACCGAAATCGAAGGGATTCTGAAGCAATTGCCAGCCTACTTCGTTTCTGAAGCATTATCTGGAGCCAAGAAGTCATACTCTGAACTCGAAAAAATTGCATACGCATTGCTTATGGCATCAAGAAAACTCAGGCATTATTTCGAAGCTCACAAAATTACAGTCGTCACCAACAAACCTCTAGCCGAGTTATTTGCAAACAGAGAAGCTTCGAATAGGATCAGCAAATGGTCCGCAGAGCTATCTGGATTCAATATCGAATTCGTAAGACGAAATGCAATCAAATCCCAGGTATTGGCTGACTTCGTAGCAGACTGGACCTCTCCAAAGCATGAAAATTTAGACGAAGACGAAAAACAATGGACAGTCTATTGTGATGGAGCATATTGTAACAAAGGAGCAGCGATCTCTGCAATACTGGTTTCACCAGGCGGAATCAAAACAAGATTCGCTACACGATTGGAATTCATCAACCAGGAGATTCAAGTCACAAATAACGTAGCAGAATACGAAGCACTCCTGCTTGGGCTACGAAAAATGAAATCACTAGGCAAACAAAGGTTCATTGTGAAGACAGACTCGAAAATAGCAAGGGACCACATCGAAAAGGATAGCGAAGCTAGAAAACCAGAACTAATCGATTACCTCGAAGAGGTCAGAGAAATGGAGAAACACTTCAAAGGATTCACGGTAGAGCACATCCACAGAAACGACAACAACGAAGCTGATGACTTAGCCAAGAAAGCAGCAAAGAAGGAAGAACTACCTGAGGACGTAACTTACGAGGTCATGACCGTCCCCTCAATCAGAAAGCAGCATCTAGCACACATATGCTGGGAAGATTGGAGAGCACCAATCATGGCATACTTACAAAACAATTTCACACCCTGTTCAGCAAGCGAAGCCAAGAGAATACCAGCAAGAGCAAAAGGGTATCAGATAATACAAGGAGAGTTGTACAAAAAGGGGATATCAGCACCATGGTTAAAATGCATCGCAAAAGAACAAGGAACGGCTATACTAAGAAGCATACACGAAGGGATATGCGGAACACATATTGGTCCAAGAGCCCTCGCAGCAAAAGCAGTCAGGCAAGGAATGTTCTGGCCAACAATGATAAAAGATGCAGACGAAGTAGCAAAGAAATGCGAAGCATGTCAAAAGAACGCAAGCAATCAAAAGATTCCATGTTCACTGTTGCAGCTCATCACACCTTCTTGGCCATTGCAAAGATGGGGAATAGACTTGGTAGGGCCTCTCCCAACAGCTCAAGGAAACTGCAGATTCGCAGTAGTTGCCGTGGAATATTTCACAAAGTGGATCGAAGCAAAAGCCCTAGCATCGATAACCTCGCATACAATACAAAAGTTCTTCTGGCATAACATCATTTGCAGATTCGGGGTACCAAAAGAAATAACAGTGGACAATGGAAAGCAATTCGACAGCGAAACATTCAGAGATTTTTGCATGACAATGGGAACCAAAGTGAAGTACGCATCCGTTTATCATCCGCAATCAAACGGCGCGGTTGAAAGAGCCAACGGCATCATTTTTTCAGCTATAAGGAAGATGCTCTTCGACCACAAAAAGGGAAAATGGATTGACGATTTGCCAATCGCAGTATGGTCACATAATACCACAGAATCCAGAGCAACCAAGTTCACTCCTTTCAGACTGCTATACGGAACTGAAGCAATGGTTCCAGAAGAAATCAAGGCCAAAACACTAAGGGTAACACTTAGTAATGACGAAGGTGAAAAAGAAATGGTGGAAAAGGATCTAATCGAAGTCGACCGACTTGTTGCTTCACATAACCTCGAATCATATCAAAGGCAAACACGAAAGTGGCGTGACCCAAAGGCGAAGATAAGAGAGATCAGAGTTGGGGACCTGGTAATCAAAAGAAAGCATAACGCAGAAAACCTATCCAAATTCGAGGAAAAATGGGAAGGACCATACATTGTCATCAAAAGCTCGAGGCCAGGGTCTTATCATCTGTCCACCGAAAATGGAGAAGAATTACCTCACTCATGGAACGTAGAGCAACTTCGCAAGTACTATAACTAGAATCGGAACAAATAAAGCTGTACAGTTTTTTTCAAGTTTCAGTTCTCTTTGTAAAGGTTAACTTCGTAAATGTGCGGAGCTATAAGCACAAATACGAAGTACTTCTTTTCTCTTTTTCTTTCATCACAAAAGGTCGTACTCTTTTCCTCACATAAGGGGCTCCAGGAAACTGGAGGTGAGGTTTTTAATGAGGCGAACCTATGTAAATCTCTCCAAAAATCGATAAAGGAGATTCCCCTAAAAGCACTTGAGCAAAAAATTCAACGAGGTTGAAAAAAAAACCTCGCAAAAGAAGACCTCAAGCAAGATAGCTCGAGGCCGAGGTTGAAAAATAACCTCGCAAAAAGAAGACCTCGAGCAAGATAGCTCGAGGCCGAGGTTGAAAATTAGCCTCGCAAAAGAAGACCTCGAGCAAGATAGCTCGAGGCCGAGGTTGAAAAATAAACCTCGCAAAAGAAGACCTCGAGCAAGATAGCTCGAGGCCGAGGTTGAAAAATAAACCTCGCAAAAGAAGACCTCGAGTAAAATAGCTCGAGCCCGAGGTTGGAAATATAACCTCGCAATAGAAGACCTCGAGCAAGATAGCTCGAGGCCGAGGTTGAAAAATAACCTCGCAAAAAGAATACCTCGAGCAAAATAGCTCGAGGCCGAGGATGGAAATATAACCTCGAAAAAAGAAGATCTCGAGCAAAATAACTCGAGGACGAGGTTGAAATATAACTTCGCAAAAATAAGACCTCGAACTGGAGATATTACCCTCGCTAAAAATCTCGAAAAAAAAAATTGTCTAAGAAAGAGGTTAGAAACAAAACCTCGCAAGAAGACCTACAGTCTAGATCAAATCAGAGGAACGAAAAAAGCAACAGAGTTGCCCTATTTCGAAAGTAAAACAAGAGAACGTAATCTTTCAGATTCGTTGCTCGAAGTAAGAAGTAATGAATAAACGCAAAGGGGCTATCGAGGGAGGGGACGCCTTTTTCAAAGGCTAAAAAGAGAAGCCCCCGCTTGCATTTATTCAAAAACAAGCCTTCACCAAGCGACGGGCACATTAAAAATGAATCACCTAACTTGCACTTTTCAAAAAGGACACGAGGTTAGGTGAAATCATAATTTCACCGAGGGTCCAAAGACCACTATAAAAGGGAAGGGCGGAGACGAGCCTTGGCAAGAAAAAGAGCAAAGTAAATGAAAAAGAAAAAATTTTCCCTAGAAATGAGAGGCAGCAGGAATCAAAGGAACGCTCGACGGCATGATCTGGCCAACCTAAAGACCAACAACACCGCAGGGCCCATAGATGCTTCGTACAGCAACGTCCTCTCAAGTTGTGCGATCATGGAGAAGAGCGCATCCGCTCCAAGGTTTTCTCGAGTTAACAAGGGAATTAGAATCCAATATATGGAGAAAAGTACATCCGCTTCAAGGCTTTCTCGAGTTAACAAGGGAACTAGAGGCCAAAGAATATTTAAGCGTTTTCTATAGTGAAAACGAGGCTAAAGGTCATGACCTTATAGAATCAAGATGATGTATAAACAATTTCAAGAAAAAAGAAATTGTACGAGTCCGACGCATGCACTTCGAAACAAAAACCGAAGACAATTACGAGGTTAATACAGACAAAATTGCGAACAATTTCAATGTTTAAGTCGCTCTGAAGTTCACAAACATCGCTCATGATTTATAACAAGTTTTTTTTTACATAAATCAACTTCGACTCGTGATCAGATTTCTCCTTCTTCTTGGGAAGATTTAGTTTCGTCTTCATCACGAGGCGAATCCAAAGCATCATCCTCTTCTTCCTCGTCCTCTTCCTCTTTTCCCTCTTCGGCTTCTGCATCCTCAGTTTCTTCCTGATGAAGAAACAAAGCAAAAGACTTAGAATTTTCGACAATAATAAAAGAGAAGAAGAAGCAAACTTATACAGAGAAAGTTTTTTACCTTCGAAGAGGAGTCCTTAGCCATATCTCGCCCATAGGCGTTCCAGAAGTCTCGCAAGAAACGACGTTTCATAGTTTCGACTTCTTTTGAACAAGGCAAGGACAGATCTCCGAAGTCAGCAAAGCGAAATCCGGGGCCAGAAACCCGAAGGAGCAGTTCCTTATCTTCTTTCTCGAGGAATCTGCCGAGGCCATCGGTGCAGGTGAGTGCGAAGTTGTCGCCAGCAATAGAAAACACGTCCCCGAGACCAGCAAATTCTTCTTCAATCCAAGATAAGAAGTTATCAATGTTTAAGTCCATCGGAAGAGCATAAGGAGTGGCTCCGAACTGCTTAAGCGAGCTAGAATACGAATCAAAAATTCGTTTTATCTTCTCAGCGTCAAGAGTCTTGGACGAAGCTAGAGAATCTTCGGTTTCCTTCAACTTAAGCTCGAGGGAAGACACTTTAGTCCTAGCTTCTTTCGCAGCATCGGACTCGCGAACCACGGCATCACGAAGGTTCACAATCACAGTCAGGTTCTCGTCATAGTCCTTCTGCAAGGCTTTATATTTTCTATCTGTTGTGTCCCATTTGTCCTCGAGCTTAGTCAAATCTTTGTGTAGTTTGTCGTTGACATCCCGAAGCCTCTCATTCTCTTTCTCCAAGAAACGAAGTCGATCAACAGCGGTTTTGGACTTTGAAGCACAAACCGCGTTGATCAGCTTAACCTAAGGAAGCGAATCGAAAACAAAAACGTAAGACAAATATAAAGAAAGGAAGAGACGAGGATAAAATAGTAAGAAGCAAGCAGGAACCTTGCGCGCTGTGGAGACGCTCAAGCGAGATAGCTCTTCAAAGCTAAGATTTTCCAAAGATGTTTTATAACCTATAAAAACGAAGACAAAATATAAGAATCAAAAACGAAACTAAACATGAAGTGATGATAGAAATTTTTTCTTTCTCACCTCGCATCTCATCAGTATCTTCATAAAGATCAACAAAAGAAGAAGCAGCCAAGTCTTGAGGGAGCTTCGTAGATGTTTCCTCAGGGATCTTTTTACCCTCGACATCCACAATCTCGACCTAAAAATATCAAGCAAAGTAAGCAAAAACAATAAAAGAAATTTAGTGGTCAAGTATAGTACAACTAAAGTTTCTGACCTCGTGCTCAGCTTCGGCTTTCTTATCTTCTTCAACATTCACACCCTCGACGGCTGGTTCTGTGGAATACAAGCCGAAGTTATGCTCTAAGAGCTCAAGGAAGGTTGGATCGAATTCTCTTGGAGATTTCGAAGCAACACTCGATATTGAACCTGCGAGGCTCATTCTAGCACCGGGGCATTTCATGAAAGGAACAAACAAACCTTCACCCGAAGCAGCAGAAGTGCCTGCCAAATCCTTCATGAATCCCGACGTGCCGAGGTCATCGCCAACAACGCCAGCAATCCCTAGAAGTCCACAAGCTGCTTCAATAGTTTCTTTCTCTTTCTCAGCTTTAGTTTCGGCTTCAGGACTTTCAAGGAGTGACAAATCTACCTTTCGAGTCAGTCGAGGTTTCTTGTTAGGTGCTGAGGCAGACTGTTGCGCACAAGCAGTTTTCCTTTTCTGAGCCTCGAGCAACTTTGTCTTCGTCTGGGGAGCATCTTGACTCGAAGATATTAGAACCTTTGATGAAGTCTTTTTGTATCTTCGTGATACACCAGCTTGCTCGGACCCAATATTCCCAACAGGTTTCATGCGTTTCTGGGGTTTGGAGGGCTTTAATCTATCCCCATATTTAATGCCCATCTCCAACCATGGCCGATTCAAACGGCTGGGTTTTTCGAAGAGGTCAATCATTGACCTCTTCTCCTTCTCTGTAAGAGGGCCAATCAAAGCTTTGGCGGCCCATTCAACCTTAGAGATCACATCATCTTCGGACACATCTACAGGTTTCGTAAGTCCGAAGATAACAAAAGTAGTAGGCAAATCGAATCCAGGTATTTGCCTCTCCTCAATTCTGAAGGGTTTCCAATCATTCCCTAAAGGCCAGATCTCGGCAGCCAGAAACTCCTCAACCACATCACGGCCTGTTAGTCGCCGAGTAGCATGGATAAAGCAGCGACTGTTTTTCTTAAAAGCTTCGGATTTTTTGTCAAAGTCAATCACAGTGGACACTTCGACATTGCCAAGGGGGCCAGCAAAAGGATAGGTGATCTCGTTGGAACCTGAGGAGGCGAGGCCAACTTTGACATAGAACCACGACTTCGGCCAGTTCACATCCCAACGGTTCCGTTGGGCGTAGGTGAAGTCAACTTTTGTGATCTTCAGAGCAGCGCTACGTCGGCGCGAAGTAAAAGTCGCAACTCCAAATTGCCCAATATGCTCTTCTCCACCTTCTTCCAAAAAAATTGACCTCTTTTGAAGATGAAGCTCGTTGAAACGACCAAAAGTGTCGAGGTCAATTTCTCCACCAAATGTCTTAACACCCCAGAAAAATTTCGATAGTTGAACAAAGGAGTTGGGTGTCAACTGATGAAGCTTGACATTGAAACGGTCCAGAATCTGAGGAAGCATCAGATCGCAGGGAAAACGAAGTCCTGCAGTAAAGAATTCGGAAAACACTACAGCTTCTCCGAGTTGAGGATCAGGAGTAGTTTCGTTTCCAGGAGCACGGCCAACACCTTCAGGAAAATATCCATTCTGTACATAAGAAGAAATCATCCCCGCGGTAACAGAAGATCGACCGAAATGAAGGGTCTTAGGAGCCGACTCTCCAACGAGATCATTGACATTAGCCTCGACTCCTTCCAAATCCTCACTTCCCGGGTTAGAACCCAGGGGACTGTTCTCTCTTTCAGCATCAGGGGTTGAAACAGCAGCAGACGTGACTTGAGCCATTTCTGAAACTAATAATGAAAAACAATCAAAAACACAACGAAACAAGAAACGAAGACAAAGATTCTTCAAAAACTAACCTCTTTCTAACAGCAATGCACTTCAAAAGCCTCAACAGAAAGCAACAATTAGTGCAAAGTGAAGACACTACCGCGAGGTCAGAATCGAGAGCTAAAGCAGAGCGAAGACAATTGCACGAGGTCAAAGGCGAAAGCGAAGGTAATTTTCAGGGGGGGTAATCTCTACTATTTATAGGCGCGGTAAGTTCCGAAGTTCGCGCTGTGAAAAGGCGCCAAAGTAACCGCCAAATTAATCCAAGGGGACGCCTTTTGGGTTTCGTCCCAGGAGTTCGAGGGATGAATTGTAATAAACTCGAATCCAAGGACGAAGGGGCTACTGTTGGGGAGGCGCCCCTTGGAATCGTATTTTCTATTTTTGCAGGAGAGACTGAAAGAGGTTAGAACGAAGAAGACAAATGAGAAGTTATTTCGAAGAGGTTAAAGTTGCGGGTGAAGTTAGAGAAGTCAGGACGAAGCTGACTAACGCGAAGCTAAGTCGAAGAGATTAAAGCCTTTTTGAGCAGGACTGAAGAAGTCAAGGCAAAGAGGACGATAATACGAGGCTGGTCGTGAGACACGGAGATGCTAAAACGAATCAATCGTCTACGACGAGGTTAAGATGAAGGTTGGCGGGAAGCAACGGTCGTCTAGAAACTAGAATGTGTATAGGATTTCTGGCGGGAAGCAACGGTCTTGTAAATGTACGAGGTTGACCCCTATAAATAGCGGATCAACAGTAACTGTAGAGGACAATTTTTGAAGGAACGAAAAAGAAGTCAACTGCGACTTTCTTACTGTTTGTATACAAGAAAAACTGTGTTACAACACCAGGCATTGCTGACTTGCTGTCCTCTGTGGCTCTGTGCCTCTGTGCATCAGGTAAATAGCTTAATAGGTTATCACTGATTAGCCAATTAGGAATTCCGATCCATTAGTCCATTTGCAATTGCGATGGGCTATTTATTAAATTAGCTTTGTTCTGTTTGAATTATGAGCAGGCAATTACAATTTACAAACCTAGTCATGTCTTCTAGAATTAGAAATAGAAATCATGAGTCTGGTGCTCAAAAGCGCAAGAGGCAAAGAAGACTAGAACAAGCTGCTCATAGACAGAAGGGTGCTCTTGATAGATTTGTTGTTAGAGAATCTCAGACTAGTACAGAACATCAAACTCTTCACTCAGATGGTGATGTCAATCATGGAGATAACACAGATAATGTTGAGGTTCACACTTCAGTAGTTGATTCAGAACCGGTTAATATTAATCCTAACAATGTTGAGGCAGACACTTTGGAGATTGATGCAGACAATATTGATGGTACTGATTCAGAACCAGATCCTTTTCAGCCAGATATATTCGATCCGAGGTATTGGGATTCACTTGATCAGGAAATGATTGACATTTTGGTTCAGAAGGGTCCTAGAAGAGACTTGTCTATTCAGAAAGGTCCTAAAGATAGAATATCTAAAAGGTTTTCTGCAACACTATACAATAGAGTCTTATCAAATGGAGAAAATTGTGATAGAGAATGGTTGGTTTACTCCAAAGAGCTTGATAGAGTATTTTGTTTTTGTTGCAAAGTATTAAAAAAGGGACATCCAAGGAGTCAGTTAGCAAAAGAGGGCTTCAATGATTGGTCACATGTTCACCAAAGACTTAAAGAACATGAAACTTGTGCAGATCATATTACAAATATGGCCGCTTGGTATGACATGCGTCTCAGGTTTGATAAGAATGAAACAATTGATAAAGTAGCTCAGCGAGAAGTTGAAAAAGAGAAGGCTCATTGGAGGAAGGTTTTATTCAGAATTATTTTGATTTTCAAATTTCTTGCAAAACATAATCTGGCATTTCGTGGCACTAATAGCAAGTTGTACCAAAACAATAACGGGAATTTCTTGGGTATGGTTGAGACCATGGCTGAATTTGATCCGGTTATTCAGGAGCACGTCAAACGCATAACAAATGATGACATTCATAAACATTACCTTGGTCACAGCATCCAGAATGAGGTGATAGATTTGATTGCTGGTGCTATTAGGTGTGAAATAATTAGAAAAATAAAGGAAGCAAAATATTTCTCAGTTATACTTGATTGTACCTCTGATATAAGCCACCAAGAACAAATGTCTTTAATCATAAGATATGTTGACACATCTTCAGATTCTATTCGCATTGAGGAATCATTCTTAGGCTTTCTAGAAGTAAATGATACAACAGGGCAAGGATTGTCTGATGTTTTACAAAATGAATTGAAGAACCTTGACCTTGATATAGACAATGTGAGAGGACAAGGATATGATAATGGATCAAATATGTCAGGAAAAAACATAGGGGTTCAGAAGAAAGTTTTGGAGATCAATCCTAGAGCCTTTTATTCTGCTTGTGGTTGTCATAGTCTTAATTTAGCACTATGTGATATGGCACAGAGTTGTGGTAAAGCAAAAGACTTTTTTTGGAATCATACAACGTATCTATACAATATTTGCTAAGTCCACTAAGAGATGGCAAATTTTGAAAGATAACATATCAGGATTGACTCTAAAGCCGTTGTCAGCTATTCGTTGGGAGAGTCGTGTTGACAGTGTTAAGGCCATAAGGTTCCAAATGCAGGATATAAGAGAAGCTTTACTTGAAGTATCAGATACTGATAAAGATCCAACAATTAGTAGTGAAGCTAAATCCTTAGCGACCAATGAGCTTGGTGACTTTGAATTTATTATCTCTATAGTAATCTGGCATGAAGCATTGTCTGCTGTTAACTTGGTTAGCAAACAGTTACAGGCAAAAGATATGCTTATTGATATTGCAATTGAGAAAGTTCAGGGGCTGATTTCCTTCTTCAAGAAGTATCGAGAAACTGGTTTTCCAAGTGCATTAGAATCTGCAAAAGAAATTGCACGTGAGATGGATATTGATCCAGTGTTCCGCACCAAGCGTAAAATCACAAGGAAGCGACAATTTGATGAGACCCCTGATGATGAATCTATTGCATCGCGATCTGTAGAGGAGTCAATTAGAGTCGATTATTTTCTAAGGGTTGTTGATCATGCTATCGCTTCACTCACAAAGAGGTTTGAGCAATATCAAGGGTATGAAAATACTTTCGGCTTCTTGTTCACTTCCCAGAAATTATGCTCATTGGATGACAAAAGCTTGCTATCTGCTTGTACAAATCTTGAGGCTGCACTTAAGAGTGGAGACCATTCTGATATTGATGGCAAAGAATTACATGTGGAGTTAAAGTTCCTTCAAGATTTCATCCCTAAAAAAGACATGGGCCCTCTTGATATTCTAAAGTTTGTGAAGAAAATGGGCTGTTTTCCTAATACCCTTATTGCATACAGGATTGTATTAACAATTCCGGTAACCGTTGCATCCGCAGAACGAAGCTTTTCCAAATTGAAGTTGCTGAAGACCTATATGCGTAGTACTATGAAACAAGAAAGACTCAATGGATTGGCAACAATTGCACTTGAAATTGAATTACTGGAGAAGATTAAATATGAAGAAATCATTGAAAATTTTATTTCAAAAAATACTAGACGGATGACGCTTTTTAATAGAAGTTGAGAAGATCGATATCGGTAAGTAAATTCGTCCATTCCTTATTTATCATGGATTTTTATGTTCGTAACATGATGAACTAAAAATATATTATTGCATTTTGATTATTTATATTTTTTTTAATAATATAGGGCCTCCATTTTGTGTTCCGCACCGGGGCCTCATAAACTTAGAGACGGGCCTGTATCTACACAGATGTATGAATTGTGGCACAACAACAGCGTCGGTGTATTTTACCAAAGACAGCAAGAACAGAGCACAACCACATATCCATACTTCAGGTTTCCTTAATGATGTCCAGTGCAACAAACCATATGGCTATCCCGCAATTGGTGTTCCTCTTGCACTGCCACATTTCTCCAGGTTTCCTATTCCTGCTATGGCAATCTGAGTGGACACTAGAACACACAATATCTCCCTGCCCTCTTTTTTTTGTTTTTTTTTCTTTTGCGAACCTTTTCTCCACTACATCTATGGCCTGCAGCTATCTGGCGCAAAGCTGTGTGGGGTATTTTCACCAACGTTTTATCGCTGCCCGTTTAAACGAACCAATGGTGAAAATTTTTACTGCCGGTTCCAACAAGGAGAAGAAATAGAAGCTTGGGCTGGTAGTGCTTTTAAACATGTCTTCAGAAGTATGGTAGAAAGCATTACTATGGCCTCACTGAATACATTCTGAAGCATTATGTATTTAAGGAATCAGGAGAAGAAATAGAAGCATCATGTATTTTATAACCAACTATAGAGTAGTAGTTATATATATTTTGCCAATTTTGTCGCAGTAGGTATGTCTTATTACTCTAATTGTTTATTAATTCACTTATTCTTGTGTCAATGCTGAAACTGTATGTGGGCTGAATTAACATTTTTGTAATGTCGTTGTTGCCACTCTAATTTGGCAGCTACTTTATTGAGCATAGTTCCTAATATAACTTTATTGAGCATGGTTCCTAATTTGATTATTCTTCTTCTCTGAGGAATCAATTACTCTCAAGAAGTCAAGATATCTCCGACAACAAGTATCATACCACCACAATACCGAATTAGCGTTACATGTGGATCGGTAAAAAATTATAACAAGCCATGAGTCTGCAATTCAAGATTTCCCGATCATCAATTAGTCAGGATATATGTAGCTTCATCGTCTCAGGATCAGTCAGTATAGTTATTTTATACATCTAACCATGTCAGTAGAATTCATATAGCTCAGGCCTACTTAGGCAGCATAACGCGGGAAGCAGAATTTTGGAGGCCTAGACTGGTTACATCTGCTCCTCATATATAAACATGATGATACCCTAGTTCAAGCCTCCTTCATTGACAATCACGTTCCACCTTGCAACCGCCACACTATCCGCTGCAATCTCACCTGTCCGAACTGGCGCTGTCCTCCACGCTGCATTCCACACCATCGGTTCACCACATCTCGCTCGCCTCTATCCCCACGGCACGCAGTGGGTATGGTCCGTATGGAGCACAAGGGGATGCTTCTGCTCGTGCGCCAGTGGCCGCTGCTCCTTGTCTTCACTGCACGATCTTTCACCAGTTCTAGAGCGGTTCCCTCTCGCACTTACTCTGCTGCCACTGTGACTGGTTAGGTCCTGGTGGGTGACCTGCGAGTTCCTATAATTACGGGAGATCTAAAATCATGACACAAACAATCTCTTGATGCCCCCTTGAGGGACAAAAGGTGCAGATTTGCGTGAACTGATCCTAGATCAGTTGGTTGGGTTCTTTGTGGTGGAACCTACACACCATGGTTCAAATCTTGGTGCTCGCATTTTTCTGGATTTATTCCGGGATTTACTGGCGCTATGCATTCGGTGGTAGGCGAGGCACCTGTGGTGACTTCGTGAATCTCACGATCTGCCGGCTCAGTCCTTCGGAGGTGCTCATAGGGATAGGGTTTGTGTGTGTTCATAGGGATGAGTGTGCGTGCGTCTGAGCATCTATGTTGTACTGTGTAATCTAAAAAAAGTTGCAGGTCTGCAATAGATTGGAGTCAATTAGAATGCAATAAGTACTTTAGGTTTTTCCTTCAGTCTACATATGTGGCTCTTGATTCCTTGGTCGCTTTTCTCCATCAAACATACATTTTGGATGCTTAAAAGCTAAGCTCGCAAGTTCACATATCTCAGAATGCTCAATGACATGGATTATGGGGTTGTTGTCCGCCTCTACTGATTCGGAATCGGGGAACACTAGTGGATAGCAGAGAAGAGGGCATTGGGGTTAACCCCTGTCTATCAGTGTGACTGTGTGACAGTGTGCGTGTGGTTTTCTCCTTTATCCTTTGAAGTCTAGACAAGGTGGGGTATCCACTGGCTGGGCTTAGAAACAGAACTAGTTTTTGAACTTTTTACACATATATAATGCTGAATAATATACATAATAATTTGAGGAGGATTACTACAGCAGGCACAGAAATGTAACTCTTAGTCTCTAGTCTCCATTTTCAATGAACACCTGCAAGTCATGCGAGATTGAGAAGTTGAGATATGTAACCAGCCCCTGATCAACATATGACTTTCCAGCAGAGGACGTACGTACTGTAATAACTGACTGTCCTAGACTGGCGTATAAGCATCTCCTGATCAACATGGAGAAGCCTCTCTATGTAGTCATGTCCATCTTCTTATCCAAGTAATTGTCAGTCTCATCGTGCTACCACATTTCCCTAAGCCTCTCATTCCTGCAATGCTGATCTGTTTGGAAACATAATGCCAGAATCCCAGCACAAAAGGAGCATGCACGGCATGGAAGCATCTTGATAAATGGGCAACGCCTGCCTCTCCTCAGTTTATAGGTTGGGTTAGGTTCTTTGCTATCTTTCTCTCCTCTACACATTAAAATATATAGCAAGATCTGTATGTGCCACCATTTGTTATCTGGTGGAATGCGGTAATAATGAGCAGCACATGGGCGTTACTGCATTGAAGATAGGACTCACTGAACACTGAAGTAGCTTCTGGAGAGAGTTTTTCCTGTCTATTTTTTTTAAAGAAACAGGAAGGTTCACCCCCTACTGATTAATTTTATTTAGTTAAAGAGTACAAAAATAAAAAAGCATACAAATAAAGCTCATGAGACAAAAAAAAAGAGAAAGAAAATAAAAAAGATTGCATAAAGTTCTGAGACATAATTGAATCCATAGAAGGTATTTTTGTTTGGCCCTAAGAAAAAAAGGCCAAATTCCTTGACGAAAATTGCTTTGCGTTGGTTTACTGATTGTTGGATTTCCCTGAAAATTTGATCGTTCCTGGATGTCCAGACACTCGAGCATATCAGAATTATTATTTCCATGAAGAAAGGATGTTGCAATTGATTTCTGATGCTTTGCAGGATTTCAAAAATGTCTATTGTTTGGGGTAACAAAATCTGCAGAAGAGACCAACAATCCTGGGCAAATTGGTATTGGTATTAAGAGATGCATCAAAGTTTCTATAGTGCTTACACATGAGACACACTGATATTGTGGCAGTTCCATATTTCTTCTTTTCAGTAGCTCCTTGTACATAACATGTCTTTTAGCGGTAGCCAGAAAAAGACCTTGTCTTTGTGTTGGCATGATGATTTCCACATTCATTTGTATCTAAGGTGAACTTGTTAATGCCCCAGATGTAGGTCCATTGATCAAAGTCTTCATTTAAATGTAGTGATTGCAATTGTCCCTGCAACTGTTTGATGTAACGGGGCTGCTGCTGCCTTTTGAATTGTTATACTCTGATAGCTGATTCTTTGCTTATTATTCCAAATATCATCCCAAAGCAAGGATGTCCTTCCATCATTAACTAAAGGAATAGCAATACCCTTCTATGCTGTAAACAGGGAATTGATAACCTGCCTGACCCCCTTTTGCAATGCATTTTTTCCGTGGCACGCCATTCAGGATGACAGAGGCGTTCCTAAAGAGAAAATAACTGCCATCTAGGAGCATTATTTTTCCCGAAAACCTTTATGTCTCATGATTTCTAGCATGGATTCATGATTAATTCTGTCAAAAGCTTTCTCAAAGTTCAATTTAAGAATCACAATCTCCTTCCTACACTGATGACACAGAGGAAGCTACTCAAAAGTCCAAGCAATACAATCTTGTATTGTTGTTGTTTTGATGAAGCCATACTGGTTTTTGTGAAATGATTTGATTAAGCTCTACTGTAAAAGTTACACGACTATTGAAATTTCAATTATTAGTGGTTTCAAATGTATTAACAGAAAGGATTATATATATGTTGGCATTGAGCTAACCTTCGTGTATGATATTAATTATATAGGCATGAACTATGGGTATAATATATCCAAAACTCTAGCGTGTTGCTATCTGCTGTGAGCCAGTGGTATAAATGCCTATTTGGAAGTATGTTATGTACATTTAAAGAAGGTAGTTGTGGTATTTTTAATTTCTTTTTAGCAAAGGCCTAAACCACATTGGCCATATAGTCAAAATGATGTAGTAACACATTATCTGAGTGTTTGATATAGAACAGTAATTAAGTTCTTTTAGTTTACCATCTTGCTTCATCAATTAAACAGTCATTGCTTTGAAAGCAAGCATGAGATGAGTAGGATTGGGGATAGATGATCAGATGACAAGTTGCTTTGGGAAACAATTGAATTCTAATTTTGTTAGGTTGAACTTTGTCCTACCGTAGCTGCATGCAAATAAAACATCTTTAACTGTGAATGGATAAATACATCATTGCCATCAACAAAATCTTATATCTTCCCATGAAAAGATAAATGAGTAAAGAACTAATATCATTGTTTGGTTGTCAACTCCAAATAATAGCAAGTTAACTGGATCCAGTAACGGTGGAATGAAATCACTTGGGGAAAGTAAGATGGACTAGGACCTCCTATGCTCATCGTCATATACTCATCAGCATTATCTGAATCTACGCTTATGCTCTACAAAAAAGACATACTCAGATGTTGATCCAGAAAGTGATTGGTTGCTGCAGCTCACTCCCTATCATTCGGATGCCTTTATGTTGTATATACTACCAAAAGAACGCAGAGCACAGAGTGAAATCTAAAATTTGATTGTGCAGATAATCAATTCCTTAAATCGATAAACTGGACATGTTCTTGCAACAATTGTTCTTGCTTATTGATGTCACTTTCTTATCACAACCTCGATCATGCGAGGAAGTTTAATTTTTTATTTTTTTTTTTGCAGCGTTGGCATGGGAGCAAATGAAATTGTTGAATTCCCAATTGCTGAGGTAATAATGGCTCAAAACACCATACACGTTGAATACAACAATAATCACAACAAATATATGGTAAACTGGAACGGGAAAAAGTGGGAGGGAGGGGAGGGCAACCTCACAAGCCTCAGAGACGTGCTAATTGGAACTTGACATTTGCATCCTTGTGTGGAGTTCTTGTCAGAGCACATTAGCATGAATGGTCACAATCGATAAACCTTGTTGAGGTCGTCGTTGCCGGTGCAGGACATGAACTAACGAGGCATACGCCACTGAGTGGCGAGTACCTCATCTCCATCCTAACACACACACACTCAGTTCACAACAGGCGGCGCATGCGGCTGCCAACAGAAACGACAGTGACCTCTGTGATCCCTAATGAGACGGAGAACATGACGAACAAGTAAAATAAGTTCTGATACGATTGTCTTGTGGTAAATCTGAACAGTTGGAGGAGTTGCTATCTGTGCTGTTTGCAAGTTGAAGTGGCAGTGATCCTTCATGTACTATATAAAGCAACTCAGGTTAACTGCTGAAAGTACCCGTAGGTTTACAGCGCTGCCGTGTTCACCCCACTCAATTCTCCCCTATATATGTAAGATAGGCATGCCACTTCTCTTTGTTGTTCACACATTTTTTGTCGCACACGCTCGAGTTCCTAGCTCCTTGTGGATGCATCTCAAATAGAGTCTGGACTGATTTCTCTGATTATCAATGCTAATAGCGAGTCCTTAGGCTTGAGAGGTACAAGGAAGGTATGATTTCACTAACCAGTAAAGTATGGAGTGCCATGACTAAGCTAGCTAGATGGGAGGGTCCTGGAATGCCTCCTGAGCAAAGGCAGTGGATGGCCCAAGCTGCCTTGCTGCACAAGAGAGCTGCCATCTCCTTTCGGGGTTTTACAACACAATCATGCATATTAAATGGGATGTCATATAGATAAAAATAATAATGGTGAGATAAGGAACTTTTGAAGAGAACAGAGGCTTGTTTTATTGTGATAAAATAGGGTACACACATTGTTCAAGACTATTTTTTTTAGAAAAGGGAATATATTTTAATATTTCAGCCTCTCTGCATCGACCAATGCATATAGCTGTCCAAAACAATCATTATTACATCGACACCAACTTGAACGAGCTCAAACTCATTAAGGAACACACAAAAAAAACTCCGTAGTTCTATGTTGACGGCACTTAGCCGCGTCAATTATGTACCGCAAGCGCACGGGTCGGTTGTAGCTCTTCCCTTAGAGTATTTCCCCAAGGTTTATCAATCCGTGGATCGACAACGAACTTACTAGGGTTTTCTATCTAGCTTAACGGATCTAATCATTGCCTGAAGTGCATATTGCATATAGGGTTGAAGGTGTGTGTGCATGAGGTGAATGTGAACATTGTCTTTGTGAGATGAATGATCACAACCAACCTCCTCGAGATAACACGACATTTGGTAGCACGAGTCAACCATCTCCTTCATTGCAACTCTGGCCTAAGTTATGACCTAACCTATCTCGTACTCCGATAAGTGGACATAATCTCACAAAGTCCCGAAAGCCAATGTCGTTTCCTCCACACTCGTCACACATCACTAGAGGTAGAGGCACATCAAACCTAGGGAACCAATAAGGGGACATGGCTCCACAATACATGTTCCACGGCCCTACTCCTCCCGCATACTGTCACTACACGAGGGATCCCAGTGACCGGCTTCCCACATACCACTGAGATGTATCCGCAAGGCTTAGACTAATCACCACGATTAGATCTAATCTTACTAAGAACATATGTTAGCCAAACTTATAGACAAATCACCATGATTACATCTAATCATAAGCTAGCTAGGCATATGAGATCAAACATGCATCTTAGAAGATCAAAGTACCGAGACAAGATTAGATTTTTGATTCACCATTCATTGTACATGTGCCTTGATACATCTAGGCACGGCTCCGGAATCCCACCATGGCTTCACCACGCAGGGCCAACCATGGCGGCTAGGGTCTAGCCTAAGCCATCTCCTAGGCCACGGCGAGGACTGCGGCCGTCGGCTTCCTCTGGTGTGTATCCCTCGATTCAGCAGCTCTCTGCGAATGTCAACTCCCCTTCGACGTCGGGATCGGGGTTCCTTTTATAGTCGTGGAGACCTAGGTCAAAGGGGGGCATGAGCCGAGGCCAGATGGGCCTGGGTCGGCCTGGCCTGGCCTGTTGCAGGCCCGACTCGCCCTCTCCTTTCTCCTCGTGTCTCCTCTAATCTCCTGGAGTCCGCATCCTTCTTTGATGATAGGCTTTTGCCGACGTTTTCCTTCGGAATATCTTCGAGATAAGGATAAGGTGGTGAATCTTTCCTTAATCTGCAATTGCTTTGCCTTGATCCCGAAGTAAATCATCTTGGGCTGTCCTTTAGGCCTTCTTGTATGTGTGCACGAGCTTCAAGTTCTTGGGCCTTCGATCCACATGGTGGGCTTGATTCCTTCGGTCTTGTAGTTGGTTTTGAGCTTTGGACATAAACGCTCTAAATTGTGCCGTTTTCCTACAAAACATGACATGCTCCAAAACACAACACATATGCGAACACGGGGTTATTTCAAGTGTCAACTGGCAGGTTAGTATAAGAATTAGAACAAAACCTCCACCTAAAGAC
Source organism: Digitaria exilis (assembly GCA_015342445.1). Lineage (NCBI taxonomy): Eukaryota > Viridiplantae > Streptophyta > Magnoliopsida > Poales > Poaceae > Digitaria > Digitaria exilis. Next base: position 4,755,382 of record JACEFO010001972.1, on the reverse strand, counting down.
ACAAAAAGTGTGTCGCTAAGGAGCGCCAACATTCGACAGCAATTATTGACCAATTCTATTAGAAAAAGACTAGCCATTCTGCACGAAAAATTCCATGACTGAGATTTTAAGCACATGATATCCCCACTTTATTTGTGGTCGTTCCTCCTTCTGCAGCAATGACGAAAAGCGTATCCAGTACGTTCCTCTAAAGATAACCTGCATAGGAGTGTTTAAACCACTATTGGGTCTAGAGGTTTGTCTCATTTGATTTTGTCCAACTACGTGCATCGTTACTAAATGATATAACTTGTTGTCATTCATCAAGCTGAATTTTTGTTGACATGAGCCATTCCTTAAAACCACGTAACAAAAAAAGTCCACTAGCAGAAATGGCCAAAGGAGAGAGCACGCCAAATCAGTATTGTGCATAATCCTCCTTGCTTGGAAGCCCTTTTTACCCAGGAGAGAACCGCACGTGTAGAAGTAAATAGTCGTCCATGTTTGATACTAGTCATGAGAATCCGTTGTAGTACAAGCTATAATATTAATAAGGTGTGCAATACTGATATGATTTTTGGTAGACACACAGAATTGAATCGTGTGTCTCTCTTGGATTGCAACTTTTGAGGTTTTTTGAAGGCGATATATGTTGAAACTAAAATTTTTAGTCAGTCAAGTGGTGTCGTTTTCTCTTGGGAAGTACACTAAACATGGTTCATGAAAAAAATGTGTATTATAGGGAATACGAACATGGCTGATCACTCTACATAGTTCATTTTCACCGCCGGTTCAGAGTCCCTCATCACCGCAAGTTTTTGCATCGGTTAGCAAAAGGTCGGCCGTTCAAACCGATAATATTTTAAAAAACAAAAAAAATGTAAAAAATATTTAACAATATGACTAGCATTTTATATCCAAGCACCTAACACACATCAATCGATCAATGCAATGAAACTTTGACACGAAATAAGAAATTTTGCTTTACGAGGCTTCAAACACATCATCCAACTTCCTGCATATATCTTCATTACCACCACGTCACACTATCACTTTTGACTAGTATAGCGATGCTATTCTTTTATACGAATACTTATAGACCTTATATGTAAGATCCTAAAAAATAAATAAAAATAGTCTCAAATATAAAATTGTAGATCTCGACGAGCACTACGATATTGGCGTTGGTTTTTTCCCCATTTAAGGTTTTTTCATAGGAGTCAGACCATATATTAAATATTTCAGAATCTAAAGAGTTTTAAATAATAAAATTTTAGATTGAGCTCTATAATTTTTATGTAAAGTTTGTCTTGAAACAATTATAAACTTTTTCGTGCAAATATGCATTTCAGCGTCAGGACTTATTTTCACCAACGGGTCATGAATAAACTTGGTGGTGAAAATCGTGGTTGGAACTGACGTTGATATACATTTTGATAGGGAGAACCAACGGAAAAAAAATGTTTCACCATCGTTTTATTTTAAACAGACAGTGATGACCCCTTGGTTAAGGTGCCCTTTGTATTAGTATATTATCTTTCATGAAAGTTAAGTTATGGGCACTGTAAATGGGATCTTGTTTCATTAAATTGCGCTCCAGATTGAGGAACCGTACAGAAAAACTGCACATATGCATATTTATTTCTGAGGCAGATGGATCACATTAACGCTGCTGGATAATGAACTGCACTTGTTAGGATAAAAAAAATGTCACTATTTCTCCCCTATATAAGAGACAGACATGCATCTTCTCTCCTTGTTCACATAGTTCCGTTGGACTTGCTCAAGTTGCACTGTATAGTTCTGTCATCTTAAATTATTTTTCCATCTATCTTAGGCTTGGGAGCTATGAGGAAGGTACTATATTTCACATTTTCACTAGCTTTTTAAGAAGCACAAGTTGTTCGCGATGGGCTGCGACTGCGTTCCACAGCTGATGCCTGATAGCTCTTGAAGTGGCTCGTCAGGACCTGCAATTGAAGACACGCGTTTCCAGGTTCTACAAGCTTTTGTCCAAGATGAGGTTGAGTGCAGCTTGCCTGAGAGGTAGCTTCAAGTTTTTCACCCAACGCAACCGTAAAAAGATATGTAAATGGTGATCGAGTCCATGATGCTTAATGCTATACACGGGTGCTACTACCATCCACTAAAAAGTGTTTTAAATATATTAAATATTTGGGAAGCTAAAGAGTTTTAAATAATAAAATTCTAGATTGAGCTCTATAATTTTGATGTAAAGTTTGTCTTGAAACAATTGTAAACTTTTTCATGCAAATTATGCCTTTCACTGTCAGGACTTATTTTCACCGCTGGGTCATGAATAAACTCGGTGGTGAAAATCATGGTTGGAACTGACGTTGATCTACATTTTGATAGCGAGTTCCAATTTGAACCAACGGAAACAAATGTTTCACCGTCGTTTCATTTTAAACACAGTGATGGTCCATTGGTGAAGGCACTCTTTATAGTAGTGCATTGCCTTTCATAAAAATCAAGTTATGGGCACTGTTAATGGGGTTTTGTCTCGTTAAATTGCGTGCCAGATTGAGGAACCGTAAAGAAAAACTGCACATATGCATATTGATTTCAAGGAGCAGTGGTGGTCACCCTGAGATGATGAGTGATTGACAACTGTCGTGTGTGATGTGCTCTTGGCTTTGCAGGTGTACGGTGCGACGGGTGGTCGACGGTGCGTGGTGAAGGTCAGGCGCGAAAGGTCACGCTGATGGACCGTGGTGAAGGCTGAGCGTGAGTATTCTTGGGCCGTGGAGGACAAGCGAAAGGTTCAGGCTAAAGGACACATACGGTGAAGGGTGACACGAGTAGGTTTGGGACGAAGGACCCGAGGATACCGGGCGGAGTCACGGGCGGCTCGCATGGTGCACGGACGAGCAAGAGTACATGGTGAAGATGGCGTCGGTCAAGTCAAGAAGGATGGCGATGGCGAGCGTCGAGTAGGCTTGTTCTTGCGGCGTAGGTGTGAAAGAGCTCGAAGGCTTAGTGGCACTTGGCGGAGGCCGAACATGCATCTTCACCGACGGTTTGACCGGTTTGGCCTCAAAACCGGGGCTTCGGCAAGTCGTGCGGCGACTAGCTGAGGGGTTTCATAGGGTTTTCCATAAAACCACCATGGAGGCAGGTTTGACCGGTTTGGGCCTCAAAATCGGGGATTCATCACGGCGTGCGGCGTCGGATGGAAGGGTTTCGGTGGTTTGGCCACAAAACCACCCAGGCGGAGGGTTTTCCGGTTTGGACCTCAAAACCGGGGGCGAGTCCGGTGCCGCCGGGAGGCGCCAGATCGGAGGATGCGTGACACCATCGCGAAGCTTGCGTCAAGACGAAGAGAATCGTGAAGGCGTCGGTCCATCCAATGTACCAAGAAAAAGTTGGACGGTTTTACCCCTTAGGATATTTGTGTTCTATGCTTTATATAGGGGTATTTTGGTCTTTAGGCCAAATGCCTATATATTCGAGGTGAGCTTCTCATTTGTTTTATGAGAGCTTTTGGGAGAGAGGAGAGAGGGAGAGGATGAGAGGCTCTTTGATTTGAGCTTTTAGCCGTTCTAGCTTTGACTAGTGCAAGAATTGGCTTGTTGATAAGAACATGACACCATCGGACACGAACATTGGTCATAAGGTGAATTTATTTCCCAATTTGCATAATGATTTGTTATATAATTCACTTGGTTCCACATGTCCATGTCATTATTTGACTTAAGGTACAAATGCATCACTACAATATCGTCGCCGTTGCATCGGTTTGTGAGACCCCAACTCGTGAGATTAATCATACATCTGCAATTTGGTTGCATCCTACTTTTTTCTTGTTTGTGTTCTTCGATTCGCAGGCAGGGATTAGCCTTCTTGGCGAGGTCGACCGTGCATCCGTTGGTCGATAACCTGAGGAGACGTGGTGCTGCGATTGCGGGGCTCAGAACGTGTTTGTTCAGAAGCCGGATCGACGTGTGTCGCGACTCCACCAAATCGTCGCTTATATGAACCTTTCGGAAGATCGGGAACCCTAGCTTTTATCACTTGTAACCGAACCTCTGAATTGAATCAAATCATTCATGATTGCGTCAATGGATCCCATCTCATTTTTCTATTTTCAGACCTATTTTTGATGGATTTTTGTTCCGCTTGCTTGGCCGTGATTTGGGTTGGGTTTTCTGGTGGGAATCGAAGCTAGGACGTGTTCAAACATCTCTGGAATGATTCCTCACTCAAATCCTCCAAAAACCCTCGCTTTCCTCGTTCTTGCCGTATCTTGAGAAATTCATGGTGAATCCATGATCTTTTTTAGGAGATCTCTTGGGGATAGTACCAACATGTTGTGGCGTGGCTCTGGTCAAAATTTCACGAGATTTGGAGATGGTTTGCTTGAGTTTTGACTTTATCTTGAACTTTCCTGCGCGCAGCATAAACAGTGAGTTCCGATTTGGATAACCAGAAGTTCCGGTTTTTGCAAAGTATGTATTTTGAAGAGATCTTTGGTTGGAAGGTGTTAACTGGTCATAAGAACCCATGGTTCAATTCTCGTCAACTTTGGACCTCGTTTGACCTAGTTTTCAATTTTCTCCATAGTGCTTTGCAGTGCTTCTGGACAAACAGGAACTTTCAGTTTCTGAACCCGGATGTTCCGGGTTTGGACACAGGACTGCTTTGTCCCTGCTCATGTTCTTTTCTGTTCTCTAGAACCGGATGTTCCGACTTTCCATGTCAGAACTTCCGGTTTTTTACTAAGGTCTCCTTCCCGGCTTCATCATTGTGATTCTCTGCTACCCGTCTGTCCGGTTTGTTAGAGATTGTTTCCACTGTGCTTCCTAGTGACTTTCTAGGATCATTAGCTCTCTATAGGTGTGTGATCTTGAATTTACTAGAAGAGAAGTTCTTGGTTTTGGATCGGGAGTCGTGACATAGGCCAAGTTTTTCAACGGAAAAATTTTTAAGGGCTCCCATTCACCCGCTCCTCTGGTTGCCCAGTTCTGTCCCACAATTTATGAGGCAGATGGATCATATTAACGCTGCTGGATGATGGACTGCACTTGTTAGGAAAAAAGTCACTATTTCTCCCCTATATAAGACCCAGACATGCAGCTTCTCTCCATGTTCACACAATTCCGTTGGACTTGCTCAAGTTGCACCGTATTCTGTATAAGTAATCGGCTCATATGGATATCTCGTTGGAATACATGTCACATTATTGTTCCATCTATCTTAGGCTTGGGAAGTATGAGGAAAGTACTATTTCACTTGATTTTGAAGAAGCGCAGCTTGTTCGTGATAGGCTCCGACTGCGTTCCACAGCTGATGCCTGATGGCTCCTGAACTGGCATGAAAGGAACTGTAGTTGAAGACGCGTTGTTGACGCACTTCTGGTCGACACACGAAAGCGCTAGATCGCGCGGTCGTCGAATTCTCCTCGCTGGAGCTCCTGAGAGCAGCCGGTCAGACCGCCTGTAGGGGCCGGTCAGACCGCCTGTACCAGAGGCGCCGCGAAAGCCTACGATCACAACCTCGGGAGGGACCCCGTCGGAGGCGGCGAACCTAGGGTTGTTCCAAGGTCGGCAAGGCCACTTAGAACGTCCTAAAATATCGCGGAGACAAAGAAGGAAAGCAAAAGGGTTGAAAAAGCTAGGGTTTAGAGATAAAAAGTAAGACAATTTTTTGTACGATTGGGTAGAGGTCCTCAATCAGCCATGACCCTTTATATTTATAGGGTAGGGAGGTCTTGCCCCGCAAGGAAGTCCTTGTACAGATCTAAAAACGTGAAAAATCTGATTCTACTCGGACTCGGGGACAGGCGGTCAGACCGCCTGTGACAGGCGGTTAGACCGCCTAGCACATTGCCAGATCGGCTACAGGACCAGCCGGTCTAACCGCGTGTACAGGCGGTCTAGACCGGATGTCCCAGCCTGATCGGCTTTAAGCCACTTTTGGTCGTCAACATATGCCCCCCTGTTTTTTGGTAAAACTTTGTTTGCCACAAAATATTTAATCAGACTAAGGGTGACCCTCTATTGTCGGTCATTTTTTCCCTAAGAGCGATATCACATATCGGCCATATCCTTTCAAGCATGTTGCCAAACACTTGGATGATATTTCTTCAAGTACTTCCCATTGAGCGCTCTTTGCCATTGAAATCCTTGCAAACTCTCCACCACATAGGAACTCCCAGAACAAACTTTTACAATACAATATGGTCCTTCCTAATTCGACGACCATTTACCAAATTTGTTGCTCTTTGTTCCTATAGGCAAAATAGTCTTCCAAACCAAATCACCAACTTGAAAGGATTTGAGTTTTACCTTCTTTTGTCTTTTTCAATCTCCTCTAAGGCCTCCAAACGCTTGTGGGTCACCTCATCAATATTATCCATCATCAAAGCACAATATATACTAGCATCAAGATCATTTTGCTTAGCCAATCTATAAGTAGCCAGATTTACCTCAACGGGCAAAACGGCCTCTTGACCATAGACGAGCTCAAATGGAGTAACCTTAGTAGCACCATGTCTAGAAATATGATGCGCCCATAATGCTTCAGATAATACCTCGTGCCACCGCTTGGGATGATCTTCAATCTTCTTCTTTATGAGCTTGATCAAAATCTTGTTGCTAGACTCGGCTTGACCATTGGCTTGAGCATAATACGGAGATGAATTGAGCAATTTAATACCATAGGATCCGACAAACTCACATACCTCCTTAGAAATAAACGACGTCCCTTGATCTGTCTTCAATGTTTGAGGAATCCCAAATCTATGAATAATATGCTCAGTAATAAACTTAATCACCTCTCTATGTGTCATGTTCTTGAGGGGAATTGCTTCAGTCCACTTGGTAAAATAATCAGTAGCCACAATCACAAAACAATGACCTTTAGATGAAGGAGGATGAATCTTACCAACAAAATCTAAACCCCATCCTCTAAAAGGCCATGGCTTAATGATTGGATGCATCAATGCAGTAGGTGCAATCTGAATATCCCCGAACTTTTGACACTCTTTACATCCTTTGTAGTAACGAAAACAATCGGCTATCATCGTAGGCCAATAAAAACAAGCCCGTCTAAGGAGCCACTTCATCATTCGAGCCGATTGATGTGTACCACAAATTCCTTCATGAACCTCTGCCATAGCCAATCTAGCTTGATCAGGATCTAAACATTTCAAAAGCAATCCATCCATGGTCCGACGATATAGTTCACCATCAATCAAAGTAAACTTGAAAGCCCATCATTGGACTTTTCGATCCACTGACCTACTAGTATCCTGCAAATACTTCACCAGAGGCTCCCTCCAATCACCAACATTGGCCACAATAGATTGAAAATTATTAACAGCCGAATCGGTGTTTTCAGAGGTGCAGGTGGTCAGACCGCCTGTACTGGCGGTTACACCGGCCGTGCCGGTCAGACCAGCTGTAACAGGCGGTCGAACTTCCTGTTCCAGAGCAGAAATGTCGGCTTCACGAAACATCGGCCTCTTTTCATGAAAATTTCTTTTCTGAACATTATAGCATGATGCTTGCTACGCCAATGCATCACCTCTAGGATTCTCTTCTCTTGGTACATGATAAATAACAAATTCATCAAAGCAAGATATAATATCTAAACACTTATCAAGATAAGCTATCAAAAATTCATCTAAGCATTGACAAACTTTAGATACTTGCTGAACTACCAAAAGAGAATCACCATATGCTTCTATATGTTTTACTCCCATGTCATGTAACATCTCCAACCCGAATAATAAAGCTTCATATTCGGTTTGGTTATTAGTGAACTTATGATCTAATCGGTTAAGAGCCTCAAAAACAACACCGTTTGGTGAAATAAGAATAACACCAACTCCACAACCACTTTTGCAAACCGATCCATCAAAATGCAATTTCCATGGAGTAAAAGTTATATAGCCGACATTTAAATCAAGATGTTCACTAATCCTATGTTCAACAATAAAATCGGCAACGATTTGTCCTTTTATAGATTTCAATGGCTCAAAGACTAAATCATATTCAATTAAAGCATAAGTCCATTTGCCGATTCTACCACTTAATATAGGTCTATGCAACATGTATTTAATTATGTCGGCTTGACTAGCAACTATGCAAGTATTTAATAACAAATAATGCCTCAACTTTGTACAAGCATTATATAATGACAAGCATAACTTTTCAATGAAAGTATACCTTGTTTCGGCGTCCAATAATCTTCTACTTGCATATGAAATAATATATTCCTTCTCTTCGGTCTCTTGGATCAAAAAAGGCCCAATAACACTTTCTTCGGCCGCGATATATAATTTAAAAGGAACCCCTCTCCTAGGTGCCCGAAGAACCGGAGGTGAAGATAAATAATGCTTGATCTCTTCAAACGTCTCTTGCTGTTTTGCCCCCCAAGTAAATTCATCATCATCTTTCAACCGAAGCAAAGGAGTAAAAGCATTCACCTTTCCCGACAAATTGCAAATAAATCTTCTCAAGTAATTCACCTTTCCCAAGAATTTCTGCAACTATTTCTTAGAACTAGGCGCCTGCATCTTGCCAATAGTATCGGTCTTTTTTGGATCAATTTCTATGCCATGCTCATGAACTATAAAGCCCAAAAACTTACCAGCCGATACACCAAAAGCACACTTGAGTGGATTCATCTTCAAACCATACCGACGCATTCTTTCAAATGCAAGTCTCAAATCGGCCAAATGAGAAACTCTTCCAGCCGATTTAACAACAATATCATCAATATAAACTTCCAAGATAATACCAAGCAAATTATGGAAGATCAAATTCATTGCCCTTTGATAAGTAGCACCGACATTCTTCAAACCAAAAGTCATAACAATCCACTCAAACAAACCAACAAAGCCTGGACATACAAAAGCCGTTTTGGATATATCCTCTTCGGCCATGAATATTTGATTGTAACCAGCATTACCATCAAGAAAGCTAATCATTCTATGTCCAGACGCAGCATCGATAAGCATATCGGCTATTGGCATAGGATATTCATCTTTAGGAGTAGCACGATTAAGATTTCTAAAATCAATACACACTCTAATCTTACCCGTTAGTTTCTTTTCCACGGGTACAATATTAGAAATCCATTCAGCATATCGACAAGGTCTAATAAACTTTGCTTCTAACAACCGATTTATTTCATCTTTAACTCGATCATAAATTTCAGGATTAAAACGCCTAGTTGGTTGTTTATAAGGCCTAAAACCAGACTTAATAGGCATCGGATGCTCAACAAACTCTCGGCTTAAACCAGTCATTTCATGATAATTCCAAGCAAAGCAATCGACATACTCCTTTAATAACTTTTTTAATTCAGATTTAAAAGTAGAATCTAAATTCTTATTTACAAACGTCGGCCTGGGTATAGAACCATCACCAATGTCTACTTCCTCAAGAGGATCGGCCGACGTAAAACCACATCCTAGCTTGCTTATATCATCAAAATATTCAATGGCTTCACACATATCGTTCTGATGCGCCCGATAGTGTTCAAGTCTCTGTTGCAACCACTCTCGATTATCCATTAAATCATATGAGATGATTCAGTCGATTGTTCATCGGCTTTATGACAGCAAGGATGAAGCCATTCTTAGTACAGCTGATAAACTCAAATTCAGAAAGATCTAAGCCTGACAAACATCTAACGTCATCATGAATGTCAACCAAAGAGCTATCAGCTAAAGCCACACAAGTAGAAGTATCACCATGCACAACCTCTACATCATCATTTATCCACTGAATCAAACATTGATGCAAAGTAGAAGGAATGCACTGATTGGCATGAATCCAATCACGACCCAAGATTAAACTAAAGTTACCTTGAGTCTCAGCGACAAAGAAAGCAGTGGCCAAGGTCTTGCTCCCAATAGTAAGCTCCATAGAAATCACCCCCTTGGCACCAATAGGCTCTCCTCCTCCAATGCCGCTGACGGTCATGTTGGTCTTGATCAGCTCCGAATCTGAACCACCAAGCTTCTTGTATAAAGAATAGGGCATCAAGTTCACAATAGCTCCTCCATCGACCAACATCCGCGAGATTGGCTTCCCATTGATATGTCCCTTCAGATATAAAGCCTTCAAGTGATTGTCTTCAGCTTTAGGCTTCTGAAATATAGCTTCCTTGGGACCAAAATCAACATGAGCAACCTCCTCCTCCGAAAGCATGTCCCCATTCATGGACATATGAAGCACATTCACATCAACATTCATGCGCTCCGGAGAAGAACTGTAATCAACAAGCTCTTCATCATCCTCAGCAGTGGGAACCGATGTTGACTTTCCATCACGAGCCGAAGAACTGGAAGAAAAAACACCGGGCGCTTCTGCGTCACCCGGTCTGACCGCCTGGGCTGTCGGTCCTAAGTGACAGGTGGTCTGGACCGCCTGTGCAGTAGGTTTGACCGCCTGTGGGTCTTCCTTTGGCTTCCACTCCTTTTTCTATGGAATCATGGGCTTGACTTGGTTGAAGACTTCATCTCTCTGCTTCTTAAACTCATGCTCTTGTCTTTCCCGAAAACGGAGTCTCTGAAGCTTCCTCTTCTGCGTGCGAGTCAACCCTTCAGGACACCACCTTGGAAGAAAGTGCTGCTGAGCCTTGCTAGTACTAGCCCCCTGATCTTCCACCATCTTCTCACTGGAAGTCGGCTTCATAGCTAGACTTTTCTCAATGGGAACATCCATGGTCCCAACTTGAATAATGTCGAACTCAGTAGTCCTCTCTGAGTCCACATCCATGCTCTGCACCTCCTCCTTCCTTTTAGGTTGATAAACCTGCCTCGGAGGAAGTCTTGGCGGTTGACCTTGACGGGCGGTCTGATCGCCTGTTACAGGTGGTCTAACCGCCTGTGCCCGTTCTTGACCAGATTGATGAAAAGTCAATCGGTCTCTCCTAGGATAAATAATCCTGTCCTGCACACGTCTGCTTGGACCTTCCCAGCCAGGATGAAACGAAGGCTGCACGTTTGAATGATATGGCACCCACATCACTCCATTGTCATCCCACACCGGATCCAACTTCATACGAGGAGGTGAAGGAACCCTCTCGTTCTGAATCGGTGATCTCATTCTTTTTTTTAACGGCCGATCGCTTGGAACGTCCTTTTGTTTGGTGTACTTGTCATAAAGCATATCAAACGTGACTTTGGGCTTCTGAACCTGCTCCTTTGCCACGTTTATCTTCCAAGTACCAACTTCCGGACGCTTTGGAATCAGCATCTTCGGGCGTCCATGGCGACAGGCGGTCTGACCGCCTGGCGCAGCCGGTCTGACTGCTTGTAGCAGACCAGCCCCGGGTGCCCGCGATCCAGGAATAATGACCGATCCTTGCCCCCCTTGTCCAGAGGGTTTCACAGTGACCTTAAACGACTCTTTGCCATCAGCCGTCTTCTCATAAGTCACTTCTCTAACCGACTCTTTTGAAGACGGTCTTTCCTCTCCAATCACCACGTTCTTCCCTTTAGTAGATTCGGCTTGATGCGGCCGAACCAAGACCTTGGGCTGCTGCAACTCCATGGTGTTGACCGGAACAAGAGTCTCATCAACTTGCATCTCATGAAACTTCAAACGGCTCTCATTAATAGCCGATTGAACCTGCCGACGGAAGACATTACAATCATTAGTAGCATACGAAAAAGAATTATGAAACTTACAATAAGCACGCTTCCTCAATTCTTTCGTAGGTGGTAAAACATGAGAAATCTTGATGTAACCAAATTTAAGCAATTCATCAAATATACGGTCACATTTGGATACATCAAAAGTAAAGTTTATGTCTTCTTGCCGATTCTTATGAATCGGCTTAAGAGATGAGCATGACAAAGTTTTCTTATTAGCAGGCCATACAAACTCTGCTAAATAAACATCATTATTATCGTCGGTCGAATCATCAGATTCATAATCAACTATATAAACATTAGACCGACGTGTCTTAAAACTCTCTTTTTCTTTATTCATTCGGTCTTCAGCTACTTCAGCTCTAATATGCACTTGTGCGACCGAATAATAATCACAATTTTCAATTTTTTCTCTAATAGAGGATTTTAAACCTCTAAAGCATAAGCCAGCAAGATCAACCTCAGAAATAGACAAATTAAAGCAACGGTTTTTAATGCCATTAAACCTTCTCATAAATTGAGAGACAGTTTCATCCCGACCCTGTCTAACCGATGCTAAATCTACCAATTTCATCTCATGATTGCCACTATAAAAATGATCATGAAATTTACGCTCTAGTTGATTCCAACTCATAATAGAACCAGGGGCTAATGAAGAAAACCAAGCAAAAGCAGTACCAGTAAGTGACAATGAGAACAAACGTACTCTAAATGCTTCATAGTTTCCAGCCTCCCCTAGTTGAGCTACATACTGACTAATATGTTCCCAAGTGGTGCGCTCATCATCTCCACTAAACTTAACAAAATCAGGCAAGCGCCACCCATCAGGAAAAGAAACAGTATCAAAGCTAGAATGGTAAGATTTTTTATATACTCTAGTGTTACCAAAATCAACACCTAGCTTATTTCTTATCACATCAGACAACTCATCCCTGAATCTAGTAAATTCGGCCCATTGGGGGTCTTGTTGGCCGAAGGTTGCATAGCATTCATATAATTCAAGTGAGGTGATTGCCTATTCTGCATATCTCTATGTGCATTAAAAACATCATCGGGAATACCACCCGAATTTGCAGTATGTATAGTCGTGGAATAAGTAGCGCCTGCTGTAGCTACTGGACCAGCACGGCCAGCAGAGACCGAGTTTGGAACAGTAGACAACGGCAAAGGTTGCTCCGGCACGAACACCATAGCATTGGTCAAATTTGCCTGACCACCAGAACACGCGGTTGCTGTGCTGGCGGTCTGACCGGCTGCAGACCCAACCGATGCCGACCCAACTGCATTGACCGTGTTTGGTCTGGACGATTGGGTGGTGACGAGGTCTGTCCAGCAAAGTAATTCAGTGCCATACCATAGAAAATATTACGCTCAGGTAATTCATGAGTATCTATAGATTTACCCTCCAATTTTCCATTCCTTCCAATAATCGTACAACTAATGCATCACGATCCGAAAAAGTTGAAGCCATAGGAGTAGATGCAGGGGGTTGAGGTGCAGAAGTGCTTACATTATCAATTACCTCAATTTGCCCCTTACTCATCTTGAAAGAAGGCATTACGAAGTCTTGAACACTCTTCGCCGATCGTGCTTCACGACCTCTCCGAAACGTCTTCAAGAATTCCGCCTCGATGTGCTTCTGGAGCGCCATGAACCTCTCATGATCTTCGGAAGAAAGATCTTCAAGTGAGGCCGTCACGATGTTGTCTTCTCCAACGTCGAAGCCCATAGTGCTACGGATAGTAGATCGGTCTTCAAAAACCAGATTTCTTTCTCCGGCGGAGTCGCCAAAATATGTTGACGCACTTCTGGTCAACACACGAAAGCGCTAGATCGCGCGGTCGTCGAATTCTCCTCGCCGGAGCTCCTGAGAGCAGCCGGTCAGACAGCCTGTAGGGGCCGGTCAGACCGCCTGTACCAGAGGCGCCGCGAAAGCCTATGGTCACAACCTCGGGAGGGACCCCGTCGGAGGCTGCGAACCTAGGGTTGTTCTAAGGTCGGCAAGGCCACTTAGAACGTCCTAAAATGTCGAGGAGACGAAGAAGGAAAGCAAAAGGGTTGGAAAAGCTAGGGTTTGGAGATAAAAAGTAAGACAGTTTTTTGTATGATTGGGTAGAGGTCCTCAATCGGCCACGACCCTTTATATTTATAGGGTAGGGAGGTCTTGCCCCGCAAGGAAGTCCTTGTATAGATCTAAAAACGTGAAAAAACCTGATTCTACTCGGACTCGGGGACAGGCGGTCAGACCGCCTATGACAGGCGGTTAGACCGCCTGGCACATTGCCAGATCGGCTACAAGACCAGCCGGTCTAACCGCATGTACAAGCGGTCTAGACCGGATGTCACAGACTGATCGGCTTTAAGCCACTTTTGGTCGCCAACACGCGCGTTTCCAGGTTGTACCAAACTTTTGTCCAAGATAACGTTGAGCGCAGCTTGCTTGAGAGGTAGCTTGGAGCTTTTCACCCACCGCAACCGTAAAAAGATATGTAAATGGTGATCGAGTCCATGCTTAATGCTATTCACGGGTGCTACTACCATCCACACAAAAATCCCTTGAATTGCAACCTTTGTGATTTCTCCTGGGAGATATATCTTAAATTTATATACTCCAGGTCGGTGCGGTCTTGTGGAGTCGATTTCTCCAGGACTGTACAAATATACAAAATGTGCATCAGAGGACAAGATGGCTGATATTGTCTTTCATGGAAATTAAGCTTTATTCATCACTTCAATCAAATGTACTAATTGAGTAATCAATACAGATGCATATGCACATGTCCTTGCATCTGGGCGCAGCCGCACGCGCATATGCTCCGCCAGCTGGCCTCATCACTATACCTTGGATGCATTCACGTGTATAATCCTCAAATCTTGGTGTAACACGCCTTGTACGCTGGCTCGCTAGATCTTTGTGAAAGGGTAAATGGATTCAATCAAGGCTAAAAAGTGATGATGAAGCAATGGATAAATACAGATGAAATAATCATCTACAAACACACATGCACCCATGCGAATTGCTTTTTGAGGCAGGTGTTGTTTTAAAAGGGCCGCATAGATCATTAAACTCTGTTGGATGCCCAACTGCTGGTTCCATGTAGTGTTGTGATGTTCAAATCTTCAATTAAATACTCACTCTTGCTCCCCTATATATAATATAGGCATGCCGGCCACTTCCTCTTGTTCACCCACTGCTGGTTACATGTAGTGTTGTGATGCTTAATAAGTTCCTGGTATGAGTCACAAATTATCCCGGCACGGATTTCTCCTAAGTGATACTATGTAGTCATCAAAATTTTCAGTTGTTAGGCTTGGGAGCTATGAGGAAGGTAACATTTCCCAAGTCTCTGAAGGAGCACGACTGAAATTGGAGGGATGGCGTGCCGTAACTGGGATATCTAGATGGGAGGCTCCTGAGCTAGATCGTGAGCACCTGCAAGTGAACCTGTGATGCCAGGTTTCACATGAGGGGGAACGTTCAAGGCTCCTTACCCAACAGACCTGCTTGAAGGGAAGATCAGCATAGCTCGTTGCCCATGATCTGTGGAGAGACGCCTGCTTGGGTGGTAACTTCATGCTCTGCTATCCCAGCTGTAATTAAGCAGATATGTAAATGACAAGTGCACGTATAAAGTATAATTCTCTTCGCGGCGCAAAAAGGTAAATCAAGGTTAGTACCATAATTTACTCCATTCACCTCAAAAGATCCATTGCAATACATGCTAGCCACAGCACATAATTGCACCGCTAGGGTTAATCCATTTTATGTGTGAAAGATAACCTCCCGTGCTCTCTGTATATCACTGAATCGAAGAACATACTAAGTTTCACTTTGTGCGATGGAAGGATAAATAATGTGATGGCAAAATGTTCATGATGCGCACTTATTGTAAAGTTGACATTAATTATAAGTGATAACAATGTTTACTACAGCCACATAAATATGATATAACAGGGTTACTTTTTTCTAAATATAAAAAACAGTACCACCTCGTGTAACTCCTGCTTGTAAACTTCAGCATGAGTGTTTGATGAAACATATTTGTTTCACGAAGCCATTCCGGTTACCTCGTATGCATAGAAGGACATGGGGCTATAATATACACATACAAACTTGTGTCCTTAGAACATTTGCGTCACAGGGCTAAGAGTTCGGAATTTGGATGACATACACACACAACACAGATACTCTTCGACATGAGAGAAATGTCAACATGTTAATACAAGTAAAATATAATCAAATTTTCACAAGGGGGAAATGTCAACATGTTTATACAATTATAAATCAGTAATGATAAAGTAGAGTTTAATTAATATTGTAAGTATGTTTTGGAAGTAAATTGAGGTGCATGCAATGGAGAAACAACAACCAACTACTGTTGGCATTTATGCATCTCCAGTGCATTCATTTATTAGATAAAGGAAGAGTTAAGCAAGAGAAAGATGACTGATCTCCTATCGACTGCTCCTCGCATGATTGTATATCAGCGAAAAAGTTGTCAAGACAAAGGCATGATTATAAAAGAAGAGAATATGGTGGAAGCAGCTAGCTAACATCCAGTCATCAAAGGAAACTTCAGATATCACCCTCCATCAGGACTCTGAGAGTGTAGCTGTCAGGAAAAATAACTTTTGCAGGTTCATATCGGTCTCCATCACTGTTAAACTTTTCTGACTGCACGATGCATGCTCTTCCTGGTCGGTAGTTCAGAAAGCAAGACATCAAGAAACAACCAAAAAAAAAGAAGATACCGAGATCTACTGGATATTATCTAGTCTTCCCCTATACGATGAAAGTTACTTGATTTAGCATTTTCTCACTCAAGGATTTAATTGTCTTTTATCCATTAACAATGTAAGTACAGTGATTGATATACTTGCAGTTATCCATAACAATGCAACATGCTTGCTGAACTTCTCTGTTCAGGTCAGTATCAAGTAATGCTGTGTGCTGGTGGCCAACATCATTACATGATCAATTTCATTGTTGGCATTACAAAATGCCATTAAAATATATGAGGATTGCTCACGATACATTATATGGTTCATAGTCTTTTTCCATAAGAGGACGCACTGTAGCACGAGTAGACCTTATTCCACATGGGTATATATATTTCTTCTTAAGTCAGAAAATACAATAGGCCCTGCAGGTATTGGGAACGTACTCGTAGTCGTAGGTTTTATTCTTGAAGAACCAGAGATGCAATGGCATTGGATCTTGTCTCTCTTGGATACTAATCTTCGATCCTTCAATATTACTCCTAGGCAATGCTTGTTGAAATACGTAGGCGGTCTAGTGGTTCAGATTTCTCCTAGGTGATGAACGATACATGTTGCATGAAACCAGGTGAATTACACGTGCGGACATCGAGGATTTCAGGTCACAATACAGCACAAGTTACTAGCAAAAACGTGATTACTACTTTGATATGTTGACAGCAGAAGCAGAATGTGAAGGATTATTTGTCATGGAAACACTAGTTCAAATCTTGGTGCCGATGAATATGTTCTTGTATGTGGAAATAGAGAAGGAACGCCACATCATCTTTGTTTATAATATTAATGTATAGTGCTCTTCAAATCTTGGTGTAACATTAATTTAAAGGGGCATCACAGGCAATCTCACCGGATTATGCAGAATCAACAAAGTATTTAAGGCAGACAATATAAAATCTCTGCAAATGGAAAAGGTGACTTGCTAATTGCAGGAACCGGACGGAAAAAAAATGCACACAGCATACACTTTAATTTCTGGGGCAGGTATAGAGTCTTAAAGAGACACATGGATCATATTAACACTGCTATAAGCTGTAACTGCGCTGGTTAGTATGCCATGTTCACATTTTAAATCAACGACCACCTACTCTTTCGTTCTCCCCTATATGAGTAGAGGCAGGGGCGGAGCTGGGCCAGCCCAAGGCCTAGGGCCACTCCATGGGCTTATTACACAAAATCTTCTGAGCCTTTATTACTATAGCGGCAGCTACAGTGATTATAGTGCAATAATTAGGCCGGCCCCAGTGGCCCCAGGCTTTTCTCCGCCACTGAGTAGAGGTTTGTTACGGTGGTCGAAAGGAACCGGTGGTTCCTTTGTCCCTAAAAGCTGTGAACCGGTGGTTCCTTCCGCTCATCAGATCGGCTAAACAAACGATCGCTCCCTTCCTCGAACTTCTCCGCCTCCGCTCACTTTCTCCCTCTCCGGTCCTTGCTGCCTCTCCGGTCCCTTGCCGCCGACCAATATTCCTCGACCACAATCGAAATCAGACGATCGACGTCCAAGGCCTTGCTGCCGTCGCTGCCAAGGGCTGCTGCCTTGCCCCTCTTCAATCTTCACCGCTGAGCACCTCGGCCCTTTGCTGCTGCTGCCCGGCGGTGGCGAATCAAGGAAAACCGCGCCCTGCGCTCCCCCCGCCGGCCGCCGTGATGCAGTGTTGCGCTGCCTAATGGGGCCGAGCTGACGCCAAGCAGCCGAGGCAGCGAGGACACGAGCGGCGAGGTGGTTCGCCGGCCCAGGCGCCAAGCCGCCGACGACCGAGCAAAGCAGCCGCGCCGCGCGAACGCTACGCTATCCGTCGCAGACTCGCAGCGTGCGGAGACAGCCAGAGAGAGACGATGGCTGAGCAACACGGGAAAAGAAAACGCCTGGCTGAACGGTTGGGCCGAGAAGCTAGTGGGCTTTTTGACGATTGGGCCACTTGCACTACCGCCCACGGCAGCCCAATGTCTTGTCTTCTTCAATCGCACCCCCGACACCGACGGAGAACACCCAGGACGCGTCGTCTTCAACCTCCAACGGCTCCAGCCCGTCCCTCCTAACCTTTTCTCCCATGGCACAATACAAATACATCCGCCCCTGGCTGCCGGATCTTGAGTCTTCACGCCCTCAAAGGGGTGATCAACTGATGATGACAACGGCAACGCTGGCACCGAGGCCAACAGCGAGGACCTCCCCCATGGAGAGAGCGCCAGTGTCATGGTGATACCGGAGGATTCATTCCTACGGGGCCGAGCGTTGTCCGCGCCGGCCACGCTGCCGGCGAGCGCCGGCCAAGCTGCCCATCATAGTCGATAACGTTAGAAGAAAGAGAAACGTTTTTTTACTTGGAAGAAAGAGAAACGCTAGTTGTTGCATGAAAAGGATGACAAATGAAAATACCAATATACCCTTTTAATTAATTTAATAAATGGTTCCTAACCTATTAAAATTGGTTCTGGGCCCACAACTTTAGTTCCTTATAATAGGTTTCTTCTAATTTTTAACTATTAAATCCAGGATAATGAACGGTCATTATTTTTTTCAAGCACCGTAAAAATTCTCATATAAGAACCAGATATACATCACATCTCCTTGTTCACACATCAGTTTCGTTACAAATGCTCAAAGTTTCTATGTATAGTTCTGTATAATTGGGTCATATGCATAGATCGTTGCAATGCATCTCAAAATTATCCATCTCCATCTATCTTAGGCTTGGGAGCTGCGAGGAAGGTGCATCGCAGGTTCAATGGGCTAGCGATCACATGCGATTTAGATGCGTTTCCACTTTCCAGGTTTTCCAAAAGTCTCTAGAACAAGAAAGGGTGAGTGCAGCCTTTTGGGAGGCAGCTTCAAGCGTTTCACCCACCGGAAAGCTGTAATCCACGCTTCATGCTATTCGTGGGTGCTAGTAACATCCATTCAAAATCCCTTGAAATACAAGCTACAAATGCTACAATATTAATAGGAACTTGGAGTAATTTGAGACTTCTCCTGGGCGATATATGTTGAAATTAAGTTCTTGGTCTAGTTGTTTAGGTTTCTTGACAGTGCATGATACATGTTCCAAGGAAAAAGATAAATTGTATTACAAGGAACAACAACGTGGCTGATATTGTGCTGCACTGCTGCTTGGTGGAATTAATTAATTCTAATTTGAAATAAGATGTACTAATTTAGGAATTAATACTAAGAAAAAGATGCGTATGCACATGTCCATATGCATGCGTGTGCACACACACAGCCCCATTCTCCCCTGCTGGCTGGATGACTACCTTGGAAACTGGCATTTGGTAACCATACATACCTAACCAGTGTCTAAACGCATTTAAAAGGCCGTTTAGAAGTGTCTAAACTGTAAACGAAGAGTTCATGTGTAGTTTAGGGCCTAGTGACAGAATTAAACGCTAAACCCGTCTAAATGGTCAAACTGGTCAAAAAAAATGTTCTAAACGATGCAATTAAACAGAAGTTAAACGCGTTTACACCATTAAACATGTGTTTAGACGATCGTGTAGTCAATAAGAATTATGTTTTAGTGGGATAACAAGATATGGATGGGAGAATGTTGGGCCACAAACAAGCCTAAAGTTGTGGGTTCGTGATGTCGTGGTTTTTACGTTTGTTATGTGACAATATTATGTTACTTTTATATTATATATATGCCTAAATATAATATATAACTGATTTTATATGCATATTTACTGCTACAGTGCAAACCGTTTGAACCATTTAATTTATCATCTAAACGCTAAATGGAGGGTGAGCAACTGTTTTACATTTAGCGTTTAGGGTAATATTGTACTTAACCAATGAATATAAGGAATATATAAGTTTTTGGGTTGCCCAGTAACCCAAAATAAATATAAGTTGCATCCCTATCCTAGATGGAGATAGTTATAAATTCTAGCATGAACTCAACAGAGTAAGCATATAATATTAAAAACATATATATGGAATATCAATTTTGTGATATTTGTGGATGTGTTTAGAAACCCAGGAAATGCCTTGAGATTTAATATTGACATATTAACATCCAATATATCTTGCAGATGAGAGCTTGACGTCCATAACTTTGAGCATTCGAGCTCGTATCTAAGGATGTGTCATGCTGTCATCACTTACATATTTCATTCTCCACATTTGGGCATTTATATTATGCAAGTTTTCGACACATTCTACAGTTTATACTTTGAACCGTACCTGATCCTATTCTCACTTGTGTTGGGGGCAAATGCAGAGTAATTATTCTATTCTCTACATAGTAAGATGCCTTGCACGGCCTTCGGTTCATGTACATGTATACTATAGCGAAATAAACCTCCCATTGCAAATCAGAGCCCATCGTTGTCTGCAGGCTCTGGATAAACGAGTTCATATTTGTTCATCTATCTCAATCAAATATATTGTATGCAATCACTTGGATCACCTCAGCAAGGCACGCTGAGTAGCATAAAAAAATCACAGAAATAACTGCCGGCAGTAGCCAGAGTCAGTTTCACACTTCCAGTTGACTAATCTCTATATAAAGAGACCAACTCCTACTCAGCATCATCGCACTGCCATTCTCAGTAACCCCACATTCACTTGAAGCAAAGCCACATTGCATTGCTCAAGTGCTCAACGCATATATAGCAATGGCGACCAAATTTCCTCTGCCACGGCCACTGCTCATCTTCTTCACCGCCGCGGCGCTGCTCGTCGTGACAGCCCACGCCGGCAGCATCTCCATCTACTGGGGCCAAAACGAAGGCGAGGGTTCACTAGCAGACACCTGCGCCACGGGCAACTACAAGTTCGTCAACATCGCCTTCCTTGCCGCCTTCGGCAACGGCCAGCCTCCCGTGTTTAACCTCGCCGGCCACTGCGACCCCACCAACGGCGGGTGCGCCAACCAGAGCCCCGACATCAAGTCGTGCCAGAGCCGTGGCGTCAAGGTGATGCTCTCCATCGGCGGCGGCGCCGGCAGCTACTACCTCAACTCCTCCGACGACGCCCGGAACGTCGCCACCTACCTCTGGGACAACTTCCTCGGCGGCCAGTCCTCTTCTCGCCCCCTCGGCGATGCCGTCCTCGATGGCATCGACTTTGATATCGAGGGTGGCACACCCCTGCACTGGGACGACCTCGCCAGGTAAATAAAATATATTTTAATATTCTAGCCTCTGTAGCGACCAATGTATGTAGTTCTCTGAATACTTAATATTATAACCAGACAAACTAAAACGAGCATACGTAACCAGGTACCTGAAAGCCTATAGTAAATCCGGGAAGAAGGTGTACCTGACCGCCGCGCCACAGTGCCCGTTCCCGGACGCGTGGATCGGCGGCGCACTGAGCACCGGGCTGTTCGACTACGTGTGGGTGCAGTTCTACAACAACCCGCCATGCCAGTACAGTGCAGGCAGCAGCACTAACCTTGCCAACGCGTGGAAGCAGTGGCTGACGATCCCGGCGAAGAGGATCTTCCTCGGCTTGCCGGCGTCGCCGGAGGCGGCCGGGAGCGGGTTCATCCCGGCCGATGACCTCAAGTCCCAGGTGCTCCCGCTGATCAAGGGCTCTGGGAAGTATGGAGGGATCATGCTGTGGTCCAAGTACTATGATGACCAGGATGACTACAGCTCTTCGGTTAAGACTGATGTTTAAGGACATGGATGAACAACTGTGTGAAGAATTGCTTTGTGTGCTATTTTCCATTGTGATGTGTGACGGTACGGTGTGAGCGTTTGTATTGATCGAGCAGTGTTTGGTTCTGGAGAGGTTTGTGCGGTTGTAAATATTGTTAATTGGATTGTATCGAATTTTCGTGTCATGCTTTCGTGTCAGATCAATGCATTATCCACTTTGTTTCACATTGAGAGTTTTTTTCGTAGTTGTTTCTAATTACATACACAAAATCTCCTAATCAACGGGAAACAACAACATTGACACATCTTTTACTTCTAGTTCCAATCAAGTCATAGAGAACGCCATAGGCACGCTTAGAAAATCCCTCAATGACCGATAGCGTACAAGTACAAAATTCATTTGATCCAATTTGTTTTAGAGGAATTCAATTAGTCCAAATGGCGCCATGCGAAGGGAGCAGCCGTAGGCAGTAGCGGATTTACAATTAGGACTGGTGCTAGTCTTGGGCCAGTTGCGGATGTCGTAGTCCAGCCCAATCATAACTACAAGCCTGCAATCCCCCAATTTTGGGGCCCTAGTCGATAGACCGGCCCAGCTTTGTCCCCAGAAAAAAGTATGGTAAATTCAATTTCGACAGCTACAGGTTACTAGTTATATTACAAGTTGAGCCCATAACTTTCAATCCATCGCATGTTACTCAGACTTAGTGGAACAAAATGAAATATACAAATCACTACACGAATAAGACATGAACTTGGATGTGACGCCGAATCAATTAATTTATGAGAATTATAGCTCGATGGCCTTTCTGGAGTGAAAGCGTCCAAACCACAAAAGCACACGGATATTCGAGTGATGTCTCTCCTAGAAAATTTATAGCACGGGGCATGCATGTTTAACATTTTACAAAGACATTTACTCCTCTTCAATCGATTGATTTCATGCTCATCCATCAGTCACTCACAATTACACTAGAAATTGAATTGAGATAGGGATTTGGGGTTAAGGTTCTTGGGTTTGGGGGTGGGGGTTCGGGTTCTTGGGTTTGGGGGGCTTACCTCCATGGCCGGACATAGAGGAAGCTTCAGGCGGCTCGCCGGCCGGCGGTGGAGGCGGGAGAGACGAAGGCGGCGCGGGCGCCGCCGGAGCCGAGCGGTGGAGGATCCCCGGTGGGCTGTGGAGGCAACGGGGGCATGTAGGCCCAATGGGTTAGTGGAGGGCGGCGATGGAGGGCAGTGGCGGAGGCGGCGGGGGCGTGTAGGCCGAATGGGTTAGTGGAGGGCGGCGATGGAGGGCGGCGGCGGAGGCGGCAGTGGCCGCCGGAGCCTACGGGCAGCGGCAGCGCCGCGGGCGTGAGGTCGGGCGTCGGGAAAGTGATATGAAGAAGAAAGGAGCGCTTGGGAAGAAGAAGAAAGGTTAGAGATAAGGCAGGATTTGATCTGAACCTTACGTTTTGAATCTAACGGTTAGTAGGCGTTGATCGACACATAAGCCAAAAATCAATCGACTGATGGGGAGACAGACCCACTTTACAAATTACCTTAAAATTCTACAGGTCAAATTTCTCGAACAGTTGAAAACAAATTTAGCCATATAGTACTGCCAATTATTTGAAGCCGTCAGAATTGCTACATGTCAATTACCAGCTTACTGTTCCTTCTGCTCGATTCTTCTCAATAAATATTTGATGTTAGTATGTTACCCAGATTTAACCCATTTGTCATCTTCCATTCTTCTAGGAGACAGAGACAATGCATATTTTCGTTTGTACACAACAGAATGATTTCATATGAAGCTCTTTTTTTCAACTTAGTCAAATCAGCGTAACGTTCACGTTAGTTTGAAACCTGCCTGCTTTCAGATGTGTTCACTAGCCTCTTTTTATTAAGAGAAATTATAGTATCACTGCCCAAAGGGCACGCAAGAACATAACCAGTTTCACACTTTGACACTTTCATTCTATCCAGTATATAAGATAGCCAATGCAGCCTACAATCTCACAACACACAGCAAAACAACCACCAGAGTGGCACAACAATAACAGGAAGCAACAGTTCTCTACATATGGCAACCAGATCATCCCTGGTGCAACTGCTGCTCATAGCAGTAGCTGTTGCACAGATTGTGGGCTCACAAGCTAGCGGCATAGCCATATATTGGGGTCAGAATGGCGGCGAGGGCACGCTGGCTCAAACCTGCGCCACCGGCAACTACAAGTTCGTTAACCTAGCCTTCCTCGCAGTCTTTGGCAATGGCCAGACCCCGGAGCTCAATCTGGCAGGTCACTGTGACCCAACCAGTGGTGGCTGCACCAGCCTGAGCGCTGACATCAAGTCGTGCCAGAGCAGCGGTGTCAAGGTCATTCTATCCATTGGCGGTGGTGCAGGAAGTTACTACCTTTCCTCAGCCGCGGATGCCAAGGATGTTGCGACATACCTGTGGAACAATTTCTTAGGGGGGAAGTCATCCTCTAGGCCCCTGGGTGATGCGGTTCTTGATGGCATAGACTTTGACATCGAGGGCGGTACCAACCAGCACTGGGATGATCTTGCAAGGTACTTGAAAGGGTACAGCAACTCTGGCAGGAGGGTGTACCTGACTGCTGCACCTCAGTGCCCATTTCCTGATGCCTGGGTGGGTGGCGCACTGAACACCGGCCTTTTTGACTATGTCTGGGTGCAGTTCTACAACAACCCTCCCTGCCAGTATAGCTCAGGTAGCACCACTGATCTTGCAGATGCATGGAAACAGTGGCTGTCAATTCCGGCAAAGCAGATCTTTCTCGGACTTCCAGCTTCCCCTGACGCAGCAGGAAGTGGGTTTATACCATCTGATGATCTGAAGTCCCAGGTTCTACCGTTGATCAAGAGCTCTGGGAAGTATGGTGGTATCATGCTGTGGTCCAAATACTATGATGACCAAGATGACTACAGTTCTTCAGTCAAGAGTGATGTTTAAGTGGGATTGCCGCTGGTGTCTGGTGTACGTTTTCCTGCATGTTTCTTGTGCTGTGTGACAGTGTGAGCATTTCACCTATGCTTTGTGAGTACCTGTGTGATTTTGGGTAGTGGTCTGTAATTATTATTCGAGGATCCGATTCGACCTGCTATGTACATTATCCCTTTTAGCTATCATATTTCGTGTTATGGATTTATTAGATGCCTTCAAGAAATTTAAAACTTTTAAAATGTCTTGTAATTTAGTAATTTGAATAGGAGGCTGCTAGTTTTCATAGATGGCATTAGATGCTAATGCAAAAATGGCTGGTCCAAATTCAATTTACCTTAGTGTATTTGAATTTTAGTAGTAAGTCACTGCCTATAGAACACTCACTTAGCAATAACTATAGTATAACTCAAATAATTAGATGATAATTGATCAGATCAACAAAGTATGTTAAGGCTTCAGGATTTGAGGCATAGCAAAATAGCATAGAAAAACTGCATGCTAACTACATGCTATCAGTTTCCTGTTGAGTAATGCGACACTACATACAACTACCACAGAAACTAACAATAGCGCAAGTAGGGACATAGAAGCACACACTTTGTCAAAGACATGTATATATCTTGTAGTTCTAGGTGTCATATCAGATATAATGTTGCCAGGCTAAGAATGACGCTGTTACCAACCTTCCACAGAAAGATCTACTGTTTGAAATGTGATGGCTTTGAGCCAGTAGCAAGGTCAAATCCAGGAGGAATAAATACAACATCATCCCATTTCGAGGACGAGCTATCCTGCAATATGCCATACATTTTAGTAGAACTACAGGGAAATAAACAGAGTATGGCAACTAATGAATAATGATTCTATCTGGAGTAAAAATCTACCCTAGGGTCACAAAGACATGCAAAGATGATCAAGTGTGCAAGGTACTCAGGAGCCCAATGGGTCTGAATGCTGATAAGTGGTGAAGTTTTATACTAGTTTCAAGCCTAGGATAACCAGGTTCTAGAATACGAAAAAAAAAAAAACATACTTGAATTCTGTTTTAGCAAGCTTAAGCATACCTTCATAGATTTGATGATATCCTCCAAAGATGAAACCTGAAAAGTAGAGCACATCAATATGCAATTTCAGTTTCAAGTCTGGAAAAATAAAGCAATAAATATGTACTACCTGAGTATCACCAAGCCTAACAGCAGGATTAGGTTTTTGCTGATCACGAGAGGTCCGGTACAGTGAGTTATCCAGGTCCTCCTAAAAATATGATAGAGAAGAAATTCAAACTCTGAACAGGGTGACAGGTCAATGTTCAAGAGGGTAAAAGTGAAAAAAGATCCCCAACCTTTCTGAAGAAAACTGGGCGATATCTCTTGTTGTCACTCATCAGGACCAAGCTCCTTGACTAAAAAAGTATATGTTGGTCAATGCCATGCACAAAATATTTGAAGAAATGCCATGCACAAGGCAAAGACTTCTCTTATTTTCATTTGACAAAAAAAAAAAGACTATGAGCAGAGGGTCTTGCAGCATGATGATTTGCGACCACCAAAGTCAATTCCGTATATGCACAGAAGAATAACCTTACGTGCTGATTTTGTTGATCAAATGCTCCACTGTTATCTTATTTATTTCCAAAAGTAGTATAATAAGTATATTCGTCTGCCCATTATGCTTTTCATAAGTTCAATATAAATGTTATATTTTGCTTTGTTAACTACATATACCAGATACTGCTGATAGAGACCATATAAGGTTAATCCAGATTTATTTTGTCTAGGTCAATACCACTTCATTACTAATATATGCATGGTAGAATTGAAAATTTTTGCAAATTAGGCAAAATTATTCAAACCTGAAAAACTGGAACTCCTGGAAATCCCTCTGTGGCATACAGCCCTTCATCTTGCATCAACTGTAAAGGTACAACGCCTTCTTTATATGTAGCCATTCATCATAATGTCGATGAAATTTCAGAAAAGGAGGTGTAATCATATTCACTAAGTAGACACCAAATTGTATACTACCATTGAGGAAATGGATTTTGTTTTTCACAAGATGATTTGTGACTTCTTAGAAAGAGATCAACTCCACAAGCTCCACAGAGTTTGCCTCAAACTAAGTTCTTTCGATATGTCATCACAAAAGACTTGTTGCAGTACTACAAGACAAGAATGCAGGACATGTCAATCAACTCTACTGATGATATCTCTTAAATTCTTGGTCATCTAAGAAAAGCTAGTGAATGATACTGTATGCTCTATACAGAAAATTAAAGGAACAAGCAGTAAGCACAATGCATCGTCAAGATAACGTGTGTTGTCTCTTTTTATGACTTCTTTGGGGAAAAAAATTGCAGTGAACAAAGGATCTCTTTTTCTCAGATAATCATCTATTTGTGCAAAATAACCACAACAGAAAAATAAGACTGTCACATGCAATACCATCTATAAGAAAAGATTGTCACCTTAATTGCATTAGCAACCTGAGATGAATCAGGGAGGAATCTAAATGCCACACCATCAGACTTTAGTTGGATAACCTGAAAACAAAAGACATATTAAAATATTCAATTTAACAAAGGAACTGCCACATATTTGAAGCACCAAAATGATAGCAAAGATGTATTCCCTCAAAAAAAATAGCACCAATAAGGACAAAATAGTTATATTTGGGGCAGCAGTGTTGGACAACAGCCAATGGTTAGAGGCATAAGGTATATTCTATGTTGATAGAAGACAATGCAGTTCGGTGACATCTGCTTTGCCAACAATCAGGTGCTTGACCTACTGATACTTGTACTACTAAAAATATACTAAAATAAGACCAGGCTCTTGTACATCCAACCGTTGCCTTCATTATACTAAAATACTTTTCAAATCAGATATGAGAAAGCTTTCATATTATGGGTAACCCGTAAACCTGCGTACAACTAAGTAACTAAAATGAAGCCCATCAAGTCCTTTTTTTTTTTGTTGAAAG
Source organism: Digitaria exilis (assembly GCA_015342445.1). Lineage (NCBI taxonomy): Eukaryota > Viridiplantae > Streptophyta > Magnoliopsida > Poales > Poaceae > Digitaria > Digitaria exilis. The sequence goes on along the minus strand of JACEFO010001972.1, from coordinate 4,727,459 downwards.
AAGAATTATATTAAAATGAAGCCCATAAGTCCTCTGTAAGCATCCGATAGCAGAAATAATCCATGAACCATGAAAGTGCAATTTGTTTAAGAATTGGGAACAACTCCCAAATATTTCATCAAGCCAATTCTAACCAGACTAGATACCAATGAGACGTAGCTGCTATTGGGAAGCACACAATCAGCCGTTCGACATACCTAATAACCTAAATACAAGGAAAAAAAAGGCACAGGTGGACAGTCCATAACTTAATATGCGCCCAAAGATACTACTGAGGCGACATTGCGCTCAGGCATTCCGTCGAACAACTTCAAGGCGCACGATCATATGAGAAACATGACATTTTTTCAACGGACATGAGAAACATGAATTTAACATGTATAAGCACATGGTCTCAAAGGCATCAACGGAAGTAGCAAGAGGCATTCCAAAACTAAAAAGGAGAACGCAGCATGCGGACCTTGTTGAGCGCGACGGGCACGACGTTGGAGCCGGCGCGCATGTCGCCCTCCATCTGCTCGAGCAGCGCGTCGGCGTCCTCCTTCCGGAAGCAGAGCAGCCCGAGCGCCGGCGGTGGCCTCGCGTCCTCACCCCCTTGCCCTCCCGCGCGGGCGGAGGACACGAGCACGAACTCATGGGCGGCGTTGGCGAGCGCGTACACGGGCACCCCGGCGAGCCGCTCCTCGATCTCGTAGGACGGGAGGGCGGTCGAGGAGGATCCCGTGGCCGAGGCCGGGGAAGGGGAAGGTATGCGTGCCCAGGGCGGCGGCGGTGGGAGAGCACGGGGGAGGGAGGAGAGGAAAGAGGTGAGGTGGGCTTGGATTGGGAGGAAAGGATTGGGGATGCGGGGGCTAGGGTTTGGGTTCGGGTTGGAGGTGGTGGTGGGGTTCTTCAGCCATGGGAACTGGAATTGAAAGGGCATGGCGACGGCCGACGGCGGTGGTAGGTGACGGAAGCGGAGCGGAGGCAAGCAGGGGGAGCACGGCTGGAGGGGGAAGGAAGAAGACGACGAGCACAAGGGTTTTTGGGTGACTTTAGTTTCATGGGCTCCATTCGGGCTGAGTTGGCCCACTTTACTAATAAGTGGGGCTTATGGACCCAATCAAAGGCCCATGTTAATTGGAATTTCGTAATGTAAAATTTTCCACCTGTTAAACACAAGCGGTAAGGTTTCTCAAAAAAAAAAGACATAGGCGGTAATAATTTTTCTCATCAAACATAAAATAGCCCACAACTTTCCAAACAAGCTCTAGACCTCTATTCCAAATTAGAACAAGTCATCACAACTTTCTTTGAGAGTCAAACTGTCACACCTGGTTTTATAAAGAAAACCAGATGCATCTCATATGTGTGACAGGATCAAGTTTCACATATATGATAGACTCCATGAATAAACAGAACTCAAAGTTACAGCGGAAATAATAAAATAAAGACAATACAAACGTATTCTAGCAGCGGAATCTTGAACTCTTCACCATAGGCAGCAGTTGACTGGGGGTTGCGTACGCCTAGCATCACCTTCAACAACTTCACACAACTTCTGAATACTGAGCAGCAATGAGCAAGGAAGTACACTTATGGTTGGTACTCAGCAAGGCCACGGAAATAACGGGAACAATTTAATTATCAACTTCAAGTATATTAATCATGTAAGGGTCCAGGCCGTTCATGACCGCGAACACAACTGTTATAACAGTTTTACACTCTGCAGAGGTTGTACACTTTCACCACAATTCGCGTAAAAGTCCCGAGGAACTTTAGACCCAACCATGCTGCACCACAAAGGCGCATACCACACTTCCGAGGTGTGATTGCATAGGGACGCTACGAGGCCTTTCCAAAGACTCCCTATATGTATGTGTTTGCTCCCCGAAGACCACGGTTACAACAGCAAGGCCTCGCCTTCCGATCCCCGCACCTGCCATCCCGGTAAAGCCCCCCAAATTCCACCACTAGCAGTGCAAACACAACACATAGTTCATCTAGTTACTTAGCCAAGACCAGAGCCATATAGTATTGTGGTTGTACGTATAATCCTGGGTGGTTCTCCATGGTTTCCAATTAACACATATGATCTCATAAAGCATAGGTAGAAAGATGGTTAGGGACACTTGCCTTTCCGCAAAATACCACTGCTCAGTCTTCAACTCTCGTTCTTGACAGGTTCGGAACGATGCTCCTCTAATCGTAGCAAACAACAAGCACAAACATGCAACCAAAAAAATAAATACAACTAAGAACACTACACCAATCAAAAGAAAATCTTTTAAAAGAACGTACTGAACGATAGGGCTCGCTACTACGATCACAAGGGCCAAACAAACGTTGAAAACGGAACAACGGTTCGAAAGGTATAGCTATCGGATAATTTATATTACAAAAGAAAGTAAAGACTATATGCTTTATTTATTTTAATTAAGAAAAATACATGTAATGAATATTTAGAGAAATATTCATTATTTAAATTAATCAAATTATACTTTGATATGAAAAGACGGGTTAAAGCTTAATCAATTTTATTTGCAAATATTTATATAATAATTATACCAATTAAACATTTTAATTTGCAATAAAACATGAGGGAACATTTAGACGAATAACATAATCTATCGTGTTGGACTAAACAAGTTTTATTGAAAACACATTCAAGTTGGAAATCAAACATATTAATTTAGATTATACAAAATCGATGCTTTAACCTTAATTAGATTTTAATTTGAAAAGGAGAGTTCAATAATTGTTAATCATATTAACATCATTTGTTTATGAAACAACGGGGTATAACCTTAATTAACTTTTAATTAGAAAAGCAAGTTAATATTTATTCATAAAAGCCGATGTACAAACCTAATCAAGCTTTATTCAGAAAACTAGATTTAATATTGTTCATTAAGCAAATTAATTATTAGTTTATGAAAAACATTATATAACCTTACTAGCTTTTATTTAGAAAAACATATGAAGTAAGCATTAATCAGACTAGAATATTTGCTTATGAAACAAAGAGACATTTCTTCTAACCATATTTTAATTATAAAACACTAGTTTAATAATGATTAACCAAATTAAATTCTATTATAAAACTTGGAGTTGGAGCCCTAATTAGATTTTATGCAAATTGGTAAAGCGTATAACAAATATTAAGCAAGTTAATATTTTATTTATTTTCAAAACATGAAACTTGGTAAACAACACTATTATACTAAAGTCTACGCTTTTAAAAGATTAGCGCAACAAGAACGAGATTAAACGGAGTTAAAACGTGAAATCTATGGATAAAACAAGGTTCACGGGCTTCTTTGTACTAAATCTAACCTTCTAGGGGCTGTTTTGAAAGAAATCGAGGACTAAAACAAAATTACATATGAAAACACGAGGGCTAACGCGTAAAACTATCAGCCAAGGACGGCGGTTTCAAAACTATGAAGTTCAGGGGCCTAGATGTGAAGAAAAGGACTAAAGTGGAATTACTTTTGACTAGTGTTGGACCGCGGGTTGATTTTGGAAAAACTCAGGGGCTCTTCTGCAAAATCTCCAGGGCGACGGTGTGTTGACCTACTCGGTTTGAGTTGGATCTATTTGTGGCCATTGGATCGACATCCGACGGCTGGGATTCATCGTGGCAGCGCTGGTCACTGGAGAAGGAAGGGGACGGTGGCGCGCGGCGCCATGGCGGAGGAGCGGCTCGGCCGCTCGGCTCGCCGGCGATTGGGCGACCTAGGGCTGCGGATGAGTGGGGGAAAATGAAGATGAGAACGAGGGGAACTCACAGAGGTGCTCACCAAGCGCGGAGACGAATGGAGGCGGTCGGAATCGGACTCGTGGCGGCGCCGGCTTCGACCTTCACGGTGGCGAGCTCCTCCGGCGAAGGAACGACGACGATGACCAGACAAATCAATGCGGCTCGGACTGGGGACCATCATGGCGGCGTCCATCTGCATCCTTTGCCTTCGGTCGGAGCGAATCAACGACAATGGCGGCTCCTGCAGCCCATCGTCGGCGAGCTCGACTTGGCGGCGGCGCTGCGCAAGGAGGAGGGCAAGGGAGCTAGGGGAGCGAGGGGATGCAGCGGCTCATATCTAGACCGGGAGACGGGGAGTCCTTGCGTGGTGCGCACGTCGAGGGGAGAGATAGCGGCGCGCGCAGAGGCTGGACTCAAAGCAGAGTTCTGCCTGGGGACGCTTAGGTTGGGGATGACGGGTGGGACTGGGCGGTCAGTGAGAGAACGAGGGAGAGAGGAAGAGAGGATGACAACGCGGGCCCACTGGTCAGAGAGAGAGGGGGAGTCGGGCTGGGCCACGCCAGCTGCTGGGCCGACGCAGAGAGAGGTAAAAAGAATGGGCCGGCTAGCTGGGCTGCGGATGATTTCGGCCCAAGACGGAGGGGAAAAAGAAGATTTTGAGTTTTATTTTGGAAGAGCATTTCTAGTTCAAAAACAATTCTAGGAAATCCCATAAAATGTATTTAAACCATAGAAAATATTCCAAAATCTCCAAAACTCCTAGGAAAAATTCCAGAGACAGAGTTGGTGATTTTGAACCAAAATAAAATATTTGGAGCTCATGAAAGAGATTTTAAAGCCTTCCAATAAATGGATTTGACTTTAGGAAAAGAGAATTAATTCCTATAAAAATCTAGGAAAATTCTCGGCGGAAGATTGATCGGAATCTAAACGTATTATGAAATCTCACACTCAAGGAATATTAGATGCAATGGCATGAATGCAACATTTCAATTAAGGCAACACAAAGCATTTTTATTTGATTTAGGAAAATGATTGTTTTCCTATACTAAATACCCTGTAAATAAGACAAATGTTGAAAAAGTTTTAATAATAAAAATTATTTATTTAATTTTCGTTTTATAATCACATCCCGAAATCCCAAATTTCAGGGTGTGACACAAACCATTTTATGTTTGACCAAATTAATAGAGAATGAAAAATATTTACACCACATAGAGATGATGTGAAAATATATTTAATAAGATACTAATTATAAGTATTTGGTATCACAAATGTTAATACTTTATTATATAATTTTTGTAAAACTTGATATGTTTTTACGTTCCAACGAAGTTGAAATAACCTATAACTTTGAAAGGAGGTAGTTATAACCATGTCTGGACTTCTGTACACCATAGATTTAAATTCATGTTCTTCTTTTTGAGGGAAAATTTAAATTCATGTTCTTACGTTTTTGGGAGCCCTCTTTATTGTAACTACAAAATTTTAGGTAACAATAAACGTAATATATGGGCTAAATAATTTTATTGTATATTTTTAAAACTTTTAACTTAACATAGGAGTTGGCTTTTTATATAGAACAACTCCAGTACAACAAATTAGTATAATTATGAATTGGTGATGGTCGAATTCGTGGCATACATGACACAAGATATAGGTTTGCTCTAATCACTTTGCTTTCAAGGCCTACCTCATCTCTTTATTTTGATTATGTATCTTCAAAGGTGGACAAATTCTTCTATGGAAATTCATTAATCAGACTAGATTTTTATAAACACAAAATAGTATGTTGTGGCTTGTGGGTAAGCTATCTCCTTGTCCTGTGTTTACAGATTGGGCCGACTATTTTTGAAACATAATGGTCCATGGACTGCATATGTTTATGGGCCTACTATTCTTCATTTAACCTTCTACTGACTACTGCAAGTATATACCAATAAGGTTTTGCATCCGTATTGTCTTAATTAATAGGGAACTTAAACTTATAAAATAAACTTTCTACTGGAAAATTAGAAACATCAACTTGATTATATAATTGCAGTTCTAACATTCATATTGTCAAAACAAACCCATTATTCCAACTTTGCAATTTCCTCCTTATCCATTTTTATGATATACTTAGAATTTAAAGAAGAATAATGTAAACGGATGTTTGAATTCGTGATACTGATCAGTTTAGAAATGAGGCTTTCACTCTGCTTTTGTTGGGATAGAAAGTGGACTCGTAATTGTGTGGTTGGTTAACTTGAGGAATCCAAATCTATCAGACTCTTTGGATTGATTCCCTATAAATCATCTACTACTGCCAAACAACATTTTGCAGAGAGGCAAACACAGAGTCGATTTTCTGAAATGGACCAAAGGTTCTGGAACTCGAAAATCCTGTTTCTCATAGTAGTTACTTGCTTCACTGAGTTTAATTAAAAAAATATACACCATTCTAATCCTTTATTTGGATTTACACTTTCGAATATATACAATGTAGTGCGTCCCCCGAGTGGATTTGATCGGATCTTTCTGACATACATATCATACAATACAAGTTCATGCCTTTTCGCAACATTTTTTAGTACCAAAATATGGATTGAAGAAAAATAGGATTATCTTGTCCATCATGAGTAGCACATACACGGGGATCAGGCGTTTTGCCGCTTGCTAATGATTCTTTCATGATCTCCATTCAATTCTACACTGTCTGGAAATCTGGAGTAAATAAAACAAGATAAAGATATCACACTTAAAGCTACACACAGGCAAAGTTTTTTTTTCCTAGTGCTCACTGCTCATCATAAGGAGCAAATAGTCCTCTGCCGACCTAATTTTTCCCTAGACATAAATGCATGCACTAAAGGCATGGCAGCTTTCCTTGACGAATTCATCCTGATATTGAAGCACTACTATCATGGCAAACACTCCATTTCATGGTCGGTCTCCAAACAAACGGCAGATTGTGCTGTGCTGATCAGTCGATTGTGCTGAACGATAGGGACAGCCACATGTAGCAGAAATATCTTTTGAAAAAAAAAAGCAAACAAAAAGGTAACAGAAAACTATCTGCCGATTGCCGACCTCTCTATTGTGTGCCTCCACTATGGATAGATGCTTGCGCACTAGCTTACATGGCATGCCACGCCGCAAAGTGAAGTTCTCAGCCACCAAAGAAAATTGTTCTTTTTTGACAAATAGCATGCAATGGTTTTCCTTTTACCCTTTTGCCCTACTTTTGTGTATTGAAAAAGAACTATAACTTTCATGATTGCTTGTTCAGTGATTGAAATGGGAAAATGCAAGTGGATCAGTTTGCAGAGGTTTTAGCAGGCCAGTTCAGTTTGCAACTTGTTGTCTTTAACTAACAAATTAAATGTCATGGTCAATTTGTTGATCGAATATAATTTGGTGTGAACTTCCATACAGGAAATTATTGGATGGTAATTTGCTTCATCAATTATTTGAGAGGAAAACTAAAATTATTTTTAGAAAAAAATAAATAAAGCACAAACTAGGGTTAAAAAGTTATCAATGTAACTAAACAGTTTGACGTTGAGTTTGACAAGGAAAAAACTGAACAGGAGTAATATGTAACAATTTTCATATTAAAGTAACAAGCGGTACGGTGCAGGAAATTCCAATGGTTCCAGTTAGAAACTTTTGCTTAACCAGACAAACGAAGAACACACAAACAATTTACTACGATGAAAGCACCAATAACATAATTTTTTTTCTTACTGAGGCCTGAACACCTGCTTACATGAGGAACAGGTGGATTGTACAATCTAAAAAATAAATGAACAACACTCATGTTTCATTGATATAGCAGGCACCCTGAGAGGCCATAACCAGGCAAATGAAAAGAAAAGGCAACACCAGCGGGTTGGATTGGGGTATCAACACATGCCAAACCCGACACTGCTGACAACTCAAGCTGATCAGATTGGGATATTGACACAAGCCGTACAACTTATCTACGAGACAAGGCCAATCAGAAAATGTTGCACGGTAAACGTAGCATAATCAAAGCCTCTGCGACACCCACCAAACATCCACACGCATGTATTCACCCGGGGAACCTATGTACATACATGTCACGGCACCGCGGCAGGAACTGAAGGAAGAAGACTGCAACGCACCGGAAAGGCAACCACTATGCGGGACCCTCTGCCAATCCGCCATTGTGCCGCTGCAACACCACCTTGGCTTGTACGATCTAGTGCTTCTTTATTTTTTTTCCTTAGGATAGAGCTGTGTTTGTACAATACTAAGATACATTTACAAATAACACAATGCCTTTTTGAGGGGAAGCATTGCAATCCCTTCGGTAACATATTCGCATCTCAAAAGAAAAAGAATTGCAGTTATTGATCACAATAATATAGCTGAGGTAATTTTTTGTGATGATAATGGACCTCTTTACTTTTTTTTCACTTTTTCCAGTCCCTGTTTGGAGCACAGTGATCAATACTGGTTAGCTCTACATGATTGAAATTGTACATGAACTTTTATCCTTGATCAATCGCGATGGTTCCAATCTTTTGTGCATATTTATATTATGTGCAGCTGAAAATATTGCCTTGCATTAACTCAAACTGGAGGGAATATTTTGGAACGTCCACATAAATGCCATATGCAGGATTATTAATCCTGCGATGATATTTTGTACTGTCGATAGTCGCTGTATCGATCATAGTAGCACCCGCATATGCTTACTTCTGAAGCCATGCTTAACCCAAATATTTGCCAAGAACAAGCTCATATATATCCATTTTGTGCACTGACACACTATAGGGTACAAAAGTTACCGACACTCACAAACAACACAGGTCATCAGGCAACAAACGTACGGACGTATTGAGGCTTCACCTTTCAGGTTTCACCTCACGAACAATAATAATATAATCACTCACGCAGAAAGTAGACAGGGCCTTTCGTGCACTCCACTTATTTAGTTCCCCATATCATGGATTCACACAACTTCTGGCCGGCTCCATGTACGTGTGATTATTCATGCAGTTCATCGACCATCACGAGCAGTTGCTGGGCATGGTGAGGCCGCACTTGCCCGGAAGCGCCATGGCGCGGCTGGGGTCGATGTGGTACATCCTCAACCATATGCCGGCGACGCCCTTGTAGCGGCAGATGCACCCCAGGTCGGCTTTGCCAAGGACGGCGCAGCACTCCGCCGACGGGCTGTCGGTCGGGTCGTTGACCGCCGCCGCGGGCTGGCAGAGCTTGAAGTCCTCGTTCGCTATGCCACAGATGGCGTGGGCGCCCTCCATTGCGGCGAGGGCGATCACCATGGCAAGGAGAATAGCAGCTAATGCCTGTACTTTTGCCATTGGGACTAATGCTAGTATTGTAGCTAGTGCTACTGTTTCGGTTGTTTTGAGTTTTGGGCTCTATGTTTTGCTTGAGCTGGTGTGAGGGGAGAGTTTGGTGTGAGGTCCTATTTATAGGAGCACAGTACTGTGGGACATGGTGTACTCATGCACTTATGTGTATATTGCTAAATTTTTCGCAATATATATTTCTTTGATCTACGCGATTCCCAGCTGTACACAAGTTCTATGTCAAGATAAAACACACTAGTGGTTGACAACATGTGGTCCTTGCATTGATTATTATTTTAATTAACGAACTACCTAATTTGAGGGAGCTCGTCCATGCAGAAGGAAAAACTTATAGCGAATTCCAGACAGTTTCATCCTCCATGGACGTCACCACGGTAATCACAACTTCTGGCTGCTGAATAAGCTTTTCCCTAGAGATTATTTACCATCGGCATGGTGCCTATATCCATGTTTCTCCTATCGAAGCCTGCTTGAACTGATAGTACCATGCTATAATAATCTTTGTTATATTAGTTATAAGAGGTTCCAGTGAAATTAGTAGTCACATTTGTACCAAATTGTTGCACAAGAATACTAGTTTAATTTAACATTGTTTTTGACGACATTTTTATTCATCATGTGGTTGTTTTGGTTGATACACTGACTTTTTTAATAAAGGAATAGTTCAATATTTCGGCCTCTAAGTCAGCAGCAATATATCCGGCCATGGTGGTTGATAGATGCTGCTCCATTCAAATTCAGTGTAAAATTTGTATACTCTATCATTCTTCCAGTTCCGTACCTCATATATAAAATTTAATGCAGGGTGCTAAATGAATCCTTTCAAAACATAATGGCATTGTTTTATGTTTAATTATAGTGCATATTTTCTGGGATTTAATGGAGCTCTGTCTGAAGTGGAAAAGAATCACACTGCACTGTCGAAATGGTTTTGTGTTGATATCTCGCCATCCAACACTGCTGTAGTGCCATTGGGTTTGGTGGGCACCCATGATAGTCTTTGAGGATAGATAGCTGAGGATTCACTGGTGATGCACGATAGCATTTGAGAATCAGGACTCCAAAAGCTGGATGCGGATGTAGACAGGCACTATGTAATATTTTTCTTTTCCAAACGTGAATGTCTATCTTAATTTTCCTGCCTAGATTTTTATTTTAATTACTGAACCTGGATGATTTTGTCAAGTCACTGGTAATGGCTTAATTATCACAATTATGTAACCAAATGATGGTCAGTATGTATGTCGAAATTATATCAGCCCCATTAAACATCTTAAAGTTACCCAATTTTCATGTTTACTCTATAGTAGTTCATAGCAGGGTGAAGTCGTGTAAAGTGGTTTCATGTGTTTCTTCACTCATATTAGCTGTGATTCAGAAAGTGAATTGTACATTTACCTTAGAATACAGTAAAAACTACAATGATAATATCGAGAATAAGGTTAAAATTTCAATCTCTCGGCGTTCGCAAAAAAAGGGGGGGCTTAATCAAAATTCCCAACTTATAAGTCCATTATGGAAAACAAGACTTTATGAGCAGCAGACTGTAATATTTTAGATACCTTTGTGTCTCATATATTCAAATTTGACAGAGTATTCACAAAGTTGGATATATACCATCACTATCTCACTTACATGTAGGGTTCACATGAGTCAATTACATGTGAGTCCAATGGTTTATATCCAACTTTGAGATCTTTTAATGGTATATATCCAATTTTTCCGAGTATCTAATAATAAGCTATGAATTAGATACTGTATTACAAACACACAGCTATGAATTTAGTACAGTAATACATGGTTTTAAGAATGTATTACAATATCTATGTGTTTGTATTAATGTGTTGCACTCCAGTTAACAACAAGTTTGAGAGTATTACTCTATTACTTGTGTTTATGAAATAGACTTGTGAGTTGCTATAAGTGATCCTTAGATGTTGAGACGTAAGTCACATGTGGTTATATAGAAATTATGGATCTTATATATGTGTGTGTCGAGAATTCCTATATGAACCATAATAAATGTGGTTGCCGATACCGATGGTTGTTTCACTGTCAAGGAATCTATTTACAAGCAGAAGATAGCTTCCAAATCCTGAATGAGCTCCAAGATGTGGCTAGCACTCAGTGTGAAGTACACGTAGCACAAAAACTAACGATACCCTGGGAAAAGAAGGTTGACATAACCAGGGCAATTTCTCCTCTATGGAAACAAGGCTTACCAGTCATCAATATTTAGATCTCATGAAAGGCTGCATTTCATCTGTTCAAATTTAATAATCATTGTGAGATTGGATTTATGTTCTCTAAGTTGCTTGGTTTGTTGAGCTCAATATAAATTCCTGGCGACCACATACAGAAAAAAGTGACAGCAATCAAAATATTAGCAGCAGGTGCATGCGACATGTTCAGCTAATTCCAAGTTAACAAGTTAATTTATAGCACTCCTGTACAGAAATTTTTTCCATGGCAACCATTTATCTTGATAGTAATTCAGGAACGAGAGCGCAAATATTTATATCAAAAGAAATAACACATTGACGGCAATCAATACGATATTCTAATAAATTCACCTCCCATGAAAACTTCAAAACAATTCCAGTTATACTGAATTTCTCTCTATCTCTAATTTGAACTGTAGAGTGGCTGCCAATGCAATTTGCTAGGATGGCAAACAGGACCAATATGTGAAAGGCATATGTTTGTATATATAATGCAATGTTTCTAGGATGATAGGCATAAGTCCAAATGCATGCTAATGAAACAATTCCATTCAGATGATTGTATCAGAATATTCTGTAAAACATATCAAGAAGATATGTAAAATCACATTATTTCTTCACTTGCCCATCACATTTCATCCCAGCTTCAATCCGAATTCGAACACTAATCCCACAACTTGAACAAACACAGATACTTGGATAAACTGCTTTCACTAGGAACTCATCCACATATACAAAGCTCAGTCATCAGATTTCCCCATTCATAGTTTCATGCACATTCATATTTATATGCCCAGGATAGCAGTGTACAAAAGACAGTTAATTACGACACTTACTTCTGCACTGATAAATAAGCTCATTCACAGCTCAAATATAGCAGTGCACAGGACAAGCACAGACATATCAGTCTTTTACGTTCTTCATTTATTCAATCTTGTATAGCCACATAGTAGTTGTAACGACGAACGCAGCAAGGCACTTGGGTGACTTATCAGCAGTTGGCAGGCATGGAAAGGCCACACTTGCCAGGCAACCCCATGGCGCGGTTGATGTCGATCCTGTAGAACCTCACCCACACGCCGGCGGCGTTCTTGTACCGGCACAGGCACGACAGGTCGGCCCCCGCCAGTGCCGCGCAGCACTCGGCCGAGGGCTGGTCGACCGGGTTGCGAATTGCGGCCGCTGGCTGGCATGCCTTGATGCCATTGCTCGACAGGTTGCAGATGCCGTGTGCCATCTCGGCAGAAGTGTCCAGGACAAACAGGATGGTCAGGAGGGCGCCCATTGCCTGTGACTTTGCCATGGTGATGTGCGGCTCAAGTTGTAGCTTAGGGTGGTTGTTAGGTCGAGGTTGTAGATTTGGTTGTTTTGGAGTTGTGAGGAGAGCATTTGGTTTTGGGTCTTATTTATAGGGGTAAACATTTGATGGTTTTCAGTAATACAGGCCGCTGGTTTCAGATATTGCAGAGTAATCCTTTTTCATCCTTGTTTTTTAGTACATCGCCATGGCCCTGGAGAAAAAGAGATTTGGTTTAATTTCCAGTTGTAAAACAAACATGTGAAAGGAAGAAAAAAAAGTAGTGCCTGATTGTTCGCCATGATTTTCAGCACTAGCAAGCTAAACACTATTGCTCTTTAAAAAGTTGTGGTGGTAAGCCACTGTACAATCCAACAATTCTTAGCGGTAATTAGCAACTACAATCGATGCTATATAATAGTTAAATACATTTTCAATTCATTCATGTATGTGGAGGAATTGTATATATCCTATCTGATTATATAGTTGTAACAAATTGCCGATGAGTGATAGTTTCACAAGGAAACATTGAATTGTATAACTTTAAATAATATTTAAAAGTATTTGTTGGTGCACCATATGAACATATATCATTCACAAAATATGAAACTAATGCCAGTTATTTTAAAATAAGTAACATATTTGTTGGTGCGCCATTTGGTTCTATTTGCATCTTATTTGTTCATATTCCTAATATTTTGAAAACAAAACACTAAGAACATGAATAAATAATTCATGTAATAGTGTACCCTCAGATAGGTTATATTTTTAAAAACTTTTGGCAATAGTTTCATATTTTTAAAGTTTAAAATTAATTAATTATGAAATTTTATTAAGATTAACCAAATTTTCTTCACATTTTCATTACATGAAAACGACCTAAAGGCTAAATTTTTCCAATTTTGATAGTTGGGTAGTTCTCGGAAGGATAATTAGATGGTGGAAACCAGACTTTATGATAATTACCACTAATAATCATTATCATAACAGGCATATTATATAATTCAAACCTGCGGTGATGTCACTATTTGATTGTCGGTTTAAATCTGGTGGCAGTATCACTGTTTCATTGTCAATTTGTAGTATGCAAATGGGACTAGCGGTAACTGTAAGTTTTTTTTTACTTGCGGTGTGCAGCGGAGCACTTAGCAGGGATTCAACTTATCTCCATTGCTTTTCTTTATATATGGACCTGATTGCACCTAAGAAATTCATGCACGCAGTAAAGGGCTCGGCAGCTTTCCTTGACGAATTTGTCCAGATATTGAAGCACTAATGGCATGGCAAAAAAACCCCATAGTCCATTCTGAGATATGATCTCTACGAGCAGCTGCAGCAGGTGATAGATCATGCTCTTCCGATCAGTTGCGCTGAACGATGGGGACGGGCACATGTAGCAAAAATATCATGATCAACGAAAGTGATCAAAAAGTAAAGCACAAAAATATATGCCGACCTCTCTCATAATGTCTGCACAGCTCGTGAATGCGCGTGCAAAGCTTAGATGGCATGCCAGACTGTAAAGCGCAATTCTTCTTTGTCAGATCAGCATAGCGAATTGTACTTTCTGGACACACCAATGCATGAATTCCTGTTTAGTTTCCTGCCCTTCCACATTTGTGCACTTCCAAAGATCGGATGAAGTAAGCAGTGGGAACATGTAAGTGGTTCAGTTTGCGGAGTTCTAGCCCTGTTCTCATTTCAGTTGCCCATTTTTCATCTTCAGTACATAACAGAGCAAAGATGCAATTAACCAGAGACACTAACGTTGCAGAGAGATTAAAAACAAACAAACAGATGCAACTATAATGCTTGGCTATTGCTTTTGTCGACTTTGTTGTGGTCACTGGAAATCAAAATCGACTGAAATCGCAATCCATGAAACAATATGACTTACCGTAAAATTGGAAAAATAAGACGCGAGAAAAATGGACCCTTACAATCATTTTTACAAAATTATTTAAAGTGTGAAACATTATAAGTGCTAAAACATTGATGTATCCTACATTCCTACATAGTTAACTATGACATGGTGTGTACAGCCCAAAATGGTACTCAGTTAATGGAATAATATGAAAAGATGTATGGGAGTCCCCATGGCTGCAGTCACAAACTATCGTTTTGTTTATTTTTGATACACAGAGTACTCATTTAAGTATTAGAAAGACATTGCTATCGTCTATTTTTGCAATCTGTAGTGGAAATTAAAATTAAATTCTCATGCATGCATTGTTAACTTTGTAAGTGTAAAATGTAGTAAAAATAGGCTGCACACATAGTCAAATTTAGAGTATTTGCTGACGTTTCGCCCGGCACGCGGCTCGCTCGCAACGGATGGAGACGGTGATCGGCGCTGACGCGCCTCCCTCCTTCTGCCTATCTCTCGCAAAGGGACCAGTTCACCACGCACAGCCGCCACACACACCTACTTCCATCACGCTGCCACGCACACACACCAGTTCATCCACTCATCTCTCCAGCCTTCGACTCCATCATGCCACCGTCCGCAAGTTCGGCAAGAGCTCGTGGTCTCGATCGGCGAGATCGTCGGCGGCGGTGCATCATCGCTGCTGTCATGAAAACCCTTGTCTGAAACACCGTTTGTTGTCTTCTATTGCAGCATATCAAGTGTGTTATACAATTTCTTGTGCTTCTCTTTGCAGCCTGGGTACAACAGCTTGCTGCTCAATCATATCATCTTTGCATGGAAACACATCAACAAAAACGTGTGCCGCCTGTACTTTGCCATGCCCCACATCGACGCGGACCTGTCTCATGAGCATCGAGCCGAAAAGTACGTGACTCTTGGTCACGGGCTGCATGTACGCTAGCGAGCAGATAGAAACATGGACCATCTATCAGGAGTGCCTCATTAGCTATCTTAAACGTGACGACGACACGTAAACTCATTATCTTAACGCAAGCATGTTGCCTAATTAATTCTCTTGTATAGCTCCCTGTAAACAGCCCAATCAGACAGTGTGTCTCGTGCATGCAGAGAGGCTTTGCACCGACAGCACCTTATTGGTAGTTCAATTCCTTCTTTACACAAAGATAACTCCCATTTTAAGAGAAGCAAGCACAAGTTTCATTAAAAAAAAAAAGCACACAAGTCCACAAGAATGCAGTGACAGTTCGTGAATAAAAACCACGCACAGTTACATGATAGCTAGAGAGAGGGCAGATGGATATATATACCATATACACATAGACGACGTACGACGACACACCGGGACACACGACATATACACGATCGAGCACATCATCACAACGAGTCTCAAACAACTCTCAAGAACGCATACGCACACGTAGTCGTACGTACGACTGTACGAGAGACCTTAATTTCAGATGGATCCATGCTAGCCTAGCCTTAGCAGTTGTCGGGGGTGCGGAGGCCGCACTTGGCGGGCAGCACCATGGCGCGCTTGGGGTCGATGTTGTAGACGCTCATCCATGGCGAGTCCTTGTAGCCGCAGAGGCAGTCGAGGTCGGCCCCACCCAGCGCGTCGCAGCACGCCCGCGTCGGCGCCGCCGGTGGGTCCGTCGTCTTCGCCGCCGCCGGCTGGCACGACATGAACTGCTCGTTGCTCATGTTGCACACCGCCTCCGCCGCCACCGCCATCACCACGAAGAGGAGCACCACCGTGACCAGCTTCGACGACGACGACGACCTTTTGGTGGCCATGTCGATCGATCGACTACGTCACGTACTCTCCCTGGCTCCCTGCCGAGTGTGTTGCTTGTGTGCAGGATCTTGGTGTGTGTGGTTTGAACTCCCTGCACTGGATCGAATCGAGGTCGTTTTTCGTAGCAAGATGATGGCCTTGTTGCGATGGCTGATGGGCTAGCTCCCTGTGGGGGTATTTGTAGCCGACGTGATTGGAGTTTTAGGTAGTGGCACCTGGGAATTTGAGATTTTCAGGAAGGGTCCTCGGGTTACGTACGGCCGGTTAACCATGCTAAACTCATGGGGCGTGCTGATGTGCAATATCATGAGAATCCAGGCCCTCGGTAGCAAATGCAAATCCAGGGCAGGCAGGCAGGCGCAGCCCGTGGAACGAGATCCTCTAACATTGAGTCCTGAACGGCAGACGAACGTCCAGCTACTCTGGGACATCCGATGGACATTTAACGGCGCAGGCTTGGCAGAACAAATTCATTGACCATACGTGGAAACAGAGTAGGCCCCTTAGCCAGGAGCTGGAGACGGCCAGTCGTCGGACGCAAGACCTGCTCTGCTTTTCGATCTTGTTTGGCAATTTAGGAGAAAGTTTCCTATAGGGATTTTCTTATAGAAATTTTTGTGCGCTTAATAAGATGAATCTATTAAGCTTAATTAATTCATCATTGGTAAATGTTTACTGTAGCACTATATTGTTAAATTATAGACTAATTAGGGTTGATAGATTCGTGTCGCAAATTAATCTCTATCTACGCAATTAATTTTGTAAATTATCTATATTTAGTATTTATCAATGTGACAAGGCTAAAGTTTAGCCTATGCGAAGCAAATGGTCTTATGTACCATCTTGCCGAGAAATATATGAGATGTATACTATTCCCTCCGTCCCAAATTGTAAGTCGTTTAATTTTTTATCCAAACTTTGACCACTCGTCTTATTCAAATTTTTTAGCAAAATATCAAATTTTTTGTTATGGCTAGCTTTAGTAATAAAATAATTTTAAGAATAACTTAAATTTGACTACATTTGTATAAATTTTTTGAATAAGACGAGTGGTCAAATTTGGGATAAAAAAAGTCAACGGAGGTAGTATATAGTAATAATTATGTTCCAGGCATGAGTCACTAGGATCCTTGGCGCACAAAAAGCCCTGTTTAGATTCCCCAACTTTTCACTATTCATTCTAACTTTTCACGGTTCCTCTCTCACAAAACACGTTTCCCAGCGAATACTACAATATTTTTTAAAGCTACAATGTTTTTTTCAGCTATCTGAACACAGTCTACGAAACTTTCTTCTAAATTGCTAAACAAGATCGAAAATCGGAGCAGGTCTTGCGTCCGAAGGCTGGCCGTCTCCAGCTCCTGGCTAAGGGGCCTACTCTGTTTCCACGTATGGTCAATGAATTTGTTCTGCCAAGCCTATGCGCCGTTAAATTTCCATCGGATGTCCCAGAGCAGCTGGACGTTCGTCTGCCGTTCAGGACTCGATGTTAGAGGATCTCGTTCCCAGCCCGTGAAGGTCCCCTGTCTGTTTGTACTTTGTACCCACCGGTGGATCATCATGCATGATCAGGTTCACGGGAGCAACAGGAGCGCCGGCCCCACTCGGAACTCCTGGCCGAGAGAGCTCCCGGGATCCGATGACGTGGCAAGACGGGCCCACCCGGAGCTGGCCAGTACGTGGCACTACGGCGGTCGGCGGTCTAGACTCCACCAAAATTTAGTTTGTCTTCCGTCCCAAGTTTGGACAATATGCATGGCTATGTAATCCACTATCAACCAATGAGACTCTACTCACACGGCCCCTAGGCCAATGTACCATCCTTTTTGACAATATGTTCTTAGTACATTCATAAGGGTTTGTAAGAGAACTTCAAAGAGAAAAAAAAAACTAGACTCAGACGGGGATAAGAGCCCCGGGATTTTTCATTAAGGAATTGAACCTGTGTTGGTTCGACCATACCACCGGTCCCAAACCACTAGGCTAGAGGACTTACATGTAAGTGCAATGTAAGAGAACTTACATTTAAGTGCAATGTTCTTTTCCAAGACACGGTTGCCAAGTGATTGTTGAATGCAACAAACCTCATTCGGGAAGAACAAAAAAAAAAGAACATACAACAAACCTGTAAGATAATCCGATTTTTATTCTTGTATTTTAGACCCACGACAAACAGAGAAAATGATTCCATAGCAACGGGCCGGATAACACCATGTATATTATTGAAAAGATTTGTTAAATCATATAAACTTATTTTACTTAGATTATCATGATTGATGAGTCCAAGAAAGACCGAAATAAATGGGGAAAAAAAGATGGCATGTTCAAGCTCCAATTACGAAAAAGCAGGAGTTGCTGCCTTAAATTTAAATTCTAATGCAAATTAAAGGAGGAACTGAAATGACGAAGGAATGAACAAATTTCAAAAATAAAAGCATAGAAGCACATATGTAGTGTCCAGTGTCCACGCTGGTCGAAATTGAAATCTGTTATCATTTTAACCCTGTACTACTCAAGTCAAGACAATGGAAACACCTTACATGATTAGTTTCACGTGGATGCACAGGAACATACCATCTTCCATAGCATCAAAGGCCAGGTCCTTGATTTGTTCCTTCCAGCATATTTAAATATATTTTTCTTGTTCTATTCCAAAGAACTTAACAATACAATATAAACTATCTCATGATGCTTTAACATTGCTATGATACAAAAAGTTCCTAACATGCTGATGGTTGGAAAAAGAAAATTATGTCCTTTCCAATGCGACAGTGATCTACTATCTGCTAAGAAATGTCTAATTTTGTCCCATTTCGCTTAGGATCCACGGGTAAGGCATATAGATATACACTGGGTAAAATTACTAAGAATTTCCTTCTAACGGTACAGATACATTTGCACCTAAAAATGGATGGAACAATTTCAAAAATTAAAAACTGCTCCACTGAAATCTCATTGACTATCTTTGTGCATAGCGATCAACTAGCGCCTTTGCTGCCCCGGGGGCGAAGAATTTTGCCTGCATGGAAGGTCAAGCCATACATTACAATACAACAACATTTGGTTCAGTTGACTGCTCCACATCTCAGTTTACTTTTACCTCTTATAGCCTGTTAGTATGAGGTGGAGAATGCTTTTGGGATTTTTAGGATTTAGGATTTAATTCTAACTGAACTAAGTCTAATGGATTGGGATCTTAGATCCCCTATCCAAACAGCTTTGTCGGCATACGAAGGCACAGTTGGCCTGTGCCCTCGCTGCACAAGGACGACAACCAAATATGCTGATCCCTATCCCAGATGTTTTTTTTTCTACTGGTAAAA
The DNA here is from genome assembly GCA_015342445.1 of Digitaria exilis. Lineage (NCBI taxonomy): Eukaryota > Viridiplantae > Streptophyta > Magnoliopsida > Poales > Poaceae > Digitaria > Digitaria exilis. The sequence goes on along the minus strand of JACEFO010001972.1, from coordinate 4,707,841 downwards.
TATGAAACAACTACTCCTAGTATTGTCAAATGTCACACCACAAAGGAAAGTGGTACCTGAATAAACATTCTTTCTGCATCCCCTGCTTTACCATTTTCCTTCAATATAATTCCCTAAAATAGGATACGAACAAAACCGTTATGATTGCTTGGTGTATAAGAATTTCACTGCTATGAATGTAGTCTTTGCTTGGCATTCCTTAATAACAGAAAAACATAATCTGCTAAGAAAGTAGTAGTGCAGAACTAAAGTATTCAAAGTTAAAATTGGTTGTCTAATCAGCATCCTCAAATCTATTTGAACGATTAAGGTCCTTCCGGATCATAAACCCCGTGGCAATGTCATCAATACCTTCGCTAAATAACCACGGAAGTCTTCGGGATGTTCAGTGATCAACTTATCATAGACAGAAACAGCATCACTGATATGTCCCCAATCAGAATAAGCCTTCCCTAAAAGCAAGTCGACCTGTGATAAAATTAGAAAAGAGCATTGCACTTAAAATTTTAGTTCTCTTATTAACAATAATTACACAAATCACACTGAAGTCACAAGGTTTATACAGTAAATAAGCATTCTGGTCTGGAGTCTTATCTAACATCTCAACTGTGTGAACTAGTTATGCAACTAATCCGTAAGTCGAAACCAATGCTGTCATACATGAGTGTAGTTTTCAATTGCAATACACAAGGATTTAGCTAGTTTTTTGACAAAAAAGCACAAGTAGTAAGAGAAGATGATACACTACCACAAACTTACTTGGATTGGGTCAATATCCTGAGGCTTCTGGTCACCATTGTCATTTGCAGCCTCCAAATTAGCAAGTCGTGTTTGACTCTTTTCATTCAGTTTTTGACGGCATGACAAAATTACATCAACTGCCTTCAGAAATTTGGGCAAGTATTAATTTATCAGAAGCGGCATATGTTTTTCCTTTAATGAAGTATCAATAAAAGTAGAATTGAAGCCAGCAGAACTACAATCATTCAGTAGAGGTATTTTTCTGAACAGTGACTAAAAATAGCCAGATGGGTTGGACCTTTCATCTTAAGCTGGCATGCACATGTCAGAAACTCGAGAAATAGCCAGATGGGTTGGATGTGATATGTGATCGTTTTCCCTCCTAATCGGACGATTAGCTTTCTAGTTACTCATACCTACTCAGTGACCTAGAAGCGACAATCCATACTAATCACGATTAGTCGGACGACTAGATAACATAGCTTAGTTAAGAAGTATAATTGCTTTCCCCAGTAACTTAAGCAATCTCTATTGGCTTCTCCTCACCATAATTAGTGATAGTTACTAAGTAGTAATTATAGAAAGATTTTCATGTCAATGCTTCCAAATATACAAGGTCCACTAATAATCATTCCAAATATACAAGATTTTTATGTTATGGGATATATATAGCCTCTAGGCCCATGGCCCATATTCTACTCTAGGCCCATAAGGCCACTGCTGTACATATAGACAACTATCCTCTCATGGCTGGCCATGCTGCATCTTCTTCTCCAAACGTAACATGGTATCAGAGCAGGTTGGGTTAGGGTTAGGGTAGCCACCTCACCCATCCAAGGTCCACTATTTCCTGGCCGCCGGCCGTCCGCCGGTCATCCCCCGTCGCGGATTTGCCGCCTCTGCCCATTTCTTGGGGCCGCCGTCGCGGACCCGCCTCGTCTTCCGCCTGTCGCGGGGCTCGTCGCCCTGCCCGTCGCGGGGCCCGTCGCCCCGCCCGTCGCCTTCCACCTGACGCGGGCTCGTCGCCCCGTCCGTCCGTCCGCCCACCCGCCCGCCCGTCGCTTCGCCTGCCCACCCTCTCCGCCAGCCAGTTCCCGCTGTCCTCTGCGGCTTCTGCAGTCTGGAAGGCAGGGGTGGTGTCTCCTGCAAGTTGTGGTGCTCCTGCAGCGTGGACGGCTGGGGTGGTGCACCTCTTCTCCACGTCGTGGTCCTCTGTTCTCCTCTGCTGTGCTGCTGTGGGGTGCTCTGTTCTGGACTTCTGGTACTCATTCTACTACTGCCTGCTGTTTTTTTTTTTGGTGCTTGGTAATTCTACTTCTTGTACTGCTGTTGGTGGCTTGGTGCTGTTGAATCGATTCAGTTACTGCAATTTATGCTATGGCTCAGATCAGCCCCATTGTTATTAATATCAGTCTTGATGGTTCAAATTATCCGGAGTGGTCCTTTTGTGTTGAAACTGCTCTGAGAGCACAAGGTCTTCATTCTCACCTCACTGATAATCCACCACAGCTCAAATCTGATGGCAGCAATGCTAGTACCATCACCACATGGAACATTAATGATGGCAAGGTGATGGCTGCCATGGTTAATAGCACTAAACAGTCTATGATTATGAGTCTCGGAAAATTTAAAACAGCTAAGCAAATATGGTCTGCTCTAAAGCAGCGATATGTTCAGGACAGTGGTGCTCTTCTCCATAATCTCATGCAGAAAATTCATGTCATTGAACAAGGTGATATGTCTATTGATGACTATTATTCTGCCTATGATCGCTTGATGGGCTCATTGACTTCCATGGTGGATGAGTGCACAGCGGCTGACTGCCCAGCTCATAAATTCATCGAAAAATTTCTGACATATCGCTTTGTCATGGGAGTGAAACCAGAATTTGATTCCATTCGTACTCGACTACTTCATAATTCTTCTACTTTGACTATGGATCAGGCCCTGGCTGAATTACTTGCTGAAGAGACACGTCTGCAGTCTCTATCCTCTTTCTCTCCAATGGCAGCGCCTCATAATGTGTTAGCAGCCTCTCAGCGGCTCCCTGTACCTAGAGGTATCTCTTCAGAGCCATGTAAGCATTGTGGCAAGACAAATCATATATCTGCCAATTGCTTTTCTGCACATCCAGAGAAGTTAGCTGAGTTTCGTGCTCGTCACGGTCCTGCTCGTGGTCGTGGGACTTCTTCCACCACTCGAGATGCCTCTCAGTCAGTTGTTTCTATTGCTGCTGCTTCATCTGTTAATGCCTCTCACCAGCTTGGGTTCTTGATTCTGGTGCCTCTTTTCATGTGACATCTGATCAGTCTTAGTTGGTTACTTGCAAGCCGATCACTGATGGTGCTTCTATTCAGACAGCTGATGGTACACACTGTTATATTACTCATCGGGGTTCTCTTTCTAATACCAACTTTTCTGTACCTGATGTCTCATTTGTACCTCAGTTGTCCATGAATCTTCTTTCAGTGGGTCAAATTGCTGATCATAATTGTTTTATTGGATTTGATGACTCATCTTGTTTCATTCAGGATCGTCAAAGCGGGACTGTGATTGGGACTGGCCATCGCCGTAGGGGTGCTTCTAACCTCTACATTTTGGACACCTTGCGTCTTCCTTCTTCTGTCGCTTGTGTGTCATCGGTTTCATCATCCTCTCCGTCATCCTTCGCGAAGTGGCATCATCGACTTGGTCACCTTTGTTGATCTCGTTTGTCCACCTTAATCCATCAGGGCTACCTAGGTCATACATCTGTTGAGTCTAATTTTCATTGCAAGGGTTGTAAGCTTGGAAAGCATGTTCAGCTTCCCTATCCTTCTAGTGTCTCTCACTCTGCTAAACCCTTTGATCTTATTCACTCAGATGTATGAGGTCCTGCTCCTTTTGCTACTAAAGGTGGCCACAAGTACTATGTAATCTTTGTTGATGATCACTCTCGCTATACTTGGATTTACTTTATGAAACACCGCTCCCAATTATGTTCTATTTATAAATCTTTTACGCGCATGGTCCATACTCAATTTTCCACCTCTATTAAAATTTTTCGCTCGGACTCTGGTGGAGAATATTTGTCTAACCTTTTTCGGCAGTTTCTAATATCTGAAGGTACTCTTCCTCAGCTCTCTTGTCCTGGTGCTCATCCTCAAAATGGTGTAGCTGAACGCAAACATCGCTACATTATTGAGACTGCTCGAACTCTTCTTATTGCTTCTTTTGTTCCTTCCCATTTTTGGGGGGAAGCAGTCTCCACATCTGTTTATCTTATTAACAGACAACCATCATCTAAACTATCTGGTAAGTGCCCTGGTGAAGTTCTTTTTGGCACTCCACCTCGATATGATCACCTTCGTGTTTTTGGTTGTACCTGTTGTGTTCTGCTTGCACCTCGTGAGCGAACTAAGTTGACAGCCCAGTCGGTTGAATGTCTTTTTCTCGGATATAGTCCTGAGCATAAGGGTTATCGTTGTTATGATCCTTCTTCTCGTCGCATGCGTATCTCTCGTGATGTGACCTTTGTTGAGGATCGTCCTTTCTTTTACAATCCTTCGACGCACTCCTCTTCTACTGAGTCTCTGTCTTTTCTTTACCTTCCTCCTATTTTGCATAATACCGATGCATCTTTAGCTACACCTCCTCCTGATACACCCATCACCCAGTCCCAGTCTCCACCACCATGTAAACCACCCATCACACGTGTTTACACTCGTCGTTTGGTCAAAAACCTCCACCTCCGTCTAGTCCTCCTTCCACAGGCAGTCCTGACGCTCCTGTTTTGGCTGATTCTAATGATCCTAATGAGTCACAGGTTGAGCCGAGTGCTCCTGTTTTGGCTGATTCTAATTCTCCTGATGAGTCCCAGATTGGGCCAAGCTACAAGTTGCGTGATCGCGCCACTCTTCAGCCACCTGACAAATTGGGATTCCCACGTGTAAGTGCTATTCTTGATGAGCCCTCCACTTATCATGAAGCTTCTCTCATTCCAGAATGGCAAGCTGCTATGTCTGAGGAGTTGGCTGCACTTGAGCGCACAGGTACTTGGGATATTGTTCCATTACCATCTCATATAGTACCCATCACATGCAAATGGGTATTCAAAGTTAAAACCAAATCTGATGGATCTATTGAGCGATATAAAGCGCGTCTGGTTGCCAGAGGTTTCCAGCAGACTCAGGGATGTGATTACGATGAGACTTTTGCCCCTGTTGCTCACATGACCACGGTTCGCACTCTTATTGCTGTGTCTGCTTCTAAATCTTGGCATATCTCTCAGATGGATGTTAAGAATGCCTTCCTTCATGGTGATCTACGTGAGACAGTTTATATGCAGCCACCACCAGGTGTTAATGTACCTCCAGGATATGTTTGTCGTCTTCGTCGTGCCTTATATGGTCTCAAACAGGCTCCACGTGCTTGGTTTGAACGCTTCGTATCAGTAATAAGAGTTGCTGGTTTTTCACAAAGTGATCATGATCCTGCTTTATTTATTCATCTCTCTCCACGTGGGCGCACTTTGCTGCTTCTATATGTTGATAATATGCTCATTACTGGCGATGATCTTGATCACATTAATCATGTGAAGCAACAACTTGGCGCGCAATTTCAGATGTCTGATTTGGGTCCTCTTCGTTATTTTCTAGGCATTGAGGTATTGCGTTCTTCCAAGGGCTACTATCTCTCTCAATCCAAGTATATACAGGATCTTATTGCACGCTCTGGTATCACTGATACTCGCACAGCTACCACTCCCATGGATCTTCACTTGCAGCTTCGTCCTACAGATGGTATTCCTCTAGAGGATCCCTCTCGATATCGGCATATTGTGGGCAGTCTTGTTTATCTCACTGTTACTAGACCTGACATTGCTCATGAGGTACATATCTTAAGCCAGTTTGTGAGTGCTCCAACTTCTGCTCATTTTGGTCATTTGCTTCGTGTGCTAAGATACTTGAGGGGGACATCATCTCGATGTTTGTTCTATGCTCATAGCAGTCCTCTTCGTCTCTATGCATACTCCGATGCCACTTGGGCAAGTGACCCAACTGATCGTCGTTCTGTCACTGGTTACTGCATTTTTCTTGGATCTTCTCCTCTTGCTTGGAAATCCAAGAAGCAATCTGCTGTCTCTCGATCCAGCACCGAGGCAGAACTTCGGGCTCTTGCTACCACTACTTCTGAGATCATATGGATTCGATGGATCTTAGCTGATTTTGGCGTTTCTTGTGATGCTCCCACACCTCTTCTGTGTGATAATACTGGAGCCATACAGATTGCCAAGGATCCTGTGAAGCATGAACTCACAAAGCATATTGGTGTTGATGCCTTTTTCACTCGGTCTCATTGTCATCAAAACACAATTGCTCTTCAGTATGTGCCATCAGAACTGCAAGTGGCTGATTTCTTTACTAAAGCACAAACTCGAGAGCAACATCGGCTACATATGATCAAACTCAATGCTTCAGATTTTCCACCTCCGCCTTGAGTTTGAAGGGGGGTGTTATGGGATATATATAGCCTCTAGGCCCATGGCCCATATTCTACTCTAGGCCCATAAGGCCACTGCTGTACATATAGACAACTATCCTCTCATGGCTGGCCATGCTGCATCTTCTTCTCCAAACGTAACATCTTACACACCTGATCTGGCTTCTTAGCAGCAAGTAATGCATTTGTCAGCCCACGTAGAACTTCAAAGTCAATATTATCTGATGACTGTTTCAGAAATGTTAGTATGAGAATGGAACAAGGTGTAATTGAAAAGGCAGCAGCATATAGTTAGAAAACAAGAGTGCATACAGATTTACTTACAGATAAAGCACTTTTGTATGATGATGAACTCCCTTCGTAATCCTTGAGCTCAAACTTTACTTCACCAAGTAAACGGTACGCTTCTGCTTTATCAGGGATTACCTTCATCAGGAGAAACAAATCCATAAAGCTTGACAGACCATCTAAACGATAACAAGTAGGAAAAAAAATACCTTAACAAGCTTCTCAAGGAACATTGATGCCTTCTCATACTCACCTAGTTCAACCAATGATACTGCCGCACCCTGTGTGGCCATATGAAAACTGAATATGCATAAGATGGAACAAAAGGAGTGAAAAATGGAGTATTTAAATAGATGTTATCCAAATTTATTCAAATGTGTGTTGTTATTCTGAAAATTTCCTTTCAGACATACTATCCCCACTTGCTGCTTTGCACCCACACTCCCAATTCCCAACTATCACTTTGCCTTCATTGCATCAGGAATTAGATGATGTTCCTGTTAAGGGTATGATAGTCAAGGGTAGTATTGTAATATCCTAGGATATTACAATACTACCCTTGACTATCATACCCTTAACTGCTCCATGAATCCATGTCCTTTACTGATGTAACAGTTCTGAGGAGATGGAATCCCCCCTGAACATGAACGAATCATGGACCAATATTGCTGTGTCCACATTCTAATCACGATAACAACTATGTATAGAGCCACACATATATTTGAATTTTGAAAGAATGATCAGACAATATTAGACATGTTGAGGGACACCTGAAAGTAAAAGCTTATATCATGAGAATTGTCTAAGCACCTAAAAATTAAAGATTCATACACATACTTGACTACAAAGCTTTTATGCACATGACCCCCCATATCAAATCCCTCATTACTAATTTGGTATGTCAACAAAAGGTAAACAGTTCAACAAGCCATAGGGAAATAATAGATCACCTCAAGAGCAGTAGGGTCATCAGGTGACTTGCTCAGTGTTGCTTCAAAACCTTGTAGTGCATCCTAGTAAGAAAAACTGACAATATCATAATATGATAACAAATAATAGGAAAGCAAATTGAATAAGAATGAAAAAGACTACAGTTCTTTGGCACAATAGCTGAATACCTGTAGCCTGTAGGGTGGGAATACTGAATTTTTAAATAGCCCTAGATTCATGATATGCTTCGTTGATACTCTGTTATATGTCATTTAGAGTTCAAAGGTTTTCTTCGCTGTAATACCTTACCTGAACACTAATAAAGTTCAGGTGAACAGCTAATAGAACAACAAAATTCCAACCTCAATGGAAATATTGCATGTTCATGGACATTCCCTTCTAATTAATGTATTTCCTTTTCCATATTAAAGTCAACAAATGAAACATACAATATCTGGGAAAATTGTTACCTTAAATTTGGCTTCTTCCTCTTGAGAAAGCTTTTGTTTAACTACTGAGCTTTCTTTGCTAGGGCTAACACTGAAAAGTGTAGAAGTTACAAGATAGTCACAATATGAGTAAGAAAATATGTATTTACAAGTGTAACTATTCCATTACTAAAATCATATGCTGGTTGCTTAGGAACGAACACCTTTCTCCTTTTCAGTCCTCATTCAAATCTTCCAGTTTTCACTTTTAAAGGAATAAAAAAACAAATTGAGGTTTTAACAGTACAGCAGCAAAGCATTAGACTGAGGCTGGAGCTTTCGCTCAACAATTTCAAATTTTCAACTTGAGAAATTTGACTTCAGTTACATTTTTTTAACACTTTTATTTGGAAGCCCTCAGGCCCTTATTCCTATTTTGCAAGATAAAAAGATGACCCCAGTTTTCTGCATGGTATTAGGACATTTAACGAGGACATTGAACTTCTTGGTTACGTCAGTTTTATAATGAATTGCACAATCTTCGCAAGTGAAAATCATTACTACCCCTCACAAATAAGAAAATTAATATGAAATGCAAAGGCTATAGAGAGAACAGTAATTAAGGAGCACAATATTGGTGACCCATTTGTGTAGTAGATGAAGACTCACCTTCCATAAGGAAGGAAATCCCCAAAAGCGAAGACTAGTCCAAAGACAACAACTGCGATGCCAATTCCAACCTACTGAGAGAATTTTGATAAGCATATCTGAAGATTGATAACTGAAGGAACCATGAGATGGGAAAGTCCATAAAACAAACACCGACCCTTGTACCAAAGCCAATTGTACTTTTATCTGAATCAATTGGAGCATCATAATCGATAGCTTGATAATCTTTCTTCTCTTCACCTTTCTTTTTCTCAAGTGCGGACCTAAACAGAACACAAGCGACCAAGTTGACAACACGAAAACTGCTAAAGGTAGGAGGATGCTTACAAGCAGTATACCAAATAATACTTTGCATAAATAATAAATTGAAGTGTAGCTAATATCACAAACTGATAAATATTATCGAAATTGCATTGAAGTACACATGCCTTCAAATAAGGAATGTCTCTGAATAAAATCATAGAAGCTGAAGAAAAGTTCCAAATAAAGGACCAAAGATACAAAGCAACAGTGTCATATGAACATCTAGGCAGAACTGGAACAGGTGCAGGCTAGGCCTACAAAAGTCAGACATCCAAGAGCGCAGCATGCCGTGGTGGAACTGGCTACATGTGAAATGCTCAGGTAAACACCTTAAATTATTATTTTTATACTTCGTAATAAAATAGGTAAGCCTTCAGAGTCCTATTAATATATTGTCAGTAACAGAAACATTTATGCCTGTATAGTCCAATTAGACAAACTATTTGTAATACAATACACAAGCATTATGAGTCTAAAACATAAATCATCAAAATTTAGTAAAATTTGTGCTTACAAGTTCCAAAAATAAAACTTCTTTTTAACTAGATCAAGCATGGTGATCAATGACATGCATCAGTACCTTCTAACTGCTTCCACTTTTTCCAGAAATTGCTTATCCATGACTTGTTTACCAGATCTGTTTTCGCTTCCAGTTCTTAATTCTGGCATCCCTAAAGACAATGAATGACTAAGTATTAAGACATGCAACTGGTAAAAGTAATATTGGGTAATGAACAAGTATTGAGACATGCAATTGGTAAAAGTAACATTAGATGAATGACCAAGTATTGAGACATGCAACTGGTAAAAGTAAATTTAGCAGAGTTCAGCATAAAGACAAGGGAAAAATAGGTAAGGTAACAAAATAATAGACATCTACCAAACATCAAAGCTGAAAGGAGGAACATGGTCTTAAATCTTAGTGGTAGACCATCAGTAAATTACTACATTTCTGTAGAAATACTATATGAAAAACTTATGCAATCATTTGCCAATCTATGAAATCGTAGAGGATTCAAGTACACTAAACCTAGGTCAATGAAATAGAACTACATCACAATACTACAACAATGATTGGCTAAATGGAAAAAAGGGGGGATAAACAACCCCCAATGATTGGCTAAATGGAAAAAAAGGGGGATAAACTAACCCCCACAAAGGCTTTTACAACTCTGCCGATTAGGTTAACTGAAAAGCAAAAGCCTCGTGATCAACAAAAGCAAAATATAGTAGGGGAGTCATTCTCATTCAAGTGAGACAGTAAACAATTGTGTCATCCCATCTAGACTTGGCCAATAAGATGGACACGCTAGAGCCTAAATGGACTTTAGTCAAAAGATGAAATATTTTTGCAATTTCAGGAAAGACCTTAGGAGTTACAATTAATGAATGCGAAAAAAAGACGCAGGAGTGCAAGAGAACATTTTGCAAGGGATAGGTGCCACAATACATGCAGTTGCCTCAAAATTGAAGTCAACTTACATTGGTCCGTGTTCTTTGGATTTTCAGATATTCCCTGACTGCATGAAACGAATTTTTTTAATAATTAATAATTAAAGAAACAAATAATGTTACTATATATAAAAACCAAACTTAGCACTACTTTAAAGTTTTATAAAAAAAAATACGAGCGAGTAACACTGCTCACATCTTTAGTTTGACGCTTTCAGCAAACTGATTTAATCAAAGAGTTTATCAAATCTTTAGTTGAACTGAACAATAGACTACCAAAAAAAAAAGTAAGACCATTAAACAAAAAAAAAAAACAAAGTCCAAGATTTAGATGCGTGATTCACTAATCCATCACATAACTGAAGCTGTTGCAAAATAAAAGAGACACATTTGGGAATGATAATAGTACACCAATCCTCAAACTATAAACTCCCTGATACATACATTGTTTCTATTGCAAAGAAAATAAATCCTATAATACAGCTCAATGTGAGTTACCTTGGTTCCACAGTGACATCTTTTTGCTTCCTCCTACCTTTAAACTGGGAGAAAAAGGAAGGCGTAAAAGACCATCAGAGACTCCTATTCCGTCAGAATCAGTGCAAGTTGCATTTCCTAATTACTGGACAATATGTACAACGTCATGGATGAAACTTAACAGAAATACAAATCTCTTGTAGTGTCAGAAGATGGTCTTCTTTTCTCACGCTAGCGCTTATCAAACATGTAGTACATAAGCAGATGAAATGAAGTAGGGAGGGAAATGGGTCGCTGAGACTACCTACTTTCCTCTTATTAGCCGAATCTGCGCCAAAGCCACGCCCATTGGAAGCGAAGCATCGAAAACTGAATGCCCTGTGGGTCACATGGAGAGCAGGGGCGAACCCAGCATTGGACATGGGAGTCCCCTCGGCCGGGCGACAGCGCGACAGCAGGAAAAGAGGAGGGAGGGACGGCTGCGACGGCGAGGTGGAAGGGAGGGACGGCGTGCGGTAGGGGAGGCGACGGGATTGCGAGAGTGAGAAGGAGGAACGTAAGGACGGCGGCGGCAGCGAGTTGAAGAGGAGGGACGGCGTGTGGTTGGGGGAGGCGGCGCAAGGATGAGGGAGGCCACGGGCACGGGAGGAGCGCCTGATCCGCGACCGCGACGGGCTACAAGGAGCAGGCACGCAGGCACACGGGGGGCACGTAATAAAAAGGAGTTTTTTCTTTAAAGATTGGTGAAAGATAAAAAACAACTTGGTTTTTATTTGTCACACAAAGTTTTTGAGTATCGGAAAAAAAATATATATTATTTTCCTCAACTACAAGTAAAGTCTTAAAGTATCTCTTGGTTCATTTTACCACCTAAACTATATCATATGGTTTATTATACCCCTAATACAATTTGTCTTTTTTTATTTCTCCATGCACATGTTGAATGTTAATTTCAAAATTGTATGATTGTAGTGGTGTTGACGCCTTTTGTGTTCAACACACGATAAGCGCTAGATCGCGCGGTAGCCAGAATCTCCTCGTCGAAGCTTCTGGACAGGGAGTCAGACCGCCCGTCATAGGGGTCAGACTGCCTGTAGCAGACGCGCCGCGAAAAGCCTACGAACGCCGCCTCGGGAGGGACCCCGTCGGAGGCGGCGAACCTAGGGTTGTTCTAAGGTCGGCAAGGCCACTTAGAACATCCTAAAACGCCATGGAGACGAAGAAGGAAGAAGAAGGGGGTTGGAAAAGCTAGGACAAAGAGATAAAAAGTAAAGGTAGATATGTTTGTATGATTGGGTAGCGGTCCTCAATCGGCCACTGCCCTTCATAATATAGGGTGGGGAGGTCTTGCCCCGTGGGGAGTCAATTTCATAATGAAATCCCATCAAAATACAACTCTAATTCGGATTAGAACAGGTACAGGCGGTTTAACCTGTACAGGCGGCCTAACCGGATGGTCGCGGGGTTGCACCTTCTCAGAGCCATAACTTCCTAATCCGGACTCCAAATCAGACGATCCACATATGTATTTTGATCTTCTCGACGAGCCCTACGCAATGGTGGAATCAAACTCATATTTTGAGCACTTTTATACAGGCGGTCTAGACCGGCTGTACAGGCGGTCAGATCACCTGGCGTATTGCCAGACCGGCTACAGGGTACAGCCGGTCAGACCGCTTGTTACAAGCGGTTAGACCGGCTGTTGAGCCAGATTGGCATTCTTGCCATTTTCTGCCATAAACAAGTGGACATCATAATGTATGTCAAAGAATATATTATAAATTTTTCTTGGTTAGTTTTTTTTTAATGTCGTAACCTAAAGATTAATTAATTCTTAAATATCTTACCTCATTAAAATAATGATAAAAAACTATTTAATATTTTTCTATCATGTATTATGATGTATACTGTCATGCCACAAAATTTGATTAATATGATACTTGTACCTAGTCTTTACCTACAGTATGTCTACTACCATAGCCGTTTCTCCAGCCTCTCCTCTCTCTCTGTTCTAGAAATTTGGTGTTTCTCTATCTCTCTAAGCACCGCACCACTCGGGTCTCCTGGACGGCTAGATTTGCTGGTTTGGTCAGCCATTGGCTTGTCACGCTTGTGCAACGGCCAGTTATGGCGAGCGCAGGCGTAGGGAGAAGTGTACTGCCTCACGGGCGGAGAAGATAAGGCCGCATGCACGGTGGAGAAGAAAGATTGTCGATCTTTTACCATGGTAGTGATTTGAGAGACACAGACGACTGGGACCGGCATGTCAGGTCTAATTTTTTTTGATAAGTATGTAGGTCTAAAAAGTGGCACGACAGCAGCTATAGTATTAAATGGGCTAGGCATGATGGGCGGCTCAAGGCACGGCCCTAGCCCAGCCCTAGACACGGTTGATCGGGCTACAAGCTGACCTGATCCACTAGGTTGTTACTGCTTGAGCCGCCACCTAGCTTTTGGTGGCCCGACAGAGGCCAAAAAAAAGTACTACCACCCCATACCATAACACTCCCTTTATCTCCTAAACGATGTGAATCTCGTCCCTTGTCTATGTGATGATGCGATTCTCGGCCGTCATCTCTTTAGACAGCGTAAATATCCTCCCTCGTTTCTTTTAGGAACGCGAATTTCGTCCCTCATCTCTTTTGATGGCCTAGCGAGCTGTCTGAGCACGGTGGGCTGATTGGGCCGTCGAGCCGGTCTGACACTTAAAAAAAAAAGGCCATAGTGCCGGGTCTAGGCTGGCAGTTCGGCCCATGAGCCGGCTGACCCAGCACTAAAAACTCACCGGGCCTGTTAGCGTCAGACCGGGCCAGATCAGGCTAGGGCCGGGCAACCCATTTGGAATACTATAGCAGCAGCAGCAATTCAACTTAACTGAATCCAAAACTGGGATGGGCCTCGTGGGCTTCAAGTAGCAAAAGCACACTGTGTAATACTATGAGATTTTTATTGTTTGCAGTAAAAAGAATACTTGTTAGACCCAGTATAAAGCACATTATTACTATTGTAATGCGGAATTAATGACAACTGAATCACAGATAGTCGAATACAAGTTGATAGATCGTTCAAGAGTGGACTCGGCTCCAGTTTGCACTCAACACCAAAAGCACGTAAAGCATATGCCACTTTGTTAAGTTCTCTAGGCACACATGATTTTGATGCCTCGGAAGTTAGAATGAGTCGAATGCTTTCCGGTTGCACATTGGACTGCCTAACAATAAAAGATAAGAGTAAAAAACTCTACATGCTTCACCACCTACGTGTCAATCTCAAAATGATCCAAACAATCTATTAAGTACTCAAAATATATACATACATAGTTCGTCCGTAGCAACGCACGGGTATTTTTGCTAGTAAAATAAAAAAGCAAATTGTATTAGGGGGATAAATAAGTCAAATGACATAGTTTAGAGGTAAGATAAACCAAAAAAATAGTGTAGAGGGTTATATAGACTTTGCATATAATTGAGGGGAGTAATTTGGACTTTTTCCTTTAATCTACCAACAATTGAGTAAGACATACTTCGATTATCTTTTAGCATTGTTACTTAGACATGAGACATTGCACTTACCTTTAATAATCCCAATAACCATTTCCGACATTGTTTCCAGGGATAGACCTATCAAGGGTGCTAAGAGGCGTCAACACTATTGTATTCCTCAACGGCCATTGCCGTTCCGCGCCATGTCAGCGCTAAAAGCACAGCAGGCATGGACAAAGAATTTTGCTCGCGAGCATGTTCGTGGGAGAGCAAAGTTTTACACCGTGGGTGGGCAAATGATTCACCCGCATCCTGCCTAACCTGTTGCCATCCCTACACATAGTTGCTTCATAACCTATAACTAAATCTTAAAGAAATATATTAAACTCAAATTTTAGAATTTTATTAATCAACACACATAAATATAAAGTCATCGGTCACACCATCTCAAATAATATATTATAGCATATTATCCCAATAAAAAATCTTATACTCCTCCGTTTCTAGAAGATATGTTATGTAATACTTTAAATCATATATTAAAGAAAAAATCACTTTGATAGATATTTTTATCCTAGTTATGTCAAAACTGACTTAGGTTATAAGTAGAAGATGGTCACAAACAATCCATTTGAAACTTAATATTACATCAGATAAATTATAAAGTAATGAGAGTCTCCTAGTTTCTTTTCCACTTGAGCAATAGTCTGGTTCTTTAGGTACTTGCTCTTTAACAAATTTTGCCATATGGCCTCTTCATTTATCGGAGTTCTTAAAAGCTGCTGGGATTTGCTCGCACGAGAGCGAGCCACGCCCCTCCGTGTGCCGCCACGTGTCCCTTGGCCATTTTGCAAAAGACCCTTCTCTTTTCTATGAATGAACCCACACTCCATACTGAAACCCTAGAGTCTTCTCCTTCTCCCAGTCTTCCTCACGTCGCGGCCTTGGTTCCTTTTGCGTCGCCACCCTCCCCCTTCCATGCCCGCCTGTGCCCCCTTGCTGCTTGCAGCAGTACCCCCTCGCTGCTTGCCGGCGCTATCTCCCTGCAGTGCCCCTCCTCCTCGCTGTTGACTGGCGTGCCTCCTACTGCCTTCTCGCCTTCCCTTGATCCGGATCTCTCTCCCTGTCACCTCCCTCAACAAGTGCAATGGGCGGACATGTGGGGCGGCGATGCTTCCGCCAGTCCACTGGGGGCCCGGCCCATGCTCCATTGCTGGCGACGGACGACGCCTGGCGTAGACGCGGCAGCAACGACGGGGCAAGGCCCCGCAACAGCGGTGGCGGGGCCCGGCGGCTCGGTGCCTTGCTGCTGGTGCGGTGGTGGAGCGAGGAGCCGCGCAACTGCGCGGTGCCTCGGCGGCTCGGGGACATGGCAGCCGCAGCGGCAAAGGGCGAAGGTGGGCGGGGGCATGGTGGCGGCCACAGCGACACGCGATGCTCTGCAAGCAGAGGAGACAGGGGTTTGAACCCCCTTCCCGCTGGCGAGCAAACCCTAGCGATGCTTTCACCAGTGGGCCTGCATGGACTATGCCCTCATTATGTTCGATGAAATGGGCACAAGGTATACTCGTCTTCCTTTTTTTTCTCTTTCAATTTTGCTTGCTGATTTTGTACCGTCCATTTTGGTCATAGTTCTCTCTCAAACCACATTGCAGGAAGGAAACTTTAGTTTTTTTCAACTAGCTGCTTGTTTGCAATGTTGATGTTGATGAGTTAATTGTTTACCCACTGGTGACTCGCCGCTCCATGTTTAGTCTCCCCTCAGGGTCTTCATATCAGATTGAAGGAGAGGTAAGTTTCGGTCCATGGATTTTTGTGGTCTCCAGGATGCCCTTGCATCTTCAAGTTCATATGGTGTTTTTTGGGTGTGCAGGGGCATGATTGATGAGGTGCTAAAGAATCGGTTCAAGGGAAGTAAACCAAAAAAATCTCGAAATGGTTTGGCAATAAATCATAAATATTTTGTTTAATAACCTCAGTGTTCTTTATTGAACCTGATGTTGGCTGGTGCTCCTCCAATAAATTCAAATAGTAACTGTGCATGGTTCTGATTATAGTTCATCTGGTCTGTATGCAATCGTGACACTTACATGTTGCCATAGTGATATAAGGTCTTTATGTTTGTGATTAAAATTTTATGTGTTGCTCTGCTCTAAGTTTATTTATTGAACTGGACAAGGTATTTGGATGGTCTTTAGATCTGTTCATATCCCCTAGGCTTCAGTGAGATAAGCAGTTTAGTAATGTACATAGAGACATAGTTTTTCAGTGAAGTATTTCTTGCATTTAAGCACAAGGCTCTGTACACCATTTGATGTATGCTGAAAGTTTTGCTAGCAGTGCAATTGTTCTATAGGTAATTCTGCAGTCATCTGGTTAGTAATATATGGATGGGTGCCAGCTAGCCATGAAATTCATGCGATATGTGTCTGAATCCTTCTCACATTGGCGAGGATTGGAAAGACTTGAAATTGTTTGAGAAACAAGATGATGCACTACTACAGAATAGACACCACAGCCGGTTCTAAAACCCTCATCACAGCCGATTCCGGGACCCGTCTGATTTCAAGAGGCTGTAAAAAGGTGCTCATTAGCACCCGGCTGTGTTGCTATTTTCGCTCATTAGCACCCGGCTGTGTTGCTATTTTCCCTGAACAAAAAAGAAAAGAAAAAACAAGCCGCTCCATCGTCTCCTGCGGCAGCATCGCTCCACCGTCGCCGGTGGCAGCACCGCTCCCCCACCGCCGTTGTGCCACTACTCGTCATTGTCACAGCGCCGCTCCGCTGCCTGTTGTCACGTGCCGCCGGTCCCCCATCGTTGTCGCATCGCCGCTCCCTGCTGGCCATCGCATGCTACCACTCCCCAGTCACCGTCGTCGCGCCGCTCCCCCGTTGCCGGTGCCTCTTAGCAGCTGGCAGTTGCCTTCCACCCAAATCGACAAATCAATGAACAACAAATGTGTACAACCTCGATTGATTGGAGCCACGAACGAACCTCAAATCCAATCGAATACCTCCATTGCCACCGGGAGAGGTCGCCGTTCCGCACCACCCATCGCCGCTGCAGTGGCTCGTCACCCTCACGCCGCTGCCCTCACCTCCCGGCGCTGCTGCGCTCCACCGTGGCCCTGCACCACTGCCTGCTGCCGCCGCCCGTGCCCTCACGTGCGCCGAGCTTGAGCTGTCCTGCAACCCTGGCCGGCCGAGAGACGAGCCTGCAGGACGACTGGACGAGCTGCCTGCAACCTCGTCGGCCAAGCTCACGGATGTAGCTACACGGAGAGAGCTAGGACCTAGGAGTCTGGAGGGAGAGAGAGAGGATAGGATAAGGGGTGAGGACGACTGGACGAGCTGAGCTCTTGACGATAGGGGAGAGTTAACTGGATTGAAACGTTTTTTTCGGTCCAGAACTAGTATCGCAGCCGGGCGAGTTTTGAAACCGGCTGTGAAAACCCGACACACTCATCTCAGCCGGTTGGTAATACCACTAACTCAACTGCTAAATGGACCACTAACTATGGAACCGGCTGTGATGCTCTTTTACAGCCGGTTGGCTTAAAACCGGCTGCAAAGAGGTGTTTGATTTGTCCGAATCTGTAGTAGTGATGGCTTACAGCTGTGACAGATTGCTCACCTTTCAAATGTTTCTCCTACAATGTGCGTTTGAAAATCTTAACTGTATTAGAACATCTCAAATTGTATCACAATTTTGGCTTATCTATGTATAAGACTCAAAATGAAGAGTGTTAACTGCCTTAGAACATCTCACATTTTAGTGTCACAACTTTGATTTGTCTATATATATAAGCTTAAGCAACTGATAAGTGTTGAACCAAATATATTTTAGTGTCACAACTCAAGATGAAGATTGTTAACTGTATTAGAACATCTCACATTTCAGTGTCACAACTTTGGTTTGTATATATATAAGCATAAACAACTGATGCTTTATCTATTTTTTATATAAGCTTAAACAACTGAAAAGTTAATTATTTCACATTCCAGAATTGCCATTGCAAACGTTCTTATTTTACAATTGTTGCATAATCTACTCTATACTTCTCAGTACTAAGTTATTTGATTTATCACTTTTAAACAGCTATGGAACAAAAGGTTGGTTAGCAATTGATATCCTCACAGATACCCTATCCATTTTGTCAGTTATGTGGTGGAGGATGGTCAAGAAGCTGCGTTTTCTAGCGCATGAAGTAGGCCGAGAGGTACACAAATGCATCTCTTCTATTCTCTGTTCTTCTGCAAGCAAAAAAGCAATGTGTGATTGTTGCCTTTCCAATGGTGGAAGAGGAGCAAGATCAGCTAGAAAATTAAATGAGGCGCTGCAAAACTTGATATCAAACTCCAACGCGGTTAGTACAACGCGAGAATAGCTCTCCCTCCCCATGGATCGAAGTTTGTTGTGCTTGTGCTTGGTATGAACTGAAATACTGAATGACTTTTTTGTGTTATTTTGGATTGCAGATTGGCAAAACATCCATTTCTGCTATGCCATTGAGCATCTGAAGCAACTGCAGCTCCTTGCAGGTGAGCAAATTAGTACCTTTCTGTATGAAGTGAATGAATCTCTCAACTTCAATTCAAACTAGGAAGATAGACCTGCAATGTGCACAGCATTACGTGGCAATTAGCTTGGAGATTTTAGGAACATATACGTGTATTTGGGAACTTCAATTGCTATGGATTATGATTATCTGAAATTGCAGAGCCCACAAGGTTATTTTATATGCTTTCATGGTAAGCTTTACATGTTATCCTTGCGTAGCACCCACCAACAAAAAATGAATGTTGCATATGATAATTAACCTTTCCAGGTACCTTCTTATCAGAAATAAATGGTTTAGTTGTGATAATGTTAGTATATTGATCAGTGCACGCGAAAGGAATTAATACTCTCAGTAATGGTTAGATAATTTGGCCAATCTGCATACTGTATAAATGGTTCAACAATTCTACTATTTGGTATTTACTGTTCCCTTTGTCTTTCTTGTTTCATAGATTTAATCCTTAAATCTTACTTAAAAAACAGAACTTAGAAGAAGTACCCAACAACCTAACAAGTAGACTCGCCTTTCACTTTTCAGAGAACATTTAGGAAAGGACACACAGAGGCATTCCGCTAGTTGCTGTTAAGACGCTTGATGGCTGCTTGCTGTTAAGAAGCTTTGCTTTATATACTCTGACCATAGCCAGACATGCTGCAATATTTTGAGCAAATAAGAGAAGCGTTTCTACTTTGAAAGTGTTAAGGGCATTAGACATCTGATATTTTAGTGTTGCAACTTTGACTTATTAATGTGCAAATTTAAACTGAAAATTGTTTAACTTAAACTAAATATGAGAAATGTTTTGCATTTATTTTTTATTAGTTGTTCTTTGTTGAGATATTGGTAGGGCGCGCAATATTTATTAGTTGTTCTTTGTTGAGATATTGGTAGGGCGCGCATTGCGCGCCCAACCGTTCTAGTGAGCTTAAAAAGCCATTTACTTAGCAAAGGTTTTTTTGTACTTCTAAGTTTTTAATACCTAAGCCCCAAATCTCTTTTGGTTGGCATAATATGTTCCATTTGGCTAATCTATACCTCTTCTTGTGTTCATCATATTGCCAAAAGAACCGAGAACGATAGTAATCCAATCTTTCTAGTACTCCTTTGGGAACCTCAAAGAAAGATAACATGAAAATAGAAACTCTAGTTACAACCTAATTTATCAGAACCATTCGCCTCCTAGAGACATATGCTTCCCTTTCCAACTACTTAATTTTTTTTTTGTCAAACTTGTCTTCTATGATCCGCCAGTCTGCATTATTAAGCTTTCTAAAGTGCATTAGAATACCAAGGTATCTAAATGGATATTTTCCTCATTTGAAGCCAAATAATTGTGAATATTGTTGTTCTATTTCTTTAGCTTTTCCAAAACAAAATACTTCACTTTTTGTGAAAATTGATCTTAAGACCGGATAGTTTCTCAAAAGCACACAATAGCAATTTCATATTAGTGGCTTTTTCAATATCATATTACAACATAAACAAGCCACCATCTATAAGATGGTGAATGATCCCTGTTACCTGACCATCATCCTTAGCTCTATTTATTAGGATAGCTAGCATGTAAACAACAATATTAAACAAGATGGGTGATAGTGATCGCCTTGCCTTAGTCCTTTCAAGGTTTGAAAATTTTGTCCTACATGATCATTGATTTTGATACCCACATGACCCCCTTGTATGAAAGCCTCAATCCATTTGCACCACTTTTGTTAGAAGTCTTTCATTCTCGGTGTTTAGGTCCACTTCACTTTGTCCTATTTGCACCACTTCTGTTAGAAGCCTTTCATTCTCGGTGTTTGTTGTACAAAGGTCCACTTCAATTTGCCGTATGATTTCTCAAAATCATTTTTAAATATGAATCCCTTTTATTTTTTCCTGTGCAGTTCATGGATGGATTCATGTAAAACAACAATACCTTCCATGATATTCCCACCAGGGAGAAAAGTAGTCTGTGTAGGACTAATAACTTTTTGTGCCACCATTGAGATCCTATTAGTTGCCACATTCGTAAAGATTTTGAAGCTAACATTAAGCAAACAAATTCTTCTGCATTGCTGTATTTTGATGGCTTCTTTGCATTTCGGTAACAAAATAATTGTTCCAAAGTTAAGGCTGTAGAGAGGTAATTCTCCTTTGTGGAACTCTGAAAACAGAGACATTAAGTCGCCCTTAATTGTGTCCTAGAACGCCTGATATAATTCCGCAGGGAAACCATCAGGCCTAGAGGCTTTATTATTTTCCATTTGAAATATCGCCTCTCTCACATGTCTCGATGAAGGTCCGAGGCTGCCGCTTCAGGAAGCGCGGCCGAGCTCCCCTTGCGTGTTGCTGCCCCCAGCTCGATGTCAGGAATAGAGAGCACCACCATAGGCTTTTTCCTAGTGCCTATATCCAATGCGTCATGCGCCTGATGAGCAACAACTCTAGGTTTTGGTACAGACCCATTTGTAATGTTTTGTTGTGCACCATCCTTGTTCCCATCATCATTAGCTGGCGGATCATAGGAGGCGGCGGAATGAAAATGTGAAGCTCTAAGGTTTCGGATCCTAGTCCAGTACATGAAAACAAAGCAACAAGTCTAGCTATAGGCCGATACAGCACTGTTGGGCTAAGCCACGTTTTTTTCTAAGCCATTAGCTGGGCTTGGGCCCATTAACCTCTCAATTTTCGAATCTGATTTATGCTCAAATTTTGAATCCTTTGGTTTTCACCGACGCGTCGGAGATATTTGCCCAAAACGGAACTCGATGGAAGCACCACCCCTTTGATGAGCACCTTGGTTCGGTTCATTGTTCTCCATGGCAGAATGTGTGGCAACTGCATATGAGATCGCACGTCTGGCGACTTGTAAGCTCGACAAACAAAACCGAAAGAAACCTAAGGGAAAGAGGCAGCTGGAAGGAGAAGGAGAAAGGGAGAAGGGAGGATGGTTCAGACACCGGTGCTGGGAGAGCGATGGTGCCCATCGCGTGCAGCGCAAGGCGGCAGTGCAGGACGGCGACCGGAGCCAAGTTTGTTTCACTGGAGCGTCCGCAAACAGATACTGGAGAGGAGGAAATCCAGATGCTTGTGCGCCCGCTTCATCTCCCGAGTCCCATCACGACGGTTTGGCGTCACGGGAGGGCCGCCGCCCGCCGCCGTATCTCCATGGGATCTTCGCCTCCAATTCCTTTTCTGTCTTGCCTGTACAACCGATTCACCTGGTTGCTATCTAGTTGGTTCCTCAATCCTGAAACCCTAAGCGAGACGACCTTCTCCGGTGGTGGCCTGCTAGCTCGTCTCCTCATACGGCCATGAGCGCCGGTGGAGGACCAAGAATCAACCCATTTCTACTTTCTGCAAGGGTACACGCCCTCGTGGGCGACGTGTGGAGCTGGGCAACAGGCACCGTCACGGGCGACGCGTGGAGATGGGCGATTTCGATCTGATTTGGGGAAACTATTTTTGAATACGAATTGTTGGTCAATTCTTAATTGAAGAGTTAACTTTAACTTGTGAGACTATACATCGGATTTAGCCTCAATTGAGAATTATCAGGCTCGTGTGCGTCGTACGTGTGTATTTATTTTGCGGGCACCTGCAGACTCCTGCAAACCTGCTAGTCCGCATGGCCCTGCGGGAGAAAGCAGGAAGAAGAGTTGATAGTAGTAGCCACCTGCGGGCTTAAACATTTTTTATAGCTATAAATTAATTATAAAAAAGCGTAGATCTAAATCTATGGCAAACAAAATGTTATAAAGCATACCATAGTATATTTCACTATGTAGATCTACTTATGTGGAGTCAAACAAGCTAGTTTCATAGGCTGGGGTTACTTTATGGATGCAGGTATTTTATTCGTAGTACGAACGCATGCTAGGCAGGGTATTGACGATGGTACGAAACTCATTGGCACCGGCATCGCTACGGCGGACATGTTCCTGACACTTGATCACGTGTTCATGGCTTAGAACTTCATGCCTTAGACCTGTTCACCTTTTTTTAAAAGAAAGTTATCCTCTCCAAGCAACAACTTAGAGGGCCCTATCCTTGCAGCAAGGCAACAAGCCACGTACAATACCAATGGTTTTGTCTCCATCTCCCTCCTTCCATCCACCACCACGATCCTCTGTCATGGCCCCTGCGCTGTTCGCCGCCGTGCCATCCTGCAGCCACGCCCTCCACTGGAACTCTACCACGACTTTTGTGGCTCCTCTGCCATGGAGAGCACAAAGGGTGGTGCGGGGAGCCTAGCAGCCTTGGCGCAGGCGAGCTCGAGCTTCTCCCCAGCGACCATGGCGGACTCGATTCCCTTACAGGCCTAGTGAACACCGAGAAGAAAAAGTTAATAGCCGAAGTAAATGGAAGTGAATGGAATGCTATATTTCCATAACGTGTAAACTTTCGATGCTAAATATCTAACTAGAGATCTTGATGGTATATTTCTAAGTTGTGGATCTTTGGATGCTACAAAACCAATTTTCCCTTGACAGTATGGTCCAAAGGGTAATTCTGAACTTCTCACTTCTGTTCAACTATGGTCAGAGGAGATTACATCTGAGTATCAGACAAGGATTCTGCAGCACCAACTGAAAGATTTGATATCTATCCTGTCTATTGATTACTTCTAATGCAATCGAAACAGTTAGCATTCATTGCGTAGAGTAGGTAACCTCCACCAGCCTCAACTTTCTACGGTATCATTTTCTCGACGGTAAACAGAAGAATGCTTGCTAGTACTATCTAGCTGCGGTCACTGTACGTGCTTCTAGATTGATAATGGCGCCCATGACTAGTATGCCGTTCGTGTATAGTGCATACTTTGTAGAAAACTGCTCCTCTGTTTCAAATATAGTTAGTTTGACTTTTTTATCCAAGTTGGTCACTTGTCTTGTTAAAAAATATGTGAACTATCATTTTTTTGTTGTATCTTATTTTATATTAATAAAAGTTCTCCAAGAATGACTTAAATTTAACTATGCTTGCACAAATTTTTTGAACAAGGCACAGTCACACTGAAGTAAAAAAAAGTCAAATGAATTATAATTTGAAACGGAGGGAGTAAATTTCTTGTTATAAACTTCTGAAGGCAGTTCAATTGCATGTTCAGTATTCGAGCCTACTTCCTTGCATCTCCTTCATCAGGTCACAATATACATATTTGAGATGAATAATCCATGGTTTTGCCTTATGAACCATTGAATTTAAATATACTAATGTTCTTCCTTGTCTCCAACATATATGGTTCCATAATATGCTAAACTAAGCATCAATTTGTCTACTATGGCTTCACTGGTTTTAACCTCACCCTCAAAGACATGGTTTCCGTCACATCAAATCGCCTACTCAAACTGACCAAAAGATTTTTTTTTCTGTAGTTATATAAATATCCATCTAAAATAACTTAAAACATAATAAAAAATGGCATATATAATAATGTGGAGCAAAAGATTTTTTTAATATAACAACGTTTAACTGACCATCCAAAATCTGAAAAATACTATGTTTATTAAAACATCCATTTGAATACAGTATTTGCAAATAATTTAATCAATTGTGTACATGCTGGTCTCATTATCCAACTTTTGCTTTAGGCCATTTTCATGGCTCAGCAGGTTCCAAGATATGCTAATTGTCAACTAAACATCCCATTCTCAGAATTTAATTTACTTGCAACACTTTCAGACATTGATGGTGTGTGGAAAAAACTAGCAGGGTGACAAGTTGGTCTCCAATTAAATTTAAATCACTAGAAAGTCTGCTACAAGTGCACTGTCAATATCCTATAAAATGGCTCTCCCTCTTCCTAGTCCCTTCCCTTCTCTGAGTGTTTACAGATATTCCACAAACCTGACATGAAGTTCTTCCTCCCCTGGCTCCTGCTTCCCCTTGGACTTCACCTTGCATCCATCAGCACTGGTGATAGCCATGGTGATATCCAGTTCCTCTACCTTGGCTTCGTAGGTACTAACCTCTCGGTGGATGGAACTGCCGCAATAACAACAAATGGACTCCTTGAGCTTACCAATGGCACACTTGGTAGTAAAGGCCATGCATTCTACCCAAGTCCATTGCACTTCCTCAAACCCAATGGTATGGTGCAGTCCTTCTCAGTTGCCTTTGTATTTGGCATTCGCTCTAGCTACCTTAGCATGACCCGGCAAGGTCTGGCTTTTGTTGTTGCACCAAACATGAACTTCTCAGATGCACTAGCAAACCAATACCTTGGTCTCACAAATATTGCAAAGAACAACAACCCAACAAACCATTTCTTTGCAATCGAGCTCGATACAGTCCAAAACGTCGAGTTCAAGGACATCGATAGCAACCATGTAGGAATTGACATCAATGGCCTCACATCCATAGAGGCACACACTGTAGGATATTATGATGACATCAGTGGCACCTTTCATAATCTAAGCCTTAATAGTGGCAATGCTATGCAAGTATGGGTGGACTACAGTGGAGAAGCTAGGCAGATCAATGTGACCATGGCTTCTCTGGAAATGGAGAAACCTGCAAGGTCGTTGATCTCATACACCTATGACCTGTCAACAGTAATCACAGAGTCAGCATACATTGGTTTCTCATCATCAACTGATGAAATTGACTCACGGCACTACATTCTTGGCTGGAGCTTTAGCATGAACAGACCGGCCCCAAAGATCGATGTTGCCAAATTACCCAAGCTACCTCCAAATGGCAAAAAGCCTCATTCAAAGCTATTGGAAATCATTCTACCAATAGCAATCGCATTATTCGTAACTCTTGTGGGGGCTGGCATCATTCTACTTCTAAGGAGGAGGATGCGTTATGTTGAACTAAAAGAAGATTGGGAGGTTGAGTTTGGACCACACAGGTTCTCATACAAGGATTTGTACCATGCTACAGAAGGATTTAAGAACAAGAACCTACTTGGTGCAGGAGGATTTGGGAAGGTATACAAAGGAGTGCTCAAGTCATCAAAATTGGAAATTGCTGTTAAGAAGGTTTCTCATGAATCGAGGCAGGGCATGAAGGAGTTTATTAGTGAGGTTGTAAGCATTGGACGCATTCGGCACCGCAACCTTGTTCAGTTACTTGGATATTGCAGAAGAAAAGGTGAACTTCTTTTGGTATATGACTACATGTCAAATGGAAGCCTTGATAAGTATTTATACTGTGTTGAGGGTAAGGTCACATTGAACTGGAACGAAAGGTTTAGGATAATCAAAGGCATTGCATCAGGATTACTGTACCTACATGAGAAATGGGAAAAAGTTGTTATTCACCGTGACATTAAGGCAAGCAATGTGCTCCTTGATAGTGAAATGAATGGACGCCTAGGCGACTTTGGCCTTGCAAGATTATATGATCATGGCACTGACCTACAGACCACTCACGCAGTTGGTACCATGGGATACATGGCCCCAGAATTGATATGCACAGGCAAGGCATCACCTCTCACAGACGTGTTCGCCTTCGGTATCTTCCTTCTTGAGGTCACTTGCGGGAAGAGGCCAGTAGACCACAACATGGATGATGATCGAACAGTGTTAGTTGACTGGGTTCTTAAGCACTTGCGTGAAGGATCATTAACTGAGGCAGTAGACACCAGGCTACATGGTGATTATAATGTTGATGAGGCATGCTTCGCACTAAAGCTTGGGCTGTTATGCTCACATCCATTTACTAACGAGAGACCTAACATGCAGCAGGTCATGCAGTACCTTGACAGTGAGTTGCCACTGCCGGAGTTGACACATGCAGACTTGAGCTTCGATATGCTGTCCCTAATGCAAGATGAAGGCTTCGATCCATTTACACTATCATCAAGCATTGGCACGATATCTAGCATCTCAGGAGGAAGATAATTTTCGTGTTTGTTTTTTGATGTTATATATCATGACCACCTGTCCTTGTCTTGATATTTATTAGTACCTTCATGTAATATTTGGTAAAGACTTAGATTATCCAGGGTTGTATATCTAGTGGCCAATGCTAGCTGACTATTGACTACTAATAGGTTCTAGGTCATGGTATAACACACTTATTAGGGTTGCAACATATAAGATGCTTGCATAAATGACTCTAGCACAACTAGAAGACTGGTGGAAGTATGCCCATATTGGATACACTAAACGACTTTGATAGATTTCATCAATTAGGGTATTAAGTGCAATATTGGTGACAAGTGCTAGGGATCCATTAATTTGTTATTGTCTTCAATAATAGGTAATAAATAGTAAAAATGATTATATACTCGGGTTGAGAGCGTACCGATGATGGCATTGAAGTCATTGTCGTGTTCATGACACTTGATGTGGTCATACCTATTGGCATTTTTGCCTTTATTTGATTATGTCCTTTACATCAAGCAACATTAAAGGTTAATCCTGATCGACCAACCCTGACCAGAGAAGATCACATCAAGGTATCCCAGTCAGGGACATAGTCGTGGAAAATAATGTGGTCACAATACGAGCACTGGATCATTCAAGGTTTCATGAATTTGAGGTAATCCTCACCCGCCACAACTCAAAAGCTATCTCAATATATGACCAGTCAGCACGGAGAATTTTTTGGAGCTCAGGTCCCTGTTGTTGAAAGTTGGTGGTAGACAGCAAGCCACTTGCTCGACAAAAAGGATCCTAATGGTCATTCTGGATTTCTATTCTATTATGACCAGAGGAGATCACAACTGAGTCTCACAGAAGGATTCTGAAGCACCAAGTGAAAGATTTGATATCTATCCCTGTCTATGAATTTCTTAATAAAGAAATCTGATGCAATAAAAAAACACGTGACATTTAGCGTGAGCATTCGAGTGCACAA
The DNA here is from genome assembly GCA_015342445.1 of Digitaria exilis. Lineage (NCBI taxonomy): Eukaryota > Viridiplantae > Streptophyta > Magnoliopsida > Poales > Poaceae > Digitaria > Digitaria exilis. The sequence continues at coordinate 4,680,232 of JACEFO010001972.1, read as the reverse complement.
GGAAGTTCTAGGTAACTTCCACCAGCCACAACTTTCAATGACATCGCTGTATATGGTCAAAAGATGGTATTCATCAATCTTGACATCTTGACATAGATAGGATTTTCATGGTGGTGGAATCATAAAATTAGAGCCTTCCCCTTTCAGTCAAGGCCATCACTGACGCCCATGAAAATGAAATGGTAGGACTTTGACTCCACACCGTGTAGACTTGGTAACAAATTGTTAAATGTCCGGATCCACTGTGAAAATATAAACTGCTGAAGGCAGTTCAAGTTCAGTGTTCTTGCCTAGTTCCTTGCATCTTCTTCATCGAGTCACTAGCTAGCTAATGCTCTCATATTTGAGATGAATCACTTGTTTTGCCTTATGAATCTGCACATCCTCATGTTCTTACTTGTCTGCAACACTATTCCATCATTTTCTACCGCCGAGCACCAATTTGTCTACTCCAGCTTCACTGGTGTTAACCTCACCCTTGACGGCATGGCCTCTATCACACCAAATGGCCTACTTCAACTGACCAATGGCACCCTCCGGCTCAAAGGCCATGCTTTCCACCCAACTCCATTCCACTTCCATAAGAAGCCCAGTGGGACAGTGCAGTCATTTGCTGTCACATACGTCTTTGCCATTTACTGCATCGAATCTAACATCTGTGGCCATGGCATCGCGTTTCTTATTGCTGCAGGAACAAATTTCTCAGATGCACTGCAGTCTCAGTACATGGGTCTCGCTAACGGAAACAACAATGGCAACGCGACCAACCACTTCGTTGCTGTTGAGCTCGACACTAACAAAAATGATGAGTTCAAGGACATAAACAACAATCATGTTGGGGTCAACATCAACGGGCTAGATTCTGTGAACTCCAGCAACGCCGGCTACTACGACGACAGTAATGGTAACTTCCACAACTTGACTCTAGCAAGCTACAACATGATGCAAGTTTGGGTGGAATACGATGGGGATAGCACCCAGATCAATGTGACCTTAGCTCCCCTGAACATGGCCAAACCTTCCAAACCGCTCCTCTCTACTACCTATAACATATCAACTGTGCTCACAAATAAGGCATATATCGGTTTCTCATCGTCGACAGGTTCATTCATCGCACGACACTATGTGCTTGGTTGGAGTTTTGGCATCAACAAGCCTGCTCTGCCTATCGATATAACCAAGCTGCCAAAGCTACCCCATGAAGGCCCCAGAAAGAAATCCAAGGTTTTGTATATCATACTGCCAATGGCCACTGCATCATTGGTCATTTGTTTAGGCACCAGCATCATTCTTCTCATTCGACGGCGACTACGGTATGCTGAACTACGAGAAGATTGGGAAATCGAGTTTGGACCACATAGATTCTCATATAAGGATTTGTTTCATGCCACTGAAGGATTTAAGGACAACAATCTACTAGGCATTGGGGGTTTTGGAAGGGTTTATAAGGGAGTTCTTCCTTTATCGAAACTTCAGGTTGCAGTGAAAAAAATTTCCCATGACTCTAACCAGGGCATAAAGGAATTTGTTGCCGAGGTTGTAAGCATTGGTCGCCTCCAACACCGTAATATTGTCCAGTTGAAAGGTTATTGTCGTAGAAAAGGAGAACTTATTCTGGTGTATGAATACATGTCAAGTGGAAGTCTGGACAAGTATTTGTATGATCAAGACAAGCCAACTTTGAGTTGGCAGCAAAGACTCCAAATAATCAGAGACATTGCTTCTGGCTTGCTTTACCTCCATGAGGAATGGGAGAAAGTAGTGCTCCATCGGGACATCAAGCCAAGCAATGTACTCCTTGATGATGAAATGAATGGACGTTTAGGAGATTTTGGTCTAGCAAGATTATATGACCATGGTGCAGATCCTCAAACCACACATGTTGTAGGTACCATAGGATACCTAGCTCCAGAATTGGCACGCACTAGCAAGGCAACACCACTTACTGATGTATTTTCATTTGGTATATTTGTTCTTGAGGTCATTTGTGGCCGAAAACCGATTGAGCAAACTGCACAAGATTGCCATCTGATGTTGGTCGATTGGGTCCTAGATTTTTGGCATAAAGGAATACCTACCGGCGCCGTGGATGCCCGGCTTCAAGGTGCCTACGATGTTGGTGAGGCATGCCTGCTACTAAAGCTAGGATTGCTGTGTTCTCACCCTTTTATCAGTGTAAGGCCAAAAATGAGGCAAGTCATGCAGTATCTCAATGGTAATACACCACTATCAGATCAGCTAATGCCGGCAGATGTAAGCTTCAACATGCTTTCCTTGATGCAGAAAGGTTTCAATCCAGGGACCATGGCAAACTCATTATCAGGGATGACTAGCTCCGCAGTATCTGACATCTCAGGAGGCAGATGAAATTCCAAGTATTTTGAAAACCGCACTTCTTTATTATATACAGAAATGTATAATGTATTGATGACATGATGAATGCAATGTTACTGTAAGCAGAGTTTATGATATACATGTGTCACCAGACATATGGTTGACTGATTTAAAGATTACATTATTTTTAGTTTGTAATGGTGTTTATGAGGAATCCGGCCCTGGGTGAGTGGTCGATCAGAGCCTTTAAAGCAAACTACATATTTGAAATTGGATTAGATGTAACTAGTAAGCAATTACATTATGATGTATAAAACTTAAGAGTAAATTCTATTTTACCCCTGAACTTGTCACCAAGTCTGAAAAATACCCCGGAACTAAAAAACCAGAAATATTACACACTTTAACTCCCAAAACCAGACAACATAACCCCCTGGACCATTTCAAGGTGGTTTCTCAAGTGGTTTAAATGACGTGACACATGTGTGGCTCGCGGGTCCAACATGTCAGTGTACCCTCCCAATGTCACCCATCTCTCCGACGCACATGCCCCACACCTTATCTCCTTCCTCCCTTCTTCTTCCTAGTTCCCATTGTCACCACCGCTCCACCCCTCCTCCACCATGGCGGTCGCCACCGAATGCCTCTTCCACCCTACAGAACCACTACTCGCCAGGCAACACCTCTGCCAGCTTCTACTCTGCCGCCTACTACTCCGCCTCCTCCGTGCCCTCCCTCTGCAGGAGGACCTGGGCATCATGGACGACCAGCTGGAGCCAAAAATTGGAGGTTGGTGAGGATAGTGGAATCAGGACCGATATAGATTGGAGTAGTTGAGGAGATGAGGTAACAGAGTGAGGAGTAAGCTGCGGCCTCATGGCAGAGCAGGAATGGGCGTCGGACCGAGGTATGATGGAGGTGGAGCCTAGAAGGGATGGCTATCGTGGGAAGAAGAGAGGAAGAAGATGGACTGGGGAAGGATGAGAAAGGGGATGAGGCTGTCTCCGGTTGCCTGACGCCTCTCCTGTGCACCCTCGCCTCCGTTGCCGGCTGGGTTGGGTGCCAATCAAAGTGCGGCATGGCGTGATCCTTCCTACATGCAGCAGCTGCTGCTGGCCCTCACACGCACCACCGCGCCCGACAGTCACCCATGCTACTGCCGCAGCTAGCCACACTGGGCCACCTCCCGCGCCACAACGCCTGGTGCTGAAACTTGGGCTATTATGCTCGCATCCATTTACTAATGTCTACCATGCAGCAGGTCATGCAGTACCTAGCTTGACTACGATTTGCCATTACCAGCGTTGACACATGCAGATATGAGCTTCAGCATGCTCTCCCTAATGCAAGATGAAGGGTTAGACGCATATATATTGTCATCAAGCATCGGCACATTTTCTAGCATCTCAGGTGGAAGATAATGGGTTCATGACATTGCCATTACTACATGCTTTCCCCTTGATATTTTGTACATTCATATATGTAACATTCAATCAAGATTCAAGACATATTATCGAGGTCTTTCGACCATTATTACCTGAAATCCAGTAACCGGTACTAATTATGTGCATTTTTCTTATAGAATTCTTGTTGGAGTTTTTTCTTTCTTTCACACAGTTCATGAGACCCTACAATTGACGGCTTCCCCATAAGGAGACCGTTAGGTAGTATACATAATTACACATGCATCAAAACCTCTCATAGCCAGGAGCCCGGGAGTGGCGACGTTCTCCATCGTGCAGGCCGTGCTGGGCGTGCCTGACCTCGTCCGGCCTCCGCTCCCTGAACTCCAGGGCTTCCTCCGCCCCACGTGGCCGGCTCGGCCCATCGAAATACTGGGCTACCACCTTGCCGTGCCGGTACTTGTGTTCGGCTGCACCCCTGTGCTGCACGCTGAGAGCTGTCTCGTGCCCATGCCGCCAGTGGCGGCCTTCGTCCTCCGCTGCCGCCTCCGGCTGCTGCTCGCCGTGCCTGTGCAGGACGTGGTGGTGGCCATGCTCGCTCTTGCGCGCATGGTGGTGGTGCCTGTGGTGGTGGTGCGAGTGACGGTGATGGTGATGATGGTGGTGGTGGCCTTTCTTGTGCCTCCGGTGATGGTGATCACGGTCGTCGTGCGTGTCCAGACCCCACAGGTCCTCCCACCAGTCGCACAGTGGGTCGAAGAAGCCTTTCTGATGCAGAAGCCATAGTGTCACGGCTCCTGCAAACCACATAGAGAGAATTTGAGCATTGGCAAAACATCGTGCAGTTGTTGAAAGAGTTATTAGATATTGAAATGGTGAAAGGAGTTTGTACCTACCTGTGGGTACCATAGTGAGCAGCAGGCAAATAATGATAACCCAGCCGATGCATATGTACTGGAAATGGCAGGCGAAGTCGAGAAGGCTCGAACATTTGGTCCAGCTGCTCACAGATGATATGGTAGGAGTCAGATATTGCAACAAAATTAAATGTTTGCTGTTCGCAGGAACTGATCAAAGGCGACAAGAAACCTGCTGCCAAAGAGAATGACCAAACTGGAAGGAATTTAAGTACCTGCACGATCTGCCGGTCAAGAAATTGATCACAAAATCCCAGAAGTTGACACAAAAAGCTTTGATGGCCTCCCAGATGCCAGTCTCCTTTAGGTCATTCGTTGAACCAATCTGCAAGGTTTCGAAGGCAAGAAGTGAGCATGGAATTTTGCGACAAACACCCATATCCTTGTCAGGGTAGGAAAGGCACCAGAATTTTGCAGAGAAAAAGTTAACGGATTCAATTGTTCAGGGCATGACGAAAAGATTTCTCAATAAAGTATAAAATATTGTAGATGAGGTTACTTAATCATAGGCAAAGGAGCTTATAGACTGATTATTTGCAGATTTGAGATAGTCATGTTTTCCTGACCTCATTATTCTAATAGGAAACTAAGCTAATTAATTCCAAAAGAATCACTTAAGAAACAGACTTTTCAGAACCTGTGATCCATTATTGAAAACTGTAGCTGTAGTAGAGAACTGACATTGTCCTCTGTCGACTTCAGTAAAATCTGACGCCTTTAGAATAGCTGAAATGAAACATAAATGAATGTAGCTTAAGTCCTAATATGTAACGTTTACAGTGCAACTGATGATCGCTCTAGCACAATTTCTAGCCCACCTGTACATTGATATGTTTCTGCTCTATCTGTTGACGAGCGCAGATCGAATGAGCGAATAGTCACTTCTCCTGGTTTCATGACATAGTACTGCTCCTGAAAATGATGTCAGTGAAATTTCAGTTTCAGGAGAATGCATTCAATAAGAAGACAAATATGGAGCAGAAAAGTATGCATCGATAATTAACAGTAAAATAGACATAAAACTTACACAAAGTAGGAACAGAATGTTCGAATTGTCCTCTAAAAAACAAACTAATATTATTTACAAGCATTGTTGATCTCAAATAATATTCTATATTTACTTGATTGACTAATAACTAGTTCGGGTAGGCTTTGAACAGGATGAATGTAGGTAGAGGGATGGGCCTTGAGGTGTGGAGATGCCCGGGTGCCAGAGCGATAATATGGCTAACGAAGCTTTTTAACCTCATTTTTCGATCAAGATGTCCGAAAAATGGAGAAGTATATTAGTACATATCTTCAAGAACAATGAGATCTTCAAAGATGTACTAACTATCACGAGATTAAGCTGATGAGCCATATGAAGCATTGTGAGAGGGTATCGAGCACCGCCTATAAAGAGTGACAAGTGTGACCCAAAAATAGTATGGGTTCATGCATCGAAGGTCGACCATGGAGGCGATTTTCTTAATATGATGGTTGATGCAGGGATATAGGGAGGAGAAGAAGGAATTACACATGGTCTTTATTGACCTCGAGAAGACGTAAGACAAAATACCAAGAAATGTCATGTAGTGGGCCTTGGAGAAGCACAAAGTACCAACTAAGTACATTAACCTCATCAGGGATATGTACAAGGATGGGATGACGTGTGTCCAAACATGTGATGGGCGACACAAGTGACTTTCCTATTAAAATAGGCCTACTGAAATCAGCATTGAGCCCTTATTTATTTGCTTTGGTGACGGATGAGGTCATAAGGGACGTACAAGGTGATATCCCTTGGTGTATGTTCTTTGTTGTTGATGTGGTGCAAGTTGACAGTGTGGAGACACACATTAGAGTCGAAAGAATTTTGTTATGGAATGACTAGAACAGGAGGAGGATAACTACACTGGAACAACTAGCTATGCAGGAAACCTGGCCAGATTGCCGAAGAGCAAGCCGTCTAAAGGCTGGTTATATTCTTCTTCAATGACTCTAACCCTAGGACTTAGGCCGCCTTTATAGACTAGGAGCCTTGCTAAACCCCAATCACCCATGGGTACTGTTCACTATGGGCGTCCCTATGGGCTCTACTCGGCCCATATCAGGCCCAGCCCACTACCATAACAAGTTCTGACTTAGTAGGACCAAGACCGAGTACATGATGTGTGATTTCAGCATGACTATCCATTATTATGGAGATGTTAGCCTTGATGGGCAAGTGGTGGCCAAGAAGGATTTGTTTTGATATTTAGAATTGATGCTACAAAAGGATGGAGGCATTGGCGAGGACGTTAAGCATAGAATCTTAGCTCGCTGGTAGAAATAGCATCAAGTTCTTGGTGTCCTCTGTGACAAAAGGGTGACACAAAAGCTACAACGTAAATCCTATAAGACAACTATTCACCTGACGCTGTTATATGCCGTTGAGTGTTGGTCTAAAAAAGGCGACATGTCTAGCAACTAAGTGCAACAGAGATTTGGTCATTCTACGAGCATACAAGAAGAGATAGAGTCTAGAATGAAGATATTCAGGATATTTTTGAGGTGGCACTAATTGAGGAGAAACTAACCCAACATGTCCAACAGTGGCCTCCTGAGGCGCCGATGCATAGTGGGGTTTTAAAGCAGGTCGATAATGTTAAGAGGGGGTAGAGGTAGACCTAAACTGACTTAGGTTGAGTCGGTTAAGAGACCTTAAGGAGTGGAATATCCATAGGGATAGATTCACTTGGAGACTAGCTATCAACGTGTCTGAACCGTGACTTTTGTTTCTTTTGGGTTTCATCTCTAGCCTACTCCAACTCGCTTGGGACCAATGGCTATGATGGTGGTGTTGTGTTGTTAACTACTAACAAGTTCAAGAAATTAAAAATCATAAAAAAAGGGTTTGCTGTAACTAAAATTTGAAATGAACCAAAATAGTACTAGTCTGGAAACCAACAATGCACTCAAGCAACAACTACGCTGGTGATAGTATATATTACCTCCATGTTACTGATGCCAGTTAAGCATTTGAACTACAAAATAAACAAACCATTGGTTAAGTTAAAAAAAATCAGTGTTTACAGATGATCTCAGCTACCACTTTATACCTGGACTACACAGAAGACTAAATAGTTATACTCAACAAAGGCACCACTAAAAAGAATCAAGCAGGATTGAAATGGAGCACGGATAATACTGAAATATATTGAGTCCTAGATAATTCCAGTAAAATGGGGAAATTAGTTAACAACATAACGTCAAGGAAGGAAAAGGTGCAAGTTCTATGAGTGAATGCATACCGTCAATGTGTATGAAGACTCAAGTTTGCCAATATTCTTAGTAGTGACCGCTGCATTACCAATTTGACTCAGTGCTTCAAATGGTGGCACGTCAATGCTAATAATCTTTCCTGGACTCCTGATATGAAAATGCGGCACATTAGACATTTTTTCTTGAATTAAATAACAAACTGCACAATTGCAGGACTAGAAATAAAACATGGAGTAGTAATTTGGATAGCATCTGACAATGTATTTGTTTCTCCACACTTCGTCAGCACGAGGGCCAGTAATTTGGATAGCATCTGACTTTAAGTGGGTGTATGGCCTACTGTTATAAACTTGGATGTAATCGTTAAATTGAAACAGGTAAATATTGTTACTACCTCTGATAGAAGTATTCAATATCATCAGCATGCAACTCTAGCAATAAATTGGAAGAAAGTGCTTCTGTGACTCCCACAGAAAAACTATGAACACCTGCATTCTGTTGGGGGTGTATCAAAAGCGTTATCTAGCACAATTAAATGTGAGAAAAGACAAGAGAAGCTATGGAAATATAACTGGATGTTGATTGATCCGTTGAAACCTTCCCTCCACAACATACTGGGGAACTTGATTCCTGCTCACTCGATTTTTGTCACTCTGAAACAAATGGTAACAATCTTTCAAGATTCAGTCAAACATAGAGAGTAGTTTTATTTTGATTAATATGTAGGCAATTGACACTTGCACTGTTATGGTAATTTTCAGACAGACGAAATGAAGTTAATGCTAAACAGTTTAAATTTAAAATATGATTCAGGATTCAATAAAGTGATATGTTCAGTATCTATTTGCATCATTGGATTTTCCATTACCAATTGTGGCCAATAAAGGTGATATTTTTGCTTTGTGATCTTTTATAAGGCAATACAACATAATTTCCTCTATTGGAGAAAATAAAAACCCACGTGCTGCTTACATTAATTCTATAATTACCTCCAAATAGTTCCAAAGCTGATCATTCACGCAGCTCGAAAGTGGTGCATAACAAAAACTAGGTTGGTTTTGGAAAGCCTCGTAACCGACACCTATCTTATTGCATTCAGGACCAAAACGAATTCTCTCCAACAGCATCCACCTGGACTTTTCATCACCAAGGTCTTGCGGCTGACCACTTCCAGCACCCTTTAACGTAGCAGATTTAAAAATGTTTTGAAGTCAAATAATTGAAAATTGCAAACCTGTAGGTAATACCAGGATATCCAACTATCCATCATAATTTGATGATATACCTTCCGTGGAGTCACAAGATACATGTTGTCAAATGCTGGGATATGGTCATAACCACCAAATTCGCCAATAAGATTTACTCTCAGAAAGTTGTCGCTAGAAACAACTGTTTTATTTTCTGGAGTAACAACCACCTCCTGCCGTGCAATCAGGATAAAAATCTATGAAGTGCATGGCATACAAATAAATCTATGGAAAATTAGGAATTAATTAGAAAACATGCTTGTAAACAGAGTTGGCATGAGTATTCATCTGGTATTTTGTTCGAGTCATCAGTGACACTATTTGGAACTCTGAATGCAGAACTTTAAATCCTACCGACACAGAAGATCTTTTCTTCACTTGAACTTTGATGCTGAACCCAAGTGATGATCTTCTTTGATCAATTTCCCACACATGAAACCTGTTCATTGGATATTATTGAAATCATAGCTACTTATTAACTCTAACTGGACCTGAACTAACAAAGGACACCAGTGGAGTTGTAGAAAAGTATGTAAGTTTCAAATTGAAATGAGTAAGTATCCCCATACTTGAAAAGAAGTAAACATACTTTTTACAAGAGTAAATCTCATGGGCGGTCCCTAAACTATTGGACGGTTCTCATCCCGGTCCATAAACTATAAAATTGCATTTTTGGATCTCTAAAATATCTAAATGGGTCATCTAGATCCAAATTAGCCATGCCATACCTTAGAAGCTGACGTGGCAAGCTGACTCTGCAGTGATGTGGACCCTTACATGTGGGTCCTATATATAAGTCTCCTCTGTCTATATCTTCTTCTTCTTCTTCTTCCCCATCTCGCCACAGCGTGCAGCGCGCGCACCGCACTCTCGGTGCCCGTCGGCCACCCTCACCACCGCCACGAGCTTGCTAGCCCTCATCCCTCTGACGCCGCCACCGTTCCTGCCGTTGCAGCCCTTGTTGAGGAGAAGCTCCACGAGTGTGGCCATGGCGCTGGCCTCCACCACCCTGGTGTGGTTCTGGCCCCACGGGCAATTATGGTCACTCTCGGCGACGATGTCAGCGAGCTCTCGATGTCGACAATGGCAGCGACATGGTCGGCGTCGATAGGGGCGAGGGGTGGGGAAGCTCTCGACGGCATGGGTGGTGCACTAGGAGTTGGATGAGGTGGTGCAGGGTGTGGTTGGGGGTGGGCTCAAGGTTGTCGCCACCCAGCGATAGCTTGGTGATGGGGCAGTCACTATGGCCGTCGGTGAAGACCCCTTCAATGAGATCGGGCATAAGAAGAAGGGAGGAGGGAGGGAGGAGCCGACATATAGGGCCTACATGTAAGGGTCCATGTCCCTGTCATGACAACTTCTGAGGTATGGCGTGGTTGATTTGGACCTAGATGAACCCTTTAGATAGTTTAGGGGCCCAAAAATGCAATTTTGTAGTTTAGGGACCGGGATGAGAATCGCCCAATAGTTTAAGGACCACCCTTGAAATTTACTCTTTTTATAATATGAGAGGAAGTGAATGGATCTTTAGTAGCTGAGTTGGTTAGCTTTGACTCCCGGTGGGAGTGAATTTCACGATGGTGTTAAAAAAATCCCCTCGTCCATCTCCTGCCAAAGCACTGGTCTAAGGACCTACTTAGGCCATTGGTTATCTCGCACGGGTGCTCAGGTGCTACGGTGCCACATTGTAAGGGTGGGGCATTGTTTGAGTATTGTCTCGACCTCCGTGTGAAGGTCATTTTCTTAGTAAAATGGCAAGGGACTTTTCTACTTCCGCAGGTCAAGTTCTTATCTTTTTGAAAGGAATACTTCATTTTTTTTAAGAATTGAAATGAATAGTTCAGTAAAGACAAACATCAAAACGAATTATGTCTAGAACTCTACTTGATATAACAGATTATATATCGTGTAACTAAGAAAGTTAAGCTACTAATCAAGTTTAGGCAATCCACAGCCAAGTTCAAAAACAGAACACTAGGTGAAGGTATAATTCAAGTAATGATCATAATTAATAGTACAGAATAAGAGTACATAACAAATATATCATACCAGTCATCTTGAAATCGTAAGCAGTGAGCCGTATTACGTTTTCCTTTTACCATTTTATCAACTACAAAGTGGACAAGTGTGAAAGAAGAGTTAGGTATTGTACTGAAGCAAAAAGAGATGGGATAATAATTATTTCTAAACTTACAAAAGTTTCCACAAGATGATGGTGCACGTTGATAAGGCCCACAGGGACAACAAACGGGCTAGGGCAAGGCACAAAATGAAATAAAAGGTCAGCGCCATAAGGCGTTACATACTATATATCCATATATAGAAGTAACTACATAAACAAATACATGTCCATATATGCGTGCCTTTCTTTTGATTATTACTAGGATATCTCCCACATTTAAATGATGCCCACTGGCAGTCAACTTAACAAGTCTAAACTATTTATTGTCTTTTAAAGTGTGCAATTCAAACATGCATTTTCATTTCTTCAAAAGATGTATACGTTTTGACTAACCTCTCCCGTTGAAATCAAATTGTGCCTAACAATGATATCTTTTGAGTACTAAATATCTTTTAGCATTCAATTTTGAGTACTAGAGACAACTGTGGGCACATGGAAAAGTATAGTTACTAAAGTTGGGGTCGAATTTTGAGGAAAGGAGAAAAGGAAGTTTAACGTTACAACACGTCCATATACTTCAGAGTCTGAAACAATGAGATGCATATAGGTAAAATATTTCCCACCTCCGTGTGCTCAATTACGGCACCGTTCCCATTCCATAACCTAAACATAGTCATGGAAAAAACATTATTGGCACAACATTAGAAATGCTAAATAAAGTCAAGTGAAAGAGAGTCCATAGATAGAGCCATCAAAGTTTTTAAGAGTTGGGAAAACTGGATCTGTAACACTGAAACAACGTTACATGAAGACATTGGCCACATAAAGTACCAGCAAAAGATTGATCCGTTACATGAAGTTATCACGCTTTGGAGTTAACGCTATAAAATTCGTCTTCGTCTGGCCTGGCGCGCACGCTGTCCTCGTCAGTCATCAACGAACTCCACCAGGCAGAGGTCAGGCCTCTCATGTGCATCTGTGAGAGGCATCGAGCTGTGCTGCGGCGCTTGAGAGAACGGCGACGTGCCGGCGCCTCACAATGTATTTTTTTCTAGGCAGATCTCGGGAGAGTTCATGGGCATCAGCTGGACGGAATGCTATTTCCATACAACGGATCATTCTTTCAGTGTTATTTTACCTAGCCGACATCTTTTAATGGTATTTTACATAAATAGTGTTTTTTCATGCTATGTAACTAATTTTCTCTCCAGGGTTTTGTAAAATACAGTTATTTGATTACATATACAAGTAACTGGAAATGTGAGAGATAACAGTGATTAATAGGGGGGGAGAAAGAAGGGTTTACCTTTCACAACCTCCAACGACGTTAGCACCAGCATCTGGTTCACATTTGCGTGTCTCCACAACACGCTCCTCAGGTCGGTAAGCAACATCCTGAGAGGCAAACAACAAAAAAAGGGAATGAAGGGGCTTGAATGATGAGCACACGTAACTCAACGGATCAGAGCTTGGGAAAACTTTCGCCGCAATCCGCAAAAAGGAAAATTTTCACAATTACAAACAGACTGTTGAGATTTGAGATCTAGTAGGCCGGCCTGCGCTAGAACATGCATGTGAGCGAAAAGGGTAAGTAATAAAGAGGGTTCAAACTTCAAATTCAAAATGACCATGAGGTAGTTGATGGCGTAGACCGCGGACACGGCGCTCTTCTCGACGGTGATGATGGGTGGATCCTGTATGCTCCGCGTCGCCGCCTCCGTGCCGTTCTCCGCGTCCACCACCTTGGTCACCAGCGACGCCTCCCCGCCGCTCTGCACGGCCGGTCGTCAGAGCACCTACATCAGAATGCTGTGGAGGGAAATATATATATATATGCTCACGGAGCCGGCGGGGACGGCGAGGTTGAGGACGAGCTTCTGCTTGCAAGAGAGGGCGCCGCCGGCGTCGGAGTCGCGCTCGCAGCGCTCCAGGCGGGACTTGGACAGGACCTCCGTGCCGCCGGCGCCGCCCAACAAGGCGGCGAGGAGGAACGCGACGACGACGATGAAGAGGGCGGCGGCGCGGAGAGATGGGCGAGGAGGAGGAGGAGGAGCCATGGCGGTTGCTGGCTGCTACTGGCGGCGCGCGCTTCTAGTCTAGTCTAGGAGAGGGGACGGGAAGGAGGCCTGGAAGGTGGGTGGATACAACAACCGCTTGGCTTCTTGGAACCGCGCGCGCACTGCTGGCCGCGGCGCGGAGTCTGTTGCTTCCAAGTGCGAACGGAGGGGAGGAAAATTAACCGTTCGTGTACGTGGATTATGTAATTATACAATACAGGTGAATTACATTGAGGTCATTTTTTTTATGAGAGTTTAGTTTTCCTTCCTTAGGAAGAGCATCTCCAACAGTGCCCAAGAAAAATAGTTCCAAAACGTTGGTTTTACAAACTTACTTAAAAAAATATTGGGAGAAAAAAAACTTCTTCTCCAACAGTTCTTAATAATTAGTCCCAACATAGTTAAATTTCAGAATTAGGAGTGCAAATCAAGGAGCAAAAATGGCTCTAGAGTCAATTGTTTTTGAGAGTTTGGTAAAAATAGCCACCAGTTTAGGCCACTGTTGTAGGAAGATTTTTTCCAGTTATTCCCGAAACAAGATTTAGCAACCTATTTTGGGCACTGTTGGAGATGCTCTTAGTAGTGAAACTGACGTGTGATTTTGTTTTGAAATCTTAACATAATAAATATAGTGTGCAAACAAAATTGAATTTGAACAGACAATTTATGAGTTACGACGGTTTGTTTAAATTGATCGCTAACCATTAATTTTGTCGAGCGGAGTCCATCGATGGGCTGAAAGCAGCATGCGGCCTGATAGACACAAATTTGCTTTCCACACTCGGCGGCTCCGTGAATTCGAGGCCCAATAAGTTATGGCCCAGGTACAAACAAGCAATGTCGGCCCAGATATACACAAGCCTTGCAACTTCATCCCATACGACTTCATGTTGGGCCAGTGTTGTCATGTTGCTCCGACGCAGCCCAACTTTAGTTTTTCTTTTCATCGTATCGTGCTTATAAAGGTTTGGCTTTATCTTCGTTCTTTCGTTAGCTACAGCCGAATATAAACGGTTCGGTACATATTTATGCTTACTTTCTTTTCAAACATAGTGTAGACTATCGTAATTCTCATATATTGTTAACGAAACATATTCACTTTTTATATTTCTATCCATCTGATCATATTCTTGAGACCGACTAATATTTCTTTAAGATTTCTGAAATCACCAAGCACGTCTCGTTATTGGCATTTTTACATGTCGTTTAACACTGGAAAAAAAGCATTATTATCATGAAACAAGCATTGATTGCTAAATCTAAATACTCACGTCGAGTTGGATAGGTTCATAAGTCACAACTACTCCCTTCGTTCCAAAATGTAGGTTGTTTGATTTTTTCAGCCCCTACTTTGACCGCTCCTCTTATTTAAATTTTTTGCAAAATATCATATTTTTTTGTTATGGCTAGTTTTAGTAATAAATGAATTTCAAGAATAACCTAAATTTGACTATATTTGCACAATTTTTTTGGATAAGACGAGCAGTTAAACTTGGGACTAAAAAGGTAAAAAAATCTACATTTTGGAACGGAGGGTGTATAAATATTGATGTGTTCTACAAGGTCCGGCCTGCTCAAATTTCAATTGTTGCTAGTCATATTCTAAAATATGTGTGTAGCTTGAAACTGACAAAAAAATACACGTGTGGATCCTTATCTTCAACGTGAACCTAATTAATGGTATGGAATACTAGAAGCTGCGCTCAACGTTCACAATGGCTACATAATGACCTACCGAATTAGTTAACCATCAATCCCCCAAAAATAAACAATGCATGCATGTCAACCCTTCGACGACGTTTGGGGGAAGTTAGGCTAATCTTAGTGGGTGGGTGTTTCGAAGATATCATGGTATTTGAAACTACATCTATAATGCAAAGTTTCATGGCGGGGTTTCATAGTCACTAGACTTCTCATTACATGCTTAGACACAAATTGTGTAGATAATAACCGTGTATACTTAGTTTCATCTAGATGAAACCCCTCTCGCCTCTCTCTTCATTAGCTCATTGTCACGTCACCAAAGGAGCTGACATGACACCATAATTCATATGCATGAAACCTCATTAAATCTTTGCACTGGGATTAGTCTTAGGGTGTGTTTAGTTTCACCCACGTCCACCCAAAAAAATACTATTCATCCAACTTTTCCCTATTCATCCCACCCCTCCCACTCACAGAGCACTATTCATCTACAGTGTATTTTTGGGTCTACAGTGTTTTTTCGGAGAATCTTTTCCAATCTAAACACACCCTTAAAACTGTCGACAGCTAGGGAAGCTTCGTCTTCTCTCGACTACTCATGTGAAAAATGTCATTAATTAATGGAGGACCGGGACCCGGGACGGCCATTGTAGAGCCGGTGCAACGAAAACAAAAGCCGGTGAAATTGTGAAAATGCCTCTATCGTCTTGACACGGTGCGTGAACAGAACGGGGCATATTGTCCAATTTTTTTTTTTTTGACAAAGACCAACGAGGTAATGTTTTTGTGTACCGCGCTAGATCACAGCTTAATTCTACATCGAGTTTATTAGTTGGCCTAATAATCGCACACCTTTTATGCGCCCCTTGAAAATTAGACCTTCGGAAGGTAGATTATTATCCCATCCAAGACTGTCATTTCGGCCACGATATGCGATATGTGCCCACATGGATTTCTTGCTATATTAAATCAAAGCCAAGTGTGCACTATCTAGATGCATCCACCATATCGTAATGAGAAAAAATAAAGTAAAAGAAAGAAAAAGACAGGCAGCCCATGTCTGCCTAAAGAAAGATGTTACTCGTACTAATTTGAGTGTATAATATGTGTTAGACGAAGACAACCAAATTAAAAATAACTTTGCACCAACCAATTCCATCCAATATGTGTGAGGCTTATGAGCATCCCTTGATAGACAATCGTGTACGGGCTTCATCATGCGTTGAGCGTTGTGAATCAACATCTTGTGATGGGATAAGGGGCCGGGGGGGCATGAGTAAAACGACATATTAATTGCCACACCAACCAACCGGAAGGTTCCCTCAAATTTGGACCACGGAAACTAATAAAATGTTTTTAAAAAAAGAATATGGCGACGTGTCACCTTCTCATTTTTTTTCTTTTGTGTGCGAATAGTGAAATGATGGGCTGATTATTCATCGTCACCTCATGCCACACAAGGACGTAATAAAATTAGACCTTGCGCAACGGATCGGATGGAATTGTTTAGATTTTCCTTTGCACTGAAACTGTTCACAGGTTCAAATTCTAGACTTAAGTGGAACTCATTATATATGCTGGATAATGATCTCAGCTAATCACTAAATTCATTCATTCGAGGCACGGCCCTCATCTCACCAACGAATTGGGAGCAAAAGGTCTCATTCATCCCATTATGATTTCTTGTTTTTTAAAAAAGTAGAGAGAACTCAATCATGATCCAAAGCTGCCAATGTGCATGCCGAAACACCTTTAGAAACAAAACAAAACAAAAAGCTCTCTCGCCTACTTAACTGGCTTAACATGTGCGCCACCCCATTAGCATTTCAATGGCAAAATGAAACTTTTGAAGCCTTGAAAGAAAACAAAATTTTTTTTGTATCTTCTACGATAAAGCATCTTGCTGATCGGTTTGGAGAATGAACATTGAGTTCATGAGTCAAAACGAGACAATCAGATTCCAACCATATAGGGTTTTGAAAAATAGTTGGAGCTCGACCAATTACTGTCATGGTAGCTAGACATTCAGCCTCTTTAGGCGACCTTGGTCACTAGAGTAGCTAGAGAAAGCAACATTGCCCAGATGATCTCTGGCAATGTAGCTAAGTCTCGCTTAATTGAGATCAAAGCCAGCATCCACATTAAGCTTTATCTATCAGGGTATTTATCCCTTGATTTTCCAATTATGTGCGCATGCATTAAATATCATCCTAGAAACAACAAAATAGCACATATTGAAGGAGTTGTGTTTCGTTCATCAACAAACGTGGTACATGATTTACAAATTACTAATGCTTAATTTGCATCAGGATCGGAGGAGCTTCATAGTTGGGTCCTTCTTAATCATAGCATCAACCACAAAAACTGCTCTCGTGCTACATGCGCGCCTTGAAAGTTGAACTTTTGGAATGTAGTAGTTTCTATCCAAGAATCATTGTGGCCACATGACAGTGTGTACATATGGTATACTCACCAAGAAATTTTTTATTCAATTACAAGGTATGGATCCATCGAAAGCAAACAAATAAAAAAAAGAAGAGACATCCGCGCGCAACAACCACATCTCGTAATTCTCGCATGCTTTGCCTATAATATGATATAAAAACATAGTGTACGGTCGGTGTTCAAGCATGATGTTGAAAGGGTTCACGACTTCATAAGTACTTCCTTCGTTCCAAAATGTGGTTCGTTTGACTTTTTTTTATCCAAAGCTTCATCGCTCATGCGTGTATACTAGTTGATATCTTGAAACGGATACGACTTGTGCAAGTTGTACGCAGATAGAGTATTTCTAATTACCTATTAATTACAAGTCGTTAGCTAGCTGTCCTTTACAATATCTAGGAATCGCTCGAATATGTTATTTCAACTGTCAACATATACAATAGTTCCGCTTTCTTGTCTTCAATGAATTTTATTATAAACATATACAAGTTGTCTTCTGTATCATCGTTATTGTATCCAATAAGTACAGGCACACCGAATAGATCATATCCGTCCATATGCATTTTTCCTTTTTCTTCAGCCTGAATCCTATGTTCAACGTTTTCTGAAAAAAAAAATCCATGTTCCCCGATGTCGTGCCGAACCTAAGGATCGGAGGATGACCTGCCACTCTACCGGCCAAGCTTCAACCTTCGAGCTATCTGGGATTAGGATATATCCATGATCATTATTAATTATACGCATCATGCATGCGCAGAGATGCGCTGGTGGCAGGAATCGATCAGGATGCTGCTGGCGTGGCGCCAGCTTCCCCTGCCCGCCGCGTCCAGATCCACACCCTTGTTTTATCTCAGATCTGGCCCAGAAAGCGACACACTGGGGTTGATCATCTCTAATGCTTACAGTATTGAGTTTATCAGAAAATAACTGGTAGGTCGTCGGATCTATCCAAACGTCAATTACTATTATGCTAGTTCGTTAGAGTATTCTTACAGTTAAATCTGCTCACCTGGGTACACGGATGGAGAAACTATATATGGAGTAGAGAAGAGCTGTTTCGTTGCAGACACCGTTTTGGCAATCGTGCATGTAAAAACCACCACAAGCTCTTTTCTTTTAATCCACGCACTCAGCTGCCCGGGTTCAGGGATGAAGGAACTATGGAGTGGAGAAAGCTTTTTCATTCCGGACACCGTTTTCGCAATGTGTAACAACCACCACAATCTTCTGATGGTCGGGTCCCGTATACCTTGTCGATCACGATCATTCGCAGCTTGAGATTTACTGGAAAACACGGTATAGGTTAGGTAGATCGCATCCGAGAATACATCCATGCATTAAATTTCACGTTGACCTCTCGCTCCCTTTCACGTGTAGCTAGCAGGTCAAAATAACACGCACGTGCTGCTGGAGTCTGCAGCCGCACTACACACTTGTATCGACGGCCGGTCTGATCAGAAATTAAACCCGGGAAGTAGTAATAATTAAAACAAAACACGCGCGCGCGCAGGCCTCCGCTTCGCATGCCGGACCGGACTTCATTAACAAGAGCATCGATCGCTCGGGTTACTTATTGGTTATACATATCTCGATCCATCTGCACATTTGAAGAGATAAACGAGAGTAGCAACCATTAGTTGTGCCTCCATCTCTGACTCTGACTCTGTGAGCGTGTCAGCATCCATACAACTGATTGACCGCCATGATGGCCGCCAGAGAGTTCTTGTCCCTGCTGGCGGTGTCGTCGACGCCGGTGGCGGAGCTGCTGCTCGTCGCCGTCGCGGGGGCGTACCTCGCCACCGCCCGCTGCGGCGTGCTCACGCCCTCTGCCCTCGCCGATGTCAACCGCGTCGTCTACTCCGTCTTCACGCCGGCGCTCATGCTCGCCAGCCTCGCCAGCACCGTCACGCTCAGGGACGTCATCGCCTGGTACGCTCAGAGACTCACTGACTGTCTGTTTCACTGTCTGCCTCTGCTTTCATGCATTTCCTTCTCCTGCAATGTTGCCACGTTCATCGATCTCAGTGATCAAATAACTCGTCTATGTCAGGTGGTTCATGCCGGTGAACATCGGGATCGCCTTCTTCGCCGGAGGGGCTCTCGGGTGGGTGGTGGTGCTCCTCCTGCGGCCGCCGCAGCAGCTCAGGGGACTGGTCATGGCATCCTGCTCTGCTGGTATGTTTAGTGCAGCTGGGCTTAGCTCTTATCGCTTCAAAGTTGACGAACAGTTAATTCATTTGGAAGTGGAGGAGAAGCTCACTAACCTTAGGTTATTCTTCTGTCGTCTGTAAATTGAAGCCAACTTCGGCAACCTGCTCCTAGTGGTGATCCCGGCCGTGTGCGGGCAGGATGGCAACCCGTTCGGCCTGGACAAGAACATCTGCACTGGCCATGGCCTCTCCTATGCTTCGTTCTCCATGGCGGTAATTACCCTCTCTATCCCATTACCTGTTTCAGGTTACCTTCTTATACATGTTCCTCGAATGTCTCCCCATGACAGCTCGGAGGTGTGTACATCTGGACGTACACCCACAGCCTGATGAAGAGGTCTGGCGAAGCATACCGAAGGATGAGACAGGCTGGAAGCGTCGACAGTCCTGTGGCCTGCCTAGCTGATCCTAACAAGGAATCCGCCATACCTGAAGACGACAAAGAGCACCGTGGGAATGATGGCCATGGCGCCATCTCACGATCATCTCAATCGGATGTGGAAAAGGGTGGAGAGCACCAAATTGTGAGCACAGTTCTTCGTTTCTCTCCTCTTTGTTTATATTTCTTCAATCCCTGAGGGGTCGTTCGGTTCCAAACTAATCCAGGAAACAAGTCACTTCAGGATTCAATCCACCTGGATTATTTTGTAAACGAACAGCTCCTAAAGTGGCCTGCCAGTGTCACTCCCAACTGAATTCTGGCCTGTAATGCGATGCAAGCAGACGGTTCCACTTCTGTCAGGTTTGAACAACCATCACCAAAGTGCTGAGAGCAAGAACTTGTGGGAGAAGTTGAAGAAAGGAACACACCAAATGGCCCAGGAGTTAACCTCACCTCCTACCACAGGCGCGGTATGTTTACAATCCATGTCCATCCAATCTACGCCCATCCATATGATCCAAGAGATGACCTTATCTGTTTCATGACCCTTTCTGTGCTCGTCGGATGTTTGTCAGGTCATAGGCTTCGTTATCGGAACAGTGCCATGGCTCCGGTCAGTATTTGTGGGCAGCAACGCTCCCCTACGAGCTGTGCAGGACTCCCTCAAGCTATTGGGGTATGCCTCTTTTGCATGCCAACAAGTCAAAAGATCCAGCCACTAGACGCCTAGCTGCAATTTCTCTATTAGCTTTGTCATCTGATTGATATCGTTAATTCCTGTGAGATGCAGAGATGGCACGATCCCATGCCTGATGCTCATCCTTGGTGGGAACCTGACAAAAGGTGAATGCTGATGCAGATTCATCACATTGTCTAACAATCCCTCCCCTCCTATGAACGTATATACTTACATCAAGTGTTGTCAAGGCCAGGTGCGCGCAAGACAAAGGTGCCCCCAGCTGTTGTGGTGGCGATCATCTGCGTAAGGTATGTGATCCTGCCGCTCATCGGTGTGGTAGTTGAGAGGGCCGCCCGCAACATGGGGTTCCTGCCACCTGACCCGCTCTACCAGTACACGCTCATGCTGCACTTCGCCGTCCCGCCTGCAATGAGCATTGGTAAGTTCCATATGTGTGCATCTCTGTCACTGCATGGCAGCTCACAAGAATCACATCCCCAGATCTCTCACAAATGTTTATAATTAACCTATCGCAGGAACAATGTCTCAGTTGTACGATGTTGGGCAAGAGGAGTGCTCGGTTATTTTGCTGTGGACATACCTGGTCGCCGCCTTGGCGCTCACCATTTGGTCCACCATCTTCATGTGGATCCTACAGTAGGCACAGCATTGGAAGAGGATATATTATTGCGTACAAGGCACGTGGCATAGAACTTAGTAGCAAGCGTACATGCTAAAATTTTGTTGTAAACTTGTAGTCGGAGAATGAAAATGGAACTAATAATAGTTGCTGCGATACAAGTGTCCGGTGAACATCAGTGTTCCAAGTTCCAACTTTGTATTTTTAACTGCAAAGGCAATGTAAGCTGTCAAGTTTATAATGTTTCATATGTGCAGTCATGCTCATGCCTCCAGGACAGGTTGGCGAAATCAGCTGCTCTCCATTCCAAACCACCTACACTGCTACACATAAGAGTACAGATTTGCAGAACAAATTTTCTGCGTGTGATAAATGATTAACACCTAAGATGCAAATCAGTGACCTGAACCTGAAGGCATTAGCCATATCAGATGAACATATCGTTCAGCGTTCAGCCATCAAATGCGTGTATGTTGAGGAGGTAAAATGACCAGAAGGAGCAGATAAGATGGATTTTTGAACTTCAATGAATTAACCAAATTCAGCTAGCTGGACGTATGAAGCATCCAGATGCTCCAGGTTGCAAGCAAAGGAAGTAATTAAGTCTGGAGGTGCCAGAGAAGAATGGTCAGCTCAGTCTATACTAGGATTACCAGCTTGCCCTACCAACTTACATGAGACTAGACAGTAGATGCAGACCATCTGATCCTCGAGTGTAATCCTTGTTCTTGCCTACCTGCCGACAAGATCATAGATGTGTAGAACTTCATCCAGCTGTTCGAGTCCGGATCACAGTGTGATAATCAATTTCTGCAGAAGAAACATAATTTATCACAAAACGTCAGTCGAAAAGTCCTAAAAGATTATCTCAATTACCATTCTACTCCTCGTTTCCCAGAAAACCTAGACAGCTGCAGCAAAAGTAAAAGCCCCAAATCATAGTTTCTTCCCCTGACAGGCAACCAGTGTAATAAAACTCACTTCTCTATCCACACCAAGGCCTCCTTCACACACGGGCCACATCACACAATTTTCTGCAAGCATTGGAAGAATATGTGAACTGTTTGTCTTCTGTCAGATTTGCCATGCTCTTGTGTCCCTTGCTGTGTGTTAGTGACTTTGTTGTAGGTGTACCTTTCTTATTCAAGGAAAAAACCCTGTCCCAGGCCACCCGATAAATCGACAACTCCTAGATGACTCAAATAACATTTTCTCATCAGTCCCAGAAAACTTTTCATATCTTACCCAAACTGTGTATCTTAGTTTTGCAAGAAACAAACTAAGCGGACAGCTTCCAGGCACCATTTGCAAAGCAAGAATGCTTGAAGTTCTCGACTTGACCTACAACAATTTTAGTGGACCGATACCACCCTGCCTCATAGAAGATGTCCAATTAATTATATTAAATTTAAGGGATAACAGATTTGAGCGAACACTGTCTTTTGTTATTAAAGATCGATGCACTCTTCAGACAATTGACTTGAATGGAAATACAATTGAAGGACCACTGCCAGGGTCACTCTCAGATTGCAGTGAACTGGAGGTTATTGATTTTGGAAACAACAACATAATTGATAAATTCCCATCTTGGCTTGGAAAGCTTTCCAGTCTTCGTGTCCTTATTTTGAGATCCAATCAATTCTATGGAGCCATATGTGACCCTCTACATGAAGATAAATCTGAAGAAAGTTTCACGAACTTACAGATAATTGATCTTGCTCAAATAATTTATCAGGCATTTTGTGCCCAAAATGGTTTGATGGATTGACAGTAATGATGACCAAACATGATACAGATGAAGTTGTCAGGGGTGAACACCTGTCCAGAGGATCCGACCAAAATATTGTTTTGATCACCTACAAAGGGATGTGCATGGCATCTGAAAAGATATGGACCACTTTAACAGTGATAGATTTTTTCAAATAATTATTTCGATGGGAGATTCATGGTGAGATAGGAAAGCTTATTTCATTGCATGTACTTAACTTATCTCACAAAGGTTTTGATGGAAAAATTCCTAACCAAATCGGTGGGATAACGGATCTGGAAGCACTAGAATTATCTTCAAACCAGCATTATGGTGAGATTCCACAAGAATTGACAAATCTCACCTTTCTTAGAACCTTGAGCTCTAGCAGCAACCAATTGGTTGGCAGAATACCAGAATCACACCAATTTGGAACGTTCCAGAGCAGTTCATTCCAAGATAATGAAGGACTGTGCGGTGCACCTTGTCCTAAACAATGCAAAAGCTCAGATGCTCGAAGCGAGACAATTTGGAGTAAGCCATCTAAGCAAATTGATTTATCTTATGAGCTCTTTTACAATGATTGGCAATTACCAGCCGGTACTACCAGGTATTTGCAGGTACATTAAGTACTTTTCCTAGTACTTACCGGTACTTTTAACTAGAATTTTTAAAAAAATAAATAAATGATTACCTGGGCCTATTTTTCTGGTATTTGGTCCCACAATTTTGGTACTTTTTAGTACTTTTGGATGGGTACTTTTAGGTACTAGACATGTTTCTCACAGTTGGATTCTATATTCTGTAAGTACCATGGTACTTGCCAATCATTGTAAAAGAGCTCTTATCTTATATCTATTTTCTAGTGCTGGCTTTGGCATTGGATTTTCCGCAATTGTCTTGATAAAATGCTTTCGTATGAGTAAGTGGTGTAAAATTGTAAGGACTTAACAAGGCATCAAGGACGCTGAAAAGTGAAAAGTATCGTCTTGCTTCCATTTAACAAATAGAATAAAATGAATTACATATGTATGTTATTTCCTAAATTTGCTATTTGACAATTTTCAGTAAGGCCTGCATACTATAACTTTATGAACTTTCTTTGCCAGTGTATTTCTCAATTTTACAGTATACATTTTTTGTTACATGTTATAATTTACAGTATGGTCAGTGTCCAACTGTCCATTCCCGAAGAACTGTTTTTTTTTTCTTTATGGTTTGTCTTTACTGAGTTACTCATACAGAAATCATGAATTGTATCCCATAAGGTAAGCATTGCTTGCATATCCAAAGCAAAAGATGCTAAAAATAAATTTTTGATAGCACTAAAATATAGCTCCCTTAACATAAAGGACTAACCTAATGGCTGATGAAAAATCAAAACAACTATTTAAACGCAAGATTTTGAAGCGTCAGGAGAAGTCCAATTAATACCATTCAATAATATGACCTTAGCATGTTCCACATATGTCATAAAATACATTCTCGTTGGATTTCTGAAGAGATCGATTTTCCATAACAAAATTTTTTCAGTTATTGGGATTGAAGTGATCCCTGTGAAATTCTTACGCTCCAACATATGTTGAATCTACCACACTAGAAACTTCTCTTTGAAAAAGTTAAGAATAGTTATATTACCTAAACAAAATCAATTAAAGAAAGGCGACGAGATCATTGTGGAAGCTATGGGTCTGATTGGTTCATTGGCTTATTGTAGCCTGGCTAGGATATGGAGCCAGGCTAGCCTAAATCTGTCCAATCCAATGCAATTGGGACATGTTTGGTTGCTTGGTTAGTTCAAGCTTGGCTAGCACAAGAACGTGTTTAATTAGCTGCAAAAGTGATAAATAACTTTGCATTGGCTTCGGGTGAAGTTACCCCCTTCTTCTTCCTCTGTCCAGCTGGTCCAACGCCACCAAACCTCTGAATCCACCCCGCGCCAAGCATCTCGTGCTGCTGCGAGTTCGGACACAGGTTCGGCTCGTCGTTCTCCCGCCAACCGCTATGGGAATCGATGGTGAGCTCACCAACGTTGGCGGAGGGGGCACGGCGGAGCCGGAGTATGGTCACATTGAGATCTCGTGCAGCCGAATCGAGGTCCGGCGCCAACGAATCACGGCCGCTGGGACTGAATCCGGGCCCTGCGAGAGGCACCGGTGGCAGCGCGGGCCGCTTCATCCTTGGCTTCGGCGCCTTTGTAGTCTCAACTTTGATGGCAGGAGAGGAACGCGGGGCCCTGACCGAATCGACTAGCCAAGAAGCCTCCGCCAAGAAGCCTCCGTCAAGCGTTGCCGGCGAGGAGTCCATCACCATGCGTGGCCAGAAGCTGCAGCCCCTTTGACCTCCGACGAACGTGGTACTGAGGCGCACGACGGAATGAGTAGCAGAGGAGGTGAGCGGAATGGTGGCTTGCTGTCACATGTGGCAAAGCCAAGCCTGGCTTAGCTACTGTGGCTTCTATCTGCGTGCTAGCTAAGACAGGGGGAAGGGGCATCCAAACTAGAGGAAGTTGCATTAGCTAAGCCTGTCTAGGGATTTATACACCCAACCAAACAGCCCCTATGTCACCCTAGAATTGAAAAGCTAACTCTTCCAGGCTGCCAGCATATGCAATTAAAACGATCATAAGAAGAAAAGCATGAGTATTGGATATAAAGGACTTGAATGTATGACACAAGATATTCACAGATAAGACAATAAATCTCATAGTAGCACTTGGACAGAATCACAGGTTAGCAATCAGAAAAAAAAATGTAGAACATTTCAATTCCAACAGACAAATGCACGTTAATGAGGGGAACTAGCATGCAGTCAGCTGCAAGCAGCATACAATGGATACCTCAGAGCAAAATATGTAATACAGAAATGGGATAGATGAGACAGGTGTCAAAAAGAAAATGTTTCACACCTGACCCCTTTCATTGAGAACTGCTTGAGAAGGCATCATGCACAAATGATGATAATTTAAAATTCGGCTTATCAAAACAAAAAAGAACTCAGATGATAACAATTATTGAAAGCGAAAGAATCCTTTCAATGACTCTATTGCCCTTAGTAAACTGAAACTAAAGCATTTACTCAACAGTCTAATACTCAAATCAGAATCACTGATAGAACAAGCTGAGCAGAATTCTGATGCCCTTCTGCATTCTCATGGCATTATCCCAACTATCAAGTAGGATATGATGGGAGTAAGATAGCATACAGCCACAGTTTCGCAATAGTTTCAGACAAGTTTAATTCAAATCATGGTTACACATTGTCTTCATCCATGTACAGAAAAGGGCCACATTTGTCTATCTTTGTGATAAAATTAAAGATATGAAAAATGGAGAGAACATTCAGTAAGAATCTTGGGTTAAGTATCAAAGGGATCAACTAAAGAAATGTTATTTGCTTGCTTTTGAAACCTGATGTAGCTCTTCGTGAACTTCTGAAATACAAATTGAACTCCTAATGATGCTCTGTTGTCCAGTAATCGCCTTTTTTGGTTTGTCAGCCATGAAGGTGTTGCAGTCATTGTCACACAAGAATTTCATAAACTGTAGAACTCTTGCACTACGAACAAGAAACATGGCTAGCTGGAGCTCATGCCTTTGCCCTCGGTAACCTTTCAGCACCACAGTCTTGAGACGATAGTTGAGGCATTCTATGGTACCATCCATCTCATAATTCAATATTTTCATGCTCTGGGGAAGAACCATGTGAGACTGCAACTCAACAATAAACTTCATCAACATAAGCACTAAGGATGTACAAAACATCAACCTTATATTCATAGGCCGTACCGTGACATAGAGCGTCTCCAAGCAGGGGAAGCACCGGAGGAAGTCTGCCACAGGCTTCACTTGCGGATATGCCGTCTCCAGCGCAAGCGTCCTCACAGACCGCATCTCCCCCGCCAGTCTAACCGCACACATCGAGCGAAACAATGCTGAGCCAAGCTGCAGCTCAGGGATCCCGACCCCCAAGTAGCCGAGCATTTGCAGCCTCGGCGCATGTACCACATTTATCGATGGGCCCCGGTTGATGTCGTGTGCGAGCAGCCTCTCCAGCGCGGGTGCGTCCTCGATGACGAGGTGATCCAGCTCGCCGGCGTCCTCCAGGACGCGCCACTGGCACCGCGTCAGGGAGACCGACACCGTAAGGCTGCGCAGGCTCCCGGACCGCACGCGGAGTGTCCGGCAGCCGAAGAGGCGGTCGAGCGACAGGCTCGCGAGCTCGGGGCAGCCAGCCAGTAGGCCGTGGAGGGCGACGGCGGAGGGGACCAGCGAGAGGCGGAGGGTGAGCTCCGCGAGATGGGGGAAGTAGATTTCCCCGACGGCGGCGGCCGCGGCATCCGCCTCCGGGACCGGGAGGCGGCAATTGGTGAGCTCAGCGGAGCGGAGGGAGCGGCAGGAGAGGAGTGACGGCGGGAGGGGGAAGGGTTCATCGGAGGGGATGCGGAGGACGAGTTCCTGGAGGTGCTTGGCGGCGAGGGAGCGGAGCCAGGAGTCGAGGTCGGCGGCGGAGGGGCGGGCGTGGAGGAGGTGGAACCGCACGGCGTTGCCGAGGTGGGAGGCGAGGATCCGGGAGACCACGGCGGGGAGGGAGGAGGTGGTGGGGACGCGGAGGAGGGAGTCGTGGAGGTGGAGCGGCGACGAGGGCCAGAGGCGGCGCCAGCGGCGGGAGAGGATCTGGGTGCGCGCGGCGGCGGGTAGGGGGAGGAGCGAGAGGATGGTGGTGAGGATGCAGTCGGGTAGGAGGCTGATATAATTGGGGTCGCCGTCGTTACAGACGACGCCGGCGGCGGCGGCGATTGGGTTCGCTGTGTCAGTGGTCATTTTGGGAAAAGAAAGGGATCAGTCGCCAACACAGGTGCACAAGCGGCAGCCGCGGCACATAATACCGGAGATCTTATTATTTTCACTTTAAAGTTTTATTTAATGTTCAATTTTGAACGGGTTTATTATAGTACTCACATATCTACTGTCTCCGTTTCAAAATGTTGGTCGTTTGATTTTTTCAGCCTCAACTTTGATCGCTCGTCTTATTCAAAAAATTTGTGCAAATATAAACAAATTTAGGTCATTATTGAAATTTATGTATTACTAAAGCTAACTATAACAAAAAAAATATGATATTATGTAAAATTTTTTAATAAGACGAGCAGTCAAAGTTGGGACTGGAAAGTCAAACATGCTACATTTTAGAACGGAGGGAGTAGTCCTCATTTTCAAAGTTCATAGGTTTTGTTACGAATACGCTATGTCAAGATTCATAATTAATATAAACATGCATTGTAGCTATTTAAAAATAATATTGGTAAATGGTAATAAATAAAAGTCATCGGCAATGGAAATAAACGTCCGGAGGGCTTAAGGCCAGTCTCAATGCATAGTTTCATCAAACAGTTACCGAGACTGTCACGTCATATTTATCATGAGATGAAACTCTCTCTCTTAGTGCATAGTTTTATGGCACAATTTCATATACAAGCTGCAACATTTAATTCTCGTATGTTGTATTGTCAAATGTGCCTAGGATGAAACAAAATGACTCTCAATGCAAGTTTCATGTCTTTGTAACTGCACATGATGAGTGTCATGGTGATGACACTCCCTTGTCCTCTTTCTTTATAATTACCTTACCACATAAACAATTTTGTTGATGTGTCATGCAATTTAATGCTCATTAAACCCCGCTGAGATTGGCATAAGGGTGATGCTATCTACCAAATAATGAAGTCACGTGAGTATCAGAGTTTATCAAATAATGAGTTTTTACGTGATGTATCAAATAATGCTTGAAACTACTTCATTTTAACTCTTAAGTCTCCATATGGACAAATATTAAGGTTATTTATTTTTTGTCGACACCCATGGACGGGTTGCACTTAATCCCTATCACATTTATCCATCTCACATAGTGGCAAATGGACTAACATTCACTTTGTAAGGAATGCAAAAAAAAAAAATGGATTGCACACCTCTTAATGACTAAGTCAAAAAGCGTGATGGTTGTGCGGCAACAGCGTTGCACACCAGCATAAGGGCCCACAAACCAGCCTCAAGGGCAGCGGAAGCTACAGCAACAGCGCTGCACAGAGCCATCACAAACGAACATAGCCAAATCAGTTTAGGTTTGGCGGTGGAGACATGTTGGATCAAGACGATTCTTGCGGTCTTCAGAATATATCTAATTTAGTTAGAACCACGGCATTTATGGTATATTATTATTGGTTTTAAAATCATGGACGCTTACTCCTAGCTCATTTTTGTAAGTCATGAAAAGGGTTTTCTAGTTGATTTCATGTATCCCGAGGGAAGCAACAAAAAGATCTAAAAATTAGGTTGACACATGGGTCACACTGAGAGTGCAGTGGGTTTTTTTTTTAAATTACACAATACAACGAAGACACTCAACGCACAAGTATACTCACCCTTATGAACACACGTACGCGAACCCTATCCCTATGAGCACCTCTGAAGACCGAGCCAGTAGATCTTAAGATTCATGAAGTCACCACAGGCACCTCACTATCGACGGGGACGTTGCCTACTACTGAATGCATAGCGCCGGTAAATCCTTAAATAAACCCAGGAAAATACGAGTACCGGTGCCAAATCAAGAACTGATATACGATCAGTTCACAGTGGTTAACCTGGCCAAAGCACGAACCTAGTCTGTAGTCTCTCTAACCAAATAAAAAAACTGACATGGATAAATCCTCCTCAAGACCTCAACTTAACAACAATCTAGACAAACACCTATATATTGCCATTTATGCTCATGATAAATCAAAAGAACCTTATCGCTAAAGTACAGAGCCTACATGCGGTTCGATCAAAGAGACTAACAAAAACAGGTTAAAAGATAGAAGATCGAAATTGCAGGAAATTGTTAAGAAAAAACAAGTAAAACAAAGGCAATGCATGCATCACGTTAATCACAAATCACTAAGAGTAAATTCCACTAACAATGCATGCTTAAACTTGTTTGAAGTTCTCATCTTAGTCCTGGTACATTAAAAAATGCACATAATATAATGATTCATAAACTTATCCCTCAATCTCATCTCGCTTCCATTACTCTTGAAATGTGCATATCGGTCCTTAAACTTATCTTGCGTTCTCATCTAGATCCATTTACTTCGAAAATGTATTTATTTATTTATAGAAAACATTGTAAATTGTTTCAAACACATACGATTTCAAATCAAATTTGAACTTCACCCAAAATTCATGGAGAATCATCACAAGTTGAGTGTAAAATATTATCTCTAAAGTAATAGTCAAATTATTTTTATTATTTTCTCTATAAATTTTTTATGAAGGCTAAATATTTGTTGAAATAATAAATCTAAAAAACACCAAATCTTGTATCCAAGATTCTTAGTCACCAATGTGTTTGTGAAGATTTCTTCATGATTTTGGGATGAGGCTTGGGTGGGATTGGAACTTATGTTAAACAATTCACAAAACATTTTTTCCCCAAATAATGGAATGCACTCTGGAGGTATATGAACCTTGACAAGAGTGTGGGACAAATTTAAATCCGAGTGCGACAAATTTGACGACCAATGTGCGCTTTTTGAGAGTAACAACTGCGATGAGAAACTTCGAATAAGTTCAAGGACCTAGATGAGTGTTTGAGACAAGTTTATGAACCGTTATGAGAGTATAGTGACCGGGAAGAGTACTGAACTGTAAAATTTACTAAATCACTAGTGTCTACTCTGATACCAAGATGGTACCGAAAAATTTCATTCAACCATGCAAACATTGTCGTACTAAATGGAAACGATTAATATATCAATATAATTATTTATTGGGAAAAAAAATGTTCCATGCTTGCAATAGGAATGTTCATGCATAAAAAATAAACATGAGTTTAATTCTTACTAAAGTAGACAACTGATAAAACAGCTTCAAATTAAAGGAAATCATCATCAAGGCTTGTACATTTTTATCTGCCAAAGGGATCATCAGTAGCCAAATCATTTATGGCCTGGATACATACAGAACCACGTGAGTCAAGATAATCAGCCTCAAAATCAAATCTAGCACATTGAGAGGCTCTGTGCTCTGTCGCTCAGCCGTAGCTCATTATGTTGATAGGAAATCCATTTTGCATCACATTCGCCACGAGCCGACTGCAAACTTCATATATTCCAGAACTCTAGCATTTAAGACAAAGAACTTGACGAAGCTCGCATATGCGACATTGTTCTGATAACGTATAAAGTGCACCATCTTAAGATGTAGATCGAGGCATTTGAGTGAGGCATAGCGGCGCACATTCTTGGTGTAACCCAGATAAAACTGAACTGGGCCAAAAGGATGGTGTAAAGAGACACAATATCAAGAAAGATTGATCATGATGGGTGATACTGCAATACAGTTGAACAGAAAAAAAAATATTGTCTATGCAATGAATATTAATGATGGATAAATGTGACCTTGATATATAGCTTCTCCACAGATGGAAAACATTTCAAGAAGCGAATAACAAGATCCAGATTAGGACGGGTAGCGAGGGCTAAAATCTTCACAGTAGACGCCACGCTAGACAGGCTAACTGGCACCAATTTCTGAAATTAATAAACAAAGAAAATGAACTGAATAAGGAAGCAGGAGTACAACAACATAGCTAGTCATGAAAATATATGCCTTGGTTCAAATGTGTCTGCAACTAACCTTGAAAACCATGTTTCCAAGCTGAAGCATGGGCATTTCAGAACTCAGATAACCCAATGCTTTCAATTTGGGTGCATGAATAACCCTCAGCTGCTCATGACAGTGAGTTGAGAGCCAGAGGGACAAGCCTTTCTAGGTGAGGAACATCCGTGATAATGATTTCTTGCTGCTGTTTCTGAAAGAATTCCGAACTAGCTGACACACCAAGGCTCCTAAGGGTCGGAGAGCTAATATGCAGACGGCTGCCAAGACCCGTGTTTCCTGCCAGCACCAAGCTCACAAGGACAGGGCTTCTAGACAGAAGGCCATGGAGGGTTCTCTCTGACAAGTTCACACAGGAGAGGGTGAGCTGCTCAAGGCATGGGCCATGGAGAGTGCTCTCTGATAAGTTCACATCGGAGAGGGTGAGCTGCTTGAGGCATGGGAAACTGAGCGTGCGAGCACTCTCCATGGGGAATTGAAGCTTCTCACTGGAGTTCGACCAGATGCGGAGGACGCGGAGGGTCGAGGAGGAACTGAGCACGGAATGAGGAACCCGCTGGCTGTGAGTCTCGACCCAGGGCTGCCAGGGAGCGTGGAGCAGGTCAAATTCATGGAGGTTCCCGAGCATGGGGACCGGAGCGCGCAATCGAGCTCGGGAAAGCGGTGGCAGTACCCGCGCCAGGCGACGGAGACGCGACGGACGTGGCCACCGTGGGCCCGCAGCGCGCCGGCGATGGCGGCCACGTGGTTTTCCTCGTTGCGGTGCTCGACGGCGGCCTCGAGGTTGAGGGGGGCGGCGCGCCAGAGAGGGCGCCACCGGCGGGAGAGCGCCTGGGTGCGGGCGCGGTCCTTGGTGGGGAGGCGGGTGATGATCTCGCTGAGGAGATCGTCGGGGAGGCGGCTGATGAGGTCGGGGCCTTCATATACTTCGCCGGCCGGCGGCGGACACGGCCCTGGGAGGTCGCCGGATTTCGCCTCGAGCTGCCGGATCCCCCCGGCCGCCGACATGGCCGGAAATCACTCACTTTCTTGAGGCCCGAAATTCTGGGGGGACGCAAGATTTGTTTCGATCTGTTCCTTGGGGATTAGGATTTCTGGAGGTTCGAGATTGTCACAGCCGGGACAACTGCTGCGGGTGCAGGCGTAGAATAGATATTACGTTTTCTTATGTCTCAAGATGTAATGGCTAGACTATGACGTGTGGGCCCTGCGCGGCCGGGAGCTAGGCCAGCTATAAGCTGAGCCGTGTAAGAAAGAAGAACTGTTGCGAATCTGAAAAAGTAAATTGAACACTTCGGGGTTCAGGGTTCTCTGCCCTTCCCTTCCGAATCCGATGTCTCTTGTCTAAGCTCACGTCGGCAACGCCCTCGCCGGCCAAGGGTGGTGACAGTGGTATCAGATTCCCGGCGATCCTCGGCGCGCCGCTGTGTATAGGATCCTGCTCGCTTGGAGGTTGCAAACGCGTTTGGTCGGGCGATCGGTTTGCATATCCCCAATCGCTGCAAATCCTTGACCCATACCGTAATTCCAACGCACGCGACTCGGCTTGCGGGTGTTTCTTCGACGATTTGGTGGTGCTGGACCTCAACGACGGACGGATTCGGCACCGGATTGGGAAATCTCCTTCACCAAGGGTGTGGCTCTGTTCATCTCCGGAGGTGCCCACAGGATTCCGGTGAGTAATTGCAGTACCCCCTCGGTCTAAGTGATTGCAGCCGTACCTCGGGCAAAGGTTGCATCAAATCGTGCTGTGTATTGCTAGACTTAGGGCGCAGTTACCACGGCTCCTCCTAAGCCTTCCGCTCAGACTCAGTTTGTGCTTAGCCGGATGGATGATATGGCAAAAAAAGATGATGAGAGGTGGGATCATGTTTTGGAGAATTTAGACCTGTTGTTCACTAAAGTAGCACAGATGGATGGGAACCAGCAGAAATTTGACACTAAATTTGATGTGACAACTAAAGTGATGGAGCAGATCCTGAAGGATAAAAAATTATTGGCTAAACAACAAGAGATCACCAGTCAGGCTGTTCCTAAGTTGACTTCAGATCAAGGAACGAGTAAATCCAAAGAGCCTGTTAGTCCCACTTCCTCTGAGGCTTCTCTTGAGCAAGAGTATCAACCATTTAGTTCTAAAGGCAGAAGAGATAATAGAACCGGTGGCCAGCAATTTCGGAAGGACTTTGATGAGAAGGTGAAGCTGAAGGATCTGGTCCCTAAAATGTCATTCCCACGGTTCGAAGGTGACAATCCCTTGATCTGGAAGGATAAATGCCTGGATTATTTTCGTTTGTTTGAAATACCACCAAGTTTCTGGACTACTATGGCCTCTTTGAGTATGGATGGCAAAGCATCTAAGTGGTTGCAGGTGTACAAGCAACGACAAGGACTGGGGGATTGGGATTCCTTTATTTCAGCAGTAGAGAGTAAGTTTGGGGACAATGACTATAGAGAAGCACTTACTCTGTTACTGGAGTTGCAGCAGAGTGATTCTCTTGAGGCTTACATAGCTACTTTTGAGGACCTGCAATATTAGTTGATGATATACAATAATGGGCTTGATGAATTGTTTTTTGTCACTCAATTTTTGAAGGGACTCAGGTCTGACATCAGTAGTGTAGTGCAAGCCCAGCTTCCTGATACTATGGAAAGAGCTGTACTGTTGGCAAAAATACAGCAGCAGGTGTTGGATAAAGGTAAGCATAGAATGCAGAGAAACAGTACAGGGGTGAGACCTACTCAGTCAAAAGGGGACACCAAAGGAACTTCTACTCAGTCAGGTAATCTGTGGAAGGAAAGACAGGTCAGGGACTATAGAAAGGCTAATGGACTCTGTTTCTATTGTGGGGAAACATTTGATGCACAACACAAAAATGTGTGTACCAAGAGACCACAACCTCAACCTCAAGTAAATGCATTGGTGGTTAATGAGTTGGATGTAGTTCTCACGGATGAGGTGCTCAATCAACTGGCTGTGGAGGATGCTTTAGCTGAGGATTTCTGTCAACTCTCTCTAAATGCCCTGGCTGGCACTGATGTGGGAGAGGCATTGAGGTTGAGAGCTTTGGTAGGGAACAAGGTAATGTTGATATTAGTTGATAGTAGGAGCTCACACAGTTTTGTGAGTACAAATTTCCTGAATACTGTGGGAATTCATGCAGTGTCAACAACTCCAAAAAAGGTGAAATTGGCTAATGGGGAAGTAATGATTACGGATCATTGGGTTCCAAAAATGGAGTGGTGGGCCAATGGGCATACTTTGAGTACAGATATGAAGGTCCTGGACATGGGAACATATGATGCCATACTTGGGTATGATTGGCTCAAGGCACATAGTCCTATGACTTGTCATTGGACTAACAAAACTTTGGAATTCACACATCAGGATAAATTGGTTGTGCTGCAAGGCATTCAGACTGACTACCAGTCCGTTCAGCAAGCCACAATAGATCAAGTGAACAAATGGTCCAGAGGGAATGAGTTATGGGATGTGGCTATTGTGGAGCCAGTGTTACCAGCAGCTGAAGACAAAGTCCATCCTGCGGTTCAACACATGTTAGAGAAATTCAAGGATGTATTTCAAACACCTAGTGATCTACCTCCCTCTAGATTCTATGACCACAGTATACCATTGCTGCCTGGAGCTGCTTCGGTTAATTCCAAACCTTATAGATACTCTCCTCAACACAAGGATGAGATCGAGAAGCAAGTGAAGGAACTCTTGGCAGCTGGTCTGATTACACCCAGTACAAGCCCTTTTGCCAGCCCTGTGCTTCTTGTAAAGAAAAAAGACGGTAGCTGGCGTTTTTGTGTTGACTACAGGAAGCTTAATGCCATTACAGTGAAAAACATATTTCCTATGCCATTGGTTGAGGAAGTCCTGGATGAATTGGCTGGAACACAGTACTTCACTAAGTTGGATATGCGATCTGGGTACCATCAGGTCAGGGTGAAGTCTGAAGATGAATTTAAAACTGCATTCAAGACTCACCACGGTCATTACCAATTCAGGGTCATGCCCTTTAGCTTGACGAATGCACCTGCAACATTCCAATGTATTATGAACGAGGTATTAGCACCTTTCCTTCGTAAGTTCGTGATGGTATTTTTGGATGATATCTTGGTGCATAGCTCTACATTGGAAGAACATTTACATCACCTTACATTGGTACTGGAAAAGCTGAGGGAGAATCAACTTTATATGAAGATGAGCAAATGTTCTTTTGCACAAACTACTCTTGAGTATCTGGGACATATCATTGTAGTAGATGGAGTGACTACTGATCCCAACAAGACTGAGGCCATGTTGAATTGGCAAGTACCTCACACTGTCACTGAGTTAAGAGGTTTTTTGGGATTAACTGGATATTATAGGAAATTTGTGAAGCATTATGGGTTGATTGCTCGACCATTAACTCAATTGCTGAGAAAGAAGCAATTCTGCTGGAACCCTGAGGCACAGCAAGCCATTGATCAACTGAAATTGGCCATGTCGAGTACACCGTTTTTGGCATTGCCAAACTTCAAAGAGCCCTTTGTGATAGAGACAGATGCTTGTGATGGGGGTATTGGAGCTGTCTTAATGCATCATGACCGCCAGTGGCATTTTTGAGCAAGGCACTATCTGGACAGCACAAACACTTATCTATTTATGAGGAGTTTCTAGCCCTGATCATGGCTGTTGAGAAGTGGCGCCAATATTTACAGGGCCAAGAATTCATAATCAGGACCGACCACAAGAGTTTGGTTTACCTGACTGAACAAAATTTACATTCAGAAATGCAGAGGAAAGCTATGACAAGGTTAATGGGCTTGCAATTTAAGGTGGTTTATAGAAGTGGAAAGGACAATCTAGCTGCGGACGCGTTGTCCAGGGTGGGACATTTGTTTGCTATACAGGCTGTGTCTGGTGTTCATCAGCCGTGGGTGCAAGAAATCATCAACAACTATAGCACAGATCCTTCAGCTCAACAGCTACTGGTGAAATTGGCGGTTCACAACCTGGATGACACAGGCTATACTCTGGAAAATGGGTTGATCATGTTCAAGAAGAGAGTCTGGATAGCACAAAACTCAGCATTGCAGACAAAAATTATTGCTGCAATGCACTACAGTCCAATTGGTGGCCATTTGGGGGTCCAAGCAACATATCAACGAATCAAACAATTATTCTATTGGAAGGGTTTGAAAGTTGGGGTGGAAGATTTTGTGAAGCAATGCGTTATTTGTCAACAAGCCAAACACCAAAATATTGTACCTGATGGTTTGCTGCAGCCATTGCCAATACCAGCTGGTGCTTGGCAAGATGTTTCAATGGATTTCGTTGAAGGGCTCCCTAAAGTGGACGGTTGCAACATAATCCTGGTGATAGTGGACAGGTATACTAAATATGCTCACTTCCTACCTGTCAAACACCCTTTCACAGCTCAAACTATTGCTAGAATATTCTTTGATAATGTGGTAAAATTGCATGGGGTACCAAACTCTATTGTCTCTGATCGAGATAAAGTATTTACTAGTAATTTCTGGCGAGCCCTATTCAAACTGTTGGGTACCCAGTTGCTATTCAGTACTGCATATCATCCTCAGACTGATGGCCAAACCGAACGTGTGAACCAATGCCTGGAGATGTATCTCAGATGTGCAATGCATGATGATCCTAAGCAGTGGAAATCTTGGCTTTCACAAGCCGAATTCTGGTATAACACCACATACCATACCTCATTGGGTTGCACTCCGTTTCGTGCTCTCTACGGTTATGATGCTAATGTGGGCATGATCCATCAATTGCCAATGTCTACTGAAGCTTCAGCGACTGAAATGGTGCAAACTGTACAGAGACAAGCAGCAGTATTGAAAGAACATTTGGCCCGGGCACAGAATCATATGAAAATGCAAGCAGACAAAAAGAGAAGAGATCAGGAGTATGCAGTGGGTGAACAAGTGTTGTTGAAGCTACAACCTTATGCTCAGTCATCATTGGTGAATAGGCCATTTCCAAAGCTGGCCTTCAAGTACTTCGGCCCTTATACAGTGTTGGAGAGCGTTGGTCAAGCTGCCTATCGTTTGGACCTGCCGGATGATTCTCTCATTCACCCAGTGTTTCATGTCTCCCAGCTGAAACCGTTTGTTCCAAATTATTCACCAGTGTTCTCTGATTTGCCGTCGCCAGCTGTCTTGGACAGGACTGAACTACTACCTGAAGCGATTCTTGATCGGAGATTGGTGAAGAAAGGAAGCAAGGTGGTGCCACAAGTGCTGATCAAGTGGTCGGCATTGCTGAAGGATCCGCGACATGGGAGGATTGGTATGTCCTGCAGAAGCATTTCCCTGGTGTTCTTGCTGGAGGACCAGCAAGCTTTGGAGGGGGGGAAGATGTCACAGCCGGGACAACTGCTGCGGGTGCTGGCGTAGAATAGATATTACGTTTTCTTATTCTCAAGATGTAATGGCTAGACTATGACGTGTGGGTCCTGCGCGGCCGGGAGCTAGGCCAGCTATAAGCTGAGCCGTGTAGGAAAGGAGAATTGTTGCGAATCTGAAAAAGTAAATCGAACACTTCGGGGTTCAGGGTTCTCTGCCCTCCCCTTCCGAATCCGATGTCTCTCGTCTAAGCTCACGCCAAGGGTGGTGATAGAGATGGAAAAGCAGGGGAGTGGGGGCGAAATCCTAACCAGATAATTTCCAAGGCAACTACCTCCTCGACGAGCGTGCGATCCATCCGCTGCCGCCGCTCGATGGGACTGAGGGTGGCTGCGTGGGAAAGGAGAAGAGAAGCCTGATACAGAGGGCCAAACGGGCAGGCACGGTGGGCTAGCCTGACCATGTACAGGGCTAGGGCTTGACCGTACATAGCATGGATGGTTTAAAAAAACAATTCGCAGAAAGACATTTTTTTCAAATAAATGAATGCACTGTGGAGGTCCATCCGCATCCGCCGCCGCCGCCGTAGCCTCAACCCTAGAAAGCAAGGCACTAGCCCAGACTGGCCCGATATTGCTAGCACTTGTGACCGGCCCGGGCTGGGGTAGTGCCGTGCCTAGGCCGCCATCCCAGACCGCAATTTCACCATGGGCACGGCACGGCTCCAACGGTTGCCACGGTGTCGACACGCTAGCCGTTGGGGAGCGGCCACCCCATGACCTGCCCATGCGTCCCCCCACCTATAAAATCCCCACCCTCCTCCGGCCTCTCCCCTGGCTAACCCTAATCCCAACCCGCGCCGCTCTCTCCCGCTCTCCTCTCTTCGCCGCGGCGACGCCCCTCGATCTCTTCCTCCTCTCTCTGTCGTGTCCTCTCATCTTCTCGAGCTCCGGTGGCCTATTGACCTTTGGTGACCATAACACCTCTGAGGTTTAAATATGTTTAGGACAATCAAGAGAGGAAATTTAAACTTAATTAAAAGACATAATGAACCTTGAAAAGAAATCATCACCAAATAACTTTTCAAAGACTATAAGTACTTGCCATACACTAGATATGAGCTGCCAGCTACATGCACATATTAATAGTCATGACAAAAGGAACCATGTCAAAAACTTTCGTACATGTCAAACCATTTCACTTAAATGCTCCCAATCAAATTTAAATAATATAAACATGAGATGAAAACCACAATATCACATACCTTTTTTTTAAAGGAGCTTACCTTGGGCTATGAATAAAATAATATTTAGAGTGTCCTATTGTTCTTTAATAAAATAATTGTTAATGATTTAATGTTAGAGTTAAACACTTGGACTAATAAAGCTTGCATTTCTAATCATGACTTTTTAGGGCAATTTCTTGGTTTTAGAATGAGTTTTTATTTATAACATGAGCTTTCGGTCAATATAGAGGTTGTAGCTTTCATTAGGATAAAATCCATCAAGTATGACATCTCTGACATTTCACCCACCATAACAAAGGAACGATAAAAAGCTAATGCCTTGATCACATGAAAATGATGACAGCCCTAAGCTTAGTTAACTTAGAAAAGTTGTTTTTTACTCATTCCTTAGAAACCCAATTTATATCAAAACTTGCAAATATAAAAATACAAAAGTTGTTAATTAATATTTTAGTAAATTTCAAGTTTGCTTAACAACACAATTAAAGTTTAACACATGGAATTAATAAGCTAATCACCTACATGTGTCCATGTCTTAACTTTAAGTTAAAATAATATTTTACTCCCAAAACAAAAGGAGGTAGAACTTTAAATTGGAAACACTCTTTGAGTATCATACCCCTGATGTTTAGTGACTCTAATGAAGGGTTTAGTAGAGAAAGGAGAGGTTAAACAAAGTAAATAATAAATAGTCATTGCTGAGTATATTTGGGCCGTCGCCGAGTGTCTTGGACACTCGGCTAAGACGGCGTTTCCTGTAGTGCAGGCAAACTGCTGGCACCATTTTCTGAAATAAACATGGAAAATGAACTGAATATGGAAGCATGCATGGAAAAGTTGGAACACAACAACATAGCTAGTCATGAAAATATATGCCTTGCATTGGTTCAAATGTGTCTGCAACTACCTTGAAAAACATGGGGAATTTATGACTTAGATAACCCAATGCCTTCAATTTGGGTGCATGAATATTGAATAACCCTCAGCAGCTCATGGCAGTGAAGAGAGAGCGGGACAAGCCTTTCTAGTTGTGGAACATCGGCAATAACGATTTCTTGGAGCTCTTCGTGTCTCGATTCCCAACTAGCTGACACACCAAGGCTCCTAAGGGTCGGAGAGCTAATATGGAGACGACTGCCAAGACCCGTGTTTCCTGCCAGCACCAAGCTCACCAGGACAGGGCTTCCGGACAGAAGGCCATGGAGAGTGCTACCTGATAAGTTTACATGGGAGAGCCTGAGCTGCTCGATCGGGGCGTGGGAACTGAGCGTGCAAGCACTCCTCATGGGGAATTGAAGAAACTTCTCTTTGCTCGAGCTCGACCTAATCCTGAGAACACGGAGGGTCGACGAGAAGCTGAGCACAGATGCCACAGAATGAGGAACTGGAAGCAACTGACTGTAGTACTCGATCCGGGGAACGTAGTGCAGATCAAATTCCTGAAGGTTGTTGAGCCCAGGGGAGGACTGGATCAGCACGCAATCGAGCTCCGGAAAATGGTGGCAATCCCCGTGCCAGGGGAGGGAGACGCGACGGACGGGTCCCCCGTGCGCCCGCAGCGTACCGGTGATGGCGGCCATGCCCTCATCCTGGTTGCGGTGTTCGACGGCGGCCTTGAGGTTGAGGGGGGCAGCGCGCCAGAGAGGGCTCCACCGGCGAGAGAGCAGTAGGGTTTACATTATCGATAAAAATTATTTATCGGCGGTTCGCGACAAACGGAAATATCGGATATATCGGAATCTTATCGGTGATAAATAAATTTTTCGGTCAAAATTTAGACAAAAAGTTTCTTTTTTCTTATGTAATCATGCAGAAAATAAGAAAATATCACCCTTTCATAGCATAGATTCCAGGTATCACGTTGGATTTGACACCATAAAGCTATATCATTCCATGTTAAGTTCTTAGGTGAAACAATTTTCAAAAACACAAAATTTATTGGTGATAAATTTAAATTTATCGGTACCCATTGATGATACGGAAATATCGGAATATCGGAACCGATAATGTGAACCCGGGGTGATGATCTTGCTAAGGAGATCGTCCGGGAGGCCACTGATGAGGTCGGGGCCTTCACCAACTTCATCTACTTCTTCGCTGTCAGGCGGCGGCGGACATGGACCTCGGCGGCCGCCAGATTCCGCCTCGAGCAGCTGCTGGTGGATCCCCGCGGGCGCAGACACGGCCCTGAGCGGCCGCTAGATTCTGCGTGGAGCTGCCAGGAGCCAATGATCTCTTTCTTGCGGCTCGAAATTCTGGAGGAAACGGAGAGATTATGTTAGTCAGTGCCGCCGGATCAGGGTTTCTGGAGCATCAGAGAGAGACAAGTGTCGGTGGAGTTGGAGATGGAAAATCAGGGGAGGGAAGGCGAATTGAAAGCCGAACCAGATAATCTCCGAGGCAGTTGCCTCCTCGACCAGCGCGGCGCGATCCATCCATGGAGATTAATCTTACTGCCGCCGCCGCCGGCCGATGGGACTGAGCGTGGCTGCGTGGGGAGAAGGAGAAGAGAAGTGAAGAGATCGTGCCTGCATGCGTGACCTGGCAGCCCGGTGCGATGCGCCACGACCACGAGTACGAGGGCAGCCGCCAGCATGAATAATTAAACGGTAATGCTACACCTAGGACGTCCGATGCTAGATGAAAATATCGGACACCGTCAATGTTACAAAGTACAACTTTTGATGTTGCATATGGCATGCTCGGTTTTGCAACGGACCATCAATGTTGCAATGTTTTTGTTTTAGTGTTTCACTTTCACCTTTAATGTTACAATGTTTTTGTTCCAATGTTTCACTTTCATCGTTAATGTTGTAATATTGTTTCCCAATGTTTCACTTCCACCGCCCGTTGCTGTGTTCGGACGTCGGATGTCGAGGCGCTAGCAAGTCCCATAATTAAACACCGACGGGGCCCATTATATTGACTAGTACATGTATTTACGCGACCAGGGTTTAAATCAGTACCAAGCGCTATATTTACGGTGGATACGAAACCAAGGTCGTCGGACCCATTTTGATTCCTGCCAGGAAGAAAACAACGGTTCAGTCGCTCACGTCGCCGGCGACGCCCAAACCCTAGCCACTGCCCGTCCTCCCGTATTTCCCCAGCCGCGCCGCCTCCTGAACGGGATGTCGAGAGCTTGCGCGTCTCGTGGGGACGGTGGAGGCGTGGCTCTCCCCCCTTCTCTCCAGTGTCTTGTGGTCTGATGGCCCTCTACGGCAGCGGCGGCTGCGTCTGGCCGCAGATCCGACCCTCCCTGGCCGGATCCGGTGCCCGATCGGCATGGACCGGTCGCACCATCGGGGGCTGGCAAGACACAGGGCAGGCTGTGGCCGGTTGTGGCTGGCTCTAACTGGCTGATGGCCCGGCCATGGTTGGCTGGAGGCAGGCCGTGGCTAGCTGTGGCTGCCCGAGCCGACGCACGGGCGACGGGATCTGAGGTGAGGTGGTTGGTGCTCCTCCACGGTGATGCTGGTCCGAGACCGCCTTGGTGGTGGTGTGGGGGCTTGCTGGTGCATGTTGGTGGCGCGGTGGTAGTGTTTCGGTCTGTGCCGAGCTCTGGACGTGTGATGTTGGCGCAATTAGCGCCATGCCCTCCTTGGAGGCGCCGCATCTGAGACTCCACCTTGGTTAGCCGGTGGTGGTTGGTTGGTGGTGTTGCTAATGCGCAACGGCAGAGGAGGTCCGTGTTGGCTGGGGGGTGCAGAGGACCCATGGGGGCTAGAGGTCTTGAGCTGACATGCTTGGTGTTGTGGTGTCCCCGGTTATGGCTGGGCGAGCTGGGCAACGGTGTTGCTCTCATAGCATCTCTATATATCTGAATCCTTAGCAGAGGAGTACGAGGTGGTGGGAGAGGCGAGCCCCCCACGCAGAGTGATCGTGTTCAGTGTGATGCTTCTCTGGGACAGTAGGGTCGACGATCTGGTGTGTGGCTTAAGGGTGATATTCCCATGGTGGAGGAGTTCGTGGTGCCGCTTAGACTTGCAGCGAGCCGGAGACGTTGGTGACAACATCGCAGGTCGAGGTGGCTTATTTCGGCTTCTCTCCCAGTTTGTGGTGGTGCAATGTTATGTTGGGTGAGTTGTCTGTGCAGTGGTGGTGTTCACTTCGGCGCGTTATGTACGAATGCTTCTTCTTCTTGTTATATAATGTGGCGGTATTCCTGCCTTTTATTTCAAAAAAAAAATCCTGCCAGGAATGATCTTGTTTGGTTACATGATTATTCATACATGTATCATTTGATACATGATTCCTGTAAGTAATTTATAAATTACTTCATCATGTGTTAGGGATATTGGACACTTTTTATGTGTTTTTTTGGATTATGCTCTACAAAAGCACATAATAATCTTGAAATTTGTAGCGTATTTTGATGAATTTTAGTTTTAAGGTTTTAAATGATATTTCTATTGTGTGTTGATAAGTATCATCAAGTGAGGCATCAAGTTAATTGATGAAATGTGAGGCGGACTTCGTATGTTGATGAATCAAGTGCCTTGAAGAAATAATGGTAATTGACATACTATTGCATATGATCATCAGTGACAAACCAAAATGGATTTGTGCAAGGCAAATGTATGCCATGTAGGGTATTTCTTTTTATGATGTTAGTGATTAGTGAAGAAAAGACCAAATTTATAAGTTAAAATGTCGTACTATTAAGACGAGTCTTGATGATGCTTGAGTCTTTGTTATGTGTTGAAAGTTCAATCTTGTAGATACATACTAACTTTGGCAAGGAAGCGGTAGTTTTCAAAAGTCTCTTACTAATAGTTGATGGTAATGGAATGTGGTGATCTTGTATTACAATACTGATTTGATCCAATGTGCTTTGAGTCGAGCATTCAGTTGGGATGTGTAGTTTTCTGAATAAGCTTTCCATATTGTCAAAGATCAATTAATTTGAACATTGGGTCAAAAACTTTTGAACGTTAACCAAGTTTCAGTTGTGCTGAAATTTGTACTACAGATGATCCGTCAGGCATGTGTACTCTTTTTTTTACCATAATGAAATAAGACGCAACTCTTATGCGTTGTTCTTGAAAAAAAACTCCTTTCTTTCTGGCGGTGTCCTGTAGCAAATGCATGTGTTTTTGTAATGGTACCGAACCAACTTTTTGTTTCCTGATGTGTTTTGGCCAAATCAAAGGAAGGTCGGTGTCCCTGAGCAAAATAACCAAAATGAAAATAGTAATAAAAACAAAACAGATCAACATTTTTCAAACTTCTATGACAACAATTGTTACCGGTCAGTAATAAACACATAACAGAAACTTAAAGTACAAACAAAATTGACGTAACAAACTTCTATGGCATTGTTCACGCTTATTGCATAAATTTAAAGTACAAAAAACAATCATGTGCTTCATGCTTATCTGATAAGCAGCTTCAGATGAAATCTTCATCAGTGCATCTGCATAATGATGTATCAAAGGGAT
Organism: Digitaria exilis; assembly: GCA_015342445.1. Lineage (NCBI taxonomy): Eukaryota > Viridiplantae > Streptophyta > Magnoliopsida > Poales > Poaceae > Digitaria > Digitaria exilis. The sequence goes on along the minus strand of JACEFO010001972.1, from coordinate 4,635,392 downwards.
CATCTGTAGTTAAATCGTTGATGTGCTTCAAGTGTACCAAACAGGATGACCTGTAATCAGCACGAAAATCAAATGTAACACCTTGTGAAGCTCTCTCATTCAGCTGCAGCTTCTTATGTTGTTCCTGCACCCATTTTGCATCACATTCATGACGACGGGCTACAAACTTCATGGATTCTAGCACTCGAGAGTTTAATAGAAAGAACTTGATGAATTTCACATCTGACATGCTTCCCTGATAATTTATAAATTCCACCATCTTAAGGTGTAGATCAAGGCATTCAAGTGAAACATAGTGTCTTACATTCTTGAACCTCCCTTGAATGAACGCCTGACATGGAAAGAAAGTTAGTTGATAAAATATGATGTAAATAAAAATTCAACACAAGGGTTGATGCACTGGCAGAGTAGAACACAATGAGTGGTTAATCAATGAAGCTTAACAAAGAAAAAAACATCTCACCATGATATATAGCTTCTCCAGGCATGGAAAGCATTTCAAAAATTTAACAACAACATCTAGATTAGGATCAGTGTTGAGGGCCAAAATTTTCACAGTACGTGTCGGGTTAGGATGGCCAACGAGCACCATTTTCTGAAATAAAATAAAAAGGATCTGCATAAGCAAAGGGAGTGACCTTAGCATAGAAATGTATGAGTTCTAGACACAAATGTGTTTGCACCTGAAAAATCATGGTTCCCATCTCAAATGTTGAGATCCTTTTACTTAGATAGCCCAAAGTCTTCAGCTTGGGTGCCTTAACAATACGAATCTCTAGGTCATCACACTTTGGAGGGCGGGGTACAAGCCTTTCTAGCTGTGGTGCATCCTCGATTATGACTTGTTCCAGTCTTACCTCTTTGTAATTCCAAGCATCTGACACACCAAGGCTCCTAAGTGTTGCAGAGCTGATACGAAGACAACGATAACCAATGTTCCCATCTAGCACCAAGCTCTCTAAAACCGGGCATCCGGACAGAATGGCATGGATAGTGCCCTCTGAGATGCTGACACCGTTGAGAGTGAGCTGCTTGAGGTGTGGGAAATGGAAGCAGCAGGCAGTCTCCATAGGAAACTTAAGTACCTCACCAACCGTAAGAATGTTGAGGACACGTAGAGTAGGCGACCAACGGAGCACAGACCGAGGAACTTGATATTCATTGACATTGTAACTGAAGAACAGCTCAAACTCTTGGAGGCTGTTGAGCCTTGGGGATTCCAGCAAGGAATCAACCATGGAAAAGTAGTTGTAGTTGTAGTGCCAGGTGAGGGACAGTCGACGAACAATGCCCTTGTGGGCTTGCAGCGTGCTGAGAATGGTGGCCACAACCACATTGGCATTGCTGCCGGCAACCATAGCCTCAAAATTGAGAGGTGCGCAGCGCCAGAGGCGGCGCCACCGCCGCGAGAGTACCTGGGTGCGGGCACCGTCCTTGGTAGGGAGGAGGGTGATGATGTCACCAAGGATGTCATCATTGAGGCAGCTTATCAGGTCGGGTTCTTGGCAGGAGGGTTCAATGTCCAGCTTCCTCTTCATGGGCCTTAACCGTTAAGACCGGTCGATCTTCCTTCTCTATAAAAATCAGGTTCAGAGATTATGCAGGATTTTATAAGGTTAAAAAAAAAAAGGAGACTCTAGTCAGTCTGAATTCTGTATGGTTCTCCAGAATTTGAAGAAGGAATATAAGGATTGGGTTGGGCTTCACTACAAACTACTGGCAGTAAATCTGCTAGTTAGAAATTGGAATTCAAGGCTGTCAAAGGGACAAACAGTAACTCCTCCCAAACCGTATAAATGAATTATTTGATATTAGGGACAAAAACAAGAGACAAAGACGACCAGACCCTAACCAGAAGATTCTCACCTTATTTAGATGTTGCCCTTACGCCCGTTTGGTGTCAAACCAAACAGACAGACAGACGATCTTGGCTTCTCCGCCGGCGATGGGAGAGAGCGAATTCGCCTGTTGTGGAGATTGGAGGAGAGGAAAGCGTGCGTGCGGCGGCGCGCGGGGAGGGCATACGTCGAGATCGTTGTTTCCTCTGAAGATTATAGTAGATTCGATGGACTTTTTCCCCTGAAGAGTCGATAGATTTTCTTAAAAGGTTCCATATATTTATGGTTGAGACGTGTTGTTTTGTTTCCTCTAAAGCAAAGTTATCCATGTCTTGCGCAAACAATTTGCTTTAATTGTCTCAACAAATCACTGTAACTTTTTTTTTGCTGTGCACGTGAACATTACTTTTTTTACGGCTGCATGCGGCGGTCCACCCGTACTATACACAAGCAAAATTGCAGGCTTCGAAACCTACGATATTTGGACGGAGGACAGAAGGAAAAAGTCTAGGTAGCCCCCTCATCTATGACAATTGGATTACTTAACCCCCTCAAGTTTAAAACCAGGTATCTTACCCCTCCAACTTTACAAAACCGTTTAAATGACACCCTCAGGTGGTTTTGCAGAGCAGTTTTCCCACGCTAGCTGCCGAGGATGCTTGACTTTAGATCTGCTAATAGGTGGGTCCCGCATGTAAGAGGTCACACATCGTCTTCCTCCTCGCGCTCGGCGCTCTATAGTCTGTCACTCCGTCCTCGGTCCTCCTATTGTTGTCCGACCTTTGCGCCTCGGGCCATGCGGATCTCGTTCTTGCCGTCCGCTCTATGTCCGCTCTATGCCACTGTATGTAGCACGTGGTGAGGCACGCTGTCCGCTCTGTGTAGGTCGCCGTGCACCGAGCTGCCCACCTTGCGACGTGCGGAAGGCGAAGGAGCCCCATGCCTCGGCAGTACGAGAGCAAGAGCCGCTGACGGACACAACATCGTTGGGATTAGGGCGGAGCCGCCGTACGGCACAGTAGCACGGCCGAGCCTTAGCCGTCCGGCCCCAGGTACCGGGGCAGAGCGCGCCGACCGTCGCCGGGCTGGAGATCATCGTTTGAGGCTGCATTCCATGCGGCCTAACCAGGGGGTGCTCGCGACGTGCCGCAGCCCGGGCCACGCTGCTGAGGCAGAGCTCGCGACCAGGGCGAAGCTCGCCGGACGCGCCGGCCTGCCATGCGGCCGAGGCAGAACCGCAGAACTCGGGTCTGCGGCACGCATCCAGGACGGAGCTCGCCCTAAGTTGCCGCCGCAAGACGTACTCATGGGCGGAGCTCGCCGGACAGGGAAAGAAGGAGATAGGACACAGGCTGTGGGCAAGCCGGGCGCCTGGGCTCGTCGGTCCGTCAACGCAAGACCGCAAGAGCATGCAGACAGGGAGGCACGGGAAGATAGAGGCCTATGCCACGTGGCAAAACCGCCCTCCATGTGGCAAAACAGCCTTCCAAAACCAGTTAGGGGGTGATTTGAATGGTATTATGTAGTTTGAGGTGCAAAATCTGTTTTATACTTTTGGGGTGATGTAACCCAACTTTAATAGGTTGGGGGTTAACTAGACTTTTTCCAGGACAGAATGATCACCACAAAACAATGCGAAAGGGAGAAACATATATAGACATTTGACATTCACTAGAAGTCGCTAATGTCTCGTACTCCCTCCATTCTAAATTATTAGTTATCATAGCATTTTACTAGATTCATTGAAGATGTTATGAATTTAGACAAATATATGTCTAGGTTCATAGAAGATGTATTAATTTAGGCACCCAGAATGACTAATAATCTGGAACGAAAAGAGTATATACCAATTAAACAAAAAAAATTCGTTGGACTGATATGGGATTTCTAATGAGAAATGAATTATCATTTTGAGCAATCAAGCAGTTTCAACTACCAAGTAACAGATCGTGATCCAAGTAACAGTTCCAACACTAGACAGCTCAAAAGGCAAGGCTTCTCACCAGATATATTAAAAGTGAGTTCTACTACTAAATCAGACAGTGATAAATATATTAAGTACCTAAAATACTAAAATTGTGGGACCAAGTACCAGTTAAGTGGTCCAAGAGGTAATTTAATTTTATTTTCTCGTAAGTACCATTAAGTACTAGCAAAAGTAGTTCAAGTACATGTAAGTACAAGCTGATTCTTGCCAATCATTCTAAAAGATGTCAAATTAGAATAGCACATAAATATTTCAGTTTTATTTCCAGAATATAATTGAAAAAAAATCCCAACTATCACAGATTCTGTTTGACTCTACATTTTATAGAAATCCTTGGATGCTTTTATATCTGCAATCTAATCTACAAACCAGAAACACTTAAATAAATAGTACAGTTGGGGGGATTCTTTATGAGATATTGAGGCAAACCTTTAAAACCACAATTTCTATTGGACTTTTCATGTGAGAAAGAAAAGCTAATTAGCTGGATCATGGAACACAGAACAAAGCAGCTTAATGAGCGGGATTTTCAATAATGAAAAAAAATGTCAATGTAACTGAAATATCAACTTGCAGGCCAATACATACAAAACATAAAAAAGCAGTTTCCAACATAAACCCATGTGGCACAATACCATAACCACGTGTGAGGGTGCGTTTGGTTGCCTGTATATGACTAAACCGGGTTCATGGGATATAGGATGATGTTGTTTGGTTGCTTGCTCTTCCTCCTGAGCCTCGCTCTCCAGATGCAAAAGGGGCCTCACAGCAGTACAACACCCTTTTGGACAATTTCTCTGGAACTAGGGTCTCTTGATGTTTTAGTGTATCATTAGCTCATATCAAACTGTATTAAAATATTTTAAAGAAGATTAAGCCACAATATGAGAAAATAGCAATCATAAAAACATGTTTAGACAATATAAATATCAAGATAGTAGTTTTTTATGATTTTTTATCTCATTCGACATATCTTCACGCAGGCAACCAAACAACATCTCCCATCAACCAAGCTAACTGATATAACCAACCAAATAACATACCATTGCATGCACTCAGCCAACCAAATAACATGCCATTGCATGCACTCAGCCTAGTTGAGCTGAGCTTGGCTTTACAAATATGAGCCAGGACATGACATGCAAGACCCTTCGAGTTTTCGCAATCTGCCTTTATTCGTCACCCACAGTCCACGTAACATCATATGGCGGCTCTTGGAATACATAGTCACAATAATCAAACGTTTATGGCATGAAAAAAAACAGCCTTACTGCTTAATGCGATTTATTTGGATTTGTATCCGAGGGTGAAAAAAAAAAGGAAATTTTGCTGTAGAACACTGCTCGATTTCAATATTGTTGTGGGACACTATAAAAAAAATTGGCCACAACACACTAGGCAGTGTGTTTCAGTAAGGAAAATAGTGTGTTACAGCAAAGAATAGTATTAGTGTGTCACCGCTAATTTCACCAAAGTGCAGTGCCCACCAGGAAATTTTTCGGAAAAAGACCACCTTCCGCACCCAAACGTGGCGTAGAAAATGTAAGTATACAGAGACTACAAATGATTATTATTGTAGATATGAACTTCACAACTATTAAGTGTTATCATATATTTGGCTGATTCAAATTATTGGGCTCGAGAAAATTGGCAACCAAAGCATAAGAGGTTTAGTCGCCAGCCTGGACTTGATGACTTCTTGCTAAAATTGCTAGCATATATATAGCCCGGGGCCAATATGTCAGCCAGCCCTGCATACTGCATAAAAGAGCACATGCAGAAGCATTTTGGTATACCACAAACTTTTAACGTAGAGGGGAGAGGCGTCGGTATTGTGATTCTGGAAGTTACCGTTGTTTGTTTCACGGTCCTGTGATCCTGTCTGAATGCAAGTGCATTTCAAATAATTATTTGGACTGGATGAATAAATTAATGATTCGAGTACAAACTTGATATAGAGTGATGCCACGTTAGCTGCTTGGAGAGACTGGGAAATAGGAGCATGTGGTCGAACACGGGAATACCACAATACACAACCGCATGGAACATCTACTGAATTTGAGACAACTTCCATGAGAAGCACAGCACTAAAGTTGAGAAGTGTTGTAATATTTATAGCAAACACACCAAATCAAATCAGAGAATGGCATAAATTGCAACATGAAATACAACCTACTACATGTGCTAGATAATGGTAACTGCACAACCGCATACCATAGTATAATTGCATTAGATATATCACCCATATTTATATCAACTGGAAGGGACTTAATCACAGAAACTGTCCATATCGAATAAACATGATGTATATTTCTTACGTGGAGAAGAATTTCATACCATAGAAGTCATAACTTAAAATAATACCAGTTCACAAAAAGAGAACAATGTGCATAATTTTACCATGCCAAAATATAGTGAGCTAGTTAATTGGTAAGTTTTCCTACGCAGATTTTTCTAGATAAAGAGTATATTAAGTTTATGTGAGTTCATTTAAGTAGATTCCACAAGAAACTAAATAAGAGGTTGTTTTGCTAACTGAAACTTGTTGAAACAAGGTAAACATGTTTGGACCTTCAGCTAGGAAACTAGGTGATTTACATGTTTGGACCTTCAGCTATAGGTAACTAGGTGATTTACTGGAAAATGTCTGTTGACATAACTAAGACATTTAGACTACAAGAGCTAAGTATTAGTTTAGACAAAGGACCAAAAAAACACGATCTTCCAAAAATCCATCAAATTCCCCAGCATCATTTTGACAAGGAGATGATAAAAACAATGTGGAGGATTGCCTCCCCGCTACACCGTGCATACATCTATTGCATCACAAAATACCACAAGCTAGCTGGCCACCTTGATCAATTCAAGAATCTGGCAGACCGTTAGTTGGCTCCCTTGATTAATTCAACAAGCTGGCAGACCTAAGAAAAAGTCTCCGATTCTTCCATTCAAAAGGATCAGGCTTTGAAAATATGGGGAAGGTTATTCCATAGGCATAACTATGTCCAAATGCAAATCGAGCACCTGGTGAAGCTTTGTTGTCCACTTGAAGTCGTCTACGCTGATTGGCCATCCACTTATCATTGTAGCTGCAGCTGAGTCCAAAATCCATCTCCTCCAGCACTTTTGCATTCAAAACAAAGAATTTCGCAAAGCCAGCATCAGGTTTCATGCCATGATAATTATTTATGATAACCTTTTTAAGATGAACCTCAAGACATTCTATTGGATCCAGTGAATTATAGGTCAGCGTGTTTTTCATAGTCTTCTGTAGGGTACACTGAATAAAGAGTGAGAAAAAAACTATATTATACTGTGTCCCAAATGTTCATATTGCTGTTCAAATAAATAAATGAAAAAGAAAAATGCTCACTGTGACATAAAGTTTCTCCACACAGGGGAAGCACTTCAGGAAGTCAACAACAGAGCCGAGGTTAGGGCCCAATGAGTCAAGTGCCAAAACCTTTACTGTGCGCATTGAGGTTGTCAATTTTAGGGCAATCATTTCCTGCAAAAAAAAAATACAGATCAGGAAAAATTAATAGCCAGGAGATAGAAAAGCAGAAGACTAGATGAAACAAGATTTGTAGCAACCTGAAAAACAGTGGTTCCAAGCACGAGATTGGAGATACCAACAGATAACATACCCACTATCTCAAGTTTAGGAGCATGCATGACGCGGATAGTTGCTGGCACAAGGCCATGGTCTAGTGGTATCAATCTTTCAAGGCAAGGAGCGTCCTTGATAACCAGCTCTTGGAACTTGATGGGATTGGTATCTGAGTCCGACCAAGCAGTACTGACACCAATGCTCCTAAGAGTTTGCGAGCTAATGTGCAGGCGACCAATGCCAACAATATACCGCAGAGAGAGGCTCTCCAGAACAGAGCAGCCAGAGAGCAGGCTGTGAAGGGCGTCCTCAGATACGGTGACGCTGCGAAGGGAAAGCCTCTTAAGGTGGGGAAAATTCAACTCCGGCACCATCTCATTAGGAAAACTGCAGCAGGCAAACTCGGCAACGCATAGGGTGGGCGCGAACCGTAACGCAGATGGGGGCATCGGGCGCGGCAGCGGCGAAATCTGGAACTCGTAGCTGAACTCAATCTCGCGGAGGCCGGTCAGTGCTCGGGATCTCAACCAGCCGTCGATCTTGTCGAAGCGGTTGTGGAGGCGGAAGCCAATGAGGGAGAACCGCCTGCCGGGGCCAGTGTGTTCGCAGAGGATCTTGGTGGCGAAGATGATGCGCTTGTGGTCCTCATCAGAGAGGTCATCAACGTCGAGGTTGAGAGGCGCGGCGCGCCAGAGGGGCCTCCACCGGCGGGAGATGGTCTGCGTGCGGGCGCCGTCCCTGGTCGGGAGGAGGGAGATGATGTCCCCGAGGACCTCGTCGGGGAGGCGGCTGATCAGATCCGGGCCGCCGCCTTCTCCTCCGCCTCCTCCGACTGGCAGTTCTTGGCGGCGGGATTCCGCATCGAACCTTATCCTCTTGGCCATCGCATCGTCTCTCATGGCCGGACCTCCCCTCTGGTCCGGACGGAGTACCGGCAAGCGGAGATTCTAATTTGTTGGAGGAAATCAATCAATCGGAGCAAAAAAAATCATCTCAAAACTTGAAAAGGTAATCGATGAACGCAAGTTCGTGCTCGTTCCAGTACCTGTGCTGCCGGCGAGGTCGTCTCAGTCTTCCCAGTAGCTGTTGACCTCCTACCACAATGCCGCCTCCTCCATGCGAACCTGCGCTCACCGCCGGCAATTGGAGATAGCGAGCTAGTGAGGGGGGAAGGAAAGAGCCGGCGAGAGAGAGCACGAAGGGGAAGGGGATGAGCGGAGGAAGCGGAGTCGCCGGAGCGGTCTGGCCTCGCTACGTCTTCAGTCAAAGGAAAGCGGAAAAGCACTCAGGAGGGTTTACTAGGCCCGTCACGGCCCATCTGTCCAGCAGGCCATAACACAATCTGGATGAACATAAGAAACAAGCCGGCAGCAGAGGAGGAGAATCAGCCGTGAGCATATTTTTCTTTTTTTTCTTACAGATTTTCATTAATTATTCTACTCCAATGCTGGGAGTATAAGATTTTATATTTTTACTAAACTGATTCAATTTATATGTTTACTAAACTGATTCAATATTTGAATGAAACTTAATTCAACCCTTCGAACAACCAATTCAACACTTTTTTAAAAAAATAAAATAGTACTCCCTCTGTTCCAAATTATTAGTCATTCTAACTTTTTACTAGATTCATTGAATATGCTACGAATTTAGACAAGTATATGTCTAGGTTCATAGATGATGCCATGAACTTAGACACTTAAAATAGCATCTAGGATGACTAATAATTTGGACGGAGGTAGTTAGGATGGCTAATAATTTGGAATGTAGAGAGTATATTAAAATTGCTAGATTAAAGAAAATAAAACGCTTCCCCTGGACCACCCGAAGAAAATAAATTGCTAGATTTAAATCGAGCAAGATGCGCAGGGCGTCGGAGTAGCCGGCAGAATGGACAATCTAATTTATTTATGTTCCAACATGGAGACAAGAACAATATAATTGATTCCAAAAATCTAAATGGAACGAGCATTTTTCAAAAATAGAAAAGATATCTGTATTGGGTGAACTTTTTTTAGAGTTATATTGTGCGATCTTTTCTTAAATAGAAGTAGAAAAAATGGCTCGCAAAGAAAATAGAAAAATAACTTTAAAGTCTCCATGTTAAAAGAAACTAACCAGAATGTAACTTATGATTAAAAAAGGTAACTTTTTCCATCCGTGAAGGCAAAGTAAAAAGTAATTGTGGTCCATGCCCCAAGTAACTTTAAACTCTATTTGTGAAAGTTAAGAAAAAATAACTTTTGTGATTCGTGGTTGTATTATGAAAAGTAACTTTGAACTACATGAAAATTTAGAAAATGTAACATTGTCATGTATCAATATTATCAAATGTAATTTCTTATTGTATCATTATTGTACAACTTGGAATTGTTGAGGGAATGAATAGTGAAGTTGCATGGAATAGTGAACATGTGTAACTTTTTTCGGAACTAAACAAGAGTCCTCGTAAACATGTATAGTGGATTTGCTTGGTCGCTGTGGTTACGTCCCAACTCCTTTCGTTACAAGAAAAACTTGCTTCATCCAACTCTTTTATGCGTGGCCCATTGATAGAACAAACGTTGGGCCAGCTTTTTCTGTCAGCTCTTGACTTGATCAGTCTTAGCTTTTGATTCTATACCGACCTTGGTGTATTCTTATTTTGGCACCAAATTTCAACATGACAAGACCTTATATTTAGGGAAAAAGAATAAGGAACTATGTGACACTGTGTTGTAAGGGTACATAGAACTGCATGAAACCGAAGCTAAAGCTAATCTCAATCCATAGCATCATATTCCAATATCCAAGGATGCCACAAAGGATGAAAAGTATATATGATACTACTAGAAAAAAACCATTATCAATAATAGGTAATTTCAATATCCATGGCAATTAATTGTTGTAAGGGTGTGCGAAAGAATCAAGATGCCTAAGAGGGGGGCGGGGGAGGGGGGAATTAGGCCTCTACACATTTTAATGCAATAAATCAACCTAACAATAAGCCTAATCACCCCATGTGCCTAAACAAGTTTCAAGTGTGACTATCTAGTCGACAAAAGAGTTTTGCATCCTAAATCCAACACTATTCTAGCATGGCAAGTCTAGGAATTGAAATGCTTGAAAGTAAACTTACGGTAATTGAAAGAGAGGGTTAGGACGCTAATTTTTTCCGAGTCCTAGTTGGAGCACCCCGCAAAGGTATCGCTCCCTCTTGATCCGTTCAAGGATCAAGCGCTCTCTAATGGATATCCATTCTCCACTATGGAATGGTGGATTGCATTACCATGTACACATTCTTGGGCTTCACATAATCTCCTTGTGAGCTCACCAAGAATACTACCATCAAGCCATCTAGGTGATGCTAATCACCAAGTGTATCAAGCCAATGATCTTCAAGATAGACCAAGAGAAGGTGAGATGCACACTTGCTACTTTCCTAAGCACTAAAGATGTCCTTAATCCTCTTAATCAAGAACTTCTCAATCAACTCAAGTGTCTCTCTTGCCTTACAAACCTCATCTATGAGCAAAATAATTTTGGATGGCAAGAGAGCTCAAATGTGGGAGAAGAAAAAAAGGGGTATAAATAGCCCCCTCAAACCCCATAGCCGTTGCTGCTGATGCAGGGGGGCCGATTGATGCAGTGCTTCATTTCAGCTAGCACCGAATCAATCAGTGCCCCCCTTTAAACTTGAATTTCAATGGCTACTGAGCGACCACTAAATGATTTGGTAGGTAATTTTGGGCTACCACAGAATGAATCGGTCCGATCCTAGGTCAAGCTATTAACCTTAGCCCCCTTTATAGTACGGCCAAAGGAAAACAATGTCCTAAACAACTCTAGGTATCTCTCATCATCCAAACGACCCTTAGAACTATCTTATTCTTAGCTTTCACACATATTTTTTGAACCAATGCAATTATTTCACCATGATGGAGGACAAGAATACCATGAAAGCACATCATTGCACTAACTTAAGAATTGTTGCTACAAAGCACACTTGGAAGTGATTTGCAGTTAAGTTGTAGCCTTGCAGGTTAGTGTGTGTTTATATTATCAAGCACTACTTTCTTTTTTATTTGTAATAAGTTCACTCTATTATGATACTAAGGTAGGACTTAGGAGTCAGGAACACAACTATATATATTTTGTTTTTACCATGCATAATTAACATCAAGAGATTGGCAAATGCTAGATCTTCTTTCGTCAATAGAACATTGTGTAGCTTTGCTATAAGTTCGTTTTCTCTCCTTTGCTATAGGTTTACCACTTTAACATTTGCCTAATAGGCACAAACTTTGTGCATTTGTTTTAGGTGTTGGCATATTGGCAAACATATACTATTGTGCTTACATGAACCTAAGGAATTGATAAAGAGATCATCCCATTGAAGTTGTCAGTGAACACTCTTGGATGGTTAATGGTGACTGAATTCTTGAAGCAGTTCATATCTCAACATAAGGTAGTCCTGTGTTAGATGCACGTAGCGGTTGCGCCTATAACTAAGTTGATGCTAAGCAGTTTATACCTTCTCTCTTCATTCAAATTTTTTAGTTGAATGAGGGCTTTTGCAAATGCCTTGGAAAGGATGAACTATCGGGTGCAAAAACTGTTATTAGGATTGTATTTGTAATATATAGTGGATAAAGCATGTGAATTTGTGACATAAAGAATGGATAAAATACGTGTATATGTGATGCATACAAGGGTATATTTTGTCGTCCATTTTTTCTTTTTAATCTAATATGGGAGACACTGGTTTGAAACTCATGTGTCCTATGTGAAGTTATGGGAGACACTGGCTGGAAACCCCATCTCTTATGTAGAGTCATGGGAGACACTCGGTCCAACCTGCATCTCCTATGTGAAATGATAAGAGACACGGATTAACAAACTATGTCTCCTATGTGAGGGTCTTCAGAGACGCGGGATGTGTCTCAAATGACCCCCTCCCCTAGAGCATCTCCAATAATACCTAAAATAAAGTTCCTAAAATCTTGTTTTGGGAATCAATGGAAACACTCTTCCTCCAACAGTGTCCTAAACTAGTGGCTATTTTTTTCAAACTCTAAAAAATAGTTGGCTCTAGAGCTATTTTTTGCCCCCCTGCCCTGCACTCCAAATCCTGAAATTTAACTATTTTAGAACTAATTATTAGGAACTGTTGAAAAAGAAGGTTTTTTTGCTCCTAATAATTTTTAGCAAGTTTCTACAACTAATGTTTTGGGACTATGTTTCTTGAGCGTAGTTAGAGATGCTCTAATGCCTTAAATAAATAGTCCCAAAATACTTATTTTACAAACTTACTAAAAATTATTGAGAGAAAAAAGTCTTCTTCTCCAATAGTTCCGAATAATTAGTTTTAGGACTAGGAGCACATGCTAGGGATAAAAAATGGCTCCAGAGCCCATTATTTTTGGGAGTTTGAAAAAAGTAGACACCGGTTTATGCCACTGTTGGAGCAATAATTTTTCCATTGATTCCCAAAACAAGATTTTAAGAACCACTTTTGGCACTGTTGGAGATGCTCTTATGGTAGACACGAAAAATCCGTGTCTCCTATGACTTCACATGGGAGGTATAGATTTGGAGACGCGAAAAAAAACACGTCTTCTATGTGGGTTAACCCGCGTCTCTGTCTTGGGGGTGGGGGTGGGGGGTTCTGATTCTGAGTAGCCATCGCATTCATGTTCAAAATCTCAAGTATGGCACCCAGCATATGAACAACCTCCGTGCTTTGCTCCATTTTACTAGCTTGATTCATTCATTCAAAGCTTCCAGCTGTTGCCATGTTGGCTGATGATTCTTCGTCAAGTATCCATGAGCCCCTGCCATGTATATGATTTTAAATCATCCACGAGGATCAATAAACCATCCATTATGAGTTCCTTAACAAATTTACTCTCATATATAATTTGATTGAATCCTAGCCCCACCGGTTGCTTCTTGGATTGAATCCTTGACCCCACTGGTTCCCTTTTGATGACTCCATGTCAATGACAGCAACTATTGTATTCAAACTTTTTAGATTATTGTAGTTCAACTCACTAGCAGTTTCATTCATATATATGGGGCCATCACCAAGGGCAAACAAATATACACGTTTTGCTGGCAGAGAGCTATATCACCATAGAAGGTATATGGCGTGCATACTCTCTAGGGCCAACTGACGAAGTTGATTGTATTCTCATTTGTTCATAGTTGTGATCTTATTTACAAATTACAGCAAAGCTTGCTAAGAAGATGGTGTTTGGTTCAGTCATTTTGCGATATAATCAGATCACGATGTGATTTTGTTTACGTTATTTGGTCTTTGGTTTGGGTGCGCAATCAGATGCGTGACCACGGCATCTAATAACGCTCCTAAACAATTTCGATACCGCTCAAAATCAATCCTATCATCACCGCTACCGCCTGTCTTCTCGGTCTTGCTCGCAAATCACGAGCTCTGCTTGCTGTCCAAACTCCAAACTAGCATGTCAATTCAGCATCCTGAAAAGCGTTGCCGCCGCTGCCACCGTCTTCTCGGCCTTTGGTTGCAAATCATGAGTCTGCCCGTCGAATTCTTGTCTTGAACTCTTGATAGTAGCGCCGTCGTAGAGGCCATCGCCGCCTTCAATCTTCTTAGGCTTCACAAGTTGCACATAACAAGCTTTGCAGGACATCCCGTCATCGTGCAAGCGGCGATTCCATACAAGCCTTCTGAGATGTCGAAGGCACCGGCCACATGGGATGAGCTCTGCCTTTGAGTTTCTGATACTGTGGCCGAACCAAACGAAGGACGCTTCTTGTTAAAAGTGTAACAGGTAGCGCTGTTAAGTTGATTACGTTATCGTTGCCTGCTCACTCACTGACCCCAGCAGCACCTAGTGCTCAGTCAGTCATGCTCGGCTTAAGGGTAAACAGTGGGCATAATCTTACCATGCCATAATAGAATTGAACCTGTAAATTGCTTTGCTTTCATACACGGATTTAGGGAAATAGTATATCTGTGTAAGCTCATTTAAGTAGATTCCACAAGAAACTAAATATAGAGGTTGTTTTGCAGACTGAAACTTGATGAAACAAGGTAAACATGTTTCGACCTTCAGATATAGGTAACTAGGTACTGAAAAAAATATAGTGTCTGTTGACATAACTGAAACATTTAGACTACAAGAGCAAAGTATTAATTTTAGGCAAAGGACAGGAAAAAAATACACAACCTTATGAAATCTCATCAAATTCCCTAGCATCACTTTGGCAAGGAGATGCCAAAAGCAGTACGGAGGATTGTCTCCGCTAAACCATGCATAAACCTATTGTGTTGGAAAATAGCACAAGATAGTTGGCCCCTTGATTAATTCAGCAATCTGGCAGACCTAAGAAAATCTTCATGGCTGACCAATTCAAAAGGATCAGGCTTTGAAAAACAGGAGTAACCCATTTTATGACCACATCCAAATGCAAATTGAGCACCTGGTGAAGCTTTGTTGTCCACTTGAAGTCGTCTACGCTGATTAGCCATCCACTTATCATTGCAGCTGCACATGACTTCAAAATCCATTTCCTCCAGCACTTTCGCATTCAAAACAAAGAATTTGGAGAAGTCAACAGCAGATTTCATGCCATCATAATTACTCACGACTACTTTTTTGAGATGAACCTCGAGACATTCGATTGGATCGAATGAATTATAGGTCAATGCACTTTTATATTCTTCTCTAGGGCCCAACACTGAATAAAGAAAATGAAAAAACTATATTATGCTATGTCCCAAATGTTCATATTGCTGTTCAAATAAAAAACAAATACTCACTGTGACATAGAGTTTCTCCACACAGGGGAAACACTTGAGGAAGTCAACAACAGAATTGAGGTTAGGCAATGAGTCAAGTGCCAAAACCTTTACTGTGCGCATTGATGTTGTCAATTTTAGGGCAATCATTTCCTGAAAAAAAAACAAGACATCGGGAAAAAATTAATAGCCTGGACACAGAAACGCAGAATACCAGATAGAAGACAATTGTAGCAACCTGAAAAACTGAGGTTCCAACTACGAATTTGGAGATACTATCTGACAACATGCCCACTATCTCAAGTTTAGGAACCTGCATTACACGGATGGTTGTCGGCACTTGTCGAGGGCGTAGCATTACCAACCTTTCAAGGCAAGGAGTGTCCTCGAGAACCAGCTCCCGGATCTTGATGCCCACTGAGCTTTCCCAATTACCAGTGAAGCCCATGCTCTTAAGGCCAGTCTTAATGGGGATTTCATGGGAGTTTTATGGATGTTAAATACACTGCCACATCAGCAGTTTTGCTGACATGGCAGGTTAATTAAGAGGGAGAGTTTTATGGGATGTGAGGAGAGTTTCATCACCATGAAACCCCTGTGGCACAGTTAACTAGTTTCCAGTCTAGATAACTATGTCCATAAAACCCCCACTGAGACTAGCCTAAGGGTTTGCGAGCTGATGCGCAGTCGACCAATGCCGACAATATACCCTAGCAAGAGGGTCTCCAGAACAGAGCAACCAGAGAGCAGGCTGTGAAGGGCGTCCTCCGATATTGTGACTGTGAAGAGAAAGCTTCTTGAGGTGGGGAAAATTCAGCTCCGTCACGATCTCACTGGGAAAATCGCAGCAGGCAAACTCCGCAACGTATAGGGTAGGCGCGAATCGTAATGCAGACGGCGGCATCGGGCGCGGCAGTGAATTCTCGCGCTCGTAGCTGAACTCAATCTCCCGGAGGCCAGTCAGTGCTCGGGAGCCCAACCAGCGGTCGATCTTGGCGAAACGGTCGCGGAGACGGAAGTCGCTGAGAGAGAAGCGCCTGCCGGGGCCGGTGTGGTCGGAGAGGATCTTGGTGGCGAAGATGATGCGCTTCCGGTCCTGCCCAGATAGGCTGCGGCCCACCTCCAGGCTGAGGGGCGCGGCGCGCCAGAGGGGCCGCCACCGGCGAGAGATTGCCTGCGTGCGGGTGCCGTCCTTGGTCGGGAGGAGGGAGATGATGTCTCCGAGGACCTCGTCGGGAAGGCGGCTGATGAGATCAGGGCCGCCGTCTTCTCCTCCACCACCACCTTCAGCGAGAGGCAGTTCTTGGTGGCGCGATTCCACCGGCACCTCGATCATAATCCTCTTGGCCCTCCCGTCGTCCAACATGGCTGGACCTCCCCTGATGCGATTAGAGTACCGGGAAACAAAGACCCAATTTTTGGAGGGAGGATCTCAATCAGAGAGAGAAAAAAAAATGGAACTCTCAAAAGCTAATCCGCGAATGGAGGGAGGTTCGTGCTCGATCCAGTACCTGTGCCACCCGTGAGGTCGTCCCCTTCTTCACGATGGCCGTTGGCCTCCTACCAGGAGGCTGCTTCCTTCATGCGAGCCTCCGTCCACCGCCTCCAACGCCAGTAAGATAGAGAGCGAGCGAGGGGAAGAGGACGAGCCGGCGTCCGGCGAGCACGAAGGGGAGTCACGGGTGTACGTTTTCAGTAAAGGAAAACGGAAAGCAAAGAATTATTTTTCATTCTAGAGTATGACCATCCTTTATATTTTAATTGATCCAAATCAACCCTTTAACTAGTTAAATCGGTGCACCATAAATGATTTGACATTATATGCTTGTGGCTTAGATGTAAGAATAATTTATAAAAAAAGATTAAGATAAATGTTTTTATATACCTTTTCATAAAAATAAAATGAGTGAATGAATCATTACTTATGCAAAGATAATTAATAATTAAGTTGAGACACAAATTTCATAAACAATAAATGTTTGTGTATCGTAAAATGAAAAAAAAAAGATGAATAAGGCACATACGGAGTAGATGTCAAAAAGAAATGTGTGTTGTTTATGTTAACAATTATATGGTACCATGGATTGGTATTATATAAGTAGGCAACGTATCATATGATAACTCAATTACTATGAGAACTACGAGAACTTAAATCTGAGCTACATGATCTTAATCCAAGGGTAGCATGCAGGGAGCGGTGGGAGGGGAGATTTGCAAAAGTATGATTAACTTTTGCAAATCCACCCTCCCACCTTCCCCTTGGATCAAGATCATGTGCCCAGATTTGAGTTCTCATAGGATACGTTGCCATATAAATAAGATGGTTAGAGCGCTTAAACTGTTATCAGTGGACACTAAACAGTTACTAAGGTTGAGAGAATTAGTGCACCAGTTCAGTTATATGCAGCATGTTCCCAATCCTCGCATGGGCCTTGACGTATAGGTATGCGTATGCTTGCCTTGCTTAAGGGCGATTCTCGGTCAAGCTTTTTTGAGACCGGAACCTGTCCTAGCCCGATGCCAGGATTATGATACGCAGTTTCGGGAAGCCGACCGACCAGCAGAACAAGGACCGTGCCCAAGCTGTTCGGAACGCTAGTGGAGGCGAGCCCGCCATGAAAATTAGGTTAAATTTATTACGGGAGAGTGGAGGAAAAGGAGGGAGAGAAAGCCAGTCTAAGCAGAAGGATGAGATGGGAAGTTATAGTAGTCAGCTGGTTTTCTGTCTTCATGAGGAACTTTAAAGCGATACTTTGAAGAGGCTACCGATACAAAGATAGAAGGATGCCCATACAGTGGAAAATACATCAAGAATGTCAAAACAAAGGAAAGATGATTATCTTATAGGAAGACTTCTTTCAATGAATACTCCAAAGCATATTCTCTGGATTTCTTCACTGGCGCCCTTATCCAACCAGCTTGCCCCCTGTTACTACGAACTTGTTTTCATCTAGCAGATAAGCTTTTGAGAAGAGACCACTTTGACAAGTTTCTAGCTGACAATACGATTAAAGGATAAGCTCGACTGTCCTGCATCACCATTCATCATCTTATTGGTATACAGGAACACGGTGACAAGACAGCAGCCGCCCATCGCTATCTCTCTCCCCGCGAAAGCAAGGCGTCCAGTTTGTGAAACTTTATTCGAATGAATGCCACTCCTTTTTTTTCTTCTTCTGACAAAGAAAAAACTTTTATTCTAAGGATTTTCTGATAGCCCAAACTTTTATTGTAAGGATTTTCTGATAGCCCAAAATACATAAAAGAGGTTGGATAAAAAAGAGGATAAGAAAGGGATGATGGGAAAGAAAGTGTTGATTTGCACCACTTAAAACACTAAACACTAGGGATGAAAATCACACTTCTATAATACTTTAAGGATAAAAAAATACGCTTTTCTACCTATAAAAAAACGAGTAGAATTGAAAACGTTTCTCACCTGAATCAGGCTCACCTTACCCCTCACGCTGGACCCACCTGTAAAGGTCAACGGGGGTGGAAAGTGGGTCAAACCCACCAAAACTAATATTTAGAAAATGTTTCTGCCAAAATCAATTTTCTTTTCATACCATGATCGATTTTACACACCAAAATCATTTTTTCTCTTCCCACGTGCGCCTACCACCCCGCGACCCGCGTGACCCGAGCGTCCCCAGACCCTTTTTTTTTCCTGTGTCTTCGGTCCGCACGTTCTGATGCTGCAGTTTTTTGCCGGTCTTTTTCACCCTTGAAAAACATACTACTGCTACGGGGCAAGGCACGGTGCGTTGCAGCGTTGGAGCGTTGCACATCATCAACTGCTGCAGTTTTTTTTGGGAGGAGCTGAATCTCGGCCGCGCGGCCCCCACTTGCAGCCTGCACGCTGAGTTCATGCTGTCCTGCACAGGCCGCGATGCTTAGGGCGTGATTGGTTGTATCAGATATCTCAACCAGGCTCCAGTGAGATAGGTTTACGGGAGACAGGCTAGTTTGAGCTGAGGTGTGAAAACTTTAGTTTGTTTGGATGCGTGCATTAGCTAGCCAGGACCGAACACAT
Organism: Digitaria exilis; assembly: GCA_015342445.1. Taxonomy (NCBI): domain Eukaryota; kingdom Viridiplantae; phylum Streptophyta; class Magnoliopsida; order Poales; family Poaceae; genus Digitaria; species Digitaria exilis. The sequence continues at coordinate 4,616,159 of JACEFO010001972.1, read as the reverse complement.
GCAACAAACCAAACACTAGAAGACCAAAAGATGCTGCATCCAAGAAGAGTGAAAGGTGCAACTTGGCCCACACACAAGTACTGCTTTGAGCACCGCGGTGGCCTGGCCCGGAAAAAACGACTTCAATCTGCGTTTCTCTTCAGCCTGGCTCAAGGTGCTTTGGGGTTCGTGTAGGCCTGGCTCAGAAGATTGGTGCAAAGAACCAAACACAGCAAAAGTAAAAGATGCTGCATGCGCGTGGCCTGGCTGAACTCCAAGGAGGCAACCAATCGCACCCTTAGTCTGTCTCCAACTGCTGCCTCAACACGAGACCCATACCTATTTTGCATCGCCCACGGTGTTTTTGGGTAAAAAAAACTGCTCCAACGGAAGACTCATCCACGAGACCCATTTTGCCTCTCCAGCGAGGCGCAACCCAAAGCTGGGTCTCCTCCCCACCGCAACCCATTTCTGGCGCGCTCTCCTCCCTCCACGCGCGCGCCATGGCCGCTGCTCGCTCCTCCCGGTCCGCCGTCGTGCCGCCGTTGCTGCTCCAGGCAGTGGAAGGTGGCGAGCATGAGGCGTTGGCGAAGCTGGGAAGGAGCTTCCCGCGGCGGCGGTGCTCCACCTCCTCCAGCGCGCGCTCCCTCCCCTGCCCCGCCGCTGCAGAGGAGCTTCCCGCGACGGCGGCGCTCCACCTCCAGCACCGCTCCCTCCCCTGCCCTGTCGTTGCAGAAGAGTTCCCCCCGGCGGAGGCGCTTCCTCCCCTGCCCTGCGGTGGCGGCGGCCTCGATTGGAGCTCGTGGGCAGCGATGGGGATTGCCGAGCTCGTGAGCATTTGTGATGAATTTGTCCGCCAGTTTGTGCTTGATTTGTGATGGATCTGTCCCCGGCGCGAGCTCTCTCGTCTCTCTCTGCTCCAGCGCGTCCATGGCGAAGAGGAGGGAGCGAAGGTCGTCTATGGTGTGGATGAAGTCGTGGAAGTGGGCGTGGCAGAGCTCCTCAATCTCGTCCTCTCGGTCCCTCGCCGCGGCGCGAAGCGAGGCGAGCAGCGGCTCGGGGCGGCCGCACGCAAACGCCCGGCGCACGAAGGGGCCCAGGTCCTCCTCGGCCGCGATGGCGGCGGAGAGCTGCACGAGGTCCGCCTCGGACGGCACCCGACGGAATCCGCTCCAGCATGCAGTCGTCGTCGGTTCATGCCGCGCTCACAGACAGCACGCCGACCGGCGACCCGTACGGATGGCTTGGATCTTGGCGTCCACGGCGGTGCGGAGCTGGTGCAGGTGCTCGGGGGCAGTCCTGCCCGTCCATGACGCCAGGGAAGTTGAGGCGCGCGTACTCGCCGTGGAGCTTGAAGGCGCGGTGCTTGTCGAGCTCACCTCTGCTTCGCGCTGGAGACCGAACCTCGGTTCACGCCGGCGACCGAGCATCGATTCGCGCCGGCGACTGAGCCTCGATTCGCTCGCGCCCGCAGCCGAAGCAGCAGGGGACCGTTGGCGCGAGGCCGTGGTCTTCCCGAGCTGCTGCTTCCATCGTCGGGCTGCCGCGGCGAGGGAGATGCGCCGGCTGTTGGAGACGCTTTCTTTTGGCTCAGGTACCCTTCCACTGTTCGCTACCCAAACCGGAGAATGCGTCTCGCATTTGGGTCACGGCTGTTGGAGACAGCCTTACCCCGAGCTGCTCGGACGTTCGTTGTGGAGCCTAAGCTCTCGCACACATGAACAAATAAGCACGATGCACGCCTTGGTGGGGAACCTATGGCTTTGGTGCTGCACGTAGAAGCTTTTCTTTTTCTTTTTGGGCATCAGGGCATGCACGGAGAAGCTTCTTGGGCAGGAACCTGTCACAGCCTCCGTGGGCCGTAACCTTCTGTTACTTTGTTTTTCCATTCTGCCGTAAGCCGGCCTGCGGCCACGGGAATGTATCGGCCCATCGGCCCAGTTAAACATGTTAAACTCGTCGTGTGGGTGGTTGGGCGGAGGCAAGCAAGAACTACAACCCTAAGCCAGTTTCCGGTCAGTTACCTTCGGGCGGCACCGCCGTGCGTAACTCGCCGGCAACCCTATCGTTACCTTGTTCGTAACAGAACCATACTATCATGTAGCAGGGTGGAGCTTTAGCTGCGAGCGGCATGGCCAAGGTTGGCAAGCAATATGAACAGCAGAACAATAGCAGCTAGGAGAAAAAAAGAAAAAAAGCGACGCCGTGGAGAAGATAAGGTTTGGGAGGGAAAAAAAGAGAAGTTGATAACATATCGAACCAATAAATGGCACACGAAGCCCACAACATCCCTTGCTTCGGTGTCTAAAAAAAATGCGTTGCACCTATACTATTGAAAACCAAATACAAGCTAAGTTTTATTTACTTAGGGCAACAGAAGCACTATGGAAGGAAGGATGCGTTCATATTGCAAAAATGTTCTTGATCTAGATGATGTGCCTAATGATTTGTGATAAATTGTTAAAATTAGGACGCATATTGAGAGACATATTATAATGCATCTATGTATTTGTTGTTCAAATTACAACTCATTGTATTATTTTAGTATTGAACAATGGCTCAATATTTTTAATATAAAAATGAGATAAAGAACTCCTAAAGGTTGTAAATACCATAATTGTGAGAAAATGGTATATATAAATATTTTATAATATGGCAAACACGTGCGTGTCGCATGTGCGTTTTTGCTAGTTTTTCAAACACAAAACTAAAACCTCTCAGGAGGGGTTACTAGGTCCGTCACGGCTAAACAGAAGCAAGCCGGCAGCTTATTTTTCTTAGCCAAGCCGGCAACTTTTTTTGCAGCGCAACCACATATAACCTACTACATGTGCTAGATAATTGTAACTGCACAACCACATATTTATAACAAGTGTAAGGAACTTAATCACAGAAACTGTCCATACCGAATAAGCATGATGTATACCTCTTACGTACGGAGTAGAGATGAATTCATACCATAGAAATCCTAACTTACGATACAGTTTCACAAAATGAGAATAACGTGCATAATTTTACCATGCCAAAATATAGTTGAGCTAGTTAATTGGTAAGCCTTCCTACCCAGATTTTCCTAGATAGACCGTATATATAAGTTTATGTAAGCTCATTTAAGTAGATTCCACACGAAACTAAATATGAGGTTGTTTTGCTAACTGAAACTTGTTGAAACAAGGTAAACATGTTTGGACCTTCAGATGTAGGTAACTAGGTGATTTACAGAAAAGTATGTGTCTGTTGAGTGTTGACACAACTGAAACACTTAGACTACAAGAGCAAATTATTAATTTTAGGCAAAGGACAGAAAAAAAAAAACAACCTTCTGAAATCCCATCATATTCCCAAGCATCATTTTGGCAAGGATATGTCAAAAGCAGGGCAAAGGATTGTCTCCCCGCTAAACCATGCATAAACCTATTGCGTTGCAAAATATCACAAGATAGTTGGCCCCCTTGATTAATACAACAATCTGGCAGACCTACAAAAATATTCATGGTTCATCCATTCAAAAGGACCGGGCTTTGAAAATCCGTTGAAAGCCATTCCATGACTATATCCAAATGCAAAGCGAGCACCTTGTGAAGCTTTGTTATTCACTTGGAGTCTTCTACGCTGATTAGCCATCCACTTCTCATTGCAGAAGCACATGGCTCCAAAATCCATTTCCTCCAGCACTTTCGCATTCAAAACAAAGAATTTGGCAAAGTCAACATCAGGTTTCATGCCATGATAATTACTCATGACCATTTTTTTGAGATGAACCTCGAGACATTCGATTGGATCCAGTGAATTATAGGTCAGTGCATTTTTCATAGTCTTCTATAGGGTACACTGAATAAAGAAAGTGAAAAAAACTATATTATGCTATGTCCCAAAAGTTCATATTGCTGTTCGATGACAAAAAAAAGACAAATACTCACTGTGACATAGAGTTTCTCCACACAGGGGAAACACTTGAGGAAGTCAACAACAGAATTGAGGTTAGGGCCCAATGAGTCAAGTGCCAAAACCTTTACTGTGCGCATTGAGGTTGTCAATTTTAGGGCAATCATTTCCTGCAAAGAAAAAAACAAGGCAGATTGGGAAAAATTAATAGCAAGGGCACAGAATAGCAGAATACCAGATAGAAGACAATTGTAGCAACCTGAAAAACTGTGGTTCCAAGTACAAGTTTGGAGATACAATCTGACAACACGCCCACTATCTCAAGTTTAGGAGCTTGCATTACACGGATGGTTGCTGGCACATGTTCAGAGTGTAGCATTATCAATCTTTCAAGGCAAGGATTGTCCTCGAGAACCAGCTCCTGGATCTTGATGGCCACTGAGCTTTTCCAACCAGCATTGAAGCCAATGCTCTTAAGAGTTTGCGAGCTAATGCACAGGCTACCAATGCCGACGATATACTCTAGCAAGAGGTTCTCCAGAACAGAGCAACCAGAGAGCAGGCTGTGAAGGGCGTCCTCTGATATGGTGACACTGTGAAGAGAAAGCTTCTTGAGGTGGGGAAAATTCAGCTCCGGCACCATCACACTAGGAAAATCGCAGCAGGAAAACTTGGCGTCGCATAGGGTGGGCGCGAATCGTAACGCAGACGGCGGCATCGGGTGGGGCAGCTGTGGATTCTCGACATAGTAGCTGAACTCAATCTCCCGGAGGCCTGTCAGGGCTCGCGAGCGCAACCAGCCGTCGATCTTGGCAAAACGGTGCCGCGGAGGGAGAGGCGCCTGCCGGGGCCGGTGTGTTCGGAGAGGATCTTGGTGGCGAAGATGATGCGCTTGCGGTCCTGGCCAGAGAGGCTGTCCACCTGTAGGTTGAGAGGCGCGGCGCGCCAGAGGGGACGCCACCGGCGGGAGATTGCCTGCGTGCGGGCGCCGTCCCTGGTCGGGAGGAGGGTGATGAGGTCCCCGAGGACCTCGTCGGGGAGACGGCTGATCAGATCTGGGCCGCCGTCTTCTCCTCCGCCTCCCCCGACTGGCAGTTCTTGGCGGCGGGATTCCCCCTCGAACCTTGTCCTCTTGGCCATCGCATTGTCTTCCATGGCTTGACCTCCACCCTGGTCCGGACGGAGTACCGGCAAGAACAGACTCGAATTTATTGGAGGAAATCAATCGGAGCAAAGAAATCCTCTCTAAACTCGAAAAACAAATCGGCGAATAGAGGGAGGTTCGTGGTAGCTCAAGTACCTGTGTCGCCGGCGAGGTCTTCCCGGACTCCCGGTGTACGTCGCCCCCTACATGCCCACCGCCGCGAATGGGGCTATGGGAGAGAGCGACACAGTGAGGAAACGGAAGAGTCGGCGAGCAACCGGGGATGGAGCGGAGTCGTAGTTGGGAAAACAGAGAAGCCAATGCGCACGGCCCATCTACCCCCGCGAACGAAAAATTGGATCGCAAAGTTGCATATATATATATATATATATATATATATATATATATATATATATATATATATATATATATATATATATATATATATATATACTAGCACCCATGCCCGTGCGTTGCTACGGGTTATGGATGAATACAATAAGTCACTTTATATCAATAAATATGATTTTTTTAAGAAATATGATGTATTTTATATTGTGTACCTTTCATATAATTTTTTATGTGCCTTTCATATTTTTTTGAGCACCTAAAGGAGTAATAATTATGATTTTGTCACTATGATTTAAGGATGGTTCTCTACTTAGGAAGAAGACGATAGAAAATACAGTTGTTCCATGTTCTTTTTATATTTTACAAACTTAGAATTGTAATTATAAGATATGGACACTCAAAATAAAAGAAATGTAATTATACGCGTTAACAATATTGGATTTGATGTATCTCCTTAGATAGTAGATAAATTATACAAAATAAACTTGGGCTATAATCTATTTAGTCTTTTGGTCCTTTATAGACCGGTTCCGTCAAAAAATAATTTTGATTGCAACACAACATAATTTATAGAACATGGGCATAAAACTTGATAGTTTCACACAAGTTGATAGTTTCGAATCTAAATGATAATGTTTTCACAAATTATGCAATGCGCAACACTTGATTTAGTTTATTAATTAATATTTTTGGTAATACATAAAGCTTAATACCTACTGATATTTGTTTCTCAAATTGCTAAAAGAAAAAAAATCAAATCAGAGCATGTCTTACTCTTACGGTCTATCCGTCTCTTTTGCAATGCTCTCTCTGTTGCAGTGATGCTTACTCTGTCTCTGTTATCCACTCCGATCTTCAAGCAGCAGCTCCAAGCTCCAGCGAAATCCACCTCCCACGCGATCCTGGCTCGCTTATTCTTGTTTAGCCTTGCTCCGGTTCATCCAGCTCCTACATCATTTAGCCTGGATTCGTGGTTCTCAGTCCCATTCCCTCCGTTCCGTTTCCGGTTTTTCCTCCCGTCATTGCCGCACCTGCCCCTATTCACGATCCTCGCGACGCAGAGGTCTCTGCCGGCGCAGTGTCACTGCAGCCCCGACCCCGTGACGCCCCAGTGAGGTCCTAGTCCACGGTTCCACCACAAGTCATCTTTTCCCCTGGAACGGAGGTCACCGCCATCGCAAAGGTTGCCGCTGCGCTTCGCTCGGATTGACTCTTCTGCGGCAGGGGAGTGCCCAGCCAGGGGCGGGAGGGAGGCGAGATGGAGAGGTGTAGGACCGTGGGAAGAGGCGATGGCAGAGGCGCAACGTCTGCTGCTGCCTTCTGGTTGACGGAGAGGTGTCCGACGGGGAGGGACTGGGCGACACCATGGCCGCCGCCGAGACGGAGAGGAGGCTGGCGATGGTTTCAGTTCGCTCACCAGCTTACATATGGGCTGGGCTGCGGATGCTACGGCTCAACAGAAATTTGGCCTTAGCCCACGACGGACGAAAAAAATAGGGCAGAAACCTTACGTGTTTATCCAAACAGGCCCTCAGGGTTAAGAGAAATAAAGTATGTGATATATTAGATTGTGATCCCCTTGATCATCCATACCTCTTTATATGTACACAAGGACACATGTCCGTGCGTTGCTACTGGCGAGTGCCAAGATATTGTTACTCAAGTAGATTCCGTTGGAAAGCGTATTTTGTGAGAGGGGATAAATATGAAAGTTATAATAAATAGTGAATTTGAGGAAATTTTTTGGCCAAAGCTGATCATTCTTCCAATCCATTCCCCATTAATTTTTGACAGGTGGTAACTGCTTGATGTCGAATGATCTCATATGTCACGTGATGACAGGAGCCATGGAAGATCTCCCGCGATTATATGAGCCATGATTGTATTGTTTTTTTTTAAAACGATTTCATTGCATCGTGTATTTAATAGATAGAATTTGGTTTTGTGTTTCTAGTGAGCTAGGTCCTCGTTATCTTAGACTTTGAGTTTTTTACCCTCAAGAAATGAGAAAACCGAGGCACCGAACTCGTACGAACACGTCAGTGTCGCCTTCTCCACAACCTGCATCACCATTGCGATTTTGGCCCACCAAAATGACTTGGCCTACCTCTGTAGCTTGGCCCAGCAACTCTTGCCCTATTCTTTCGTTGACCGACCATGCACGCCGCCTCCTCCCACATCCCCAGTAGCTGTGCTCGGCGGCGGCGGCATTCGCGTCGCAGGCAGGCGGGCGGGGCTCGACACCTTGGCGGCTCCTACTACGCACACGCAGCTAGCTGATGGGCGCCCGTACAGGCGTGCTAGCTGCGGGGCGACGGGGCATGGGCGCATGGCTGCAGCCTGCGGCCACCACGACAAGTGAGCAGCGTTAGTCTCGTTTGCTTATTCCCCATCCATGTTTGCATCTTTGCCATCCGTGGTTGATTGCTCGTTCGATTTGCTTATTTCCCGTTCTTTGCTTGCTTGATTTTGGATGATGCGTGGTGTTTCAGACTTTCAGTACTGAAGAGGATGATGATTGGGAGCTGACTTTGGAAGCGGAAGGGAGACAACGGTATGAGTTCGGATTCAGACTTGTCACCATGTTTTGGAAGAGTTTGATTTGGATTTCGACCGATCCGATTCAACTTTCTCTTGTCCAAAGCTTTTTGGGGTTGTGCCTGCGCCTCCATTGCCCAGTATCGGACTCACATATTTTGACTGACAGGCGGGGCCCTGCTGTCCGTACGACGGACGAAAAAAAGAGGGCAGAAACCTTATGTGCTTTAGGAGTAGGTAAAGATATATATATATATATATATATATATATATATATATATATATATATATATATATATATATATATATATATATATATATATATATATATATATATATATATTGGGAGCCTATAGGCTCTGGATAACTATACGGAGCCTAGACACATGCTGGAACCTGGGACCGACCAGCCCGTGGCCACAGACACACCACATCTCACCTGTCACCTGACGCATGCATGCAGCCTGCACCATCCCACCTCCCACCTTTTCTCTAACTTTTTCTATTGGTTTTTTTGCTATGATTCTTTACTTGAAGATCCAAATTATAAACTGTTTCCACCATTAGATTCGTGATATTTTTATGCACGGTTTGAGATCCATTATGAATATTTTTTTAAAAAAATTTGAATTCAAATTCATACGATCATACAAACATACACAGATGATCATACGAACTTACTGAAACCATTGTAGAAACTGTAATGATGATTCATATGCTCTTCTCCGTGGTTTCTATGATGTGTTGGGTGGTTAATATGCTCTCGAGTTGTCACTGCTATGCTATCAGTATTCTATTCTAAGTTTCCTGGATTATATGGTCCATCCCCTAGGTTATATGTTATATTCAGTGGATTGTATGTTGTGGATAGTGAGGAAGCTGGTGTCTATGATGTTTGGTGTAAGTTATATGACGACAATTATATGATGTACCTTGAAGATTTATATGACCACAATTGGAGTTTATATGAGCACTGATATAGTGTGCGCAGCGGATTTGCAATAACGATGAGTGTATCAAATCACAGCAAGGCGGAATTCCATGCTTGGTCATAGGAGCACCATATATATTTAATGGCAAATCTATCATGGACCACCAAACTTGCATGGTCATAAGTAGCCAAATTATATAAGTAGCAAACTAGAAGTTTACATTAGGTAGCTAAGTGCTTCACATCTGGGATCGCCGGTCTCCTCGTGAGCCAAGTAAACAAGAGGTCATATAACAATAGTGAATGTGTCGTATAAAGTTAAGGGAATGGCATATATCTGCGACATGGTGTATGTCATATAAATATTTTGGGTGGTTTATTTTGAGATCTATTATGTATGTGTGTAGTGATGGTTTATATGCTCTTGAGACTGTATCATAGAAACTACAACAGCGCGTTGGCAACACGCACATTATACGACTAGCCCGCACGTTTCTGGTCATCGTTGTCCACACATACAAACCACAGTATATATCATATAAACCAAAGGATGGATCATATAAACCACGAAACCGTCAGTGCACAGCATACAAACCATAGAATATATCATATAAACCAAGGGATGGAGCATATAAACCACGAAACAGTCAGCGCGCAGCATACAAACCACGGAATATATCATATAAACCAAGGGATGGAGCATATAAATCATGAAACCGTCAGCACGCTTGGCTCCTCATGTCTGTCACGCGGGCTAGCGGTGGCACGCTCGTGTCTGGTCATCGTCAGGTGGCCGGTCTGGGCCATCATGCTGGCTCCTCGTTGTCCCACATCATATAAAACAGGAGCAGTTCAAAAAGATACCATGTTGAGACCATATAAACTACCCAGTACATCATAGAAATCACTACCCAGTACATCATATAAACTACCCAGTGCATCATATGTCCTCTCTTTCTCTCATGTGCCTTTCCCCTCGTTGTTCCTCCAACTATCCTGCACAAGGGATCCTAACTGTGAGAACATGCCAAGACCATGATTTCTATGCAAAAAAGTACAATTTCTATGCATCGAAGTCAAGAAAAGGAATGCTCTTTGTGAGAAAATGCATGTGAACTTCAAGAATCTAAATGTACAGACAACATGAGCATAGAAACCTTTACATAGTGGCATAGAAACATGTCGGCCTGCATGATTCTTCAGCTTTGCTGAGGCATTTACACAAACACATGGCTTGCACCATGCCATGGCAACACAGAGAAGATGAGCGAGCAGGCTGTAGGACTAGAGACGAAGCCATGACCATATTTTCTGCTCACAAATTACCTTCTACAGGTGAGATTTGGAAGAACCAAAGACGAACTGACCTTGACATTTGGAGAGCAAGATGCAGGTGCCTGGGACCTCACCTGGACTTAGCAGGCGTCCGCCTGCACTACGATGCCTCCCACCGCTGCTAGCAAGCCACCACACCAGGAGAGGACAGGCCATCGGCAGGATCCTGTTGTCGCAGCGTGCCGCCAGGAAGATGCAGGGAAGTCTCCCAACGGCGGAGCCATGCGCCGCCGGTCCGCACCTCTTCGGACAGCGCGAACGAGGACGGGATCCGCGGGCGAGGTATCCACGCCATATGCAAGGAAGGCGTAGCCTCGCCGGAGCTTCCACGTGCGTTGCTGCCGGAGCTCTCCGTGCTGTCACGCCCAGCAGAGCTTCACCGGTGCGACGAGAGAGAGGGAAGGAGAGAGAGGAGGAATTTTAAATGAATAGGAGGGAGATGGTGGCCCGTGGGTGGCTAATATTTGTTGAACCTGATGATTCAGAGGTGCCAACGTGGCAGTGACATGCAGGGGACAGGGAAAGGGGTGCGAGCTGGTCAGGCTGGACCGGGATGCTAGGTGGGTTGGCTCAAGGCTTCCAATAGTTATTGGAAGCCTATGGGCTCCCAATATATATACTGTATATATATACACACACACACACACCCCATTGGACCCACATGTAATTGACTCATGTGAACCCACATGTAAGTGAGATAGTAATGGTATATATCCAACTTTGTGATCTTTTGATGGTACATATCTAAATTTCCCATCCGCGAATGTGCATATTTTGTTTTTTGTTAATTTGTTTTTTGTTTCTTATATTTATTTGTTAGTCTAATCATGGTCTTAAAATTTTGAGTTAAATACACCAACCATGCTTAAACTTGTCTAGATGTGTCACTTAGGTTCACGAACTCTCAAAATATATATCCCATACCATAAACTTGTTAACTTATGTCATTTAGTTTGCGTAAAAAAAAACTTATATCATTTAGGTCCACAAACTCATAAATTGACATATGACATCCTAAACTTGTCAAGTTATGCCACTTAAATTTATACCCCTTCTAAATCTGATATGATTAGTGATGTTGCGCCATATAGGATGAATATATGCAAAAGAGACCTCCAAATGTGCAAAACGAACCTAACTATTGGTGAGATTTCATTCCTCAAAATATCGCCGACCATGTTTGACAAAAAAAAGGAGGGCGTTAACATAGGCTATGGCAAATTTAGAGGTCTCTTTTGAATATTTCATCTCATGTAGCCACATCAGCATATCACAATAGATTTCAAAAAAGTATGGACCTAAGTGACACAACTTAACAAGTTTATGGTGCAAGATATCGATTTAACTCTAAAATTTTTTCTAAATTCACTCACTATTTTGAAAAAAAACTATTCGGCCCTTTAACAACCAAATTCAACCCTTTTTAAAAAAAATTAAAATAGCGCATGTACAAATGTTCTACTAGTATATATAATATAAAGGGGTATTTGTTTTCTTGCCCCTACTTTGGTCTATAATTTGAACTTTCCCTTAATCTTTTAAGTGTTGTAAATTTTTTCTTGCCTTTCTAACATTTTGATAGAACTTTCCCTTAACCTTAGGGGTACACTTTCAATATTTTGATAGGACTCAGGGGCGACGGCAAAGGCCCGCACAAAGACGACAACATTGGGCATGTGTAGGCGGCGGCACGGGCCCGCACAAGGTCGACGGCACTGCCCGCGCGGACGTGGTCGGCGGGAGCAGTGGATGTGGGTAGCTAGGGGTTGAGGTGGGATCCAATAATCCTCTTTGTTTTGCACAAATTTCAAACAGTAAAAAATGGTGAACAACAATAATATAATTTGCTTAGTTGGTGGAGATTGGAAGAGATTTTCTGCAGTAAAACTTACTGTAGCAAAAGTTTATAATCACAGTTTTTAATGGAACGAAAAAGACTAGGAACTAAACAGCTCCATACTGGAAGATGGGTAGAAGTTGCAGACTCGGCTGGGCCCATGTGAGAAGCAAGGGGCCAGCAAAGCCCAAGCCAGCTTTGGTAGCCCACTTGGTCCTTTCACCCCATCACAGACACCTTTTGTCTCTTGCATTCATCGCACATGAGCAGGATCTCAGAGCACTAGCTAGGATGTAATTTTATTCCAACTCAAATTTCAAAAGAAGATTAGGTATCATTAACTGGATTGCGCTGGTAGAAGGGGTGTGGGAACAAGGAAGGGGATGGGGATAAAGTAAACCCAACTGTGTTCATTTTGTAGGATTGCATTCTTTGGTGAGATTTTTTCTTTTAATGCTAGAACAGCACTCTTAGTGAGATGAAGGAAGTATGAAACAAAACGATAGCATCAGCCAACAAATAATTTAGCATTAATAACAAACTCATACAGCAAGAACTGAACTATGCCCTTCATGATTTAACATCGATCTTCATCATCCTAACAAAATTGGGACACATCGATCTTCGAATCCTATCAAAATTGGGACGCAATTGACTCCCTCGATGTCCATCACCTCCAATCTTGCTCTTCCAGCTGCATACAAAAAAAAATGTCAACAGTAAATCAGCGCATAGCCTCCCAGATAAAATATTGTGGAACCAGTACACATTTCCCAAACTCAATAGTCCCCAATTTTGGGGGTGTTTAGTTGTTTGGTAGAGAAAAGAACTTTTTTTGGGAAGTGTATTTTGTGAGAGGGATGAATAGGAAAGTTGAAGGGAATTGAAGTGGAACTTTTCTGAAAAGCGTGTTTTCTGAGAGAGATGAATAGAAAAGTTGAAAAGATCTTTTGGAACACATTTACTCTGTGCCTCCACATGAGAGTATGACGTGGTTAGTGTATCATGGTCACGAACAGGACAACAGCAGAGACATGGATGACATGGCAGAGCTTAGGTCATCTCACAATCGGATTTCAATCTAGTGGTCAGCAAGATTGACTAGCTTCTGCACAGCTTGCTTGCTGTTTGTCTTTTCCTCTGCAGTACATTTGGGACGAGTTAAAAACTCAAACTTGTCAACAATTATATTTTCTTAACGACTTTTTCTCATAAGACTTTTTCTTCCACAACTACATACGTTTTTCATTCTCCACCACGGCACCACCCAAGCAGCGACGCACATGGAAGGACTTGGTAGGATGCAAGAACCAGAAGAGTCAAACTAAAGTAAGAATCTTTTAATTCCGTACCTTAATTTCCAGATTAAAGTCAAATGGCATGACTTGCGTGCACGACTAATGGATGACCTTTCCTACTTCTACTGTTCTACGCGCAGCAGCTAGCACATCCAGTTTTTGCTCGGTAAGTTGTAAATGATGATTTTTCTTTGCCTTCAAATTAACATACCTTAAATTGAAGAAGATCTCTTAAGCATGATCAGGAAAGCAAAAAAAAAAAAGATTTTTTGGATAATAAAATCTAGTTTCCTGTTTGTCCTAGATTGGAAGACGGGCTTCATGATACAAACAGAAGTAGATGCTACGGGAAAGTGCATATTTTCCTACTATCGCCATAAGTGCTTAACGAATTTTGCTTTGTCCCTCCTTTATACACAGCTAACCAACCAAAGTTACATTTTGCTCTGTTTATTGGAATTATTGACTTAAAACGTTGTTTCCTGAATTTTCAATAAAACTCTTACTAAACTTTTGCAAAACTCTTGATGGCAATAATTTCATACATGGGCAGTCTCAGTGTGTGTTTCATGAGCATTAATTTCTATGTCACATCCCAAATTTTGCTAATTAATTTAGCAAGGTATCTATGAGAGAGAAGGAGGAGGTTCATCATATGTGAGCGTGAAACTCCTATGACAGAGTTATGCAATGAAACCTCCCAGACTAGCCTTAGGAACATATGGACAAGACAATTCATATCTTTATGGGTAAACCAAGGCGTGCAGGTGAGAAGTCAGATGAAGACTACTGTGGTCCCAAGCTACTGCGTTGTCTAGGTGACATGTGCTGTCCATCTCTAGAGAGAAAGGTAGCTTATGAAGTACGAAGAAAAGCAGCCAACCTTGCTTCAATGCTAAATACCCTCACACCATTGTTCCCGTCTCCACAAGACCACAACCATGCCATGTCCTCCAAAATAAAGCCTGTGTCCATGCTTCTACACCTCCTCTTGATCCTCAACCTTAACCTAGCAGCCCTAACTACCGGTGATAACCATGGTCAGTTCGTCTACTCTGGCTTCTCCGACAATGATCTTGTCGTCGATGGTGCTACCACGATCACATCAAATGGCCTCCTTGAGCTCACCAATGGAACGAACCAACAGAAAGGCCATGCTTTCTACCCAACTCCACTGCAGTTCGTGAGGTCGCCCAATGGAACAGTTCAATCTTTCTCCACTTCCTTTGTGTTTGCCATCTTGTCCGTGTACACCGACCTAAGTGCCCATGGCATGGCCTTTGTTGTGGCACCAAGCAGAAACTTCTCAGCCGCAATGCCTGAGCAGTTCTTAGGCCTCACAAACATCCAGAACAACGGCAATGTTAGCAACCACTTCTTCGCGGTTGAGCTCGACACCATCCAAAACAAGGAGTTCAATGATCTCAACGCCAACCATGCAGGTGCCAACGTCAATGGTCTCAAATCACTGAAATCCTACTACGCTGGCTACTATGCTGAAGAGGATGGTAACTTTCGCAACTTGAGCCTTATTAGCCGTGAGGCGATGCAAGTGTGGATAGACTATGATCACAAGGTTTCAAGTATAACTGTTACCATGGCTCCTTTGAAGATTGCCAGACCTACCAAGCCACTGTTCACAGCCACCTACAATCTCACAGGTGTTGTTACAGATGTCGCGTATATCGGCTTCTCCGCGGCAACTGGAACAATCGATGTGCGGCATTATGTTCTTGGCTGGAGCTTCAGCATGAATGGCACTGCTCCAACCATTGATACTGCTAGGCTGCCAAAGTTGCCGCGTGTGGGTCCGAAGCCTCGATCCAAGCTATTGGAAATTGTTCTGCCAATAGCAACAGCTTCATTCATCCTCATTGTAGGTACTGTTGTTTTCCTACTGATCCGAAGGCATTTGAAGTATGCTGAGCTGCGGGAGGATTGGGAGGTGGAGTTTGGACCGCACCGATTTTCCTACAAGGATTTGTTTTATGCAACAGAAGGATTCAAGGAGAAGCACTTGTTAGGCATTGGAGGATTTGGGAGGGTATACAAGGGGATACTTCCGGTATCTAAACTGGAGGTAGCAGTGAAAAGAGTGTCCCATGATTCTAAGCAGGGCATGAAGGAATTCATTGCAGAGATTGTTAGCATAGGGCATATCCAACATCGCAATCTCGTGCGCGTGCTCGGCTACTGCCGAAGAAGAGGTGAATTATTTTTGGTCTACGAGTACATGCCAAATGGAAGTGTTGACAAGTACTTGTATGGTAAGCAAGGGAAGCCAATTCTAAGTTGGGCTAATAGGTGGCATATCATTAAAGGGATCGCGTCTTGCTTGCTCTATCTCCATGAGGAGTGGGAGAAAACTGTCATCCATCGGGATATCAAACCAAGTAATGTCCTTCTAGATAGTGACATGAATGGACGACTTGGTGACTTTGGCCTTGCTAGATTATATGACCATGACACTGATCCGCAAACCACACACGTGGTTGGAACAATAGGGTACCTAGCTCCTGAGCTAGGACATACAAGTAAGGCGACACCTCTTACTGATGTATTTGCTTTTGGCATGTTTCTTCTTGAGATCACTTGTGGGCGGAGGCCTATCAGTGAAACCTCACTAGACAGTCAGTGTATGCTGGTCGATTGGGTTCTTGAGCATTGGAGTAGTGGGTCCCTACTAGAAACAGTGGATGCCAGGCTTGAAGGAAACTATAACATTGATGAGGCATGTTTGGCTCTAAAGCTAGGTTTGTTATGCTCTCATCCATTCTCGAAAGAAAGGCCTACCATGCGGCAGGTCATGCAGTACCTTGATAGTGAAATGGTATTACCGGAGATGTCACCGGCAGATATGAGGTTTCACATGATGGCAATAATGCAGAACGAAGGATTTGATGACTACATCACGGGATCCACAGCCAGTACTGGTACGACATCTGTTCTTTCTGGTGGAAGATAATGTATTCTGGGCACTTGTTTGCCATCATCGATAGAGAAAATATATAATTGGTGCCATGTAAAACTGCCACAAAGGGTAGCAATATGTCTGTAGCCTTTGTATTTTTTTTCACTATCAGAGCATATATATGAAGGTTTAACATTCTGAATATTCCATATAGCCTAAGATGTCATTGTTGCGCACTTTACCATCATTTCATAAGGGAAAAAAAAACAAGTGCTGATGACCTAATTAATAATTAAAGATCAACGATCCAGTGTAAAAATTTCTTGTCTACATAAAGCATAATGACAAATGAGAATTTTTTGATATATTAAAAAACAGAGATAATTATAAGACTAATATTATCATTTTTTTTTAAAAAAGCATAATATCTGAAAAATATTATTATTGAATCATGGTATGCAGAAGTTAGGGATGAATGAAGGGGAAATGACGTATACACTACTGGAAAACCCTAATTTACTAAGTGCCCGATGCTTTGCCGAGAGCTTTTCGTCGGGCACTCGGCAAAGATAGGATAAGCCGTGTGTATTGCAAAAACCTCTTGGCAGACAAATACCACTCGGTAAAGATATGCTTTGCCGAGTGTCACTCGGCAAACATGCGTTTTGCCAAGTGTTAGAAAGCCAACACTTGGCAAAGGTTGCCACATCACCTGGCCGTCCACTCGCCGTACGCTTGGGCCGCCGCCGTTAGGAGTTTCACGAGTGTTGGGGTCACAACACTCAACAAAAGAGGAGCCATGTCATCCGGTGCCATACTTGACTTTTTTTGCCGAGAGCTAAGCCGATTGACACTCGGCAAACCTTTGCTGGGAGTATGCAAAAAAGCTCTTGACAAAGTATAGCTATTTGCCGCAAGTTACACTCGGCAAAGGTTTTTCCGATGGTTTTTTGCTCTTTGCCATGTGTTTCTGTCACACGGCGAAGTCAAAGAATCCGGTAGTGATACATTGAGGAAGGGTATCCAGTAGCCTTCCGTGTACTCTTGTATGATTAATGTATATAGTACATAATGCATTGTACTGCTTCTAAGTTCTAAACTATTTTCCGCTAAAAGTGTTTTATCGTTTCTAGAATGTGCAGTGATATTATTTCACTTGGCTTTATTGAAGTGTTTATAATGATAGGTTTTACTCCCTCCGTCCCAAATTGTAAGTCGTTTGACTTTTTTGACACCAACTTTGACCACTCATCTTATTCAAATTTTTTTGCAAAATACCATATTTTTTTGTTATGACTAGCTTTATTAATAAAAGAATTTCAAGAATGACTCAAATTTGACTATATTTGCACAAATTTTTTGAATAAGACGAGTGGTCAAAGTTGAGGTCAAAAAAGTCAAACGACTTACAATTTGGGACGGAAGGAGTATTTCTTTAGGAAATTTTGAAGCTGGATCTTCACCTTTTCAAACTTGTATACGCTAGTATATAGCACCGTAAAAGATCTTTTTCTGATAGAGTCTTCGTTGTCTTGTGACGGGAGAATCCGGATTAGCTTTAGAAGACTCACGGAACAGAGTACGTTCCAAACACGCAAGCCCAGTATTCAATGCTGAGATTGCTGTTGACTATGGCACATCGAAAAATCTGGAGAACGTGCATAACAATTAATGGGGTACGCGTGGTGTTAGATTGTTAGTGTGGTACTTTTCATACTGAGAAATTTCAACATAGTGTTGCTATAAACGACAATGGAAAACTAAACGAAACCAAGATCGAAAATTCTATTCCTTTTGAACCATCACAGCTGCACAATTGATAAGACGATATTGTAGCATTTTCAATGGTGCGTTAAGGTTTATATTTTTTTTTTGCGAATCACACCTACAAACATACACACGCAACCCTACCTCTATGAGAAACCCTACCTCTATGAGCACCTCCGAAATACTGGACCGATAAATCCTCGAAATTGACGAAGTCACCAAAGACGTCTCGCTATCGACGGGAGCAAACATGATGAATGCATCCAGCATGCATTATATTGATTGACTTGACAAATTCTTTCCAATAATTTGAGCTTACCGACCTAAGTTATGTTGTTTCCTAGCTGATTAGGTATAGATAGAAGACAAGTTATTCCTTCTCATCTAGAAATCTAGGTTATTCAAGTCAACATTGAAGAAACGTCTGGCATCTCTGCTTTTGAACCTTGACTACCTTTGAACTGCTGTTTGACGCCGTAACGGCGTAACCCATATGCTAGCAGCTAGCTAGTCTTTCCAGGGTGCATCAACCAGTATTAATTAGAGATGCACTTCTAAGAGCATCTCCATGGTTGGTGAGGACCGATGAAACATATTCTACCATCTATCGTGGCTAAATATGGTCCAGACTCCAGAAAAAAGGTCATGTATTTCTGCTTAGGTAGAGTAGCTTTTGTTGGCTGTTCGTTTGTGAAGTATTCATGACCTTATTAATTACGATTGATGTGGGACGATTGCTTCAAGTCATTCGTCATGTTTGTTTCAGGAAATGTTTAACTTTTATGTTCAAAGAGTAGTCTGTCCTAATCCCAATTTTTTTGGGATTAGTCTCATATTTGTTCTATTTAAAATGAATTATTAAAAAAATAAGATTAAACAAAATTTCATTATATGTTTTCATAAAATGGAACAACCTTTGAAATCATTCAAAGGGACAAATTTGCTCCATCCAATGGCTCTTGGTGTCTAACTTTCTCGTTGTATGTTGAAAATCATATTTTTATGATAGTTGGAGTATGGAAACCGGATTTCACCCTTTTTTAATTTAAACAAAATGTTTTCATTAGTTAAAATGTAAAGTATTGGAGAAATAATAAAAATTAATTTTTAATATAGTCTTTTCTTATTCAACACGTCGTATAAAAGTAGTCATGCATGTCGTATTCAGCTCTTTACTATATGTTGACTCTGTCTCAAGTGCTTGTACCTAATACCTAGTTTCTAGAAGGGTGCCAACGTGAAAAATAGAGGCAGTACTAACCATTGTAAGACACGATTTGAGAGAGGGGGGGGGGGGAGAGAGAGAGAGAGAGAGAGTTTGAAGCTCTACTACAATTCTTCAATCAATATTAGCCAAGCGGCCTAGCCCAAACTTCATATCATCACATATGTTTCAGATGAAGCACAGGTCCTTCTTCTTGTGCTCCATCATCTCCTTTGTCTTAATCTTAACCTTTTCAGATTTTGCAGCTAGTGATGACCAGTTTGTCTACAATGGCTTTGCCGGCGTTAATCTCACCCTGGATGGCAATGCCTTGGTCACCCCAGATGGCCTCCTTGAGCTCACCAATGACACAGTAAATCTAGGCCATGCTTTTTACCCTGCTCCCTTGAATTTCCACCAGCAGCACAACGGTACTGTGCCATCCTTCTCCGTCTCCTTTGTTTTTGCAATCCTCTCTGTCCATGCAGACATTAGTGCCGATGGCATGGCCTTCTTTGTTGCCCCAACCAAGAACCTCTCAAACACATGGGCACAATACATAGGCCTCCTCAATAGCGGGAATGACGGCAACGCGAGCAACCACATGTTCGCCGTCGAGCTTGATACAACCCAAAACACTGAGTTCAAGGACATCGACAACAACCATGTTGGCATTAACATCAATAGTCTCACCTCTTTGCAAGCACATCACACCGAATACTGTGAGGACAAGAGTGGCTTCTTCAATAACTTGACTCTAATTAGTGGGAAGGCGATGCAGGTGTGGGCAGACTATGACAGAGAGACAACACGAATTGATGTGACCTTAGCTCCATTAGGAGCATCAAAACCTGTAAGGCCTCTTCTTTCAGCTATCTATAATCTTTCGTTGATTCTCAAAGATAAATCCTACATCGGTTTTTCGGCAACAACGGGTGCAATAAGCACACGACACTGTGTTCTTGGCTGGAGCTTTGCCATGAATGGATCAGCCCCAGCCATTGATATATCAAAGCTGCCTAAGCTACCACGACTTGGTCCAAAACCCCGTTCCAAGGTCCTAGAGATCACCCTGCCTATAGCCACTGCCGCATTTGTCCTTACTGTTGGACTTGTTGTAGTCCTACTTGTTTATAGAAGATTAAGGTATAAGGAGGTAAAGGAAGATTGGGAGGTTGATTTCGGGCCACACCGGTTCTCGTTCAAGGACTTATTCCATGCCACAAGAGGGTTCAGGAGAAAGAACCTGCTTGGTGCCGGTGGATTTGGAAAGGTCTACAAAGGGGTTCTTCCAAAGTCCAAGGTTGAGGTAGCTGTGAAGAGGGTGTCCCATGAGTCAAGGCAAGGGATGAAGGAGTTCATTGCTGAGGTTGCTAGTATAGGCCGGCTCCGACACCGCAACATTGTACCACTACTTGGATATTGTCGCCGACAAGGTGAACTTCTTTTGGTTTATGACTATATGTCAAATGGCAGCCTCAATAACTATTTGTACCATGAAGATGGTCAGCCAACATTGTGTTGGGCCAGAAGGTTCCACATCATCAAGGGTGTTGCGGCTGGGTTGTTCTACCTTCATGAGAAATGGGAGAAAGTTGTCGTCCACCGAGACATTAAGCCAAGCAACATACTCCTTGATAACGAAATGAATGGACGAATAGGCGACTTTGGCCTTTCAAGATTGTATGATCATGGTACTGATCCACAGACTACACATATGGTTGGAACCATGGGTTATTTAGCCCCCGAGTTGGTACGGTCAGGTAAAGCATCCCCATCAACAGATGTGTTTGCCTTTGGCATACTTCTTCTCGAGATCACTTGTGCACAAAGGCCTGTTAAGCAAAATGCGCAAGGTGGCCAGCATACATTGATGGATTGGGTTTTGGAGCATTGGTGCAATGGATCGCTAACGGAGACAGTGGACCCAAAGCTCAAAGATGATTATAACATTGATGAGGTATCCTTAGTGCTAAAGCTGGGACTTTTATGCTCACATCCATTTATCAGCGCAAGACCCACCATGCGGCAAGTGATGCAGTACCTTGATGGTGACACACCAACCCCAGAGTTGACCCCAACACATTTCAGCTTCACTATGCAAACCTTCACGCAGGATGAAGGATTTGAGTCACCTAACATGATATATCCACAATTAACAAGTATTGGCACATTTTCAAGTCTCTCAGGAGGAAGATGATGTACGGGCACCCACAATTATGGAGTTCCTTCAACGAAACATGTTACAAATGCTTTTCCATGAAACTCAATTCGTGAGTAATTCTGGATGTAAGAATAATGTAAAGGCAGTACTGTAAGAATATCTTTCATGCCAAAAGTGCAGTGGTCAATTTATTATTTATAAAGTTGAATTCATGTGTTAAAAAAATATTTAGTCGGTCTGTGACGAGTTTGAATGTAATACTCACTAGTATTATTTTAAGAAGAGATGTTTCTGTTATTAGAGATGTTGCGTTGCATCCTTCTAGGTTTAGTAAGACATTAGAATGGCGCAGCAGCAGTTCAGGCCACATAATGGAGGTTATGGCGCCTCTGGCTGTAAGCAGCAGAAGGTGGTATGATTTTTGCAAAGGGCAACAATAAGCTGGCAGTGCAGCTTTGCGAAGGCCTCACGTCATTCTTGTATATTTTTCCTGCAATATATAAAAATAGGTTCATTTAAACAAAAAGGTTCTGAGTTTTCCACCTTGCACTTTGTTTAACAAAGTTTGGGTGAGACTTTGATAAAACTTACCCAAGCACGAACATGAAAAGAACAAAAATCACATAAACACAATCAATTCCTTCATCTTTAATAAGGGTTTATGGAACAGATGTTTTTAAATTTGACAGAGTGGAGGCACGAATATGTACATTCTTTATAGCATAGACCATCCCCTTTATGGCAAATAACACACTATAGGATCATAACACCCCGTTGGATGAGATAACAGGAGTCAAGATTATGCCAGAGATGCACGTTCTTGGGTAGATAGACTTTCTAAATACTTATCCACAATATCAAAACCGCATAGTTCTTTCACCAGTGTCATTGGTGCAGGTACATCCATCTGGAATTCTGACGGTGAGGTTCCAGATCCAGCGCTGTATGCAAACTCCTTTCTCGCTGCTCGGATAGCTTCTCTTAGTGCACAGTGAACTGATGAGGCAAGAATCAAGGCAGGCTCACCAGAAGCTGACATAAGCAAAAGTAAATTGGTATCAACCAAGTATATTTCAATCTGAAAAGAAACCTTAATGCACTCAGGAAATCACTAAAGTGCCTACCTTTTGATGAAAGCACACGGTTCTTATGATATCCAGTGTTCAACACCTCAGCATTAAACTGCTTTGGGATTATGTCAACACTTGGTATCTTGTAGTCCCATGTGCTGTTGCTGATCATAAGTCCCTCACTATTCGTAATATATTCTTCATATATGAAGAAACCAATTCCCTGTATAAATGAGCCTTCAATCTGAAAGATGGATGCCACAGATCAGATATGGCACCATCAAATATATAATGTACCAAAGTCCAATAAATATGTAGCAAAACCTATGCAAACATTTCATTATTATAGTTATTTTTTATCAATGCAAAGTAGGACAACAAACTGTCAGCCGCCCAGTCGCGTTGGCACAAGATCAGCATGGCATCCAACAGGGCGAAGTAAACTCTCAATCACAAAGATGACCTAATAGCTCTATTCATTCTATAATTAGTTGCATCTCATTGTTAGCAGTTATTTGAATTTTACAACTATTCAGGTTCACACGGTGTTTGCACACACTGTAAAAACTGAATGTCGAAATAACTGAAAACATGCAACATCGTTAGAAAGGGACGCCTGTTAGAAATGTCGAAACAAAATTCAGCGCCTAGCTCAATTACAATATAAATGTCAGCCCACAAATTAACTCGCTAGTATATTACATGTTTGAAGAAACACTGATATTACACTGAACAATGAACGGAAACGTGATTCATATTTCACATGTACCTAAATTATGTTGTCCTCACCCTGTATTTATCTTAGATAGGGTATGTTATTCAACAATGAACTATTGACAACGTTCAAAATTTAGAATTTGTAAGACAGAAAAAAAGGGTTGGATTACAAACCTGGCCTAGGTCCACTGCAGGGTTCAAGCTCTTCCCACAGTCATACACAAGATCACCCCTTAGTAAAGTAATTGCTCCTGTAAGAACATCAATCTCCAACTGCGTTTTCAGAATATTTTGAACAGAATGAGTACCACTTAATAAGATATCAAAACATGATTAGACTGCATTGTTGTAAATTGGTCTTTGAAAGAAACTTTTGTCACACCTCACTTATACCAGCTCCGTAGTTCAGGTACTTATTAGACTCTTGGCCAGGTACCCAGTATGCACTCGCAGATAAATTAACATTTTCTTTAGAGGCCTGCTTGGAAACAGTGCATTATAGGAAGAAGAAACAGTTTTGTACACAGCATGAGGGAACTAGAGGAGGATGAACTTACCTGAGAGATCAAAGTATCCCACGAGACATTTTCGGATTGCTGCTGCAGCCTATCCAAGACTGGCTTTAACCTGTCAATCAGCATATTGCACGCCTGAAGGGTTGCAGCACAACTAGATTCAGATGTAGTGCTACCAGCAGTAAGTCCACCTTGTATTAAGTTCAAGGTGTCAGCCTGTAGGATGCGCACTCTCTCAAGAAGACCATCAGCCCCATCTGGCCATAATTTTCCTAGAGCAAATGCAGTCACCTGTTGTACTTTAGTCCACAGTCCTTGACCAATCTCAGTTCCTCCAACTTCCACAACTATAGATCCATCATTGAGCACGGAAACCCTCCCAGGTGCTGCCCTTGGTTCAACTCTGAAAATGAGAGGGACACAAGAGATGCCCCGTTTCCGCCACTTATTGCTATTGTTATACTGTTTGATGGATTCAGCTCGATCCACGTAGCTCGAAGTTGACACCAGCCTATCAAAAATAGAATGTAGTGTATATGTAGAAGCTTCACCTGCACTATCTGGGTAGTACAACTGAAGACTATCATAGGTATGAAAATTCTTTTCCCTCACGCTGTTGGCATCAACTGAAAGCACTGATGCAACATGCTCAATGACAGCATCAGCAATTAGAGAGCCTTGTGTATCTCCAGGAGCCCTCATTACAGATTTGGATGTATTATTTGTTTTGCAGACCTTGATGTCAAATGATAGAGCACCCCAATTGTACTTCTTCACACTTGACATAATTGTGCCTGGAATTTGAGGGCTTGCATCTGGAGATATCCCAGCATTAATTAGTAGCTCTAGGTGCAGGGCCGTAATTTTCCCGTCAGACTTGTATCCAACAGAGTAATGAGCTTTCACTGGGTGCCTACCACCAATCATAACCATATCGGTGTTGCGATTAAGATACATCCGGACAGGACGTCGCAACTTGTATGCACAAAGTGCAGCTGCTGTTGCAACCTACACAAGCATGTACATATCTCTCAGAAGTTGCAGCGTTTTTTTAGTTATTGAAATAACAGGAAGGCTTACTGATCATAATGTTAAAAAGATAAAAAGTTAGATACAAAAAGGGATGAAAGAAAACAAATGCTGGTCACTCCAAGGAATCTAGCAAATCTGTTAGGCGAAGCGGCAGAAGGGTTCTTAGGCAGTTAGGCTAGTGGTTGTAATATCTGCTTAGCACCAGAGCACATGGGTTTGACTTCCCAAGGGAATGAATTTCAGGGATGGTTAAAAAAAATCCTCACAGGAAACCCACAAAATAATGGGAGGCCAACGGCCTGGTTGGCAGTCACCAAACTGTGGTTTGGTTTGGGACCTCCTACCTAGGGGCGGGGTAGCTGACTGCCAGTCTAGATTATTGGTGTGGCCCTATAGAGTCTGAGCTGAAATGGTTCGGGTGGTTTCTTGGCCGGTTGAAGGCTGAGGTTCCTTCTTCCAAACAATGCCATCTAAGTTTTATTCTTTGTTGGGTGAAGGGCGCCAACGGCCAAGCGCCAGCATAACAGGTTGAGCCATGGCCCACGAGGGGCCCTGTTGGTTCACGGTCCAACTAATCAACCTCATGGGAGAGGGTTGTGATGGAGAAAGCAATATAATGGTATTAGACTATATGAAAGTAGGATCCTTCTACATGTACAGCTAATTATGGACTCATTTTCAAAGATGCATTTATTAAAAATCGTCAACTCACAAACATTTTTATTTATAAAACTTCAATATTAAATCCATGCAAATTAGAAGCCTGTGTTAAATTTCAACCATTACATATTAATCCTTCCGTATGGACGTCCTAATCTATTTATTAACATGGTGGCTTCCTCAGAATTTGCCTAGTATAGGTAGGACCTGGAAGGGTCATCTTGCTATGGTGCTTGTATTTTTACTGATGCCCTACAGGCTGGTGCAAAGTCATAATGCAGGAGCAGGCACTCCAAGGTTTCTTCTACTTGGATGAGACAGACGACACAGTTGTACATCAATAAATCCTTATTTTCCATTCATAATTGACATCTTTTATGTAGTTTGTCTTCCATGAAGAGCCAAAACAAAACTTTATGCTTTACAGTTTTAGTTGACAAGATGATTTCCATTTTGTCTTATATTTTTGTCGAACATGCAGGAGAACTACGTGTCATTGCATTAAGAACAAATGAATTTTCATACAAGATCATTAGTGCATAGATATGCCCACCTAGAACTCTGTACGGCCTTGCTTAGGAGAACCTTCTTAGATATTCTTATTAGATTGCCGGATATAATTTTAAAGAGGCACTTATGCAATTATTTCAACTTAAAAGTCAAAGTTATGTTGATCAAATGTTATAAAAGAAATACATTGACTTAGGCGTCTATTTGGTCCTTCACCGCAACTATGGCAATATTCCTTTTTCTGTAAAGGTACCATGCGTCACTGACTAAAAAATGTTTGGTAAGTTCTCCCATGTTTGCCAAAAGTGTGGGTTTTGCAAAAGAAAAAGAAAAAGAAAAGAAAAGAAAAGAAAAAGAAAATAGGTGACACAAGTTGGCACTTCGGCAGCGTGTGGCTATGAACCAAACTTGTCCTTAGTTTGACTCTGGCTAGGATCTTCCCCACAACAGCCCTATAATGTCAATGTTCGATATTCGCTTGTTGGTACAAAAACATGGAGGGACTTATTGAGCATAAATGGATCTTCTTGGAAAACATAATAAGCTCACATAGCCAAATAGAGGGACATACCTTTTCAGCTTGAATGAGGAACAATAAAGATTTGCAAATAGGAAAATAAAAGCATAAAATAAGGATTAATAAAGATTTGCAAATGACACTAGTCCCAATAAAACATGCGTAGACCTTCAAAATTCAAAAGTTTCAGAAGCATTCAAAACTCTCTATGTGAATAAAACCTTTGAATTTTTGGATTAAAAAGTACAATTTCAATTATTAGCCTAACGATCTAGCTTGGTAGATTCTCACCTGGAATGATCTGAATGCCTTTCCACCAAAGCCACCTCCAGCCCTTCTTGTAATAACACGCACCTTGCTGAATGGAATTCCCAGGCACCGTGCTATGACACTTTGTGCAAGTTCAGGGTACTGTGACGAACTGTACACCACCAAGGTGTTATCCTCATCTGGAATTGCTAGTGCAGTCTGTGTTTCCATGTAGAAGTAGTACTCAGAGGCAAGTCTTACCTACAGCCATCAAGATCCAAAAAGATTGGTATGCTCTCTTGATTTCTACAAAAGCGAAAGTAGGACTCGTGCTAGAAAAATGTGCCATGATTGGCCTTATCGTATAATACACAGATAGCCTTAGTCGCTTCAATTTTGAATTTCCATAACTCATTCCGTTCTTTAGAATCTATTTGGTGAACATACCAATTTGTTAACATGTTTATGCTTCAAATCCTCAAAGATGGATGCACGAAATATCCATTACTAAATACATTACTAACAAGTAGTTTTGAAATCTGAACATTGTAGTATCTGTAAATTCTAGGGATGTAATGTTATATAGTGTAATGGATAAAGTCCATAACAAGATCGTCAATAGATCAAAGCCATCAGGCAAGAAAGAAATTTGGTGCAGGCATTGAAGGGGTAGTGGTGTACTAGTATAGATGTATCTTGTACTTGCATGAGTCCAATGGGATAAAATAATCGCAAAGCAGTAATATGCAATATTAAGTTACTTGATTTAAAACAACAGCTACCCACACCCAAGGTGCAACTACACCACCCAGAACACATAATTGAGAACTGATGTTTATCGATTGTCATTAGTAACGATAACTGACAGTTATTGCTGAAGCCAATTACCATAGTGACTCAGAAATCCTAATTTTTTCCAGTTAAGTGATGGAGTAGATAGTAGTCCAAAGCTATTAGCAACGATGGTTTATGCTCTGTTCCATGGACTGACTCAAAATTTGGCTTCTCAAACGTGTTAAGGTTTCTTCCTCTATTAATATATTAATGGGGTTATTTACGGTATAGTTCAAAGAGGATAAAACTTCCAAACTTTGGAGCTCTCTGAACCATGTCTACAATTTCCGTTCAATTATAAGGATGCAAGTAAAATAAATAATGAAAAGATCTGAAATATTGTTGAACTAAATACTTCTGTTGATGGGATCTTGTGGTCAGCCTCTGCCATGCCCTTGGAAACATCGCCAACTTCTTTAGGATACAACTCCGGGGGGACTTCGAAGTAGCTACTGTTTTCCACTGCTTCTTCCACAGTTAAGATTGGTGGGCTCAAACCTTCAGTTTCATATTCAACAATAACCTGCTTGGCTGCCATATCAGCGTACCTCTGGGTTTCTGCAATCTGGGGTAAATGCAACATTTTAGGCTTTAAGCAATACAAAGTTTTAAGTCAGCATAAATCTCTGGGAGTGAGTCCTACCACAACACCAAGAGCCTGTCCAGCATACGCAGCAATTGGATCACCAAACAGTGGTTCATCTCCAAACGTGAAGGTTGATCCAATGTTTTCTCCACCAATTGGAATATCTTTGGCAGAAACAACATCGATGATCCTCTCTGATGCTAATGAAGACCTGAATTTAATACACTTGACATAAGCAAGAGCTTGTGTGCTGTAAATAAATTCTCCATATAGGCAATTCTTTGGAGCCGGAATATCATCCACATAAACTGCCTCCCCTGGATTACCCAAAAGAAAGTTCAAATCTAGAACTGCAATGGAAATCTTGTCAAAAATACTAAAAATTCTAATGATGCAACCACATACCAGAAGCTTGAAGTTCAACATCGTACTTCTTAATCGGCTCACCAACTGGTTTATAATCGTCATTGGGAATTATTTCTCGACGTGATGATACTGGATGGTTACGCACATCATCTGTATCTGCTGAATCAGCAGATCCACTAGTAAGAGCTTTGCCAGGCTGTGGGATGCTTTTGGTAAGCGGAGATAGAAAACTGAAGAGAAAACCAACAGCTGCACTGACTCTATATTCAGGATGTGATGTTCCTTCCATTGGTACAATCGTATCTCTAAGTAACTGAATTGCTCCAAGCACAACCGATGCTGTGAGTGATTTACCAGTTAGGAATTCCTCCACCTTCTTTGCTCTAATAGCATGTTCTGTTCCATATGCTCCAAAAGCCAAGCGCAGATTCCTCAAGACAAGAGTATCTGATTGTTGATCCACAGAAGCATGACCCAAGAAAGCACAATTAACATATGAAACAGCATTTCCAAGAGGACGAGGTGCTGCTCTGTAAGTTTCAAATAACAAACTTGTATCTTTCTGATAATCTGAAATCCAATTTGGAATAAATATGCTCAGGAGTAAAGTAGTAGGATCCAAAGGAGGCTGCTCTAGGAACTCTTCTAAAGTAATTTGTCTCTGTTCTGCAATGACCTGAACACAAACAATAGCACCAGCACCAAGAAGTATTGTTGCAATGTCTGAGGGAAACGGGTACTTTTGTGCCAAAATTATGTTCCCTCCAATACTAGCTGTGTTACGGACAAACGGTGTGGCAACTTTACTCATGTGGTCAGCAAGTTTTCTGAAAACCACGCTACCATTTGCAGAGGATACAGATTCACATTCTTGCTTAAGTATCTCGATGGTCTTTGAAATGGTTATTGCTGCACCAATTTCAAAGCCTGATTCTTTTTTTACAATATTTGAAAGTTCTGGAATGCCACCTATGTCAATATACTTATAGCACAGGTCTTGATCCTTGTATCCTGGTATACCAGTAATAGTATTGCCAACAACGACCTTAACAGTGTCACTGAAAAAATAAGAACCGATTAGCTCATAATATTCTTTGATACTTCTTGGATGATACCAGCCCTCCCTGGATGCTGCGATACAATCAACGTTCAGATGATCATGGGAAGATTTTATCTCAGACTTTAGAAAGTCCGGGAAGGTGCAGACTCCACCACCAAGAGAATAACTTGGTAATTCACTAACATCTGGATTCTTATCACTTCTCTTCCAGAAGATATTAAGGCCCAAATCCTCCAAGTCAACATCTGACGCAAAACTTTTGCAGGCATCAACAATTGGGCGGTAACCAGTGCATCTACACAAGTTGCCTGAGAAAGCCTTTTCAGCTTCTGATACTTTCAGTTTTGAGAACCCTTTTGGTGGTTCAGGTCTCTTAGATTTGTCAGCGTTGATAAGGGACGTGAAAATAGACATGCACATTCCAGGAGTGCAGAAGCCACACTGAGAGGCATGAAACCCAGACATCCTTTTCTGAACAGCATGAAAGCCATCTTGGGTATTCCCCAGACCCTCAGTAGTGATAACCGAACAGAAATTTATACTGTAAAGAAGTGTCAGACAAGAACTTGCTGTAAATTCAGTCACTTTGTCTGTTTTGGGGTTGTACTTTGCTATAAGGACGACACAAGCCCCGCAACCACCTGCAATATCAATTAGTAAGCATGTTATTTAATTCTATGCTCGAAGATGTAAACACGACAGGGATTGAGATGGACCAAACTAATTCAGGTTAGAAAGCCAAGAGCATTTCGGTAATACGAGTACAAGCACCTGCATGCCTCTGCTTCCAAAGGAATGCTCTTTAAAATACTTGGGACATTGTATTTTAGAGGGCTAAACCAATAGTATCAATCGGAACTATTTTACTTCGGTACTTCCCACAAATTTACAAGAGTTGCCCAACAACTAGCTAATAACTTGCTATCTCGCTCGTGCTCCACCAAAATTTCTGATCGATGTCAAGAAATGTAGAGCTAACCTGGATCTGAAAGCCGCATCACAATAATTCGCTTTAGGGGTAACTGATGGAATCAAGGCAAGGGCAGACAAAAGACATCACCTGAGGGCGAACGCACTGACGAAGGAGCATGGGAGGTCCAGGGCCAGGGGCAGTGGCCGCATTGCGCGCCACGCCTTCCCCGGCCTCCCCCACACTAGCGCCATTAATGGGGTCATTCTTTGGCGAAGATCGCTAAGGAAGAGGAATGGCGACTCCTCGTTGCGCGGATCGGCGAAGCTTGCTAAGGATCCTCGTGGCTGGAGGTTGCGCCGCCGCAGGGAGACTGGGGCTCGGAAAATGCTCGACGGAATGCCTCAACAAGTATTAGCATTTTCGACACAGGAAAAATTTGTTTATGTTTTCCTTTTTTCTTACCCTAGAGAGTCTTGGTTTTACGATGTCGAAAATGGGAACCCGGGTTCACGATAGCACTTCCACTATTTTCTCAAATACAGTAGAGTATATGAAATTTTTTTTAACATTGATTGATAATTACTCTATCTCAACGTATTATTCTGTTTACATAATTATTAATACGTACCTAGCACTACCAGAATCAAGAAAGTCGTTGTGCCTGAGGCACACGACGAAGGACGCAATACACACGGTGATAAGTTTGCCGTGTGCGACTCACGACGAACGGCCCACGGCGACTAGACCTGACGGGAAGCAATTTTCGTCGTGTGCTAAAGGTCGGGTACACAATGAACTCTTTCGCCGTGTCTTTTTCCGGCACACGACAACATAAAGTAGGTGACAGTGGACGTCGGTAATGGGTCGCCGTGTGCCCGACTATCGGTACACGGCGAACCTTTAAAATTGTTGTGTGCCCTGTCCTGCGGCGCACGGCGAAACGATGAACTTCGTCCTATGTCGCACCATATGACACACGGCAAAGGTAGCTTTACCAGGGGCTAGCGGCCCCACTTCGCAGTGTGCCTGGCCGAAGCCACACGATGAAGTGACCATTTAAACAGTGTTTTTATGGTCGCTTTGCCATGTGCCGAACCTGCAACACGCGGCGAAGTGGCCATATTTTTTTCTGTTTTATTAGTTTCCTACGTTTAAATTTCTCCACTCAAATAGATAATCACATATAAGCATCAATATATATGACAACAAGCATTTCAGGTAGTACATATAGCTTAAACCAAAATCCAATGTCACAACAATAATAGTTTGTGAGTCTAGATTTTGACACACGGCGAACCATGTTTTCGCCGTGTGCTTGTCGTGCGGCTCACAACAAAGGCTTTCTTTGCCGTGTGCCCGATAGAAAGCACACTGCGATTTTCAGTTTTCTAGTAGTGTAGAGGATATAGCCGTTACTTTTAACCACATCCTTAGCTTCAGGGCCAATAGCGCTATTAATCGGCTATATATGCTTAACAAGCCTCATTTTAGCCGCGACTAAATCAGCCCGCGAGCCTAAAATCAAGCACAGGTTTGCCAAATTCCAAATAGCAACACACAACCCAAATTTCATAGCCCATATATAATACAACAATTGATAGATTTAGATGTTTTCCTGCTGCACATTCGTAATACCTGGACACGTTGGTAAGAATCTAGGTCCTAGATATATGCTTATGTCTATATACATAGTAAAAAAAATATATACCTAAGAATGTCAAAATAAATACTGTAGTAGTATTTTAGGATGGAGAGTGGTAACACTAAAATTTATCATATTCAAAGCAAAATTTGTCCTGATTGTCTTAGCTTCTAGATTTTGGATTCTCAAAATCTTGAAAGATTCAAACGGGGTCTAAGATGACTATAACAGTTTCTCTCACATGGAAAAAGGATGGGTTGATCTGGCTCTGTCACCGAAACTTTAACTATTTACCAACCTTCACCGAAACTTTAACTATTTACCAACCTTGTTGAAACCATGAATTTCACTTGACAATTGATTGGACGTAGACCCCCACGCCCCAAAGAATCCATATTAAGTTGATTTATATTTGTAAAAGCATTATACGTACCTCCTCCGTTTCAAATTATAATTCATTTGAGTTTTATTTACATAAAGTTTGACCGCTCATCTTATTCAAAAAAAATATGTAATATAGTCAAATTTAAGTCATTCTTCAACAAGTATTAATGAAGCAAGCCATAATGAAAGTTGTGATATTTTGTACAATATTTTGAATAAGATAAGTGGTCAAACGTGATGTCAAAAAATCAAATGAATTATAATCTGAAACGGAGTATTGCTTGCTTACGTGGCTTCTACAGGCATATACTATGTGTATGTGCTCTCCCAAAGGACATAGTACGACGCGAGTACACCGTACCTCTTTGACAAACAAATCCGGAAATAAAAGGCTACTAGGCTAGCCGTCTGTGTCAGATCGTGGCCTTCCAAACCTTCTTTCTTTCTTTGCCAGGACACGGCAGAGGGGTTTCAACATTGGCTGTTACAGCATGCTTCTATTTGATTTTTGCAACAGCAACACGGCACCGGCCACTTCCTACTATGTGTGTGATGTGTATATGTATGTGTGTCGTCGTGGTCATCCAACCGAAAGAGAGGGACCGGTGGAACCCTCCAGAGTCTCAACCTCGCTTGGCTGAAAAACGACGATATCAACAGCGTTGGGATATATGGCAGCTGCGCATTTAACGAAATCATGTGTTCATAAAAACTAAGGTAGAGAGAAAACGAAAGAGGTTGGATTGTAACTTATTTTGAAGAAATTATACATTGAAAATATATTTTGTATATGTAGTGTCGTCTGTGTCATCCTCAACAAAAGGTGAATTACAGTACAGTAACTACATGGACTTGGCAGTGTCCGGATTAGGGTGCGTTTAGATTCAAACTATTTCCCCTAAAAATACACTATTCATCTAATTTTTTACTATTCATTCTATCTCTCCCACACACAGAACACTATTCAGTGTTTTTTTGGATCTACAATGTTTTTTTTGGGAATCTTTCCCAATCTAAACACCCCCTTAGTATGGTTGTTCTTACTAGGTACGCCTCAAATCATGATTCAAATATTTCATTCAGACAGAAACGCACACAAAGAAATGAAACGCTTGATGTTTTTTCTAACCATATATGTTCGTCAGTCACCTGGCCTACTCTACTGACTACAATTCACGGTGCACCCAAATACTTTCAAACTTCTAGGGGTAGGTTTTTGTTTGTGTATTTAGTCGCAGAATTGTTAAAATTTAGCATTAATAGTACATTTTTTTGCCGGTATTACTACAATTTGTTAGAGGTATAGGAAAAAAAATTGCAAAATGAAAAAAGGCAAAAAAAAAAAAGCTTGCTACCTTGAGCTAAATCGGAAAAAAGGTATAGGTCTTATTTACTTATGAGCGAAACACAAAAAAAAAATGTTGCAACTCCAGCCAGCATGCATGCACGCATGGTTTGCCAGCTGATATGCGAATTTTAAATTTGTGATTTTCCACCGTACCCGTGATGGCGCGCTAGGTGAATAAGTATTAATAAGCCTGATGCAATTAATCAGTGTACAAGCAGGGTGTATATATATAGATCGTGAGAGAATGAAGAAGCTGTTGAATTAATGTTATTACGAGAGGCACCGTGTACCGTACCTTCGCCGCAGCCGAGCTTGGTGCCCTTGAATGGCGTCTGGGTGCGGATGAACTCCAGCAGCCTCGTCGACGGGTCCGCTCCGGCAACCTCGTACCGCCGCCCGTTCAGCGCGAACACCAGTTTATCCACCGCCGCGGCCGCCATGGATGGATTACGCTACCTGTGATCGATGATCGATATCACTCTAGCTAGCTGCTGGTCCAACAGAACTAATCAAGCACACACATGCCTAAGCTGTGGTGCCGTGTGCTTGCAGTTGCAGAGGCGATCGATGGAGAGTGAGTGGACTGCTTATAAATGCGCAGCTGTGTTCGGTGGCGTGACGCCGGGTGCCAGAGTAAAGACCGATCGGGCCCGGGCACCGGCGACGTGCCACGTGTCGCTGTGGATCGCTTTGTTTATACCCGAGGAAGTGGAGCAGCGCGACGTTGATCGGTAGGTGCAACCGCACGTGCGATCGATATATAGGCCGTAGATGTTGATGGAAACGGTTGATTTGCAAAACTCATGGGAGGCGGGAGGCGTGATTTGCAAGATGATTTTGCAAATCATCCCTCCCACCTGATCTGGTCGCGCCCTTGGATTAACATCGTGGAGCTAGATTTTAGTTTTCATAGTTTTCACGAAGAGATTAGTTTTCATAGGATACGTTGCCGTCAAAGTAATTGAACTTGTGTGTGTCGATCATCAGCTCTCTTTGACAAATATGTGAACGACCTCTCGCTCGATTTCTTTTTCGTTCGCCTATTGAACGCCGGCCGGCCCGGTGGTTACAGACTTACAGCTAGCTATCATCACTTGGCAACTTTCTTTTCTTCTTCACTGTCTTAGTGTAAGCGCACGTCAATAGTTATAGTACATCCTTAATCACGAAAATCTGGCAGTTTTATGAATATTGGTGTACTGTAAGTGAAACAGAGGACTTTTTGACAAAGAACAAAGTACTGTATATGTGAAATCGAGTACTTTGACAAAACCATCATAGTACTGTATATCGAAAGTTTTACGCCGGCCTCCACATGTTTAAGTAGCCAGGGCCAATATGTCAGCTACTTATTACATACGTACACAGCTGGCTGGCATAACTGCTTTGCAGATGTAAGCATACAGCAATGGTCCATATCGGGTCAGCTGTATCATCGATCAACAGATTCACAATACGCTGATCTGGCCTTTTTGGTTGCGTGACGCCGCGCGCCTCATAGAATCAGATCGGATCGGATGGGCCGATGGTGACGGCGGCCGGAGCACCGTGGTGTGATGCTTTTTGTGTTTGTTTCTTTGTTTCCGACGTGGCCGCTGGTGCAAATGATCAATCAACTCTGCACGTGCAAATGGAGTGTCAGTGGTCGATCGAGGCGCATGCATGCCTGACGAGTGATTAATTCCCGCGCCACCAATTATATATTGACAAAGTTGCTCAAACAAATTAACTTGTTTCCAAGCTCAAAGTTCTTCTAA
Organism: Digitaria exilis; assembly: GCA_015342445.1. Classification (NCBI taxonomy): domain Eukaryota; kingdom Viridiplantae; phylum Streptophyta; class Magnoliopsida; order Poales; family Poaceae; genus Digitaria; species Digitaria exilis. The sequence goes on along the minus strand of JACEFO010001972.1, from coordinate 4,580,655 downwards.
ATCAACGTGTTTCCACCAATAGAAGTTTAACATCTTCTATTGATCAGAAAAAAGAAATTCAGATCGTTATGGGACCACCGAAGTATTCGTACACTAAGTCACCGCTTTACAATGGGTTCAAGTCACAGCTGGTACCGCTGTCGAACATGCACTAGTTTGACGAGGGGGATAATAACTTTGATGAGGTCATGACTCATGACGATAATAAGGTCCAGCTAATATGTGCCCCGCTTGCAAGTTTGGTTTGTTGAGAAAGAAAGGCTAACTATTGCTTCGCCTTTTCCTAAAAAAGGGTATATAATGTTTAATGATATGCTAATTGGTTTATTTTTAAATCAATTGGCTAAAAACTAATTTACTTTTCATAAAAAAATATCCAAATGAGGGTGTATTTTTTACAATGAGCATGGTGAGGATTACTTGTAGTTTCCGCGAAAAAATATAATGACTCCTAGTTGCCATTTGCTTTTGCAACAAACTAAAAAAAGAGAAGCGATTGTGTGCGTCTAAAAGTAAACATTTGTGGAAGTACTCATAGTATTACACTATACAATCACTCAATTAGCCTAGCATGTGATATATTTAGGGAGACTGGCAAGTGTGATCACTTTTACTTAAAGCTCTTTTAAACTACTATGTAGATTGACGGTCCATCTAATATGATCGGAAACTAATCTTTTTATCCCAACAGCTTTCCTCTAAGTCATGAAAATGTTTGTTCTCAAATAAACTGATTCTGATCCGGCTTGCACTTTGTTTAACTAAGTTAATAGGAGAATGATTAATGAAATTGTTCAGCAATAATGACCATAATACCAAATAAAGATTTACACGAATATATAGATTGTTTGAATTCCAGATAGCATGTACGCACACACGCACAGCCTTTAGACCGTTCTATATGAGACAATAACAAGAGTATATATTATTACTCCTCGGCAGAACGTTCATATGTTGATAGACTTCTCAAGTACTTCTCCACGATATCAAAACCACATAGTTCCTTGACCAGTGTCATTGGTGCAGGGACATCCATCTGGAATTCCAGAGGAGAGCTTCCAGATCCATTGCTGTTTGCAAACTCCTTTCTCGCTGCTCGGATAGCTTCCCTCAGTGCGCAATGAACGGATGAGGCAAGAACCACGGCAGGTTCACCAGAAGCTGGCAGAAAAAACATTTGCTAATTAATATATATCAAGTTTATTTCAATTTAATTTGCATTGAGGTGGTAACTAAAGTGCATACCTTTGGAAGAAAGCACACGGTTCTTATGGTATCCAGTGTTCAGAATCTCAGCATTAAACTTCTTTGGGATTATGTCAACGCTTGGGATTTTGTAGTCCCATGTGCTGTTGCTAATCATCAGACCGTCACTGTTTGTAATATATTCTTCATATATGAAGAACCCAATTCCCTGTATAAAGGAACCTTCAATCTGCAAGATAAATGTCGTCGATAAGATATGGTGCCATCATGTTAATGTCCTAGAGCCCAATAAGCATATATGTTGCAGAACCAATATGGAAATATTTAGTTTCAGTAACGAGTCCAAAAGATCAGCATGGTGTGCAACAGAGAAAGCTAAACGATGATTATGTCAGTTGCATCGCATTGTTAGCATATCCATCATATACTAGTCAGAAACATAAGGTGTGTGCAGACGTTGCGAAGACAACGTCCCAACATTTGGAAGCATGCAACATTGACAAACGACAAAAATTCAAAACTACGCCTGCAATAAACGAAACCATGAGAAAAAAAAAGAAGAAAAACTACCAGCACTACGCTCATTTTCACTAGAAAGGCCACCAGATAAGTTAATTCCCCAACATACATGGAACAATTAATATGTGATTTATACAATCATATGTTTCATGAATATCGATTATGCATCATTCTGTCTTCACATAAGACAGTATGTTTTATATATCAATGGACTACATTCAAAATTAGAAATTAGTAAAAGGATGGACTGCAAACCTGGCCAAGGTCCACTGCAGGGTTCAAACTCTTCCCACAGTCATACACAAGATCACCCCTTAGTAAAGTAATCGCTCCTGTAAGAAGATCAATCTCCACCTGCACGTTTCAGAATATTTTGAACAGAGTGAGTGTCCTGCATTTTTGTAGATCATTCTTTTAAACAAACTATTGTCACACCTCACTGATACCAGCTCCATAGTTCAGATACTTGCTAGAATCTTGGCCAGGCACCGAGTATGCACTCGCAGATAAATTAATATTTTCTTTAATGGCCTGTTTGGGAACACTGCATTATATGAAGAAACAGTTTGTACAAAGCATGGGGAAATCTAGAGGGGGATAAATTTACCTGAGCAATCAAAGTATCCCATGAGACATTTTTGGATTGCTGCTGCAGCTTATCCGAGACTGGCTTTAACCTGTCAATCAGCATATTGCACGCCTGAAGGGTTGCAGCACAACTAGATTCAGATGTAGTGCTACCAGCAGTAAGTCCACCTTGTATTAAGTTCAAGGTGTCAGCCTGTAGGATGCGCACTCTCTCAAGAAGACCTTCAATCCCATCAGGCCATAATTTTCCCAGAGCAAATGCAGTCATCTGTTGAACTTTAGTCCAAAGTCCTTGACCAAGTTCAATTCCTCCAACTTCCACCACTATGGAACCATCATTGAGAACAGAAACCCTTCCAGGGGCTGCCCTTTGTTCAGCTCTGAATATACCGGGCACACAAGAGATGCCCCGTTTCCTCCACTTATTGCTAATGTTAAACTGTTTGATGGATTCAGCTCGATCCACATAGCTCGAAGTTGAGATCAGCCTGTTGAATATAGAATGTAATGAATACGTAGAAGCTTCACCTGCACTATCTGGGTAGTACAACTGAAGACTATCATAGGTATGAAAATTCCTTTCCCTGATACTGTTAGCATCAACTGAAAGAACTGATGCAACATGCTCAATGACAGCATCAGCAATTAGAGAGCCTTGTGTATCCCCAGGAGCCCGCATTACAGATTTGGACGTATTGTTTGTTTTGCAGACCTTGATGTCAAATGATAGAGCACCCCAATTGTACTTCTTCACGCTTGATATAATTGTGCCTGGGATCAATGGGCTTGCATCTGGAGATATCCCGGCATTAATTAATAGCTCTAGGTGCAAGGCAGTAATTTCCCCATTAGACTTGAATCCAACAGAGTAATTAGCTTTCACTGGGTGCCTACCACCAATCATAACCATATCGGTGTTCCGATTAAGGAACATCCGTACAGGGCGTCGTAACTTGTACGCACAAAGTGCAGCCGCTGTTGCAACCTACACAAGCATGTATCACATCTATGAGAAGCAGTAGCTATCTTTCAATGTACTTATTGAAAAGATAGGAGGGGAAAGATCCTACTGAAAATACAATGAAAGCAAACAAATCTTGGTCACTGCAAGGTTCATATTAATGTTGGACGTATATTACACTCCAGAAATAATATGCAGTTGACTGTTGACTATGTGTTACAGTATAAATCTGTAATTTGTAAATATGTAAGATAAGGGAAACACATTTTCAACTTCACCAAATTAATTAGTTTCATATATGCCTTTTCAACCTGAATGTCTAGAAAAGAATGAGGAATAATAAAGATTTGCATATGCACAGGACTAGTCCTGATGTAAACATGCATTGATCTCACAAAGTTCTAAAGATTCTGAAGCGTTAGAAATCTCTTTGCTATTTAGGTTAAGAAATATAATTTGAATTATTAGGCTAATGATCTAGTTTGGTAGATTGCAACCTGGAATGATCTGAATGCCTTTCCACCAAAGCCCCCACCAACCCTTCTTGTAATGACACGGACATTGCTGAATGGAATTCCCAGGCACCTTGCTATGACACTTTGTGCAAGTTCAGGGTACTGCGATGAACTGTAGACCACCATGGTGTTATCCTCATCTGGAATTGCTAGTGCAGTCTGTGTTTCCATGTAGAAGTAGTACTCAGAGGCAAGTTTTACCTGCAGTCATCAAAATCCCTAAACGTTGGTTTGGTCTCTTGATTTCTACAAAAAAGAAAAGTAGGACTAGTGCTAGAAAAACATGCAGTGATTGGTCCTATCATAGAAAGCCTGTGTCCACTTCAATTTCAAATTTCCACATTTGATTGTCCCAGTGTAATTAGTGCTTTACAATCCATGTGAAGAATCATTTTTTTTACATATATATGTTTCCAATCGTCAAAGATGGATATACAAAACAAGTGTGACTAAATGCGCTGTTAAAAAATAGTTTTGAAATCTGAACATTTGTGATGTGAAGTTATATATAGTAAAGGCCAAAGTTGCACATCAAGATCATGAAAAGATCAAAATCATAATGTAAGGAAGAATTGTAGTGGGAGTGTTCAGGGGGACGGGGTGTATTAGTATAGTTGCAGATTCAGTGGAAAATAATAATTGCAAAGCAGTATGATGCAACAGAAGTTAGTTATCGATTTAACAAAACTAAGACACCCACACCACCGAATAGTAAAAGTAAACTGTGTTTTACTGCATATCATTACTGAATTCAGTTACCATATTGACTCATAAATTCTGAATTTTCAGTTAGTATTCCGTACCCATTAACGACGATAGTTTATGTTCTGTTCAATGGAAAGACTCTACTTTTGGTCTCTCAATTGTGATAAGGATTCCTTCCTAGTGATACATTAATGAGGTAATATGTATGGTATACAGAACAAAAATTTCAAATTTTAGAGCAAGCAAGAACCGCATGCTACAATCTCTGTTCACTTAAAGGATGCAAGTGAAGATAAATAATGAAAAGATCTGGAAGGCTGTTGAACTAAATACTTCTGTTGATGGTATCCTGTCATCAGCTTCTGACATGCCCTTGGAAACATCGCCAACTTCTTTAGGATACAAATCCGGGGGGACTTCGAAGTAGCTGCTCTTTTCCACCGCTTCTTCCACAGTTAAGATTGGTGGGCCCAAATCTTCAGTGTCATATTCAATAATAACCTGCTTGGCTGCCATATCAGCATACCTCTGGGTTTCTGCAATCTGAGATAAAGGCAATGGTTTAGAAATATGATATTATTCATGTCTATCTTCTGTTATAATCTATATAGTGTTTTAAGTCAGCGGTAATCCGTGGAAGTGAATCTTACCACGACACCAAGGGCCTGTCCAGCATACTCTGCAATCGGATCACCAAACAGTGGTTCATCCCCATACGTGAAGGTTGATCCAATATTTTCTCCACCACTTGGAATATCCTTAGCAGAAACAACATCGATGATCTTCTCTGACGCTAATGAAGACTTGAATTTTATACTCTTGACAAAAGCAAGAGCTTGTGTGCTGTAAATAAATTCTCCAAAGAGGCAATTCTTTGGAGCCGGAATATCGTCCACATAAACTGCCTCCCCTGTATTACACAACACAGAGGTCAAATCTAGCCTAGAAAAAGGCAAAATATGTTGACAGAAATATTAAAAATTCTAATGATGTGAACACATACCAGAAGTTTGAAGTTCTACAGCATACTTCTTAAGCGGCTCGCCAACTGGTTTATAATCATCATTGGGAATTGTTTCTCGACGGGATGATACGGGCAGGTTACGGACATCATCTCTATCTGCTGAATCAGCGGAACCGCTGGTCAGTGCTTTTCCAGGCTCTGGAATGTCTTTGGCAAGGGGAGATAGGAAACTGAAGAGAAATCCAATGGCTGCACTGACTCTATATTCACGATGTGATATTCCATCCATTGGCACAATCGTTTCTCTAAGTAACTGAATTGCTGTAAGTACAACTGATGCAGTGAGTGATTTACCGGTTAGGAATTTCTCCACCTTCTTTGCTCTGATAGCATGTTCTGTCCCATATGCACCAAAAGCCAAGCGCAGCTTAGATAACACAAGAGTATCTGATTGTTGATCCACAGAAGAGTGCCCCAAGAAAGCACAATTTACATATGAAACAGCATTGCCAAGAGGGCGAGCTGCTGCTCGGTAAGTTTCAAATAGCAAACTTGTTTCTGGCTGATTATCTGAAACCCAATGTGGAATAAATATGCTTAGGAGTAAAGTAGTAGGATCCAGGGGAGGCTGCTCTAAGAATTCTTCCAGCGTAATTTGTACAAATTCTGCAACAACCTGAAGACAAACAGTTGCACCTGCACCGAGAAGTATAGTTGCAATGTCTGAGGGAAATGTTCGTCTTTGCGCCAAAATAATGTTTCCACCAATACTAGCAGTGTTACGGACAAACGGAGTGGCAACTTTGCTCATGTGGTCAGCAAGTTTCATGAAAACCACACTGCCATTTGGAGATGATATAGATTCACATTCTTGCTTAAGTATCTCAATGGTCCTAGAAATTGTTGTAGCTGCTCCAATTTGAATGCCTGACTCTCTTTTTACAATATTAGAAAGTTCCGGAATGCCACCTATGTCAATATAGTTTTTGTACAGGTCTTGATCCTTATATCCTGGTACGCCAGTACTAGTATTCCCAACGACCACTTTGATAGAGTCATTCCATAAACTAGAATTTATTAGATCATAATACTCTTTGATACTTCTCGGATGATACCAGCCCTCCCTGGATGCTGCGATACAATCAACATTCAGGTGACCATGGGAAGATTTTATCTCAGACTTTAGAAAGTCTGGGAAGGTGCAGACTCCACCACCAATGGTGTAACTTGGTAATTCACTAACATCTGGATTCTTATCACTTCTCTTCCAGAATATATTAAGGCCCAGATCTTCCAAGTCAACATCTGATGCAAAACTTTTGCAGGCATCAACAATTGGGCGGTAACCAGTGCATCTACACAAGTTACCAGAGAAAGCCTTTTCTGCTTCCGATACTTTTAGTTTTGAGAACCCTTTTGGTGGTTTAGGTCCCTTGGATTTATCAGCATTGACAAGGGAAGTGAAAATAGACATGCACATACCAGGAGTGCAGAAGCCACACTGAGATGCATGAAACCCAGACATCCTTTTCTGAACAGCATGAAAGCCATCTCTGGTATTCCCCAGGCCCTCAGTAGTGATAATGGAACAGAAATGTATACTGTAAAGAAGTGTCAGACAAGAACTTGCAGTGAATTCAGTCACCTCCTCAGTCTTGGGGTTATACTTTGCTATAAGGACAACACAAGCCCCACAACCGCCTACAATACAGATCAGTAAACATGTTAAATTAAACCTACTATCACACATGAGCTTAAATATATGCTCAACAGCAAGATTCGAATCAAATTTGTTAAAATAACCAAATCTGTTGTGATTTGATTTCGCCAAGTCGGTAAATATTTTTTTTCCTAACCATTAATCAAACCGAGAAACACATCATAAAATTTTTCATATGGACATAATTAATTCAGTTTATAAAGAAATCGATCTGCAGAGGGTAAGACCGCTCCCATGGTTTTTGTTTGAGAGAGAAGACCTTCTCACGTAGGTCGAGAAAACCGCCGAACCCCTACCCCGCCATTACACTGCGGCACCGTTGCCTAAAATTCGCACCCACCGGGAGTCGAGCCAGGAGTGCTACCAAGGCCATCTAACCAATCCAACTAGAGGCCCATTCGCATTAATTCAGTTTGTAAAACAGTCATTTTTAGAATTCAATGTCTACTGGACTCTTCCCATTTAGGAACACTCAGTCATGAAAAACTAGGATCATTATGCTAATATGAGTACAAGTACCAGCATGCTTCTGTTCAAAAGATGTACTCTTAAAACATTTCAAACATTGCATTAGTGGTCTGACTCAATACAATCAATCCATGGAAATTTCCTTCCCACACAATTATAAGAGATTTGCCGAATCACTTGATGAATCCTCCAATCTTGCACAGCTAGGAAAATAACTTTGATCTCTAGGTAGGACTTCAATAATGGTTTTTTGAAGAGTACTACGACAGGTGAATTGCCGGCCTGAACTTTCCACTAAAATTATGGCAAACCACTGATTGTACAGCAAAATAAATTACAACACCATAGAAGAATTAAGACAGAGAAAAATACACATAAAGGGTAAGCTCAAGCTAAAGCAAAGATTGAAGGCGACCATCAGTAGCCACTTGAAACCACCACCGAGCAACGTACTCGCCAGATTTGCCATGGCTAATGCACTATACCAATCCACCCCTCATATCTACACCACTCTTCTGCCATCCTCCATCTAAGGGGTCATTCAATGAAATGGGGACTTCAGGTGAGGGAGGCACACAAGCCACTACTCACCAAACACGACTACCTCCCATAGAGTTGATGGCAATGTTGTTCAAAGCACATCTGAGCTCTATGTACCACTATCAACCGTCGTTGAAGGGGAATGACAGAAGAGGTAGATAGAGACTATCTGGCATAAGATGCAACAACACAACCAAAAATAAGATTATCGACGGAGAAGAGGTGTCAATGGAGGACAATCATCTAACGATGAAGAGTTGGTGACCAAAGCCCACCAAAATCCTCCAGCATAGGCACACAAGCCACAACTCACCAGACACGACTACTTCCCATAGAGTTGATGGCAATGTTGTTCAAAGCACATCTGAGCTCTATGTACCACTATCAACTGCCGTTGAAGGGGAATGGCAAAAGAGATAAGTAGAGACTACCCAACATAAGATGCAATGATACAACCAAAAGGAAGATTGTCGACAGAGAAGAGGTGTCAATGGAGGACAATCATCTAACCATGACAGAGCCGGTGACCATAGCCTGCCAAAATCCTCAAGCATAGGAGAATAGACTGTTGCAACAAAACATTGGTGGAGACCTTCAAAAGCGACGCCTACAAGTAGGGTACGGCATCGGAGACGTTGCTGCCACCACCCAGTCAGAAGCGGAACAGAGTTTTCACCCGAAGATCACCATGATTACTGGAAGGAGGGGAATACAAATGATGTCTCCAATGACATGAATGTCGCCGTCATCCGTACCAACACAAGGTTGGGCATAGCTCTCGCCAAGGCTCCCTGCTGCCCAACAACCACACCGATGAGAAGATCCATGACCGTCGGTGCTGCAACAACACCACCCCACACCCGGCTGTTTGAGCCCTCGATGGCTTGCCCTAGCAGCCGGATGGAGAGTTGCACCACAGAGCTGCACCGCAGCATACACAAGCCCCAGCAGGAGCACAAAGCTGCCGAATAAAGTAAATTAGAATTGGCTATGACATTAAAGCATATCAGAATAATTTCCATTTCTACATATTTGGAATAAATGGCTTTGATATGGAAATGTTGACTATATATTTAAACCATCACAATTGACATCCTGTTTTTTATCCAATATAAAAAGATGTTATTTACCCCTTCTTGGCGTGTGTGATATGTACAATGTGCAACGATACATCTCTAGCACCCGTACAGATAAAGAGGATCAACTAACTACTCTTGTGAGGCTTAGAATGTACACGGCAAGTCATCGTCTTCGATATGTACCGCTAAGCATATCACGTTATGTAATATATATATTATAAGTCCAGTCACTGTCGCGAAGATACTCTTCCAAAAAGAAAAATGATGTACGCTGAGAACATGTTGACCCTGGAGAATGGATTTATCTATATATTATAGATCGTGCAATCAACAATATTATCCATTTCATAAAGAAAAACCGACTATCACATATTTATATATAACAACCGTACTAGCTAGCATATACTCCTATTTGTTTATAGATGCACATATCGTGCAATCAACGGCGACTCTATATGTCCTTACATAAGCGCCATATATCCAGCTAGCGTAATGGACTCAGCAAGAGATCATGGCCAAATTGATCCTGGGCTGGAGTAACTATTAAAATTGTTGCTTGAGTGCTTGGTTGTGTGACGGCCCTACTAGCATAGGAATACAGATATAGTAGTAACTAGGTGCCAGATCACCGGCCCATACCTCGATCTTTGACAAATCGGTCATTTTCGTGGCCATCAGCCTTCCATACACTTGTTCATTGTCTGGCAGCACACCACCACAAATTTCATGGTACACTGTGCCCGGCCGGCCCCTTTCTTCCTACAGTAAATCCTACTCCAACAGGCGAGATAATGGATGCGTCGTGGTTTCCTCCAAGGCTCCACACCTCCAACGGCCAGAGAGAATGAGTGTGATGGTAATATGGGATGGGATGGGGATGGGGATGGAATCGACACTCTTTTCAAAGTTCAGTGTACTGCTTGGCTGGAAAAACACACGCACACAAGTGGCATAAACGGCATGAATGCGAGACGACGCAAACATCGACCGGCCCGGACGCGATGGAAACATATGAATTCATGGTACTCTATCTAGTTTCATAATTCATGATATATTATTATCACTAATATGTTGGCTAAAAGTTTTCTAGATACATCTCCAAAATAAAGGAGAAAAAATATTTTCTTCTGTGTTCTGTTTTTGGCTATTGGATATAGTATTGGTGGTCACGTCTTCTGTCTCAAAATATTATTTCATCACCGCTAACTTTTCGTCACCACATTTAACCAATTTTTTTATTTAAACATTAAATCAAATTATTGATTTTTATTATAATTGACTTTATCCTCAAAGTTATTTTAATTCTGAAGATAACATATCGTTTCATATATGTATAACTTTATGTATAAGATGAATAGGTCCATGTTATGAGAATGAGTAACAATGATAAATATTTCGATAGTGAGGGAATATATGTTACTTTTGAACTTGCATGATTTGCGTTCAAGAGATACCAACTCCAGTCTGATTTTAAATATATGCTTTTGTACGCTTTATGTCGCGATTGTCAACTAGCAATGTTTCCAACCCAGTTTGTATATGCAAACCTACGAATTTCCGACTTGCAAGAGCTGACATGGACAATGCACTATGGGGCTCAGATTTTTGCCTAGTACCTCCTGGCGGACACTCGGCAAACATGTTCGTTTGCCGAGTGCTCGATGATTTGCACAAGGCAAACGCCCCTGGTACATGGCGACGTGGTGATGGGTTTTCTCTAGTACACGTATAAACAATTAATGCAGCCACCAGCCTACAAAGATGGTATATGCAGCTCCTGGGCCAGGTAATTGATCATAAAAAAGCCTGGAGATCGAGTTAAGAGTACTCAAAATGTAGGCGAGAGCTCGCTTGCACCGTACGTACGTCCGTACCTTCGCCGCAGCCGAGCTTGGTGCCCTTGAATGGCGTCTGGGTTCGGATGAACTCCAGCAGCCTCGTCGATGGGTCTGCTCCGGCCACCTCGTACCGCCGCCCGTTCAGCGCGAACACCACCCTCTCCACCGGCATCGCCGCCGCGGCCGCCATTGACGTTACCTTCACCGTGGTAGTGTAGGTTGGCAATGGAGGAGAGAAGAATGGGAGGGCTTTATATACATACGAGGTGGACGTGTTCCCGATCGGTTGCGTGACGCCGGGTGCCTTATTAGCACGGATCGGATCGGGCCAGACACCGGCCCGGCCCGGCCCGGCCCGGTCGGCGACGCATGGGTCGTTGACTCGGGTCGCTGGCAGCAACATTGGCGAGATCGCGATATCATTTTTTGTTTATTGCCCAGCGAGTGGAGGAGTGCGACGTCGATTGGTTGGTTGTTTGGTGCAGCGCAAGAGCGCAAAAGTGGACATGACATAGTACGATCACCTCTCTATCTCTTTGGCAATCGCTGAGCAGGGGGGCTGGAAATTAAGGCCAGCAGGAAGCGTGCACGACGTCGCTCGGAATTTCAATTCCTCCTCCCACGATTATTACAGGCTTTGACACTTCGCCTTCGTAGCACGTCTGATCGATGAGATGACAACGAAATGTTGGTCAACTCTCGACCAGAGGCGTGGGCGTGGCAACTCATTTCTTTTCCACTGTTTTGGGGTAAGCGTGTAGTAGTATATATAGTACTAGGGTAAGCGTGTAGTAGTATATACTCCCTCCATCCTCTTTTGATAGTCCTATTTCACCTTGACACAAAGACCAAGAAGAACAACCTTGCTTGTCATCTTATTAATGCTACACAAATTTTTTAAGTTGGTCATCCAATCTTTTAACTGGGAACTCCTCGTCACTGGTGCTATTTATTGCCATGTCCCATACCAATGACAAATAGGACTATCATTTGTGAAAAGTTGAGTTTTTGAAATAGGACTATCAAAAGAGGATGGAGGGAGCATAGTACTAGCTAGCTTATTATAAAAAACTGGCGGTTTACATGTATATATATGTTGACCTACTGTGCGAGCGCCAGCTGATTATCGCTGTTCTGGATAATAAGTTGAGCGCTTTGGTTAGGTAGCACACTCTAACACATAATTAACTTTTTGGCATCAAATAATTATGTAGTGGAAAAACATATTTTTAAATCTTAATCTATATAACAAATCGCGTGCTCATCTCTCCTAGTTAGCCATGACTTCGGCAATTAGTTTAACAATTAACTCATCATACTTACTCTTCCACAATTAGTTTAACAATTAACTCATCATAGTTAGGGGTGTTTGGATCCACCTTGTTAAAGTTTAACACATATGTTTTAACAACTTTTAACAAACAGTCATTCAAACATCCCTGTTAAAAGCGATGTGTTAAAGTTTAACACCGCCAAAATCCTTACTTGGTTTTGAGGTGGCAAACTTGTTAAAAGTTAGCTAGTTTGAGAAAAAAAAGACTTGTACCCCCATTGTTAAAAGGTGACTGGTTTGAGCAAGAGCTAATAAGGGACAAAAAGTCTTTTGTACACCTATTGCTAAAGTGAAGTGTTAAACTTTAACATGGATCCAAACAGATGAGTTTTAAATTTTAACACTTCTTTTTTTTAGGTTGTTAAATGTTAACACTTTGTTAAACCTTAATAAGGTGGATCCAAATAGAGCCTTAGTCTTCCGCCATTAGTTTAACAATTGACTCATCATAGTTAGTCTTTCTGATTGGACTCCAAAGGCCAGGCTAAAAATTAGTTATTCTTTTAAGCGACCGTGTCTTAGCACGTTACCTTCGCACACCTTTGTTACTAGGGAGCGTATCCTATGGAAACTAGGTTCCCATGGAAACTATGAAAACTCCACCTTAGACCACTAGATGCCCATCCGACGACTAGAAAACGAGATGGGGTAGTTTTCCAAAGGGAAAAGTCCGTTTTCCAACCTTCATCTATTGTGTTAGTCCGATTTTAGACCTCCAACTGCAAAACCAGATAGCATATGCCATCGAACTATCCAAACCGGACAAAATACCCCCTTGAACCAAAATTATCCTGGTTTTGGTACACATAAGCACTCCAATGTGGCACCGCTTGTCTAGTTGTAACACCCTAAAAATGCCCTATTAAAAATTTAGTAATTGATTAACTTTTTTATATTCAAGTGCTCATAAATAACGTAGGAAAAATAAAATTTTGAATAATTAAAAGCAAATATAGGGTATAGAAACATTATTGTTGCATTCATGCTGGTGCATTTATTTTTTATTGTTGAATTCAAATTTGAATTTGAATTTGAATTCAAATGAGTGTTTGAATAAAAGAAAAACCTTTTCTTTCTCTCTCTTTTTCCTTCTTCCTTTTCAGCCCAGCAGCCCAGCTTCTTTCTTTTCTTCCCGCGGCCCATCTTCTCTTCCCCACTGCGCAGCCCAGCAAGCGGCCCAACCCAGCCGCACTCTCTCTTCTCTTCTCCCGCAGCCGCTGACGCGCTGGCTGTGACATCTCTGATGTAAAATGTAGAAAACACCTTTGACACAGGTTTAAAAGGGAAGAAAAGTGGAGATGGAATTCAAAAATTCATCAAAATTCAAATTGAAATTCAAAAACAAAGGTTGTTTGACACCCAACTGAAATCTCAAGAATTTTGTACTAAACTTGAAAATCTCCAAAAATAAAAGTTGTTTATCATCACAAATAAGGCCTAGTCACTGTTTGGAACTTTTGAAAATTTTGCAGTTTAGTCCCTCAAAAACTCGAAAAACCAATCTGAACACCTTTTTGACTTTGGGTTGTTTGAGCTCGAAAAATTTGAAATTTCAGGTTCACCCCAAAAAGAAAGTTGTGTCCCACCTCTCAAACTCCAACTTTTATTTTCACACTTTTTCTTGTTCAGTTCAAATTTTTGGAGAAAATTCAAAAGGGGCAAAGGAGCTCCACGGACGCCCAACAGTAGCCCTGGCGCGCCCCTGCTCCGGCCGGGAGCCGGCCGCCACGTGGCCGGCGAGCGGCGGAGGCCGCGCCGAGCTGGCCGAGCTGCGATGTCAGGTGGCGCGTGTCGTCTTGCGTTTGTCCAACCCCTCCTGAGCTTTCACATCGCCGTCGACAGGCCGCCTTGCCTCGCGCCGCGCGAGCGCCATCATGGCGGTCGGAGCGCCGCCGTGGCCGCGCGCGCGCGACGCGCAGAGCCTCTTCGCGGAAGATTCTGTCCCGCTCCACGCCAAGGACCCTATAGAAGATCTTCCACTCTCTCACGCGACGATCTTCGATGCCCAACCATCGCGCGCGCTCTGTTCGAGCTCGGCGCGCGTCAATGGCGCGTCACGTTGGCCATCACTCCTCACGCGCGCTCCCGAGGCATCACGACCCCTCTCTAGCGTGCCCAAACACTTCCCTGAGCACCCTCATTCCTTTCCCCAGCCAGTGCCCAGTCCTTCTCCCTCTCCTCGCGCTCGCTCCGTCGTCTTCAACCTCGCGCAGCGCGGACCGAGCCGAGCTTCGAAGAGAAATTCATCCTCGTCCCTCCACCATTCCCAAATCCCTCGCACACGAAGCTAGACCCTTTCACTAGCCTCCCATTCCCCCACTCCTCTCGAGCTATCATCGCTTCTCCGGCGAGAAATCGAGATTTCCCCCAAATCTCCATTTTTCGGCCGCCGGAGTACCCTCACGTCGAGACCCTACGCCGAGCCATCCACGAGGCCGACCGAGCACGCCAACAACTTCCCCGAGCTCCACTGGTGCCCTAGGACCCCTCCAACCCCGACGAGACCCACTACCCTCGCCGGAATCGAGCTCGCGGCGGCCGCACCGCCACCGCACGTCGCCGGCGAACTCCGAGCTTCCCCCGGCCTCCAAACCGCCACCAATCGACTCGTGGTGAGCCCCTGGTTCTTTTCCCCCACTTCCCCGACCCTAGCTCGCTGTCGTTTGGCCGGCGCAACTCCGGCGACGAGCCGAGGGCATATGTTCATCGTCTTCGTATTTCTAGGGTTCCCAGTGTAAAAGTCAGGGACTTGTTCGCGAAGTTTTAAAAGTTCTAGGGTCCCCAGCGTAAAAAGATTCTTAAACCTAGATCTATTTTTTCCGAATCTTGTAAAATCCACTAAAAATCGTACAAAAATCAGAAAAATGCACAAAAATACTCCCTGGACTCGTGAGATTGTAAACTCCAATCTCATTTAAGCATGTATATACTTTTGGTGAACCATTTTTGAATTAAAATTCAAACTGCGAATTTAAAAACTTGTGCACCATTTCAAATCCGGAGCTCCGCTAGGGCTGAGCTTTGGATATGTTGTTTGTAGTGACTTTGGACACCTTGTGTCCAACGGGGACCTAAAAATATGGACTGTAGCTTCAGTTATGAATTAATTTGTGATTCCTGTCTTTTTGTAGTCCAGAAATTATTAAAAATAATCTGTGCAGCTAAAAATCACCATTGTTCTCCAGAGGCCCAAAAACTTGTTAGCACATCTGTTAAAAATGCAAAACTTAATTTTTGCTCTGTTTAGACTAGCTAATAAATAGATATGTGTTTTTGGATAGAAATTTATTGAGGACTGTCCAAGGGTTATTTTGAGCCACCACTTGGCCAGAGCCCTCCTTGCACTCATGACTAGCTCTGGTAGGAAAATTTTCTGATTTGGATGTACTTTCAATTTTATATGAATTTATTTCATTTCTGTAGGCAGCAGCTTGTACTATTTTTAATAAATTCTGTGTAGCTCAGATTTAGCTAAATTTTGGAGTGAGTCTAGCTCTTATACTCCAGTAGCTGTCATAAAGTTTATAGATAAAAAGGAGAAACAGAAAATGAGAAACAAAAATGAGAAGAAATTAAGGTGGAAATTGAGTTATATAAAAGAATAGAGCTTTTTGATAAATTAAAATAAAACATAGAAAAGTTTAAAATTCCAGAACAGCACCCTATCTTCAAAATAATAAATAGAAATTCTTTTATATATGTACACAATCACCATCAAAGATGAATAAAAATTTTCCACTCCCCTCCTCTCATTTTTTAATGAAGAGAGTAGTACTTTAGCGTGTCTAGGTGAATATGGCCTTCAAAGCCTTGGTTTTGGAATCATTAGGCAGCCACAATAAGTTATGCATCTCATGTAGAAGGCGCTATTCTGGACGGCACCTACCATCTCATCCCCGCCGACGAGGAAGGAATCCCGGAGGGAGGTGCCAACGAAGTAGAAGTCAACCCGGAGGCTAACCCCCAGCTAGCGCAAGAAGGCAAGCCCCGGAGCATAACCTAACCTTTAAAGTTTATGCATCTATGAATTCCCTATGCCTGTGCATTTACGTTTCAAGGAGTTGATTGAATACATTAGCTGCACATTTCTAGTACCTATGACTTGCAACACTAGTATGAAAGGATCGATAGGGCAATGCTTTAGGTCCGTTACAAGTCGAGTGATTTCCTGTCACTCTAGAGACATAGGAGTTGCTTGTCTTTACTTATGTTGGAATCATAAGGATGGACGGGCGGGATGGTAGATGTAGATCTCCCGTCCATGTATGATAATGGATTTAAGGTCGAAACGTGTGGTTGAGTGTGTCAAGTTTTTGAACGTACCACATGCATGCCGATATATGGGAATCGGTAAGCTCGGTACCAGATTGAAGCAGCTTGGGCCGATAGCCATCTCTCCTTGGAAACTTTTGTTTCCCCTGCCGTACACTTGTGGATATATGCGTGAGACTGTAGTGAAGCAGTAAACCTCTATCCTAAGGAAGGTGGATTCGGATCCGAATTGTGGATCGATGGGAAAGGTTGGGAAGTGCTTGTACCTTTTATAGCAAGCATTATCCGTGTGTGTTGGGTTTCCCCTGGCCAGGTAGCAAAATTCGGTTCGAACTGTCCGCTTCTCGCGGTTAATGAGACTGCTTGACCGCCTTGCTGCATTGAGTAACAAGTGGAACTATGAGATTGATGAACTTGTTGTATGAAGTAAATTGTATTGCACCACTTGTATGATTAGACAGGATGCTAATCTAGAATGGTTAAATCTACTAGAATATGATGCTAAAACATGAAAGCAAGGACCTACTCTTAGTTGCTTTTTGGCAAACAAACCCACCAGCCAAAAGCCTCTCATGTCTAGATGTCGGTGATGTAGTTTTCACCCGACGGGTAAGCCTTGCTTATGGCTTTTATTTACAGGTACAATGTTGGATGTGGCAGTTGATGCCCTGACTTGGCCTACCCAGGTTCCCCTGGATGGCACATCGAGTGGGTTCCGTCCTCTGCCGAGGAACGGGAGGAGTAGCACCGTGGCAGGCTTCAGCATGGTGTTACTTGTATCGTCGTTAGTTTATCTTTCCGCTGCAATGAACTATTTATTTCCGCTGCAATGAACTTTTATTTCCGCTGCAATGAACTTGATACTCTGATTTAAATTCAAACTCGGTTTGTAATAACTCGTTGATACCTATTTATGTTTGTGACTTTGTGGAATGTTGTAATCTCTGGAACTCACCTTCGTGTGTGCGTGCTGTTGTTTCGATCGAGAAAAGTACGTGGTTAAATCGGGTTTAATCCGACGGCGCTCCAGCTTATCCCGGATTAAGTGCCTGACTACTCGATTAGTGGTCCCGGGGTACTTAACTTGGAATAATTTCGGAGTGGTCCGCCATAGCTGGCATCAGAGCCGAAACAGCGCACCGGAGAGAACAACAAGCCTTAAATAAACATTTTGAAATAAAATTTGCCAACTCGTACTTCCACCGCGCCTTGCGAAGGAAGGTTATTCTTAGGACCGCTAAGGATGTTACCTAGAGCGTGAAGCCTATGTGGGTTAAGGGATCACGATATGATAGGTGGCAAATAATATATTATACTGACTTCCAGCATATTTCATTCTGTCATTTACTTTACGCAATGGTGGGCGCAAGGTACGGCGATTGCTGTAACGTACCACGGCACTATATGAAAATATAGTGGCGGCACATAGTCAATACGCTGTGATGGCGTATGAAACTAGAATAGCATGGTGGGCGCAAGGTACGATGATTGCTGTAGCGTACCACGGCATCATATGCAAATATGATGGCGGCACAAAGTCAATACGCTATCTCATGAGCGTATGAAATTGTCAATATGTTGCCTTGGTGACATATGAACATTGCCTGTTTAATGTTAAACGTTCGGGTGCCACCTCTATAGTGGGTGGTAATGAATGGAGACGCTTTCGTGAGTGCTGGCACGAAAGGTTGATTATATGCTCTGGAATGGAATTTTCTGCGGGTACACTAACCACGATTCCGTATGTTGAAACGGTTAGAAAAGTTCGGCTAGATAATATAGGGAGAGACGGATATTGCCTAGCCACCGGCACTGACTTCGTAGGCCAAAAGTTTATTGGCATGTGTGTTGGCGAGAACGAATAGGCTGCTCATGCATTGCATTTCACTGAAATAATATTGAATCTTAATGCGTGACCAATCGAAACCGCTGTCGAAATTCAAATCACAACCCCAGAAATCCTGCTGAAACCAGTCTGATTGCACCAATGTTTCGAAACTGAAAACGTTGTCAAATGAGAAAGTGTTCAACATGAAAGTTGTCATAAATGTTATGAAGTTTATGCTGTAGAAATTTCAACGAAAGGGGTTCAGTAGAACAGGAGTTATGCTTAAAATGGTAACCCCCTGTCTGCTGGAAATTTCCGGGAACAGTGAGATAAAAATTGAATTTTTACACCATCGTAATGACAGTTTCTGCTCAAACCTCCAACATGAAAAGTGTTTGGAATTACTTAAACAATGTCCTAGCCAAATTTGGGAATTTTTTGAGCTTGTAGAATTCGAGTTTTATAATTTTTACTACACTGTCTAGAATCTGTTTTGTTTTCCTGGCGCTAACCGGTTCTCACCCTTGCCCTTTTTCTTTTGGTTCAGAATGGACGCTCACGCCGACTTGGCCAGCTACCCAGACGATGTTTCCTTTTCAGACTGCCTAGGATGGGAAGGCTTCCCTAGCATTCTGTGGTCGGTTTTGCAGGCGCTCGACTACCCTACCCCGCCACAATATCAGAGAACCCTCATCCGAGACCGTGGTGTGACCCGCTCTCGTGTGCGTTTAATGGTATATCGCCATCCACCGTGTCCTAGGTCCCCCACTTGGAGTGTGGAAGTTCATGGACACCACATGGAGACGACTTGTGAGCTAGCTGCCTTGAATGGCATTAGTTCTTTTTGTGCTCAGAACCAGGACTTGGTGGAGCACCAGTTGCTTGGGTTGTTTCCACCGACTCAGCCGGATGATCCCCATTGGATGAGACGCTATCTTAGCTCCCCTTTGAGGATGGCGGAAAATCCCATCGCTGCAGCTGCACTGATGATGAGGTGGATTCGTGCTTACCACCGTTTGCAGGCACTTCTAGGACGGTCGCAGAGCGAGATGCTCAACCTTGCTATGGACATGTCCGCCCGTGCCCGTGACATTGGGGTTGAGAGGACCTCATTGTCCATTGAGGTGAGCACAAGAGACGCCATGATTGCTGATTTGGAGAGGCGATTGAATGACCTCCACATCGCGCACAACAATGTCCAAAATGAGCTAGCCCAAACAAGAGAAGAACTTGAGGAGGTACACGGTACTTTGGAGCATGCTAATGCCATGTTAGCCGGTCATGATGCTCAGCACCTTCTTGAGCAAGAGGGAGAGCAAGGGGAAGGAGAGGCCCCCGACTCCGACATGGATACCGAGGATGATATGCCGCCCCTTCCAGCTCCACCATCACCTATGGGCAGCGAGGCTACCGCCAACAACTTAGATGATTTCTAGAAGTGGTAGTAGCAAGATTACTTCTCCGCTAGGCCTAAATTTTGGCTTCATGTTGTAATAGGCTAGATGGAGTTGAACTCCCTTTACTCTTTTGAGACGATGTAATTGAATGATGTGGTTGGGTGATCCAAAACTAGATGAGAGTTGTAATGGTTGTGTAGAAAACATTCTGCAGCTAACTTTGTTTTTATTATTGATGGGTTTTCCATTCATTTCTGGGCTGTGATGTGAACTACAAAGTTGTTTGGAATTTATCAAACGAAATGTTCACCAAAATTCAACCCCTTTGGTTAAGCGAAATAAAAATGGCAACCAAAACACTACAGCTCGGCCTGCTGTAAAACAGCAAACGCAGAGAGCTAAAGATTGAATTTTTCGGCTTAGTTCCAGTCCGAATTTGAATCTGAGCCAAACATGAAAGTTGTAGAGCATGAAATTTTCGAGCTACTGACCGAATTGAAGCATCTGACTTGCTACCTGTTGGGAGATATCATTTTTCTTCCGAAATGCGTGTTGACATGTCATTCTTGCACAGTAAACTTCAGTATATTGTCACGTTCTATCTTGTCATCATTATGCAAGCTTATGAAATGTGGCTAATACCAGTACCTACTGCAGATGGCAATCACCCACAGCGGTCATGACGCTAGTGGCTCCAATGCTAACCAGCAAGGGCCTGAGGGGCAGCAACAGCCGCCACCACCTCCACCACCGCAGCAACCTCCGACGTGGCAGCAGTTGTATGCTACGCAAACAGAGATCCTACGGAACCTGCAGCATCAGCAACAAATGATGCAACAGCAGATGCTACAGCAGGGAGGTCAACGGGCCCCTCAGCCTCAAGTGGCCCAATATGAGGATTTTCTGGCTACACACCCGCCGATATTCTCAAGAGCCGATGAGCCCTTGGAGGCCGATACGTGGGTTCGAGCCATCGAATCTAAGTTCACCATCCTGGCCACGCCTTGCACTTCCAACCGCAAGGTAGTGTTCGCGGTGCAGCAGCTTCGCGGCCCAGCTCTCCTATGGTGGGAGAATTACTTGGCCCTGCAGCAAGAGGGTCATGTGGTTGAGTGGGATGAGTTCAAGACTGTGTTCAAGGCTCATCATATTCCTGCCGGCTTGGTAGAGCGGAAATTGAACGAATTTCTGGCTCTGACCCAGGGTACCCGCACGGTGCTCCAATACGTCCAGGCTTTCAATGGTCTGTGCCCATATGCGGGTCATCACGCCGACTCTGACGAGAAGAAGTTGGAGAGGTTCCGACGTGGCCTCAATACCAAGTTGAAGGCTCAATTGGCTACCACCCGTGCTGCCACATATGGCGATCTTGTGAACCTTGCCATCGCCCAAGAAGACGCCAACACGGTACACAAGGCGGAGAACAAGAGGAAAGCTCCCGCTGGACCCTCGAGCGCGCAGCCGCAGAGATTCCGTTTGGTTCCTCCGGTTGCACCGCATGGACAGTCCAGGGCAGCTCAGGGAGGTGGATGGGTTGCTAGGCCGCCACAGCCTAATGCGCCCCGTTTCCCTCCACCGCCGCTGCTGCAACCGGCGCCAAGGCAGAACGCACAACAGTCAGCTCGCCCTGGAGCTGGCTATCAGTGCTTCAAGTGTGGCAGTAACAATCACTTTATCAAGGATTGCCCACAGAACAAGCAGCAGAACCAGCGCCCGGGAAATCAGCAAAACAAGGGCAAACAGCAGCAGCGTGTGCAGGTCCGACAAGGAAGGCTTAACTACACCACCTTGGCCGACCTACCCGAGGGAGCCCCAGACATGACTGGTACCTTCCCTATCCACACTCAACCTGCTGTGGTATTGTTTGATTCCGGGGAAACACATAGTTTTATAAGCACAAGATTTCATGTGAAATGTGGGTTAAAATCTTACCATACCAAATCATCATATGTGATATCAACTGCGGGAGGTAAAATTGCATCCAACCAAGTCTCCCGAAGAGTTCCAATCAGGCTGGGAAGTAAAATATTTCCTACTGATTTAATTCTACTTGGTATGGAGGGCATTGACATTGTTTTGGGAGCCAATTGGATGACTCAACATAAGGTTGTGCTAGATGTTGCGGAACGAGTTGTTGAAATAAACTCGCCTACCCATGGCCCTAGTGTACTATATCTGCCATAACGGAATTGTGTCAATGCTTGTGCTTATACAATGGTAGAAACGCAACTAAAGGACATTCTGGTGGTATGTGAGTATGCCGATGTTTTCCGGATGACCTACCTGGGATGCCGCCGGATAGGGACGTTGAATTTGTTATCGAACTCCAACCTGGCACGGCACCTATATCAAAGAGACCATATAGAATGCCACCCAATAAATTGGCAGAATTAAAAATTCAACTCCAAGAACTGCTAGACAAGGGTTTCATACGTCCAAGTGTGTCACCTTGGGGATGTCCCACCCTCTTTGTGAAGAAGAAGGACCATTCTTTGAGGTTGTGTATCGATTACCGGCCTCTCAATGAGGTGACTATTAAAAACAAGTACCCACTCCCCCGTATTGATGTCCTGTTTGACCAACTAGCTGGCGCCAGAGTGTTTTCCAAGATTGACCTTCGCTCTGGCTATCACCAAATAAAAATCAGACCTTGTGACATTCCAAAGACTGCCTTTTCTACTCGTTACGAGCTTTATGATTTTTTGGTCATGTCTTTTGGACTCACCAATGCCCCAGCCTATTTCATGTACCTCATGAATTCGGTTTTTATGTCAGAACTAGACAAGTTCGTGGTGGTTTTCATTGACGACATTCTTATATATTCCAAGAATGAGGAAGAGCATGCCGAGCACCTCCGCATTGTTCTTCAAAGATTGAGAGACCACCAACTCTATGCCAAGTTCTCAAAATGTGAATTCTGGCTAGAGAGCGTGAAATTCTTAGGTCACACGGTTTCCAAGGATGGTATATCCGTGGATCCAACCAAAGTGCAAGAGGTGCTGGATTGGCAACCACCTACCTCTGTCCACGAGATTCGGAGTTTTCTGGGTTTAGCCGGTTATTATCGCCGTTTTATTCTGGACTTTTCTCGGATTGCGAAACCCATGACCGAACTCTTAAAGAAGGGAGTCAAATTTGAGTGGAATGATAAATGTGATGAAGCTTTCCACACTTTGCGAAGACATTTAACTTCAGCCCCAGTTTTAGCTCAACCCGATTGCACCAAGCCCTACGATGTCTATTGCGACGCATCAGGCACCGGACTTGGCTGTGTCCTCATGCAAGAGAACCGAGTCATTGCTTATGCTTCTCGAGCACTTCGGCCTCATGAGCAAAACTACCCCACGCATGATCTTGAGTTAGCAGCGGTTATTCATGCTCTCAAGATGTGGAGACACTATCTGATGGGTGTTCCACGCAACATATACACAGACCACAAGAGCCTCAAATATGTCTTCACTCAGGCACATTTGAATATGAGGCAGCGAAGATGGTTGGAGTTAGCAAAGGACTATGACCTTAGTGTGCATTATCACCCCGGGAAGGCTAATGTGGTTGCGGATGCATTAAGCCGCAAGGCTCATTGTCATTGTCTTTCCGTGGAGTCCTACGCTGACACCTTGTGCCATGAAATGGCAAAGCTCAACTTAGAGATTGTTCCACACAGGTACTTCAACCATATTTCAGTTGAACCAACCTTGCACGATCAGATTGTTGTAGCCCAATTAAATGACGCGAAGATTAAAATCCTTAAAAGGAAATTGTCAAAGGAGAAGGTGAAAGAAAAATACAAGTGTTTCCGGCTAGATGGGCAGGGAGTGATGTGGTTCGGACATCGCATCGTGGTGCCCAAAAACACTGAACTCCGGAGGAAGATTATGGATGAAGCCCATCTCTCTAAATTTTCTATCCATCCCGGTAGCACCAAAATGTACCAAGATTTGAAACAAAATTTTTGGTGGACTAGGATGAAGCGAGAAATTGCCACGTATGTGTCGGAATGTGACACGTGTCAGCGGGTTAAGGCTAGCCACTTGAAGGTAGCAGGTACGCTTCAACCTCTACCTATTCCCTCATGGAAGTGGGAAGATATAAGCATGGACTTCATTGTTGGACTTCCCAGAACCCCTCAGGGGCATGACTCCATTTGGGTAATTGTGGACCGCCTTACCAAGACCGCACATTTTATTCCGGTCAATACCATTTATACCGCTAAGAGGTACGCTGAGATTTATTTGGAACGGATCGTTTGTCTACATGGGGTACCCAAGACGATAATTTCAGATCGTGGTACTCAATTCGTGGCACGCTTTTGGGAACAATTGCAACTATCCCTAGGCACAAAACTGATCCGTAGTTCAGCATATCACCCTCAAACCGATGGGCAGACGGAAAGGGTAAATCAAATACTGGAAGATATGCTTCGAGCTTGTGTTATTCATTACGGAAAGAATTGGGAGAAATGTTTATCTCTGGCCGAATTCTCCTGTAACAACAGCTACCAAGCGAGTCTTAAAATGGCACCTTTCGAAGCCTTGTATGGTAGAAGATGTCGGACCCCGTTGTGTTGGTCCCAGGCAGGCGAGAGGTATACCTATGGCCCTGACCTTGTAAAGGAAGCGGAAGAAAAGGTTAGGATCATTCGTGAAAATTTGAGAACCGCCCAGTCACGGCAAAAGAGTTACTTTGATCAACGGCGGAAGCCACTTCAGTTTGAAGTTGGCGACCACGTGTATCTCAAGGTCTCCCCGACCAAGGGTGTGCAAAGATTTGGGTTAAAAGGAAAATTCGCACCTCGCTACGTCGGCCCATATGAAATTACTCAACAATGTGGACCGGTAGTCTACCGTGTGAAGCTTCCTGAGAGGCTCTCCGCCGTACACGATGTAATCCATGTTTCCCAACTCAAGAGGTGTCTTCGTGTTCCGACCGAAGTTGTTGAACAAGAGGAACTCTCGGTTGAACCGGATCTCTCCTATGACGAGCATCCCGTTAAAATCCTCGATGAGAAAGAGAGACAAACACGAAGGAAAGGAGTTAAAATGTACAAACTTCAGTGGAGTCATCACTCCGAAGATGAAGCCACGTGGAAAATCGAAGACTATCTCAAGGAGAATTTCCCCGACATCCTTGCTTAAGCCAAAGGTACTTTTCCCCACCTTATTCCTAAGTTTAATCGAATCTCGGGACGAGATTCCTTTTAAGGGGGGTAGGCTGTGACATCTCTGATGTAAAATGTAGAAAACACCTTTGACACAGGTTTAAAAGGGAAGAAAAGTGGAGATGGAATTCAAAAATTCATCAAAATTCAAATTGAAATTCAAAAACAAAGGTTGTTTGACACCCAACTGAAATCTCAAGAATTTTGTACTAAACTTGAAAATCTCAAAAAATAAAAGTTGTTTGTCATCACAAATAAGACCTAGTCACTGTTTGGAACTTTTGAAAATTTTGCAGTTTAGTCCCTCAAAAACTCGAAAAACCAATCTGAACGCCTTTTTGACTTTGGGTTGTTTGAGCTCGAAAAATTTGAAATTTTAGGTTCACCCCAAAAAGAAAGTTGTGTCCCACCTCTCAAACGCCAACTTTTATTTTCACACTTTTTCTTGTTCAGTTCAAAGTTTTGGAGAAAATTCAAAAGGGGCAAAGGAGCTCCACGGACGCCCAACAGTAGCCCTGGCGCGCCCCTGCTCCGGCCGGGAGCCGGCCGCCACGTGGCCGGCGAGCGGCGGAGGCCGCGCCGAGCTGGCCGAGCTGCGGCGTCGGGTGGCGCGTTTCGTCTTGCGTTTGTCCAACCCCTCCCGAGCTTTCACATCGCCGTGGCCGCGCGCGCGCGCGACGCGCGGAGCCTCTTCGCGGAAGATTCCATCCCGCTCCGCGCCAAGGACCCTGTAGAAGATCTTCCACTCCCTCACGCGACGATCTTCGACGCCCAACCATCGCGCGCGCTCTGTTCGAGCTCGGCGCGCGTCAATGGCGCGTCACGTCGGCCATCACTCCTCACGCGCGCTCCCGAGGCATCACGACCCCTCTCTAGCGTGCCCAAACACTTCCCTGAGCACCCTCATTCCTTCCCCCAGCCAGTGCCCAGTCCTTCTTCCTCTCCTCGCGCTCGCTCCGTCGTCTTCAACCTTGCGCCGCGCGGACCGAGCCGAGCTTCGAAGAGAAATTCGTCCTCGTCCCTCCACCATTCCCAAATCCCTCGCGCACGAAGCTAGACCCTTTCACTAGCCTCCCATTCCCCCAATCCTCTCGAGCTATCATCGCTTCTCCGGCGAGAAATCGAGATTTCCCCCAAATCTCCATTTTTCGGCCGCCGGAGTACCCTCACGTCGAGACCCTACGCCGAGCCATCCCCGAGGCCGACTGAGCACGCCAACAACTTCCCCGAGCTCCACTGGTGCCCTAGGACCCCTCCAACCCCGACGAGACCCACTACCCTCGCCAGAATCGAGCTCGCGGCGGCCACACCGCCACCGCACGTCGCCGGCGAACTCCGAGCTTCCCCCGGCCTCCCAACCGCCACCAATCGACTCGTGGTGAGCCCCTGGTTCTTTTCCCCCACTTCCCCGACCCTAGCTCGCCGTCGTTTGGCCGGCGCAACTCCAGCGACGAGCCGAGGGCATATGTTCATCGTCTTCGTATTTCCAGGGTTCCTAGTGTAAAAGTCAGGGACTTGTTCGTGAAGTTTTAAAAGTTCTAGGGTCCCCAGCGTAAAAAGATTCTTAAACCTAGATCTATTTTTCCCAAATCTTGTAAAATCCACTAAAAATCGTACAAAAATCAGAAAAATGCACAAAAATACTCCCTGGACTCGTGAGATTGTAAACTCCAATCTCATTGAAGCATGTATATACTTTTGGTGAACCATTTTTGAATTAAAATTCAAACTGCGAATTTAAAAACTTGTGCACCATTTCAAATCCAGAGCTCCTCTAGGGCTGAGCTTTGGATATGTTGTTTGTAGTGACTTTGGACACCTTGTGTCCAAAGGGGACCTAAAAATATGGACTGTAGCTTCAGTTATGAATTAATTTGTGATTCCTATCTTTTTGTAGTCCAGAAATTATTAAAAATCATCCGTGCAGCTAAAAATCACCATTTTTCTCCAGAGGCCCAAAAACTTGTTAGCACATCTGTTAAAAATGCAAAACTTAATTTTTGCTCTGTTTATACTAGCAAATAGATAGATATGTGTTTTTGGATAGAAATTTATTGAGGACTGTCCAAGGGTTATTTTGAGCCACCACTTGGCCAGAGCCCTCCTTGCACTCATGACTAGCTCTGGTAGGAAAATTTTCTGATTTTGATGTACTTTCAATTTTATATGAATTTATTTCATTTCTGTAGGCAGCAGCTTGTACTATTTTTAATAAATTCTGTGTAGCTCAGATTTAGCTAAATTTTGGAGTGAGTCTAGCTCTTATACTCCAGTAGCTTTCATAAGGTTTATAGATAAAAAGGATAAACAGAAAATGAGAAACAAAAATGAGAAGAAATTAAGGTGGAAATTGAGTTATATAAAAGAATAGAGCTTTTTGATAAATTAAAATAAAACATAGAAAAGTTTAAAATTCCAGAACAGCACCCTATCTTCAAAATAATAAATAGAAATTTTTTTATATATGTACACAATCACCATCAAAGATGAACAAAAATTTTCCACTCCCCTCCTCTCATTTTTTAATGAAGAGAGTAGTACTTTAGCGTGTCTAGGTGAATATGGCCTTCAAAGCCTTGGTTTTGGAATAATTAGGCAGCCACAATAAGTTATGCATCTCATGTAGAAGGCGCTATTCCGGACGGCACCTACCATCTCATCCCCGCCGACGAGGAAGGAATCTCGGAGGGAGGTGCCAACGAAGTAGAAGTCAACCCGGAGGCTAACCCCCAGCTAGCGCAAGAAGGCAAGCCCCAGAGCATAACCTAACCTTTAAAGTTTATGCATCTATGAATTCCCTATGCCTGTGCATTTACGTTTCAAGGAGTTGATTGAATACCTTAGCTGCACATTTCTAGTACCTATGACTTGCAACACTAGTATGAAAGGATCGATAGGGCAATGCTTTAGGTCCGTTACAAGTCGAGTGATTTCCTGTTACTCGCGAGACATAGGAGTTGCTTGTCTTTACTTATGTTGGAATCATAAGGATGGACGGGCGGGATGGTAGATGTAGATCTCCCGTCCGTGTATGATAATGAATTTAAGGTCGAAATGTGTGGTTGAGTGTGTCAAGTTATTGAACGTACCACATGCATGCCGATATATGAGAATCGGTAAGCCCGGTACCAGATTGAAGCAGCTAGGGCCGATAGCCATCTCTCCTTGGAAACTTTTGTTTCCCCTGCTGTACACTTGTGGATATATGCGTGAGACTGTAGTGAAGCAGTAAACCTCTATCCTAAGGAAGGTGGATTCAGATCCGAATTGTGGATCGATGGGAAAGGTTGGGAAGTGCTTGTACCTTTTATAGCAAGCATTATCCGTGTGTGTTGGGTTTCCCCTGGCCAGGTAGCAAAATTTGGTTCGAACTGTCCGCTTCTCGTGGTTAATGAGACTGCTTGACCGCCTTGCTGCATTGAGTAACAAGTGGAACTATGAGATTGATGAACTTGTTGTATGAAGTAAATTGTATTGCACCACTTGTATGATTAGACAGGATGCTAATCTAGAATGGTTAAATCTACTAGAATATGATGCTAAAACATGAAAGCAAGGACCTACTCTTAGTTGCTTTTTGGCAAACAAACCCACCAGCCAAAAGCCTCTCATGTCTAGATGTCGGTGATGTAGTTTTCACCCGACGGGTAAGCCTTGCTGAGTATTAGTATACTCAGCCTTGCTTGTGGCTTTTATTTACAGGTACAATGTTGGATGTGGCAGTTGATGCCCTGACTTGGCCTACCCAGGTTCCCCCTGGATGACACATCGAGTGGGTTCCGTCCTCTGCCGAGGAACGGGAGGAGTAGCACCGTGGCAAGCTTCAGCATGGTGTTACTTGTATCGTCGTTAGTTTATCTTTCCGCTGCAATGAACTATTTATTTCCGCTGCAATGATCTTTTATTTCCGCTGCAATGAACTTGATACTCTGATTTAAATTCAAACTCGGTTTGTTATAACTCGTTGATACCTATTTATGTTTGTGACTTTGTGGAATGTTGTAATCTCTAGAACTCACCTTCGTGTGGGCGTGCTGTTGTTTCGATCGAGAAAAGTACGTGGTTAAATCGGGTTTAATCCGACGGCGCTCCAGCTTATTCCGGATTAAGTGCCCGACTACTTGATTAGTGGTCCCGGGGTACTTAACTTGGAATAATTTCAGAGTGGTCCGCCACACTGGCCCCACCTGTCAGCTGCTCCTTCTACCTCTCGCCGTGTTCGAGCCGGACACCGCACCGCCGCCTGAGATTTGCGCCGCCGCGAATCCGCCTCGCGCACGCCTTCGCCCGGGCTTGGCCCGCACGCCAAGGAACCCCGGGGCCCCTATAAAGCTGCCGCCAAACCCCCTCGAGCCGCAGCCCAAACCCTAGCCGCCACCGCCATTGACCTAGCCCTGAGCGCCGCCGCCGTCTAGAGCTTGCTCCACCGCCGCATTGCTGCAAAGAGCTTGCCCCAGAGCTCCGCCACGAGGTGAGGAACTCGCCAAGCGTTTTTCCCTCTCCCTCTCGCCTTCTCGCGCGCGCACGACCTTGCCGGAGTGCCCGCTCCGCCGCCGCGTGCTGCTAGCCCTCACCGTCGCCCAATCCTCGAGTAGAACCCCCAAAACGAGTTTGCCTTTGTTCCCTCTCTCTCCAGGACCAACTGCGGCGAGGTTTGGAGGCCCCTAGCGCCGGGTATGCTCGACGCCGGTGAAGTCCCGGCCGTGCACCGCCGCGAGCCGCCGCGTCTCTGGTGACCTTGAGCCCGATCTCATCTCAGCCGTAGGATTTAAAACCGACGGCCAGATTTAAAAGCCGATCTAAACCGAGCCCGGTTCACAGTTGGGTTTTTATACGAAATTATGTTTTAGGTCCCTGGTTTCTTTCAAAAACACCCCTGGAAGCCTAAAACTTTTACCAGCAAGCCCCTAGAGCCCGTTTTAAGCGTAGTTTCTCCGTTTTAACTCCGATTTGAGTGATTTTCGCGCTCATGTGTTCGTAGTGAAGCGTACAGTATCTCTAAAGCCTTCTTTTCATCTTTTGTTTATGTTTGGTGTACTGTTCTAATTAAATGCCTTGTTTGCATGTATGTGTGGATGCTTGCGTGGTGATCAATGTGAGTAGTTGACGAGCCGTTCGAGTTCGCCGACGACCCCGTTCCCGAAGAGCAGGAGCAGCAGCAGTTTGCTGAGGAAGGCAAGTATAACACGGACAATCCTTGTTACCTATACACTGATTAATCACATAAATCATATGCATGTGTCTAATACTGCTAACCACTAAGGATGTTCCTAGTCTTTACCTTATTCTTTGTTTACCCGGGTTTTATGCATTATG
This sequence comes from Digitaria exilis, assembly GCA_015342445.1. NCBI lineage: Eukaryota > Viridiplantae > Streptophyta > Magnoliopsida > Poales > Poaceae > Digitaria > Digitaria exilis. The sequence goes on along the minus strand of JACEFO010001972.1, from coordinate 4,550,245 downwards.
GTTAGACTATGCTACGCGCTGCAACCAACATTTATTTTTATGTTAATATTGAACTAATGGTTCGCATCAATGATGATTAAAAGATGCTTTTTAGCAACATGGTTCGGGGAACTAGAGCATGTGTTGTGTGCTTTGTTCTAGTGTCTCTATAAGGTTTGGTCTAGGGAATTAGAGCATGTGCTTCGTGCTTTGTTCTAATGTCTCTCCATAAGGTCCGGTTCTTAAAGCGGCAACCCAGGAACCTGTTCGCCGCCGTTGGAACTATAATGGCTCTGGTCTTGGATGATTAGCTTGTACGTCTCTAGCTCGCCAGTGGTTACCGAAAGGCGTATGTGGGGAACATTCGTGAGAGTATAGTTTGATCCATCGAGGACGGTTCTATCTGTTGGCTATGTCTCGTTAGGCAAAGTCCCGTGATGTAAGCGCCCGATGTACGGCAGCTTCACACGTTGCGATGATTGCGCTCTCGCTCTGGACGCCATTGACCTCCTCACGTTGCGCCCTGAGCGTACGTCAATCTCGATGCCTCGGGTTATGCTGCCTATGTTGAACCAAAACGGCTACTGTGCTTGTTAGGGTGTTTTGTGAAAGTCCTCGTAACATAAATTCTTTTGGATTTATGTGACCGGCAGATAAAGGGCGAAACCTCTGCAGAGTGTTGATCTATCATGATAGCCGTGCTCACGGATACGAGCGGCCTGGATCCTTTTTTATTAGAAGATGATATTCGTGGTTGATATTGGTTTGTTCTATAATCACTTATACCTTATTAATGGGTTTATACTCGGGTTCTACACATTTGTAGTAAATTAGATGATAATAAAATAAAACAACTAAAAGTGCTAATGCAGTATAACCGTGTCAAGCCTTTTGTTCTTGCATAACCCGTGTTATACTTGTTAAGTAAGATGGTTTACTTACACTTGCAACTATTCAACAAAATCCTGGATGGGTAACAGATGGAGCATTGAATGATCAGTCGCTTGCTGAGTTTCCGGAGGATCTGCCGTACTTCTAGCTGTGTTCAACCAGTCGGTGTCCCTGTGGACTTGAGGCTCTACTAGTTATGAAACGTTTAATAATATTAAGACTTCCGTTGTGTTACTTGTTTAAGACTATGTCTTGTGTTAAACTCTGATGTAAACTATTTTTACTCGAGCATTGTGTTCTCTGTGATTCAATATTTGTAATTTATATGTGTTCTGTGGACATCCTGGGCACACATATGGAGGCTTTCGGATTTCTTGGAAATCTGGGTATTACAAAGTTGGTATCAGAGCCGTGCTGACTGTAGGATCGCAGCCTAGATAGAACGGTCAATTGGAACTTGCTTAATCCTTACTCTAAAAATTATTTTACATCCTAGAGTTGAGTTCTGTTGAAAAATGGTGTTCTATTCTACCACTGTCCTTTTTGAAAATTTTCTAAGCTTTAATCTAAGGCCCTCCTCTAGTTTCCACTTCTATAGATGGCTCGACAGAAATAGACAGTCCGCAAGAGCGCTGATGGCTACCTTCCACCCTGCATCGATGAGTACCCATTGGTGGCACGCAACCCGGATGCCTACGAGTAGCTTCTTAGGCAGTAGGCCGAAGAAGGGGATCCCGAGGAGCTAGAGACCAAGTCCGTGGAGTTAGAGCAACAACAAGAGAAGAATGAGGAGCTGCAGCACCAGTTGGGAGGACCTGCGCCACGCAGTCCAGAGTTCGGTGCACAGTCGCCACCACACAGAAGGACTAGATATAGCACCCTAGCTTACCACACCACCATCGACCCTAAATGCTACCATAAGATAAGTTGTAATGGGGATCGAATAGAACGTTTTCGGGTCCAAAACTAGTCTAAGAGTGTCGAGTCTTGTGTGAACCATGTCTTAAATGCTTGCATGAATTGTCATTATGCTTATGTGTGATTTGGATCTTTGTAATGATTGTGATGAGCGTGGATGAAAGTCTGCAATCATCTAGTATTGGATTAAGGTATAAGGTATTTAATGGATAGATAGTTGGGTTCCTAATCTCTCCTTTGCACATCATCCATTATCTTTCCTATCGCCTGAGTACCTTATCTTGTCAGTGGATTGCTTCTGTTCGTGACACTGGTTCAGACATGACTGTGATTGTGAATGTCGGGATTTTGATTTGTGACAGATGGTTGGGACAAGAGGATCGACGGGTGGTGGCAATCAAAACCAGAACCAGAACCAGCCGCCCACCATGGAGGATCTGGTCCGCATGCAGACGCAGACGATGCAATAGTTGACCCAGGCCATAGCTTTGATGCAGCAGAACCTGCAGAATCCACCTGTTCAGCCACCTCCCCAGCCCATCCGGGACAAGAGGGGAGAGTTCTTGAAGGGGCGCCCGCCAAAGTTCTCCCGCGCCAGGGACCCGATGGAAGCAGAAGACTGGATCAAGGCTGTGGAGAGACAGCTCGACATTGCTCAGTGTGATGACAGGGAGAAGGTGCTCTACGCCTCTGGACAGTTTGAAGGAGCCGCTCTCGACTGGTGGGTGGCATACCAATATGCGCAACCCGATCGCGACCAGATCACCTGGCAGCGGTTCAGTGACGACTTCCGTGCTCACCAGTGCCAGAGGGACTGATGGTCCTGAAGAAGGAGGAGTTCCTAGCCCTGATGCAGGAAGGAATGAGTGTCACCGCCTATCGTGACAAGTTCCTCGAGCTGGCCCGCTACGCACCAGATGAGGTGTCAACAGACCAGAAGAGGCAGACTCGCTTCCAGAGTGGTCTCCAGGATGCCTTGCAGCTGCAGTTGATGTGCATCACCTTTCCAACCTTCGGCGGACTGGTCGATGGTGCTCTGATGGTGGAGCACAAGCGCCGTGAGATTGAGGACAAGAAGAGAAAGTTCATGAACCAGCAATCTGGCAGCAATGTCCGCTCCCGCTACAACCCCCAGCAGGTGAATCAGCAGCGCACTCAGGGACAGTCAAGCCTTCAGAACCACGGCCAGAACCAGCAACGTCCCCAGTATGCACCACCCCAGCAGCAACAGCAGCACTACCAGAACGTGCAGCAGAACACTCAGGCTTCACGTACCACCCAGGCTAACACCATTCCTGTCGGCCCAAGGACGTGCTACCACTGTGGAGAACAGGGACATTATGCTAACTCTTGTCCTCGGAGGGTCCAGAACTCCACCGGTCAGAATAGCAACCAGAAGGCAGGACCACAGCCAGCTCAGAATGGAAATCAGCAGCAGGCACAGGGGAACCGTGGCCAGCAGAACTACACCAAGGGCAAGCTCAACCATATGGGAGCAGAAACTGCAGAAGGAGCCACAGATGTGGTAGTCGGTACGTTTCCGGTCAACTCACAACCTGCTACAGTTTTGTTCGATTCAGGAGCTTCACATGCTTTTATATCTGCTGATTTCGTGAAAAAGAACTTGATGCTTATGCAACCTATGGGGAACACTATGTTAGATAACTCACCGGGGGGAGAACTTCGGGCCACATTACGTTGTCCTAATGTAGCAGTTAACATAAGGGGGGTAGACTTCTTAGCACACCCTATAGTCCTAAACTCTATCGGGATGGATCTGATTTTGGGAATGAGCTGGCTAGCAAAGTACGATGCCGTCATACAGTGTTCTAAGCGTGCAGTTCAGTTAGTGGCTCCATTAGGAGAGAAGATTGAGCATCAGGCAACCAAATCAACAGAGCCCGGTCAGGTCAATCAGGCTGAAGGCATAGAGTTGAAGGATATTCGAGTGGTGAACGAGTATCCAGATGTTTTCCCAGATGAATTGCCAGGTATGCCTCCGGAACGTGAAGTTGAATTTATTATTGAACTTATGCCTGGCATAGCACCCATAGCTAAAAGACCATATAGAATGGGGGTAAAAGAATTAAAGAAACTTAAAGAAGAATTGAGGGCCTTACTAGCTAAGGGGTATATTCGTCCTAGCTCTTCGCCTTGGGGAGCTCCAGTGTTGTTCGTTGATAAGAAAGGCGGGACGCAGAGGATGTGCATAGACTATCGAGCCCTCGATGAGGTCACCATCAAGAACAAGTACCCACTGCCAAGGATCGATGATCTCTTTGACCAATTGAGGGGAGCTTGTGTGTTCTCGAAGATCGATCTCAGATCGGGCTATCATCAGATGAGAATCTGGGTGACAGACATCCCTAAGACAGCTTTCACTACCCGGTATGGTTTGTATGAGTTCACAGTTATGTCCTTTGGATTGACTAATGCACCGGCCGACTAACAGCGTGTTCATGGATTATCCTGACAAGTTCGTCGTGGTGTTCATCGATGATATTCTGGTTTTCTCCAAGAATGAGAAAGAGCATGAGGAACATTTGAGGTTAGTAATGCAGAGACTCCGAGAACATCAGTTGTAGGCTAAGTTGAGCAAATGTGAATTCTGGCTGAAGGAGGTATCATTCTTGGGCCATGTGTTGTCAAATGGAGGTGTCGCAGTTGATCCGAAGAAGGTCAGGGATGTTCTCAACTGGATCCCACCGCAGAACGTCAGTGAGATCAGGAGTTTTCTCAGAATGGCAGACTACTATCGGCGTTTTATTGAGGGATTCTCCAGGATTGCCAAGCCCTTGACATCATTACTTGAGAAGAATGCCAAGTTCTTGTGGACCCTGCAGTGCCAAGCTAGCTTCGAGGAGTTGAAGAAAAGGCTGACCACTGCACCAGTACTGGTACTGCCTGATGTTACTAAGAGTTTTTCAGTGTATTGTGATGCGTCTCGCCAAGGATTGGGATGTGTACTCATGCAGGAGGGCAGAGTTGTGGCATATGCATCCAGACAGTTGAGGAGACATGAGCTGAACTATCCGACTCATGATTTGGAATTGGCAGCCATGGTACACGTGTTGAAGATCTGGAGGCATTATTTGATTGGGCACAAATGCGACATCTATACCGACCACAAGAGCCTTAAGTATGTGTTCACGCAATCCGAGTTGAATATGAGGCAACATCGTTGGCTTGAGAAGATTAATGACTTTGAACTGGAAATTCATTACCATCCAGGGAAGGCTAATTTGGTGGCCGATGCTTTGAGTAGAAAGAGTTATGCGAATGTGCTGACGAGTCAGAATTTGCCGGAAGAGCTTAGTTGGGAATTCGAACGCTTGAACTTTGGTATGGTAGCCAACATAACCGAGCTAGAAGTGGAGCCAACTCTTGAATAGGAAATCCGAAAAGGTCGATTGGAGGATGAGGAAATCAAGGAGTTGATTAAGAAGGTTGGGACAGATAAGGCGCCAGGATTCCGATTGGATGATCAAGGAACAGTGTGGTATGGTAACAGAATAGTGGTGCCAGATCAGCAGCATATCAAGGATGTTATCTTACGGGAAGCCCACGAGTCAGCATATTCCATTCACCCGGGAAGTACCAAGATGTACTTGGACCTCAAGGAAAGATTTTGGTGGTATGGTTTGAAGCGTGATGTTGCAGCACACATAGCTCTTTGCGACGTATGCCAGAGAGTCAAGGCCGAACATCAGAGACCGGCAGGTTTGCTTCAGCCTATGAAGATACCAGAGTGGAAATGGGAAGAAGTGGGTATGGATTTTATAACAGGACTGCCCCGCACACAGAAAGGCTATGACTCTATATGGGTGATAGTGGACCGATTGACGAAGGTGGCTCACTTTATTCCGGTAAAGACTACATACTCCGGTGCCAAACTAGCAGAGTTGTATATGGAGCGGATTGTATGTTTGCATGGGGTACCTAAGAAGATAGTGTCCGACCGAGGCAGCCAGTTTACGTCACACTTTTGGCGCAAGTTACATGAGTCCATGGATACTAAGCTTCACTTCAGTTCCGCTTACCATCCGTAGACCGACGGTCAGACCGAGAGGACAAATCAGATACTAGAGGATATGTTGAGGGCATGTGCATTACAGTATGGGAGTAGTTGGGAGAAGAGCTTGTGTTATGCAGAGTTCTCGTACAACAACAGCTACCAACAGAGTCTCAAGATGTCACCATTTGAGGCATTGTATGGAAGGAAGTGCAGGACACCGTTGTTCTGGAATCAGACCGGAGAAGGTAAAGTATTTGGACCTGAAGTCTTGAAGCAGGCAGAAGAGCAAGTGCAGGTTATCAGGCAGAATTTGAGAACAGCCCAGACACGGCAGAAAAGTTATGCAGATGTAAGGCGACGAGATCTCAGCTTTGAAATTGGCGACTTCGTCTATCTCAAGGTGTCACCAATGAGAGGTGTGAAGAGATTCAATGTCAAAGGCAAGCTAGCACCTCGCTACATTGGACCATTCAAGATATTGGAACGGAGAGGTGAAGTGGCTTATCAGTTAGAGTTACCAGAGAAACTGGCAGGAGTGCATGATGTGTTCCATGTGTCCCAGCTGAAGAAGTGTTTACGGGTGCCAGAGGAACAGATTCCGTTGGAGGAGTTAAATGTGCAGGAGGACCTTACTTATGAGGAGTATCCGGTTAAGATATTAGAGGAGTCCGAGAGGGTCACCAGGAACAAGGTGATACGTATGTGCAAGGTTCAGTGGAATCGTCATACAGAGGATGAGGCAACCTGGGAACGGGAGGATGATCTCAAGGTAGAATATCCACATCTCTTCCAATCCACGTCCGAATCTCGGGGACGAGATTCATCTTAAAGGGGGTAGGTTTGTAACACCCTAAAAATGCCCTATTAAAAATTTAGTAATTGATTAACTTTTTATATTCAAGTGCTCATAAATAACATAGGAAAAATAAAATTTTGAATAATTAAAAGCAAATATAGGGTATAGAAACATTATTGTTGCATTCATGCTGGTGCATTTATTTTTTATTGTTGAATTCAAATTTGAATTTGAATTTGAATTCAAATGAGTGTTTGAATAAAAGAAAAACCTTTTCTTTTCTCTCTCTTTTTCCTTCTTCCTTTTCAGCCCAGCAGCCCAGCTTCTTTCTTTTCTTCCCGCGGCCCATCTTCTCTTCCCCACTGCGCAGCCCAGCAAGCGGCCCAGCCCAGCCGCGCTCTCTCTTCTCTTCTCCCGCAGCCGCTGACGCGCTGGCCCCACCTGTCAGCTGCTCCTTCTACCTCTCGCCGTGTTCGAGCCGGACACCGCACCGCCGCCTGAGATTTGCGCCGCCGCGAATCCGCCTCGCGCACGCCTTCGCCCGGGCTTGGCCCGCACGCCAAGGAACCCCGGGGCCCCTATAAAGCTGCCGCCAACCCCCCCTTGAGTCGCAGCCCAAACCCTAGCCGCCACCGCCATTGACCTAGCCCTGAGCGCCGCCGCCGTCTAGAGCTTGCTCCACCGCCGCATTGCTGCCAAGAGCTTGCCCCGGAGCTCCGCCACGAGGTGAGGAACTCGCCAAGCGTTTTTCCCCTCTCCCTCTCGCCTTCTCGCGCGCGCACGACCTCGCCGGAGTGCCCGCTCCGCCGCCGCGTGCCGCTAGCCCTCACCGTCGCCCAATCCTCGAGTAGAACCCCCAAAACGAGTTTGCCTTTGTTCCCTCTCTCTCCAGGACCAACTGCGGCGAGGTTTGGAGGCCCCTAGCGCCGGGTATGCTCGACGCCGGTGAAGTCCCGGCCGTGCACCGCCGCGAGCCGCCGCGTCTCTGGTGACCTTGAGCCCGATCTCATCTCAGCCGTAGGATTTAAAACCGACGGCCAGATTTAAAAGCCGATCTAAACCGAGCCCGGTTCACAGTTGGGTTTTTATACGAAATTATGTTTTAGGTCCCTGGTTTCTTTCAAAAACACCCCTGGAAGCCTAAAACTTTTACCAGCAAGCCCCTAGAGCCCGTTTTAAGCGTAGTTTCTCCGTTTTAACTCCGATTTGAGTGATTTTCGCGCTCATGTGTTCGTAGTGAAGCGTACAGTATCTCTAAAGCCTTCTTTTCATCTTTTGTTTATGTTTGGTGTACTGTTCTAATTAAATGCCTTGTTTGCATGTATGTGTGGATGCTTGCTTGGTGATCAATGTGAGTAGTTGACGAGCCGTTCGAGTTCGCCGACGACCCCGTTCCCGAAGAGCAGGAGCAGCAGCAGTTTGCTGAGGAAGGCAAGTATAACACGGACAATCCTTGTTACCTATACACTGATTAATCACATAAATCATATGCATGTGTCTAATACTGCTAACCACTAAGGATGTTCCTAGTCTTTACCTTATTCTTTGTTTACCCGGGTTTTATGCATTATGGTTAGACTATGCTACGCGCTGCAACCAACATTTATTTTTATGTTAATATTGAACTAATGGTTCACTTCAATGATGATTAAAAGATGCTTTTTAGCAACATGGTTCGGGGAACTAGAGCATGTGTTGTGTGCTTTGTTCTAGTGTCTCTATAAGGTTTGGTCTAGGGAATTAGAGCATGTGCTTCGTGCTTTGTTCTAATGTCTCTCCATAAGGTCCGGTTCTTAAAGCGGCAACCCAGGAACCTGTTCGCCACCGTTGGAACTATAATGGCTCTGGTCTTGGATGATTAGCTTGTACGTCTCTAGCTCGCCAGTGGTTACCGAAAGGCGTATGTGGGGAACATTCATGAGAGTATAGTTTGATCCATCGAGGACGGTTCTATCCGTTGGCTATGTCTCGTTAGGCAAAGTCCCGTGATGTAAGCGCCCGATGTACGGCAGCTTCACACGTTGTGATGATTGCGCTCTCGCTCTGGACGCCATTGACCTCCTCACGTTGCGCCCTGAGCGTACGTCAATCTCGATGCCTCAGGTTATGCTGCCTTTGTTGAACCAAAACGGCTACTGTGCTTGTTAGGGTGTTTTGTAAAAGTCCTCGTAACATAAATTCTTTTGGATTTATGTGACCGGCGGGTAAAGGGCGAAACCTCTGCAGAGAGTTGATCTATCATGATAGCCGTGCTCACGGATACGAGCGGCCTGGATCCTTTTTTATTAGAAGATGATATTCGTGGTTGATATTGGTTTGTTCTATAATCACTTATACCTTATTAATGGGTTTATACTCGGGTTCTACTCATTTGTAGTAAATTAGATGATAATAAAATAAAACAACTAAAAGTGCTAATGCAGTATAACCATGTCAAACTTTTTGTTCTTGCATAACCCGTGTTATACTTGTTAAGTAAGATGGTTTACTTACACTTGCAACTATTCAACAAAATCCTAGATGGGTAACAGATGGAGCATTGAATGATCAGTCGCTTGCTGAGTTTCAGGAGGATCTGCCGTACTTCTAGCTGTGTTCAACCAGTCGGTGTCCCTGTGGACTTGAGGCTCTACTAGTTATGAAACGTTTAATAATATTAAGACTTCCGTTGTGTTACTTGTTTAAGACTATGTCTTGTGTTAAACTCTGATGTAAACTATTTTTACTCGAGCATTGTGTTCTCTGTGATTTAATATTTGTAATCTATATGTGTTCTGTGGACATCCTGGACACACATATGGAGGCATTCGGATTTCTTGGAAATCTGGATGTTACACTAGTCAGCATGAAGGACCCACTTGTAAGCCTCTGTATCCCTCTCCCATCTCACTCTTCCCCTCCTCTCTCCATGCTCCATTGTCGCCACCGCAATGCCCAATGTTGGCCGGCGACGAACGCGGCTCCCTGCGGTGAACCCAGAGTAGGTGCGGTATCTAGAGGTTGCAGGCGCGGTTAATCCAGAGCAGGCTAAATCCTATCCAGAGCAGGCGCGGCGAATCCCGGCGGCTCCCGGCGGCTCCCGGCGGACTCCTCCATGCGACGCACGCATGCGAACTCGGCGCCATGCGCGGATTGAGCGGACGCGTGAACCCAGGGAGGCGCGACGACGTCTCTGGTGGCGACGCAGCGACCCTTGCTCCGACGCCGCTTCACCTCTTCCTGCCCATCCTCGAAGAAGAAGCGGGAGGTGGAGTCCCTGTTTCGCCGCTGAGCCACGCCGTGCAGGGGTCCAACGTGGCCTTAGGGCCACGAGCTTCTGGTGCCCCATCGCTTTGGGCGCGGCGAACTCCTAGCGGTCGGTGAGCTCCGTGCGACAAACTCCCAGCGGCGGGCGAGCTCCACGGCGGCCCCATGGCCATGGAACCGGAGAAAGTGATGACCGAGCCTCGCCGCCAAATCAGACCCCGCGGCCGTCGAATCGAGCCAGACCGCTATTGAATTGGGCCTCACCGCCGTCGAATCGGGAGTCTCCACCATGGTCCATTGTTGCCGGATTGAGTTGCTCCCCGCCGATTCATGTGTCGGGCTACCTCTGTCCGGCCATCGCTGCAGTGCCAGATCAAGAGATGGCTACCACCAGCGTGGATGTCTTGATGATGCTGGAGTTCCTGGACCGGACGAGGCCACGGAGTAGAAGAGGAACATGCGTTGTTGCAAGCTGTTGTTTGGCGATGATGAGGGCACAGCACGAGGCCAAGTCAGATGATGACTTTCCGCAAAAAAAATGATGACACCGAATCTTGCCACGTAGGACGGTGACATGTACTAAAACCGGAGTGGTTTTGCTTCAGGGGGCAAAGTGTCCGGTTTGGATAGTTCGATGGTGTATGTTGTCTGGTTTTGTAGTTTAAGGTCTAAAATCAGACGAACGCGATAGTTGGAGGTTGAAAAACAGACTTTTCCCTTTTCCAAATAACCCTTTTCACTCCTCCCTTTCATCACGTAACTTTGCTGGATAATGGATAGTCTGTCTCCCTCCCATGACGGTCACCGACATCCATACATCGCGATCTCGCCTTACGACGCCGCCTGGTCCACGACGACAGCTTCTGCACCGACCTTGCGGCCGGGATCGCCTGCATGCGCCGCCATAGCCCCTGGACAGACGAGGCACGACACTGTTGTTGGACGATCGGCCCCTAGAGGCCAGGCCTGCACGGACGTGCTGCGTGGAGCACTTTTGTCCCCCTGCCTGATCAAGTGGTGGCCATGTATATGTGTGTGCTGTTGCAGGTGAAGGCGTCCTGTCGTCCAGGAGTTGTAGGTGCAGGCATCAGGGGTCGTCGTCCAGCAGGTGCAAGCGTCCAGGATGTTGGGTCGGCGCGTCCAGGGGGGCGTGTCGCGGCAAGGACGATGCGGGATGGGAGTCACGGATCGGCGTCGGGCGGGCGACGATGGAACCTGGTAGCGACGTAACAGGGTGCCGACCTCCGTTACGAAAGGGCACGGACTGGGGACTGAGGAGAGGGGTAGGAGGGGTTTTTTGAAAAACTATTACATCTCATTTTTTTTTAGTCATCGGATGGATATCTAATGGTCTAGGGTGAAGTTTCCATAGTTTTCATGAGAACCTGGTTGTCATAGGATACTCTCTCTTGTTACTCTTTAGGAGGCATTGGCGCCCGAATGATCGCTGCGGCGGTTAGGCATCCTTAGACGAAAGAGTGGTCTTTCAGGATTGGTCGTTATGTTACATACACAATCTTGATGCGGCCAAACAGAGTTTGACCAATACAAGAGCACAAAGAACTAGCATCAGAGAAACATAAAAGAGACACACAAGCAAAAAAACATACAACACAGAAAATAGCAAGCCACACGGGGATGGCACCATGGATGCACAACGTCTGCCACAACACCAAGAACTCCGGCGGCAAAGCACCCGCCAAAGTTGAAGAAGAACCATGGTGGACAAGCATCCAGCAAGAAAGCAAGACCAAATCGGCACATTCGCCCGAATCGCAAGGGGCAGCAAAGCATCCACCTAGAACCACGCCCATGGAGGCAAAGCATCCACCCTTAATGAATTTCAATCATTGAGGCAGCAAAGCACCCGCCTAACTAAAGCAACCTGAGCAACCAAAGTGATGGTGTGGAAGATGAAGTGAAGGCAGGATTGGAAGATAAGGTGACTGTGATAGCTGCCGCAGCCACCACCCGCCACCAAGGGTTGACGCCTGAACTAGATGGAAGCCCATAGCCTCAAAGTCGGCAGAGCACATCAGCAACGCCTCAAAGGAGGGTGTGATGTTACTGCCGCCACCGTTGCCCGACCAAACTTGGTCTAGGTTTTCACCTCAAGAGCTCGCAGAAGAGAAGGGAAAACTAGCTAGTTGGATTCAAACACCCCCTGTAACCCTCTTTGTAAATGAATGGTTGAGTTGGAAGAGGGTTATAGGCCCCATCTACTTAGCACTTACAAGATGCATAATAATTCATTAGATATATATTTCCTCCGTTCCAAAATATAGTTCGTTTGACTTTTTTGACCCTAAGTTTGACCGCTCGTCTTATTTTATTAATCAAAGTTCTTCAAAAATGACTTTAATTTTACTATATTTGCATATCTTTTTAATAGGACGAGCGATCAAAGTTGGAGTAAGAAAAAAATCAAATGACCTATAGTTTGGAATGGAGGTAATAAGTGGGTTTCTGCAAAGAAAAAAACTTAATCATGCCATGCTAGCCATCACATCCTCGAATATGTAAGGTTAGAGAGCTAATCATCGTACCGATATAGTCAAACAAATTTAATGGCCATGATATAACTTCTCTAAAAATCCGATGGACAAATTGAAACACCACAATTACAACAGTCATTCATAAATTTTACTCTTGTTTAAATCACTGAAAGATATGTGCCTAGTTTACCACACCCTTTGTTGTAAACTGATGACATCACTCCATATATATATATATATGAGATAGCAAGAGTATAGATTATGCATTTATGCCCCATCTGCAAGTTCATAGGTAGATAGAGTTTCCAAGTAGTTCTCCACAATATCAAAACCACATAGTTCTTTCACCAGTGTCATTGGCGCGGGGACATCCATCTGGAATTCCAGAGGTGACCTTCCAGATCCACTGTTTGAAAACTCCTTCCTCGCTGCTTTGATAGCTTCCCTTAGTGCACAATGAACGGATGAGGCAAGAACCAAGGCAGGTTCACCAGAAGCTGGCAGAGATATAATAGTTAATTATTAATATCTACCAATTTTATTCCGGTCTATATTGCATTGAGGAAATCACTAAAGTTCCTACCTTTTGAAGAAAGGACACGGTTCTTATGGTATCCAGTGTTCAGAACCTCGGCATTAAACTGCTTCGGGATTATGTCTACGCTTGGGATCTTGTAGTCCCATGTGCTGTTGCTAATCATCAGGCCGTCACTGTTCGTAATATATTCTTCATATATGAAGAAGCCAATTCCCTGTATAAAGGAACCTTCGATCTGCAGGAATAAATGCCATAGATAAGATATGGTGCCATCATATCAATGTACTTGAGCCCAATAAGTATATATGTCACAAAACCTATGCAAGTATTTCGTTATAGTAATGAGTCTAAATAAAGGATCAGCATGGCATATAACTAGTCAGAAACATATGGAGTTCACAAACGTTGCAAAAACTGAATGTCGCAACATTTGGAAACATACAACATTCATGAACATGAATCTTTTTAAAACACATTTTCTCTAGAAATGCCACCAACAAGTTAATTTTCATGTCTACAGAAAACAATGAATAGATCATGTGATTCATTACTCTCGTGCACTTAAATTATTTTGTCCTCATCCTGTCTTTAGGTTATTGAAGGTTTTGTTCTTTAAATAAATGAACTATATTAAAAATTAAATTTGGATAGAAACATAAAGGATAGACTGCAAACCTGGCCCAAGTCCACTGCAGGGTTCAAGCTCTTCCCACAGTCATACACGAGATCGCCTCTTAACAAAGTAATTGCTCCTGTAAGAAGGTCAATCTCCACCTGCACATTCAGAATGAACAGAAAGAGCATTAACAGTGAGATATCCTAACATGATTAAACTTCATTATCTTAGTTAGCATTTAAAACCAAATTTTGTCGCACCTCACTTATACCAGCTCCATAGTTCAGGTACTTATTAGAATCTTGTCCAGGTACCCAGTATGCACTCGCAGATAAATTAACATTTTCTTCAGAGGCCTGCATCGGAATACTGTGTTATAGGAAGAAACCATATTGCACACAGCATGTGACAACTTGAGGAGGGTAAACTTACCTGAGAAATCAAAGTATCCCATGATACATCTTTGGATTGCTGTTGTAACCTATTCAAGACTGGCTTCAATCTGTCAACTAGCAAATTACACGCCTGCATGGTTGCTGCACAACTAGATTCAGATGTAGTGCTACCAGCAGTAAATCCGCCTTGTATTAAGTTCAAGGTGTCAGCCTGTAGAACACGCACTCTCTCAAGGAGACCTTCACCCCCATTTGGCCATAATTGTCCTAGAGCAAAGGCCGTCATCTGCTGTACTTTGGTCCACAGTCCTTGCCCGATTTCAATTCCTCCAACCTCCACCACTATAGAGCCATCATTAAGCACAGAAACCCGTCCTGGTGCTGCTCTTGGTTCGACTTTGAAAATGAGGGGCACGCAAGAGATGCCTCGTTTCCGCCACTTGTTGCTACTGTTAAACTGCTTTATGGATTCAGCTCGATCAAAATAGCTTGAAGTTGATACCAACCTATCAAAAATAGAATATAATGTGTATGTAGAAGCTTCGCCTGCACTGTCTGGGTAGAACAACTGAAGAGTATTATAGGTGTGAAAATTCTTTTCCCTCACGCTGTTAGCATCCAATGAAAGCACGGACGCGACATGTTCAATTATGGCATCAGCAATTAGAGAGCCTTGTGTATCTCCTGGAGCACGCATTATAGATTTAGATGTATTATTTGTTCTGCAGAGCTTGATGTCAAATGAAAGAGCACCCCAATTGTACTTCTTGACACTAGATATAATAGTGCGTGGTATAGTGGGGCTTGCATCTTCAGATATCCCCGCGTTAATTAATAAATCCAAATGTAGGGCTGTAATTTTCCCATCAGATTTGAATCCAACAGAATAATGAGCTTTCACTGGGTGCCTACCACCGATCATAACCATATCGGTGTTGCGATTAAGGTACATTCGTACAGGGCGTTTTAGCTTGTATGCGCAAAGTGCTGCTGCCGTTGCAACCTGCACGAGCATGTATAATATCTGTGAGAAACAGCTGCCAATGTATACTAGACCTTTATGATTCATGAGATCATTATTAGATTTCCAGATACTACACTTTCTGGGAATTAAGTTGAATTTGGACTAAGACTTCATAACTGCAGAGCCTACATAAGGAAAAAGTCCCAATTACTCCCCTCAAGTATAGAAAAAGTCCACATAACCCCTAAATTGTTCAATTTACCTCCTAACTATACCAACTGGTGCAATTTACTCCATAATGCAATTTATATATATTTTTTTGGTTTATCCATGCACAAGTTGAATTTTAATTTATAATTTTGCACGTGTAGAGGACATCACTTTTATAGCTTATTTATTGGATTGATGAACACCTAAGAACATGAGCAGATTGATAACACCAGAACTCGCCCTCCCTAGGAGGCTCTGAGTTCTCGAGAATTATCTTCTTCTTGAAAACTTAACTGAGAGGTGGCTCGCAGCTAAAAGAGGTCCACACTCAACAAACTATTCCCTATCTTTAAGCCAAGCTAATCTCCAGCTGGCGCAACAAACTCAAACAAACGGAGCTAAACTAAAGCTAAGTAGTTACAAACGTTGGCTGCTTGTTCTGTGCTGTAGTTTCCTGCCTATGGTGTCCACAACAACACAATGTATGTAAATATATATTATGAGTTTTTCATCAACTTCGTATAAATGTCCCATCCTAATAAACTAATGATAAAAAATCCGTGATGTATTTTTCTAATATGCGCTATGATGCATGTGACCATCTTGCCAAATTTTAAACCTAATACCCACTTCAGCATGGAGAAATAAAATAGAGAAATTGTATTAGATTGTAAATTATACCAAAACACATAGCGCCAGGGCTCTTTGCACGCACACAGAACAAACGGAAGACAGTTGCTGAAGCGTTGCACAACAACAACAATTGGATCCGAGACCTGAATCATCAATATGGCTTCACAGTCGGCCTCCTACATGAATATTTCAGGCTATGGCAACTCATTCGAGATGTGCAACTAAAACAAACACAGCAAGACAACATATCATGGAAGCTCACGTCAAATGGCCAGTATTCAACTAAATCGGCCTATCAGGCACAATTCCTGGGCACCACTAGAATACCGAGACTGGGATTCATCTGGCAAACATCGGCACCACCTAAGTGCAAATTCTTTGCCTCGCTAATTCTACAAGATAGAATATGGACATCAGATGACAACACCGAGGCTGGGACCACAGCCCGACCTGCCCTCTGTGTAGATGTGCAATGGAAACGGCCCATCATATGATAGTGGACTGCCGATTCACCAAGAGAGTCTGAAACCAGGTGACCATCTGGTCCGCAAGGGAAGAATTACGGCCACAGGCTTGGCTTCACACTGAAACGGCCATCGACTTGTGGACAAGCATCTCGACATCCTTAGGAATGCCGCGAAAAAGAAACGAGAAGCCTTGCCCTCCTAGTCATATGGGAGATTTGAAGGAACAAAACTCCAGGGTTTTCTGACACCACGGTCACCCTGTCCACACAGTCCTGGCAATCATCAAGGATGAGGCTGACGCCTCGATTCGGGCAGGTGCCAAAGATCTGGCGAGCCTTCTAGCTTTTCTATAGTTGATTTTGTTCCTTTATCCAGCTGATCGGCTTGTAAAACTCTTCTTTATCAATGAAATAGGCACAGTCTCGTACCTTTTGTTCAAAAAGAATAGCTTAGGGGGTTATCTGGACTTTGGATATACTTCAGAAAATTAATTTGGAGTTTTCATCCCATAATAAATATTCAAAAGTTATTTGCTTGTTTGTACAAAAGCACAAAGAGAATTATAAATGGCTTTCCTTAAAAACATAATGCAGAGCCAATCTCATAGTTACAACTGTCAATGCAATATTCATTGTCCCATGGTCATTAGATTGTATATTCATGTCTAAATGGTGGATATATAATACAACTAATAATGCAGTTAACCGTACAACATATGTAAACTTTGGATGTGCTTTAAGTTTGGAATCCAAAGAAAAAGCCTTCAAGTGAGAAATAATAAAACTGCATACAAGAACACTTTCACAGCACTAGTTCGGCCTTACAAGTTCATAAAGCTACAGAAGACAGTAATTTCTCTTTCATAGTAAACTTTTATATTAATCAGTTTCCAGAAAAATAAGACTTGAATTTTTAAAGTAAGTATCAGGTTTTGTGGATTCTCACTTGGAATGATCTGAGTGCCTTTCCTCCAAAACCTCCTCCAACCCTTCTTGTAATGACACGCACGTTACTGAATGGAATGCCCAGGCACCTTGCTATGACACTCTGCGCAAACTCAGGGTACTGGGACGAACTGTAGACTATCAAGGTGTTATCCTCATCTGGAATTGCTAGTGCTGTCTGTGGTTCCATGTAGAAGTAGTACTCAGAGGCAAATTTCACCTGCAGTCATCGAAATCAGATGAGATGTGGATATTATTGGTACAAGAGAAAAGTACAGTGGTATATATTTTAGAGAAAATTGCACTGCTTCAATTTGGAAGTTCCATATTCATAGCACTTAAGAATCAATGTGGTGAAATCCCAAATTATTATTTAACGTTTATATTTCAAATAATCAAAGTTGGATCTACTGCCTCATGAAAGGTAGTCTTGAAACACTGCACTACTTTGATACAATGTACAGCAATGATCAAGTCGCACCTAAGTCGAAAGAATAAATAACCATACAATTAGGTAAGAAAGAACTTTGAAGGGTTAATAGTGTATTAGCTTTGCAATGCCAGTTTGCAGATGTATTATATGGAATTCAAATCTTATAATTACTTTATAAGCTAATACACTCAGTAATCCTAAAGTTTACTATCTTAAAGTTAATACACTCAGTAATCCTAAAGTTTTAGTTAGTTAATAGTGTAGGTTGTATTTCTTCACCATCTTACAGTTAATAATGTATATTCTGCTCAAGGGACTAACTCAACTTTTGGCTTCTTATATGTAATAATGTTTCTTTCTCTATTGATACACTAATGCTACAGTATATAGAGTATAGTTCAAACTTCAAACCAGAGTCCACAAAGGAAAATAAAAATTTTAAAAAGTGAAGAACTGCATGCTATATAATTTCCACTCATTCTTCATATGCAAGTGAAATTTAATGAAAAAATTCTGAAAGTTTATTGAACTAAATACTTCTGCTGCTGGGATCTTGTGATCAGCTTCTGCCATGCCCTTCGAGACATCGCCAACTTCATTAGGATAATATTCTGAGGGAACACTGAAGTAGCTACTGTTTTCCACAGCTTGTTCCACAGTTAAGATTGGTGGACTCAAGCCTTCTGTGTCATATTCAACAATAACCTGCTTGGCTGCCATGACAGCATACCTCTGTGTTTCTGCAATCTGGTAAACGTAATATTTTAGTGATCGGTCAGTAATATCCATAACTATCTTATATTATAAAGAGTCCTACCACAATGCCAAGAGCTTGACCAGCATACTCAGCAATTGGATAACCAAACAGTTGCTCATCCCCAAATATGAAGCTTGATCCAATATTTTCTCCTCCACTTGGAATATCCTTCGCAGAAACAACATTGATTATCTTCTCTGATGCTAAAGACGATTTGAATTTAATACTCTTGACATAAGCAAAGGGTTTTGTGCTGTAAATAAATTCCCCATAGAGGCAATTCTTTGGAGCAGGAATGTCATCCACATAAACTGCCTCCCCTGTATTACACAATGCAAAGTTCAAAGCTAGCCTTGTAAGGATATTTTAGAAAATACTTGAAACAAAAACTAAAAATTCTGAAGATGTAACTGCATACCAGAAGCTTGAAGTTCAACGCCATACTTCTTAATCGGCTCACCAACTGGTTTATAATCGGTGTTGGAAATTGTTTCTCGGCGTGATGGCAATGGCACTTTACTTACATAATCTGTATCTGTTGAATCAGCCGATCCATTGGTAAGAGCTTTCCCAGGCTGTGGGATGCCTTTGGCTAGTGGAGATAGGAAACTGAAGAGAAAACCAACAGCTGTACTGACTCTATATTCAGGATGTGATGTTCCCTCCATTGGTACAATCGTTTGTCTAAGTAACTTAATTGCTCCAAGTACACTTAATGCAGTGAGTGATTTACCAGTCAAGAATTTCTCCACCTTCTTTGCTCTAATAGCATGTTCCGTCCCATATGCACCGAAAGCCAAGTGCAGATTACTCAAGACAAGAGTATCTGATTGTTGATCCACAGAAGCATGCCCCAAGAAAGCACAATTTACATATGAAACAGCATTGCCAAGAGGACGAGGTGCTGCACGGTAAGTTTCAAATAACAAAGTTTTTTCTGTCTGATTATCTGAAATCCAATGTGGAATAAATATGCTCAGGAGTAATGTAGTAGGATCCAAAGGAGGCTGCTCTAGGAACTCTTCCAAAGTAATTTGTCTCCGTTCTACGACAACCTGAAGACAAACAGTTGCACCAGCACCAAGAAGTATGGTTACAATGTCTGAGGGAAATGGATATTTCTGTGCCAAAATTATGTTTCCACCAATACTAGCTGTGTTACGGACAAACGGTGTGGCAACTTTGCTCATGTGGTCAGCAAGTTTCCTGAAAACCATACTGCCATTTGGAGATGATACAGATTCACATTCTTGCTTAAGGATCTCAATGGTCCTAGAAATTGTTGTAGATGCTCCAATTTCAAAACCTGACTCTATTTTCACAATATTTGAAAGTTCTGGAATGCCACCAATGTCAATATACTTATTGTAGAGGTCTTCATCCTTGTATCCTGGTATACCAGAACTAGTATTCCCAACAATCACCTTGACAGAGTCATCAAGTATGCAAGAATTTATTAGCTCATAATACTCTTGGATACTTGTTGGATGATACCAGCCCTCCCTGGGTGGTGCAATAGAATCAACATTCGGATGATCCTGGGAAGATTTTATCTCAGACTTTAGAAAGTCTGGGAAAGTGCAGACTCCGCCACCGAGAGTGTAGCTTGGCAATTCACTAACATCTGGATTCTTATCATCTTTGTTCCAGAATATATTAAGTCCCAAATCCTCCAAGTCAACGTCTGATGCAAAACTTTTGCAGGCATCAATGATCGGGCGGTAACCAGTGCATCTACATAAGTTGCCTGAGAAAGCCTTCTCTGCTTCTGATACTTTTAATTTCGAGAACCCTTTTGGTGGTTCAGGCCCCTTGGATTTGTCAGCATTGATAAGAGAGGTGAAAATAGACATGCACATTCCAGGAGTGCAGAAGCCACACTGAGATGCATGAAACCCAGACATCCTTTTCTGAACAGCATGAAAGCCATCTCGGGTATTTCCCAGACCCTCAGTAGTGATAACCGAACAGAAATTTATACTGTAAAGAAGTGTTAGACAAGAACTAGCGGTAAATTCAGTCACTTCGTCTGTTTTGGGGTTATACTTTGCTATGAGGACAACACAAGCCCCGCAACCACCTGCAATATGAATTAGTATAACGCACGTGTTAGTTTAAATCTACCATCATATGCGTCTACGTATATGGTCAACTGGAAGATCCGAATCTAATCTAACTTTCAAAAATAACTAAATTTGTTGATATTGGGCCTGTTCGCTGCAGCTTATTGAAAGCTGCAGCTGCTGTTTTCCAGCTGGCCGAACGGCTGTATCTATCGCTACCACTTCTCCGAAAGACAACAGCAGCTTGGCTGGCTGCAGCGGCAAGCATGGCTGCTGCAGCGGCAGCTGCAGCGCAGCCGCAGTCAGCTCTGCCGAACAGACTCATTTGATTTATCTCAATTAACAAAGTTTTTTTTATTCCTGGCCTTAATTACGCAAAAGAAACACAAGGTAGTCATACAAAAATGGTTGCCACGGACCAAATTAACTCATCTTTACAAAACAACCATTTTTAGACTTCCACGCCGATTCATTTTGCCCATTTAGCAACAATCAGACATTTACATCACATAACCTCAGAAGCCATGAGCATTACAGTTATACGAATGCAAAGCACCTGCATTTTTTTGTTACAAAAGAGATACTATTTAAAATAGTTCATACATTAATTTTCAGAGGGCTAACCCAGTACAATCAATCAGAAAGATTCCCCTTCTCATGCAGTCACATGAAATTTGCCCAATGACTTCCTGAATTCTCCAATCTCCCACAACCGTAAATGACCTAAATGTAGAGCTAACCTGGATCTGAAAATCGCATCGCACCACATTGTTTCGTTGCACGCGTCACTAGTGGATTCAGAGGCAAGCGCAAGCAGGGAGGGGCAGCGGCGTGGCAAACAACCAGAACAGAGGTGAGGCAAAAGCGACGTACAGGAGCGGAGGCTTGGGGATGAAGTAGAAGAGTGCACGGCCTAGTGCCACCGGCTACAAGGCTCCTTCGTTGCGCCCCCTCCTTCCGCCTGACGCCGCCCGCCCCGACGCTGTGCAATCCCTTGCCGCCGCGCTTTGGCGACTCAAGGCACGGGTATGGCGCGACGGCACCGCGGCAGCCGGCAGGAGGGGAAGAGAGCACTCGCAAGCTGTTTGACGAAATGGGTCAACCGGTCGTATTCTTTTTCCACGGGGGACAAAATAGTCGTATGTCATCAAACGTATAAGGAAAACCAGATTTGCAATAAAATGTTTAAAGGTAGGGAAATTAAAGGTTATTAAAAATCCAAAAGAATACTAAAAATATTCGAGACACAAGGATTCCCAAAAAAAATAACTAGAGCTTCTGGATGTCTACAATCTTAAAATTATAAATAACTAAAGCTCTGTAATTAATCTTGAAAATATAATATTCAATCAATCTTCAAATTTAGATCTATGGAATCCTTGTCCTTAGAACAAAACTAAACATCTTATGGTTTGAGATGGTAAGGTATGAAAAAGGAGAGGCAACAACAAATCACAACTCTTGATTTTTGAAATTGAAGAAACATTTAGATAATTAAATAATAAGGAAAAAAAGAGAAAATGCTGGATATCTCGCCACTCTTCACGGGAGGAACGGTTTCATACCTTTTTTCTTGGGTAATTTGATACACTGTGTCATGCGTGGGTACTATTTTTCCTCTTTTAATTCAGTATATTTTATTTCCCTGCACAAGACTTTGGTAGTTTTCTACTCAATTATACGCGTCCACTGCTAGTACGTGTATGAAACATGGACATAAAAAAGCACACCCAAGACACGATGTACTGCAGATTTTCTTCCCAGAAAACATGTCATGGCTGAAAACTATTTCACTATGTCACGCTAGTTACTGGTTTTTTTAAAAAACAAACAAACGTACATGACGTGTACCTTGTCACATATATTATAGGAAGTATGAAAGTGGATAATATATTGGCAAGTTGCATACTTTACATCATCATGGAAGGTAGCTAGATCTAACTGTATAAATTTAAAATATAAATACTATATATTTCTTCTATTACCTCCTAGGAGGTAATAACTGTCTAGATCTAACCAAATGAATGGTCCACAGTTAGTCCGGAGTACCGTAGCAAAGCCCTTATCCTACTATAGTTGAGTTGTATGGCACTGCCACACACAAGTTGACTAGAATAATTTTATTTTCCGCAAATGGGAGAAATATGGGTTATAACACTGAAATATTCACTTAGGAACCCATAAATTTCACTTGACAGTTTGTGAAACCTCGTGAATATTTTTTTTGGCAAAAAAAAAACGACTATAGGAGAGGCAACATGGTATCTAACAGAGCCTAGTTTAACTGATGCTGTAGATATTTGTATTTTTTTCTCCGAATTGACTAAAACTAGAGAAAACGACCTATATCTTGGAAGGAAGAGAATACCTATCCTGAGGCTTGACATGTAATCACATAATTCAACATAATTTGGACCGGAGCAATAAGTCACCATCAACTATATATTATTCATCATATATTACATTATCCACTATATATATTATATATGTAGTCTGGTCACTAGCACATGCATAAATATGTATATAGATGTACATATTGTGCAATCAACAACTACATATGTCCACATATGCATCATCAATGTTGCGTAGCGGACCAAGCAAAGTTCATATAGTCGTCTCTGCGAAAGGACCAGACGTTGCAAGGTCCCAAAATATGACCTTTTGAGAGGCCGAACTTTTTTCAACAAAAGGAAAAACTCGTAACCAATCAAGTACTACCGGCGACTATACATCACGGGGCGCATGAGTCACAACTCACGGTATTTTCCTGTGAAAAATACCGGTAGGGTGTGCTTTCTTTTTTTTGCCCTTCTTGTTGCGTTGCTGCCTACTTGCCGTGATAAGTGCATCGATCGGTGATGTGTCGTCATCCGCACGTACATACAAATAGCAAAGGGAATTAAGTGGGTGGCGACTCTTGAGCCTGGTTTTATTTTCAACAGGAAAACGCCACGCCCTCATGGTTATTACTTGTTGATAGCCAGCTAAACGTACGACTATGCCATGTGTATGTGTCATGATGTCATTGTCATCCAACCGAAAAGGATCGGTGCCTCGGTGGAGAGCAATTGGTACGTTGTCGTTGGTTCCACACCACAGATTCATGGCAATGCCACAGTCGACGTCGTCGTCTCTGAACTAGTAGGTAGCAGCAAGCTAGAGGAGTGCCACAACTGCATGCCAACTTTTCGCTATACGTGGTGGCATCCAAAAGCTATGCAGTCCATTATTATCATTGGTGTGAATTGTTGATGCCCAAGCCCAAGCGTATGATAAAGTCAAGTTTCAATGAATATACATAATGGTGCTATATGTTGCTCATGTGGCGAAGGAGTTCTTTGCCGTGGCACATGGGTGGTGCGCGGTCTAGTCTACGGTCGGTGATTGTCATAAGATTGTTTGGGCTATCTCTCTTCTCTTTTTTTTAGTTCGTCCGCTATGCAGATGTTGAGAGTGTTCCAAGACTTTATCAACTCAATGTAATGCACTTAAACATTAATAAAACTTTGTTTATGGCAAAAAGGTTTTTGCTATCCATACGGCATCCACTTTTATTGGTTGGTGCAGAGTATTTAGTTTCAATTTTTGTTAACAATTAATAGATTTATGTTGTGAAGAAAAATATATGTTGCTAGAATTTTCTTGTTAGATGAGCTCCGGATAAAAACAAAGGTTGACCCTTTAACAGAGACAGTTAAAGACAACGAGAAAAATGTTGCCAATAAATATAAAATCATTGGAAAATTTCAACTGTTCTACCTGTACGCTTTAATGTGTTTACTGTTAGTGATTGTATGATGATTTATTTGTGTTGATCGAGATCAGATCTATCCGATTTTAAATCTGCCTGAGTTTGTACCCTGATGAGATGGCGCGAGGTCAACTAATGGTTAATCACATGCCGTAGTCATGTTGACCACTGTGCATGCACGCGAGTAATAAGGGCATGCAGCATACGTTTCAACTTCCAATCAAATAATCAAGAAGCTAGGTAGATTAATTGTGTCATAATGCAAATATTAAAAAAAAAGCTAGCTTCATGAATTGTGTACGTGTATACATGCATATGCTACAGCTACTACAACGGCGGCAAAGCTAAGGTCGTAGTAGCATGGATATGCCAAGAGCAATCGTTCGTACGTGCAGCGTGTTGACGTGTTGTTAACTAATAATAATTACCTTCGCCGCAGCCGAGCTTGGTGCCCTTGAACGGCGTCTGGGTGCGGATGAACTCCAGCAGCCTCGTCGACGGGTCCGCTCCGGCAACCTCGTACCGCCGCCCGTTCAGCGCGAACACCACCCTCTCCACCACCGCCGTCTTCTTCCCCGCCGTCGTCGCCGCGGCCGCCATGGATATTTTGATACTGCCCGGCCACCCCTCTCAATGCAAGCTAGCTAGCTCTTTCTACGCAGGCCGGAGCAGATGATTAGCTAGATCACTCTGCAGGATGGATGGTCCAGCAGCAAAAAGAGCAAAGATCAGCACATGCCGTTGAAAAAATGAGGTGAGCTGAGGGGAAGGGGGAGCTTTATATATATATAACGCGAGGTGGACGTAGGTGTTGGGTTGCGTGACGCCGGGTGCTGCCTCAGATCGGCCCCGGCTCGGCCGGCGGCAACGCGTCGGCGATCTGGCTTTGTTTATTTCCGCGGCGAGAGGAGCAGCTAGCTAGCGCGACGTACGTCGATTAAGGCCTTGTTTAGCTCGGAGAAGTTGGAGAAAGTTGGAGGTGTGAATAGTACATTGATAAACGTGTTTGTGAGAGAAGATGTGACTTGATGTGACTAGAAAGTTGGTGACGGCAGCAATTTAATGCCGCAAGCGCCCATGGACGCACGTGGGGGCCGGATATATAGATCGTAGTGCTAGCGCTGTGCGTATGTCTCACCTCTCTTTGACGATCATGTCGATGACGCCGGAAAGGCCGCCATGAAGCGAACACGATCGACCTCGCGGGTATACTTTTATTTCTTCCCGCTGGTTGAATCGGGTGTGGTCGGTTACATGTCGAGGGATCGCTGTTTGGAGCATTCTAGATGACGAGATGCACGGTGCATATCGATCGATAATTTTTATATCGATCCTGAAGTTAGAATAACCTGAATATATATGTTGGCTGTGATTACGAAACTAATTGTCCAAGTCATGACTAATTGACTAGTAGATTCCATTCGGTGCTAGTTAAGTCATATTTATCATAGCGTCACCATGAGCTCACTAATTAGTCATGACTTATGCAATTATTAGTCCACGACTCGCCGTTTAGCTAATTGGCATCCAAATTAAGATGGAGCCTAAATAATAATTGAAACCCAAGCAACCGGAACGAGTAAGTGTTTTGCTGTTTTTTTTTGTAAGAAAATGAAGTTCAGAACCTAGCGTCTTGAGCTGTCTGCTTTTTCTCCTGATGATCGTCCCTTGAATTTTGTTATTAGTTATATTCTAGTAGTAGTGTAGTACAATACTACTGTTAGTTACTACTGTACTATACAATAATGGCATAATAATGATTGGTATTAATTAAAGAGACATTATATTTAGCCTGCACGGTTGCACCGTACTATAGTTAGTTCCTGATCGATAAGATGTCAAATTTTCTATATCAATCAAATAATTATATGAGTGTAGTATAGTCGCGTCAACGTTGGATCATGCATATCAGCAGGTCCTGGTCCTGGGGGCATACGATGATCCGAGATCTCCGATCCCCGTCTGGTTGATGGTGGCCGGTCGGTGCAATGCAACAGCGCTGGTGGCAGATTAGCTAGAGCCGGCGAACTACTCCGCTTCTCGTCGCCGTAATCGTAACACCCCCTCTCCATTTCAAAGGAATAAGCTGGCCCCTGAGTCCCTCCATGACGTATACTACGGGCGCTGGTAATAGCTATATAGCTGTATTATTAGTACGTTCCCCGTCACTTACTTGACAATCTGGTGAGCCTCTAGTAGTAATAATTCACTGCAAGCAGTGTGCTGAACTAACACGTTTGCCATAATTGGTACCACTTCGTCATGTTCACGTTTGAGTACATGTTGACGTTTTTTGTCTAATTTTTTTTTAAAACTTGGAGAGGAGGTCACTGTAGGGTCGCAAGTAACAAATATTCTCCTGTGAAACACACATGCACGTATATATTCTCCTGCATATAGATTTCGTCCCCGGTGAAATACGGCCGGCAGGAATATGCATTCTTCTTCTTTTTAATTTCCCCCTTGTTGTTATTGCCGTGTAATACATGCAAGAAATATAACGTGCATCGATAGGTGATGTGTCGTTATCCTTACGGGGATCGAATTAAGTCGGTGGCGACTGTTGAGGCTGGTTTTATTTTCAACAGGAAGACGCCACGCCTTCATAGTACTTGTAGCTAGCTAGCTAAACGTACGACTATGCCATGTATGTGACGTCATGTCATTGTCATCCTACCGAAAGGATCATCGATGGAGAGCGACTGGTACAGTGTGCTACGTCGTCTCAGGTTTTCAAACCACATATTCATGGGCAAGCTAGTTCAGGAATGCCACAACTCCATGCCAACTCTTCCTAGGCGTGGTGGCATCTAAATGCTATGGACACCATTATTCTTGATGGGAATTGTTGATGCCCAAGCCGTAAAGCATATAATAAAGCCAAGTTTCATTGAATATACATATGCTACTATATGCATATATCCAAGTACCTTAAGCTCTACTACAGAAGCCAGGCTTATAGGATTTGATTGCTGTGTTATTGCAATCACTGCTACAATAGAGCACTGTAATGACGGGCTAAATGGCACTGTAATGACGGGCGTCCCGTCCGTTATTAAGTTTTCGTCATTGCGGTGGCGCCACTGCAATGACGGCCAGTGCGTCCGTTATTAGAAATAACCACTACAATGACGGGCGGGATGACGTCATCGCGCCCGTTATTACAAATGTCACTGCAATAACGGACATATGACGTCATCATTGGTAATAACGGGCAGATGACGTATCATGTGCGTTATTGTAGTGCCCATTTTCAATAACGCCAAAATGCACAAAAAAATAATAAAAAAATATATTTAATCAGGGGAGGCCCCAACCCCTCACCCCACCGAAATTTGCGACTTAACGGTAGCGGGATTCGAACCCACAACCTCTCCTTCACGCACAACCCCTTCTACCACTATACAACACACTCACTTGTGTTTACTATCCATTTTCTTTCCCCACATATTATACTCACCCGAGTGTAAATCGTTTGTTTGAGGCTATAAACGAATTCAAATTAAAAACTCATCAAATACAAAGTTTTATAACTTTTTGTGATATACAACTTTCATTTTGATAGTTTCCCCATCCGAGGTCGTTTACAAAATTTAAATTTCAAATTTGAACTCTTTCAAACTTAATTTTCGTCGACTACATGATTTTAAATAAAAAACTTATTAACTATAAAGTTTCGTAACTTTTCAAGATCTACAACTCTTATTTTCTCACTTTCTCCATCCGAGGTTGTTTGAAAAAAATTCAAATTTAAATTTGATAAATCTAGTGCTTGATTTTTAATAACAGACGTAGTGACGTCAGCATCTCATCGTTATTGAAAATGTTTGTAATAACGGACGCATGACGTCGCCTCTTGTTTGTGCATTTTTAGTAACGGGCGGGTGACGTCACCTCCAAAGTTAGACCTAGCCTTGATTTTTAACAACAGATGGTGATGACATCAGCCGTGTCCATCACTAAAGATTTTATTTGTAATAACGGTCCATGATGATGTCAGCAGTGATACCGTAATTAAATATGGTATTTGTAATAACGGACAATGATGATGTCAGCGTCGTCTGTTATTATTGTCAAACATCTATTTGTAATAACGGATGCGATGATGACGTCATGGTTGCCCGTTATTGTAGTGGTCACAGCAATAACGTTACACCGACGAAATCAGCAACAATGCACTGCAATGACGTTTTTTTGTGCCCGTTATTACAGGAAAAAGAGTAGTTAATGTTTGCTGGCACATGGGGCGGCGGTCTAGTCTGTGATAGGAATGATTATCATTATTAGAATGTTTGATTATCGCTCTTCTCTTTTTTAGGTTGTGTGCAACCCGCTAACAAAGCTCGAGAGTGTTTCAAGATTTTATATCAACTCAATGTATTATACTTGCAAATTAATATAACTTTTTTAATCTAAAAAATTGTCGGCATCCACCTTTACCTTTAATAGCTGTACATATATTCAGCAACCAGTGTATATATCTGCAGAGTATTTAGTTTCAATTTTGTTACAATTAATAGATATTGAGAAAAATATATGTTGGTACAATTTTTTTGCTAGAGCGTTGAAAGATCAAGATGCCTAAGAGGGGGGTGAATTAGGCTCCTACGAAATTTTAAGCAATAAAACAATCCTATGCAATAAACCAATTCACCCCATATGCCTACAAGTGTGGTTTGTGCCTAACTAGTGTTGAAAAAAGTTTTGCAACCTAGTTCCAATCCTACTCTAGCATGGCAAGTCTAGGAATCGAAATGCGGAACGTAAACTTGCTCAAAGTAAAGAGAAGAGTAGGATGTCAATTTTTCCCGAGGCATCGAGGAGTCGGCAACTCTCCACTAGTCCTTGTTGGAGCACCCGCGCAAGGGTATAACTCCCCCTTGATCCGCGCAAGGATCAAGTACTCTCGTAGGGGATACCCATTTCCCACTCCGGGATGGCGGATTCCCAAACCATGTACACCTTCTTGGGCCTTCATACAATCTCCACGTGAGCACCCAAGATCAACACCACCAAGCCGTCTAGGTTATGCTGAATCACCAAGAGTAACAAGCTTCAAATCTTCACTTGACCTACACTAGACCAAGAGCTTGATGGATGCACAGTTGCTACTCTCAAGCACTAAAGAGAGTCCTTAATCTTCACAAGACCAAGAACACCAATCAAACCAAGTGCCTCTCTTGCCTTCTAACACTCTCCAAACTCAGCTGAATGAACAGTAAAACTCGTGTGGTAAGAGAGTCTCCAAGGGGTGAGTGAAGGGGTATAAATACCCCCAACTCAAAATCCAACCGTTATGCAATTCGCAGAGCCGTCGACTATTCGGTGGATGCACTGTCAAATCAATCGACACCCTCTTTCTATTCAAACTTTGAACAATGCAACGACTAGTTCCCCCGTTGACTATTTCGATGATTACCTCATCGAAACAGTCGACACTACCCAGAGACAGCGCCACAAAATCTTCACAAATATGACCATCGACTAATTCAACGCAGCTGCCGTCGAATCAGTCGATGCGACTCGGAGCCATGCACACTGGGGTCTTCACATCTTCAAGCACCATCGACTAATTCTACGGACACTCCATCGAATCAGTCGATGCTATACAGAACGCTGCATCAGCTACTGGGTCGAAACCAGGGGCCATCGACTAATTCGACGGTCTCATCGTCGAATCAGTCGATGCTACCTAGAGCACTACGCCAGCTTATAAGAGAAAGCTAGGGGCCGCCGACTAATTCAACGGGGCCTCAGCAGCCGGTCGAAATAGTCGATGCCTCTGAGTTTTGTGCAGTCTTCTTCTCTTTCGAAGTCAAAACTCGTCCAATTCAATCTCTTTAAGTTTCCTAACTTCTCCAGGGCTTCAACATAGCTATCTAGCACTAGATTTCACAAGTGTGCACCACACCTAACTTCTAGTCTTGCCTAGGTCAAGCTACCGATCCTCAACCCCCCTTTATAGTACGGCCAAAGGAAAACAAAGACCTAAACTACTCTACATCCATTCGCAAATGATGGGGCCAAGAATACTGTGGAAGCCCATCATTGCACTAACTTAAGAATAGCTACTGCAACACACACGTTAGTAGCAATGATCATGTTGTCATTAATCGCCAAAACCGAAATAGGGGCCTAGATGCTCTTTCAATCTCCCCCTTTTTGTTGATTGATGACAACACAACTTCTAAAAGGATATGAGAGAAAAAAATTGAGGTAACACAACAACATATAAGCTTCAATTGTATGAACTTGTAAAGAATAGCGGAAGTTAAAGGATTAGTTCATACAAAACAAGATTACACAAGGCGCAATCTAAGGATAAAGTATTCAAAACAAGCACACACAAGATGTGAGAGACATGACATCATATATATTGGCAAAAGCACATGTCAAACACATAGAGTTCCATGGGTAGCATAACAAACATCACACATATAAACAAGTGCACAAAAAGAAATATGATGCATGAGTTTTACTCAAAGAACCAAAAGCCTATGCTACTCAAGCTCCCCCTATCTCTCATATCGCACTCTCTCCCCTTTTGGTGTCAAGCACCAAAAGCTAAGCGTCGGAGGCCGGAGGAGTGCTCGTAGGTGGATCCTGAGACACTGAAGAGGGAGCAGCTGACACAGACGACTGCTGATACATAGTGATGAAGCGCAGCTGAGCTTGATGAGCAGCACGGATATGATGTACCAAAGAAGTTGAAGCTGTGACAGGAGGAGTCGGAGCACCGGTGATCTCAGAGTAGCTCGTCTCGAGGTGACTGGAATCTTTAGCAGTGATAGGAGCTGTCTCTGTCATCACGACAGTCACTGGAGGGGTGCTCACGAACTGACTCCCAAAGGCTAACGTCGGAGACTGAAAAGACGTGGAAACCTCAAGCACCGGTGTCTCGGACATCAAAGGAGGAGGAGCAGCCATCGAGGGACTCAGCGCATGACGACTGGGACTGAACTGGGCCATGCGTCGCAGCGGACTAAAAGTCGGAAGTAGAGGAGGTGCAAACGACCCAGGAGTCTGCTGACCAAGCTGAGGAGGTGTCAGGTATCCAGTGAGAGGCACAACAGGCAGAGGAAACTGAGGTGGAGAGACGCCGGTAGCCTGGTAGAGATACTAAAGCTAGAACTTAAACATCTCAGACTGCCGACGCTACTGCTCAACAACAAACTGGAAGCGCTCCTCTGCACGCTGCTCTCGTTGCTCTGCCCTGGCATTTGTGGCAATGAGGGACTCAATAAAAAGACGTACTGTGGCTATCAGTTGACTCAGATCAGAAGGTGTTGTAGAAGCTGTAGTAGTGTCCGCTGGAGCTGCTAACGGTCCCTCAGACTCTGGGGGAGCTGACCTTGATCCACCGTCCTCTGCATCATGAGCATGAGGTAACATAGGAGGCACGGGGACATACTCATCATCGGTGGACTCGTCCTCTGAGCTGAGAATAATCTGAATGCCCTCAAGGCCTGCATCGTGTTGTGGCTTCCTCAACTCCTCATCCTGAGTGGCAAACTCTTCACGCTGCTCGGGCATGAACTGCTGCTATGCGGCCGCTAAGGCTTGTTGTCCTCGACACCTGTCACCCATCTTATCCAGCTTGTAATTAGGGAAAGTGGTCTTAGTGTTGGACCACTCCGCGACTAAGTTCATAAACAGATCTCTTCCAGACTCTCTGTTGTGTCTGCCAATGCTGCTAGCTAGGATATATGAGATGATGTGGGCATATGGCATGAAATGCCACATCTTAATGCTATCTGTGATCACATCCTCGATTTCACACAACAGAAAGTCCACAAGATCAAACTGCTGCTGTCTGATGATATATGCAAGTGTCCACTGCTGCAGTGCTGTGATACCATCTCTATTTTCTGTCCTGGGCAGAATAGTGCTGCGGAGTAACTCAAGAAGCAAGTTGCCAACAGGTGTAAGATCTCCAGGGTGACGCTCAGACAAGGTAGTGAAAGGTGCACGGAAAGCTGGGGAAATCATCTCATAGTCTGGTGTGCGAATCCCAGCAGACCGTGGACGACAAGGAGGCTCAGCACCTGGATATGCTACCTCATGGAGTCTGGTCTCAACAACTGGTGAGCGGAGAATCATCTCGAGATCTTCTCTCTCAATCTGGATGTCACGGCCTCTGAACATGCACCGGATATACTCGTGATCAGGATCAACCCAGACAGAAGCATAGAATACCCTGACCCAGCCCTCGTGGTAGTGTCCTGGTAGTGTGAGCACAAACTGAAGGCCTGGCTGGTGATCGAACAGCTGACGTATCTCATCCTGTGTCATATCAATTGCTCGAGTCAGGAGAGAGGTCTTCATCACTCTGTGAGGGAAGAAGGTCATCCTAGACCGAGTATAGGTTTGATGGAACCTTTGCTGAAGAGACGTCCAGAACAGACTACCTCTCTATGTGGGTCGCACTGTAGGATACCATCTCTCTAAACTCCAGATCCTGAGATGCCAGATCTTGGTGGTAGTAGCTTTGAGAAGATCATCCACATCGGGCTCTGACTCTGAGCTGGAGCTCTCATCCTCTGCTGCTTCTTCTTCAGCTATCTTGGTGAAAACCTTATCTGAGTCTACAATCTGCAGCTTGTGAACACGGGGCTTCCGAGTACGACGAGTGACAGTCTTCTTGGCATGACCAGATGCCTGAGCTGTGCCTGAGGCGAGCGGTGTTGAGGAGGTGGCAGGCACAGTGGAGCTGGTTGGTGCACTCTGTGGAACTGGCAGGCACAGGGAAGCTAACGAAATCTTTTGTGGCCCGAGGGGCCCTTGGAGGGTGAACCTGAGAATGAGTCCGCCTAGACCGATGAGTCTGAGTTGGAGTGGGACCCTCTGGAGCAGCCGGTGACCCTGACTGGTCGACAATCTGAAACTAACATGCTGATTGAGCTCTGCCTGACTCAATATCCTCATGTGCCTGAGCAACCTTGAGGACTGTCTGCCACTCTGGAGAGAGACCCTGGAATGACCCGACGCTTCTTTGGCTTATGCTTGGTCACTGCTTTGCCCTTGGCCTTATCCTTGGCTGGATCTGTCGGTGGCCTGTCATCACCACCTGCACCACTGCTGGAACCCGTGACACAACCCATACAGACAGAGCCTTGCAAACAGACAAGAAAACCCCTCGAAGTGCCAAGAACCTTGACAAGGTTTTCCTTGCTGTCCAGAGAAAGAACCCGAGGCTTTGCCTCAAGCACTGCCACTGCCACTGACTCTGCAACTGTCTTTGCCTCTAAAAACAAACTCTGTCTCGACTGCCACCTGCTCGCACAAAATAGAAAATATATATAGAGGTATAGCTAGTTTGAAGGAGATCCTAGGAAGCATGAAGTAGATAAGAGCTTAGAAACACGGCTATCCTAAGATATGATTGAAATGTAGCTCTCATTAATCCGGATAAATCATATGAATTATAATCATCTAGAGATAATGAGAGCAAAGCTTAATCTAGCTCTAATTGTGTGAGTTAGCAAGAATATGAATGAAATTCTACAACTCAACACATAGAGCATAGGCAAGGTGCATTTGGTCAATTTTAGTTGAAATTCAAATTTTAGTTCAAATGCCTCATCTCTCTAAGTGTTTAGAGATCCAAAAGAGAGAGAAAGAGGGGGAAAAGTTGCACCTTGCTCGAATAGAGGGAGGCGAGGCACATGAGGAGGGCCACGAGCTCGAGGGGGACCTTCACGGCGGCACCAATGGCTGCACGACGGCTGGTGGTGGTGCTAGGCGGCGGCGGCACAAGGGTTTGAGCATGGGGCTTGCGTGGAGCCATTTGCGAAGGTGCGGATGGACGGCGACGCGTGGCGGAGGAGCGGGACGGTGTTGGTGCAAGCGACTACTGGCGGCGGTGCGCGCGACGGCTGGAGCAGCAGGCAGCGGCGCTGGTGGCGAAGCGGGGTCGCGTGCGCGAGCGAGCGGGAGGTGGAAGAAGGCAACTGACAGGTGGGGCCCCTCGAGCAGCGGCAGTTAGGTTTAGATCTGAGTGGATGGATGAGATTGAGCGGATTTGAATCAACGGCTCAGATTGCGACGAGTTGATGAACCATTGACAGATTCAATGCAAGCAGGAGCAGGCGTCGAATGAGTCGACGGTCACCAGAACCGAGCACACAGAGAAGTACCTGCTGTCGATTCATTCGACGCCAAAAAGTACAACCCTCGAATTAGTCGATGCCGTCGACTGATTGGACGCTGTGAAGAAAAATTACGTCGACGCTCCTGCGACAAGGATTTTTCAAGGAATTTTTCACGGAATTTTCTTGTCTTAAGTCCAGGTGTCCCAAGAGAGAAATTAAATATGATCCTTGGACAGAGACAAGTGAACCTCTCTCAAACACTCATTTCAAAATATTTTTATATATGGCCAAGTGGCTTAACATCGTTTTGAATTGGAAAACCAAAGCCAAAGCACCGGAGGGCATCAACGCCTATAGAGAGCACAAGGGATGATGAAAGCAGTCCATGCTCCCCCTAAATGTATGCCACAACCAAATGCCAACAAAACGACTAAAAGAACACGATGCAAGATGCATGCAAGTGCAAAGACAAGAATTTAAAGCGAGAATTTAAATCTATCTTGTCAAGTTTGAACCCTTTGCAAGCTTACTCATAGTGAGCCTCTCCCATGTCTAGAGCAACCTAATTTCCATCGGCTCTAATCAAACCTATCTCACCACTATCTTGCAAAGGTTAGACAAGCACCTAATGCATATGAGCTATACTACAAATGATATGCAAAAACAATACTAGCAACTATTTTTTTTTTATTTTTCAAGCATATCTATATACAAACAAGGATGAACATACTTGGTGAAGTTGGAGAAATCAAACACATTGAGCTCATTCCGCAAGTTACAAAACCTATTCTCATCCAAATACTTTGTGAAGATATCCGCCAATTGATCATCCGTCCTTACACCATGCAAAGCTATATCATCCTTAGCTATATGATCTCTAATGAAGTGATGACGGATATCTATGTGCTTGGTACGTGAGTGTTGGATGGGGTTATTGGCAAGATTTAACGCACTCTCGTTATCACAAAGCAAGGGTACACTCCTAAGAACTAGGCCGTAGTCTGGGAGTGTTTGAGTCATGTAAAGAAGTTGTGCACAACAAGAGCCGGCGGCAATGTACTTGGCCTTGGTGGTTGAAAGAGCCACATTGTTTTGCTTTTTGGAGGACCAAGAGACTAACGACCTACCAAGCAAATGGCACCCACAGGAAGTGCTCTTCCTATCCACTTTGCAACCCGCATAATCCTCATCGGAATAGCCAACAAGTTTAAATTGGGCTCCTTTGGGATACCAAAGGCCAATGCTTGGTGAAAATTTGAGATATCTAAAGATCCTTTTCACGGCCTTAAGGTGTGCTTCTTGGGGGTTGGCTTGAAAGCGAGCACACATACAAACACTAAACATGATATTGGGCCTAGATGCGGTAAGGTAAAGTAGACTACAATCAGGTAAAGAGTTTGGTCTACCGGTTTATCTCCCTCATCAAGGTCGAGATGCCCATTAGTAGCCATAGGAGTCTTGATAGGCTTGCAATCTTCCATCTTGAAGCGCTTGAGATGGTCCTTGGTATACTTTTCTTGACATATAAAGGTGCCTTCTTCAAGTTGCTTGATTTGAAACCCAAGGAAGAATATAAGTTTACCAATCATAGATATCTCGAATTCCCTTGACATAATTTCACCAAATTTCTTGCATATCTCTTCATTTGTTGAGCCAAAGATTATATCATCCACATAGACTTGACAAACAAAGAGCTCGCCATTGTCTTTCTTGGTGAATAGAGTAGTGTCAACCTTCCCAATCTTGTAGCCCTTGGCAATGAGAAAGTCTCGAAGGTGTTCATACCATGCTCTTAGTGCTTGCTTGAGACCATAGAGTGACTTGGACAACTTGTACATATGATTGGGGTTGAAAGGATCTTCAAAGCCCGGTGGTTGCTCAACATATACTTCTTCATTGATGTACCCATTGAAAAATACACTCTTCACATCCATTTGATAGAGCTTCATGTTGTGACAAGAGGCATAAGCTAGAATTATGCGGATAGCCTCTAGTCTAGCCACCGGTGCAAAGGTCTTTCCAAAGTCAAAGTTCTTCTATTTGAGAGAACCCCTTTGCAACTAGTCTTGCCGTGTTCCTCACTACATTGCCTTGATCATCATGCTTGTTTTGAAAGATCCACTTGGTTTCAATCACTCTTGCATTGCTTGGCCTCTCCACCAAAGTCCACACATCATTACGGGTGAAGTTGTTGAGTTCTTCATGCATTGCATTCACCCAATTTGGATTGACTAAAGCTTCTTCAATGTTGGATGGCTCCTTCTTTGAGACAAAAGAGAAGCACTCACAAAATATAGCTTGTTGATTCTTTGATTTTGTCATGATTCCTTTGGTGGGGCCTTCAATGATGAGATCTTTGGGATAAGCTTGAATTCTTGGATTATGTCTTCTAGGTGATTGATCTTGAGGAGCGCTTGGAGCATCAACATTTTGAGCTTGAGCCTCTACCTCTTCTTGTGGAATATGAACATCTTCATGAGGGAGTGGTGTGTCATCTTCATTGTTCTTACTTTCATCCACATACACTTGAGGTGCCATGGAGGAGGAAGATGGTTGATTGATCTCTTGCACTTCATCATCATCTTCCTTAGGTTTGATGACTCCAACTTGCATATTCTTCATAGCTTCCCTCAAGGGTTCACCACCTACATCATCACAATTTTCCATTGCTCCTTGGGAGCCATTAGATTCATCAAACTCTATGTCATATGTTTCTTCAACTAAGCCGGTGGCCAAGTTGAATACTCTATATGCCTTGGACTTCAATGAGTAACCAAGAAGAAAACAAATATCACAATGTTTTTTAAACTTTCCTAAGTGTTGCTGCTTCTTTAGATGTAGCTTTTGCAACCAAACACCCGGAAGTATGAGATGTTTGGCTTCCTCCCAACAAGCAATTCATATGGAGTCTTCTTTAAGAGACGGTGAGGGAAGAGACGATTTGATGCATAGCATGTCATATTGATTGCCTCGGCCCAAAACTTCTTATGTGTATCATATTCATCTAACATTGTTCTAGCCAATGATCAAGGTTCTATTCTTCCTCTCAACTACTCCATTTTGTTGCGGTGTGTATGTTGCGGAGAACTCATGCTTGATTCCAACTTCATCACAATACTCTTCAATATTGGATTTAGCAAACTCGATGCCATTGTCACTTCTAATCTTCACCAAAGAGACTTGATATTCATTTTGAGCATTCGTGGCAAACTTCTTGAAAACTTTGGCAACCTTGGACTTGTCATGGAGAAAGAATACCCAAGTGTACCTAGAAAAATCATCCACCACCACTAGACAATAGAGATTCGCACCAATGCTAGCATAAGTTGTTGGTCCAAACAAATCCATGTGGAGAAGCTCTAGAGGTCTTAAGGTTGATACATAAGCTTTGGTTGGATGAGTTTTTGCCACTTGCTTGCTTTCTTGACATGCACTACACAACTTGTCCTTCTCAAACTTGATGTCCTTCAAGCCTACAACCAAATATTTCTTCACTAGCTTCTTGAGAGTACCCATGTCAACATGTGCAAGTCTTCTATGCCACAACCAACCCTTAGAAGCCTTGGAGAATAAGCAAATGCACAAGCTTGTTTCATTTGAGTTGAAGTCAACAAGATAGAGATTATTGTATCTAAAGCCCTTGAAGATTGCTTCATCACTTTCCTTCTTTGTGACAACTACACCCTCATCGGTGAATATACATTTGTAGCCCAAATCACATAATTGACCAACGGACAAGAGGTTGAAGCTTAAAGTATCAACTAATAGCACATTGGAAATGGAATGTCCATTGGAGATCTCAATCTTTCCAACACCTTCAACCTTGCCCTTTGAGTTGTCACCAAATGTAATCTTCTCATGACTTCCACTCTCTTCTAGTGAGGTGAACATCCAGGGATCACCGGTCATATGTTGAGTACATCCACTATCCATTACCCAATAATGTCCTCCGGTCTTGTAGTTCACCTACACCCACAAACCAAATCAAGCTTGAGGTTTAGCCACCCAAACCTTTGAGAAAGTTCGGGAGCTAGAGGTTGAGGTTGATGCAACATTTGACTTGTGTGGTTCACTCAAGTTAGCAACTAAAATCTTGGGCCCCCAAATTTGCTTAGGACTAGTTGAGTCCTTAGGTCCAAAGAATCTCACTACCACCTTGCCACTTGATATCTTGGATACACCATAATAAGCGTTGAATGCCTTGGGTCTCAAGTGATCTTGCATCTTTGGACGAGGAGGAGTCTTACATTCATGAGCAAAATAGCCTTCATATTGACACTCGGTGTAATATTTAGTCTTTGGCTTGTATGGCTTGGGTTGAGGTAGCTTGTTCTTTGCTTCAAAAATCTTGGTGGATAAGTACCCAAGCCCTTAAGTGTTATAGTTGATTGCTCTATCGGACATCATCTTGCTAAAGAGTTGATTGTCATTTGCAAGGGTGGTGTAGCCGGACTTGAGATCAATCGCTTGTTGCTTAAGCCTTTGGATCTCAGTCATGGCATGCTTGTTCTTGATTTGAAGGTCCAAATAGTCCTTGCCAAGTATGCCATTGGGTGATTCTCCCACCACAAACTTACCCTTGCATGTTGCACAATTCTTTGTTGAGTTGTCATTGCTAGAATCTTCATCTTGACTTGAGTTGCTAGCCTCCATTGGGGGATTAGGCAAATCACTAGCCACTTCATCAAGTTTAGCTTTATCATTTGCATTCATTGGGAGATTAGGCAAGATATCAAGCAAATCATCATATTGAACTCCACATTCAACACCCACTACCTTCTCATCTTTTATCTTTTCATTTGATAGCTCATCAAACTTTTCTTCAAGCAACTTGTGGTTGGTAGTGAGCTCTTGGAACTTGGTTTTCAACTCAACATGATTACTAGCAAGCTTGACATGCTCAAGTTTTATCTCTTTGTTCTTAGCTTCTAGATCATCACATTTAGCAACTAGTTTTGCCTTCTAGATCATTTGTTTGAGATAAGCTACTTGATCATCATAAGAAGGCTCATCATCATCATCACTATCACTATCACTGTCATCCTCATCATGAGTGGGCTTTCTCACCTTGCTATCACCCTTTGCCATGAGACAAAAGTGTTTTCTTGACTTGGAGCTTGAGGATGGAGGTGGAGGGATGGATGCACCAATAGCAAGGCCGGCAATACCTTCATCTTCACTTTCATTTGACGAATTGCTTGAAGTGTCGTCGTTGGTGATCCACTCCCCAATATAAGCTATCCCTTGCTTCTTTTTGGTGGGCTTGAAAGACTTCTTCCTGTCGCCATCTTTCTTGCTCTTGAATGATTTCTTCTTATAATCACCATCATCATCACTCTCCTCCTTCTTGTAATTTTTTTTCTTTCTCTTGTCGGGAAGAGGGCATTGATGTGCAAGATGGCCAAGCTCACCACAATTCTAGCAATCCATATCTTTGATGGACTTCTTCTTGATGGAGAATTTCTTGCTTTTGTGGTTGAAGTCAATACCCTTCTTATCAAGCTTCCAAAGCATCTTGGTGGTCTTCCTCACAAGGAGAGCAACCTCATCGTGTCCTTCACTCTTGTCATCATCATCATCGTTGTCACTTGACTCCTCAATATTCACCTTCTTCATCTTCTTCTCTTCGCTAGCCTTGAAGGCTATGTCTTGCTTGATGGAGGAAGAAGAGCCTTCATACTTCTCATATTCTTTGGTGTAGCCCATGTAGTCTTCATGACCCTTGATCTTCCCTAATATCTTGGTGATTGAGTGAGAGTTGAGATCATAATAGAAGTAGACGGTGACGATGCCGGAGTACT
The DNA here is from genome assembly GCA_015342445.1 of Digitaria exilis. Taxonomy (NCBI): domain Eukaryota; kingdom Viridiplantae; phylum Streptophyta; class Magnoliopsida; order Poales; family Poaceae; genus Digitaria; species Digitaria exilis. The sequence continues at coordinate 4,510,242 of JACEFO010001972.1, read as the reverse complement.
TGTCACTTGGAAGAGCACTAAGGAATCTTCTGTTGACTTCAAGCTCTTCCATCTTCGTGAGATCAAGCTCATTCAACTCCTCTACAAGAGCATTCAAGCGTGAGTACATAATACGAGCATATTCATTAGAAAACTTCTTAAAAGCATTAATTTTAGCCATAATGACTCTGTGTCGCTCCTTTCTCTCATCCTTAGAACCCATGTGAATCTCAACAAGTTTCCTCCACATTTTATGGGCTTTTGTCTCACTACGAACTTGATTGAAGTTTTTCTTGTTGAGACTTCTAAGGAGAATGTTTCTAGCCTTAGCATTTAGCCTCGCATGAGTTGCTTCAAGTGCGGCGAGGTTGTTCTCATTAACGGGCGTGGGAAAACCAACTAGGGTGGCCTTAAACACATCGGCATCCATGGCATCAAGGTATGCTTCCATACCTATCTTCCAATAGGAAAAATCCTTGCCATAAAAAACCAGAGGAGGCCCTTCACTAGACATCTTGCTCTAGCGGTGAAGCCTATCCTTTGAGCAACAAGGCTCTGATACTAATTGAAAGGATCAAGATGCCTAAGAGGGGGGTGAATTAGGCTCCTATAAAATTTTAAGCAATAAAACAATCCTATGCAATAAGCCAATTCATCCTATGAGCCTACAAGTGTGGTTTGTGCCTAACTAGTGTTCAAAAGAGTTTTGCAACCTAGTTCCAATCCTACTCTAGCATGGCAAGTTTAGGAATCGAAATACGGAAAGTAAACTTGCTCAAGGTAAAGAGAAGAGTAGGAATCCGATTTTTTCCGAGGTATCGAGGAGTCGGCAACCCCCCCTAGTCCTCGTTGGAGCACCCGCGCAAGGGTATAGCTCCCCCTTGATACGCGCAAGGATCAAGTGCTCTCGTAGGGGATATCCATTTCCCACTCCGGGATGGTGGATTCCCAAACCGTGTACACCTTTTTGGGCCTTCACACAATCTCCACGTGAGCTCCCAAGATCAACACCACCAAGCCATTTAGGTGATGCCGAATCACCAAGAGTAACAAGCTTCAGATCTTCACTTGACCTACACTAGACCAAGAGCTAGATGGATCACACTTGCTACTCCCAAGCAGTAACGAGAGTTCTTAATCTTCACAAGACCAAGAACACCAATCAAACCAAGTGCCTCTCTTGCACTCTAACACTCACCAAACTCAGCTGGATGAACAGTGAAACTCGTGTGGTAAGAGAGTCTCTAAGGGGTGACTGAAGGGGTATAAATAGCCCCCACTCAAAATCCAACCGTTATGCAATTCGCAGAGCCATCGACTAATTTGGTGGACGCACCGTCGAATCAGTCGACGCCCTCTTTCCATTCAAACTTTGAATAGTGCAATGACTAGTTCCCCCGTCGACTATTTGGACGATTACCTCATCGAAACAGTCGACGCTACCCAGAGGCATGCTCCACAAAATCTTCACAAACATTAGAGACCATCCACTAATTCGATGCAGCTGCCGTGGAATCAGTTGATACGACTCAGAGCCATGCACACTAGGATCTTCACATCTTCAAGCACCATCGACTAATTCTACGGACACTCCATCAAATCAGTCGATGCTACACAGAACGCTGCACCAGCTACTGGGTGGAAACCAGGGGCCATAAACTTATTCGACGGTCTCACCGTCGAATCAGTCGATGCTATCCAGAGCGCTGCGCCAGCTTCTGAGAGAAAACTAGGGGCCGCCGACTAATTCGACGGGGCCTCAACATCCTGTCAAAATAGTCGATGCCTCTGAGTTTTGTGCAGTCTTCTTCTCTTACGAAATCGAAACTCGTCCAATTCAATCTCTTTGAGTTTCCTAACTTATCCAGGACTTCCACATAGCTGCCTAGCACTAGATTTCACAAGTGTGCACCACACCTAACTTCTAGTCTTGCCTAGGTCCAGCTACCGATCCTCAACCCCCTTTATAGTACGGCCAAAGGAAAACAAAGACCTAAGCTACTCTAAGTGCCTCTCATCATCCAATCGGCACTTAGAACTAGCTTATCCTTAATCTTTGAGCATATCCTTTGCACCAATTCATCCGTTCGCAAATGATGGGGGCCAAGAATACCGTGAAAGCCCATCATTGCACTAACTTAAGAATTGCCGCTGTAACACAAACGTTAGTCGCAATGATCATGTTGTTATTAATATAACTTTCTTAATCTAAAAAATTGTCGGCATGCACCTTTACCTTTAATAGCTGTACATATATGCAGCAACCAGTGTATATATCTGCAGAGTATTTTGTTTCAATTTTGTTACAATTGATAGATATTGAGAAAAATATATGTTGGTACAATTTTCTTGTTAGAGCGCTCCAGAAAAAAAGTTGATCTTTCAGAGTGAAAATATCAAAATAATATGAAAGGCGACGGAAAAAATTGTTGCCATGCTAAAACTAAAATGATTGAAAGTTGATCTAACGTACATCGCGTCATAGACAACCGTTGACATGCAACATTTTTTACGGAAAGCCTCCTCCATGACCGCAGTCCATAGCAGCGACATCCTCGTCGTCTCATTCGTCGACGAGCAAAGCGCGTGCTCCTAGGCGGCGGTGATGGCTCGGAGCATATTGTAGGAACCGCTGCAGGGACACGACGGAGGCGTGGATCTGTTGCGCGCGCGGGAGGATTTCCTTTGCCGCCCAACGTTCACGCCAAAATCCTCTTCCTCCTCTTCCCCAAATACTGGATCTTTCCTCCCCATCGAACCCACCATGGCTGAGATCCACCACCGCCACCGCGGGAGGATTTCCTAGGTCATTGCTCCACCACCGCCATGGCGGAGGACGAGAGACCTGCTCCACCACCTCCTGCAGCAATGGGCGGCAATGAAGGCGGAGCTCAGGCGACAAATGGCGGACGGTGGCCAGGGAATCATGGATTCCCGGTGGAGCAACAACCGGAGCTTGTGCTGGAGGGGTTGGAGAGAGAGCTAGGCAGGTTGGTGAGCCTCTGGTGCGCGGGATTTCGGATCCATGGAGTGCTGTGGCCGGATTTGGCCGTTGAAAATGAATGAAAGAGGAGAGGGGGATGGGGGAGCTTTATATAGCGCGAGCTAGACGTGTTGGGTTGAGTGACGCCGGATGCCGCCTCGTCAGATCTCGGCCACGCACCGCGTATTTGTCCCTGGCCGGACGCTACGCAATGGTGATTGTCGCTTTGTTTATTTCAGTGGCAAGCAGAGCAGCTAAATTAGTTCCATCTTACAACAATCAGAATGACTAAATTAAATATAGGCAAATTATAAAACTAATTACATAAGTCATAGATAATTAATGAGTAAAATACATTAGTGCTAATTACATCATATTATGGTAGCATATCACAGGTGCTAATTAGGACCAACAACTACTTAAACAGTGTTTCCGGCAATGCGTCATCACCTCTGGTTCGAAATAGACTTGTGGTGAAACATTGTTTTCACCCAATGCAATGAATTTTCACCGCCATCGTTGGTGGAGGAGTTTCACTGTCGGTTCCAACCACAAATTGCTTGCAGTGAAGATAAACCTCTAATTATTATTAGCACAAAAGATTGTAACTTTTCATATTCAATCAGATGAAAACAAACTCTAGATCAAAATTATAGGTCTCGACGAGATCAACAACTCTATAACACAAAAGTTTTTCATTTAAAATTATTTAGAAATCTAAAAATTTAAAATATATAGTTTGTAATTCCTTTCATCTCCAATTTTTTCGCGACGGGGTGCAAAACTAGAGGTGCAAACTCCTTACCAAGTGGTGGTGATTATGTCTGTCTACTAGCTGTCTAGTAGTGAACTAGTTATACTCACCATTGAGCCATGCCTTATGCAATAGGTCCATGTTTATTTATTCTAATTGGCATCCAATCATTGAGCTATTTTTAGCATGGTGGAACCAATTAATGAAGTGATTAATGCCTTAAAGATACATGGAAAAGAGGAATATGCCTTGCAAAGCTGAACTTTTTCAATTTCGTATTGGGCCTTGGATAGGCCTTGCAAAGTTGAGCTTTTTCAATTTCGTAATAGGACTTGGATAGATGAATGGAGGGAGTAGTAATTCGATATATAAATTTGGTCTCCACAAATCTGAGATGGTTTGACTCTCCACAACTGTGGTCTGCTTTTGCTAAGACATAAATTTAAGTTCTAAACCTAGCATCTGGTTGGTGGTGGCCGTCCGGTGCAATGCAATGCAACAGCGCTGGTGGCAGATCAGAGTCGGCGAACTACTCCGCCTCTCGTCGTCGTAACCTCCCCTCTCCATTTCAAAGAATAAGCTGGCCCCTGAGTCTCTGACGTACTACGCGCGCTACTTGTTACATTTGTACGTTCACCGTCACTTGCTTGACAATCGGGAGAGCCTCTATACTCTAGTAATACTCTGCAAACAGTGTGCTGAAGCTGAATGTTTTTGGTAGGCAGCTCTTGTGTACCATGATCAGTGCCCCCCCCGGCACCTTGAAGCACATGTTGATGGTTTTTCGTCTAAAAGATATTTTAAACTTGGAGATGCCACTATAACATTTGACATAGCAAGTCACATGATTTTATTGACAAAATATGCTCGCGTAGAGTGCATAGGTTTCAACACATGACATCTTGCCTCGTCCATATATAGCAGTTTTACCAGCTCAAAAATATGCTCACGTAGAGTGCATAGGTTTCAAACACATGACATCTTGCCTCGTCCATATATAGCAGTTTTATCATCTCACCTGTGTTTAGACAGGGGAAAAACACACTATAGATCCAAAAAGCACTATAGACAAGTTTTGGGAGGCGTGGTTTGTGACATGGAGAAATAGTATGAATAGTAGAAAGTTGGAATGAATACTATTTTTTGGGTAAACTAATTTTTGTGTTGACGGTTTCCTTTTGAATTCATCCGTTGAGATTCTTTTAGGATGAACATTTCCAGCAGTTTCTCTTTCCCCAATCCAACTACCATATTAGAGAGATCATAAAAAGATAAAGCTCTACCAGTCTCCCAATACATCTTTTTTTTTCCAAATGTTATTGGGACGTCCCAATAATCAACCACATCTCTGTCTAAATAGAGGGAGCGTTTAGTCTCTCCCAATATGGTAGTTTCTATTGGAAAGAGATTATTGGAAGACTAAAAAAAATCTCTCTCAATAATCAATAAAAATGGTATTGGGACATCCCAATAGCACCTTGCTGGGAAATATATCAGGAGTATGTGATAAACCAAGAGTATATGCTGTTTCTGAATGAACAGTGTCCCTGAAAAAGTTTCCATACAAACATGATATTTTACTCTGACTATCATCAATACATAAACTGCTTTTCAGGACTCTGTTCATTCGTTTATTTATTTCCACAACAGCTTGTTTGGTAGGAGTACACTTGTTTTTTTCTTTGGGGCCATGTGACATTCCGTTGCGGCGGGTCGCAATTAAGGCGTAAATATGATCTGGCTACTGAATGTGACTCTACACCGGCCGTCACCGCCTCCCCTTGACATTCCACAGCGGCTGCGAGCCTGCGACCGTGATTCCGCGAGCGATGGTACCTACGCAGCGATACCAGCACTTCCAGGGACTCCAGTCAGTAATCTCTTTTTGGTCTCCAAAATGTTAAACAGTCTGAAGGAATAAGATATTATCGATAACTCTTAAGGTTATGTAGTTTGATGTGAACATACCCACCATGTTCATGTTCTGTTTTGACTAGAATTACTGGAGCGTGTACCCACTCTGTAGTTTCCTCGAAAAAAAAAAAGATGGCCGTAAGTGAAAGGGCCTAAAATCTTATCCATGTTTTTCATGCTCCGCATGGTTGATTTCAGCAAACAATCAACATGAGAAGGACAAGAACAATATATAGTATTTGACATTCTATAAAGAATATGTCTTAAGTGCTAAGTTCACAAAGTGTTAGCACAAGCAAATAAATGAAGAAAACGTCCCCGATATTTGATTAAGGGAAGCATAACTAGTTTTAAATCTCAGCCATTCAGAAATTCCTGGGCAATCTAAATTCGCTTACAGAACATCTATAGAAGTAATGGTTGGAAATACATCTTCTCGGTGATGCATCCAGTCCAGTGCTGTGTTAAACAGAGGATGCTGAGAATTTGTATATATGCAAGATGCTCTCCGACCTTTGTATGGGGCACTGTACAGTTTATTCAAACTCCATGACCTGCCGACTTTGATGCAAATAGAAATCTTGCACCCATTTGGATCCCAAAAACTCTAACATCTCCAATACGAGAAGAGCTGCAATCAGATGTATCGATAAGGGCATGAAGATAGAGAAGATTATTTCAGCAGATTCTGCTAAAATTTTGATAAACATACAGGTTTAGATATTTCTCATATATACATATAAGGATTGCACTATCATAGCCTCCCTCCAACAGAAAAAGGAATGTCTCAATGGCTACTCTTTCGATTGTGATCCCTGTAGTTTTTGTTTTGCTAGCAGCTCTGCAGCTGCCAGAATAACTGCACCCGAACAGGCTTTGTGTTTTTTCTGAACATCCAATTCTGGTGCTTTATATATCTCACAGCTAAAAATGTAGCTGTAGTAAGGCGGTATGGATGATTTCCATGCTAGTACATCAAATTTCCCATAGTGTAGAGCACCTCCGCACAAAATTTCCTGAAAACTTATCATCTGAACTTCCTCCTGAGCAGAAACTATTTGATAGTCATTGTACACCGAGCAGTACTCATTAGACCCAATTATTCTTGGGATGCATGCTTGTTTTGTGTTTTGCCAAGGACTCACAGGATGTGCACCAAATAAGCTATATCTCTGGCTGACTTCTTTGATGCATGCCAAAACCATGCTCCAAAAGTTCACGCTGAAATTATTTCTGAGCATGTTCGCAACAATATTCCCTGCTATGAAAGAACTATTCAAGTACAGGGCCATCTGCATAGCCAGTGACGCAAGCTTCGGTTCCCCCTCAGGGTCAGTGGTACCAAATGCGAGAGATTTAAAGTAGTACCAATATTCTTCTTGTCTTAGAAACTCTACCTTTAGAGCCCGAGTTGTTCCAAATCTTGCAATTTTATCAGACCTGCTAGAAATTATTATCTTGGTACCATTTTCTGCACATCTTTTGGATGCTGAGTACAATCTACTCCACGTGACGACTTCCATATCCCCATGTATCTCAACAATAACCAGAACCCTTTCTTTGTCTGGGGCATGATTTTGATGCTTTATTGTGCCAACATCTCTTAAGGAAGCAAGACTTCCATGAAGGTTCTCTTCTGAAAGTAACAAAATCTGAGAAAAGGCGTTGCGCACCCTTTCATCGTTGCACACATGCTCGATAAGGGTGCTCTTACCAGATTTTTCTGGACCAAAAACTGGTAGAACATCCAAATTTACAGCACCTGGTGATCCCTCTGGCATCAAAAAGTTAATGATATGTTCCACTTCAGCATGACGGCCAAACATACACTTCTGGAAAACTAAGTATGTGCTATACAGCTGGCGACACAATGGAGGACAAGAAGATAAAAACAAGACAAACTCACTCACGTCAGTGATGAGTACTTCTAGAGAGCCAAGCACTTGATGCAGCTCCTTCTCACCATGAACACTTCCTCTACTCAATTGGACCCGTTTGGCAGGGTTAAACTTAGACAGGGCAAAAGAGTAACTCACCCTATGATCAGCCTTGCAGCTATTCTCTTCGTAGGCTCCACACTTGAAGGTGTCCAGCATGTAGTAGCCTCTGTACATGGTCTGTCTCATAACCTTGAGCTGCTCTAGCATGGCCTGATTTCTGATATGCCGGCCCTCTGCTTCCTCGACGATGACGCGGAGCCGCAGCAGCTTGCGGTGCAGGTTCTCATCAATGGGCAGGACGGATCCTTCCTTAGAGAGCTTCTCAAGGAAGAAAGACACAGATCGATGGGCGATTTCACCCAAAATTGCAGAGAAAGCAATCTCCATTGTAGGGCGCAGTTTCACATAAAAATTTGGTGGTGCCAACTTTTTGAGGGGGAAAAATGGTAGCACCAACCAAGCAATGCACACCCTACGTTTTATTGTCATATCTTCACTGTAGTAGATGGTCAATACTAGACGTCTCCCCATGCCAGCCAACCAAATTGATAGTGAAATGCCCAAAATTTGGAATGACCATGTGAATGCATGACTAGCAGACTATCTTATCCAAAGCAGGCATAAAGGGGCAAGAGTGAACCTTTCCTTCCACTAAAAATCATGCACGACATCAGGTGACAGGTGATTTTCTGGAAAGTCTGCATCTTTATGGGGGCAAATCAATTTCTGTCATTCTCACATCGATTTCTCTTTGTGACTAATGAAACCTTGATTTCAACAGGTCTATGTTGCTTTAACGTATGAGCTGGGCAATCGTTTTTCTTTTGACCCACTAATTACTTCAGATAGTCTTCACCTTTTACCACCAACAGTCAATCCCCTGATAGAAAAACTATCAATCCTTACATCCACACTGTTAGAATATATACCTATTTGTATATTTGAGCTCGTAGAGTGAACTATGTTTATCTCAGCAAAAGCGTACGTAAAGATTCTACGATTTGCATGAGATTTTTTGAATGCACGAGTGCTAGAAATCAGGAGTTTGCAGTCTGCAATCATAGCCGTAGTGCGCAATTGATGACTAAACAGTGTATGAAACTGCAGCGGAAGAACAGAGCTTCTGATGGAGCTCAATTTGCATTAGTCATTTTTAATGTCTATTCTACAGATGCCTTTGCCTGAGTTGTGCAATATTTTTCCGATGCTTTAGACGATATCTGTAATGCTTCATGCATGATTACATTATTGAAACCATAGCTCCTGGATAGAGAAGGGTTCCCATCAAAGCCCGCCCTCGGGATTTAGAAGGGCTCCATGATTCCATCTAGGCCGCCCTTAGGATTTAGTAGCTTGAAAAAAAAAATTGTTCCTCAGCTTAGATCTAATGGACTCCTGAAGTGAGGTATCTATTTGTTGGAATTTCATATAACAAATTAAGTTAATATTGCGGTTATAATTTCTCAATATTGGTGTTGATAGCAGAAGATTAAGCTCCACTTGCTGGTTTATGGGCTAAATTTTCTAGGTACTTCTCCACGATATTGAATCCACACAATTCCTTTACTATTGTCATTGGTGCAGGGACATTGAGCTGGAATGTCAGCAGAGAGGTTCCAGACTCAGCGCTGTTTGCAAAATCCTTTCTTGCTGCTCGGATCGCTTCCCTGAGTGCACAATGAACGGATGATGCAAGAACCACAGCAGGCTCACCAGAAGCTGCAGAAGTAATAGTTGATTTCAGACATCGTTCATTTATATCTGCAAAATTCATATTACATTGCGGAGATCAGATAAGATCAGATGAGGGGTTACCTTTCGAGGAAAGTACACGATCTTTATGATATCCAGTGTTTAGCACCTCAACATTGAACTGCTTTGGGATAGTGTCAACGGTTGGGATCTTGTAGTCCCATGTGCTGTTGCTGATCACCAGGCCGTCACTGTTAGTCTGGTGTTCTTCATATATGAAGAAACCAACTCCCTGTATAAAGGAACCCTCAATCTGTAAAAGATTACACAGATCAGATATTAGGCCATCTCACGAGAAATTCTGGAGAGGATTTGTGAAAGAGAAAGATCTGATTTTATCAAAGAAATTAGAGAAAACAATAGAGTTTCATTGACATTTACTAGAGCGATCTACTTCAAATATAAAATTATCTTTTGCCAACAAGCTGGAGAAATACATATCATTGCATTAAAGAAGAAGAAAGTGTAAAATATATGTTAAAAGAATGAACACAAACTTTTGTAGTATAGAAGGCACAAAAAAGAAGAGAACTTTTCTTCTGAATAAATAATGCACAACTCTTCTGCGTGTTTGAGGAAACATAATCGTAGGAAAAAACACAAGCAAACCTGGCCCAAATCAACTGCAGGGTTCAAACTCATGCCACAATCATATACAAGATCACTCCTTAGTATTGTAACCGCTCCTGTAATAAGATCAATCTCAACCTGCCATAGTTCAGAAGATTTTGAATGAAATGAGTTAAAGAAGGAGTTTTCATAACGATAAACCATTTGGCTGGAGACCTTTTTTAAGAAAACTTTTGGCTGAAAATTTGGCGCACCTCCCTAGTTCCAGCTCCATAATTCAAATAGCTATTGGACCCTTGTTCAGGTACCCAGTACACACTTGCTGACAAATTCACATTTTCCTGCGAGGCCTGTGTGTAAACGAGGTTAGATCAGTGTGAAATAAATTCTTTTCCACGGATGAAACAAAAACATTGTTTTTGGCACAGCCAGAAACAGAATATAAATAAAAAATACCTACGAGATCAAATTAATCACATGAGACACTCTATTTGGCATAACCAGAAACAACATATAAAGAAACTTACCTGAGAAATCAAATTATCCCACGAGACAGTGCCTGACTGTAGTCGCATCTTATTCATCACAGGATTTAATCTGCTGACCAGCAGCTTGCAGGCTTGAAGTGTTGCTGCGCAACTAGATTCAGATGTGCTGCTACCACCAGTAACTCCACTCTGTATTAAATTCAATGTATCAGCCTGAATAACTCGCACTCTCTCCAGAAGGCCTTCACACCCCTCAGGCCACAGCTTCCCCAAAGCAAAAGCTGTCATCTGCTGCACTTTTGTCCAAAGTCCTTGTCCAATTTCAATTCCTCCGACCTGAACCACAATAGAACCATCCTTGAGTACAGAAACTCGGCCAGGTGCTGGCCTTGGTGATACGTTGAAAATCAGGGGGACACAAGAGATACCCCTCTTCCGCCACTTATTACAGATGTTAAACTGCTTGATGGTATCAGCTCGATGCAGGTAGCTTGAAGTCAGTGCTAGTCTGTTAAAAATAGAACGTAATGTGTATGTAGAATCCTTGCCTGCGCTAGCTGGGTAGAACAATACAAGACTATCATATGTGTGAAAATTCATTTCCCTGACATGGTTAGAGTCCAGTGATAGCACTGAAGCAACATGCTCAATAACAGCTTCAGCAATTAAAGAACCTTGTGTATCTCCTGGAGCTCGCATTGCTGATTTGGATGTATTGTTAGTTTTGCAAAGCTTGATATCAAAAGAGAGAGCTCCCCAGTTGTACTTCTTCAGAGCTGATATAACACCACTAGGTATTACAGGGCTCAAGTCTTCAGATATCCCTGCATCAATTACTAGATCTAGGTGTAAGGCTGTAATCTTTCCATCAGACTTAAAACCAACCGAGTATAGCGCCTTCATGGGGTGCCTACTGCCAACCATGATCATATCAGTATTACGATTCAGATACATCTTCACAGGACGTTGTAACTTGTATGCACTGAGTGCTGCTGCTGTTGCAACCTACAAAAGCATATTTTGAATCAGCAGCAAGAAATGTGCTCATTGCGTTTTGTTATCTTGGGATACCTTACCAGATCAATGATCAAATTCTAGAATTCTTTCAAAAAAATATATTATTTTACCTTGCCCATACTGCAAAAAAAATGCATCAGGAAATAAAAGAACATACTCTTGGAATGGATGCTCATGTAACCTATATCGCAAAACCCCATGCATGTACTATTTATGTATTCTTTAGCAATCTCCCATCTTCTTGCCTTGCCAACGTTTCAGTTCTTTCCTTTGGACCTTGTACTATTTATATACTCATATATATTTATTTATGCCACTATAAAATTACTCCTAGCTTACTACTCCTAAAAATGAAAAAAAGCAGTCCTGCATGTCACAATTTATCAACAGAACATAAATCATAGCATGTTTTCTACTCGTGTTCATTAAGACATAAGCTAAAAGTAATTATGCAATTGGTGATGCAGTCAAGTATATGTCATAATATATTCAGACATACCACATGATAAGTTTGGTTGTATTTTATCAATTTGGATATCTTATGAAGCACGCCTTCAATCACAAAACAAAAAGAATTATGAAATACAGAATAATATTTAACTGACAAGAGAAGATAAAAGTTAAAACTACAGAACACAAATATAACATAATCACTAAGACACTGATGTAGTTTATCAGATTCTCACAGGGAACGATCGATATGCCTTCCCACCAAAGCCTCCTCCAACCCTTCTTGTAATGACACGCACATTAGCGAGTGGAATACCAAGGCACTTAGCGATGACAGTCTGTGCAAGCTCAGGGTATTGTGATGAACTGTAGACAACCATGTTGTTATCTTCATCTGGGATTGCCAATGCTGTTTGTGTTTCCATGTAGAAGTAGTACTGAGAAGCAAGTTTTACCTGCAAATATCAGAGCCATGCAAATTACTTGACACAAGGTATTCTCTGCTGGCTTTTCAAGACACTACTACGATTCCTCAAAAAAAAAACAAAGAAATACTTTACAGTATATTAGCACACACAACAATGTTTATTCTTAAGATATGGAATGATATTAGCATATTTGATGTAAATTTTACTAACCCATGATGAGAAGAAGTAAAGGTCAAAGATTTGTATTTTGTGAGTAGCATTTTGGGAAGGAGGGTTTATGTAAATATATTATGATACTCCTGCAACCTGGATGTTGTATCAGTAGGTGTTAAGCAGGGAATGAACAAGTATTGATGTTATTTTCCTTTTTCCAATTAACTGTCAACAGGGTATTTGCTCTGTATATTGACATAATGCAACAAGAGGTAAAGTTCACAGCAATACAGATTTCGAAAAGAGAAATAAATTTAGAAGTGAGGATAGATAGGTTTAAACTGTTAAAGTAGGAGTCCACAATTTCCGTTCACTCTCTTTTTAGTATCGCAATTGAGATGACATTCTAATAGGTATCATAGTGTATTGAGTTAACATACTTTGGTTGACAGTATCTTGTGATCAGCTTCATCCATGCCCATAGAAAAATCACCAACTTGCTTGGGATAATAAACCGCAGGAACATTGAAGTAACTATTGTTTTGCACTGCTTGTTCCATGGTTAAGATTGGCGGATTCAAATCCACAGTATCATACTCAACAACAGCCTGTTTTGCTGCCATGTCAGCATATTTCTGTGTTTCTGCAATCTGATGTAAACATCATGTTTTAGCTAATCTGTCCTAAACTCTTTTTTAAAAAATGTTAGGTGTTCTGTAACAGAAATCCCTAATAAAAATATGAAATAGATAGTTACCACAACACCAAGAGCTTGTCCGGCAAATTCAGCAATTGGATCACCAAATAGAGGTTCATCACCAAACATCGACATTGATCCAATATTTTGTCCGTCCTTTGGAATATCCTTAGCAGAAACTACTGCGATGATCTTCTGTGATGATAATGAAGACTTGAATGTAATATTCTTGACAAAAGAAAGAGGTTGTGTGCTGTAAATAAATTCTCCATGGAGGCAGTTCTTTGGAGCTGGAATGTCATCTACATATACAGCCTCACCTATATAATGCAAAACAAAGCTTGTGTGATGTTCTTTAAGAAAGACACTTCAACCAAATATTGATAAGAATTAGTTTTTTTTTAAATCATGGCTGTATTAGTATTTATGGTTATTTAATACGACCACAAACCTGAAGCTTGAAGCTCAACTCCATACTTCTTCACTGGCTCACCAATTGGTTTATATTCATCACCAGAAATTGTTTCTTGACGCGAAGACAAAGGCAAGTCATAGATATCAATCATATCCAGAGAATTAGCAGAGCTAGTACTAAAAGTTTTTCCAGGATACGCTATGCCTTTGACATGTGCAGATAAAAAACTGAAGAGAAATCCAACAGCCACGCTGACTCTATATTCAGGATGTGATGTACCCTTCGCTGGTACAACTGTATCTTTAAGCAACTGAATCGCTCCATGTATAGTGGATGCAGTGAGTGATTTACCAGTTAGGAATTTCTCCACCTTCCTTGCTCTAATAGCATGTTCAGTTCCATATGCACCAAAAGCCAAGTGCAGATTATTTAAGACATGATCACCAGATGATTCATCAAAACTAACATGCCCCAAGAAAGCAGAATTTACATATGAAATAGCATTTCCAAGAGGACGAGATGCTGCTCGGTAAGTTTCAAATACCAAACTTGAATCTGTCCGAGAATCTGCAATCCAGTGTGGAATGAATATGCTAAGGAGCAAACTCATACGATCCAGAGGAGGCTGCTCCAAAAACTCCTCCAAAGTAACATGTCTCGGTTCCCCAACTACCTGAATGCAAACAGTTGAACCAACACCAAGAAGTATGGTTGCAATGTCTGAAGGAAATGAGTATTTTTGTGCTAACATTATGTTTCCTCCAAGGCTTGCTGTGTTACGGACAAATGGCGAGGCCACCTTGCTCATGTGCTCAGCAAGTTTTCTGAAAACCACACTTCCATTTGGAGAGGACATGGATTTACTTTCCTTCTCAAGTATTTCAATGCTCCTAGAAATTGTTATTGCTGCTCCAATTTCAATGCCCTCACTTTTGCTCACAATGGACGACAGTTCTAGAATTCCTCCTATGTCAATGTACTTATTATATAGGTCGTGATCCTTGTATACACCAGCACTAGTGTTCCCAATCACCACCTTGATAGAAGATTCACTGAATAGAGTAGAATTTATTAATTCATAATACTGTTTAATACTTCTAGGCTGATACCAGCCTTCCTTGGAGAATGTATTCTTAGCATCATTCAGATGATATCCTGGAAATTTAAGGCCAGACTTTAGAAAATCCAGGAAAGTGAAGATTCCACCACAAAAATTGTAATTTGAAAATCTTGGATGATACCGACTCCCCTTGGAGGATGTAGTGTTAACATCATCGTTATGTTGTTGTAGAGATTTGAGTTCAGACCTTAGAAAGTCTGGGAAAGTGCATATTCCACCACCAAAAGTGTAGCTTGGCAACTTGCTAACATCTGGTTTCTTATCACTTTTTTTCCAGAATATATTAAGGCCCAAATCCTCCAAGTCAACATCTGATGCAAAACTTTTGCAGGCATCAACAATCGGCCGGTAACCAGTGCATCGACACAAGTTGCCTGAGAAAGCCTTCTCTGCTTCTGATACTGTTAGATTTGAAAACCCATTTGGCGGTTGAGGCCTCTTCGAATTGTCAGCATTGACAAGGGAAGAGAATATGGACATGCACATGCCTGGAGTGCAGAAGCCACATTGAGATGCATGGAACCCAGATATTCTTTTCTGAATAGCATGAAAACCATCTCTGGTGTTCCCAAGACCCTCAGCGGTGATAACAGAACAGAAGTTTAGACTGTAAATGA
This sequence comes from Digitaria exilis, assembly GCA_015342445.1. Taxonomy (NCBI): domain Eukaryota; kingdom Viridiplantae; phylum Streptophyta; class Magnoliopsida; order Poales; family Poaceae; genus Digitaria; species Digitaria exilis. The sequence goes on along the minus strand of JACEFO010001972.1, from coordinate 4,494,965 downwards.
GAGTGAGGCATGAACTCGCTGAAAACTCAGTTACTTCATCTGTTGCTGGGTTATACTTTGCTATAAGTACAACACAGGCCCCACATCCACCTGCAACAAAAAACAGTAACTGACTAAGTTACAAAAGAATAAGGTCGATTGGTGTGATATTAGGTGCATGGGCATGATAAAATTATAACAATGATGTCCATAGAACTATGTCTAGAACCTAACAAAAACAACAACGGTTTAGAAACTTGTATAATTTTGTTTTCCATGTGGGTAATCTACATGTACAGAAAACATGCACGTCAGCGTGAAGATGGTCTCACTGCATGTATTCGGAATATCAATTTTTATTTATTTATTATATTACGGAAGGGTGTATATTTTTCTTCTGCAAAACTAGCATAACTCAAGATAACTGACTCCCGAAATGGTCAATATGTTTACTGCAGATTTAAGAGAGCTGGGTTCTACTCGAATCCACAATCTAGCTCTGGCATATGTGGGCACGGATTGCAGAATCTAGGTCTCGCAATGTGGACACCTACCTTGTGGATTGAGGGATTTGGCGGCGGAGGAAATCTCGGAAGCGGGATCCAAGGTCGCGGCCAGCACAGGAAGGCACCGAAGGAACCCAGTGGCCCCGGCGGCGTGGGTGCGGCCAGTTCCGGCCGCCGCATTGCGCTGAGGAGTATGTGGAGCGGACGGCGGCGACAGCCGACGGGGAGGAGAATGGAGCGCAAATAGTCAAGGGTTATTTGGATTTATGCCATTACAATTTTCCGAGATCGGAGATATGCCATTATAATTCACCTATTTGGAGATATGCCATTACAATTCAGGCGGTCGTTGATTCCTGCCATTTTCTACGTATGTCGCGACGACTGGCCCACCTACAGGTGCAGTACACATACGAAACTTTTCGTATGGTCCATTTTACCCCTTGACATGTCTCATCTCTCCAGTCGCTTACGCATGGGCCCGTCTGTCATCTTTTTCCTCCGTCTCTCCTTCCCCAATCTTCCCCTCTCTCTCTCTTCCCACCGTGGCCACTCTCCAATGGGCCGAGGACGGCGAGGAGCCTGGGCCACGCGCGCGCTCAGGGCACCCCGCGACTCCCGGGACACAGCCGCGACGGTCGACCGCCCCGTCCGGCGGCCCGGCGACAGGAACGCCAGGCGTCTAGCTCTGTGTTCGGGAATCCTCGGCCGCCACACGCCGCCGGCCAACCCTGTGGCCTCGCTTCGGGAACACCTGCCTTCGTCAACGTGAAGGTAATAGTCTAGTAGCTACAGGCAACTTGACGACAGGACCCCAAGGTATGGTACGCGCATACAGCGGCCGGATCCATCTGTCTACGGATGATTGATGAATGGGAGAGCCAAATGTTTACGCCCAGTTCCAAACAGTCTGCACCGCATGGCAACAAAAGTTAGCAGTGTGTTGTGTGTATGGGCGATCGATCACCTCGAGTCCTTGACGATGTCCTCAACGGCACGTAAAGCACCATGGATGGATACACACGAATTGAATCTCTGTGTTGATGGTCGCCAGGGAGATCGATCTTCTTGACGATGTGCCCCCCGAACGCAGAGCTGGACGCCTGGTGTTCCTGTCGCAGGGCTGCCGGACGGGGCGGTCGACCGTCGCGGCTGTGTCCCAGGAGTCGCGGGAGTGCCCTGAGCGCGAGCGTGGCCCAGGCTCCTCGCCGTCCTCGGCCGATTGGAGAGTGGCCACGGTGGGAAGAGAGAGAGAGGGGAAGATTGGGGAAGGAGAGACGGAGGAAGAAGATGACAGACGGGCCCCATGCGTAAGTGACTGGAGAGATGAGACATGTCAAGGGGTAAAATGGACCATACAAAAAGTTTCGTATGTGTAATGCACCTGTAGGTGGGCCAGTTGTCGCGACATACGTAGAAAATGGCAGGAATCGACGACCGCCTGAGTTGTAATGGCATATCTCCAAATAGATGAATTGTAATGGTATATTTCCGATCTCAGAAGATTGTAATGGCATAAATCCAAATAACCCAATAGTCAAATTGGTCCGGTAAGTTCTCCTGACGTGTCAATTTGGTCCCCTCAAAGTAAAATCCAACTAGATGCTGGTTTAGACTTACTTTACCACCTCTATTAGTAAATTACACCCACATACAACAACTTGTCAGCTTGTATCATTTTGGTCCAACAAGTAGCAAAACATGCAAATGAATACATAAATATACGGTCACATATACTCTATGTAGACGTATTTTTTCACCATGACACCTAACATGAATGGTTTTATGCATGTAACACATATCTTTCTCCCCCTTCACATCTATATATGCAATAAACATGTATCCAACTCTTATATTCCATTGAAAAATGTCAAAAGATGGAAAAACTAACAATATCACCAAGACACTAATTGAACTGTCTTTTTTCTTTCTTTCTAAATCCAACTTAGAATTATGTGCATTTAATATATATACGAAGCTCTAAGTCAATTTTTATAATTCTTCTCATTTTATATAGTTGATTAGTCGAACAAGATCAAACTTAATATTAGTATTATTGATTTTTTTAAACAATTATTTGATGTCTATGGAAATATTGTTTCCTTTAAATCTACTATATATCTGTCATCAAAATTTTAAAAAGGCATGTTAGCAAATTCTTTTTTTAATATTTTCACTTCTGATCAAGAGTAAACAAAAATGTACATGAGACACAATAAAATGACTTTATCATACTATTTTTTTTAATAAAAATGGTATATGTGGTCATCCATAGTTGAAGTTTTTTTAAAAAAATATTTTACCCATATCAAAAGAAATAAGAGTTGTGCGCATGTTTATGATGTAGATGAGAAGTGGGTAAGGGTTATATCCACGTTACATCTCATGGTGGCAAAAATACATCAATATGCAATACATATGACCGTATATGGATGCATTTAACAAATTCATCTATCCATTTGCATGTTTAGCTACTTCTTGGACCAAAATGAAACAAGCCCACAAGTTGTTGTACGGTGGATGTAATTTACGCTAAGTAATTGTGGATTAGCGATGTACTATTTGTTAAAGGGACTTGCTAGCGCCCGGACATCCGGCGTCCGGGGCTAGCGCCAGACGGTGTTTCAGTGTGATGTTGCATGCAACATCACAGATAATTTTGAGGAACATACGGTTTAAGGTGGAACATCAGGAGTTGCAAATTTGAAACATTAGGGAGACGCCGGAACAAGAAAGGAATATTAGAGCGTTGGGGCGCGTACGGTTTTGGTGGAACATTTGGATTTTCAAATTTGAAACATTAGAGCGAGAAGGGTGAGCTGAGTGGAACAAAAACGCAATAGACGTTGAAACAAATTTGTTGGAACCAATGCAACATTAGACGAGTGAAAATAGGAACAATCGAATATTGACAAAGATGTTGCTCAGATTGAAACAAAGAATAGCACATGGTTGAAACATTAACTGCATGAAACAAAATTGAGATGGAACGTAGCAACGTTTTCTTAACATCGCTCGTGATAAATTTGCAACATTATGCGGCGACATTTCCTTACGATGTTGCAATGTTAGACAGCGTTCATGAAACAAATACTGGTTGAAACAATTCGGCGATGGAACAGTACACGAATGGCGCAACAATATCAGATGGGGGACTGAAAATTAGTAGCAGGAGCGGTTGGAGCAATGCATGTTTCAAACGAGAGGAATCCTATTCAAACGTCGGAGCAGGAGCGGTTGCCAGGGATGATGCATCCCGACGGATTTGGAATCGGTCGGACGTCTTCATCAACAGAAGAAAGTGGTTTAAGTAATCGTGGAGGTGTCATTGATCATTGGCTGTGTGTATCGATTTGTCATTTATTCATAAAGCTTTTTTCCTTCATTAAGCAACTTTCCCCCCAATTTTCGCTAGTTTTTCTAAACGCCCGCAAATGGTTTTTAGTTCTTATGTTGATTTGATTGGTGCCATAATAATACTCCCTGTATCCAAAAAAAGGAAATACAATTCTCACATTTCAAAAAATCAAGATTCTCAATATGGAAAATATATACAGCAAAATTAATACCATTTATGCCACAAATGATTATAATTAAATTTATCATAAAATATATGTTTACATCATATATATTTATATTTGTAGAAGTTAATAATAGTTTATATAAGTTTGATCAAACTTAAAAAATGTTTAACTCGGTACAAAACCAAAGTTGTATTTTTTAGAACAGAGGGAATAATTCTTATGACTCGGAGGCATAGTGCCACTACTATTCAATTCCCTACCCCACATATTGGCATGGACCAAAATATTCATATCTTCTTCTTTTCTGCTCGGAACCCCTCATGTATCAACACGGATGATGTGCTGTTCGATGTCTCTTTTGGGTATTACTGGTAAAAAGAATGAACATTTGATGAGAATGAAATTGGAGCAATAATAGCGTGAATTGAGCAATTTTTCCATTTGTATTGAGTAAACACGCCTTTTATTCAAGGGTAAGGTTTCTCTTTCATGTAGTACTGGTGTATCAAGTAGTGACAACAAAGCTGCGTAATAATTGCAGTTTTGTGTATTGGTCAAATTTTCGCCTAGCAATATGTTGACATGTTGTGCTATCTCAACTTGTTGACCTTGCAGCCAGCACCATCATATTCGGTCAAAAGCATCTCCAAAAGATTGTTAAACCCGCTCTCTAGAGAAAAAAAAAACCTTTATGAAGTCACACTATTCCAATCAAATCCTCCCTGAATATATTTCGGCCCATCACCAGGCTGAGACAGCCCATCAAATAACAAGTTGGCCCATCAATTCTCTGTCTTGTTCAACTCAGCAAACAGAGCTCAAACAAGAGCACAGTGACGCCCACAGGCCACAACTGGACCAAATTGTAGATTACCTTCACCATGTTACTTTTTTTTTTGAGCCAACCTTCACCATGTAGAAGTAGCTACAAATTGTGACTTGTGACAGGCGAACGGAAGGAAAAACGACCTGGCCACTAAAAACACAGGATAAGGCCATAAGGGCACATTGCGCGCTGGAAAGAAGACATGAGCTAGTTTGGCTACCAGTGGCAGTGTTGTGTGTGCGACGTTGAAAGGTGTAAAGGAGAAAAGAACAAACAAACAAACACTTATTTATCGAAAGTGCCAACATTAACAACTATCTTCTTTCTCATTTTGAAAACTAGATATTTTTCTTTAGGGCAATTTACCATCGAAAAAAACTACTCAGTCAGTTTCATCAAATTATAGTTCATTTTATTTTTTTTACCTTCAGTTTGATCACTCGTCTTATTCCAAAAATTATGCAAAATATCATATTTTGGTTATATCTTGCTTTATTAATTGAAATTCTTTAAACATGACACAAATTTGGCTAGGCATAAATTTTTTGAAATTTGGTATAAAAAAGTTAAACGAACTATAATTTTGAATAGATGTACTAGATATCTTTGTTTAGGGCAAATTTCCGTACTCTTTTTCAGCCTCCCTCACGTAACTAACAAATGCATCCAAGTGCAAGTATGTTCTCATCGTTTAGCTTAGCCAGTCCAAAAGTTTAAACTTGCAAAATACAATCTATTTTGTCATGCCCTGTTTTTTTTTTGAACCGCTTGTCATGCCCTGTTTGAGAATACTTTTACATGGTTATGCGATTATTTGTGCAAGTAAATGAGCAAAGATCTGTTCGATCGCTTTATGCGTGGTCGAGCAATCATCAATCAATGCAATGAAAAGCCTACTACAAAAAATGCAGTCAATAAGAAACATGTAGTATCCGAATATCCTCAATGAGGAATGAAAATTGCAAAACGATCGAAATAACAACAATTTGAGGAGACAAATTGCGGCGGATTAAGCAAAGAAGGTATCTGACGACGACGATCGACGCACCTTCGCCGCAGCCGAGCTTGGGTCCCCTGAACGGCGTCCGGGTGCGGATGAACTCCAGCAGCATCGTCGACGGCTCCAGCTCGGCGGCGGCTACCTCATACCGCCGCCCGTTAAGCGCCAGCACCAGCCTCTCCACCAGCGGCGACGACGCGTTGTCCCTCGCCGCCATGGCTCACCTACTGCTGGCTCGATGATCTATGGCTCTGATGAGCTCTGAGCTACCTATGGTTGCTTGCTCGCTGTTTGAACGGAGAACGAAGGGCTCGAGCATGCATGGCTGCCAGCGATAATGTGGAAAAGAGACGCGCGCAGCTAGCGCGGGAGTGAATGGCCTCAGCGACAGAGGAACACATCTATCTTCTTGTGTCTTATCTCTCTCCAAAATATCTTTCGTTGGTGCTGCACGAGTGAGCAAAATAAGCCAACCGTAATTCCCGCCAGTGTCTCTATCCATGTTTCCGAGATAATTAACGTCAAATAAAACGTCTAGATTAAATTCTTATCACATCATTGTGTCTGTATAATAAGATCTTTAAAATTAGACCACATTTACCATATTTGGACTATATTTTTTTTTTGGAATATTTTTTAGGTTGAACAAATTATTTTGTTATAAAAATATTCTTAAAAAATATATAATCCAAATCTGGTCAAGTGTGGTTTAGTTTTGGAGATCTTATTATAACAAAAGCAGTGGTGTAATCAGAATTTAATTTGTATGATTTATTTAACGTTAATTGCCTCAGAGACCTGGATGGGGACACATGTTAGGAGACACAGAAGCCGCAGCCTCCACCGCTAAAGCATATAAAGAGTATTTTTTCTTTTGAAAAAATACGTATTTAACAAAATATTATGCAAACGTATATATACTCTCATACGTGGCTTCAAAACAGAAAAATGAGTAATTGTTGGAAAGGCATATGCAATACCAACAATTTAAAGGATGATGCACATGCAGTTATAATAAATTAAGCACTAGTGGCAGCTACACACAACAATAGAAAGTATGTCATAAAAGCCCTTTGTAGACGCAGCTCAAGGCACATTGGAGACGACACTATGCCTTGACGCAGATCTAGCTGCGCTGCGAAGACGAGGAGGAGAACAGGAGAGGACAGACAACTTTTTGTGATGACCTCGATCAACGACGACGATGCGGTGGGCCGGAACAACGACGATGACCTGTTCCTTGCCCCTGGCTGCCAGCTCGCCCCGATGCCTCGCCCGTGCCACCTAGGGTTTGGACATGTGAGGCAAAGGAGATGAGATAGAGCTAGGAAGAAGGCGGGCTAGAGAGAGAGAGAGCAGGGAAGGCAGCGGTGGCATGTAGGATGGATGTCGGGGACTTGGGGTGCGATGGCATTGGTGGGAGACGGCGGGGTCAAAGGGAGGAGATGAAGGGGATGTGTCACGATGTGTGGATGGCCGGATGGGCCGATGAGCCCGATGCAAATGCATGTGTATAAAAAAATAGGTGGGCGCCAACGCACGGAGACACTAGTTGTTGCCACGTCTCCTACATGACACTTACCGGAGACACGTCTCAACTTCAACCGTCTCCAATATTATTGGAGACTTGCCTCAACTAGCCGGTCTCCTATGCTTGAAACAAATCGGAGACGTGCCTTAACAATTCGCATCTCTAATGATGTCAAAGACACTTCTTGTTAACCAACGTCGCCTATGTTGTCACTAATCGTAGACATGGCTCAACTACTAGCGTCTCCGATGTTATTGGAGACGTGGATTGTTAAGACATGTCTCCCATGCGACGCATATTTGGAGACATGTTTGAACTACAAGCGTCTCATATTATATCAGAGACGCCTTTTCTTGTCCGCGTCTTCGGTAGGAAGACATAGGAGAGACTTTTTGTTTAGCCACGTCCCCTATGTCATATTGGAGACGCGTTTTCGTTTTAATTTCGTGTCTCCAAAGAAACATAGTGAGACGTTAAACAAAGACGTAAATCAGGTTAGGGTTTAATTGACGGATTGAGACCAAGAACGAGAGAAAAAATCAGCCACAAAATGAAGTCGTTCCCATTGATAGATTGACCCATAAGTGTGCACATATATAGTTAATGTTAATTACATCTTGGTAGCACTACTTGTACAAAACAGAAATGAAATTCACCTAGAAAATACTAGGAATTTCTCGTCAATTATTCAGTAACAATAAGTTCCACGCACGCTGTCCCTCAAAGACTCGTCAAGTAATTCACCAAAAGAGAAATGAGAAAACAAAAAGACGATGGTAACGAAAAGAGGAAGGGAAGAACAAGCAGGTACGTGTGTGCAATAGTCCCATGTCATGCCCTCCGATCCGATCCTCTCACAAGACAAAGATGCCGGCGGCAGCCATAGCGGCTGCAGCGGCGGCGGGGCCCAAGAGCAGGGAAACAGCAGTGGTGGCGGCGCTGGAGGGAGGCGCCGGTGGCGCAAGCTCCGGCTTGGGCTCCGTCATGGTGGTGCCGATGGGTGACCCCACCGGCGCGGCGTCCTTGTCCTCCGTCGCGTCGTCATCGGCGACGGGCCCGTCGGCGCCCTCGAAGGAGCCCACCGGGGTGTGCGCGACGGGTGTCGTGACACTGGCCTTGGCGTCCGTGGGCTCATCGGCGGCGGATGCCGACATGGCGGCCACCGCGACGACGACGACGACGAGGAGGAGAACGGCGCGTGACAATTCCATGGTGCCGAGAAATTAAGGGGATGTTTGGTTGAGCGAGGCGGAATGTGTAGAGGTCGATGAAGAGATATGGAGGTTTGTGTGTGTATTTCAAGCTAGATATAGGCTGCATGGAAATGCATGAGGGAGACGAGCGTGGACGGGTGGTGGCCACTTGACGTGACGCTGATCGATGGGGATGTGAGTGGTGGAGAGGAGACGGCCGGCTGATTGGCGAGGGGAGACGACAGCGGTGGCGCGGCTTCATCGCGCGTACGTACGCAGACACGTATGGATATATAGCATACGTATAGGAAAGTAACGACGTGTCGACGTGTCATGGACTGCGTGCACACATTGTGGTGAACTGCCCATGATGTCTCTTATTGGTTGCTACAGAAATGCATATATGGCCCCGAGTCACTAAGTATAGAGATGCTCATCTTTAATCGCGGTTTCTAATAACCGGTACTAGAAAACTGAGACTAATGTCTTGGCCTGAAATAATCGAGATTAAAAACATCTTTTATGTTAATGTCAATTACGTAGACTATACGTAAGAGGAGTAATGTAGACTTTTTTCTTCTATATACATGGCCACGTGCTTTTTAGGTCATTTGACTAGTTTGTGGCTTTGTGTGATTTGTTCTAAATCCTGTTCTCACGTCACACCCGTATGGGCAGTCGTTATAATGCAACCGTGTGCATATCCACTGTGACATTGTATCACCCCGTATCCAAATCTGCTTACAACATACACCGGTAGAGAAACCACCTTTCATTCTATCCTTTTAGTTCCAATTACTTATGGGTGTGGGACTGAAGGGGTTTTAGTCCATATTGCTATTAAAACCAGACTAGTACCAATTTTTTAGTATGTGGAGACACCTTTTGTCCCAATTTCAAACCCCACGCTACCTAAAAAAAATTGAACCCACGGACCATGCACGCGCATTGACGTATGAAAAAAACACGTGACCAGTGACTTCCGACGTGCGCTTTGTGGAGGGCCTCCTGGGTGGTTCAAATTTTTTTCTTTTTGGCGTGAAACCCCTTTAGTCCTAGTTGGTAACAACTCAGACTAAATGTCGAGACTAAAATCATTGATAACAACTCAGACTAAAGGTCGAGACTAAAATCATTGAGAGGAACTCCAACCGTGACTATAGATCCTCTCGCTAGCCGTCACTAGAGGAAAAACGCTCATTCGTCCCCTTCCAATCAGTACCGGTTGCTTACCAACCGGTACTAAGACCCATTTAGTACCGGTTGGTAAGCACAGTACCTCCCGACAATAATTTAGTAACGGCTTGTAACACGGCCCGGTACTAAATGGTGGCATTCAGTACCGGTTGGTGTTACGAGCCGGTACTAAATAGTCCAGGGGGGTTCCCGAGACACCTTTTGCATTCAGTACCAGTTGGTCGGTACTGAATGCCACCATTCTGTACCGGTTGGTGTTACCAACCGGTACAGAATGCACCACCCAGGATTACTTTAAAAGGATAATATCCTTCTCTCAACCACAAGTGCTCTATAGGTGGGGTGGTTAAGGAGGAATCGCGCGAGGGGGGAGGTCGTGAGTTCGAGTCCCACGGACCGCGCACACGCATTTACGGCCCCCGGCGAGTTCAATTTTTTTTTTCAATTTTTTTAGGCTCAAATTCATTTGGTGCCGGTTGGTATTACCAACCGGTATCGATGGGCGCCCATTGGTACCGGTTGTAACAACTGGTACACATCGGCGCCCATCGGTACCGGTTGTTACAACCGGTACCGATGGGCGTGCCCATCAGTACCGGATTGCCAGTACCGGTTGCATAACCGGCACCGATGGGTGCCTAGCAACCGGTACTGGGCGCCTTTTTTCTGCTAGTGAGTCATAGGTCCTCACATGGAATATGTCAAGATACGTATACTACCTCTTTTTTATACTTAATTAATTCTCGCTTCATGTAAATTTACATGGGGTTAACCTGGAGGTTTATAAGCTGGCTTTCAACCCCCTGAACTTCAAAGGTGGTACTAAATCAACCAACCAACTACAAATATAATGGGGTCCCATGGGCTGACAACTTGAACTACTAGGCATATATGGGGTATTACAATCACCCACCTTCAGTGTTGATGCCCCTGGCGGCTCACCACATACGCAGCGGACTTTCAAAGCCACCCCTCGGTATACTGACATGCCACAGGAGTCAGGATTAGCCCCATGCACATGCCCGTATGCAGTGAGGGTTTATAGCTCGGAATACCAGGTGTCTCATGGTGAAATACAGTAGACAGATCAAGTCCAGTGCTCAAAGCACTATGCAAACTCATCTAGAAATTAGACATGAATTTAGAATCATGATTTGGAACAATAGACTTCGGCACACCATGCAACCAGCTCGGTGGCAATCCACACGGCTGCCATTCTTCTAGACGCTAGGGAAAGGGAAATGGTGTTGGGAACATCATTGTTGTTGTTGTCCTTATTTTCTTTTGGAAGGAAAACCCTAGGTGAGGCCTGCCTCAAAATTAATCATGTTTTCCTATGGTTTTGAATGTTTTAGCGCATGCATATAGACCGTATTATTACTCTTGCTACCATCAGGATAGATCTGTCCCCTTCCTCGGTTTCCCCCTACATATATAGGATATTTTAAGAAATTAACGTCTTTTTTCCTAGCGGGATCGGGGGAAAGAATGGAAAAGACAATTTCACTATATTTCTTACCGGGAACAGGGCCTATCACAAGAATATTTTTTTGTATTGGGACGATAACTCTGAAAAGAAAGATTCCTAAATTTTCTTTCAACTCAGGGGAAATACGGTCGGGCGGCGCTAATTCGAATCCCTCGGGCAAAATAAGAACAACACCAACATTCAACCCTCCCTTTTTACCACTAGTCTTTTGGCATGTGCGACACGCACGTGCTATTAAAATAAAATAGAATAAAAAATAACTTTAGAGTTCATATACAGAAGATATAAGTATAGTAGAGATGAAAAGATATGTGCGACAAATAATAGAGTATTTAAGAATAAACTGCAAAGATAGAATTTCTTATCTTAATATCAAACACAAACTCATAAAATTTATGTAGACTTTTAAAAAAATTTCTTTCATATTTTATGTCTCGGGGGTAGTTGTGTCGAACTCTGGCAGTTGTGTTATCGGAGATATTTTTAAATATCTCCCATTCGTGTGGCGACATCAAATGCTTTTGCAGAGCCTCGGTGTGTATACTATTTCTAATTATTGAAAAAGTGATACATGGTAAAAATTTAGCTTGAAATAAAAATATTTAATAATAAATTATTATTATTATTAATTAACCACATTATGGTGCTGACATAGATGGGTCTATTTCATCTTTACAAAAGGCAGAATAAGAGATTGTTCGCCACCAAGCATCCTGTTAAAAAGTAAAACTCAAGAATATTACATTCGGCCTTCTTCATATATTATAGTGTTCATGAGATGGAATAAAAAACTCTACAATTACATAGTAAAAAAAAGTACTGATGTGAGTAAATTTGACTATGTTTGCATATATATTTTGAATAAAACGAGTGGTAGAACATGGTGTAAAAAGGTAAAATGACCTATATATTTGAAACAAATGGAGTATTCTGGACCAGGACATAAACAAATGGAGATCCAGGTTTACAATTCCTTCTCCTCGTGATGCCAATTTGCCAATGATAACTACTTAACAACAATACCTCGACTCTGGCGATCTTTCCAAATAAAAAAAATATTCCCAACTCCCATTCAGGCTTCATGGTCACTCACCAGTCCATGTTATAATTTATACTGTAAATCTATACTATCAAGGATTAAACAAATTGATGACACTTCTTAACCACAAACACGACGACACTTCTTAACCACAAACACACCCCTGTACCCCTCACAATGAACCCACCTACCAGGGTGTTGGGGAGACGCCCCTTGGAATCGTATTTTCTATTTTTGCAGGCGAGATTGAAGAAGTTAGAACGAAGAAGACAAATGTGAAGTTATTTCGAAGAGGTTAAAGTTGCAGGTGAAGTTATAGAAGTCAGGTCGAAGATGACGAGCGCGAAGCTAATTTGAAGAGGTTAAAGCCTCGAGCAAGACTGAAGAAGTCAAGGCAAAGAAGACAATAGTGCGAGGTTGGTTACGAAGCTAGGAAATGCTAGAACGAATCTATGTCCTGTAACGAGGCTGAAATGAAGATTGGCGGGAAGCAACGGACTTCTAGCAACATAGGATAGATATTAGATTTTTGGCGGGAATTAACGGTCTTGTAAACATACGAGGTCGACCCCTATAAATAGCAGGTCAACAGTAACTGTAAGGGGGGATTTCCGAAGGAACGAGAAAGAAGTCAACTGCGACTTTCTTACTGTTTGTAATACAAGAAAAACTGTGTTACAACAGTTGGCGCCGTCCGCGTGTTAGGATCGAAATCAAAACTCACGATGCCACCAAAGAAAAAGCAACGGTCCGATGATCCACGGACCTCCAAAGCTCACGAAAATGAAAGAGAAAACGATGAACGACAAGTTTCACCAGAGCCAGTCACTACCAATGATAACCAAAATCGAGAAGAAGCTAGCCTCGAACAACTAATACAAGAAATCGAGAGGCTTAAGCAAGAAAAAGAAGCCCTGTTGAAGGAAGCAGAGAACCAGAGAAAAGAAACCGAGAAAAAACGAAAAATTGCAGAGGCCAAGAACGAGCTCCAGAGACTCCAAAGCGAGCTCAATACGAGCAAAGAAACTGTTCAAGAGCCCGAGAGAGAATACAACACCGAAACAACAAATTGCAACACGGGTTTCAGAAGCTTCGACTCGAATTCACCATTATCTCCAGGCCTTCAAAATGCACCATGGCCAACTTCGTACAAGCCCATCACCTTGCTCAAATACAATGGTACTTGTGATCCAAGGCAGTTTCTGATGAGCTACGAAGTTGCTGTAGCTTCCGCAGGAGGAAACGAGCTAGTTCTCGCGAAATCATTCATCATAGCCTGTGAAGGACCGGCTCTCACATGGTTCACGAGACTAAGCCCAGGATCAATTTTCAGCTGGGAACAACTCAAGGCCAAAGTACTTCAAAACTTCCAAGGATTCAATAGGCAACTGTTAACCTCGGGAGATTTATTCGCATGCAGACAGGAGGAAAGAGAGCCATTAGCTCAATATTTCAAACGTTTCATCCAATTAAAGGCCCAAACAGATGATATCCCAGACTCAATAGCAATTGATGCATGCATTCACGGGTTGGGACCAGGGCCATGCGCATCAGAATTTGTCAAAAACAAACCAAGGAATCTCCATGAACTATTCCACGAGATGGAAAAATTTTGCAGATCAGACGACGATCACAGGAGAAGAATTAACGAAAGAGCCATGCTCAGAAAAGCAAACGGAAACTATAAGCAGCCCACATACGAAAAGCAGAACTACAACAGACCAACCCAAGTTTTTCACATAGAAAACGTGAGTGGCCAACATAATAACGAATCAAATGCAGCGAAGCAAAACTTCAACTCCTCATCCACACGAGGAAGAGGCGGACGAGGCAGAGGCCGTGGAAGAGGTCGAGGTCAACAAGACAACCAATCGCGATCTTGGTTCTGTCAATTCCATGGCGAAAACCCAGATCACAGTACAGGAAGATGTCCCATAACCATCAGGGTAAAGCAAGAAATGAACCAAAACAACAGTCAAGGTCGCGCAGTCCAAACAAATTCTTGGCAGTGCACCACCCATAACACGCCGAATCCGCAGCTACAACTCCCGACGAATTCAGAATCCTTTTCAACATACCATCAGCCTCGTTTGGCTTGGCATCAAACCCAGTCCGAATCAAATCAACAAGCGCACAGCTCAATCCAATCCACCACAGCAAGAAAAGACGAAACTGTAATGCAAGCAGCTCCAGCACCGAATACAACCCCCGCCAAGGGTCCCATTCCCTCTCGCGGAATGATTCTGCCCATAGCAGGAGGATCTTCAGTTGATTTCGAAAGCAAAAGACAAAGAAAAGACTACTTCAGAAGAGTGCACGCAATACTACCAAATGGCCCAGTAATAAAAACCCATTGGTCGGATGTTCCAATAACCTTTACTGAGCAAGATCTCAAACTTCAGTGCTATCCTCACACTGATGCCATGGTCATCGAAACAAATGTGGCGGGCTGGGAGCTGACAAAGATACTGATAGACAATGGCAGTTCAGCCGATATTATCTTCGCTAGTGCTTTTGATCAAATGAATATCAGCAGAAGTTTGTTACAACCATCAGAAACTCCACTCATTGGTTTCGGAGGAAAAAGAATCCGGGCCTTAGGAAAAATCGAATTACCGGTAACTTTGGGGGACCTCAGCAATCCCAGAACGGAACGAATCACTTTCGACGTAGTTGACATGTACTACCCTTACAACGCAATCTTTGGAAGAGGTTTTCTCAACACGTTCGAAGCTATTGTACGACAGGCATATCTCTGTATGAAACTCCCAGCATCAAATGGAGTAATCACAGTATTTGGAAACCAGCAAGTCGCAAGGGACATCGAACAAGGAATTACCCCAGGCGAGAAAAACGTCAACCTCTTGCAGACAGAAACGAAACAAACAAGCAATAAAGTTCAAACAGAATCGATCAAAAAGACATCAACGCAACCCAGAGTGGAAAAAGTAAAAGAAGCTATTCAAGCACAAGACACCAAGCGAGTCTCTCTCGATCCAGGAGTCGAAGGCAGAGAGGTCACGATCGGAGCAGACCTTACCCCTCAAGAAGAGGAGGAATTGATAACTTTCCTAAGAAAGAATAAGGATGTCTTTGCATGGACAGCTGCAGACCTAAAGGGTGTCAGCAGAACCATAATCGAGCATAGCCTCAACATAAACCCGAAGACAAAGCCAAGAAAACAAAAATTGAGAAAAATGTCGGATGAGAAGATAGAGGGAATAAAATCCGAAGTTGAAAGGCTACTGAAAGCAAAAGTCATCAGGGAAGTGCAATACCCAGAATGGCTGGCAAATACTGTCCCAGTGAAGAAGAAAAACGGAAAATGGAGGATGTGCATTGACTTCACAACACTAAACAAGCATTGCCCGAAAGATGATTTTCCTCTGCCAAGAATTGATAGCGTCGTTGATGACGCAGCCAACAGCGAGATTCTATCCTTGCTAGATTGCTTTTCAGGGTATCACCAAGTTTGGATGAAACAAGAGGATGAGGAGAAGACAAGCTTCATAACACCTTTCGGAACTTTTTGTTTCGTCAGAATGCCAGAAGGGCTGAGAAACGCAGGGTCAACTTTCTCAAGAATGACCAAAAAAGTCTTCAACTCACAAATTGATAGAAACATGTTAGCTTATGTGGATGACCTCGTCGTAAAAAGCACCAAAAGAACGGATCACATCAAAGATCTCGAGGAAACCTTCAACAATCTAAGAATGTCAAACTTGAGCTTAAATCCAGAAAAATGCGTCTTTGGAGTAACCAAAGGAAAAGTCTTGGGATGCTTTGTAACATCAAAGGGAATCGAGGCCAACCCAGACAAGGTACAAGCCTTGGCATCCATGGAGGAGCCAAAAACGGTTAAGGAAGTGCAACAATTGACAGGCAGAATTGCAGCTCTAAACAGATTCGTACCAAGAGCAGCTGAACGAAGCCTTCCTTTCTTCAAAACTCTCAGACGTGCGCAGAAATTCAACTGGGGCGAAGAACAATCGAAAGCATTCAGAGAACTAAAGCAGTACCTCGCGACAATGATCAAACTATCACCACCAGCACAAGGAAAAGACCTTCTCCTTTACCTCGCAGTATCAGAGTCAGCAGTAAGCGCGGCAATAGTACAAGAAACCGAAATCGAAGGCATTCTGAAGCAGTTGCCAGCCTACTTCGTTTCTGAAGCATTATCTGGAGCCAAGAAGTCATACTCTGAACTCGAAAAAATTGCATACGCATTGCTCATGGCATCAAGAAAACTCAGGCATTATTTCGAAGCTCACAAAATTACAGTCGTCACCAACAAACCTCTAGCCGAGTTATTTGCAAACAGAGAAGCTTCGAATAGGATCAGCAAATGGTCCGTAGAGCTATCTGGATTCAATATCGAATTCGTAAGACGAAAGGCAATCAAATCCCAGGTATTGGCTGACTTCGTAGCAGACTGGACCTCTCCAAAGCATGAAAATTTAGACGAAGACGAAAAACAATGGACAGTCTATTGTGATGGAGCATATTGTAACAAAGGAGCAGCGATCTCTGCAATACTGGTTTCACCAGGCGGAATCAACAAGATTCGCTACACGATTGGAATTCATCAACCAGGAGATTCAAGTCACAAATAACGTAGCAGAATACGAAGCACTCCTGCTTGGGCTACGAAAAATGAAATCACTAGGCAAACAAAGGTTCATTGTGAAGACAGACTCGAAAATAGCAAGGGACCACATCAAAAAGGATAGCGAAGCTAGAAAACCAGAACTAATCGATTACCTCGAAGAGGTCAGAGAAATGGAGAAACACTTCAAAGGATTCACGGTAGAGCACATCCACAGAAACGACAACAACGAAGCTGATGACTTAGCCAAGAAAGCAGCAAAGAAGGAAGAACTACCTGAGGACGTAATTTACGAGGTCATGACCATCCCCTCAATCAGAAAGCAGCATCTAGCACACATTTGCTGGGAAGATTGGAGAGCACCAATCATGGCATACTTACAAAACAATTTCACACCCTGTTCAGCAAGCGAAGCCAAAAGAATACCAGCAAGAGCAAAAGGGTATCAGATAATACAAGGAGAGTTGTACAAAAAGGGGATATCAGCACCATGGCTAAAATGCATCGCAAAAGAACAAGGAACGGCTATACTAAGAAGCATACACGAAGGGATATGCGGAACACATATTGGTCCAAGAGCCCTCGCAGCAAAAGCAGTCAGGCAAGGAATGTTCTGGCCAACAATGATAAAAGATGCAGACGAAGTAGCAAAGAAATGCGAAGCATGTCAAAAGAACGCAAGCAATCAAAAGATTCCATGTTCACTGTTGCAGCTCATCACACCTTCTTGGCCATTGCAAAGATGGGGAATAGACTTGGTAGGGCCTCTCCCAACAGCTCAAGGAAACTGCAGATTCGCAGTAGTTGCCGTGGAATATTTCACAAAGTGGATCGAAGCAAAAGCCCTAGCATCGATAACCTCGCATACAATACAAAAGTTCTTCTGGCATAACATCATTTGCAGATTCGGGGTACCAAAAGAAATAACAGTGGACAATGGAAAGCAATTCGACAGCGAAACATTCAGAGATTTTTGCATGACAATGGGAACCAAAGTGAAGTACGCATCCGTTTATCATCCGCAATCAAACGGCGTGGTTGAAAGAGCCAACGGCATCATTTTTTCAGCTATAAGGAAGATGCTCTTCGACCACAAAAAGGGAAAATGGATTGACGATTTGCCAATCGCAGTATGGTCACATAATACCACAGAATCCAGAGCAACCAAGTTCACTCCTTTCAGACTGCTATACGGAACTGAAGCAATGGTTCCAGAAGAAATCAAGGCCAAAACACTAAGGGTAACACTTAGTAATGACGAAGGTGAAAAAGAAATGGTGGAAAAGGATCTAATCGAAGTCGACCGACTTGTTGCTTCACATAACCTCGAATCATATCAAAGGCAAACACGAAAGTGGCGTGACCCAAGGCGAAGATAAGAGAGATCAGAGTTGGGGACCTGGTAATCAAAAGAAAGCATAACGCAGAAAACCTATCGAAATTCGAGGAAAAATGGGAAGGACCATACATTGTCATCAAAAGCTCGAGGCCAGGGTCTTATCATCTGTCCACCGAAAATGGAGAAGAATTACCTCACTCATGGAACGTAGAGCAACTTCGCAAGTACTATAACTAGAATCGGAACAAATAAAGCTGTACAGTTTTTTCCAAGTTTCAGTTCTCTTTGTAAAGGTTAACTTCGTAAATGTGCGGAGCTATAAGCACAAATACGAAGTACTTCTTTTCTCTTTTTCTTTCATCACAAAAGGTCGTACTCTTTTCCTCACATAAGGGGCTCCAGGAAACTGGAGGTGAGGTTTTTAATGAGGCGAACCTATGTAAATCTCTCCAAAAATCGATAAAGGAGATTCCCCTAAAAGCACTTGAGCAAAAAATTCAACGAGGTTGAAAAATAACCTCGCAAAAAGAAGACCTCGAGCAAGATAGCTCGAGGCCGAGGTTGAAAATTAGCCTCGCAAAAGAAGACCTCGAGCAAGATAGCTCGAGGCCGAGGTTGAAAAATAAACCTCGCAAAAGAAGACCTCGAGCAAGATAGCTCGAGGCCGAGGTTGAAAAATAAACCTCGCAAAAGAAGACCTCGAGTAAAATAGCTCGAGGCCGAGGTTGGAAATATAACCTCGCAATAGAAGACCTCGAGCAAGATAGCTCGAGGCCGAGGTTAAAAAATAACCTCGCAAAAAGAATACCTCGAGCAAAATAGCTCAAGGCCGAGGTTGGAAATATAACCTCGCAATAGAAGACCTCGAGCAAGATAGCTCGAGGCCGAGGTTGAAAAATAACCTCGCAAAAAGAATACCTCGAGCAAAATAGCTCGAGGCCGAGGATGGAAATATAACCTCGAAAAAAGAAGATCTCGAGCAAAATAACTCGAGGACGAGGTTGAAATATAACTTCGCAAAAATAAGACCTCGAACAAAATAGTTCGAGGCCGAGGTTGGAGATATTACCCTCGCTAAAAATCTCGAAAAAAAAATTGTCTAAGAAAGAGGTTAGAAACAAAACCTCGCAAGAAGACCTACAGTCTAGATCAAATCAGAGGAACGAAAAAAGCAACAGAGTTGCCCTATTTCGAAAGTAAAACAAGAGAACGTAATCTTTCAGATTCGTTGCTCGAAGTAAGAAGTAATGAATAAACGCAAAGGGGCTATCGAGGGAGGGGACGCCTTTTTCAAAGGCTAAAAAGAGAAGCCCCCACTTGCATTTATTCAAAAACAAGCCTTCACCAAGCGACGGGCATATTAAAAATGAATCACCTAACTTGCACTTTTCAAAAAGGACACGAGGTTAGGTGAAATCATAATTTCACCGAGGGTCCAAAGACCACTATAAAAGGGAAGGGCGGAGACGAGCCTTGGCAAGAAAAAGAGCAAAGCAAATGAAAAAGAAAAATTTTCCCTAGAAATGAGAGGCAGCAGGATTCAAAGGAACGCTCGACGGCATGATCTGGCCAGCCTAAAGACCAACAAAACCGCAGGGCCCATAGATGCTTCGTACAGCAACGTCCTCTCAAGTTGTGCGATCATGGAGAAGAGCGCATCCGCTTCAAGGCTTTCTCGAGTTAACAAGGGAACTAGAGGCCAAAGAATATTTAAGCGTTTTCTATAGTGAAAACGAGGCTAAAGGTCATGACCTTATAGAATCAAGATGATGTATAAACAATTTCAAGAAAAAAGAAATTGTACGAGTCCGACGCATGCACTTCGAAACAAAAACCGAAGATAATTACGAGGTTAATACAGACAAAATTGCGAACAATTTCAATGTTTAAGTCGCTCTGAAGTTCACAAACATCGCTCATGATTTATAACAAGTTTTTTTTTACATAAATCAACTTCGACTCGTGATCAGATTTCTCCTTCTTCTTGGGAAGATTTAGTTTCGTCTTCATCACGAGGCGAATCCAAAGCATCATCCTCTTCTTCCTCGTCCTCTTCCTCTTTTCCCTCTTCGGCTTCTGCATCCTCAGTTTCTTCCTGATGAAGAAACAAAGCAAAAGACTTAGAATTTTCGACAATAATAAAAGAGAAGAAGAAGCAAACTTATACAGAGAAAGTTTTTTACCTTCGAAGAGGAGTCCTTAGCCATATCTCGCCCATAGGCGTTCCAGAAGTCTCGCAAGAAACGACGTTTCATAGTTTCGACTTCTTTTGAACAAGGCAAGGACAGATCTCCGAAGTCAGCAAAGCGAAATCCGGGGCCAGAAACCCGAAGGAGCAGTTCCTTATCTTCTTTCTCGAGGAATCTGCCGAGGCCATCGGTGCAGGTGAGTGCGAAGTTGTCGCCAGCAATAGAAAACACGTCCCCGAGACCAGCAAATTCTTCTTCAATCCAAGATAAGAAGTTATCAATGTTTAAGTCCATCGGAAGAGCATAAGGAGTGGCTCCGAACTGCTTAAGCGAGCTAGAATACGAATCAAAAATTCGTTTTATCTTCTCAGCGTCAAGAGTCTTGGACGAAGCTAGAGAATCTTCGGTTTCCTTCAATTTAAGCTCGAGGGAAGACACTTTAGTCTTAGCTTCTTTCGCAGCATCGGACTCGCGAACCACGGCATCACGAAGGTTCTCAATCACAGTCAGGTTCTCGTCATAGTCCTTCTGCAAGGCTTTATATTTTCTATCTGTTGTGTCCCATTTGTCCTCGAGCTTAGTCAAATCTTTGTGAAGTTTGTCGTTGACATCCCGAAGCCTCTCATTCTCTCTCTCCAAGAAACGAAGTCGACCAACAGCGGTTTTGGACTTTGAAGCACAAACCGCGTTGATCAGCTTAACCTAAGGAAGCGAATCGAAAACAAAAACGTAAGACAAATATAAAGAAAGGATGAGACGAGGATAAAATAGTAAGAAGCAAGCACGAACCTTGCGCGCTGTGGAGACGCTCAAGCGAGATAGCTCTTCAAAGCTAAGATTTTCCAAAGATGTTTTATAACCTATAAAAACGAAGACAAAATATAAGAATCAAAAACGAAACTAAACATGAAGTGATGATAGAAATTTTTTCTTTCTCACCTCGCATCTCATCAGTATCTTCATCAAGATCAACAAAAGAAGAAGCAGCCAAGTCTTGAGGGAGCTTCGTAGATGTTTCCTCAGGGATCTTTTTACCCTCGACATCCACAATCTCGACCTAAAAATATCAAGCAAAGTAAGCAAAAACAATAAAAGAAATTTAGTGGTCAAGTATAGTACAACTAAAGTTTCTGACCTCGTGCTCAGCTTCGGCTTTCTTATCTTCTTCAACATTCACACCCTCGACGGCTGGTTCTGTGGAATACAAGCCGAAGTTATGCTCTAAGAGCTCAAGGAAGGTTGGATCGAATTCTCTTGGAGATTTCGAAGCAACACTCGATATTGAACCTGCGAGGCTCATTCTAGCACCGGGGCATTTCATGAAAGGAACAAACAAACCTTCACCCGAAGCAGCAGAAGTGCCTGCCAAATCCTTCATGAATCCCGACGTGCCGAGGTCATCGCCAACAACGCCAGCAATGCCTAGAAGTCCGCAAGCTGCTTCAATAGTTTCTTTCTCCTTTTCAACTTCAGCTTCGGCTTCCGGACTATCCAGGAGAGACAAATCCACCTTTCGAGTCAGTCGAGGTTTCTTAGTAGTCCCAGAGGCAGACTGTTGCACACAAGCACTTTTCCTCTTCTGAGCCTCGAGCAGCTTTGTCTTCGTCTGGGGAGCATCTTGACTCGAAGATATTAGCACTTTTGACGAAGTCTTTTTATATCTTCGCGCCACCCCAGCTTGCTCGGATCCAATATTTCCAACGGGCTTCATGCGTTTCTGGGGCTTGGAGGGTTTTATTCTATCTCCATACTTGACGCCCATCTCCAACCATGGCCGATTCAAGCGGCTGGGTTTCTCGAAGAGGTCAATCATTGCCTTCTTCTCCTTCTCAGTAAGAGGACCAATCAAAGCTTTGGCGGCCCATTCGACCTCAGAAATTAGATCATCTTCGGACATATCTGCGGGTTTCGTAAGTCCGAAGATAACAAAAGTAGTAGGCAAGTCGAATCCAGGTATTTGCCTCTCCTCAACTTTGAAGGGTTTCCAATCATTCCCCAAAGGCCAGATCTCAGCAGCCAGAAACTCCTCAACCACATCACGGCATGTCAGTCGCCGAGTGGCATGGATAAAGCAACGACTGTTCTTTTTGAAAGCTTCGGATTTCTTGTCGAAATCAATCACAGTGGATACTTCGACATTGCCAAGAGGGCCAGCAAAAGGATAGTTGATTTCGTTGGAATCCGAAGAGGCGAAGCCAACTTTCACATAGAACCACGACTTCGGCCAATTTACATCCCAGCGGTTCCGTTGAGCGTAGGTGAAGTCAACTTTTGTGATCTTCAAGGCGGCACTTCGTCGACGCGAAGTAAAAGTCGCAACTCCAAACTGCCCAATATGTTCTTCTCCGCCTTCTTCCAAAAAGATTGACCTCTTTTGAAGATGAAGCTCATTGAAGCGGCCAAAAGTGTCGAGGTCAACTTCACCTCCGAATGTCTTAACACCCCAGAAAAATTTCGAAAGCTGAACGAAGGAGTTGGGTGTCAACTGATGAAGCTTGACGTTGAAATGGTCCAGGATCTGGGGCAGCTTCGGATCGCAAGGAAAGCGGAGTCCCGCAGTAAAGAATTCAGAAAACACTACAGCTTCTCCGAATTGGGGATCAGGAGTAGCTTCGTTTCCAGGAGCACGGCCAACACCTTCAGGAAAGTATCCATTTTGCACATAAGATGAAATCATCCCTGCGGTAACAGAAGATCGACCAAAATGAAGGGTCTTAGGAGCTGATTCTCCAACGAGATCATTGACATTAGCCTCGACTCCTTCCAAATCCTCACTTCCCGGATTAGAACCCAGGGGACTGTTCTCTCTTTCAGCATCAGAGGTTGGAATAGCAGCAGATGTGACTTGAGCCATTTCTGAAACTAATAATGAAAAACAATAAAAAACATAACGAAACAAGAAACGAGGACAAAGATTCTTCAAAACTCACCTCTTTCTAACAGCAAAGCGCTTCAGGAGCCTCAACAAAAAGCAACAATTAGTGCAAAGTGAAGACACTAGCACGAAGTCAGAAACGAAAGTTAAAGCAGAGCGAAGACAATTGCACGAGGTCAAAGGCGAAAGCGAAGGTAATTTTTAGGGGGGGTAACCTCTACTATTTATAGGCGAGGTAAGTTCCGAAGTTTGCGCCGTGAAAAGACGCCAAAGTAACCGCCAAATTAATCCAAGGGGACGCCTTTTGGGTTTCGTCCCAGGAGTTCGAGGAATGAATAGTGACAAACTCGAATCCAAGGACGAAGGGGCTACTGTTGGGGAGACGCCCCTTGGAATCGTATTTTCTATTTTTGCAGGCGAGATTGAAGAAGTTAGAACGAAGAAGACAAATGTGAAGTTATTTCGAAGAGGTTAAAGTTGCAGGTGAAGTTATAGAAGTCAGGTCGAAGATGACGAGCGCGAAGCTAATTTGAAGAGGTTAAAGCCTCGAGCAAGACTGAAGAAGTCAAGGCAAAGAAGACAATAGTGCGAGGTTGGTTACGAAGCTGGGAAATGCTAGAACGAATTTATCTCCTGTAACGAGGCTGAAATGAAGATTGGCGGGAAGCAACGGACTTCTAGCAACATAGGATAGATATTAGATTTTTGGCGGGAATTAACGGTCTTGTAAACATACGAGGTCGACCCCTATAAATAGCAGGTCAACAGTAACTGTAAGGGGGGATTTCCGAAGGAACGAGAAAGAAGTCAACTGCGACTTTCTTACTGTTTGTAATACAAGAAAAACTGTGTTACAACACAGGGCTAAACGGTGGGCCTAGAACGACCA
The DNA here is from genome assembly GCA_015342445.1 of Digitaria exilis. NCBI lineage: Eukaryota > Viridiplantae > Streptophyta > Magnoliopsida > Poales > Poaceae > Digitaria > Digitaria exilis. Next base: position 4,470,783 of record JACEFO010001972.1, on the reverse strand, counting down.
AAGGAGGGGGGAGATTGATTTGGTCGTCCTCACCCAGTTAAAAAGCTCCCCTCCTACCTCCTCATCCCCAAAGTTTTTTCACCAAAAAATAAACCCAACAGCGGAAGTAAAATAGGAAACATTCCCCCGCTCTCACTACATCTCATCCCAACGGTAAGAAAAATGGAAAGCCCCTTATATCAATGAGAGAAATAAAGGAAACAAAAGGAGGTGTTATTAAAAGGAAATAAAAGGTGTGCTATTAAAAGGAAATAAAAGGTGTGGTATTAAAAGAAAATAAAAGATGTGTTATTAAAAGAAAATAAAATGCACCTCTCCATGGCCACCGCTTGCTTTCTCTGCATTCCAACGACAAGAAAAAATGGAAAGCCTCCGATCTTCTTTCTAACGCAAGAAATAAATCTCTCAGCGGCCAAAATAAAAGGAATCTCTCCATGAGACGTGCGTTTGCATATACATCTAATTAGTCACCTCTCAACATGGACATACATGTTGATTCAAAAAAACATGGACATACATGTTTGATATATGTCAGGATGTTTCATAATAAATATATATGTGCCCTACGAGAGGAACGAAAATGAAGTTAACACAAAGTACCCTTCTTAATTTAAGATTCAGTAAAAAGGTTCCCGCTGAGCCATTGTGAATCAAAATCGCTGAGCCTAGCTCAACAGTATCAACAATAAATAATCCTAAAATCCTAAAACGAATGTTGTGAATCAAAATCATCCACGCTAACGCAGACATCATAGATCAAAGCCATAAATAAATTCTCACCAGGGTGGATGTGTGGCCTCCTAGACAAGTAACGCCGACACAGGGTGTGTCCGTCCTCGGCTATGGATGATCTTGGCCGGGAGGAGGAAGTGAAGCGCCAATTTTGTAGGGCTTCCCAATGGGTAGGATGTCCTGAACACAGTAACACCATATATATATATGAGTATAACAAAATATATACGAGTAGGTGGACTACCAGCAAGAATATGTATACATGTTTTTACTTGATTGCTTGCATGTCTTCTTGTGGGTTATGAGTAAATTCATCCTTACCCAAATGCCAGATAGCCTAGCTAGTTTCTGCAAGCAAGTTTCGGCCGACCAGTGTTCAGTTTATATATACTATTTTTTCATTCTCTAATTTGAAACCTGGTCCTCACGATGAAGCTGCTGATTGGCTGTATAGACGAACTCCAGCCTCCAAGGAACCTCCACCTGCAAGGTGTGGATGGCGGCAGCAGATGACTATGGATGGTGGCTAGTAGGCGATGCGGTCAATGCTAGGATCAACAGGTGGATCAGCAGGTGAATCCGATCATGCAGAGGCCAACATTGGAGGCGTGGACGAGCGCACACGACAGGCGTGGTCCTCCTAGCGTCACGACGGGCACGATGGAGGTGTGGAGGCAGTGGGGCAGGGAGGAGAGTGCTGGTCCTGTGCTCGACAACGGGAGGCCTCCAGCTTGACCACCGCCTCCTTGTTAACGACGTGTAGTCCTGAAAGGCATGGAGTGATATACAAAAAATTTCCCTACGTCAACCCATGGAAAGATCATGATTGCCATAAAAAAACACCCGCGTCATCTCCTCTTTCATCGTCCGCGGCGGGGAACTGGTCCCCGGCACCACCGCCCTGGGCCTGGGCCTGCTGTGAATGCGACTAAGATGACTACTTGGAGCAACGACTGAGGCGAAATATGGAAGGCACGAGCATCCTCATCCACGTCGTCTGTCCATAAACAGTGTCGTAGAGAGATTCCTTTTGTTGTTGTTGGAATGCAGACAGAGCAAGCGGTGGTCATGGAGGGGTGCATTTTATTTCCTTTTAATACCACACCTTTTATTTCCTTTTAACACCACACCTTTTATTTACTTTTAATAGCACCTTCATTTATTTCCTTTATTTCTCGCCTTGATATAAGGGCTTTCCATTTTTTTTTTCAATTGGGATGGGGTGTAGTGAGATTAGGGGGATGTTTCCTATTTTACTTCCGCTATTGGGTTTATTTTTTGGTGAAAAAATTTTGGGGATGAGGAGGTGGGAGGGGGGTTTTTTAACTGGGTGATGACGACCAAATCAATCTCCCCTCTCCTTTGGTCGTCCTAGGCCCACCATTCAGTCTTGGTAGGTGGGTCCGCTGTGAGGGATAAAGGGATGTGTTTGTGGGTGAGAAGTGTGCTCAATTTGTTCAATCCTTTATAGTATAGATTAGCAAGAACTTGTTTCAGCTGCATATCATAAGGGATTCGAAGAACTGCTTCAAATACAGTATCAGGAAGCACTGCTTGGGGAACTTCAATATCCACAGGTTTATTAGCTAAATGGCAATTGGCACATACAATTCGTCCAGTTGCTTCCCGCCGGTTTTAAAAAACCTGCTGCGCAAAAATGGGATATGCATTTGAAATTGATGTGCGAGATATTATGTATATCATGATCGATACAGAAATGTTGTCGTGCTCGTTGCAGATAAGGCCTAGGGTTAAGGTTTTACCCCTATTATTGTTCTCACACGTATTGTATATAATATAGTTATTGTTAGGCAACCAAATAAAATAATTGTATACTGTTATCTACAATAAAGTTAGAGGAATTTTATAATCCTTTCAAATTTTTAAAGTAAAATTTCTTATGAATTTTGTAGTTTCAGTTATCAGTTTTATTGGACTATTCTGTAATGACTCTGTACTTTTTGACTAATGTTGACCTATAGATTAGTCTATGGTACTGATTGTTCTCTAGTTTTGGACTACTAGAAAGTTGTAGAGTTGTAGTATTTGAAGCTAACTTCAGATGGTATTGTTGGGGAAATAAATAAATAGTTCCCCATATGGTCCTAAACAACCCCCCATTTGGCACAAAAAAGGATTCAGACCTAGGACCTGAATATAATTCTAACCCCCACCAAAGGTGTGATCGAAAATTGCCCCATCGCCAGTCCCTATGAGAGGATCTTGATGTCGCCTAGAAAAGGGGGGATAGGTGGACCTGAAAGTTAAACAAAAATAGTAGTGGAAAATATTTTTTGATAGAAATGCACTTGACACACCAAAATTGGGCTACCGGTTTTACCAAACTGGGTCACCTGGTTTCCTCTGCAAACTAGCACTTAGCTCAAACACTTCCTTTTTGAGCTCTTGCTTAAATGAACCTTGTAGAGTGAGCTCCTGCAGTGTTTATTAGCAAGTCCACACTATTACTGCACACAAAACTCAACCAACTGAGTAGATAAACCAAAATCACAATTATCACAATAAATGCAAGAAAGTGAATGGAAGGAAGACGCACGGATTTGTTTGACCCAAGTTCGGATCCACCACGTGCTACTCCTATCACAAAGGATTCTACTCTCTATAGAGAAATTCTTTAGGGAGTGTGTCTCTTTCGACTCCTCCCACCAAGTTGGGTCTCCTTCAATCACTTCCCCACTCAATCAACCACAAAGATCAACATTGAGTGCCTTCACTACCTTGCTTCTTTCCTTATGTGGGCGAAGCGAAACCCTCACAAACTTCTCGCTGCTCACCACACGCTTGGGAGGTCTCGGGCAACGTCTAACCGTCTAGGAGCCAAAACCTCCAAGACTAACTAATGAAACACTTGTAGAACTCAACAAATCAGTAGTGCTCAAAGGATTTTGTGCTCTCACAATGCTTGCTCAAAGTTTCTCTCTACTACCCAAATCAAGGATATGATCAAGAATCAAGCTATCTCACAAAGAGGGGTTTGGGAGAGCTAGAGTGGCTTTCATTCAGTTTGGTAAGATGAAGGTGCACTAGGGAAACACCAGCTACAACAACCAGCCAAGGGAGGGGAGAAGATCTTTTATAGCCTTTCCCCATGAAGCTAGCCATTAGAGACTGTTATAAACTGGGCCAACCGATTTGCCAAAGCTGGGTCCTCTGAAACTTCAAATAATGAACTAGTCATTAGGCCTGTCAGACATAAAGCATGTGTATTGGTTGTAGGAAAACCAGGTGTACCGGTTTTGGCACAGATATCCTAATCTAAGTGTAAGTGAGGCTAGTATGCCTTTTATCAACTTCCATAGGTTACTTTGAGCACTAAGACTAAGTCAAGACACAATGTGATGCATCTCTCTTGATAGCAGTGTTCGCCTAAACGTGTTTAAACAGACGTCTAGATGCGTTTAAACGCTAGACGAAGGGTAGTTGTGTAGTTTATGCCCTAGTCGACCAATTAAACAGTGGACACATTTAAACGGTCAAACCAGTCAAAGACGGTTTAAACGGTGGAATTAAACAGGAATTAAACACGTGTAGACAGCTGGACGAGCGTCTAGACGGTTGTTTAGGCGATAAAAAATGTGCCTGCGGGGAAACGTTGGGCGCTTGCAGTGTTATCTGAATGTCTCATTTTGAGAATGATGTTATGTGTTTAAAATTATGTCTAATTGTCTACTTAAGTGTACTAAGTATTATCTATATTCTATGGAACTATGGAGTATTTAGTATATTACAATGTGAAATGTTATTATGTGTACATCACTATGTCCAATTATCAATGTCCAATTGTGTAGCTGCAGCTGTTGTATGGCTTAAAGTGCACTAGAAATATTGCATTATGGTCTATGATATTAAGTTTTTATTTTTATTTGCTGCTACAGTGCAAACCATGTAAACCGTTTAATATATTGTCTAAACTGTCTAAACGCTAAACAAAGGGTGAATGTCTGTCTAGCGTTTAGCGTCTAGGATAACACTGCTTGATAGTACGACTTTTCTAACCCAAGATCAAGAATAAATACATTTTCACCAACTTGAGCTCCATTTCAATATTTGAGTCATACTTGATCAATATGTCTTCATGAGGATCTCCATCAACTATCTTATTTTCTTATGAGCACTTTAACCTTTGAGCTAGTGACTTGAACTCAAACCTCCTTTACATTGGAATGATAAGCTCCATCAAGTCCACTTTTTCACATTCACCATTCTTCATATAAGATTGGTTAGTGTTGGTGTTTCTTTGGCTATAGAATTAGATTTTGCAAGCGCACAGAAGAACCCACTATAGCATTTCACTTTGGAGTATTCCCGGGTTTCGTATTTATATCCTTGGGGAAGCACTATGGTCAAAGAATATTGAAGAAATAAATGAATAGCCTTTATAGCAATATTCATATCTACTTTAGGGGAGATATTAGGGTAGTAAGATAATGGTCAAATGAATGACCGGGTAGAAGTCCTAGATTGGCCAACGACATAAGAGATTCAACTCCAAAAGAGTAAAGGAAAGAAGCTAGGATAAAAAAGGGCGAGCAAGGAACCTATGACACCCCAAAAGGCTGAGAAGCCAGCCTAGCTTGGCCTACACTTCTGCCTAGATGTCAAGAACTAGAGCTTGCTTTGACGGCTAGAACGGGAAGAACCATAGTGGGATGAGAGAGGAGTTTCTCCAAGCTCAGCAACTACTGTTATGAAAACAACCAAATTTGGTGAACTACGAAGGACGGATAGAGCTGTCACGACCTGTTACCTACCACAACGGTACCGTGGGGTAGAACATACTTCGTATCAAACACTAGGCCAGACACCACGTCTACACCTAATGCTAGGATTTCCCTTGAGACCTTATCAACGGAAATCCACTTCAACCCAAGGAACTAACGAGAGCCCCTGGTCCAGGCGAGAAAACCCACAAGATATGCTCCCGACAGGGCTATCTAGACTCTAAAACTAAACTAAAAGAGATAGAAGATAGACTATTCCACTTCACTTAGGATCAAAGATCAAAAGGGATAAATGTAAAGTGGAAAAGTAAAGCTTACTCAAGACTATAGAAGATACAAGCTTCCGAAACCCCAAGTCAAGTTGGACTCAAACCCTAACTCCCAACTATTAGTCCTAAACTAGAAATTGAAAATGAAAGAGAACTCATTGGTGTGTGTTGGATGGAAAGTGAGGGTCTCTTTTTAAAGCGTCCAAGGGCGGTGGCCGGTGTCACTTGTAACCCATGCACTTGGAGTAGGTTGCGTGTACTTGCAGCACGGAGTCGACCGGCCTGGGATCGTTGCCATCTGGTGCCGACCTTCTACTGCATGATCATAATATCTTTGGGACATCAGTGCTTCAGGTACTTGTTGAAAATGTGGAAAATTGGAGCCGGGCAGCCTACCCCAAACCGGTCGTCCTGGTTGGGATGAATTTTCTCCCACCGTTGCACCAACACGCTCTACAATTGGATGTTGTCTAGGTGGTAGCTCCCATAGATTATGCCTTGGTTTTGCATGCAACTGGGCCCTCCAATACAAGTGTGAAGCTACCAATTCCTCAGATCAAACCGACTCAAAGTGCATGTCTTAGGATCACTTAAAGTGTTTTTAGTGCCCTAGATAAGTGATGTGGTTTTCGGCTTCGAAAGCTGGCCGATTGGCATAGCCATGGACAGCTGGACTGGAAGTGCTTTTCCTCCAATTTAGACATGTTTTTACCTATATCTCCCTGCAAACACAACTCATCCAAAACTTGTGATTTCTCCATTTATTCCCAAGATGTTGATGGCCAAAACACAATCAAATGACCATCAACACTTAGCTAGGTTCTTCACGACAAAGTCGTCACTTGCCCTTCCCCTTTGCTTAGTCCTCGAACCAGCGCACTTGATCAAGATAATCTTCACCTTAGGGTCACTTGAACTTCATAAAGTCTGCACCACAATATGTTTATCTTCAACTATTTGTTGTTGATTTACATGAATATTCCATACACATCAACATTCAAATGATGAAACCAAAGCGTGTCACATACGCATGTCTCCTTGTACCATGAACACCTTGAATTCTTGCAATGACATCATTAGAGATATAGCTTTGTTTTACTCGATGACTCATACTTCTATCATTTATCTTTGATCATATTTCTATTAAACATGAGATTCCAATAATAAGACCATCATATAGAATATAACTACATGTCCTTTTGCACTTTAAAATCTCTCTTTTTCAATTAGCTTGATCATGTTCTTGTCCAATCATGAGTTCATTGCTTGTCATGATGTATATACAATTATATACCATAAGCCATCATTTTGTCTCATGAGTATTCTTTTATCACAATATTTACACCTACTCATGCACTTGAATAATCATTAGACCTTTAATCATGTTTTCACACGATACACCAAAACCCACTAGGGGCTAGATGCTCTTTTAGGCTCCTTTATGGTGAGAGATGACAACACTTATTAAAGTTTACAAAAAGGTATATAATCATTGAAGCTTTTGAACTTTAAGATTCAGGATAAGCTTATACAAATGTATGGAATTTCAAGAGACTGGCCTAAAAAATGCCAATATGCACATTTCAAACCAAGCATTCGTTCGGTACATAAGTGTGTGAATATATTAAACATGTGGTGCATGAATAAAAATATGCTCATGACAGATACATAAAATCAAACAAGAGCACAACAGGCCCAAACTGGGCCCACCGGTTTTTACAAACGAGGCAAACTGGTTCCTGGCTAAGAACTTATATGAGAACTTATTTAAAGCAAAATGGGAACGTATCCTATGAAAACTATGTTCGTAGAGAAACTATGAAAACTCCATCCAGGATCATAGGATACATATCCGATGGATAGAAAAAGAGGGGGAATAGTTTTGCAAAGAACCCCTCCCAGGCTCCTACCACTCCCTTCTGTCACGTTCTGTTGCGTTCGTAACGTGGTTTCCGTTGCCCCCGATCCCCTCACCGCGACCTGCCCCTGGACGACGGCGCGATGGCACTGCGGCCTCAAGGCACATGCCGGAGCAATGCTAGCCACGGCCGTGGCGGCCTTGACTCGAGGCCGAGAAGCTACCTGGCGTCCATGTCGTGGGGCGGGCCAGGGATGAAGGGTCTCGTGCGTTTCCACTGCGGGCACGAGTTCAACTTCTGCGGAGAAGGTCATGGTCTACTCCAAGCCCGGCTGCGCTGGTATGCCGTACGAGGTGCGGCGACTTCGGCTGGCGCAACATCCACATCGACTGCTGACAACACAAACGCACCCACTAGAACACTACCTGATGACCGTAGCTGTGGACTATACAATACATGCGTGTGTGTAACAAACAACAGCCTTGTTCATCGGAGGAAACAAAATTACGCTTTCGTTGCATCCAGAAATTTCATAACATAAACAAGCCACGTGGCAACAGGGTTGTCATGCATACTTCTCCACGAGCAATTAAGTGAACTGAATCTTCGCGGCGTCCAGGGCCTATGTAGGGGATCGGCGTCCAGGGCCTTGTCCAGGGAGGTCGTGGCATCGAGGGGATCGGCGTCGAGGGGCTCGGTGTGGTGAGGTCGCAGCGTCGAGGTGCGTCCAGAACTGGGGCAACAGAAACCTCCGTTAGGGAACATATGGAACGTGATTGAGGGGAGCGGTGGGAGGGGTTCTTTGCAAAACTATGACACCTCTTTTCCTATCCATCGGATGGGTATCCTATGATCATAGATGAAGTTTCCATAGTTTCCATACGAAGCTGGTTTCCATAGGATACGCTCCCAAGCAAAGTACATCATCACAAAATTAATGGACTAGCATGCATTAAGTCTTACAAAGCTTAAACAAGTTCAGGGCACACATATCAAGCATTACAATGGGTTCTCAAATCCACTAGAGCAAAGATAGATTATATTACAGATACCCATTGGATACAACAACCAAAAACTGGGCCCACTGGTTTTGCAAAACCGGACGTGCAGGTTTTGCCTAGATAGAATAGCTGGCTGAATTCCTAAACTTTGATATTCTCTCCCCCTTTATCATCCCATCTCCAAGAGGGGGACCTCAAGGAGCATGTACTAATCATCATTATCACCATTATTCCCTGCTGGAGAAGGTCCTTGAGGAAAGAAATAAGGTGGAGCTTGAGCCAAAGGATGTTGACGGGGATATGGAGTTAGACCACCAAACAGCATTGAACCAAATTCAGATCTGGGCTGCTGTCCTGAACTAGATCCTGGAGTATATGCATCATAAGTTGGGGCATAAGGATCAGCTATAGAGGAGGTACCACCACCGCCACCACCAAAAGGAGGAACATTGGACATTTGAGGAGGGAAAATGAAGAGTAGTAATCTGCTTTCTGAGCTCTCTCAAAGATCTGAACTGGTGTCTCAAGTGCTCTCTCCTCGCCCTTAGATTCAGCAGGAGAGACTGGAATATTTGGAGTATTACTCACTTGCCATTCCCTTCTCTTCAGTATTTATTTCTTTTTCCTTTGTTCTACTTTATGTATCCTCTCTCTATTATCCATATGCATGCAACAAAGAAAGTTAAATATTTTCCTTATTGGAGAGGAAGGCTTGTAGGTCTCATGTTGAGTGCTAGCCCCCCTTCTCCTAGAGTTGGTCCTTGCTGCCATAGAGGGGTCAGCAATACTAGGGGCTCCCTCCGGAGCACTGGGATCATCTGGAGCATCTGTACCTAGATGAGCTGCCAAGGTTGGACCTTTGAGATCAAGCTTTATCTGAAAAGGCTTCTGTACATGATTATAGTCAAAGGTTTTGTGAGTTACAGTCTCAATCATAGGCATGAGATAAGGTGCATATCCACACATTTTTTTGTGGGGTATTTGCAATAATCTTGAGTTCCTCCCAAACGAAGTCAAACCCACTAAATGGAGAAGAAGATGACATGCTCCAAAGCAAATTTCTCATATTGTATCCTTCTCGTGTCAAAAGAGTTTTTGTAAAGAGCTAGTTCAAATATTCATAAAAATGTAGAGATCTTTTGTGGTTTCATAATGAACCTGCTAGGTTGACATATAAATGCCACTAATGTCATTCTTGCTCAAGACAGTGCCCAAGTGAACCTTGGTACTGTTTGCATCTCCTGCTCCAAAAGAAAGAATCCTGCCAAAGTCGGCATGATAAATGTAGTACCAAGTGCCCTCAGTCATCCAATGCACATTTCTCACCCTCCCAACATCCTCAAAGTAGCATGTGGCATAAAATTGAGCAATGACTTCTAAGTTCCAATCGCTTGGGCTTCTTCCCCTCCTCACATAATGATGCCCACTAAAGAGTCCTAACGAATCCATAAGATGCAAATATATTGAGAAAATAAGCAATGCCCAAACAAAAATTATTCACATGATTTCAGTTACGAATCACAAAAATTAGGGCGGTTGTACATAAAATGGGTCGGCCGGTTTCGGAAAAAAATCGGTATGCAACCAAATTCATGGAATTTGTAACTTCAACCATGGAAACTTCAATCTAGTGCTAGGCATCACTTCTAGGAACTAAATTTAGATTATTTGTAAAGGGAATCCAAGAGAAAGTTCCTAGTTCGGTAGATCAAGAAGAGTTAAGATTTTGATAGCTTGAGATATGGATTTGAGTGCTACAACTCAGGAAAACAGAGGGGGAGTTGAGGAACTGGGTGAACCGATCTTGAATCTCTAGGAAAACAACCTCCACCCTCAAATCCCTTGGAGGAATGGGCAAATCGCCTCTATCGCACAACATAGGCTGTATAGGAAAAAGAAGTGAAAACCGAGCGGACCGGTTTCGGATGAAACTGGGCCCACTAGTTTTCCCTGGTTGAGCAGAAATGAATTTGATTTTGTGGTGTATATAAGAATTGCACTTAGATAAAGTGCTTCATAGTTTCAGAAGATTAAATTTAGCCCTTTAACCATGAACACTGAGTCAGAGGTCTTGCATATATGTGGGGTGGAAAGGAAGGCTTGCACGAGTTCAGAGGTCATTGGTTCAAATCCTACGCAGCGGGAACTCGCATTTACATGTGAAAACATCGCGCGGCTTGTGATGTGCATGCATGGGTGGGGGGTTGGGGGGAGGGGGGGTTCTCCTGAGAATTTGTAATATTTTGTTGGCGCAAAACCCTTTAGGCCAGGTGGTATTTCCAACTATAATTCTGTAAATCAGATCGAGGTCGCTGGTCAAGGCCTGACACCCTAAATGCAAAGAAGAAAATGAAGGCCGATGCAACAATGGTCATGTCCGGTGGAGGGTTCAAGGCTAGTGCGCATCACAAACCATAGAACTACAAGCAACAGGAGCGAAGCCAGAAATAACAGCCATAGAACTACAAGCAACAGGAGCGAAGCCAGAAATAACAGCCACCAGGGTATTCGTCATTGATCAATGGGGTCAGCCAGACTACTAAACAGTGATGAACAGTGATTTCTTTATAGTTTGCAAAATTTTGATGGGGTCGGCGGACCCTAGTGGGAAGCCTGAGCTTCGCCCCTGACCATCAACCTTCGTAGCACCCACCGAAATAAGGGGTTGAGGAGGCAGAGGAAGAGGCAGTATCATCCAAAGTCCCAATCGTACTTCTTTCATGGCCAGTAGATTGGCCACAACACTCATAAATGTCCATTCGGGCAAAAGTGGAAGAAAGAGTTCCCCCATAATTTCTAATATTTTTTTGGCGCAAAATCCTTTTAGTCTCGGTTGGTATATATTATCAGCTGGGGCTAAAGGGGCGCTTTTAATATCAGGTGAATGACCCGGGACTAAAGGCTGGGACTTTTAATCTAGAATAATCATTCTTGGTTGTGAAAACCGAGTTACATAAAGTTTTCTGACCGAGATTAATAATCTGTTTTCCATCAGTGAAACAAGCCGGGTCAAATTTTAGCCATGTTTAAAATTTTGTCATGGCCAAACACAGAGACTTAGCCTTGGTTGATTTTTGTCCAAGTTGATTTGGGGAGGGCGGGGGTGCTTTAATTTAGGAATTGACTCCATAAAGTGGTAAAGGAATGGCGGGCTTCATTAAGTTCACTGTGCACCTCATCTTCTCCTTCGTCATCGTCATTGGAGGGTTGCTACTTCTTACCATTATATTCGGCGCCGCTGGCATCGCACCCATTGCTCTACTAGTTGATCTAATCGTCCATATCCAGCGCCAACAGCTTCGCGAACCGCCCGGACATAGACGCTCAGGTGGCACACTGTTTTTAGCCATTGTGATCGTCATGTTATTCGCATATTATCTAAGCAGGGGTCCCAAGGTATAGTTTGTCTCCATATCCTTGCAAACCTTGCTTATCCGTTTATATTCTGTGGTGATATATTATGCATATGCGTGAGAAAAATTATACGTGTGGTTCGGCCAACATCAACATTTGCAGGTTGGAGGTCGATGTTCATCTGATGCTGACTGTGCTTCTGGGTTACGCTGCTTTGACAGTAAGTGCGTCCGGACAACAGTCACCAACCCGTTAGAAACAGTTGTAAGTTATTGGCTTCTGTTTTACGTTAATATCTTATTGATTACACTGGAATTTTACATGCACGACTTCTAAGAGCCTATAGATATTTCCATTTCATCCGTCTTTATATAATAATAGTATAATACAATGAGAAAATATATGGAGTTCAGCTATATATTCTGATGCAATACCAACAAGTGCTGAAGTTTTGGTACTGTTTTTTTTTTCCTATCCGTTAGGACACATCTCTGCCATTCAACAAGTATGCGTTCTTGACAACGCATAACTCATTCGCCAAAACCAGATACACACGCCTAACAACCTACAATCAGGAAGATGAAGTCTTCGAACAGCTAAGTGTAAGCATATATATATGGCCCTTTTGCTTGCCAGTTGTATGCTTCTAACAATCGATCGGTGCCTTGATGTATTCCATGCACCCTGCTGATTCTCAGTCTGAGCATATGTATAATCATCCATTCCAATCCTTATAATTGTATTTGTAACAGAATGGCGTCCGTGCACTCATGCTGGATGTGTACGACTACGACAATGATATATGGTTGTGCCACTCGAAAAGAGAATGCAACGGCCGTAGTGCCTTCGTGAGTGATCTGAATTTGAAATACACCCATGCATCATCTTGCTATCATGCTTTGTGAACTGTTTCTCTCTTACAGAATCAGAAGTATCCTACTCTTTCTATTCTTACTAATTTTGCAGGAGCCAGCCATATATACGCTGAGGGAAATAGAGGCGTTTCTGCTGATGAACCCATCTGAGATTGTGACCCTGATTCTTGAGGACCACATTAGTTCCCAAGATGGTCTCACCAAGTTGTTCGATAAGTCAGGTCTGAGGAAGTACTGGTTCCCTGTGCAAGACATGCCACGGAATGGCGAGGACTGGCCGATTGTTAGCAACATGATTAGGAACAACCGCCGCCTACTCGTATTCACCTCCAACAGATCCAAGGAGTCAAGCGAAGGAGTTGCTTACCAGTGGAACTACATGGTTGAAAACCAATGTAAGCTGCCATGTCCAATGCATAATGTAGTCAATTTCTTGAAATTGTATAGATGATCTATATACCATGCCATGTTCATTAATCAATGATAATAATGCATATATAGATGGCGACGTAGGAATGAACCATGAAGCATGCAACAACAGATCAGAATCACCATTCCTCTATAACAGGACCAGATCATTGGTTCTTGTCAACTATTTCCGAACAGTTGCCCTTCCATGGACAGCATCCACGGAGCACTCGCATGGTCTTATGGACGTGCTGAAAATATGCCATATTGCTGCTGGCAACCGTTGGGCCAACTTCTTGGCTGTAGATTTCTACAAGGTAGGCATCCCGTGACTTACTGTATCCTCCATCAGGACATATGGTTTATATGGAACATAGGAAATTGGATGCCAGAGCCTAGTTAACCGCAATACTTTGTTGTTGATCGACTTCCAGCGAAGCGAAGGTGGAGGAGTGTTTCAGGACACAGATATGCTCAATGGTAGGCTAATTTGCGGGTGCAATGATGTCTATGCCTGCAGGGTGAGATCTCTATCAAATCCTAGCTTCACATTTTAATTATTTATATAGTCTAATCCCATGTGTGTGCTGAGTAACATTCACTTTTGCAGAAAGAGATTCTCAAGCCATTATTGAACGATCTACTTCTCAAACTTGGACTGACATGGAAAGGTAATACAACTCAAATTCATATATAACTCCCACCTCGAAGTTGTATTACATTTAAATCAGGATCAATCTAAAACTTTTCAGCTTTACCTTAAAAATTTTAAATAAGAATTTGCCCCCTTTCACTTAATAATCAGATTCCATAAAACACAGATTCAGAAACCAAATTGAACTTTCAAAAACCACAAATTTTGTAATCAAACACTATGGTTGATCTCCAATAAAATCAATGCAAGTATGCAACGTTGTTTCATCAATACTGTTTGTTGTTTCAGACAATACAACGGTATAAAATCCTCTCTTTTCTTGTTATAGGGTTTAGAAACCACTCATTGCCAACATTAAACAGCATGTAAAAAACACTTTTACTTGTTTTTCTATGATGTGGATGTCTTGTGTTTTGGATCATTAGGATCTATGGACTTGGAATCTGTCCATGGGAGCTAAAAGACCTATAATAGTCGATCACCAAAATCACAAATAATGGTCTTGAGGGTTACTTTCGTTACAGAGACATAGCATACTAGATGACACGGTAACTACAAATTTGGAAAGTGTCAAAGTATTGCCACTCGTCCTTACCACGGTTTAGAGTTGTACTAGAGCACGATTTTTCAGCCAGGGAGAGATAAAGGGTAGCTCTTTTATGGCTGTATTGAAGGTGCGGTTCAATGTAATAAGGACGATGGTAACTGAAGACAAGCACGGTGCATGAACCTTGGTGCAGCTAGCTTCCATGGTGACACTATTAAGCTGGTCTAGGTGAGCGTTCAGCCACAAATGGCAATTTGAGAAGGCATTTGCCTTGGTGCTATAAAAAAATGGTGCTTATTGCATTTCCATCCTTGTATTTGCACTTATATGTTTCATGTGGCAGGTTCAGAGAAATCCTATGGAGAAGAAACAATAATACCAAGCAAGCAGGGCCAACCCTTGAACACTGTGTCCACCCAAGGCAAGTTATGCCCTCGAAGAATATGCATCCTCTTGTCATTTAATTATAATTTCACTTTCAAATTCTTCTCATGGAGGAGTTTATTATAACTATTCACATCTTTTTTTCCCGCAGAAAGTAAAAAAAATACAATTGCTGCATTTAAGTTCCCTAGCACTATGTATGGATTATATACTTGTCATGCATATGTTTTACTAGTTCATGGGACCGAACTACGGTTACCTGGAAAAAATGGTGCGTATACGTAGAGAGAGGTAACGGAATACTACAATGTTGCCCCTCATCGAAGTGCCACAAACTTCATCTACAAGGCTCTGATAATAAAGTTGCATTCTTTCTTAAGAAAAGCAATAAACTCAAATTTATTATTGTGGGAATGTATCAAATGTAAGCCAACCTCTTCGTGCAACTGTGCAAGCTAACCTCCGTGAAAAAGGGCCGCTAATCACATTTTTGCAAATAATCTGTTCCATCTTACCTACACGCCCCCTTGGATCAACATTGTATGGTCCAGGTTAGAAGTTTGCATGGTTGCACAAAGAGGTTAGTTTGCACCTGATACATTGCCATCTATTATTATTATAGCTGCGGTGCTGCCCCTTATGGCTGAAGCTTAGGTTTCAAACTACCATGGTTAGGTGATATACCATAAGAATTTCAACATGTAGATTTAGTGCAGATTAAGGTTTCAAATGAGTTACAGATCTATTGGAGAAAAAACCAGATAGTCCCAAACATGCAACATAAACAGCATTGTATGTTAGACATGTAACTCCAACTTAGTTGTTCGAATAATTCTTATATTTTTTATTGGCTGGGGTGCATTTATCTTTAAGTACATATTTAGATTCATAGTTATTAATATCACTATTAAAGAAAGGACTTTCTGTCCTGATCCTATGGTCTGGTTGTTTTTGGACATGGGACTAAAAGAGGCTTTTAGCACCGGGTCTAAAAACAACCGGGACTAAAGGGTGAGGATGGAAATTTTGTAGTCCGTGACGAGAAAAGAGTCACTTTTAGTTATGGTTGGAGGGCATCAATTTAGACCCAGTTGGAACCATCAAACAAAACTAAAATTGACCCTTTTCTAACTAGACTAATGGGTCCTCCACAGTTTACTTCAAAAGAATAGAATATCCCACTTAGTCACCTGTGTTGTGTGGGTGGGATGGGGTAGAGCTAGGAGGACATGCGTGAGGAAGGAGGTCGCGAGTTCGAATGCCATGGACTGTGCAGGCATGTGAATAAATTACGTGTGTGTGACCCTTTTTATTTCATGTTTGCTATTTTCAACAAGGATTAAAGGTGCACTTTAGTCCTGGTTATTTACCTGAATGGTAGGTTGTCTAGTTGTGTATGTATCTAGACATAATGTATGTCTGAATGGATATTGATAACTATGTATCTAGATAAGCCGACTGATAATTTCAAAATGAATAGAGTATTAAGCATTAACTAACAATTATGCCACATATAATCTTGACTTGATGATCATATGTTATAGATAGCATGCAATTTTTACTATACGGAAGCACTTTCTTAATTAGCTTTGTTTGACAACACCATATCAACAGGAGAAAAGGAAGATACCAAAGTCAATACCAATACCAATGAAGAAGCTGATCATCTTGGACTAGAGCTTCAAGATTACATGCCTAATGATGACCTTTGAAGAGACGTTGAAATTCAAAAATATCTTATTTTTATTTTCAAAATGATGAAATAAGTTTGTGTATTTGACTATCTTTCAATATATTCCTAGCTATCTAAGTTTTTTATCTCAAGAAATGGTACTGGCACTACAGGAAAACAGCCCCCCAGGCCGGTTCGTAGGCACGAATCGGTCCCGGTTCGCCCATCAGTACCGGCTGGAGGAGCCGGTACTGATGCTCGCCATCTATACCGGTTGCTGTTACCAACCGGTACAGAATGGCGCACCACCCCTGCGCCAAGGGTGGGCGGTGTTAGTACCGGTTGGTATTACCAACCGGTACTAACTGTTTTTTTCTGTTTTAATTGTTTAATTTTCTGTTTTTTGTTTTATTAGTTTTATTTTCCTTTTTCTACATCGTATATATACATATTTTAATTTGTATCCGTACTCGTATCCATGCTATAGGCCTATATTATGTATTTTTTTATTTATATCGAATTAAGTACATGAAGTAATAGCTCGCTAGATAGAATTAATTAAGTACTAGATATGCATATATCCATATATATACACAATAGCTAGATATATTTAAGTACAAGATATGCGTATATACATAGAAGTATCATATACAATTGCTGCAAACTTTTAGATCGATCCTACCAATCTTCATCGCCGTCCTCGTCCGCAACGTCGGGCGGATTATAGTTTGCGTCATCGTAGAACTCTGCGCCAGGAGTGATTACTTCATCCAACAAAAACCTAGAGAGCTGCTCCTGAACCGCCTTTAGCCTATCCGTTGGGAGGAGGTTTTCTTTCATTTTCAGAACATGTGAGTGAGTTTCAAATATAAATAGATATATTAAATGCATTAGCTATATACATGTCTTGCTCGTATTCAATAGCCAAATAATATCTACACGTTCACTTACTTCAAATTCGGCGGCGTCACTTCGTTGGACCCTACCAACATGTGTATGAACTTGCATACGTAGTAGCTACATAGGTTGTTCCCTTGCTCCTGTCTCGCACACTGTGTAATAATATGCATGTTACTCAATATCAAGCTAGATAAGACTATTGTATTATATATATAAAAAAACGAGCTCGTACCGGAAAGTTTAACTTTATATCCAGTGTCGGTTCATAGGATCCGGGGTGTTGTGTGATGTAGCGCCCCCATGCTTTGTTTAGTAGGTCGATTATGGGTTGAAATTCTTTCTGCTCCTTTCTCAAACTGTTTAGCACTAAGACCCTGCTTAGCATTTTCCTTGCTTCTGAACAAACGTTTCAGACATGGAATTATTGGAAAATACCATATGACCTTAGCAAGAACTCTCTTCTTTACAAGTTCCCCATCAACATCACCAGGGTCATCTCTCCGAATCTTATACCGTAGTGCGCCACAAACAGGGCAAGCATCCAGGTTCTCACATTAACCGTGGTACAAGATACAGTCGTTAAAGCATGCGTGGATCTTATGGACCTCTAGTCCAAGAGGGTAAACGATATTTTTAGCCTCGTATGTTGTTGAAGGCAGAACATTATCTGCGGGGAGCATATCTTTTACAATAGTCAGTAGCTCCCGAAATCCTTTGTCGCTAACCCCATTTGTTGCCTTCCATTGCAACAATTCAAGTGTGCTACGAAGTTTCTTGTGACCCTTCTGGCATCCTGGGTACAACAATTTCTTGTGATCCTCCAATCTTTTTAAACTTCTTTTCATCCAATGCAGATGTACTTTCTCTTTAGGCTTCTAGCAAAACCTTACGAAGCTCGTCGGGTGTTTCCTCTTCTTGGACATTTTCCTCAGTCTCGTCCATTTGGTCGTCATCCTGAAAGGCACCGGCTTCATGCATGTGAACCCAGTCTGGAAGTTCTTCTTCTTCTTCTTCTTCTTCTTCTTCTTCTTCTTCTTCTTCTTCTTCTTCTTCTTCTTCTTCTTCTTCTTCTTCTTCTTCTTCTTCTTCTTCTTCTACTTCTTCTTCTTCTTCTTCTTCTTCATCTCCCATCAAGACTCCAGGTTCACCGTGCTTGGTCCAGAGACAGTAGTTTGGCATGAAACCTTCGCTAAACATATGGGCGTGAAGAGTGCTTTGCTTTGAATATTCTTTGCAATTCTGGCAAATTCTGCAAGGACAACTCATGAAACCCTTTGCTGAACAATTGGCCTCTGCAGCATCGAGAACTTCCTTTAAGCCATTGATCCACGCAATGCAGCAACGATCGCCGTACATCCATTGTCGGTCCATCTTTAACAAGAGAAGGAATTATAGAATATTTCTTTGGACAATACTTTTAATTTATAAATAATAACAAAACATTATTATGGATTATATCCATTCATAGTCATATTGAAATAAAAGAATTGAATCAAATAATAATATTAGCATGCATTACATAATATATAATTATCTAGAGATAATATATGAAGTACCCGTTACTCTCTAATTATTTTCTCTAGATAAAATAATTATTTCAATAATGCATGGTGAAGTAATATTCTTCCTAACTAAAATAACATTTTACTAAACATTTCACTAAGTAGCTATTTCCACCTTAAATTACACTAATCAAATAAATTTCTATCACCTAATATATGAATTATAGCCATTAATAAGATAATATTAGCATGCATTAGATAATATATAATTGTCTAGAGATAATATACGAAGTACCCATTACTCTCTAATTATTTTCTCTAGCTAAAATAATTATTTCAATATAATGCATGGTCTAGTAATATTTTTCTTAGCTAAAATAAAAAATTTTACTAAAGATTTCACTAAGTAACTATTTCTCCCTTCAATTGCACTAATCAAATAATATTCTATAACCACATTTGATTTATCTAACAAAAAAGATGAACAAATCAAAAATATCTCTCTACTCAACTTCAATCCAAGAATTTCTCTAAGTTTAAAGGATCAAATGCAATCTACCAACCATCAAAGAGAGGAGAAATCAAGCTACTAACATTAGATACACTTAGATGCACAAAAATGGCCACAAAATGAAGAAAAAAATGGGCATGAGTCCCTAGGACGCCATTGCTCTCGGAGCAAACGAGGAAGAGCAGCTTATGTGTCTGTGCTGATCGGGAGGAGGAAGAAGCCCTTTTTATAACCGGCGAGTTGGTGCCGGTTGGTAAAACCAGCCGGTACTGAATGCAAGCAAACAGTACCGGCTGGCTGTTGGTACCGGTTGGTAACACCAGCCGATACTGAATGCAAGCAATCAGTACCGGCTATTGTTACAAGCCGGTACCAACGGCCAGCCGGTACTGTTTGCTTGCATTCAGTACCGGCTGGTGATACCAACCGGTACCAAATGGCATCACGGGCGGCTGTAGCCGTTGCCCGCGGGTCCCTGTGAGCCATTTGGTACCGGTTAGTGTTACCAACCGGTACCAAATGGCCACGGCCCCGACTACCGAGGCTGATTTGCCCGTTAGTACCGGTTGTGAATGTGCCGTTTTCCTGTAGTGTGGAACCTTGCTTTTATGCTTGTGAATGTTGTCGAAAATTCACTTAAACAACTCTCTCATGTACCCCTGATGATTAACGCAATATCACGAAACATGCCGCTGAAGGACCTAGATCGCCGAACCATATGGGTTCACCATGTAACCATAAGGGACATAGCATGAAGCACAATTGTCACACCCCAGGCCATGATCCCTCGAATGCCACTAATAGGACAACGTTATGATTGTTTTTTAAAGAAAATTCAGTAGCAATTCCTTTGAAATTTAGAGGAACACGGAAGCCTCAAATAGATAACTATGAACAATATGTAAATCATAGCACAAGATGAAAAAAATCACACTGGAGCGTGACCATTTAAGCTTAAACATCTCCAACAAACTTACAAAAGGAAAAATAATATGGAGAACTAGACAATCTTTTATTATAGCACAAAACATTCAAGTGGAACATGATGAGTGAAATGTGCTTCTACCTCACAACCGCTCATCGGGCGGCCGTCAAGGAGAGAGATCAAAGCTGATACGTAAACTGATTTTGTTTCTGTCCGTTTTTGTTTTTAGCAAAATATAAAAGTTATCAGATTCAACTAATTTTATAATCATTCTTCATCATTTTTATTTCTATTTAATTTCATAAATGTGGAAAAATCCCGTACCAACCGCTTTCGTTTTCTACATTATAATTTCGTTTTCGAATGTTTCCGGCCGTTTTCAACCCTGGGTCTAAAGGAGCAGAGAATATTTGGGATTTGTCATGTTTGGATTGAAGCTAACACTCACCCCACCAAATATTGGCATGCCAATGCAATTTGGCTGGTGCTTGGTTCATAACCGTTTGTTGGCGTGTGCCTTAGGTGAGTTTAGATTGGAAGAAAAAAACACTGTAGATCCAGAAAAACACTGTAGATCGTGCTGGGAAGCGTGTTCTGTGAGTGGAAGGGATGTGATGAATTGGGAAAAGTTGGATGAATAGTATTTTTTTAGGAGAAGTTGGGTGAACTAAACTCACCCTTAAAACATTTGGCAGCGCTACTGCAAACGCAAGGACGAAACGCGTGCGTCCGCCAAAATGCAAACTGATGTGGAAGTTATGGTTGGCTGAATTAAATGCTCAACCTTTTGTTTAAGCCAGCTTCAAATGATTATATTTCCTAAACCATTAATCCAAATTAAGATACGTCTCCACCATTATATTAGTTGCATTTAAGTCTACAAAATAAGATCTCACTTGGTTATATTTTGTCTACAAAAATAATAATGACAGAAGGACACACATGTCATACTAAGAGATTGCAAAATTTGATAAGGTAATAAACCAAACAACATTGCTTTTACTGCATTACCAGCAGTTTGGTCATGCACTCATGCCCTCATGTTAATCATGACAAATTTCGGTAAGATATACTTGGGCACAAACCAAACATGCCCTAAAGGCCTTTGGGGCGTTGGCTTTCCTTTGCCTTGGGTCAGTCGGCCATTTATAAGCCTCTTTTAGTTGGTTTTCCCTTTGCTGGTGCGCACGCGATTGGAGGACAATTGGGTTCGCCAGCCCAGCCGAAAAAAGAGGCCTGCTATCCATCATCATGAATGGGAGCTTTCGATCCATCTGTTGGATGGAAGCTATCTTGGCCCAATTAGCTAATACAGATATTCAATATTTAATTGATCATGTCAAATATTTACTTTCAGTACACTCAACATTTAATCTTAAAAATGTATAGCATTTGATATACAAACTGTTGAAATTACAAAGATGCAATGTTGACATCTAAAACAAAAACTGTTGAAATGCTAAATTGAAAATTTTGAATCGTATCGACGGTCTGGATTCTTCCTCGGCGATTCGGTTCTCCCTTGTGTTGAGCGCAGGTGCATGTGGCAAGGGCTGTGGAGAAGAAGCTGGGCAGGGCAACACACTTGGCAGAGGTGCCACATGCAGAAGGCAGGGGCAGCGGCTAGGAGAGTGTTGGGTAGGGTTTGTTGCCGAGGCCTAGCGGTTTAGTTATTTTCCACGAATTTTAAACACTGAAAGTTGAGGAAACTAACAAGATCTACCGGAAAAATGGATAGGAAATGCTGTTGTGAAAAAGGATGGATTAGCCATCTATTTTGAAAACCTATTTTAAAGCTCTGGCACCGCTGGCCATTGAGGCAGGAAAAGAAGGTTCACAATGTTGTTCCCATGTAAAAAGTATTCAACAGTTTGAATTTGTAATTTTCACATTTGATGCTTTGGGTTTCAACATCTTATTTATTCAATTTCAACATTGCTGCTATTACATGTTGACTATGTTCTAGTGCAATGCTGAAGTATATCGTCCAAGTTGTTGAACTTGCACAATCAAAATATGAACATAGTGATTGAATGGGCCATCATTAGTTGAGCCTTGATGGGTTTTATAGATGGATCCTTTAACCATCTTCCGGTTAGCCCATCATTAGTAAATGGAATAGAAAGCCCCCTCCGGCTGTCCGGCAGAGCACTAACGTGGTTAGTGTGTGCCCCGTGTGCCATGCCTATGCCTATGGACAAAACGGCGCAGCCAGCCCAGGTCGCGGCAGTCACCGTCGGGCACCGGCGGCCTCGACATGCAGCAACGGCGACATCCACGTCTTGCTCGCCGCCCCGCCGGCGGCTGCCCCAGGTTGAGATGAGAACCCTAGGGCTTGATGAGTGCACCGGTTTCGCCAGTGTCCGGATCACCTCGTCCAGTTTGGTTGGTTAAATGGTTTAGCCATCTCTGTTTCTTCCGTTGTGACGACTGGTTGGTTTTGCCATCTGTGTTTGCGTTCTGACGATCGGTCATTGGACCTGGAGAAATGGCAGTGCGGCAGGTCACCACATCGAGGATGCTCCTCGAATATAATGGAAGAGCTGGTCACCCTCCGCCATTGGGTCACCGACTAAAGGTGATTAGTACGCTCCCAAACTGAGGGTTCATCTTGAGGAGCATTTCAAAAGACCATCTCAAAGCTTGAGCTTGGTGCCACGGTCTTGAAGAAATCAGCCATCGTGTCAACTCAACCACGTCGATCGTGAAACTGTGACCCAGGTGAAGCGTCCAGGGATGATGCGCACCATTAGTCCGGTAACACGTTGCTGAAATCCGTGAAAGTTTTGGCTTTTGGAAGATGTGGATAGCATCGGTGTTTGTCCTCCAAGAATTCCTGAGATGTTTTCCGTGCTTGACCAAGCTTTACGTATCACTATCAGTGAGCTCCTCTTAGTCTTTCTTTGCGTCTGCTCTCATAGTTTAATTTAATTTGGATTTGTTTATGCATCAGTGGTTCTTTCAGTACTTTCTCCAACAAACTAATGTTGCTTTTAGTATTTTATTGCCCTGTCATTGTGTCTGTATCAGGGCTATTGAGTGTTTTGAGCACCATCTCAAAAAGGTTGAAGTAAATGGTTATCAAGGTACAAGACGAGATATCAAGTTGGTCAAATTCTTTGTTACCAAGGCATGCATACTGGATTTAATGATCTTTGGATGTAGAAGAGATTACGGAGATTATGATAACCAATTTTAGAGTAAGTGAAGGGACCATGACACTCTAAGAGGGGAGGTGAACTAGGTGTCTCTAAAAACTAAGGCTCCAATTGCACATATTAAAACATATTTTAATTTCTATGTAAATGTGCTCTAGGTTTTCACTATGTGTTGCTATCTCTACCGCTACAAAGTTTTGCACCCTAGGTCCAATCCTATACTAGCATGGCAAGTCTAGGAAAGGTAAATGCGGAAAGTAGTGCAAGTATGAAATGCGGAAAGTAGTGCAAGTATGAAATGCAGAAGCTTCAAGGGTAGAGAAGAGCAAACTCCCGGCACGGCGATTTTTACCGAGGTATCGGAAAGCTCACGAGCTTTCCACTAATCCTCGTTGTTGGAGCCCTTGTCAAAGGGAATGCCCGCGCAAGGGCATAAACTCTCCGGTCGAGTAACTCCGTGGGTGACCACGGGACTTCCCCACGTGTAAGTGGGTCTCCGCTTGTCCCTCCCCGGATGCTCCTCGGCGCCTTCACTTGGTAGAGCTTCGGCCAAGCGCCAAGGGCCTCTCCTACCTTGCACAAGCACCGGCGGCCTCTCCACAAACTCGGTTGGAGGGTCTCGCAAGACTACAAGCCCCGGATTTACAACACTTGGTGCGTGCAAGCACTGGTAAGCAAAGAGGTATGCAAACCTCCCTAAACTCTAGGCTAAACACCTAAGAGATGTGCTAAAGGGTCTAGACTAGCACTAAGCACTTGGCTAATCACCTAGATCTTCTATTTAGCACTTTGGTGGATTGAGCACTTAAGAAAGTGTAGAACACTTGTCAATATCTTCCCTGAGCTCAAGCACACTTCAAATGGCCGAGGCAACCCATATTTATAGCCCCAACCAAAGGAGTTAGCCGTTGCAACCTTTCTGCGTACCACCGACTGATTCGGTGGGTGCAGGAGGGGTACCACCGAATTAGTCAGTGGTGCCACCTCAGCTAGCTGTTGAACAAGCCGTTGATGCACTGTGTCACTGACATGTGGGGCTGGTCCAACCACCGACTGATTCGGTGCCCGTTCCTCCTTTACCACCGAATGAGTCGGTGGTCTCTGAGTTGATCTTCGTCTTCGGTCTTCTTCAGCACCGACTGGTTCGGTGCCCTTCTTCTTGTACCACCGAATGAATCGGTGTTCACCAGAACCGAACAGCTCTTTCTAGGCTGAATGACTGACTGGTTCGGTGCTACCCACCGAATGAATCGTTGCCCCTCCAAATCTACACAGTACTGAACTGGTATTTCTAGGCATATTGACCGATTGATTCGGTGCCCCTTGATGATACCACCGAATGAGTCGGTGGTCCTTCTGACTGGGCTTCACAGGGCTTCTGTTCCCGCCACCACCGAATGATTCGGTGGGCTACTGCACAGAGCACCGAATGAGTCGATGCCTCTGCGTTTCCTGCTGTCTTCTTTGCTTCTTTGTGAGTCTTTTCTTCTATCTCCATTGCCATCTTTTGGATGTCCTTGGATATGACAGACACTTTTCCACGTGAATTGGATGGCTTCAATTTGGATAACCATCATTTGGATATTGATTATATAAGCATTTGGATGGCTTCCAAATATCCTTGGACCTAGAAATATCTACAAATATCATCTAGACAATTTGTTAGTCCCAATGATTATGTTGTCAATCAATCGTCAAAATCACAAACAATGGCCTAGGGCCATTTTCCTTACAGTAAGGAGTGGATTGCAGATCAGCAAAGACAACTCATGTCAAGAACAGAGCTCGCAACATGTCAAGTTTCGCTTTGCACGTGCTGCACTTCGGTACCGTTAGGATGTTTATTGTGGCGACTGGCGAGTACATCAGTGAATTCTCAGATCTCATTTATGATTCTCTAAGCGATCACCCATTTCATCAGTGGTTTGAACAGCCCTTGGCTTGCTAAAGGATAGCCAAGTTGAATAACAACCTGTCCTTTAACCTTTCTTCTCTCGTTATTTAAGCATTGGGTTGTTAATATTGGAAATAATATCACAAATGTAGTTTGTTTTAAGAAAAAGACATATCCATTGCAAATTTCGCTGATTCTGCAAATGTTGATTTTCTTTCAGAGGACAAAATAACCTTTCTTCTTTGAAGCTTTGTACAATAGTTTAGAGGGCTATTCTGTCCCTGTAAGAATGTTTTAGAACATCACGGTCCCCTTCCATCCACGAGCAAGGCATTTTTTAACCAATCTAGATCTTTTGTGTAATCCAGAACACTTCAATTTATTATTTAATTATTATTTAGAAGTGAAAATGCTTGATCCAGTAAAATAATACTCCAGAACGTTTATATTGTACCTAGTCTGTTTGCTATTAAAATTCTGATATTTTTAATTTATGGCCTTGTTGCCTTGTTATGCTCTCACCAGGTTTTGCAATATCTTTCTTTGTACACTCCCTTCCTAGACAACCTCTGACTCTTAATATTGCACACATAGTGATTTGACTTTATATAGGAAACTTTCAATTTTCGTTAGGCAATATATATAAATTGACTTTGGACAAGATAGGTGTGGAAATCTGGTTGGTTGCCTTAAAAACTAGAATCATTTTTTAAAAATAATAGTCAGTATTATCGACCATTAGATAGTAAGTGCTAGAAGCTGTGTATGTGATTGTACCTCTTCCGCATCATGGGCTACTTCCTTCACCACTGCGATGAGCATGTGTTTTGTTTTGCTTTCAGCTCAAAAAGGACATATCCACATTTGCTATGCTCTCCATCACAACTCCGCACTAATCCATTGCCATCTTCTATGGCTCAAGCCTAAAGTTGCATGATCCAATGATGACTTTGATGCTCTTGACTCTTGATGACATTGACCTGTGGTCCAACTCCTGATCTGTTGATTTGGCCATGGGTTTTTGTGTTTGGGTTGCTGTTTAGTTCTCTCTATTATGTGGTGTGGCTTACTCCTAGTGGATTCGTAAATTAACTGGTAACAAAAATAGAATTCCAGCCAAATTATTATATGTAGTCACTCCCGATAGAATAACCTACAATATAGATAACTACTCTCTGTTCCAAATTAGATGACTACTCCCTCTGTTTCAAATTGTAGGTCATTTTGGAATATTTATATACATCATTAGTAATATGTACTTAGATATGCACTGTATCTAATGCATGCTAAAGATTGTATATAGAAATGTGGCCTACAATTTGGTATGGAAGGCATCACATTCAAAAGTGGTTTATCCTTATTGTATCTATTTGTTGTTGAAACGGTTGCTTTGAGATAGACTTGGGTACATGTGGGGTGAATATACAAACAAAATGATTGGTTTCCAAATCAAATCCTTTGATCTACTTGATGTTATTACTAAAAGCGAAGCACATCGATTCAAATGCGGATCTCTACATTATTATAAGGCATAGTATGACTATATAAGTTCAGATTTTGACCAATAATTAATCAAATAACATGATAGTAATGTGCCATAAAATTGATACCATTGGAATATTTTAAAAAACTTGCTACTGATTGTGATTTTGTACTTATAATAAAAAGTATCATTGAATTTTTAGGTCAATCTCACTTTTGAATAGTCAAACTACACCCTATAAAATAGACATCATTGAATTTTTTTAGGTCAATAATCACTTTTGACTAGAGACCTTGAAACTTTAGAGGGTTAATCTGCCGTGTAACATTTGAAAGCATCATGATTCCTTTCCCTCTGCGAATAAGAAATTATCATCAATGTTGACCTCTCATTGAATGTTGGATGCTTCAAGTTATTATGTTATAAGTAAAAACGTTTTTGTTTTCACCTGATTCACAGAAATGTTACTCCTTAGCCATTATATGTACACATTTTCTGTATTGAAGCGTTTTTGTAGGTTCTTCTGCCTCTTTATGCTCTTATACATTCTGTTAGATTTGGGCAGCAGATATGCTATGTTGGACAAAAATACACATAAGAAAGACATGCATAAGTGATGAACTGACAGAGGGCAGCGGCTCTATTTTATGTATACATTAAGTGCAGACAAATTATGTACGTGCAAGCAGGGGAGCAAGGGCAAATCTGCTATGAGGATGTGGTGAACCACGGCCACGAGGATGGATCATCACGAGTCGAGTGGAATTGGATCATCGTCTGGAAAATACCATGCATTCATTTACAAACAGGAAATTGAGTGGATACGGGATGCATGCATGTATAGAATCTACACGCCCGTATATACGTACGTGGGTACGTGCAGGGCAAGTGGTATCTTTTGGCCGGGGTGTCAGACGCCACGCCGCCTCTTGTCATAGAGCCTGTGTACATTTGGGAGAGGCGATGGCGCACGACTTAGCAGGAGGTCGTGATGGGTGGGAGGGGAGGCTTCAACTCCAAATACATACTAAAAACTATATATCTAAATATATCAAAATGATATATAATTTGAAATGGAGGGGGTAGTGCGGAGTAGATTGCTAAGGCATGTCAAGCTATCATGGAAAGCATTTGTTATGTAGTGTTAGTCGCCTAGGTGTCCTGGTGTGCGCACTGTCGACAGGCCGCAATGACAAGTTAAGTTCTATGATCCATCTATATATGCCCATACATGCACGCGTTATGCTAAACTTGAATGCTGTAATCCTTTTATTTCTTGAAAATAAATTGTGAAGTTTTCTAAGAAATGTATTTTTATCATATGTCACCATATGCCCAATTCAAGATGTGTGTGTGTATTGGTATATGGTTCTCCATGTATAGGACTATAAGAACAAAGCATTAAAATATATTATATTTTATTTTCTAAAGTATAAGGTAATTAAGTACCAAGAAATGGTTTAGATATATACATATTTTTTAGATCAAGAAAGTATATTTTTTTGTCTGAACATTAGATACATATGTTTAAACAACTTCAACAGTGCATATAAGGGCCTCTCTTAGTAGAGCTCCCTACTTCTTCAGCTCCGCCCTTTGATGCTCTAATGGAGTTATTCTTAGGAGGGGGATCGGTTGGGACCTGATAAGAATTAATTCTTTGTTGATCCCCACTAGAATATATAAGGAGCAGGGTGAAGCACTATTTTTTGGCTCTCATCTCCTCATTACAATAAAACAGCACATTCGTCCCATGTCCATTAGTACCGGTTGTGTTACCAACCGGTACTAACGGGCAAATCTGCCTTGGTTATGGGGCCGAGGAGAATTGGTACCGGTTGGTGTTACCAAACAGTACCAAATGGATCATTGGGACCCGGAGGCAACGGCTAAAATGGATCATGACGCCATTTGGTATCGGTTGGTAAAACCAGCTGGTACCGATTGCACGCCAACCGTACTGGCTGGTGGTTGGTACCAATTGGGGGGGGCTTTTTTTTTGTAGTGCCTAGTGTAAATGGGAAACTAATTCTCCCCTGATCCCTATGTGAATTAGTTAGCATTTTTTCCCTCTCATAGAGCTTCTCATATTCTCACGAGGAAACAGGCTGGGAGCTCTACCAAAGAGGCCCTAAAATTAAACAGGGTAAAAACAAATAAAAAGGCAAAGAGTCTTGATGATATATATATCCTTAGAGTCCCTATTACATCCCTTATCTTGAACAAGTTTGGGGCTCTCTGAAAGCCCATCCATCCATTCATTTACGAGATGAGAATTTCATTCAATGTAGCCCTCACTGCCTCCTTCCTCCTCTCCCTCCCACCGCACTCACCAGCTAGTAAAGATAACACTTAGGAGGGAAAGCCGACACCAGATCAGTGAGCCGACATGCATGGGTATTGTTAGTAACGTCTAAATATAAGTTGTATATATAAGAGTTTCATTTGAATTTTGATATATAACGTTTCAAATAAAAAGTAGATGATGGCATGTCATACTATTTATAAAATTGATGAGAGAGATGGAAAGAGTTTGATAGAATAAACTTGGAGTGTACTTTTTCCAAGACAATGAAATATGTTGAAATTGACATTGAGGCCTAGGGAGTTTTATTTCATCCCACCGGGTTACAATCTCGTGACTCACAATTAATGCTATGGCCTATGGCTACCCTATATAACTGTGAAAGGAAATTATGCATTGAGGGTGTTTGTTTTATTCATCAACTCAAATATTGATGACGTGGCAGTATAGAAAACTGTGAAATCAAGCTGTCACGGTGAAAACGGCCTACTAAACGGCGAATGAGCATGCATGCATGCATTTTTCCACGGTGGGCCGGTCTCTTTCTCCCATGCACGTGTACACGAAATTTTCTTTGGACTCTATCCTTCAAGAAGTAACCGATGATCCACGGCTTTGACTCAACGAATGATTGAAAGCCCGGCGCCGGAGGTCATGGTAGCGCATCTAGAAAAGACCCAGGTGCAATGTCGCAACAGGAACATTAGCAGGGTTCAAAGACACCTGTTGTGTTTCCTGCTGACTTAGCATATGAGTGAATGGCAATTTGACCTGAACATGCATTATATTTCTCTTTTTGCAGAACAGCATGGATTGAAATGTTCTTTATGAGGAACGAGAAAATAATAAGAAAGCTTTGGAAACCTCTGCCCACAGGTTATTACTCAGCTAGCTTTACTGAATCGATCTTCAGCTTTACCTTTACGTAATTTGTCAACGCGGAGATGGAATTGACTTTTCATCGCACTGCCATCAGGTGGTTGACCTTTCTTACTTCGTTTGTATTTTCCTTTGCCTACATAACAAGCAAACAAAAGTAAGTTTTATTGAGAGACAAACTCCGTAGTATGTCAAAAAATTTGTAAGCCATGGCATATATGCACCAGTGGGAAAGTCAGTGCGCACGAATTTCCCTGGTTTCAACTTTCAAGTCAAAACGGAATCGATTCCTTTTCTTTGTTCGTTTGTATTATTAAAAGAAGTCAAATCGATTGGAACATGAGATACTCGCATGGCAGGGACAAACAAACTACTGAACGCAGGCCGGCCGATCGGGTCAAGGCCCCGAAAGAGGACATAATATTCATGCTGTTGGTTTCAA
Source organism: Digitaria exilis (assembly GCA_015342445.1). NCBI lineage: Eukaryota > Viridiplantae > Streptophyta > Magnoliopsida > Poales > Poaceae > Digitaria > Digitaria exilis. Next base: position 4,440,286 of record JACEFO010001972.1, on the reverse strand, counting down.
AGTATCTGTTGCAGACGTACTCACTCACGTACGTACTCGCCGTGTGTACTGTGTACAAGCCTGGCCGGCTAGTCCACCTAGTTACTGCTGGCCAAGAATTGTCGAATACCTGGCTGTTTGAACCGCTATTTGATGAAGAACATAACAAGTGTCTATATGTGCGCATCGCTAGCTACAGCTTATGAATATGCTCTGGCGCCCTCCATGGATTGGATCAAGATAAGCCATGGAAACTTGCATTGCTAGCACGTTTGTTTGTTTGCTTCGCATTTGAGGATTAATGCGTCAAGTATAAAACCATGTGAGGTTGAAATTTGGGACATGTTGACGCACGGCCACGGCCAAGCTTGGAGAAAAAAAGAGGTGCAGGCAGGTATTAAATGAATGGAATATAATCATCTATCTACGTAAGAACACCACAAATTAAGTGCACCGGGACTTGATCGGCTCACTTTTTCTTGCTGGCGAATTGCAATAAGTTGATCTCTCATGACATGTACTAAATTGGCCAGGTCCTCATCAGGCATCATGCATGTAGCGATCGATGGATCACCTAAGAAAATATCCTTGCACCAGAAACTAGTATGCACATGCAGTCGTTGTCATATATTTGAGTTTGACGATTGAGCATTTGAACATGGAGGGATAGATATATCTTGTTGGGAAAGGCAGCTATATACATCATGAGCTAAGCCGGGAGAGCACCGTGGTCTAGCGTAAAAACTGAACGCGGTCATTTAGACTTTTAACAGCTATATACAGTGATTTTCCATTCAAATATATCAAAGCTGTTTGGATTGACTGACCCTGTGACAAGCTTGCCGGCATGACTTGTCTTGGCCATTCATCTCTTTCATACGTTATCAATCGAACCGTTTAATTTTTCACCCACCAATAATTCATCTCACGGTTCATTTGAAAATCAATGATCTGGATAGACCATGCATGTTGTTAGGCGTTTGGTTCGAGCGTTGCCAGGAAAATGTAAATGGAAACAGAATCGTCGATAATGTAAAAAAAAAAAGTAATGGATATTAGATTTTGTTTGGTTCAACTGAGCTAATGGAATCGGCTCTCTCAAGTTTCCCTTTCTAAGAAAAAGCTATCTCAAGTTCCCATGCAATGCTGCATGCAGAGGTTGCAGCACCAGCGCGAGTGGGTAACAAATTTAGATAGGGCGTTATCGGATTATGAGGAAAACGATAACGGCTGGCCCTGAAACAAACAGATTTTAATGCAATCGCTTAACAGTTGACATTACAAATGCTCCAACAAACGCCATGCTGACTGCACAGTCATCATATAATTGGGTTTGTTATAGCCGACTTTAATTTCATTGGTGGTAGTCAAATTGATGACACCAAATTTCATCAAATTAGGTCCAGATCCAGCTATAGTACAATAGTCTTCATCTCTACGCTGTATATATCCTGAATAGCAACATCTCACCCGGAACGTAGCTCCTCTATGCATATGAATGCGTGGAAAACTTGCATGCATTTATCGAGAGAGTTCCTTAACCTTCACAGAAACTAAGCTAGATAGCACTAATAACCACTGTTATAGTACGAACGGGTATATATTTAACAGTCTCGATCATCTATCTATATGCTGTATGCCAAGTTGGCAACGACATCTCTCTCGGAACGACGTCATGACTTACTCCTCCTTGGACATGACCGAATGCGTTGAAAACTTGCATCTGCGTTGATCGAGATAGATCTATAATTCGATGACCTTGACCCGTTCCGTCCCATGGACAAGTAGCTAGTGGCCAGGCTTGGGCAAGTCCATACATCATTTCAAGCAAGTTATCAGACGACTAATTTATCTTTGAATTTTATCTGACATGACGAAGCCTGCATGCATTGGAGCCTAGCTATAAATACCTGGCCATCCATCGTCGTCCCAGAGCACATCACAATACAGTGTAGCTATACCTACGACACCATCGATCCCGTTCGAAACTGCTTGCTCATCAGGCACACACAAACGCATCAGAGAGCCAGCTCGCTCGTTCACCTAGCCAGCTCTTATTTCAGCGTCGAGAGTGGTGTCCGGCAGAGGCAGGCCGCCAAGATGCCTCGAGGGGGGCTCTGCAGTTGGTTACTGCTAGGCGTGGTGTTAGCCTTTGGAGTTGTCGCTAGCCCGGCTCAGGCCTCCAAGGCTCATCACTATGATTTCTTTGTAAGCTGATCGATCCACATATCATATATTTCGTCTCAGCTTACACTGTTTGCAGTTTTCTGAACTGGCAAACCAACATATATTATTGCAAGTTTTGGTTTTGAAATATCTAGGTTCATGTCACCGATTGCATTATTCCTTCATTTGCATTTGTAAGCAATCCTAGCTAGCTCTAGCTAACTGTATCCCGATAGGTTCAGAACTGCATATTTACTTTTTACTAGTCCTGAAACCCATAGGTAGCAGCTAACTTATATTACTAATAATGGAATTGAAATTTTCCCGTACGTTTTTGTTGTGTGAAATTAATGGTGACGGCGCACGTCATCACTTGGAAATAAAATAAATTTATAAAGCAACGCTAACATCATACGTCTTATATTATTAACTGCTGTTAGTCTCTTATTCCGGCATCCAAAAGGGCTTACACGTACCACACCACCTTTTTGCTGGAGTCCAAGCTCCTCGACGGCGACAGCTATATGTATATATATGACCGGCGCTACACATGCCTTAGCTTCACGAAGACACAATCCAATAATTAATTAACCAACTAAGCCGTGTGGTGGTATATATTTTGCTTTGCAGATAAAGGAGAAGAACGTCACCCGTCTCTGCCACGAGAAGACCGTCCTCACGGTGAACGGCGAGTTCCCTGGGCCGACCATCTACGCGCGAAAGGGCGACGTTGCCGTTGTCAACGTGTACAACCAGGGCCACAAGAACATCACCCTCCACTGGCACGGCGTTGACCAGCCTCGGAACCCCTGGTTCGACGGGCCAGAGTACATCACGCAGTGCCCCATCCAGCCCGGCGCCAACTTCACCTATCGGGTCATCTTCTCCGAGGAGGAGGGCACCGTGTGGTGGCATGCACATAGCGACTACGACCGCGCCACCGTCTATGGCGCCATCATCATCCACCCCAAGCGCGGCTCCACCTACCCTTACCCCAAGCCGCATAAGGAGATACCCATCATCTTAGGTATGTACTTCCTCCGTCCTAAAAAAAACATGTAATTATAGCATTATTATTATTATTATTATTATTATTATTGAAATTCAATTCGATCAAAGTTATTATTATTAATATTATTATTATTGAAATAAAATCTGTACGTAGGTGAGTGGTGGAAAGCAGACGTGGAGCAAGTGCTGAAGCAGGCCCTACAGACAGGTAGCGACTTCAATTACTCGGACGCCAGCACCATCAATGGCCAGCCGGGCGACTTGTTCCCGTGCTCCAAGAACGGCACCATCAGGGCGGTCGTGGAGCACGGCAAGAGGTACCTGCTCCGGATCATCCATGCCGGGCTGACCTACGAGATGTTCTTCGCCGTCGCCGGCCACAACCTCACCGTCGTCGGCATGGACGGCAGCTACCTCAGGCCCTTCACCGTCGAGAGCATCATGATCTCGCCGGGCCAGACCTTCGACGTGCTCCTCGATGCCACCCACGGCGGCGGCTCGGCCAACACCAGCCGGTACTACATGGCCGCGAGGGCGTTCTCGACCATCCTCAACGCGACGGTCAAGTTCGACGACACCACCGCCACGGCCATCCTTGAGTACAAGGACGCGCCGCCCTCCTCCGCGGCGCCGGTCTTCCCCACCAACCTGCCGGCTCTCCGCGACGTCGAAGGGGCGACGGCATACCTGAAGAAGCTCCGGTCACTGGTCACCAAGGACCACCCCGTCGACGTGCCGACTCACGTCGACGAGCACATGTTTGTGGCCGTCGCCGTGAACTCGCTCCCCTGCGGCGCCAACAAGACGTGCCAGGGTCCCGATGGCCAGCGCCTCGCCGCCAGCCTCAACAACGCCAGCTTCGAGTACCCGTCCGTCGACGTGCTCGACGCCTACCACTCCTCCATGAATAATCTCAATAGTAGTATGTACTACAAGCCGGACTTCCCCGACAAGCCGCCGGTCATCTTCAACTTCACCGACAGCAGCCTGCTGAACCCGACCACGTCCTTCACGAAGAGGGGCACCAGGGTGAAGGTGCTGGAGTACGGCACGGTGGTGGAGGTGGTGTTCCAGGAGACGGGATTCCTCGGCCCCGAGGACCACCCGATTCACCTGCACGGCCACAGCTTCTATGTGGTGGGGAGAGGGTCGGGAAACTTTGATCTAAAGAAGGATCCGGCCACATATAACCTGGTAGACCCACCGTACCAGAACACCGTCTCGGTGCCCCGGTATGGGTGGGTCACGATCCGCTTCCGTGCCGCGAATCCTGGTGAGAATTTGCAATTTTCATATGGCTAGCTATTACATATATGGTGTTTATGGGATCTATATGTCTTGGTTTATTAACTTTATGTTATTTTGTATTGGTTAGGTGTGTGGTTTATGCATTGCCACGTTGAACGGCACACGGTATGGGGCATGGAGACTGTGTTCATTGTGAAAAATGGCAAGACCCCGGATGCTCAAATGATGCCACGTCCTCCAACCATGCCCAAGTGCTAAGGAAATAAATGTGTGAGCCATATGAACATATGGTTTGCAAGATTTCAAGCAAAAAATACTAAATAATCATCGTTGATTAATTGATTTTGTAATTTGCGGTACATATTTCAAGTAGAGTTATTCTTCGAATAAAGGCTCTGATAAGATCCATGTAATAACCAATGACATTTGGGAGTTTCTTCCTTCGCTTGGTTGGAAGATAAAAGAGTATATTCATTGTATTGATTAATTGTTTGGTTGCTGCTTGTAGTTTCATCTCCAAGCGTAGCTAAACAATGTATCCTATGGATCAATGTTCTCTATTCATGAAAGTTTAATAAAAGTATGTATTCCATATATTATTTTACCATGATCTGATCGTGACCATTTAGCATATCACATCTAATATATCAACATTCAGTATTGTTCACTCATACATCCTTTAGACTTGAAAACAGCAAAAAAAATTGGTGCATGTTCTTATTTTAATATCCTAGACTTTTAATGGTAAAATTCCCATTTCCGCCCTCAAACTATCACAAAATTGAGATTTATTTTTCAACCCTCAACTATAAACGGTCATCGAGGGCCATCCACTATTTTAAACCGAGGGAATTTTATTCTTTAGGCAGTTTCCATTTTTAGGCGTGACTAGAGAAGTAAATAAAAAAACTACAAATTGGAATAAAAATATCCAAATAATTTGCCAAATATAGCGCCGATAGATATCTAGAAAAAAAAATTGGTATTGGTTTTATAATGCGCTTACAAACATCATCGTATCCAAATCATGTCGCTTCCTGCTTTGGTTTCTACATCAAGTTTCGAGGGACAGACAATCATTTGAAGCTATCATCGCACTAGTTTTTTATGTGTGAAATAGCGATTTTCGTCCTCATACATTCAACCTATGGGATCAAAGAGGCCGGCTAGAAGGGGGAGGAGGGTGAATAGTCAATTTTAAAATTACTAGCAAAACTTAATCGGCAAACATTCGGGATTAAAACATGGTGTACCCCCAAATGTGATAAGACGTAGGTGGCCGATCTTCCGTCAGGTAAGGATAACTCTCGTTTGGGCGGAGTGAAACACACTGATCCGGCTTCAAGTCAGCAACTCGAACCCTGCAATCTTAGCACCACGACTCCTCTGGTTATCAACCGTGTCACAACCCGGTTGACCTCGCCAAGAAGGCTAATCCCTGCAAGAGAAACGAAGAACACAAGCAAGAACTTAAAAGAACGCAGCTCTCAATATTGGTGACAATCTGCGGATGAATGATTAAGCACACAAGTTGGAGTTCTACAAACCGAAGACGGCGACTGTTCAAAGACAGATTAATCTAAAGCAAAACCCAAACCCTAAGGAAGGCGGCGGCTACTGAATTATAGAGGTTAGGGTCGTGGATGACCCCTGGACACGCCCCCTAATGGGCTCGACGATGATACAAGGCCCAAAGGCCAAAAGACAGTGACGCAGCACCGGGACAGATTCTAGACGCCATCTTGTTTGGATGATTCCCGACGACTCTTGTAATTGGACCTTCAATGGTTTGGATGTCCAGAAGTGAAGCCTCGTGTATATCCGTAGAAGTGATGTCCTCATCATCCTTCTCCTCTTGAATTGGAGTCGTCCTCGACTCAAGCGCATCTTCTTCTCCCAAATATGGCCGCAAATCTGAAATGTTAAAGGTGGGACTAACCCCGAACTCGTGAGGCAACTCAAGTTTATATGCATTATCATTTATTTTCTCAATTATTTTAAAAGGACCACCAGCTCTAGGCATTAACTTGGACTTCCTTAAATCTGGAAAACGTTCTTTTCTTAAGTGCAACTATACTAGATCACCTGGTTCAAGTTTTAACTCTCTCTTACCTTTGCTACCATCAATTCTATACTTTTCAGTCATCTTTTCAATGTTGTGCTTAGTTGTCGCATGCATTTTCAATATAAACTCAGCACGTTCCTTAGCATCACTATGAATCCTCTCAGTAGTAGGCAAAGATAGAATGTCAATAGGAGAACGGGGATTGAAACCATACATTACCTGAAAAGGACTTACCTTTGTGGTAGAGAGTGTTGCCCGATTGTACGCAAACTCCACATGAGGCAAACATTCTTCCCACATCTTCAAATTCTTCTTTAAAACTTCCCTCAACATAGTGCCCAACGTACGGTTGACCACCTCCGTTTGTCCATGAGTTTGTGGATGACAAGTGGTAGAAAATAACAACTTTGTTCCCAACTTGTTCCACAAGGTACGCCAAAAATGACTCAAGAATTTCGCATCATGATCTGAAACAATAGTAGAAGGCATACCATGCAAGCGTACAATCTCTTTGAAAAAGAGGTCAGCAATATGAATAGCATCATCACTTTTATAACATGGTATAAAATGAGCCATCTTAGAAAATCGATCCACTACAACAAAAATGCTATCCCTCCCTCTCTTAGTCCTAGGCAATCCTAACACAAAATCCATGGAAATATCTGCCCAAGGAATAGAGGGCACGGGAAGAGGCATGTACAAACCATGTGGATTTAAGCGAGATTTAGCATTTTGACATGTAGTGCAGCAAGCAACGAACTGCTCAACGTCCCTCCTCATCTTTGGCCAAAAGAAATGTGTGGCCAAAACATCCTCCGTCTTCTTAGCGCCAAAGTGTCCCATCAAACCTCCTCCATGCGCTTCCTGCAACAACAAATGACGAACGGAACCAACTGGAATACATAGGCGGTTAGCTCTAAACACGTACCCATCATTAAACACGAACTTGTTCCATGTACGTCCTTCTTTGCAATTCAATATCACATCTTTAAAATCAGGATCAAGCGCATATTGCTCTTTAATTGTTTCAAGCCCAAAAATCCGACAATCAAGTTGGGACAGCAAAGCATATCGCCTAGACAAAGCATCAGCAATCACATTATCCTTTCCTTTCTTATGTTGAATGATGTAAGGAAAAGATTCAATGAACTCAAACCATTTAGCATGTCTACGGTTCAGATTACTTTGTGAACGAAGATACTTAAGCACTTCATGATCAGAGTGTATAACAAATTCTCTAGGCCACAAATAATGACGCCATGTCTGTAAAGAACGTACAAGAGCATACAATTCTTTATCATACGTAGAGTAATTCAAAACAGGACCATTCAATTTCTCGCTAAAGTATGCAACGGGCTTACCATCTTGCATCAAAACACCACCAATGCCAACTCCACTAGCATCACAAGCAAGTTCGAAAGTCTTACCAAAGTTCGGAAGTTGCAGCAATGGCGCGTGTGTAAGCTTGTCCTTCAAAGTGGCAAAGGACTCCTCTTGTGTTGTTCCCCAATGAAACACCACATCTTTCTTTGTCAAGGCATGTAGTGGCGCTGCAATGGTGCTGAAATCCTTGACAAAGCAGCAGTAAAAACCTGCAAGACCAAGAAAACTCCTCACCTGTGTGACGTTTTGGGGGCAGCGGCCAACTTTTAATGGCTTCAATCTTTGTCTCATCCACCTCAATTCCCTGTGGAGTAATAACATAGCCAAGAAAAGAGACTCGATTGGTGCAAAAGATACACTTCTCAAGGTTAGCATACAAATGTGCTGCTCTCAACGCATCAAAAACAGCACGTAAGTGATCCATATGTTTATTCATAGACTTGTTGTAAATCAATATATCATCAAAGTAAACCACCACAAATCGACCAATAAAAGACCTCAAAACCTCATTCATCAAGCGCATGAAAGTACTAGGTGCATTGGTTAAACCAAAAGGCATCACTAACCACTCATACAACTCGAATTTAGTTTTAAAAGTTGTCTTTCATTCATCACCAAGTTTCATTCTAATCTGGTGGTAACCACTACGCAAGTCAATCTTTGTGAAAATTATAGCGCCACACAACTCATCAAGCATGTCGTCTAGCCTAGGAATAGGATGACGATATCGAATAGTAATATTATTGATGGCTCTACAATCAACACACATACACCATGTACCATCCTTCTTAGGAACCAAAAGCACAGGCACAACACAAGGACTAAGGCTCTCACGTACATACCCGCGGTCCAAAACGTCTTGGACTTGTCGCTGAATCTCCTTAGTTTCCTCGGGGTTGGTTCTGTAAGCGGCACGGTTTGGCAAAGAGGCTCCCGGAATCAAATCAATCTGATGCTCTATCCCTCTCAAAGGTGGCAGCCCCGGCGTTATCTCAGCTGGAAAAACATCCTTATACTCCTGCAAAATGTTAGTGACCGCAGGAGGCAAAGAGCTAGCAACATCATCAAGTGAAAACAACGCTTGTTTGCTTAACAAAACATAGCAAACATCACCCTTAAAAATTTCAGCAAGGTCACATTTTGTTGCAAGCATAACTCTACCCCCTAATTTAATTCCCTCGCTCTCAGATTTATGTGTGGGTGTCTCCTTTTTAGGTGGGTATATGGATTTAGCAACTTGCTGATTTTCAGATTCATCCTTACTCAAACTAGCAGCTCTTTCTTTATCAGCTTGTACTATTTCAGCAGGGGTCAAGGGAACCAAAGTGATTTTCTTTCCCTTATGCATGAAGGTGTAATTATTACTTCTACCATGGTGTGTAGCATCTTTATCATGTTCCCAAGGACGACCCAATAAAAGTGAACAAGCTTGCATAGGTACCACATCACAATCAACAAAATCAACATATGCACCAATAGAAAAATAAACTCTACAAGTGTATGCTACCTTTGCTTTACCAGAGTCATTAAGCCATTGAATGTAGTAGGGATGTGGATGTGGTCGTGTGGTCAAGCCAAGCTTCTTGACCAGATCAGAACTCACCAAGTTGTTGCAACTTCCTCCGTCAATAATCACACGTGCACGTCGGTTCTTGATGACGAAGAAAGTCTGGAACAAGTTGTGACGTTGCAACCTCTCAGGCTGCTGAACTTGCGTGCTGAGCACACGCTGAACAATGATATTCAAGAAACCCGAAGAATTGTCTCCACCATGAATGACATGATGGTCGACATCTTCAGCAGCACCCTCTTCATCATCATCATCTTCTATGTCAGAGGTGCTGATGTAACCTCCATCCTCTGTCGCCAAATATGCCCGCTGACTTGGGCAATCCTTCTTCACGTGTCCAATGCCATGGCAGCGATGGCACTGATACCAGACGTGAGTCCCGTGGAGGCTACAGATGAGGAACTCTGTGCCGGTGCCTGCGAATAAACATTTTTACCTGAGTCTGCAGCACGTGAGGAAGACTTGTTTGGTGTATTCGAAACACCGCTCGTCGTCGCTTTCTTGCTCACTGGTGGAGGTGTTCGAAAAGTCGAAGGCTTGGGTAGCCCAGATTGCGCCGACGTGGTGGTGCATGGCAGAAAGGATGTCCGGGGGGCGTTGCGCCTGTCCTGCTGCTCTTGCAATTGTCGACCCTGCAATTTTTTCTCTACAAGCATAGCAAACTGGAACAACTGGTTGACAATATGAAAGCCCTTGTAATCAACTATATCCTGTATATCACGTCTCAGGCCTGAATAAAATCGAACAATGGCATCCTCCTCACCCTCAACTATCCCACAACGCATCAAACCCTTCTGAAGCTCACCTTAGTAATCCCGTACACATTTATCTCCCTGATCTAAACGCATCAATTGACAACGCAACTATCTATGGTAAGAAGGAGGAACAAATCTATCAAGCATAGCAACCTTAAGTTGTTCCCAAGTATTTGGTGTGAGACCTACAGCAACTAAACCAGTCCACCATATCATTGCAAAATCTTTAAATTCACTACTGGCTTGTCTAACTCTATGTTGCTCAGGCACAAGGTGGGCATTAAATTTTTGTTCTACCGTCATCTCCCAATCAAGATATGCTACAGCGTCATATTGTCCATCAAAAGAAGGCAGAGTAAATTTTACCTTAGCGTAAGGATCAGGGGCAGGACGATTACCACCTGCGGTGTTAAACCGAATATTTCTTTGTATGCGTGCCTCTCGTGTAGCTGCCTCGTCCACGTTACCATGGATGTCAAGAACGACATCTTGATCGACTGGTGAGGAGGTGGACGAGCTTCCAAGTCCGCAAGGCGGTTGGTTAGCGTGGTAACCTGTCCTTGGAAACCCGTGATGGTGTCTTGAAGTCTAAGTCCATTGATGCTCTCAGTGACGGACGTGGCGACCATGTCTCTTATCCCGTCTCTCATCTCGGTCCGTATCGCCTCCATGAACATCTGCAGCTAGGCTTGGCTAACACACTCGTTGAAGTCCTTTGGAGAAGCTCCTTCGTTACCTGCCATTGTATCCACAAAAATAGAAACGCACAGTGAAGGTTATCCCTAGTAATCTAATGATGTCTGGTGGTATCACACCCTCACACACGTCTTACCAAGTCCTTACCAAGTTCTTACCAACACTAGCAGTGGAACGGCACAACCGGTGGCTGGTTCGTGATACCTGTGAGGAGGCGGCACCAAGATTGCAAGGGTCTTCGCTGTACTGATCTGAAGGAAGTATGTGGAGCTTTTGGTGGCCAAATATGGTAGCAAAGGTTAGCAAATATCGAATGCAGATTAACCAAATTCAATAAGTATCCAAAGTACAAGTCACAATTGCTAGCTAAGACGTGTCCTAGGCGTAGCACAACAAGTTGGATCAAGAACAATGGAAGAAGCTCAAAGAACAAGCACAATGGCAGTTCTGTAATTACATGCTCATACGACAACTAGTAGGAATCATAGTGGGCTACACAAATTCAGAGGCGTTTGCCGAAAAGTGGGGCAAGACAGAAAGACAATTTTTTAATTATCTTCCTGATTTTTTTTATTTTTTTGAGAACGGCCCAACCGGCGAAGCGGGTGAATCGTATGTGTAACTTTTTGTTGGCAAGCTCCTGTAAAAATTTCAACCCAAACGGAGTACCGAGCGAAAAGTTTTGCCCGTTTTACTGAAGGTACCTCAAGTTATGGTTCCAAAGAGGCAGATAGATCAGCAGCGGCTAGGGCAAAAGATAATCGCCAGATGGATCCAAGAGTGGCTGCAATGCAAGGCGAAAGGCACACGACGGTTCGCAACCTATCTAGGGCTGGCGTGGCGTGAATTCACACAAGGCGGCTAGCGGGGCAAGTCGAGTAATGGTGGTATTGACTTGTGATCTGGGTAAAGGTGGATGGATGAGCAGCGGAACACAACACAGCAATGGTGCAGTTGGACTACGACCACGAACACAAACTAAACCAGCAACAAGACTCGACTACGGACACGAACTGAACAAGGCAATCTGAACCGAAATTGCAAAGGCGAAAAGGGGATCTAGGACAGCGGAATATTTTTTATAGGTTTTTTTTTGGACTATAGGACAAAGACGAAAACAAGGATAAGGGTGGACCTGACGGTAAACCTTGCTCTGATTACCAATTGATAAGACGTAGGTGACCGATCTTCTGTCAGGTAAGGATAACTCTCGTTTGGGCGGAGTGAAACACACTGATCCGGCTTCAAAGTCAGCAACTCGAACCCTGCAATCTTAGCACCACGACTCCTCTGGTTATCAACCGTGTCACAACCCAGTTGACCTCGCCAAGAAGGCTAATCCCTGCAAGAGAAACGAAGAACACAAGCAAAAACTTGAAAGAACGCAGCTCTCAATATTGGTGACAATCTGCGGATGAATGATTAAGCACACAAGTTGGGGTTCTACAAACCGAAGACGGCGACTGTTCAAAGACAGATTAATCTAAAGCAAAACCCAAACACTAAGGAAGGCGGCGGCTACTGAATTATAGAGGTTAGGGTCGTGGATGACCCCTGGACACGCCCCCTAATGGGCTCGACGATGATACAAGGCCCAAAGGCCAAAAGACGGTGACGCAGCACCGGGACAGATTCTGGACGCCATCTTGTTTGGATGATTCCCGACGACTCCGGATGAATTTGGACCACAAACCAAAGCCATTGAAAGCTCTATAAAATCTTCTTTCCAACCATATGTGGATCGTCGAATTGGGACTCCGTATGTGGCCTGGGTGTCCGTTTTACCGAAGGCAGTTCCTGGACTCCGAGATGGACTCGAACCCGAGTTGTAATGGGCCTCCACGTAGCTTGGCCGACCCTCGCTGGTCCTCCATGCCTCCAAGCCATCCTCCATGTGTTTGTTAATCTTTTTCTTCGTTCCTAATCACATTATAAACAATAGGTAGTAACACATTCTCAAAACTATTAATAGGAACATTTAGGAGCGAGCTCACCTCTAAATTTAATTGTCACGCTCGAGCTCTTGTAATTGGACCTTCAATGGTTTGGATGTCCAGCGGTGAAGCCTCGTGTATATCCGTAGAAGTGATGTCCTCATCAAAATGTATTTTCTCAACTATGTACACCAATACCAACCCTTTGTCTAGATCAAGGTTCCAAATAGTAGGGTGGCAAGCAAGTAAGAATATTTTTAAGAAAGTCAACTTGTTTTAGTATAAATTGTACAAATTAAATAAGCTCAAAAATTCAAATCACAATGGATACACGTTTTTTTTTATCATAATCTTTATGACTTGACAATCATCTAAAATCCACGTTAAGGTGGACTCAATGTTCTAACCGCTCCTCCATGAAGTCATCGCTTGATGTTGAGCGGCATGGATAAAAAAACCGCTTGGATCCAATGAGTATGGATTTTTAATACAGTTAAATCATACAACAATTATGCTATCATAAAAATTTCACCACAATTGGATCATAGGAAATGCAATTATGAATTATTCCATTTAATTATAAAAAAAGTAGATCTAAATATACAACAAAAACTTTGTATATAAATATTCCATATTATATCTTCACTATGTTGATATACTTATGTGGAGCCCATAAAAATTAGATTTTATTTTTGTTATGATTTACTATGATTTTTTTTTAATTTCAACCCAAATAAATAAGAAAAGAAAAAACAAAACCACTTTAGAAACCTCTTATAACAATGCCACAGATGTAAAACACACGGTTTCATGACTTGAGGGAGGTTGTTACCTGATTTTACGGTGAAGAAAAACTTAAACTCAACCCAATATATAGGAGGTAAAAGTGACTTTCCCCGTGATCATAATCATCTTTGGGCCTAATATTTTCAGGCCATCAGATGGCTTGTTGGTGGGCCTACCCACCAACAATCGAATCGGAAGAAGAGATTGCTGTTGCAGCAATCCGGCAGCGAAGAGCCGCCGCGTCGAATCGTTGGCGGAGGCGAACCGGATCCCACCAGCTTCCCTCCCGACGGTCAAGAGGAGGGAGATCATCGCGCTCCTCCCCACCAGGGACGGCGCGCGCACGCAGGCCATCTCCGCCCGGTGGCGCCCGCTGTGGCGCTCGGCGCCACTCAACCTCGCCACCCGCGGCGGCGGCGGGAGCGTCGTCGACGAGGCCGCCGTCTCCCGCATCCTCTCCGCGCACGGGGGCCCCGCCCGCCGCTTCCACGTCTCCAACCTCTCCCTCGCCGGCCTCGACCGCTGGCTCCGCTCCCCCGCGCTCGACGCCCTCGAGGAGCTCGACGTCTCCTACAGCGCCGCGGCCTCGCCCAAGCCGGTGATGCCACCTTCCGCCCTGCGCTTCTCATCCACCCTCCGCGTCGCCCGCCTCGCCTGCTGCGTGTTCCCGGACATGGCTGCCGGTCAGATCCACTTCCCCAACCTCCGGCACCTCACCCTTCGCTTCGTCACCGTCTCCGAGCACTCCTTGCACGCCATGCTCGCCGGCTGCCCTGCTCTCAATAGCTTCGTGCTCAAATACAGCTATGGATTCCGTCGTCTTCGGATCGACTCCCAGAGCCTCAGCTGTCTCGCCGTGTATTTCGCTGATCCCCGAGGTGAAACGGAAGAGGCCATGCTGCAGGATTTGATTCTTGAGAATACGCCTTCTCTTGAAAGACTGTTCCAATGTGGACCATATGGAGATTATGTCGTGAGTGTCTCAGTACTTTCGGCACCAAAACTGAAGATGTTGGGTCGCCTCTCTGATACAATGGGCAGGCTCCAGCTCGGCGCCACTGTTTTTCAGGTACGTGTGCCATCATTTGACTGATTATCTATGTCCCTTCCTATCTGTTGTATACTTGTATATAATCATTGTTGGTCCGTACGTAATTCAGGGATTTCACCTCATTAAAATGTCTACAATGATGAGGTCTGTGAAGGTCTTGGCTCTCTTTAATACTCTCAGTCTCGATGTGATTATAAACTTCTTGAGATGTTTTCCATGCTTGGAGAAGTTGTACATCAGGGTAACAATTTGTCTGTTCGGTTTCACTTATTGTTTACCACATTACTTCTGCGTCGTCCTTCATATGAAGACAGATTAACTTTTCATAACCTTTTGTTCCTCAGACGTATGCAACGGACACGAAAGACAAGTGGGCCGATACAACTAGAGATCGCACCGAATGTCTTGACCTCCATCTTAAGAGAATAGTGCTGGGCTTTTATCAAGGCGAGCCACCACATGTTGCAGTTGTCTCATTCTTTCTAATGAATGCGAGCGTGCTGGAGTCCATGAAACTTGTTGGTCCATCTTATCGAGTGCAAAACAAGAAGTGGATTCAAAATCAGCGCAAGAAGCTCCAGATAGGGAACCGAGCTTCTAGTGCTGCTCAGATTGAATTTGCAATTTTTGACTGTTTCAGTTGTTCCAAAGACATTCATGAGGTTTCAGATCCCTTTGAATGTGTACTTTGAAATTTCTAAGGTAGGTATTTATATCAGCTACTCTGCTTTGTGTTGTTTCATGCATATATACGTTTTTAGTTCCCTTTTCCTGCAAATGTTTCGAACTGTTTTTGAGGTTTGAGCTATGGTTACTTCCATTGGAAGTGCCACATAACCTGTAGAATATAACTTCTTGATGTGCTTATTTTGATTTACCGCATTACTATTGTTTGAATAATTTTATCAGATTCATCATGATCATAATTATATGTTTTATCTCCGGATCTTATTTCATTCCTCCAAAATGAAGGCATGGAATGGGCATTAAGAGAAACTAACGAATCTAGGCGTCAGGAAAATGTGACCATGCAAAAGCAATCGATGAAAATCACACATGAAGGAAAGATCTCACCTTATGTTCCATTCTCGCATGGTCTTTCGACAAGTCAAATCGTGTTTGGTGGCGTATATTTTTTTTGCTCATTAGCTGATTGACCAGTAATTCAGTTATTTATCATAAATAGTTGATTTTCATCTAGCAGTCCCCTCTCACACGTGTGTTGGCGTATATTTTTTTGTGCTCATTACGTGATTGACCAGTAATTCAGTTATTTATCATAAATAGTTGATTTTCATCTAGCAGTCCCCTCTCACGCACAGTAGGCCTTTTGCGAGAGGTATGGGTGGCTTAATTTTGGTGGAAATTGATCTCAGTTCTTATTCTATTTGTAGTATAGATACGTAATACAATCTCTCTTATCACACCAAGTATAGATACATAATACAATCTTTTATCACACTATCATATCAGAAGCAGTAGATTAGCATGCTAAGATAGTGGTAAAAACAGGTGTACGAGTCAGATGGATAAACAAGAATGTCTGAAGTTCAAGAATATCGACTGTGACAAATAGAATATTCAAAATTGTAAAGCTTTATGAGATATAGAACAACAATGGACATGGTAGATTTCAACTAGGTACTTACGGAGATCACCTAGTTGCAGCAATACCAGAAACCTCATCAACACTAGTTGCAATTTCCACTAAAAAAACATGAGAAAAGAGTTGTGCATAATCAAATCCTAGAGGTGCATGTATTGCACCTGCAATAATTATTGTACAGTTGTGTTACGTTGCAACTGCCGACGTGGGATAGCCCACAGTACTCTGTTCTTCATTGCAGTGGAGAACGAATCATCATCATCAATATTCCAGGTTCTGAAAGGGAACACAGCTAACAATGTGCATAGTTAATTTAAACTTGGACAAGCCACCTAATTAAATTTGAACGTAACACAACAACGAATTGATAAGGGGGCACATATACTAGATCAGCTTTCAGCACCTACATACGGATCAGATGCAGAAAATCATGGAGGTCTGAAGGTTTCTTTAAGCTACTCTTCTAGAGGTCATTTCTGAATTGTGAGGTACCTGCTTTTCAATGTGAACCGACAACTATTTTTTTCTGAGAAGGATCTATAACTGTTGATTGAGGGACACATAGATATTTCCTTTGGGTTGCCTCTGTCTCCCAAATGGGTTTTTCATGCCTCCTGACCACTTGGAGACTTGCCAACCTCTCTGGGATCACGCAAGCAGGCAAGCAAGCAGGCCTTGCGCTTCCCCCAATCCACTGGCAAAGGCACCAGTCATGGACATGGGAGGAGGCGGATGCGCCTCCGGCCTCCCTGTGCCAAGAAGAGCAGGCGGAAACGCAAGATCCCAAGAGCAAGAAAGGTCCTTTCATGGTTGCTACTGTCCTGTTCAATTGCACCAGCCCATTTCACACTTAGCATGCTTGACTTACCTGCAGATAGACCTTTTCATTCCTGCAATTCGTATGTGAGCTACATTGGGATTTGTAACAAAAGGATTATTCAACGAAGGAGCCTGCAGAAGGACCTCAAGTATCAGTGGTGGCGTATTGATGCTATATATTAGCACTAAACATGAATCATGCTGGGCTGCATGAGCATTTTGAGCAAAGGAACAATCACATGACCATTATTTTCACAAACAGCTTCTCCTGAGACAATTGGAATTGATCCGGAGGCAAGGAAATCCAAAGCTCTCCTTAAGAAACAAGCACTCCAGGGCAGGGCATCCAGAAATCAGGTTGTGTAGCGCAGCCTCGGAGATGCGGACATTTTCGATTCCGAGGTACCTGAGCTCGGGGAAGCGAACCGTTTCAGCGAGGCCGTCGACGATGTGGCATTTGCCAATGGTGGCAACACGGAGGCTGCCGGAGAAGCGGAAGACGGACGCCGGCGGCGGCAGCGGATCCGGCACCACCGGATCCAAACTTCTGTGACAGAAGTCAATCTCCTGGAGGTTGTCGAAGGTCGAGGACCGGAGCCAGGCGTCCACGGTGTCGGGGACGCGGTGGATGATGTGCGCGGGGATGCGGAAGCGGCGGCCGGGGCCCCGGTGGGCGGAGAGGATGTGCGTGACGACGCCGGCGAAGTCCGCTTTGTTAATGTGGAAGCCTTCGCAGTCGAGGTTGAGAGGGGCGGAGCACAAGAGGTGGCGCCACCGCCGGGCGAGGATCTGTGTGCGGGCTCCTTCCTTTGTGGGGAGGAGGGAGATGATGTCGCCGAGGACGGCGTCAGGGAGGCCGCTGATGAGGTCGTCAGCACCGCCGCCGTCTTCTTCCCCTTCGGGTGGCGCTGGCGCCGCCCTCCACTTCTTGGCCGCCGCCGCACGTGTCAGCTGTGCCCAGGAAGGAACCCCATGCTGCAATTGGAGATGCATCGCGGGGATGCCTCTCACCAGAGCCGTCGACCGAGGATCCCATCGCCTGAGCGCCTTCAGCATTCCCCACTCCCGCATCCACGAGCATATACATGCGGAGGAGCTGCTACGTAGCAGCCGCCGTCGCTCCCAACGAGCTTCGGGCGGCCTAGTTTCTTATTCTGACCCTGCCACCGGTGAAGACGCTGTTGATGATGGACGGCGGCGGGGGACTCGTCGTGGCTGGCACTGGAGGATCGGAGTAGCGGATGGAGACCCCGCGTGATTGCTCACGCCGCACGGGCGCGTCGTCGTCGTGGTTGCCGGCGAAGCCAGATCCTGCCCTGCCTGCACCCCGACGATGTGGTTCCACAAAGGCTTCGCGAGAGGCCGCCTTCCCCAGCCGCGACCGCTGTGGCGCCATGAACTGCGAACTGCATGCACCGTCGTCGTTTGCGTACAGGTGGAATACGAGGAGTCTTCGTCCTGCGCAGCTGCCGAGCCAGGCCGAGCCGAAGCGGAGTCCATCGTGGGAAAGGACCTGCGCGGAGTCGTTAGATTGCTGGCTGTGCACGTGGTGTGCATCGGGGCCAGGGGCGCACTGTTTGTCACCTGCGCCCCGGGCGCACCCCATTTTTTTCCTGCAACTGCGTGCGGTAGGGTTGTGGACTTGTGGTTTAATTGTGCACTTGGCCCATTTTCATGGCCCATTTACACGGCCCGTTTAATTATGCAGTAAGCCTGACTGACCACACGGACATTGTTAACAGATGTCTAAATCCTATCATTTTATTGTCAGCGCGCATCGGTGAACAAATTTGTTATTTTTCTATACCTACAAATTTATTATTGAAGAGGCAGCTTTCAGAGACCAAATGGAGGTTCCTGCTCCACATGCCAAAAGTTCCTAAAAAAAAGCTCTACATGCCAAAAAAAACTAGTTGATATAAGGCCTACTACCATTTACCTAAGCAAGTAAGCCAAAAAAATGTCACAAGGCATTTTTTTTCATAAGGAGCTTTAGAATATGAGCTGCGAGACTATGACTGCATCTTTTAAAGGTAGCAGGATGGCTACCCGATAATTAAAAAACTCTTATACAGTATCATCTTGGGCAAAACTCTGCAAAGCAATTCCAATTTGAATAGATTGCTTAAGAAAATATAAGATCGATAAGCGAGTTGAATAATTGTCAAGCTAACTGAGAAAGTTAGTTGACAGGCCATTTAGAGTATAGAGCCAATTTTAGATACATGAAAAAAGGGAAATTCACCGTGAAAACATAATATGGTTGAACATAGAAATGAGATGATTAACTGGCTACACACTTTCTTGGGGCTTATGCGCTCCAGACATGCAAATAAAAAGTCAAGTGCATACTGAACTTTTTATACATGCAGACTAGTAGACGTAACCCCATACGATGCATGAAATGGTTTGAGTGAAGTCGCACAAGAAAATGCCTCATT
The DNA here is from genome assembly GCA_015342445.1 of Digitaria exilis. Classification (NCBI taxonomy): domain Eukaryota; kingdom Viridiplantae; phylum Streptophyta; class Magnoliopsida; order Poales; family Poaceae; genus Digitaria; species Digitaria exilis. The sequence goes on along the minus strand of JACEFO010001972.1, from coordinate 4,420,776 downwards.
GTATTCTATGTGTCCAACCTCGAGTCTTATTAACTCCAAGTGCCTTGCATTAAGAACAAAGAAAGAGGCAAAATTAGCTTGTGACTTGATGCCATGATGCTCCTCCAAAACTATTGTCTTGAGGCGGATGTCAAAGCTACGGAGAAAATTCCTGTGTTTACGTCGCCACAGATTCATTCCCCTTCCTGTACGACGCTGATATAGAACATAGACAAAACAAATTCAACCAAATAGATAAGGATTCCTGTACGGCCCAGCGCCTGCCGTCACCCCTGTGCGCTTGCGCAGTCGCGGCTCCGTGCACGGCGTCGCCCATGCATGCGCCCTCACCCTCCTGCCATCAAGCTGTCCCGACATCGCACCCTCCATCCCTGGCGCTGTCGCCGTCGGTCAGCACCGCTGCAGCAGATTCACACGTTGTGCACTGCTTCCGAACGCTCAAGCGGACCTCCCAGCTTTTCCATGGCGACCACCGTCGCAGGTGCCGCGCTCGGGGAGGAGATGAAGACGCGCTCGATCAGGCTGCCCTGCTTCTCGTGTCAGTTCCCCTCGTCATCGCCCTGAGACAACCGGCCGGCAGTGCATTCCATATCCACCTACAGGTATTCTGAACTTCTAGCTAGCTACCGAAGCTCCTGCTGCTTAGATTCTCACGCCATCTCCTAGTCCTTGATGCAATCATATCGTGCGTTTTGGTGAGCTCTACACGGCGGCGACAAGGACCTAGACACGGAGGCCGAGGATGGGGGACCTGCTCCCGGGCCTCCCCGCCGACCTCTCCAAAGATGATGCTTGAACCGAGCTTGCTGCCGATGGCGTGAAGCCGGCGGCTACCTGATTTTTATCCACCTGTTTGTGGGGTCCTTTTGCCAGTAGCAGGTGGCTTGGAGAGGTTGTTGGTTTGGAGAAGCTGTTGGATTCCATGACTGTTTTGCTAGCTATTTCATTTTACATGACAGCTAAATCACTATTTTAGCTATTCTCTTTTACATAATCTGTTGGAGATGCTCTGATTCACCATGAACTAAGCTTTTAATAGATTGGCTCAACCATTCCACTATTTTCTGAGGAGGGGGCTCGGGGGAACCCTTCTTTCTTCCCCCGAACTGAGCTATTCCGCCAATTTGGAATCGGTTTCAGTGTTCTTGTTCATGTGTCCATGATCTTGTTCTTACTGCTTACTCACAGCTTCAGTCAGCAAACCCACCATTGCAGTGCTCCACTCACAAATCATAGTTGGTGGCATCACGAGTTGGACTCCTATACGTGAAGTTTTTTTAAGGAGGCAAACATATTTTTTTATTCAAATTCAAGTTAAAATAACAAGTTTTATTTTTTTTATTTGATTGAAGAAGCAAAAACGATCCACACTCCCACGTCAATAAAAAATAAGGAAAGATCATCAATCATATTATATGATACAAGGAAAAAATCTTATTATTAATTACCTATTCAGTTTGCACATATACATAAAAACAATCACGTTGACTGGAAGGAGATGATAATAAAAAAATATTAAATTAGGAGCCTTTTAACGCATGCATATTACAAACGTATCCAACTTAATTATGACTACTGCACAACTGTAAATATATATATATATATATATATATATATATATATATATATATATATATATATATATATATATATATATATATATATATAAGAAGGTCACTTGGAATATAGATGAACACTGATCTCTCCGAATAATCTTGTCAGCCTAATGGAGATTTTTTTGCAGGTGTAGTGACCCCTTGGCGAGGAGGACATTGGTGTCCATGCCTAATTGTCTAGCTAAACGAAGGTGAAGTCATCCTCGTCCTTGTCCAGTGTGGTGTCTTTGTCCTTGAAGTTTTGCATATCGTAGAACAAGATGATGAAGCATCTGTGGTCGTCGCCTTGCACCACCTTGCGCCTAGCTTTGCAGCTCCATCAGCCAGGCCACGCAACTTGTCGTTGCCTGGCAGCAACAACCAGCCCGCCATCACCGTAGCCAACCAGCCAAGTAGCAGCAGCACAGGCTCTGCATGGCTCATAATCAGTGTCATAGTTCTTGTAATCACTGCCATAATCAGAGTTTGTCTAATCAGTGGCATTCTTCAATCAATGGATTTACATTGAAACGACTATTGGTACCATGCCCAAATTAAAGATAGATTAGATGTTTTGAAAATCAAGTGCACAAAGAATGCCCAACTAACCATGATCCGCTAGCTCATGAAATCAAATTGCACAAGACTGCATCATATCGATAGCTGTAACCATCCAGTCATCCTAATTGTGCACCTGACGGTACCAAACATAACCTCAATATTGGGAAATGGTTGCTCACAAAAATAATTGAGCACTGACATATGACTATCCTCTGGCAGATATCCTAGAACAGAAATATTGGAACTCACATACTCACGTATGGCATTCTGCTTGGGATATACAACAATTAGATGAATTAATTCCTAGGAAGTCTGAATAAGCCCCGCGTGCCCGCCCAGCGAGTGACCCCTCCGCTTGTGCGTCGTGCCGCTGGTTAAGGTATTCTGTGGTGCTCCAGTGACCAGCGGCCCTAGAAAAGAGGCTCGGGGTTGGCGGCCGACCCGATGGAAGCGACAAGATTGCCGCCGGAGTGGGCGGTGTTAGATTGAGGACGGTGGTGGACGGAGGCGACCGAGGCCACCAGAACCGGAGGCGGAGGGGGTGGCAGGGGACACCGGAGGCGCGGTGCATGGCAGTCGCAGGCTTTGGCTCATGCACGACCCATGGCATGATAGCGTCATACCTCTTTTATTAAGGATGCATGCATGGAATAACCATATAGGGAATTAGAGTAACCAATGAGAAGAAACAAGAGCCACTCGGTTATCGTCGTCGCCGAGGGCCATATGGTTAAATCAGCTGACTAAAATTTTGGAAAGCACGTTTCGACCGTAATAGCATGCTAGTGTCAAAGCTGACAGTATCCACGAGTCCACGACCACATGACCATTACGATAAGCCAACAGTATAAACTTGGTTGTCGCCGGCCAGGTTTCGACGTAAACAGGGAAAAAAGGATTTTTTTAACTCTGAAAAAAATATTATTCTAGCAAGCCAAACACGCATGGCTATATAAGGTAAACTAGTGTCTGGTGAAATTAGAATTCCGATAGACATCGCTTTCATTTTTGTTAAAGAAGGCATTTTTATTAGGTTTCCAAATGGGCTGGCTGAGCGAGCCTGGGCTCCAAAATGGGCCTGTTAGGACACTACATTCACGGAGCAGAGAGAGCGCAGCTAAGCTAATACCCTAGCTATATATATATCGGGGAGAGCGACACAGCGGCGGCAGACAGGCACTGACCCCAACCCTATCTGCAGCCGCCGTGCCGCTGATGGAGACAAAAAAGAGGCTGCCGCCGGCTGCGGTGGCCGCGATTCACTCGCCGCTGCCGACGAAGGCCGACGATGCGCTCGACCCCACCGGAGCTGACGGATCAGGCGGCGGCGATCGCATCGGCTCCCTCCCCGACGGCGTCCTTGGCGACATCATCTCGCTCCTCCCGACCCCGGACGGCGCGCGCACCCAGATCCTCTCCCGCCGGTGGCGCCCTCTCTGGCGATCCGCGCCGCTCAACCTCGACCTCCACGCCGCCGGCGGCGTCGACGCCCTCTGCCGCCGCGTCGCCGCCGTCCTCGCCGCCCACCCGGGCCCCTGCCGGTACGCCCGTATCCCCTCATGCTGCCTCTGGCACCAACACGACGCCGTGGGCACCTGGCTCCTCTCCCCTACCCTCGACAACCTCGACGAGCTCCATATCTGCCTCTGCCGCCATGGTTGGTCGCACTGGCCGCCCGTCCTCGACATGCACCCGCCTCGCAGTCTACCTTCCGTTTCTGTCCCAGCCTACGTGTCCTCACTCTCAGCTCGTGCACTCTCCCCGACCAAATGGTCCGGACGCTTCGCTTCCCCGTGCTACACAAGCTCGCGCTCGAGATGGTGTTCGTCTTGGAGGGCTCACTGAGCAGCATCATTGCTGACGGATGCCCTAGACTCGAGTGCTTGCTGCTTGGCCAGAGCATGGGCTTCTCCTGCGTCCGGATATCGTCGTCTAGCCTTAGAAATGTGGCCGTGACCTGTCATGATACGGACATGGCTCCGCTGTCAGAGATCATCGTCAAGGACGCACCGTGTCTTGAGAAGCTTGTGTTTCTCCAGCATGACCATCACCCGGGCCTGCTGGTGTCTGTAATTGGAGCACCCAAACTCGAGACGTTGGGGTGCCTTAATGATCGCAATGGCGGCGCTCAGAGGCTCGAGATTGCCTCCAATGTCATTCAGGTAATAATATATAGCTAGGCTTATTATCTGAATTTGTAGTAGTAGGCTTAATATTTTATTTCATGCTTCATCAAGGGATTGCGTGTCATTGATTCTAAGACAAGGGTGTCTACTATCAAGACGATAGCCATCACTTTTCATTCGCTTAAACTGGATACGGTGATTGACTTACTGAGCTGTTTCCCATGCCTGGAGAGTTTGCACCTGAAGGTAACATTATTACTCCACTTGTAATTCATTGTGTCCATATTGCCTTTTTGTTACCTCAATATTTTTTGAACACTTATCTAATTGTTTTTCATTTCTTCTTTTCAGACAGACTCATTTAGTGACGACAATTTATGGCGCCACAAATATTGTGTTCTCACTACCGGAAAATCCTAATATGCCGAGAGCAACAATCTTTGCCGTGAGCCAAACGCCGGGCTCTCGGCAAAGCAGACGTTTGCCGTGAGCATTGCCCCTAGACTCTCGGCAAAGAAAAAACCGTCGGCAACAACTACGTTTGCCGTGAGCCCTTAAGGTCGGGCTCTCGGCAAAGTTTGCACACTCGACGAACGCAAACTTCGCCGAGAGCTAGAGCAAAGACACTCTCGGCAAACTCGGACCTCTCGGCATACGTGATCACGTGCCACGTTCGTGCTCTCGCCGCCAGAGACGGCGTGTGGGGCGGCTAACGGCCGTCAACCTCTTTGCCGTGAGCGTACAAGGAGCTCACGGCAAAGGGTTCTTTGCCGAGAGCAGAGGACGTCCTCTCGGGAAAACTGGACACGTGGCACGGCATCCGTCAGGTCGGCATGGCTACGTGGCAGCCTCTTTGCTGAGAGCTTTCCAAAGCCTCACGGCAAAGGCAAGGTTTGCCGAGAGCTTTCCAAAGCCTCACGGCAAAGGCAAGCTTTGCCGAGAGCTTCCTTGCGGCTCTCGGCAAACGTGTCCCACATTTTTCACATTTTAACGTCCAAACAAATTTTCTTAGTTCACACATCCTACAAAGTACAACATGTGAGCATTTGACTATTTTACCAATTTGTTTGCTATTTTTAATTTCTTTGTATCAATTTGTTGGGTTTATGGAATAATTCTAAGTTGAATAGAGAAACTATTTGAAAAATGGTAAAAAATGAATTAACTAATGAGATTCATGTAAGTAAGTGTGATGTGAAGCCTTACCAAAAAAATAAGAGTATATTTCGATGAAAACATGGAAAAGACCACGTGGATTAATAGTTTTGCAATTATTAAAAATAGCAAATGGAGTCCGAAAATCATGATTTTTGTAGACATCCAATGATTTTGTGTACTAAGAGTGTGGAAAAAGTTAGACGAGGTTTCGGGCATTTTTGTGTCAAACCATGCACAAATCCAAACATCTCCGTAGAAGTTTCGTAAACATCACATGTGATCTCTAGAATTTGAACTCAAAGGGAACTTTAAATTTGAGTTTGCATGCAAAACTTTGTGCACATGTTATAGACACTATAATATGGTCTATGTCAAAATTTGGTATTTTTTCAGAATAATTTGATATATATTTCTACTTCATATATACATGAAATAATGAAAATTTACTAAAATACACATGAAATAATGAATATGTAAACAAATAGGACTTCATGATTTTACTCATCATATGAAATAAGATCAGTGTGACCAACACTTTAGAAAAAAGAAATGGAGAGCACAATAAAATAAAAACTAACGGGGGAACAACTCTGCCGAGAGCCTCAAGGCGCGCTCACGGCAAACAGGGTGTTTGCCGTGAGCTCGGCCTTGTGGCTCTCGGCACAGAGATGTTTGCCGAGAGTTTGCAAAGAGGCTCACGGCAAACTTGGTTGAAATTTTTCGAACTGAAAATTGAATCTTTGCCGTGAGCTTCGATCTGGCTCTCGGCAAAGGCTGTCTTTGCCGAGAGCCAGATCTAAGCTCTCGGCAAAATCTAGCCTTTGCCGAGAGCCAGATCAAGGCTCACGGGAAACCTGGACTACATAACCCTATTCCTCCAGTCATCCTCCACTCATCCTCCTCCACCCCCGCGCCCACCGCCCGCTCCGAGCCGCCGCCGCCCGTGCGCGCGCCGCCCTCTCCACGCTGCCGCCCGTCCGCGCCGCCGCCCGTGTGCGCCGCCGCGTCCGGTCGCCGCCGCCGCCCGTGCGCGCGCCGCCTCTCCGCGCCGCCGCTCGTGCGCGCCGCCGCCTCGGGTCGCCGCCGCCGCCCGTGCGCGCGCCGCCGTCTCGGTTCAGCGCCGCCGCTCGTGCGCGTCGCCCGTGCACGCGTCGCCGCCGCCCGTGCACGCGCCGCCTCGGGTCGCCGCCGCCGTCCATCCCTCCCCGCCCGCCCGTCGCCCGTGCGCGCGCCTCCCGGGCCGCTCGTCGGCCGTCCGTGCGCCGGCCGGCCCCACGCGCTGCCGTCCATCCCCGCCGCGCCTGTCGCCCATGTGCGCGCCGCCCGGGCCGCTCGTCGGCCGTCTGTGCGCCGGCCGGCCCCACGCGGCGGAGGAGGAGGATTGCTCCGACGTCGCGGCGCAGGTACCTTGGCGATTTCCTCCTCTGCGCTTATTTTGATTAGGCAAAATGTGAATGTGAATGTGATGATGATAGTGGGGCTTTAGAAACCTCATCGTGTAGGGGAATTGCTGCAGAATTTTTTCATTAACATTGTTATGTTATTTTTTCAGGAGAGGAGTCGACGCTCGCCTTCCTCGTGCCGACGCTAGCCCATCCTCGACTCGACGCTCACCGTCATCGACGCTAGTCGGATAGCAAGGTGAGGCATAGAACATTTGTCTTTTCGTTTCATGTTTTAGGTCACGTAACCTAATTAGGCGTCTCCCGTTCGAAAGAGATACAGTTTGAGATATGCAGATCTCTGCATATCATATGTAAAACTGTATCTGTTTCGAATTGTCCATGTTTATTGGACAGCCTGAGGATGCGACGATGTCGTTAGTTTCCATGTTCTACTTCTATCCGGGACAGAGTTTCGGCAGCATCTCCCTGTTGTTCTTCGGATGCACACTCTCCTTTCAAGGACGTGTATCTGGAGAACAGCGGGGAGATGTTGCCGAAATTCTGTCTCGGATAGGAGTAGAGCATGGAAACTAACGTCATCGCCGCATCCTCGGGTGGGATTAGGACCTATCTTTGCCTATTAGAAAGTATAAGGAGCGTGTAGATACTTAAGATATTTATATCCCTTGTTGAAATGTGAAAGGATGGCTGACCGTGAGTGGATGTACACGGGCCGCCCGAGTCCGCGTTAGTTTACAAAAGAATGGATGGACAAGACCCAGAGATTCATTAGACTAGCATTTGCTAAGGCTAAAGGAGCCAATGCGACTTGGTGTCCATGCAGTCGTTCTCAAAACAAGAAACGACAAACAAAGAAAGATATGAGTACTCATCTCTGCAAGAATGGGTTTGTTGCCGGCTATACTCGGTGGGTCTACCATGGCGAAACCGATCGGAGAAGGGAGGAGGTGGTGAGGCAACGTGTCATGGAGTTTGATGATGAAGCCGGGGTAGGGGACATGTTAAATGACTATGACCAAGCCCACTTCAATGAAGGACCTAGTGAGGAGGAGCCGGAGGTAATCGCAAAAGCGTACTACGACATGTTGTCCGCGGCTCAACAACCCTTACACGGGCATACCAAGGTTTCTCAGCTGGATGGCATTGCACGTCTAATGGCGCTAAAGTCCCAGTATAACCTTGGGCGGGAGGCCTTCAATAATATCTTGAGTGTTGTCGGTAGTCTGCTTCCTAAGGGTCACATTCTTCCAAAGAGCATGTACGAGGCAACAAAACTCCTCAACGAACTCAAGATGCCCTATGAGCAGATCCATGCCTGTCCAAATGGATGCGTGTTGTTTAGGAAAGAACACGAGAATGCGAGGTACCGTCCAAAGTGTAACTCGTCTAGGTACGTGGAGGAAGATGCTGGTGATGGACATAAGAAGCAGAGCAAGCTCCCCGTGAAAATCCTACGGTACTTGCCGTGCATCCCATGGATCCAACGGCTATACATGACCGAGGAATCTGCGAAACAGATGACATGGCATAAAAATCGACGTCGATACAATCCTGACAAGATGGTACATCCGTCCGATGGTGAATCATGGCAACACTTTGATCATATTCATCGTGGCAAAGCCGCAGAGGCCCGTAACGTTCGTGTTGCTCTGGCCACAGATGGGTTCCAGCCTTATGGGATGGGGGCTGCCTCATACACTTGCTGGCCCGTGTTTGTTATCCCTCTCAATCTCCCCCCCGGCGCCCTCTTTTCTCGGCAGAACATTTTCCTGTCTTTGATAATTCCTGATCACCCGGGGGCTAATATGAATGTCTATATGGAGCCTCTTATTGATGAATTGGAGCATGCTTGGGAGCGAGGGGTATTGACGTACGACCGAGCCACAAAGAGAAATTTCATAATGCATGTTTGGTATCACTACTCCTTGCATGACTTCTTAGCATATGGGGTATTCTGCGGCTGGTGTGTTCATGGGGGGATTCCATGCCCAATTTGCAAGGCAGGTGTGAAGTTCATTTGGCTGAGTAAGGGTGGAAAGTATTCCGCGTTCGACAAACACCGGCAATTCCTCCCTTTGAACCATCCATTCAGGCGAGACATCCGGAATTTCACGAAAGGTGTTGCAGTTACAGACCCTGCACCACACATTATGACCGGTGCTGAGGTTTGTGCTCAGGTAGCCGCTCTCCAGGTCAACGAACAAGGTGGTTTTGTAGGATATGGTCGGGATCATAACTGGACTCATAAGTCTGGACTGTGGAGGCTCGCCTATATGCCAGACATTCTTCTTCCTCATAACATTGATCTGATGCACACCGAGAAGAATAATGCCGAGCCTCTTTTTTCAACACTCATGGACATTGCTGATAAGACCAAAGACAATGTTAAGGCCCGAGTGGATCAAGCAACATTGTGCGATAGACCAAAGATGAACATGGTGCCTCCCACAACCGGCAAGAACTGGAAGAAGCCCAAGGTTGATTATGTTCTGACGAGGGCCCAAAGGAGGGAAGTACTCCAATGGTTCCAGATATTAATGTTCCATGATGGATATGTGGCCAATTGGAGGAGAGGAGTTAACTTTGCCACCATGCGAGTCAATGGGCTCAAGAGTCATGACTACCACATATGGCTTGAGCGCCTTCTACCGGTCATGGTCCGAGGCTATGTCCCCGACCGTGTATGGGTTGTGCTGGCAGAGTTGAGCTTTTTCTTCCGCCAGCTCTGTGCCAAGGAGATATCTCGAACAGTGATAACCGAGATGGAAAGGCTGGCGCCTGCCTTGATCTGTAAGATGGAGAAGATTTTTACACCCGGTTTCATGAATCCGATGCAGCATATGATTTTGCACCTCCCGTACGAGGCACGAATGGGTGGGCCTGCGTAAGCACATTGGTGCTACGCAATCGAGAGATGTCAAAAGACTCTACGCAGCAAATGTAAAAACAAATGCAAAATTGAAGCTTCCATTGCTGAGGCTTTCATTCTGGAGGAAGGTGTCAAATTTTACAACAAAGTACTATTCTGACAACCTTCCTAGCGTGCATAACCCCCCTCCTCGCTACAATGTTGGCTGCAATGAATCGAATCTGAGCATATTCCGAGGGCAACTAGGCAGTGCTAGTGGCGCGACCAACAAGACTCTGGACATTTCAGAGTGGCGCAAGATCATGCTGTATATCTTGACCAACCTCTCCGAAGTAGAGGTGTACATGTCGTAAGTTCTCAACCTTGTTTTCCACACTTCAACTATTCTGTATCCAACACCCTTGTCTGTTGTTGCTACAGAGAATTTCATCATCAATATTGGCATCGATCAAGGGAAGAAACCCCAGAGGAATACGATAAGCTTCTCAGGGAAGGTGCGGGACCTAGAATGCCTGATTTCATTTCTTGGTTCAAAAACAAGGTACCGTCATATTCCTTTGTTGTACATGCCTCATGCGTAACGGATATGACAACGATGTACCTTTCCTACTTGATCCTACACAGGGACAATCCGATGGTTCTATGAGTGCCGAGTTGAGACAAGTTGCCAATGGCTTTGACTACAGGGTCAGGTCATTTTCCGGTTATGATGTTAATGGATATCCATTTCACACAACAAAACACGAGCGTAGTTGGCCCAATCGAAGAACAACTAATAGCGGAGTGTTTACGCCGGGCTCTAACAGCGTCGACTATTATGGCAGAATCAAGGAAATTTACGAATTGGGGTTTCGTGGTAGCACTCCTTTCAATCCTGTCGTATTCAAGTGCCAATGGTTTGATCCCGAACAAGTGAGATGAACACCGAATCTTGGCCTAGTCGAGGTCCGACAGTCTTCCATCTATGCAGGAGATGATGTCTATATTGTTGCTCAACAGGCCACACAAGTTTATTTTCTCCAGTATCCTTGTCAGACGGACGAGCGTCTTCAGGGATGGGATGTTGTGTACAAGGTATCACCACATGGCAAACTACCAGTCCCAAACAATGATGATTACAATATTGACCCAAGCACATACGAGGGAGAATTTTTCCAAGAAGATGGGCTTGAAGGGAGTTTTGTCATAGACTTAGCCGAAGCGATTGGAATGGAAGTAGACAATGAAGATCTAGGTGAGGAAGACGATGGAGATGAGGTTGAAAATGTGATGGACTTACGATTACTTGAGCGATGTCAATTAAATGATGACAGTGATGACATTGCCCCTTTGGAGCACGGGCATGATGAATTTGATGCACGGGATAGTGATGATGAGTATTATGAGGAACAAAATCTTGATGATGATGATTATTTCTAAAAAAATATGTACGTTACTTTCTAGTTATGTTTTAGATTTATATTTTAAAGTTACATCTTGCTATGTTATGTGTAGTTATGTTTTTTAGCCTGTTTCTAAGTATATCTTGCTTATTTGTTCTAATTTGTTCATTCTTTTTTATTTTCAGGTGACTGAACAAATATGGCGGGCGGCAAAGTGAGGAAGGTGTCGTCCGTGTACCAGAGGACGAGTGAGGAGGGGGAGGGGTCGGGTTCGGTGTTGGGGTCGGGCAGGAGGAGCTGGTGGAGTTTTGGGCGTCGAGAGCCGCGTCGAGAGCCTCCTCGAGAGTCGATGCCACAAATTCAGCTCTTCGACGAGGACGAGTACGTGGAGGAAGAAGACACGGACTTTCGGCCTTATAGGCAACCGGACTCGGAGGACGAGTCGGTGGAGGCAGAGGAGGAGGAGGACGACGAGGAGGAGGAGGAGGAGGATGCTAGGGAGGTGGAGGGTGAGGAGGTGGAGGGGGAGTACGAGCCGAAGGAGGAGGAGGACGAGGAGGATGACGAAGGTGCAGAGGACGTGCCGAAGGTTTGGTTGCGAGGCCCGTCGACCCTCCCTCCCCGGCCGCCTCCACACCTACGCCCAGTGATTAGACCCGCTGGACAAAGGTCAGTGCTTTTGACGTGACCCTTAATTTCCCTACGATTAGTTGGGATCTCAATAGAAACTAATATTGTATTGTAACTATTTTCAGGGGTTGGGACCTGGTGGGCGGTGGAAACCACTCACGCCTTGTTAATGGCATACTCGGCCTCTTGTGCAAGGAGCACTTCCCCGGCATGGTCCAGCATGCCGGAAAGTACGAGCCGGCTTTTCACTTTGAGCACTACTACTCCGCGCCGGACCAGCAGGTGTCACACCCCGAAATTTAGAATTTCGAGATGTGAATTAGAAAGAAAATTAAATAAACAATTTTCATTAATTATTAAAACTTTTTCAACATTTGTTTAATTTACAGGGTATTTAGTATAGGAAAATAATCATTTTCCTAAAACAAATAAATATGCTTTATGTGGCATTTATTGAAGTGTTGCATTCATGTTGTTGAATCTCATCTTTCTTGAATGTGAAGTTTTCAAAATGCGTTTAGACGTCGATCAAATCTTTCCCTGAGAATTTCCTAGATTTTCTGGGAATTAATTCTCTTTTCCTAAAGTCAAATCCATTTATTGGAAGGCTTTAAAATCTCTTTCATGAGCTCCAAATCTTTTATTTCGGTTCAAAGTCTCCAACTCTATCTCTGGAATTTTTCCTAGGATTTTTGGAGATTTTGGAATATTTTCTATGGTTTAAATACATTTTCTGGGATTTCCTGGAATTGTTTTTGAACTAGAATTTATTTCCCGAAATAAAACTTAATCTTTTTCCTTCTTGGGCCGAGTCCATCTTTCCGGCCCAACTCTCTCCTTTCTTTCCCTCTCCACGCCGGCCCATCTTTCCTCTCCCAGCCCAACCCGGCCTCTTCTCTTCCCTCTCTCTTACAACCCGGCCCCACTTGTCATCCTCCCTTCTCTCCGCCAGCTCTTCCTCCCTCTCTCTCTGTCGAGTGGGCCCGCGTTGTCAGTCTTCTCTTCGTCCTCGCGTCGCGACCGAGCAGGACTCTGCTCGAGTCCGAGCAGAGCCCGCCGCGCCGCCCTTCCCTCGTGTGGCGCGCACGCCAAGGTCCCCTCCTCGGCCTATTTATGCGCCGCCGCAAGCTGAACCCCAGTCCCGAGCTCCCTTGCCCAAACCCTAGAGCCGCAACCGAGCGCAGCCGCAAACCCTAACTCGCCGCCGCCGTCGACTCGCGTCTTCACCGCCTCTGCCCCGCCGGGACCTCATCATAGAGCTTCGCGCAAAGGTGAGGAATACTCCAAGCCCTTTTTCCCTCTTTCTTCCGCTCTATCTTGCACAAACGACGTCGCCGTCGATCTCCGTACGCCATGGCTCGTCGCCAGCCGCCTCCGCCGCCTAGCTTCGCCCTAGACTCCCCAAAACGAGATCCCCGTCCTCTCTTCTTTCTCCCAGATCAAGCGCGGCGAGAAACGGAGCACTCTAGCCCCTTCCCTAGCCATCTCCGGCGAAGCTCCGCCGCGGAATCGAGCGGCGCCGCCGCCAGCCGTTCCTCTTCGGCGACCTTAGCGCCCAATTCGATTCCGGCCGTGAGATCTGAATCCGACGGCTAAGTCTAGATGCAGGCGAATCGGTACCGGTCAGCGACGGTCAGCTATGCTCTTTTGCATAAAAGCCCCTAGGTTTTCTAGAAATAAATCCGCAGTCCATGGTAGTTCAAAAGTAATTCCGTTTAGGTCATGTTTTTATCAGTTTAACCCTTGAGCTTCTGGCAAATAGAACCCGCAGTCCATAGTTGTCGTTTTACGCGTGAACCCTCGCGTTTTCATACGTAATTACGTTTTAGGTCCCTGGTTTCTTCTGTTTAAGTCCCTGGAAGGTTAGATTTAGTACAAAGAAGCCCCTGAACCTTGTTTAATTCATAGTTTCCACGTTTAGTCTCGGTTTAATCTCGTTTTTGTTGCGTTAATCTTCTAAAAGCGTAGACTTTAGTTTAATAGTGTTGTTTGCCAAGTTTCATGTTTTAAAAATAAATAAAATATTAACTTGCTTAATATTTGTTACACGCTTTACAAATTACATAAAATCTAAATAGAGCTCCAACTCCATGTTTTATGTTTTGAAATAAATAAATATTAATTGATTAATACTTGTTACACTAGTTTTCTAAACTAAAGCTAATTAGACCTCTGCCTTCAAGTTTTATAATCAAAGTTAATTCGATTAATCATTATTAAACCATCCTTTATAATTAAAATATGGTAAGATTTATATCTTGTCTTTCCATAAACAAAGATGTTAACTTGAATAGTGCTTACTTCATGTGTTTTTCTAAATAAAAGCTAGTGAGGTTATATAATGTTCTTCATAAACTAATAATTAATTGCTTAATGATCAATATTAAATCTAGTTTTCTTTTTATAAAACTATATTAGGTTTGTACATCGGCTTTTATGAATAAATATTAACTTGCTTTTCTAATTAAAAGTTAATTAAGGTTATACTCCGTTGTTTTATAAACAAATGATATCAATATGATTAATAATTATTGAACCAATCTTTTATAATTAAAATATGGCTAGTGCTTTACCCGTTGTTTCATAAAGCAAACATGCTAATTTGATTAATAATTATTGAACTCTCTTTTCTAATTAAAATCTGATTAGGTTTAAACACCGGTTTTGTGCAATCTAAATTAATATGATTAATTTCCAACTTAAATGTGCTTTTAATATTAATTTGTTTAGTTCAACACGATATATGAAGTTAATCGATTAGATGCTCTCACATGCTTTCTTGCAAGTTAAAATATTTAATTGATATAATTATTATATAAATATTTGCAAATAAAATTAATTAGGCTTTATCCGTCTTTTCATATCAAAGTATAGTTTGAATTAATTTGAATACTGAATATTTCTCTGAAGTATTCATTACATATCTTTTCATAATTAAAATCAATAAAGCTTATAATCTCCTCTTTCTTTTTATAATATAAATATCTCGATAGTTGTACCTTTCCAACCGTTGTTCCGTTTTCAACGTTTCTTGCGCCCTTGTGATCGTAGTAGCGAGCCCCATCGTTTAGTGTGTTCTTTTAAAGCTTTTCTTGTGATTGATGTATTGTTCTTAGTTATACCTATTTCTTTGCTTGCATGTTTGTGCTTGTGCTCGATGTTTGCTACGATTAGAGGAGCATCGTTCCGAAGCTGTCAAGAACAAGAGTTGAAGACTGAGCAGTGGTATTCTTTTGCGGAAAGGCAAGTGTCCCTAACCATCTTTCTACCTATGCTTTATGAGATCATATGTGTTAATTGGAAACCATGGAGAACCACCCAGGATTAACCGTACAACCACAATACTATATGGCTCTGGTCTTGGCTAATTAATTAGAAACCTTGGTTAGGAATGATCTTACCGAAAGGGCATGGGGGGTGGCGGTTGACGGTGTATAGCCCGGTTCTCTCGGGAAGTGGGCTTGGCTAAGACACTATACCCGTTAGGGAGGGTTATGCCTGCTTCCAATCCGGAAACCTTAGCGGATTGTTTCTAACTAGGGAATCTTTGTAAAGGCCTCGTAGCGTCCCTATGCAATCACACCTTGGAATTGTGGTATGCGCCTTTGTGGTGCAGCATGGTTGGGTTTAAAGTTCTTCGGAGCTTTTACGCGAATTGTGGTGAAAGTGTACAACCTCTGCAGAGTGTAAAACTGTTATAACAGCCGTGTTCGCGGTCATGAACGGCCTGGACCCTTACATGATTAATATACTTGAAGTTGATAATTAAATTGTTCCGGTTATTTCGGTGGCCTTGCTGAGTACCAACCATAAGTGTACTCATCCTTGCTCATTGCTGCTCAGTATTCAGAAGGTGTGAGAAGTTGTTGAAGGTGATGCTAGGCGTACGCAACCCCCAAGTCAACCGTTGCATGTGGTGAAGAGTTCAAGATTCCGCTGCTAGAAAACGTTTGTGTTGTCTTTATTTTATTATTTTCCGCTGTAACTTTGAGTTCTGTTTATTCATGGAGTCTATCATATGTGTGAAAATTGATCCTGGCACACATATGAGATGCATCTGGTTTTCTTTCTAAAACCAGGTGTGACAGCGGGACACCCTGGGCCGAGCGTACAACAACAAGGCGGAGCGGGTGAAGGCCGAGTTGCGGGTAAGTCTTTCTGGCACCACATTACTGAATTCATCGCATTTTAAATACTGACATAATAATTGATGTGTGTATATGCAGGATTTCTACAGGTGCGAGGAGGGAACTGAGGTGAGGGCGGAGCGTAATGCCCACCGAGCCTGCCAGAAGCTCCTGCACGACATTCACTACGAGGCGCGCCTCCAGGCTATCGTGCACTACCACGCCCACTACGAACATCGAAAGGTCACCAAGAGGCAAGCCGTGACAATGACGTTGGAGAGGGAGGATTTCCTCAAGGTAACTAACTAACATCAAAACTTTTATTTTCTGAGAATAAACATGCTTCATTGGATCTTCTACCTTAATTGCATTGAATTGCAGGTGCCTCCTAGTTGGTGTAATAATCACACAGAGGCCTAGGAGAATATGGTGGACAAGTGGTGCTCTCCCGAGTGGCAGGAGAGGCACAATATTCACCGGGACAGGCGTTTGAAGATGGCAGGACCATCGCACCACCAGGGCAGCCGAGACCTCACGGGATACGCGAAGGCATGGGTAAGCGGCTTTAATTGTTTATTCTGATGCAAGACATTATGAAAACATTCTAACCGCTTTGTTCTCTTTTTCTGCAGTCGGCAGCACATGGCAACCGGGACTGCCCTCAGTTCAAGGCGTGGTGCTTAGCTCATATGGGCAAGGCAACGGACGACATCGACTACAGCGAGGACACTCCCGACTCGGCGTTCACCAACCCCACCATCCCTCCGAGGGTCAGTTCGTACACGTCTAGGTCAAGGGAGGTCCATGGGCCAGACTACGCTCCAAGCACCCAGAACTTTGATGGGCGAGTCGTCATGGAGGTGGGAGGAGGGAAGAAGCATGGGCGGTACTGGATGGGTGACAGCGTCATGGACTCGACCACGACGCCAAGACTCCCCGAGATTTGGCAAAGGGCGCCGAGCGGAAGCGACACAATCTGCCCACGCATGACACAGGAGCAGCTGCAGATATCGTCTCTACAGGTTATTTCTTTTTTACTTTGTTTTCCATTGCTTTTGATGTACGATTGCTTCGCATTCTAACATATATATTTTGAATGTATTGCAGTCCCAGCTCGCCCAAGAGAGGACCGAACGGGAGAGCCTACAGGCCAACTTGACCCAGATGTACGCCTGGATGCAGAGCATGGGCACTCAAGTGTCCGTCCCTCCCCCACAGCTTCAGTTTCAGCCACCGCCTCGGCAACCAACCCCTGTGAGTATAAAAACTTTTGGTTTGTAAGTTCATTGGTTAAATCTTGTCTCACGTGAAAACATTTCTCCTTTCTGCAGGGTCTCTCAGCGGGATCAAATGATCCCGCTGGAATGGTCAACATGTCGCCTGGTGTGTCGCCTGCGCCTCGTGTGTCGGACTGGTCGCCTTGGGGAACTCAGCAGGACGGACAGGGCTCACAGGATCGCGACCTCTCCAACCCCTCCCAAGCACACAACCCGTGGGAATGGCGGCACCACCATTAGGTAGTTGACGGACGTTGGAGTTTGAACTATCTGTGGTTAAACTTGTGGTCGAACTTGAATGTTATGTGCATGGACTTGTGGTATAACTTGATGTTGAACTTCTGGTTAAACTTGTGGTTGAAACAGTATGTTATGTGCATGAAGTGTTTGTGTATTGGTTATATTAATTGCCTGTGATGTATTTGAGATGTATGTGTGATATATTTCAGTTGTTGGGCACCATATATGAGCAAATAAAAAATAAAAAAGGCCTCAGTCCAGGGGTTTGCCGAGAGCATGGGGCCAGGCTCTCGGCAAAGGTGCCATTTTTTGCCGTGAGCAAGGGGCCAGGCTCTCGGCAAAGATGCCATTTTTTGCCGTGAGCCCTGGCCAAGGCTCTCGGCAAAGCCCCTGTGCAGAGGCCCCGCGCCTGCCCCCCCGGTGTCGGCCCCATGGGTTCTTTGCCGAGAGCCTGGCACGTGGCTCTCGGTAAACCTTGAATTCTTTGCCGAGAGCCTGGCACGTGACTCTCGACAAACCTTGAGTTCTTTGCCGAGAGCCTGGCACGTGGCTCTCGGCAAACCCAGCTGCGAGCCCCACAGAGACGGCACAACGCCGTCTCGCCGGCGTTAGGGCCAGGCTCTTTGCCGAGAGGCTACATGCTCTCGGCAAATACCTCCGGTGCACACGGCAAAGGCTTTGCCGTGATCCCGACAGAAAGCTCTCAGCAAAGGTAGCTTCGCCGAGAAAAACTTTGCCGAGTCAGCTTTGCCGAGAGCCGGCTCTTGGCAAAGCCTTTGCCGAGAGGATGATCCTCTTTGCCGAGAGTGCCAGGCTCACGGCAAAGAGCCTGGATCCGGTAGTGTCTTCTCAGATCCCTAGACATCCGTCTCAAGAAACTTGTGCTGCTTGGATACAAGGGAACAGAGTCATATGCCAATTTTGTTACGTTCTTCATAATGAATGCAAGAAGGCTGGAGACAGTGAGATTTGTGGGTGATGCCAACATGGAGAACGAAGAGTTCATTGCAAAACAGCACAAGTTCCTTCAACTGGAGAGAAGGGTTTCCATAGGTGCTCAGTTTTATTTCAAAACTAGTAGATGTCACTATCGTCATGCACATATCGATCATGTCCACGATTTGTCCATACCAGATCCCTTTGAATGCACATGTTGAAAGTTTTAGTGTTGTCCGCAATGAGTAGTTTCTTGTCTATCTTTTTTTGTGTGTTCGGGATCGGGATTAGGTCTCTATTGTCCTACATCTTGAGTATATGTAGCCTGATATAAGTCTTCATGTAAAAGTCAGGGGATTCTGTTCCGTTATCAGGCTCAACAGTGTGAACCGCCTAATTGTAATATCATTTCATTTGAAGTGTTATCAATTATTTTCGTTGTTGAAATATTATTGTATGGCATAATTTTTTCTTGTCTTTATTATGGCATTTCTCTTGAATGTTGAGACCATGTTGCGTTTTTATATTGACATTTTCTTTTCATATGACAGATCCTTCGCACTCATTCTAGTATTATATTGGTCTCATCACACTGCTGTTCTGGTTTGAGAATATTTCACTTCATTTCATCCTGTGCTATCAACCTTTTTAAATTATCAGTATTAGTATACTTTGTAAATTGATGCTGAATATCCTTATTATCAGATTTATGAAAGCACCATTTAAATATCCTTTGTTGATTGAAGTGTGAAATTTTTGGAATATATGAATGATAAACTGCAAAATATTATTAAAGATAATATGTCTTTGTGTTTTGGTTTATTCCGTGTAGTCAGGATGATTTTATGCTTGTAATAATCTACCTTCGCCAGCTTTTTATGGTCGATGGGTGACCAGAATCTGGCAATATATATATGCATGACAGATATTCACGGAAATTGTCGATAAATTGATTTTATGTTTGAATTTAGGAAAATGTTAGAAGTGATGAGACGTGAAACATTATTCTTACAGATAATACTTATGGCAATTATCTTATGAGAACTAGGTTCATGTGAGAACTATGGGAACTTCAATCTGGGCCACATGATCTTGATCCAAGGGAAATGTGGGAGGAAGGATTTGCAAAAGTATGATTTTACAAATCCAAGGGGGCGGTGATTTCCCAAATCCCACCGCCCGCCTCTCTCTAAGAATTCCCCTTGGATCAAGATCATGTGGTCCAGACTGGAGTTCTCATGTTCTCAAACGAACCTGATTCTCATAGGATATGTTTCCAATACTTAATGTCTGTTCGATTACTCACTTATTGTCCATTGCATTATTCACTAGCCTTATTTTTTTGTAAAAGGATGATCAAATCTGGCAAAGACATATGTTTTCTAGAACATATATTCTTGTAAAAGTTCTAAACCATTAACAAATTAAATAAAATATTCATTAAAGAAATCGATGTGTTCGGCACGACTGATCAAAGTCTCTCGTCTTTGATGTATATATGCATCAATTCCTTCAGAGTGTATGTGCCTATTATTCTAGGTTGATATGATCTCCCGTAATATTTGTTTTCTGAAAAAAGTTAATTTGGCGATTTTAAAGGCCCATATTTTTGTACCATGTTTTTGTAGTCGATGTAGTCAAAGGTCACTATGCTTATTATTTTACATAGCTCGTGGAGTTTAATGAAATAGTTCCAATTCTTAGGGGTTGTTTAGGCCAGTCTCAATGGGGGTTTCATGGACACAGTTACCTAGACTGGAAACTAGGTAACTGTGCCACAGGGGTTTCATGGTGATGAAACTCCCCTCACGTATGAAACTCCCCCTCTTAATTACCCTGCCATGTCAACAAAATTGCTGATGTGGCAGTGCATTTAATGCCCATGAAACCCCCATTGAGACTGGCCTTAGTTCCCAGATAACTTCTCCAGATATTTACTATTCATTATATATTCACTATTCCTCCACCTCACAAAACACGCTTTCCAACACAGTTGCTAAGTAATTTTCTCCACTTCTCCACCATCTAAACAACCCCTTAATTGATTTTTTTATCATGTGTCTAATAGTTCCTACACTAAGAGAACAAATGGCGTTAGTCTTTCCACTTCACAGGTACTATACTATACTATACTATACTATACTATACTATACTATACTATACTATACTATACTATACTATACTATACTATACTATACTATACTATAGTGGTATCCAGGTAGTGTGATTCGTTCTGACATCATTCTGCTTAATAGCATCAGTAAGCTAAGTTGGAGCACTAGGGCATGAGCCTATTTAATGCTATGTCCCTAGGGTGTGTTCACCATGGTCATGATACATGCATGCAGTTAATTACCAGAAATAAGTCATTTGGAGGGGAAGTTATTTAACCAAATTTTGATTCTCCATAGGAAGCAAATGGCCACTGTTTCATTATGTCCCCCAGCAATTTATATGCCCAGCAAATAATATTGAGGTGGAGTGGAGAAATGATGCTAAGATCGTTCATACTTGTTGGTAAGCTCAGGTTGTTCGATGACTTGTTATATACCACCTGTTAAATGCAGTTTCATTGAGCATGTGTTAAATAATGTTTAGATTGTCTCTTTTTTATTTCATTTTCAGCAGTAACTCGATGACTTGTTTTTTACAGTGGTATTGATCTGTGTCATATTTTTTATTCTAACTTATTTGTCCAAGCAATTAATCAACTTGCACATATTTTATGAACTAAAAAATGCACACAGAAGTTTGAAAGCAGATGCAGTATAAACTGCCATTCAGGTCCCATTTGTCATAGGATTCTCAAATGAAAAGTGGAGGAAACAAAAGCCGAGAAAAGTAAAGTGAGCAGAGCTATATCATATAGAAACATTGAAATTTCAAAATCCACTCCCGCTGCTTATTTCTCTTCCTTTACTGAATCCTGCTCTGCTCGTCGATTTGTGCTGAATGAGGAACTACATATACATTGACAAGAGAGGCAGAGAAGATGAGCTGAGGTTATGATGTGGGCATTTGGATGGATAAGACTTGACATGACCACATGAGTTCATGGGCATAGGAATTCCCATGTGACAGATCAACAACGAAAAAGTCCTGCTGACTGTTTTCAGAAAGTACAATGGTTATATATATATTTCCCATCGTTTCCAAGGATGCCTTAACTGATTCCTGTTCCATGTGTTTGCAATCCTTTGTTTTGCCAGTTTGTCTCAATGTTCAGATCCCTGACGCAAACAGGTCTATAGTAAAAAGAAAGCCAACTTTCGAGGTATAGAAGTCTCACAACTCACAAGGTTGATGCTCACCTCATTGAATTTTTTAAGGATTGATATCTTATAAAATGTCTTTCTGATGATATTAAGCTGCTCTCAGTCTATATGTCAATATTGATATATGTATTATGAACAAAGTTACCTGGTGTGGTTTGATGATCACACCGATTGTGCTTTTGCAGTTGCTATCTAATATATGAAACGCTACAATTCTAATTTGGTTGTTCCACATGTGATGGTTACTAAACTGAGAGAATAAGTATATATGATATGAGTTCTCAGTTTACTTTCTTCCCTGCCCTTAAAATCAACACATGTAAATGTTACTGTGAGTCAATACGTGTTTGTTGCTAATGAAGTTCAAGTGCTGCCTTAGTATGTTTTGTTTGGACATGTGCCACTTTGGTGATTACTCCCTCCGTCCTAATATATAAAGGCGTAACCATTTTTCTCTACTGTCCCAAAATACAGGGCGCCTCCTTCTTGGCTCCCGTGTAATGAATGACAATTGGGTGTAAATAGCATATATATTATGTTCTGTTCCTTTCTATTGGCTGCTAAAGTAGAATTAAATACGTTTATTGGTCTCTGCGTTGAAGAAGTTATGCCTTATAATATGGGACGGAGGGAGTATATACTTACTTCCATCTGAGGAATAAAATAAATGTTGGTTAGTTAACAAGGCTACATGTTTCACATTTTCCCAATGTTTGCAAATAAAAGTGTACTAGCTTTGGGGTGTTGTTAACTGATCGATAACTTTCAGGTACATGTTTCACCAACTCAAGATATGACTTTGGGTGGAGCTCTGTTTGATTTTCTCAGTGATAGTTATCGGCTTGCTGTTCTTCTTGGCTTGTGACCAAGCAAACTGATAACGTACTTGGTTGCACTAGAACGCGCCTCATCCCAGTTTTTCCACAGTTTATTTTTTTTTAAAAAACTTTACGCATAGCATATAAGGTTTAAAACAGTAAATTTTTTACCTTACAAACTTGTAGCAAAAAATGTTCCATGCAATATTAGCGTTTTTGGAAACACTGTGGTACATTTGTTGCAACATGAAATGCGATTGATGGAAGGGATTATGGAAGTCAAGTTTGCATTGTGATATGCTTAAAAATTTGGCTGTTTAGTAACAGCATATGTTTTATTGTGGGCACCTCTCTGAACTTATATATTACTATTCCTAAAGTTCGGTATATCGTGTAGATTTAAAAACCACTACTACATGGAACATTATCACAGTTGGTCCCCCCCCCCCACCACCACCACCACCACGACGATCACCACTGGTTTTATATCTCCATTGGCAAAAGGTTGGCGGTGATATAATGTAGCATTTTTCATGTGAATGGTGGTCATTTTCACCGCCTATTCGAATGCATACTGGCAGTGATGACCCATTGGTGAAGACACTCCTTGTAATAGGGAAGTTCTGTATTTTATTGCTTATAAGTTTTTTCATGCAGAACTACTACAGATTAAAAATATCCTATATTATCGGCTGGAGCCTCAAATATATACATGCTCGTTTCAGACAAGACGTTTTTATGACACTAACCTGGGTATATATCTTCTTCTACAATTAATTCAGTTGCATTCTTATACCTGAAATTTTTAGCACATAACACTTTAAACCTTTTAGCTGTCTTACATTCTCACTTTTGTCCGGTTCATTTGCGTGCTATACAATGAACTAATTTTCTTTTCCAAGCTAACCTGATTACCACACAATGCAACTCTATATTTAGGATCACAAGGGCAACAGATTATAAAATCTGTATTTGCGTACGGGTGTTTTTCAGCAAGGTTGGAGTATATACTGAAATAAATCATGGAATTGGAGAGGGCTGCTTCTTTTTTTTTAGCAGAGAGAGCTGCTCCTTTATAAGAAGGATGTTTATCCACTGTTTCGGAAGGGAAATGACATAATGATATTTATCCATTATTTAGGAAAGGAAATGGCCTGTTTGGAACGAAAGAATTTCACAGTAATCACCAAGAAATTTCATAGGAATCAGTTCAATTTTGCAGGCGAAAATGCGAGAACAAGGAAAGAATTCCTGCGTTCAAAACAGGCAATGTCATTGGCAATTTTGACGTCTAGGAACAATGTTGTGCTGGCCATATGGAGGTTAAGAGCATGCTGCTGATAAATCGGACCAACAGTTCTATTTCTTTAACGGCTAATAGCTTTTGGTTATGCATTAGTGATTAGTTGGTGACCCCATTTGGTAGGGCTTCTTTAACGGGAAGGGATGAGAAGTTGGTGAACTCCTCTCTAGTGGAAGCCGCTTGGGGCATGATGTGGACCTCTTGGTGAAGCCATTTTATTTTTACCGGTTGTGTAGGGCTTCACTATAAGAGCATCTCCAAGAGCTCTTGTATCTATGTTATGTAAATATGAAGATTAGACCCCTTTGTAAAAATAGAAGACCACTTAATTTTATGGGACAATCCAAGAGACTAGGCAAACTTGATGGGTAGCTATATTCAAAACTGTTCCACGTCATCCACCAGGCCACGTACAGGCCGTATTCTGTTTTCTTTTACGATCCACGAGACCTGGACTCCTCTTTCCGCCGCCGCCACCGCCGCGCCGCCGTCGTACGTGGAAGCAACGACGCCTCCTCCGCCTGGGTTGCGTGCACAATCACGTGAAGCTCCTGTCCTCGTCACCTGCACATCGCCAGCACGCTCATGTCCGCTTCTTCGCCTTCACACTAGCACGGTGCATCATGATCTGGATCAGCAATGATACCCCTCGTAGCCCTGTTTTGAAAATCGTTTTGATCACCCATGCTTGACCGTGTCTGAAGTCTTGCATGGTTGATCAGGTATTGGACAACAACGTCGTAGAGTGGAGTATGGATTCTGATGATGAGTTCAATCAATTTGTAATGGATGAAGTCATTGGTTCCTCCTCTTTGGATGACGAGAGAAAAGCTGTTATATGTGGTGCCGCACACATAATAGTCGAAGATACACTTAATCATCCGGGTCGAATTGGTTCTGTCGAGGGACATGACATAGTGGATCGTGACAGACAATTTTGGCACCAACTTCTTTATAAAGACTATTTATCAGATAAACCTACTTTTGGACCAAAGATATTTAGACGAAGGTTCGTATTTTTTCCTACAATTTTTATCATAATTTTTAATGACTTGTTATATAAATGTAGATAATTTTGTAAATGTGTCATGACATAGGTTTTGGATGAAAAGACATTTATTCCTGCGCATAATGAAAGGCGTTGAGGAACATGATGACTATTTTGTACAGAAGAGGAACGCGGCTGGTACCCTAGGACTATCTTGTTTGCAGAAGGTTGTGGCAGCATTCCGGATGTTAGCTTATGGCGTCCCGGCCGATGCATTGGAAGAGTATATTCGTATTGGTGAGAGTACCGCTCTAGAAGCATTGAAAAAGTTTACTGTAGCTGTTGTTGAAGTTTTTGGACCAGAGTATATGAGGTTGCCAAATGAAGAGGATACCATTAGATTACTTGGAATTGGAGAGAGCAGAGGTTTCCCCGGTATGCTTGGGTCCATAGATTGCATGCATTAGAGCTGGAAAAATTGCCCCAGTGCTTGGCACGGTATGTACCGTGGACATAAAAAGGAGCCAACAATTATACTTGAAGCAGTTGCTTCTAAAGATCTTTGGATATGGCATTCATTCTTTGGTATGCCTGGTTCACACAATGACATCAATGTGCTTCATAGATCTCCTATATTTGCAAGGCTGGCTGAGGGACAAGGTCCGCAAGTTTCTTACAACATCAATGGACATGATTATTCTTTGGGTTATTATCTAGCAGATGGCACATATCCATCTTGGGCCACTTTTGTGAAGACTATTCCAGAGCCTCAAGGTAATAAAAAGAAATATTTTGCAAAGGCACAAGAAGCTTGTAGAAAGGATGTTGAACGAGCATTTGGGGTCCTACAATCTCCCTTTGCTATTGTTCGTGGGCCAGCTCGCTTATGGAATGAAGACTCGCTAGGAGATATCATGAGGGCTTGCATCGTAATGCATAATATGATTGTTGAAGATGAGAGAGATGAGTACACCGATGAATATGATTGCAACTATGATGAGATGGGAGAAAGGGTCACCGTATCCCATAGTGAAGCACCTGAGCTTGATGCTTTCATTCAAAATTACAAAAACATCAAGAATAAGGAAACCCACACTCAACTTCAAGCAGATTTGATCGAGCATTTGTGGAGAGAACACCCAGATTTATACCATCTTGATTAGTTATTTAAATTTGGTCATGTAATAATTAAATTCAGTTTAGCACTAATCAGTTCAGCACATGACACAGTTCTGCTTTCAAAGCCTATCACTGCCTGTTATAAATCAGTTCTTGCATTCCTTTAATTCTTGCATTGTGTCATAAATATATTTCTAGCCACCAGAGGTTCTGATGGTAGTCACTACCTTTAGTAACAAGTTGAATTAATTTTCTCAGAATGCTGATATCAAGTAGAGTACAGAAAGCAAGGTTACAGCTGATATAAAGTAGATTACAGCCAGTTCACACTGAATCACTCAAAATGCTGAAACATGGTTCACACTGAAACACAGTTCATACTTAAACTGAAACAGAACTAATTTAAAACAAAACTATAGTAGTCTAGCAACCTCGTCTCGCAAGAATCTCATCTTGGCGCCGTTCATAGTATTGCTGAACTCTGAAGGTCATGCTGGTCAAATCAAGTGAAAGAATCCTCTCATCCTCCATGTCTCTTTGGAACTCAAATTTTTCTCTCTCCAACTTGATTTTTTCCTCTTGCAGAGCCATTAGCTTGTTGCATCTTTGTTCTTTCTTGCATTCTTTCGCATCATCAGTCTGTTTCATCTTTGCCACAAGGTAGTCCAATGCTTCAATGGTCGAACGCTGACGTAACATCTTCTTCTCCGTCTTCTTTCCATCTGGTCTTTTTGAAGGATCTTCTCCTGCTGCTGCTGTTGCATCAACACCGACAGTGAGAGGTGCTGGAACGAGTGCAGCTGATGACGGAGATGAGTTTGCCTTTGTCTTCTGTTTCTTATTGCTACCTGTATTTGTTGCAGCAAGTTGCTTGCGTCTTTCCATCCACTTGGGCTTGTCCTTTAGAATTCTCCAACAATGGATCAACACAAATTTCCTGTGCTTCTTGTCTTCTGCTGTCCACATTTTACATGCTGCTGCAATCTGTACATTTCATACATAAACATTGACATGAGTTTGAAGTAGCATCAGGATGATATAACCGATGAATTTTTTTTTGCAATAATATATTTACCTTGTCATCAACTGAACAACCACTCTGGTTTCTATCCTGAATCCTGGTCAGACATCCACAAAATAGATTCACATCATGTTGTATTGTAGACCAACGATTCACTAAAGAACCCTGACTACGATCTGATGGGAACGACTTGTTAGAATGGAAGTAATCATGAATTCTTGCCCAATAGGAGGTTTGTGATTGGTCAACTCCTTTAATGGGATCCATGCTCACATTTAGCCAAGCTGACAACAGAATTATGTCCTCCTCTTCTCCAAAATTTTTCGTCCTTCCCTGCGATCCTTTAGCTGCCGTGCCACCATGACCATGATCAATGGGTGTGTCCGTAGTACGCGCATGCTGTTCAGACACTTGTTCCTGACTCACTAAGAGGTTTGTAAAAAATGACCCTGTACCAATTCCACATGCCAGAACACCAAATAATCATCCATCACATCAGATTCTTGAACACCAAATCCATTAGCTTTATTTATCAGTATTAACAGAAGAACATGGTGCTCAAATAATTGTTCAGAAGGACAACTGAAGGACATCACTAGAGTAACTCACAAGCTCCAATAATTGTTCAGAAGGAAAATCAAAGGACATAGAACTGACAATTAGATTGAACCGAAGCTTAGACTAAACCAAAGGACATAGCACTAACCATTAGACTGAACTGACAATTAGTTCAGAAAACTTCTGTCACTTGCCATCAGCAGCAAACTGCATATCTGAACATAAACTGATTCATAACCGACACAAGTAGACAACTAAAAGGACCTGGGTCATGACTCATGACTTACACAGTATTTGGTTAATACCCATCATTTCTGAATTTTTTGTTGACTATACCTAACATCTATCAACAACACTAGAGTAACTCTAAGAAAAGGTACAATTCCTCACATTGGCATTCCCTCATTCTGCCATGAACAAATAACAGATTTGTTAACTGCATCAAACTGGTACTTTCAGTTCACTAACTTAATTCAGTCAACCAATTCCTACAAGTTATAGGCACTCATTTAGACCATTCCCCACCTAATCAACCAGCCACGCCAACAATTCATCATCTCAGTGAACCATTCCAATACTAGAACGTCAAGCACTTCATCAGAAATCCCTATCAGTCATCAATGAACAATACCACCATAGAGCCAACCTTTACCTTGGCTGAAATCGTCGGCGAACTCCAATCCATCACCATGACTGGCATCCCCTTCCTGAAATCCATGTGGTACCTGCAGGGAAGGAGATGGCCATGGACTAGCATCATGGAGTAATCCACCATCTCCAGTGGACTCCGCAAGGGGACACGGCGGCAGGAACATGGAGACAGCAGCAGCGTTGAGGGTGTGGGGGCTCGTCGGCTGCTGTGCGGCGCCGAGGTCGAGCTCCTGGGCGGCGCGGAGGCTGCTGCGCGGCGCCGAGGTCGAGTTCCCTGGGCGGCGCGGAGGCTGCTGCGTGGCGCAGAGGCCGAGCTCCCTGGGCAGCGCGGAGGGTGCGACGGCGCGGCACCGAGGCAGAGCTCCTGGGCAGCGCGGGAATAGCAGGCGCGCGCGCCAAATAGGCAAGGCCGACGAAATCTAGGCGCGGGAAGGCGAGGGAAGGGCGTGAGAATGAGGGGGAACGTGCGCGCAGGCGGTGATGCCGAGCGACCGAGGCTGGGGAAAGAAGCCTAGCGTAGATGTGGGGAAAGCTAGCCTGGATGGATACCTATTGGGTTACCGTATCTGTTGGAAGGGGTTTTTTTCCTTCCTTTTTCTTTTTTTACAGATACAAAACTAGATAAAAGAGCTCTTGGAGATGCTCTAAGCCGATGGAGAAGCCCTACCAAATGGGGTCGTATGTTAGTTGAGCTTTTTACAGTTACTCTACTGGCTTATTTCAGAAGCTATAATCCTTAGAACAGTTTTACCGTTGTTGGAACTGCACAGTGCACCCCTGCGCATGGCCGTGCCTCCGTGCGATCTGCGACGACGGCAAGATGCAGTCACGCAGCAGTTCGTAGTATAGATAGGAAATGAAATGACAACAGCCGGCGACTGGCCTTCTTTCGTGTACGCGTATATGTGCGTAGCAGCTGGGTGGGCTTTTTTCCTTCGTGGGCCAACCTGCCCAAGAGCCTAGGCTATTATTGCTGATGAAGGCTATTGGAATTTTTTTTGGTTTTTGTTAGGGGGCCACGGCCCCTGATTTTTTGACTAATTAATGTAGCTGTTGATCTCTCTGTGTATTTGGTCGAGTGTTTGTTTTTTAGAAAAAACAATTAATTGGTGGCACCTCCCGATACCTTTCTTTAGATACCTTCTGGCTGATCGACCATACCACTACTAAATCTTTGAGAATCAATGGTCCTCATTTTTTCGAATCATCCTCGGTATCTTTCGAGCCATTATTATATTTAAAGTTTGATGAGGAAAACAAAAATCCCATATCTATAATATAGTAGATGTCAATAAGGGCGAAATTCATATGCCTCAGAAGTAGCACCATTAAAATTTTATACAAAACTAGTCTATCAACCCGTGCTATTGCACGGGCTATAACAATTATATATCTATGTGAGGCTCTCTTTCATCAGTGTTAAATATTCTAATAATACTCTAATATATATTTATCATTATATGTTTGTCTTGGATTTAGTCACTAACATTTGTTTTCCATTACATCACATTGTTTGATATTTACTTGATTGAACATTTTATTTGAGCTATGTAAATATGAAAATTTATTTTATCTCTTCCAAACCCTCAAACGTGAATGGATGGTGACACATATTATCATATTTTTTATATAATAATAACAAAATTAATATGTTAAAAACTATAAAAAAATTAATTTAGAATTCTATATTGGTATATATATTTACCAAAAATAATTTTATATAATTTAGATTCAGATTTAGTGGTTATTTAACTTTTAATAACGACATAATCGGTATTATTTTTGGGAGTTATTTGTATTATTTTTAGGAGAGTTATTTGATATTATTTTTATGATGGTACAACTATATAATTTACATCAAAATTAGGGTGTTATTTAAATTATTTTTATAATGGCAGAGGTGGCTAATTTAGGCACATGTTTAGGGAGTTACTTTAGTCTATTTTCGTAATGGCAAGATGGGTAATTTATTAGAAAATATCATAGATCCAATGGCTATTATGATTAGATTTATTGGATTGATGGCCGGATGTTTCTCTTTTTTGTGAGATTTTCTAGGATTTCTCTATTTTTTTAGAGTGTCGACCTAGGATCCTAGGTGGCTTCACGTGGAGGCCTCAAAAGGAGCCTCCAATTAGTAATAGTAAGATTACAGTGAATATATGAATGGATAATACAAACCAGTTGTACAAAGGTAACAATCCAACCCATGTCAGTACAAATTCGCAGCAAGAGTTTAATAGTAGCTGTTCTTTCCTGAAAAATCATGTTTTACTTGTAAGCTCCTGTTTGCCACGGGGAGCATCACCTGGGCGGGGCATCCTTTGGGTCTTTTCTTGACCCAAAGTGGTTGATGCTTTCTTGTTAAAGCAAGAGGTTGCCTTTTTCCTGGAGTCTATTTTTTTGTTTGTGAGCCTACTGGTTTCTTGTTGGTACATGTTAGTTGAGATTTTTGCAGTTATTACTGTGCTTATTTCAGAATCTTCAATCCGTTAATGGTATGTTTCGAACCATTTTTCATAAATACGAAAGATCAAAGTTGATGAGGAAAATAAAAAATCCGTTATGTTTATTGAAGTTCGTATGACCTCGCAACTAGGTGCACCACTCAGATTTTATAGAAAATTACAGTAAATATATGAATGGATAATACGAACCAGTTGTACGAATGTGCCTGAATTTTTATTTCATCAGCACAAATGTGCCTGAAATTAGAATAAAGTTGTTCAGTTTCGTATGTCAGAGTTCAGACAGGATGGAGAGTGTGCGCACGCACTGGTGGAATTTGCTGCACCGTCTTCTATTCTTCATTGGCAGCAGCAGACATGTTGAGGGTGAGCCACCTCTCCACGCCCCGGCGAACATTCTCGCTGTCGTCATCACGGTCCCGGAAGGTCTCCCGGTCTTGTTTAACGTTTCGGATCACCGAATAAACAATCTCATTCTTCCAATCCTCCATGGGGGCAAGGTCCGTGTACTTGGCCACGAACTCGTACATCTCCTTGGGATCAACGTTTCTTGGGTCAACACCACCAAGGTCGTGGCTGTACTTCTTGGGCACGCCGGCGTTCTCCCTGCCGCGGTGGTACTCATCCACCGCCCTCACCATCTCCTCCACCGGCGGCAGCGTGTTCCGACCTGAAAGAACTCTCGCGATCCACCTTGCCTGCGCCTGGAAGAACCACGGCACGATCACCTTCTTCGGCACGCCGACGAACGAGAGCGACGGCGCCATCGCCGGCGGGAAGACGTGCTCGAACAGCGGCCCGACACGGTTGTCGTCGACGGTGACGAGGCCACCCGTGTCGAGGAACGGGAACGAGTAGTCGTACCCGGTGCAGTAGAGGACCGTGTTGGCGACGACGCCGGAGCCGTCGACGAACGCCACGTGGCCGTCGTGGCAGAGGCGGTCAATTCGTGGGTGAAGTTGCAGGTGGCCGGCGTGGTTGGCCAGCATCTTGGGCATGGCCGGAGTCGTCGACGTGGCGCTCTCCACGGATGAGTTGGCGGTGAGGTGGACCTCCCTGGCGACGCCACAGAGGTCCAGCGCGATGTCGAGGCCGCTGTCGCCGCACCCGACCAGCACCACCACCTCGCCACGGAATGGGTCCGGCACACGGTACGAGTGGCTGTGCAGCTGCCGTCGCTGCCATTGCTCCATCCCGTTGATGCTTGGTAGCCTTGGCTGCGAGTAATGGCCATTGGCAACGACCACGGCGTCGAACACCTCTTCCTGCGGCTCGGCAATCTCCTCATCATCTGTAGTACCATCCTCGCTCTCCCGGATCTTCACCGACCGCACCACCCATCTCGGCTCGCCACCGTCTTCTTCGCCCGGCGCCCGCGGCGGCGCCATGGCGACACGCACGACCCTGGTGTTGAGCCTGGCGACATCCATGAGACCGAACGCGTCGCAGAAATCCTTGAGGTAACGGTACACCTCGCCGTGGACCGGGAAGCGACGCGGGTCGCCACCGTGCCTAGTAGGAACGAACTGGAAGTCGGAGAAGCCCATGAGCTCGCGTGGGCTGATGAGGCGGACGGACGCGTACATGCTGCTGTGCACCTTCACCGGCGGCGGCGCGGCGCCGAGGGGGTCGCCGGCGTCGGTGCGCGGGTCGTAAAGCCACTGACCTCCCACGTCGCCGCGCTGCTCCATCACGGTCACGGCGTGGCCCTCGCGGCGTAGCTCGTGCGCCGCCGCTAGCCCGGCCATGCCGGCGCCGATCACGCATACCTTCCTTGAACGGAGATTGAGCCGGAGCGAGCCGCCGCGGGCGTCGTCGCCGGCCATTTTGGATGATTGGGGTGGTTGTATGTTTTGTTAGGAGATTAGAATTGAAATGTTGCTACTAAAATAGACACAAGTTTTCTGCAATCATTTATCATTGCAACGAGGCATTGTAGTAGTTGGATTGCATCCATCAACATAAAATGCAGCAGCGTTGTGGACCGTTCTTTACTACACAGATTTCATGGTTGCGTAGGGTTGGGACTTGTCGGGAAGAGATAACAGACACAAGGTTTTGCACATTGTGTGTTGTGCAGCTGAAGCTCACGTACGTCGAGTGCGGCAACTGCAGCTGTGCTGTCACTTCTGACCGACATGTCAAGAATGTGCTCGAGGGTGAGTGTGACTGCTGCACACACCAGTGAAGTGTGGCCCGTCCACGCACCTCACCGACCTGCGATGCCCTCGACAACAGCATAGAAACAATGAGCAACAACGACCTCGGTACTGAAGCAATCACCTCAGTAAGACGGCTCGGCAGCGCCCTCAACCATTCATATCGCGACCTCCACAAATAGACCCATCTGCAAAACCGGAAATACACTTGAGTTTTGCGCAAGGAATCCAACACTCGTCTGCCTGTTCATTCAGAGTTTTTCTTCGATCTGTAATGAAGCAAGGGACTGCGCATTAGCTGATGGGTAGTAGTACTCCGGCGGTACCAACTGGGTCCGGCAAGTTTGTGGCAGTCCAATTAGGGAAGGAGATTGCATAATCCAGCAAGGACGAGATTGCCGACATCTCTGGGGACTGGCCAACGTCTAGATCAAACCCGGATTTTTTTTCCAATTTTCCTGTACATTTTAGCCTCCACATTTTTTATTGTATGAGATTCGTGCAAACAATTACGGTCAATAGATCTGCACCCAAACCCTATACATCTCCCTCCCCAACCTACTTCTTCCTCTCTCACCACCGCCCCATCTTAGCCGTCGACGCCCGGCCGCGAGACTGCCGCGTGCCGCCCCCACATCCGCAGCCCGTGCACACTGTGGCCCCAAGTCCGCCGCCTCTGCACGTGTAACAGTCCACTATTTTGAAAAGGGGATATTTTGAAAATTTTTGTTGCAATTGAAAAAAAACTCAACTTGCTCAAGGATGTCTTCCCTTCTCTCCCCAAAAATTCCTAGAAAAAGCGCCTAAGGTCTATTTAAATAATAGAGTGACATTTGGAATTTCATGGGATTTTATTTGAATCCTTGTGTGGGGTTTGAATTTGAATTAGAATTCAAATTCTAAACCTAAAACTAATTTTGGGCCCTAACTCATCTAACTCGGCCTGCACCTCAGCCCAGCCCAACTCCCTCCTTCCCTCTCCCTCACACACCGCAGCCCAGCAGGCCGTCGGCCCATCAGCGCACACCCGCTCTCCCTGACCGGTGGGACCCACCTGTCGGCGCCATCCCTTTCGCAGCCACGCTCTCTCTCTCTCTCTCCCTCTCTCACCCGCTGAAGGCCTGACCCCACCTGTCGGCGCGGTCCACTCACGCGTGCAGCCGCTCGCTCTCTTCCCTTTTCTCTCGCTGACAGGCCAACCCCACCTATCGGCATCACGCGCGCAACCGCTCGCTCTCTTCCCTTTTCTCTCGCTGATAGGCCGACCCCACCTGTCAGCTTTACCCCTTTCCTCTCGCCGCGCCACGCCGCTCACGTGCGTCATGAAAGCGACGTGCGCTCCACGCACTACCGCGCCACGGGAGCCTTCCAGAAGCCGCCCGCGCGCGCCTCATGTCCCGCACTGCCCGTGAGCTCCAATCCCCATTGGAACCCTAGCCACAGCCCCGTTGGATGTGCGCCGCGTGGCCATGGCCCGGACGCCGAGGACCACCGCTATCCATCACATCAAACCAACCTCCCGAGCCCTAGCAGCGCCCTATAAAACCCCCTAGCCGTCTCCCTCGAACCCTAAGCCGCTATTGGGGTTTTCCCCAACCCAATCCGCTGCCGCCGCCGCCAGAGGAAGAGGAGGGAGGAAGAGGGGAGGAAGGAGAAGGGAGAAGGAGAAGAAGGAGGAGGAGCATCTTGCCGTCAAGCCACTAAGGAGAGGAGGCGTCGAACCGCGAGCTGCACGCCTGCCTCCTCGACGCCACGCCGCCGCCGCCACGGAGGAGGTGAACGCCGATGAAATCCACGCCGAACCGAAGCACCACCAAGGAACCCCGAGCCCGTACACCGACCCCGTGCCTGCCTGCTTCACCTCGCCCCTGCTCCGAGCTCTTCCTGCCTCGCCTCATCTTCTTCGAGCCCGAGGGTGAGCAAAGCCGCTGCCTTTTCCTCGCCATGCGCTCGCTCTGCTTCGGCGAGTCGTCGCCGTTCCAGCCGTAGCCGCGCCGCCGCTAGGAAACCCCTACCTTCTCTGTCTGGCCGTTGAGCCGCTTGCAAGGACCCCCAAGGCGTCGCCTTTTGGTCTTGGACGCGGCCGCGGGCGCTGGATGCCGCTGCCCCGCGAGCTCGACGTCGTGGTGAGCCATTCCAGCCGCCGAGCCGCGTCGCTGCCTTGCCACAGTCGCGCACGCACTCGTGCACGTCGCGTTGGCTTGCGCACGCGTACCTGCACACACGCACACGGAGGCGCACGCGCACGAGAACGCGCCACACGCGCGCTCGCCGTCGTTCGGCCATGCCTTTGCGGCATTTCCACGAACGCCTGGCGAGCCGCGCACACGGTCGCCGCCCCGCTCGCGCACACACCGGGCCACACGGCGCTGGCCGCACGGGATCGCTGCGCAGCCGCAGCGGATCCCCGGGCCGCGCCGTGAGCTGGGCCAAGCCGCTGTGGGCCGCACTCGGCCCACGACAGAATACGGCCCGCGAGCCGAGCCGAGCCTGCCAAGCCGCGCAGACCTCGAAGGCGCACCTGTCGGTGACCGGCCCCCACTGACTCCTGGGGCCCACGCACTGAAGTGTGGGCCCGCTGACCAGAGACCGTTGACCAGTCAACGATGACGTCAGCACGGCCCATTACTGACGTCATCACCCGGTGGCCCCGTGCTGATGTCAGCAGGCCATGTGTCGCGTTGTGGTAATTTTTGGATTTTTCCTTTTTCCCAAATATGTTTAATATTTTTAGAAAATGATTTAAACTTAGAAAATCCATAACTAATTCAATTTAATTCAGAAAAATGTGAAATCAATTTCTATAATTTTCCAAAAATATGAATAACACTTTAAAATTACAATTGAAGTTATTTGGTTCTTCTTTGGTGCTCCATTTGGCTCTAATTTGCAATTGGGCCCCTAAACTTATAGTGTTCTGCGAACAGGAGCTGCCACTAGAGAAGCATTGACCGAGGAGGACCACTTCACCGAGCAGTACAACTAACCCGCTCACTCAGGTTCATGTCCGACTACTTCTTTGAATACCTATAGGCATTGCTTATTAGAAACACTAGCGCTAGCATGTGTGGATTGCGCTGTGAGCCTTGCATAGCCTGTTTACTACCGTATACCTTGTTACCTACTGCTTGTCATTTCATACCTTGTTATATGATGATGATGAGATGCTATGCTTGCTTGTGTGCAGGATATGTGGTAAATATTCTTGGCGTGTGTGTGGGGATAAAACTGGGTAGTTGTATGGTGATTTTGACCCTACTGGGTCCTTGCCGGTGTAGGTAATAACAACCCGGTCTTATATCGGGGTTGGGTGACTTTTGGGTCACCTTGTGGACCCTAGAGGAGATGGCCCCCTAGGGGTGTTATGACGTGGAGCCAGGTGTAGGTGGTTACTTGAGAGGGTGAGGAAAGAAGACTACCTCCCGTACCGGTACTTTAAACCTTGTTGATTGTCCTGTGTTTAGTACATGCCAACTTACCTGAGATGTGACCGGTAACGACTAGCCTAGTTAAGGTGGCACCCGAATATAGGAGATCACAGTGTGTGTATGTGTGAGGTGTGAGCACGTGCCTTACACCCCCGATGGGCAGCTCTGGTGGTATGCTTTCACATTTCCTTGGGGCCGACGTCTACGTGCGGAGGCAACTAGACCTGGGAGACCAGCAGGGTGCCATTCTTACTAGGAGGTTTACTAGTTGTGGGCTGCGTCTCGACTGGTTGATCCCCAGTCGCAGCCCAGGTTGGGTACAGGTGTAAAACCTCTGCAGAGTGTCATGATCTATACGTATAGCCGGAGTTTCAACTCTGGATAACGCAGTGTCCTTCAGTGTGGTCGGCCATTGTTTTGGGATCTGCTTCTCTTCCCCCATAGGTGAGAGTGTGAGGGCGTAGGGGTAGCCGGGGAGAGGTAGGTTGTGCTCCGCCTACCTTGGGATCGGGTTATCCCTCTTGAGATGCCAAGAATGAAGCTGCGCACCGTCGAGAGATGGAGGTGTCTGTTGAGGTAGAGGCCACCGGGAAGCCGTCGTGTGATGGGACTCGCCCGGGGATAGAGATGTGGGGTTTTGATGGGATGAAGATATTTATATATTTATATTGCCGCTTGCATAGGGAAACCCCAAGCCTACCCCTTGCTATTGTCATTATTGATTTACCATTAGACTATAGTCCACTTAAAGCTGCATTCAGTCGGTGATGTGTGCCTGTTCCACCCTTGGAAACAGAGTATGAGTACCCCGGAGACGAGGCGGAGTTCGACTCCAACTTCGACTACTGGTAAGACTAGGCGATGGTCTACGCTCAAGCCAGCCTGTGGAGGAGACGTGAAGATGGAGATCTGTCGTCAGGCTTCCTAGCGCTAGTTATCTTTTCATTGCATGCTTAGCCCTGCGTGGCGAATAATTTGAACCCTGTTTTGGGAATGTAATAACTTGATAACTCTGTGATGCTTTATCGATGGTTTGGAACTGTTATTCGACTGTTTCGAGTTATGTACGTGGTAGCGACTGATCCAGGGACCATCACAAGGGTACAGAGAGTTGGGTTTTTAGAATGGAAAATCCGGTTCATTTCAGCACGGTCGCCCGTCCCCATGCTCCATGCTCCGTACGTGCCACCGTCGCGTCGAGCTCCCAGAAAAGATTATATCCTCGTTGGACGATAAACACTTGTTCAACATTTTAAAAAGTTTAGTTCAATATTTATTTATTTTCGTTTCCACATGTTATCTATTTTACTTCAACATTTTGAATGTCAGGTGTTGAACTTTTTAATGCACAATACTCAATTAATTATATCAAAATGTTGAACATTTTGATAATTGGGCCAAAGTTGGATTTAAAGATGGATGACTTATCTATCTTTCTCAAGATGGATAGGCAGCCAAGAAAAGAAAACCTAAACCATATTCCTTAAAAAGAATTATAGGATAGTACAAGTCTAATACATTCATTTATGGAAAGGGAATGAAACACTAAATTTTACGACCCCATTAGTAACTTTTCACGCCAAGAGAGATTTAGTAAACAAGCTCAATACTATGACCGTTACATTGCAATAGGTCAAGACGTACTTTTCACTATTATTCCTATTAAAATGCACAAAATCCACAAGATTTATCTCGGTAAAAATAATCACGTCTAGAGATGGAGATCTTTTATGGGCTATTTAGTAACTGTTGATTTTAGCACCAGACATCCAATTGTTACTAAAGGGTGCATAATAGTACGTGTTTTTAACTGGTACTAGCTCATTTTCGTTTTGCTACATATTACTAATATCAATCGGCACTTATCCGCATCTTTAGTAAAGCGTCTCTTTACTAGATGTTTTTCCAGGTGAATTTAAAAAGTAAAGCATCTCTTTCCTTGGTTTTTTTAGATAATGGGAAGATCTCTTTCCTAGGTAGATTTGCTCTGAGATGGCAACTGAACTATGTGTGATACTATGATTGGCTTCAATCCTACACAGTATGCACATGCATATTTTGCAAGAGTAATGATACCGAGACCTTGGCCTCGAAGCCCGCATGCATTAGCTATTTACAAATCAATATGGAAATTCATAAATCGTTACATTCGTGTGCCTTGATCGGAAGATGAACTGGGCCGTCGTCCCACTTCATTCCGCTCCATCCGGCCCACTCCTTGTGGCTGTGCTGGAACCGACTCTTCCCCTTCCATTCTGTATCGTCAGTTTCTCACTCGCGCTTCCTCTGGCGGCGGCGGTCGGTGGCCTGCGCGGGACGCCGGCGGCGAATGCAGGATCACGTGGGCTGGGACGTGCTCTTCTAGGAGGCGCCGGACGCCCATCGGGTACGCGCTTCAGCTCCTCGAGGTCCTTGGATGTCCTTGTTAGGTTCCGACGAAATGATTTTCCGTCCGGAATTTCTCCCCGGAATTCCTTGGTTGCAACCAGGGTTTCGAGCGATTGCCGTCGGGGATGGCGGCGGCGAAGAAGTCCCGCTCGGAGGAGGAGGAGGAGATGGCGACCCCGCCGACCTGCTCAGCCGCCTCCCCGACGAGATCCTTGGCAGCATCATCACGCTGCTCCCCACCGTCGGTGGCGCCCGCACCCAGATCCTCTCGCGCCGGTGGCGGCCCCTCTGGCGCGCCGCGCCTCTCAACCTCGAGGCCCATTTCGGCACCTGCTCGTCTCATCGCGTGGCCTCCAAACTCTCTGAGCTGTTGAGCACTCACGAGGCCCCTGTCCGTCGCTTCTCCCTTAGCTATGGCAGGCCATTCGGTGCAAGCCTCCCTCGCAGCGCCGACCCATTGCTCGAGTCTCCCCGTCTCCAAGGCATCCAGGAGTTCGAGCTCTCTGTCTACCGTGAGATTCCACAGTCTGTACTGTTCTCCGATTTTCTCATGCCCTCCGCGTGCTCCACATACGCGAGCACACCGATTTCTCCACGTCGGCCACCTGCATGCTCGATTTCCCAACCCTCAAGCACCTCAACCTCGCAGACGTGAAAACATCTGAGAGCGCTCGCACTGGGGTCCTGTCAAGATGCCCTGTCCTTAGATCTTGTTGCTGGATAATATCCGTGACGTTAGCCATGTCCGAATCAGCTCCCTGACCCTTCGAAGTTTTGGTGTATCTGATTGTGGAATTGTCTTGGAGGAGGTCATGATTGTCGAGGCACCAAGACTGAGCACATTGGGCTACCTGCATGATGGCATCCCCAGATTGCAGCTCGGAACCTTGCATTTTAAGGTAGCTAGCTGCAACACATTTGTGCCGAAGGTGTTTTCATGTATATTTATATGTTGCAGCGACTCGCTCGATCATACGTTTTTTTATGTTCACGTCTTGTTTCAGAAAATGGCAAAATGCTGCTTGTTAGGCCATCTGATGCGATGCGCTCTGTGAGGATTCTAGGCCTCGTCACTGCTCCAAATCTAGATTTTGTCACTGGCTTATTGAAATGCTTTCCGTGTGTGGAGAAGTTACACATTGTGGTAAGAGTATCTCCTTCCTTGAATTCTACATATTGTTTACATTTCTGTGTTGTGTGGCTGTTCAGCATGTTTGATTGATATCGTGCTTGTTGTATCCACTCTTCATCTCAGTCATATACTCAGATGATTTTGAAGAATGACATGGAATGCAATGATGCACTTGAATGCCTTGATCAACATCTTAAGACGGTGCAGATAATAAACTATGAGGAGAAGAGGTCAGATATAAACTTCATCAAGTTCTTCATCTTAAATGCTAGAATGCTTGAATCTATGAAGTTTGTAGTCCGTCGTGACAAATGTGGTGCAAAATGGATTGCTCGTCAGCACAAGAAGTTACAGGTGAATACAGAGCTTCTCAGGGAGCAATATTTGATTTCCAAGCAGATTGTAGTCGTGGGTCATCTAGCATAGTTCACGTGAAGCACATCCATGATTTGTCTATGGATCCATTTGATAGATCATTGTGTAGATACCAGGGTGATGAACTCACTACTAGAAAACATACCTTTAGTACCGGGCGCAAAGCCGTGCTAGTACCGGTTATGCGCCTGATACCGAGCTTCCGGTACTAAATTGGCAGCCCCGTTAGTACCGGCTGCAGCAACCGGTACTAACGGGCCGCAGGGTTGGCGGCGCAGGCCAGTTAGTACCGGCTGGTACTAACTGGTTTCGAGCTAAAAAAATAAAGAAAAAAATTTATAAGCTTACCAGGAGGCTCGCACACACGCACAACGTCGCAGGTCACAAGTCACGCGATTTTTTCACGCGTAAATGCGCGTGCACGGCTCATGGATTTTAACTCATAACCTTTGGCCTCACGCGTAACCGTGAACTGTTGAACTCCTATAATTTGTATATAACTAAACGACATTACTCTTGTCGATATGTCTTGACTGGAACCGTTGTACTCCTATAATTTGTATTCCAATACGGCACCTGTTAGAACTTTTTAACTTTATGAATGAAACGCTGGGACTATGTCGAATCCATACATTGTTATTTTAAAAAGACAAGTCAATGGGAGCTTGCTAATAATCATCTGCGCTATTTAGTATAACATTTTCATTATGTTGAAGCTATGTTAGTATTTGAAACTATTATAACTTTTAACTTTATGAATGAAAAGCTGGGACTGTTGAATCCATTGGTACATTTGCACTCTATGCTGCTCAGTAGAAAATATGCTTTACTTCATTATGTTAGAGGTTTGCCTCAAAATCTAGTAAAAGTTTCCCCTCAACTGTACAAGGTTTCCCTCAAAATCTAGTAAAAAATTCCCCTCAACTGTACTGGTTCGTAGATTTGCATATAAAAGCATCCAAGAATTTATGGAAAATGCGTATTCAAACGGAATCTGTGATGGTTGGGATCTTTTTTTTCAGATATATCTTGGAAATAAACCTGAAACTTGTACAGCCATAGTAAGATTTTAACCGATATTGTTTGGTTATTTTAGTTTTGCCACTCAACTCCCTTTCATTTGTTGTGTAGAAAATTCTGATCACAATAAGTTGTTTGCAGGATTGCAACATGTTTTGATGGCACTAGGTGTGGATCGGCTGGCTGCTGCTACACAGATACCCAAGCTTCTTTTGTCATGATACTGGACCCATTATTCTCTTAGGCAGGTTCTGATAGTATACTTGGAAACTATGTTGTGCCAGTGTTGCACTCTAATGATGAACCATACATGTTTTCTGTTTCCAATCCTGTGGTGATGTTGGTACTCATGTTTGAAAAATGACTGAGAATGGACCATTCCCTAATGTCGTAGGAGGGAGGGAGGTTTATTTGCTGTGTTGTCCTTAATTACTTCAATATATCTTGTGAAAAGCCTTACCTCTTGACCTGTCTAGTCTAGTGAAAATGGATCATACTCTGCTATTACTTGGTAGTTGGAACTTGGAACTGCTTGCATGCACAATAGTTCACCCTATGATGTTCGAAATGAGCGTTCATTTCTTATTAGAAATCCTATATCAATCCAACGAAAATTGTTGTTTAATTGGTATCCTTCAAAAGATGAGACATTAGTGACTTCTGGTGAATGTCAAATGTCAACACATATCCTACACCCTTTTGAATTGTTTTGTGGTGATCATTCTGTCCTTCCAAATATGCTTGATTTCCAAGCCTGCAATTTTGCTCGTGTGTGGTACCAAAAAAAGATATTTGTGTGTCCATGGCCGTTGGGAAAAGAAGGCGGCTAGACGAGATGGGTGGTGCACTGGTGCCATCGGTGAAGATCCAGGAGAGTGAGGATGGAACTAATGATGAGGAGATTACTGAGCAGCTAGAGCTAATTTTGAGTGGGGCACTCCTTAAAAACTACATTTTAGAAACTTCTTAAAAAGAACTACATTTTAAAAGCTTTACAATCGTAAAAATGTGTTTGTTACCTTGGAGCATCTCCAGCCGGGCCCTCAAATGAGCCTCTATCTCTTGTTTTAGTCTCCCACTAGAAAAATCATCTCCAACAATTTGGAGGCCTTCCCAAAATAGGGGCGCACTTAGAGGCCCGGATGGAGATGATTTCTCAAGTGGGAGACTAACGCAAGGGATAAAGGCCCATTTGAGGGCCCGGGTGGATCTCCAGCCGGATAGGCCCCCTATCCCTTGTTTTAGAGGCACAGGTGGAAAAATCAACTCCAGCCGGGCCTCTAAATGGGCTACCATTTTATGGAGGCTTCCAGATTTTGGTTTAGGGCCCCTAGCTTTGGAGGCCCTCTATTCCACCCGACACGTGGGCCCGACCTCTTTTTTTCGCCTTCTCTCTCCTCTGTTCGCTCGCACCCCCGACCCCGACTCGTTTGCCGCCGCCGTCACCCGGACCTCACCGCCAAATCCGACCTCGCCGTCGCCGGAGAACCTCGATTGCCCCCGGAGAAATCGACGCCATGGCTGGATCCACCCCTCTGGGGATCGGACGGCCAACTTGTGGCACCGACGACAACAGATCGAGCTAGACCAGGCCGCAGCCACGCCTGGCCGAGGCGACGCCTCCTCGCGGCATCTCTGGCGACGGGCGCCCTCCCTGACCGGCCGCACCTACCTCGGCATCCAAGAAACGGCGTTCAACGTTTGTGGCACTGACACGACCGGCAGGTTCACGTCCCAGCGGCGTCCTAACTCTCCTGGACCTCGACGCCGCCGTTGATCCCCAATTCGTCTGGCCACGCCAGCTCCCTGATGTCGCGATCGCACCTCGGCAGCTCTTTGAAGCACCTCCACCTGGCCCCTGCCTACCTACTCCCCTGCACCATGAAGCACCACATCATGGCTTCGTCTTCACCAGCGCCGGCAGGAAGGCCCAAACGCCAAGCTTCTCTGAGCCGCCACAACTTCCATCCCATTCGCAGTACCAAGTTCAGAAGACATCAATGGAAGCCGCTGCCACCGCCTCAAACACCCCAAGAACCGCCTCAACCACATCAATCCAAGACAACGGCGACTACTTCAGTTCGTCCTCCATGCCATACTATGACTGCAACTCTGCCCTGAGTGCCGACAATACATTGCAGGTAGCAGCAACTCTACCTGGTTCTCAGTTTAGTTTGTTGAATGTCGACAATATAGCAGTTGTTCTGTAAACGTTGATTGATTCTTGATAATATGACGTACATGGCTCTCGGGATAG
The DNA here is from genome assembly GCA_015342445.1 of Digitaria exilis. Lineage (NCBI taxonomy): Eukaryota > Viridiplantae > Streptophyta > Magnoliopsida > Poales > Poaceae > Digitaria > Digitaria exilis. The sequence goes on along the minus strand of JACEFO010001972.1, from coordinate 4,377,509 downwards.
AATCAGCTTGCACTCAAGATAAAACTTTTGGGATTCTACATGGTGATGGTAACTCTGCCCACCTAGGATCCCATGGAACTTGCATTTCCTTTACAGTCCATGTGATTCATCCATCACCTGTTGTTGACATCAGTTAAATAGCCCATGTAGAAACAACATGTTGCAAAGAAACAAAAGGCTGAATCTATGGTTGGGTTAATTTTGCCATGTCGTCAGGAGCAAAGAATCTAGCACTTTACCTACTACCGGCACAAGCGCAGTGTCAGAAAAAATCTTTTGGCAAGTAAAAGTGAATTGCATGTTCTACGCTACATCGCTGCAGAAACAATGTCATTGAACTCACCGGGCACGACATTGGCGTAGAGATGGAAGGACAATTACACTTCTCTGCAAGGCAGAGCAGAAGTGGCCTGGCCTTGAAGAAGGAAGGCTAGAACATGAGGCTCTCTGCCTCAGCGGCGACGGAGAGCAGCAGCAGGCCGGCACCGGTGTGGGGTTGGGTGCGGAGTAGTAGAGGTAGGCAACCGCGGCCACGAGGCGGTCCGGCCCCTCCACGGCGGCGAGGAGGCAGCGCGGGGGAGATGTTGATGGTGCGGCACGCCGACGAAGAAGAAGATGTTGGCGATGAGGACGACAAGCAGCCTGCGCGAGGGAGACTCGGCCGGCGCGGGGGAGAGGCGGCCGGTGGCGCGAGGGAGGCGAGGCGTGGCCACAGCGAGAGCACGGACGGCCGACGGGAAGAGATTTGGGTGAGCGCAGATTAGAATCCGACAGCTGGGTCCCACATGTAAGGTTGGTTTATGGGCCGCATTTGGTCGGCCCGCTGGAGCATGGGGGTGAAATTGAGCCCCTATAATTTACGAGCTGGCCCGGAAATGCCAAATACGGGCTCAATTTTGAAGGGCCGGCTGGAGTTGCTCCAAAACACCATAGAGCTGCCCGCCTTGCTATGCCATTCATCAACCAGTCACCACCTTGCCGCAACGCCGCACCACCGAGCCACGTTGCATCACCGAATCCGGAGGTGGGAGTGATTGGTAGGGCGACACGTGGCCAGCTATGGAGGCGGGTTGGTGGCGGTGACAAGGGAGGGAGAAAAAGAGAGAGGGGGGAGGGAGAGAAAACCCTAGACTAGCATTTATATATGGGGGAGGGAAAGGAGACCCTACCAGACCTTTTGGGCTTGCTTTAGCGGGCCTTATAGCTGTTCGTCTCCAAAAATTGATTTATAAAGACGAACAGTTTATGACAACCACCTCAAAAAATGGACTATTTTTTAGAGGTGGTTGGTTTAAAATATCTACCTCCGTAAATCTAGTAACCGCCTTGGTGAAGTGGTTGGGTTTCGATTCGGATACCAGGCTTTTTTGAAGTGTCTCTTGCAATATTTCTTTTGTAGTGTCAGCCATCGCGACCTCCAGACCTCCACAAATAGTAGATTCATCTGCGAAACTGAAAATACAGTTGAGGAGCGCAGAGGAATCCAACACTCGTTCGCCTCGGCATCCAGAATAATTCCGTGCAGGCAGACTTTGATGAAACAAATCTGAGGTCCCCTGCTCGAAGTTAGAAGAGTAGGTGCACCATATTTGTCACGTGACATCAATCAGTAGAATAATTGCTCACTCACAGTGAATCCAGTTCAATTGACAGGCAAAATTTCAAATTTAATAAGGGTAAAATTTACCCAATATACATGAATAATATTTATGTAAATTTGTAAACAGAAAGACAATATGACCAACTAGAACATTACCAGGGTAAATAAGTTAGGAAGATAGATCTTTACTCAATGAAAACTGAAGAATCCAGTGTTGTTGCTGTTAAACTTAATAACAGAGATGTCTTCTGCATCTAATTCTTTAAGATGCAATCATGAAATTCCACATAATTAAACAAAAGATGACTAAATGTATGTTATAAGGAATTTCAACTCGTTACTCTATCCTGACAATGAATTGCCAACAACATTATCGGGAATTCATAAAAATTAATCATAACTCTATAGAATATTAAGGTTCCGGAGTAGTAGAGACAAAACACTACAGACAAGAGAATCGATCAAGTATGAAAATAATACAAATTGGAAAATGGAGGAAAAAGTAACTACTCAACTATACACATCAACTCAGCTTCAACATCTACACTCAAAAGGATCGGTTATTGAAAGATCATGGACATGTTTGATGTGTTATATGGCTGTCCCAAAATCCATGAACTGTGAAATAAAACTGAGCACTTTTTGAAACCCTTTTCCCAACCTCAAGTAAACTATGCTGCTCTGCAATAAACTTCTCATTTTGGCAGGCAGCACCCTCGAATGTCATTGACTCCAGCATTTTTGCATTCAATACAAAGAATGATGCAAAGTTAACATGTGGCTTTATGCCACGATAATTCTTCAACACTACTGTCTTCAGACGGATATCAAGGCATCTAATAACGTCACGGTGTTTACGGCGCCATGAGTTTCTGCATAAACGCAGATGGCATGAAATTTTTGGTGCACAAGTTAATTAAGGACGAAACCTTTTGAAGACAAGGAGTAAGATCGTTACTACCTGAAGGGCTGCAGTGCCAAATGCTAGTTTCAAGTAGTGATCACGGTCAGAAAGGCAGCCCAAGGTTTCCAGTTTGGGTGCGGTAATTATCGACACATGAAGGCCCCAAGATAGTTCAAGTTGCAGAAGCCTTCGAAGCAATGGGACGTTCTCGATTATGAGTTCCCCTTTGAAATTCCACACACCGATGCTTACAATTCTCTGGGAGTTGATCCGCACGCGATCGAAGCCGAGCTGCGGCTAAGCAGCAAGGACTCCAGGATAGGAGAGCCAGCAATTATGCTCTGCAGCGAGTTCTCCGGGATGCGAACACTCTCAAGAGCAAGCTCCCTGAGCTGGGGGAAGTGAAGTGCCTCGACATTGCCTTGTGGGATATGGCATTTGCTGACGGTGAGCAGTCGGAGGGTGGCCGAGAACCGGAATGTAGAATCCGGCAGGGGCAGGTCGGGCGAATGCAAACGCATCATTTCGCCGATCTGGAACTCGAGCTCCTGGAGCTTGTCGAGCGCAGGCGAGGAGATCCATGAGCCGACCGCTGAGGAACAGAGCAGGAGCTGGAGCGCGGAGACGGAGAAGCGGCGCGCCGCCGGGCCCCGGCGGGTGACGAGGATCCGCGAGATGAGGCCGGCGCGGGAGATCTCGCCTTCGTCGGGGAGGTCGTCGCCGTCGATGCTGAGAGGGGCGGAGCGCCATAGGTGGCGCCACCGGGAGGCGAGGGCCTGCGTGCTGGCCGCCTCCTTGACGGGGAGGAGGGAGATGATTTCGCCGAGAATGGCGTCGGGAAGACCGCTGATGTGATCGACGCCGCCGGCACCAAGCGGCGACGGCGGCGGCCCTGGCGACTCGCCGGAAGATTTGGGATGGGCCGCCTCCGTTGCCATTGACGGCGGTGGCCGCAGCTCAGTCAGTGAAGAACCCCGGATAGCCTCCGGTTCTTGGCCCTGTAGGGCCTGCATTCTCCTCCTCTTGCCACCGCGGGGCAACGCCGCCATCTCCGTTTGCGGCGGCGGAGAGCCGCAAGAAATTCCCTTGACAGATCTTCCTTTACGAAAGCTGGCCAATTCTGCGGCTAGGGAAGCAAGCCACGTCGGCTGCAACTCCCGGCCGTTGGATCGGCCGGATGGAAGGACGAGATCGTGCCATTTCTCAGTATTTTATAGAAACCCCCTCGGATTCTATAGAAATAGAACCCGCCGTCCTCTCCTCCTCACAGGATATGTTTTAAAGAAACCCTCGGAATTTAATGAAATCAACCCGCGATCCACCTAAGCCGGTCAAGCCATATTTTCAAAACAAACCCTGCATGTTTTCAAAATCAACCCGCCATCCTTTTTGTCTCACAGGAATATTTATAGAAAAGACCTAGAATTATAATTAAATTAAGCAAAAGCCTATTATATTAGCTACTTCCATAAAAAAAACACTATACGTACAATTCGACCACCAAAACGTGTTCGAATAAAAAGGTGTCCAACATAAAATTTACCTAAATTTCAATATCTATAACTTTATTGTACAAAATATTTCTAAACATAAAATAATTTCACCAAATATCTATATAGGATCTGTCATACCTACAATTCCGATAGCAAAACATCCTCGAATCTAAAAGTTTTTAATAAAAAATCAAAATTTGAAAACATAAATCTTTACTACGCAACAAAATTTCAAATTCAGATTCATTTTCACCTATGATTTGGATACCAAAACATATCCAAATTTAAAAATATAACCATGAAAATAGCTTAATATTTCAAATAAAAAATATATTATAGAAAAAAATTAAAAACATCGAGCTCACTTTTCCAATTCCCCCATTACGGCTAACATTACGCAGCAAATGTTTAAATTCGATAACCAAAATGAATTTGAAAATCTAAATATATTGTACAACCAACTTAAAAAAATCAAACTCACTTCTCTAATTTCACCATTATAGCCAACATCTTAACATCAAAATGTTTTTAAGTTAACACCAAAATACTTTTAAGTTAACAATTTTTCAACATCAAAATTCCTGTAAATACCAAAATCTACAAAATTCATACGTAGCAAACATAATTCCATGCTCTTTTGCAATTCTCTTGCATAAATTTTCATATCTCAATAGACTACAAAATAAAAGATACTCAATATTCCAATATACAATGTTTTCTTATAGATTTTTACGTGTCCAATGTGCTCTGCGAATTATTTTTCAAAAAAAAATATACGACCAAATGTTTTAAACAAAATCATAACACAAGTACATCCACTGACCATCTACGGCAACACCGCGGCCTTTTCTATAAGACGATGAACAGTTCAAATGAATGTGCGCTTGGGCCTTGGGCTCCTTTCCTCGACCTAATCCAGACCAGTCACGAGCAGGGCCAGGTTGAGCTATTTTTTTTTAACTTGGGTTGGGCTACTGTTGCCCACCCGCATTTGCTTAAAAAAAAAAATACTGGTGCACACCCATAGGGTGGGTCTCGAATCTGGATGGGTAGCAGGGTTTTGAATGGACTAGTTTCGTGCCCGTGCGTTGCTACGGGACGGTAACAATTGTATTAGAAATTACATTGAACATTGTAGAAGACAATAATTCACTGTTACAAGTTTATTGTTGTAAAACAAAACAGTTTACTCTATTAAAAGTTTAAATCGAAGATACGACCGAGATATTTTTATATCTTCTGGAAGCATCTTTCGATATATATTTGCTTCATTCGATAAGACATCAGTTCTGAAATTCTGCCGCATTGCGGTCGGATCTTGTAAACACGAAATTCTGCCTGCAAATATATGGTTGGAGCGATACTAAGATGTAGTTGAAATGGTATTTGATTAACATCAACTATACTAAATCGTAAGCAGTTGTTGGGGCATGTTCAAGAAGAGGCATCCGTTCCTGTTTACGTACCAAATAAAAGCAGTGGTTAATAGCACCAACAGTGAAAACATCCAAAGAAAATAGGCATGACATACTACAAGTGATGTTCATCTTACCTTGCCTATGATGTTAGGACCTCCTTGTATACTATGTTCTTTGTGTAGGTGCTATCTAACACAGAGACCTTTTTCTTCTTCTTCTTCTTCTTCTTCTTCTTCTTCTTCTTCTTCTTCTTCTTCTTCTTCTTCTTCTTCTTCTTCTTCTTCTTCTCTTTTTTCATCATCTTTTTTTTGGAGATTTCTCAATCATTCTCCTCATTTTCCACATCCTCATCTGCATCTAGTGGGAGTGCAAGGATCTTGATGTTTGATCTAGACGTGGCTCTAGACATGGCAACATACAACTGGCCATGAGAAAACACTGGTTGTGGTAGGTACACACCGACGTTACGGATAATTTGACCCTGAGACTTGTTTATAGTCATGGCAAAGCTCAGCCTGATAGGAAACTGCTTCCTTTTGAACTAGAAAGGGAACATCTCATCGTCCGACGGGCATAAGGGAATTCGAGGCAGGAAAACTCGTTTTCCAGCGTGTTGTTTTTCCAACACGATTTCTGCATGTATGGTATTTCTTTGGAACCCTCGGACCACAAGCCTCGTCCCATTACATAGTCCATTGGCATGATCTATATTCCATAGCAGAATAATTGGGCATCTAATCTTCAACTTTAGCACATGCGGAGGCAGACCGTTGGGTGTCAAAGTGTTGAGGAACTCAGATGGGTAGTAGTTGTGTGGATCATCGACCGCGGAGTCAAAACTATGATACACCATCTCACCACCCTGGAAACTATCGATCATCTTCATATTAATTGTGTCAACACAATCATTGCGTGTAGACAAAATTGCTCTAGAAGTGATGTAATCCTTATTTGTTATGTTTTCATTGAGCCTGGGGAAGATGGATTTGATTAGCCTATCAAGGTCACTTCTCTTACCAGTGTACGGAACACAAATCTCATTAGGAAGACGAACGTCGCCATTATCATTGACATCCTCCATACCACAACCAATGCGTAACAAATATGCCGCAAACCACGGATCACTCTGCGCTCTCATGTTCGTTATCAGCTTTAGATGCCGCATGGAATCCCAAAGGTACGACCTTCGTAGAGAAGCATCAACAATTTGAGCCCTCGACCCTCTGCGAACAACAGGGAGGATCTTCCTGAAGTCTCCACCAAACACAATGGTCTTCCCACCAAACGAAAGATCGGATCGATCCAAAATATCACGCATGCTGCTATCTAATGCCTCAACTGATTGTCTCTTAGTCATAGAAGCCTCATCCGAAATTATCAGGGATGCAGTGCAACAACTTGGCAGTACCACTCTGTTTGGTGAAGCTACAACAAACACCCTCATCGATAGTTAAGGGTATCTTGAAGCGGGAGTGGGTCGTCCTGCCCCCGGGCATTATGGACGCTGCAACACCAGATGTAGCCGTGGCCACAACAATCTTGTTCTCCCCACGTACTGTTGCTAGCAGGGCTCTGTAAAGAAAGGTTTTCCCTGTGCCCCCAGGCCCTTCCACAAAGAACATACCACCCTTGCCAGTGTCGATGGAGGACATGATTTCTTCATAGCAGCCTTCTATTCATCATTGAGGAAGTCCACAAGATCATCATCATCTGTGTTATGCTTGATGTTTGCCTCCTCAAAAATCTCACGAGCAACACCAATGGCGTCATCATATGCCTCGTCGATATCTGGAAGAGGGAACGACTTGATGTCCTTGCCCATAGATTGCAACATATTTCGGATATCTGTCAGAACCATCTGGAGCACGAGGCTCGGGTTTGGGTTGTCTCGGCGATAATCTTCTGACATTGCCTCTAGGTCTTTCTGCCACAATCCAAATACATTGCTCGGTTCGCAGAATACCAATATTGTTGCGAACAGTCATCATAGTGATGATGGCATCTGGAATAGTGAAGCCTCAACAAGACACTCATCTAACGTGTTGTCTTCTTCGATCAGACCCCTTCTTTCCGCAGCTTCACGGAAGGATGGTTGGATCACACCATCAATAGTCCTCAGATGCTCATAGGACGTAGCACCCGTGACATGGTTTAGGAGAACTCGAAGATAGTAGCGTTCCCCCTCGGCTGGATGCGCCGAGATAATTCTTCCTATCTGCGCCGAAGTTTCCGGTTCCCTTGGTTTCCAATATTGTCATCGGACTGCCAAGTATACCACTATGGAAAATCATGGTACAGCACACCATGTGTATCTGGAAATCTCCTGTTTGCGTCAAAGTAGGCTGTTAGCATCAATTCTCCAACACCCGGACGGTTAACCACTCGTTCAACCTTGTCGCGTTGATGAAACAACACCATGTGCATGTCGGGGAGATGAAGTTGTAGCTGCTGTACCGGTGGATGGTATTACTCAAGTCAAATCCGTATATTCTCCACAAAACCTCTGAGGGGTCACCCACTTCGCGTCCCTGTATGGTTGGATCTCGTTGATGTTTCCTTGGTCATCTGCCTTGCCCGCCTCTCTAACCGCACGGACGCTCTATCGTGCCCCTTGTAGATGTACTTGAACAGATATTTTACAGACTTAATGCTCCCACAAGCATCAACATTTATGTGACAGTTAAATGTACGCAGCAGATTCGGGTTGTAAGGCACGACCCATTGATTGTCCATCACATGACCACGAACCTTTCCCTTACCACCATCATCACGTCACCGATAAATAGGGTATGAATCCTTGCCCTGTGTGGTAGCGTCACAAAAAGCACACGGATAACGGTTCTTGCATGATGGACGCCCAAAAGTACATGGGCAGTTTGGGTTTAATGAACCGCAAGGACCATGCATCATATGCTTCGTGACCATCCTGTATAGTTCCGGGTACTTCTTCTTGTCTGGGAGCTCTGCAGAAATAAGACGATCATATTGCTCCGGGCACGTGAGTTTGGACTGCCTATCCATGATCAAAAGCCAATGTGCATGTGGTAAGCCTCTCTTCTGGAATTCCACGACATATACATATGCTCGAACCTTTCCAAGAATGTCCCTTTTCAACAACCTGATCTTCCGCTCCTCGAGCTTTGCCCTAAAGACCCGGACGAGATCTGCACGATCTTGAGGTGTTTGGCCTGGGTAAAGCTCGTTCTTTATCTCTTCCCAATTAGGGTTACATGTCATGGTGAGAAAGATATCCGGCTTTCCAAACTTCCGCACAAGGGCCATTGCATTCATATATCGACGCCTCATATCACGTGGCCCCCAATAAACTTTGGCCCTAACACCGTCCGTTTCCCAACAGCATCACACCGTCCTTCACCTACATTCAAGCTGTCAACCAAGCCTTGGTATAGGTCAGCTCATAAGGTGTCCTGATTGTTCCGTATGTAGTCTAGACGTGAGCTCTCGATCTTTATGTAACTGTCAACGACAAACTACTGGAAATGACGTTGTCCATACAATATTGGATTAAATATACCAGGCCGCATCTGGAATTTGTAGCAGTAGTAGTCACGCACAGAGACACACTTGTTTCCAGCAGATCCTGCAAACACCCATTGTTTTGATTAGGTCAAAAGAGTTAACAGTGGTAAAATATATAATCTAGTGTCTCATTAATGTACCGAGATCATCGTCTCCATTACTCGCAGCACGCTTCTTGCGGATCTCTTGAGCGGCTCTGACTTCGTCCATAGTCACACCAACCTTTGGAATGTTGTTGTGCCAGCCGAGTTCACCTCTTGGGAAGAATAGAGGGTATGACAATGGGTCGTAGCACCCATGGTATGATCAGATGCCATGTATAGATCTATCCCTCCCTTGCAGCACAACACTATTCTCGAACTGTCCACGGCGTTCGCTCCCCTCAATCCACACGGCAGCAACCTCCGATGTGAGAGGCACATTATAAGTTCTTTGAATTCAATACGGTAGTCTTCAATCTGCTCAGTATGCCCCATAGTCCTAAGGCTTTCAGAGTATGGATTACCATTAAGGATTCTCACCAACCCAGCAATAACTTCCTTATCCTTTTTCAAGTATTCTTCACGGCACTTACGGTAGCGGTGTTCAAGAGCAGGATCGTCATCATAGAAGTAAAGCTCAAGGTGTTCCGCTTCTTTGCCCTTCTCTTTGCCAAACAAACGCATGTTGTGGTACATTTGTCCATGGGCTCGGAATGTGCAGATACCACCAGTGCGCACATCGGTGGTAAATTCGACCCAGGTGACAATATAGGGACGTGAATGAGAAGTGGCCATTAAAATGCCGGATGTTTTTACGAAAGTGCCTCGCATCGGCATCTGAACTTGACCACAATCTCATGAGTTCTGGTGTATACAGGTGTATCTTCCCGGTGGCTCGAATTCAAACTTCTTTGCATTACAATATTGGCAATTCGGAACAAGTTTCAACACGTGTGTTTCGGATGGAACATTGCTATAAACTACTCTGTAGGGATCTAAAACTTCTGGAATGCTATGATTGTTATCTTACACATCTGGTACTTCCGCATCTGGTATTCCCTCGTCATCTTCCTCTTCATCTGAAGCATACAAGTTGACCACGTGTTATTTAAATAAACCAACAGATTATGAACCAAAATCTAGCTTATATAAACACATACATTGCCCAGCAAAAAGGTATCCTTCCTCCTCATTATCCTCCACAAATATCACATCCTCATCACCATCTGTCATTCCATTGATAAGTTTATGAAGAGGAACTGGTTTGGGTTGTCCTGTAAAACACGACAATTCGATGAACACAACACTCAACACAAAAGGATCGCGAAAAGAATTGACCAATCATTGCATTTACCGTCATTCCCTTGACATGGTTGTGTCTGGTCTTCCTCTGTAGCAGAAGAATTAAGAACGATACTTCCTATGATATGGATCAAGTCATGTCAGTGAATGTACTATCTTAATTTTTTTGAAAAAATGCTTGTGATGATCAAATCTCTTAAAAAGGCTACACACTGACCATTCTCAGCGGTTGTCAACGGCGTGATCGATGTTGGTTCATCAACGCTCCCCTCCGTAGATCTCGTTGACCTCCCAATGGTATTTTCAAAACACTGGTTGCGGCGTGTTACCAATGCATGTCTCTCACCGGGGGTCACAGCACGCCTCTTCAAAGTGTTGTTGCTAGTACACTCGATGTAAGTTTCGTCTTCTAAGTCTGGTTCTGATGAGGACTGGACATACACTGGCGTACCGTTGTATTCAGGTATAGTCCAATCGCACGCTCTGCTCGTCTCTCCATCTCTTAGGGGGGACACAATCTCAGGAGTGAACTGTGGATTAAGCATGGCGATGGATTCAGGATGCAAATTATTAGCACGAAAGTCCTTTATTCGTTTTTTATAGGCTCTCTTTCCCTCAGCTGAAGACGGTGTCCTATTGGATACTTTTCGAGCTTCACTCCTTGAAGATTTCTCGGCTGGTGTCTTTGCATGGTACGCTTCACGGCGCTTCCTATTATTAGCTTCCCTCTGTTCAGTGGTGATCGTCGCACGACGCCTAGTTGCATTTTGTGTGCTATCCTTCTCTTGTTTACGTTTCTTTGGATCGATCACTTGTGATGGTGGGCTCGCTACATTTGTTGCACCTAGCATGAATTGAGCACTGAGTTATATAGTGTTAACCATAAGCCTGATACATGTCGCAATCTATTTGAGATAATTAACACGGTTTGATATTGGATCAAACACATACTGCAAAAGATTACAAAGCACATCGCAAATATTACAACTATACCAGAGCTGATGGATGTAATTAAATTGTGTGTTGCATCATTCCTATGTAACCAGGCTTGGCTGTCATTAGCATCCATGACATCTTTGTCCCTGGTTCCAAATCCAACATCTACATAGTTTTTTTCCAACACTTTATTTTGACATGGCTTTTTTAAACATTTGACATATGTACGAAGCATCATCAGTAAAACTATACCTATGCTGGATCTCTCTATTTCCTGGTGCAATGCTTCGCGACGCATCCCATTAGTTTGATTTTCCAGATCTTCTGACGTGTCTGCATCTCACATTTGATACAACTAATCAATATCTCGTATTTGATAACATAATTACAATCATAGGGTAAGCATAGTATCAAATGGTGATAGCCTCAGTTAAATTATACCCTGCATTTGTCCATGTTTTTGTTGGCGACGTGCTTCACGTCGCTTCCTATTCATCTCTTCCCTTTGTTCATCCGTCATCGCCACACGCCTGGCTGCAGCACGCATTCTGTCTTGTTCTTGTTTACGTTTCTTTGGATCAATCACTCCTGATGGTGGGCTTGATATGTCTGTTGCACCTAAAGTTCAACTTCCACATGATTACACATCATAGATGGAGAATCATAAAAAAATGCTTAATTATAATCGTACCTGGGTTAATGGGTGTTATTGTACCCGGAGCTACAACAACCATATGCTTGCAGGCCTCACCTTGATGAGCATCCATATTCTCCTTGCCCCGAACGTCACTCCCATCTTCAAATTGATTGCAAAACTTATGTTGCAATCATTTAGCAGGGATGACGGCAATTGTATTATTAACATCAGTAAAGATATACCTGTTGACGATCCTTGTTTTTTTAGGTGACGTGCTTCACGATGCTTCTTATTCATCTCTTCCCTTTCTTCATCAGTCATCGCCGCGCGCCTAGATGCCGCTCGGGTCCCCTCCCTCTCTTGTTTACGCTTCTTTGCCTCGGTGACTTGTGATGGTGAGCTCGATACATTTGAGACACCTAAAGTTCATTGTCACATACATTATTAACATGCCGACACAGTAGTTTAAATTATAGTACTAATATGGTAACAATAATAAAAGGCACACCTCCACTGTTGTCATTCGTTAAATCTGCTAAAGGTTGACGCCCCCCCCCCTTATTATCAGCTGAATCCATATTCTCTGCCATATAATACAAACATAACAATGTTAAATGTTGCCATCAAACAAATTTCATGTGGTCTGTTTTTACTGAACTACATGGAATATTGGACCGGCGATCGCTTGTCCAACTGTTTTCTGACATATTAATTAGTAATCTGCAACTCAAACTAAATATACACAAAATCTCATATAGTCGTTCAATCAATAGTAGTAACGACATGTCCTATATATTATTTGCAGTAGTTACGAGGTCCTCACGTTATATACCTGAAGGGAAAAATCAAAGTAGAAAGAGGAAACACATGGCCAAGAGCATGCTAATGAAATTGAAAAGGGAATGACACAAATAAATATATACCTAGAAAAAATCAAAGTTTGGTAGTCTGACTTCCATTATAGCAGCCCCATATGAAAGTGTGCATCACCTACAATCGCCAAAGCTCTGCATGATAATGAACAGAAAATGGATCATACACAAAGGTTTCATACAAATTAGATTTTTTATTTAGAACCTTGAAACAACACTTGAACAAGTAAAGCTCAGAAACCGGAAAAGAACAAATTTTAGTTTGCATTATATGATTTTAAAACGATTTCACAATGATGGCAGACGAAAAGGGAGAACACAAGATGTGCTGAAACACTATAGTTGCCCGTGCATTACATGCTGCAGCATGAACTCGCCAAGCAGCTGTCTGAACGAATATATGCTGCTGCTGCACTAAATACGGCCTGCCGAGTATTTAAAAATTAAAGAGGAACAAGATTAAAGACAAGATCAAGGAAGCAGATGATATACAACTATACCTATCCTAGACACAGATAATATCGAAGTCAAGTTAGGAGTAGAGATTGGGCAGCTATATTTCCCAATCCATAGAGACATGGTTAGGGCCAAAGAAAAACCTATCAGGGTCAACAAGACATGACAATAAATGAATTTAACTATTCAGAGAGCCAAATCATGAGAACAAATAAGGAACCAAAATACAATTGTTTGTCGTCATACATACATTGGATTAAAATTTTAAAACCTTGGCATATACGTTGTGATATTTTGGCATGCAACTTATGACATGCCTCCTAGTGTTATTGTCCCCAATTTTTAATATAGGTTCCACTACTGACTGAAACACAAACACAAGTGCACAACTGCAAATACATTGCAAACCCCGGGGAAGATTAAGGTGTGTGAATGCTTCTAAATAAAACTTTGTGCATGGATGGATGCCAATGCAATGTGTACTGTGCATTGGCAGCAGCATGCAGGACATCCCATTGCTGCAGGAGAGCGCGATGGTGAACGCAGCCATGACAGACTACCCGACACTGTTAGGGTTCATGCTGCCGCTGCTAGGGGGGCAGGGGCGTCAAGCTCCGGCAACGACACCTTGTCGAAGTAAGGCCTGGGACGCCATGAACATCTACTACAACAGCACGGATGCGTCTCCCTGCTTCGGCAGTGAGGAGGAGGAGGACGACAACCCCTAGAGCATGTACGATGGGTGAAACTGGCAGGCGTGCACGGAGAAGGTGCTCATGACCTGCGGCCTCCGCAATGGCAGCCTCGTGCAGCTGCAGTCGCCCGACATCCTTGATGCCGCAACTCCACCGGCTTGCCGCCAAGACCATGGGTCGAGGCCGAGTTCTGCGAATACGTAAGTACATGGGACGGCGATCAGCAGGAGATGGTTTACATACCCTGATAGATCAAAGTGAATGGATTGGCCCTCTCCCAGCTCCGGCGTCGGCTGGATTTCCTTCTCCAGAGATCGACAGGTAATGAGAAGGCAGCGATGGCGGTTCAGCTCTGTTTCCTCCGGCGATCAGCAGGTACTGCAGTGGCGGCGGCGCCTCGGTTGCGTGGCGGCAGAGGAAGCGGCGACGTCAGTTGGGTGGCAGTCCGGCGGAGGAGGCTGCGATGTCGGTTCGGCGGCAGTCCGGTAGAGGAGGCGGCACGGCGGTAGAAGAGGCGGCTATGATGGTTTGGAAGGAACGAGCGTCGGTATGAAGGACGGGGGCGTTCGGGCGCGTGATTGACGGGAGCGTGAGGGAACAGCGGCGCCTGTTGCGGCTGCGGGTGGATGGAAGGGAGGGCGATCTGGCGTTTGCGAGCGGATGCGCGGGCGAGCAGGGACGACGGCAGGGAATCGCGATGCGGAGGGGTTGCAGGCGAACGGCACCAAATCGCGCGACGGCATGGTGTCGCAGTGGACGACTCGCCCTTGGACTTCTTTTAGGAGCAGAGATATACATATTATGGAGTATATGTATATGGATGGTACAAAATGTCTTGATATATAAATATACATCATGTATTCATAATATATGTTCAATTTAAGCTATGCGAATTCAGATACGGATGATACTGTTTAGGGCCTGATTGGTTTACTTCTCTCCCCAGCCTAGCTCGCATCACCCATCCAGGCCCCCGGCGGCCAGGCTCGTTGAATACAGCTTGGTCTTGTTTGGTTCTCGTTTTCAGTTGGACACGCTAGATGCAGAGGTTGATTGGTTGCCTAGCTGAAACAATACCTGATGCATATTTTTACTGTCTGAGCGCTCGTCTGTGCGTCCCGTTGCACCACGCGAACCAGGCTCCGCAGATACGAGGAAAATTTCGTATCTCACGAGCCAGGCCTGGGAGCGCCTTTTGCATCGCGCCAGCTAGGCCAACTAGGTCCTCCAGCCAACCAATCATATTGCAGTGCACCCCGTCAGCCTGGCTGAAGCCAGAAGCAGGTAACCAATCAGGCCCTTAGTGTATGAGCCTCTTCTCGTTTGGACAAGGGCGAATATTACCCATATCATTTTTACCCTAGTAGGGATGAAAGTGGTGCAGGTAAGTTTTGTATCCAATCTGAATTTACAGACATGGAGAAAAATATTCAATATCCATGTGGATATGGATAATCTGAATCTGATTGTATGTGTGGATGTGGTATAGATATGGTACAAGTACAAGCAAAATCAAATACAACCACAAAATAGACAAAAGTTTGCAAGTCTTTCATGCTAGATCTGTGCAGCCACATCCTCCCCTGTGATTTCACCCGCTACAATAATTTCACTTTAACTTTTCAAAAAACACAATAATTTCACTTTGTAGCTCCTTGTAGAGGGGAAGCTGCACTCCTAACACTGATGAACTTGTCATTCATATACCCCCTATGTGCCACCCTCCGCCACCAAAGGTTTAACCCTCAATCTATTCTCGCCTGTGATCTTCGTCCGCGCCCTCTTCATATGATCCGTCGGCTTTCTCTTGAATTCACCAAAGCATGGACCAAAATAATCAGACAGCCACGAGATGGGAAGAACACTCATTGCGTGACGACCCGCTCATGTTGACAACAAGAATGCTCTTCCTTGCGTCCTCTACTGAATTCAGCAATCTCCTTCTCCTCGTAACTGGACTCTCTCATCTCAGAAACTCCACAGCAGCCAAGGAATTCTCTGATTAATCACCACCACTGACTAGTTGAGTTCAGAGCAGCAGAATAGGCAGCAGGATATTGGGGATTTACGGTGGAGAGTACTGTATTATTAGAACCTGCGGCAAAAACTAGTGCACTTGGGCCATTCTTCGTTTTTAATTTCTGTAAACCAGGACAAAGAAACTCCCAAGGGATCAAAAGGTTCTGACCCATCTGCTCGATCGTCACCTTCTGGCTACTCCTACGTTCGTCACGGGCAAGAGAAGCCGGCAGCCCAGCGGCCCGTGACTAGCCAGCGTCCTGTCGAATTTCCACCTCTGGTGAGGATCGAGTCTGCTACGACCGATCTAATAATGGTTTCTTTAGCCTCAAAACAACAGTATAACTTCTCCAGGCTTGCACTACCAGATTTTGGTTATTTGCCGAGTAACCATAGTACTCGGCAAAGACCTAAAAACACTCGGTAAAGAACTTGTCTAGTGTCACCCACGGCTAAGCACACTCAGTAAGGATAAACACGGCAAAGCGCTCTTATCGAATTAATGTTGTTATTGGGCACTCGCCAAAAAGTTTGTCGTGTGCTAAGCATAAATTCAAAGCACTCAAAAAATAGAAAAAAAAAATATTTTTTTAATAGGGAAGGAGGTTGTTAGATATTGTGTTGAATATTTGTACGAACAAGTCCGGTTACGACGGGTCTTGGAATTGTCTGGCACGTAACCTCCTCTACCACCACACAACACACTCTTACTTGTATCTAGATTTTGTTTTCGTTCTCCGTATATTATACCAGGCCAAGTGTAAATTGCTTTTCTGAGACTCTAAACAAATTCAAATTAAAATATGCGCCTTTTCTCTTTGATTACTGAGGAACAAAGGAGAGTGATCATCGCGTACGAAGTCCCATGCCTGCTTCATTACCAGAGATGAAAGAAGAATCTGCCACGACGAACCAGTGTTTGATTCCTTTGCACAGTACTCAAGTGTTTTTTTGGTTTTGCAGATGCAACTATTATTTGTGGAGATCGCAAACTCGCAATGGTTGAGGGCGCTCAACTGCTCATGGGTCCCCGATGATTGCTGCTGTTGTTGTTTGCTTGATTGTTGTCTCTTTGTTGTTGGAGAAGGCATCGCGGGTTGGTGAAATGGTGAGGTGGACAACCACGCTTTATACTGGCGTGCAGCAGTCACGCTCACCATCTGACCACGTGCATGACAATGTCGGTGAGGAGAGCGACAATCAGTACGTTGCCGCACCCTTGTGTGAGCCTCAATGTGGCAAAACCTTGCATTTGTCTGTAATCTTTTCCCAACAAACCACAGACTCCACGCAACCCTACATTTCTCTTTCTGCTGCGTTGTTTGTAAGCATCACACTTGATGGATGCAATCCAACTACTACAATGCCTCGTTGCAATGATAAATGATTGCACAAAACTTGTGTCTATTTTAGTAGCAACATTTCAATTCTAATCTCCTAACAAAACATACAACCACCCCACTCATCCAAAATGGCCGGCGACGACGCCCGCGGCGGCTCGCTCCGGCTCAATCTCCGTTCAAGGAAGGTATGCGTGATCGGCGCCGGCATGGCCGGGCTAGCGGCGGCGCACGAGCTACGCCGCGAGGGCCACGCCGTGACGGTGATGGAGCAGCGCGGCGACGTGGGAGGTCAGTGGCTTTACGACCCGCGCACCGACGCCGGCGACCCCCTCGGCGCCGCGCCGCCGCCGGTGAAGGTGCACAGCAGCATGTACGCGTCCGTCCGCCTCATCAGCCCACGCGAGCTCATGGGCTTCTCCGACTTCCAGTTCGTTCCTACTAGGCACTGTGGCGACCCGCGTCGCTTCCCGGTCCACGGCGAGGTGTACCGTTACCTCAAGGATTTCTGCGACACGTTCGGGCTCCTGGACGTTGTCAGGCTCAACACCAGGGTCGTGCGTGTCGCCATGGCGCCGCCGCGGCCCCCGGGTAAAGAAAAAGAAGGCGGCGACGAGCCGAGATGGGTGGTGCAGTCGGTGAAGATCCGGGAGAGCGAGGATGGTATCGCTGATGACGAGGAGATTGCCCCCGAGCAGGAAGAGGTGTTCGACGCCGTGGTCGTTGCTAATGGCCATTACTCGCAGCCAAGGCTACCAAGCATCAACGGGATGGAGCAATGGCAACGACGGCAGCTGCACAGCCACTCGTACCGTGTGCCGGACCCATTCCGTGGTGAGGTGGTGGTGCTGGTCGGGTGCGGCGACAGCGGCCTCGACATCGCGCTGGACCTCTGCGGCGTCGCCAAGGAGGTCCACCTCACCGCCAACTCATCCGTGGAGGCCGCCACGTCGACGACTCCGGCCATGGCCAAGATGCTCGCCAACCACGCCGGCCACCTGCACCTGCACCCACGAATAGACCACCTCTGCCACGACGGCCACGTGGCGTTCACCGACGGCTCCGTCGTCATCGCCGACACGGTCATCTACTGCACCGGGTACGACTACTCGTTCCCGTTCCTCGACACGGGTGGCCTCGTCACCGTCGACGACAACCGTGTCGGGCCGCTGTTCGAGCACGTCTTCCCGCCGGCGATGGCGCCGTCGCTCTCGTTCGTCGGCGTGCCGAAGAAGGTGCTCGTGCCGTGGTTCTTCCAGGCGCAGGCAAGGTGGATCGCGAAGGTGCTTTCCGGTAGGAGCTCGCTGCCGGAGGTGGAGGAGATGGTGAGGGCGGTGGAGGAGTACCACCGCGGCAGGGAGAACGCTGGTGTGCACAAGAAGTATAGCCATGACATTGGTGGTGTCGACCCCAGCGTAAGAACGAACGTTCAGTCTTCTTGTTTGCTGTTAGGACAATTAGAGTAAATGATGGATGGACGCGAGTGAGTGTGTTCGATCTCCATGGCTCTAATAATAATCATGTCTGCTTTTGACCAGGAGGCGTACGAGTTCGTAGCCAAGTACACGGACCTTCCGCCAATGGAGGATTGGAAGAGAGAGCTCATCCGTTGCGTGCTCCGGAACATCAATGAAGACCGGGAGACCTTCCTCGACCTTGACGACGACAGCGAGAACGTTCGCCAGGGCGTGGAGAGGTGGCTCGCCATGTCTGCTGCTGCCAAAGGAGAAGATGCTGACAATGCTAAAATCATGCCACCAGAGCGTGCACAAACTTTTCCATCCTGTCTGAACTCGGAACTATATATGAAGTGAACAATTTTACTTCGAGATCTAGGTGCATTATTTTGGTCTGCTGCAATAAAAAACTTGCTGCGAATCCGTTGGTAGCATATGGGTTCGATTATAATTGCCTTCGTACAACTGGTTTGTATTATCTATTAATATGTTTAGTGTAATTTTATATAAAATTGAGTGGTGCAATTTCTGAGGCATATGAACTTCGCACTTATTGACATGTACTACTATACAGATAATGGGTTTTTATTTTCCTCAACTTTGATCTTTCGTATTTGTGGGCAAAACTTTTCACACAACAGATATGGTTAGCTCTAATAATCAAAATGGTTGGGAACAAAACATTCAAGGATTGAAGCTTCTTAATTAAATAAGCACAGGAAAGTAATAAATGAAAAAAGGTCGACTAACATGTATCAAAAAGAAACTAATAGGCTCACACAAACAAAAACTAAACCCCAGGAAAGAAAAAGGCAACCTGATCCATTCTATTGCTTTAAGAAGAAAGCCTCAACTAAAGTAATAAATGCAAAAAGGTCAACTAACATGTATCAACAAGAAACTAATAGGCTCACACAAACAAAAACTAGACCCCAGGAAAGAAAAAGGCAACCTGATCCATTCTATTGCTTTAAGAAGGCCCAAAGGATACCCGCCCAGGTGACGCTCTCCGTGGCAAACAGCAGCTTACAAATAAAACATGATTTTTCAGAAAAGAACAGCTACTGAACAATACATATATAAGTTGAGAGAGATGTGACAAAAAAAATAGTGTCCCAAATAACTGAAAATATTTTATCATCTAAAAATTAAGAAACATATATTCCCAAGTTGCAGCTTATGGACGAGGCTAAAGAACCCAAGAGTGCCTACAATAACTTTTAGAGACAGAAAGACTGCACTTCTAGCGAAGCAAATTAACAAAAGGTGGGCCAACAACTTGTGCATTGATATCTACATAAAGCATCGACCTAAAAGGTATATAGAAAGATTTAGATGTAGCTCTTTGCGAATCTCCAAAGGATTTGATACATTTCTGGATTATAATCTGCATCTCATTCTTCTCAAACACAAGACTAAATGATCATCTAAGGAAATAAGAATAACATAATTATTGCAATGAATATTCTGAAAGTTAGAATAAGTTTTAAACGTATCCTTTTATGGATCCTTAATTTGTGAATGGCGTTTGAACGAGAAGTAAATGAAATAGATGAATTGTTTTATATATAGAATAAAATTGAAAAGTAGATACGTTCAAATATATAGCACTGGCTGAAAACCCCTCTCTCTGATTTCTCCTTATGTCATTCTCCGTGGGGTTTCATCCTCATCAATGATGTGATACATCACCAACATGATGACATGGCAAGGTATTTATGGAGAGGAAGAACAAATTATATTTTTGGATCAGGAGAAAAAATTGTTAGTATTGATCTCCTCAAGCTCAATCCAACTAGTGGGTCGAGCCCTATCTCGAGTCTTGATTGAGGATGCACAACCAATCCATGGTTGTGGCCCCCGACAGGTAGTGCAATAAAGGGAAAAGGGAGCACATGGCCCAAAGTTAACCATTTGGAAAAAAAAAGACCCTGGACACCTATCATCTCAGTGTTGAAGTGGCGGGAAGATCCTCTGCCTCTGAACCTCGTCGTCTCTATGCGTTCGTCGTCATCTCCACTGCAACCTCATCATGCCCATGGTGGCCTCCCACTGAGCCCGACGGTCCCCTGCCTTTGTCTCCCTCATTGTTCATGTATCCACATGTAAACCATGCTCTTATTCATCCAATGTAATATTGAACACCATTTGATCTACTCCTAGAATATCCAACAACTATACATAAATGAGTTTCATGGTAATGAAACTTGGTGCGCGTTGTACCAGGTGTTTGGATAGCAGGCCGGTATGGGTTGGGATGGATCGAACCCACACCGACCCGCGCTTGGTTGGAAGGACCTCTGGGTTGGGTCGATCTCGCAAAGAAATATATCCTTCAGATGCGGGTTCTCCCCATCCCCCCAAATCGAAGGAATGGGGTCAACCCACTTCAACTGTCAACCACCGTTTCGGTCGAGCGTTGGAAAAGCGGTAGGCGCGTGGGCTGGTGGTGGAGGTATGGGTGAGGGAGGAACTGAGGCGCCGGCGGGTAGTGTAGAAGAGGTGTAGGCGAGAAGATGGGGCGGAGCAGCTCACGCTCGGTGGGCGGAGGCCGAGCGTCAGCGAGCAAAGGAGCGGCGGTGCTCGCGAGCGGGTGGCACAGCTCCGGCAGAAGCAGAGGAGGAGCAGCACAGGCTGAGGCGGAGGTGGGCGCTAGCGACAACGGTCGGGCGGAAGAGGAGTTGTGCGCCTGCCAGCGCGAGTGAGGAGCAGGGCAGATCCGCCATGACCTACCTTTCGATGTGGGCACTGGATGCCGCGAGGAGCGGAGGCAGAGGAGGGCAGAGACTGCCACAGGTGGAGGAGGAAGTTGAGCGGAGTCTGACGCGGTAGTGGGCGGGTCGCGGACGCGCCGGCAACGAAGCAGGTGCCCACTACAGCCAGTCATCTAGAGGAAGAATAAGGATAAGGGAGAGAGGGAGAAAAAAAAAGAAAAAAAAGGAGACAATTACATATGTAGCCCACATCTCACAAGGTGGGACCCGCCACTAACGTTGTTAAGATGATAATCCACTCACCACTCTCAACCCTTCAACCAAACAAAAAACTGAGTTGGACCCAACCCTCCCATCCAAACATGAGATGGGTACAACCCGACCCCAAAAACTAGGTTGGAGCCAACCCAACCTACTTGGTCCCAGAACCAACTCATGGGTCAAGTTTCATTTCATCACTTTTCCTCCAATCTGATACATCTTTACCTACTCCTAAAGTATGTAAGGTTTCTGTCTTTTTTTTCGTCCGTCGTACGGACAGGTGGGGTCCATAGTCTGGGTCAAGATCGGATGCGAGCGAACGAACGCACGCGTCAGGTAGTCAGGCGTGTCGCCTTCCCTTCTCCGTCGAATCACTCCCGCGTGCCCCTAACGCAACACGGAAATCGCCAAATTATCTAAATGCTACTCCTACTGCAACAGCACCGTACAAAGCTCAATCGAAACTCCAAATACTTCGGTAGAATAGAAAAAGAAGACGTGCTCAATCGAAACAAGAACAAGGCCAAATAAAATAGAAAAGGAATCGAAATTCGAAAGAACATAAAAATCAAAGCGAAGAACTTTCATAGACAGAAATCCGCTGTTATTGGCTTATCCTGCGGCCAGATCGACGAGTCTTTCGAGGTTGAGCTATCAATGGCTGTAGCGCCAATGGCTGATTGCTGCGAGAGGTGGAGACGCCCGATTCGTCGCCGATGGTGTCGGGCGAGGCGAACGAGGAGGAGGCGGTCCCGGACGGCTGCTTTTCTGCGGGCGAGGTGACACCGACGAGCGACAGCGTACTGCCTTGATCTGGTGGCGAGTGGATCGGCGCCGATGCGTCGAGTGAGGCAAACGAGGAGGAGGCTGCCACGGGAAGGCTGCTTGCTGTGAGGGAGGTAGAGGCGTGAGAGGGGAAAGGCAGCGATGGCGGGGACACGCGGAGCAGAGGCCGCGGTGTCGGGCGCTCGGAATTGGTGTTCAGCTGTTCGCCGTCAGGAGCAGGTGCTCGCTCGGTCACTCGTGTAGGCGTATCCGCGTGTGGATGAGAATGAGTTTGTACAAGATAAGGATATGCCGTTGTGGCCTTCACAAGGACATTTTTTTAAGCCTGACAGCACGTACTCCTATGAGATAGGTGAGTTGATGGGCCGGGCAGACACGGTGGCCTGGTAAGTTTTTTTGGCATGTACTCTTTTTATTTTTGTTTTTCCTATGAGATCCGGTGTGTGTTTCAGACAATTCCGATCCGGAGATGTTAAAAAAGACTGAGCCTGCCTTGTGTACTACTGGTTAGGCCAGTGATATTACACTAATGATATTTTTTTTTGGGAGGGTGACTCTCTCGGTGGAGTATCTCGTCCAAGTAAACGAGTAAAAGAGAAGTAGAGTCTATGACTGGTAGGGTTCATTTTCAGCCTAGGTTAAAAAAAAGGCAAGGAAAAAAACGAGAGAAGATGGAAAAAAGAAAATAAAAATATGTGAGGAGAGAGGAGATGTAGTTGGGGATAATTGAATAAAATATGTGGTAGTTGGTACAAATAAAGAGATACAGTAGGACATATACATGAGAAATTACGTGAGAAATTGGTATAGAGCTATGAATCTTGATGGCCAAAACAATATTTCTTTTAGATGATAGAAATAGAGTATAACGAGTGTGGATAGCCTAAGTGTTGCTATCGCGGACATGGCTAGGGAGAAGGACAAAATGAGGAGATATTTAATTTACTGTTATAATTAGAGATGCCACTCTTCGAATTGCCACTATTAGAATAAATTCTACATTTTTCTCGTCAAAGAGAGAGAAACATTACCATGTTTTTTAACAGCGTTCTCCGCTCTCCCTAGCAGGTTAGGTACACCAGTCATCTCCCACCTCCTGCTCCCCCGTCCAGCTCCATGCATGTACCGAGAGTGGTGGCGGCGAAGACGCCCCGATGCTGGTGCTACACAACTCACTCCACGCCCATGGGGACGCTACCAAGCACGTCAGGTCAGCATGGCCACGAGTCTTTACTAATTATTATTCGAGGGTTCCTATTTGGGCTAAAGCATATGCATGCCTACACAACCATGTTAAACTTATGCAACTGTAAAGTTTGCCCGGCCAAGGGTTGTATTTTATACTCAAACAGATATGTGGCGTTAGCCCGTAGCAACGCACGGGCATATGTACTAGTCATAATTAATGCTTGTAACTCTCCTGAAACCATCGACAAAAGTCAGTTTCATATGACGTGGCATTTTTATAACAATTTGAGTTGAATTCAAGCAGGACATTATATTGACTGCCGGCCTCAAGGGCCACCTCCAAATTCTCGTCTACTCTCTGTGTCTCCACTTCCACTACCGCCGCCATGTCTTCTCTCTTGGCCATGACACCCATCCGTCGCTATGCCGTGAGACGACCCTAGCCCCGGGTCTCTCACCCGTACAACCTATGCAGCAATTGCGGCAAGATCCAGGATCTCATCAATTAATATCATTGGAAGAGAAGAGTACATGTAGGCATACAACCTCGGCAAACATTATCAGAAACTTCGGGTAGGTCTTTACAATATATAATAACTCTCAAAAGGCTACCATATGCGGTTCTGGAAACTTCATACGAAGGGATCAGCTCTTGACAAATCTGTAGCCCGCTTCAGACTCATAGGGCAAGACAACCATCTCTTACCATCAGTGCAAAAATCAAACTTTGCATCACTTGAAGCTCTATCCTTGATTTGGAGTAGTCCAGGCAGCATTTCCATCCATTTGCAGCGCATGCAGCCTTCTGGTAACTCAAGCCTCATCAATTGTAGCACTCTGGCATTCAATACGAAGAACTTGGCAAAGTTAACCTGTGACATGCAATTCATTACAAAACGCGATATTACTATTTTCTTCAGATGGCGGTTGATGCATTCTATATGACCCAGTTGTTCCATATGCCGCACATTGCTCTCCTCATCCCCTCTGTCAATTGACTGGAAAGCACAACATTGAAAATAAATCATTAGAGGCTCAACAACTCAACTCCATGAAAACATCGGACCAAGCTAAATAAACAATAAAAAGAAGATTTTCTTTTTACCGAGATGTACAAGCTTGTGAGGCAGGGAAAGCAAGCCATTAAATTTATCACCACATCCAGAGAAAGATACAAGGTGCGGAGAGCCAAAATCTTCACCGAGCGCATCACCATCGTCAAGCTAAGAGTGTTTGTTTTCAGTTCCTGAATTCAGCACACCACATGAAGGGAAAGGAAAACAGAAAAGGAAATCAGAAAACATCACACAATGCAACGTGAGTAAAAGGAAGAACAAATATAATACCCGATGGACATCGATGCCAAGATTTAGTCTGGGACGAGCATCAGGGAGCCATCCCAAGGCCTCCAACTTGGGCGCCGCGATTACTCTGACATGCAAGCGGCTACAAAGCAAAATCGGAAAAAGCAACCATTCTAGACAAGGCGCATCCTCCACGATGAGTTCTTCCAAAACGATTTCCCTCACAGCACCAACAGACACACCAATGCTTCTAAGGCTTTGCGAGACAAGACGAAAGGTACGAAATCCAAAGGTGTCAGCTAGTACTAAGCTCTGCAGAGCATGGCAGCCAGCCAGCAACGACTGCAAAGACGCCTCCGAGATGCTGACTTCTTTGAGCACCAGATTCTTGAGGACAGGGAACGCCAGCGAGCGTGCAGTTTCTTTAGAGAAGTGGCAGAAGCCAAAGCTAGCAGAGCAAAGGGTGGACGCGAAGCGGCTCGCCGCCGGCGCCGGAAACGGCGGCGGCGGCGGCGGCGACGACCGGGCATAGAAGAACTCGAGCTCTTCGAGGGTGTCCATGGCGGGGCACCGGAGGAGGAAGTGGTCGATGCAGGACTGGACGGCGGGGTGGCGGGAGGTCGAGAGGATGAGGCGGCGGACGGCGGCCCCGTGGGCATGTCGGGCGTGGGAGATGAGGTTGACGCAGGCGGGCCATGCGCCGCCGAATCCATGGCAGTCGAGGTTGAGAGGGGCGGAGCGCCAGAGGTGGCGCCACCGGGAGGAGAGGATCTGCGTGCGGGCGCCGTCGGTGGTGGGGAGGAGGAAGACGATGTGGCCCAGGACGCAGTCGGGGAGGCCGCTGATGCGGTCCGGATCGGGTTCTTGGTTGGTATTGTTGGTGAGATCTTTGGGGTTGGTCTTCGTCTTCTTCCTCCTCGTGGTAACGACCTCCATTGCCGGAGGAGGATCGTCTTTGGCTGCACGTGTTGGCCGGGGTTGATTTGATTAGGCGGCGGCGGTGGCGGCTTGTGGGAGAATTATGGACTGCGAGGCCTTGAGCGGAAAACCCGGACAATGCGTTTCGATTTCGATCTCATTGATCAGCAGTTTTCGATAAGGATCCACAAAAGGTTAATTTGCATAAAGGTCCCAGTAATTTCAGATAAGAAGTTTATACTGGAGTCATGGGCGTCGTTTACTTCCCCTTCGGGCGTTGCAATGGTGCTTCTCCGCAAGGTGTGTGTGTCTTTCAGGTGAAAACTGAAAACCTTAAGCGCGTGTTCGGTTCCATCGGATTCAATCCGGGCCGGGAATAGTAGATATAATAAGAAATTGAGTAAATTGTACCCACCATATACCAACTTATGAGTTTGTATCATTTTGGTCCAACAAGTAGCAAAACAAGCAAATGAATAAATGAACTTGTTAAACCTCTACATATACGGTCACATATACTCTATGTAGACATATTTTTTCACCATGGCAACTAACATGGATGGTTTTATGCATGTAATACATATCTTTCTACCCCTTCACATCTATATATGCAATAAACATGTATACGACTCTTATATTCCTTTGACAAATGTGAAAAGATGGAAAAAAACTAACGATATCACCAAGACACTGATTGAACTGTCGTTTTTCTTTCTAAATCCAACTTAGAATTATGTGCATTATATATATATATACATATATATATATATATATACATATATATATACACACACACGAAGCCCTAAGTTAATTTCTATAATTCTTCTCATTTTATATAGTTGATTAGTCGAATAAGATCACTCTTAACACTAGTATATTAGAATTATTAATTTTTATGTCTATGGTAATATTGTTTCCTTTAAATCTATTGTATATCGGTCATCAAAATTTTAGAAAGGCATGTTAGCAAATTATTTTTTTAATATTTTCACTTTTGAACAAGAGTAAATAAAATGTACATGAGACACAATATAAAATGACTTTATCATATTTGTTTTTTTAAAAAAATGGTATATGTGGTTATCCATAGTTGAAGTTTTTTTTAAAAAAATATTTTACCCATATCAAAAGAAATAAGAGCTGTGCACATGTTTATAAAAGGGCTATAAAACCGTCCACGTTACATCTCATGGTGGTAAAATACATCTACATGTAGTACATGTGACCGTATATGCACGCATTTAACAAGTTCACGTATCCATTTGCATGTTTTGCTACTTGTTGGGCCAAATTGATACAAGCTCACAAGTTGTTATATGGTGGATGTAATTTACTCTAAGAAATTTATGATAGGTACATCTAGAGATCGAGATTTATTCCGGGTCATAAACTAATTTATTCGTGATGGATACATCAAGAGACCCGGAATAATTCCACACCTCTTGACTAGTGGAGTGATTCCTTGTCTTTTGGTGTCACTATGGTGAGTAAATTAGCTTTTTCCCCGGAATGAATCCCGGTCTTTTATTGTACCTATCATAAACTTCTTATTATATCCACCATTCCGGGCCCGGATTGAATCCGATGGAACCGAACAAGCCATAATCCGGCTTGCCGGATGGGTGGCGATGGTGCCTTCAATGTTGAGGAGTCGCTTTGGAAGCCCTTTGTCCTAGCTTTTAGTACAGACGGTGGAGTCTATTGTGCGAGCAATAGGAGCCGAGGCATGTATTCCGGCGCCGCAAGTCCAACATCAAGTTTCCAAGGAAACCATGGATGTAGTGAAGTGGTGAAGACAATGCAAGGTTGAAACATAGACTGAGAAGTAAATTTGAGCTTAGAGCATCTCCAAGAGATTAGCAATATTTCTAGCTAAATTTAGAGGTTAGAAGGATAGCTAAAAAATAAGAAGCTTCTTAAACAGAGGTGTAAACCAACAGACTACAAAACTGGTTCTCCCCTTCCCCTTCCCCCTCCCCTTCCCTTCCTCTTGCAGCTCGTAGGGGATCTACTTCGCCTTCTCTTCGCTCGCTTCGCCCCGAACAGAACGGGCCGCTCATCAGCGGCTCGGTGCCGACACGTCCAGTCACGACGCCCCACGCGGTGACAACAAAGTCAGGCCCGAGGCAACCAATGAGGAAAGGGAAGGGAAAAGGCCCACCATGAGGGCGTCCATGCGTATGTAGCTTCTAACTGGACTACGGGAGAAAGGGTCCCGTAATAAGAAATGCAAAGCTAAAACCTTGAATTGGTGCTGGTGGTGTCCAACTGTTCATTGCTATAGTTGTAATCCTGTTCATTATTAAAAAAAATGGTAAACAACGACATTTTTATTGTAATCCTCAAGAATGTTATGGAATGGTAAAATAGGCGTTGTGGTCCCTGAAGTTTGGCCTTGAGGTCAAGTTCATCACTTAACTTTAAAAAAGACGAATGTAGTCCCTCAACTCTCGGTTTGTGCCAAACTCGTCCTTTCTGGTAATGTGGTGTTGCATGGTACACTGAGACCATATGAAATGTCCTTTTTGTCCTCCGTGAAAATGGCCTGGACAGCATACCATAGTTGTTTGCGTTGCTGCAAGCAGCTGGTTACCGGCCGCATGCACTAGCCAGCACCACCAGTAACGTTGCATTTGGTGTGCCCAGACCACATGGCACTGAAGGATCGCAGCAAGCAGCAGCCAGCATGGCTGCCACGGTACACAGCTTAGGTAGGGAGAAGGAAAGCTAAAATGCATAATACAAAGATAAAGATGCAATCTTAGTTGTTTTTTTTTCAAATATGTATGAAGCTATTGCATCTTTATTTTTATCGTGATCAGTTATATATAGCTGAGTAAGCTACACATGCTTTGCCATCCTCCATCAGTTTTGCTCCTAGCTAAGGGTAGAAAGGATACTTTCCATTGGTCCCAATGCACTATGCAGCATCATGTAAGCATAAGGACTAATTTGGCAAAAAATAAGAGTTAGGGGACTAGATTGACCATTTTTAAAGTTGAGGGACGAATTTGACTCCTAGACCAAAGTTTAAGTTTAGAGACTAAAATGGCTATTTTGCCTTATTGAATTTGTATATTTCTTTCCGTGGGCTTCGTTTTCATGGATTTGTGAGACATGATTGCAACGAAGAATGGAGGCAAGGTCCATGGTGGCGGCAGTGCCGTTTGAACTTTGAAGATGGGGACAAGGGTATATAGGTTGGCATCAATAGGTAGGCCGTGGACCCGTGGTGGGCTGATGTACAACAAGGCCCAATGAAGGGGTTCCAGCAGATCTAGCACATTTCATATTGTACCCATGGATTAAAAACTGAGCGATACGTTTATATTGAACAACCAAAGTTATGACTAGAAAACCTTCGGGATGTTATTCCGATCTTGGTGCAGTCTGAAGACAATGGACGATCATGCAGTGTATGTATATCCCAGCAACCTGGCCCATATTTTCAGTGAATCAGTGGCCCAAATACACTCCACGTATGATCTTTTTCTTCATATTTGAGTAAAAGCTATTGCAATATTGCCCCTTTAGCTTTTCTGAATATTGATTTGCGCTGATGTAACATGTTCATGCAGTGGCACCAAACACCATTATAAATGTATAAAGTATGTTCCAAGTGCAGTTTTTACAATATTTTGTGGCAAATAGATGCATGCACGGTCCAGAGCACATGGAAGCTCAGCAGCTTACCCCATTTAGACTCACGAAGAAACAATAATTCACTGACATTCGAAGTGATTTGGATAGTGGAAGCTTGGCCAACAAATAAAAGCACAAATGATATGTAAAGAAGCAGTTGCTGCAGAAATGCTAACTTCCGGCTAATTCAACCTTATGCATATATTTCGTAAAATCTGATGGCGTTGCAAATGCACAACAAGCGTGGTATATCTAGCAAACGCTTTCTGAACTTCTGAAGTAGAAAGCATGAATGAAGAAACAGAGGTACTATGAAATAAATTCTGTCCAATCAATTTGACAAAATAATCAGAACAAGACTTCCCCTTCATCTGCCATTTTTGTTCCCAACTTCGATTATATTTCAAGAAGATAAAAGGCTAATAACATACACTGACTAATTAATGTTGGGTGACAAAAAAATCATTCATGTCAGCTTGCACTTTATAATACAACAAGAGAACCACATTACTGTAAATGAGCAGAAACTGGTGTAGCTTCATTCATTGAGATCTAGAAACAAATATAGGGATCCAAATTGAGAGATAATTTGGCATCCACTATGTCAGGAATTAGCATTTGACATTATATTGAATACTGCCTACAAGTTTTTCTGGTTGCATTAGTGTTGCACTGCTAACCTACAAATAAATACATATGCATGTTGTAAAAGACAGAGAAGATGTTCATCTACCAAAGAAAAATCTACATTAATTTCATTGAATTTCACAATTTACACATTTGATGTATGGTGTTTCTGGATTATAGTAGATAATCATAATAGAAAAAGAAAATATTATCAGGAAGTATAAGGGGCAAGCTGTCAATATAACTATAGAAATGCCTCACGTTTTCTCGTTCTAAATTTGCGGGATCAATAACATCATTGTAATTTGTAAGCACCCAAAGATCTCTTGAACGGATTCTTTTGAGGCTTCCTCGGCAGAAAGGGCAAGATTCTGATCTTTTATACCTACACCAAGAACAAGATAACATTAAGCATGCACAACAGTAAACATAGAACAAACATAATACTAATTTCTTAATTGTAACAACTAAAATGTACAAATATTATTAGATCAAGAATTATTATCCAAATAGCATAAGGTTATTCCTGTTCACATAAGGATAATAAAAACTCTGTAAAGTAATTACCAGTCCCTATAGCATTTTATGCACATTGCATGACTGCAATTAGGAAGGACCATCTTGGTGCATGTTTCCATGCAAATCCCACATTCATCCTCCCTTTCCACATCCTTGCCAGAAAGCTTTTTCCAATCGTCTATCCGCCTCCTGTTCACTACGTCTTTGCATCGACCCTTCCCTTTCAGGTCCCTCTCGATCAAACTACTCTCAAGCTGCTGAAGAATAGGATAGATGATTGCTGCAACGCAAGATGCTTATGAGACTTCAAGTCCAAAGCAGATTGGTATAAGGTTGCGGTACAAAATACCCATATAAACCAGAAATTACCATAGAATTCCCGAAGGCTTGCCCGCCGTTCATAAGTTGACACTGAGCTATCTCCATCAGCATAAACCTGTACGAGGAAAATATAGAGATTTTTATATCTGAAACCCAGAACTACTGTACATATGCAAGTAATAGATAGACAAAGATATGAGGTCCAAACTCCAATAATGAGGTTGTACCTTGCATATGAGAATGTGGAAGAGTCCTAAATAGCTGGGAAGTGCATAACAGCACCCACAATCAAACCACTGGACAAGGTAGAGGAAGAATGGAGCCAGGGAACTGAAGGACAACCTCATCTGCACGCATGCTCCACCATAGTTCCTCTGAATGGCATCCGCCCTGGAATCAACAAACCAGGTCATCAGTCACCACAGCAGGTCAGCACTCAGCAGCTTACCAAGATGCCCAAGGAAGGAAACACCCTTTGCTAGAGCAGCATTCTTCAGACATACAAATGATTGATCAACATACTGAATTTGGTTGTACACTTGTACTCTGGTATAATGAAAACACAATAATATTGATGAATTGGCCAATTGGGTTTTACTCTACCATGACCTGACCATGCAGAGGCAGTCAGGCAGCCCCCCTGGGCCCTAGCAAGGACTGACTTAAAGATGTTTAATAGTACCCCCTGACAAATTCTAGTAGTCTCAATTCTCAACTGCAAGTGGACTCCCTGAATTACTCTATTTCAACGAGAAATTGCAGTGAATTTACTGAATTACCCTACCCTGAAACCCAAACTACATTTCTCCTTAACGAAAAGAATAGATTCCTGCTTTTTTTTTCCAAACTGGGGGACCTCTTCAACGTTTCCCCAATTTCCGCACGGAGCAGGGCTCATCCGAGAACTCCCCGTCAAAAGGGGGCTAGAGAAACGAACCAAGAAATGCCCAAACGGCGCATAATCCAGGACGGGAGGAGTACTAGAGATGCTCACATGGCGTTGGCGTGGTGGATGTCGGCCTCCAGGGCCTTGAGGGGCCCCCTCAGCGGGAGCTGCCGCCCCAGCTCTCCCCGCTGCGCCGCCATGGAACGGCCCTCCAAGAAATCGATTTCTTGGAAGTTGGAACTCAGGCAGTAGCTAGCCCCCAACGCACGCCAACAGATTGCGCCGGCTTGCTCCCTTCTTCCCCGGGTAGTGAGAGAAAAGCTCGGAGCTTTTCCTTGTGTGGAGAGAGAGGGAGTCAAGAAAGGCCAAAGGGGTGAAGGGAGAAAGAGGGCCGGCGCAGAGGAGAGAAGCTTGTGGAGAAGGAAAGGCCGATGGATGGACTTCGGTGGTGGGGCCTTTTTGGACTGTTTTTGTACGTGCAAAATCGTTTCTTTAAAGCTCGATTTTTTTACGCTAATCGGGTGAGAGGAATACAGCAGGCAGGCCTGGAGGGGCGTGATTCATCGGGGAGGCCGTAAAGCGGTTTAATTGCCCCGTAATTGGTGCAGTTAAAAGGTTTTTGACGCTGACGTGGTCCACAATACCCTCGGTTTAAGTGAGAGCGATTTAAGGCGTAAATAATGTAATCTTTGTAAAAGATGTAGACACAAGACACTGTATATATAATCACACGAATAAATAAATGTACTTAGAGACTGTTTGGTTCACTTGACTTATACTCCCTCTTTTCTAAATTACAGTTGGTTTCATTCTTTTTAACAAAAGTTTGATCAATTTTTTATTTAAAAAATTTATAGGAACATTGTAAAATTTAAGTAATTTATAAAATACTTATATATCAATAAAACAAGTCATAACAGAAAATATATTGTATCACACAATATTTTGAATAAGACATGCGGATAGATTTTATGTAAAAAAAATAAGCGAAATACAATTTGAAACTAATGTAGTAATAAATAAGACAAGAGAGTGTTTAGGTCTAATGACTATAAGTAGAGGAGGGGAGAAACCAGAGGGGTAGTTTGAAAAGGGAGTTATTATAGGTGGGATTCATACAAAATAAGTCCAATAAGCAATTTTAAATATGCTTAATGGATTATTGAGTGACTTACGGTAAGTTAAGACCAACGGTAAGTTAAGACCACTAAGTAGTGTTTGGTTCATAGGTGACTTGTTTTGTCTTAATAGAGGCAACTTATTATAAGCCAAGGTAAACCAAACACAAAGCATCTCCAACCACGCCCAAGAAAATTAGTCCCAAAGCATTGATGTTAGAAACTTGCTTAAAATTATTGGGAGAAAAAAAAATTCCTTCTCCAACAATTCCTAGTCCCAAAATAGTTAAATTCCAGGATTGGGAGTGTAAGTCAAGGGGGCATAAATAGCTCTAAAGCCCACTATTTTTGAGAGTTTGAAAAAAATAGCCATCAATTTAGGGCAATGTGTTTTTGCATTAATTGCCAAAATAAGATTTTAGAAATCTATTTTGGACACTGTTGGAGGTAGCGACACCAACGCCATCCAAATAAGCCTATCCTGCCCCCCTGTTGGGCCATATCTTTGAGGTAAGCACCATATCTCCAAAGCGACTATGGCAAGCCCTAAGGTAGTGTGGCATGCTGCAAGTTTGGCATGATGAACTCTACTTCTTGACTATTTGAGTCACTGCTCACATTGTAATAATTTACTGCATGTAAACAAAACTACAATAATATTACTACTAAAGTATTAAACAATCAGTTAGTTCTAATGCTCAATGAAAAATGCAAGGAAACATTTTTCTAATTCAAATATTTTCTTTGTCTATTTTATTTTGAGAAATAGTTTTTGAACTCCCTAGGTATTGAGTGGCAATAGATAGTTTGACTAAATGCGACTTCAAATCCAGCTTACTTTCAAATTAGCAACATCAACGAAATGCTATATAACCAATATGAATTTGATGCGCGATGAAGTTTAATTTTATCAACAAAAAATAATTTTTCATTACTATGTCTCTTAATAATAAGTTCCAAAATAATTAAGACATTTATACACAACAACGAATAAGTAGTACAAGCAGGATAGTGCAACAATATAATCAGGTAATAATGTTCTTCTATTAGTGTATTTTATTCTCTCCTCCATATAAAAGCACCATGCATGTTTCAACAATTATAGGTCAAACTATATATTTTATATAAGCATTAAAAATATTATATATTTATTTATTAATAAATTTTGGTATTTTCTCTAGGAAATTTTAAAATTTCATAGAAATTGAAAACATTTACAAAATATAAAGTATAAGTGAAAAATAAAACACACATCTACGAGGTTGTTCCATATTCTTTAGCTAGGAGTGTTCACACAATTTTTATTTTTTTATCTCAAACTCGGTATACACACTGAAGCCTTATCACATATAAAAAAAATTATAGTCCATAATCTTGGACGACACAAAATCAATGAAACAAAATTATATAAGAATATTTTATCAAAACTATATATTAGAATATTCAGGTACCCCTCATATGAGTTTTTAAATGCTATTAGGATTTATTTAACTATGTATGAAACTTCAAAAGATTTATTTTTATTTTCATAACATTTTAAGAAATTAAATAAGTAGATATATTAAAAAATCTAAATAATTTACTGTAAATATAGGTCTAAATTTCAGTAAGATTTGGGTATGTCTTAGTGCTTTGTGAATCTTTTCTTTACTAAATGAGAATTCAACTAACACATTAACTATGATGCAAATTAATTTGATAGTTGAAATAAGGTAACGATTAATCATTTCAAAATAATCTTTGACAACTTTAACCTACGACTAATCTTTGTATAATAAAAATTGTCTTATTACAACAGTAATCTCAATGGATTTGTATATAAAAGTAGTTTCACATGGACACAAGTATGTTGCTACAAACATTACAATATGAGATATATTAAGAGTCAACTTTTTAAAATGGATAATGATAAAATTCTATGAATTGATGTCCCATTATGTTGGGATTTTGAGAAGTAAATGGAATAAATAATTATTTTTAGTACAAATTTGGAAAGGAGATAATATTCGAAGCATTGCCTAAAAATTCTTTTCCAAATCCAAATGAATAGCATTGGATGCAAATCCTTGGCCAAGCTTTCTCCTCAACATCTCACAATAAGAAAGAAAAGCTCAAGAATAAAGCCTCACACTTTACTGTCGGAGTTCATAGACCCCACCTGCCAGCTTCGCCTTCACCTATTAAATCCCATAGCTTTCACCTATCAACCTAAGTTACCAACTATGTCCATGGCTCACTCCACTACGATCTACTTGCTCATGCTTCATGCCATGTGGACGGTTCATGCTCAATAGCCATTGCCAGCTGCGAACTTAGCTCTAGCTCAGCTGGCAAGGTTCCTGAAGCATTGCCTAAAAATTCTTTTCCAAATCCAAATGAATAGCATTGGATGCAAATCCTTGGCCAAGCTTTCTCCTCAACATCTCACAATAAGAAAGAAAAGCTCAAGAATAAAGCCTCACACTTTACTGTCGGAGTTCATAGACCCCACCTGCCAGCTTCGCCTTCACCTATTAAATCCCATAGCTTTCACCTATCAACCTAAGTTACCAACTATGTCCATGGCTCACTCCACTACGATCTACTTGCTCATGCTTCATGCCATGTGGACGGTTCATGCTCAATAGCCATTGCCAGCTGCGAACTTAGCTCTAGCTCAGCTGGCAAGGTTCCTGAAGCATTGCCTAAAAATTCTTTTCCAAATCCAAATGAATAGCATTGGATGCAAATCCTTGGCCAAGCTTTCTCCTCAACATCTCACAATAAGAAAGAAAAGCTCAAGAATAAAGCCTCACACTTTACTGTCGGAGTTCATAGACCCCACCTGCCAGCTTCGCCTTCACCTATTAAATCCCATAGCTTTCACCTATCAACCTAAGTTACCAACTATGTCCATGGCTCACTCCACTACGATCTACTTGCTCATGCTTCATGCCATGTGGACGGTTCATGCTAAATAGCCATTGCCAGCTGCGAACTTAGCTCTAGCTCAGCTGGCAAGGTTCCTTGTGGTGGAACCAGCCTACCAGGGTTCGAGTCCTCGACTTGGTACTGGTGCTCGAATTTTCCTGGATTTATTCCAGGATTTAACCGGCGCTATTCTTTCAGTGGTAGGCGACGTGCCCGTCGATAGCGAGGCGCCTGTGGTGACTTCGTCAATTTGGAGGATTTGCTGGCCCAGTCTTTCGGAGGTGCTCATAGGGGTAGGGTTGCGTGCGTATGTTTGTAGGGGCAAGTGTGTGTGCGTGTTTGTGAGCGTCTACGTCTGTACCGTGTGTTCGTAAAAAAAAATAGCCATTGCCAGCTAGAACCTCAACCATGGAGATCTCCACGTCAAGACAAAACCCATCTCGGTGCTAGAAAATATTGAACCTGTACGTGAATGATACGTTATAAAATATTGCACACTCCCTCTTCCTCTGTTCAAAATCTTGCACCCTCCCTCTCCTCCGTTCAAAATCTTTTGAATAGAGCGGTTCTTTCTCCCCTCCGGTGGCTTCAGATCCGGCGACGCATGGGCCATATCCGGCCAGATCTGGCAACACATGGCCATCTCCGGCCGGATCCGGTGACGCACGGGCCATCTCCTGCCGGATCTGGCGACGCCTAGTATTGGGTGCAGCCTTTCTTTTAAAACAGGTACAACTTTACGTCATATCAGCAGGGAATCTAAAGCACTATGGTGTAGAAAAAAATTAAAATACAATCAAGTACGGGCTGGAATATACATGTAGGACAAAAAATCACAGATCACGGTACAAAATAAATAACGAGGATAGCTCACATCCGGATTTAAGGAAGCACAGAATAATTTTCGCCATGTATCAAGTCTGTGGTGCTTTGACCGGAGCCTCCATCTGTGTCCCACAAACCTCCATCTGTTGTCCCACGAGGTATCCAGTTCGGGGTGGGTTGGCCGAGCCTGACGCCATCCTCTCCTCATTCTAGCCACAGCAGACCTTAGAACTAGAGAGAGAGAAAATCCGGATGCTCTTGGCCCATCGGTTTCTCCCAAGCACCCGTGGTTTTGCATTCGTTGGATGCATTGCAGATGCATTAGATGCACTCACACGTTTCATATCATGAGTCAACTGGTCCGTCCGTGATGCATCCACCGGTGCTGGAAGAAACTTGAGGACTGCATCTTAATTCCTATGTCTGCAGGCGTTACTAAAATATTTAATTCCTATGTCTGCACCTGCTTATCATGTCTAAACAACTGTAGACTACTATTAATTTGACATCTTTTGTTTTGGCTGTTTAATCCCTGCAAGTTAACACCTGTCTACCAGTTGTATAAACGGCTGTATTTTACAGATGAAAATTTTTTGATACCATGGTTTTGATTTGGAACTAATTTTGGCTACCAAGTTAAACATGAGCATGTGCAATTCAGAGGCAATCTTGCCAACCCATACCACACATAAGTCCGCTATGATTCTGGATAGCTATAGTGAAATAAACAAATTTATCAGCTTCTCATGCGCAGGCATTAGGAAAGAAACCAGAAAGGAGAACAATTGACTGCGCTCAGACAAGACCAACCAGGTATTCAACGGCACCATATAGTGATCCGGGGCACCTGATTTCAGTGAGATCATGGTTCAATGGACGCCAATTCCGTATGTCGACAAACAGAAACTTAAACATATAACTGATGGCACACTATCACAAATGCAGAAAGATATGGAGAAAACAGAAACTTGACATTGTTATGAAAAGTACCAGATAACAACATAAAAGAAAAGACGAAAAATCAAGGCTACAACACCTTGCACAGGAAAAGAAAACAGACATGCTCTTATTTGGTTCATCAGGAACAAGGTTCTGATCGCCACTTTTGCTTCTTTACTTCTCAACCCGAGCGAGCTAACTCGATAGCTTCATCCTTCACAGCACCGCAGACAGGGCATGCCATGAGATGGCCTCCGCATGGCTTGCATGCGCACAAGTGATGGCATGGCAGCAACAGCATGCAGGCACCACCAGAGTTGCAAACCTTACAGATAAGATCACGCTCGGTTGTCTCTTCTGTGGTTCTCGCCACACTTGATGCTTCATCCTCTAATAGACGAAACATGTGAGTTTGTTTCCTGCTGTACTGCAGCAAGCATACAGAAAATTGAATCATTAATTACATATGCCGACACGGCATGCTCCACCACTTCGTTCATGTGATACTGCGTAGTTTCTAGATCCTCTTGTGTCCTCTGCAAGGCTCTGCGCAAGGTGGCTATTTCAGCATGATTCTGGCCCATCAAATCTCTTGTCACAGTCTCCAGATGGTTGATTAGAGTTGTGTTCTGCATAGAAATTTCCTGCTGCAGAGACATCCGAACCTGCTCATTCTTTTTTTTTTTTTGAAGAAAGAAAAGAAACGAAAAAAGCAGAAGTTAGATAACATCAGCCCAAAACTTGGAACCAAACAGTGCAGAAAAATGCACTTACATGAACATGAGATTGGAGGACCCGATCCAACTGCAGCCTGTACTGCTCAAGGATGAACCAAAACGGCGACAGATTTATGTGCGGTTGTCCAACCACATCGCTATCTAAGACCTGACTTGTTTGTACAGCAAAAGGAAGGCCATTTGCTTGTTGTCCCTCAGGTTGATCAACGTGTTCAGAATGGGTGTCGAGGTTGTCCATTGCAGACACCAAAGAGCAGACTGAAGGGTGTCTCTGGTCCTGTGCAGGAGGCTCCTTATATAGGAACAGAGTCGAGGTGCATAATCAATACCAGTGACGCCAGAAAGATATACAATAGCTCTTTCATTTATTTAGCTCAAGCGTTCATGAGCGCCATCTGTCAGGATACTCTGATACTTGGCTGTCAAATTGACTGCCAAATATACATCTCTATTGGGGCTTTGTTCCACAAGGTCAGTCAAACTTACCGTTGATAACCTCATGACGTTTGCTCCATCAATGTTTGTCGTATGTGTTGACTAATTGATACACAGCTTGAACCGATAAATTTGCTACTTACTTGGTAGCGGATTCTATAGCCAAAAGGCTGGCACTAACTTAATCTACAGCACATGCTTTGTTTGTTCATCGATCTACAGAAATAAACATAGGATGCATATGTTTTGGGACTATTAAACTTAGCTAAGAAGATGTGTGAAGAAATTGCTGAGATTGTTAGCATTCCTTAGTGAACGTCTAGTCAAGGAATCGTTTCAGTCCATCCTCATGCTTACCAAGGTGCATGCTATATCCGGCAATTGAAGCCAAATAAAAGGGAGAAAAATTTCTATAAGCAACCAAAGATGGATTTTGTGCGTTGGCAAATGGAGAAACATATGAAGATGTAAAGACCATCCATAAAACAAATGAGAGAAAATAACCCCACAGAACTGAGGAAGGTATCATAGGTGTAAGGCTGACCATCTAGTATCCATCCCACACTCTTCTCACAACGTCCATAAAACCCATAGGGACATGTCCAAAGATGAATCAAGTTCATGCTCCCAACCTGCAACAGAACTAAGCATGAATTGCAGTGCTGCAGTATAGTTCGTAAAGTTTAAAGAACTTACTTAACAGTTAACATCCATTTGCAATTAGAGAAACTAAGTAGAAATATTTGAAATAATTCCTTGCAATTTTCATCTGTGAAGATCGGCACCAGCACCATATTGGCACTTCGTAGCATAACAGTCAGGTGGGTAATTAAGCTCCAACACAACAGATAAACGAGTTGATCATTATGATACAGGAGGAGAACAGCTGCACATCTCCAGTCTCAGTAGACCAGTCATTAGGAGGAAAAGATGAAGTAAACAAATATCTATAATAGAATAAGGAGTGACTAAACGAAGAAAGTAGCGAATATAACTTAAGATTGATCAATTTCAGTTCCATATCAAGTATTAGATAATAGTACCGAATACAAAGACATAAACTGCTTAGGCATGGGACACTGGGACTTCCATGCAACAACTAGACACTAACCAAAACTTAAGCCAACGATTAAGCACACCCCCGTTCAAGCAACAATAATGTGTAACAATGATAATATAAGACTAGTCAGCCACAGGTTTACCTTTCTACTGCAGATAAAATTGCTCTTAGTGTTTAAATTTCACTGCAGATATTTTGTTGTCATATACAAAAAAAAAACACAATTAGTTTAGCTATGAAAAACAGGTTAATAAAGAACAAAATATTTTCTCTGAGTGAAAATCTCCCTCCCTACCTCCCTGCATCGTGTGCGGGGTTATGCAGAGAGAGGAGCACGTAGGTAAGAATATGTAAGGATAATTATCTAAAGATGATAAAATAGGAAGTTGGAAAGAGTAGACTTTTAGTGATACTGAACTCAAGTTCACAGGTTCAGCTAAGTATATTTTCTGAAGGCGTATATCTTACAGGGTTGACTGAAAGATTTTATTATGAAGTAAAAGCAATAACTCGAACTACCAGCATGAATTTCTTAGTCAAAAACTCAAAATGTATCAATCAATTATGTATGACAGTTATCAAAGATTTAGGAATCATTCATAAAGCAGTTAATTAATAACAAATCTACAAGTTATGAAATCATGCTGCATAAATTAATACTACACAGGTGAACAGATAGCAAATTTCCAAACAGGCTGCTGAAGCTGGAGCAAAAATTGAGAATAAGCTGCAATTTAAGTTATGTTGCAACAATATGTAGTAACCATAACTCATCTATGTAATCATTATATATAAAGAAAATTTTTCATCAGGACACCTATAAATATCGAATTTCACATTTTTTCATAAACTTTTATAGTCAGAAACTGTCCAGGAGATAGGGCCAAATTTTACAAGATTTAGTTCAGACATTATTAGTTCCAACAGCAAACGCTCCAAATTTTATTTTGTATGTTGCAGGACACTAATCAATTGTACCCAATTTGATATTGTCCAATGGTTGATTTCCTCAATAATAGCATGCTTGAGTAAAAAATTTCACAATTAAAAAGGAGTGCTCAACAGAAAACTCTGCAGATCATGAGCTAATGCCATTTCTGAAACAAAGTTGTAAGCCAGGACAGCATGAAAAGAAGTGCCTCAAATTTAACATTATTACATTACTGCAATATGGCATCCAGCAAGTGGAATAATTTAGTAGGTTAATCCGAATTTCGTATTTAAATTCTTATAGATTCAATACCCCATCATTTAACCCATGGCGTGTGGTGAGGCTGACAATATTAAAACAGTAGCAGCACATCATTTATTTACACACTGGCTAGTAGTTCAAACTTCAAGCACCATGAATTGCACTAAGCAAGAGATGGAATATCCAATCAATCATTCCTTCTCAACCTATTCAGATGCACAATAAAGAAGTTTAACTGTTTAAGGAAACACCTCTGAATCTTCAAGCCATTTTAATAGCTCAGAATTTAGTGTTCCCACTAGGTGCAGTAACCTCTGGCAACAAGTGCAGATTAAGATGCCTGTAGAGCCTACAATAGTTTGGAATCTGCGCAGCTACAGTATTTTCGTCCCCTTCAGTTCCGGCATTTCTAGATCTCAAAAGAAACAAGTTCATTCTTGCTGTGCTGCGCCGACTGAATCAGGCAGGGGATAGCCATATCCGTACCTTAGCACGAGTGGAGAGGAGAAGCAAAGAAGCGGCGGCGGCGGCGCCCGGTGAGGAGGAAGGACAATCCCCGCCCCCGCCCCGTCGCTTGGGGAGCTCCGACGAAGCCAGAGGGCACAGCCGGTCCCACGGGAAGGCGCTCTCCCGGGGGCGGGCGCGGCCTTGACCAGCGGATGGGTAAGCCAGCGCCGGCGACGGGCAGCCGGGCTGGGTCAGGCGCGGCCATGGGTGGGCGGCCGGCGGCGGTGAGCGTGCGGGACATTTTACATTACCAGGAGACCTTTTACCAGGAGCATTTTACTTTTACCAGATTGCATTAAAAAAAAGGGACA
Source organism: Digitaria exilis (assembly GCA_015342445.1). Taxonomy (NCBI): domain Eukaryota; kingdom Viridiplantae; phylum Streptophyta; class Magnoliopsida; order Poales; family Poaceae; genus Digitaria; species Digitaria exilis. The sequence goes on along the minus strand of JACEFO010001972.1, from coordinate 4,335,659 downwards.
TTCAATGTTATTTAGGACTCGTTTAGTTGGTGCAAGTCACAATTAAGAGAAAAAGTAGATTTCACAAAAAAGTATATTTCAAATTTAAAATTCAAAATAATTAATAACCCATGTATCCCCTCGGTTAGAGGGTGTCACAGCTTGCCGTGCCGTAAACGCGGCGTGCGATGTCGTTTGGTTGAATACCGCAGTTTAGGCGCGCCATATTTCCGCTGCACGTACATAGATCATTTTCTCTGCCAAATCTCACCAAAGGGCTCAGCGGTCATTTTTGGCGCCGCAATTATGACGCAGCCACTAGCACGGCATGCATTGGCGTCCCCCACACAGACCCGTAATGTTGTGCCTGCGCATGCTATCCTCACAACCCTTTCTATCACACACCCCCATATGGGCAGCAACAAGTCCATTCTAGGAAGATGCTCCATCCTGCCATCTGTTAAGCTCTGCGCTTGCCAAATGAGCTTGTTCTTGGTGTGACCAACGCGTGACTCTCTTCTTCATTGCCAACCAATATGCATATGGCATACAACAAAGATGTCATATCTTTGAGGTAAGCATCATATCTGCAGTGCGTGGTGGCCTAATAAGAAATTGATAACATCTTTTCCTCAGTCCAAAGCCTCTGCGGGCATCCTAGGCTGTCACATTGTAGGTTCTTTTGTTCCTTTCATGACCTCATCATGCCGTGTTTCAGGCAGCACCAAACTTGTGCCTAGTACTAGAATCTACCGATTTCCCTACGATATTTTTCTTTTCCTAGAAAAAAATATAGAGCAACGGAAGAAGTGCCAGCTTCCCTAGAACATGAATAGAAAATAGTAGAGAAACTCCTTCTATCCCTAAAAGCATGCTGCTCCCATTCCTTTTCTCTTCCCTTTTTTCTCTCATTCCTCCCATTCCTTTTCTTGCTTCCTCCCATTCCTTCTCTCTTCCCTTTTTTCCCCTCCTTTTCTCGCTTCGTCCCATGCCTTTTCTCTTCCCTTTCATTCTCTCAGATCCAAGGAGAGGGGGGAGGGGTGGGGGTGGGGGTGGGTGGACGCTCATCTCCGGAGACTGGTCGGGCAGAGCACGTATCCGCTGACCGCTGCAACGTGTGGACAAAATGAGCGACAACCATTTGGCAGTTCAAATAGATGCAAGGAACTTTAGTGTGACTATGGCAAGCCGTACGGTAGTGCGGCACGCTGGAAGTTTGGCATGACGGACTCTACTTCCTGACTATTTGAGTCAGTGCTCACATTGTAACTACGTGTAAACAGAATTATAATATTATTACTACTTGGTATTAAACAATTGGGCTTCTCTTGTGCTGAAACTACCAGGTAAAAGTCTTCTTGTTCCTTCCGTCTCTTTCCCCCTTCCGGCCGAAAGGAGGGCGATCGTCTTCGGCGGCGATGCCGTCGGCCCCGTTCCTCTCCGGCAACTGTTAGGTGTCGGAGAGGGAGGAGGACCAGGGAATCGTCTCGTGGATGTATATCAACTAGGTGTTAGGTTCCTAGGTCTAGGGTTTGCTCTCCGTTGGTCCGCGGTAAAGCTCTTGTGTGTCTAGGCGTCGTCGGCTCAGTGGGGATGGCGACGGCGGGACGGAATAATGCTCTGATTCTTCCCTACCCCGGTAGTGCTTCTCTCCGTCGCCAAAGGGTGAGTTCGGGAGCTTTTGTTTAGGAGATCTGGCTAGGTGTTCTGTCTCCGTCGGGTGGTGGAGCGCATGGTCTTTGGTATCAAGGATGCAGTGCAAGCTGGGGATGTGGATGGATGGTGACTAGACCATACTCGAGTTCCCCTTGATGGCGACGATCGTCGATGGTGAGGTTATGTCCTAGAGTGATGGAGCTTGGGGCATGGCCCGGTCTAGGAGCCACAACCAACAACATCATCCCGTTATCCACGACAGGTGTCTACTTCGACTTCCCTTAAGCCAGTAGCAGTGTTACATGGACTCGCATGTCCCAAAAAATTTTGCCGAGTCGACGCGTATCGCAATGTCGATACGTGTCTGGCACTGGTAGACGCGCATCTGATACCTCTCAAGAGAATCCCATCGTCAGTGAGAGGGGGAGCACGTCGTGTGAATGAGTTAGGTGGGAAAAATGAGGCTGACATCAGTGACAGAGATGGGATAGCATGCACAAACTTGCAGTTTTTTTGTGTGGTCCTAGGGAAAATAAATCAATAGGATCTTCTGTGGTCTTTTATATTGTGTTGTAGGTTTGATGTTAAGCAATATACTTGATATTATATGAGTTAAAATGCTATTCTACTAATTTTAAATATATATATTAGATGAATCCTCGAATCCTAGTTTTTTTAACAAGCCGAGTCAGACACCTGCACCCGTGTCGGATTCGCACCCGTGTCGTGGTAACACTGGCCAGTAGGCGAAGGAGCTCTCCCAACTCAAGGAAATGTCCAACGTCTTCCTTGATGACGGTGGTGGCTGGCGGCGATGAGGGCGTGGGCAAGCGAATCGATGTGCTCCGTATCCTTCTCAGGGTACTTGTATTTCTATTGTACTTTTGTACTGTCCTTAACGTATAATATAGAGTATGCTTCGATAAAAAAAAGTATTAAACAATCAGTTAGTTCTAGTGTTCAATGAAAAATGAAAGGGAACATTTTTCTAATTCCAATATTTTCTTTGTCTGCTTTATTTTGAGAAATATTTTTTGAACTCCCTAGATATTGAGTGGCAATAGATAGTTTGACGGAATATGACTTGAAAACCAGCGTACTTTCAAATGATCAATATCAACAAAATTTTACATAACCAATATGAATTTGATGCGCAATGAAGTTTAATTAACTCAATGAGACCATACTATTTGGTCTATTAATAATAAGTACATAGTACAAGCAGGATAGTGGAACAATATAATCAGGTAACAATGTTATTTTATTACTGTATTTTATACCCTCCCCGATATAAAAGCACCACACATGCTTTCAACTATAATAGGTCAAATTATAATTTTGTGTATGTATTGTGATGAAACAATTTTTCTTTAACTCCTCATGATCAGATTCTTTTGTCATGAAAACATCTGATAATATGTAGAGCAATAACGGTCTACTAGTTCGTTTGGGGCCAGTGCGCATTGTAGTTTTGCATATGATGTTAGAGCATCTCTAGCAGTCTCCCTTTCTCCAATCTAACTATTATATTGGGAGTCATTATGGGAAAACAATGCTCCAACAGTCTCCCAATATATCTCCCTTTTCCTAAAAATTACTGGGACATCCAATAATCCACCACAAATCTCCTCAAATAAAGGGAGAGTTTAGCCTCTCCTAATATGGTAGTTGATAATGGGATGAGGTTATTGGGATACGGCAAAAGCATCTCTCGCAATAAACCATGAAAGTACTATTAGAACATCCCAATAATAATTTATTGGGAAAAACTTATTAGCAGACGGCTGGAGATGCTCTTATTGTAACAAGCACATAAAACAAATCACTGCGCTAAAATATACAAATAAATCCCAATATCTGGTGTTCAAGTTTCTTGGGCACCGTTATATGGTTGAATTTCCAGATAACATTTAAATGGAGTTGATTTGAATTTCTGGAATAAAAGAAATATGAAATCTTTCGTAAATCTCGGTGACATCTCTGCTGCCTGAAGGCCCTGCTAGCCTGTTGCCTCTTGTTTTCTCCCCCGTCGGACGCCCCCACCTCTTGTTTTCTCCGCTACCATTCACGTGTGCCCACCACCACCACACATTCTCTCTTTTTATCGTCTTTTCTTCCTCCTGCTCCAACCGTCCTACTCTCCCGCTATCCTGCCGCCCCGACCATCCGAGCTCCTCGTCGTGCTCCCCCGGCGACCCGTGCGGCTGCGTCCCTGGTCCCCTTCTCCTCCTGCTCCCCGAGTCCCCGTGTCTCCCCGGGGCCTTCTCCTCCTGCTCCCTCAGATCCGTGCTCGTGTGGCCCAGCTACCGCCGGCGAAGCAGGCTCCGTGGCAGCCCCAACTTGTGGGTAGCGGAGCAGGGTCAGCGGGAGGCTCCCCTACGGGCCGTGGCGACGGCATCCCCCTGGCCCTTCTCCTCCTTCTCCCTCGGATCCACACTCGCCTGGCCAGGTTGCGAACGGCGTGCGATGGAGCAGGGTTCACGGGCGAGCTCCCTGCCGGCCAAGGCGAGGGTGAGCGGTGGACACGGCGATGATGTTGCAATATGTCGATTGAATGTTGCAGTCTATCTTATGATTTCTTTGGATGTTGCAGTCTATCTTACGATGCTGCAGTCTATCGAGTGGATAATTGATTTCAATGTTGCATGTATGATGTGGATAATTGATTTCGATGTTGCATGTATGATAGATGTTTCGTTGATTGATTTCCGATGTTGCATATTTTACTCTGAGATGTTGCAACGCATAAATCCGATGTTTCATTTTTTTGTCTGAGTTCTTGCTATATGTTGCATTGAGATTCAACTTGGCTTCTTATTTTCACGCCTCCAATGTTGCAGTAGTTGAACCAAATTTGTTTCAACCTCTCTTGAGTTTTTCTCCATCTTTGTTGCATGCGTCGCTCTAATGTTTCAAATTTGAAACTTCTATTGTTCCACCTAAACCGTATGGTTCTAAAATCTCTTCAATGTTTCAAAATTCTACGTGATGTTACATGCAACATTCAACTGAAACAACGTCCGACGATGCGCCCGGACGCCGGACGTCCGGGCGCTAGCAAGTCAATTTTATTCATGTTCGACATATTAAAGATACGATAACTTCAGTTTGAGTAATTCGTTTTAAGTTCTGATGGCACTACTGCATTTGTTAAAACAAGATCTATCAAACTAGACGCATCATGGATATATTTTGAGATAGTTTTTAAACTCTTACAACTTATGATGAATAGCACTAGCTAGTTCTTATCCATTTGTAGCAACTTAAGTGCAAACCTATGAAAGAAATATATACATAAATTGCTACATAATTATTTTTACCTGACTTTGTTACACATATGAAGTAACTGCATACGCAACTGCAACGGCTTCTCGCTCTGTATCTGACCACTTTTTCCAAGACACGTGTCGACAGCACGCTGGGAAGCGCTATTCCCTGACTGCACGACTAGTCGGGGGTTAACCCAGTCCTTTTCGGACCCACGCTGAGCAAGCATTACACTATAGGTTTGTTTCTAAAAAATGTGTCTTTAGGTTTTCGTCTCACGCTGACGCCGTCGCCGTGGCCGTTTGTCACACCCCGAAATTTGGGATTTCGGGATGTGAATGGATAGAACAATTAAATAAATGATTTTCATGAATTATTAAAATTTTTCCAACATTTGTTTAATTATCAATTTTAGTGTAGGAAAAATAATCAACTTTCTAAATAAAATAAATATGCTTTATCTTATTTATTAAAACTTTTTCAACATTTATCTTATTTATAAGGTATTTAGTATAGGAAAAACAATCGTTTTCCTAAATCAAATAAATATGCTTTATGTTGTCTTAATTGAGGTGTTTCATTCATGCCGTTGAATCTCATCTTTCTTGAGTGTGAAGTTTTCAAAATGCGTTTAGACGTCGATCAATCCCTCCTGAGAATTTCCTAGATTTCCTGGGAATTAATTCTCTTTTCCTAAAGTCAAATCCATTTATTGGAAGACTTTAAAATCTCTTTCATGAGCTCCAAGTATTTTATTTCAGTTCAAAGTCTTCAACTCTATCTCTAGAATTTTTCCTAGGATTTTTGGAGATTTTGGAATATTTTCTAGTGTTTAAATACATTTTCTGGGATTTCCTAGAATTGTTTTTGAACTAGAATTTATTTCCCGAAATAAAAATCTATCTTTTCTCTTTTTGGGCCGATCCATTTCTTTTCCCGGCCCATCGCTCCAACCGCGCCGGCCCATCTTCTTCTTCCAGCCCAACCCGACCTCCCTCTCTCCCTTCTTTTCACCGCCATGTGGGCCCGCGTCGTCAGGTCTTCTTCTTCCTTCCGTCGCCGAGCAGGACTCTGCTCGAGTCCGAGCAGAGCCCGCCGCGCCGCCCTCCCTTGGCGCGCACGCCTAGGCTGGAGCATCTCGAGCCCCTATAAAACCCCAAGCTCCCGTTCCCCGGCTGTCGTACCCTCGCCTCGCCCCTCCTCCCTCTTCTCCGTGTTGCGCCGCCGCTGGAGCAGAGCCGCCGCCTTCGCTTCTCCCTTCGATTCGCCGCCGTGAGACCTCGTCGGGACAAATTGATGGTGCCACGAGCTTCACCGAGACGAGACTTCCCCGTTCAGCCCGTCCTCTTCGTTGTTCCGCCACCAGAGCGCCGCCGTCCCTTGGAGCTTGGTGCGCCGGCCGCCGTCATCCTCGATTCCGGCCGCCAACCGCTTCTCCGCCGACAGTGAGCACCTCTCCAGGTTCGCCTCTACCTCCTCTCTCTTTTCCCCAACCTCGCCGGACATCCCTTCGACCCGTAGCGCCGGCGAGCATTACGCCCAGTGCCGTCGTCGCCATGGCTCGTCGCCAGCCGCCCCACCGACTGAGCTTTGCCCTAGATCCCCAAAACGAGATCCCCGTCCTTCCCTCTCTCTTCCGGGCCAACCGCGGCGAGGTTTGAAGCCCTGTAGCGCCGCCATCGCTGAACTCCGGCGAGTCCCCGTCGTAGCGCCGCCGCGAGCCGCGGACTCCGGCGACCTTAGCACCCAATTCGATTCCGGCCGTTAGATCTGAATCCGACGGCTAAGATTAGATCGAGTTTAACCCTTTACCGGTCAGCGTCGGTCAGCCGTGCTGCTTTGCAGAAAACCCCCTGTTTTTCTTAGATATCAACCCGCAGTCCACGGTAGTTCAAAAGTAATTCCGTTTAGGTCCTGTTTTTATCAGTTTAACCCCTGAGCTTCTGGCAAATAGAATCCGCAGTCCATAGTTGCCGTTTTACGCGTGAACCCTCGCGTTTTCATACGTAATTACGTTTTAGGTCCCTGGTTTCTTTCAAAACAGCCCCTGGAAGCCTTGTTTCTTCGCAGTTAAGCCCCTGAACGTTGTTTTATCCATAGTTTTCACGTTTTAATTCCGTTTAACCTCGTTTTTGTTGCGTTAATCTTCTAAAAGCGTAGACTTTAGTTTTAATAGTGTTGTTTACCAAGTTTCATGTTTTGGAAATAAATAAAATAATAACTTGTTTTATATTTGTCATATGTTTTACAAATTGCATAAAATTTAATTAGAGTTCAACCTTCATGTTTTATGATAAAAGTTAATTTGATTAATCATTATTAAACCATCTTTTTATAATTAAAATATGGTAAGACTTATATCTTGTCTTTTCATAAACAAATGATGTTAACATGATTAATAATTATCGAATCAATCTTTTATAATTAAAATATGGCTAGTGCTTTACCCGTTGTGTCATAAAGTAAACATGCTAATTTGATTAATAATTATTGAACTCTCTTTTCTAATTAAAATCTGATTAGAGTTATGTTCCATGGTTTCATAAACAAATATGTTGATCTAGTTCATGATTATTTCATATGTTTTCTAAATAAAAGCTAAGTTAGCTAATATAGTGGTTTTCATAAACAATTAATTTGTTTAATGCTCAATAATGAATCTAGTTTTCTAAATAAAACTTGATTAGGTTCATGCATCAGTTTTTGTGAATAAATGTGAACTTGTTTAATATCTATATCTACTTCTTTAGCTTTTCTAATTAAAAGCTATATAAGGTTATACCTCGGTTTTCATAATTTAATATGGTAATAAACATTCATCTTGTTTTTATGAATAAAAGTTACTTAGGTTATATCCGAGTTTTTATAATCACATGTTAACTTGATTAACAACTATTGAATTAGCTTTCATAATTAAAATCTGATTAGGTGTAACCACCGGTTTTGTGCAGTCTAAATTAATATGGTTAATTCACAACTTGAATAAGTTTTTAATATTAACTTGTTTAGTTCAACACGATATATGAAGTTAATCGATTAGATGCTCTCACATGCTTTCTTGTAAGTTAAAATATTTAATTGGTATAATCATTATATAAATATTTGTAAATAAAATTGATTAAGCTTTAACCCGTCTTTTCATATCAAAGTATAATTTGATTAATTTAATACTGAATATTTCTCTGAAGTATTCATTACATATCTTTTCATAATTAAAATCAATAAATCTTATAGTCTTCTCTTTCTTTTATAATATAAATCTCTCGATAGTTGTCCCTTTCCAACTGTTGTTCCGTTTTCAACGTTTCTTGTGCCCTTGTGATCGTAGTAGCGAGCCCTATCGTTTAGTGCGTTTCTTTTAAAGTTTTTCTTTTGATTGGTGTATTGTTCTTAGTTGTATCTATTTCTTTGCTTGCATGTTTGTGCTTGTGCTCGATGTTTGCTACGATTAGAGGAGCATCGTTCCGAAGCTGTCAAGAACAAGAGTTGAAGATTGAGCAGTGGTATTCTTTTGCGGAAAGGCAAGTGTCCCTAACCATCCTTCTACCTATGCTTTATGAGATCATATGTGTTAATTGGAAACCATGGAGAACCACCCAGGATTAACCGTACAACCACAATACTATATGGCTCTGGTCTTGGCTAATTAATTAGAAACTTTGGTTAGGAATGATCTTACCGAAAGGGCATGGGGGGTGGCGGTTGACGGTGTATAGCCCGGTTCTCTCGGGAAGTGGGCTTGGCTAAGACACTGTACCCGTTAGGGAGGGTTATGCCTGCTTCCGATCCGGAAACCTTAGCGGATTGTTTCTAACTGGGGAATCTTTGTAAAGGCCTCGTAGCGTCCCTATGCAATCACACCTCGGAAGTGTGGTATGTGCCTGTGTGGTGCAGCATGGTTGGGTTTAAAGTTCTTCGGAGCTTTTACGCGAATTGTGGTGAAAGTGTACAACCTCTGCAGAGTGTAAAACTGTTATAACAGCCGTGTTCGCGGTCATGAACGGCCTGGACCCTTACATGATTAAATTATCGAAAGTTAATATTAATTAAATCGTTCCGGTTATTTCGGTGGCCTTGCTGAGTACCAACCATAAGTGTACTCATCCTTGCTCATTGCTGCTCAGTATTCATAAGGTGTGAGAAGTTGTTGAAGGTGATGCTAGGCGTACGCAACCCCCAGTCAACAGTTCCCTGTGGTGAAGAGTTCAAGATTCCGCTGCTAGAAAACGTTTGTATTGTCTTTATTTTATTATTTCCGCTGTAACTTTTTGTTCTGTTTATTCATGGGGTCTCTCATATGTGTGGAATCCTGGCACACATATGAGATGCATCTGGTTTTTCTTCTTTCTAAAACCAGGTGTTGACAACGTGGTATCAGAGCATGAAGTTGACTGTAGGACGTAAGCCTAGATAGCAATGGTCGTTTCTAAGGTTTTCTCTCATCTAATAGCCATCCATACCTTACCCCTTGACCTCTGTGATGGTTATTCTTACCCAGGGTCTTTTGATCTCCTCCTTGATAACTCATTGGCCACTCTGATGGTTATTCTCACTCCTTGTCTATTTATCTCCTCCTTGATAACTCTTTTATGATATTTGACCGTATTCATTTGAGCAATCTTGATTGCTAGTACTCAAATATCAATCCTTGTCTATTTGTTCAACACCTCCTTGGAAATTACTTATCCTTGTTCATTGATCTTCTCCTAGATGAACGGGTTTACCAATTTTATCTCATCCCCTTGGTTCCTCAATGATGTTGCTAATTCATCATTCCTTGATTCCACCATCTCCTTGATATTTCTATTGGCTATCTATTTCTTCTTAATTAGCACCACCTTGATATTGTCTTGTCCCCTCCTTGATTTAGCTAATTGAGCTCACCCCTTGCTTTTGCTCAACTTAGACTTTGGATTCTTCCCATTGATTTATAGACTCCAAAGTACTTTCTTTACTCTCTTTCTCCATTCAATCTAATAGTTAGTCTGTAGTCGTATCCCCTCTCTTCTCAAGTTATCTTGAGGAATGAAGATACTTTGAAGAGATAGTCCCTACTAGTTAGGATTACCCTTTGTACAATGAAATCGTTTAGCATCGACCTTTGATGTGTTGTGGTCTTGATTGAGTGTGCCCGTAATGCTTGTTATTATGTCTATGATTGATTTGGTTCTTTGTAATGACTGTTTATGTGTTGGGTTATTCTTTCTATTTACCCCATATCCTTGTTCTTATGTCCCTCTCTCAATCATGTCAACATCCACATGAAGATGATGTCGTCATCACCATTGTGCGTTACAAAGCTGATAGAAGAATTGAAGCCTTCCTCTTTCTTCCTCTTGCTATATGTGTTTCTTCCTTCTACCTCCAATCCTTCTTGCTTTCAACTTTACGGAAGACCACTGAAGTGAAGAAGCAACTACAACAACAAAAAGAGATGATAGAGACTGAAGCATGAAGAATTCTACAATGCAAGACAATAAAGATGGATCTCATATGATCTCGTTCGTCTTTTTCCTCCTCCTTGATTCTTTTCTCTTAGAATCTCGGGACGAGATTCCTTTTAAGGGGGGTAGTGCTGTCACACCCCGAAATTTGGGATTTCGGGATGTGAATGGATAGAACAATTAAATAAATGATTTTCATGAATTATTAAAATTTTTCCAACATTTGTTTAATTATCAATTTTAGTGTAGGAAAAATAATCAACTTTCTAAATAAAATAAATATGCTTTATCTTATTTATTAAAACTTTTTCAACATTTATCTTATTTATAAGGTATTTAGTATAGGAAAAACAATCGTTTTCCTAAATCAAATAAATATGCTTTATGTTGTCTTAATTGAGGTGTTTCATTCATGCCGTTGAATCTCATCTTTCTTGAGTGTGAAGTTTTCAAAATGCGTTTAGACGTCGATCAATCCCTCCTGAGAATTTCCTAGATTTCCTGGGAATTAATTCTCTTTTCCTAAAGTCAAATCCATTTATTGGAAGACTTTAAAATCTCTTTCATGAGCTCCAAGTATTTTATTTCAGTTCAAAGTCTTCAACTCTATCTCTAGAATTTTTCCTAGGATTTTTGGAGATTTTGGAATATTTTCTAGTGTTTAAATACATTTTCTGGGATTTCCTAGAATTGTTTTTGAACTAGAATTTATTTCCCGAAATAAAAATCTATCTTTTCTCTTTTTGGGCCGATCCATTTCTTTTCCCGGCCCATCGCTCCAACCGCGCCGGCCCATCTTCTTCTTCCAGCCCAACCCGACCTCCCTCTCTCCCTTCTTTTCACCGCCATGTGGGCCCGCGTCGTCAGGTCTTCTTCTTCCTTCCGTCGCCGAGCAGGACTCTGCTCGAGTCCGAGCAGAGCCCGCCGCGCCGCCCTCCCTTGGCGCGCACGCCTAGGCTGGAGCATCTCGAGCCCCTATAAAACCCCAAGCTCCCGTTCCCCGGCTGTCGTACCCTCGCCTCGCCCCTCCTCCCTCTTCTCCGTGTTGCGCCGCCGCTGGAGCAGAGCCGCCGCCTTCGCTTCTCCCTTCGATTCGCCGCCGTGAGACCTCGTCGGGACAAATTGATGGTGCCACGAGCTTCACCGAGACGAGACTTCCCCGTTCAGCCCGTCCTCTTCGTTGTTCCGCCACCAGAGCGCCGCCGTCCCTTGGAGCTTGGTGCGCCGGCCGCCGTCATCCTCGATTCCGGCCGCCAACCGCTTCTCCGCCGACAGTGAGCACCTCTCCAGGTTCGCCTCTACCTCCTCTCTCTTTTCCCCAACCTCGCCGGACATCCCTTCGACCCGTAGCGCCGGCGAGCATTACGCCCAGTGCCGTCGTCGCCATGGCTCGTCGCCAGCCGCCCCACCGACTGAGCTTTGCCCTAGATCCCCAAAACGAGATCCCCGTCCTTCCCTCTCTCTTCCGGGCCAACCGCGGCGAGGTTTGAAGCCCTGTAGCGCCGCCATCGCTGAACTCCGGCGAGTCCCCGTCGTAGCGCCGCCGCGAGCCGCGGACTCCGGCGACCTTAGCACCCAATTCGATTCCGGCCGTTAGATCTGAATCCGACGGCTAAGATTAGATCGAGTTTAACCCTTTACCGGTCAGCGTCGGTCAGCCGTGCTGCTTTGCAGAAAACCCCCTGTTTTTCTTAGATATCAACCCGCAGTCCACGGTAGTTCAAAAGTAATTCCGTTTAGGTCCTGTTTTTATCAGTTTAACCCCTGAGCTTCTGGCAAATAGAATCCGCAGTCCATAGTTGCCGTTTTACGCGTGAACCCTCGCGTTTTCATACGTAATTACGTTTTAGGTCCCTGGTTTCTTTCAAAACAGCCCCTGGAAGCCTTGTTTCTTCGCAGTTAAGCCCCTGAACGTTGTTTTATCCATAGTTTTCACGTTTTAATTCCGTTTAACCTCGTTTTTGTTGCGTTAATCTTCTAAAAGCGTAGACTTTAGTTTTAATAGTGTTGTTTACCAAGTTTCATGTTTTGGAAATAAATAAAATAATAACTTGTTTTATATTTGTCATATGTTTTACAAATTGCATAAAATTTAATTAGAGTTCAACCTTCATGTTTTATGATAAAAGTTAATTTGATTAATCATTATTAAACCATCTTTTTATAATTAAAATATGGTAAGACTTATATCTTGTCTTTTCATAAACAAATGATGTTAACATGATTAATAATTATCGAATCAATCTTTTATAATTAAAATATGGCTAGTGCTTTACCCGTTGTGTCATAAAGTAAACATGCTAATTTGATTAATAATTATTGAACTCTCTTTTCTAATTAAAATCTGATTAGAGTTATGTTCCATGGTTTCATAAACAAATATGTTGATCTAGTTCATGATTATTTCATATGTTTTCTAAATAAAAGCTAAGTTAGCTAATATAGTGGTTTTCATAAACAATTAATTTGTTTAATGCTCAATAATGAATCTAGTTTTCTAAATAAAACTTGATTAGGTTCATGCATCAGTTTTTGTGAATAAATGTGAACTTGTTTAATATCTATATCTACTTCTTTAGCTTTTCTAATTAAAAGCTATATAAGGTTATACCTCGGTTTTCATAATTTAATATGGTAATAAACATTCATCTTGTTTTTATGAATAAAAGTTACTTAGGTTATATCCGAGTTTTTATAATCACATGTTAACTTGATTAACAACTATTGAATTAGCTTTCATAATTAAAATCTGATTAGGTGTAACCACCGGTTTTGTGCAGTCTAAATTAATATGGTTAATTCACAACTTGAATAAGTTTTTAATATTAACTTGTTTAGTTCAACACGATATATGAAGTTAATCGATTAGATGCTCTCACATGCTTTCTTGTAAGTTAAAATATTTAATTGGTATAATCATTATATAAATATTTGTAAATAAAATTGATTAAGCTTTAACCCGTCTTTTCATATCAAAGTATAATTTGATTAATTTAATACTGAATATTTCTCTGAAGTATTCATTACATATCTTTTCATAATTAAAATCAATAAATCTTATAGTCTTCTCTTTCTTTTATAATATAAATCTCTCGATAGTTGTCCCTTTCCAACTGTTGTTCCGTTTTCAACGTTTCTTGTGCCCTTGTGATCGTAGTAGCGAGCCCTATCGTTTAGTGCGTTTCTTTTAAAGTTTTTCTTTTGATTGGTGTATTGTTCTTAGTTGTATCTATTTCTTTGCTTGCATGTTTGTGCTTGTGCTCGATGTTTGCTACGATTAGAGGAGCATCGTTCCGAAGCTGTCAAGAACAAGAGTTGAAGATTGAGCAGTGGTATTCTTTTGCGGAAAGGCAAGTGTCCCTAACCATCCTTCTACCTATGCTTTATGAGATCATATGTGTTAATTGGAAACCATGGAGAACCACCCAGGATTAACCGTACAACCACAATACTATATGGCTCTGGTCTTGGCTAATTAATTAGAAACTTTGGTTAGGAATGATCTTACCGAAAGGGCATGGGGGGTGGCGGTTGACGGTGTATAGCCCGGTTCTCTCGGGAAGTGGGCTTGGCTAAGACACTGTACCCGTTAGGGAGGGTTATGCCTGCTTCCGATCCGGAAACCTTAGCGGATTGTTTCTAACTGGGGAATCTTTGTAAAGGCCTCGTAGCGTCCCTATGCAATCACACCTCGGAAGTGTGGTATGTGCCTGTGTGGTGCAGCATGGTTGGGTTTAAAGTTCTTCGGAGCTTTTACGCGAATTGTGGTGAAAGTGTACAACCTCTGCAGAGTGTAAAACTGTTATAACAGCCGTGTTCGCGGTCATGAACGGCCTGGACCCTTACATGATTAAATTATCGAAAGTTAATATTAATTAAATCGTTCCGGTTATTTCGGTGGCCTTGCTGAGTACCAACCATAAGTGTACTCATCCTTGCTCATTGCTGCTCAGTATTCATAAGGTGTGAGAAGTTGTTGAAGGTGATGCTAGGCGTACGCAACCCCCAGTCAACAGTTCCCTGTGGTGAAGAGTTCAAGATTCCGCTGCTAGAAAACGTTTGTATTGTCTTTATTTTATTATTTCCGCTGTAACTTTTTGTTCTGTTTATTCATGGGGTCTCTCATATGTGTGGAATCCTGGCACACATATGAGATGCATCTGGTTTTTCTTCTTTCTAAAACCAGGTGTTGACACCGTTGCATGTCACGCTTTGTGTGCCGCTGTTAATGGCCTTGTTCCAGCTCCAGGCACCTATAAAACCCCACCCGTAAACTGCTGCCTTTGTATTTGTTCAGCACCATCACGAGCTCACCACTTGATTCACTGATTAGACAAGTTATAAAAAAGTCGAGATACATGAAAATTGACACAATCGAGGTAGAAGAGAAAGAAGAGGTAATCTACCGGTTCGTTGTTCTGGTCCCCTTCATGTAGAGGAACGGGACTATTCCAAAAGACCCTTTTCTATCGGTTGTCCAACCAACTACCTACGACAAAGGTTTCCTTGCCTTGATTTTTTTATATATAACTATTCAGGAAGCCACCCACATGTCCACGTCGCAAATCATGAGATTTATTCACATGTAAATACGAGTATGTGGTTCATGAGGTTTAAACTCGTGACCTCTTGCCCCGTGGGTACGTAGCATCCTCTATGTATCATCCCACCGATAAAGCTATTGTGATGATTAAGTGGGAGATGTTATCCTTTTGAAGTAACGTACTATCGTGTAAGAGATCTTTTAGTCTGGGTTGGTGGTTCCAATGAGGACTAAAGCTAAGGTGACTCTTTAGTCACGCTTGGTGTTACAAATCAAGACTAAGGGTGTGTTTGGTTGACCTGTGGCTGTGAGAAAAATGCTGTGAGCTGTGGGAAAAGCTGTTGCGACCTGTGAGCTGTGGGAAAAGCTGAAAGTCGTTTGGTTGAAGCAGCTGTGAGCTGTAGAATTGGTGTAAAATGTCTGTAATGCCTCTGAAAGGCCCTGAGAGCCTGATTGACAATTTGAGTGTGAATTGAATATATTTATATGTAAAAAATAATTTCACAATAGCATTTTAGTTCACAATTTTAATGTAAATTTAACACTTAATAAGAAATAATACTTAATTAATTTATCATAATTTTTCATTTGGGGCCCGCTCGTCAGCCCTCTCTCTCAGTGACGACAAATTGAATTTGATTAAATCGTGCATCCACCCTTAATATTTTAAAGATTAATCGATAGTCAAAATTTTTTCTATTTTCTTTCTCCATTTGTTTTCTTCCTTATCTCCCAGCAGTACAGGACAGAAGCAGCCCGCTCTTGCTATCTATGTGCTCCGCCGCTCTTGCTGATTTGCCGTCCATCCACCGTTGCAAAACTTGCAGGAGCTGCAGCTCGCCCGCTCCCTTCAAATCAACTCAAAGCAAGAAGCAAATCAGAGCAGCTGCAGCTCGTCCGTTCCCATCTAATCAAGATTTATTTCTTCTTCTTCCCCGGCCAAAACAGATCGGACAGAACAGCTCCCGCTCGCCGGCAAAATTCACGAGCAACACCCCACCTCCGGCCGATTCCTCTCATCCATGGCACCACAACCTTCCTGTCTCCATCCAAGACCAGGCCCAGGCGCAACCGAGCACAAACTCGACGGGAATCACAAATCTCGCGACCTCCATTGCCGCCAGTCATACGAGCTCCATTCCTCCGCCGCTGGGGGAGCAAGCGCGGCTGCTCGTGGGAAACTCGCGCCTCCGCCGGTGGACGAGCTAGCGCGGCTGGCCGTGAGTAGCTCGCGCCGCCGATGGGGTAGCAGGCGCGGGTGGCCGCGGGGAGCCGGGGACCTCGCGCGGCCGGCTGCGAGGATGCTCTGGCACCAGGCAGGTAGAGCTGAGGACGCCAAGAGGAGGCGGAGAGGCACAGGGAGGAGGAGGCTTGGATGCCTCGGCCCGACTGGAGGAGGAGGAGGACCGATGAGAGAAGGGAGGAGCTACCGGGGCGCCGCCGTGCGTCCGCGGGAGAGGAGTTCGGGAGAGAGAGGTGTCACGGTGAGAAAAGAAATCGAACCGTCACCACATAACCAGTGGCATTGTGGGTAAATATCATGAAGTTTAATTTCTCGTTCGCCCCACAGTCGAAGAAAGCACCTCCGACCCGGCTGTAGGATTTGCACTACGAGAAAGCTACTTTTTGTGAAAGCTACTCTCTCGCAGTACCTCCTTTGGATGGGATTTTGACTTTTTTTTGGAAAGCTACCGCTAGAAAAAGCTAAACCAAACAGGCCCTAAAGCCTCCCCCCACCTCCAGCCCAACCCATAGTTCTTTTGAGCTCAATACTAGGTCCATGATATATTCATTGCTTCTTTGGAGCCGGCTAGGTTTAGCTGCGAGTTGCCATGCTTTAAATCTAGCCGTGCAATAAGTAGTGGCGAGCAGGCTCCAGTGTAGGCTACATGTTTAGTGAAACGTCTCACGTTGACATGTTCGACAGGTGAAATATCATACAAATCTGTTATTTTTTTTTGAATTGCTTTGTTTCTCTTGATTTATCCTCAATTCCTGGAGTTGTCATATTGTTTTTGTATTGTTTCCACTGATTGACAATAATATTGCTGGATTGATAAATCATATTAGGACACTGGACACCGCAGCCGGTCCAGCTATAAACAAAATAGGATACAGGCTCTAACAGAGGAGGAGGAGCCGCTCTTCGACAATAATCAACGCATGTGGCTGCCCGAACTGCAGCTGCTGCTGCCCACACGCCACACCGTTGCTGATTGAGGTGCTCCGTTGGATTAAAGAGATGCAGGATATATACGAGCCACATCCTGGTCTTGCTGCAGCCTGAGCAGGTGAAGGGGCAGATCGAAGACATCAAACAAAGAGGAGCACATCGATCATCCTTCCTCGATCCTCTCTTTCTCTTCTTCCCCCATTTTCTTTTTTTTTCCTGCTCTTCTTCGATAGCTGAAAATTGTTGGGCCCTTTGGGGCCCCCCTAACGTCCCAATACCCACATTGGACACCCCCCCCCCTGAGCAGGTGGTAATTTCACATATGATCCATCGACAATCAATTGAACAGAGGTTTTCTTATATAAAAGTAAAATAGATTTAAAATGGTGACGTAATTCATTTGAAATGCTGAACACCTAACAGAATGTACACAACATAATGCACATCTTTCGGAGCCATGATAAGTTCAAAAGGACAATCTTGATCACGGCAGCATCTACTGATGATGCGCACAGCTATAGCCTCTCCCAACTGGAGCGTGTGGGAAATTCTTGGTTTAAACAAACAAGGAGGATTCTCAATGTTGTACCGAGAATGAGACACATCAAAGGACGACGGTTAAAGAACTGCCGTGGAAATAAAGGACACCATACCAAGAACTATCATCCCGCTGAAGCAAAGGAGGTGAGCTAGCGATATTGCTGAACATGACGAAGGATGTCAGGACATGCACATATGTGTTCATATCCTGTAGTTAACAATATTGGCAACCACAAGACTATAAATCTGAAGCCCCTGAATGTTTACTTCATTTCTTATATAAAGCATATGGGTAGCTTAGCACCCCACGCAAATTAATGTACGCATACACAGTACTAGGCTGCTAGCACACACATGCATCCGTGAATCTTGTTTGCTCACAATCTCACCAAACCAGGATAGTTGTTGACATGGGAATGGGATGCATCGATGTTAGATACATAAGGCCATTTCCAAACGAAGAACCTACTAGGCCTGAATTATCAGCATTTTGGAAGTTGCTACTGGCTGATGTGTCGTGAACAGCCCGAAATTTTCCTCTAGAACTGCAAAAGCGACATCACATTTTTGGCACATGTTCATATGCACTGCATGTTGATATATAGACCACTTTTGTCGCCTATAATTGATCAATGAGATCAGAAGAAGTCTCCATGTTGTGCCATGCGTGAGGATGGGATGCATCAGCATGCAAAATACAAGATCTGTAATGGAAACAAGGGCCATCAAACTTGTGAATGCATATCACCTTGAAGTAATGAAAGTCGCTAACATTTCTATATCAAATAAACGTGGTAGTGAAATGCATGGAAGTCTCTTAAACTTGTAGCAAAGTGTCATAGAACTTCGAAAATAATAGACTTGGGCATGTATTAGTTAAAGTTTGTCATCTAGCTCCAAAGTGCCGATTATAAGCCTATGCTTATTCTGACTTGTCAATATGAATTCTCTCTCTGCACTGACATGTCATATTAGCAACTGTAGGACATTTTCGGACCCTAATTCTATAGGACACATGTGACAGCCGTGAAAACCCATTTTGCATCTTTAAGAATCATGAACTGGATGAAATTCCACGGAAAGTTTATGGGCTAGCCTGTATAATTAAGTTATAACCATATTCATTGTTTTAATTAATGAACACTTTGCTTGTCATGAACAATTCACTAAAATGCAAGAAAACTCGAGTCGGAAACTTGAGCCTAGGTGGATAGGACGAACCTAGTCATTTGCAGATGCAGACTTGCAGTTGTTAAGACATGACAACTGTAGTATCGTTTCCTTCATTGTCTAGTCCAATGACATGTGAAAATATCTTTCCATCACCTTAGCATATATCGTTCTATGCATGGGAATGGTATGCATCAAGAAAAGATATGAGAGAATTCCCAGCATGACACTAGTAAAATAATGGCTTACTTCCTTGTCCCTGAAAATGTTGTGCTTCTCTATTTGATACTAGTTTCAACTATCGTTCCTTATTCGACATTACCGTCTCGTTTCACTGGTAACAGTGTTAAGTGGAGTGTAAAAAATACTACTTTGCCCCTTAGTAGGACAAAGCTAATGCAAGGAGAGAATGTGAGTCTTGGGTCCGATTTTTGGGTTCTGCCGCTCAATAGTCAAAGATAGATTCGGAAGAGATTAGTGGGGTGCCCTCATGTACCATGCAGTGGCACAGATTGTTGGATGGCACAAATCTTGGATAGATCTGGCCATGTATGGGCTCGGTTTAAGAAATTCTTGGATTATTTTCTAGTTTTGGCCTCTCGAAACACAGTATCAGAAGCTGGGGCTATATATATGGACTTGCACCCTTGAAGACCCATGCCTTTTTGTGATATTATTTATTTCTTTCTACTCAAATGCTGTTCTAGTTACCAATTCGCATGGACATGTGGATCTGTCTATAAAATATTGGTAAAATATTAAATTAATTGGGACCTAGGGTGGAAAATAAATCATTGTTATCACCCTGATTGTCGCCAATCTGCCGTAACAATCTGATACCTTAATACTTGGCTGATGATACGTGTCTAATGGAACTTGTTAACACCATTCGACAATGGTTGATGGAATATGTGGGAGATGGAAAATATTGATGTAGCTGTCCATATAAGCGGTAAATGATAGTACTTGTACATGTTAAAGGGCATAGAACGCAGTAGTTCCAAAATATAGTGGCATTGTCGGCAGTAGTACAGTCACAAAGGGCACACTATTAGCTGAATTTGACCTATCCACCAATATCCATGTTAATTGAGCACAGCCTCAACATAACCCCAGAAACGAAGCCAAGAAAGCTAAAAATGAGGAAAATGTCGGACGAGAAAGTCGAAAAGGCTACTGAAAGCAAAAGTCATCAGAGAGGTACGATACCCAGAATGGTTAGCAAACACCATCCCAGTGAAAAAGAAAAACAGAAAATGGAGAATGTGCATCGACTTCACCATTCTGAACAAGCACTGCCCAAAAGATGACTTCCCCTTACCCAGAATTGACAGCGTCGTCGATGACGCAGCCAACAGCGAGATTCTATCACTACTAGATTGTTTTTCAGGCTACCACCAAATTTAGATGAAGCAAGAGAACGAGGAAAAAACAAGCTTCATAACTCCCTTCGGAACTTTTTGTTTCGTCAGAATGCCAGAAGGACTAAGAAACGCAGGATCTACCTTCTCAAGGATGAACAAAAAAGTTTTCAAATCACAAAACGACAGAAACATGCTAGCTTACGTAGACGACCTCGTTGTAAAGAGCATTAGAAGGCCAGACCACATCAAAGACCTCGAAGAAACATTCAACAACCTACGGCTGTCAAAACCCAGAAAAATGTGTCTTTGAAGTAACCAAAGAAAAAGTCTTGGGATGTTTGGTAACCTCGAAGGGAATCGAAGCTAATCCAGATAAAGTAAAAGCTCTAGGATCCATAGAAGAACCAAAGACATTTCAAGGAAGTACAGCAACTAACCGGCAGGATCGCAGCCTTAAACAGATTCATACCAAGAGTGGCCGAGCGAAGTCTGTCCTTCTTCAAAACCCTCCGACATGCTCAGAAATTCAACTGGGGCAAAGAACAATCGAAAGCTTTCAAGGAATTAAAGGAATATCTCGCAACAATGATCAAACTATCACCATCAGCTCAAGGAAAGGACCTACTTCTATACCTTGTAGTTTCTGAATCAGCAGTAAGCACCGCAATTGTGCAAGAAATCGAAATCGAAGGCACCCTAAAGCAGCTACCAGCTTACTTCGACTCCGAAGCATTATCCGGAGCTAAAAAGTCATATTCCGAGCTCGAAAATCATTGTTCTTGTGTACTTTTGTAACACCGACTAGGCAATGTGTCTTGGAAGATAGACTCCCAAAGCATTGTTCTTGTGTACTTTTAACAAGGTATATTTAAGTATCACTTATTTCATTCGTAAACAAATGTACGGAACATTTAAAAAATAGTGTCATACTATTAGTCTAAGGCCATGTTTGTTTCTTTTATATGTTATATAATCAAGCTTATGGCATAAGACTAATAGAGTAAAGATCTATAGGGTTCGGACCACAAAAATAATTTGAATCATGTTGCCCTTTGGTAGTTTGTTTCTGATTATTTGGTTGGTTCAGGTGCCTTAGAATGCTATCATTGGACCCAAAGTAATATTGTATAATATAGGACGTAAACAAAGATGGCCTCAGTTACTACCTCATGTTTTATGTAGTTTATAGAAAAGATTATCAACATCCATGTCCCAAAAAGATTAAAAGTACATCAACTGTACAGCCATGGAGTATCTAGCTATCATCTGGCTGAGTGGTTAGACTTAGTTTATATCTTTCTTAACAAGTTATTCTGTACACTTATATTTTTAAACTGTGCACAAACTATATTTGTTTCACACAAGGAACTTACGGATGCATTTCTGGCAGCTGGAGAAAGTAAAACACAATGCACGTAATTAGACAAACAGACCATATCAGTTGACTTGCGAGAAAGCTGGAACATAATTTCCTTTTTACAATAATCACGAGGTATTTCCTTTGTTCAATTTTTAATCCCCGCCTTACTTCAATTATATCTCACGAGTCACGATGGCGACAAGCTCTCAATTGAACCAGGCCAGCAGTATGCATCAATAATATGTGCTAAACATAATAGCTTGATATCCGCTGTATATTTCAGCAAAATCTTTTGTATCTATATATAAAAGCTGGGCACTTTGCATAATATAATATTTTTTAACTTAGTTGATGGTTCATTTATTATTCTTCTGTGAAAAGTCTATTAAGCCACAGATATTTTAAGTCTGCATCATACTAGCACACATGCCCGTGCGTTGCTACGGTATAAAATATAGAAATATTATTACAATATAGTATTTTTTTTATGGTTAACCATGATTCTTTAAAATATGACTGGATATGTAAATTTTGATATTATATTTTGGAAAATATAAAAGTAATAATACTTATAGTTGAAATTATGTTAACTTGTCATGATCAAGGATGCTAGTAATATATAAGATCGTATGATCGCACATAGTGATCATAACTAACACAAAAAATATTTTAAATCCCACATCAAGATTTGGAGAATTGCTCCGATACACCTTTTATTTTTATAAGATCACATGCATCTTAATACTACTACAGAATAGATTTTTGGAGGCGGTCAAAAACCATTTTCGGATGCGGTTTTTCCGTCCGCCTCCGAGGTGGGGCTTCTATTAATAACTGATTGGTGTTCTTATAAGATCGAAGGGGCAATAGAATTCTGGTGTTCTAATTCTTATAGCTGGATACCTACGTTTTGTTTGCTAGATGGATACTAGCATGAGATTCAGCCTGCCAGATTTGCCTTTCCCTCTTTCATCAAGCTGATTATTAGCTTATATATGGTACTAGCTAGCTGTGCAAGAACCATCTAGTACTATGGTTGATAAAGAGCAATATGGGGCTAAGCTAGCATCACCCAGGGTGAGTACTCCATGTGGGTATATACTGTTCCTGGTGCATCTTATTCCTAGACGAAGCACTCCATGTAACCATGGTCCATCTCAAGTCCAATTGGTGGCATCATCGGGCCTTTGTCTACCGAGCATTGTTCTCCTTGGTTTTGTGGTTGGTGCATCTTATAATATTGTGGCCTATAGTGCTGAAAATTCAATGAACCATCAGGATTTAATATCCTGAGTTTCTAAAGTACTATTTCTATTACACGAAGTATATCATTCTGCAATTCAAAATAACTAGTAGGACCATTAACACCATAGCTACATGTACCAATCGTTGCACGGGCTGGAATATTGAAATATATTCTATTTTATAACACTAGAAAAAACTATTTATTCTATGACGGTTTACTGGTGACGGTTTAGAAATCCATCACAGATTCACAATAGTGGATATTAGACCCATAATATAGTGACGGTTATGAAATTCGTCACAGTTCAGACCACTAACCAGTGATGTTTTACAAAATTCGTCATAGATCGGCATGAAGGCAAGAAAGGTTTCGACAAAATTGAATAAAAAAACGAAAAAAGATAAACATACAGACAAGAAGATTTTAGACTTGAAAAAATTGAGAAAAAAATTAGCACACAATAATGATAAGAGTTGTACTCCTTTCGTTCCAAATTATTAGTCATCCTCGCTTTTTACTAGATTAATTGAATATGATATGAATTTAGACATGTATATGTCTAGTTTCATAGAAAATGCCATGAACTTATACACTCAAAATGGCACCGAAGATGGCTAATAATTTAAATGCAGGGAATATATGATAAGAATTGTATGTCACAAAAATGAGAAATAAAAAAATGCGCTGGAGTAGCTGATGGAAATCAATAGAATAAAGAGAAGGAGGATGATTTGAACCTTGACCTTCTAGGAAAATCTGAAGTGTCTTACCATTGAGCAACTCAACACTTTTGTTTTGTGTTTTGGTAGATATGTGATGTAGATTGCTTGTACAATCAAGTGGACGCCACCTGGCCGCTGATGTCACATTTAGATATCATGGTAATACTTATGGAGTATATGGTACTTTGGACAAATAATTTTTATTTTTCTTTAGAACGTAATATGTTTTGGCACCTATCTCCCGGACATTGACTCAAATAGAACATAGTCTAAATACAATTTCTATGTAATTTTTTCAAATCTTATTGGAGCTAACATGATTTAATTCGGAATTATTTTGTATCTAAGTACGTATAAATTCATTTAGCATGTAGAAAATATTAAATCAGTTTAAAAAATGATCCGCATGCCCAGCCGCACATTCGCCCGCCAAATAAACGGATGAAGTCACATTACGCCAATTCCTGATCATGGCCATCGCTTGCAAGGTTCCGTTTGGCCAGCATGTGTCTGGCAATGACGAAGACGGTCGAGCACGGGAGTCAGTGAGTTGCCGCCGGAAGTGTCACAGGCGTGGATCAACTGGATTTCCTACCCTGCAGGTTATCTACGCACCCCCACCTCGGCGCCACTGTTCTTCTTCCTCCTCTCCGGTGGCACGCCCCCGCCGGGGATCCTCCCCTGCCCGGCGGCGGCGCTCCCGTGCCGCCTCGGCCTCCGCCGCCGATCGAACCACCACCTCTAGCGTTCTACTGCCGCCCCCCGACCTCCTCTAAGCCCGCCGGCCATGGGACCCTAGAAGCCCCGAAACCCTAACCGCCGCCACCTCGACCACCACCCCGGCCGGCGGTGAGGTCGCCGCCGGCCGCTCCTCCCACCGCCCACTAGGATGCGGCGATAGGGGTAGATACGCCGCAGGGTAGGAGATCATTTTTGCGGCGTGGATGAGGTCGCATGTTAGCCATGCCGAAGGCTGAGCTTCGCTTGCATGGGAGCCGAGCAGCAGGTCCAGGCGTCCAACATGGGAGCCTCCGTTGGATGCGTTGAGTGTACACGCGTCAAAGTTCCCCTCTAATTCCTTTCAAAATTTCCTATTCACCCCTCTCACAGAATACACTTCCTAGGATATTTGAGCATAGTCCGTACCCACCTACTTTTTTTCCTAGAAGCACAAGGGTCGATTTGTCTCCACTACCATAAAAAATATTTTTTTCCAAATGGCTCATCACTCTCACCATTTGCATGGCACACTATTTGCAACAAAAAAGCACCGAGACAAGTAATTAATTTTCATCATGGGTTTGTGCGTCTAATGGGTGGTGTTAACTATTTTCATTGCCTCTTCAAGCCACAAACTGATGGTTATAACAAGGGCCATTTTCATTCTCAGGTCATGGTATGAACAAAATTTTGATTTTTTTCATATGACGTTTTATGAAGACAAATTTTATATTGCAATTATAGAGCTTGACCAGGAGTAAGCTTCATAATTTACAATATTTTCATTTGAGCTTGTGTAGATGCCCAAATATTTGATTGAAAGAGGGTTGTTAGAGGTATCAAATATCCTTAGATAGAATGAAGGTAAGTAAATTAATACGAAAGAATAACTTTATTATACTAGTCACACATGACCATGCGGTGTGGTGGAAAGAAACTTAATACAACAAAATTATTTATGGGATACATGGAGTATAAAATATTGGCTCCTAAACTCTTTTTCTTGAATTCATCTTACTATTATAAACAGGAGAATTACGTAAATTCCCTGACAATTTGCTATACTCATTGAAAGTATAATAGCTAATAAATATAGACCAAAATTCATCTTACTTTTAGAATAACGTGGTAAAATGCCCGCGATGCCTCGGCAACTCTTGTGAATCTAGCCCCAAATTTTATAGCTAGTGCAGACAGCCGGGTGCTTAATATGCATAGCATTAAAGCTATATACGTGCAACTGTGTTTTGCACATATTTACTTCTGCGCCACATACTCCAAAATGAAATGTAAGTGCCAGTTTAAACAATAAATCAGTTGGTATAAGAACGAGTTCTCTGAATGTCTCTAATGTTACAATGGAATAGTTCAATTGGTATTCAAATTTCTAGATCAGAAAACATAGGATTAGCCATCATGCACTTGCATCTTCCTGTTCATCAGCACATACTTGTAATTTGCATGCTACAAGTATTATCACTTTGACGGGTACTTGGGACCCACTAATAACTAAGCTGTTCAAATCTAAACAATTATGCAATTGACAACGAAATAATCGATTTTCCACTCATTTCCTCCAGCAAGACGACAGGCAGTATGTACAGTACCACTTCTTTTGCAACTGAGAAACAGAACCGGCATAGTGTGTTTGTGCCTGAGCTTGGCCATGCCTGGCTCCAACCACACACGCCTTGCTCACTACCAGCTTCTACTGGCACACGAATGCGCCGAGGGACAGAACTAAACAACGGGTTATTGGGTCATCACTGTACACCTCCTCGCCCTCGCTCCTGAGCAAACTGGGCTGGCGCATCTAAGCATGTACCTTCACTTCTCACACCGTTCCAGTAAACAGCAATGCCGATACTTTATGCTCAGTGGAGGAACATATGCTAGGGGTTCTTCGCAACTGGGGTGTGGTCGGGAGGCTGCCCTTGCTTGCCCAACAGGAAGATCAGCCACTGCTTCGCAAATATGGTTCCTAATGCCTCCATTTCCATGCACGCACTACCGTGCATCTATCATTTCGTCGTCTGCCCATTCAGTTTCGTTCTCTCTGTTTTCTCCCAGACTCTGTTGTTGTTGGTACCTTTTGGGATTGAGTTATGATAGGAGATAAGGCAATATGTGTCCCTTTTATAAACTATATGGTCCATATCTGTACCAACGAGCTAAGTCATTTAATTACTAACAAGTATTGTTGTTTGGTATTAACTATTGATAATGTGGCTAGGTCACAATATATATAGAAGACAGCAGTTGGGTGCACGATTTGTGTCAAAATCCTCGTTGCCTGAGACAGTGGGGCCTCAGCTATGTAGCTCCTAGCGAGAACCCCTAAAAGCCCTAGGGTTTGAGCCTAGTTGCTCAATCGTGAAGGGGATGAGATTAAGAGTAGAAGATGGGAATTGGAGAAGTATTTTGATACTACCTTAGCTACATTCCAAAATGTTGATCGTTTGACTTTTTATCCCAATTTCAACTACTTGTTTTATTAAAAAATCTGTGCAAACATACTCAAAGTTAAGTGTTTTTAAGGATAATATATCAGGTGGAAACCAATCGCTTTGTGAAAACTATGAAAACTTTAATCTGGGCCACACGATGTTCATTCAAAGGGGCGGGGCGTTCAAGCGAGGTGAGAGGGGTAATTTATTAGTTCTCTTTTCGCTGCTAGGAGTACAATAGAGACATCGCATCTGCTGCCTACCTGCTGATTGTTAGTCCCCTTTATGCAATGCAGGCTCGTTAATACAACACAAGTCAAATTCACAAATTAAGAGTACAATAGAGATAGCATCCGCTGCCGAGCTACGTGCACCTACTTGGTAAACTAGAGCACACAGAAACCCCCAAATGTAATGGTGGACCAGATGGCGCTGTTGAAGCCGGCGTCCATAGCCAGCCTGGCATACTCCTGCTCCCTTGTGTCATCGCCATTGATTGGGACGAGAGGTGAGGCGAGGGGCACCCGTCACCCACCTGGTAGCTGCCTCACGCACACACAAACGGAGGCGCGGCATCCGGCTTGCGGCTCGCTCCATACCTCTGTCGCTCGGCATCCCTCTCTGACGGCCATATTGCCTTGTTTAGAGAATAAAGTTTGGTGGATGGCATCTTGGACCGGTAATAATAGTGTATTTACTGTACGCAAATGGATCACTTTTGTTCTTGTGCTCATCTATGGCAGTCAACCTGTTAATCGTCAGAGGAAGAGAAATGCCTTGCTTTTAACATTTGTTCATCAGAATAAGCTGGGTCGTGGATTTATTAGGATCGTCGGACGGCCTAAAATTACCCTAAAGATGTTTCCCAGTCTTTTTTACTATTTTCTTATGAGGAATGAGTCCACAAAATGATCTTGGATATGACCATTGCTAGTAATCTATCTCTGGAGCCATGTTATACGTTGTCCCCACAGCCAATTTGATACTCGGCTCCCCGTTTGGATTCCATTTTTCATGTATCGCTGGAGGTTGTTCTTCCCAACAATGACCGCTTAAGTGCTCCATGCCCAAATCACGCTGTACGATTGCAAGTGCACCAAGGTCCTGACGGCACAGTGTTGACGAAGAGCAGAGACTGTTGATTGTGTGAGTAAATATTGCTCTACCTCGAGGCTCTTGACAACAATACTGCTCACGCTTACTTCCAGCTCCATGTACATCATGGGCGTGTTGCATCATTTCCAGATCTTGTCACTTGCTACTGCAACACAGAAAAAGCATCGGTCAGGGGTCCATATAGCTAGATTTCGTACAAATGTTAAGTGATAATAGCATCTGTGTGTCTGCAGGGTGTACTGTGATAGACAGTGCACACGGTGGCCCTTGCACGACAAATACAGTTCCGGGTGCTTCTCTTTCCCAACTATGCGTCCATCAGTTCGATGACTGCCCATTCAGTTTGGGCCTCCATTTGTTGTCTCCAGAACTCTGTTGTTGCTGCTATACCTTTTCTGGATTATATCTTTGAGCTGTGATAGAAGGTAAGGCAATATGTGCGCCTTTTATAAGCTACAGACCAAATTACATTAGATGTCCATCAACTTGTAAGAGGATGTTACTTAGATCCATAAACTCTGAAAATGCATTTTTAGTCTATTAACTTGTTAAGTCGTTCACTGCAGGCCCATGATAGTAGTGCTGTTTTTGGATCTATTAACTTGGTTAAGTCGTTCACCACATGTCCATGAAGGTCCATGTGTGCTTCTAGCGCAGGCGTAGTATGTTGACTTTGGCTCTGTCGCAAGCTCTGATCGCCCAATTCTTCCCCCCGGCTGCGGCGCAATGCCCGAAGCCTGAGTAGCAACGCCAGTTGTGAGGACCTAGCAGTAGCACACAAACAAAAACATCCACGCCATGGTCTCTTTGCAGGCTGGCTTCTGGATAGCTAGCGGTGCCATGTGACGCGCTATTCTTGTCCTCGAAGTGGGGTAGAGGATGCAGCTAGAGTGCGCGTGACGGTTAACCTCACCCACCGTAGAAAGCTACTCCTAGGTATGCACAAGACGTGCTCGAGAAAATGTTCTAAGACAGAGATAGAGAAAGGAGAGGAATGAGAGAGGAGATGTCCAGTTAGTGTGTCATGTAAGCTTTACAAACTTATGTGGAGGGGAATGGACCTACGGTGAACGACTTAACAAGTTAATGGACCCAAAAACAGAGCTAGAAACACATTTGAACGGCCATGGACCTGCGGTGAACGACTGAACAAGTTAGCGGACTCGAAAATGCACTTTTAGAGTTAGTGGACCTAAGTGACACCTAGTTGATGGACCTCCGGTGTATTTTACTCTAAGCTGTAAGGTAGTGTCAAGTATCAAGGGGAGTTGGCTATGCATTTGCTAAGATAATTAAAAGGTAGCAGTATGTATTATGCTAATATATTTACGGAAACAAATGGTACTTTAGATGAATAACATTTTATTTTGTCACATGCCCATCTGAAGTATTTATTGCAGTTTATCTTAACATTGCAGTAGCATAATTGAGGCTTACTGCTCGCTACACTGTATGGTGGGATGGTTTAAGCTAGTCAGCGGGGAAATGGAAGCAGCCTGCAGATGAAAATGGGTAGACAAAACAAAAGTTAGCCCTAAGATTTTGAGCCCCCCCCACACACACCTTTTTTTGAGGAAACGAGACCCACTTTTGAAACATAAATTGAGGCCCTACATTTAGAACATACAAGTAGCCAAAATGTACTTTGCTTGATTACATACGAGAGGGAAGGGAAGGAAAATTGGTAAGTTCCAGAATAACTACAAGGAGGATTATTTGAGGAAAACAAAACCAGGTATTCAAAAAAAAAAACTAGATCTGGTGGGGATATGAGCTCCTGGGTTTTTCATTAAGAAGAGAGACCTTCTGAGTCCAAAAAATCCTCGAACTTTGGCTACGTCGGTGAGAGGATTTTTTTAACCTCAACCTATAAATCCGCTTCCGTGAGGAATTGAACCTAGAGTAGGTTGGTGCGACCATACCAGCGGTCACTAACCACTAAGCTAGATGACCTTAGGTAAAACCATATAGGCAAGACCCATCTGATGGAGACAGTGACCTTGCTTGTCTTCTTGAGAAGATGAAGCAGCAGCCATCATCGATTATCGTCGATCTTGTTGCATGAGTAATTAGTGGAGACAATAGTGAATGAAAAAAATGAATAGGCAGTGAATTGGACTAGTGGAACTTCGTTTTTTTCTGGCTTTGTAAAATGACTAGTTGTCGATGGCAAAATGAGACAACTTTAATGGCTTAAACCTGACTTTACAATGTGATTAAGTGATTCATTTGGCTAAGTTTAATTCGCTTTACAGAAAAAAAAGTAGCTACATCAAAGTCAAATTGGAAATAACTGCAGATTACACGTTGAAGTTTCTGGGTGAAGATAAAGAAAGGAAGCTAAACATAGAAGCAAGCGAGCATCCGTTGTATTTTGTCGACTATATCAAAAGAAATGAAACAATGTATGCGTGCTTATATGCATTGGTGCGGGCAGCAAGAAAGCCAAGATTAGTAATCAGAAGAATATCAACCATATGGATGCTATAGACCTACAACTAGTCTCTTTGAGCCTTGAGGTTTTGGGGCCTCTAGCTTCTTGGGGCTAGCTATGTGCCACTGCTTCTCCACTGCCTGGCGAGTATGGCAATTCAGTGCAGTCAAATGTGCTGATAGTCTAAGAATAGCTAAGATTACAACAGGCCAGTGGAAGCCAAATATTTGCAATATCTGTATGCGTGTTGTCATCTTATAAAGGAGTGATGAGTGAACAAGGGGGTGGGTTGGTCGATAGACAATAATTGAACAGTTGCTCTCCACTAGAGAACTGTACCTTACGGCACATATGCAAACAACGCTGCAAATGCAAGTCTGATAGTCCCAATGTACAAATCAAAACATGTTAAGTCTCCTTAGATTTGTTATGAATTATATTCAGACAGTTTGACGTCATACAAAATTATTTCTTAGGAGCCAGAAAGAACCAAGTACCATGCTTCCGTAAAGGCCTTGTTCTCATCTACGATTTAGCACCGAAGATGGATAGGGATGATGCACGTTCAACAACCATCACTGGGCATTGCTGACTGGTTGAGTACGAGGCTCACACGCTGTCCACCTTCTTCCTTTTCTGGTAGTGGTGTGACCCACTAGCCCCTGCCAGCAAGTTGATGTTCCGCTGTCCAGACATTGACATACATAACGACGCACACAACCCACATGGGTGGCGAGCTTTGGCTACAACAAGCACACCAGAGACCAGACAGTTACCCAAAATGCTGTACTTCCAGATGCCTTGTGCTCCTACTTATCCAGAGCGACGCACTACATCGCATATCGCATAATGGTTTGACCTCTAGCTCTGTCCATGCTGGTTTCTAGAGAAACTGTTGCCAGTATATGTATTGCCTCTTTAGTTGTATAACAATAAGGTACTGTACGGAACAGCCGGGACGGGGGCTATATGGTCCTTCAATAGTGTTTGTACAGTACCTAAATAGCGAGTGCATCTTTTCTTCAGCTTGAATTAGGCCCTGTTTAGACAGGGAAAGTTTGCAAAACTTTACTGTAGCAAAATTTTATGAGAGCGGTCATGGTTTTTAATGGAATGAAAGTGTAAATAAATAGTGAAGTTGAACCAATCTAAACACGGCCTTAAACGAAATGGTGATGGCACCTTGTCTACTAATCGAATTAATGTTTCCAAAATCATTGATGGTATCTGCATGTACGTATTTTGGATAAACATCTTGGCCACTCAATGCAAACTGTGAGACATTGGGTCGAACCCGACCTCTTTTCACTAACTTAGTTCCTGGTGCATCCTATTACTAAAGGACATTAATTAGCATGTCCTTTTGTGAAGACATAAATTTGGTTGCTGGGGTGGGGGTTCTTGTAATGCATGTGCCTCCTTTTATTTGAAAGGCGAGGTTGTTTATAAGAATAATAAAAAAAAATTGATAATCGGTGGGAGTTTGGTGGATTCGGTAGTGAATTTGGCTGCATGCATGGGTTGCCGCAAAAAAAAAACAATCACTAAACTCGGGTTTTGAGTCTCTCTCTCTCTCTGTTCGAACAATGTGTGGCACTGTAAACTTCTGCACAGCTAGGTGGGCTACTAACATTAATATCATGCTATGTATGGATACCTAATCATAAGAATGTATGCAAGTTCCTTAATTACATATTGTTGGCAGTTATCTAAGCATTACAGACCTTTTTCTAATTTTTAGCAAAACAACCTTCAATAAATAAAGAAGCACTATTGACATTTTATCTCCATATTAAATGGTCTAAAAAATTATGGAGCGACTTGTTTTTTGGGGACTGAGGTATACTAATATATACTGAATGATGCCCCGAACTTTAACTAGTACTTTGATTATATAGCATTCAATTAGAGAGCTGATAGAATACATATTACTGCCATAGACCTTGGTATCGGTATATATAACTAAGAAACTTTGTTCTCCTTGTTTGTCGACTATATATCACAGGCGCAAATAAGTACAGAAATCATTTATCTTATTGACCCAACAAACAATAAAATGATGCAACATATCGTACTTGTGGCTTCTTCATATAGGAACTTAATATAGGTAACCTTTAGATATAAATAATATATACTGCCTATCTCAAAAAATGTCATTCTACTTCTATTGTAAGTAAAACTATCTCAAGCTTTACAAAGTTCATAGAAATAGTATCAAAATATATGATAGAAAACAAGTATCGTTTGATCCATGATGTATTATATTTCTGTAATATATGGTGTCATATTTGCATGACGTCTTCTATAAATTTAGTCAAACATAAAGTAGTAAATTAATACAAAATTAGTTTTAGGACAGAGCAAGAACAAATTAACAAAGTACTACGATGCAGTAGAGGCCTGGTTTTCTGCGCTCTAGTGCCACATATATGTAGGGATTCCTGTTCTGCTAATATCATCAGGCGTTGCTCACAAGTAGAGTTTCGTGATCATGCTGTCAACCTTCCTCCTTTTCTGGTAACGAGGTGACTCGCAGCCCTTGCTATCAAGCCGGCCTTCACTGTGGCACTGTCTAGATATTGACGTGCATGTTGACTCGCGCGCAAAGCCCACACCACAAGGCTGGCAAGCTTTGGTGACAACAAGCACAACAACCAGTAGGCCAAAATATGGCACTTCCAGATTCCTCCTGCTCCCACTTATCTAGAGCGATGCACAGTACATTCATGCTAGTTTCAGGAGGCATTGTTACTTTAATTTGTATATGTATTGTCTGTTGCGTTGAAGAACAATAGAGTTCTTTTATATATAGCTGCCTGTATACAGTGACTGACTAGCGAGTGTATCTTTTTGACAGTGTGAATTAAATTCATTGGTGATGGCCCCTTGTCATCTTTAAAGACCGAATCAAAGCATCCAAGCTGGACCAGTACACTGGGCTACATTGCCTGTAATTCCTAGCCATCGGATTAGTTTTTCATGTGAGATCAAGCCATCCATCTCGTGTCAGCAGTCAGCACATGCGAATCATCGCTAACCCACTGGTCCTGGTTCCCAACAACTGTCGCCCCAGGCTGCACCTCCAGCCTCTTCTTCTGCATCACCCGCCGCCCCACCCACGCCTCCCTCTTGCCATCATCGCTAGTTTGGGACTTTTCTTGGCATTTGGATTAATTCAACTTTCTATATAAAACTGAAGTTACGGATGTTTTAATTTTAGCACATTGCATCAGTTCTCAATGCCATGAATACAATGTAGTTTTCTTCGTATCTCAGTGTTACCATCTGTGTTTCAGGTAACTGAATGAGATAATAATATTGAGGGGTTGAGGATTGTTAACATGGCTTCAAGGCTTATATCTATAGTGCCACATATAAAGAAATTATTGCTAGTAAAACCATCCAACAGAAACAATGCGCAAGGTGTGGCGATGGCGTGCATAAAATTTTCTAGCACAAACGAAACAAACGCCTCCAACACCATTAATGGTATTTTCCTATATGTATCTTGGACAAATTAAACATCTCGGCTGCTCAATGTAAACTAGCTGACATTGGGCCGAGTTGTAGTACCTCTAATTCTGCTTTTTCGGGCTCGTGCACTCAACGGTCTGGACGTCGTACACTGGAACTGCTCTATTTCATTTTGAGACTAGTGCATCTTAGGTAGAGCTGGAGACGTGCGGTGTGTGGGTGAGAAAACTAAATTCTGCAGTAACCTAAGAAAAAAGGAGAGGTGATGAGCTGACGCCTGGCCACAAGTAATGTCTAGAGGTGGGAAGCAATACCTATGGCCGGGTGGTTTCTAATCTAATTGTCGATATCAGTGGATGGTGACAGCCGTTATTTTTTTCAGGTGACGGAACATCAAACTATTAACAATCCTATTTTCATGAAACCCATCTTGTCTTTAGCTAATTAGTTGATTTACAAAGTTAACCTGACAGCGCTTTATTCATCGTAGGACAAATTTCATCATTGGTGTGATTCAGCAAAGCATTAATTACTGGTCCAAATGGATTTGATACATATAGACCCCTAAGGTGTATTGTAGGGAATATCCTTCTAGTGTCTTAGTAGACTTATAGACCAATACATCTATTTTAAAGTGAATTTGTTATAGCACGACACAAAGATTTAAATATAAAAAAATGGTTCTTTAACACTACATCACTAGGGTTCTTCTATCAACACTACATGTTGTTCGAAAATGAGAGGAAAACTGCTCCTGACAACAATAATGCTCACGCTTATGTCCAGCTCCACGTACATCATCGGCGTGTTGCATCATTTCCAGTTCTGATCAGAGGCTCCTGCAACGCGGAAACAGCATCGGTCATGGGTCCATAGTTAGATTTGGTACAAATGTTAAGTTATAATAGCATCTGTGTCTGCAGGTATGTCATTAGGACATCCTGCCCAACCTGCATCAGAAAAAGCGCTAACCATCATAGACATTGACTTTCTGACCTCTAGGCCAAGCTTCAATGTTAGTGGATTGCTGTTAAAAGAATCTTACCTCTAGACATTGATACTGGGAACACTTCAAACTCATTTTTACAAGACAATATAGTATAATATGCAGTTTGTTATGCTGTCTCGACATTTTTTAAAGGCCTTCTTTCAACACTTGCTAAAATTTGTATGACAAGATAGGAGAACGTGTTCTTTTTTAGTTCTCATGATATAAGCAGTAGCAATAGTTTAGACACAAATGCATGTTAATGTTTCTATCAGACCATCTAATAAAAACATGAACAGCTTGAAAGTGACATTGTGAAGGCATTTGGTTGAACAACTAATAGGCACAAGAGTATCACTGCAGGGATGAGCTATTGTTATCGGTTCTCTTTCCTTACATCTCCTTTGATTCTTTGAACAACACGTGTTCCACAACATGTGCGATTCTGCCTGCCTACTTGTTTGGGTACCTGGTGTCTGCGTCGATTGGTGCTGGTGCATGCAACCAAGCTCCGGTGAATGTGGAACCGGTCAATTTGGACGGAGATAATGTAAATCGCTGATGTTGATACAAAGATCATGGACTCGCCGGAATCGGAAGCTTGAGGTAATGTCTTGTGGGTCCGCCCCATAGTACTCTCGCCGCCAGCCAGGACACAGCCAGATTGGCTATTTATGCCATTCTTGAGCCAGTACAGTGGACACAACAGGAGAAGCGTGTCCGCTCCTTGATTGTCTTTTTTATGACCTGCGTATACTGCACCGATTCCGTGGTATGCTATTGACTTTTTTGTGACTACACTCCTTGTTTCCCTACTATACTCCAAAGGGTGGAGGAGAAGCCGTTCTTGATGTCTCCTGTTCCTAAACCTTTACTCATCTTGCCTAGTTTACGGCTCAAGGGTGCACGCGGTTGATAGTCTAAGAATAGCTAAGATTACAACAGGCCGGAGGAAGCCAGATATATGCAATAGCTGTATGTGTGATGCCATGTTATAAGGGAGTGATATGTGAACAAGGGAATGCTAGGCTGGTTGGTAGACAATAATGGAACACTTGCTGCCCAGAGGACGGTACCTTACGGCACATGTGCAAACAACACTGCAAATGAAAGTCCGATAGTTCTAATTACTCCCCTAGCACAGGTGACATATCAACATTTATGATACTAGTCTTTTGGCACGTGTGACACGCACGTGCTATTAAAAGAAATTAGATTAAAAAATAACTAATTTAGAACAATTACATTCATTTCAACCACATAAAGCTATAATTTATTATTCATAATATAGGAGTCTATTATATTTGAATACGATATCAAGGACAATTATCTAGCTATGTTGATTCAATCTTCAGAGTCGTTGCTCTCGTTGATGGAGGATTCCTCCGAGCTAAGAGTGTCGTCCTTGCTGTTGATGCTATCCTGATCATACATTGCTCTGGACATCTCTTGGACATCCTCATCTCTAGCAGTCATTCATCATCTTCATCAACTTGGTAGCAGTTATTGTCTTCCTCTTCTTCCTGTGATCCCTCGTCCTCGTGGAGTTCGTGCTATTAAAAAAGTAGAATAAAAAGAAACAAGTTTTTAACCATTACAATCAATTTAAATTTTTATAAATAAAATTATTAAAAAAATATAAATATAGTATATATAAAAGGTTATGAGAGAAATCCATATAATGAAAGCTTAAAAATATACTGCAAAGCTAGAACTTTTTAATAAGAAAGACAAACTCATATAAAGTACATGCATATACCGATATTAATTTCTAAAAATAGTTATACATGGTAATTATTGAGGCTATCTAATATTAATATCTCGTTATTCTTCTTAACCACCTTCGAATGTTGATAAAGATGAGTAAAGATTTGTTTTATAGGAAGCGATAGCCATCAAACACACTGTTAGAATTATAATATGTCGTAACCCCAAAAAAATATTGCTAGCCTTCTTCACATTGTTCATCAGATACAAGAAAAAAACAGTGACAATTACAGAGCAAGTAAAGAGTACTCACATGTGTCCATTATAACATTTGAAGAAAATAAAGAGTACTCGCACATATTTATGTCCAACAGAATATTTTTACCATGACAAGTTGGTAATCGACATCGGCGTGTGTCGTCGCCATTGTCGCTGACCAAATCTATACTTGAAGTACCTCGGAGCATGCTCATTTAGTCAGACTATCCCATAGTGCCAGAACTTTAAAGTGGGTATCAAATTGAAAATAATATATTATTACAACATCATTTATCACAGCACAAAGATGGGTCTAACAACAATGGTTTCCCCTTCATTTGAGATGTCAGCATTTTTACCTTAAACTCTCTGCAATCCCCTTCCTAACTCCATAGTTATGCTTCTTCCATAAAAATCTCCGCGACACAAAAAAAAATAAACTCAAGGTGAGAATCAAGAAAGATGATATAAAAATATTTTGATCGATACAAACACAACTCATGGTTCAGGAGGAATTCTGGCTCATCCCTCGACACCTCTCTTATATCAGCCTTTTTCCATCCATTGTTTTATTGACTCGTCTGTGTCAGTCCTGCAAGTGCAACAATGGAAGATGAAGCCACTCTATATCTATATTTCTGTATATGCATTCTAACACAAATGTGTTGGATCATCATGTGGCTGACTTATTGGCTTGGCATCAGCTTGTGGCTGGTTATGCACATCCAATTAGGTAATAAAAAGGACACATTTAGATCGTGGACTGGAGTGTCCAACTGGCGCAGATATTAACTTTCATATTATATTGAGAACAATAGCCACAGACTGGAGTATCCAACTGGCGCAGTTAGAAAATATGTTCATAAGGCGCAATAACACAAGAGAAATGTGCAATTAAAATGACACAGATGAATTTAATAGAACAAAACCCTTAGAGGCCAGGTGCTGCCAATGTGGTGGATGCTTAGAGCCTCAGATAAACTTCAAGAATGAGATAGGTCCTTGAATTCTCCGTCTTCTATCTTTGGCTAAAAATAGTGGTCGGAGAGAAGTGCGGACGTGTTGTTATAGCTTTCCTTTTTTTCCATTATGTGACCATGGGAAGGTAGGGGTGAAATCTTGGTGCAAAAAAAATTACGGTAGGGGAGTGGGAGGTTAGTTTTTTAACAGGGTGAGGACGACCAAATCAATCTCCCCCTCTTTGGTCATCCTAGGCCCACTGTTCAGCTCTGGTAGGTGGGTCCGCTGTGAGGGGTAAAAGGGTGTATTTTTGGGTGAGAAGTGTTCTCAATTTGTTCGATAAGTATCTTTAGATTCGTGATGAATTATATTTTTATAATATATGGTGTCATATTTACGACACTGTATATTAAGATAGTTTGACTTCATACAAAACTATTTATTAGGAGCAAGCAAAAACCTAGTACCATGATGTGGTAAAGGAGGTTCTCCTCTGCGATTTAGCACTGCAGATGGGCACGCGTGCACGTTCCACAACCATCACTGGGCATTGCTCACAGGTTGAGTCCGATGTTCACGCTGTCCACTTTCTTTCTTCTCGGTACCGACGTGACTCACTAGCCCTTCCCAGCAAGTCGACGTTCCGCTGTCCAGGCATTGATGTACTCCCTCCATCCTAAATTGTAAGTCATTCCAAGATTCTTGGAGAGTCAAACTATCTCAAATTTGACCAAATTTATATAACAAAGTACTAAGATTTATGATACTAAATAAGTATCATTAGCTTCTTCATTAAGTATATTTTTAGATTATATATATTTGGTTCCATAATTTTTTGCGATTCACTCTATAATTTTGGTCAAACATAAAAAGAGTCTGACTCTCCAAGAATCTTGGAATGACTTACAATTTGGGACGGAGGGAGTACGTAACGTCCCACACAGTCCACACTGGTGGCAAGCTTCGGCGACAACAAGCACACCAGCCAGTTACTCAAGATGCAGCACTTTCAGATACCTCCTGCTCCGACATATCCAGAGGGACACACTGCATTGCATCCCGTAATGTTTTGATTCCTAGCTCTATCCATGCTGGTTTCCAGAGGAATGGTTGCTCTTATATGCAGTGGAGAATCCATGGTTTAAATTTAAGGTGGTCCAAATAAGTAACTTTTTTCTTTGAACTTAGTATTTTCTATCAAGAAATATGTAAATCTTTATCATTCTTCATGTTTCATCTATTTTGCAATGTAAATCTTCATCATTCTTCATGTGTTGGCCTTTTCTTTTGAATAGCTCCTGCGTTGGCTTGGCCTGTGACAGTAAAATTAAGGGTTGGTGGGTTTCTAGGCCGAATCTTAGGGTGGGCTGGGTGATTCACCAGCATATATGTGTTTCCTCTTTGGTTAAATGACAATAAGGTACTGCAATGAACAGCTGGGGAATGGGCCTATATTGTTTTTTTCACTACTCCAAATGTTAGCTTTAGTACCGGGTGGCAAGCCTTGTTAGT
Source organism: Digitaria exilis (assembly GCA_015342445.1). Classification (NCBI taxonomy): domain Eukaryota; kingdom Viridiplantae; phylum Streptophyta; class Magnoliopsida; order Poales; family Poaceae; genus Digitaria; species Digitaria exilis. The sequence goes on along the minus strand of JACEFO010001972.1, from coordinate 4,296,579 downwards.
ACAGGTTATACAACCGGTACCAGGCTTCCGGTACTAAATGCACAACATTTAGTACCGGTTGGAATGACCGGTACTAAAATGGATCATTTCCCAACCGGTACTAATCGCCGCTGCCGCGTCATGGGTGGGAAGCCAGCCGGCCACCGTTTCCTTTTATTCTTTCCTGCTTTTTCCTATTATTTTCTTCCTTTTCTTAATTCGTAGTTGACCATGCAATTATTCAAGAAGGCAGTATAGGAACAGATATCAAACATCAATTTGAGGTCAAAGGAGCCACATTCAGTTATTAAGAATCTCAAAGGAGCGCAAGAATACACAATTGTTTAACAGGAGAAATTCACCAACAAGCCAATCGACAGAATTCTATCTAGCACAATCAATCTAGCACAAGAATACACAATTGCTCGCTCGTCAGCTGCTAGCAACTCCTCTGCTCATTGGCTGCCAGCAACTCCTCTGCTCGTCAGCTGCTAGCAACTCCTGCATTCCTTTCCTATGCGCGGTCTCGACCTGCCAAGAATTTCTAGAATTAGTCACAACAAGACTTTATACGGAGACACCAAGAATTTCTACCAGGGAGAAAAAAGGAGTGTAGGCGTCTATGAGACTCACCGGATTGAAGTCCTCCATGAGCAGCCCCTTGCTGGGCTGTGCCTTCTTGACCTCCGCGATGAGCACGCGGGCACGCTGGCTCCCCGCTAGCCCACCAGCAGGGCGTCCGCTCCAGGCCTGCGCGCCACTTCTTGTGTCGCTACCGGCCGGGCCTGTGCTACCCCCACACCTGCGCATCACTTCTCGGTGCCGCCGCCGGCCGGGCCTGCACCGCTCCGAGCACGTGTGCCATGCCGCTTCTCGCTCCTCCGCCCACGCTGCCGGGACCTTGCTGCTCCGCGCGCCAGCGCTCACTCCCTCACGGCACTGGACATAGCCAGAGAAGACTCGAGAGAGAGGAATAGAGAGATGGGAAAAAGAACTCAATGGTGGAGAGTCGTGCGGCGTTGGACAGGGTAGGAGGAGTAGATATTGATGCGTGGTTGGGGCCCTCGGGCTCATTAATACCGGTTCCACACACCAGCCGGTACTAAATGTAGCTATTTAGTACCGGGTGGTGTTATAACCCGGTATTAAATGATCGAAACGAATCTAACCGGTACTAAATGGTATGAGGTGAGAATAATAGTTGCTTTCCTATGTCAGTGGGCGTCATTTAGTACCGGCTGGTGACACCAGCCGGTACTAAATTGGCCCAGTGATGTCGACGCATGGCTATTTTGCACGTTTGTACCGGCTCAAAGTGCAACCGGTACTAACGTGCCAGGAACGAATGCTCGGTTCTCTTTATATGTGCTTGTACAGTACCTAAACATCGAGCAACATGAATTAAACCCAATGGTGATGGCCCCTTGTCATACAAAACGAATTAATGTTTTCAACATCATTAATTGTATCTGCATGTATATATTTTCAACATCTCGGCCTCAATGCCCACACTCCCAGACATTGGGTCAAATCTTCTAGTGGATATTGGTATGAAAGAGCATATCATCAGAGCTTGTAGCTACACCACCAAGTGATGCAGTTGCAGGTGCCTCGAATTTCCTTATTCCAAGAATCCCAGTGGATGCACTCAGTAATGCACCAAAGTCCAAGGTCTGGCCATCGTATGCTGGATAAGTTCTAGTTGATTTTGTGGTTATATAGTGCATCTAAGGTAGAGCTGGAGAGGCAAGGCTGACCAAACTAAAATGTGCTGCAACATGTGAAAAAATTAGAGAAGTCAGATGTTTTAACTGTAATAACCACAAGTAATAATGTATAGAGCCTGGACAACAACTCTCAGGCCAGTTGGTTCCTATTCTATTGGTTGAGAGATTAATGGACATTTACAGTTGCTATTTCCAGGCGACTGAACATCATTCCTTTAAAGCTTCCTATTTTCACAATACACATCTTGTCCCTAATTTCCATCAGTGCACGGGGAGCCATGTGGGTGCAGTGCATTTAATTAGTTGATTTCAAATAACCAAACAGTACTTGATCACATCCAAGGTACGCGACATATATGTCGTCAATCATGTGACGCAGTGATGCATTAGTACACAAATTACAGTTAGAAAAGGATAGGAAATGATTCCCCTTTTTATGTGTATATTTCAGCCTTTATAAGAATATTTATGTAAATAACTGCCCCTTAACCCTTTGTTTGTTCAGGGGCTTGTTGTCTAATCTCATGTATGTTTCAATGCATGAAGAAAACAGAGTGGATGCATTGATCAACAAGACAGATGTTTTACCTTAGTTTCTTATTTATTCGGAATCCACTCCACAAAAAAATCATGCACTCTTATATATGACCGCTCCTAGAAACACATGATTAGCATATCTTAGCCATGTTGCCCCTCCATCCAATTTGTCTGTTGTTTTGGTCGATCAGCTCCCACTCGGACTTAGGCCTCGTTTCAACCATAAGGTTAAATGCTTGATCCTTTATTTAATGTAAATTATAAAGATTAAATATAGGCTAAATTTAAAAGTAATTGAATAAATGAGGAGTAATGCAAGTAGAATCGATTTATCCTAATTAGCCCATGATACCCATATTTATTGTACCATTAGACTTGCAAATTAGGCTTGAGTTATGCAAATCAGGATCAATAAATTATACTCGTAAATTAGACTTGACTTATGCAATTGTTTTTAAAATCAGTCCATATTTAGTGTTCCTAATTCAGACAAAAAGATAGGGCTAGAGTTTAGCTCGAAGATCCAAACAGGCACTCTAGCTAGACTCGTCTTTGAGGAGACGATTGTTCTTCCCACACAGGCCTCTTTGTTTTATCTGGGACGCGGTAGTTGTTTGGGATTATATATCTTTGAGCTATGAGCAGGGATGGACCGTAGGTCCGCCCCCGGCTATGAGAGAATGCAAGGCAATATGTTCGCCTTTTATAAGCTACTAGCAGATATGTAAAGTGTATCAACAAAAATTTAGATTTATAGACCATAAACCTATCTCGTTATAGAAGTGTTACCAGACAAATTCTCTCGTGATTTAAACTCAATTCATTCTTTATTTCATCTATTCCATGACTCAACGTTCACTGCATACCCACATTATGTGCAATTCTTTCTCTACATCTGAAATCTCTTTTGAGCGTAGCTGCTCCAAAGAACCAGATACTATTATTTAGAATTGACTGGATGCACGATTATTAATTACCAAATAAATTAAAGAGAAAAATAGATGTATGTCCCATGGTTCTCCGTGCTGCCTTGGTAACAGATCCTACAGCTGCTTGACCTCAGCAGCTTCCCCAGCAGGTGAGACAACAAGTGACGAGCGGCCAGAAGCCCAGAACTGGAAGCCCGTAGTTTTCAGAACAACGTGATTATTGACTGCTTGTCAGCGGCATGATTTGCGCCCATGAAAACCGGTTGCCTATGACTGCATGGCACACGTGAAAAAATTCAGACTCCTGCAATCCGACTACAACGGGTGTGGAACCAGTGGGGACACGTATTGTCACCTTGGTGTTTGGATAGACTAATTTTTTTGGTAATAAAGTTTTTCAAAAGAATTCATTCTTTTATAGATAGATAAGGTCTATCTTAGTGTCATACACTGTAAATGAAGGGAGAAAGTTCGCTATGCAATCTGCACCAGCCATGTGTTTCAAGTACAGAAAGTTGTACTAATGTAGAACTAGTGGTTTGCTGATATCAGTTACTCATACTCCATTATGATCGCATCTTCCGGCCTGTTCAAAAGAGAACTTCATGTGCCACTGTTAATTAGTTGTCATTAAATAACATTTTGATCACTTCTTCCGTTAACATTTAATTTACTAACTCTAATGTCAACTCAGTCTTTGTGCACTATCACAAACTTGGCCCACTCTCTCAATACAAAGTCAGATGAGTTAAATATGACAATCAAATTAAAAAGTAGTAGCATATTATGATAATATATATATATATATATAAAAGATTCTTTTGACGAATAACATTTTCTTTTGTCACATTGAGGTAGCATAGTTGAGGCTTGATGCTCGCCACACTGACGCTGTAGCATACAACACACAATTTACCTATGAACGGAATGATGTAAAGGTTTAAGGTAGTCGGCATGGAAAGGGAGGCAGCCTGCAGACATCGTGGACTGTAGTTACAAGACATCCTAATGACTTTATTTTTTTAAACATGACACTACTAAAGAACTGAGCATTCTTGCACTTTAACCGTACTAAATGGCGGCCACCGACACCCCCAGTGTTAGGGGCAACTGCTTCCGAAAACCCCCGATTAACAGAAGCCCCATGGCAGAGGCAGACGCTTTGCCCGCCTCCGATAACCTAAAATGACCGCCTCTGATAATGTATTATGTAGTAGTGTGACTACTGTTTGTTCCGACCTCATCGTATTTCGATCATATAGCGGCAGTTTGTTCTATCGCTTCTGCTTTCCACCTCTTTCTAGGATAAATGTTCTAAGTTGTGTCGACTCCACAAGAGCTGCACATCGATCAGTAGCCCAACCCATAGGGTCGGACATGCTAGCAGAAGGCGCAAGGCATGCAGATTCAGATGCCTCCCTTTCCCATGCAAAGGCACTGCATGGTTCATCCAGGGCTAACCCGTGTTTATTTTATCATTAGGTTCCAGACTCTTTTAGCTAATTCGGTTGTCTTTGTTCTTGTTGTTTCTGCGATTGGTGCGTCTTAGGAAGCAGAGCAACTAGCCAAGCCATGAGAATATATATGTGTGACAATATCTACTGGGTACGTCTAGGTCGTCTAGGTTTCTAAGGACAATTCAGCTGTGGGTGGGGTGGTTATATTTTGACCATCTATTTCAGTAATCCTCAAAGATGACACATCGATCGCTTTTTCCGGATAGTGAAGTCACTTTCGATGAGCCATCGATCAGGGCATGTAGTTGGAAAAGGGAATGAGAGCAAATGTTAATCCTAAAATTTTGAGATCCCAGTTTGAAACAGAAAATGATGCTCTACATTTAGAAAATACAAGTAACCGAAATATATTTTGGTTGATTATATAGTGCGCCATGATTGTGGCGGAACTTGTGAGGGGGCAGGGAAGGAAAATTAGGCAAGACTTATCTGATGGACACAGAGCGAGTCACCTTTCTTGTCTTCTTGAGAAGATCAAGCGGCAGAAATCAGAAGTAATTGTTGATACTGTTGCACGGACAAGTAATGGTGATCACGGTGAATAAAAGAAAATGAAATGGTAGAAAATTAGAGTATATATAGCTGGACTTTGTTTTTCTTTATTCGTAGCATGGACTTATCTGATGGTACATTGTACTAGTCGATAGGAAAATTTGACAACATCAATGATACTGTGATCGAGTCATTTATTTGGCTGGATTTTGAGTTAATTCGCTTTGCAGTAAAAACTACCTAGATCAACGTCATGCTGGAAATAACAGCAAATTGCACATTGGAATTTATGTATGAAGATAAAGAAAGGAAGCTAGACACAGAAACAAGCGGTGAGCTGTCACGAACCCGCTGGACTGTAACAGATCAAACACCAAGCTAGATATACTGGCTCATCTCACTGGATACGAGTATTGGGGATACAAATTGAGAAGTAGAATAAGGGAATGGGAAGACCAACTAGACTGGGAAGAAACACAGGGTGGGCAGAGGAATCAGAGCTTGGGATAGTCAGCAATGGGGAGGAGAAGAGCCGACGCCATGGGCGTTCTGTTCATTTGTTCATCGATGTCCTGTTCTTCTTCTTCTTCTTTTTATTTGAGAGAGAGAGAGAGAGAGATGCCCTGTTCTTCTTGCTTTGCTCCTCTTTGGTAGTAGTAGTATTCCCACTGTATTGGTCCAGATACATGTCCATAAACTAGCCATCCATCGGCCCAACTGCTGGCAAGGCCCAGTACATGACATGAGCACCCATTGAATTTTTTTTGTAGACATGCTCAAAACAAAGGAAATGATGTATGCGTGCTTATATGCTAAGATTAAAATACTAAGAAGAAAGTTAACCACATGCATGTTATAGACCTACGACTACTCTGCATGAGGTTTTCGGCCTCTAACTTACGCGGGCTGCGCCGTCGCTTATCTAGCACGTCCTGTCACCTTAGCGGATCTTGTTCTGCATTTGAGAGCTGCGCCTAGCACCTGGTCTGTGGTACGCTACTGATTTTTTCGTGACTACATTCCCTCTGGTCCAAGAGTGCACCAAATGCCTGAGCAGAAGCTGTTCTTGATGTCTCCTGTTCCCCAACCTTGACTCGTCTTTCCACTCTAAATTGCTTAGTTTTTCCATCACTGGTGTATCTTAACAATTATCTAAGAATAGCTGCGGTTAGAAACACGAAATGGACGAGAGGCAGTCAAATATTTGGCATAGCTGCGTCTCTTTTTATAAGGGAGTGGTGCGTGAATAAGGGAATGATACGTTGGTGGGTAGACAATAATGGAAGAGCTTCTCGTCATTAGAGGACTGTACCGTACCTTACTGCACAGGCACAAACAACGCTTCAAATGCGAGTGCCATAGTTCTAAGGCTATTCCCAGTGGGAGTTTCATAGGAGTTTTATGCACATTAATTAGCATGCCGTGTAGGACTATATGATGACATGGATGGAATTTAAGAAGAAAAAGAAGAAACCAGTTTCATCTAGATGAAACTCTGTTAAACAGGAATACCAACACTCTATGAGTCTTGAAACTAAATGCAACATGAAACCTAGGAAACCACACCATAAAATTATGCATTGGGGGTGTAGTTTCAAACATGGTTTCATAACCTTCTTACTTATGTGGCTTTCTTGGAAACATCAAAATAAAAGCCCCATTGGGATTAGCCTAATAGCTCCCTAGCACAGGTGATATGTGGTTTTCAGAACTCTTCCATTACACATACCACAACAAGTTTCCTGATGGTCTTAGTATAACTAAGAAACTTTGTTTTCCATGGTCTGCTCTAAGAGGGACAAATAAAGAGAGAAATTAATTACCTTGTTAGCCTAACTAACAATAAAATGATGCAATCGTATTGTATTAGTAATTTCTTCGTAGGAATTTAATATCCTTCAGCAACATGGTAACCTTAGATATAATAATATAGTACAACCTACAAAAATGCCATTCTAGTTTTATTCTTAAGTCAAACTATCTTGAGTTTGCCCAAGCTCATAGGAAACTTATGGTGTCGTATTTTTATCATTAGACTTTTGATGATTGCATATTTATTATATCCGGTGTTATATTTTCGATCATGTCATTTCCTATAAATTTGATTGAACTTTAAGATAAATTGACTAAAAACAGCAATTTTTTTAGGTCCGAGCAAGAACAAAGTACAATGATACTGTAGAGGCTGGGTTGACTTCTCTGGCGCCGCAAACGTGCAGGGGTGCACGATCCCCAACCGTCATTGGGCATTGCTACCAGGCTCAGTCCGAGGCTCACGCTGTCCACCTTCGTTTTCTGGTAGCAACGTGACCCACAAAGCCTGCACTGGTGGAAAGCTTTGGCGACAACAAGCACACCAGCGAGTTAACCAAAATGCCGTACTTCCAGATGCCTCTTGCTCCCATTTATCCAGAGTGACACGTTACACCGCATCATGTAATCTTTTGATCCCTACCGCTGCCCATGCTGGTTTCCGGAACAGCTGGCGGCTGGGACTATATATCGTCCTTTTGTATGTGCTTGTACCATATATAAATAGCGAGTGTATATTTTCTTGAGCCTGAATTAAACTCAATGGTGATGGCATATTGTCATACAAAACACGTTTCCAACATCATTAATGGTATCTACATGTATGTATTTTGGATAACCATCTCGGACACTCAATGCAAACTCCCAGACAACGGGTCAAACGACTAGTGGGTACAGCATCATCAAAGCTTGTAGCTACACCACCAACCGATGGAGTTCCAGGTGCCTTCGATTTTTCCTTATTCCCTGAATCCCAGTGGAGGCAAACACAAAGTTCCCCACTATCTCAAGGCAAACCATTGCTTGAGACTTTGCTAAGTTTTTCAATGATAGTCATGATAAACTTGTTGAATGTTTCAAGTCTATTTCATCTGTTGCTCTGGCATCTGAAATCTGGTCTAAAATTGCTAAGAAATATTATCTTAGTATGGTTGCTCATTATGTGAAGGTTGATTGGAAATTAGAGAAGAAGATCACCGTGTCACGTTTGATTGATATTTCTCATAATACTGATAATATTGTTGAACCTGTTGCTACTGTTGTTTCTAATTATGGTTTAACTAATAAGGTTTCCGTAACTACATTAGGCAATGCAAGTGTCAAATTAAAAGCAATGGAGAAGTTGAGCCCTCTGTTATCTAGTTATGTTGGCAGCCTGTTGTTGCATCGGAGAGGTGCTCATCACATCATTAATCATATTGTGAAGGATGGCCTTGATGTTTTCAAGCCTTTTCTTTCTGCTTTTAGAACTGCAATTTAATTTGTTAGTGCATCCAACCAATGAGGCAATTAGCTATTTTATGATGGAGTTAAAACAGTAGGCTATAATGGGTCTACAGGTCTTGATAGAGTTTCCAAAAGAAACACTAAAATGCTAAGTTCGTAACTCAGCATAAGTATGCATCATGGGCAACCGTGATTCATTTGTAGAGTCATGGTGGATTAAATTATTATCTTGATACTCTAGGTGAATATCTTCTCTATAAGCTAATAATCATGCATTCCAAGACAGGAGAAATATGTTCATCATGTTTTTAGACACATCTTATGTAAGTTTCTCTAAGCTCTGGGGAGCATGACACTGAGATGGGACCAAAGTGAGTATTGGGATTGTCACTAAAGAGCAAAAGTTGAGAGAAGTTCTTAAGTGACAAAATGTGAATGCATATACACAGTTCTGCCTAATTTCTTTGCGTGATATAGCAAATTTTATCATAAGTACAAAGTTAAGAATGAGATAAATAGGAAGGCATTCCTAAAGCTTCTAATAAAGCTATATGCTAAGACATATGAGAAATTGACTTAGTATAATAAGACGGAATGCTTGACAACTTTAATTAGTCTTTGTCCAGTGGAGGTCCAGTGGAGGTCCACTGGTAAAGGTGTTTTGAAGATTACAACACCGAATAACATGCTTATTTAATTAGGTATATTCAGACAAGATTTTGTGAGAGTGTGTGAATATAAATGTGCACAATTAGTTTATATCCTTACCTATTACAGATATGAGCGATTCTATAGAAAGCTCTAAAAACAATATTAGCATTATTAAGGCTGATTTTGTATGGTATTTTTTAATTCAGACAGGCATATAAGATATGTTTCGGTAATAATTATTATTATTATTATTATTATTATTATGTTTACATTGATTAAATTCAATGTCATTGTATTTGATTATAGTATTCCTTTCAAGCAATGATATATAGTTGGTGGTGCCAAGCCAGTTGACAAATATATTGTTATGAAAGAAATGTCCCAGAATCAAGTCATTTTAATGCATTAAGAAAGTAGCTATCAATATGACTAATTCATGATTTCATCTCTTATCCTATTTTCGTGAAATCAATATGGATTTGATGGTTAACCTGAAATGTGATTCTGGATGAGGCCGAATAAATAAACTCCCAAATAAGTTAATAATTGTTCTATCAAGGTACTATAGTGGACTTTGGTCAATGGCGTCCCAATATATCTGTAGTGTCTGCCGATTACTCATTCGCTGGGTTTTGGTATGGTATTAAGTGTGAACATAAGGCGAACATGAGCTTAAGTTTTAAGATTAAGAATGTTCGATTAAGAGGGAAATTATTGATATGTGTATCCACCAGCACATGATCAATATAATAAATACTGTAAAGATAAGTCATTGACCTTTGGAAAGAGGGAGAATGTTGGAATTAACCTCGGTCATGTGTAGTTGGGCCATCAGGCCAATCATATTCCTACACTACTCCCTATCAGTTGTCTTTGATTGGAAGGCAAACTCAGGCCACTTAAGGGCCTGGCCCCATGCCTACATCACTATATATCTAAGGGGAGGCCCCTAGGTTTCCCTAATCTCATTTTAGTCATATGTTAAGCCATCAGGGTGTTTTCTACCCTGACCTAATCAATCACTAGATGATCCTGTTCAGATTTAATACTCTAAGTATAGATCAATAAATCTAATAATATTTTTTGCTATTTTTTGGGTGTTTCCTGTTCACAAAGTGTTACTACAAAAACATGAAAGTGTTAAAAGATCTAAAAAGTTATGTTACACAAAAGAACTAGTAACACTTTTTTGAAAATAAAAGAACATATGTGTTTTGTTACAATAGATCATGTAGTAGTAACACTAAAAATAGTAACACTAACAAGATGTGTTATTAGCATGCCCAGTAATATATTTATTGAGATATAGTAACACAAGTTGGTGTTACTATAACTCTGTTATGTAGTACTGGTACTTGAAAGTTTTATATAAAAAAATGCTACAATAATTTAACGATCCACCAGCCTGCGCCTTCAACTACATGAATGTGAGAGGACCCATTTGTATATCTATCATTGCTGTTGACGTGGATGTACAACTTGATCCAGTCAATTATATCACTCCTGTAGTACTGCTCCTTTCACCAAAATATGTTCATTTCCGCACAAACAACTACATCATTTGAGAAAAAAGGAAGTTAAAATATCCACATGAAAAAATATGTGGGAACAGGGGACATCAAGGAAGAAGCAAGTTAGCACCAGAAGAATTTTAGCCTACATTAATAATAGGGGCTCTTTGATTCGGCAAGCCATTGTGGGTATATGTAGCACCATCGTGATGTCGAGCTTCCATTCATGTGGAGGAACTAAAAACATAGAGCTGATCAACTGGAAGGCGAGGAGTTGCTTTGGTTTTGAGCACCAATACGTAAAAATGGTAACAAACACTAGTACAAAAATGATTTTAGGAGACAATGCAAAATAGGGCTTAGAGGCGGACACAAATTTTGTCTGTCTTCGTTAATCCCAGGCATTAACAAAGATAAACATTTTTTTAATCTAATGAGGTGTTTGTATCAGATTGCCTCGAAAATAGATTAATAGAGCCAGACATTTTAAAATAGTCGTCTCGAAATGTCATCTATTTTCGGAGGTGGTCCTCTTATGATGCGCACCACCGTAGATTTTCGCAGGCAAGCGCTTATAAGGTTCGCCTCCTCAAATAACTCAGCCCAAATCGAGCCTAGATGACCCATTAGCTGGGTACCATATAAACAAGCCTCTATGGTTTCTTCTCGTCATGTCATTTAATTTCCACTCACTCTCCCTTTCTCTCCCTCAGCCCATCACACCAAGCGATGATGGCCAAGAATGGAAAGCACCTCCTCCTCCCTAGATGCAGCGGCGGCGTACGTCTTGCTTCCCCAGCAGAAGTGTGACACGGAAGCTGGTGACAGTGGTGGAGCGCGGCGGTGGCGAGCGCGAGCCCGATGCGAACACGATGACTACAGCCAGCGTGATGGTGAGCGTGGCGGCGGCGCAGACGCCTGCGTCAAGATGCGGCGGCACGGAGGCAGCGCGCAGGAGCAGGACCGACCGAGGCACCCGTGCACGGAGTCAGCGAGGAGCAGCTAGATGATCTTGGGTGGAGCAGGCGACGACCGTGAGGAGCAGCAGTATATGGCGGCGATACCCTGGATGGGTTCCATGGGCCCAACTATGGTTTTTCTTTTTTATTTTGATTAACAGAGGCGGACACGCATCCACCTCTGAAAATGGCATACTAATAGAAGCCTTGCCTCGGATGTGTATGGAAAAACCGCTTCCAAAAACTCATTTCAACCGCCTCCGAAAAATGTTTTTTAGTGTAAATTTTCATCATTTTTTAGAAAATAAGCATGATAAATTTGTAACACGCACTAGGCAGTGTGTCTTGGCTGATCGACTACCAAAGCATTGTTCTTGTGTACTTTTAACTAGCTATATTTAAGTATCACTTATTTCACTCTTTAAAAAATGTACTGACATTAAAAAAATAGCATTCTATTATTATTCTACGGCCATGTATGTTTCATTTATATGTTATATAATCAAGGTTATAGCATAAGACTAATATAGTAAAGATCACTAGGGACCACAAAATTAATTTGAAACATGTACCTTTTGGTAGTTTGTTTCAGATTATTATTTTGTTGGCTCAGGTGCCTTTTAGAATAATATCATTGGACTCAAAGTAATATTGTACAATCTAGGACGTAAACAAACATGGCCTCAGTTAAACTACCTCATGTTTTATGTAGTTTATAGAAAAGATTATCAACATCTATGTCCCAAAAAGATTAAAAGTTCATCAACTAGCCATGGAGTATCTAGCTATCATCTGGCTGAGTGATTAGACTTAGTTTATATCTTTCTTAACAAGCAGTTATTCTGTACACTTGTATATTTAAACTGTGTACACAAACTATAGAATATTTTTGTTTCGCACAAGGAACTTGTGGATGCATTTCTGGCAGCTGGAGAAAGTAGAAACAGAATGCACGTAATTGGACAAACAGACCATATCATTGACTTGCGAGGAAGCTGGAACATAAATTCCTTTTTACAATAATTTAAAAGGTATTTCCTTTGTTCAATTCTTAATCCTCCTTACTTCAATTGTATCTCACGATGGTGACAAGCTCTCAATTGAACTAGGCTAGCAGTATGCGTCAATAATATATACGTGCTGGACATAATAGCTTGATATCCGCTGTATATTTTAGCAAAATCCTTTGTATCTATATATAAATGCTGGTCACTTTGACATAATATAATAATTTCTAACTTAGTTGATGGTTCATTTATTATTTTACTGTGAGAAGTCTATTAAGCCATAGATATTTTAACACAACATCATACTAGCACACATGCCCGTGCGTTGTTACGGACTAAAAATATAGAAATATTATTACAATATAATATCTTTTTTATGGTTAACCATGATTCTTTAAAATATGACTGTAATATATAAGATCGTATGATCGCACATAGTAGATCATAACTAAAACAAATTTAAAAAAGTATTTTAAACCCCACATCACGATTTAGAGAATTGGTCCAGTGCGCCGTTTTTTTTAGATAATCACATGCATCATACAGCAATTCAATAATAATGATCGTTTATTTAATTATTTTCCACGTGGATCTTGTCCCTGCCGTCTCACCTATGCCAACCAAACCCAATTTCCCATAATCTTTTTCGATGATTGCTCCCACTACGACGGTGGCGGAGCTCCATCTACCTACATATCTCGTTCTGATGGATCACGACGTGGCCATGTCTTGCTCCAACTCATGGGCATTAATGAGCTCTGCAGGGAGTCGTAGATGCCAACCCGCAAAAAAAAAAGGAGTCGTAGATGCCGCCACAGAGGCGCAGATGCTTCCACCGTAACCTCGAAAACGTGACTGCCGGCGTTGGCGAAGAGGCCGATGTCGTAGACTCCGTTGAGGGTAAATATTCGTATGAGATTGTACAACATGCATATGGGATGATTTGATTTGTTCGTTGTTTCTGTGCAATCCGTCCATGTTCTCATGCAGAGAGATTCGATTTGTTCGTTGTTTCTGTGCAATCCTTCATCTGAACCGCTAAAAAAAGGGCTGCAAGGGCCAAAGCTACCAATGCCTCTCCGCAAGCACATGCCCAATCCGAGGTCATCCTACAGTGCACCTGATAATGCAGGATCCCATTTCAGGAACTCCCAGCACTATGGTGCACTCATCGGTTCGTCGTCTGCCCATTCAGTTTGACCCTCTGTTTTCACCGAGACTCTGTTGTTGTTGGTACCTTATTAGGGGACAGGAAGTAGTAAGGCAATATGCGTGCCTTTTATAAGCTATAAGGTCCATCTTAGTGTCAACGAGCTAAGGCATTTACTAGCAAGTATTGTTGTTTGGTATTGAGTATTTGTCATGGTTGTACGATCATAAGATGGACAGAAGCAGAGCAACTTTGTGTCCAACTGAACAATTGCTGAAGCCAAATAAATAGCAAAGCTAGGTGAAAGGAGTTCTTAGGCAACCCGAACCATGACACCTTATATAGCTCATTAAAATCCATACCAGTATTTTGTTTCCAGATAGCGAGTTCATCTTGCAACCAGAGATCCAGGACACCAGCAAAGTCCACAAGACAAGCCTGCCTCAGCGACAAGAGCAGTACCGTATAGTCATCAGTCACCCTAGGCGCCACACTTCCAGATGCCTCCCGCTCACAACGCCATGAGTGTGTCCATGGTGTTTTCTTGACTATTGAGTCCAGCGTGTGTGTCAGTGCTGTGTCGTGGGCTACAGCTCACCTTCCACCTCTTCTGGTACACCGAGGCGATTCGCTTGCCCTTGGGAGCACGAGCACCCTGGAGTTCCACTGTCCAGACACTAACACAAGGACTCACAAGGCCCAGAATGAGATTTCGCTTCGGTGACAACAGGAGCCCTGGCAAGACACCAGTAATCATAAACATTGCCCTTCCAGATGCTTCCCAGTCCCACGGAGAAATTCTAGCTCATGTTCAACGACCGCAGGGGTATGAAGGGTTTTTGGTGGATGTGGTGAATGGCCGGTGAGTTTTGTTGCCATATATATAGAGCTAGTACAAACTATATAGCCAGTACAGATGACCAAACTATATATAGCATTTGTTAAAATGCTGGCAAGGATACTTCCGGTAATGCCGGCCTGCCGGGGCAGGTAGAGTCACCAAGACTAGTGGAATAAAATAAAAAAGTGGTTATCATGTGACGCTTGACTCCTAGGGCTTATGGGATATATGTTGTAACCTCGCAGGCTCATCTGCCAGCATCATGCGTAGAAACACATCATCCACATCGGTAGAAACACATCATCCACATTGGTGAAAGTTCCGTCGTCGGGCTGACGCACCTGCTCAAACATCTTGGTCAGGTTCCATAAAAAAAAAACATCTTGGTCATGGCCAGGCACTCCACGCCATGCATGTCTATTTCAGATTACATTATGTAGATTACGTGCGAACAACTGACCTAACAAAACTACAGAAGTGCCCGGACTTGAACTACATGGACTAACACCAACTCCAGTTAAAACATATATGTGCGGCTCCTAACAACCACGTTGAACAGGGTACAAGGGCCACACGGCAGCATTATATGGGAGATGGAATTTCAAAAATGTGTCACCTGAAAATGCTGTGGTTTGGTATTGGTCAGGAAGAGTTTGAATAGCTTTCCTGTACCAGTATGCAGCTAACTGCTAACAACAAAGGGCCGCAAGAGCCAAAGTCTTAGTGCCTTTCTAAAAGCCACGCCCCATCCTTGGTCATCCTCTGGTGCATCTGATACTGATACTGCGCCCATTTCAGTAACTCCCAGTTTGGCTTGTGGTCTCAATCTTGCACCGACTCTAGATTCATCATAAATTCCAATCTCTTTATAGGCGAGCAGCATATATCTGTGTGACGCATCTTCTAATCATCAAAACCTGAAGGTAGCATCGAGAACCTATAGTGAAGTTGGACTGAACATATTCATCTATCATCCGTTATGCTGGTTACAACTCAAAACATGTACTCGTCAATAGCGCGCATGCTGTGTATATATATATACGGCAGTCGATCGATCCACATCATACGGTGTCCTTTTCGTGCACGGGTGCCTTTTCCGCAATAATGTCTCCAAAACTCCTGTCCCCTTCCCCTCCTCTTTCATGTTTCTCACCTTCCACCTCTTCTTGCACAGTGAAGTGCTTCACTGACCCGTCCTGCCAGCAAGAGCAAGAGCAGGCGACTCACTCACTTTTGTGGCAGCAACAGCACCACCTAACTAGCATTATAGCACTGACACTCATCCGACGGCACCAGCCTTACATCATGAAATTAATAATCATGGCCTTACAAAAACAAAGAGATGTAAAGAGATGTACGAGAGGTTCCTGTTAGAATGGTCTACTCACTACTATAAAAAGCATTTTCGGAGGCGGGCAAAAACCATTTTCGGAGGCGGTTTTTGCGTCCGCCTCCGAGCACGCGCATCTGTTAATGAGACATTTTCGGAGGCGGTCTTCCGCCCGCTTCTGTTAATCAAGCCAAAAAAATAAAAAAAAAGAGAAAGCCCACCGAGCCCATCATGGGCCCGACAAGCCCATCGGCGCCACCGCCGGATTCGCCCTGCGCTGCCGCTACTCCACCACCGCCGCCACCGGATACATCCTCCACGCCACCGGATTCGGCCTACCCGCCGCCAGATCTGGCAGCCTGGCCTCCGGATCCGGCCGCCTGGCCACCGGATCCGCCCTTCCCACCGGATCCGGCCGCCTTACCGCGCCGTCGCACTGCCTGCACGCGCCACCACCCACCGCTGCACGCTTCACCACGTGCTGCCTTCACCGCGCCACCCCTTGCTCCACCTCGAGCAGAGCCGCACCGCCACCGCTTGCTCCGCCTCGAGCAGAGCCGCGCCTGCACCACTGCTCGAAGCTCCTCCGCTGCTCGGGGCTCGCGCAACCTCCGCCTCTGCTCGGGGCTCGCGCCAAGGAAGAAGAGGAGGTGCGGGTGAGGGAGTGGAGCGAGGCGAGGGAGAGCTTGTGGAGAGAGAGTGGCGGAGAGGGAGAGAGGGCCAGAGACGGTGAGAGGGGAGGGAGGCGCAGCCAGCCAGGAAGAGAAACAAGAGAGGGAGGGAAAAATGAAACCCTAGGAGCTCATATATATGGCACGCGCGTTAACGGGCCGAGATGGGCCTGCTGGGCCTCGGTCTTTTAGGAGGCGGGCCATATATCAGTCTGCCTCTGAAAATCTATTGACGGAGGCGGACGCTTTATCATGTCCGCCTCCGAAAATAGATGATTTTTGGAGGCGGTTGTTTTAAAACGTCCGCCTCTGAAAATTGATTTTAGGAGGCGGACAGAAGCAACCGCCTCTGAAAATAAAAATGTCTGTCTCCGTTAATCCCTGCATTAACGGAGGCGGACATTTTTCTGTCCGCCTCTGAGGGCTTTTTTGAAGTGTCCTGTAAAACGTTTTTTTGTAGTAGTGACTCCCACGTAATCCAACGTGTGGGCCGGGCCCTATCTCGCTCCATGATCTTGGAAGCTCAACAATCAAAGGTTGTGGGCCCCTGTTGTATAGCGCTATAAAGGGGAAACGGGGCACACTGCCTAGAGCTTGTCCTGGACACTGACATCTAAGAGCTTAAGCGATGGGAAGCTCGGGCACCACTGTGTCCGCCTCATGGCCACTGTGACATCTTCACCAACCTTGCCGTCCTCGTCACCAACGCGGCCAGCGACTCTAAGCCCCGACGATCTACTCCTAATGATCTCTATATGTGCTGTCAGTTCCTTCAAAGCAATTTGATATCCATCTTACACCATGGTAATTTTTCTTTTTCTTTAAGTCAATCTATCTAAAGTTTGATCAATTCAAAGAAATAGAAATATGTTTCCACACCATTTATCTAATGGTGGACACAAAATCAGTTTTCATCCTAGGTTTGTGGATCCAATGGGTGGTGTTAACTATTTTCATTGCCTCTTCAAGCCATGAACCGATTGTTATAACAAGGGCCCTTTTTATTGTCAGGTCATGGTATGAACAAATTTTTATTTTTTTCATATGAAGTTGGCCAGAACTAATCTTCATAATTTACAATATTTTCAATAGAACTTGTGTAGATGCCCAAATATTTGATTGGTACAAGCTTCTTAGAGGTATCAAATGACCTTATATAGAAATATAGAATCAAGGTAAGGAAATTAATAGAAAGGAATAACTTTATATACTTGTCACACGTCACCATGCGGTGTGGTGGAAAGAAACTTATTACAGCAAAATTATTTATGGTATGCAGGAGTACAGAATAATTGGTCCTAAACTCTTTTTATTGAATTCATCTTACTTTTACAAACCGGAGAATTAAATGAATTATCTGACAATTTGCTATATTCATTGAAAATAATAGCTAATAAATTTAGACAAAAATCCATCCTACTAGTAAAAAAGGAGGCAACAAGCCCCAACAAGCCCCATATGCTTAATATGCATAGCATTCAAGCTATATTTCGTGTAACTGTTTTGCACATATTAACTTTTGCGCAGCATAATCCAAAATGAAATAACAGTGCCAATTTAAACAATAAATCAGTTCGTATAAGAATGAGCCGTCTGAACATCTCTTTGGGGAGAATGAAATATTTCAATTGGTATACAAATTTCTGGCCATGCACTTGCATCTCCCTGTTGATCAGCAGATGTTCATGCATCTCCAAAGTTGTAATTTGCATGCAACAAATATTAGCACTTTGACGGGTACTTGAGACCGACTAATAACTAAGTGCTGTAAATCTACACAGTTATGCAGGTGAGCAACGAAATAACCCATTTTTCCACTCATTTTCCCCCAGCAAGACACGTACGACAGGCACTATGCACAGTACCGCTTCTTTTGCAACTGAGAAACGGAATCACCGGCCTAATATGTTGTGCCTGAGTTTAACCATGACTGACTTCAACCAGCCCATTCGCCTTCGGCACCACCAGCCTCTACTGGCACACGAACGCACCGAGGGACAGATCTCGGGCGCGGACAGGCTACGATTCGCTGGATGTATGGGATTAACTGCACTAAACAACGGGTTATTGGGTCATCACTTTACTACTCCTCGCACTCCCTCATGAGCAAACTGGGCTGGCCTATCTAAGCGTATCCCTTCACTTCTCATGACGTTCTAGTAAACAGCAATGCTCGGTGGAGGAACATGTGGTTGGGGTTCTTCGCAT
The DNA here is from genome assembly GCA_015342445.1 of Digitaria exilis. Lineage (NCBI taxonomy): Eukaryota > Viridiplantae > Streptophyta > Magnoliopsida > Poales > Poaceae > Digitaria > Digitaria exilis. Next base: position 4,277,812 of record JACEFO010001972.1, on the reverse strand, counting down.
AGGGAGTTTGGTAGGCCGGCCACCCATGCTTGCCCAACAGGAAGATCCACCACTTCTTCGCAAATATGGTTCCCGATACCTCCATTTCCCAGCACTCATGCATCCATCGATTCGCTGTCTGCCCATTCAGTTTCGTTCTCTCCGTTATCTCCTAGACTCTGGTACCCAAGGGGATAATGTAGTTGAGTTTGTGGGTTATGACAGGACACAAGTAAGGCAATGTGTCTGCCTTTTATAAGCTATAAGGTCCATCTTTGTTTCAACGAGCTAAGGCATTTAATTACGAAAAAAAGTACATCACCCTCCAACCTGTTGAGATTGATTACATCACAACCTAAACTATGAAACCGGAAAATTTACCTCATGAACATTACAAAACAAGGCAAATTACTCACTGAAGCAGTTTTTGACGACTGTTTTGCTACAGTATTGTGGTTTTGTCCTTTTCCTTTTTTTTGTTATTTTGGCTTGATCTCTGAAAAACATAGTAAATCACAAAAACATCATAAAAGAAAAAAAAATCTAATTCTGTAGGACTTCACATAAATAAATCTATGCAATTAGTGGACTTCACACTATGGCAAGAATTTACAATTCTATTTTCTTCCAAAATAAACGGTGCTGCAATTTGAGGTGTACGTGATGTAGTATTTGTTTCCTTAATCCTCCTATCATTTTGTAACATACACTATACCACAGCCCCACGGTGCCGACTACATTGGAGTCGCCATAAGCCATTGTACCGACATATCATCAGTCGCTATAGTGTTATACCGACACTACCTAAGCGTCGCCAAAAGTGCCGTCGCTATAAATCTATAACGATTTACAGGTCTTTACCGACGGATCATTAGTTGGGACTTTAGAATAATACCGACGGATAGTCAGACGACAAGTTTAGTCTTTAACGACTACTCCCTCGGTCCCAAAAAACAAGTCATCCTAGAATTCAAAATTTGCCCCAAAAAACAAGTCACCAGAGCTTTGGACATAAAAAAATGAGCCCACAAATAACTGCAAGTCCCCATCGCATCCAAACCTGATCCCGTCATTCCCGTCGCTCCCCCACCTCTTCCGTTAACTACCATATACGGTATCCAAAAGCCAGTACCCTCCCCATTGTCTTCCTGTCCTCGTCCCCATCGTCTTCCTGTTAGCGTCCTCGTCCACATCGCCGCCGCACAACAATCCCCACGGAATACGCCCCCCAAGATGACCAGCAACAAAAATGGCACCGGCAGAATCAAATCGAGGTTGGAAAGAAGGCCTAGCCATCTGCTTCACGATGCCCGCAACACATGGAGGCGGAGGGTGCTGGTGCAAGGCAGCGGCAGCGTAGGTCGCGGCCGGGATCGACGTCGAGGTATGTGGTGGGATCGAGTCCACAGTCGATTTGTGGTAGAAGGCAAGGATTTTGTCCAGGATACGCAAGATGGCCCTGGGGATGATTTCGAATTGATTCCTGATTCGGATGAGGAAGCTGATGTTAAAGGGTCCTGTGAGGTTGGAGACGACGACGAGATTGTTCCGGAAACGGAGGCGCAAGATATGTGTATAGAGGACGAGCTTGTACATCAAAGTGGTTTGGGGTAGGATTTGGGTCTTCTCTGATCTCTACAGATTGACGTTTGTGTGCTCAGTTTTTTTTTATCAAATTTCTTTTGATTTGTGTGCGTCTCTTCTTCAGGACCATATTACAAGATCGCGGACAGATTGTGTTGGGGGAAGCCAAGGAATCATCACGGCCAGTAGTGGCCGAGAAGAAGGATAAGGAGGCCATGGCTAGCAGCCAGTCAGATATCCTGGTGAAGCCTAGAATTTCTGATGCGGAGACGGACGACGAGGGAATTACAACCTGGGAAGACGAGGGCCCAGATGTTTGTGGTCAATCGCAGGATGATGGTGGAGGCGAGCTCAGCGATGTGGTAACTGAATTTCTTTGCCTCTTGCTTACGGCAAGGTTGTCAAGAGGACAGGGCCTTAGAGTAGCTAATCTTCTAGAACTGAGACTAGAGACCAGCTACTTGTACAAATTATTGGTTATCTGGTATTCACAGAACTTGACACAAAGCACTATTGGAAATGATCAATTCAAATAAAGAGAGTACTAAACAAATTTACATTATGCTAAAAACTCTCTGGCGCTCTCATACAGTTCCCTATCACAACTCAGTGCAGTAGGAAGAATGCCAAGTGACTCTAGCTTCTCCTTGCTCATGTGTGGGATCTTGTACTTATTACCTCCTCTTGCTCTTATTACTTCCTTCATGCATCCTTGTAGAGTGAGGAATACTCTATAAAGAATTTCTGGTTGATGCTCATGAAATTCTTCCTGCACATTATTTATGAGCTCATCTATATTTCTAGATACCCTCCGATCTGTCATTGATTGAAGAGAAGCAAAGAACCCTAGGTCTAGGATGTTCATATCTGGGGAATTAGCAGGTTGATTAATTATGTGTATGTCTAGACCTGTTTGACAAACTGCAGCAAGAAATCTTTCATCATTGGCTGGTACATGTGATGGTGCATTATCTTGCTGAATCCATATGGTCTCATTTGCATCTTCTGTAGGCCATTTAGCTACAATAGCCGGCAGCACTTTAGATATCAAAAAAGATCTCATAATGTCTGTACCCACCTTCATGGTCTTGGTCACAAGTGTCCCTCTTGGTCTATTAGGACTTTTTCTTTTGGCAGGTTCCTACAATTACATGAAAGAATTTACTTAAAAAATTAAAAAAATGGATGAAACAATATAAAATAAATTGATGTAAGTAAGTTGGTTTGCTACCTTTCTAACAAACGGGCAAAGGCCTATCTTGCGATCAAAAGTGCAGTTACCATCAGCATCAAACCTAGGCATAGCTACTGCTGTCAAAAGCATAACCTTGTCAATGACATTCTTATTTTGTATTGTCCTGTGTGGGTCCTCCTCATCAGGCAACAGGTAGTAAGTGATCTTCTTCCTTGTAGCATTAAACCACTTCTCGTCAACATGGATAATATTTTTCATTTCAATGAACTTGGGGTCATTTGGCAAACTATTTTGATCTATCATAGAGAGGCACCACCTCAGCCTTTCTTTTTTGTTTGCTTCCTTCAAATAAGGCTTCAGTGAGCTGGAATGACGGCGTATCTCCCCATCTTTGAACCACCTATGCAATGTGCTCTTTTTAACACCAATGGCATTTGCCAATGATCTTATAGTAGTCCTTCTGTGTAATGGAATATCTGCAACCATTGAAATGTGTTTTTTTAGCATCAAGGGAATTTTTGCTAATGATCTTATAGTAGTCATTGTGTGTAATGGAATACCCGGAACCATTGAAATGTCCACTTGAGTCCTTCTACGGCCAGATTTCTTGGATTTCTTTGAGGAAACATCAACTGGCACTCTCTGTGCACGGCATTCTCTTGCTCTTTGCCATACACGTTGTACTGTACGCCTACTAACACTGAACCTTTCAGCAACATAAGTTGTACTGTTTTTTTGTAATTTTCCACGGTTGCTTCTCTCAAGCAAAGCTTCATATATGTCTTGCCTGTCTCTTGGTTTCAGATCTTTGAGCCTAGTTCTCACTGCTCTTTGATCAGCAACTTCGTCCTCTGTGTCTTCAGCGTAGACACCATAATCCTGGATGTCATCTTCGAGGTCGCGAAATCCGTACAAAAGGAGGAATTAAAATAAAAACATTGCATCTGATTTCATGACATCACATTGCTACCAAAATAAATAAATTTGTTGCTTTCACCTTGATGTGCTGGTAGCAGTTCATCAATATCAAAAAACTGATCATATTTGCCTTCCGCATGAACGCCATCTATAGCATGGGTGCTTCATGTTTTTAGGTTCAATAGTAATTGGTGCCAAGTACTACAACAGATAATGGACTATTAGATGCACAGTTCAAAGAAAAATAGATGCACAGTACAAACCTTCATGCGTTTCTTCTTGTTCCTGAGTTACATCAGCATCGACATCTACTAGATGCACGTCATGGTCTAAAAAATTGTTGTTTGTACGATTATTCATACATCAAAATGGCAGACGATGAATTTCATAACATACCTTCTTCCTGCTCATCTGCATCATCAAAGTTCAGGTCAAAAGGATGGACAACCTGGACATGTTGTTCTTCGGCCTCTCTGATCACAGCACCTCCAGCGTTGAGATTGGGTAAACCATTTGCATCTTCGTCATCAAGAGGATTATTGAGATCTAGTAGGGCCATCTGGTGGATGCAGACAGTAAATGGAGAGGCAAAATGGAGTTGCACTTCCTAGTTTTATAGGCCATGTATCCACATTTTTGGCGGCCATGAAATTTCGTACTGAAAATTTCATCCTGAGTAGCGAAATGGAGCGGTCAATCTTTTTTCGCCAAGACATTCGGGCTACTGGGTCGTTTGTTTATTTGGCGACAGGGGAAGGCAATAAATCAGCATGGCGCCAAACGCCCAAACCGCTCCAACAAATCTGCATGCAGCCATGCACATGCAGCTCAGCGGATCGTGTCCCGCAATTAACTGGCCTAATTAACAGGGGAACACTTTAACTATCTGGGGCTGCATAGTCTTTCTCCAGCTTGGCTAATTTGTCCTAAAATTTTCAGGATGACTTGTTTTTGGGACGGAGGGAGTAACAATCAGTTAGGACTTTAGAGAAATCCCGACTGACAGACTGACGAAAGCATTTAAATGAACACAACATGAATTGTTATATATTCAGTACATAACTGCCCCAGCTGTTCAAACAGTCACAAGATACACAAACACACCTGATCACAATATATTCATTGAAAGTGACCATATATATTTAATATTAAGTCATCCATACATTACACAAGAGCTACATACATGCACTTGATCATAAGCTGCACTAACTACATATCATTTTTTTACCAAAATGAGCTGCAATAGCTCAGGCGACATGCCAAAATAAGCTGCAGCAGTTAGATATGTCATCAGGTTTGCATATGAGCAAGGTAGCTACCAACAATACTACAAAAGAGCTGCAGTAGCTCAGCCAACATCCAAAATAAGTTGCAGCAGTTAGATATGTCATCAGTTTTGCATATGAGCTAGCTACCAAGAATACTACATCTACCATTTGACACCAAAATATCATAATTCCCTCCACCCAAGCTCTCAGCCGCCAATCCAGTGTGCATTCATCTCCAGGGACACCAAAACAAACAAGCAGATGTACTCCACGGCTTCAAGCGTCGTTCCTACCTTTCCTTCCAGAAGTGCCTGCAAGTGAACATGGGATGGAATTAGTGAAAATTTTCAGCAAGGTATCATGAAAGCAAATGACATTTATTCACTCATAAAGCTAGTACTGCCATATTAGTGAATGTTGGCACGAAACAAGGAGCAGCACCTATATATATTAGCACAAGATTTCAGGCAACCAAAAGAAGAACAAGGAGCAGCACCTATATATATTAGCACAAGATTTTAGGCAACCAAAAGAGGAGCAGCATCTTCAGTTTGTACAGGCCAACAGAATTTGAACAAGTCAAGAAAAACATGAAAGATAAGCAAATTGATGTGGAGATCATATGCTGTACAGATTGTTTGATGAACCCAAAATCCAGAAAAAATGTATATATACATATATATGTATACCTTTTACGCCTAGGGAGGTTTTTGATGCCTTGCAAACCTTCAACTAGCACTCATATTATAGTTAGAAACTTGGTCAATCATAACAAATGCAGAAAAATGAACAAAGCCAAGTTTAGGTTATTACTTTTCTATATGGCCATGCAATTGACATCATATGAGCATCAGCCATAGTGTTAATTTCAGCATAAGGGCGAGGCAGAATCACATCCCTTTTCAACACTAGATTCACAATAACCTCATAATATTGTGGCCCAAGTGCCTGACCTGCTACCACGTTGGTACGAGTAGTTGAAATAACAGTTCCCTTAGCCACAGCCAGATCTCAACATGGCATATAGGGTCACATCCTTTCCAACCTGAACACAATGATGCAAAAATGATTGAATCAGCATACAGAACCACAATGAAATTAGAAGTACAAACTTCATGGATAGATGAGAATATTACAAGTTCTTCATGACTCAAGCGAGTGACATCATTCCTTGCTAGGGCTGATGGGGCTGCACCGGTAGGGCTGCAATGTTGAGACTGATGTTTTGGCGGCATTGGTTGGTCTACACTGGTGGGGTGTTTTGGCGGCATTGGTTGGTCTACACTGGTGGGGCTGCATTGCTGGGACTGATAGCGTGGCGGCACTAGTGGGGCTGCAGTGGTGGGGCTGCAGTGCTGGGACTGATGCAATGGTGGCAATGGTGGGGCTGCACTGCTGGGACTCATGCAGTGGCGGCACTAGTGGGGCAGCAGAATGCCTGTGGACAAACAAGAAGTCATCCTCATCACACTGATCATGATCAGAACCATTGTCCCCACATTCAGGATCATTATTTTCCTCATGAGCACGTCCTTCAGACCTTGGGCTCTACAATAAATCATCATTAGAATTGTAAAAAGAATAATCTGTCCAAGATTCAACAAACACACTGAGAACTATAGCCTACTAGCACTCTGAAATCTGAACCGTGTATAGCACCGTACCTGTGAGTGGGGACGTGAATTAGAACCAATATGTGATAAATTTTCCATGTTGTGCCTTGCCATCCTTTCCTCTTCATTAGCTGCTCGCATTTCTGCTATGGGTTGATGTAAAGCTGCATTCTCACTTTCAACCTTCTTACGAGCTAGAAGTTCCATTTGAAGCCTTGTTGGCGTGTAAGACCTTAGCCCTGGGGTACCAATATCTTGAGGGGTTGGTCCCAGACCCAAACCACGAACTCGTCCTCTTGGCTCCCTTTCTCCACAAACAACTGCATAAGCATCACCTTGTTGAATTGTTCTTTCCTTCTGCTCTAGACGTGCTTCAACAATTTCTTTAAGTTTATTCTACAAGAAGGGAATATGGATGTTGGTTCAGCTCTGGACAGAACAATTGATGATTACATATTGCAATTCTTTAGGGAAACAACTTACTATTGTTGGTTCAGCCTGACTTAAAGGAACTCCATTTTTTCTTGTATGTGTTTTGATAAAGAGTTCATCTCTTCTCGCGGGGCGTCCTAATTTCGCACCCTACACATGTTTTATCTTTTAGTGGTGAAAATGCAAGACAATAATTTATTGAATTACAGCACAAGAGATATTTTCCATACCAATTCATGCCTAGAACTAGCAAAGCTCTGGCTGCCTGATGTATGATGTAGCTTCAGATTTGCCCGACTCAGTTTGCATGTGTCACTACGATCCTATATGATAAAAAGCATTCTCACTCTATGGATATATAAATTATATTGAAGAACAGAAATCCAAATGCTGCATAAATTAGTCCTTACTTGACTTTGAGGTGTCATCCAATAGTCAATGAGAAAATCCCAATCAGCATTGCTAACTCTACTTTCTTGTTTTTCCCTTAGCTCCTCATCAGTTAGTTTGCCACTAAAATACAACTTCTTCAAGGTTGATTTAAAATCCTTCCATTTCATTCCAGCAGTATTCATAAACCAATTAAAGGCAGCATCATCGACATCATAGATTTGCTGATTCCACATTGAAAAGTACTATATCAGGCACTATATTACACATGGAAATGTACTATATCGGGCACTATATTATACAAGTGTTTGGTTCAGATATAATTACTGCATTACCTTTATGTTGGTCCATACTTCATATTTCTTTTCAGGTTTCACAAGCCTCCAGTCAGCACAACCTACTGATATTGTCTTCCTTACCTGACAGCCAATGGCGCTAGAAAACCTCCTAGAATTTTTTCCAACTGGCTGGCCATATTCATTCAGCATTATCTTGATTTTAGGCATGCTAGGTAGTCTGGCAAATATGTCATCCAATCTAGTGATACCCCTTCCTTTCCTCTTCTTTTGTTGGCCGCTCTGGGAATCTGTTACAGATAATAATAAACATGAGAAGCATATGTAGAATTGCAAACTTTGTTAGCTGTGGGAAGACATGGTAGAATACCTTCATTGTCACTTAAGAAATCTCCAACTGATTCAAGAGCTTCAGCATTCTGCTCATCTGCAGCCTGAGCATTGTTTCGTTGTGGCCGCCTAGGCCGCAGATTGTGACCTTCACTTGCTACATCATTTATGTTATGAGTTCTCTACAAGAAAGAATAATATGGTGTAAATAGCTATGAACTTCAACTGCTGCAGCATTTCTATTAAGAGTTGTATGGGAAAAAAAAATCTGCACAAACCTTTGTTCTTTTCCTACTTCGACGTTGTGGCAATACAGTGCTCATAGAAAGAAGTTTGAGAGCTTCTATTCTCCTTTTGTTGCTTGCAACTTGTTCTTCCCGCACTAGCTCATAGTTGGTGAGACCGTTGCTATTGTTTCCTCTTGTGCTTACCATTTTTCCCTCTCTTCAAATAAAAAAATATATAAATCCATGAAACCAATTAGTATGAAAAGTATACAGCCACATTGTTTAAACAATACTTACTTTCTAGACCTTTTTTTAGATTTTTTGGGATCAACAAGTATACCATCTATGTCTGATCTAACTCTAGGGATAGTCCCATTAACAATATCCACAGTCACAATTGCATCAAGATCAGGCACTTGTAATGGTAGTCCATCATCATTTTCTATGTGCTCGTTCTCCAAACTATCAAAGTCATACACATCTCTTGGTTTTGATTGAACAACAGCAGCCCGCTCAGGGTTGTCTGGTTCAGGAACATAGTATACTTGAATTGCCTGTGATGCTAGAATGAAGGGCTCATCTGATACTTTTTCACCTGTGTTGAATAAATGCTTAAAGTTGACACTTGTGATCCCAAATTGATCCATCTTTACCCATTTGTCCTGCACTCGGTTGCCAACCCAATCACATTTGAAAACCACCACATTTCCTTTATGGTGATAGTTTAGTTCAATAATTTCCTTTACAATACCATAATAGGTCTTGTTTCCTATTATAATATTATCATTATCACCCCTGTCAAAGCTGGTTGATTCAGCAACTAGAGCAACCCCACTATTTTGAACAGATCTACCCTCATCATAGGACTCTGTGTGGAAATTGAATCCATTTATGGTATAGCTACTATACTTCTGTGCAATTGTCATTGGAGCCTTAGCTAAAATTCTAATCTCATCCGGTACATCCTCACAATTTTCTTCCACCTGAGGTTATGAATGAAATACTACAATTAAAGTAAATGTGAAATCCATCTAAAACAATGTGTAGTAAGTTTTATTTTTTTCTTACATACAATCTAAACCACTCATGAAAGGATTCATGCTGCCTACGATTGATATCTCTTCTATTTCGAAGACCAATGGAGGATAGATAGCGAGCATGTTTGCTGCAAAGGTCACAAAATCATTTAGCATGCTGGCTGGAAATTAAATGAACATGTGGAATCAAAAAAATTGGGTTACTTACTCCAAGTAAGGTCCTATATTGGCATAATTGAACAAAACATATCTATGGGCTTGCAGCCATGTCTTTGGTCCAAACTCACTATGCACTTTCCAGCCAATCCTTGGCCAATGCTACGTAAGAAAGGTGTTGTACTACTGTCTTCACCATTTCTAACTTCACGAATACACTGAGTCTCATGTAAATAGCGAGAACAAAGTGTAAGGCACTCAGTAAACATAGACCACTCCATAATTGATCCCTCGGGGTCACTTTTTGTATGAACAGAACCCTTCAATCTCATCAAATACCTATGCATATAAATAACTAATGTTATGAAATAGTCAGTAAAAATTTTGTTCACTACTCTAAAAATTTCGAAATCAAATTACCTCTCTACAGGCCACATGCTGCGAAAATGTACTGGACCAGCTATTCTTGCTTGGGCAGGAAGATGTACCATCAAATGTACCATGCTATAAAAAAAGGATGGAAGGAATATAGCCTCAAGAAGGCTCAAGGTCTCAGCTATGTCAGCCTCTAGAGTTTCCATATCACTTATTCGAATGATAGGTGAGCCAAGTTTCTTGAAAAAATTAGATATACGAATCACAACAGCACTGACTATCTCAGGCAATATTTTCCTTACAGCAAGTAGCAGCAAGTGTTGTAGAATAATGTGGTTCTCATGACTCATAAGACCAAATATCTTTTTCTCATTAACATGTACATTATGACGTATATCAGATGCATAGCCATCAGGAAACTTCACCCCTTTTAGTACTTGACAAAATGATTTTCTCTCATCAGGACTCATTGTGTATGGTGCAGGTGGTAAATAAAGTTGGTCTTCAACTTCAACGGGGTGAAGATCACTTCTAATCCCTAGACATTGAATGTCCAATCGAGAATTCAAATTATCCTTGGTTTTACTAGCAGTGCCCATGAATGTATTAACTAAACTTTCACTCACATTTTTTCCTATGTGCATGAAGTCATAATTATGCCGCAACATTAAATCTTTCCAATATGGAAGTTTGAACCAAATAGATCTTCTTTTGGAAATAACCAATGGCTCCCCTTCCTTCTCTTACTTGCTGGTTTCTTTTTAGATGGGTCCTTGCCAAAAACAGTATTAAGATCTTTAGTGCGATCCAAAATTTCCTCTCCAGTAAGTGGCCTAGGAGCTGGCCTAAACTCAGTGCTACCAAATTTGTTAGCATCAAACCTAAATGGGTGTTTTTCGTCCAAGAATCTACGATGGCCCATATAGCAAGTCTTGCTGCCATTACCAAGTTGAATTGAACATGTATCATAGTGTCAGTCAGGACATGCTCCTCCACCAGAAGTGACAGACCCAGACGTATGGCCTAGACCGGGAAAATATGTAATAGTCCATAAAACTACCGCCCTCAACTGGAAGTACTCACCCTTCGAAGCATCATAGGTTCTAACTCCATTCTCAAACATATCCAATAAATCTTTCACAAGTGGCTGATAATAGACATCCATATCACAACCAGGACCATTTTTGCCAGGAATCAGCAAAGAAAGGATGAAATTGGGTTGTTTCATGCACATTGAAGGTGGGAAATTGTAGGGAATACAAATACCAGGACAAACACTATAGTTAATATTCATGGATCTAAATGGATTAAAACCATCAGTGGTGAATGCTAGACCGATATTTCGGCTATCTGCAGCAAACACCTCATTCTTTTCGTCAAAGTTTTGCCATAGTGGTGAATCTGCAGGGTGCCTTAGAAGACCATCTTTTTTTCTACCTTCATCATGCCATCTGGTTAGATTTGCTGTTTTAGAGGATAGAAATAATCTTTGGAGACATTTCTTTATTGGAAACTAGCGGAGAACCTTCTTAGGAACCTTATATGTATGTTTTCCATCTAAACTCTCCCGTACTGATTTCCAGCGTGAAACCTTGCATGTTGGGCATGAATTCAATTCTGAATTCTGCTCCCAATAAAGAATGCAATCATTTTCACAAGTATGAATGCTAGTGTACCCTATTCCTATGGATTTCACCACTTTCTTAGCTTCATGAAAATTTCTAGGTAGCGCTGAACCCTCAGGAAGTGCATCATTAAGTAGATCTAGTACCAGGTTAATAGATCTATCAGTCCAACCTCCAAGGAGTTTGAGGTGCAATAATCTAACAAGGAAACGTAGTTGTGTATATTTCTGACAATTAGGATATAACTCTTTGCTATTCTCTTCTACCAACTTTTGAATGGCAATTAGCTCAGCACAAGGTTCCACAACAGAACTGTTGTCATCAAAATCTCCTCTATCATCCAAACCAGCAGCAAAGTCTCTAAGCAAACCAGATATGTTATCATCCTCGTTAGACTCTTCCGTAACCTCAGTGGCATCGAAGTTCATGGAAGATAAAGGTTCTCCATGTAAGTTCCATGTTGTGTACCCTTGTAGAAACCCATCACATATCAAGTGCTCCTACATCACTTGCCACTCTCCAAAATGAGTTAACACACTTTCTACAAGCGCATAATATCTTGTTACCTTCCGTTGAATTCCTAAATGCAAAAGCTAGGAAACTGTTCACTCCTTGCAAAATAACTTGGTGTGCCTACATGTATTTTATATGTCAAATCCCATATTAAACAGCAAAATTCTTTTAGTACATATGAGACAATTGTGTTGTACCTAGCATCATTGTTGATCCATGTTTTATCCATGAGGAGATCAAGCGACTTTCAAACTATATATTTTTTAAGAGAACATCACATGATACATCAAAATCTTAAAAAGGGCAATGAGAGTAATTCATCAGAACCAGAGAAATAGGATCATACCTTTACAAAAATTCCTTCACCCAAATAACTCTCAGCGCTCACAGGAGTCGAGGTCCGGGAGGCAGGGCTTCCTTGTCGGGGGAGTCGAGATCTGGGAGGTGATGACGCCCTGCTTGGTCAAGGTCGGGGAAGCAGCGACATCCTGCTCTGAGTGACGGCGACCTCCTGCTCCTCGAGGTGGCTACGACGGCGAGATTTGGGATGAGGGCGGCGAGGGGGTTGGCTCCAGCAAGATGTGGGGTGGCGAGGGGCTAGTGACGGGGAGATGTGGGATGGCGGCGGCGAGGGGCTGACGGCGGGGAGATGTGGGGTGACTGCGGAGAGGGGACTGGCGGCAGGGAGAAGTGGGGTGGCGGCGGCGGCGTGGGAGCTGGCGACGGCGTGGGGGCTGGCGGCAGCGGCGTGGGGACTGCGGACGCCGAGAGGGCTGGCGATGGCGAGGGGCCTGGCGGTGAGATGTGGGGTGGCGACGGCGGCGTGGGCACTGGCGGAGGCGAGGGGCCTGGCACTGAGGGGGCTGGTGAGCGTGAGCGAAGGGAGGGAGTGCTGGCGGCGTCGGTGCGTGAGGGAGTCGGAGATTTGGTAGAGGGAGGGAGCGAGGGTGCGGCGGGGAGCGAGATTTCAGAGAGGAGACATTTTTGGGAGACTTGGCGGCGGGGACGAAAGACAATTAGGGTTTTTGCAACTGACTAATGGGCCCGATGAAATCCCTACCTGCGAAGCGCGCGTCATTGGGAAAGCAAGCCCGCCATCCTGATCCATCTATGCTGACGGATGGTCTGATGTTACTATTAATATATACCGACGGACGATTCGACGCTGTTTTTGAAAACATATACCGATGCATGATTTGTCGAGAAAACGAGAAATAACGACTAATGGTCCGTAAGCGGGTTTTACCAACGGACCATTCATCGCTAATGTCATATTTTTACCGACTTACATCATACGGTATTTTAGGGCTGTGATACAGTGGCATTCATGGTTTTAGTTTTGTTGTTCACTAATTAAGTCCTCGTATGCATCAAACTTCTACTCTGAACCATATAGTTACCATTCGATTTTGTCTTCCAAACCGGACGTGACTATAAATTAGCTAATGGGATGGACCAGCCGGTTGCCGGATAACCTATTAGTTCCCTTTACGCTCCTATGTACAATAGAGACAGCGCATCCGCTGCCTACCTGCTCATTATTAGCTAGCCCCCTTTATGCATTGCAAGCTCACTATTACAACACAAGTCAGTTTTGCAAATTAAGAGTACAATAGAGACAGCGCAACTGCTCCCTAGCTACCTGCTCCTACTTGGTAAACTCGAGCACACTGAAACCCCCAAATGTAACGGTGGACCGGATGGCGCCGTTGAAGCCGGCATCCGTAGCCAGCCTGGCGTACTCCTGCTCCGTCCTCTCCTTGCCGCCCTTGAGGCCATTGATCAAGCAGATGATATCGAACAGGAACGGGAACCGCCCGGCCTGCGTCGCCTCCGGCGTCACCGGCAGCACCACTTCCATGGCGATTACCTTGCCTCTATCCGGGACCGCTCGGTAACAGTTCTTGAGAAGCTTCACACAGTCCTCATCGCTTAGCAGGTGCAGCACCGACTGTAACATGTACTTTTAATTAGATCCCTGAATTATGAGGCACAGGGAAATTAATGACGGAGAGGCTGAGACAGCTAAGTACTCCTACCTTCATAAAGATGGCGTCGCCGCTGGGCACATAGTCGAGCATGTCCCCACCTATGTGTTCCACGCCTGCATATATATAAGACGAGGAAATGTTTAGCCGTAATTCATGTCAGCTGATTTAAAATCTCATTATCCGAAAAAATGCTGCTGGTTTAGCTTTCTAAAAAGTGTTTTTTTTTAGGAAACGCGAGGGGTTACCCCTACTGATTATATTATATATTAGGTATAGTAACAAAGTTTACAAATTCAAAAAAGTTTATTGATTTGGTTTTATTCACAAAGTACTACATTGATATATGTGAAAACCGCACATGATAATAACTGTTCCCACTAACCGACTAACCTGGTATCGGCTTTGCCTGGCTGACGACGAACGGCAGATCGAAGTTGATGCCCTTGATGTTCTTGTACTTGGAGGTGATCATTCCCAGATTGGTGCCGATGCCACCCCCCACGTCGACTAGGATGCCGATACCATCGAACCCAGTGAAGCTCTCGAGCATCTTGCCGCAGACGAGCGTCGACAGTTGGGACATGGCCTGGTTGTACAGCGCACTCAGCTGAGGGTTCTTCCCCATGTACTCGAACGCAGGCATCCCATGGGCTATTTCGAACGCGACTCTTCCCTCCAACAGCGCCTCCGCTAAATGGTGCCTTTATATCGTGCAACCATGCAGTTCAACAATGTTATAAAAAGTTTAGTAATGCCATTTCGCACAAAATTATTTTATCACAAAGTACTACATTAGTTATTCGCTCCCACTACATACTGGCCCGTTTGGCACAACTTTTGCTTATCGAGCCTTTAGCCGGTAATAATGTCCCATGTATACATAAAACCCCTTCTTTTTAAATTGGTTAGATGAAGAGCAACTCCATCTTTAAACAACTTTTCAGTAATCAGGTAAAAAGTGTAAAAAACAAGCACTGTAGCAAAATACTATCTAGATCGATTCACTTTTTTTACCCCAACTTTGACCGCTGGTCTTATTAAAAAAATATGCAAACATTATCATATATAATCATATTTTAAGAATTCTAATTAATAAAACATTGTATAAAAATATGACATTTTCCATAATTTTTATAATAATCTTAGCGGTCAAACTTAGAATTAAAAGAAAATCAAACAACTAATAATTTGGAACAGATAAGGTAGTATCTTACCAGGGCGTCAACATGGCCCGTTGAAATCCGAACATTGCCAGGTCCATCAGTGACCCCTCGCCCTGGTTGCCGGAGAGCCATCGGCATACTGGTCCCGGTGCATACCGTCGCAACGGCGGACTATCCGGCCCTGTGACTTCCTCTGCGGAGCACCTCACCACACCGTGGGACGCGAGAAACCGCAGCATCCGGTCCACGACCGCCGCCGCCTCCGCCTTGTTCGTGGCACCAGCTGGTAGCTTGGCAGCCAGCTCGTCGGCGGTGAGCGCGCGGCCCGCGGGCGCGCCAGTGAGTGTGTCGATGAGGCCGAGCTCCATAGCTGCCTTGAGCGTCATGGAGACAATGTGTGCCGTCATGAGCTCCTGCGCGGCCATGAATGACGACGTCTCTTCTTCCTCCGCGTCGTTCGTGCATGCGGCCGGATTCATGCTGGTGCAAACTTTTTTTTTTCTCCTTTTTCTTCTGCAAAACGCAGAGCACTAATTTTCTGGTTGCTACTAGTAGATGACCGAATTCCAGGAGTGGACGGAAGCTAATAATGGCTGGGTTGGTCTTTTATAGTAGAGATCTGACAATCTTGTTGCGTGCTTTCTACTGAATATTATTATGGCCTTATGGGGCAATGGTCGTTGTTATGGTTGGTTGGTCGACCTTCCTCGTGGCCAACCTGCGACCTTACACCGGTTTTTGTTTGCTACGCCATAAATGTTTATTCACCAATCAGAGGACTGTAGTACAGAGTAGGTATCACTCATTTTCATTACTTAATTGATCGAAAAATTAAAGAGAAGAGATTGTTGACAGGGGCGTAGATGATCATTATTTTTATTCTAACTATTAGAGATGCACGTGCAACTAACAGACACATGTTTTTACAGAAAAAAAACATATAATAAATAAAAATTGGAGTGTGTATTAAAAGAACCTAGTGAATAATAATTTTAAAATTTTGGCTAGGATGTATATGTGCAAGGGAATATGTTTTGGAAGTAATTTTGGCTAGGATTCAGTAAACAGTTATTTAACATCACAAACACTAAAATCATTCAATAGCCTCAATTACTTCCATCCACTCCACGATAGTAACATAATTTAGTGAAGCCCAGGCCATCTCTTCTTCCATGACCTGTCATGTAGAGAAACAAGAGTATATGTAAATAGACATGGTTACAGAACAAAAAAGATATGCAAATGACTCGATTTACTTTCTTACAACTTACAAGAAAGAGGATATAAGAAACAAGCAAAAAAATTGTAAGGAGCATTTAGATTGGGGAAGTTGATCAAAGAAATACACTAAAGCAAACATTGGTGGGCATATTTTGTCAGATGGATGAATAGTATGAATAGAGGAAAATTGTTGATGAATAGCGGAAAGTGGAACAATTTTAACAAATGCAAATACCATTAGGTGGAAATGTAGGAATAATGAACTCATTGAACTATTCTAACATGTGCTCATTCAGCCTGCGCGCCCTATCATGATCGCACACAATACAACAATTTTGAGTCACAACAAACATTCTCATATACAGATATTAACCGGTTGGTATTGAAATCCTAACCAATAGATTCAGGTAATTCAGGCTTTTCGTGGAAACCAAATAACTAATATTACTACAGAATTAGCTATCAGCAATGCTCTATTAGCACTCGTTTTGTAGAAACCAGTGGTGACGAGGCATCACCGCCAGTTCTAATGGCTACACACTCTGCGAAGGAGGGTCATAACAAACAAATTCTAAATAGGGGTGGCAGTGATATAGGATGGAATCTAATTAAATTGGTACACATAACACACATCCACACCCGCCACTTCAGCCCAAATCTTGTCCACTCCTCTCCAGTCTCCACCGAATCCCACTGCCTCCCTCGTTCCCTCCCCTCCATCCTGTCGCCGCCCTCGTTCCCCTCCTCCCACCGCCACCCCTCCCTCCCCTGCCTTAAGCAACTCGTTGTCCCTCCCCTTCCTCCTCCACTTGCTTCTCCTTGTCATGGTAGGGAGGAGCATCAGCAGAGCGAGGTGTGCAGCAGATCGACGAGCTGCAGGTTGACGGCTGCTCGAGGAGCGCGATGGCTCGATGTCCACAGTGGCTCGAGATTCGCGGCGGCCATGGGTCTCCTCCTCTGGTAGGCCGCCTCTCTCTCTCTCTCTCTATTGTGGCCTCGGTGGTGTGGTGGCAGCGGCAGCAGTGTGGGGGAGTGGCGGTGAATTGGTCCAATCAGGAGGAAAAACATAACTAGAAAAGCAATTGGCATTTCATCCTTTCATGTGTCTGGAAAATGAACACAAAATTGAATATGCCATTACCTACATATATCCATTTCACAATTAACTCGGTAAACTCAGCTCAAATGCATCGAATATCAAAAGCATAAGTCCATAACGAGTTGCCCCAGACCCAGGCTAGCTAGCTTGGAGATGCTTCTGTACTGGGGCATCTGCACCGGCTAATGATGTAATCATTCCTCAGTTCTCTGCCATGGACGGTACACGCGGACACGTCAGATGATGGTCCAGGCGATGCTCATTTGTTCCCGGGTGTACAATATCGCAGTGTTCATCAGCCAGCTGTTGTTTACTGTAGTGTGTGCACGAGCAGATATAGATGTTGTTCCCAATGTCTACTATCCCAACATCACATACGGCTTAGTTTGCGGTTTGTGCACTCTCTCAAACTTTATCATCATTGACTCTGTTCGCATGGTTATTTGTATATATGCATCGAGTAAAAATATAAAGACATAGGAGGATGCTTAGTTACGGATCGATTACTTACACGACATTTATTATTACAGTCTGGTGTCTACTCCGTAAGCACCTAGCTACAAGAAGGGTTGATGGGTTGCTTCAATTTTTAGCAAGAACAGTAGGTGGGCTGTGTTACTCCAATAAATCACGCTGTGAGGCATTTGTGTTCTCTGACACCTGATGCACTTGATCAGCAAACTACTATATAGCATCAGTAACCATGGCTGCAAATTTAATTTGTTCACCGATGGACTTGATCTTCTCTAAGAGACTAAAGCGTAATTGGAACGCAGGTAATGATTACCAATGCAACCAATCATAGGAATTGTTTGGTTCCAACGGAGGGAACAGAAGCGTTCGACACTTCTATCCATGCTTTGCTTAGCCACGCGTCAAACAAAAAGACAAATAGCAGTGCCGACTCGCAGACTGCCATGGATTGCCCCTTCAAGCACCACCGCATCTTCTCCTTGGCCCGCCTAGAGCCTGTTTCGCACCTGCAGCTTGTCTACTATTGTTTTGCAGAGATCTCGATGCACACATGGATTTCTTCCGTTGATCCTCCACGGTACACTCGTGGGAGCCGGCTCCCTTTGCCGGTGCTGCATAGGCACCTTCTAATTCGTATAATGAGAACATTACCATCTTTTCAAGCTGTCAGAATGGCTTTTGCTACCAGCCAAGAAAGTTTTTGTTTGCCTGCCCTTGCCGATTTTGGTCATCAAGACAGTGCCAACCCTTCGTGAAGAAGGGTTGATTTAGTTCACCGTGCACGCCAGAGGGTCGAGGCGATGCTCATCTGTTCTTGGGTCTACATTCTCGCAGTGCTCATCGGCCAACACTTTTGTTATGCCTGAAATTGTAACCGCGTCTGCCATTGACAACTGGTGTGAGTGTACGGTAGCAGTTCAGCTATAGATGTTGTTCCCGATTACTACCATTCCAACGTCACGTACTGTATAATTTGCGGTGCATGTTCTTAAACTTTTCCTCCTGGACTCTCTGTTTGTATGATTATGTGTATGCATCCATCAGCAGAAATATAATAAGGACATAGGAAGCTGCCTACGGATTGATTACTTACACGACATTTAATATCACTGTCTGATGTCTACCCCGTGCGTACCTACCTACAAGAAGGGTTGAGGGTTTGCTTCAGTTATTAGCTTAGCAACAACAGTTGGTGGGATGCGTTATTCTAATGATTCACGGTGATGCATTTGTGTTCTCTGAAACCTTGCTATAACAATCCACATGAGGATTGGCGCCTCAGTGAGATCAGCAAACTACACGATTGGTAAGTATGGCTGCAAATTTTGTTCGGTGATGCACTTGGTCGACCACCTTTATGATACTAAAGCTGTCACGTCTGTTAGCATGAAAGATTCAGCCAACTTTTAATTTGGCAACGCTTTAAAATATAGTACCTGAGAGATATATTAGCATTCGTGAGTGAATTATATAGTGTGTATGACTTATTTTTGTAAATACAAGTAGCAGAGCATGGGTCATATGCTTACTGGTCAGGTGTCAGTCATTAATGTAAAACGTAGCTACTAGCAAGCTGAAATGACTAATGAAGCACAGGCACAAGGGTCTTGCTCAAGTATATATGATCCATGCAATAAGATCAACTTCTCTTTAGTGGAAATTCATTATAACGATGGATCTCAAAACGTGTACACGTTCTTAGGATCCCATAAAGCTTCATATTGTGTGCCGACCAAGAACAAGAACCCTAGGTCATCCATGCCATCGGGGTGACGTTGATTAGCAAGAGTAACAAGCAAAGAAACTCACTTTGCCAAATGCAAAGCAAAAGAAATATAGGTGAATTCACACTTTTAGTGTATATGCAATAATGATGTCTTTATTGTTGTACTAATGATGTGCCATAAAGTTGCTAATTGGGTGAAAACAGAGTTAAAATGGATAAGAGCAACAGCTATATCTACACTAAGGCAAACAACAAGCTGTTGGCACATTTTGTTTCACAAAACATGAGCACAGATCAATCCAGTGTAGAAAGGAACTGGGTCAATCAGTGAAAGTTATAACCCAAACTGAAACGTCATTCACAACATCAACTTAAATGGTGATCACACTACAATATGCTTATGGCTTTCTGCAAGATAAAAATGGCAAGCGGTTGATGCAAGACTGATTTAAAACTGCCATGAAGAAATTCCATTGTACTATTGTGATAAATCTCTTCCGTTCCTTTGGCAACTATCAAGGGTCAATGATTTAAAACTGCCATGAAGAAATTCCAATGTAATATTGTGATTTTTGACCCTTGATAGTTGCCAAAGGAACAGACAATCTCTTCCTGCTAGTAGCACGCAAGACAATTTTTACAATATAATAATGTTTATCGTTTCAACTTCCAACTGACTATCAGTAGGATAAGCATGTCTACATACATAAAAAAAACCACAAGTCCTTGCACAGAGGTTACTCACATTGTAGGCCTAGAATAGAATCTGTCAGCCACCAGGAGTTGTTTGAGCACGTAGTGCTTAAACATGATAAGCTAGCTCCGCCCATTCACACCCTAAATATCATAAGTTCTATGTACATTGCCTCGCTATACAGGTAGGTAGATAGCGTCATTTTCATTTGAGCAAGGCTCTAAACTGGTAAGGTGTCTATAGAGGCACTACTTCGAACCTTAAGAGCGGCACTCTAGCATAGTTTGAGCCTTGTATTGAGGAGGACAACTCAGCAGTACTCAGAGGACATGAGAGAAGCTGATTCCTGATGTCTTCTGATCCCAACACGCCATAGCATGCATAGTTATACATTGCGGTAATCTCTTTTAGCAATGTCCTATCATGTGATTAAAATAGGACGAGGTCTCATGAACACAACGAGTAGCGTGGTGACTGCTACATATATAAAACATTGAGTGGTACAAGCACCATGTGGTGACATACATGGTGATGTTTACACCTTTTTTATAAGGGTGCATTACTACAGAATTCCTACCATAGCCGATTGGGAAACCCCATCATAGCCGGTTGGGGGAAGCGTTTGATTTATAGTGGTTGTGTTACTACGGGCAACACAGCCGGTTGGGTGGTTTCCAACCGGTTGTGATACGTACTCATCACAGCTGGTTGGTGACTGGAACCGGCTGTGATGAGGGTGTCCAGCTATTACACACGTGAGCTTGAAAAAAAATGGAAAAACCTTTTTTTAATGGAGGAGGGCCCATTGTCCAGCTAGAACATCCCCGTCACTAAGTTACACACTAAACCATTAGCAATAGGCTCAAAAAATGGAAGCAAAAGCTCTCAATTTTTATTTCTGAAGTACAATAGGATCGATACAAACGCTTATATACAGGCGTATATGTACTTATCAGAACCTCACTCCAAGTGACATATCTTAAAATGAAAGTAATTATATGTGGATTGCCATTAATGGGCACAAAAAACATCTCTACATAATTTTAATTTTGTGCACAGATGTGAATTCACCATTGTGTAGATTTCATCGATATGATTCAATAAACATGTGGATCACCCAAATCAGACTCTATCGGTGAGATCAGAGGATAAGTCCAAACTCCAAAGTGTTCTGGCCGTTCCCTCGTGCAAGGAAAAGCGTAATAAAACTAAGAAATGCTAACGGCCGACTCAGTGATCAATGGATATTTGCCTTCTTATTTTATAAGATTGTGTTACTACAATCCGATCCGAGGTCGTTGGCCATGTCGAAAAGCTACAGCATGGTGGCCAAGATCCTGACTCACTCTATCATCAGCCAGCGCAAGCCATGTAACCACGTTAGCATTTGCAGTGGCAACACAGTTACTGTTGGGTATAGAAACCCCAGGTTCCCTAATCAAGCTAGACTCCTACTAGGACACCTTGTCCTACTAGGACTTTTCAATTGTAACCGACTAGGAGACTTACCATGTAAACGACCATCGAGCAACGCCATCAGGCATCGCTTTACACCAGATCAATACAAGATACACCATACAGGACGTAGGGTATTACGCACATTGCGGCCCGAACCTGTCTAAATCGTCTCTTGTCACCTTCGGCTCTAGATTCTCGACGACTTCTCCCTAAACCCTTCTCTCGGGGCACCCCCTCGAGAACGTTGTCAGCATAATTCGCCGACACTTTGGCGCCGTCCGTGGGATTCTACTCGTCGAGTCTTCATTAAAGAGTCGATGGCATCCTTCAGCGCCTCCGTCAACGTCAAGTTCGAGGAAGGCGCGACCTTCATCTTCGGTTCCTGGCTTTGCACTGCAAACCAGGACGGCAAGCTTCGGCATGAACTGCGCGACGTGATGATTGCGTCAGCTCCGCCGCCCGCGCAGACTACGCCGCGAATTGTGCGGCGAGACAATGGCGTCTCCGCCACCACCCGCGCGGGTCACCGTGCGCAGATCGTCAAGGGTCTCCGACTCCAACACGATCTTCGGAACGTATCCAACTCGGAGGAGTACCTAGAGGCAGAAGCTGAGTTCGACTCGGACAAACGATGACTCCTGCCTCGTTGCTCTCAAGTATCAAGACCAAGCAGATAGTCGTCGTACAAGACTACTTGGCGGCCTAAGGATCATCTCCAGCATCTGCCAGGGTACTTCAGTAAGGACCGTGACCTCTGTCATCCAGGAGGCCAGGCCAAGATCAACCCTGCGACTCGTAGGAAGTGTCGCCAGGGTTCTTTTCCTATCCGAGCAGGGTTTTTTTTCGACAAGAACCCAGACTACGGCAACCAACAGGGTTCTTTTTTCAACACGAACCCGGACTATGATGACCAGCCGAGTTCTTTATCAACAAAGAACTCGGACTCGACGCGACTTCATCAACAAATCGTCCACGAATCAAGCTAAGTCATATGTTTCAATTATCTATTCGTATCTACAAGTGGATACCTTCGCGGTCCATGCTTTCGTCGGTTTCTTCATGCGCCTTTTGCGTTTTCGCTGACTTCTTCAGTATGTTCGGTTTTATCCCTAAAAGTCGAGTGTCTTGAGAAGTTTTTGTCTGACGATGCAAACCGTGCTTTTTCCAAGCCGATGTGTTCTTGACCGGGGTATCATGGGGGGCACGGCTAGCGGGACAAACTACTTAAGCATGTGATCTTGCCGAGTTGTTTTCGCAAATTGCATGTGCTTTATATCGATTTTATATGCTCGTGTCTTGCACGTTTTCTCTTAACGGTTGCTAAAGTACTCGGGTAGCACACGCCTTAATCCGTGAAACCTCGACTCTTGCGTGCCGCCTACATATAAGCCTCCCTGCTGAGCAATGTAGTCTGTGGTAAGCCGTCCTCTCCGTGAGCAGTGGTTAGCAAGATAGGTGCTTAAACGTAACAGGCTAACTACCCGGAGAAAATATGCGGCCTAACAAGATCAAGACGCCCAAGAACTTTTTGTCTTTGCGCAATGCGCAATATCTTGTCGATTCGTCGACAAGACTGAATAAATTTCAGTTTTTCAAATATTCTTCAATATTTGCTACATAATATTTTTATTTTTGCAGACCAAGCTTCGGCACACCATCGCAGTTCCGCGCACTTTTGTGCTAGGGGGCTGATGCAAGCCGGGTTCTTTTTTCAACAAAGAACTCGGACCACTACACCAGCTGAGTTCTTTTTCCATAAAGAACTCGGACCACCACGCCAGCCGGGTTCTTTTTCAACAAAGAACTCGGACCATGATGCTCGCCGAGTACGTTTTCAGCAAAGTACTCAGACATCTTCGCTCCATCGGAGTTACATCAGATCTTCTACGAATCCTGGAGTTCAGATCCTTAATCCGATTTATTAAATCGGATCAAGACTCGGGGGCTGCGGGTACGTCATCAAAGATTCTTCGGAATTTTTCGGTTAATACCGAATCTCGGAGGCAACGCTAGGGTTCAAAAGAACTCGGATTCTTCGGAAATTGAAGCTCTTCGGGAAATATTCATTGAAGACCCTCGAATTCCTTCTTCAAAGCAAAACGAGGCTCGGGGGCTGCCCAATTGGGCGCACCTTTACGGTGCGCACCAATGAGATTCTCCAAGAAGTTTTTGAGCACCTCAAAGTCTTCATACAACCAAGCTGAGAGAACTCGGATGACTTCAAAGCAACTCGGCAATACTCCAATACTCACAGCAGGGTTGTACTTCAGGCAACGAAGCGCTCGGGGGATTGTTGGGTATAGAAACCCCAGGTTCCCTAATCAAGCTAGACTCCTACTAGGACACTTTGTCCTACTAGGACTTTTCAATTGTAACCGACTAGGAGACTTACCATGTAAACCTCGCCCCCTGGGATATATAAAGGAGGGCAGGGGTCCCCTAGATCAGACCATCGAGCAACGCCATCAGGCATCGCTTTACACCAGATCAATACAAGATACACCATACAGGACGTAGGGTATTACGCACATTGCGGCCCGAACCTGTCTAAATCGTCTCTTGTCACCTTCGGCTCTAGATTCTCGACGACTTCTCCCTAAACCCTTCTCTCGGGGCACCCCCTCGAGAACGTTGTCAGCATAATTCGCCGACAGTTACCAAACATGTTCTGATGTGCACACAAATTCTAAGGTAGGCTAATTTCTAGCTGTGTGAGTCGGTAACATGCTTGCGCCCTTCGTGGTGTACGCCGGTTCAAATTGGTTGAAGTAGTGCGACATCCATTACTATAGAAGTGCAAAACTTGTGCCGGTTCCAAATTCCATTCAGTTCCACTTTTGGAGCTGGTACAAGCAAACAGATACAAAGGACCCGGTACGAAATGGATGTTGTTCACTAGTGATCGACACATTCATTGCTCAACGGCCTGTTTGTTTCAGATGTTGAAACCGTGTCTGCACTGTGCACCGCTTTACTGGTCATTTTTGTGTGTGCAATACGTCTGCAGCTAAAGATGTTCCGAATGCCTACTATTCCGACACCACATACTTCTCAATTTGCGCTTTTGAAGCTCCAATTGAGTTTGTAGAGCTGCATACCTGACTCTCTCCCGAACTCTGTTTGTATGCTTACGTTATTTGTGCTTCTTATAGCTAATATGAAAGGATGCCTACTGATCATTTACATGATCATTAAATATTACTGAGTACATGCAAGAAGGGCTGATAGTTTGTTTCTTTTTTTATATATTTTTCTGAGACAATTTACTTTTCTCAACAACAAGACCTTTTGTTGGGTTATTACTTCATCACCCTGTCACTGGTACATGGCATTCTCTGGCACCTAGCTAGCTAACGACAGGAGCTTGTGCGGCTTAGTGATCACAAACTACCCCGATCCGTCAGTAACAATGGCTGCTAATTTCTTCTCTGATATATAATCCCAGTGTGCATATTCTAAGGAAATAAGATTATAAGAGCATTTGGCACATTTGTGAATCCTTGTCACTCGATCATCATATGGCACTGTCACAGAATATCTTGTACTCGATGGGCGTGAATGGGTGTGTTGGGTGCAATCAGGGATAGTGGAGTGAATATGCGCAGTGAGTGGTTGGTTCAGATTTCAATTTTAATGTTTATTTTATTCAATAATAGCGCTAAACTTTTGCATGGGCCGATCCTGGTTATCCCAATACGTTGGTCTTCCTATCTCTGAAATTCGTTTTGGTTGGAGATTTCAGGATTATGAATATCTTTTGTAAAACAAAATTAATGTAGACAAATAAACAGTCATTCAGAAGAGAATCAGCCAAGAGTACATTGAGAGAACAATAAGCTGAAGATTAGCATGTGACCAAGGAGTCCAGATACATATTCTTTTAGCATACGATTAAAAAAGCAGTGCGCTTGGCCTAACCCCTAATGACAGTGATATAGTTGATTAATTGAGGAAATACCATGCTCTTAATTTTCCTGGCAATATTTTCTTTTTTTCACTGAGTCAATCAACACATCTATTGCATCCTATAGTCGCTGCATTTTTATTCTATCATTCGGAATAAGCAATAATACATGGGATAAATTTATTTGCAAATATTTAATTTGTTGTTGCATACATTGGTACAGGGACTCATGTAATGATCCACAATGACTGTACTAATGCATTCACCAGGGTGCTTCGTGTTCAACCTGTCCGGTGCTGAGGCTATACTTTGACAGGAGTGCTTATGGGTTTCTTTTTGTTGTTGCTGTCACATGCACTATATAAATAGCACCTGGAGTTGAATTGTACTTTCCCATCTTATTTAGGCCCCATTTAGCTGCTTCAGACGGAGCAACTAGCTAAAATTTTAGTTGGGTGGTAGGTAAGACATTAGCTGTAAATTTAGGATGTCAAGTTGTCAACATCCCTGAGCTAACTTTTAGGAGCTAGAATTCCGTCTCTGTGTGTATGTTGGGGGTGGGGGGTGTCCAATTTACCTGTTGTTCGTGATTGGCATGGAAGGCCTTGGGAGCATGGGTGATAGGTGAGCGTTTGTTAGTGAAGACCAATGGTGGTCACCCTAGGATGATAAGTGATTGACAACCGTTGTGTGTTGATGCTTGTCTTGGCTTGTGAAGTGCAGGTGCAGGGTGCGACATGGCGGTCGACGGTGCAAGGTGAAGGCCAAGTGAAAGGTTCGAGGATGGGCGCGAGTAGACTTGGGCCAAGGGATCCGAAGAGACCGTGCAGAGCCATGGGCGACTCGCATGGTGCATGGACCAACAAGCAAGCATGGGAGATGGATGGAGACGGCGTCGTCCAAGTCGGGCGAGAAAGGCGATGGCAGGTCGAGTAGGCGGCCCGTGCGGCGGGAGCGCGAAAGATTTGAAGGCGTCAAGGCTCGGCGGAGGTCGGACACGCGTCGACATCGGTGAGGTCGCGTGGCGGCTACGCGGAGATGGATGGTTTCAGTGGTTTGAGCCTCAAAACCACCTGGCAGGCAGGTTTCCCGGTTTTGGCCTCAAAACCGGGGGCGGACTTGGCACGGTCAAGGTCCGGGCGGACGGCACGTGGCGAGATCTCCGAGCTTACTTCAGGGCGAAGGGAAGTCGAACAGAAACGGTGCCCGTCTGATGCTTCCTCATCCAGTTTGGACCAAAATGCCCCTAAGAGGGTTGTATTATAAATTCTGCAGTAGGGGTAGTTAAGACATTTGGTCAGGGCTATGTTTTCCCTATAAATAGATAGATGGCTGGTTGGGGAGGTTATCTCTTGGGCTCTCCTCTTCCTCCCCTTAGTTTATGGTTGCTCAAAGGCTAAGAGAGAGCTTAATGCTAGGTTAGCTAGAGATTAGGAGTGATTACCTAGTTCTAATGCCTAATCCAAAAGAGGGTAGGATGATGGGAGGATCTTAGCCAAGACTCTGTACGAATCTTTGCATCTATTCAATTATTCATGGTTGCTTCAATGGATTCTCTCCCATTTTTCTATTTTCGGAGATATTTTTGAGGGATTTTCTTTCGTCCTTCTTTGCTGCGATTTGGCTCGATTTTTTTTGGTGGAAAACGAAGCTAGGACATGTGCAAACACATCTGAAGTGATTCCTCACTTAAATCCTGCACGAGCTTCGCAAATCTTGGATTTTGCCAAAACCCCATCTCTCTTTTCCCTTATCAAAACTCATGAGATTCGTGGTGAAATATTGATCCTTTTGGACAGATATTTTGGGAAAAGATTCACCATGTCTTTGCGCACATCTGGTCAAAATTTCGTGAGATTTGGAGATCGTTTACTCCGTTTTCAAGTTTGACTTTGTGTGCTGCGCCTAGGAAACCGGAAGTTCCGGTTTTGGAAACCAGAAGTTCCGATTCTAGGAATCTTGCCTTGATACCAAGAACCGGAGGTTCCGGTTTTGGAAACCGGAGGTTCTGATTTGCCTGGCCAGGGTTCCCTACTTCGTCATTACTGCATTTTTTTTAGTGCAACTGCCTGTGTTGATTGCATCTGTTTCAACTGTGCTTCCTGGTATCACTCCTAGGGTCAGTAAGTCCGTTGTGACCACGTGATCTTGGTGATTTCCAAAAGAGAAGGTCGAGAGTTGAGTTTTGGGACATAGGCCAACTTCTTTATCAGAAGAAATTTTATCGGCTCCCATTCAACCCCCCCCCCCTTCTGGTCGCCTTTTCGATCCTGCAGTTAGTTACATGCTATAGCCATAAGCTTGCCTCGATGAGCAACTACATCGACTGTGGCTACCAGTATAATCCTTGCCATCAGATGTCTTAAGGTCACTGTAATAAAAACTGGGTGGAAGACATCAACGCGAAACTCTGCAAGTAGCAACTTAGTGTCGGCATACATGGGACATGATTGATAAACATTGTCTTACAGCTAGATGTCCCTGATCAGCACTGTTGGCGATTCTGTTGGTCTATTTTGCTTACATTAGATGGAACCTGACTGTAGAAGGGTCAGCAAGTTTCTAAACCTTCATCGGCTAATGAATAAACTGCTCGATTTAATCAGTTCAACTCAAAGCATAGAACTCACTGATTTATTTGTAACAAAATAGTTTGAGCATTGTAACTTTGTAAGTTATTTTCTCTTCTGAATGGACGACATTTAATAAGGTGTTTTATATCTGGCCTTCAAAAGTTTCAAACCACAGCAGCCAGAGAATTTCTCTTCTGCTTGCACATTGTACTGGCTTGTAGGATTTTTTTTCGAACATGCAGAGAGCTACGTATCTTTGTATTAAGAAGAAGAAATAATCCAATTACAGAAACTAGCTGGTAGGAATTATGGCCCAATTTATCAAAATGGACGATTTCTCTTCCATGACAGCTTGTAGAATGCAATTTTCGTACATAGGACAAAAAAGGATGCAAGTATCAGATGGCTGAGTTTGCACTGCCAGAAACGCTACACCAAGTGGAAGCTGCTACAGTGCTATAAAGGAATTCATGTCTCAAATGATCTAAAGAAAACACCCAGCATATGGCAATAAACCACCTAAGTGTCTTACTGCTTAAAAAGATGCATAAAAACCAGGCCTCTGAAATGAAATATTACATGAAATGTTTGAAGCAAAAACTAATTAAAATGAATCAAACTCTCTACTGCAAACTAGTAGAGAACTATTACGAATTGCTTCTTGACCTGCAGATTAAAGGCGTCATTCTGTTGTACAGGTTTATCATGTTGTTGCAAGTGCTATTTGCATTGCTTCATTATGTAACATATTCCTCTTGTAGTGGTAGCCAATTGCATTACATCTTGTTTGGTTATGGGGCCCCCCAAATATGTTGCCGCATAAACTGATGTCAGGGTAGTTGAAGACTTCCCCCTCCAACCCGAGTGTTATCCACTACTGTTGCAGCATCATCTTCCTCTCGGGTCACATTGGCAATAGACTGATGCAGCACCTCTGTTTCTCCATGTGCACATGCCTATCTCTCCCTTCTATTACCATTACTCAAACAAAAGAAATCCATCAAACGATAAGTCCACTCTTCACAAGATACTGCTGTAATTTGTTTCATTTGTGTTATCGTTGTCACTCTCATGACCAAACCACACGTTAATTAGATAAATGTGACCAGATTACACTTCACTCCTAACAGGTATCCTGAGTGCTTTCAACCATTCCCAATCGACCATCGTTTGAGCCAATAACTCTAGTTGACAGTTGTGCCCAAACAATACTATGCAACAGTTCTTATACGAGTGTCACGTTCAAGGTGTTTAACATTATTTGCTAAAAAGCTCATTTGTGTTGGATTTAATTGCCTCTAAACCTAGACCCAATCAGGGGACAAGATTTGCTCAAATTGTAAAATAGTTCAAGTTTGAACCAAATATAAATTCCTGAGTTCCCTAGCCCATATCTATGTGCTGAAACTAAGCCAGACAAAACCCATTTCATTCTTCTTTTCCTGCCCAACCCAACCACACCCACTCCCTTTTCTTGCTCCATTTTCTCCATGGACATAGCCGTTTCAAGCCCTGATGTGTAATTAAAACATAAACTCTTTGCAATCATAAATTTTAATATAGGGTATGAAACCCCTAGCAAATGGGAACCACAACTCACCATGACAGTGTATAACCTCTGCAAAGTTTAAAGTTGATATATTAGCTAGTTGTGTTCAAGGTCAAGAGCTGATGAGACAAGATATTTTAATTTCTTCATGGCCTAGAAATATTTTCTATAGAATGGCCCTAAGTACGTGAAAGCCTAGCATAACAGCCCACGAACCTCATCTATCTATTCCTCCACTCCAGCCCATAAATCTCATCGAAATCCCCACAAGTGACCAGGCCCAGGCCCATGCAGCCAGCGACCCTGACGTCGTCCACCTCTCCCTCTCGCCGATAGGAAGCATGAGGCAGGGTTTCGCGACGCCGATAGGTGCTAGGCGCCCTCCTCGCTCATGCTTCCACGGATCCCGACTGGAACAAGGCACCAAGCACCCAGGCAGCCGCCCAGTCCACTAGCTTGGCCACAATGACGTGCTGTCGCCTAGAGCCCTAGACGCAACGGTCAGCGTTGGAGACATGGCCTGCAGCCAGATGCTCGGACGGCCAAATCTGGTGGCGGGAGCCTGGCACTCGAACACAAAGGCATTGAAGCAGGACAACAGGTTGCTTACTACTTGCCCCATATGCCTCTGAATCTGATGTCTGTGTCTGGATCTCTTGATTAGTTGATTACCTGATTTCCTAGTGAATCCAGCATTTCATAGAGGTCTTTATACTGCAATTTATATGTAGGCACAACCGCACAATGAAAAGTTCAAGACACTGAAATCATTTTATTTCCCAGTTCCTCATAGAATTCATTGAAGCGAACCTTCCATAGCTTCTTCAAGCTTCACGAACGTGTACTGCCTGAAATACTGTCGTATGTTATGTTCCCAATTACAATGTTTGTTCTCTTATTAATTAATTGTATCATGCATATTACTCTTCTTAATGACTAATGTTCCTGAATCATGAAGATATGACAGGCAAGGTCGACTGGAGGATAGAACCGAAGAATTGACATAGTTAGATATTTACTTTTGAGCCATTGCGGATTGCGCAAGTAGGCGTGGATACTCCTGGCAAAAGCCATGCTAGCGGCTGATCCTGACCTGTTTAACATGCACCCGTAAGAGTTGAGAGGCATTGCGTTCTACCATTTCTTTCATTAACAGATTCCCTCTCTCTATGGTGGCCCATTTTCAAATCTCGAAATAATGCACTCATAATAAAGAAGAAAAATCATTTTGAGATGTGTTGGTTTAAAGCTGATAAAAATATACAAAGGATCAAGAAGGAAGGAGATGATTGGATCGCTGCCGGAGCAAAGAAATTAGGTTGTTTATTTAGTGAGTAATCAGCTTGTTGCCCCGTGCAGTCACTTGGGTAAAATTCATGTAATAGCAAATAGTGGCTAGAGTACGTGCCTCTCAAGCCCGGGTTGTAAAAACGATCATATATTTCTTCTCTCAATACAATGATGCGCAGCTCTCCTACGTACTCAAGAAAAAAAAAGCTGATAAAAATATCAACAACCACAAACCATGCCCTCTGTTATCAGTATGTCTTCCTAGTTCCTACAATGTGCATGCCGCCGACTGCTTCTGATGCATTTGGATTATCTCAAGGATTCAACCAAGGCAGGAAGTCGAGATATGCTTGGTCTCCTTCCTCGTGTAGGTCCACATTGTGGTGTTCGCATGCCTGGCTGGCAATCGTGTTCCTTGAGCATGTCCATGCAGCTGACGCGGCGTGGCCATGTCGTCGTTACCTCTATATCAAAGACGGTTGCAATATGACCTTTTTTTATCAAAGACGGTTGTAATATACTTTTTTTATATGTCGATATGGTCTATCTTTTTTTAATACGAACAGGAAGGGTGCGTCTCTACTGAATATATTTATAAAAGGATGGAGAGTCAAAAAGAAAAAGGAAAACATCAAAGAGACAAAGAGAGAAGACAAGAAAGGAAAGACAAAGGAAAAGACGAAGAAGACAAGAAGAAAAGAAATCAGTGCAAGCTATCTAGCCAATCAGAAATTGCCATCAGATGGTCGGGCATGGTCTGTCTTAGGGCCGTGATCGGAGGCTCGGAGCTGGGCCTTGATCCAAACAGGCCCAGCTTAAACAACGGATGCCATTCCAGCCTTTCGGTAGCCATCCAACAACCACACACCCATTGCCCTATCTCAACCTATTGAAGTATCTCAAAGTGATGAATACCTAGAGAAGCATTATTATGAAACCACAATACATCTATATTAATAGGCACGGAGTAACTCAACTAGCTAGCACTGGCTGTACATAGTACTTGCCAGTACCTAATTAAGTAAGCAAACCTTTGTAATAACACAAAAATATGTAAAGTGACTTGTCCCATTAGCGAGATGGTGAGGAATCACGCATGTTAGCTAACGTGCTTACATCCTGCAAAAAAAAATTATCACCTTCGAGCTTCTGAATACTAAATTTGTATTGACGAAATTAATTAGGATGACAAATACAGTGTCCCTACATGGCCCCATTTGCCTCCTTTGTAGGCTATGATGTTAGGTGGAGGCCTGGATGGAGCTGTAATGTTGGCAAAAGAGTGAGAAGGGGGGGTGTTTCGATAACCAACAAACTCTCAAGGAAACCTGACACCATAAGAGACGACAATTTAGGATTTTCTTAAAACAAACTAAGGTTTCTAATGCACATATTAAATATAATTTATTTTATATCTAAATATTTACAAAACTTTATATGTATTGGTATCTCTATCACACAAAAACTACCACTTTTGCTTGAAGGTAAATAAGGTAGAGTGTAAACTCTCGTAAAGATGACGTTTTACCAAGGTATCATTGGAAAGTTCATACTTTCCACTAGCCCTGTTAGAGATACTCGTGAGGCAATACTACAAAGGGAAGTCACTGTTTAAGTAACCACGTGAATGGTCATAGGACTTCCTCATGAGCAAGTGAGGTCTCTACATACTTCTCCCTCTACGATGTTTCTCGCCATTTTAACTAGCTAGGGTTTTTGCTTTGTCAAACCGACGAGGGTCCCTCACCTTTCATATTATCACTGTAGGCCACTCCACAAACTTGGTTGGACAACTTTATTAGAATTACAAGTTTTGAGTTACAAACTCTAGGGTTGATATCTATACGCTCGCTAAGTGGCCTAAAATTACTATTATCTATGCCTTATGCTAATGTATATTGTTTTATATTAAAGCTCCAAGTTTAGGAACAAATTGAGGGTATGTGCTAGTGTTTACTTTTGAGCAATTTCAAAGTTCACTCTATTTTATTGTACAATTAGACTTGGAATTGGGATGCCCTCTCTAAATCATTATTCTATATTGCGCTAGTGTGCTTATCGCTATTTTGCGCTGGTTTAGTTGGCTTAAACACTTAGGAAATGTGGCCCTAGGCATAAAAGCCGCCAGCTCCACCACTGTGCAGCACTGATAAGTTCACGGCACTAGTGGGGTGCACAGTACAGCTTGACTAGGCCACGTGTCTCACTGCGAGGCGTGTGCTTCGCGGAGAGCTGGAAACGCGGCTCTCCAATGGCGAAAGGACCACTGGCCCAGTTGGTTGGATTAGAGGGGCTGGTAGCATGGAGTAGAGACCCGGGTTCAATTTCTAGCTGGAACGGATTTATGGGCTAGTTCTAAAAAACTGATCTCCTCGCCGATATAGCCAGGGTTCACAGGGTTTTCTAGACACAGGCTAGATTTTTTTTAACGCAGCTCAGTAATGCTGGATCACGGCTCAGGATCAGCCCAAGACAGAGACTGGCGAGGTCATCTTGCAGCTGGGAAGAAGTGGAAATATTACCTTGATGTGTGGCGACAAACTGCTACCGATTCCATGCATGATCAAACCATGGTTGGCGTAATCCTGCAATAGTTGGGAGGGTGCTGCAGATAGTTGGATAGGATGGTGAGCTGATATACCAACAGATAAACGGGGTTCAGAGCCCATGATCGCAAAAGGCACGAAATTAAGTAATTAACAGACGACTGATTTGCTGGTAGTTAAATGAGATATACTTATATATAGTGAGTTGCACTTACTGTGTATAAGAGATTAGAAATGTTCATTCTCCTCTTCATTTCCAGATTTGTTGCCGTCATAATTACAGGTAGTACCTGACTGGTATGTAGTTTGGCCACCATAATTACCTATATATATGTATGTATTGTCATGTACATCAATCCTCAGTGCCGGCCATGCAATTCGTCTGTCTGATCCGAACAATTATAATAGTTTATTTTAATCTAATCTTGAAATCCAGTGGTAGCCGTACCAAATAAATTGGAACAAGCGAGCCCTGGCAACTTGCTTGGAAACTATTTACTTCTTGTTTGGGCAGCACCCTCACCCACCACAAATCCATACGTGCAACAGTCCACAAAGGTAGGTAGCTGTTCTGTGTATTTCAAAATAATAACTAACGAAAACACACATGATGCTTTGTACGTAGTGCCTGTGCCATCCAACAACTTGCACCAGTGCCACATGGTATGGCGTTATTATATATATAGTATTGTTTTATTGGATGGTTCCATGAATAAAAACAGCACTAACGATGAAGATGGCGCACATGGGGGTGGTATTTGTAATATTCTCTGCCGATGTCTTTTTATAGTTTCCTCGTCCTTTTACTTAATCCATGGTTGTCGTCACTTTTTTAGATGTGTACTTAATACAGTTGGAAGTGCTAGCTAGGGACTGTCTCCTAAGTCTCGATCCTATATATGCCACTTCCTCTACATCTGAAGGTTCAGGGCCTGGTGTGTGTGTGTGTGTGTTTTGACAAATGATTTCAGCCGCGTCTGTACCATACTCACAAAGAGCAAATGGCTAGAGGGTTACTGGGCCTCTGGAATCATTGGTCAATCCAGATTCTGGTGCTCCTCAGCCTCGGACTCCAGCTCTTCCTTTTTGCCTTCACCGGAATCCGTCGGCGTGGAGCCAACCCGGTGCTGAGGTTCATGCTCTGGCTGGCATACCTGCTGGCCGACTCAACCGCCATCTTCGCTCTCGGCCACATCTCCCTGAGTGCCACAATGCGTGAGCACAGACTCATTTCCTACTGGGCACCATTCCTACTCCTGCACCTCGGTGGCCCAGACAACCTGACTGCATACGCTCTCCATGACAACCAGCTCTGGCTGCGCCACCTGCAGATCCTCATCGTACAGGTCCTTGGAGCAGCCTATGTGCTGTACAAGCACATAGCTGCCAATGGGTTATTGGTCCATGTGGCCACCGCCTTGATGTTCGTTGTTGGTCTTGTCAAGTATGGAGAGAGGACATGGGCGCTCTGGTGTGCCGACCTGAGCAGCATCCGGAGCTCAATCAAGAAGGAGCGACCGACCAGGCATGGTCACATCCATCCTCATGACGACAAGGCGGTCGCAGGTGAAATGGTGGAGGAATCCATTTTGCGCCGAGCTCACTCATTGTTCTACATCTGCAAGCGTGCCATTGTGGATTCCTCGGTAGATGATGGTTCGGACTACCATGACCATGCGGAAAGGCTCCGGCCTGTCCTCCCTAGTATCTGGCCTTTGATGGAGATGGAGCTCTCCCTGATGTACGACATCCTGTACACCAAGGCAGTTGTGATTCACACCTGGTTTGGCTACTGCGGCTGCCTCTTGTCGTCAGTGGCCACTGCGGCCTCACTCCTGCTCTTTCACTTCAGCGGAAAAGAGGATGGGCCTAACAGCATCAACGTCGTCATCACCTACATCTTGTGGGGGGTGCCTTGTTTATGGAGACCACATCCCTGGTGCATGCGCTGGGGTCGATATGGGCGTTCGCCTTCTTGTGCACCACGAGATGGAGCTGGCTCCAGTACCAAGCTTTGTGCACGGCAAGATGGGACCGGCTCCGGCGTGCGGTTGCGTCTCTTCACCAGCTCATGAAGGCCGCTAGCAGCAGCTACAGATCCAGGAGGTGGTCAGGGACCATGGGGCAGTACAATATGCTTCACTTCTGCACACGGCCTGACAGCGCATGGACCGCCCCTCTGTTTGGGAGGTTGGCAAAGATGGTGGGATTGAAGGAGTGGTGGGATAGGAAGCATTATTGATGGTCTGTTGAGATCACAGAGCTGGTGAAGCAACATGTCATTTCTCATATAAAGCAACTGTTCTTGGAGGACAGGTGGAACACGCTGGGTGTGGTCAGGAAGAAGTGGGGCGAGGAAGCATTGGACCGTCATCGATCGTCATTGGAGAACCAAGACTACAATCCTCTCAAGGTTTCCCTCGGTGTTGAATTCCAGGAAGGCATCATCATTTGGCACCTCAGATCCGATGTGTTTCTTGCCAACAGCAAGCAAGCTAGAGAGGAGGGCGCGTCGGCTCAGGTGGAGGTTATCAAGCTGCTCTCCAACTACATGATGTTCCTTCTCGTGGAGCACCCGGACATGCTGCCAGGTCTCGCCCAGAACAGGCTCTATCAACGAACCTGTGAAAACCTCATCACGCTGCGGTCGTTGACACCCAGCTCTCATCAGAGGATGAACTTGGGAAAAATGCTACAAAGCCTGTTCCGCCTGCACGATAACCCTTCTTCTTCTAGGGCCACCGAGAGAGAAGATATTGCAAATATCCTCTTCGTCAGGCAGACACCCTTTGAAATTCATGCTCCTCGTATTATCTATGTTACTCATCTTGCCAGAAGACTGGTCGAAAAAGTTGAAGTTGCCACAGACACAGTGCAGCTGGTTCTTGACGTGTGGACGGACATGGTGGTCTACGCGGGGAACAAATGCAACAGGGAGTCCCATGCTAAGAAGTTCAATAGCGGTTGTGAGTTGACAATCATCTTATGGCTTATGGCCGAACATCTTTTCCAAGCTTCTCTTGAGCTTATGGCCAAATATCTTTTCCAAGCTTCTCCTGACAACAACGTATGAATTAATGACGGCATTTATTCTTGAGTCCATGCAAATAGTATGTATTGATCTCCTTCATAAACAAAGAGCCACACAATGATTTCATAAGGAAGATTGCCCTAGGCTGGAGATGCTTGTCTCCTTCCTCGTGCCAGCCCACATAGTGGTGTTCGCACGAGCTGGCTGGCGATCTTGTTCCTTAAGCTGTCGAAGCAGCTGATGCAGCGTGGCCATGTTGTCGTGACCTCTAAGACCGGTTGTGCATGAATAGTATAGATGACCTTATATTAGCAAAGACGGTTGCAATATACCTTTTTTCATAGGCTGGTATGGTCTGTCTTTTTTAGAACAATCAGTAGGGGCACGCCCCTACTGGATATATTTATAAAAGAACTGAGAGTCAAAAAGAAAAGGAACAACAGTAAACAAACAAAGAGAAGAAAAGGAAAGAAAGACAAAGGAAAAGACGAAGACAAGAAGAAAAGAAATTAGTGCATGCATGCTATCTAGCCAATCATACAGTGCCATCAAATGCTCGGGCATGATCTGTATTAGAGCCTTGATCAGAGCTGGGGAGTCATCCAAACAGGCCCGGATTAAACAACGGATTCCATTCCAACCTGTAGGCAGCCATCCAACAACCACACACCCATTGCCGTACCTCAACCCATTGCAGTATCTCAAAGTGATGAATACCTATAGAAGCATTATTATCAAACCACAATACACTATATTAATATGCACGGAATAATTCAGCTAGTTAGCACTGGCTGTAAATAGTACTTGCCAGTACCTAATTAAGTAAGCAAACCTTTATAATAAAACAGTTAAACTAACTTGATCCATTTATTAAGTACAACGACGATGGTGAGGAATCACGCATGTTAGCTAAGATGCTTGCATACTGCAAAACACCTTACTACCTTCGAGCTTCTCAATACTAAATTTGGATTGAGGATATTAAATAGTATGACAAATACAGTGTCCCTACATGGCTCCATGTGCCTTCTAATTGTTTTTGACTGCCTCGTTTACTAGTCCTGGGAATATACGAACATGCGGAGCCGAAGGAGCCGAGCCGAGGCCGAGCCACAAGACGCCGATATGGCAAGCTCCACACAATTTCGCCCCAACTGTCTCCCGCACGATCCCCTTCCTGTTCTTCGTACTCCTAGCACAGGTCAGCCCTTCCTCCTTCCACTATTCTGGCTGAAAGAACTGGAGATCGGAATGGCACCAGTGGAACCTGCACATTGACGAGATTGAGGTGAGTAATCCCTAGATAATTGATTTCTCCGCCAATTTGATTTGCTTCATTTGGATGACTTCATTTTTCCTTTTTATTTCAACTATGATTCAGATGGCATGCAATTCATCCTTGTAATTTAGAAAATTAAGATATATATTGACAAACACATTAGTCTTAATTTATCACTCAATTAATTCACGAAACCAGGCCATCTTCCTTATGAAATCAATGTGGCTCTTTGTTCATACATACTATTTGCATGACCTCAAGAAAACATGGTTGTGATTTATACATTCTCAAGAGAAGCTCGGGGACGATGTTCTTCCATAAACTCATGAGAAGATTGGAAAAGATGTTCGGTCATAAGCCATATGATGGTTGTCAACTCACTGCCGCTATTGAGCTTCTTTGCATGTGAGTCCCTGCTGCATTTGTTCCCTGCGTAGGCAGCAAAGTCAGTCCACATGTCAAGAACCAGCTGCGCTGCATCTGTGGTGACTTCAACTTTTTAGACCAGCAATCTGGTTACGCCAGTAGCATAGTTGAGACGAATAGCATGGATTTCAAAGGATGGCTCCATGTCAAAGAGGATATTTGCAAGATCTTGTCTCTCGGCGTCCCTAGAAGTATAAGGGTTATCATGCAGGCGGAACAGGCTACGTAGCATTTTCCTGAGGTCCATGCTCCGAGAACTGGGAGTTGAGGACCGCAGCCTGATCAGCTCTTCGCAGGTTCGTTGGTAGAGCCTTTTCTGGGTGACACCTGGCAGCATGTCCGGCTGCTCCACGAGAAGGAACATCATGTAGTTGGAGAGCAGCTTGATGGTCTCCACACGGGCCGACGCGCCCTCCTCTCTGGCTTGCTTGATGTTGGCAAGAAACACATCAGTGGCAATATGCCACGTGATGACGCCTTCCTAGAACTCGTCGCCGAGTGAAATCCTGAGAACGTCGTAGTCATGGTTATCCAATGACGACCGATGACGATACAATGCTTCCTCACCCCACTTGTTTCTGACCACGCCCTTCGTGTTCACCATATCCTTTTGGTATAGTAGCTTTATATAAGAAAAGACATGTTCCTTCACGAGGTCTGTGATCTTAACAAACCCTGAATAATGCCTTCTGTCCCACCAGTCCCTCAACCACACCATCTTCAACAACCTCCCGAACAGAGGAGTGGTCCATCGGCCATCTGGCCGGGTGCAGAAGTGAAGCATGTTGTACTGCCTCATGGTCCCTGCCCACCTCCTCGACTTGTAGCTGCTAGTTCCCGGAACTGCTGCCTTGACGAGCTGGTGAAGAGACGCGACCACACGCCGGAGCCGGTCCCATCTTGCCGTGCACAAGGCTTGGTATCGGAGCCAGCTCCATCTCGTGGTGCACAGGAAGGCGAATGCCCAGGTCGACCCAAGTGCATTCACCAGAGACGTGGTCTCCATGAACAAGGCACCTCCTAGCAAGACGTAGGTGATGACAACGTCGATGCCGCTGTGCCCATCTTCCCCACTGAAGTGAAAGAGTAGGAGCGAGGCGACAATGGTGAGTGGCGAGAAGAGGCGGACGCTGTAGCCAAACCAGGTGTGAATCACAGCTGCCTTGGTGTACAAGATGTCATACATGAGAGAGAGCTCCATCTCCATCAAAGGCCAGATATTAGGGAGGACTGGCCTGAGCATTTCCGCGGTGTCATGGTACTCTGAATCACCATATAAAACTGAAGAATCGACAATGCCACGCTTGCAGATGTAGAACAGCGAGTGAGCTCGGCGCAGAATGGATTCCTCCTTTTCGTCTGCACCGCTGCTGTCGTTGTGAGGATGGAAGTGGCCATGCCTGGCCGGTCGCTCCTTGATGATTGAGCTCCAGATGTATCTCAGATCGCCACACCTGAGTGCCCATGTCCTCTCTGCATACTTGACAGCACCAACGGAGAACATCAAAGCACTGGCCACAAGGACCGATAATCCGTTAGCAGCGATCTGCTTGTACAGCACATAGGCTGCTCCAAGGACCTGCACTAGAAGGATCTGCAGGTGGCGCCGCCAGAGCTGGTTGTCCTGGAGGGAGTAAGCGGTCAGGTTGTCTGGGCCACCGAGGTGCTGGAGTAAGAACGGTGCCCAGAAGGAAACAAGCCTGTGCTCACGCGTCGACGTGCCACTTAGGGAGATGTGGCCGAGGGTGAAGATGGCGGTTGAGTCGGCCAGCAGGTACGCCAGCCACAGCATGAACCTCAGCGCTAGCACCGGGTTGGTGTGGGCTCCACACCGACGGATCCCAGCAAAGATGAAGAGGAAGAGCTGGAGTGCGAGGCTGAGAAGCACCAGGATCTCGATTGACCAATGATTCCAGAGGTCCAGCACCCCTCTAGTCATTATGTCGCTCTTCCTTGGTTAACACACAGCTGAAACAATTTGTCACCAAAAACATAGGAGTACACACATATGATACGGGCCTAGGGCCCAAAACCCCCCTTGTATCCTTCTTTATTTTTCCTGAGCCAGCAAATGTTTTCTTGAATTGGCCCTAGGCCTAACAGGCCAACTCTCTCTTTTGGCCCAGTGCTCCAGCCGAGCTCCCTAGCGTTTGAAGCCCCTCTCCTTTGGCCCAGCGCTCCATCGCCTAGCGTTTGAAGCCCCGAACGGCCCTTCATCCTGGTCCATTTCTGTCGTCTCTCTGCCCGCCCAGAAGGCCTAGCGCCGCCGGTTGCTGCCACTGCACTACGCCGCCGGCCACCGCATCCGGCAGAAAGAGCACCAGAACGGCGCGTTGCTCCCCCCTCCTCCCCCTCTCGGTCTCTCCAAGCCCCGAGAGCCAAGATCCTGCAGGACGCGGCGGCGCGCGGACGACGCGCACGCGCGGGTGGCAGCAGCGTGGCCGTGTGGCGTGGGGCTGCGGGCGCTGGCGACATGGCGCGGGGAGCCGAGGAGGTAGCACGGCAGCGTGCAGAGCAGCGCTCGGAGCCGCATACTGCGAGTCTGCGACTTTGTGAGGTTCTCGCTTCCTCGATTTGACTAGTTGATTTCCTCGTTAATCCGACATTTCATAAAGGCCTTGATGTTGCAATTTGTAGACACCATGAAGGGCTAGAACCATCCTTCTATCCTCTGGTAATTTTAGTAAGTGGTTATATTCAGGATCGCTATCGTTATGTAAAAAATTTTTTGTGGTTCAATCACTTTGACAAGTGGCCCTAGGTGTGGAATCGGATTTGGTCCGCCACTGGTGCCTGCCCATCAGATGAAGAGGAATTGGCATGGGACACTTACGTGACAGTCACTACCGGAAAATCCTAATACGCCGAGAGCTACAATCTTTGCCGTGAGCTAAACGTCGGGCCCTCGGCCAACAAGACGTTCGCCGTGAGCCAGGCCCCCAGACTCTCGGCAAAGGAACAACCGTCGGCAACAACTACGT
The DNA here is from genome assembly GCA_015342445.1 of Digitaria exilis. Classification (NCBI taxonomy): domain Eukaryota; kingdom Viridiplantae; phylum Streptophyta; class Magnoliopsida; order Poales; family Poaceae; genus Digitaria; species Digitaria exilis. Next base: position 4,236,469 of record JACEFO010001972.1, on the reverse strand, counting down.
TTGCCGTGAGCCCTTAAGGTCGGGCTCTCGGCAAAGTTCTCACTCTCGACGAACGCGAACTTCGCCGAGAGCTTGAGCAAAGACACTCTCGGCAAACCCGTACCTCTCGCCATACGTGATCACGTGCCACGTTCGTGCTCTCGCCGCCAGAGACGGCGTGTGGGGCACCTAACGGCCGTCAACCTGTTTGCCGTGAGCCTACATGGAGCTTACGGCAGGCAAAGGTTTCTTTGCCGAGAGCGGAGGACGTCCTCTCGGGAAACACGTAAAAGGACGACAAGGATTGCTAACATGTAAAAGGACGAGGAAACTACAACAAGACATCGGCAGAGAATATTACAGATACCACCCCCCCTGTGCCATCTCTATCGCGTCATTAGTGTTCTTTATCGTTAAGATAATGAAGGCACCAGCTAACAGAAACTACATGAGTGCTGTCGTCTTAAATGGATCCATCCAATAAAACAATATGCTATATATAAAATGTAACTCCAGACCATGTGGCAGCCACATGGTGAAAGTAGTTACATGGCTACGTACAAACTTACCATCATGCATGCTCGTTAGTTATTATTTCGACATAAACAGAACAGCTGGCTAGCTTTGTGGACTGTTGCCAAATAAGAAGTACAGTAGTTTCCAAGCAAGATGCCAGGCTTGCTCCAATTTATTAGCGTTGACGACCAAAATTGGCACGGTTGGCCGAAACATGCCAGGCCTGTTTCCTAAACCGGCCTGGCTGGTTTTGGTAAGTTCCTCAAAATGCAGGTTGGACTCCACCAATGTGTTGCTCTATCTGAGACGATCAAAATGAATATATGCAAAGCTAAATTCGGAGTTCGGGCGAAGGAGTTATGGCTTCGGGGAGAACTGCACCCGACAAAACAGGCTAGGCCGGTTTCGTGAACCGGCTAGGCTGGTTTTGCCCAGGCAAAACCATGTTAGGACTTAGAAATTGTACTTTGACGAGATTTTATAAGGGTTTCGGTTCCTCATAGGGTAATACCTCCCTTCCTGTAAATATAAAGGGCCACGGCCAATTGAGAGTATCACAATCGATCAAACCAATCTATCATTTATCTTTTTACCTCTCTTTGCCCTAATCTTTTCCAACCCTATGTGTTGTTCTTCTCTTGTCTCCATGGCATGAGGAGGCATCCTAGGTGGCCTTCCGACCCTAGGACAACCCAAGGTGCGCCTTCCCCGATGGGGGCATTCGTTGGTCTTTCGTTGGTTTTGCAAGCGAAACAGGCCTTGCCGGTTTTGGAAAGCGGCCTGGCCGGTTTTAAGCGAGGTCACTTTAAGTGCGCCCCCGCTCGCTGCACGTGCTAGTGCTCTCGTGTGTTGGCCCTAGATTTATGCCAACACATTTTGGCGACTCCGCTGGGGACGAGAATCAGGCTACCATGGCCGATCTATCCAACTCTAGCCATATGATGGCACTTGAAGGATTACCGGATGACCTACGTAAAGGCATTGACATAAATATGCATTCTCACTGTTACCGGGTAATGGAAGGAGGTGTCATCATGATGAAGATATTCGCCATCAATGAGTACCGGATGTTCGATTTACCAAAGCATTGAAAGCCCACAGCTGATTTTATAACTGATTTGCTTGCATTTGTGGATGACCTGCTTAATACAAAAAATAGTGTAGATCTGATTCCTACTAATCAAGAGTCGGCAACTGACAAGCCGGCTAATGTTATTATTGATCCTTGCAATCATTTGCCAATTCATGATAATAAGCATATTGTTGATCAAGAAATTCGGCCGTCTCAAGCCGAATCTACTGAAAGCATAAAGATTGCATCTAATACTCCTACTGACGGTGTAGAGTCCTAATGGACTAAACAACCCTGGCAGGCCACCCTATGGGCCGGCCCAAGTACAATACTTGATGCACAAGACAAGGATTAATCCTAGTCGGTTAGGATAGGCTGTATTAGGAAATTAGACATTAACTTGTAAAGGTCTCCTGATCCTATACGGTTTCTATGTAACCCTGTCCTCCGGCATATATAAGGGGAGACAGGGACCCCCCTCAAAACATAACATCTATACAAGATACACCATACAGGACGTAGGGTATTACACGTATTGCGGCCCGAACCTGTCTAAATCGTCTCTTGTCACCTTTGATTCTAGATTCTCGACAACTTCTCCTCAAACCCTTCTCTTGGGGCATCCCCTCGAGAACCTAGTCAGCATAACTCGCCGACACTTTGGCGCCGTCCGTGGGGATCAACTCGTCGAGAACTCGCTAAAGAGTCGATGGCATCTTTCAGCGCCTCCATCAACGTCAAGTTCGACGAATGCGCGACCCTCATCTTCGGTTCCTGGCTTTGCATTGCAAACCAGGACGGCAAGCTCCAACGTGAACTACGCAACTCGGAGAAGTACATGGCGCCCGAAGCAGAGTCCAGCTCGGGCACGCATCAACATTGATCCTGCTGCTGTCAAGCAACATGCTCGATCTTCCTGTCCACGACTGCCTGGAGGACTCAAGATCACATCTGCCGTCCGCCAGGGTTCTACGATCAGGACCGTCACAGCTGCTCCACGGGTATCCAGGAACCTCGATCCAGATTCCCGTGGTATACAAGTTCCAAGCTCTCCACTGCGTAGGTCGTACGCGCCTCGGTTTCCCTTCGGATTGACAAATTCGGCCGCGACCTATCAGACCCTTCTGGAGAAGAAGCTTCATCAAGACCGCAAAATCAAAGGGCACGCATAGGCCCCACGAGGAACCCCCTCGCCCAGCCCGCTCTCAAGTCGTCCCACCAAACGATGCGAGGCACTACATCAACAACATTCGAGCGGGAAGGACACGAGCTACTTCACACACAGTAGACTCCACAGGCGGGCGTGAGACGCCTAACTCAGACGCATTGCCATGTTATACACGCGCCATCCACGTCAGCTCTTTCCCTCGCAAGTTCAAGCCGTCAGGCATCACCAACTTCGACGGGAAACAAGACCCCAATATCTGGCTACGCCGATATTCTTCAGCAATCGAAGCTACAGGAGGAGACGATATCTCCAAGATGCTATACTTTCACGTTGCAATGGAGCAAGGCCCACTCACTGGATCGAATCTCTGTGCCCAGACTCCATCGACAGCTGGCATGCACTCAAGAAGGCTTTCATCTCCAAGTACCAGGGTTCTTTCGAGTGCCCTGGCAGCAAATATAAACTAAGAGCTTGCAAACAGAGGCCAGATGAGTCCCTGCGCGACTACAACCGACGATTCTTCTCCATAAAAGCATCCTACGTCCCCATCCCAGACTCAGAAGTCATCGACTACTTTCAAGAGGGGATGACCGATCGCAGTCTCTTCCGTGACTTCGGTCACAATCGCCCTCGCGACTTGGAAGAATTCCCCGAATTGGTGGCCAACTGGATAGACACCAACGATCAAGAACGGGAGCGTTATGACAAACGCCCCACCAACATTGGGCGAGGACATCAGGAGGACAACAAGGACCAGCCGCGCGACTCCTTCAAATGCAATGGGAACAACCCACGGAAACGACCTAACAACACGGTCGTAACCGTCCAATCCGTCCGCGCCGCTCAGACCACACAACAAAGAAAGGAGGAATTCAACAAACTCCTCAAGAAGCGTTGTTCGTACTATCCAGATAGCAAGCACGTAATGGGCGACTGCTGGCTTCTCTTGGAAACCTTCAGCAAGCCCACCAAGAAAAAGAAGACTAGTGGCGACGGCGACGACAAACAGAACAAGGGAGACGAAGGTTTCCCAGATGTCAGCAATAATGTCAATGTCATCTTCGGAGGACTGGCAGTCAGTGATACCTCGCGCAATTGCAAGAACGCACGACACGAGGCGTACGCAGCAGAACCAGCGGTACACCGTTGAGGTGGTCAGACACCCCTATCACTTGGTCCAGTGAGGACCAATGGGCTGAGATTACTTGTCCTGGGCGATATCCACTCGTCCTGGAAACCGTGGTGGCAAACAGCAAGCTCACCAAGGTCCTGATTGATGGAGGCAGTGGCCTCAACCTTATCTTCGCCAAAACCCTCAAGCAAATGGGACTTGATACAAGCGAATTGCAGCCACCGACTTCCCCTTCTATGGGATCGTACCGGGAAAAGCTGCAATCCCCCTCGGGCAAATCACCTTGCCCGTCACATTCGGCACTGCATCAAATTACCGCACCGAGTACATCAAGTTTGAGGTTGCGGACTTTGAAACATCGTACCACGCCATCTTCGGACATCCAGCGCTGGCCAAATTCATGGCCATCCCCCACTACACCTACCTGGTACTAAAGATGCCAGGACCTCATGGTGTTCTTTCCCTTCGCGGCGACATCAAACGCTCCTACATGTGAGACAAAGAGGCAGTGGAGTACGCCGTCAGGGCCGCATCCACTATTGATCAACAAGAACTCCAGCCCCTGGCAGCAACCGTCGCTGATGAAGACGGTGACGCCTCGACGCAGAAGAAGACACGAGCCATCAAGCCTGTAGACAAAGTTGCTACAAAGACAGTTGATCTCCAGACAGGAGATCCAACAAAGACAACAGTGATCGGCTCCACCCTTACTCCTGAATAGGAAAGCGCGCTCGTCAACTTCCTACGGGCCCAAGCGGACATTTTCACAACCAAGCCTTCTGACATACCTGGGGTTCCAGAGAGTTGATCGAGCACAAGCTGGACCTCAACGAGAGCGCGAAGCCAAAGAAGCAGCGATTCCGAAGAGCTAGCTAAGTTATTAGCAGCCAGCTTCATTAAAGAAGTCTTTTATCCGGATTGGTTAGCCAATCCAGTTCTTGTAAGAAAAAAGAATTCTAATGAATGGAGAATGTGTGTTGATTATACCGATCACAACAAACATTGCAAAAAGGATCCCTTCGGGATTCCTCGCATCGATCAAGTCATTGATAGCACCGCAGGGTGCACCCTTCTCTGTTTCCTCGATTGTTACTCAGGATATCATCAGATATCTTTGAAAGAAGAGGATCAGATTAAAACTTCATTTATCACGCCATATGGCGCGTATTGTTATACAACCATGCCCTTTGATTTGAAAATGCAGGTGCTACCTATCAGCGGGCGATGCAAGGTTGTCTTCAAGGCCAACTCCACTGTAATGTTGAAGCATATGTTGATGACGTGGTCGTCAAGACAAGAAACCCCGAGGACCTAATCGCCGATCTCACCGAGACGTTTGCTAATCTACGCAAGTGGCGTTGGAAGCTCAATCCCGCCAAATGTGTCTTCGGTGTTCCGTCAGGAAAGCTTCTCGGGTTCATCGTCAACGAACGCGGCATCGAGGCTAATCCAGAAAAGATAGCAACTATCATGAACATGGAGCCGCCGCACACTGTCAAGGATGTCATGAAGCTTACAGGCTGCATGGCTGCACTCAACCGCTTCATCTCCAAACTAGGAGAGCGTGGGACTGAGTTCTTCAAACTCCTCAAGAAGCAGGATAAATTCCAGTGGTCACAGGATGCCCAACATGCCTTTGACAAACTCAAAGTTTTCCTTACTACCCCACCTGTGCTCACTGCACCACTTCCGGGTGAGGATCTCCTGCTCTACATTTCAGCAACCACCAATGTTGTTAGTGCCGCCATTGTTGTTGAACGGGATGAGGAAGGCCATCTCCAGAAGATTCAAAGGCATGTGTACTTTGTGAGCGAAGTCCTTTCAGACTCCAAATCAAGGTACCCCCAAGTTCAAAAAATTCTATATGCCGTCTTAATGACATCCAGGAAACTGCGGCACTACTTCGACTCCTATAAGATCATTGTGGTTATTGGATACCCTATTGGCGAGATTCTTCACAACCAAGATGCTACGGGTCGTATCGCCAAATGGGCTGCTGAGCTCAGAACCTACAGGATTGAGTTTCGATCTCGCATGGCCATGAAGTATGAAGTCCTTACTGATTTCATATCTGAATGGACCGAGCACAATCTTCCTGTCACCACCACAAAGCCTGAGCATTGGATCATGTACTTTGACGGTTCTCTCAAGCTGGAAGGTGCCGGCGCCGGAGTTTTGTTGATCTCACCCCGAGGAGATCAACTCAAGTATGTTCTGCAGATTCAATTCGCCGTCTCCAATAATGCTGCAGAATACAAAGATCTTCATCACGGGTTGAAAATGGCCATCACCCTCAGCATTAAGCGCCTACTGGTATACGGGGATTCAATGCTGGTCATCAAGCAAGTCAATAAGGACTGGAATCGGAACCATGAGAAGATGGACGCGTACTGTGAAGAAGTTCGAAAGTTGGAGAAGCACTTTCTTGGCATTGAATTTCATCATGCTGAGAGAGATTATAATGTTGCTGCAGACGTTCTATCCAAACTGGGTTCTTCCCGGGCAGAAGTCCCCAACGGTGTGTTCGTTAATGAACTCTCCAAGCCATCCATTCCTAAAGCAACACCTTCTGCCACTACAACCTCAGCTCCTGAGGTTATGCTTATTGACGCAACCTGGAGTGTGTCAATCATTGATTACATCTTGCACAACAAACTTCCCAAAGAAAAGGCAGAAGCTCAACAGGTCGTTCGTTGCAGCAAGTCTTATGTGATAATCGGTGACACATTATACCGACGTAGTGCACGCTCGGGCGCATTGATGAAGTGTGTCTCACAACAAGAGGGAATCAGTATTCTAAGGGAAATCCACGCTGGTGAATGTGGCAATCATGTAGCATCTCGTACCATCATGGGCAAAGCCTTCCGCGCCGAGTTCTATGGGCCTACGGCTTTACACGACGCAGAAGAAATTGTCCGTCATTGCAAGGGTTGTCAGTATTTCGCTCATCATTCACACCAGCCTACGCACAAGATCAAATTGATACCTCCGTCATGGCCCTTCGCATGCTGGGGGCTTGATATGGTTGGGAAACTACCTAGAGCACCTAGGGGCTTCGAGTACTGCTTTGTCGCAATTGACAAGTTCTCCAAGTGGATTGAGGTCTTTCCGATTGTCAAACCAACATCCGAGAAAGCGGTCCAATTCCTTCAAGAGTTGATTTTGCACTTCGGGATACCGCATCAAATCATTACAGATTTGGGTACCACCTTCACAGGCAGCAAGTTATGGGATTATTGTGAAGATCGCGGCATCGAAGTTTTCTATGCTTTCGTTGCTCATCCACGAGCTAATGGTCAAGTAGAAAGAGCCAATGACATGTTACTTGATGGACTTAAAGCTCGGATGGAACGAACCTTGAAGAAAGCTGAGGGCCGCTGGATGAAGGAACTCTTTCCAGTTGTATGCAGCCTCCGGTCTCAACCCAACAAAGCCACAGGACAATCTCCTTTCTTCTTGGTCTATGGATCTAAGGCAGTTTTACCTGTGGACATCATGCATGGCGCTCCCCGTGTCGAAGAATTTCAAGAAGCTACAGCGGATGAACAACGGATGATTGAGGTTGATACGGCTGAAGAGACACAATTGGCAGCTTTGTTACATAATGTTGCATACCTTCAGGGTATCCACCGATTTCATGATAAACATGTGAAGACGAGGTCTTTCCAGCTTGGCGATTTAGTGTTACGCCGGATCCAAAACACAGCTGGTCCCACAAAGCTTACCTCGCCTTGGGATGGTCCATTTATTGTATCTAAAGTTTTCAAGCCAGGCACATATAGGCTTCAAATAGAGGATGGTGATGACTTACCAAACCCCTGGAATATAGAACACTTAAGCAAATTCTATGCGTAGGATATTCATTGTACCGTTGCTTCGGCAACGTGATCTTTTTTGTACCGTTGTTTCGGCAACGAAATATAATTCAATAAATGAAATTCTCCCATTACTGGGTTGTTTGTGTTCAATTTACTTTGTCTTCGCGACATCGTTCAAACCTTATCCGGGTTCTTTCGAGACGTGGAAAGTTTGTTTTTCTCACGCTATGAATTCAGAGCAATTACATGAGGTCTGTCCGGGTTCCTTTGGGGCCGTTAACGGATTTGTTCCTAACTTTTCGCTACATCACGACACTATTCAGCTTATAGCTGCCGCTCCGTCGGTCTTACTGGGTTCTTATTTAGCAAACCATATACAGTTCATTCCCATTGTTCCCCTCTGGGGTACATTTATTTTAAAAGGTAGCTTAAGCTACAGAAATCTCCCTGGGTTCTTTTGGGTCCTTAACAGGGTTGTTTTTCGATAGTTGAAATTTACAAAAACACATAAATTTTTTACTAAGTCCTGGTGTTACACACAGAGACACACAAGGGTTCTTAGAAACTCTTGGTTTGTTCTTCATACGCGGAAATATTTACACTACATTGCATGCAACTTAAAGCGTACTACTCATTACATGACTAATTGTTCAGATTACAATTTCAGGCTCTGCGCAGTTGCTTCGGCAATTGGCTCGGCCTCTTGTTTCAGGCCCCTGAAGACTTCTTCCGTGCAGTTTGGCTCTGCTTCGTCTACAAGTTTACTTATATCTACTTCAGGGTACCTGGATTTCACTACAGCTAACACATGCACAAGACAGGCTTTGGAGGATCTCTTGATGTATGCCTTCAATTGTCGAGGCATGGCCCTCAGACAGTCCAGGAAGGACTGAGGAGCAGCAGGGTCTTCAGGGACCAAGGCTTTCACCACCGGATTTGCCGCCTTCTCTAGCAAAGAAATTCGCTTCAGGGCTTCGGTCAGGTCTTCATCAGACTTCTTTATTTGTTGCATGGCTTCTTCGAGCTCCGTCATCCTCCTGGTTGTTCGCTCAAGCTTCTCATCCAGCGTCTTCTTGTCCGCAAGATTTTCGCGGAGCTGGACGAGTTCTTCAGATAATTGCTTGTTGTCTTCACGCGCGTCTTCAAGATCCTTGGCAGCTTTCTTTTGCTGCTCGATGATTTGAATCAGCTGCGTATCGGCATCCTTGCGTTGTTGTACGGCCACCCTGAGTTGCTCTTTCACGATATCATATTCTGCAGAGATGGTCTTCAACATTTGTTCATGACGATTGGCCAAGTTAGACCAGTCCGTCATCTTGTTTTGGGTTGCCGATAGCTTCTGCTACACATCTGCTCCAAAGATCATGACAGAGTTGATATGGTGGCTACATATTGGTGACATATTGCAAGATACGATTAGGGCCAGGGTACCTTTGAGCTCTATTCTTGCAATCGTCAGCTTCTTCTTCAGGTCATCCTTCTCTGCGGACAGTTTCTTAGTTCGCAGGTGCAGGGTGAGGATCATATTGGCGTCTTCCGCTTCTTGGGCTTGGCGATCTATGCGCTCTCGATCCAGTTCTTTTTGGAGGCACTCCGCTTTGGCATGCATCAGGGAAATGTTGAGGATGTAGTCGGTCTTCTGCCTTGATGCTTCCCCAACAGCCTACAGAGTACAATTATGAGACACATGTTTAACTTAGGGAGTATAATTATGAGTTCAGGGTTCTTTTTTCATACCTTGAAGTACGCTACTACCCTCTCGGCATGATAGAGACCCCTGTCGATGTGGCCTTCATCCTCTTCCGCATCCAAGACATATTCGAATGCTTGCGGATTTGGATTCAGCATTGGGTCGTAACTTTCGATGCGGAAGTTTCCGACCTCTCCTCCAGCTTCAGCAGTTGTGGGTACCTGGGGGATTTCTTCGATTACTTGCTCTTGGGTTAATTGTTCACCTTGATTACCCTTCAAGTACAGATTCCACTCCACCGGTTTGGGATGTACCCATGTTGCTCGGGGGCTCCGCAATACTTTGGACACGATGTTCAACTTCGGTTTCTTCCATCACCGCCTGTGTTACCAGTTGTTCAATATCCGCCAGGACTTTACCTGTTGTTTCTTCTAATGGCGCTTCTGCTAGCTCTAGTGGGTTCGTTGATGGTGTGGCTGGCAGAACCTCTGGAAGGGTTATTTGCGGATTTTCCCTAGGTTCTTCTAGAACTTCGGCTTCTGGCGCCCTCATGGCTGCTGATGGTATCTCTTCAGCTCTGCATTAATAGCTTTACAGTCAGGATGGATTTTTACAATTACAGATGTTATTATCAAATAAAGATCTTCAGACTACTTACATGATGGTGGGTCGCATTGGGATTTCCGGCTCTCCTAGTGTGAACTCCTCCTCTAGCTCTTGATCCACCGCCACTGGACCGGCAGGGTTGTTTCCTTCTATGATTGGTCTTGAACCAGCATGTGGAGGTGAGGCAGGGTTGAAGATATTATGAATTATTTCTTCCTCTGATAATGGCTTCCGGGCAGTGCCGCCTTGCTGCAGCCGGCTAGTCCCGATTTCTCCAATAACTATCCCTGCGGATGATGGCATCTTTGGTTGCGGGGATATCTTCTTCTTCTCCTCAGGGATGATCCTTACACGAGGTTTAGCAAGTGTCCGTGCTCTCTTGGGCACCGGAGCACTAAGCTCTGTCACTGTGATTCTTTTCGAGTTTTCACCTCTCTTGGAGGTTGCCCCTGCTTTGGCACGGGGTTCTTCAGCATCCTGATTCTCAACATCGCAATGTTGCTCGTCAGATTCTTCAGTTGCAGTTGAATTATCAGAATGCAGATTGTGTTTACCAACCTGGTCCCTGATTCTAGGATCTAGGCACCGGGCTATTACATCGGCTTCCTCCGTGTTGTTTGGATCTAGAGGAGTAAGACTGACATAAAGCGCTCGCCTGGCTTCATACTGCAAAATGACACAGATGGTTAGTAATAATGATTTATTGGCAAATTACAAAGATACACTGGCTGCATTAGGTTATAAACTCCACAGTACAACTCTTACCTCAGGAGTCATGGTGATCTTGGAAATTTCCATGATCACTGGCATATCTTCATTACTGATTGCCATGTACTTCTTCAGTAGCTGCATGGCCCTCTTCTCAGAAAAGGCTCATGTGGCATTCCGTGACGGATCAGTATCCCCAGCGTACGAGTACCCTAGGTTACATCGTTGTTTGCAGGGTTGGATCCTCCTCATCAAGAAAGATTTGTAGACGCCAGCTCCTGTCAATCCTCGTGATTTCAAATCCCGGATCATGTTCAACAATTCAGGGATCTGCATTGCTTGGTTTACTCCAACAGTTTCACTCCAGTATGGTTTCATAACTGGGGGTTGTCCTGAATGGCTTGGCAGTTGCAGCTGATGATTCCAAGCATAAAACCACTCTTTCTGCCAGTCTTTCAGACTCTCCTTGGTGGTATAATCTAGATACAGTGGCTTCATGCCTTGGCGGAATTGGATCACCACCTTTCCAACTACTTGAGATGGTCCGCTCGATATCTTGAATCTGAAGATGTGACGGAATAGAGCGTAGTGTGGGTCTATTCCTAGGAATGCCCCACACAGATGGATATAGATGGATAGGTTGAGAATGGAGTTGGGACTCAAGTGGCAAAACTCTATTCATAAAAATACAGAATACGATGGAAGAAATCGCAGGTCGGCATGCCAAATCCAACTTCATAAAAGGTTTTCCATACCGTGATTTCTTCGGTTTCTTCTGTGGGGTACTCATGCCCGTGCGCACTTCTCCACCGACTGATTTCCTTTGCCGTGATGAATCCATCAGATTCAAGATTCTGGATGTGCTTTTCCTTTAGTATACTGATTGGCCAGTCACTAATTGGATCTTCCAAGCACTGGCTTTCTTCAATCAGGCACCGCTTCTTCGGGCGCAGCAATTTCCTTCATGGCTTCGGCTTTCCTCTTTGCGCTCTTGCTTTGGCTGGATCCTTCACCACCGGCCATTGTGGTTTCTTGGAACTTGGTGTGGATGGGATTAGGGCTCGAGGAGGTTACGGAAGTGTTTGCGCAGTTCTCGGATTGCTAACAGAGCAACTGTCGCTAACCCTAGATCTGTTTTGCAGGTGCGTACACATACAAGGGAGGTGAACGGTTTATATTGACTTTTCAAATCGTTACTTTAGTACTTTTCAATTTCGGTCCTTCCTTGATCCTATATTTGAATTCGTTCAAATTTAGGCTCGGGGGCTGTGGGAATATTTTCAAGAAATATTTTTCTGAAAATTTTTGGCTTCAATTGATAAATTCAAAAGAGTTCTAAAAGAACTCAGACTTATTCAAAAATTGATTATTTTCAGATTCAAACTTCGAAAGAGCCTCAAATTTCTTTTTCAAAGATAGACGAGGCTCGGGGGCTGCCCAATTGGGCGCACCTATTCGGTGCGCACCAATCCGAACTTCAGAAAGATTTATGAGCACTTCATTACCTTTTGAACAGCATGGTTGCAACTTCCAAAAGCAAAGAACCCTGTGGGTTTCAAACAAGCCTGACGGATTTCAAAGAACTCTGTATTTTCAACAACGCTTTTCTTCAGGAGATAAGGTGCTCGGGGGCTTGACGGTGTAGAGTCCTAATGGACTAAACAACCTTGGCAGGCCACCCTATGGGCCGGCCCAAGTACAAGACTTGACGCACAAGACAAGGATTAATCCTAGTCGGTTAGGATAGGCTATATTAGGAAATTAGAGATTAACTTGTAAAGGTCTCCTGATCCTATACAGTTTCTATGTAATCCTATCCTCCGGCATATATAAGGAGAGATAAAGACCCCCCCTCAAAATATAACATCTATACAAGATACACCATACAGGACGTAGGGTATTACGCGTATTGCGGCCCAAACCTGTCTAAATCGTCTCTTGTTACCTTCGATTCTAGATTCTCGACAACTTCTCCTCAAACCCTTCTCTCTTGGCATCCCCTCGAGGGGGGCAATGCAATAAATCTAAGCCAAAGATGTTGAAGCCTAGGAAACCCAAGATTGGTGTTTGAAAAACAATTGAATCCAAAAGTCGTCCCAAGCATCAAAAGGGAAAGCCGAAGCCTGTTCTTGGAGAGCATGCGGCTAAATCCAAAAAAAAAGTAATGATGCTAGTCGGCCTAACAATTCCAAACAATCAAAATCACCTCCACGACAGCGATTCAATGATCGGAATTGGCAAGGGAATAATTTTTCTACATCAATGGCGACTTCGACATATGGATCGTCTATGCATGTATCATATGGACCTTATTTTAGCATGTCTTATTTTTGTCCACTATGCTCTTTTAATTCGTTAATGCCATCTGCTCCTAGATATTTTTGTCCAGATTATATTCCTTATAGGGAGCCGGTAATTAATGAGTCGCCGCTTATGCGTAATGACTGTTTTGATCAAAAGAATCGGTCTATGCAGAAAAATAAGCGCAAGGTGATTAAACAAGTCTATCGTGTCAAAAAGGATGGTAGATTAAATAAAAATTCAGATTTGACACTAGACATAGAAAAGCCGAATATTGAAGAATCATCGGCTAGCTATATTGATCCAAATGCCCCCAATGGTGATAATGTTTTAAACAATATAGCTGAACAACAATCAGGTTTGGTTGGGGGGCAAGATGATCACAAAGTAGATGTGCATAAATATTAGAAAATAGCCGAGCAAAAGAAAAACAATCGGTTAGGAGATGATCAAAGTAGCAATTCTTCATCACCAAGAGCAAAGAAGCATCAATGATCCTCTCGTAGGTCTTCATCATTTAATCCGTTGATGCATATGCCATGGAGTGCCTATTCAGGTATATCTAATTATAATCCATGGTTTTGGTTTAATCCTTGGTTCTTGCCTTATGATTATCAATATTATGCTTATGATTTACCAAGGAGCTGTAATTGGTCACCATGGCCATATCAGGACTTCACTTATTAGATGTGCTGCTTAGAAAGCCGAAATAGTAGCCTCATACATGTTATACTCATAATGATTTTGTTTCGGTTACAAAAGCATCCATAAGATAATTTTAGACCATCATAAGACCGATGCATTGTTCGTCATCGTTATTGACAATTTTGGTCCAGAAATTTGTTTCTTGGCCCGCTAAGCTTTACCAAGAAACAAGGGGGCATGTGTTCACGACCAAAATTGGCACGGTTCGCCAAAACAGGCCTGGCCTGTTTCCTAAACCGGCCTGGCTGGTTTTGGTAAGTTCCTCAATGCAGGTTGGACTCCACCATTGCGTAGCTCTATCTGAGACGATCAAAATGCATATATGGAAAGCTAAATTCGGAGTTCGGGCGAAGGAGTTATGGCTTTAGGGAGAATTGCACCTGACAAAACAGGCTAGGCTGGTTTCGTGAACCGGCTAGGCTTGTTTTGCCCAGGCAAAACCATGTTAGGACTTAGAAATTGTACTTTGATGAGATTTTGTAAGGGTTTCGGTTCCTTATGGGGTAAGACCTCCTTTCCCTATAAATATAAAGGGTCACGGCCGATTGAGAGTATCACAATCGATCAAACCAATCTATCTTTTATCTTTTTACCTCTCTTTGCCCTAATCTTTTCCAACCCTATGAGATGTTCTTCTCTTGTCTCCATGGCATGAGGAGGCGTCCTAGGTGGACTTCCAACCCTAGGACAACCCAAGGTGCGCCTTCCCCGACGGGGTCCCTCCCGGGAGGGTGTTCGTTGGTCTTTCGCTGGTTTCGCAAAAGAAACAGGCCTTGCCTGTTTTGGAAAGCGGCCGGGCCGGTTTAGGAACGCAGCCTGGCTGGTTTTGAGCGAGGTCACTGCAAGTGCGCCCCCGCTCGCTGCACGTGCTAGTTCTCTCGCGTGTTGGCCCTAGATTTGCGCCAACAATTACGTTACAAAAAACAATTTTAGTAAGACAAAATGAATGTTACAACTAAATGTTACAAAACGACAATATTTGTAACACATATAAAATTTATAGTAACATAAAATTATTGTTACAACTAAATGTTACGAAATGACAATATTTTGTAACACATATAAGTATGCTGGAGTTTCTCAAATTTGAAATTTCAGTTTTCATACGACCTCGGATGACAAAACAAAAAAAATGAGAGTAGGTGACACGTTTTTTATTTGAATTCATCTTGCCAATGAAAATTAAGTTTTAATTTCTAAAATTTGAAATTTATATATCTCGTAAAGTTATGAAACTTTATATTTGACAACTATTTTATTTGTATTCATATTTTCAATGAACCTAAGTTTGAATTTCTCAAATTTGAAATTTAAATTTTGTAAACGATGTTGGATTGAAAAACTATCAAATTGAAACTTGTATATTTTGAAAAGTTATGAAACATTGTAGTTGACAATTTTTTAATATAAATTTGTACCTCAAATAAGTTGTGGTTACATGTGAGGAAAGGAGAGGTTGTGAGTTTGAATCCCATGTAGCATCAATAATTTTTGCTATTTTTGTAGGTGTTTCTGTTCACAAAGTTACAAAAATGTGAAAGTGTTAGAATAGCTAAAAAGTTATGTTACACAAAATAACTAGTAACACTTTTTTTTTAAAATAGAAGAACACATGTGTTTTGCTACAATAGATCATGTAGTAGTAACACTAACAAGATGTGTTACTAGCATGTCTAGTAACATGAGATATAGTAACACAAGTTGGTGTTACTATAACTCTATTTTGTAGTAGTGTCGGAAAATGATTTTGTAGTAGTGACACCTTTTCAAAGTGGCAACAAAATTTATCACACGATGCAAAAAAGGCATATTGTTTCCAATCCTTGGCAATTGTACATCCACTCTTTCCTATGGTGTATGCATGGGTTAACACATTAACCGTCCACGATTAACAAAGGCGGCTCACCTCTGAGGCTCATTTTGAAGTGTCTACTAAAAAGTTTTTCATAGTATTGTGAAACAAGGACCCAAATAAAGGATATCGATGATATTACTATCCAATCTAAGGTGGAGCATTTCATTTGCCTCTATCTACATGGATCTGCAGGGAAACTCAACCATTATTTACATTACCTACTGTATAAATAACATTAGACCAAAAATATGCTCCCACAAAATCACGTGATTTTATTATCGATACATATTAATTAATAATCATATCATAAATATTTCACTTTAGTGACATGAATCTTGGGTTGCATTGCATATACTCTACGCATGTACGCAAGGCATAAAACATGCATATGGCCATAACAACCACTGGCTAGTAAGGGCTCTGTCCGACGACGTTGCCGGGCGGGGAATAGTTGCAGATGATAAACACGCCGCCATTGTTGCTACACACGACACGGGCGCAGCCGATGGAGACGGAGGCGCGCCACACCACCTGCGTGTAGTGGCCGCAGGACTTTCCCGACGGCGCCGAGCAGGTGTTGGTGGCGTGGTCGTAGTACTGCTTCTCGGCCACCCACGCTCCCACGGCGTCGGACGCCGCCCAGGCGTGCCCCGACGAGCCCCAGAAGAGGTTCTCGCCGTAGGGCCCGCCGGAGTGCACCAGCTGGCAGTCGCCGGCGGCGCGCTGGTCCGCGTAGCTCTGCGCGTACGCCGCCACCGTGGCGTTCCACGTCACGCCCGCCACGGCCACGTCGGCGCGCGGGGAGTTGTGGAGGTTCACGAAGTCCTGCGCCGTGTTCTGCGCCGCGACGCTGGTGGCCGCCATGGCGAGTGCGAGAGCGAGCCATGCTACCGCCATTGTTGTTGTTAAACCTCTTGGTGAGTGGTTTGAGCCTGTATTTGGTCTGATCGCGTATGTGATCAGCTAATTTGTGTTGGTGTTTAATTTGTCCATGCCGATTATATGGGTATTTATAGTGCCAGGATTGCTTGACCATTGGCACGCTTATTAACTGGAAAAGGAAACTGGGAAGGATTGCAATGGTCGTTTCGTCCAAGAAGCCCGGGGGAAGAAAGAATCCCATGAACTTGTCCAGATTAGTTTGGATAAACTTGGCTATTAGACAACCCCATGGAGTAACACTTGGAAAGGCAGCTCTTTTTGGACGGTTTACTTCACCTGAGTAGCTCAGGAGGATTAGTATGCGTCTAAGTCCATGTGCATGGCGTACAGCGCCCAAAACTCTTCGATATGTTATACTACTTTATTTTGGGTCATAGCATGGCTGTTTGACCAACAAAACAGCTAGTGGTATTTGCATGTGCTTGATGCTTGAAAGGAACTCAAATGAGAGAAACTGATCAGCCGAGAGAGTTTCTAAAGTGTTCAGTTGCTGACATAAGCTAGCTAGGTGGGGCTGAATAATGTCAAAATATTGGAAACGAGTCTCGTTTCAAATTTTCTCATATTTTGGGATGAAACAAAACGTTACATGTTGGCAGTACAAATTAAGTGTACCAATACAGGCTGATATTTCAACTACTATTAGCAGATTATCTTGATTCTGTAGCACCGTTGTGGCTTATGGACCTGGGGGTCCACCAGACATGCATATAATTTTCTATCAAAACTTAATAAGCCTTTGAAAGCCCATCACAAACCAGCCCATGACCATGAGGCCATGAGCCGAGGGAGCCTGTAGACCTTGGGCTGGCTGATAGGCGAACGCAGCCACGTTTCGATCTTTGACGTTTCGTTTTTGCTTTCTGCCGCCGCCGTGTCACGCCCTTGATTTTAGAAGACAACCAAGATGCAATCTCATATGTGCATTAGAATCAGAGATTCACATATATAATAGACAATCAGTAAATAACCATAATCATGTCTCAACAATTGATTAGCACAGTATTTATTGCATATTAGAGGGACACAAATGTCTAGCGAAAGCATAAACGAATCATTATCTAATGAACGCAATAAAATAGTCTCATCTCCACAAGCAACTGACGCGGGGACTCGCCTAATACTCGTCAGAATCAGCCATTATATCATCAGCAATCTAGGTTTTGTAGATAAAAAAATAAATCACAAGTGTTATCACGTGTCGTACTCAGCAAGGATGAATAAATAAATGACATATGGCTTTCTAAAGTACTGGGAGGATAATTGCAATAGCACTTTTAACTGGTCAAATTTATTAAGCAGTTAATCACTAGTAAATAGAAGTATATGCCAACCCACAATTAATGTGGAGAATCATTATATCATCATCATCATGAACAAGTAATCATGATTTAATTCTCAAGTTCAAAGAAATTAATTATGTTAGGGTCAAGGTCTTGTGACTATGGCCACGGCCGTTATAAAAGTTTTAACACTCTACGTAGGTCGTAAATCTTTACCCACAAGTCGCGTAAAAGCTCAAAAGATTGTAAAATCCACCCATGTTGTATTGGCCAAACACTTATCACACACCAAAGTGTGACTGCATAGGGACGCTACGAGACCTTTATAAAGATTCTTTTGTAAATGGCAATCTACCAAAGTTTTATGTCAAAACAAATGATAACATTCCGTAATAGGCATGCCTCTTAGCCAAGCCCACTACCCAAAAGGATTGTGCTATACCCCATCAACGCCCCCCTCTTGCTCTTTCGGTAACAATCATTCACTAGAGTTTCTAATTAATTAGCCAAGACAAGAGCCATGTAGTCCTTGTGGTTGTACACACTTCCTAGATGGTTCTCAACTAAAATCACATGTCTTATAATTAACATCTTATTTAGGAGCATAGATTGAATTTACCAAACCCAGGTTCAGCAAGCTTAGCATCATGTACCATCAAATTAATTAAATAACCTTGTTACACTGTTGTTTTTAGTTTTTTGTTTACACTATTGTTTTTAGTTTTTTGTTACATTATTGTTCGACTAAATGCTGTAGGTGAGTCACATGGCATACAGTCCAGTGGAAGGTAGCTCAACAGTCAACAAGGAGATACTAGCTAGATGCATGGCAGAGATATCTTTTCCTTTTAAAAAAAAAATGTACTTGCATTGCTGCCAAATGCCCAGATGGCCAGATCAGAGAAAGTGCACACACTGACTGAATCACACCTCACCTTTTTTTTATGAAAGAACCACACCTCACTTGTATCTCTGAAACAACTCGATCAGCTCATCGACGTACTCCTCCTGCCTCACCCTATCACCAACAACCTCCCTCAGCTCCCTAGCACTACGCGCAAGCTCCTCACCTCCCTCCTCCACCATCACCCGCCGCACCGCCGCCGCGACATCATCCCCACGGAACGACCCATCAGCATCGTCCCTCACCACCTCGACGCCGGCGCCGCGCGCCGCCATGGCCCGCGCGATGAGCCCCTGGTCGGCCACGAACGGCAGCATCACCAGCGGGTGGCCGAACCCGAACACCCCTTCCACTGTGGAGCCCCACCCGCAGTGGGTCAGGAACGCCCCCACCGCCACGTGTCCCAGCACCCTCACCTGCGGGACCCACCCCGTGCACACCACGCCACGCCCGGCGACGCGCCGCTCGAACCCGTCGGGGAGCAGATCGCCGGCGTCCTTGTGGCCGGCGGCGAGTACGCTCGCCGGAGCACGGAGAGCCCAGAGGAAGCGGACGCCGGAGAGCTCGAGCCCGTGTGCGAGCTCCCGGATGTGGTGAGCTGTCACGGGCGCCTCGCTGCCCAGCGCCACGTAGATGACGGACCTCGCCGGCTGCTCGTCCAGCCACCGCGCGGCCTCCATGAACGCCGACTGGTCACCGGCGTCGTCGACGTCGCCGGGGAGGAGGAGGCCGGAGGGGACGACGGGCTTGGCAAAGAGGTTGGTGAGGAGAGGGAAGAGGTCGGGCTCGGCGTCGGGGCAGCTGCGGTGGATGACGAGGCGGCAGGACGGGTGGTGGAGATGGAAGAGGCGGTCGATGTCGGAGACGCCCGACGCGTTCGGCCGGAACGCGGCGGCGACGGCCTCGGCCTCGTGGCGGCGGTACGTGAGGAGAGTAGTCGTGGCCAAGGGGATCCATGGCGGCTGCGCCATGTACTCCTCCGTTGACCTGCGTGGGTGTGCATCGTTCTCGTCCTTCGTCCCCACGTACGCCAACAGCGCCGCTGGCAAGATCAGAAACATGGCGCACGGGATCTTGCACAAGACAAGAAATTGAAATTAACAAATTATACATATATTTATATATGCATATATACATGTATGTATATTTATATATAATCAGTTGCTGCAGCATCTACATGATGACATGCTACTGCGACGTCACCTTGTGCTGCTCGGCGATGGGGAAAGCCCAGTTGTGGGCGAAGTCGAGTACGATCCAGTCAGGCTTCTTCTCACCGACAAGGGCTGCGAAGGGGGCGGCGAGGCCGTCGAAGGCCGTCTTGAGGAGCTCGACTTTCTCCGGCGGGACGTCGGCGGTGGACTCGGCGCCGTCCGGTAGGCCCTCGACGGCCGGCAGCCTCAGCGTGACGACGCGGACGCGCGGCGATAGCTCCGGCGGGACGGGGGCCAGCCTGGCGGCGTTCCTCGGCGTGGACACGAAGGTGACGGCGTGGCCGCGAGCCGCCAGACGCTTGGAGAGCTCGAGGAACGGGATCATGTGGCCGAACGCCAGCCATGGGAACACCACGATGTGGAGAGGCCGAGAGGAAGGAGACGAAGCTTCTTGCTGGGTCGTTCCTCCTGCTGCCATTATGGCTGTAAATAACATTGAGATTAATGGAAGCTGTAGATATGGCATGCTCATTGTAGGAAGGCGTTGTTTGGTATAAAAGAGCTGATCGATCAAAGCTTATGCTGTCCTGATGCGACAAATAATACTAGGCGTGGGTCACGCGTGTTAATAATTTAATCAGCCCAAATCACTAAATGATTCAGTCTCAGTGGCAGGTCCACGTCAGCAGAATTTCATCATCGCGTGATTTGGGATTTGTTTATCACCATGATGATAAAAGAGTAATAGTAAAAAATCTACTTTCAGTCCTGAACTCTGATCTTGGCTTGATTTTTCAATCTTAAACTATACTGTAGGAGTATATATTGAACAGCTAAGTTTTAAACATCGAATCAACAATGTCATTCCCAATGCAAATTAAGTGTATATGCCTGTTTTGAGTTTGATACCTACCCGAAACAGATATGATTACCACAGTTTAATTCAATGACCACGGCCCCAAATTTCATTTCCATTTAGTAAAACTAATAACTAAAGTCCACATAATATATTCAAAACTGAACAGCCTATAGGAATGAATTCAACTAATAACTAGAAAGTGTGGAAAGAAAGCAACCATTCAAAATGTGCGGATTTATCTTTCCCTGAGATAAAATGGTCTGTTCTTATACCGATAACTAAATTGTTCCAAAAATCTAAGTGTTTCTAAACAAACAATTATATTCAGCTTATTTGATTTGACAAAAACATATGTCATATTGCCAATGATTGACATCCAACGTGAAGAAGTTAAGATCAAAGCATCAGCTTCAAAATATAAAACGAACGTGAGAAATCAAAAAGTTTGTGTCTATCCTGCATTTTGGTGATGACACTCAAATACGCTTCTGGGAAAATGTTTGCTTTGAAAACTTGACCATGTGTTAAGGTTAAAACCCTTTGAATGTGTCTTTTAGAATATCATTAATTAGTGTCCAATAATTTAATTGCTTAGGAGCATTTTGTAGCGAGAATTATGCGGGTTCAACTGAATAATCAAAAAGACACTTTCGTTTGGTCTTTACAACATGGGAGATTTACAGTATGCCCAATATATAGAGTGCTTGTTTTCCCTAATGTGATATCACACAACCAAGTCATATGAAAACTAAAACTACCATTGAATCGCTAATAATCGCATGAAAATGGGAAAAGTTGTATGAATATTTCATCAAATGCATAGTTAAGTTTGGACAGGGTTACTAAGCATAATACAGTGTGTAGGTAGAGGATGACCCTGTTGACCTCAAGGCCTAGGGGTGTGAAAAGATGGTAGAGGCAGCCAGATCCAGATTAGGATGTCGGCCGGAACCAGTGAAAGATGCATGGCAACACTGGAGGTGGAGCAACATTAGGAGGGCTGCCTCGGCCAACCCGTGCCATTTCGATGGATTTTTATGGGCATTCCTTGTGCTCAATACAACATTCTATTTGGTTAGCAAACCATACGTCCTTTTCCACATGTTCGAACAATTCACACATACATGACGAACTCGGTAGAGCTGCCCAGTGGTGGATCCAGGAATGGAATAAAGGAGGGCTAAGTAACATAAGGCATATATCTGACTAATTTTTCAACTGTGTTGCTATGTACATTTATGCAAAAAAAGGTTATATTTAACATGTGTTGATATATGAGATTTGACTATTGATAACATTAATATGTCATAGTCTAATTTTCTTCAAATTTACTGTTGATTCAATAAGAAAATGCAAGGACCATGAAATGGCCAAGCAGTGATATAATATATACACCTGACTGACTGAGAAGCAAAGGAAGCAAGTAGCTGGCCGCGCATGGATGATTTCACATGGGGCATAACGACTGGGGATTGAGGAAGGCACAATGGCTGGTAGCTTGCTGGGTTAGATGGATTGCTTGCAGACGGTGTGTGCCTGCTGTGGAGCTGCAACTACCTACTGGATTACTGGATGCTTCCCTCGAACATATCAGACGAACAAAGAAAATGGTAGATGCAACTGAAACATCACTCAGTTATGTTAGTTTGGGCTTAAATCTACATGCTGTAACTAGTGCAATACTTAAACCGTGGTTTGACCGCACCGAGCGATTTGTCGCGTCGCGGTCCAAGAAGATAAAGTAGATGTAGCTGCTTCCTTCTTCGATGGCCGCCTCCTCCGACACCTTCCTCCGCCGCCGCCGCCGCCGCGGATGCTGCCTTAGGGTTGGGGGCTGCCGGGGTTGGGGAAGGAGAGATCTCTAGCTCTAGAGGGATGGCCGAGGCGGCAATAAGCCCGATGGTGGTGGCGGGCGTTGGGCAGTGAGCCTGGCGGCATTGGCGCCGTTGGCCAGACGGTGGAGGAGGCCGGTAGAGCAGGGTCGGCGGCGGCGCGATGACCAGAGTGGTTAGGACAGAGCCGTGGCGGAGCGCGGGAGGTGGGCGGATGGCACCGCGGGCGAGGCGACCATGACACCGACGTGCGCGCTGTGGTGTGGTCGAGAAATCGACCGCTGGGAGGGCTCCCAGCGGTCGGACGCGATTCTGCCATCCCCCTGGAGCGCCATACACGGCGGCTGCTATGCAGTTTGAAGGTTTTGACTGAAATGACGCAGTATACTGACAGGCAGCACCTTTGACAACAGGAGCGTCTCTGTGGAGGCAAACTATCCACCAGACCACACTGCCAATTGTACCATCCATCCGTTCACTGCAAACTGCATCTATGCCGGAAGGAGTCGGGTAAGATGAACTACACCGGCTCCTGACAGCATTTGCTCGCGGATCCGACATGATTCACTTGTATCCACAATCATAAAAAAATTATACCAACTATAGTAAGTGAGAAAGGAAAATTTGAGGAAATTTTATCACTTATGACGACACCCTCCATCCGAGCAGAGAACAGAAACAGAAAAGGCATATACCAGCTCCACTTTAACCGATCTTACTATATAAGGGGGGAAAAACAACAACCATCCATTCTCCAAACTACAAAAGAGATTGAACCACCAGAATGCCGAAGAAGCCATGGCATGGGATTTACAGAATGGATGCACAATTGGCTTCCCATATGTCTTTCCTCTGTTTCGCACACCAGCTTTGGCAGCTTCATATACCCCATTTTTTTTTTTTATCTACAACCCAATCATGTACAATGCTGACGAGTCTGCTCGGACCTGCAAACACCAAGGAACCAATTAGTAAATACTATCCAAACTGAACAAGATTAATAAATACTTGAATCAACTGAACACATGGCAGCCGGCATGCTTACCCTTTATGTAAGCTCCTACACGGCTGAAGGTTGGCGAGGCAAGGTTGGAGAGACAAGGACAGCCTCGCCACTTGTGACTTTGGCTGATGCAATCTCTTCTAGACGTTTCCATGCTGCCTCCTGCTTCAATTTAAGCTCCTCCTCTCTCACTTTGTCTTCCTCATATTTCAGCACACATTCAGCAAATAGCTCAGGTTCTCTATCAGAGAGAAACTTTTGCACAGTCAGACTGAGGCTCTGCACAGCAGGGTTCCAGTGCCCGTTTATATTTTTGTCCAATGCAGGTAAGATGATAGGGAGGATCTTCTCACTGTTTTGCTTAATCAAACTCTCGACACGATCATTGTTCCACAAAAACAATGATTTCTCAGCAACCTAAATAAAGTATAAGAACAGTGCAGTATAAATATATGCAATTACCATAGCAGGAAATAAACAGAATGGCAAAACCAATATATATATTGGGTATCAAGGTCAGTCAGCATTTTTTACCCTGTACAGTGCAAGTAGACAAAAATTATAGCAATGATCATGTATAGTACTGATATCAATACACAAAGAAATGGAGGGCCGAATATATGTACAAGTACAAAACAGTCAGCCATTCAAATTTGGTTATGCGTGGCTTTCTAAAAAAAGGTACCCCCAAGTCATTGTTCTCCCACCTTATAGGCATAAGACCAAATTTCAAGCAATATCTTATAAATATTACAACTTTTGTATCCAACAAAACTTAAGTATCTTTTTTAAAACATGACATTGTAGAGTCCAACAAAAGCTAAGACAAGTCCACAGAATGCTCAGCAAGGCAATAAAACAAATGAAGCTCCTAAATATTGCAGAACATGCCAGTAATGTTTTCAATAAAACAAATGCCAAATAAAAGGAGTTATGATCTATTGCCGATGACCAAAATGATCAATTTATGCGCTTGCCAAAACAGAACTACAAAATTCCAGATAAACTCGCAGCATATAGAACTAGGTGTCACGCGTGTAATTTTGTTTGTACTCGTCATTGTCTCAATGATTTATCATGATATTGCAGAGAATTTAGAAGTCTCATATCGGGCCCACAGTTCACACCAAGAAAAGAAGAACATTTATGAACTTATGTGGCGCTAGAGTTTTATTGGCAAAACCTGCATAGTTCATTCCTAAGCTCCAAAAATTATTTACATAAATACTACATACATGCTTGATGGCACGTGCTCACAATAGGCTGGACGCTTCCTATTCTCTGACAGTCAATAACGAAGCCAATGCGAAAAAAATGAAATCTTTATTTTATGCATTATTTTTATTTTCTTGAGATAGTGGGGATCAGTAGAGAATTTATGAAACAAGCAAGGAAGCAGCAAGCATCATAAAATTGAAGCTTCTTTGCTTCCTATGCTAAGCGTCAGACCAGGTCCAGCCCTGTAGCTGTCAAGCAAGTAAAATGTTGGGACACCCATCTTTAAGGAGGAAGTAGAATGACATGAATGCATGTCGATGGGTCGAGAAATCCCATGTAGAGGCTAGATAGAATGAGGTTTTAAAAAAACATCCGATTTCACTCCAAATGTACCTAAGAGAATTCTGGACTAAGGAATGGTTGCCTAAGATAAGTGAAGAATATGTAATCCAACAATATTTATTTAAAATCTTTGAAAAATATAACTAAGTCCAGCTCGATACTTCGATGCCAATAGGAAGGCAATTTCTGTGAGAAATAAATAGGCTACACAAAAATAAATTAATTCAAAATGCAGAAGCTGAATGGGGCCTGCATTCTGCTGTTGAAACCATTGCAATTCAAGATGCCTACCAACAGAAATTATGCTTTCTCAGTTCGGATTATCATTTACGGCTCTAGAAAATAAATACCAAGCAAACAGACGCGTATGAAGTTGATGATATGCACATATAAGAAAACACATCTT
Organism: Digitaria exilis; assembly: GCA_015342445.1. Classification (NCBI taxonomy): domain Eukaryota; kingdom Viridiplantae; phylum Streptophyta; class Magnoliopsida; order Poales; family Poaceae; genus Digitaria; species Digitaria exilis. Next base: position 4,210,976 of record JACEFO010001972.1, on the reverse strand, counting down.
AATGCTAAGATGACTAAGGAAATTGCGAATCAATAGAAAAAAACAATTTAAATCTGTTTTTATAATAAGTTATTGGTGAAAAGGATACAATACTTCTATAACATACCAGCAGGAAAGTATCATTTATCCAAGCTAAATATGCTGATTGTTTCAGATGACATCTAATCCAATTTTGATAAGCTAGGAGTACACAACAACCCAACAATTCAAGCAAAGGAGAAACAAGTAGAAAAGATGCATAGAAGGAATACTCATCAAGGATGAGGTGAACTATATTACCTGGACATTAGAGCTGTTAAAGCAGCGAGCCAACTGGCTGAAAACAGGAACTATACATTTTTGAACCTCGCTAGGTTGTGCTGCTTCTAGTACATATTCCAACTCACCCAGGAATAGTAATTCCTTTGGGCTGTTTGTTACAGGCCAGTACTTTATGATGCCCCTAATAATTGTATCCGTAAGCTTGGCATCTTTTTCAACAAACTGTGTGATGCAGTAAGATAGCTGTTGATGGTACATTGCCATGCACCTTGGCTTGTGAAGTGGAATTAAGGTCCTTACTAGAAACAGCTTGTGCTCCTCCTTGAGTGGCAAAGCAAATCCATTGATGATACTCCCTAAAATTTCCAACAGCTCTGCTATTCCATTGTGCTTCTGAGTTTCATAAATGAACTGGTAGAATATGTTATTGATAGATTTCCTAATAAATGGCCGGTACACCATGAACTTCCCATAGATTCGGTGAAGTATGGTCTTAAGGTAGTTCCTCTCCCTATGGTCCTCAGAATGAAAGAGCTCAAGCATTCTCAAAATAAAGGAATGATCAACATATCTTTTAGCCAATTTGGCATCAGTTTCTGGAGACTGGAGAAACTGCAAGAACACCTCGTACACGGGATGCAAGTGTGGCCACGCAGGGTCAGTCAATGGTTCATCCTCTTCTAAATCAAAATGTTGAAGCACATTTTTCTCCCTGGTTGAGGAAACAAGTGTCCTGAACAAGTTTGCTGAAATCATTGTTGTGATTGCCTCGACAACAATCTCAGGAAACTTTGAGCTAGCTGATCTAACATAGTCAAGTATCTCCAACAATATTTTCACCTTCATTTCCTTCTCCTTTTTGTTCTTTGTCGGATCCATAAAGTCAAACAGGGTGCAGCACATGTTCAGCTTTATGACGAGCAAGTTCTGTTTATCTGTATTTGGCGCGTCCTTAATGCTCGGCACCGGTCGGAAGTTATAAGTGAACATAGAATCATTTAACGAGTAGTTGAACCTCATACGGTCTCCACTCCCACAGGCGTGTCCGGTACTCGACAAAACTGGCAGCTGGCTACTCAGGTTGGCAACTTCAGAACCCGACACCTGGTTCAGCGCAGCATTCCTCCTGCTGCCAATGAATTCCTTTTCTGTGGTTTTGGGCGCCTTGCGCCACCCAAATATCTGTTTCATCATACTTCCACCCAGAACAGAACAGCTGACGCCACCCGAATCAAAACGGAAAGGAGATTCAGATCCTCCCCGGAACAAACGACAAAAGGCGGCCCTTGCCTCTTCTGCGGAAACAGGAAGCTGCTACCACACACCAAACCCTAAACCCTCCTCACTTATGGTCCATGGAATTCTCCAATAGCACAAATAAAAGCTTCAGTTGCGCTGAGCTCTCCAGCCAATTGAGCCTGCAACAGTGGAAAACAGGGGTCAGGTAAGTGGATGAACAACTCTGACAGTGACACAGGCCAACACTGCAAAGAAATCGTAACACCACTAGTACAACCACTTCGCAACAACAACCTAGGACACTCACCCGCCACCACCTCTCTACACTCCCAAACAAGAAATTCAGTCAAGAACCGAGCCAGCAAAATAATGTAAGCAGCCACCCAGAACAGATTACACCCCCGAAATTCGTCGCAGCCCAGGTGAAATTGGTCCACGGAATGACGAAAAAGAACCAACCTGAGGCGATCCTACGCGGCGAGGGGTCCAGGAAATCGGAGGATTGGGGCGGGCGACCGACAGCGACCTTATCTGAAAACGAAAGCAGAGCAAACAAAGGCAACGGTCAACACGGAGTGCGGTGGGCCCAGGAAACGGCGGCGTGGGGAGCAGCGGGCACACCCCCCAATCCCCATTCCCCCGCGCGCGCCACCTCCAGCTTCAACCGTAAGAACCAGGCCTGGCGGAGGGACACTCACCTTGTCACCTTCTACCGGCGGCGGCGGGGGGCGGTGACGGGTAGCTCAGGTGACGACGCCGGGCCCCACGAGCTTTCTTCGAGGAGTGAGCCCAGTGCAGCCGGGAGGGGAGCGACGGGGAGGGGAGCGCGGCGGCAGTACGGAGGGGAGGTAGAAGAAGAACGAGCACGAGGGAGGAGGGGAGTTGCCTTCTACGATTATTTTAATTTCCTTGTACGTTTATGCCTCCCCTTTTTTTATTTTTTTCTTTCACTACAATCTCTCTAATCTCTATCTAGAAGAAGGGTTGTAGCAGAGCAATTTCGGCCGGTAGCAAAGGCCAGCGTGTCCGTTTCTGCTCTTTACACGGTGGGTGTTTCGTCTTTTTTTTTTTTTTTTTTGTTAGACGCACGTCAGGGTGTTTGTTAGAGGCGTGTTTGCTGGCAGACGTGAGCCCCAAGCGCAGACAAGGGCCTTCTGTTTTTTCCTTTTCTCTTAGTGGGTCATGACTCACCGATGTTTATCATGTCCCTTTCGGTGATGTGGCGGACATGAATTTCGTGAGCAGTATATGGAGCCATTCGATGTGAGGTGTGGCATTGGGGATATCTAGATGCTATGTTTAAACATGGCAATGCTATTGAAGTATCTATGGAAGTAGAAATTCGAACCGATGAGATTGACTTCCTAATCGGGAAGATGTTGTGCTGATGCGACAAAACGAATCCATTCGATCTTGCATTCTTTCGTGCGAACGGTCAATCCATATTGTAACGCTTGATTTCATGTTATCTTTTAAGGGGTCCTTTTCTATCACAATGCGACAAATGGTTGTTTGCCACTCCAACCCTACATATCATGCCCTAGCATCCAATCCATTCATGTTGTTTAGCATTGCATCATGGAAAAGTCTGACAACTCTTTCAAGCGGTACCATGATAACCTAGCATGACAATATATCATCACCGATATGAACATTAACTAGAAGTTTCTTAACCATATAATCAAATATATTGGTTATAAAAAGAAAGATTTTTTGACAAAAAATGGACTAGTTGATGGTTGAATAGAAATAAATATAGAAGATAGAGGCACCTATCGAGTGAAGCAACTAACTACTCAATACATTGGCAAAATATTAATTGCACCGAAACATGAGAGGATGGTAGGGAAGGAATACAGTAAGGTGGTATTTTTGTACAAATTAATTTTAGGATATGTAGAATTTATTACAAATTAAAATATAAGTAAAAATGCAACAAAGGATGATCGAGGATTCTGTGGAATTTATATAGTAAGTGATAGTTTCATAGAAATAAATGTATTAGGTGGAACAATTAGTAGAGAGTTGAATTGTATCTAAAAGATATGAAAACATTTATTGCACATTAAATATAATATATCCCGATTATATTTGAAATTTTCCTCATAGATTTAATTTCTTAACCGTAGTGTGTAGATGAAAATATAAAATAGTTTAGTCCTATGCGGCTATGTTCTTGCTTAGACATAAAATACACATATATAAACATGATGTTGAAAGAAATGGATAGAGTACAGTAAAAGTTCTACATCGAAAGGTAAGAGATACTGAAAGAAATGGATAGAGTTAGGTGGCAATTTCATAGAAATGGATATATTGTAGAGGAATATTATTGAGTGGATCAATTGCTAGAGACTTGAGTTGTATACAAAAGAGACATAGATAATTTATTACAAATTAAAATTTAAGAACCATTGCAGCAAAAAGATGAGAGAGGATAATGAGGAAAGAGATGTAGTTAGGTGGCTGTTCCATATAAACAAATGTACTGAAAATAATCTTGTTGAGTCAAACTATTGTGAGATATGGATGAATATTAAAAATAATAAAATATAAGAATGATTGAATTGAAAGATGAGAAATGATTTTGGGAAACAGATACGATATGTGATAGTTTCATAGAAATAAATACACTCAATAGAAATTTGTTTAGTGGAATAATTGCGTATACAAAATGTATGGGGAGAATTTATTTCAAAATAAAATATAATATATCTAGTTATACTTTAATGTTTCTCATATAATTCATTTCTTAATTGCAATATGTAGATTAAGATATAAAATAAGGTTGCACTATGCCGCTATCTTTTTGCGTGAGACATAAAATGCTTAACATAAACATGATGTCTTCTAAGTATGCAATACTTTGTCTTCTAAGTAGACAATATGTTAAAAAAAAGATTTCATATAACGTTGAGGAATATTGTAGGGAAGGGTTAGAGTGGGATAATGGGTATAGGAAGGAAGATTTTGGTCAAAAGGTGGAGTAATTGATTATTAACTAGGGATAAACATAAAAGATAGAGGCAGTTCCTGAATGAAACAAATGCTAAGTACACAATACATTGAAATGATTCCATGATAAGTTGAGATATATTACGGGAAAGGGGTAACAATGTCATCGGAAAAAAATATCTAAGAGGGATTTATTGTGTGGAAAGTTGCTAAGGCTTGTATTGTATCTAAGGTTATGTCCAATAGATATGGAAGAATTATTTTTTTTTATATCACGGTTATATTTAAGGTTTCCTTATGGATTTTCTTTTTCAATTGTAGTGTGTACTGTGTAGATGAAGATACAAAATAGACTTCTGCTATCCTTTTGAAAAATGAGACAAGCGTTGAGTACATAATCCTGAATGCAGATAAAGAAATCAATACGAAAGTGTGGGACAAAACCATACTTCGTTCATCCAAAAAATGCAATACTGGAGATTCTTTTAGACAACATGTATAGACTGGTTTCCCATTGCGTGGACTCCACGTTCCATGAGGCAATAAATTTGCATGTAGGCATGCCATAGAGAATAGGATAGTGTTATTTTTATGATAAAATTTGGAACTTATAGTATTATAATATTTTTGGAATAGAGGGAGTAGACATCGCGGTAATGTTATCGTTTTCATTCAAAACATCATGATGCTTAGGTGATGTGGAGGGGAAAACATCATGATGCTTAGGTGATGTGGAGGCCTGGAGGGGGTACAAGAAGTTCAGGAAGAGTACATGTATCCATTCAATGTCAGGTGTGGCATGGGCCATGCTCTCTCTCTAGGAGTGCTATGCGTGGCCCATTGTTGATCATTCACCACATTAGAAAAGTGACAATAGACAGGCCCATCCCAGGGGGGGTGCGGGCTGTGCGGATTTTTCGTTTTTTTCTTGAGAGGGAGACCCAGTACATGAGCGAATGTTATCTCTCTTGGGCCGCACCGCACAACCCTGTGCTGCTGCTGTTCATAGACTGTGTCGGCCCGTGCACGCAATTGATACCACACGGTTATGGGCCGCCGCCGCTCCCATCGGCGGCCACGAGGCCTCCCCTCCCTCCCTCCCTTTTCGTTTCTTTTCTTTGTTCGCCCGCAAGAATTTGTTTATCATGCAAACACAGTAGTAGTTGAAAATGTAAGCTGATCATTTTATTTGTCGTGGAGTACACATTCTGCTCGCTACTACCGTATTCACGTGTGGGAAGTCGTGGGCCATGCTGTTGGTGTGCGCTTGCCAAATCCCGGCTACGAGATTTCGTCATCAGAATTTAACATGAAGGCCGGCCCAGCAGTTATTTCCTTGCTATGAAGGCCGGCCCAGCAGCTATTTCCTTGCTATGAAGGCCGGCCGTCGGCGTGTTCGTTGACGGCTGCTCGTTCCTTTTGGTTGGTCAGAATCGTTCAAAAAGAAAAAAAAAAGTTGGGTAGGTTTGAAAGGTTTCTCAAAGCTTTCAGCCAACGACGCGGCTGGGGAAGGATTGAAGCGTCGTGGGCTCATGCTAGCCGGACGTCAAAAGAGACGACCGAACGTGGACGCAACGCAACGGACGCGGTTCGTCTCACAGGCTTTCCTTTCCCAGGCACACACGGTGGAATGGCAGCTCGTAAAGGTCAAGCTCAGTTTGCTTCCTTCCAGGAAAATAATCGCCAAAGAGAAACGATATGTTATTGCACGTCAAATACAGCTCACAGCAGCATTAATTATGAATTATATTTTCCGCGCAGCGCAGGAGATCAAAATTCGCGTTAGGCCTGTATGTATGGTGTTTACAAGCAGGCCACACAGCATCACGCATGCCATGCCATGTTTTGGTTACAAGAGTATTTATGGTGATGGAATAAAAACAAAATCAAACATACCGTCAATCACGGTACCAGCATGCAGCTTATATAATGATGATGATGGAACCAAATTAAACTACTCCTTTGGTGGGTCGGCCATCCACGAGTTGAGCTTCTCCATGATCTCGGGCTTCCTGCCGTCGATGAACCTCCTGAAAAAGTGCTGCGAGTACCTCTTCCCCTCGTCGTGGTTCTCCAGCACGCCGGCGGCCCTCTTCTCCTTGAGCACCCTGAGGTTTAATTTTGTTTTTAGATGATTCATCATCATCGTCGTCAATGAAATGAACAGCATGTAGTATATAATAATCGAATCGAACAACGAACAAGTAACTAAAAAGGTTGCGGTTATTCGAAACGACCTGCTAGTAGGTAGATCTGAACCGCGCACGCACAAGCGTAAGTGCGGGGCGACGGATAAACAGAGGAAAAGAAAAACGACGATGAATCGAAAGCAAAAAGGATACCTGACTTCGGGGTTGCCGGTGATGTTGCGGATGAGCTGCATCCCGCAGATGCCGACGGCGACGCCCGTGGCGGCGAAGAGCGGCCACACCTCGGGCCGGATCCACCGCTTCGACCACGCCGCGGACGCCATGCTGGATGGGGTGGGGATCCGATCCGATCGGCCGGCGGCGGGCGAAGGGAGGAGCAGATCTGTTTCTTTCGTGGGTCGCAAGACTAGCGCCGGCGTGCGCGACTGGCTCGCCTACCCGCTTATATAGCCAGGCAGGCGCCCAAAACCAAGCCGGGCCGGGCCTGGGCCTGCGTCAATTGTGGCTGCTCATTGGATTGGTGATCGAGAGAGAGGGTCGCGACCGGAGTAGCTTTCACATGCTTGCTGGAATGGAACTCGGCACGCCAACCGGCGGGAGAAGGACAAGCTGGCACCGACTTCTTCTCCAGATTTGCAGCCAGCCAGCCAGGTTCCAAAAAGGCACGCGCCGGATTGCTTCATTTGCTTGGAATAATCGGTACGCCATCGTCGCTCGCGTGCTATGCCAACCGTTCGTGCACGTTCAACGGCCACACGCAAAATATTGTAGAATATATACAAGGTCATGTCCGCCGCCGTCAACGGCGGTGTAAATCGCCCCGCCGACGCGCCGACATACATGACCTATACAACCACAAGCGCCGCCGGATGTTTTCTCTCTCTCTTTTTTTACCCTATTGGAGGACGTAGACATGGCTACACCTACATACACCAGCTTTAATTTGCAACTCCAACTAAAACACTAAGAGCCAGTATTATAAGAGGCTGTAAGAAGGCTAAATCCTACGTAGAGGAGAGAGAACAGAAGAGAGAGAAAGAAGTGGGTGTTTGGCTCATGAAGCTTGCAGTCGGCAGCAGGCGTAGAAGCAGGCGCATGCCTGCGCTTTGTAGCCGGCTAGCCGGCTGGATTATTAACCCTGCCTAAAAAAGAAGAAAGTGCATGGAAACTAGGAATTCGAGCACATCCGTATAAACATATATGGAAGTATATCAGATAGACGCGATATGGCACGTCCCCTATCAACAGTGTAAATCCTTGACCTATACATGAAACAAGATTTTCTATAAGCACCGCCAATTGTTTTAATTTCTTTCCTTTTTGTTATCTCTTTTATTGCTGGGAGGAAATGACTGCACGGCCTTCAATTTGCAACACAAATTCAAAATCATTGACAAAAAACTGAAAGTAGATAAAAAATGAAAATAAAAAGCCTGAGCCCATCCGTAAACTGTTGTCTCTGGCCTTAAACATCAACAATCATGCTTATTCTTGCATATGCGGCCCTCCAATTAACACGGTATCCAAGGTCTAGGCCCAAGTGGCCCAACGGGATGCAGTGTTGTAGGCTTTATGCATATCCAACTTTACATCACATATTCCTTTCTTACCCTGCTTCCTCTTAATACTATGTATACTCTCATATTCAATAAGAATATTATCCGTAATCAGTCTATCAGTAACAAAAGCAACAAAAGCACTCTGCTGCTCGCTAATGATGACTGGTAGGATAGCTCTCAATCTATTTGCCAACAATTTGGAGATTACCTTGTACACCACGTTACAAAGACTGATTGGCCAAAACTGTGTCACCATCGTTGGATCGTATTAACACAATCGTGGTGTCGTTCCATCCTGCCGGGATATGATCACCATCGACCGCATCCAACACTTCCTTTACCAAAATCATCTCCAAGGGAGTTCCCAGAAACATTTGTAGAACACTTTGTCCAGGTGCCTTTAGATCACCGATCTGAAATAATGCCTTCTTCACCTCTTCATACGTGAATGGGCGTGGAGGTTGTCCTATGCAGTGTATCTCTTGTTGCTAAGTTTTTCCTTTATGTTGCAAGGGTATGTTTCATGTGTTTTAGATATTTCAGAAGAATATTGCAAAGTACTCCCTCTGTCCAAAATAGATGACATTTTTTACTTTCAGACATCATGTTTGATCATTCTTCTTATTCAAAGAAAATTTATGATTATTATTTATTTATTTATAACTTGTTTTTATTATTAACTGTATTTTCATCATGACATGCTATTTATCCAAAAAATTTGAATAAGACAGATGGTCAAACGGGGTGTCAGAAAGTAAAAAAAAAAGTGTCATCCATTTGAACGGAGGGAGTAGATCTGGATGCTTGGATGTCCTATATGTTTCACACACTTGTGACAAGTGTTTTGTTCGGAAGTTACAGATGTTTCTTCCTGTCGTTGCAATAAGTCAATCTGAATGTTGCAATGGTAGTTTGAAAAAAAAAATGTGTGGGGCTGACATGCATATCTTTGATCTAGTTGTATGTTACTTTTCGCAGTTGATACTGTGTCAAACATGGTGCAGTGGGAATTTTTCATATCGGAATTGGAGTCATAAAAATGTGTACTTTTAATATCGAAAACAGTGATTTCTGATGTTGCAGTTAGTATTTTTTTTATGTTGCACGGAGTCGAGAAATTCGGCAGATAATATTATAACCCCCCCCCCCCCTAATGTACCATGGTGTGCCTTTGAGGCCATCTTCTTATAAAAAACCCTTCTAAATTTATTAGAGTTACAGTTTGGGCTATATGTATACCATAGAGTAATAGGTTACGCCTGTACGGAGCTGAGACTTGGGCCGTGCCATTTCTAACCAATCCGCAGGACAGCCATCAGGCCTAGTAGCTTTTTGACATGGATCAAATAAAGCACGAGTGTGACTGTGAGCACCAAGGGCATGACATGATCTAAGAAATGCCTCGTCCTGAGTTCTGACCTATGTGATGTCAAGTCTAAACGAAAATGCCCAAATTAGCCCAGTCTCAGAAAGTCGTATATGTACTGCTCTACCGGGCCCCCAAAACGTTTCTGGGTCTCGATATATGTTATAAGATTTAACCGATGACATAAATTAAAAAAGAAAAGCCCATTACATTTGGGTGACTCCCGTGAGGACTTGGCCTTTTGCAATTCTTGTTAGGCTGACACAACACAACTGAGCTCGGGGCAAAAAAACAATCGCGTAACGCAAACTAAAATACTACCGTACGTGGAAGCCGAGGGTGTGCCTGCCTCTCCGATCCGGTCTCGTTACGCGGCGCAAACTAACGATACCCCTCTCCTCGTCCTCAGTTAGTTTGTGCCAGCGTGGCCGCGACGGCGATCGAGACGCTGGCGGTGCACGGGCACGGCATGCATGCACCTGAGAGCATCTACAGTCGGCTCCTCTCTATTCTTTGTTTTAGTCACTCAAATGCAAAACTCATCTCTAGCCGAGTTCTTAAATGGACTGCTATTTCGTGGAGGCCTCTATATTTTGGTCCAGGGTCTAAAACTAGAGGCCCTCTATTTGCACTCTGAACGTGGGCCCTACTTATTTTTCCTCCTCTTCTGTCTCCTCTGTTCCGCTCGGCTCGACCCGCGCCAGCCGCCGCCGCCGGCCAGCATCCCGCGCCGCCCGCCGCCTGTTGAATCCCCCGCGGTGCCTCCTCGTCACTACCTCCGTGGGCACCGCCATCTCTATCCTCGTCCACCTCGTGCAGCAAGAATGCAAGACCAAGAAGTTCGTCGCACCTGTGGCCGTTGCGCTTGGATCCGGCAGCAGCGCGCACAGCTCATGCAGGCCAGTGTCCATGACCATCGATGTCGACTCCTCCGCTTGGATCCGCATCCACGAGCTGAAGCGCGCTCTGATTAGGCGGATCAGCGGGCGTACGGAGCAAGAGATGCGGAGGAGGTGGTGGACACCAGATGCGGACCAGTGTTTTTGGAGAGGCACGGATCTGTGTGGATGCCATGTAACTTCAGGTAGCGGTGGATCTTGGGCAGGAGCTTGCAAACACTTTTGTTTGTTTCTTTTCCAGATTGAATTTTGAGTTCTTTTTCGATTTGGGGGAGCAGCTAGCTCTGTTCTTGCATGCTCGTTGATTTTCTATTTCTGTTTTATTTGATTCAGTCGGATGTGCGCGGCGGGGATGGCACACCGGGCACAACACCAGGGTTGAGGGTTGGCGGCGGTGGCGCACCGGACACAGCGCGCGGCGGCCGGCGTAGCACAGTGCTTGGCGGGCGCGGCGGAGAGGAGGCCTGCACTGGGGACATGCTGGCAGTGGGTGCAGGAGGTAGAGAGGGAGGACGGCGTCGAGGCGCGCGGTCGCCGACAGCCGGCAAGTGCGAGCGTGGCGACGGCGAAGCACGAACTGGAGCCGGCGAGGGGGGAGAGACTGGCGACGGCGTAGGTTTTTTTCCTCACTGACAGGTGGGTCCCACTTTTACGGGCTGGCATTTGGTTAGGTCGGCTGGAGTTGAGAGATAATTTTGAGCCTCTAAACTTTTCAGGCCGACCTAAAAATACTGGAGATGCTCGATCGAGATATATGGGATGGAGATCGGGCCGGGGTGGGCGCGCAGACAGACAACATTGTGACGGCATGCCATGCAAGACCGCGTGCGTCCTCATCAGTGTCTGATGCAAGCAAGACGCCAAGACCCAACGCCAACACCCGCGGTTAATAGTTTGCCAAGACGTCATCCAGGTTGGTTGTGCCTTCGATCCGTTCGAGGACATTAAACGTGTTGTCGTCGGCGTCGTTATCTCCGGCCGGACGTCCCGACGACCTCGACGGTGTAAGTCATGCATGCATGGCCTTGCCTTGCCACCCTCCCGGCACAGTTGGGATCTTGGGTCCGGCCGGGATGTTGCCATCCTCGCCCGATGTCAGCAGTGCTCGTGTGATCCTTGTCGTCTGGTAGGCTAGCACTCGGCGGTATTCTGTTTTTTTTTTTTGCTGAGAAAGAAACTTTACCAATTTAGGACCGAAACAAGGTTTATAAACAGAAATAAATTCAGCTTCAAAAAGAGTACATAAGTTTCTCATAATTAGTGGACTGGACGATGGCATCCACCTTCGTTTAGTACAGCCATATCTTTGTGCCGGTAAGAGGAGAATGTTGATCTACTCATCTACATGTACGCAACACGAAACACATCGGCACGCAAGAAAAAAGAGAAGAAAAAAATTACCTCTAACACGCACAAAATCTCCTTACGAGGCACAAAACTCCTTCCCGTCACCTGGCTTTATTTGTCCATCATGCATGGCGCAGTCCTCAGTTCGTGCTGACGACGAGGCTGTAGGCGCCCGGCCGGGCAGCGCGCGCGTGCGCGGTGTGGCGAGCTGACGCATAGGTTGTTGCGACATGCTGGCCTAGCGCTATACGTGCACACGGCTGCCCGTGAGACGACGTGACGGCATGCAATGCAAGACCGCCTGCGTCCTCGTCATCAGTTCCCGGTCGATGACACAACGACGGTTGCCAATGCGCAGGGGGGCGACGTCGTCCAGGTTGGTTGCATACTTGCGTTGGGTTCCGTTCCCTGCTGCTGATGATGATGTGGAAATTAAACATGGTGATCTTTGCCACCCCGGCCGGCCTCCCTGCCACTTGGGACCTTGTCTAGTTCCTGGGATCTTTGCCATCCCTCGCCAATATCATCAGCAGTGTGCTCGTGGGATCTTTTGGCTGGTAGCCTGGCCCTCGGCGGTGTTCCAGTTGTCGTTATTGAGAAAGAATAAAATTTTTACCATTTTATTACCCAAACAACGTTTACAAAGAGATAAAAAATTAGTGCAACCATATTTTTGTGCCCAAGAAAAATACGCATACACGTGCCAACCTATTATATTTACAAGTGAAAACACACATACAAAGGCTCTACATATGTAGTATGACCCCAATCTTTATAACAAAGAATCAAAACGAATTTCTGGTAAGTTTTTCAAACAGAGTAATGGACAGTCTATAGATGGAGAGCCTAAACCTTTTGCGTGTTTTTTTTTTCTTTCAAAACTTTGGTTATTGTTGCCGAATTGTATCTGTTTGGCCTTTGGATATCGATATTGCTTTCATCTCTCTCTTGTTTAATTCGTTACTACATCATCAAAGAATCCTATGTACCAAGCTATTTAATGGACACATGATATACTACCACTTGGACTAGCCTTACACTCTTACTGTCCGAACTGTCAACTACTACTGCTCCTCCTCAAACCTATTTCCTTCTAACTTCTCATATCTTGGTTTTTTGCCAAGGTCATCAATGCAGTTTCCACTATATTTTGGTATCATTTCAAGACTTATATCGAATTCCACAATATTGTTTTAATACAATTGTTTCACTCATTGTATATAGCAATTGAGTACCCAATAAGTATCAGTTTAGTATACTTATGTCTCCCTAGTTAACATTTCCCACTAATTTTGGATCTAAAACAAATTCACAACTAGTTCTCCATGATCCACTCCAACTTAGTGGTCCTCATGCTCTTGGTTTCTTTGTGGGCATCCTTACGTGTTAGTTGAAAGTTGGATATCTACGTGTGTCGTCCATAGAGTGTATAATAGGAAGATCCTCAGGTTTCACAAAATAGAATCATTTTAAAGCATTGGGAGAGGTGGGTATGTATTTCAAGGCAACCGAGAGGATAGAGATAGTTCTTGCACAAGGCTAGCTACCGTTTCCATCAATGGAGGCAATGCCAAGTCGGGGAAAGGAAATATAACACAAGCAACATCTTGCTCGAAGGCTTTCCTTCACACAAGGAAGAAGGACCTTCATTTTTTGGGAAACAAAAAATATATTCTTTTGATAAAATTCTAACAAAAAAGAAGCATCAATAGTTTTCTACCAAGAATCATTACAAAAAAATGTTAGCAAAAAAGCTGAACGTTAAAGAAAAATAGCAGAGAGACAATGACAAGAAAGGATGGTGTGCCACATACGCAACATCAGTACAAAAGTAGCTAACAGTTTTGAGTACATTTTCTTCTTTCGGAAACAGAAATGACATCTTTTTATATAACTCCAACCGAAATAAATTATTAAGTTTTTTTTTACCATGGACCACTTTTCCCCAAAAAGGAATCATAAAAAGCTTTCACAAAAGGCTAACAATTTTCAACAAAATATGAAACTTTATATAAAGTAATTGAACTCTTCAGAGTACAAATCATGAAAGCTTTTAGGAACATTACAAAAACTGTTAACAAAAAATTTGAAAATTAAGGAAAAGAGGAGAGACACAAAATGTAAAGTTGCAGAGAGACAGTGACAAAGAAGGATGGTGTGTCATATGCAAATCACTACTACGTGTGATTACTTTTTCTCACAATTTTTTAGAAGTAGCTAACCGTTTTGAGTACATTTTGTTCTTTGGGAAACAGAAAGGACATCTTTTTATATAACTCCAACCGAAACAAAGCATTAAGAATCGTTTTGCCATGAATCACTTTCCCCAAAAGTAATCATAAAAGCTTTCACAAAAGACTAACACTTTACAACAAATTCTGAAGAATCACAAAAAAAAATCATGAAAGGTCTTGCGAAAATTACAAAAACTGTTAACAAAAGGCTGAAACATAACATTAAGGAAAAAGGAGAGATACAAAATGAAAAGGTGGAGAGAGATAAAATAACAAAGAAATATAGTGTGCCACATGCAAATCACTACAAGTGCGATGACGTTTTCTCATATATATATATATTTTTTAAAGTAGCTAACAGTCTTGAGTAAATTTGGTAGGTAACAAAACCACGGGTAATGAATTTATAGGGAATGAGCAGTTAACACTTTCATCAAAACTGTTGGTTAGTTAGAAATCAAACTAACAAAGCTGTTGAACAAATACATACTAAAATACATACTAATGCATACTAATAAAACTGCCGTCCACTTCTAAACAAACTGCTAGGAACGATGGACATTCTTATAGTGAATGAACTTTGCTATCCTCTTTCCACCTCTTATTATGCGTATATTGTAGCTAGGAAATCGACTTTGTCTGTTTTTGAGTTTTTTTTAAACTTAACGAAAAATGAGGCCATGAGTTTTCTTTTGTGAATCAAATGAGTCCATGAGTTGAATATGGAAAACCATTTAAACACATTGTGAAAAGGAGACAGCTAGCACACTTAGAAAAAGTGTGGCGCCTATGGGATGAGATCCATTTTATAGAGTTGGATCGTTTATAACTTACATTCAAATTGTTCAAGTCCAGACCAATAAGTAAGCAAACTGAAATAGTAATCGCAGTATAGACAAACTGATCACCCATGTGCAAATGCGTGCAATGTGACTGCCTTAGAAATTAACCTATTACGTATGCTACTTATCAGCTTGATCGATCGATCAGCATCAGCTCATGCATTGGCATGGAGATCGATCGATCAATGCTGCAACATTAGCATATACAAAACACACAGAGATGAGATATCGATCTGTTGGCCATCGATCGACGAACGTAGATGTGTACATTTCATCATGCATCATCTACTTGGTGGTCGTGGGGTCTGTGGGCACGTTGTCCATGGCCTGCATGTAGTCACGGCGCTTGGAGAGCCAAAACCTACGGACGCCGTGCTGGGAGTAGCGACGGCCCTCGTCGTGGTTGTCCAGCACCCCGGCCGCCCGGTTCTCCTTGGTCACCCTCACCTCAGGGTTTGTGGTGATGTTGCGCACCAGCTGCATGGCGCAGATCCCCACCGCCACACCCGTCGTCACGAACAGCGGGTACACCTGCATCCATTCAATCACATATATCCATCCATGCATGACGTCGTACGTCGAACTGTTTTAATTTTATACTAGACGATCAATTTTTTTGGTAAATATGATGAAAATGTAGAATTATTTGGAATTGAAAAATGACCGTTGCATTGCATGCAGCGATGGTCATCGATTACAAGCACACAGACAGCTGGTACACCTGCATTCACTAAATCACATCCATCCATAGGTGGCCTCGTCGAACTATGCTTGATCTTTTTTTTTTCTAAATCTGATGAAAAAGCATTATTTGGAATTGAAAAATGACCGTTGCATTGCATGCATGGAAGGCCATTATTACAAGGACGACATAGACAGCTTACACGGCATGAATGAATCTTAACCAAAAAAACGAAATGAGGATGAACCTTGGAACAGTTGGCAACATCAAAAAGGGGGCCGGGATCGAAACAACCAAGAAACTACCAAAATTTGTTGCACGAAATTAACCTGTAGTAGTGTGTAATCAATCCATACCTCCGGCTTGATCCAGCGAGAAGACATGGCGTGTAGGTTTCTACTTCCTCCTGTTCACGAGAGAAGGGATTTGGGCTGCAGGGGATGAGAGGAACGGAAGAGGAGGCCTGCAGCAGGATGAAAAAACGCCTGGTCTTACTGGAAACCAGGAGGAATGCGGTTGTCACTGCATGGGCACTGCTATTCAGGCAATGCCGGTTTCTGGAGGACCCGGTCTTTCCGCCGTGACCTCCACCATTCTGCACAACTGGCAACGGGAGTAAAAATAAAGAAAAGAAACAGAGATAAACTTAGGATCACGCCATGATAATCACCCATTCACCCCCTATGTCTGAGCTTTGAACAAATATTATTCTTTACCTTTTGGTTACTTCAGTTTTTTTATTAATTTTTAATGACTGCTCCTTGGCTTGAAGATAAGAGATACCCCAGGTTGTTTTTTTTAATATATAATCTATGGTGACTACTCCATGGCATGAATGGAAATAAGTGATGCTATGTTTTACTGATCTTCCCCAGCTTACCGTGTTTCATTAGGACAAACATGTAGCCGTGGTGCACCATTAATTTAATGAGCAACATAACACACGTTGGTTTTAATTTGTGGAATGTATTCGTAAAATGTATGTTTTCTCGTATTAATAAGATACTTACAGAAATTGGTGATTGAAGCTCTTAGTTGAAAATTCGAACTTCCTGTATAGCAAATTATTTGAAGGAAGGTATTCAATTCTACATTAAGGCATAGTCCAAATGATATTGCTACTAAATCTTGTATATCGTTCGAATCCTTTTCTCCAGATCCATCTTGCACAGATATCCTTCTTCTACAGGAACATTAATTTTTACCAATTTTGTCTTTGTAACAGATTTTGCAAATATGCCCTGCATTTTTCCTTACTTATCCAAAGGACCATTCAACAAACTTTGGATTCGCATGCATTTACTCTTACAACCAAGAAACATCACAGAGAAAATCGCTGCCCCATTTGTAAGTGCAAAAATTTTAAAGGTGGTGCATGCAAAATATTCCTTCTAGAGGAACATTATCTATCTTTACCAACTTTGTTTTTCGTGACTATATTTGCAATTGTCTCCTGCATTTTCCTTTATTTATCCAAAAGACCTCTCAACAACCTTGGTCTTTGGATTTGCATGCATTTACTCTTTATTACAACCCATAGACGTCACCGCGAAAATCGTTGTGCACTTTGAAAGTGAAAACTTTCGAAGGGTGGTGCATGCAAATTTTCATCAGTTATTTGGCAGGTGTGCTCAAAATGTGATTCCCTTTAATGAATACAGCTCTTGCTTCGTATGCTTATTTTGTCATCTCTGTCTATGCTCAGTGTCATGCATTGTGGGGGCACCTCTCGAATGTGGACACACATTGCAAACAACCCATTGTGAACATTTGTGCATATATTTAACTCATAAGAAGCCTAGTCGAGAGACCCCCATCTTCTTCCTCTCCGGCCAAACCCCCCCTGGTTCCAAAACTTGAAATTCCTCTTTGCTCCCTTCCGTTAACCACCGTCCTTCCATGGCTCCTCCCGGCATGTTTGCTGCAACTAATCCCATGCACATGATTGTGCGCCAGTTGTTCTATAGGTTGGTCTTTACCCTCAAGTTCGAGTTCTTCCTTTGCATGGAGATGATCTCCTTCTGGCTGTGGCTTGAAGCGATTGGCCATGCTGACTTCCTTGCAAGCGTAGACGCACTCGATAACTATCACCTCCAGTCGATTGCTATGGCTGGAAAAACGTTTGTTGAAACTCTGCGCCAGTCTAGCCACTCCACTCATGGATCTACTACGCAAGGAGGCTATTTCCAGCAAGAAGCTGTGAAAGGTATTGTTTTCTACCTTAACAATGTCTGCTTCAAGGTTTTAGAAGACATGAGAGAATTGGCGGAGGCCAAAGAAGACACGTACCGTCTCCGCTTTACTAATCAACAACAAGCTCAGCAAGATCAGCAACAAGACAGGAAGGGTAAAGCTCCCATGAGCACGGTAAGAGTGTAGTACTGCAGATCTGTAAGTCTGAAGATATATATTGAAAATATGTTTCACTTTATTTCCCTTACCATTCCTGCATGCAGAAGGATCTCTTGTCCAAGATCAAGGCTTCCTATACTAGTACTAGGAGCCATGAAGCAGGCTCAAGTTCTAGAAGCCAGCCGTCTCCAAGACCTCTCATACTCAGAGACATTGAAAGTCCAATCGAACAGTGCCTATCAACAACCTACCCTTTGGCAACCCTTTTTGAAAGCCTGAACATAAGGGAGGAGGAGCCAACTAATGCAGTAAGAATTTGACAAGTTTTATTTACCTGATCTACATGTCCTTCAATATTTTTTTTTTGCTGATCAGATCTAATACTTTTCTTTCAAAAAATTTCTGACATAATTTGCTACAGATCCAGATACAACACTCCAGGGTACCACGGGACGAGCGAACACTCTTCGTGACGTTCTCGAATGGATACCCGTTTACTGCAGATGAACTCTATGAGTTCTTCATAGGGTAAAGTCTGCTCTTGCCTTGCATGTCAATATTACTTACATATATGTCGAATGATGAAACATATGCTGGGGATTACTGAAATTTGAAATGTATACTGGTTTATTAAGGTGTGCTGCAGGGTACTGCTTATGCATGTATGCTATACGTAGCAAAGGAGTAATGTTAACTTGCTAAGTATTTATCAATGGATGGGCTACATTATATTTACCTCAAGTTATATACTGTTTCGATCACTGAGTGTATCATAAATCATATTTATTTATTAATTTGCGTACCAGCTGATTACAGTATTTGTATAGTTAAATCTGTATTGAACAATGACAGAAGCACAAAGTTAAGATCATCTGCATGTATATATAGCTAATTTTGTCATCTTAGAATTGTATAGTACTGGACTTATGAAGTTAAGATAGCTAACAATTTCTTCAGCAACTACCCATGGCACAAATCAATAAAAGAGGAAGTACTGTTTTTTTATGTTTGAGTTGGCTGTTCTTTCCTTAATATAATTATTGTATTTCTTTGATTTCCCAGGAACTTTGGAGATGTTGAAATCATAACCGTGCAGGAGTCAGTTGATCCTAAACCACCACTTTTTGCACACATCACGTTTTACACACAGGAGACCCTCTTCCGCATCCTTGGGCGTCACCGGACGGCGAAGTTTGTGATACGAGGGAAACATCTATGGGCTCGAAAGTTCATTCCAAAGCGGAAGAAATTTCAGAAAAATTAAGCTAACATCACACTGTCATGGGTCTTCCCTCTTCGTATAATAATCCTTCTGGAACCTTAGCCGGCATGGTTTAATCTTAGTTCAAGGTTATGCCATGACCCAACCTTAAGGTGCACGTGTGAAGACTTGTGACTTTCTGTCTGTGTTATTTATCTGCTGTTGTGTGATGTGAGATCACAGTACTCTCTTCTGAAATGTTATCTGGGATTATGGTTAATAACAATGTTGTGTTATGTGAGAACACAGTACTATTCATCTGTTGGAGTTTTCCTTCATTAAGTTCAGAAATATCTCATTCATGTTCTTTTGTTTTTTTTCCTGAACATTATGATAATGTTTAGTTCTGAGTATTCTCCATTCTTTTTCTAGGTAGGATATGTGGGTTCACCTATGACATTAGCCTTTTGCACTTCACTATTTCTTATATTCTCTTGTATGATCTTGGTTGTGAGGTTGCAGTTCAGCACCAGGAGTAGTTGAATTATGGAAAGGAAGTACATGGGCTTATTCATCCGGCTTATCCCAGGACTGCTGGTTTACTAATCCTTGGGCTCATTTTACTATATATGAGTTTACTTTTATAAACTTATTAATGATCTTCAGCTATATGCAAATATCTGAAAGTGATAGATGGATACAAGTATACTGAGCTTTGCAACAAATTGTTTGGCTCATGCTAATAGTTTGACTAGTTAGAAGCATGCTGTTGTTGGACACCATAATAAGTTATAGTTCCTGACTTAGTTTCTGTTGTGATGTATTATGCAGGCATGCTCATGTTTTTTTCTTTTTTTGAAAATTCAACCCAGAAACAAACCCTGTAAGCATAGGATCCATAAGCCTATTTTTGGTTAAAACCATCGAAACGTGCAATCTCTTTTGCTGTCACTCAACCTTCATTAAAGCCTAGAGTGGTTGAAGAGACAAATCGTGTATACAGTGTGGTTTTCCTTAGCAGTGTCTATATGATCTGACAGTTTCTTTTAAGGATATCAGAAACGATTAGCCCTTTTCAGTTCAGTACAATATAATTAATTATAACTGTTGACAGTGGTAGATGCATTTAGCAATACCTACATGCAAAAGATATTAACTTTGTGCTTCTTGTAAATCAGGTACGCAAATTAATCACTGAATATGATTAACAATTCAGTGATCCAAACAATTCCTAGCAAACTATATTGCTTGAGGTATGCGTGGCGCACATAGTAAGATTTGTTACACACATATATGCAACCCATCCATTGGTATATTACTTAACGAGTACACCTACTATTGGTTAACATTTTTGGAAAGGGGTTAACAATACTCCTTCTCTACAGGCCTACATCAAACATCCGCAGTAAGATGCAGCACACCTAATAAATCAATATTTTTTTTTCAAATTTTAGTAAATGCTTCATCGTTATCAAACTATAATGTTTGAAGCCAGCAACGTTAAAATTCAAACATTCACATAACTGTAGTAATATCAACATGGTGAGAAATCACTTTACCCCAATGAAGAACTCATGCAGTTCATCTCAATAAATGGGTAGCCATTGGAGAAAGTCACGAAGAGAGTTGTCTCGTCACGCGATACGCTGGAGTGTCATTGTATTCAGATGTATAGCAAAACATGTCGTAGAATATTTGAAAGAAATTAAGGCATTAGGACGCATCATCAAAACAATTGAATAAATAAAGTGTAGATCAGGAAAGTAAACTTAGTAGAATTCTTGCCGCATCAGCTGGCTCCTCCTCTACGGAAATAACATACTCTTGCACCTGGGATTTTCCTGGTTTCGCATGTAAAGAGACATTGACAAAGATGATACCATTATGCATAACTTACATAATTCAACCACTAACCTGCGCTAGCAGATCTTGATCCCAACGTGGACTATGTCAGGCTAAATTCATTATTGCCTCTGACTTGTTATCACATTCCATACACTATCATTGTTGGTGCATGGACATCCAAGGGGTGAGTAACTTTTGAGTACTCTACCACAAAGACCATACTAAACCCAAAATACTGGATGCCAAAACTATCTAGGCAAAACCAAATTAATGCATTTCACCGGAGGAAAAGAAAGTCTGACAACATGAGCGAGTTCCGCCCTAGTTTTTCAAAATTTACCTAGGAAAAGGATAGCATGTAGAAATATCTTCAAATTCATGCCACACGATTTTTCTCTTATCGTATTTATCTACATATGCCTTCTTCATCTGTAGGAAGATCTATTCTGATTAATTTTGCCCGGAATGAATCATACTTTGGATGGTTTTATTTGGTTTTTGTATCATGGCTATAAAATTTGTTAAATTTCTAAAACCTATTCTCGAAACCATACAATCTTCACAAAAATCAGACCATGAAAGAGGGATAGGCCATTTGAACCAAACCATGAGCAGAAGCAAATAAGTAAAATATTTCCATACCTCCCAAAATGTTTTACCGGAATCAAGATTGGGGATGGGTTCACCCCCACAAAAGGAAGCTACTGCCATATGAATCCAGAGGCCACTGATACCGTCACAGAACTATATCCGTCCATCATCCTCATACTACTACTATGATCAATCTTCTCATAAATCGATGACACACCATCATCTTCATACTCCGGCTATCATTAAGATGTGGATTGATGGACAACAGGGAAAGAAGGAGCTCGAGATTGACAAAGGAGCTGGTGAGGATGAGGGATGGGGTGGAGTGTGAGGGGAGGGGAGGTGAAGTGAAGAAGTAATACCCGTCCCCTTCTCTTATAGCTAAGGTCTAGGTGGGTCCCACATCCCAAGTGGAAGAACATAGGCAGGGTCGAGGTTGGTCCCACATCCCACGTGAAAGAAAGTAGGCAGGATCCAGGTGGGGCCACATCCCACGGAAAGAAAGCAGGCGAGGTCTGGGTGGGTCTGACGTCTCACGTGAAAGAAAGTAGGCACGGTAGGTGGAGGGTGGTGACCATCCGAAGACAAGAAAGAATGTATACCGTTCACACTAGGATGCCAACAATTTTGGTTATGGTTTTGAATAGTCGGGCCATAAAGAACATCAAATGGAGAAATCATATATAAGATTGGAAAACCTGATTGCAAACCTCAAAATCTAAATATTTTCAAGGACCAAGATGAAATGTCACATAGAAGAAACTAAATACATAGTGTTTCCTTCTATTTGATCAAATGGTTCCTATTTCTATTTTATCGATGCAGTGGAAAGGTATTTTCAAAGAAGACCATCGCCAAACCATGTGCAGAAGCAAATAATTAGAATAGTTGTATACCTCACAAGTTTTTTTTGCCAGAATCAAGATTGGGGATGGGTCCACCCCCAGAAAAGGAAGCTACTGCCATGAATCTAGAGGCCACTGATGCCGTCACAGAACTATCCCTCCATCATCCTCATACTAGTTCTACAATCAATCTTCTCATAAATCGATGACACAACCGTCATCCACATACTCTGGTTACCATCAAGATGTGGATTGATGGACATCAGGGAAAGAAGGAGATCAAGATTGACAAAGGGGCAGGTGAGGACGAGGGATGGGGTGGAGTGTGAGGGGAGGGGAAGTGAAGTGAAGAGGTGATACCTGTCCCCTTCTCTTATAGCTATGGTCTAGGTGGGTCCCATATCCAAAGTGAAAGAAAGTAGCCAGGGTCTAGGTTGGTCCCACATCCTATGTGAAACAAAGTAGGCGGGGTCTAGGTGGGCCCCTCATCCCACGTGAAAGAAAGCAGGCGATGTCTAGGTGGGTCCCACATCTCACGAGAAGAAAGTAGGCACGGTAGGTGGAGGGTGGTGACCATCCTTAGGCAATAAAGAATGCATACCATTCACACTAGGACGCCAACAATTTTGGTTACGGTTTTGTCTAGTCGGGCCAAGAAAGGACATCAAATGGAGAAATCATATGCAAGATTTGAAAACCTGATTGCAAACCTCAGAATCTAAATATTTTCAAGGACCTAGATGAAATCTCATATAGAAGAAACTAAATACATAGTGTTTCCTTTTATTTGATCAAGTTATCCCTATTTCTATTTTATCGATGGCGTGGAATGGTATTTTCAAAGAAGACCATCGCCAAACCATGTGCAGAAGCAAATAATTAGAATAGTTGCATACCTCGCAAATTTTTTGGCCAGAATAAATATTTTGGATCGGTCCACCCCCTCCGCACCCCAAAGAAAGCTACTGCCATGAATCCAGAGGCCACTGATACCATCACAGAACTATCCCTCCATCATCCTCATACTCCGGCCACCATCAAGATTTGGATTGATGGACATCAGGGAAAGAAGGAGATCGAGATTGACAAAGGGGCTGTTGAGGACGAGGAATGGGGTGGAGTGTGTGGGGAAGGGAGGTGAAGTGAAGGGGCGATACCCATCCCCTTCTCTTATAGCTAAGGTCTAGGTGGGTCCCAAATCCCACGTGAAAGAAAGTAGGCGGGGCCTAGTTGGGTCCCACATCCCACGTGAAAGAAAGTAGGCAAGGCCTAGGTGGGTCCCACATCCCACGTGAAAGAAAGTAGGCGAGGTCTAGGTGGGTCCTACATCTCACGTGGAAGAAAGCAGGCGCGGTAAGTGGATGGTGGTGACCATGCGTAGGCAAGAAATAATGTATACCGTTCACACTAGGATGTAGTGTTTAGGTGGGTCTCACATCCCACGTGAAAGAAAGTAGGAAGGGTAGGTAGAGGATGGTGCGGATGCATTGGCAAGAAAGAACATATACTGTTGACACTAGGATGCCAATAATTTTGGTTATGGCTTTGTCGGGTTGGACCAATAAAGAAACATCAAATGGAGAAATGATATATGAGATTGGAGAACCTAGCTGCAAGCCTAGGATTTTACATATTTCAAGGACCTAGATGAAATGCCGCATAGAAGAAACCAAATACATTGTTTTTCCTTTTATTTGATCAAGTGGTCCCTATTTCTATTTTATTGATGACGTGGAATGGTATTATCAAAGAATACCATGGGCAAACCATGTGCGGAAGCAAATAATTGAAATAGTTACATACTTCACAATTTTTTTGCCGAAATGAAGATTGGGATGGGTCCACCCCCGCAAAAGGAAGTTTTTGCCATGAATTCAAAGGCCACTAATACCATCACAAACTTGTTCTCCATCATCCTCATAAAACTACTACCATCCATCTACTCGTAAATCATTTAACACAACCATCATCCTCATACTGATGCTACCATCAAGATTTGGATTGATGAAGACCAGGGAAAAGAGATCGAGATAGAGAGAGGAGACAGTGAGGACGAGGGGCGGGGTGGAGTGTGAGGGGAGGTGAAGTGAAGAGGACATACCAGTCCCTTTCTCTTATAGCTAATGTCTAGGTGGGTCCCACGTCCCACATGAACGAAATTAAGTAGGTGGGGTCTTGGTGGGCCCATAGCCCACGTGAAAGAAAGTAGGTGAGGTCTAGGTGGGTCCTACATCTCACGTGGAAGAAAGCAGGAGCGGTAGGTGGAGGGTGGTGACCATGCATAGGCAAGAAATAATGTATACCGTTCACACTAGGATGCCAACGTTTTTTGTTATGGTTTTCTCGGGTCAGGCCAAGAAAGAATGCCAAATGGAGTAATGATATATGAGATTGGAGAACCTGATTGTAAACCTAGGATTTTACATATTTTCAAGGACCTAGATGAAATGTCATATAGAAGAAACCAAATACACATTTTCCTTTCTATTTGATCAAATGGTCCCTATTTCTATTTTACTGATGATGTGGAATGACTTTTTGTGTGGTACACTCTCACTTGGGCCCTATCCCATAGGCTCGTGGGTGTGCCGTCCTAGGTCCCTGAAAGAGTCCAGAAGTCCCTCTTCCCCCTCCCCTTTGGAAGTCCCTCCCTCTGCCAGGGGTGCCTACCGAGGAAATGGAGCTCCAGGAAAAGTATATCGCATTGTAAAACTGGAACTAAGACATGCACCCCCAAACCACGTACTCTGGCTATGGCCGCCACTCTACAGACAAGCACGAGCCCTGAAAGGTGCTCACCCTGGGAGGATGCATCACTCAGAAGCAGACCTAGGCCCCCTCCCCTCCCCTCACTTTGAGCAGCACTAGGGCTTAGTCTCCATACGATATGGGGCAAGGACGACCTTTTCTTGGCTTGGACCGGTGGCAAAACGTTCTTTTGGCTTTGTCCCAACCCTTGGCCTATAAATATGGGTCTCATAGCCCTCTTGAAGACCACTTGATCTAAGTCTTCTAGACACTCGATTACCTAGAAGCCCTTGTGAGAGCCCCTCAGCTCCCTAGGGCACACAAACACTTGTATGGGCTTTTGTAACCATCAACAAGCAGTTTACAACACAATTTCATAGGTGTAGCTGCTTTGCAACATCAAGATTTTCTAGGAACTATTCATGAAACAAAGTAATACTTATAGGAACTAGTTATGCCTTCCATATGTTCTCTTTTCTTCTCTATAATCCACATTAGAAAATGCAAGTTATCACTTCTTTTAGTTTGGTTAGTCCAAAGTTATTTTTTGTTTTTCTAGCAGGAACTTAATGTATACATGTTGGAACAGAAACCAAACCCAAAGTCTATGGTGAGAAAAAAAGATTAGGTAAAGCCCTGCTCTAGATGCACAGCACATGGACGGCCAGAGGATCTAACCCCGACCCAGTCTGTGTCACCCACATGGCAATCGCTCGGCTCCTAGTGTTTGATGTATGTGGATGTGTTGTGGCTCGGCATTCATTCTGTTTATTGTCGTAGTGGCCTCCACCCATGGCATACTCACTAGCTGCCGGTTGCTCATCTACCACTTCCACCCATCATCTCACTCAGATAAGCCACTGCGATTCAAGTTCGTGTCTTAACCTTGTATGTGAAATCAATAATGCAACACGCGCATCACAACTAATCAGATGTACATATCTATAAGTATAATATCACGTAATTGTTGAAGTATCTAGGCAACAGATATGGGCAGCATGGACCACGGACACCAATGATGTCCTAAATAGGATGGTTGTGGTTGGGAGATAAAAAAAATTCTCTATCATTGCAATCGATCAATTAGTAGCTCCTTCAAATAACATTTTATCAGAAAATCTATCCTCTTAAATGGAGTCCTAGGAAAAGTCTTCTATTGTATAAGGGGAGTGAGACAAGAAGATCCTCTTTCTCCTCTACTATTTTTACCAACTGTTCACCTCTTGTTGTCCAAACTAAATAGAGAAAAAGATCAGGGAAGTTTCTAATTGGCATTGCCAATTGGAGCTGACAGTGACTTTTTTAGTTATTCATTATGTAGATGATACTCTAGGTATCATGGAGGCTTGTCCTAGACAACTCACTTTACTAGAATCTGTTCTTGTTGCAGTGCAAAATCTACTGATTTTAGGGCCAATTTTCATAAATACTTCATGGTGCAAATGTCCCTGAAGAAAGGCATAGTCAACATGCTAACACAAGCTTTTGGTTGTTAGAAGGCTCACTGCCATTTACTTATCTAGGTCATCTTCCTCTAGGAACAACAAAGCAAAAGTCTCTGATTTCCTTCCCCTTGTGTCAAAATGTGAAAGGGAAGTGATGTCATGTTCTGTGTACCTAACCCAAACTGAAAGTTTAACTCTAGTTAATAATTTGATTAGGGTTTAACTCTAGTTAATTCTTTTTCAAAATTTTCTTCGTATACACTTCCAATGTGCCCAAGATAGTGCTAAAACATATTGACAAATTTACGAAGCAAATCACTCCCTCCAGCAGTATGGACAATGGTATCTGTACTATAAATCTATACTATGAAGAGTAAGCAAATTGATATTCATATCCACTTACAATTCTATCCTTTACCCCTCACAAATGGCCCACTTGTAGCCCTGTACATGGTCTGGTTTTCCAGGTTTCTGGTTAAAACCTAACCTAAACCGTGGGTGAGTCAACTGGACGGTTTAGAAACGGGTCGGTTGACGATTTTCATGGTTTTATGCACCAATGATTCGCTCTTGATTGGTCCGGTGATAAAGTAGAGACATGTGTTCGCCGGAGGAGTCATCGATGTCCAACCCAACGGAGTCACATGTGTCAGGGATAGGAGTACGTGCTCGCCGGAGCAGAGGTGCTTGCTGTAAGCTTGCAGTGCACGAACGCAAGGTGAGGCGCTGCCAGATCGAGTGAGCAAGCGTTGAAGAGGAACTAGAGATTGGAGTTCTCGATTTTTTTTTGCTTGAGCGCAGATTTAAGATGCAAGAAATCGAATTAAGACTTCAGGTGACAGATTTGGGCTGTTGCTTTTCTGAATTAGTCAAATTTAGTTGGGGGATTTGGGGAAACACACCCGGCGCCGCTGCCGTCATGGTCGAGGTGGATCGGCAACACGTGCTTTGCGAGCTCCAGCGGAGCCCAAACAACGACAACAGCCAACAGAACCACCCGCTCATCTCGCCATTGCGGCTGCTGCTACCGCCGGCGGTGGCGGCGGTGGTGCTGCTCGGCCCGACCTCCAAGTTGCCCAAATAAGGCTCCTTCTACGGCTTCTGGCCGAGGTCACCCGCGAAGCAGTCCATGGAGAAGGATCTTTTTTTCGTCACCAAGCCATTTTCTACCCACCCACCATTCTAATTCCAATTAACCATGGTGCGTCATATGTTTATATGATAATGATTTTTATTTATCCAATCAAATAAAATAAAATATGGGTGACATCATCTTGTGTTTATATGGTAATAATTTTATTTAGCCAATCAAATAAAAAATTCCAATCAACCATGGTGCGTCATGTGTTTACATGGTAATGATTTTATTTAGCTAATCAAATCAAATTTGAGTGACGTGATCATGTGTTTATATGGTAATTATTTTAATTAGATAATCAAATCTAGGTGACATGATTTCCTCCACTGCTTGGACTTCCATTCTTAGCAAATCATCTATTTTCGTAAATCCATTTTTGGAGCCAGATGCTTATAAGGCCCGCCTCAAAAAAAAGGGTGAAGCCCAACATGCCCAAATCGGTCCAATAATCATACCAATTATATGACCTAACCCTAAAGCCTCTCTCTCCCCTCCATTTGTTGACGTAAAAATCGACTCTCAGGCCCAAGAGTATTGTCGACGAAACCCAGATTGTTGACATTTGATGACCAAAGCGTGCAAATCAATTTGACATGTTAATTGAGAAGAAAACAATATGATTGTTAAATTCGAGAGCTTATCGGCTGGACTTCCAAAAGTCTTCCACAGGTCATATTGGTTACCGCAGCCAAAGTAGAAAAAAACAAAGAACCAGCCGATCAGATCTTATTCGATCAGCTAGAGTGATTGCCGTATATGTGGATATAATGAACAACTATAAAGGTGTAACAT
Source organism: Digitaria exilis (assembly GCA_015342445.1). Lineage (NCBI taxonomy): Eukaryota > Viridiplantae > Streptophyta > Magnoliopsida > Poales > Poaceae > Digitaria > Digitaria exilis. The sequence continues at coordinate 4,182,485 of JACEFO010001972.1, read as the reverse complement.
GAATTTTATCTTTATGTATTGAGATAGATCTGATTGGTTTTACATTGATTTTAGCAATCATAGCAAGATAAATTGTCGATTAACCGTCTATGTGAAGGTATAGATGACTACAAAGGTTATCAACGGCAATCTAGATAGATCTACACATGCAACACTTGAAGATTGAAACAGATCTCATTGGCTAGCTAATGATATTTGCAGAATAATTATGGTAAAAAAATATACTAGCAAAATAAGAGTAGTAACAGCCGATGGGACGTGTCTCAAACAAGATAATTGTGATATAAGTTGGAAAAACAGAATAAACCCATAAATCTTGCAAATATCGATAAATTATAGATAAATCTAGACGAGACAATAGCAATGCGCCTGGAGGTCAAAACCTAGATGTTATTCAATAATTTGTGAATAAGATAGACAAAGCCACGGTGATACACCCGGTAGATAAAGCCTAAATTAATCGGTAAAACGAAAACTCATGAACAAAGACCAAGTCACTCAAAATGTGAGATGTCCTTGACCTCAACTCGAATGAAGTCGTCGAAAAGGAAAAGGAAAAGATGAAGCCGCCAAAAAATAAAAGGAGTTTGAATAAGAGATTTGTTGTATTGAATGAGCCCCGGATCTGGTGAGGAGCAGCAAAAGCGGCCGGCGGCAGCGAGATCGAGCGACGGCGGACACAAAATAACTTGATGGGCTCAGATAGGCTTTGCTGGCCCATATAGGGTTCTACTATTTTTATTTTTTATTTATTAATGGAGGTGGATACAAAATCACCTCTGAAAGTGGTTCCTTAACAAAAGACTTGGCTCGGAAGCAGATTCAACAACTGCCTCCAAAGATCTAATTTGATCACCTTGAAAAAATGCTTTTTTTGTAGTAGTGAAATTTACTCATACCTATACTTTAAAGGCCATAATTAGATGGTTTCATCCGCCCTCTTCGAGACTTTGGAAGAAGGTCTCTCAAATTGCGCATGGAACTGAAGTAGATTTGTTTGTGGTGGTGGCTTATGTTGGCCCACTGAGTCAGTGACTCACCGATGCTTATTGGATCCGTATACCATTAAAGTACATTTTAACCATAATAACTTCGATGACACTTTTCTTGCATTGTAGAAACTACCATAGTCAGATGAAATCATCAATGATAGGGGAAGTCTCGCGTGCTCTCAAGTCAGTTCCATGTGATGTCAGGTACATAAGCTGGATTTACTATTTACCCATCAAAACATTGTTAGAAAAAAACTAACATAATATAGTAACCAAATGCCGCTAAAAAGAGTGCCTCGCCAGCGGTATGCTGTTGAATCTCTAGTTAACATATCATTTACACAAATTATGTTATTGCTGCTCGCACTGTTTTTAAGCTAATTGGCCTCATTTCGTAGGGTTTATATTACTCTCCTAAAATGACTTCGGTCGTGGCTCCTACAGTGATACAGATTCCCTAGCTTTAACTGAAGCCGTTTGAAGACATGAAAATTAAAGCATCTGCTTCTACAAAAATCTCTTTGAAAGGTACACTTGCTAACTGAAAGTACCTTTCGTTCACGTAACCTTTGTTTCGTCTCTGAGAAAATGTCGTTTTTGCCCCAGTCAAGCACACATGCCTCAGCTACGCGGGGACGCCAACGAACTTGGCAGGCACGGATCCACGGGGAAGACAGGCCACGGGCGCCGCTCATCCACCGTCGATCGGCAGCCACCGGAGCTCCATCGCGTCGGCCGGTACACCTCCTCTATTGGGGTGCCGGCTCAGTGGGCAGTCGCCAACGGAGACGCCAGTAAGCTGGTGCCTTGATCCATGCCCCCACAGCGACGAGCCGCACAAGGTTGGTCTGCTTGCGCCACCGTGCACGGAATTAATCTACTCGGTGTTCGTGATGGAATTTTGGGCTTGCCACATGAAATATTTTAAAAATTTCAAATAAATATCAAAGGTCTATATGTGCATGAGAAAGTAGAGGATGTGTGCTAGTGATGTAATCCTTTAGTCTCAACTTGCTATTTAAAATGGATGATGACTAGCATAAATATAGAGTTTGTCCCCACTTCTCCAAGTCATGTGTGGTGGGAGAGAAAGAAAGCTCCATACACGTTCTTGCTCGCCTTCATGGATGTGGGCGTTGGCGTGGCGAAGAGCGCGGGCGCACGATGTGCGCGTAAATGGTCCAGAAAAAGTGCTCATGGGTCGTGGGGAAGAATGCGAGCCACAAAAAATGTTTGTGTTTCTGTAGAATGCAGTAATGGTTCATAGATATTTCGGTGTATTTGTTTGCAGTAGAATGTAGTAATGGTTCATGGGCATTTCAAGGCTTCGGGGCATTTCAGAGTATTTGCTTTCTATAGAATGTTAGAATGTTGTAATGGTTCATGGTTTGGGGCATTCCAGTGTTTTTTTTCTATAGAATGTAACAATGGCTCATGTTTCAATCCGTTTGTTTTATGTAGAATGTAGTAATAGTGCATGCACATTTTGGAGCATTTTGGTGTGTTTGTTTTTTATAGAATGTAGTAATGATCATGGGCATTTCAGTGTGTTTTATTGATTATGTATTTTAGAGAGCTAATGATGTGACCGTATCGACTCAGTTTAGTAATCTTAATGATCATGATTTACACTTTTCTAAATATGATGGTTAAATTGAAACAATATAATAAATATAGTGGCCATTAAATTTACATTAGTTGTGTATTTGACTGTGAATGTTTGAAGAGCTCTTGAATGGTTGTGCTTAAGAGCATCTCCAGCCAGGCCTTCAAATGGGCATTTATCTCTTGTTTTAGTCTCCCACTAGAGAAATCATTTCCAGCCGGACTTTTAAATGAGCCCCTATTTTGGGGAGGCCTCCAAATTATGACCCAAAGCCTCTAGAAATGAAGGCCCTCCAAATTTAGTCATCCTACAGGAGTTGGAAGCCCATAAATTTTTATGGGTTGGCCTCTAAAAGGAATATAGATGCTCTAATTTAGGGGCCCGGCTGGAGATGCTCTAACAAATGTTTCAGCGCTATCTCACTATCGGTTCACGGCAGACTTCTGATTCATTTCCTTCCAGATTCTGGCCGATCGCCAATTTTCACCAACTTATTTTTTCAACTTGTCACATCAAATGTTTGGACACTAATTAGAAGTATTAAACATAGGTGTAAAAAAACTAATTACATAAATGAACTCTACATCGCGAGACGAATCTATTAAGCCTAATTAGTTCGTCATTAGACATTATCATGCTACAATAACCCGTCACTAAAAATGCGCTAATGACGGCACATATTAGGCTTAATAGATTCGCCTTGCGATGTAGAGTCCATATGTGTAATTAGTTTTATAATTAGTTTATATTTAGTAGTCGTCAAAAACGATGTATGTGAGATTTCGCTACCTTTCACGGCTTGGCTCCCCCGTCTAAACAAGCCTCTGTTCTTCTCCTTCGCGGAAGCAATTCGGATTAGTGCATTCCACCGCGTCGTCCGCAGACGCGGCGGCCGGAGTCCCACGATGGGTTCGCCGCTGCAGCGGCGGCGGCGGCCGGCGGTCTTCCTGTTCGCGCTACGGCTCCTGCTCTCCGTCTGCGGCGCCGCCCGCGCCCGCGCCCGCGGCGGCGGCGACCTGCGGCAGGTGGTGGAGGTCCCGGGGGAGCCGGGGTCGGTGGTGTGGGCGGTGCAGCTGTCGGACCTCCACCTCAGCGCCTTCCACCCGGAGCGCGCTGCCGACTTCCGCCGCCACGTGGGCGACGCGCTCGCCAAGGTTAACCCCGCGCTCGTCCTCATCACCGGCGACCTCACCGGTAGGCTTCCTGCCCTGTTCCTCTGCGTTTAATTGGAATTGTTGTTTGGTAGAGGGTTCAGATCTGGTTCTAGTTCGATGTAAGAGGTTAAGGTTTAGGCTTTAGGAGTAAGATTTAGTGACAAGCGTGGTATTAGTTTGATAGGTTTCGTTATAGCCTTTTTTTTCTACTGTTAATTATTATTTGTTTCCTGGGATGCTACTGAAGTATGAAAAAGGAGGCAAAAAAGTGCAATGGGTGCTAGGAAGGGAAATTTCCCCATCCCATTTGTGCTGTATAAACTTGTACTGTTCATACTGTGGTAAATTATTGTGGATTGCCATAATCATCACTGCAAAATAACAGCAAGTAGCCTCCAACATACACGATTGGATCAGAGTAGTCCCGCCCTTCTACTTCCATTTGCACATTTACGATCAGCAGCCCAAAACTGTGTTGTGCTGTTGCTTTGCAGATACTGAGGCATGGAGGTGGCTGAACTCTAACTTCAGTCAGCTACAAAGTTGCAATGCAAGTATCCACAACCCAGGGAACGGGTCTAAAAGAGAGTTTTTATGGTCATTGGTCAAGTCAACTGTGTGGGTCGGGTGAAAGAATGGAATGACAAGATATACAATATATGATTGTGTTCTTGTTGCCATGGAGTTTCTCCTTTCTCCATTTATGCATATGGACACGCTGAAGCCTGACAACATTCCCAGTTTGCAATACATAAAAAGCCATGACATCTTTGTTTAACAGAATGGCTTAGCTACACCATCTTGCCATGGATTATTTATTGTTAAAAATAGTAGTGAAGCTATGTGGCTCCATTGTGTAATTGTAATTCTGCCTTTCAAAACATTTTAAGCTAATGTCTGAAAGAGTATTGAGTATCCATTAGCTCTCATTTATTTGGTCAGAATTGGGTCCTTGGTAAACCTGCATATTTGCTTCATTGAATTGAAGTTATGGGAATTTGCTGGAGCTTGGAAACTCCAGGAACTAGGACTAGATTAAGTGAAGGGGCTAGTTTTGGTAACTTTGTTGTGATAATGCCCTCTCCTTTACCAGAGATCATGTCATTTTCAGTAACCAAGCCACAACCTCTCTGTTCTGTGTGTTTGAGAAAAAAAATCATGAACTAATGCATCATTTGTGATAGAAGCATCATTTATGATAGAAGCATCATTTATGATATAAAATGTGCCAAACAAAGTTTGCACTCCAGTGCATTCTCTAATGCTAAAATGCTAATATAACCTAGACCTAGGATTCTTGTTTACAGCTTGCTTTGACCAACACTTCAGCTTTTGCTCTGTCCATGGAGTACATAAATTTCTATTTGCTGTTAAAAATGTACCACATGAAACAATGGAAAATTTTCAGTGGAACAATGCCGGCCATCATTTCTGACCATGGTTTTCTATTTACTTGATCATTGTGGCATTTCTTGTACTCTATTTTTTTTGGCAAGATCAACATCAGTATTATCACACGAAATATTTAGTATGCTTTTGCTCATTCAAGATCAATTTCCATTGTATTCAATATGTACTAGTCTGTGCAGCCAATTTATTTAAAAGTTCTCAAATATCATGCTTGTAAAATTTTTATCTGTTTATGTTATCTGATGGCAACAATTCAGTTGGGGTGGTCAATGGAAAAGGGCAATCAGAAGAATAATCTGTATCATGTAGGCTTAGGAAGTAACAGAATGTTCACTTTCACTTCTAGTAGATTTTCATATGCTTAATAAGTTCTTTTTATCTTGTATTCTTATGCTCAGATGCAAAAAGCAAAGATTTGCTGTCGTCGAGGCAAGAGGAGTTTGAATGGACCGAGTATCATAGAGTTATTGATGATGTTGCTAATAAGAGTGGACTGAACAAGGAATTATTTTATGATTTACGAGGTAATCATGATTCGTATGGTGTTCCTGAGGTTGGTGGCATGTTTGATTTCTACAAAAAGCACAGCATTAATGCAAGATTAGGACGGACAGGTGCTGTCCAAAGTATAACATTGCAGGTTGGTTCCAGTCAGCATGAATCCAATTAACCTTGCCAAGAAATGACACATGTTGCTAGAACGACTTATAAAGTTATAATAAGTTCAGTATGGGTTTCCTTTAAGTTTGCATAATCTTACCCCTGGTTTAAATGTGCAGAATAATGACAGGAAGCATTTATTTGTTGGATTTGACAGTGCAATGAGTGTTGGTCTCCGAAGCCCAACAAATATATTTGGCCAACCTACGGATCGGTTACTTTCTGATTTAGATGCAGCACTTTCACAGTGGGATAATCAATCTACAAGCTACCCAGTAACAAAAATTGCCTTTGGACATTTCCCTATATCCTTTTCAGCATTGACAACTTCAGGAAGAAGTATTAAAGATATTTTTCTGAAGCATTCACTCTCTGCTTACTTGTGTGGGCATCTTCATACAAACTTTGGAAGAAACCTGAAGCGCCACCATACATCTGAGCAGCATAGATTTTCTTCTTATGAACAGTACTTTCAATTTGATATCCATAAAGGTATGTCAACAGCTGTCAGTAGTGGCAACTGTTCTGCAAGGACCGAATCTGCAGCTGAATTCTGGGAGTGGGAGATGGGTGATTGGAGAAGTGCTAGGAGCATGAGGATTCTAGCTATTGATTCTGGCTATGTCTCATATACTGACATGGACTTCAGATCTGGATCCAAAGATGTGATCATAGTACCCACCTTTCCATTGGATTCACGGTTTATGCAGAGGTCTTCAGATCCTTTTGATTTTACTTGCCAAGCGACGAGTACCGCACATATAGGGACAGTGAGAGCCCTTGTCTTTTCAAGATACAAGATTGAATCTGTAATCGTAAAAGTATATGAATCACATTCTGGAAGTTTTAATTTGGTACTAGAGCAAGAAATGGAAAAAACTAGTGGAAAGGAAGTTAGAGGAGCTATGTATACAGCTGCATGGAAAAGGAGAGATTTTTCAGAGGCGTCACCAGATCAATACTGGTTCCAGATAGAAGCAGTGGATATGAACAGGGAGGTTTACCTTAGCGAAAGGAGGCCATTTTCAGTTAATGGTCTAACTGCAAAAATTAGTTGGACATGGAAGGAATTTAGAGTTATGGGTTGCCAATGGAATCAACTGTACTTCCCAATCATGTGGACTACCCTTGCATTTCTTTTTCCATTGGTTCTGGTTCCTTGCACTTCACTCGCATTTTATGATATCCAATTCATGTTAAAGTTTCTCAGGCCAAAGAAGACCAGAACAATTTCAAGAGCCTTTACACCTGTTAATTTTGAGTTTTTCAGAGTTGAGCTGTCGAAGATGTATGTCATATGGTCTGGAATGTTGTTGTATTTGCTATATTTGGTCTTCTTCCCATGGTTTACTGGCTATGCTGTTACTGAGAATCACAATAAGATGTATTTCCACTACAGAGGCTGGAGCACCAAGTATCTTGCCAACAGCAGTTCAATGCCATATATTGGCTTGCCCGATGTGATGGTTATTGTTCTACCTCATCTTCTGTTTGTGGTTTTGCCAGCCTTTCTTGTTATAGCAGCAGAAAGAGCTCTGTATCTTGGTCATGATATCTCCTTGAGAGCAAAGAAGGATGATGATCATTACAAGTCATGGTACACGAAGTATGTTAGCATATTTTATTGGCTTAGAAAGATTCTACTACTTCTATGCATGCCAATTATCTGGAAACATTGGAAGGTATGCTTTCCTTTCAACTTCGACTCATATACTCAAAATTTTCCATTCTGTCTGAGCGACTTTATTCCTTTTTTCCACAAATCCATGAACTCTTTTATGATGACTATAAAATATCAGGGTGTTGTATTTTCTTTTCTTAAATTATGTGTCTTTAGAAGGGGTAATTTACTAACCCTTCAGAATCATTTTGAATGTGCTTTCCTTAAATTATGTTTGTGTGTTTAGAAAGGCTTAGTCATAAGTTGTAGCATGGCATCAGAAGTCTCACTTGGATTTTTTCTTCCCTAAGAAACTTAAATAATCTTTATTATGAATAAAAATCGAGGACTATGGAATTTACCTTCGCATCTTTTTCTTCATGTGACATTGGGTGAGTGGGCGGCCTATATGCATTAGAATTGCATAGAGTGAACAAAATTTGGAATCAAATAGCAGTAGGTAGTATGCAATTGCTTTTTTTTTCTTGAACATGCAGGAGAGCTCTGTATCAATATATTAAGAAGAAAAGGGTTTTAGAAACCCAGGATACAGCTAGGTTTCTTTTTTTTGAAGGAAAAAACCCATAGCAGAAAAACCTCACCATCCAAACAAACTACTAACATGTTAACACATAAAAGCGGTGAATAATTAAGTGGGAGTTATTCAGTTTCTAATAAGGTTTAATTTTTCCTTGTTTGATCATGCTATATTGTGATCAGACAAACCATACATGTAAACACAAGCAAATCTGTGAGCTTCCATACTAACAAGGTCTTATGCGCAGCATTGCAGAACTATTGTGAGGGCATACGAGGTTAATCCATTCTTGGATGCTCCTGTCTACTGCTTTGGTGTTCCAACACTTCTATGGTTGGCCATATACAGGAGCTCATCTGTAGGAGTATATCAAATTTGAGCTATTTGTACTATGGAAGACTGGGCAGTCGTAGGACTATTTTCTCGCAGTTATACACTGGAAGGTGAATTCTGTAGTTTGAGGAGCAATCTTGGAAAATGTAGAATCACTTCTCTTTTTGATACAGGAGATAACTCTGATTGTATTCTTTTTTATTTGGAAAGGGACCATCCTGTACAATTTCGAACGATGTACTTCATGCCGAAATGTAAGTTGTTTTAGCTTTACTCACCTCTTCAGCTCTTCCTCATTGGAGGTCTATACTACTGAGATGCTTCCACCATTCTTTCTTTTGCCGTTCTTAGTCGCACTAGTAAATGGGCTCCTTTACTTGCATTTTTATATTAATCACTCTCATGCGCTCTAATTGATTACCCAAGAGTCAATGGTTGGATTGTAGGCATACTGTTTCACACCTGCACATAATGCCAGTCTCATTGTTCTGTTTCCTCGCATATCGGAGAAGAGCTCACACCATTGGCACTGTGTTGTTTATTTTGCTGCATTCTTTGCCATGTTGAAAATTTTCGCCCAGTGTTTAAATTATTATGTTTTGGGCTCTCATATTTAAAACAACAACAACATAGCCTTTAGTCCCAAGCGAGTTGGGGTAGGCTAGAGATGAAACCCAAGAAACAAAGCTCAAGGCTCAGGAACGTTGATAGCTAGTCTCCAAGCGCTCCTATCGAAAGCTACCTCCTTGGAAATATTCCACTCCTTAAGGTCTCTGTTTATCGCTTCGTCCCAAGTCAATCTAGGTCTACCTCTACCTCTCTTTATATTATTGGCCCGCCCTAGGACCCCAATACGCACCGGCGCCTCCGAGGGCCTTCGTTGGACATGTCCAAACCATCTCAGCCGATGTTGGGTCAATTTCTCCTCAATGGGTGCCACCCCGACCTTCTCCCGAATGTCTTCATTCCGAACTCTATCCCTTCTTGTGTACCCGCACGACCATCGCAACATCCGCATCTCTGCTACACTCAGTTGCTGGACATGTCGCCTTTTAGTAGGCCAACATTCCGCCCCGTACAACACCGCCGGTCGAACCGCCGTCCTATAGAACTTCCCCTTCAGCTTTTGTGGCACCCTCCGATCACAGAGGACGCCAGAGGCTTGACGCCACTTCATCCAGCCTGCTGCGATTCTATGCTTAACATCTTCATCAATGTCGCCATCCTGTTGCAACATCGATCCTAAATACCGAAAAGTAGCCTTTTGGGGGACCACCTGTCCGTCGAGGTTAACGTCTCCATCCTCGTGCCTAGTCCCACTAAAATTGCACATCATGTACTCAGTCTTGGTCCTGCTAAGTCTGAACCCCTTCAACTCTAATGTGCGTCTCCATAGCTCTAGCTTCTCATTAACACCTTCCTTACTCTCATCGACTAGCACCACATCATCAGCAAAGAGCATGCACCAAGGGATATCCCCTTGTATATCTCTAGTGACCTCATCCATCACCAAAGCGAACAGATAAGGGCTCAATGCTGACCCTTGATGTAGGCCTATCCTAATAGGGAAGTCAGTGGTGTCGCCATCGCAAGTCCGGACACATGTCATAGCATCCTTGTACATATCCTTAATGAGGGTAATGTACTTCGTTGGGACTTTGTGCTTCTCTAAGGCCCACCACATGACATTTCTCGGTACTTTGTCATACGCCTTCTCGAGGTCAATAAAGACCATATGCAGGTCCTTCTTCTGCTCCCTATATCTCTCCATCAACTGTCGGATTAAGAAAATCGCCTCCATAGTTGATCTTCCAGGCATGAACCCAAACTGATTTTGGGTCACACTCGTCGCTCCTCTTAGACGGTGCTCAATAACCCTCTCCCAGAGCTTCATGGTATGGCTCATCAGCTTAATGCCACGGTAGTTAGTACAACTTTGAACATCTCCCTTGTTCTTAAAGATCGGTATTAATATACTTCTCCTCCATTCTGCAGGCATCTTGTTAGACCGAAAGATGAGGTTAAAAAGCTTAGTTAACCATATCGTCGCTCTATCACCTAGGCATCTCCACACCTCAATGGGGATACCATCAGGGCCCATCGCTTTACCGCCCTTCATCCTCTTCAAAGCCTCTCCGATCTCTGCCTCCTGGATTCTTCTCACAAAGCATCCGTTAATATCATCAAATGAGTCATCTAGCTCAAGGGCAGGACCCTCAATCTCCCCATTAAACAACTTATCAAAGTACTCTCGCTATCTGTCCTTGATCTCCTCATCCTTCACCAGAAGTTGATCTGTCTCATCCTTGATGCATTTGATTTGGTTGATATCCCTTGTCTTCCTCTCGCGAATCCTAGCCATCCTATAAATGTCCCTCTCTCCTTCCTTCGTGCCTAGCCGCTGATATAGGTCATCATAAGCCTTACCCTTTGCTACACTCACAGCTCGCTTTGCAGCCTTCTTCGCAAGATGTGAGATTCAAATGTGAGATTTTTCCCAAGATGAAATTCAAATGTGAGATTTTTTTTTTTTGTACTGTCTAAACAAACTTAGAATTGCTCACACAACTTAATAACGTCAGTAACATAACAGTAAGGTGCAAAAATATCGAACTGTTTTCCTTCTATGAGAAAAGCAACTTGTTTGAGTAGCAGGTAGCCATAATTCCGAACAATTCAAATTACATAACATAGAGAGGAAAGGGTGGCCAAAGAAGTGACAACAATTTGTGCTCAGCTGGTTTGCATGGTGCTCATTAAACCAGTACTTTCCTCAAACTGTTACTACATTAAACCATTCATGAACATCACTGTGTACAGATAATTTATTTCGAATCATTTCGTAATACCACACATGTGCCCAATTTTTGCAGCGACCTCATGCATGGAGGATATTCATCAATCAGTCCGGGGTTGAATTGGCGCTGAAATTTTTGCACTGCATACAATCTATGAATGAAAAGCCAAATCAATAGCATATCGAGTGGAAATGTGGAACTACAGCCTAGTGTTGAAATTAAAAGTCTGATGGAGAATACCTGATTAAGTAGATCGATGATAATGTCTTGTTTTTATGCACCATAGGAACAGGAAGCTTCGAGAACTAAAATATCACCTTCTGTGATGCATGTATATGAAATTTCACTTTGAGCCGGTATGTACTTCACCATATTCATATATTTCTGAACAAAATAGAAAAAACAAATGTGTCTGAACATTATCAAAAACATTTTATACCTTTTAGTTTTCAGAAAGTAGAGGCCATGTAACGAACATTTCCAACTGTAGCTATAGCTATATGTTCTTGTTTGTATCGAAACTCCTAGGAGTGATCAGATCAGTTTATTATTTAAAATGTTTGATGTTTTCTGGGATCCTTGTGCCCTTGTTGGAATATTTGGAATCACATCTATGTTGGATCCACTCGATCTAAATAAGCCTGAATCCATATGCATCATTGTGGAAACTCTTATCATTTCATTTACTTTGTTTTTTTTCCAAGGAAGGGAACTTCTAGGAGGCATAAGCTGTTTTCAAGGATGATTGGTGGTGAAGTAAAGAAGAATAATGGCATAAAGATAAAAAAAGATTATAGGAGTTGCATATGGAACAATTAAAAGTGATGCATGCATATTATTAGCTTAGAGTAGTCATGTGGGCCCTGTTCGGTTGAACGTAAGTGGCTGGTGCTGGAGCTGAATCCGGCTGCGAGGTTACGGCTCCGTCAGCCGTCACCGTGCCGACGGACAAGGAGCGCAGAACAAGCATGCACAAGCATTGTGCGTCCAGAAGCTTCCCAGGCTCCCAGCAACATGTCACGCGCCAACGGTGACGGATCCGTGAGCTCCCAGCCGGATTCAGCTCCAGTCCCAGCCACTTATGCTCAACCGAACAGGCCCTTGATGCTCCGAATTGTACCTGACACAATGGCATTTGCAGCAGGTCACAGTTCCTGATTCTTAGCTTTGGTTCTGAAGTGAACTTGGGCAATAGCTTCAGCTTGCTACACCTAGCAATGCTGACATATTTCAGATTGGGGAAGTGCTCACTCTTGACACCACACCATTCCTCCCAAGCTTTCATGTTCCTGAACTTCAGTGATTCAAGTGCAGGAAACACATTACAAACTCTAATAGCACTGCTTGAAGCGGTATCTCCAACATCACCAAAAAATTCAGGCCCAACTAGCTTGACACTTGACAGTGATTGTATCAAAATGTGTTTCAGAGATGGTAAGCAGCCAAGGGGTGGTAGTTCTTCGCAATTGTGACAGTCTTTCAGTTCAATGGAAGCTAACCTGTCCAAGGGAAGCCATCCTGACCATGTCGGAGAAAATGATCCATTATAATGTTTGATACTAAGCTCTTCCAGGTTTGAATGAGGCTTGAGGCACTTCAACACATGATCTTTTACAGCACCAAATCCAGGATCCTGATTGTGTGATATGCTGCTCACTGCATTTTCTTGCAGATCACATAGAGACCTCTTAAAATTTGTAAGTTCAGACCATTCAAGTGTAAGCTTTTGAATACCCAACTTGTTCCAGAGGTTGGCTGCAGCAGCTTGTGCACCATTCAGGTTGTTTAAACCTGTGATGTGAAGATGTCCTCTAAGGTTTACCAGTTCATTCAGTTCTTCTATGCCACATCCAGCAGGCTCATTTCCTATGGCGAAAAAAGATAGTCTCTGCAGCCTAGTCAACTCTCCTATCCCAGAAGGCATTTTTATGTTTGAGTGTGGGATCTCTAGGCACCTTAAATTTGATAGGAGCTTTATACCTTGAGGTAACTGAGTAAGGGAAGAACATTGGTTAAGCTTGATGGTTTCCAGGTGGAAAAGAGCACAAATCGACTCAGGCAATGTCTGAATTGCAGTGTTATCCAAACCGAGATAACGTAGATGTATCAGACTCCCTATGGACTTTGGTAACTCCATGATGTTTGTGTTGCTCAAATCTAGAGCTCTTAAACATTCAAAATCAGTGACTAGTTCAGAAGGGATTTTTGTTCTGAATGTCATCTCCTCATGGTTTTGTTCTGTTCTTGCAATGAACAGGAAGGTTCTTAGATCACGATGACCACAAAATGTGTTCAAGTGTATTTCTTCAACAGATTGCGACTTGTCATCGACAAAGGACAAATGTCGAGGGCTCTTGTCTATTTTAATGGAATTAGGGAGCTGTATCATCCTACATTCATGGCCTGCAACAAACTGAGCAAGCTCCTGATACAGGTCATGCATAACAAACTTCCCTTCGTCGATACAATGAGCTGGGGAAGGGTTGAAGAAGCACCTTGACACCAAATCATTGAAGTAGCCATTGGCGATAAATTCAGGGCTGCAGTCTCGTTCAGCATCCACAAAACCCTGTGCAGTCCACAGCTGGACCAGAACATCTTTGTCGAAGGTGAAGCCTTTCGGAAACAATGAACAGAATGCAAAGCAACGCTTCAGTGGCACCGATAAGTGATCATAGCTCACCTTCAGCACCGGCAGTATCAAATTCTTCGCCTCACTGCAAGCCCACAGGTCATTCTCCAGGACTTCTTTCCAGTGATTCCAGCTGATTGAAGTGCTCAGGGCACTACCAGCTGCCTCTGCTGCCAATGGCAAGCCACCGCACTTCCTGGCAATCTGCTTACCAATCTCGACAAGTTGCTGGTCAATGTTGGGGTCGCTGTTCGGCAGTGTCCGTTGCCGGCATACAAGCCAGCAGTCATCATCTGTCAAGCATTTCAGATGGTACACCTTTGGGCTGGCCATCTTGGCGACCTTCTTGCTCCTCGTCGTGACGACGACCGTGCTCCCGGCTGCGCAGCGGCTCAGAGGGGCCATCAGGCTGTCCCAGTGTATGGGATTATGATCCCACACGTCGTCTAGAACGATCAGGCACTTCTTCCCTGCAAGATGCTCAACTATGAGCTCATGAAGCGTGCCCAGCTCGTCACACTCAGGGCGAGATCTCGTGATCGCCTCGACGACCTTGCGCGTCACGCCGACGACGTCGAACTCCTGGGAGACCCAGATCCAGAACGCCATGTCGAAGTGGGACCTGACATCCTCGATGTTGCAGACGTGCTGAACCAGTGCCGTCTTGCCGACGCCGGCCATTCCGACGATCGGCATGACGGCGTAGCTCCTCCCGTTCTCAGCCGGCGCACGGACCAGAGAGGCGACCCTCTCGACGTCGCGCTCCCGGCCGTGGAGGCCGCTGCCGCAGCCGCGGGGGAGCACGCTGCTCGGGACGAGTGCGCTCACCACGGGCCGCGGCACGCCGTCGCCGGGGCGCAGCCGGAGCTTCTTCCTGTCCGACGCGATCTCTTCGTACCTCGCCCAGATGTCGTCGATCTTGCGCCGGAGACGCCTCGCCGGTGCGGCGGTGAACAGCTGCGCCACCTCCCGGCGCCGCTTCCCCGTGGTGGCGGCGTAGAGTAGTTCCTGCTTGAGCTCCTCCAGCTGGGCTGAGCGGCGGGACTCGTACTCCAGCTCCTCGAGCACGTCCTCAGCACGGTGCTCGAGGTCGCCGAGCTCGGTGAGCCAGAGCTGGACGGAGTAGTCGGTGATGGATATGCTCTCTGCGTCGCGGAGAGTGGCGTGGATCCGGCGCAGCTTGGATTTGAGGACCTTCAGCTCGTCTTTGTCGACGGTGGGCGGGACAGATGTGCGCCCGAACGGCTCCAGCAGTGGCGACGCGAGCTTCTTGGACTTGACGGCGAAGTGAAGCAGAGCTTCTCGTAGAGTGTTGATGATTGGTTTCTCTCCTTTGTGAGCCATTGTAGGATCTGCAAGTGATGCAAGAACGCGATGATCGATATGGAGAACTGATAGTTCCGGAGTTCTGGCCAGCGTTGACGAAGACTTGGTTCACGAGTGTTAGTGGAGCGCTCAAGAGAGGGGACCGATGGTGGGGGCGTGGGACATTGGGGTCACTGGTTTGTCGATAGATAATTGTGACGACAGAAAATTACAAACTTGCCATCAGTGTCACATATCAATATGTTGCTCACAATGATTGTAAAGTACCAGTGGTGCAGGATGTTAATCTCAAATTCATAGGGCGTACCCAGTGCTGTAGGCTCCCGCACTGCGCGGGGTCTGGGGAAGGGATATATGCGCACAGCCTTACCTGCACAAAGTGCAGAGGCTGGGGCTCGAACCCTGGACCTTCCGGTTACAGACGGTAAGGCACTACCGCTGCACCAGGGCCGCCCTTCTAATCTCAAATTCATAATTAATAAAATAAATTCTTAGATTTTA
Organism: Digitaria exilis; assembly: GCA_015342445.1. Lineage (NCBI taxonomy): Eukaryota > Viridiplantae > Streptophyta > Magnoliopsida > Poales > Poaceae > Digitaria > Digitaria exilis. The sequence continues at coordinate 4,166,875 of JACEFO010001972.1, read as the reverse complement.
TTTATTACTAAAATAAATCAGATATCGGGTCCACTGCTTTTGTACTTGATCCAGTTATTTAGTACTTCTTGGTACTTTTGTAAGCACTTTTACCGTATGATTATGTAGATGGACGACTCATTATTTCATATCATTGTAAAAATATTCATATTTTTTCTTATAAAGTTACCACTTTGGCACAGTTTTCATTCCTATACTAAGACTCGTTAGTGCTAAACTTTATCCCCCTCTTTCTATGTAGATTTAAGGACTCAATGAAGGCTAAATGAAAAACTAATGAAATATGATATTTTGCAAAAATAAAAATAATAAAAAAAGTCATCAAACTTGGGGTGAAAAAAGTCAAATGACCAAACCCTAAAATCAACAATGTGTTGATTGTATTAAGGTGAAATTCAATAAGACTATTAAGAAAGGAGCTACTCGAAACTCGCGCCACTTAGAAATGATTCACACTTATATTTGTGGCTCTTTTTTAGTGACTTCAGTGGATGGTTTTAATTCGTTTATTACCTTCACTGTTGACTTCTCCTATTTTGGATATATTTATCCCATTCGTGAACAATTCAAGGCACTAAATAAGTTTAAGATACTCAAGGCTGAAATAGAAAATCAGCACAATGTTAAGATTTGGATCGAGGTATTGAATATTATGGAAGACATAGTACATATGGCCAAAGTCCTGGACCAATATAGTATGTCGGGCGATACATCAAAATGGAGTAGTTGAACGTCGCAACCCCACTCTTATAGATATGGTGCGAAGCATGCTTAGCAATTCCTCATAGCCAATGGAGATGTGGATGGAAGCATTAAAGACTGCTACGCACATACTTAATTGGGTCCCTACCAAGTTCATACCTAAGACACCGTATGAACTGTAGTTTGGGAAGAAACCGACATTTAATTATTTACGTGTGTGGGGTTGTTCTGATGAAGCTAAGTTATTTAATCCACAATAAAAGAAATTAGACCCTAAGACAGTGAGCTGCCATTTCAATGGATACCCCGATAAGTCAAAGGGATATCTACTATCCTGATCGCTTCAGTAAGTTCGTTAGGTCGTGTTTCTAGATGACGCATGAACCAATGGCAGCTTACCAAGGAGGAAAATTGATCTCGAAGAAATACAGGCTGAGCTTCCCATTCTGGTGATTCACGAAATAGTGACACCTCAGATAGTGCCGTTGTTCATACCCTCTGTTCAGACCACAAATGCCAGTCCTCCAGTTGTAGTACCTCATTAGTAATCGAGTGAACCACCTAGCATGTTGCAAGTGAAAAAGTTGAGAGAATATGGCACCTAGCAGTGGCGGAGCCAGGATTTAAGAGTTGGGTATTCCTAAAAAAAATCCATTTAGCAATAAAAAACACAAAAGACACTACAATTATATGACATAAAGTATGTACCATAAAAATAAAGTATCTAAATTTTTTAATCCATCTTAAACATTTTTTTCTTGCTCATAAGCTACAAAGAATAAACAAATCATGTCTTCAAGCCCCTCTTCAACAAATAATTTAATAAATTGATTGGTATTTCTGCATTTAGCAAAGCTGGACGATCTATGCAAAAATTGTACACACAAGTATATAGTATTGATTTACCTTGTACTAACACTACTAAAAATGCCTTTTCATAGGCGGGCAAGCCGTCCATCTCTGCACTTGTGCTTCTGTTAATTGACCATTTTCAGAGGCGGGTGGGCGACCACCTCCGTTAATAGGTGTTAACAAAATATATTCTTTTAATGTGGTCGCACGGCCGCCGGCCCGGACACGGTTAACAGAGACTAACACATCCCCTTTTGTCCTCTGAGCTCCAAAATGGAGTGTCCTCTAAAACCCTTTCTGTATTAGTGTAAATATCATCGCCCTTTGTTCTATTTTATAAAACTAAAATTGCAATTTTATGTGACATGCGATGTATGTTGTGCTTACAGATAGGGGCTGTTGAGAAATTGAGGGGTAGAAAAGAGAAGAGAATATGAAGGATATCATAGAAAGCGTATGCTTGGCTAACCACTTCAAATCATGATTGAGCGAGTATGCTAGACATCTACTTCCTTCATCCCAAAAATAAGTCACTTTAGAAATTTTAGGACAGATTAGGAAAAAGATAAAATGACATCATCCCTATTTAGTAGTCGTATTTGGCACTAATTGGTTTATGCATGGACATGCAAATACTAAATAGGGGTAAGACGATTCTTTAACAAAACATAAATCATAGGATGGCTATTTCTTGAGATGGAAGAAGTAGTGTGTATTGATTTGGCTATAGGAAATTGCTGAAGTGGCAATGGAATCAATGAAGAGAGAGGAAAAATCCAAGAAACCGTGTCTCATGCAGGACTCGGTTTCTACACAGAATCCAAGACGGAAGACATGAGTGGATCTGCTCTGGGCGACCTGCCCTACTAACATTAGAGGCAAAACAAGCATCCGTCCCTCTCACGTTAGTACCGGTTGTTTTTTTAGCCGGTACTAAGCCAATTTAGTACCAGCTCATAAGCACAGTGCCTCCTCGGGACGATTTAGTACCGGCTCGTAAGACATTTAGTACCCGCTTGTTGATGGTGAATAATTCCAATTGACCATCAATATCTCGGGAATAAATGGAGGTTTTTGCATAAGGTTTCATGTATATTTTACTTTAACATAACAAGTTCCATGAGTTTTGTGAAAGTTGTGCTGCAGGTACAAAATAGAAGAAAACTAGAGAAAAAACCAGGCTCAGGCCTAACCCGCCGGCCCTACCCCGGACGGCCGGCCGGCCACTTCGGGCTCCCCTGCCACGTCTTCGATTCGTGTGAAACAAACACAAATGCAGAGCATCCTGTCCGGCAATTTGCAGTCGGTTCATCCGACGGATACCGGAAGGCCTTGCCCCAGACTGGGAGGCCCACCAGTCAGTCCAAACTGACTCCACTCGAGCAACCGCCAAAGCAACAGACATCAGGGCATGATCGAGAGCATTCACGACAAAACATGGTGCATCGGGCGGCTGAGCCAGGCCAGCCGGCCCTAGCTCGGCCGGCCGGCCCAAGCCCATCTTCGGATTGCGGTTTGTTTAGTCGGTTTCCCACCGAACCGACTTGGAAGCTGCTATAAAAGGTGACTCCCCCGGCTCACTCCTACACACACACACTTCAAAGAAGCTCTCTTCCATTTTCACTTTTCCACTTTTTAGAGTTAGGATTAGAGTTGGGAGTAGGGTCGACTCGAGCTCCAACTCAGAGGTTTCAGAGTTCTGGTAAAGCTCTTGTATCTTTTCCTTTACTTTGAATATTCAATATAATATTATCTTCTTTACCTTTTGAGTCAAGCTCTAGTTATTTACCGCTTTCCTTTCGCATTCAAGTCCTTGTGACTTAATAGCGGTATAACTTCCCTCTAGATTAGTTAAGAGTTTATCTTGCTTATCGGGATCCTTCCTTACGGGTTTTCTCGCTCGGACTAGAGTGCTGAAGTCAGTTCTCTAGGTTGAGGGGGATTTCTTTCGTAGGCCACGAGAGAAATCCTAGCATCGAGTGCAGGCGTGGTGCCTGGCTTGATTCTAGCTAGAAAGTGTGTTACACTCCACAGTACCATTGTGGTAGGCGGCAGGTGGTGACAACCCTGTCTGTCTCTCGTAGTCCACCACATTCGGGTGTCCTCATAACAGTAGTGCAGGTTTCCGTTGCATCCCCCCTCTCATCCCTTTCTAAGATCCTTCCCTTCCAGCCGTCGAAGTAAGTTCTGGTCTCCCGATAACTAGGTAGTATTCTAGGCTAAGGCTAGGGTGCGTTAGCTTGAGAGTGTAGAAGTATCATTAGGAACCAAGTATCATTATTAAAGCATTAGGTTAGCTAAGTATGCCTAAGAAATGTCACCTCATCTAGGTTCTTTAAACAGGTGGCAAAGGTGTCCTTGTATCAAGGCATGGTTCAATGCATCAAAGTAGGTTTCAATCATTTCCTATACGTAAAGCATAAAGATTGGACGCGTGATTATTTCATAAACAAATAGGAATATATGCACCAAGGCTTGCCTGGAGTGAAAAAAATGTTAGTTTACTCAGTTGTGAAAGAGCATCTAGTTCCCCTAGTGGTTTTGGTGCATTGTGTGACAACATTGATTAAAGGACTAATGTTTTTATCCAAGATTGTGAGCAGGTTGGTATTCACAAGCTACATGGACATACCAAATTGAATATTGGTTATATGACTCACAGTAGTATATGATCCCGTGATGATATCTTGAACACAAGGTCAAGCGATGAATCATAATATTTCAAGGAGTGAAAATTGCAATGTTTCATGAATGCATTACCAATGAGAGATGTGGTTAAATTATATATGATGTTCTCATTATGGGAAACTTGCAAATATGTTCAAAGGACAAATCATGAAGGCATGAATGATTGAGTAAAAGAAAGCTACACTTTAAATGATGGAAATTCAACAACAAGTATTTGAAGAAAGATTATTAAAGGTGCTGTCCCTCATGAAGCTCAAGTGATCCTAAGGTGAAGGTTGTTCTGACCAAGTGCTTGGATTTGAGGGACTAAGCAAAGGTGAAAGGCAACTAGTGACTTCACCGCGAAGAACTCAGCTAAGGTGAAGAATCAAGCCAAGTGGTTGACACCGAGGAATCAAAGGTCATGCGAGTCTCATAATGGAAAGCATAATTATTCTATATGACAAGAGTGACTATATGGACCAAGGAATGGAATGACTCTCATGAGTTAGAGATCTTGGTTTAAGTCACTTGCTTAAAGGTTTATGTACTCAGAGACAAGAAAGAAGACGATGCAAATCCTCATGAAGTAACAATGATCAAGTATGACCCAATAATCAAAAGAGAAGCTCAAGTTGATGAAATGCACTTTATAATAATCTTGAGCTTAGGAAAGCCGTACTATTAAGAGGGATGCATCACATTGTGTCTTAATCAAGTATCAGTGCTCGAATTAACCTATGTGAGTTGATGAGAGACACACAAGCCACATGAACACCTAGACATGTGCTGACTGGGGCAAACCGGAAGTTTCGGTTTCCCAAACCGGAAGTTTCGGTTCTTGAGTAGTTCGTGCGCTGACAGAGTCCAACGGTTAGTTTGTTTGAATTGTGGAAGTTCTGGTTTTGCAAACCAGAGGTTCCGACTTCCAACGGCTACTAACGACTAGTTTCGTGGAGAGCATCTATAAAAGCCTCTCCACCCCCTCTTGTGCTGGTTGCTGCTACTGTGGTTGATGTGTTGCTTCCCTTGCGCCCAGAACTGAAAGAAAGCCAAGTTTAGCTCTCCCCAACCCTTCTTTGTGAGGTAGCTTGAGATTAGATCATATCTTTGAGTTGGGTTGAAGAGAGAAACCGTAAGCAAGATTGTGAGAGCACAAAAACTTTGAGCATTGCTGAGTTGATCTCGTTCTACAAGTGATTCGTTTGTTACTCTTGGAGGTTTGGCGTCCTAGATGGTTAGAGGGTGCTCGTGAGCTCCCAATTCGTGTGGTGAGCTGCAGGAAGTTTGTGAGGGTTGCGCTTCGCCTCCGTAAGGAAAGAAGCAAGATAGTGAAAGTGGGGCAGTGATTGAAAGAGACCCGACTCGGTGGGAGGAGTTGAAAAAGACTCGGTCTCTAAAGAGTTCCTCAACGGAGAGTAGGATTCACCGGTCCTGTGTGGCTACTTGCTGGCATAAGGTGAATCCGAACTCTGGTCAAACAAAACCTTGTGTCTCTCCTTTGTTCCATTTATTGTTGCATTATTTGTGATTTGATGAAATTGTTTGATCTACTGTGTTGGTAGTGTTTCTGTGGACTTGCCAAAGAAACACTGCAAAAGCTCACTCTACAAGATTCATCAAATCAGAGCTCGTGAGAAGGGGTTTTTGAGCTAAGTGCTCTGTTCTGTGTATAACCGGAAGTTCCGGTTTGGGTGACTGACAGTTCATTTGTTGAGAAATATTTTTCCGCTGCAATTTTGTTATAAATTTCAGGTCGGCCTATTCACCCCCCCTCTAGGCGACATCCAGGTCCTTTCAAGATGATTCTTCGAACTTCGGGCAATCACGATAACTTCCATCATAAGTTGTAGTTCTCCCATGAACTCGACTTCTTAAGCTTCGAATCTAAAGCGCAATGCAAGTCAGAGATTAATATGCCAAAAGTTTGAAAACATGACTCACAACTTTACTTCTCAATAAAGTTGCAAGCCAACACTAACTAACCTTTTTAAAAGGCTAGCCACATTTTTATTTAATTAAACTTGTCCTTAAATATTTTGATTTTTTGTAAAAGAATTATTAATAACCTAAAAAGGATAAATAAATCAAAATAAACTTATTTCTTATTAATTTGTAATTAATAAATCATTATTCAGAATTTTATACATTTTGGAAAAGATTAAGTATTTATTTATTTACCTTAAATGGAAAGGCAACAAACAAATACTTAACTTTTATTATTTTTCCTAGGGTTTAAGAATTTTAATGCATGAAAGGAAATAAAACAATCCCAACAATATTGGTTTCACTATTTTTTGACATTTCTACAAATTTTCTATGAATTAAATGGTGAAAACCAAAATTTAAATCTAAATCTATAAATCTTATTCATCATCTTGCAGAAAACCCCCTACATTTTCCCACGGGGTCCCCGGCCAGACTGTCGTCCTTGACTGGCGGCCACCAATTTTGAACGGCGCTCCCCTCACCGGCGGCGAGCTCCCCGGCAATAAGACTGGCCCCTTTAGCAACTCCACGGCCTCAATAACCTGCTACCCCTCTTCTTCTTTCAGATTGATGTACGGACGGTAGCCCGCTGCGACACCGACGACGATGCTGCGCCTCGGCTCGCCGGAAGACCAGGAGACGACGAACTGGTGGCGTTGGTCTTCACTATGAGCTTCACCGGACCAAGGTCTCTCTCACACGCTAGCTACCTCGGGCTAGAACGGCCAGGTTTGGACCAGCCACGTAGCAGAGACCAAGACTGAACGTCGGCGACCGGCAGAGCTTAAAATACGGCGACGAGAGGTGGTGGTGGTGGATTACTGAAGCTGCGAGATTGAGCAACGAGTAGAGCAATCGAAGGAGAAGAGTTGGTCAAGAGGAATAGGACGGGGACGGCCAGTAAGCGGCGAAGTCTTGCCGACGACCGTGAAGACAGAGAGAACGACGAGACGACGGGAAAGAAGATGAGCTTGACCCAAAGGGTGCGATATATAAACCAAAGTTACCGCCATAAGTATGCCACCTCCTGCTTAGAGAAATCAATGGTGACACGTGGCTCGGCTGCAAACCGCCACGCCGGCGGTAGCAGGCTGGCTGCAGCAGGGCCAAAACTGCTCCGTTCTTCCTCCCCCATTTCTTAGTTAAAATCAGCGAATTCCACTCAAAAATTCTCTCCATTCTTCAATGAAACTTGTCAATGTTGACGCACTTCTGGTCAACACACGGAAGCGCTAGATCGCGCGGTCGTCGAAATCTCCTCGCCGGAGCTTCTGAAGACAGCCGGTCAGACCGTCTGTAGGGGCCAGTCAGACCGCCTGCAGCAGAGGCACCACGAAAGCCTACGATCATAACCTCGGGAGGGACCCCGTCGGAGGCTGCGAACCTAGGGTTGTTCTAAGGTCCGCAAGGCCACTTAGAACGTCCTAAAACGTCGCGGAGACGAAGAAGGAAAGCAAAGGGGTTGGAAAAGCTAGGGTTTGGAGATAAAAAGTAGAACAATGATTTGTACGATTGGGTAGAGGTCCTCAATCGGCCACGACCCTTTATATTTATAGGGTGGGGAGGTCTTGCCCCACAAGGAAGTCCTTCTACAGATCTAAAAACGTGAAAAAACCTAATTCTACTCGGACTCGGAGACAGACGTTCAGACCGCCTGTGACAGGCGGTCAGACCGCCTGGCACATCGCCAGATCGGCTACAGGGCCAGGCGGTCTAACCGCATGTACAGGCGGTCTAGACCGGCTGTCCCAGCCTGATCGGCTTTGAGCCACTTTTGGTCGTCAACATATGCCCCACTGTTTTTTGGTAAAACTTTATTTACCACAAAATATTTAATCAGACTAAGGGCGACCCTCTATTGTCGGCCATTTTTCCCTAAGGGCGAAATCATATTTTGGCCATATCCTTTGAAGCATGTTGCCAAACACTTTGATGATATTTCTTCAAGTACTTCCCATTGAGCGCTCTTGGCAACTGAAATCCTTGCAAAGTCTCTACCACATAGGAATTCCCAGAACAAACCTTCACAATACGATATGGTCCTTCCCAATTCAGCGACCAATTACCAAATTTGTTGCTCTTTGTTCCTATAGGCAAAATAGTCTTCCAAACCAAATCACCAATTTGAAAGGATTTGAGTTTTACCTTCTTGTTATACGCTCGAGCCACTCTTCTTTTTTATTTTTCAATCTCCTGTAAGGCCTCCAAACGCTTGTCGGTCACATCATCAATATTATCCATCATCAAAGCACAATATGTACTAGCATCAAGATCATTTTGCTTAGCCAATCTATAAGCAGCCAGATTTACCTCAACGGGCAAAACGGCCTCTTGACCATAGACGAGCTCAAATGGAGTAACCTTAGTAGCACCATGTCCAGAAATACGATGCGCCCATAATGCTTCAGATAATACCTCGTGCCACCGCTTAGGATGATCTTCAATCTTCTTCTTTATGAGCTTGATCAAAATCTAGATGAATTCAGCAATTTAATACCATAGGATCCAACAAACTCACGTACCTCCTTAGAAATAAACGACGTTCCTTGATCTGTCATCAATGTTTGAGGAATCCCAAATCTATGAATAATATGCTCAGTAATAAACTCAATCACCTCTCTATGTGTCATGTTCTTGAGGGGAATTGCTTCAGTCCACTTGGTAAAATAATCAGTAGCCACAATCACAAAACAATGACCTTTGGATGAAGGAGGATGAATCTTACCAACAAAATCTAAACCCCATCCTCTAAAAGGCCATGTCTAAATGATTTGATGCATTAACGCAGCCGGTGCAATCTGAATATCCCCGAACTTTTGACACTCTTCACATCTTTTGTAGTAACGAAAACAATAGGCTATCATCGTAGGCCAATAAAAACAAGCCCGTCTAAGGAGCCACTTCATCATTCGAGCCGATTGATGTGTACCACAAATTCCTTTATGAATCTCTGCCATAGCCAATCTAGCTTGATCAGGATCTAAACATTTCAAAAGCAATCCATCCATGGTCCGACGACATAGTTCACCATCAATCAAAGAAAACTTGAAAGCCCATGGTCGGACTTTTCAATCCACTGACCTGCTAGTATCATGAAAATACTTCACCAGAGGCTCCCTCCAATCACCAGCATCGGCCACAATAGATTAAAAATCATTAACAGCCGAATCGGTGTTTTCAGAGGTGCAGGCGGTCAGACCGCCTGTACTGGCGGTTAGACCGGCCGTGCCGGTCAGACCGGCTGTAACAGGCGGTCGAACCGCCTGTTCCAGAGCAGAAACGTTGGCTTCACGAAATATCAGCCTCTTTTCATGAAAATTTCTTTTCTGAACATTATAGCCTGATGCTTGCTGCGCCAACGCATTAGCTCTAGGATTCTCTTCTCTTGGTACATGATAAATGATAAATTCATCAAAGCAAGATATAATATCTAAACACTTATCAAGATAAGCATTCAAAAATCCATCTAAATATTGACAAACTTTAGATACTTGCTGAACTACCAAAAGAGAATCACCATATGCTTCTACATATTTTACTCCCATGTCATGTAACATCTCCAATCCGAATAATAAAGCTTCATATTCGGTTTGGTTATTAGTGCACTTATGATCTAATCGGTTAAGAGCCTCAAAAACAACACTGTTTGGTGAAATAAGAATAACACCAACTCCACAACCACTTTTACAAACCGATCCATCAAAATGCAATTTCCATGGAGTAAAAGTAATATAGCCGACATTTAAATCAAGATTTTCACTAATCCTATGTTCAACAATAAAATCGGCAACGATTTGTCCTTTCATAGATTTCAATGGCTCAAAGACTAAATCATATTCAATTAAAGCATAAGCCCATTTGCCGATTCTACCACTTAATATAGGTCTATGCAACATGTATTTAATTATGTTGGCTTGACTAGCAACTATGCAAGTATTTAATAACAAATAATGCCTCAACTTTGTACAAACATTATATAATGACAAGCATAACTTTTCAATGAAAGTATACCTTATTTCGGCGTCCAATAATCTTCTACTTGCATATGAAATAATATATTCCTTCCCTTCGGTCTCTTGGATCAAAACAGCCCCAATAACACTTTCTTCGGCCGCAATATATAATTTAAAAGGAACCGCTCTCCTAGGTGCCCGAAGAACCGGAGGCGAAGATAAATAATGTTTGATCTCTTCAAACGCCTCTTGCTGTTTTGCCCCCCAAGTAAATTCAGCATCATCTTTCAACCGAAGCAAAGGAGTAAAATCATTCACCTTTCTCGATAAATTGCAAATAAATCTTCTATGCCATGCTCATGAACTATAAAGCCCAAAAACTTACCAGCCGATACACCAAAAGCACACTTGAGTGGATTCATCTTCAAACCATACCGGCGTATTCTTTCAAATGCAAGTCTCAAATCGGCCAAATGAGAATCACTTCCAGCCGATTTGACTACAATGTCATCAATATAAAGATCCAAGATAATACCAAACAAATTATGAAAGATTAAATTCATTGCCCTTTGATAAGTAGCATCGGCATTCTTTAAACCAAAAGTCATAACAATCCACTCAAATAAACCAACAAAGCCTGGACATACAAAAGCCGTTTTGGATATATCCTCTTCGGCCATGAATATTTGATTGTAACCGGCATTACCATCAAGAAAGCTAATCATTCTATGTCCAGACGCAGCATTGATAAGCATATCGGCTATTGGCATAGGATATTCATCTTTAGGAGTAGCACGATTAAGATTTCTAAAATCAATACACACTTTAATCTTACCCGTTCCTTTCTTTTCCACGGGTACAATATTAGAAATCCACTTAGCATATCGACATGGTCTAATAAACTTTGCTTCTAATAACCGATTTATTTCCTCTTTAACTTGGTCATAAATTTCAGGATTAAAACGCCTAGTTGGTTGTTTATAAAGCCTAAAACCAGACTTATTAGGCAACCGATGCTCAACAAGCTCTCGGCTTAAACCAGGCATTTCATGATAATTCCAAGCAAAGCAATCGATATACTCCATTAATAACTTTATTAATTCAAATCTAAAAGCAGGATCCAAATTCTTATTTACAAACGGCGGCCTAGGTATAGAACCATCACCAATATCTACCTCCTCAAGAGGATCGGCCGACGTAAAACCACATCCTAGCTTGCTTATATCATCAAAGTCTTCAATAGCTTCACACATATCGTTCTGATGCGACCGATAGTGTTCAAGTCTCTGCTGCAACTCGATTATCCATTAAATCATATGAGATGATTCAGCCGATTGTTCATTGGCTTTATGACAGTAGGGATGGAGCCATTCTTAATACAGCTGATAAACTCAAATTCAAAAAGATCTAAGCCTGGCAAACATCTAACATCATGATGAATGCCAACCAAAGAGCTATCAGCTAAAGCAACACAAGCAAAAGTATCACCATGCACAACCTCTACATCATCATCTATCCACTGAATCAAACATTGATGCAAATCAGAAGGAATGCACTGATTTGCATGAATCCAATCACGACCCAAGATTAAACTAAAGTTACCTTAAGTCTCAGTGACAAAGAAAGCAGAGGCCAAGGTCTTGCTCCCATTAGTAAGCTCCATAGACTTGGCACCAATAGGCTCTCCTCCTCCAATGCCGCTGACGGTCATGTTGGTCTTGATCAGCTTCGAATCTGAACCACCAAGCTTCTTGTACAAAGAATAAGGCATCAAATTCACAATAGCCCATCCATCGACCAACATCTGCGAGATTGGCTTCCCTTGATATGCCCCTTCAGATATAAATCCTTCAAGTGATTGTCTTCAGCTTTAGGCTTCTGGAATATATCTTCCTTGGGACCAAAATCAAGATGAGCAACCTCCTCCTCCGAAAGCATATCCCTATTCATGGACATATAAAGCACATTCACATCAACATTCATACGCTCCGAAGAAGAACTGTAATCAACAAGCAACGGTTTTTAATATATTTAAATCTTCTCATAAAATGAGAGACAGACTCATCCCGACCCTGTCTAACCGATGCTAAATCTGCTAGTTTCATCTCATGACTGCCACTATAAAAATGATCATGAAACTTATGCTCTAGTTGATTCCAACTCATGATAGAACCAAGGGCTAATGAAGAAAACCAAGCAAAAGCAGTACCAGTAAGTGACAATGAGAACAAACATACTCTAAATGCTTCATAGTTTCCAGCCTCCCCTAGTTGAGCTACATATTGACTATCATGTTTCCAAGTGGTGCGCTCATCATCTCCACTAAACTTTACAAAATCAGGCAAGCGCCACCCATTGGGAAAAGAAACAGTATCAAAGCTAGAATGATAAGGTTTTTGATATACTTTAGTATTACCAAAATCAACACCTAGCTTATTTCTCATCACATCAGACAATTCATCCCTGAATCTAGTAAATTTGGCCCATTGGGGGTCTTGTTGGGCCGAAGGTTGCATAGAATTCATATAATTCAAGTGAGGTGATTGCCTATTCTGCATATCTCTATGTGCATTAAAAACATCATCAGGAATACCACCCGAATTTGCAGTATGCATAGTCGTGGAATAAGTAGCGCCTGTTGTAGCTACTAGACCAGCACGGCCAGCAGAGACCGAGTTTGGAACAGTAGACAACAGCAAAGGTTGCTCCGGCACGAACACCATAGCATTGGTCAAATTTGCCTGACCACCAGAACACACGGTCTGACCGCCTGTAGCCACGGTCTGACCGCCTGTCGCGGTCTGACCGGCTGTGTTGGCGGTCTGACCGGCTGTGTTGGCGGTCTGACCGGCTGCAGACCAAACCGCTGCCGACCCACTTGCATTGACCGTGTTCGGTCTGGACATATTAGGTGGTGGTGGGGTCTGTCCAGCAAAGTAATTCGGTGGCATACCATAGAAAATATTACTCTCAGGTAATTCATGAGTATCTATAGATTTACCCTCCAATTTTTCGATTCGTTCCAATAATCGTACAACTAATGCATCACGATCCAAAAAAGTTGAAGCCATAGTAGTAGATGCAGGGGGTTGAGGTGCAGAAGTGCTTACATTATCAATTACCTCAATTTGCCCCTTACTCATCTTGAAAGAAGGCATTACGTAGTCTCGAACACTTTTCGCCGATCGTTCTTCACGACCTTTCCGAAACGTCTTCAAGAACTCCGCCTCGACGTGCTTCTAGAGCGCCATGAACCTCTCAAGATCTTCGGAAGAAAGATCTTCAAGTGAGGCCGTCACAATGATGTCTTCTCCAACGTCGAAGCCCATAGTGCTAGAGATAGTAGATCGGTCTTCAAAAACCAGATTTTTGTCCCCAGCGGAGTCACCAAAATATGTTGACGCACTTTTGGTCAACACACGAAGGCGCTAGATCGTGCGGTCGGCGAATTCTCCTCGCCGGAACTCCTGAGAGCAGCCGGTCAGACTGCCTGTAACAGAGGCGCCACGAAAGCCTACGATCACAACCTCGGGAGGGACCCCGTCGGAGGCTGCAAACCTAGGGTTGTTCTAAGGTCAGCAAGGCCACTAAGAACGTCCTAAAACATCGCGGAGACGAAGAAGGAAAGCAAAAGGGATAGAAAGCTAGGGTTTGGAGATAAAAAATAAGACAATGATTTGTACGATTGGGTAGAGGTCCTCAATCGGCCACGGCCCTTTATATTTATAGGGTGGGGAGGTCTTGCCCTGCAAGGAAGTCCTTGTACAGATCTAAAAACGTGAAAAAACCTGATTCTACTCGGACTCGGGGACAGGCGGTCAGACTGCCTGGCACATTGCCAGATCGGCTACAGGGCCAGCCAGTCTAACCGCGTGTACAGGCGGTCTAGACCGCCTGTCCCAGCCTGATCGGCTTTAAGCCACTTTTGGTCGTCAACAGTCAAGATCCTCAGAGATAATTTGTAGAGTGATACCAACACTTCAACTTTCCTATTGTCACTTATTTGATTCAAACCTATTTTGGCTCAGATTTTTGAGCTCTAAGCTCGGGCGTAATTATTCCCCATTTTCGGAGCTTTGAGAATTTGAATTCTCAAATTAATCACACATTTGCATTCAAACATGTCTTGAATCCAAAATGAAAGTTGTTCGCGTTAAGCTGAATTCCATTTTCGCTTGTTGACCCAAGTTGAAATTGTCAACCAATCTGCTTGAATTTGAGCCTCGACCATATTGCAGTTTGAGGTGTTCATCCAATGCAAACCCTAGATCTCGAGTTCAGAGGTTAAAACCTAAATTACTCCAAACTTTACTTTATAACTTGGTCTTGCTCCAAATGCAAAAGTTATTCCTACTAACTTTAATTTCCTTTCCCCTTTTTGGACCTCTGTCAAAATCTTAACAGTTTGAGCATAATTTGGGAAATTTCGACTCAGCCTTAAAATTTTGAATTTGCTGAATATTTTTCGGTTTCTATTTTTCGACCAATTTTCTCCCTGAATCTGACCCGATCTTGTTTTGACCCAAACAAAAAAGTTGTTCATTATAGTTGGCTAAACAAGTTTCCTTTTTACACCTTCATCAAAAGACCAACTAACAGATTTCTAAATTAACTCGAACATGGTTGCTCATTAACCGAAAATCTGAAACTTCTCATTTTCAGATGGTGAATAGTAACATTTCTCTTTTTCTCAAGTCCAATTAATTGAGATGCTTTCAAGTTCCTTTTTGTCTCAACTTTGGTTCCAAAACTTTCCATAGGTCCAATACTAAATTGTTGAATCCTCAACTTCAAATTTTTTTCTAGAGTAAAGTATGTCACCGGTCCTTAAACTTGTACCGTTATGTCATCCCGGTCCATAAACTCATAAATCGTCCATTTAGGTCCTCAAACTTGTTTGGTTGTGTCATCCCAATCCATAAACTTGCAAACCACTCATCTGGGTCCTCAAACTTGTTCACCCGTGTCATCTTGGTCCTTAAACTTAGTTTGTAGTATCATTTGAGTCAAACCAGACGATCTAAATACTTCATATAAAAAAATAATTCATAACTTTTTATATGAACTCGAATGAAGACAAAACTTATATCAAAATTGTAGATCTTGACACGATCTACAACTTTGTTGTTGAAAAGTTTTTAAATTAAAAACGTTAAGGGTCTTAAAATATTATTATATGTTTATAGATTTTGAAAATTTAAAATTTAAAATTAAATTTTAGGACAAAAAATGGCATTAAATGAAAAACTTTTTAACTACAAAGTTGTAGATCATATTGAGAGCTTTAATTTTGATATAGGTATTTTCTTCATTCAAGTTCACACGACAAAGTTATGAATTATTTTTTGATATGAAGTTTTCATATCGGACCGTGATGACACAAGTGAACAAGTTTGAGGACATAAACGGGTTATTTATAAGTTTAGGAACCGGGATGACATAGTCGAACAAGTTTGAGGACTTAAGTGGTCGATTTGTGAGTTTAGGGACCGGGATGACACGACGTTTCAAGTTTAGGGACCGGTAACGTACTTTACTCTTTTTTCTATTTTTACCCAACATTTGACTTTGGTCAACTTTTACTCAAATTTCCCATTTGCGCTTGTTCTTTCCGTAAGCCACATATGACTTTAATCATGACCAAAATTGGGGATGTCACATGGGCATCACATAATAAGATTTACTATACTCTCATAAACTGCCATAGTAATTTTAGTAAATCAAAGTGGCTATAGATAGTTATTCTGTGGCCGGCCATAGAGTAGTAGTTCTATATAACTATATCTATAGCCACATTGATTAAATTTAGGGCATGTTTGGACCTTACCATTTCACATGAATCATGGAAGAATTTAACAGGAAAAAACACAAAAACAAGAAAAAATTCCCGCATTCCAAGGTCCTAAAAGGAAAAGAGTCGAGCAGTACTACTGCTCTGCTGAGAGGAGCAAACGTGAGAATGTACCTGCTGTTGCTTCTTACTTGCTTGGTTGCTTGAGAGAGAGAGAGAGAGAGAGAGAGAGATGCAGATGGAGCTTGTTGGTGGATGTGCAGAAAAGATAGAGAAGATGCACTGATGGGAAGCAAAATTATACGGTTAACGGGAGAGAATAATGTTGGTGCTTGACTGCTTGAATAACTGGAGAGAGTAACGATACAATAGAACTGGGATTTCATGAGAACCCAATTCTCATAAAAATGATCCGCGATGTTCAACTGTCAAGAAAATCCTATAACAAGTATGGCTTCATAAAATACTATTTTTCACGAGAGTCAACCACAGGGAAACTCTTTCATGATGGAATTTTGTGATGGAAACCTCCACTCCTTTTATTAATCAAGCTTATTAAATTTGATACCTCTTGTTAGCAAATAATGAGAAAACAAAATTAAACACGAGAGCTATTTTATGTGAAAAAAACCCTTGCGGGAAGCACCAACCGATGATCTTCACTATAATGTAGAGTGTTACAACGTAGGAAATACGTACAATGAGTCGTCTCACTCCTGCCATACAGCTACAAGATATATACTAAGCAGAATGCAGTCTAACAACAAAAAACATATGTAGAAATTAAGGTTCTTATCGGTCACCACAGTAGACTGGGCAATGAATTAATCCTAGAAGCTTGAAATCTAGTAGTGCATGTATGGGAAACGTGCGTGTGCTAATGTGTCTATCTACTTGCAGGAGTTTGCAGACCGTAATGGATTTGGAAGTGGGGAGGTTTCTCGCAATCGCATAGAGAAAGCACTCCAGTGGAGTAAGAAAATTGTACCATTTTGGCCTCTCGAAGATATCTGTCGCATCGAAGAACTCGTAACGAAGCATGGTGTGATCACCGTGTGGGGTATTGCTGGTGTTGGAAAATCAAGTCTTGTCAGAGCAGAATACTACAAGACACTGTTTGCAGCTTCTTCTGCGGAGCTTCAATTTACAAAGTACAGCTGGGTGGACGTGCCCGATCCGTTCAATTGAAAGAATTCGCTCATCTCTTATATCTAGATTTTTATTCAGATGATAATGAAAAAAAGAAGACTGCAGCAATTAGTCTGATGGAAGAAGGTCATGACCCAATTCAATTGGGTCATGACCTTCTTGTCCTAAAAGCAGGACTGGAACATGATAAAAGCAGCCTTCTTGTCCTATCTTAGCGACGACTCCACTATGGTTGTCATTACATCTAAAGCAGCTCTTGCCAGGCGTTGTGTCAATAATGATGAAAATAACATGATTCACATCAATGGTCTAGGTCTGCGTTTCGACTCTTCGAAAATGTATATGCTGTTTACCCCCAAACGTGTTATCTCGTTCTATTGCATGAAGCTACTACCTATCCAATTATTTGTATTATGCACATCAGAATTTAAGATACATATACGAAGAATACAAAAAAAAAGAACTTGAGCTTTCTATGGCAATCTAAAAAATTAATACATACAAGTTCTCACATTAAAACCGAGGAGAGAAAACCTTTCTGTGCTTTGGCATGCCTCTCCTCAACCGCTTATGTTGCTGCAAATTGGGACCTAGGATATCTACAAGAGTGCATCTCAACAAACATATTAGTGTCAATCAAACACCAAAAAAATCACAAACAATGGCTAAGGACCATTTTCCTTACATGGAGGAGGCCAGATCATCTGGAAAAGCTGGTGGCTCATGGAGGACACTGAGCGGGTCCTTCTAATCGTGGTGCAAAGGCTGGACATGGAGGATTAGTTTTGTGCGTCGGCTGTCCTATATGTAAGCTGTGTGCTTTATTGTACTGCCTGCCTGAGTCCATTTTCAATCAACGATGCACTTAGGTAGTGTTTGGTTGAATATCAAGTTGTGATGAAGTCATTTCATCCTGTGTATGGTTCAACAACTCAAGGATGGAGCCGTACCGTTCCTACAAGGGAATATCCGAAAAAGATTTGGGACATATCAAAGACATCTCGCTTTCTTTCTCTCTCGCCCTCTCTATCTAGGCTAGAAGTTGAGTGTCATGTGCAGTCCGCCACTCCGCTTTGTCTCGACCTCATGGAGCTTCACTTATTCACTTGAGAACCTGGCGACGGCGATTCTGTTGGACATTGCTGCGATTGCTATATATGCAGAGAACATGCTGTGGTGGTCATGCCCCTGCATAGCAAAGTACATATTGTGGCTGTCAGGCGGCTGATAAGCAAAGTTCAGGCTGCAGCTATGGGTTGCTAGTGATACGGCAGGGAAGTCAGGGGGTTGGATAGAAGGATCGGGAAAGGGACAGTGGCTGACAGATGGGCCCCATGTAAAATTAGGGTTAACGGAACATGTGTTGTTTGGGTTCTTATCCCTCCAACCAAACAAGAGAATGGAGCCATATTGTCTCTTCAACCAAACACGGGTTATATAATCGTCATATTTCTAAAATGTATTCTCTCTGGTTTTTTATTAGATGTCACATTAGGTTTGTCCTAATTCTAACTTATCCAACTTTGACTATTTATAGAGAAATATAACGATATTTTATAAAAATATATGCACTTTAAAAATATATTCCATGACGACTTCAACGAAGCAAATTTGGTATTGTAGATGTTTTTATATTTTTTTTGTACAGACTTATTGAAAGTTAGATAAGTTTAACTTAAGCACAAACCTAATGTGACATCTAATAAAAAACGGAGGGAGTAGAATGGAAATATTTCATCCTATCTCGGTCTCAACCAAACTTACCTTAGATGCCTCCAAGGGTTGTGTTAGTTAACTTTTGATAATGATAAAAGTTTGTAATTTGGATGTAAAATTAGACACATAATTGATAGTATTTTTTATAATTGCCAATATGAATACCTTAATTTGAGTACATATTAAATTAATGATCGGATTGGAATTTCTAGAGATCAGTATCTTTTTAGTGTGTCTCATCTCGAATTAGTACTAGTAATAAGATGCCGTGATCTGCCGGTAGTTTGGGGTGTCTGGGATTTGACTCCGGAAGAGGAGAAGCTTTCAGAACATATCGTGGCCAGGTGCGGGGGGGCTTCCCTCTGTAATATTTGCTATAGGCAAGTACTGCTACCAAACGAGTAGATCTTCGGATCAGTCCCAAGCTTGCCGTCAAACCAAATGTTGGCTTGAGGACATAAGTAATGACTTTATGCACAAGTTGGAGACTGATCCAGGTTTCAAGAATCTATTTTCTTGGATAACATCATACTTTGATAGTTTCTCTGATTCAGTCATGTGTCTTCTATATGTAGTCTTTCCTGCGGGCAGCAATATTAGGCAGAGGCGTTTGCTAAGAAGGTGGACTGCGGAGGGTTACTGTAGGGACACACCTGGTAGTACAGCCGAGGAGAATGCTGCAAGCTTATTTTCCGAGTTTATGAACCTGAGCATAATCCAGGAAACAGAAAGCAAACTAATGTGCCAAGTCAATACTTTTGTCCAAGAGTGTATGAAATCACAGCCAGTAGAAGACAACCTTGTGTATGCATTGGAAGGGAGTTGCAGCCCAAACACCCAACGCACAGGACGGCACCTCACCATAACAAGCTCTTGGGACA
The DNA here is from genome assembly GCA_015342445.1 of Digitaria exilis. Classification (NCBI taxonomy): domain Eukaryota; kingdom Viridiplantae; phylum Streptophyta; class Magnoliopsida; order Poales; family Poaceae; genus Digitaria; species Digitaria exilis. The sequence goes on along the minus strand of JACEFO010001972.1, from coordinate 4,147,175 downwards.
GGGATATCAATGTGTTCAAGAGCATTGATTTCTCACGGCTACGATCTTTGACTGTGCTTGGGGAATGGAGGCCATTCTTCATCTCTAACAAGATCAGAATGAGAGTGCTTCGGGTGCTTGATCTGGAGGGCAATGTGGGTGTCACATATCATGACCTTGAGCGGATCGGAAAGCTACTACCTCACCTTAAGTTCCTCTCCCTACGAGGATGCAGACAGATTAAGCAACTGCCGGATTCATTTGGTGGCTTGAGGCAGCTGCAAACTTTGGATGTCAGGCACACATCCGTAGTCATGCTGCCATGGGCTGTCTTCCAGATAGAGAAGCTACAGTACATCCATGCAGGAACTTCTACATGGCATGCAGATGATGACATGCTCGCAATCGTACCTGTGGTGTATGAGAACCAGGCATCAACACAACCAGAAGACGGTGAAAGCAGCTCAATACAACCAGTACCAACATCGCCGCATGCCCAGGATGACACATCGACAGTCCCACCTACAGTGGATGGTGATCATAGATCAACAACACAACAGGATGACCATGGCAGCTTACCATGACAGGACGGTGATGAAACTGACCGAACCCTACCAGCGATAGATAGGGACCAAGCATCACCACCGCAAGAAGACGGTTATAACAGAAGACAAGGCACACCAAGGGAAGTACAAAAGAATAAGAAAACGATACGTCCACGTGTATCCTGGTTGTCCAAGCTGTGTACTACTACTCAAAATGAAGGTGTTGAAGTTCCTGCTGGTGCAGGGATTGGAAAGCTGACGGCCTTACATACTTTTGGTGTTATCAATGTCAATCGTGCTGGTAGTAAGGTCATCCTGAAGAAGGAGGAAGAGCTCAGCTAACTTACCCAGCTACGCAAGATCGGGGCGTCCGGCATCAATAGTAGAAATATCAAGGACTTATTTTCTGCCATTTCAAGTTATCGCCACCTGGAGTCATTGTCAATTCGACTTGATGAAGACAATATATCCTGGTTGACATCTCGCTGCCAAAGCCAGTAGCAGAGACTCTGACGAGCCTTGAGCTATATGGGAACATGAAGAAATTGTGATCAAGATCTCTGTAATCCTGAGTTCTAGCTCGTTTGGTTAAGTTAGTTAGTCTAGCGGTTAAGTTTGTTTCCTGATAGACTTGAGCCCGGCTTTGGATCCTCTATCCTCCCGGACGCGTCGTGTTTTTAGAGCCACGGCATGCACGAGTCATGCACCCGTGGCGCGGCCGGTGCGGCACGATCTAGCGTGGGGGATGGTGCACGCAAAGCGGATCGTGGCGGGCATGGCGGACGGCGTGAGGATAGCTCAGTCGTTCCTTCTATTTTCCCTGTCAAGTAGATTGCTGTTAATACAAAAAACACTGTCGCATTATACAGCACCAAAAACCACCTAGTGTTCATCGTGTTCATCACGTTCTTTGGTTTGATTGATCTTGGCTGGAGCGATTCCAGCTGACAATTGGCCTCAGAGCTTAAATTAGAAGGACCTGTGATGTCTGTGCGCTCGGAGCCACCTCACGGTGGCGGGCGCTCGACCACTCCTCGTCGACGTCGTCCCCAACCATCGCTCTCGCCAGCACCGCGCCGGGTCGTCGTCCCGCCGAGGTCGTCATCCGGCGGACCGTGAAGGAGACCGGCACATCCGTGCAGTACCCCACGCTCACCTGCTCGAACTACAACGAGTGGGCCATGTTGATGCAGGTTAACATGGAAGCGCAAGGGGTTTGGTACGCTATCGAGCCCGAGGAGGAAGACATTATCGAGTACCGCGATGATCGGTTGGCAATGGCGGCCGTCCTCCGATCCATTCCACCCGAGATGTTGAGCGCCCTCCACAGCAAGCACACCGCGCAAGCTGCGTGGGACACCATCAAAATGATACTCGTGGGTGTTCAACGCGTTCGCGAATCCAACACGCAGCAGCTCCGGCGGGAGTTTGCTGCTATGGCGTGGAAGGAAGCGGAGACCGCGGAAGACTTCACCATCCGCATCACATGCATCGCCAACAACCTGTGCATCCTTGGCGACGACATCGCTGACGTCGAGGTGGTGCGCAAGATGCTCCAAGTCGTCCCCGGGCATCTCTCATAGGTGGCGATCTCCATCGAGACCCTCCTCGATCTCAACTCCATCAGTGTTGAGGAGGTCACGGGACGACTGCGCGCCATCGAGCAAAGGCGCAAGCCTCCTCCAGTGATCGACAACCAGGGCCGTCTCCTCATGTGCGAGGAGGAATGGCGTGCAAAGCTGAAGATCCAGGACGCCGAGAAGGGAAACGTCGGCTCAAGCGGTGGCTCCGGCAACGCGTCCGGCGGCGGCAGGAAGAACGGCTGGCGTGGTCGTGGGCGCGGCCGTGGAGGCTCCAAGCCTGGATCACGCGACGGCAAGCCCGATGACAAGCCCCAGTGCAAGAACTGTGGGTGCACCGGCCACTGGACCAAGGATTGCAGGAGCAAGCCAAGGAAGGGTGAGGCCCACATGGCCCAGGGTGAGGAATCTTCTGAACATGTTCTTCTACTTGCATCTGCAACTCTCCATGCGCCCCCCAACGCACCGCCAAGTCCGGTGCCACAATGACGCCATCTTCTTCGACTCGTAGAAGAGAAGGTCCTCGTCCAGCTCGACAACAAGACGGAGCGCGACGACGGCCTCTGGTGTCTGGACAGCGGAGCCACAAACCACATGTCGGGCTGCAGATCGGCGTTCATCAACATCGACTCACAATCTGCGGCACCGTCAAGTTCGGCGACGACTCGGAGGTCGCGATCGAGGGCACCGGCACCATACTGTTCGAGGGAAAGAATGGCGAGCACATTCCTCTCACGGTGGTGTACTTCATCCTGAGGCTGACCACGAACATCGTCAGTCTTGGCCAGCTCAACAAAGTTGGCTGCGACATCCACACCAAGCATGGTGTTCTCCAAATTCGCGACGACAAGGGCAAGCTGATCGTCCACGTCAAGCGCTCGGCGAACCGGCTGTACCTACTCCGAACCAAGATTGGTCGTCCACTCTGCCTAGCTGCACGTTCCACCATTAGCGCGTGGTTATGGCATGAGCGCTACAGCCATCTTCACTTCGACGGCCTTCGCAAGCTTCAACAACACGGCATGGTGGATGGACTGCCTCATCTTGAGCACGTCCATCAACTGTGCTCCAACTGCGTCACCACCAAGCTCAAGCAAAGCCCCTTCCCGTCGCAGGCCAAGTGGCGTGCCAAGGGGCTCCTGGACCTCGTACGTGGCGATTTGTGTGGACCCATCACACCTGCGACCCCTGGTGGTAAGAAACATTTCCTGCTACTCGTTGATGACTTCAGTCGATACATGTGGGTTGCACTGCTCGTCGCCAAGAGCGACGCATTCGCTGTCGTGGAGCTGTTCTAGGCACGCGTTGAGGTGGAGTCAGGCCGACGACTCCGCGTTCTGCGCACGGACAATGGAGGGGGGTTCACCTCTGTCACGTTCGAGACCTATTGCGCTGAGCGCGGCATCAAGCGTCAACACACGGCGCCATACACACCGCAGCAGAACGGCGTCGTCGAAAGGAGGAACCAGACGGTGGTCACGATGGCACGTGGCCTGCTCAAGGGCCGCAACATGCCGGCGACATTCTGGGGAGAGGTTGTGGCCACGGCTGTCTACCTTCTGAACCACGCGCTCACCAAAGCAGTCGACGCCATGACGCTATTCGAAGCTTGGTACGGCTACAAACCTGATGTGCGTCACCTGCGCACCTTTGGCTGCGTGGCCTACATCAGGACGACGAAGCCACACCTGAAGAAGTTCGATGATCGTGGGACTGCAGCGGTGTTTATCGGCTATGAACTAGGCTCCAAGGCATGGCGATTCTATGATCCCGCGACGCGTCGTGCTGTCGTGTCTCGGGACATCGTCTTCAATGAGCCAACGGCATGGGCATGGAAGGACGAGACGGTGGATGTCGGCATCAGCTCCGAGTTCACCATCAAGGACATGGAGACCGTGTACCACGACGAGCCTACCGAGGCATCTCCGATCCCGATGTCGCCAGGTCCAGCAACACCTGCTGCATCGACGCCGCACGGGACTGCTATGCCTACACTGCCTGCACCGCCAACATCATCGCCTCAAGTCGAGTTCGTCTCACCGCCTCCTGACTCAGAGCCGCTCTGGGACACCGACAACGATGACGACCACATCCCGCGCTACTGCACCATCGACAACCTGCTCGAGACGACGACCCCCACATTCATGGGCTATGCGGCGCACGCTCGACAAGTGGCTGCCGAGCTGCATGCTCAGATCGAGGAGGAACCCGCTACATTTGTCGGGGCAGAACGACATGAGCCGTGGCGCCGTGCCATGCTGGAGGAGATGGATTCCATCCAGAACAACAAGACGTGGCGACTTGTACCTCTTCCCTCTGGTCATCGACCAATCGGGCTGAAGTGGGTCTTCAAGATGAAGAAGGATGCGTCTGGCAAGGTGGTCAAGCACAAGGCGCGTCTAGTCGCAAAGGGATACGTGCAGCAGCCAGGCGTGGACTTCGACATGGATGTGAAATCCGCATTCCTAAATGGTGAACTACAAGAAGAAGTGTACGTTCGTCAACCACCCGGCTTCGTCGTCACCGGGCAGGAGGACAAGGTACTGCGCTTGGACAAGGCGCTGCACGGACTTCGTCAAGCCCCGCGCGTGTGGAACGCCAAGCTTGACAAGACTCTGGTGCCGCTTGGCTTCAGCCACAGCGAACTGGAGCATGCCGTCTACGTCGCGGTCAAGGATCATCTCGACTCCTGGTGGGGGTGTATGTCGATGATCTCATCATCACTGGGAATGACTCCAACGAGATCGACTACTTCAAGAAGCAGATGTCTTCCAGGTTTAAAATAAGTGATCTTGGATTGCTTTGTTTTTACCTGGGAATTGAAGTGCAGCAAGGAGAGGACGGCATCAGGCTCTGCCAGGCGGCATATGCACGCAAGATCCTGGAACGTGCAGGCTTGGAATCCTGCAACCCATGTCACACTCCAATGGTGCCTCGCCTGAAGCTCTCCAAGGGAAGCACAGCAGCGCCAGTGAATGCCACTGAGTATTGGGGGCTCGTCGGTTGCCTTCGATACTTGCTGAACACAAGGCCGGACATCGCCTTTGCTGTAGGCTATGTGAGCCGCTTCATGGAGCACCCCACTGTCGACCACCTCAACGCTGTCAAGCGCATACTGTGCTACATCGCAGGTACGATCGACTTTGGTTGTCACTACAAGCAAGACTACATCGAGATGAAACTGCTTGGCTACAGCGACGCCGACATGGGTGGGGACATGGACACAAGGATGAGCACCACTGGTGTCTTGTTCTTCCTAGGTTCCTGTCCAGTGATTTGGCAGTCACAAAAGCAGAAGGTCGTCGCTCTCTCCTCATGTGAAGCTGAATACATTGCAGGAACAACGGCGACATGTTAAGGAGTATGGCTTGCGCAGCTTCTGGCTGAACTCCAGCTCAAGCCATGCGCGGCCTTTCTCCTCAAGATGGATAGTCAATCGGCTATTGCTCTCAGTAAGAATCCTGTCTTCCATGATAGAAGCAAGCATATTGATATCAAATACCATTTCATTCGGAAGTGTGTTGGAGATGGGAAGATGGACATTGAGCACGTCCGCACTGAGGAGTAGATTGCTGACATTTTGACAAAGCCTCTAGCGCGTGATTGATTCATTGAGCTACGCACGAAGATTGGAGTTGTCCAGGTCGGCTCGGAACTTCAGGATTAGGGGGTGAAATGTGATCAAGATCTCTGTAATCCCGAGTTCTAGCTTGTTTGGTTAAGTTAGTTAGTCTAGCTGTTAAGTTTGTTTCCTGATAGACTTGAGCCCGGCTTTGGATCCTCTATCCTCCCGGACGCGTCGTGTTTTTAGAGCCACGGCATGCACGAGTCATGCACCCGTGGCGCGGCCGGTGCGGCACGATCTAGCGTGGGGGATGGTGCACGCAAAGCGGATCGTGGCGGGCATGGCGGACGGCGTGAGGATAGCTCAGTCGTTCCTTCTATTTTCCCTGTCAAGTAGATTGCTCACTTGTGTATAAGTAGGAGCTGTTAATACAAAAAACGCTGTCCCATTATGCAGCACCAAAAACCACCTAGTGTTCATCGTGTTCATCACGTTCTTTGGTTTGATTGATCTTGGCTGGAGCGACTCCAGCTGACAGAAATTACCTGTCAGCTGGATCAAACAACTTGGCAATCTCATGAAGCTGAAGCATGAGTTTACCATATCAGGGCAAGAAGACATCGATGCTCTTTCAGGTTTGCCGCGCATCAAGATTGAAGAAAACGAAGTCCTAACCCGTCTTTGTGTCAAGCTGAGTCAAGGTGGCAAGCTCAGAATTGGAAATGTTGATTCACTCGATTTTTGCTTTAGAAGACTTGCAGTTCTCGAGATTGATTGCATCTCCAGTTCAGAGGTAACCTTTGGATGCTGGATGATTTTTGTCGAGCTACTGATGGTTCGCTGCTCTGAGGAGGCATCATTGACCTTCTCTGGGCTAAATAATATCATTGGTCTTAAGGAAGTCTGGCTTATGGGTTCATTTGATTCCAAACTCAGGCAAGAGATGCAGCAGGAGCTTGGCGCGCATCAGAATAAGCCTATCTTGAAGCTGGTGCAGCCACGTCCCTTCTGACCGATGTATAATTGTGTATTGTGAACACGAGACAGGTGTCCCCCACATTACATGGCCGCTCCAAATCTAAAGGCCTGCATGCCATTCAACCCTGGAATAGATGGTGCTTTCTTTTATTCTCTTTATCAGAACAATACATTTTCACGCATTATCACAGCTAGCCACATATTCTACACCTACACCGCTTAGCCATCCAAATTCCCCTCTTTGTCCTTGTCACAACTGAAGAAGCTCTTGAAGTAGACCCTGAACGAGAAATTAAATGTCTCCAGAGGCCGTGAGACTTCGTTGATATCCAAAACAAGCATGGGCAAGAAAGACCGGATGGTCCAGTTTCAGAATCAAAGGTCCTGAGTTCAGAGTTGTACTGAATCCGAATGTGGAGTCGAAGTTTTATCACTTTTTTGTATTACATCTTGACTTGTACCAGGGTACCGATGCAGCATAATCATCTGGATAGAACAAAATATACTTCGTTGGAGAGAATAAAATATATTACATAAAGCAAGTAGACAAGATATCTTAAACCAAAGCAAAAACTCTAAGCCCAAGTATTTTATTATAAAGGGTTTTGCTAAGGTACTCCCAAATGACTATATAAGAAAAATCTAAAGACATATTACCTCCTATTAGGTAATATGTGTTTAATATTTGTTATTTATATTTTGAAATATGATAATAGGAAAAATATCCTATTATGAGATCTAACTCGATTGAGTTAGATTTAACTTTCTTTTTTTTCCCTTTTTGGTCTCATTGATTAACACAGATCTTTTGAACAAAAGAACAAAAGGAGCGTGACAAGGTCTCGTGGCCTGCCAACATGTACGGCTGCTCTTACGTGTTAAGTGACTAGTGAACATGATACATTTTTGTCATATTTAAAATACAATTAAATTAACCTAATTGAAAATCATGTTAAATTGGTACGTAATTATGCAAGCATCTGTTGCCTAGTAGTAGATCCTTACATGACGTAACATATATACACTGCTCCCTTGGACGTGCTAGTGTAACATTTTTTCTTACTGGCCACAATTAGTTGCCAATCACACAATAACGTGACTTCTTCCGTTTATCTCCTGAGATTGGAACTGACCAGGACAAGGATACCTGACGACGATGCTTCCTACATTTAGAAGGAAAGGAGCGGCCTTTCCAAAAGAATGTCCCACCTATCAGGCATTTGATTTATATTTTTTGTTTTCTGATTTTTAGTTGTTTTAATTATTTTAAAAAATCAAGGGCTGTGATTCATTTGAGTTCTTACCTCCTAGGAGGTAATTGGAGTACCTTAGCATAGCCCTATTATAAAACATGTGTCCAAAATAAATTGCTCAATTGTCTAGCCAGATCGACATGAGAAATGACTGCAATATCAATCGCAGAAGGTTTTATGCAAAGCCTAACGCACAATCCAATTTAATACCAGCGGTTGAATGTAGACACACTGTGATAGGGTAGGTCGATGTGTTCAATTGCCTGTATTAATGAGCTGTTTATTTTGGCATTTGACCGGCTTCTAGCCCAATGCATGATACAAAAGCAGGGACATTACAGACATTGCATGATTTAGACAATTTCCGGCAAGTACTTCATCTATATTCTCGGTTCTACGTGGCTTGTTAGTCGTCATTAAATCCATCAGGGCTAGGTGACTTGCCAGCCGGCATGCCATACGACTGGGAAGAATTCAGCTGTCTCTTTGATGTATGTTCATCACTGGGCACATCAGATTCTTTTCTTTTACGTGTTACTCCAAGTACTTCAGCAGACAGTTCAAGATGTGGTTCACTGGGGAATTCATGGTTGTGCTCATAGACGTACATTGCCGACAGCATGCTGGCATCAGTGTCATTGGTCTGCAAAATCTTCATTGCACAACATCCCGTCGAATTTCTGTACAGGCATCTGTAGTAGGACCTGAAATGTAGACTTTGTATTAGATACTAAAAAAGTCGCACTTTGAAAACTTGTAGAGATAGTATAAAATTGTCAAAAAAAATATTTACTATTAGGATGGTGAAACAACTATACAAACTAAGATGATTTTCAGAATGTACCTCAAATTTTGACAACTATAGCAATGCAAAACGATGTGGTCTTCGGCTGGTCTAGCTAAGAAACTGCTTGCAAGCTTTACATATATCAGTATATAGCTATTGCATTAGCTTACAAGTGTTCTGTTGTTAGTCTGCTTGCTGCTTCGCTAATGGGTTTCGCCGAGAGGTCTCCAAGCCCACAGGAGGATATCTTTGCACATTGGTGGAAGAAGGCAGTATCACGAGTGGCTAAAGAAAAGAGAAAAGGCTTCAATTCAACTGTCATCCTAGGCGCTTGGCTACTTTGAAAACAAAGGAATGCCTGCGTGTTCGAGGGGTCTAGCCCGAACATCAACAATTTGGTCAGGCAATTCGAAGATGAGCTTCATATATGGTGTATGGCTGGAGCAAATGGCCTCTTGGCACTTGGTCGTTCTGTGTCGGAGGTTTCATAGCCTTGTTCCCCCTCCTGGGTCAGGTCTACCCGTTAGTTTATTTACTAGAACCACAATTGTCTAGGATCAGCCCCTCACAGCCCGGTCCGGAGAGTGAGGTGGTGCATTTGTACGGGGCGTTTTTTCCTCTCTATTAATATAAAGATACGTAGCTCTCCTACGTATTCGAGAAAAAAAAGTCTGCTTGCTGCTCTGAGACAATTTTCCTTTTCTGGCTCTTCTTTTCTGTTGTTTTAGATTAAGTTGTTCTTGACCAAACTAACTTGAAGGCTGAATCATTTTACAATAAATTTAAAATTATGATTTTTCATTGGTTTAATGTAGAATAGGGAAGGAATCTAAATGCAGAGAACAGGCGCAAGCTAATAGTACTGAATCTGGAGAAGAAAGTAGATTAATTTTGGTTTGCAAATGAAAAATACTATTTGTTAACGTTGACTATGGCTAGAGAAACTGCGTGTTCATGTCCTATTAATACAATGATACGCAGTTCTCCTGCGTGTTCGAGAAAAAAAGAAAACAAGAGCCGTTTAGAGCCAGATGGTAACACTAGTAGGTATATTTTAATATCGGGTGGTGTTACCCTTTGGTACGGGTGCTGTTGCAACCTGGTAATAAGGTCTCTGAGGGTGAATTCAAAAGAAAAGTGTATTTTTCCTAAACAAGAGGCTATGCGCTACGCAAGAGGTCATGGTTTCACATCCTACGCACCGCGTACGTGTATGTTTGAAGTGAAAATCACGTGACTGATTTGCATCTAGTGGCCTTCCCAGGTTTAGCATATATTTTTTAGACAAAATACATTTAGTACCGGTACTAAATGAACCCTTTTGTACCGGGTTCCCCCGGTACCAACAGTACTCATAAAGGGTGACACCTTTAGTACCAGACTCGTGGTACCGGACACGAATCTGGTACTAAAGACAATTGAGACCCGGTAATAAAACTAGGTTCTCTAGCAGTGTCAAAATAAATTTAATTAAATAGCTAACTAATTCATCATTTATGCTTGAAAATATATGACTTCTTTGTTTGAAATATTTTCTTACGACAATGACAATGTTTTTTAGGCTTTCATCTAGCGCAAACTAGATACAATTCCTTAAAGGAAAATATATAGTTTCTAAAATGCATGAATAAATCAAATTTTCTGCTAGTAGATACCAAAATATGTTTAATATTATCAATAACAAGTGGGCCTAGAGCCATGCTAGAGCTTGGGCTCAAATCAACCAGCTTATGCACAAAATGAAGCAAGAGTACGATTGACTGGAATTTTTCTTCCCTACTAAGTTAGCCTGCCTGTGTGGGAGCTTTAACAGCAGGTACGTCCTTTTCTAAAAATAACAACTAATGTGACTGATTGCCTACTTTACAGTTTAGTAGACTGATTTGAACACAATTAGGAGTTCAATATGTAAACCATATGTAAAACAACCGGCTATACACTTTTAAATAAAGCAAATGGCTCCTGAAAGATGGAACTACTGTCAATGGCTCCCATGTAAAAAATTTAGTTACTCATGAATATAATGTTGTCACCTTGTAAACTTTGGAACCAAATATATTCTTGTGTCCATGCGTTTCCACTTCCAACTGTCATCTTGAAGATTTATAGCTTTAAGCACCATAGACCTCCTTGTTGGACTTTTCCTGCATATGGAAGACAATTAACAGAGAGAAAATTGCATGCTGCAGGATTCCTAAAAAGTAAAAAATTGTGATCAACAGCACAACCATAATGGTGTTGTTTCAATTTCAAAATTAAGCGCACTGTTTATTTTAATTTTTTTTCTAAACTAGAATCTAATTTTAAACATCATTTCTTTATCTGATCATTGTTCCTTAATACTTAGAGAAGCGTTCATAACTGATATTGCCTCTCTAGTCCCTACAATAGCTAGGACAATAACATCATGGTTGTTGTGTAATGCAAAGGTGGTAATATACAAAGCGCCCACAGCACGAAATAGCCATTGGCTGGGCCAGAGGAGGGTGGTGAGGTAATAATAAGAGCGCACAGTACGAGATAAAACAGAGAAGAGATTCTTTTAAAGAACACCTTTGCTTATTGTTAGGAAACTCTATGCTTTGAACGAATTTGGAGTATATATTTGTTTATATCTCTAAGGGCAAGTTGCATTGATGTGCCTAGTAGACGGTCTCACACATTGCCATGTGAACTTAAGACTATATAACATACAATCCAATGTAGGGTTTTCTTTTACATTGTCTCATAATAAATTCACAATCCTTTTCACATATTTCTACTATATTTGGGAACAAATCCGTGTCATCACATTATTCATATGTTGAAAGCCGGAACAATATCACACATTACATTCAGAACTGAAGATTGTTTCAATATTGTTGATCCCACATCAAAGAAAATATACTTTATGAGAGTATCATTGTGCTTTATGAAAGGAGGGACGACACATTCTTTGATTTTCTTATTGGCATGTAAGCAGGGATAGAAAATGCTGATCTCCTAAGAAGGTAAGAAGGTTCACTCACCAAGTTTGGGTCCTGGTTTTCCAGAAGTTGCTTCTTTTTTAGGTAGTTTTGCCAGTAGTTGGGCCTGTTGTATTTGGCACCTGACCCTTTTGTTTCTCATGTATCTCGTATTCTCGTCTCTCTTTAGCTCCAAAGGAAGTTCGAAAGGGTTTCAACCCTATGATAATTTTGGTAGCTTGGGAGGTTTGAAAGCATCGCAATAGTTGCATTTTAGAAAATATGAGGCCAAACATTCAGGAAGTCCTTAGTTTTGTGAGCATGGAGGATGACCTCTGGTGCATGGTGGGAGCCTCCAAGCTTATACAGCTTTTGGTCAGGTCGCTGCCCCCTGGAGATTAAGCGCTGGAGGTTGCTGGTCATGTCTATTTGCCTGTGGCGTGGCTGTAAGCTGGTTCTAGTGTAGCGGGGGTGTGTGTGTGTGGTGTGTTGGTGCTCTGGTAGGGTCTTTCCGGACTCGTGTACGTCTTATTCTACCTTAATGAAATGACACGCAGTTTTGCTGCATAGTTCAAGATAAAAAGTACAAATTATAATTGCATGATGATTATGAGGCATGCTAAATATATTAAACTTTTCCATCTTTTCTAACAAAAAATATAATGGCATGTCGAGTGGTAAAAGAAAAATAGAACATAAGAATGGATTTAAATGATGTAAAAGGAAATATATCTACCTTCCACTGTCAACTTTCTGCCTGTGAAAATCTTCCAGTGAACTTCCAACCAAATCAAGTTTTGGACACCTCACAACTTTTAAATCTGAAATAGATAAGGAATAAGCAAACATTGATGACAACTCTTTGCAGTCACTAATTTCCAACTTTTTCAACAATGTCAATTGACGTGGGAAACTAATTGAACGAATCTTATGGAACCCTTTAATCTTCAGTGATTCGAGTGATGGAAGTTCTGAGAAGGATGGCACTTCACCACTGCAATATACTGACAGATGCAGCAGAGAACGAAGGGGGGGTAAATTTCTAAGCTTTGGGCATCTACTGATAGAAAGATAACAAATCCGTGGAAAATCCCATTCACTTGTTCCAATCCAAAATTGCAAATCATACATATCCCATAAAGTCAGCATCTCAAGTGACGGGAATCGAGGACGATCTGTGGCAAAACAATTACTCTCAATTCCAAAGCTTTTTATATAATCCATTCTCTGTATAAAGAGAGATTTAAGGTATGGCAGATCACCAAGGTATGGGAGCTCACTACATCCATAACAGTTATCAAGTACAACTGAAACAAGATTGCTGAGGTAAGAGCCGTGCATCCACAGAGGAAACAGATTGCCAGGATAATTTCGAACAACAAGCTTTTGTAGGGTGCTGTTTGGTTGAAGATTTAGAAGAATCTTATTCGCATTTTCTTGGCCTAAACCATTATCCATGTCTTCGTCACTGTAAGACCACTCCAACGTCAAAGCTTCTAGGAAGTGCTTGTTAACTATATTTGCTTGTTTGGCATCAGCAGCCGTCTTAATATTCTCGAGCCCTGTTATATGAAGATGTCCCCTTAGTCCATTCAACTTCTTCAACTCCACAATTGAACATTGTAACAAATTATTCCCAATGTTAAATTCTGTTAATGTTTGAAGATCAGTCAACTGTCCGATACCATGAGGCATGCTGACTTTAATATTGCCAGGTTCCTTCTGCACATCAAGATGTCGAAGCTTCGTCAAATTGCTTGTAGTTTTTGGTAATTCAGTAAGATGGCCACAATTCTTGAGTTCCAATGTCTGAAGACTGTCTACCTGTCCTATTTCCAATGGAAGGCCCTTGATATTTGTGTTGTTAAGAGCCAAGAGCCTCAAATGTTTCATGCTCCCAATAGAACCTGGCAACTCTAGTATGTCAGTATAGCTCAAATTTAGTGCCCTTAAGAATCCAAGCTTCACATAAAGATCGTTCAAATGCAAAATTCTCACTCTTGGTAAGGATCCTCTAAAAACTATAAAACACTGCAGATTTCTAGCTACTTTAGTCAATGCAACAGTCTTTGAATCTGAAGGAGCAAGTGATAGGTGGCAAGTACTTTCAGGCATGGAGCAGAATGGTTCCTCACATCGTAAGCATTCATTCCTTGAAACAGAGGTTGCCAGATCATGAAACAGTTCATGCATAACAAACTTATCGTCCTGATCATTATGAAAGGGAGACCGCTGGAAAAATGATCTGAAGAACAACTCATCAAAATAATTTAGGCCAGTATCTTCTGGTTGACTACCTTCTTCAGGGACAACAAAACCTTGAGATATCCATAAGCGCACAATGTGATGCTTGGTAAATATATAATGTTTGGGAAACAAAGAACATAATTTGAAGCACTGCTGTAGGTGCGATGGCAAAAGATCATAAGAAAGTTGCAATGTTGGCAAAATACCATCGGCAAGCATATCAACTTCAGCCAAGCCAATTTTTGAATGACATAGTAACCCAGTTAGGGCTTTTATGCACATTGGATTACCAGAACATTTCTCAGCAACCTTCCAGCCAATGCTTTCTAACTGAGGGTAATTATTCATGTCTAAACCACTGAATGCATGTTCCTTAAAAATCACAAAGCATTCTTCTTTGGATAGAGTGCTCAAATAACAAGTTTTTATTGCTCCGACCAGGTTAGCGACTTCTTTGCTCTTGGTAGTCACAATAAGAGCACTTCCTTTTGCACAAACACTTAGTAGTTTCCTTACATCACCCCAGAGATATTGGATTTTTGTATCAGCGTCATCTAGTACAAATAAGAGCCTCTTGCTACGAAGTTCTTCCATTACAATTTCTTCAAGAACACTGACTGGGGTATTACTACAGTATGCACAAGTACTGAGCTCTGCTATTTTCTCCAATAGCCTCTGTTTATCGCACATATAAACCCAGATTCTTAAGCTGAAGGCATCCATAATCATCTGATCATTATAAATTCGATGGACGAGCTCAGTCTTGCCCATACCGTTTTCACCAACTATGCAAATAGATGTGACTATCTGGTCAGTTGTAATATTAACCTCATCAGAATCTTCAGACAGTAATTTGTCGATAATACTTTGCTCGTGAAACCTATATGAATGAAGAGAAGCAGCCTGTGGACAAAGAAAGATGAATCTTAAACGTCAGTATTACACAAAAAGCAACTGATCTAGAACTAGAACTTGTCAGATAACTATAGAGATTACTAACCTTTGGGTTGCACTGGGAATGGATCTGGCTCCGCTGCCACCACCTTGACATCTTCAGGCAGTTGGCAAGATCTCGGAAAGAATCAGGAAAATCTTGAAATTTAGTAATTGATGATAGAATTAGGCACTTCAAATTAGCAAGCCTGTGTAGGTACTGAGCATCCAAGTCTAGTCCATGGCAATTCGATAAATTCAAGTACTTCAATTCCCGAAATCTATCAAATGGTTGTGGAAGCTTCCTTAATCTACTGCAGTCAGATAGGTTCAGCATCTCTAAAAAGACAAGGTTGACAAAATAATCAGGTAAGACCTCCAGGCTGGAACAGCCTGACAAATCAAACAATCTGAGCATGGTAAGTTTGCCAAGTGACACTGGAAGGTTATTTAGTTTGTGGCAACAGGAAAGAAGAAGGATCTGCAAGTTCTGCAATGCTCCTAGCGACATCGGTAGCGTGTAAAGAGAATAACAGCAAGAGAGGTTCAGTGCCACAAGATTATGAAGGGTGGAAAGAGAAGCAGGAAGCTGTGCAAGGCCACTGCAACCTGAGAGGTCCAAAATTAGGAGATTTATCATAGCTTTTGGCAACAGGTATATAGGGTCCGTCAACCGCGTTGGTTCTCTCTGCGTTGTGATCCTAGTTACCATGTCATGACCTGAGCATGTCAGATCATCAAAAGCAAATACTGGAAGTGGTAGAGCCTCCCCTGTATCCTCAAGGGCTCTGCTCCTAATTGCACGCATACCACGAATCAAAAGGCTACATTTCTTGAGCATTGCAATAAGCAGTTCACGGCTTCCCCGCATGATTCCTTCGGACTTTTGAGTAATCCTCAAGTTTCGAATGTCCACGTCAGAAGCAAATCCGGAGCAAGTAGATGTTGTTTCGGAAGATCTCGGTGTCAAGTTGGAGGTAGTCTTCTCATTGTTTCTCCCAAATCCAAGCATTCGCAGAATCATCAGGTAGTACGCATCTTGGAGACATCGAAGGGTATCGGAGGCTATCCCAATGGAGCTCTCTTTGCCGTCGCCTTGAACATACCCAGAGGCTCGAGCGCCATCCATGTGGATCACAGAAGAACCTGAGTGGCTAGGCGACTCAGATTTTATCTTGCGCGGAGGTACCGGACGTAGATGCCGCAAGTGCGCAGCTAAGACCGAACTCTGCAAGGCCTCGAATTTCCTCTCCATCTCGAGTAATTCTTCCTGTGCCTCCATGGCCTGACGGATTCTTCCGGAGCGTGATGCCGGATTTATGATGGCAACGCCTCCCCAGATCTTGCTCCGCGACTTTCTTCCAAGAGTCGGGTAACTGTAGAGCGGGATAGGATGTGAGTTGGAACGGGACTGAGGAGGGGAAACTGAAGGGTGAGCAGCACTTAGCAGTAGCACTGACCTGGGAAAACTTTAGATGCGTGATAAATCGCTGCGCACTCCACCCTCTGGCTCTGACGGGATCCAAGAGCAGCGGCCAGCCTATGAGGCAGTCGGGCCAAGGAGCCGGCGGTGGAGGGGCGGCGGAGCTAGTTGCCTTGCAGCGGTGGTGCGCAACTTTCGTTGACGGGACGGAGCTGTCGCCGTGGATGGGGGGCACTACCGCGCTAGGGGGCTAGTGTAGTGGCTGGGTTGCTCACCTACTTCTTCTTTTTTTCATTTTTATTATATTTTTCTATTTGCTAGACATGACAACTGATAAGACACCAAACATTTGCTGCCTGTACTGGCCCCATGTAGACAGATATTAAGGGCGTGTTTAGATTGTAGGAAAAATTAGCATATGAAAAACACTGTAGCATTCGTTGGAAAACGTGTTTTGTGAGGAAGAATAGTGAAAAGTTAGAATGAATAGTGAAAAATTGAAATGAATAGTGAATAGTTGGGAATCTGAACATGGCCCAAGACAACAAAATTACATGTTCTCAACAGCCACGCTCACAACCATTTATGCGACACGTCACGTGTGGTCTCCATCGTAAACAAACCTTCACATCTTGTTTGGATCTACCTTGTTAAAGTTTAACACCTATTTTTTAAATGCTTTTAATAGAAAAAGCATCCAAACACCTGTGTTAAAAGGAAGGTGTTAAAGTTTAACACTCTTAAAATACTTAACATGTTTTGAAGTGGTAAAAGTTATTAAAAGGATAGTTCTCTTGATCCAAAGGCCTTTTGGAACACCCAAAAGACCATCACAATAAAATCAATGTAAGCAATAAGTCATCGTAGCTTTCTTTTAAGCAATTAATAAAATAATAAATAAATTTAATCTTTAAACAATTTGAATATCATTTGAATTTATAGAACACAAGTGGTTGTACATTCATAATTTTGTTGCATGGTTTTTTAGTGAAGTTTTGATTTACAAAATCATGAAAAGTTTAAATCTCGAAGTTTCTCTCTCTCAAACTCAGCCTGGCCCATCTCCCTCTCTTTCTCTCTTTTGCCCCGGCTCCACTCTCCTTCTTTTCTCTTTTGGTCCGGCTCGTTTCTCCTCTCTCCACGCGGGCCACTCCTCCAACCAGCCCAACCAGCCTAGCCAGCCCAACAGCCCTCCTTCTCCCTCCCGCAGTCTCTCTCTTATCTCACTGCCAGGCGGGACCCACCCGTCAGGGTCGTCCCAACCTCCAGCCAGCATCCCGCTGTGCTGGGCCAGCTCGCCTGCCGCCGCATCCGTGCCTCCTCTCGCGTCTTCTCGCCTCCCTGAGTGTGCGCTGCCTCCCACTGTACACCAATCAACCCCCACTCACCCCCACTCCCTCATGCAACGGCCGCCACCATCAATCCCCACTCACTTGCCATTGATGGCAAGTGGAGCTCACCCGACGCTATCCGCTCCTTTCCTCTCCCTCTGGAGTCACATCGACCTGCGCCTCGACCCTATAAAGCCTCCTTGCCCTCGCTCGGTCTCTCGCATCTCCCCATCGAGATCTTGCTCGCCCACATCCCCAAATCCGCCGCCGGCCGACGTCCATCTCCTCCACCGCCGCTCGTCCCTCTCTGCGACCTCATCGTAGAGCTTGGTAAGTGGGTAAGAAATCCTCGGGCTCCCTCTTCCCCCTCTCTTTAGCTCTCACGCCCACGCATGGCCTCACACCACCGCCGCACGTCGCCATCCACCATCATCGCCCAATCCCCTCCACCGAGCCCATCATCGCGTTCGCCATGATGTCAGCTTTCTCCTGAGACAAACCGTGCTCGAATCCGTGCCCTGTGGCTCGAATCCGAGCTAGCTCCGGCTAGCCCTCGCCGCGGCGCCGCCCCCACCAGTCACCGCCGGTGACTAGAGTTTCCCCATAAACCGCAGCCTCCCGATCGAGTTCCGACGGCCCAGATCCACCCCGAACCTAGTCAAATGGATAGAGTACCGGTCAGCCCTAGCAGTTTAGCAAAAAAGCCTATGTATTTCCATAAAATCAACCCGCCGTCCACTCCTATTAAAAAATAATCACAGTTCCGTCCTTTTATTTATCTTTAGCCCCCTGAACTCCACCAAAATCTAACCCACAGTCCTGAGCTGCCGGTTTTACCTATAAGTCCCTCTGTTTATATGTATAATTATGTAAATAGCCTTTGTTTCTTCTGTTTTGACCCCTGGAAGGATAGATTATTAGCAGAGAGGTCCCTTAACCTTGTTTTAAACATATTTAAACCGTTTCAAACCCAATTTGAGTAATTTTTACGCTCACACGACCGTCTTTGCATGCATATTATATTTAGGTGCTTCTTTACGTCTTTGAAAATTTAATGGTGTTTTGTTTTATTTAATTTATTGTATGCACTTGTTTGGATCGTGGAGAACAAGCAATACGAGGAAGAACCCGTGCAACAGTTCGAAGAGTCGGACTTTGTAGCTGAGCAAGGAAAGTAGGAATTCTCCCCTTACATATTCTTTTGTACCCATCTACATAGCATGTTAATTAAGTTTATTTTGTTTTGTTATTGCATTAATATTGATGGGACCCAATTAAGGACATCTAGACTTTTTACCCATACCTTGTTACACCGGGGTTTACCTTTTTGTTGGGTAGTGATGCTAGATGCTTAACTTGGGATATGGCTGGGATAAGAAAACATGATGTACATGCTTTATATGTTGAACTTTGGTAATACAAGAACACATTTGCTAATTGGAACATGGAGCGGGAACCCGAGATATTCCGTACAACCATAATACCATAATGGCTCTGGTCTTGGCTCATTAATTAGAAACCTTTGTCAGGGTGATCTTACCGAAAGGGCAAGAGAGGTGGCGGTTGACGGTGTATAGTCCGGTTCTCTTGGGAAGTGGGTTTGGCTAAGACACTATGCCCATTAGGGAGGGTTATGCCTGCTACCGATCCGGAAACCTTAGCGCGTCATTTCTGACTAGAGAATCTTTGTAAAAGCCTCGTAGCGTCCCTATGTAGCTACACCTCGGAAGTGTGGTACGTGCCTTGCCCGGACAGCATGGTTGGGTTTAAAAGTTTTTTGGAGCTTTTACACAAATTGTGGTGAAAGTGTACAACCTCTGCAGAGTGTAAATCTGTTATAACAGCTGTGTTCGCGGTTATGAACGGCATGGATCCTCACATAATAACTGAATTTAAAGTCGAGAATAAATTGTGGTTCCATGGCTATATCATTGGATCTTTATGCTTAATTGGGTTGGTATAAACTTGTACCTTAGTAATTAGGTGTTGCTTAATAAAATTTGCCCAACTAAAATGCTAACCGCTGCAAAACCCTTAACCTCCCTTGGAGGCTTGCATTATCCTCCGCTTGTTGAGTACCAATCATAAGAGTATTCATCCTTGCTAAAATGTGGATCAGACGGAGGAGAAGGTGACGACTATCTCAGTGATTTCGATGACTTCTAGGCGAGTGTTCCCCTAGTCGGCTGCCTGTGGAGGAAGCTTGATGGAAGACTTTACGTTTTAAGTTAACGTGTTGAACACTTAAAGGCAAACGTGCCTTCATCGTGAGTGTAATAAATCGATAATTTATACTTTACGTTTTGAGCACTGTCTTTTGTATTACTCTTATGTCGCTATATGTATAGAACATGATCCTAGCATACATATAGATATGCATCCAGTTTTCTTTATAAAATCGGGTGTGATACCTTTGTACCCCTGCTTTTATTGTCTTGTCCTATCTCGTGTCACTCTCCAATTGTAAAAATGGGGCAAAGAAGTCTTTTGTACACCTATTGCAAAAGTGGAGCGTTAAACTTTAACATGGATCCAAACAGATGGATGTTAAACTTTAACACCTTATTTTTCAAGTTTTAAAGTTTAACACATTGTTAAATTTTGACAAGGTGGGTCCAAACAGGGTCTAAAAAATAAGAACAGGTCCATTTTTAGCAATTTAATTATAATACGAGTTTGGTTTCTACCACAAAACTCCAAAACTAGAAATCTTTGACATCCTATCTTACAAACCGTGTACAATGGGCCACTACACAAAGTACTTAAAAATAGAGGAATTTGGGAACTTACTCAAATGCTCAAAGAGGTACAAAGTAGAAGAAGGATTCTAAGATTGAAGAAACAATCCAATAAGTCTGGATCTTATTCTAATATCTCTCTAATTGTCTTCTAATCTCTCCCTCACACACTCCCTACCCCTAATGATATTGTATGAGTTCCCCTACCAACCTTCTCCCCCGGCTGTCTGCCTCGGTTTATCCGTAGAGGGAGGTCTGCCTCGGTTTATATAAGGGGGTCCCCAAGTATGGTAGTTGCTGAAACCACCTTAAGGAACTGCCATAGAACTGCCTTTTAAAGTCAGGTGTCAGAACAGGACCAGTAGTGGGCCAGTTGGCCCAAGCGATCGACCCCACTTCTGGGGTTATCTAGGCCCATGTTCGACCAGTGGACTCCCCTAGGGCTGCGTTGTAAGAATGTGTGCACAACAAGCCAAGTTACATTGGTTTGCCTTTATTTTGTCGATCCATGGACACCATAGGCTTTTCTATGATTTTTCAGAGCGGTATTTCCTGGGCTCTTGAGTGTGCTTTCCTTCTAAAATCAACAATTCATTAAAAATCAGGAAAATGATTTGTAACACCCCGAAATTCATCACAAGTTTTAAATAGCAACCTTTTTAAAAATTTGAATTTATTTGGATTTCAAATTTAATTTGTAGTAATACTTCTTTAAATAGGCATTTAAATCCTTTTTTATGAATAAGAACAAAAATGAAATATTTTATTTGATGTGTTTCATGCTGGTATATTTTATTTTTAGTGTTGAATTAAACTTTTCCTTGAATTCAAATGTGTCTGGTAGGCTTTTGAAAATCCTTTCTCGGTTTATTTACCACGCCCGTTTTCCCTTTCGGCCCAATCCCCTCCACTAGTTAGTCCCTAACCCTCCCAGCCTTTCATCCCACAAGCTCGCGCGTGGCCCATTTCTCTCCATCCTGGCCGAGCATCTCTCTCTCTCCCTCTCTCTGACATGTGGGACCCAGTCCCTCCCTCTGTTCCCGAATCCAACACCACCCCGACCCCGAACCTAACCCAGGAAAGGCCTAACGTGCCTCTCTCTCTTGGTGTGCACGCTAAGGCACATTCCCGACCTATATAAGGGGGTTGTCTTATCCCTTCGACCCCTCTTTGTTCGGCACCAAACCCCCTAGCTCCTCAAGCAAGTCCCACCGAGCACGAAACCCTATCCAAGCTACTGTCGCATTGACCCACAAGTATGTTGCCTCATTGTCGCCATGAGATTGTTCCGGAGCATTGCGAGAAGGTGAGGAACATGCCGGGATTTCTCTTCCTCTCTCACTCTCTCTCGACACATCGCCGCTCGCTGTCGGCCGCCTCCATCACTCAAGCCTCGTCAAAAACCCCAAAATCAAGTTCACCATGTCCCAAGCTTCATCTAGAGCCTTGAATCAAGCAAAAGCAAGCCCTGTAGCCTTATCCCGACCTCGCTCCGGTGATGAGCCGCCACAACGCCGCCGCCTATCCACCACCGCTGACGAACGAGACCCCCCAAAACCCTAAGCATCAGATTTCCATCCAACTGTCCGCTGACGAACGAGACCCCCCAAAACCCTAACCGTCAGACCCCCAAGAGAATCAGGTAAGTTCTCAAGGCTTAAACAGCCTGCCAAATCCAACAATCTTAGCTTGGTAAGCTCACAGAGTGACACTGGAAGACTCCTTAGAGCATGGCAGGAGGAAAGGAAAAGAACCTGCAACTTCTGCAATCTTCCTTGTGACACCCGTAATATGAGAAGAGAATAGCAATGAGAGAGGTTCAAGGCAGCTAGATTATGAAGGTTGCCAATGCAAGGAGGAAGGTCTGTTAGGCTACAGCAGCTTGAGAGATCGATAGGGGAGGGAAAAAGTACTTTTTTTTTACTGGATGTGTGTTATGTGAAGGGGATGAATAGGAGAGGTGAAAAAGGAATTTTCTAGAAAGCGTGTTATGTGAGGGGATGAATAGAAACTAAAAAATACTTTTTGCAACTGAACGCAGGAAGATTTCTGATAAAGATAGGAGACAAATAAATAGGGTCTGTCAAGCTCGGCATGCCATGTCTTTTCATCCTTGTAACTTCCTTGTTATCATGACTAGTGTACGTCAGATCATCAAATGCAGACACCGAAAGTTCCGGGGTCAAAATGGTACTCTTAGGCCCAACTATGCTCATAATGCCCAAAACACCACGACACAAAAGGATGCACCGTATGGCCGAAGTAAGGGATAACATTTCACTGTCAGTATCAGGAGGTGCACCAGACAATCCACCACGGCTTCCATTTCTCAGGATATTGAAAATTCCAATAATTGACAAAATGTCAAGTTTCTTGGGTGAAGGTGATAGTTGTCTCGGGACCCCAAGGACTGCTAGGATCATCTTGTAATGGAAATCTTCAAGAGATTCCTGTGCATCTGAGCATAAACTTTTGACGTCAGTGAACCAAGCATCGCAGGGTGGCACCCCATCGGAGGATGAGATGGTGTTCCTAACATGAAGAAGATGCTGAAGCAGCAGCCTTATGGAAGAACAATCTAAGTCCAGTCCTTGCAGCATGTCACAACTAGTGGGTTCGGCTTCTCCACCAGCTGGTCCAGCAGGTGCCTCTCCTCCATGGCCTGGTTTACTGCACCGGTGAATGAAGATTAGAGGAAGCTAATAGCCAGGCTATTAATTACTGATAATTTACGACATGGATTGTTACTTGATATCCTACTTCAATCTTGCTGCAGCAGATGCAGAAAGAAAACAACAATAATAGTAATCGCATCATGAGGGTAGGTTCAGGTGAAGAATTACAGGTCTGGGACGACGACGTTGCCTGCTGTCAAGAACTCAAGCGTGGCTGGCATGGTGATGTTGGGCGTCAGCGCGAACGGGTCCCACGGCCTCCCCAGCTCCTCCTTTATTATGCGTGTGTCAGCAGCAGCAGCAGCAGCGGGCAGGAAGCAGGGGATGAGCTCGGCGAGCCACGGGAGGCCGCCGCAGCTCGGGTTTGAACAACGGCAGCGCCGCCAATGGCTGCCGCCATTGCCAGGAGCACGAAACTGGCGGCAGCAACGCCGGCGAGAGGATTCCGTTGGAGGAGGAGGAGGCCGGCGGCGGGGGCCTCCGAACAACGGCCGTCTCGATGGCCGCAAGCCTCGCCGCGGCGGATGTCGATGGCGCGGCCCTGCTTCCAGATCCATCATGCACACTGGTGCGGCCACGCCGGCGGGGGCAACCGGGCCATTGAGCCTCCGGACGAGCTTCTTGTCGATCTTGTGGGAGTCCTTGCTGACGCCGAGGCGAGGCGGGCGAGAGCCCTGCAGCTGCTGCTTCCGGCTGCCTGCGCGCGGGGCGGAGAAGAAAGGGAAGGCGACGAGTGTGACTGGCCGCATGCGCTTTTCTGCCATTTCTGGAAATTAAATAGATAGAATCAAGTCAGGCCACATATTAAAAAAATTGACATGTGAGAACTGAAACAAAAAAGATGGTCAATACTACCTACAGCTATGTGTTCATCCCACCATTCTTTAGAGCATTCAATTGTTTGTTTTTCCTCATTCCATCCAAGACCAGTGGCAAGATTTTTTAACTCCATAAACCATGTATAGTCCTTTTTCATATTATCCAACTTGTTCTTCAATTGTATTTTAGTTTGCTTCAGCCCAGATTTTTCTTCATATTTGGTTACAAGATTTTTCCATCCAATACTAGTGAACAATCCCATCGGCCTATTGCCAGCTTCTATCTCTCCTTTGCATATGTCAATAAAATGCCTCAGATTGGCATCACTCCAATCAGCCACATCACCCATTCTTCAATGAAGGGAAAAGCATTCCAAATATCACAATGAATATATACATAAACATTAGAAGCCAAGCAATGCATATTCTACTGCAACTCCAAGCCTTACTGTATCAAAGTCATGCGAAAATCAAAACAATAAAAAATCTTCACTTGCAAACATATCTCTCTACAGCAATCGTATGAAGAAGCTTCCAACTATCTCTAATTTTGGTTACCATGCATCAATTTGGAACAAATCTAGATTAAAAAAGGAATAGAAAGAGAAGGGGAGTACCTGCAATAGTCGTGGTGGGAGGAGGCACAGAAGGGGACGCCGACCGGGTGGGGAGGAGGCACAGGGGGGCGACGCCGAGCTGGTGGGGGAGGAGGCGCAGGGGGTCACGGCGACCTGGTGGGGAGGAGGCGCAGGGGCGACGCCGGCTGGCTAGATGCAGGGGAAAGGGGCGATGCCGAGCTTGGAGAAGCGCAAGGGTAGGGGCGACGCCGAGCCGTGCCTGACGGAGGAGGTGCTCGGGGTCGCCGCCGACTGCCTGCTGCACTCGCTGGGACGCCGCCGCCGCCGCCAGTCGCCCAACGCGCTAACCCTAGCGCGGTGGAGGGGGCGACCGCGGGAGGAGTCGGGACGGGGGAGATACGTTGGAGAGGGGGATGGGAAAAGAAAGCGAACCGTTTTTTCATAATGGATGGCATTGCGGGTAAATAACTGGAACTTTACCCTCTCGTTCGCTCTCACAGCTGAAGAAAGTTGGTCCGGGCCGGCTGTGGGTTTCTACTGCGTGAAAGCTAGCTTTGGCCCAAATCTCTTGTGTTAGAAGGGGTCTTTGGTTCAGCTTCCAACTTTTGGGGAAAGCTACAGTAGGGAGAAAACTGAACCAAACAGGTCCCAAGTGGAGTCAGGAGTGTGGTGTTGTTGCCAGTTGCCTGTTGACGAGGGCAGTCAAAGTCAACGGCTGAATCCTGGTGATCTTGTCGGTCCACACATTCATTTAGGGCATGTTCAGATTCCCAACTATTTACTATTCATTTCAACTTTTCACAATTCATTCCAACTTTTCACTATTCCTCCCTCACAAAACACGTTTCCCAGCGAATGCTACAGTGTTTTTCTCATGCTACAGTATTTTTTCCTACAATCTAAACACACTAATTCAGCCATGTGCTGCAACCGGATCTGGTTGGTCCACATATTTTTTTGCTTATAACTTTTTTTGGCACGACGGGATGATATGGATGGTACGGGCTGTGGGGACGGTCATGGCAGGGCCTACGGGGAAATAGGCCTAATTAGACCTGGCTATTGAATCTTGGGTCGGCTAATGCGATTTGGCCCAAAATTTACTCTCAAAATTTACTCCCTGTTTAGATTGAAAGGGCTAATTTGGACGCTAGCAGGGGCTAATTTTTAGCCCACGCAAACCAAACACGCCCACGGCCTCCTCCAACAACAAAAGTTGATTGTTGTCTCATAGGTACACAAGATTGACATCATAATGGAGCATAGTAACACACAGTAAATTAGAAGTGGGAGAGAGGGGGCATTGGAGTAAGTGCGCTAGGCCTAGCGCTCTGCAGCCAGCTATGAGTGGATTTATTGGAGAAGCTAAGGGCATCTCTACTAGTGATCCGGCTCATGTCAGGCTTATGTCAGAACGAATGGCCACGCAAGCAATGAGTCGTTGTGCTCCAGTAGTTGCTTCGCCATGGCCAGGTGCATGCGCAGAACTTTTTCTCCAGCAATCATTGCTTTACTAGACTCACAACAGTTGTTCTACTGTGCATATATGTTATTTTACTATGGATGCACCGATTCAATTTTTTGATCCGGTTCATTCACTTGAGCAATGATTCGATGTTCTCCAACAAGAATGAATCGGATCATTGGTGTACACGTGTTCCTTTGCACCGGCTTTGCACCGGGCAGTACAGATGCTCTAAGTAGTCGGTGCTTGGTGAGGAGGTGCATGCACTTCGGGACACTCAACTTCGCCATTTGTATAGTATTGTTTGTTATTGTAACGATTGATCTTGTGTGTTTACCTCTGAATGGATGGTCACGGTAGCACGCAGTCTTATCTTGCACTTCGGTGCTTGCTGGCAGAGGACTGCCTCGTCGTCCGCTGCAACGTCGGTGTGGCGGAGGTGGCGGTGGCGCTGGTGGCCGTCGCGACGGCGGCGAGACTGTTCCCCGGCAGCAGTCGTCGATGGTACGGCTACAATGGCGGTAGCAGCGGCGGAAGCGATACCTATGCCTTGGATGGAGCTCGTCGGGAGTTGCAGCCGCCGCCGCCGCCGCTGTATTTGTTTTCTTTTTCGTTCATTCTGTTTTGATCCAAGTGCAGCATGCTCTCTTCTTCATAATAAAAAATAATTGCCTTTTTTAGAAAACAATAAAAAGATAATTGACTCTCAATAAACAATCAAAAGGTAATTTCCATTATTCCAGTCGTGGAGTATCTTTCAAATCACTTCTCCATCTCTACAACTAAAATATCTTCTCTACATTATTTTGTGTAAAGTAATATATATATATATATGTATATATAATCATCCAACAAAAATTTATATTATGAAATACATATTATGAAAGATATTAAGCGATATTACCAAGAAGACAATACGTGTCCTCTTTTTTCTTTCCCTTGAGGAGACATGAATATTCACAGGTTTAATGGACACCCAAGGAGGAGCACTACGACAAAAAATTATTTTTTAGAGATGCGTAAAATCGATTAATATCTTTTGCTACCATCTTTGAGTGAGGATCACAGTAAATAAATGATTAACTAATCGGGTAGAAATAAAAAAAACTTGTGGATGGGCTCGTGGGCACACGCAGCCGCTTGTGCCCACCACTGCCAGCGGGTGCACGTGCAGCCTCCGCTCGTGCCCTCGAGCGGCTTGGATAAACGCGGATTAAATAAAGCCAGATTATTAACCATGGATCAAACCTCTAAAACGCAATAGAGTTTCCCCAAACTGAAACTAATTACACAAACACACCAATCGAGCAATAACTAGGAAGCAGAAAGAATATGAAGACAGAAGATTCGAGACGAATCACCTAGCATGTATTTGTTGTGTACCAAGAACTAAAAAAAAAAAAAATTAACCCAATAACGAAGAAAGGAACCTAGAACCTACTGCTGAGCTCCGCGCGTCTCCCACGAGGCCGGATGCTTGCGCCTGCTGGAGTGCTGGTTCTCGGCGACCGCACCAGAAAGCTTGGAGGCTGGAGCGTCGAACGCAAGATTGGAACGCTATGTACAGCCAAACAGGACAGGTGGAAGAGTCGCGCCTGCAAAGCGGAGCCGGCTGGCGGCGGCGGCGTGATGTGAACTTCGAACAGGCTAGGGGAGATACGGAAGTCGGAGAGGGAGGCGGCGCATGCGGGGTGCGGCATCGGGCAGTCGTGTCGCGTGCGTGAGGGGTGGCTGCCGGGTTTTTAGTGGGCTGAGTATGTTAGGCTGGGCCGGAATAGCGAGCTCTCGCGAGGTGGCTCGGCTCACTCGTTAATTTTGATCAGCCAAAACTGCTGCTCGGTTCGGCTTGTCTCCGTAACGAGCCGAGCCGAGCCGGCTACGAGTCGAGCGACCTAACGAGCATTTTATCAAGCCCTAGTGACACATGTTGCTAAACTGAGGTACCTACTCAAACGTTATGCTATATGACTACCCGTTAAGGTAGGTAATCAAGCCAACTTGATCCGACACATGGAGATGGGTTGTAAGATAAGACTAGTTACTGCAATTATTTAGTTTTAAAGGGATACGTTTAATCAACAAATTTGAAGGAAGTAAAAAAAGAAAACAAATGCTAGGGTACAAAGAAATCCTAGCCTATATCTTCCCTTTTGCTCTCCATCCTACAAACCTTAATAAGTGTATACCATGATTTGGATATCACATTTTGTAACACCACTTGTATGAAAATTGAAAATGAGACATTAATTAAATATATATACTTGCCTAAAAAAATTAAATATACATACCTTTATGCTACTTTTTTTGGGGGGACATACCTTTATGCTACTAGAAGCACTAACAATCACACAAATATGCATCCCACCAATAAAATCTATCTGCTTTATATCCTACATGTACTTAGATCCAATTAAATTAGATGCATACGCTAATAAATACTATTACAAGAAATCTTGAGACCACATCTTTCGTCGCCTTTTCAGTTCTCTATATAAAAGCACACCAGTTGTTTTGCAGAAAAAAAAATCGCATCCTGGCTCCTGCGAATCATTTACACCTTGCAGTTCCGCCCTTCTCTTCTGGCGGGAAGGCGAGCCTGCTGCCCGCCACGCGACCCCCACCACCGCCCCCTTCGCAATCCACTACCCTGCAGAAGCAGATCCCCACCGTCTGCTTCCACGGCCGCACGAATCTCTTCACACGCCGCGGGGAAAACCGTGCCTCCTCCGGCCGCTTCCTCTCCACCGAACAAGAGCAGCGAGGGACACGAGGGAAACGGTAGTGGAGGGAATCGAAGTTTATCTCGGAGAATCCGACCGGGTGCGCGGCCGCCGGCTGGTTTCCGGGCTGCGTCGGCAGGTAATGTGGGTGCTGATGGCGGCGGGTTCTTGGGGAAATTTTTAGGAAGTTTTCGATTGTGCGAGGAAATGTTTGGATTCAAGGCTCTTTCTTTTCTTGGTGTTCCCGTTTCATTTCTGGATGCTTGGATTGGGGAACTCGACGGAATGGAGGTTCTTGGAGGGTTTCCCCGCTACTTTCTTGGGCTGTGGTTTGTCTTTGCTTAATGGCTTAGTTTCAGTGATTTTCTTGAAATCTATTTCACAGAATTTGGCCGGAGATCGTGGGCTTTTACTTATTATATGGACAGGAGCAACGAATAGTTGTTGGGTTACCTATCGTTGGATACTGAATCGGCAGGTAATGTGGGGGCTGATGACCACGGGTTCTTGGGGAAAATTTTGGGAGTTTACGATTGGTGCGAGGAAATGCTTGGATTCAATGTTCTTTCTTGTCTCGATGTTTTCATTTCATTTCTGGATGCTTGGATTGTGGAATTGGACGGAATGGATGTTCTGTAAGGGTTTCCGCTAGTCTCTTGGTCTGTAGTTTGTCTTCTTTGCTTAATCGGTTAGTTTTCAGTGATTTTCTTGAAATCTGTTTCACAAATGTTTGCCAGAGATCGTGCACTTTTAGTTGATTATATGGGCAGGAGCAAGGAGTAGTTGTTGGGTCACCACTCACCAATCGATGCGATGATATGGGCTTACTAACCTAAATTGTGGGTGTGAGTTCGTTTCTTGGATGCTCTGTTAATGGATACTGAATCCACAGCATCTTAATTGATTATGTTGAAATCCCGTCTAGAAAATCTTGCTGAATCATGGTTTTTTTCTTGAATTTTGGTGATAGTGGGGGTTTCATTGCCAAATTGTGTAAAGAATAGATTTATTTATTTTTCTTTTGGTTGATGAGAACTGAATAGACAGTAGTTTCCTACCATAATAGTTGTGAATTGGGTTAATCAGGGAGCTTGTATGGGTGTGGTGGGATTTTTGTTTTCAATCTTGGTCTTTTTTTTTTATCGGCATCAAACATTTGCTGGACAATAACTGTCCAGGTGACATGATTTTTGTACATTTAGCTACTCTGCAACTTTGCTTTAGTGCATAATTCTTAATCCACATTTTCATAGGTCTTCTGATGGATAGCTATGAAGTAAAGGAATTGGCATCGGGTGGTGCATCTGGTGCAGCCAGTGCTATGTGTCTTGATGAGTCTTGTGAACATGAATCAACACAGCCGGCAAAGAAGCAGCTGAAGAGAAAGATGATCTCCTCTGAATTGGATATAGTGGATAAAGAATCTGCATCTGCTGAAGGGCAGCAAGAAATTGATGCATTGTATGAATATTACAGGGAGGTTTCTGGCCATAATCTGAATTCAGAGGAGCTTGCGTCCATGAAGGACGACTCGATTATAGCATGCTTGCTGGAGGAGAGTAGTCTTCCTTATGCAAAGTTAACAGATAAAATCTACAAGAAGATGAAGTTACAAGATGGTATCACCAAGTCTTCGGCATGCAATTCAGTGCTCAACATTGGTAGGAGATATTCATATGGGATTTGTGCTATGGATGTCGATGAGCTGGAGGATGACTCTGATTCGTGCCTTTGGTGTTGGGAGGTAATAATCTGAGATACATTGCAATTATTTTTTTCCTGTCTATTGATTCTTAATCGTATGTCGATCCTTAGGATATCTCTATGTGTTGTATGACTATGGTGCAGACACAGGATTTGGCATTGTTGCCCTCGCACCTACATAAAAGTTTGAGGATTCGACGCACAGCTAGGATGCTAATCCATGAAAGGATTCTGTCTCTTTCAGGTATTATATTTTTTTCTTCCTTACGGATAATTAGGTTTATCCTTAAAAGGATAAGATTATATGCTGTTAATGTGGATTTTTGGTAGTCCCCTCTATGATTAGCTTACGGGTAGTAATCTATGATCATGATTATAGTTTTGACACGTTGATCTGTATTTGATCAAATGAACAAACATCTCCCTCTGCACCTGTCTCTGTTTTTCTAGTTTTTCCTGTACATTTTGGAACAGAACATGTTTAGTTTCATAGCGAGTGTCTTCTACTCTAGTTATTAATATCTTTATTCTGCTACCATTATTTTGGTCATTGCAACAATGATTATTGTCGTGATGGAACTTTCCTATGCAGTTATTGCTTTCATGAAGCTTCATAGTAGGTAACTAAGAGTCTGCTGCCTGTTTTTAAGTTATATCCATATTGCTTCCAGATACAGATTACTTAATGTACATTGGTAATTTGTGTTAATGAATGTTTGGTATGCTGCAGCTGTAAAATATACTCTTTTTAGACAATTCAATGTTTTAATTTGATTAGCAATTGGTCTATTGAAAAAGGGTGTGTAATTAGCAACCATGCTATTATTGAATTGTTGTACACCGTACCATGCAAGGTGTATTTATAGTGCATAATCTAATTTATTGAATTAGGAAGACAGGCTTGTTTTAGATAATTTAGATGCTCTGTGTATAGTCATATAAATCAGCAGCTTTACCAATTACTCCAACTTAATATGAAAGTGGTTGTTATAGATGAAATGAAAGGCCACTCTTTTAGGATATATGAACCAAGGAGCACAGAGCACTTAAGTTACTAGTTGGCAATGCTACGGTATTATTTGTCACCATAATACAGTAAATTTATATAACACATTGAATTCTTTAGTTCCAAAAAGAAAGAAAATCTTTGATGGGGAAAACCAAATATGCAGTGGATCCAGTGGTAGGTATGCATATGTCTGCACACTATAATATCTGTCCAACAGGTTAAAGTCTATAATGAGCACTTGTTAACTTGGAGTAATTGCTTCAAACTTATGGAATACCTGCTGCCACATTAGATTTA
This sequence comes from Digitaria exilis, assembly GCA_015342445.1. NCBI lineage: Eukaryota > Viridiplantae > Streptophyta > Magnoliopsida > Poales > Poaceae > Digitaria > Digitaria exilis. The sequence continues at coordinate 4,115,605 of JACEFO010001972.1, read as the reverse complement.
CTGGTTTCCTCGCCATGCTGTCCTGTTTGAAGTTTTTTTTTATACCCTGGCCTATAGTTATGTCACTTCTTTTTTTTGGGAAAAACAATGCATCGTTATGGTATACTATTTTATTGCATGGTATTACTCATTTTCCCTCTTTCTGACACATAAATTTCATATTTATCCATAATTCCATATCCTGCATTGTTATTTGTTGAATCTTAGTTATGTTATGGTAGTAAGCATAGTAGTGTACGCTTAGCACGTCAGCATTCAGTCTTTTGTGAATCGTTGGAAGGCATTTGGAGCATCCTTCTTTTGCATCTTTAATTTTCAAATCGTTAATGAACCAACAACTACTGGGAAGAAAACTAATTTGGAGTTTTATGAAACTAGATTTTACATAAGAAGCCAATTTTGGATGTTATTAATTGGTCACTGCAGTAGTTTCTACTTTCTGACATTTCACATTCAATTCACAATTGTGAAAGTACATGGCAAATTGATTTCGAGTTGAATGACTTGGTGCGACTTTAATATTCAGTTGCAAATTTGTGCTTTAATTTTGGTGAAATGTTTTCATTGAAATACCTCCTGGATATTTGGTTTTGAATGTGTTGAATTTATGATTGTATGAAACACAGATGTGCAAAGGGATGCTTATATTTTATTTTACAGGCAAGCTGGCTGGCGAAGACACTCCTAATCCTTGTAGCAGCCAGAACAGTAGTTCAGTAAATACTATGGAAGTGCTGAATCTGTATGAGATTTGCTCTTTTGTTGAGGACTTAAAAAAGAAGAATGATGCTGACATGTATGTATCTTTCTTCATCTAAATATTTTATTTTTTTTAAACTACTTACTGGATTTTGCTTCTAAATGTAGAATGAAAATTTATAGCAAAACAAAAGCACAAGTGTTACAAGCCACCAGGAAAGCCATGAAGAAACAGCAAATGATGGCAAGGCAGATTGATAAAGAGTATAAGAAGAAAGTAAGTTATTTTTTAATGCAATTTTTTTTTCCAGTTTTGTATCTAATGTTGCAATTAATGATAATTTCGTAAGAAAATTATAAAGAAGATCTATATTGTCCCTCTATCTGATAGTACTTTATTAATGGTTTTCTTCCATTGAAATAGTTCTTTTGCCTAAAATAGCTTGTTGAAAATTGGATATCTACTTCCGTGGTTCCATGTGACATCCCAGATATTTGTATCAGTTGATTTTTATTACTTACATGGTGAGTGAAAGATGCTTCAAAACTCGACGGAGGTTATTTTGAAGCTGATAGTTGACTGGAAACTGGTTAGGTCTTACAGAAAGTCGATTAAAACATGCTTTCGCTTTCTTTATCTTATTAGACATCAAAACTTTTGTTTCTATTTCGTTGTCCTTTCGTATGTGAGTCTTGGCCTCATTCTAAGTTGTGTGTTCAAGGATATAGTAGTGGAAGTATAGAAGTATATCTAACTTAATTTTTTTAATGAATCTAACTTAAATTTTCATCACAGATGTTTAAATAAAACATTGGATCTAATGAAATTATAAAGTGAACCTCAGAAAGATTTCAGCTTCTAATATATTAAAAGTTAATATTGCAGATAATAGCTGGAACATTGATTTACCATTGCTTTAGTGCTTTATTTTTATTCAAAAAACTGCAATAGTGGCAAGTAAGTTTGTCAACCACAAGCATGATGCCTAGAGTTGTTCTTAGACTCTTTTGTGTATTTGATTACTGTGTTCCAGTATGGATCCAAATGCTGAGCTTTTGTTGTTTGCTGCACTAAAGAATACTGTTGTAAAACAACACATGTAATGATATTTCTGTACGGTCATAAATAGTAATAACTTCCTTAGTAACTGTAGCAATGCAACCCAGTTTAGATGCTAGTTTCCCATTGAGGAAGGATGATGTAAATTAGCATGTGTGTGTGTAATCATGGTGTGTCTGATATTCTAAATAACGTTTACAACATTACAGGATAGGGAAGTTAAGCATATGAAAGACAAAGCTGAGAGGGAAGCAAAACGTATGGAGAGAGAAAATAAGCGGCTAAAGAAGCATTTGGAAGAAGCAGAGAGGGAAAAGAAGAGGAAAGAGAAGGAAGAGGCTGAGTTGAAAAAGCAGGCTTCCATTAAAAAGCAAGCAAACCTCATGGAGTGTTTGTTTATAAGAAAGCCAAATAACAACATCGGAAGTTCTGGTAGTCACCACTCGGAGAAGACCACAAGCTCAAAACCATCAGCAATTATTGAGGAATCTCCAGTTCCAGCTACATCAGCAATGGACTGGACATTATCTCAAGCAGAAAAAATGAGAGCTGAAGAATACTGGGTGTAAGTTTTTATGGCGTCTGCATCTTTTTGAAGTTTTCAGTTAATAAGGCATGCTAGCATGGCATACAATCAATGTGCCATGTGGTAGTTAATCCCATGAGACATCTTATGTTAACCACTAAGCTGATCATAAATAAAATCAGGTTGCAAGGTTGTATGCTCAATCAATAAAAACATTCTTTCCCTACATCTTCATTATATTCTGGTAAGAAAACAAGTTAAAATGCCAGTCATGACAAGAATGATGTATTGATGTATTAATTGAGAACACAGACAGATCACCTGAGGATCATTATAGATTGCCAAGTTCATTTTGATTTTGCAATGCAGGGCACATGTTTCTAGATGGAGGAAACTCTCTCAGCATAACAGAATGCTGCATTGGGGTGTTAGGAGAAGTCCTAAGGTTCAGTTGTTCCCTGAGCTAAAGCTACAGAAGTCCTCAGCCGCACCTTCTAATAATATGTCGACTCCAACAAAAGAACAGGCATCTGAGGAGAGCACGGGAAGCCTTGATTTCACCAAACTTCTTGTTGAGCTGGAAACACCACCTCGTGAAAAGGATAATCATTCTAGAACTGCTCTGAATAGCATATCATCTTCAGTTTTTCTTGTGAAGAAGCTTTTGCAGTTTGATAGAAGCTTTAGGCCAGCTTATTATGGTACCTGGAGAAGGAAGAGGTGTGCTCCAGATATTATGTATTATTATAGATTTCATATAAGTTCTTCTGTTTTATTGAAATTGAAAATTCTGCTTAGAAGATACCATAGTTGAATTCAACTTGTAGTTTCTCATTCATATCATGTATAAAGACAGCATTTTCATATAAATTGGATTCCACAGTTCTACAGTTAGTTCAAGGCAACCCTTTCAGAGGGATCCGGAACTCAATTATGATACTGAGAGTGATGAAGAATGGAAAGAGGTACTTTCTCCTTTTCCATTCTTGTCTGCTGACGATAAGAATTCGCAGTATTTGTAGTCTTGATGCAGGATGATTCTGGTGAAAGACTATCTGATTTTGAGGACGATGATGAGTCTGTGAATGAACATGATTCCAAGATTGATGTGGAAGAGGAGTCTGAGAACAGCTTTATAGTTCTTAATGATCATCTTTCAGAGGATGAGGTATACCTTTCTTAAAAACTACTTCTCTAACCTACTGAGTATCGTTAGTTTCATGTTTCTGTTACATTTGCATGTTACCTGTTTTGATAGATGGGAAACATTCTAGAGATATATGTGTTGCTAATAGGAGTCCCTAATCATGAAAAAGGAAACGAAAAATCAAATAACATATTGATGCAGTTGCTACAGATGAGCGAAAACATGAGTTATTACTAGACTCTGAATTTCATGTACGAAGTTATTTGTAAAGTAGCTAAATTTTTGCATTGCACGTATATAATTCTGCAGATGGTGTCTTGTAGGATGTTTGTCAAAACACTTTTAACATGGAAAATGCTAACCTAAGATCACACTTGGTTAAATTATCATGTGAAAACCATGTTCTTTATTCCGTCTAAAAACACTGATTGGTTTTTCATAGCCTTTTAATTTTATGCAGGGCGTGAAAGAATCTGTAAAATCTGATGAATCCTGCAGCATGCAGTTTCTCCGTAGAGCCACAGAACGTGCTCTTAGCAGAGAGAGGCCTGTAGTCATATCCAACCTAGATCATAGCAAACGTGACCTGCTGAAAGCTGAAGATGCCACTGCAGAGAAACTCTGTTTGCAAGCTCTTTGTATGAAGAAATATTCCAGTGGCCCTATCATTGATGTGCCTGTGGATGTTAAAATGACAATGAAAGATCAAGAGTTTTGCCAATCAAACAAAAAGATTCCTAGAACACCTGTACCATCCAAATCCCTCTCGGATTCAGACATGCCTGAATTTGTAAGTTTCTTGAAGACATTTACATGGGAGTATTTTCAGAACTGAATTAAGATTTCCTATCAAATGATGCTGTTATGCAGGCCAAACTAGTTAAATCATGCTCTCACGGGATGGTCAAATTAGTGGACTTATTACATGAGAGATTTCCATGTATCTCTAAAGCGCAACTGAAGAACAAAGTTCGGGAGATAGCTGAATTTACCCATAACCGTTGGCAGGTATACCTTTTTGCACTAATTTTTCCCTGAACCATGTAGCTATATTTTATTCATATCAAATAAGAGTATTGTTTTGAACAGGTTAAAGAAGATATCTTGGATCAGTACAGTTTATGTCTTTCTCCAGGTACTCAAATTATACTTTACTTTCACCACAATGTTTTGTGAGTGATTCTTTTCTTGCTTTAGAAGGGGATACAGTGTTGCTCTAAACAGTTAAGTTGGCATCTCATCGCCAGCTACCCATTCCAAGTATGGTTGATGTCCGAGAGTGCCAGATGAAGTACATCTAATAATTAGCCACCAAAAATAGTTGGTGTTTGACCTAGCACTGTTACATGTGCTTCCTATTACAGATACGTCTGGAAGCTTGAATTGTGCAGCGCCACACTTCTCCCAACAGTGCCAACCACCCGATGAACAAGGCAAGACAGGTGCATCTTCTCCCCATTCCGCACTGAAACCCAATGTGAGCAGACAACAAATCAGTGCCCAAGGGTCTAGTGGCAGCGCACCGCATCCTGATCCTTGATAGCTTAGGTTCCTGTCCCGAGATTGCGGGCGGTAAGGAAGACATGGCGTAGCTGTGCATGTATATTTTGCTTGTTATTAGGTTATACAAAGTTTAGATATGTCGGCTTAGTATACAGAATCCCATGAGGTAGCCTGTGTTGGTTAACTGAAGCAGTCTGGGACTTCTCTCAAGAACGGTTGCTCTGTACATGCGAATCCCAACTGGTTGCCACCTTCCCATTGTATCAATGCCATCAGGGGTTGGTTGTTGGTGCAGTTACGAGGTTAATTGTCAATGCCATCATTCCTCTCAAGAATGGCGGCTTTACTCTGTCCCTGCCATGGAAAATTTTAAGAGCTTTTTTTACAATGATTGCAAGGACCATGATACTACTAGGATATAGAATCCAATTGTAGGTAAAATGTTAGTACCTAAAAGTACTCATCCAAAAGTACTAAAATTATGGGACCAAGTACTGGATAAATGGGCCCACCTAATTATTTTATTTTATTTTATTTTTAAATTAAAAAAAGGTATATACGTCTTTTTCCGTAGATGTGAGGGAGGAGGCAACGGGAAAAATTATCATGATATGCTGTGGGAGAGTATATTTTAATCAGGGTATATGAAAGTACTAATATACCCTTATTATTATTTATTTATTTTTCAAAATTCTAGTTAAAAGTACCGGTAAGTACCAGGAAAAGTACTTAAAGTACCTGGTAGTACCAGCTGTTACTTGCCAATCATTGTACAAAGGCTCAAATTTTAAATAGTTCCCTTTTGTTCTTACACCACTCAGATTTTTTTATATAATATTTTGTTTTTAATAAATTACAGAACTAGGAAGTAAAATACAGAAATGGCAGAAGTAGAAGCCAGTCGGTTTCTGAACAGCCAGTTGGATCCCTATCGGACATGAAATAGACGATTGGAGCCTGTCGGACACCAGGGCGTGATTGGTTGGTTGGTTCTCAGCTCACCCGAGTACCCGACCATGCTTGATTGGATGGCACAATCCGCAACTGGGCCTGGCCGATTCGGTGCAAATCATGCCCCCAAGCGTGGCTCAGGCCTGGCTGGTGCGAGCTTCCGAGCTGCATCATGGGACAAGACTCAAGAGCAAGGTTATGGGATTTCAAACCTTAAAGTTTTCGGAGCCTATCGAATTGGACGAATTTTGGAAAACTCAGAGTGAATTTCAGTGAAGTTGACCGGTCAAACAATTTGTAATTTGACCAAATTTGATCGAAATTGAATCGAAATTTTGAAAAAAAAATCAAAACAGAAGCTAATTCAAGCAAGAAAGATAATAATATATGCATCCAGAGACAGGAAGAACATTAATACTATAATTAAGACGCCCTACAGTCCAATTAAAACAAATAGAACCAATATAATCATAGTTGCCTGTGCATCATCACCAACTCTAGACTCCTGTCAGCCATCGACTTCAACCGACACAACACCTGCTGCCGAACATCCTGCTGCAAGCACGTCGACACAACACCTGACTGCCGAGGCCTCCATAAGCAGGGCCTATGCAAGCACGACGACTCGACGAGCTGCTAGATACACCATGAAGCAACACGATTCAATCGGCACATACAAAAAAAAATTAACGACCGTGTCTTTGCACGTTTTTCATTAAGAAGAAAGCATACAAACACAACCTTGATAGGGCCAAACAGAGTTTAACCGACAGACACAACCTTGATAGGGCCAAACAGAGTTTAACCGATACAAGAGCACAAAGGACTAAGAACAGAAAAACATTGAAAAAAGCTCAAAAAAGAAAAGAGCAACTCACACCAACAACACAACCAACAAGCAGCACATGGAGGCAAACACACTCAGCCTACGAATCTAAAGACACATCATCAATACAACTGATAAAGCATCTCTATGGTTGCACCAAGAGTCCGAGCGGCAAAGCATCCACCGGCGACATCCGTAAGGCGGCAGAGTATCTCCTCCTCCCCCCTGAACTGAGAGGTGGCAAAGCATCACCCAAATAGCAAGACCAAGGCCGACGACAACCAAGGCGGGAAAGCATCCACCCAAACCAAGAGTGGTGGCAAAGCATCCACTCAATAACACGACCAAGGATTACTCTAAAAAAAATAACACGACCAAGGCAGCAAAGCATTCGCACCCAACAAGCAAGGTGGCAAAGCATCCGCCAATGTGTAGCCCTGGGCAACCGTATTGATGATGGTGAAATGAAGCGGAGGGTTCAGATAGGAATGATGACGAAGACTTGCACCACTGAAGAAGCCAAGCTTTCAGCGTCAATCCACAAAACGACGCCACAACCAGTAGCAGAACACCAATGAGACGCCTCAAGGAGGGTGTGGCACCAATGACACCACCGTCACCCGATCAAAAAGGCAAGGTTTTCATCAGGAGAGCATGCCGGATACAAAGGGGAAAAATGGTTGATAGATGATGCCTGTTGTCGCTCCTTAGACGCGTCAAATGTAACCTGCAAGCGCACGGATCAGTGTACCTCTTCTCTTAGAGTATTCTCCCAAGGTTTATTAATCCGTGGATCGACAATGAACTTACTAGGGTTTTCTATCTAGCTTAACGGATCTAATCCTATCATGAAGCACATATTGCATATGAGGGTTGAACATGTGTATTTGTGAGATGGATGTGAACAAACACCTCCGGTCGCCATGAGGTAGCATGACCTTTGGGAGCACGATCCCACCATCTTTTTCATTGCAAGTCCGGCCAAAGTGAAAACCTAATCTATCTTGTACTCCGATAAGAGGACATGATCCCACAACACACGTTCCATCGGCACGAGCCGAGGCCATATGGGCCTGGCCTGTTCCAAGCTCGGCTCGCACTCTCCTTTCTCCTCGTGTCTCTTCTAATCTTCTGGAGTTTGTGTCCTTCTTTGATGATAGGCTTTTGTCGATGTTTTCCTTCAGGATATCTTCAAGATAGATACGAAGGTGAATCTTTCCTTAATCTGCAATTGCTTTGCCTTGATCCTGAAGTAAATCATCTTGGGTTATCCTTTGAGCCTTCTTGTACGTGTGCACGAGCTTCAAGTTCTTGGGCTTTCGATCCCCATCATGGGCTTGATTCCTTTGAGCTTGTAGTTGGTTTTGGTCTTTGGACATAAATGCTCCAAATTGGGCAGTTTTTCTGCAAAAATTTGACATGCTCCAAAACACAACATATATATGAAAATAGGGATATTTCAAGTGCCAAGTGGCGGGTTAGCATAAGAATTAGCCCAAAAACTCCACCTAAATGGCACTAAAGGTGTGTAGCTAAGGAGTGCCAATAACGCCTTCAAGAAGGTAGACAGCGCCCGCGGGAGTCGCCGCCATCAGCCCGCAAGTGAGTAAACGGCTTTGGAGCTAGCCGCAGGACGCCGCCGCCGCCAGCCGGATGGCAACGACGGTGGACCACCTAGGTGTGGAGCTGGGGGAGGGTGGGAGGTAGGGAGGGGGAGGGTGGGAGGTAGGGAGGGGGAGGGCGCAATTGCTCTGGCTTTGGAGCCAGCCGCAAGCCGCCGCCAGCCGGATGGCGACGGCGGCCGCCAGAGATGGTGATATGGGGCGCTAGAGTGGCGACGTAGTCTCCACCCGGAGTCGCCAGGGAGGGCGATGCGGGGGTCACGGGGTCTGATATGTTTTTCCTGAACACGCAATACATAGATTAACAATGTCGCGTATATAAAAAAAATAACATGGTTCAGATCGAGTTATTAGTGCCAACACCAAGGATTCATGGAGATGATGGAGGAGAACGGATGGAGAAGGAGATGTTGCGGCAAGGGAAGGAGAGGAACGAACTAGGGAGGAGCCGAACTGTGCCTTCGTCTCAGAGCGCAACAGATAGCCACAGGCGTCACCAGGGAGGAGAGGGCGAGGAAAATAAAACTCCTAGGGTTTCAGGATGGGGTTCGAGTTTTTATACTAAGGAGGGGTAGTTCTAGGTTGCAATAGACATTGGGCCGGGGTAAAGTTTCGAATTGGGCCGATTTTTTTGCTGATTTGTTTTTGTCTCGGCCGGGCAGAAATGGATGAATTTCGCCCAAATTCAGCCCATTCGCAGATCCCTAGACAAGAGAGCAACGATGTGGAAAAAATTGTTGAGCAGACCCTCCAATCAGTTTCTCTACGCATCCTGGTCGCAATTAAAATGACAAAGAAAAGTCTATGTATCCACGGAGCCTGGCCGGCTAGAGCCTGATTCGTACCACATAAGTTGCAGATGCAGAGCAGATCGGCGGCAACTTTGGCGCCTCCTCTGACTCTCCTAGACTCCGACCACCACCCACCGCTTTGCCTGCTAGTCCCACGCATCGATGTCGCCCCCACGTGCCGGTCATGACACTCGGATCTCCTCCAACGTGTCCCCGGCGACAGCACGGCCAAGCCAAAAGCTATCCTCGTTGCTGCCACTGCATGGCCATCTGTCGCCGTCCAAGGTGGCGGTGAAGTCCATGACGCCGGAGTTGTGGGCACCTCCGGGGCGACGCTCGCCCGTACGCGCACGCCTGCGATGCCAGTGCGTCGACGCGATGGAAGGCCCGTCCGCGACAACACACGCGCTCCTACGTGTCGGAAAGAGAAACGTGTCCGACAGCATGAGGAGATGAAGAGCATCAGCCCCATCACGAGGGCGAGTTCCTATGTGTCGGAGAGAGAAACGTAGTGAGAGAGGGGAATGGGCGTTTCGCTCGTCACCTGCTCGAAGGCAGTGAGGACCTATTAAAACATGTTATTTCTGCTATTGGCTACTTGGGAATAAATGAAGGTGGGGGCCACTAACACCACACGCCAGATCACTACAAATACGCCGACGAGCAGGTGTGATTACTAACGCTATCTCCAACAATGCTAACTCAAACACAAGACCCATTTACCGGTTTAGGTCTCGCACAGGAAAAAGATCGCCACCCAAAAACTTATCTTCTCCAACATCCAACGCAAAAAAACACGACGTAGCTTCTCCCGAGCCCCAACGGAAGCGCCGCCGCTGAAGCCCCGGCCTGCTCCACCCCGAGCGCCGACCATCGTCGTCGTTCGTGGGCCTGCAGGCTGTAGTACCCACCGCAATCCTTGAGCGCAAGCTGCAAGATTGAGCAGCCAGTGCATACTGCGTACCCCGTCCTCGTCCCACGGTGGCAGCGAGCGGTGGCACGGCGACGGCGGCAAGGTCCCACGACGTCGAGCAGCAGCCGTGGAGCCCGCCATCGAGGCCAGAGGAGCAGCAGCCGCCGCCGCCGCCGCCGCGGAGCTCGATTCGACCGGTCGATTCGACGCCGTGGAGCTCGATTCGGCCAGAGCAGAAGCAACAACCGCCGTGGAGCTCCTCCGTGGCATGCGGCCGCCGTCAGGGGTGGAGCCCCTCTCCGCGTGATGGAGCTTGACCCGCATGTAAGGGAAGGGGAGCTCGACCGGCCACCGCCACCGTCGTCGAGATACATGGGTCGCAGGCTCGCAGCTGCCCAACCTCACGGGTGGAGCGGGAGGGCTGGGCTGTTGCATCTACTCGCCTCCTTTGCAGCTGGGAAGACCTTCGTTGCCGTCATTTTCGAGGTTGACTACATCTTCTCCGATGCGTCAGAGCGAGCAAAAGCAGGACCAGCAACGCTCGCGGAAGCAGCACCGGCCAGGAGAAAGAAGGCCAAGGAAGCAGCGAGCAAGCAGGACGCAGCAGACAAGGGAGATGGCTGCTCCGGCGAGCGCACGCGGCGGCATGGACGAGCGAGGACGACGACTCTTCTTTTTCTTTCCGCGAAATGGTTGTGCATACGCAGCAGACATTTGGGTCAAGGAGAGAGAAAGAGGCATTTTGCGTCTCGCGTCGGAAGAGACCCAAAATGCATCCCCTGTTTGGCTACTCTGTTGGAGGCTGGTTTAGGCTATGCAAAACACTATGCTGACCCAATTTTGGGTATAGGTCACCTTATGCATATGCTGTTGGAGATAGCCTAAGAGCAGGTATAATGATGGGCGCCTGCCTCGTTAGTGAAATAGTCTACGTGGATGAGAGAAGCAGCAAGAGAGAGAGTGTTGCCAGCGAGTTCTGGGTCGCCGACGAAAAGCAGGCGCAATGCTTTTGGCCACCGCTCGTCCGCTCCCACCCTGCCACGTTTCAACTGTCCTGCACAAAGCAATGATTATCTGTGGGGCCCGTGACCGCATGCAAGCTGCTCACGTGAGCTGGCGCTCGAGGCGCCAGCGAGCCGGCGACTCCCAATATCCTTGCTCTAAGGCTATCCGCACTCGTTGACCTCTATTTCAAACCTCTAAGAGAATATTCTCGCCTAGTCATCAAGATTTCAACCTCTATCCTAATATTCTCCGCACCGGTGAATCTCTATACCAACTAATTTATATTTTATTCAACCATCCCAACTACCATTTCCTCTCTACTCACCTTTTTTTTCTACCTCCTATTTTTTCTTCTCTTTTTAATCTTTTTCTTTTTCATTTTCTCTTTCTTCTTTTGTTCTCTCTCATTTTCTTTTTTTCCCCACCCGCGCCCCCTCCTCTCTACCTCTTCTCTCGTACTCTCTCTCCACCTCTTCTCTCGAACTCTCTCCACCTCTCGTTCTCCTCCTCTCTCACTCATCTCTCGATCTAGAGGAGCGCTGCCCCTGCCATGCGGAGACAGGACGAGCCGAGCTAGGAAGGTGTTGGCCACCCTCTCCGGCGCTGCTCCGAGCTAGGGAGCCGAACCAAGGCCCTCTCTGCTGCCCCGCGCACGCCTCAAGCTCCTTCCCCATCTCTCTCTAAACTCCGGTGTGCAGTGGAGCAGGGCAAGACCTCCACGGAGGAGCTGCTGAGCGATGGCGAGGAGCTCCGCCCCCCTCGATTTGGGTTCTTTTTCTTCGATTGGGTTTTTTTTTCTTTCGGTTCTTCTTTGCCGGCGGCGCGAAATCGACGGCGAGCTCCCCCGGCTGTGGCTGCTGCTCCGTCTTCTCTCTCTCTTCTCTCTCTGCTCTCTGCACCGGCAAGCCGTGGCCGGCGGTGGAGAAGCCGGCAGCAAGGGAGCGGAGAAGGAGCAGGGGTGCGCCAGCTGCCGTCCACCCTCGTGGGCCCGAGCCACGTGGTGGCGATAGCGGCCGAACGGAAAGGCCCTGAATTTGGGGGTTCTGCGAGCAACCGACAACGTAGCGGTTGGCTCCCTGAAGCGTCCCCACTTTCGTAGAGACTAAATATGATACAAATACAGGCTGATACACATTTATTCAACAGATAGTTCTGTCACCATACAAGCTCTCTAAGGAGCTGAGCATTTAACGAAAACTAAAATGACAAGTAACCAACCAACGGTGATGAACCAGAGCGCGACCCAGGCCGGGTCGAGGCCTAGTTCCTCACAAAGCGCCAGCGGAAGCATCTTCTAGGGACCACACCACAGGCAGCGTCGGCTGCGGACACGACCACCTACTCGATATCTTCGGCGACAAAGTCTGGATCTTCGTCTGAATAAGCAACAACAACAAGGGTGAGTACATACGTACTCAACAAGTCCAACCACACCCACGGAGGGGATAATCACAGAATATGCACATGATATATCAAGGATAAGGCTAGGGTTTATTTGCAGCAAAGCTATGTTTTCACACATGCAAGGGTTCATTTTTGAAAAGGGTTTTCACAAAACATTTCATTGGTAACCATTTAAAAGAGTGGGGTTGATCCACACAGGATCAATGTTTTAATAGCTACCGCACTCCACATCCACAGTAGCTCACGGCACATCTGCCGGACACTTTCCAAAACAACTCACACCATTATCCCATTCCCAATGCTAGTTGTGTGTCCAAGCCGTAACTCGCCCAATACCGTGGGTCACGGCTATTCGAATAGTTTTTAAACTCTGCAGAGGTGTACACTTTATCCACAAGTAGGATACCGCAACACGATCACCTTGGTGTTAGCGCAGATCCATCAAAGCCATTACCCACCTTAGCTAAGACCCGACTAGCCATTACGGGTTGCACCAGGGGTCCAGGTCCTACCAGCGAGGCCTGACCAGGGCATAAGTCACAAAGATCGAATCCCATCTCCTTGGTCACTCGTTGCTCTCAGCCCTCCTAATGGCCAGCGGACTAACTAGTGGGATTTATGCTAAGCCGTTGCCACATACAACGGTCGAGTGGTTGTACGATAAAATGGGTTAGGCAAGATGGCACATCAACTCGGTCCTTAATTGTGACAAGATGGACATCTTCCACTTAGCTCAACCACAAAGGTACGAGCTCACCACTAGCTTAACCACAAAGGTACAAGCTCACCACTTTAGCTCAACCACAAAGGTACGAGCTTTCATCACTTTGGCATTTCACACAAGAAATACCCGTCCATCTCATCCAGGTTTAACTTTCTTTCTTAATTCATTCTCAAATCATGTCATACCCGGTTTTAGAGGGAAAACCGAGTACATCTCATATGTGTGCCAGGATCAAATTTCACACGTATGATAGACCGTGAGTGAATAACAGAAACAGTACTCAAACGAATATTTAATAAACAAAGTATTTATTACACTCACGAATAAGGCACGAAGACCAAACTAAACTGGTTCACACGATAACTAAGACGACAACTCCGAAAGCACTCCACAGGCAACCGACTGGTGGAACACACGCCTAGAACTCATCAAGATCGCTGAGGTACTCTGCTCCATTATTACCTTCTGATCCAATATAAGCAAGGGTGAGTACACTTATGGTTGGTACTCAACAAGTGGGGGAAATATGCAAGCTATCAAGGATAGGCTTGGTTTGCAGCGGTTAGCATTTTAGTTGGTCAAGTTTTATTAACAAACAACTATTTACTAAGGTATAAGTATATACCAACCCACTTATTAACAATAATTAAACATAAGTAAACCATAAATGTAACCAATAACATATGCATGCAATGATTTGATTTCATGTTTCGATAGTTTAATCACGTGAGGGTCCAGGCCGTTCATGACCGCGAACACGGCTGTTATAACAGTTTTACACTCTGCAGAGGTTGTACACTTTCACCACAATTCGCGTAAAAGCTCCGAAGAACTTTAGACCCAACCATGCAGTGCGGGCCAGGCACGTACCACACTTCCGAGGTGTGACTGCATAGGGACGCTACGAGGCCTTTACAAAGATTCCCTAGTTAGAAACAATCCGCTAAGGTTTCCGGATCGGAAGCAGGCATAACCCTCCCTAACGGGTATAGTGTCTTAGCCAAGCCCACTTCCCGAGAGAACCGGGCTATACACCGTCAACCGCCACCCCCCATGCCCTTTCGGTAAGATCATTCCTAACCAAGGTTTCTAATTAATTAGCCAAGACCAGAGCCATATAGTATTGTGGTTGTACGGTTAATCCTGGGTGGTTCTCCATGTTCCGATTAACATGGTGATCTTGTATTAACATAACAAGATATAAATAATAAAGATATTCATTAATGTTGGATAGAACCCATCATGAACTATAGTTAAGCATCTAGCATAGCTACCCAACATGAAAGTAAACCCGGTGTATCAAGGCTTAGGTGTAAAAGACTAGTCATCCTTAAATAGGACCCATCAATTTAATGCATTGCGATCATAAATATAAACTTTGGTGATATGCAATGTGTATGGGTTCAAAAGAGTATGCAGAGGGGGAAATCCACTTGCCTTGCTCAAAGAACTGCGGTGGCTCCTCCTCGAAGACTTGATCTTGATCTCCCTCGAACGGATCGTTCTCTAAACGTTTCACACAAGCATTCAATTAATAAAAGTAAAACAATACATCAAACAACTTTTAAAAACGAAAAGACGTAGCTAGAACTATTCTTGATGAAGAGACGATCGCGTGAGCGCAAAGATCACTCAAAACGGATTTAAAACGATCAAGTTATGGCTAAAACAAGGTTTAGGGCTTCTTTGAACTAAATCTAACCTTCCAGGGGCTTAAACAGAAGAAACCAGGGACCTAAAACGTAATTTTATATAAAAACAGAAGGACTTTTGTGAAAAACAACCAACCAGGACGGCGGGTTCTATTTTTAGAAAACTCAGGGGCTAAACTGAAAAGAAAAGGACCTAGATCTAATTATTTTTGAACTGCCTTGGACCGCGGGTTTATTTCTAAAAAGGTCAGGGGGTTTTCTGCAAAACGACACGGCTGACTCGCTAAGGCTCGGTTTGACTCGAGTCGGCTCGGATCTGGACCGTTGGATCTCGATCTAACGGCTGGAGTCGATGGGGACGAACCGCGGCGGACGGAGCGACGGCACGCGGCGGCGCGACACCGGAACTTCGCCGGAGTTGGCGAAACCGGCGCTAGAGGGCATGGTTTCTCGCCGTGATGGGCTCGGGAGGAAGCTAGGGACACGGGGATTCTATTCTAGGGGTTCTAAGCGAGAGATTGGCGACATTGGAAGCTCGGGACGACGAAGGGCGGCTCGGCCATGGCGGCGAGGTCGCAAGGACACGGAAGAGCACGAGAGGGAGAAGGAAAAGGCCCTGCGCACTCCTTACCTCCACGCGAAGACTTGCGACGAGCTCAAGGCGGCGGAATCGAACCCGAGGGCTCGAATCGACGGCGGCGGCGAAACCCTAGGCTACGGCTCGGCTAGCGGCTATGGCGACGCGAGGCTTGCGGCTTTGGTTTGAGGATTAAGGGAACTCGTTATGGCGGCTTATAAAGGCCCGGGAGACCTAAGCTTGCGCGCCAAGAACCGACGCGGAGACGGCGGCGCCATGGACTCGACGGAGTCCGGCTCGAGGACGACTCGGGGAAGAAGACCCTGACAGGGAGGGCCCACCTGTCAGCGACGCAGAGAGAAAACGAGAGAGACGGCTGGGCTGGGCTGCGGGCGCGCGCGCGAGCGGATTGGGCCGGGAGACTGGGCCGCGCAGCGCGAGAAGAGAAGGCAGCGAGCTGGGCCAAAAAGGACTGAGCCCACAAAGAAAAAGATGGGTTGGGCTAAGAAAAAGGGAGAGGGAAAAGAAAGGTTTGAATTTTATTTAAACTTTTGCAAACCCTTTTCAAAATTCAAACAACATTCAAAAATATGCAAAACTGCATGAATGCAACAAAGAGGTTATTGACTCTAATTTAAATGTTGTTTAAATATTTATAGAGCCATAATTTACTTTGCAATTTAATAAACCCTAAAACAAAAGCAAACTAGGAATATTGGGTTGCCTAGTTTAATTTTTAATGTGATGAAAATTAGGGTGTTACAAATCCTACCCCCCTTAAGAAGAATCTCGTCCTCGAGATTCGGAAAGATCAGAGAACAACTGAGGAAATTCTGCACTGAGCTCATCTTCTCTTTCCCAGGTAGCCTCATCCTCTGTGTGATGACTCCACTGTACTTTGCACATCTTAATCGCTTTATTCCGAGTAACCCTTTCTGCTGTCTCCACTATCTTAACCGGATACTCTGAATAAGTCAGATCATCCTTCACACTGAGTTCCTCTAACTGCAATCGCTCCTCTGGTACCCGTAAACACTTCTTCAATTGTGACACATGAAACACATCATGAACATCTGACAACTGAGCTGGCAACTCTAACTGATAAGCTACCTCACCTTTCCTTTCTAGTACCTTGAAAGGACCAATGAAACGAGGTGATAGCTTTCCTTTGACTTTGAATCTACGAAGACCTCTGATAGGTGATACTTTGAGATAAACAAAATCTCCAACTTCAAAGATCAATTCTCTCCTTCGGGTATCAGCATAACTTTTCTGCCTAGACTGTGCAGTCCTGAGATTTTCTCTGATTAACTGTACTTGCTGCTCTGCATCTTGAAGTACTTCGGGTCCAAATACTTTACTTTCTCCAGTTTGGCTCCAATACAATGGTGTCCTACACTTCCTTCCATACAAGGCTTCAAAAGGTGACATCTTAAGACTGGCTTGGTAACTATTATTATAGGAAAATTCCGCATACGGCAAACTCTTATCCCAACTACGACCGTGTTTTAAAGCACACGCTCGAAGCATATCCTCCAAAATTTGATTAGTCCTCTCAGTCTGTCCATCTGTCTGTGGATGATAAGCAGAACTAAAGTTGAGTTGTGTGCCCATTATCTCATGTACCTTCTGCCAGAAACGTGACGTAAACTGAGTACCCCGATCGGACACTATCTTCTTCGGAACTCCATGTAGACAGACAATCCTGGACATATACAGCTCTGCTAGCTTAGCACTAGTATATGTTGTGTTGACCGGTATGAAATGAGCAGACTTTGTCAATCTATCCACAATAACCCATATAGAGTCATGACCATCACGAGTACGAGGTAACCCGACAATAAAGTCCATACCAACTTCTTCCCACTTCCACTCTGGAACTCTCAACGGTTGAAGCAAACCTGCTGGACGTTGGTGTTCTGCTTTAACCTTCTGGCAAACATCACACAGAGCTACATAAGTTGCAACATCCTTCTTCAAACCATACCACCAATACTTCTCTTTCAAATCTTGGTACATCTTAGTACTGCCTGGATGAATGGAATAAGGTGAATCATGTGCTTCCTTCAATATGATTTCTCGAAGCCTATCATTTTCCGGAACACATATTCTATTTCTGAACCACACTGTTCCTTGTTCATCCTCAGTAAAATCCTTAGTTTTTCCTGAATGAATTAACGCTCTGAATTCCTCGATCTTCGGGTCCTCTAACTGTCCCTTCCTGATATCTTGCTCTAGTGTTGACTCTACTTCCATAGTTACAGCTTCTGAATGAGCACAGATACCCAGGTTAAGTTGTTCCATCTCCCAACATAACTCTTGTGATATCAATCTCCCAATGACTGAGTTAACTTGACTCTTACGACTTAAAGCATCTGCAACCACGTTGGCTTTTCCAGGATGATATTGAATATCCAAATCAAAATCATTGATTAATTCTAGCCATCTGCTTTGTCTCAAATTAAGATCCTTCTGAGTAAAGATACACTTTAAACTTTTATGATCCGTGAAAATTCGACACCGATTTCCAATCATATAGTGCCTCCAAATCTTCAGTGCATGAACAACGGCGGCTAACTCCAGATCATGTGTAGGATAATTCTTCTCATGTTTTCTCAATTGTCTAGAAGCATAAGCCACAACTCTGCCTTCTTGCATCAACACACATCCGAGTCCTACGTGTGAAGCATCACAGAACACGTCGAACCCTTTTTGAATATCTGGCATCACTAACACTGGAGCAGTGGTTAATTTCTTCCTTAACTCCTCAAAACTCTGTTGACAAGCATCATCCCATTTGAATTTTCGTCCTTTTTCTAACAACACGGTCATGGGTTTAGCAATTTTGGAGAAACCTTCAATAAATTTGCGGTAATAACCTGCCAATCCGAGAAAACTTCTGATTTCTGCAATACTCTGAGGTGGTTTCCAATTCAACACATCCTGCACTTTACTCGGATCTACCATTATTCCTCCATCTGTAATGACATGTCCAAGGAAAGAAACTTCCTTCAGCCAGAACTCACATTTACTGAACTTGGCATACAACTGATGCTCCCGTAACTTCTGCAATACTAGTCGTAAATGCTCCTCATGCTCTGCCTCATTCTTGGAGAACACCATGATATCATCAATGAATACTACCACAAACTTGTCAAGATACTCCATAAATACCTTGTTCATCAGATACATGAAATTTGCAGGTGCATTTGTCAATCCAAACGACATCACGAGATACTCATAAAGACCATATCTGCAAGTGAACGCAGTTTTAGGAATATCCTCTTTTCGAATCTTCACTTGATGATAGCCTGAACGCAAATCAATCTTGGAGAAAACTTTTGCACCTCTCATCTGATCAAACAAAACATCAATTCTAGGAAGCGGATACTTATTCTTGATAGTCACCTCATTAAGAGCTCTGTAATCAACACACATCCTTCTAGTTCCATCCTTCTTATCAACAAATATAACAGGGGCTCCCCATGGAGATGAACTAGGTCGGATATAACCCTTAGCTAAAAGTTCTTCTATCTGTTTCTTTAATTCTGCTAAATCTCTAACATCCATTTTATATGCTCTTTTTGAAATAGGTGCAGTACCAGGTACAAGCTCAATTATGAACTCAAAGTCTCGGTCAGGCGGCATACCTGGTAAATCATCAGGAAAGACATCCGGAAATTCACACACGACTCTGATATCCTCTAATGACTTTCCTTTCACTTGATTGATTGTTGCTTCTTCACGAACAACTGGACTCATCTGAAACTCCATTCGGTCTCCTTGTGGACTTGTAAATAGCACTGCCTTCTTGGCACACTGAATGACTCCATCATGAGCTCCCAACCAATCCATTCCAAGTATCACATCAATTCCCTCAGACTTCAAAACCACTAGATTGGATGGAAATTCTATACCCATAATTTGAAGTCTAACTCTAGGACACACATATCTAGCTTTCATTTCACCATTTGGGGAACTTACTAAAAGCATATTTTTCATGGGTTGCTTAGGTATGTTATGCTCAGACACAAATTGTTCAGTAATAAAAGAATGCGATGCTCCAGAATCAAACAATATTGTAGCAGGTGCTGAGTTTATGGAGAACATACCGATGACCACGTCATTGGCTTCCTGAGCGGCTTCAGCTGTCACATGGTTGACCCTACCACGTGCATTGTTCTGCTGTCCCTTGTTGCCTTGCTGAGAAGAAGGTTGAGCGGATCTCTGGCCATCGCTCCTCTGAGCTTGGGGTGTCTGGGGGTTACGCTTGGGACAATTGTTAGCATAGTGACCCACATCACCACACTTGAAGCAACCATTAGGCGGTACTGGCGTGACTGGATTGTTGGTCCGCACTGGCGGGGTGCCATTGCCAGAACGGTTCTGCTGCTGGTTAGGAGTGCGAGGTGTCTGCTGGGAATACCTCTGAGCTTGTTGACCAGAACGTTGTGCCTGTTGTCCCTGTTGGTAATGTCCACCATTACCTCCTGAGCGATTCTGGTAACCTTGTGAAGAATTGTAGCGAGGACGAGTGTTGCTTGTCTGTCCTGACGACGATGACTGGAACTTCCTCTTCTGCTCACTCAACTCCTTGCGTGTATTCTCACAACCAATGGCCTTATCAAGCATTGTCTGAAAATTGGGAAAAGTATAAGTCTGCAGCTGGTACTTGATAGGCCCAATCAAACCTTTCAGGAAACGACGTTGCCTCTTTGCATCATCATTCACATCATCGGGTGCATAGCGAGATAGCTGAGTGAATTTGTCCCGATATTCACACACGCTCATGTTTCCTTGCACCAATGCACGAAACTCCTCCTGTTTCAGATCCACCACACCTGCTGGAATATGGTGTGTGCGGAAAGCATCCTGAAACTGCTGCCATGTGATGGTGTCAGGTGCGTTGTGCGCATTAACGTATGCATCCCACCAATCAGCTGCTGGGCCTTCTAATCTTCCTGAAGCGTACAAGACCTTTTCGCGATCAGTGCACTGAGCAATATTCAGCTTCTTTGCAACATTCTTGAGCCAATCATCAGCATCCAATGGATCTGCAGAGTGAGAGTAAGTAGGAGGATGCTGGCTTAGAAACTGCCTGTGATGATCCCTGAGCGGCTGAACTGGTTCGGCTGGTGGTGGTGGCTGCTGGTTCTGCTGTGCCTGCAAATTGGCCACTGTCTGGGTGAGCTGCTGGATGAGCTGCGTCTGGGTTGCTAGGAACTGCTGCATTGCGGGATCCATTGCGGGTTGAGGCGGTGGTGGAGGGGGTGCTTGATTCTGCTGGTTCTCCAAGTGATCACGCCTCTGACTAGGAACGTCTCTACCTCCTCCGGTCCTGGTGTTAACCATCTGAGTGTTAGACAGATATGATTCAGAGAATGATACTCAGATAGACAAGAGTAAAGGAAAGACACTCTACTGCGAGAGTATAAGATAGCATTGAAGTTAAGAAGAACAAAGTAGAAGGAAGTTAAATATGCAACACCACTCAGATTCTGTCCTCCCTAAGTATTCATCCATAACTGTCAATTCGTGCATCCAAAAATTATACCAAAATTCCAGAACAATACTCATAAAGTTATGAATCCAATCCAACTGGAATCACCTTAATCGGACCTCTGAAACTCCGGATACAAAATAATTAAGCTACCTGTGTCAAGCTGGAAAACAGATTCTGTACTTGACAACTTTTGAGGTGTTTCTTTCGACACAGATTTCCAAAAATTATGGAAAAAATCACAGAAATTCACTCATCAAATTCTGAAACTAACCCCACTGGTTTGAGATCAAACGGATTTGTGTAGCTCCCGAAATCATCAAAACAGTACTGCTGTCTCAGATATCGGCGCGAGCAGATATCAGAACAAGGAATATAAATGTTGGATAGACTTGAGATAGATAAGAAACTAAGATCAAAGGATAAGAGGGGTCTAGAATTAAACTCAACTAATATTTTATTAATACTTTCTTTAATTGTGGTCATCACTCCACAACCAAAGACACACAAACAAAGATTCCAACTCATACATTTATCCAAGCAACAAACATTAACACACGTTTGACCTCACAAAACCGTACTAACGACAAACTTTACAAAAGAAACCTAAAAACAAACTATTCCCTAAACTGTGTGACGGAGAACGGGGCTCCATAGCGAAGCTTCTTCCGAGGCGGGGACCAAGCATTGGCCATCCTTCCATCATCATCCTCTTGACCTTGTTGCTGAGCAAGCTGTTCTTCAAGTTCTGCAATTCTCTCCTGGGCTTGAGCAAGTTCATTGATAACACCTTCCAGATCAGTATTTAGTGCTGCAGTGACTCGGGCAAGAACATTAAGGCGGGGATCTGCAGTTGGTCCTCCCCCTACTACAACGGTCTGCTCAGTTCCTGGACGGCGACGAGGCAAGTGACGGTACTCTGTGCGGGACAGCTCCTCCTGGTACTGGTGGCTGATAGATGTCACTGCCCTCCTGGCGGCGTCACTAACTGCAGCTTCATAGGAGGTATGAAGAAGGCTTGACTCATGAATAGACCAAGTCCTGAAGCGAGAGGCATTCTCCATTTGCGCCCTAACATGAACTTGAGTATGGTAGTACTCCTGGTAATTTGCAGCGGAACAGTAATTGGTTATGTAGAGTGGCCTGGTGTAGTTGCCCAATGCTTCCAGAACATCTTCAAGCAAAAGTGGGAAAGCACCAAGCTCATTTACTGAAGTGATCATCTCCACCTTGGGCTCTTCTCCATCATCCTTTACATCCTCATAGACTTCATCACCTTCATTCCCAATATCCTCTGGATTCCCTTCAACATCTACTGTGGGTGAAGCAGAATCAGGTATATCCTCATCATCAGAATAGCACATCCACACAGGATCTCCTTGCACTTCCTTCTCCATCTGCGGTGAAGAAGGGGCTGGCTGCACTGATTCAGACTGGAAACTCTTGGCCATCTAAAAAGAGAGAGATCCTTAGTAAGACAATTGAAATAGAGGCGAAGGTGACCAAAGAAAAGAGAAGAAGAACAGAGAATTTTAACTCATAAAATAAGACCTCTAAAGAAACTGACTTGGCTTGCTAAACAAATCCTTACTTCGACCATTCTAACTAGGCTAGCGTCCTACAGTCAGCACGGCTCTGGTACCACTCTGTCATACCCGGTTTTAGAGGGAAAACCGAGTACATCTCATATGTGTGCCAGGATCAAATTTCACACATATGATAGACCGTGAGTGAATAACAGAAACAGTACTCAAACGAATATTTAATAAACAAAGTATTTATTACACTCACGAATAAGGCACGAAGGCCAAACTAAACTGGTTCACACGATAACTAAGACGACAACTCCGAAAGCACTCCACAGGCAACCGACTGGTGGAACACACGCCTAGAACTCATCAAGATCGCTGAGGTACTCTGCTCCATTATTACCTTCTGATCCAATATAAGCAAGGGTGAGTACACTTATGGTTGGTACTCAACAAGTGGGGGAAATATGCAAGCTATCAAGGATAGGCTTGGTTTGCAGCGGTTAGCATTTTAGTTGGTCAAGTTTTATTAACAAACAACTATTTACTAAGGTATAAGTATATACCAACCCACTTATTAACAATAATTAAACATAAGTAAACCATAAATGTAACCAATAACATATGCATGCAATGATTTGATTTCATGTTTCGATAGTTTAATCACGTGAGGGTCCAGGCCGTTCATGACCGCGAACACGGCTGTTATAACAGTTTTACACTCTGCAGAGGTTGTACACTTTCACCACAATTCGCGTAAAAGCTCCGAAGAACTTTAGACCCAACCATGCAGTGCGGGCCAGGCACGTACCACACTTCCGAGGTGTGACTGCATAGGGACGCTACGAGGCCTTTACAAAGATTCCCTAGTTAGAAACAATCCGCTAAGGTTTCCGGATCGGAAGCAGGCATAACCCTCCCTAACGGGTATAGTGTCTTAGCCAAGCCCACTTCCCGAGAGAACCGGGCTATACACCGTCAACCGCCACCCCCCATGCCCTTTCGGTAAGATCATTCCTAACCAAGGTTTCTAATTAATTAGCCAAGACCAGAGCCATATAGTATTGTGGTTGTACGGTTAATCCTGGGTGGTTCTCCATGTTCCGATTAACATGGTGATCTTGTATTAACATAACAAGATATAAATAATAAAGATATTCATTAATGTTGGATAGAACCCATCATGAACTATAGTTAAGCATCTAGCATAGCTACCCAACATGAAAGTAAACCCGGTGTATCAAGGCTTAGGTGTAAAAGACTAGTCATCCTTAAATAGGACCCATCAATTTAATGCATTGCGATCATAAATATAAACTTTGGTGATATGCAATGTGTATGGGTTCAAAAGAGTATGCAGAGGGGGAAATCCACTTGCCTTGCTCAAAGAACTGCGGTGGCTCCTCCTCGAAGACTTGATCTTGATCTCCCTCGAACGGATCGTTCTCTAAACGTTTCACACAAGCATTCAATTAATAAAAGTAAAACAATACATCAAACAACTTTTAAAAACGAAAAGACGTAGCTAGAACTATTCTTGATGAAGAGACGATCGCGTGAGCGCAAAGATCACTCAAAACGGATTTAAAACGATCAAGTTATGGCTAAAACAAGGTTTAGGGCTTCTTTGAACTAAATCTAACCTTCCAGGGGCTTAAACAGAAGAAACCAGGGACCTAAAACGTAATTTTATATAAAAACAGAAGGACTTTTGTGAAAAACAACCAACCAGGACGGCGGGTTCTATTTTTAGAAAACTCAGGGGCTAAACTGAAAAGAAAAGGACCTAGATCTAATTATTTTTGAACTGCCTTGGACCGCGGGTTTATTTCTAAAAAGGTCAGGGGGTTTTCTGCAAAACGACACGGCTGACTCGCTAAGGCTCGGTTTGACTCGAGTCGGCTCGGATCTGGACCGTTGGATCTCGATCTAACGGCTGGAGTCGATGGGGACGAACCGCGGCGGACGGAGCGACGGCACGCGGCGGCGCGACACCGGAACTTCGCCGGAGTTGGCGAAACCGGCGCTAGAGGGCATGGTTTCTCGCCGTGATGGGCTCGGGAGGAAGCTAGGGACACGGGGATTCTATTCTAGGGGTTCTAAGCGAGAGATTGGCGACATTGGAAGCTCGGGACGACGAAGGGCGGCTCGGCCATGGCGGCGAGGTCGCAAGGACACGGAAGAGCACGAGAGGGAGAAGGAAAAGGCCCTGCGCACTCCTTACCTCCACGCGAAGACTTGCGACGAGCTCAAGGCGGCGGAATCGAACCCGAGGGCTCGAATCGACGGCGGCGGCGAAACCCTAGGCTACGGCTCGGCTAGCGGCTATGGCGACGCGAGGCTTGCGGCTTTGGTTTGAGGATTAAGGGAACTCGTTATGGCGGCTTATAAAGGCCCGGGAGACCTAAGCTTGCGCGCCAAGAACCGACGCGGAGACGGCGGCGCCATGGACTCGACGGAGTCCGGCTCGAGGACGACTCGGGGAAGAAGACCCTGACAGGGAGGGCCCACCTGTCAGCGACGCAGAGAGAAAACGAGAGAGACGGCTGGGCTGGGCTGCGGGCGCGCGCGCGAGCGGATTGGGCCGGGAGACTGGGCCGCGCAGCGCGAGAAGAGAAGGCAGCGAGCTGGGCCAAAAAGGACTGAGCCCACAAAGAAAAAGATGGGTTGGGCTAAGAAAAAGGGAGAGGGAAAAGAAAGGTTTGAATTTTATTTAAACTTTTGCAAACCCTTTTCAAAATTCAAACAACATTCAAAAATATGCAAAACTGCATGAATGCAACAAAGAGGTTATTGACTCTAATTTAAATGTTGTTTAAATATTTATAGAGCCATAATTTACTTTGCAATTTAATAAACCCTAAAACAAAAGCAAACTAGGAATATTGGGTTGCCTAGTTTAATTTTTAATGTGATGAAAATTAGGGTGTTACAAATCACTATTCCCCTTTTGAAAACACGCACACATTTTCCTTTTAGTAGAAACATATTGATATCATGGTTGGGTATAAAGTAACCAAGTCCTAAGCATTATTTCTAGCGGTGATTATCATCCAAACAGAGCAAGTCATATTTAGATTTTAATCTCGGTCAATCAAGGAATAGTCACAGCAATCAAGGGTGGCTATCCAAACGGGTTTTGCAATAAAATCATATGCAGTTATGTAAAACAAGCTGATAGGTTGTGTTTATAAAACTGGGTTCAATATGCATCAAAGGATGGAATTGGACTTGCCGTCATTAAAGCCTTCCGGGAGCTCCTGCTCGCGGTACGGGTCTTCGGGCTCCGGCTCAACGAACAAAAGATTTTGAAAACAAATTTTTAGCGCGTGATTTAATTTGGGTAACTTTTACGAATGTTACACTCCCAGTCCACCGCTGCCGAGATTTTTACCCCTAAAGCAAGCCTGGAGGCTGGGATACAGGCCCCAGTGCGGATAGCCTAAACCTGCTCTTATAGGGACCGGACGGAGTAGCTATTGAGTATAGCCGATGGCCCATCTATCGGCTTTAATTTCAGTGGCCGATTTGCTACCATTTTTATAATTTTCCTGTTTTGTGTCTAGTGGTCTCTCAATCCTCAATAAGCAACGTATTGGGAGAACATTTGCTCCTGCAGTCTTACAAATTTTTTGGTTTGTTCTAATATTTTATCCCAACTCTCCTATATGGAGGACAGTAGGAGAATCAACCCTTCCCCAATACGTCCGCTGGACTTGCTGCTCATTCGGCTCCCACCCTACCTCGGTTCCCAGAGCTCACCTGATATGTCGCAGCCTCAGCTCGCCAGTTCGTTGCCAAATGCCAACGCAAAAACGCATCATCCATATGGCGCGACCGACTGACCTGCTCCACCGTCTTCCTCATGGGCAGGCACATCCAGGCCAAAATCGAATGAAGCGTCGACGACGACGACCATTGTTATCTCATGCATTAGCAGATAGCACTGACTGAAGGCATCAATGCATGTCTGAATAAAATACGTCTTAGAGATTTGGTTCATTTGGATTTGTTGAGAAATTCGTCAGGCCTTTGCTCCTATTGGTACAATAGCAACAGAGCATAAGTCATAGCCATCGGTATTTGACAGGCCACGGACCACGACTAATAATGAGCTCAGAGTCTGACACGGAGAGAATAATCTTCCTGACGCAAGCGGATGATGAGACTGCGAGGTGGATTTGAGAGGGACCGCGCGGTAGACAACGCAACGCGACCATGCCGGCGGCTCCTGGCGTGGCGGTGGCGGTGAAGGACGAGGGGGAGGCCGGCAGATGATTAATTTGCTGCGGTGATCAAGGGAACCTCGGGAGCTAGCTGTGGCGGCGGATGAACATGAAGGGGCCGGAGGCGACGGTGGTGGCAGCGACACCATAGAGGACTGCTCATCGGCTCTCGCCGCCAGATTCGCCTAGGAGCCGAGCCGATGACGCGAGCTGGAGCCAGGGAACCGCACATAATCTCGATCCATCGGATACGTTGGGTGTACACGCGTCAGACATCGGTGCCAGGTCCCCACCCCATTTTTTTTTCACATTTTTCCTGCCACACAGACACAGCAAAGAGGCCTCCGCTCAAGAACGCTAGTAAGAGTCCAACCTACCTTCGTTTGCATCTGTTGGGGGCGTATAAGAACATAGAATAGGAAAAAAAAAACGCACAAAGGACTTGGCCCCTTAGGAAGTGATGGTATCTCGAACATAGAAGTAGAAAAAAAAAACTAAAATTAAGCACACAAGTATTATCAAATTTTGAACAAACTAATTTTATATTTGTACAAAGGGTAGTACAAACATGTAAATTTAGCCACTGGTCATAAACCACCACCTCACCACCGGCACGGCACACTAGCTGCATCATTCGTAGGTCCTCAATTCCATCCTCAAAGCGACTCTTCTGTGAAGAAGCTGCTGTGCCTCCGGAAGCACTCCACAACCTCGTCGACGTCACGTTCTTCACGGCCACCGTCATCGCCAAGGACCAACCTCTGCAGGCTCCTCGCATTATGTGCCAGCCCCTTCCTCTCCTCCACCATGACACGCCTCACAGCCGCCGCCACGTCGTCCCTGCCGAACCAGCCTTCATCGTCGTCGCGCCGCGCCACCTCCACCCCGACGCCCCGCTCCGCCATCATCCGCGCGATGAGCCCCTGGTCGGTGATGAACGGCAGCATCACCAGCGGGTGGCCACCAAACCCGAGGCTCTCCGTGACGGAGCCCCACCCGCAGTGCGTCAGGAACGCGCCCACCGCCACGTGTCCCAGCACCCGCACCTGCGGCACCCATCCCGCGCACACCACGCCGCGCCCGCGCGTGCGCGCCTCGAATCCCTCCGGCAACATCGCCACGGCGGCGGCGCCATCGCCGCCGCCGCCGCCTGCTCCGCTCGGCGGGCGGAGCGCCCATAGGAAGCGCTCGCCGGAGAGCTCGAGCCCGGCGGCGAGCTCGCGCACGTTCTCCGCCGTCACCGGCGCTTCGCTCCCCAGCGCGACGTACAGGACGCTCCGTGGAGGCTGCTCGTCGAGCCACCGCACGGCACCCGAGCGCGTCGCATCGGTGGTGGGCTTGTCCTCCGGCAGAAGGAAGCCGGTGGGGACGACGGCGGGCTTGCGGAAGACGTCGGAGATGAGCGGGAACAGCCGGGGCTCGAGCTCCGGGCAGCTGCGGACTAGCAGAAGGCGGCAGCGCTGCTCCGTCTGCCAGAAGCGGTCGATGTCGGAGACGCCGGAGGCGTTGGGACGGAACGAGGCGGCGATCCATGCGGCCTCGTGGCGGCGGAAGGTGAGGGAAGGTGGGGAGGGGAACCACCTCGGCATGGGCATGAAGTCGTCGACGGTGACACGGGGATGGTTGATGTTCTCCTCACGTGAGCCGCAGTAGACGACCCAGGCGGCGGTGAAGATGAGGAACATCGCACACGGAACCTGCAGTTCATTAGTGGCTGATTAGTGAGTGGTGTGTAGTTAAAATGAAGTAGCTACTAAGATGGCATTGTACATAGTTAAATTAGTGTTGAACATGCTTCTTATTAAGTTTGGTCCAAACACACGCTTAATGGATTCGTACAAAGTAATGTTGACGAAATTCGTACAGATCTATAACGAACTAAGGCTAGCCTCAGTGGGGTTCATGAACATTAAACTCAGTAGGGTTCATGAACATTAAAATACATGACACATTATCAAAATTTCTTATGTTGTATGATAAATACGAGAAAAGAGAAGAAATGTGTGTCATCACCACGACAGACGTCACTATGTACAGTTACGAAAACATAAAACTAGCATTAAGAGCTATTTTATTTTTCCCTACATATATTTAGCCATATACGGATGTTGCATACGAAAATTAAATGTTGTGGCTTGTCATTTGGATCTTGACCAACTCCAAACAATTTTATTCCGAAAATCAAATTTCACACAGTAGCTCACCTGGTGTTCATCGGCGATGGGGCAGAGCCAGTAGTGCGCGAAGTCGAGCACGATCCAGTCTGGCTTCCTCCCAAACACCCCTTCCTCCTCCTCCCTATCGCCGGCGCATGCGGCGGCGAGGAAGTCGGCGAAGGGCGCGGCGAGGCCATCAAAGGCGGCCTTGAGGAGCTCGACCTTCTCCGGCGGGACGTCCGCCGTGGACTCCGCGCCCTCCGGCAGCCCGTCCACCGCCGGCAGCGGCAGGGCCACCATCCGGACGCGGCCGGAGAGGCCCTCTGGCGGCAGCCTGGCGATGTTCCTCGCCGTGGAGACGAAGGTCACGGCGTGGCCGCGCGCCGCCAGCCGCTTGGAGAGCTCGAGGAAGGGGATGAGATGGCCGAACGCCAGCCATGGGAACACCACGAGGTGGAGACTCTGCTCCTGCTGCTGCTGCTGCTTGTCGCCTGCCATTGCTAGTGGGCGTGTGCTGGTACTGCAGGCACAAAGTTCGGCTAAGCAAAATAATACCATTTGTGGTATGGGAATGGCACGCAAGTGGGGCCCACCTCATCTTTAAATACTATACTTTAGCATTATTGGGATGGTAATGCCTTATAGTATTAAACACGAGAAAGGCTTGGCTTGGGTACCGACACTTCAACAAACCTCAGCAAGCATCTCGGAACCCAGAGGCATAAGTCGGTGTGAGTACAAAAGGAACTATTTTAAATTTTCCATGGCAGAGAGCCAGGGACATAGTAAAGCATGTAAATCAGATCTAAATTTCCCATGGCAAGGAACTATTACTTAATTAGGTAGGTAATTCGTAGGACAGCACTATGTTGTGTGATTTTTTTTTCAAACGTTTGAATTGCATTCTTTATGGGATGGAGGGAGTACTAGCTAACAACTACTTATCTTATCTCCTAGTGAGTATCTCCATTTTTAGAAAGCTGGGAATGTAATCAATCAATAAATAGCCTCTCTCATGATATGAACACTTTTATATGTGGGGGTTTGTTATATAAGTTTTGGAGCAACCCTTTGGTGTTGGTAGGCTCACCAATTTATTAGTTGTGGTGGTCAGTTTTTTTAGAACGAAGCTTGATGATTTCAGCAAAACATCATTTTACTTTTGACCACCAACTTTTTAAACGATGGTATTGATTTGGAAACATAAGTTCGATGTTAGAGAATTCACTAGAAAAATACTTTGTTAACATATAATCATTTTAATTTTAGATTGAAAATGCTTAGCCAAAGTTTGACTTCAAAAAAACTCTGGAAATTATTCTCCAGATTAAGAGCTATATCAACACCTATTTGCTAGTGCCCAAAGGAAAACGGTTTGGGGATATTTCCGCTGTTGAGAAAATTCTTATGCAAGAGGCTTCGCTATTATAGGGCAAACAATGGGGCTTCACTATTTTGACACAACAACACTTTGTTATTATGACACAGCAAACATTGGGCACGTTTGGATGATAGCCAATGCTAGCCTTACCAAAAAATTGGCATACCCATGTTTTTTGGCAACCATTTGGATTGTGACCAACAATTGGCCTGCCAAAGCCACAATTGGCAGCCTAGTTTATTTTGTGGGCAAATTTATGGGTGCCAAAATGGTCCACCAAAAAAGTGGCAGCCAATTGAACCTTCATGAGCTAGGTGGCAGCTGCTGAGTGGTTGCACGTATATCCATAAACAAGGGTTAACATGCTTGAAACGATAATATCTTCTAAACGCTAAATCTAATTTATGATCTAATTGCATATTAATTAAAATTATAATAAAATCTATAAAACAAGATCTTAGTTGACTATATTCGGAGCTAAAAATTTTTTACGACATGTGGGGCCTATATGTCATACTCACATAATATACAACATTTGGCAACTATTGGTAAGGTCACAATCCAAACAATACTACATTGCCTTTGATTTGGCCATGACCAACATTTGGCTGGGCAAACATGGGCACAAACCAAACATACCCATTATGGCAATGTTGCCCTTCTATACATCCAAGTGAGTGTTCACAGTTAAAGGGCAACATTGTCACAATTATCCTATAATAGCAAAGCACACCTGATTGGAGTCTATAATAGCAAAGTCAATGTTCGGATTGTCAAAATAGCGAAGCCTCATTGTTTGTTGCGTCATAATAGCAAATTTCTCTCTAGAAACAGGTGCCATATCGAAGGAGGAACACACCTGGATCAGTACCCTTGCAACGGCATCACGTTGGAGTGGAGGAAGTGGAGGCCGCTCGGGATGGCTCCGTCGAGGAACCGCACCTCCTCGGCGAAGTCGACGTGTGTGGCAACAGCTCCATATCCGCGAATAGCATGAATGGAGCATGAGCCTGAGCTCGTCGCCGGTGGAGCAGAGCAGGATCGGCATGGTGTGCAACAGTCGCGTGGTGCCGCACGTCTTGAGGATGACCCGGGACGATGGGGGCACAGGAATGTGAGGGAGCATGGGAACAGAGAAGCCCACGCACGGGAAATGGAGGCGGGTGCCGGTGGCCTTGGAAATCGGGATGGCGTAGCACAATGGACCAGCCAAATTTGCCGATGCTGGACGCCAGGATGGCGAGAGGACAGTGTTAACCAGGTTGATGTCGAGTCTGCTGGAGCGGCCATTTTCCTATTTAGCGATGCATATAGCGATACCGTGTTGGATAGATATGCCGCCAATCAACACTTATTTATAGGTTTGTGAACGTATATGCTGTTTTATGATTCAAACTAACGCGTGAAGCGAAGTGTTGAAAGAAACATAAAATTCAATTGTCTCAACAAGAAAAAAAACCCAACGCCACTGCTATGTTTTTAGGCAAAGTTTACTGAAGTGTCGGTATGGGGACGGGGTCCATTATAACGCACGAGTTCCTCGTGTTCTTGACCTGCTACCACGTCCACGACCAAGATAGTAACAGGTGGTGATGACAATGCCGGCATGTCACCCTTCCACTCCTAAAGTTTCTGGAGCACCAGGCCCCACTTATCATTGGCATAGTGCATCGGTATTATTTTTTTTTTTTGGCCAAATGTAACTACACCAACACCATAGAGCAATGCCACTAATAATATTATATGGCAGGCACCAAGGAGCAGCAGGACCAGCAAGGGAGCTCCTCCGCTCCACCACGTAGTGTTCCCATGGCTGGCGTTCGGGTCCGACCACCTCATTCCATTCCTGGATCTCTCCAAGCGGCCGCAAGCACTTTGACCCCGCCGGCCGCCGACGATCGTCGGCGCCACGGCGGTGACTATGTCGACGACGTACGACAGCAGTGATGAAGCGCCTGGCTCCGGTGCCTTACAGTGGCTCGACGAGCAGTCTCCGCCGATCGCCATTTACGTCGCTCTTTGGGCAGCGAAGCACCCGTGACGCCGGAGAAGATTCATGAGCTCGCCGCCGGGCTTGAGCTCTCCCGCGCGCTTCCTCTGGGCGCTCGGTCCGCCGAGCTTCGCCGCCGCCGGCGACGGTGACGGCACCGGATGCGGCGCGACATCGCCGCCGCCGGTGGGGTTCGAGGCGTGGTGTGGATGACGTGAATGCTGCAGGTGCGGGTTCTGGCGCCCGTGGCGGTGGGCGCGTTCATGATGCATTGCGGGTGGGGCTCCGTCGTCGAGAGCCTCAGGTTTGGTGGTCACCCGCTGATGATGGCCGACCGGGGAGTCAGGAGGAGATGGCGCGGCGTGATGCCGGATTTAGGTGCCTATTTTTTTTCTTCCGAGTGCTTTCACAACTAAACGACACACTGGCTGGATATAGTTTGAGGTGCTTTTCTTCACATTACATTTCAATTTATTTATAATTTTATATTTAACGAAATGATATGCATTACTTTCACAACTAAACGACACATGACTGAACATAATTTAAGGTGCTTCTCTTCACATTAAATTTCAATTTAATTATTATTTTATATTAACAAAATGATATGCAATAGAAGGTCTCTCTAGCTTTGACGCCATTGATCCTCAGATGTTCTCATTGAAATTCCGAGGTCTACTGATGAAGTGTCGGTACCCTCGTGATCCTCGTTTTCTTGACCTGTGTGCCACGTCTACAAAGTCATTTGGATCATATATGACACTGACGATTGTAACAGGTGACAGTGCCATGTCACCCCTCCACACCTAAAGTTCTACTGAAGTACCAGACCCCTCCCCACTTGTCATTGCCATAGTGCAACGGTGTTTTAGCCAAATTTGGCTACACGGTCATGGCTGGCTAGACCTTTCGTCGAAGTGCCGTATAGACAATCTTGTAAGTACAAGGCCCGAATGAACCTCGTAAAAGGAAAAATACATCGACGCCACACGTCGAGGTGCCGGATAGAACTTCACTGCATCTTTTTTCACTATCACGATGCATCGATCCGTGCAATCGATGAAGGAGAAGATATTGTCCAAACCTGTCGAATATTTATGTCAATCATCTTTGCCACCCCATATTCTGTTTAATTTAAACCATATATCCAAAGGTACGGTGCTCGTGAAGTAGAAGAAGATTTTTAGATTCTCGCAAGTTAATGACGAGAAGGATAGGCTCGATTCTCTGGAAGACTGGAAGCACCCGTTTTTTGGTGCCGTTTCTTTTCGTGCAATGAAACGTCCACGAAAAGCACATTCTGAACATGGACGTTTTTCAGGCCACACCTGATCCACAGGCTCGATGAAGTGTATATGTACGTGTATTGTACTTACATGTATGCAATCAATATCGTACAAGCTTTATCCTCCGTTTTTTTTCAAAAGTTGTGCAAGCTTTTCATGTTATCATTCTGTTGCCACCTAACCTACATTAGGGTATAAGTTTGGAAAAAAAGTTTTTACACTGAGAAGCGTGCCACAAGAGAGTACACTTCCCAGTGTGAACTTTTTGCTAAACTTCAACAACTAAATAAGCCCTTAATACATATCCACAAATTGGTTGTTTTTAAACCCTCTACCTTTACTTGTGTTATACAAAATTAGTACAACTATGTTAACATATACTCCATCAGTTACAAATTATAAATCATTCCAACTTGTTGGAGTATTACAAAAAAAATATATATTGCTATAAACGTACAAATGTTTCCATTTAATTTTTTTCCACAAACTTTTCTATCCAACATGTCATATTTTATCCCGCATTGCGTTAAGAAGTGTATATAACTTCTTGTGTTGACTGAAACAAAGACACATCTTAACTTTTAAAAGTCAAACTTTCTGATTGTAATATTATTTCACACATGTGGCATCAACAAAATCATGTAAAGAAAATTCATGATGTTAGAATTTTATACCCTTCACAATACATCATAAGAGAAATCAAATAACAAAATATTATTCTAAAGACTTCCTCACAGAAATGCACAATAAATTGACATATGTGTTTTTAAACAAAAATTACAATATGTGTGAAAGGCTTACATTTTGCTAGGATTATATTTCGTTTGAATATTTTAACCCCAAGTTGACCATTCAGTACAAAATGTCATACTTTTGTTGTGAATTGATTTACTAATACAAGTTCTGCATGAATAAATTAAGTTTGACTATATTTGAATATTTTTTATATAATATCAATGGTCAAACTTGAGGTAAAAAACAAACTATAATTTGAAATGTAGGTGTACATACCTATGGAGTACCATGGTGCAGCCCACTAGCCGAATGACAAGCGCTCGAGTGCCCATCTCTCCTCCCAGCCATCATCTTTGTCCTACCGTGCATACGGACATCAGACACAGTCAACCGCTTCAAGGCCCATTCCGAACCATCCAGAAGCTCGATCGCCTCGCCCCCAATCGATGGCTGCAATTTGCCCTCTCATCCCCGTTAGGAGCGATGATGGAGGAAGCAAAAAAGAAAGGGGACCGAAGGCCTAATGATGCTTATCGCGAGCCATCAACGCGGAAGACGCACTACATGCGTGAAAAAAAGAAAGGGGTACAAGGAGAACGAAGTAGGAAGCACAAATGCTAAGCGTATAGGAGAAGCCCTCTGGGAGGGCTTACCTTTTCATTTATGAGGGAGAGAACATGGGGCGTGGCACCCTGGATCCACCTAGATCATGGTGGACCCATGCCTCGAGGGAAGTGGAAGAGCAAATTAAGTGACGTGCTCCTCACATGACGAATAGTCCAATGTATGCTAAGACAAAAGGAGTGATGGCCCCACCACACCATGCCAACGGTGGAGCTCAGACAAGGGGCCGGATGCTACTATCGATGTCCTAAGAAATGGGGATCCTGGGATGGGCTCAAAGAGGAAGCCAAACCCACTTGTTAAAGGCCTGGCAAGGCCATAAGCCGTAGACTATATGGTCGCCTAGAAACAGACTTTGTATATATCTAGGGTCAGTCTCATTTGTCCTGAAAGGAACCATACACCGTAGGTGCCCAAAACCGGACGTGTAGGTGGGCCCACCTTAGCACACCTTCTCTGTAAAAGAATATCATTACAAGGATAAGACACATGCTTGCTATAATAGGAGGATAGTTTCACCCCCACTACAAGGGACGACACATCACATAAAGAAGGCACCGCGTAGCTTGTTGCAACGACGACTAACCACAGGAAAAAACTATCATTACAACCCAGCGCGAGCACCAAGAAGACCGAAGCCGAGGAAGGTGACCTGGGGTAGCCTAGAGCATCCTTGAGGCACGAAGAAGGTTAATAGGACACCACAACCAGAAAAGTGGGGCCACGGTGTGATGGGCATCCCATCCCTGGAAGGTTGGAACGATGAAACCAAGCATCGATGAAATAAGGCACCGCATTCATACCTAAGGTGATAACCTCCGGGTAGTAACTGTTGATGTAAAATATATGCTGAGCCTTGGTCTCATGTAAAGTAGATGAATTCAAGGTGAGAACACAAGCAATATACTTATGTACAAAACTTACATCATGTAAGGTATAGAGCTCAAGAGCAGCCCGAACTTGTCTAAAAACTCATGGGCTTACACATACATTCTCCACCAATCTCGCTAGATATTCTAACAGTGGTACACCTCCTATCGAATCAAAGAGGTATAACTTCTGATGGATATGGATACCCTGGGCCCAATACGGTCTACTCTGACAAGGTGGCCCTCGGCCCATCTCTGACAAGCAGGCTGAAGCCCATGGACCAAGGCCCACTTCTGACGAAGAGTCAGGCGCATGGATCGTTCCATGCCGTGCTGGCCAAGTAAATGACGGAGGATAACTCAAGACTCTACTAAAACGACATCGAAATATCCCAGAGATCTTGGAGATTGGCTTACTCGTACCCGACTAGGATGATATCAAACTGACTTGGAAACTCTAGGATGCCACACTATATAAGGCTCTCTAGGGCAACTCCCATAGACATCTCGCAATCTCATAGGTTTTAGCCTTGAAGCCTACAGCACCTGAGCATGTACACCCACTCGTTGCAATATAGTACATACAACACCACGGACACAGGACGTAGGATATTACGCTCTAGTAGCCCGAACCTATATAAACCTTGCGTCTCTCTATGTCTCCATCGTACTCTTGGTTCCACGCTTCTCCGCCTAAATCTTCCGTTTGGGCTAACCCCTTGTGGATTGCCGGAGCAAAACTCCGACACCTCCTATGACTAGGGTGTTGCATCCTCAATAAGTGTGTCGCGTTATCAATAGTAGACATCCTAACACATGTTATAAAATATAACATAATTTTTTATCATTGTATTTATAAGCTATTTAGTAATAAATTAATACTTAGAATGCAATATTACAAAAAAGAATGATAAAAATTCATATTACTTTTGTTCCATAATATAGCTACATTTAGCCTTTTCAAATAGATTATAAATGTCACATATATCTTTTATTAAATATTTCCATCCATGTATATGTGACCTGTATATGGTATCTATACCTACCTCGCATATCTTTATCATACCAAAAGGAATTATGCATATTACCACTAGGATCTGAAGACAATTAATTTTTTGAGGGTTATTTCCATCCCTTTACCCATTCAACCAACCTTGACAAGACAAACATTGTTATATTTTGAAACAAATTTAGAACACTTAATATAACTATATTTAGAATGGAGGGAGTAATATATTTATTGGCATATGATGCCCACTACAACCAAGCAAAAGTTTAAACTGAAATTGCACTTGTGACCCGAGAAAAAAAAAAAGACAAACCATCAGAAACAAAGATAAATTATATTAAGTGATTAACTGAAGCAACTGGTACATTCTGGAGGGTAAACTTATTTCGAGGCAGCTTGTGTGCTACACCATAGTAGCACATTGATGGCGACAAAAGGAAAACCATTGACACCGCTGACATCATGCTTCGGCCGTTTAGTCCTTCAACTTTGTAAAGTTTTCAAACTTTTATTTCATTGAAAACTTTTCAAACTTTTATTTCATAGACACGCTTTCTAAAATAGTTTATTATAGTGAAGTTTTATAAACTTTTAGAAAGACCACGTCGATGTTGGCACCGACTAGGCGGGTTGGCCAGCGTGCTTCTCGACCTTGGTCTGGAGCTCATCCTTGTTGGCACCGACGACGATGTCAATCTTCTCGCCCCCCTTAACGAAGTGGAAGGTCGGCACCCCCTCGATCTCGTATTCCTCGGCAACATCCTGTTGAAAAATAATGAAGCGGCGTTAGCACACCTTCACAGGGCA
The DNA here is from genome assembly GCA_015342445.1 of Digitaria exilis. Lineage (NCBI taxonomy): Eukaryota > Viridiplantae > Streptophyta > Magnoliopsida > Poales > Poaceae > Digitaria > Digitaria exilis. The sequence goes on along the minus strand of JACEFO010001972.1, from coordinate 4,078,093 downwards.
AATGTTTCGAAAAAAACCTCTATGGAAACCGTGTGCTCACCCTGAGCTCGTCGATGTCAACCTTGAGGAAGACAACATGGGGGTACTTCTTGGCGAATTCGACGAACACCGGGGCAATGGAACGGGAAGGACCACACCAGGATGCAGTGAAGTCGATGACCACCTGAAGTTGGCAATGCCCAAAGTTAGAGGCAGTGGAATAGTCTCATGAAGTGCGACACAGACATACAATTAGAGTATCCTACTTCAACATTCTCTGACGAGCGCCATGAATCCCCATAACAGCTTCCCAAATCACGGGGAAATAAATCAAACAGAGAGGGAGAGAGATGGGGAGAAGCAGAGGCATGTGAGGGCACGTACCAGCTTTTTGGTCTCCTTGGCCTTGCCCATCTTGGCGTAGAACTCCTCCTTGGTGTGGCACGCTATCACGACTCCCTCCTCAGCGGCCATTCTTCTTCTGCTTCCTCGGAGCGATCGAAGGTGGCGATTAAGATCTCCCTGACCCTGATGATGCGTTGGAGGCAAGATTGCTTCTCATCTGAAGCGCGTGCCAGGGTATTTATAGGCGGCTTCGGGGCTGAAGGAAAATGGCGGGAACACCCTTGTGTCTCCTCCTCCGCGTTCCACGTCTCGGGGCAGAAAGATCGATCATCCTTGCAGCACCATATTCTGTTAATTCAAATCATCATATACCCCAGACGAGTTTTACAATGCTTGGAAGGTACCCGACGGTACCATGTTGTACTATTTTGGTTGATTAATGGTAGCCATTAATTATAATTGATTATTTATTTTTAAGAACAAAAATATATTTAATTAGTACCTCCCGGTATCTTTGTTTGGGTACTTTTAGTACCACCTGGTACCGCGGATCTTATCACCCAAGATCTTTAGAAGTCAACGGCTCTTTTTCTCTAAGCATTCTAAAAATCCTCTTTATCCGAAGGTGATCGTGAAGCGGAACAAGAATTTCGATGCTTAGCCATTTGAGATTCCCGCGAGTTAATGGCGAGAGCCGGGAGGGAGGTTGGCTCGAATATCTGGAAGGCAGGAAGCATCTGTGCTTTTTGGCGCCGTTTCTTCTGGTGCAAATCATCGGAGCTCCAAGAAAAACACGATTCCTAGGACACTCTTTCAGGCCACCATATTGTACGACAAAGATTGCACTTGATGATCCATAGGCTCATGAAGTCTATGTACGTGTATCCTACGGTGTACATGTTGCAACCGATATCGTGCAAGCTTTCTTCTTCAATTTTGTCAAAAGCTGTGCAAGCTGTTTCCTTATATTTAGAGGACAAAATTAAACAAAATATGTAAATATATAAGCTCCATTCTCATCTAAAAATTAAAGGGAACCGTACATTTCTTTTTCCTGCTGCTGCTGCAAATAATAATAATAATAATAATAATAATTGAAGTCAAGTTTTTGTAGCGGAAGAGGCAATCTGAAGTCAAAATTTCTACCCTTTTCCATGTTACCATTCGGTTGCCAGCTAACATAAATTAATTTGTATCCACAAATTGTTTTTAACACTCTACAGTACTTAGGGTGAGTTTAGTTTCACGAAGATTCCCCGAAAAAACACTATTTATCCAACTTTTCCCTATTCATCTCATCTCTCCCACTCACAGAACACTATTCATCTACAATGTATTTTTGGATCTACAGTGTTTTTTCGGGGAATCTTTCCCAATATAAACACACCCTTAGTAGGACTCGTTAGGATATACAGTGTTTTACTTAAAACTGTATATGAAGTCATATTTTGTAAAAGATGTTGGCCTCTTAAATGTTGATCACTTAAAAGTTTCACTTGTTAGAAGACTAGGCCCCGTTTAGTTTTTGACTCACGCCTATTTTAATACTAGTTAGATAGACTAAATAAGAGCTAATTACAAAATTAATTGCATATGTTGCGGCTACTTGCCAAGACAAACCCATTAACACTCCTTAGCCTAGCTATAATCAGTGCATGATTAACCCATGCTAATTACTTCATTTGTCCCAAAATATATCCATTTATTAGATGCATATCAGAGACTATGTATATAAAAAAGCTAAAACAAATAGTCTTTTAAGACGAAGAGAGTAGCAGGAACTCTAGAAGCACCTTTTTTTTTTTTTGGTGCTGTCTCTTTTCGTGCAATCGATCGGAGGTCAAGAAAAAAGCACGATTCTGAGTGGATTGAACATGAACGCTTCAGACCACCTGCTGTAGGATAAGATGCCACTTGATCCGGTCGGAGCAAGCGGGTAGGGTTGATTATTATTAGGTTGTCCCAATATTTTTTTTTTGAAAAAGTTAGTATAATTTTTAACCGAAGCAAGAATTATATTAAATTAATTATAGCTGAGTACATTATCACTCTACAAGCATGGTGAAGTACATGGTGCTCACGCAACGTATAGCTCCATATCCCAATCCTAAACCTATATAATATATATTCATATGGATGACCCATAGGCAAACAATCAGGAAATAGGCTTAGGACACATGTCCAAAATCTGGAGCCAACATTTCTGCAAACAAAATTGAGCATAATCTTCTTGTTTCTCGTGTCTTCCTTTTCCTTCCTTCTGCTGCCGAAGAATAAGAAAAACCGAGCAAGATTTTCTAACTCAAAACCAACAGTAATCAACTTGAGGGTCAGATTTATTCTTACATGTCTTCCTTCATGGTCAGATCTGACCACAACATAATGACGAAGATGCATGGTAAAATTATTCCACAGCGGCAACATCATCCCTGCCTCGATTTCTCCGTTTAGAAACCTAATTCTCCATATCTTTATGCTGCTGTCGGAGGAAGTGTCGTGAGACGGCTGTCGGTGACTGCATGATGGATGACGAAGGCGTGACAGCCAGGGATGGCGAAGGCATGACAATCGGGGATGGCGAAGGCGTGTCGATTGGGAATGGCGTGGCGTGAGGTCGGATGTGAGGGACGCGGAGTGGAGGAGACGACATCGTGGTGTGTGGCGGCAACATCGCGAGGTCCAAGGTCACGACTGTTAGCGGCGCACGACTGTTAGCGGTGCACCGTCACAGGCCAAGCGAGGGTGCGTCACGTGACGGTGGCGATGGCACAGAGGAGGAGTGCAGCATAACGGGCGATCTGTAGAGACGAGGAATTAGAGGATCGTGGGGGCAGGCGGGCGTGTGGTGCGAGGGAGGATGAGGAGGATTAACCAAACAATCTCGGCTATCTGTTTTGAGTGACGAGGGATTAGAGGAGATCATGACCACTATTTCGAAGGGTTTAGATCTCTAGGCACACAAAGTTGTGTGGAATTAGTGAGGAGCATCTTTGTTGAGGACACAAGCTAGTCTCAGTAGAGTTAGCCAAGTTTGGGTGGAGTATAAGTTTGGCTCTTTTCCTTACCCAGGGTACAAGCATGTAAATTTAATGGCGGGTTTAGGGACCCCATGGGACACTAGCCTCCTCGCGTTGAGCGCGAACACCTTCCCATCCTCCTCCACCATCACTCGCCTCACGGCCACCGCCACGTCATCCCTTCCGAACCACCCGTCGTCGTCACGCCGCGCCACCTCCACACCGACACCTCGCTCCGTCATCATCCTTGCGATCAAGCCCTGGTCCGTGATGAACGGCAGCATCACCAGCGGGTGACCAAACCTGAGGCTCTCTGCAACAGAGCCCCACCCGCAGTGCGTCAGGAACGCGCCCATCGCCACGTGTCCCAGCACCCGCATCTGCGGCACCCATCCCGTCCACACCAATCCTCGCCTGCTCGTTCGCTCCTCGAACCCCTCCGGCAACATGCTTGGTGGGCGAAGCGCCCATAAGAAGCGCGCGCCGGAGAGCTCGAGCCCCGCGGCGAGCTCACATACATTCTCCACCGTCACGGGCGCTTCGCTTCCCAGCGCGACATACAAGACACTCCCCGGAGGTTGCTCGTCGAGCCACTGCAAGACACCTGAGCTCGCCACCCTGGTGGTGGTGTCGCCGTGGTCACCGCCATGGTGCCGATCGCCGGCGGCAGGAAGGAGGAGGCCAGCGGGGACGACGGGCTTGCGGAAGAGCTCGGCAAGGATGGGGAACACACGTGGCTCGACCTCGTGACAGCTGCGTACCACGAGGAGGCGGCAGTGGTCCACGGTCCGGGAGTAGCGTTCGGAGTCGGCGACACCAGACGCGTTGAGCTGTGTGGCGGCGGAAGGTGAGCCAAGGTGGTGGGGAAGGGAACCATCTCGGCCATGAAGTCCTCGATGGTGACACAGGGATGCTTGACGTTCTCCTCATGTGCGCCGCCATAGGCGACCCAGGACGCAGGGTAGATGAAGAACATGGCGCAGGGAATCTGAAATTACTGGCTAATTTTAATGTGTGGGACTGAAAGATACTAGCTCCATTTCAAATTGTAGATTGTTTGATATTTTTTACCCTAACTTTCATTGTTTATTTTTTTGAAAAAATGTGCCAACATATATAGTCCAATTTTAAAAAACAAGCCACAATAAAAATTGCGATATTTTTGCATAACTGTTTTTGGAATAAGACAAGCAGTATAGTTCGTGGTAAAAAAAAACTCAAACGACACACTATTTGGAACGGAGGAAGTACATGTTTGGCCAGGTTATACAAAGGAAAGGATTCTTTTATCAAAAGGACCATGGGCAAATTCAAAAGTTCCTTTTTTTTTCTATCAAGTTTTAGTTCAAATTCAAACATACACTTTAATTCCTTTGTATCACCGTTCCAAAAAAAAAAAAAATCAAATTTCATGGATTGGCTCACCTGGTGTTTCTCGGCGATGGGGCAGAGCCAGTAGTGCGCGAAATCCAGCACAATCCAGTCCGGCCTCGTCCCGAACACCCCTTCCTCTTCCTCCTCCGGGTCGCCGGCGCATGCGGCGGCGAGGAAGTCGGCCAAGGGCGCGGCGAGGCCATCGAAGCCAGCCTTGAGGAGCTCGACCTTCTCCGGTGGCACGTCGGCCGTGGACTCCGCGCCCTCCGGCAGCCCGTCCACCGCCGGCAATGGCAGGGCCACCATCCGGACGCGGTCGGAGAGGCCCTCGGCCAATGCTGGCAGCCTGGCGATGTTCCTCGGCGTGGAGACGAAGGTGACCGCGTGGCCACGCGCCGCCAGCCTCTTGGAGAGCTCGAGGAAAGGGATGAGATGGCCGAAAGCTAGCCATGGGAACACCACGAAATGGAGGGTATGCTGCTGCTGCTTGTCGCCTGCCATTGCTAAGCTTCGCTTGGGCGTGGTGTTACTGCAGAGTGCAGACACAGGTTTGGGATAAAATACCATTTGCGCTATTGGAATGGCAAACAGGACGCAAATGGGCCCACCTCATATTTCAGTAATATAAACGTTAACATGGGTAAGATGGCAATACCATATAAGTATTCAACACGAGGAACTCTTGGGTACTGACAGTTCAACGAACCTCGGCAAGAACCATACCTCGGAATAAAATGAAGCCAGGGACTTAAAGTAGGTGTGCGAACAAAATTAAGGAACCATTTTAATTTTGCCATGTCAGGGACATTAGATAACTTTTTGTCCCTGAAAGGGCTTCTAATACCCCGTCTCGCCCTTCCGTGGGAGCGGGTACGCATACACATAGCACCTCATTTACAATTTCATCCTCGCTTTGTATAAAAAGGTTCATCCGAAGGTTGTATGGCTGGGAGACAATGGCTTATAAGTTGCCTTCACCTTTACTCATCTAGCAATGTGGTATTAAATTCGTGCATACAGCATCCACATGGGCCACAAGCCCACAACTGGGCCGGTGTGACAAGGCTGGTTCTTCAGTATCAATGTTTAAGTTCATTTTCTAGTACTAAAGCTATGTGATTCTTCTACCTTAGAAATACTCTTCTTTACCGCTATATTGATCTTTACAATATCCGAGAATTCTAGTACTACACTATATTGTCTCAACTCTGAACAGAATACTTTGTGGAAACATGGCAGGATATTCAATTCTATCCTACCTGCTTCACGAGTTGAGGTCTTCAGGCTTGATGCTTGCTGGAGGGCTCCTGCTTCAACAGGTAAAACTGTAGTTTTTATCTCTTGCATTGATCTTTAGTTCCTCCCCCCCCCCCCCGGAGTTTTACCATTGTCTCAGTGTTCCATCAACATCTATTGCAAGCAATGCATAACCTTATTGCTCACAAGTATATTTTCACTGTTCAGCTTGGGCTGATTGGGACACATGGTTTCGGAGGCAGCAGCAGGAAGAGGAGATGCAGCAGCCGCATGGCTTCTGGATAAAACTATCAGAAGATTATCTAGTAAGTAGTATTGACAAACATGGCTTCGGAATAATTGAAAATGAGGTAGGAGATTGGAGGAGGCACTATGATGTATGTATGAGCACATATGCCATGAACAGATATAAGATGCTATAAACAGTTGTATGTATGTGTGATAAGAGAATGTATGATGACATAAAAATATATATGTATGTGTGATCATAAGAGGCACTATGATGTATATATGGACTATTTTATCCATTTTTTGTAACTATTTTTATTTTTTTTATTTTTTTAATTCATCATGGGAGATACTAGTTTATAACCCGCATCTCCTAAGTGAAGTTATGGGTGACTTTGGTTGGAAACCTGCATCACCTATGTGAAGTTGTGGGTGATACTAGTCGGAAACTTGCGTCTCCTATGTGAAGTCATGGGTGACGTTGGTTGGAAAACCGCGTCTCCTATATGAATATCTTGGGAGACGAGGGTAAAAAAATGTGTCTCCCATTTTGATGTTATCGCTGATGCTAGTTTTCCGCATCACACATATCGTCTTTTAGGAGACGCAAAAATGGAGACACTGTAGAACCGCATAACCTATACCTATAAAAATACGTCTCCTTTGAGCGTGGCTTACATAGTGATAGATTAAGAAAACTGAATCAGTTATGTACATCGAGCTGAGTTGTCCCGTCGCGTTAGATCGTGTTTGTTTCTCTCCTGGATTATATAATCTAGTTTGATCAACTAGGACAATAAGGGTATATTTATTAAGCTATATATTTAGTTCTTTGCAAATTTAATTTGATCTCAAATAATCATTTATTGTTGAAGGACGAAATCATTACTAATGATGCGCAATTAGAATTATGTTAAGAATATCAAGTATTTGAAAATTTTATGTGTAAAACTAGTGTGATTATTGTGCCATCTAGTATAACACAGCAGTTTTTGACAATATTCATGACCAATTTATCTAGCTAAAGCTAGGTCGTTGATGTCATGTATGAGCGCAAATACTCCATGTGGGGCAGGTTTGATTAGATAAAGGTTTATCTGTTAGAGATAAAAATAAATATTACAGGTTCAGTTTTCGACTTAACATTGAGTTTATCAGGAGAATTCGGCTTAGCTGTCGCCAGCCATAATGCCACGGGTAGTCATTTGGAAGCTATAGTAGATGTTAACCTTTCTCCTCGTCTCTAAATATTTAAATGCGAGAATAATTGAATGAGATGCTATGTGATTTTCTACACTAATATAAGCTTGAGTGGTTGACTAATTCTCATAGAAATCTGTACTACACTAAGCTTTAGTGTTTGACCTACTGTGGGCTAAGTACAAGATCTGCTATAAAAAGATGCGCCTCAGGTTACTCACAAATGAGAGGCAACGCAACAATGGCTCACGCAGATGCCGGAGGATCTCTACCAGTGCCAAATGTGCAAGCACTAGCACAAAATTACAACATGTCAGAGGAACAGATCCCTGAAAGGTACATCAGGTTTGAAGAGACCGCTAAAGAGGTCATCGGTGGTCATGACATGTCCTCTGCAATTCCAATTATCGATTTCAACAAGTTGCTGGATCTGGAGTCATCCAAAAAGGAGTGTGCCAAACTTGGATCTGCCTGTAGGCAGTGGGGCTTCTTTCAGGTATATAGAACTAAGATCTTCATGTACATGTATACAAAGATCCGATCTAAGTTGCTAAGATTACAATGGCTACAAGTTAGATGTGCGACAGAGTTAACTTACATATTCATATATTTCAACAAGCAAAGAAATTTAATGTTGATTCAAAAACCGCAGCTCATCAACCATGGTGTACCACCCGAAATAATCTCCAACTTCAGGAATGACATGACTGAATTCTTCAAGAAACCACTGGAAGAAAAGAAGGTGTACTCTATGGAACCGGGCAATCTTGAAGGGTATGGCCAGCACTTCATTGTTTCAGAGAGCCAGAAACTCGACTGGGCAGACATGTTCTACCTCGTGCTCCGTCCGAAAGATTCAAGGAACCTGAGGTTCTGGCCTAACAACCCTCCATCTTTCAGGTGAACCTGGACTCACATATATACACAGTTTTGTGCCGTGAATCTTTATTGTATCTACCACTTCACTTCTTATATTTAACCACAGCGTTACATGTTAACACTTGAATCTTCAATCCTTGATAGGGAGTCCATAGACATGTACTCCGCTGAGGCAGCAAAGATTGTGTCTTGCTTGCTGCGGTTTGTGGCGACGGACATGGGTGTTGAGCCAGAATCTCTCCTGCAGAGATTCCAAGGTCAGCCTCAAAGCATGCGGATGACATACTATCCCCCATGCAAGCAGGCTGATAAGGTGGTAGGACTGTCGCCGCACGTTGATTGTGCCGGCCTGACGCTGCTGCTCCAGGCGAATGACGTGCAGGGGCTGCAGATCCGAAAGGATGGCAAATGGGTCACTGTAAACGCCGTGGATGGTGCATTCATCGTCAATGTCGGGGACATACTTGAGGTAATCATGCATTCCTAGTACAACATTTTTAGGAGTACTGAACCATTAAATTTAGTTAGTTTTTTTTTATGAAACAGGGGGTTGCCCCCTACTGGTATTAAATTTAGTTGGTGTGGTAGCTTGTTCTGAAATTATATTGAGAAATCTCTATTGAGTCAGAGATGCAGCAATTTGCCTCAAAGGTCCTAGATACTTAACTGCTTAAGATATAATCTTACCGTCTTCCGTAAAAAATCCACGGCACAACCTATAGCTAAAACCTGAGATAGCCTATTGTTTTTTACACTGGGTCAATTACAAATTAAGAGGGGACCGTAGATATCATATGGAACTCAGAAAGAGATGTGAATAGTGATTGGGGTATTAAGTTTTTAATCATAAATTTTAATCAACTTGCAGATTCTAAGTAATGGAAGATACAAAAGCATTGAGCACAGGGCCGTGGTGCACCCAACCAAGGAGCGCATGTCAGCGGCAGTGTTCCACCATCCATGCAAGGATGCCACCGTCGGTCCTCTACCGGAGCATGTGAAGAAGGACGGTGAGGCGCTGTATAGCTCAATCGGATACATGGACTTTATAACACGCTTCTTTGCAGCAAAGCTTGATGGGAGGAATCACCTGGAGAGCTTGAAGAGTTGATGCTTGTCTATGAAGCACTGGAGATGAATAATAATAATGTTGGTTGCTCATGTATATACTGAAGTTTATTTCGTGCGTGATATTGTCTGGTGTTCGTTTCGCTTTTGTGAAATTTCCTTGCAGCTGCAGCTTGATCAACCTGTATCAACGCGATTTGTGTTTTATGACAAATGTAAGATATATGATGGTCTCAATGCAAATTTCCTTCTTATAATTATAAATGTTAAAGGAACACAGAAATATAGCAGGTGTGTCACTCCTTCTTCAATGAAGTAAGTGACTTTGATGATTTATGACATATTACTATCAAATATGACGTGCGTTGCTACGGACAAATGTCATTTGGATATGTTATCACACTATAATTTGAATATCCGTTGGTACTATCATTTAAATATCTGTTGGTACTATAATTTAAATATCCATTTGTTAATATAAGTTTATAGATACCCATATCTATCTTTTGATGCTGCATTTTATAGATAGAGGAGTAATAATGAATGACTCCAAGGGATATCCGACCATGCATATATGTATCAGCCTATCAGGTTTAGATTTAGTTGATCCATTATTATGAAGGGAGGTCCGGCTGTGTATACCGGTGTACATTTAACTGATTCATTTATTAAATATGAAATGTAGTATGCAAGAACGCAAAATGAAAGATTTTCAAGTGGTAAAGCAATATCGTTGCCTGATGTTAGGTTGGTGGTTCGAAGTCACTTTCTGCGTGCTGCACGCTCGGTGGCTTGTTGATATGGATGAAAACGGCCAGGAATGGTTAAGAAAACGGGTTTGTTCGGTTCCATCGGATTCAATCTGCATCGGGAATGATAGATATAATAAGAAATTTATGATAGGTAAAGCTACAGACCGGGATTTATTCCGGGTCGAAAACTAATATTCTCATAATAGATATAACTAGAGACCCGGAATGATTCCACACCTCTTGACTAGTGGATTGATTTCCGGTCTTTTGGTATCACTATTGTGAGTAAATTAGCTCTTGACCCGGAATGAATCCCGACCTCTTATTGTATCTATCATAATTTTCTTGTTATATTTATCAATCCTGGCCCGGATTGAATTCGATAGAACCGAACAAGCCCTAACCGCTCTGGCTGGGAGGGGAAAGCCGGACGGACACGGCAACACAAGAAAGCATTAGCTACAAACTATACACACTAACAAAAGTAGTATGAAATATGATACAAATATGAAAAAAACAATCTAATATAATATGACACAAGTACCTTGTTAAGATCTAATGTCGTGCAGGTCGGAATGACTGCTTGAACGAGAAGGTGTTAAAATACTTTTATAGTCAAAATTAAAAGGGATTGGATATATAAATGATAAAATTAAAAGAAAAACGTTGCTGACCTGGTCACACTGGCCTGCATGACCTCTCTGCTCTCTGGTCACATGGATATTATTTTTATTTGAAAATATATTAATAGAGCCAAAAAATAAAAATAATTAAAAAAAAGCAATACCTAACCTTCTCGACCTAGCCCACCATGGAATAATGACAGCTTCCCCTTGTTCCTGCCTCATCTCTGTGCGCAAGAACATCTGAACATGCAAGCGTACCAGGCAACGGAAAAAAATGATGTGCGCCCGGCGCGCACACGACTCGTAGTGCGCCCCCTGCCTCGATACTGCCCACGTGTTTACCCAGACGATCCAACGGACGCACGACATTCCACCCAAATGCAGCAAACTGGAGATCGGCTCGGCTTTGGCTTCGGTGCATGACTCTTCGTCTTTCATCTCTACGCATCTTCGTATCTCTACCCGGCAGTTTCGCAGACGCAGTTCACGGCGCCGTGCCCGGGGTGGAAGGCGATGGACGACAGTTTATCCGCCGCGGCCAGGTTGGAAGAAGGCCTCGCAAAGCCAACGATTATCCGGCAGTCGAAATCGACGTCGTCGGACGTCCTGCCGGAGTAGATCGATCCCATACAGGTTGATCGAGCTTGCCACACTTTTTCACAGAAAATGTCTACAGGCGATCCGAAACATGTGATCGTGCATTGTTTTGTATATTAATCTTCTAGTACTTTGTTGCATTCTTTGGTCAAGTAGGAGAACCATCAACAAGCAGAGTACATTATTGACTTCCTACGTCCTTCATTCATTCAGTACTGCATTGTCTTGTCTCTTTCTTGTCATCACCTTCTGAATCTTCAAGATCTCCCCTTCTGCTTTCCTATAAAGAAAAAAGAAGAAAACAATAAATGCTTTATCGTATTGCATATTAGCTACTACATGGTCACAGAGTTGAACAGATGTAATTATCTAGCCAGGGAAAGATTGCTCAATTTCTCCATGGCCTTTATAGTATGTGCTGGAACAAAAACTCCAGTGACATGAAGTTTTACTGACGAAACTGAATATTCACTACTCATCAATCTACCAGGGTCAATTTCTAAAAGTTTCACACAAAACATCTCTGCAATCCGTAAGAAATTCTTGCCCAAACCAATTTCAACAGCTTCACTAGACATCTAGTCACTCTTGTGGCGGAATTTCAAGAAATTGACGAGAAATCTAGAGACGAGAAATCTGGAGCTACAACAGAATAGTGATAACATTGCTCCTTTTCATTGTCTGATACTCCTCAGCTTTGGTGACCTTCCCTGTTCTTCCTGTGTGGCACCGCACAATTCAGATAAGAGACTCACCACGCAGGCAAGACAGCCGGGTTCGGCGACGACCGTGCCCAGGCATCAGAGCCAAGCGCCTGCACGAAAGCAGTGCAGCGGCCTCCGGCGCCGGCGTCCGCGTGCAGGAAGCAAGCTGGCGACGGTAGCGCCCGCGCTCAGGCAATAACGGCGGGCGGGAGGGAGGACGGATCGGCGAGGAGGCATCAGTGGCGTGCGCGGTGGACGCAGCTAGCTACGAGAACGACGAAAGACACGAGCCGAGGACGTGAACGATGAAGGACGCGAGCCGAGCCGATCTCCAGTCCCTGCGTTGGGCAGAATACCGTGCATCCGTTGGATTGTCTGGGTAAACACATGGGCAGTATCGGGGTGGGGGCGCACTGGGAGTCGTATGCGCCCCGGGCGCACAGCATTTTTTTCCCAGGCAACAGCATGTAGCAACACCTGTTAGCTACTATACACGGAAGCTACGGGAACCCTCGTATCCGTATACGTAAGCTACTAGGATGGCAGGTGCGCTAACGCGGGCACGAGCTCTTGCTGGCGGGCGTGAGCAGCGGTAGCGGCGTGCCCTTGATGAGCTCAGTGAGCCCACCCACATGTCTTTCTTTTTTATTTTTTCACTCTATTAACCGAGGCGAACAAAAAATCATCTCGGTTAATCTTTTATTTACAGAGGCCTTGGCTCTAAGGTGGTTGCAAAATCTGCCTCCATTAACCGATTTTGTCCGTCTCTGAAAATATTTTTTATAGTGGCATATACTTATTTTTACTGGATCAACGTCCACTTGACACAAGTAAAGACTGTGATGTTGTCGTGTAATTAACATTAGCTTGTCAAGTTTCTAACACATGTGAAGCTACTATAAGTGTTATGCATCACAACATCGATTTCTTGTGCAAAACTTATGACCCCGAGATCAAAGATTCAAACTTCGTTTAGTATAGGTCAGCTTGAAGATCTACAAAAGGCTACTAGAGTAGAGCTTTCATATTTAGCAGAATGTTCATCCAGGGCTGAGAACACAGCACATCTTGCAATACTTAATGTTCATAGGTTGGCAGATATGTACGATTAATATATTTGTGATAGGATATAGAGATACATCGTTTGTTGTGTGCTATGTGTGTTGATTTGACACATCCTTTTAAACCATTGAAAAAATTTCGTAATGATGCATGACATATCCTCAAATTGTGCACTTCGTAACCGAATTAATTAATATTGAAATATTGTTTTTACCGTTCTGTTGTATAATTTATACATTGGCAATTTGATTTTTTTTTTGTTTTCGACGTACTAGCTTTATTTTTGTCAAGATGCCCTTTTTATACATGTGCCGGTGGTATGTGCATCCTATTGGTACAATTGAAATGATCAAGAAAAGCAGGTAATAAAGTTTTCTATGGTTACTTGGTTAGTAGGCAATCAAATATTCCATTTTTAGAAGGCAATAAACATAGAACTTTTAGCAGTAGTAGTACTAGATTAGTTCCCGTTTTAATTAGGAGGACTATAATGCATGCATTAACAATTCAGTAAGGTCATTAAAAAACTCCTACTACCTGGTCACAGATAAAAAAAATACAAGCCTTCATTGCAAATTATACGATGCCTCCTTGTGTAGTGTACGTCTACATATACCTATACATACACGCCAATAGCAAATCAAAGGGACGGCTAGAGAGTGAAACCCAGAGCCACAAATCCTTCAGAACCATGGCGCCTAGCCTCAAGATCGCCTCCCTCGTCATCGCCACCACCATCTTCCTCTTAGCAACCCTACAAGCTCAAGGTTTATCCATTCACTCATCAAAATTCTTGTTGCATCCGCCCATTTGGGTCAAAACATGGTAATAACTCTTAACAAACTACTAATTACATGATGCATGCAGGTTGGGCACCAGAGGACTATGATCCGATGTCAGACATAGTGCCCATGACGGGGCCAGTGGAGGAGGTGATGGTGGCGGTAGCTGGCGGCTTGGGGACGTTGGCGGGGGCGGACCTGTGTACAGACTGCCTGTGTTGCGCCAGGAAGAACCCGGCCAATTGCCTTAGGTACAAATGCTGTGGGAAGAGTAAGTTGAACTCCAATGGCACCTGCACCATCGTGCAGGATTGCGGCTGCAGGTGCCAGTCGACCGCCGCGTGATGAACGAGAAATAAAATTGGATCGTTGGAGCTGAAGTTTAGAATCCAATCTGTGTTGTCTGTCTCATCCTCCAGGGACGGACAATATTAGGAATTTGTCAAATGTGTTTGTTTATTTTTTTTGTTGAAATTGAGAACAAAGGGAAGGCAGAAGGTGCACCCAAAGGAAACCGGCTCTTTGCCGAGTGCTATTCCTCGGGCACTCGGCAAACAAGCTATAGCACATTGCCGAGTGCCATCATTCAGTAAAAAAAACACCTAGGCAAAACAACTGCACTATACAGGAAAACCATAAACACAAGAGTAAGGATTCTTTTTAATTTAACACAAGAGTAAGTTGAACAACTAATGACTGTGTTCTTTAGCCAAGCTCTTTCTTAGCCCGACTCGCTTTAGGTTAGTTGCTACACGTATAGGTTTTGCAGCCGACAATGAAAGCCCGACTCCCTAGTGCCCAGGCCCCAGGCTTCTCGCTGCAGAGATCTATAAAGCCCACTAAGGCCCAGGCCACGAACTATGATCAATAGTTCGGTTGTTCAAGATCAACAAAATGGATGAACTACATCATCTTTGTCTTGAGCATGTTCAATATTCCAGACTAAAAATGTTGAAATTGTACACACCAAATTTGAAATAGCTACAGACATGTTGAATCCTAAAAAAAATGTTCAAACTTTCCAAGGCGTCTGGCGACGCCCGCAGGCAGCACGCAGCATAGGGGAGGCGGAGGCACCCCCACACGCGCACGCAAGGGTAGGCACGTTGGGGAGTAAGGGTGAGTTTAGATCAGCCAGCTTCTCCCAAAAAAATACTATTTATTTAATTTTTCTATATTTATCATATCCCTCCTACTCACAGAACACGTTTCCCAGCGCGACTTACAGTGTTTTTTTGGATCTACAGTGTTTTTTTTCCCTAAACTAAACTCACCCTAAGGAGCCGACCCAAGAGAGGAGCACGATGGTGCTTACACAGGGCCCATTGCGACCCTAAGGAGCCGACCCAAGAGAGGAGCACGATGGTGCTTACACAGGGCCCATCGCGACGATGGCAGACGACCAGTGGGCGACGGCGGGTCATGGCAGCCGGCAGCCGCCGACGAGGCGCGTGCGGAGCTCGCGCAGGGCGCGCGGCGGCGGCGCGGCGAGCCATGAGCCATGAGCCATGGGCGGCGCACGACGGCCCGTGACAGCGGCAGCAGGTGAGAGCAGCAGGGAGGAAGGAGAAGATATGGTTTGGAGGTTGAGGATCTAATGGATTGTATTGTTTGCACGGATCTCAAATATTAGAAGGTGAAGAAGCACAATCTACTAGAAGATGGATAGGAAAAATGGCTAAAGGACAGTTCGGGACTGAAAATAAAAGTCCGACAATATACAAATATGCTAGACAGTGCTAATTGGGTAAAAAATGAAAGCCCGACAAGCTAAGATAAGAACCCGAGATACAAATATGCGATTATCATAATAATGTGTACACCTAAGACTAAGTTTATCTCAAAAAAAAACCTAAGACTAAGAGAATTATCTAAACATCTACCTAAGGGATTCTTATTTTAACTTCTTTCTGGACTAAACCATCTACATCCCTAATAATCTAGACAAATAAGCAATCTCATTGACATTGTATAATGTCGAACAAATAATTTAGAATACACAATTTGGCACCAATAAGCTAGATTAATCATCTATCCAAGAAACAAACATTGCCTACATATGTACAGACACAGATGCAGTAGTATACGGGTAGTCATCGAAACGGTAGTGTTCATAAATCATACTCCCGCAACAATCAACCCCTTTAGATTTGGCTGAGGCCCAAGGTATTCCACAGTGATTTCCATTCGTGTATACTTACTAGATTTTGTGTTGAGACCATACCAGACTAGGCATTTCAATATACAACAAATACCGCCCACGGAACAAAGAAAAGCAGTTCGTGTATATATACAAGTTGCCAGAATCCAAATAATCCAACCCCTTTAGAATATGTACAGCTTAACTTCATATTGAACTAGCAATCCAGACCTGAGTACAAATCATCCAAAGCTTTGTAAAGAAACTTAGCAGCATTTGGCCTTTCCACGTTGCCCATGAGAATGTCGTTGGTTGTTAGATACGGGTCACCATAAAACCGCAGATTAGCATCCATTCGTGTAGCAACTATATTCCCTTCCAATGACACACCAATGAATGCACCTGCGAAGTCATAGAAAAAAAAATATATGTGAAGCCAGTTGTAGAGAGTAAGCCACATTTCCATCCTTAAGTATGATTGAATATCAAGGGCATGAACTCAAATGTCCAAGGTAACTAATTTTCAAAAGTGGAAAGTAACTCAAAACAATAACCAGTGTAATACTCTAGAAATATGTTGACAAATGCGCCATGATCTATATAACACTGTATATTCAATTTGGGTAAGCACAAAGGTTCTGAATCAGTAAAACTCAATATACATTATATGCTTTGTAGGTTACATTTCTGTTTTGTGATAAATTGTATGGTCATCGCATAATTCATTTTTCTAAGATGACAAGCCCATAAGCATCGGTAGATTTAACATCACAAGCAGTATTGAAAGTTCTAGGACGACGCAGTTACCTTTGCTGCAGCTATATGTATAACAAACTCCTGATCCTTTATCACCAGCTCTCATGTCTGCTTCTAATACTCTGCCCACAGGTCCAGCTGCAGCACTTACACCTGCCCCAAGTGAAAAATGCATACGGCTGCAGAAAGTTTGGACAGCTTCAGGATCACGGAGCACTATGATGAAATCCATTAGCTCACCACCAACCTGCCCCAAGTGCAAAGGCAAGCATGTAAGATGTAACCTGAAATTACTTGCAAAGACCGAAACATTTACGACCTAAAACATAAACTATCACAAACATGTATTATCGTACAACTAGCATGGCAACCATGACAGTTGTACTATTTTCTAAAAAAGAAGCAAATTTTACTTATGTTTCTGAAAAAGAAACTAATACAACAAGTCACGCTTTCAACCAAATCTTAATCTAGCCAGAAAAAGGAGGATCCAGGCATGTTCATTTCATCATATAAATTTTCAAGGGTCTCCAAATATAGATGTAGTGAATTATAAAACATAGCACTTGAGTAGCTGCAAAGCACGACACTTTAGAAAGCAAATAGAGTGAGGAATCATTGTTTTCACAATTCCTGTGATCTCAATGTTGCTTTCTTTATCGTGTCATGATATTGCCCTAGAAAAAAATGAGATTAGCCACAGATCCATGGTGATTGACATTCAGAAAGTAGGACAAACTACCATAGTTTAGTAATATGATCAGGACAGAAATACTGTTTCTAACACACTGAACCCTCTCATAAGCCAATAATATGTGAGGTATCTGGTTCTAAAGAAAACACCATATGGCCTGCAGTGGAAATAAATAAGTGATGCTGCATATGTAGCCTAGCAACCGAAGGAAGTGCCAATTATGAGTTATCCGTGCGATTGATGACTGATCTAGTGCATATTAGAAGTTGACCATGCAAGGAAAAAATGTAGCAACAAATTTACTACCTGTGCTCCCCATCCAAAACCACCAGAAACTATAGCAGATGGTGCAGACCACGATCCATCAGATCTTCGAGCAACTACTAAGCCAGTCCCAAGTTTGTAAGTAAGAACAGCACCAGCTTTGACAACTGTCAATATGGCAAGCCCACTTGCTCCACTAAGTACTGCATGGGGAATCGACTTTTCAGGGTTTATTCTTGCGACCTGCATTGAGTTTTGTTTTAGCTATTAGATTCAGATTACGACAATTTCAAAGAATTAACATGCAAATACAGAATCCAATGAAATTCAGAAACCTGGCTGTAACTCGTCAAGGTATTTGCTGCCTTGTAAATTTCATGCTCCATTGTCAATCCAATTGGTAAATTTAACCAGCCACGTGCACAAGTCCAATCCATAACATCATGCTTTGCAGTTTGTGAGGCATTGCTGACAGAATTAATCAATAAGTTCTGCAATGGATCAAGCCTATCATAACAAGCATCACAAACTCTTTGTGGATTCCGCTCACGGAACTTGACAGGCAGCAGACATCTTCCTTTTGAGCATGCCCTGCAAAATATCCCTCCACAGAATCGACAATGATGCCTTCCTCGGGTAACAGCAGTGAAGGGAGCAGCACACTGCATGCACGATCTAGCATAACTATCAGGAAGCCATTCTGGTGGCTCTGCTTCCAGTACAGCCCTATAAATGTTGTAGTTCAATGCTTCTTCATCAAGCACTGGTGGAGCGCTTGGCATGTAGACAGAAGAATGCAAGAATGTGTTCCCATCATCGCTGGACCCCAGGAAAGAGACGCTGGACTTAGTGTCTTTTGGCTGCTCAACTTCAGTATTATTCAAATTGCGACCAATGATTGCAATTACACCACCTAGCAGGTTCTTAATGTTTACTGGCTTTTGAGCCTTCACTGGTGCAGAACCCCAATACTCATCAGGGCACTGATATCCATCAAGGGAATCAGCTTCCCCACCAAAATCAAACTCCTTTTGCCCAGACCATTTTGGCTCAAACGAATTGATAATGTTTCCAGCTGTTCCCAGCCCCCTTTCTATATGTTGAGGCAATGACTTTGGGTCAAATGAGTTGATTGCATTACCAACAGTTTCTATAACTTTTGACTGGATCTCATCCTTGAAGCTGTTCACAGTTCCTGGAGTAGGCAACGGGTGGTACGAGACAATCTCCTTACGTGATGACATTGACAATCAATGTCTAGCACATAACTTTCTGAAATAACAAATTCAACAACGAGAAAATGGTTAGTTGAACTGAAGATGTACAAACATCTGCACCAATAATTTGACCAATGTGATGAAGAAAAAAGCACATGCTGGTTGTTAAATGTGCCTCCAGATTGACCATGAGGAATTCAGGATATCCAAAACTGTAAATTGTAATGATACAGAAATTAAGGCTAAGGGGTGCCAAACTGAGTGGAGTCTGCATGTCTGCTACTCATTATCGAAATTAGTATACATGGCAGAAAACGTCAACCGGAGCAACAAAGGTTAAAATAACTCTGAAATTCTGCACTTTCGGCACGGCCAGAGCTTCTTCTATGGCCTTGCTCATCTAAATTACACCCACCCCTATGCCTTTTCCACCAAAAGGCACTTCCACTTTTGAGAAGGAAATGCGAGAAACAAAATCCGTCACCTAATTCCAGGGGCGGACGTAACGTGAGACATTAAGGGTTACTGAAATCCCCAAATCATTTATTGGGAGAGGGAGTAGAAGGGAATCGAGTTGCGAGTGAATTAGTGATGGATAATAAGTTTAAACAATTAGCCCCCGGTATAACCGAACGGGAAGAACGCAGAGGTTCCGATTTAGTTGGATCTGATGCTAGGGTTACGTACGAACGGGCAACACGAGAGGGAGAGGGAACAGACCAGCCAAATCGAAGCCCGGGAACGCGAAGCTCGCTGTGCCGGTGGAGGGCGGAGAGATGGAGGCCCGGCTACAACTCGTTCCGCCGCGTCGCCGGCGGCGCGGGAGGAGACGGCGCCACGAGTCTGCGGAGGAAGAAGAGAAGCTTGGACGGTGGCAGCGCGGACTCGATAAGGAAGAGGAACTCTTTTTTCTTTTTCTTTTTTTTTTTTGTTTGAGAAAACAAAGCCGCGTTGCGTGCTCCCTCCGCAGGCAGAACTGTTGCGTAGCCCAAACGTAGCACGCCGTTTTGGGCTGAATGTGTCCGTCACGTTACTTTTTTTAGAAAGGAAATCAAGTTACATTTGTTTTAAAGGAAATCATGTTACTTAGTAAGAGCATCTCAAGTGGAGTTTCTATCGAGTCTCTACTCTAAATTTTAGAAGGAGAAAGCAAATAATCAACTCCAGTGGGGATTGTAAATGAGATCCTATTTTTACGTCCTCATAAAATGTGATTCCAAGACCCTAGAAATAGGACCATTCTATCCACCCTCCTACTCATGGATTCTTTTTAGTCTGAATAATGGGTTTCATAGGGAATAGGAGCCTATATAGAGACGCCCATTGAAGTTGAGAGCAAAATTGGGCTCTCAAATTTTAGAACTAAAATTACAAAATGGGATTTAAAATTACAAAATAGGATTTAAGAACCCAATTTAGCTACTTTCAATGAAGATGCTCTAAGGAGTATTCTACATGCAACCAATGTCCCTGCACGTTTTCTTACAAAATTGCATATCAAAACTGCGCTGCCGTGCTCCTACGTCCAAACATGAAAAACCAGACAAAAACACCAGGGAAACCGGAGACCAGTAATTCAATGATTTGGGATAACTTGTTTTGAAAAACATTAATTGTTTAAATCTAAAATAGAAAAATGCCAGAATAAATAAATGAAGATGCTCACGTTCTTTGTCAAAATTTGCTACATGAAAAGGCCCATTGACTTATTATTATTGCACTTTATTGTTTGCCCGCTATCAATGCATGTTCACCACTGATTTTTCTATCTGTAGAATACCTTACGTTTACATCAGTCAATCGATGCAGAAACATTTTCTTCAAAAATTATAAGCAAGTTTTTGAAAATTGTATGTTTCGGAATATAGTCTTTGATTTGGAAATTCCTTATTTGACCGCAAAAGGTAACTCAATTTCTTCTTCGACCTAAATTTTTTTGTTTCCCAATGTGACACCAAGTTCTAATTTTAATTCCTTATTTGACATTTTCGTCATTTCTCTAAGCTAAGATGGGGAAAACAACCTCCAAATTACTTATAAAAATAAAAACATTTGTGATAAAAAATGGCGATAAACCCATTTTGTTTTGGAAAACACACATGTACCTTCTAAAGTTATCTAAATTTCATGGCACCAAAGCACTTATAAAAACTTATGGAACATAACTACTATTGGGATTGTTTGATGAAACTATAATTATTTTATATTCTAGCATCAGATAAGTAGGAAATTATGAAGAATGGAGTATTCGTAAATTTTATAAAACCTCATAATTCTCTATGTAATTGATAATTGGAAATAATTTTAGAATATTTTTTGAGGAAACCGGCAGGGAATTTTCCCTACCTTTTCTTATATATGAAGGAAAGAATATTTTTTACAAGTTACAATAAAATCCAAGGAAACTACTCAGTCAAAGAAGAATTTTGTCGTTGATCTGCACCAAAATTATATAAATTATCACTACACCCCAAGTGAGCAATTGTAATTATTTTGCTTGATTTCTTTAAAGCAATTTTTTGCCATAAAAATTCATATAAGTGTTAAAGGTGATTTAATTTGACAGGCTTAAATTTTAAAATTGTAAAGATATTTTTGTTTTTAACCATAATGGGTCCATATTCATTTGTTCTATGACCCAGAATTTTTCATGAAGTCTGGAGATTATTCGGCTGTTTTTTCACTCGACTTAACCGACTAAAGTAACAAAAATATCAAAAAAGGGAAGAAAGTTTGAATGTGTTGTCAAGTAAGGGACACAAAAATTTACAGGGTCAAGAAAGGAATTTTTTCATCCTCTAGTGTCAAATAATAAAATTTTGATTTCTTTCGTATAAAAGAAAAACCATCAAAACATATAGTCGTGAAATCTTTGTAATGTGTTCCTCAAAATAAAAGAACATAATGGTACAATCTCTTTTGCTGCTCAAGTTTCAAACTCTAGAACTTTGAAAATTTGCTTTGCACTCACAATTAACACATCATTGTTTTTGTGCTTGTTTATTCACATGCATCCAGGGAACAATAGGGAAATAAATACATATGGTTTGTTTTGGAAAGTAGCTGATGTGCATAGCGATATAGGTTTGATTGCCATAAGGGCAACCGAAATGTTTTTGACAAACCAGCATAGAACTGAGCTCGACAGCAAGCCGTCTTTAGTTATGAAAAAAGACCTTAATAATGTTGGGAAATAACAAGAAGGGTCCTATCACCTCATAAAAAAAATTATCTACCCCCACTTGTGGTTGTCTAATTTTGCTTGCTTAGAGAGAGTATCCATAGTGCTATTATTTCCTCTATAGGGACTAATTGCACAATGGTATTAGGAGGCTGAATGGGATATTATATGCCTGTCAACTAATTTTACACCATGCTGTGGTCGTTCTAAGACAAGAGAAAATGTGCATGCCACAATGATTTTGCAATTAACATCCTTGTCATCTACATTTGGGTGTAAGTTTTAGTACAGTCACAACTCACAAATTTCCTACAGCAGAGGTACAGGTGCCCGACAAACCAAGTAAAATGCTTAGGTCTTTCTACTAAATTTTCCGATCTCAAACCTTTAGGAATTATATATATTGAGTTACCCTGAACTCTATTTTTTACCCACCTTTCCATAGATCAAATAATCCACCATATCAACGTTTTCAAAAGGTTGTAAGCGAGTTTATCGAAACATACTCAAGTGTTCTCTTATTTATATGATTTTGTCAACGGAGCACACTATATTTGCATTTGGACACTCCATTTTAAAATTATAGTTTTTATGTATGTTTCAAAGTTTCATGCAAAAGGAGGATGTCAGCTATGTTGTCTTCTTTTTTGACATGCAAAATGTGTGGACAAGCTTGTCTTCTCCAATCACATGCATGCACTTAACTATTTAAAAATAACCTTTTTTCCATAATCAAATTTAGGTAACCCAAGCAATCGTCGAAACCGGTAATCACTGGTAGCCATCACATTTGTTTCCCACGTAGAGTCGTCCCTGGGTTAACGCTCCTCCTACAAACTTTTTTCTACATCACCTACACTGCGGTATCGCCTTGGTCTCCTCTCCGAGGTCTCTATCCTAGGAACAGTTCTTCATTGATCCCAAGGTAACTTTTGCATATGTGCATGAACCCTCCTCCAAGCTTCAATCATATTTGCGGATGTTGCTTGCTTGATTATATGCCCAAATCAAGTCCGGCTGGCCCTTTTCTGTGACAGCCTATTGATTATGTTTTTGTATCTGGTTCTTGGATTGGCCATGCAGCAGCGTGCATGCATTACATAAGTTCTGCTAACTTTGAAAATTGCATTATTTACATTTCCAATTCCTTCAATAATCTCTGGAATTTTATGGCATTATTTACATTTCCAATTTTTCATGTTGATTGTGGAATCTGATATGTCAACATTTTGATATGTATCGAAGGATGTCATCCTCGGACAGTCCAAAAGTGACAGAAAGGAAAGTGGACAAAGACCATGACGCAGACAACAATGATGATGAAAAGGGAGGTTTCTTCGACAAGGTTAAGGATTTCATCCAAGATGTTGGTGAAAAGATCGAAGAAGCTGTAAGCTTTGGAAAGCCTACTGCTGACGTTGCTGGAATTCACATACCCCACGTCAGCCTGGAGAAGATAGAGCTAATTGTTGATGTTCTGATTGCAAATCCCAATCCTGTCCCTATACCTCTTGTTGACATTGAATACTTGATTGAAAGCGATGGAAGAAAGCTCGTGTCTGGAACAATCCCTGATGCCGGGACCATACATGCTCATGGTTCAGAGACTGTTAAGATCCCATTTCTACTCATTTACGACGATATCCGGAGCACATACAAGGAAATCACGCCTGGAAGTATCATTCCTTACAAAATCAGGGTAGTTCTTCACATAGATATCCCTGTCATCGGAAGGATTTCTATACCATTAGAGAAGGACGGTGAAATTCCAGTGCCATACAAACCAGATGTTGACATTGATAGAATTAAGTTTGAGCAATTCTCTTTTGAAGAATCGACAGCAGTGCTCCATTTGAATCTGGACAACAAAAATGATTTCGACTTGGGTCTGAATTCAATGGATTATGAAGTTTGGCTTGCTGATGTGAGCATTGCTTCTGCGGAGCTCAAAGAATCGACAAATATTAAGAAACAAGAAATAACAACTATGAACTTACCTATCAGCTTCAGGCCTAAGGATTTCGGTTCTGCTATGTGGGATATGATAAGGGGAAAGGGCACCGGTTACACCATAAAGGGACACATTGATGTCAACACTCCTTTTGGACACATGAAAATACCAATAAGCAAAGAGGGGGGAACAACTCGTCTTAAGAAGGCGGATGACGATGACGACGATAAGGTATATCTGTTACCTCAAATTTTGGTATTCCTGCTAACTAGCACGCTCATCACCAGAATTTGAACACTTAGTATGTTAGACTGAGACTTAGCATCTTTGTAAATAATTTTTCAACAGAGAGAACTAACTGTTGAGCTACAACGATTCCACAAGCTCTGAATTCTTCCTTTTTTAGTTTAAAAGCTTTTTATAACTTCTTTACATTTGTATCAACAGTAACAAAATACAGTACTCACCACAGCAGTAAAGTTAATTCATCTGGCTATAATCTTATCTCTCAGGGGGCTAGCTTACCTTTTCCTTTCAATAACCTAATCACCCCTTGGTAGAGCATAATGAGTGGAACTGACTTTTTTCCCCACTAAGCTCCCTGCTATCCTTTGGTCCAGTTAACACATCTGTCTGGATGTTAGAGTTCTCAAATTTTCTAGGGAAAGGGACATAACCCTACACTGTGGCTACTACTATAAAAATTTGCAGACAGCCACCATTAGCTCATGTATGTGGTAAACAAGTTTCTGCTATGATGTGGGGCGAGGGTTCAATGAGAAAACATTGGACCATGTCCACTCACTGCATGATATTGGCAGAATAAAACACTGCACACTGCGGTAGTAACAGAAAAAAATGAAAACATTCCAGGGTAAGGAGGAAAATTTCTCTAGAATTAAGAACAGTTAAATGAGGCATATAAGCCAACATAATATTGGACAATTTAATTCATTTATAACAGTAAACTATTATTTCAACCTTGTCATGGTGTTGTTGATTGCCAAAGGGTGCTAGACCAGCTGGTCAAGTCGCTCCAGCGGCACCCCTCAGGTCCTGAATTCGAACCCCTAGGCAGTCTCACGGGCGGGACTGGGGTTCGGGGGTTTTCTTGGCTGTGTGAGAAGGCCTTCTTCTTACAGTTCGAGTTTTTCTTATGGTGTCGTTGATTTGAGTTTTATACCTGCATATTAATTTAAGTTAAGTTCAGATCATTTTGGAGTTTCATCATGTCTTCCATAAGGTAATGTGAATAATTATGGTTTATGACCAAAACATGTAGAAAAAATGGCTTTACAAATTACAGTGTTAACACTAACTTGATATTTTCTTATTGGACTGTAGTGTAATAGTTTGAAAACATGCATGTGACGCATGTGAATTTAGTACTTATTCTTGTCTAATTCTTGCATATATTATTTTGCAGGACTAGAAATGGGGGAGAACAGATTTTCCGAAGCAGATAAAAGAATAAGAATATTTCCCTCTCTGTTCACTATGCTAGTGAAGTGACCATTTTTGCTTGATCTCTAGTTAAAGTTATGTCAAATGTCCAATATTTCTCATGTAGGTTTTCCACTTTTTTGAGTATATTCCTGATCTTGTAACTATCTTCAGAATGCTTTCCTTGCGTATATATGATCATAATTTCAATTCAAGGAGATTAAAGATGTTGGAATTCACGGTTACCTTTCCACATATTCTGTAATGTCTTATGGTCACGTCCACCAGTCTATGGTGCTACATGGCTCCGTTAGGTATCCCCATCTGTGTTTTTTTTCAACATGTCGAAGCCATATGCTAGCTCCCCCAAACTCCTTAATTAGTCTTGTTTTTTCCCCTCAAGTTACTACTAGAAAACTCACATTCGTTCCTCTTCCGTTAGTACCCCATCCGTCCATGCCAATAACATGGAGCCGTCTCAAATTATATGCAATAGCATAATGCTCTGACAGCTCATGAGAAATATAAACCTACCATTTGTTACTACCATCGATCAGTTGTTTTTTTGTTACTGTTATACAAACAGTATGATTGCAGGCCAAAATCCGTGTCCGCAACATCAAAATTAAATGTTCGGAGGTAGTAGGGATGTATCTCATATGTGTGCCATGATAAGTTTATTTTCACACATATGACATGCTTCCATGAATATATACAAAGACAATGTTACAACATAAAGAATAAAAGAGCCATTACAAGCATTTTCTAGTGGCAGAATCTTCAACTCTTATCATATAGACAGTTGACGGGGGGAACACGTACACCTAGAAGCCAACATGTTCCACCGAACTTTTCAATCTGGGTCTGAGCCACAAGTAAAGAAAATTGTTATGTATCGCATTACCCAAAGAGAACCGGATTCGATGCAGAAGATGACTTATCAATTGTGTGGGGTTGTTCGTTGATGCATCTCATTCTCATCTGTCTAATCATTATTTTAGCTAATTGTTCCATCTCTAGTTATGCCTTGCTTCATATCGTTCTCGCTCTGTTGTTGAATGGACTACTAGCTAGTGCTAGTAATGTTGGTTGCAGAGGCAAGCTATCATGAATAATGGCCAATAGAGACGTATATATTAGATGAGTTTTTTTTTTGTGAAAGTGTATATACATGGCTATGAAAGTATCAACATGCTACATCTAATTTTTGGGCCAGTCCATAATGATTGGTAGGTGGCAAGGGAGTTCAGTAGCTTTCAATTTTGCACGTGGACCTTTTGTTTTTTCTGAAACAAACCAGCTAGCCGGAGAACTGCACCCTATACTGAAAAGAAGAATGCATAGAGGGGCCAAAGTCGTAAATAAAACACAACTCCCCCCTACAATAAGGCTGTAACAAACGCTTCGGGTTCTTAGCCCTAGCCACCACCCATGAAGCAGATTCATCTTTTCGTCTTAAGAGAACTTGCTGGCCGGGAGAGGATTCTTTGTGGTAAAAAATTTCTTGCATTCTTGGCAAGCCAAAGCTCCCAACAAGCTGAAGCCAAGATGGTGGCAAGACTTCTCAGACCACTCCAGTCAATGATCGGACTTGTAGCCCGCACCGTCCACCATTCATGCACCGACGTACATGCCTCCCAGATGCTAGCTATAAAGGCCCCTGTTTTCCATCCATTCCACAATCACGTCCCAAATGTGGCGAGAGAACTGGCACTCAGTGAAAAAGATGTACACTAGACTCTGGAACTATGCGACTTAAAGCACAAGAGTCATTGTGATGCCAATTTCTTGATGCCAGCCTATCTACCATCCATATCATTCTGTGTTGCTAACCAAGTGAAGAATTTGCACTTGGGTGGGTGGTGCCCAAAGGTTTCTATGATTGCTTTGAAGTTTGTGGAGGGAGCCAATAATTTGTGCTTGGTAGGCCGAGCTTGCTGTGTACATATTTTGGACAATCTCTACGGTACTTCACCAGACTGCACTTTCCACCTTGATTGTTGCTTTGCTTTCCTAGCGTTGTAAATTGAATCGAGGGAAAGCCAAAAAAATTACGTGAATGAATAGATTACATATATATGTTTACACATTAGAGTGTTGTCTTAGAGGGACACAGATCTCAGCAACTGTCATCGTGTGGTACGTGAAGAAGAGCAGGAAGAGATGACGTTGTCGTCTTGTTGAACACAATCAATAACTAATGTCTTGTTATCATGTGTCTTCATGGGGTTGCAAATTGCATACAGTAACCAAGACAAGTTCCAATGGAAAGTCCAAAAGAAAGCTCCTACACTAGAATAAAAAAGTAGACACCGGCCGAAATAAAAGCAGAGGATCGAAGACTGCTGGTGCTGGTCATAGATACTCAATCCAGGTCCATGCACGCTTCTCCACTGGAACATGTGGGCCCTGTTGAGGAGCACCAAGTTTACATAGTATAGGACGCCGATGCATTTTGACTTCTCTCAATAGCAGCTAGCCTCGATCGATGGTCATGGAAATTAAACCAGTGCTGTAGCCATCGTTGGACCTCCTGTTCGGATTACTATGTGTTCTTCTGTTCTTGAAACGTATGTACGAATTTAGCTAGCTGCAAGGGGCGCAGTCGCATACGTGAGGAGGTGCAGTTGCGACACCGAGGGAGGAGTCAGAGGGATGGGGGTCACGCAGAGGAGGCAACGGAAGGAAGATGGATCAGATCAAGGGGCGATGCCAGAGTCACCCTATTACTCAACTGAATAAAAAACAAATAAACCAGATCAGCGGTTACCATAAGTCAGCGAAAAAGTACCGTGTAACGCTGTTTGGTATCATCCAACCATGGTAAAACTTCTCCAATTTTTGTACGGTTCTGTTTCAGTACTCTGCTTGTAGTCAATTTCTGTGCGCTACATGGGTCACCGAGGGCAGTCGCAATAGAGCCAGTGCAAAGGCTTCATTCAATGCCAAGGGCTGAAATAGCTGCGCTGATATACTGATCTTTCAGAGAAGCATCACGTATGACCGTATTACGTCCTAGCGTCTATCATGGTAGGGCGCGATCAAGTTATTTGCAGAACTGTATAGCAGCGAGCAATTAGGTTCTTCTCCTGCTCATCATATATAGTACTGTAAATAATTGTTTTACCACAGATTGCTTGCCCTATTATATTAAGCTTATCGCCAATAAGAAATAGTGTGAAGTTATAAATAAACTCTTATATAATTCAAAGTTAGGGTTGCAAGGAAATAATGCATTTGTCGGTATTGTTATATTAATGTACGGGATGTAGCACTGTATAGAAGCTATTTTAGCATAGGTTTGCCTGACTATCCTGAAGTCTCCCATTCATTGTGCCTAGCGTTGCCGATGGGTAACCATTCCCCGTTCCCCGATCCATACCCGGTGGAACGGGTAGGGGATGGATAGAAGATTGTTTACCCATTCATACATGGGTAGGGTACGGTATACCCGTCACGGTGAGGGTACGGGGAGGGTAATGTCTGTCTTTGCCCGTTTCGCATCAGCGCCGCAACGAGCTCGCCGGGTTCATCCGCGGCGTGGCGAAGATCCTTCGCCGACCATATGGCTCCGGCAGGCCGCTGAAGCCAGCTTTCGTCGCCGACCAGAGCAGCCGTCTCCTTCGCGTGCGGCGCCTGGGCACGACGTTGCTACGGTGCCTCTAAAGCCGGCTTTCGTTGTCGCCGCCGCCGGGATCCCTACAAGGCGAAGGCTCGCACGGTCGATTTCACGGGACGGCGAGAGGAAGCACGAGAGCAGATCAACTGATGGGTCTCGCAGGCCACGAGAGGCTCATCGTCGACGTCCTTTCTCCCGGCGCCGTGGAGGATCTGACCCACCTGCCGGCGGCGCCGTGGAGGTGTGGACACGCTGCTGATGTGAGGCCGCGGCAGCCACCTGATCGCCGTGCACACGGCTTCAAAGCGCTCAAGCTCCCATACCAAGCAGGCAATCGATTTGGTACTCGTCTGTTCGATTCAAGGATTCTTCAGTTTTTTTCTCTCTTTTTTCCAGAGGCGCCGGTTCATATATTTGTTTGTTGTTAGATTGCTGATTCCTCCCTCGAGGTCTGCATATTTGGGCTCTCAATCGATCTCAATCTGGTTCTTCTCCGACTAATTTGGCATCCTCTGCAGCAAATTAACAAATATGCAGATGTGTTGCCACAGGATTTCATTTTACCCAATCAATCATCCATTATCCAATGGATATGGGTAAATGGATGTGGATAATTTTGGAGAGGGTATTAAATGGGCAATGGAATTCTGGATATGGGTGTGGGTAAGTGTGGTTTTCCCCATACCCTCCCCAACGGCAACGCTACCTCCGCTTTCTTAGCAGCTCTGGCCAACACGCGGTAGGAAAAAGCTAACTATATTCGATCGGAGGACAAAGAAGCAGAGATATTGGTCAGCCCGGAGGTAATTATTTGAGAAAATTCCTTCCATGCCTAAAGAATTTACACCTATCCCTTCTATACCCAAAAAAATTATAAAATCCCTTCTATACCCAAATCCCAATTTCCCATCCCCTCTATACCCAAAACCGTTAGTTTGGGGTTAAGTATAGGGCTGAAAAGACCATTTTGCCCCTGTATGTGACTATTCATTTTTATGTTACTGTTTTAACAGAAAATTCACTATTACTTCGCTAATGGTATGCTTGTCAAAATAAAGTTGCGATAAACATACATATGAACTATTAACTAAGTAATAATAGTGTTTTTCTGTTAAAACATTATCATAAAAATGGTTAGGTGTATGTAGGGGAAAAATGGTCTTTTCAACCCACACTTAACTCCAAACTAACGGTTTTGGGTATAGAGGGGATGGGAAATTGGGATTTGGGTATAGACGGGATTTTGTAATTTTTTTGAGGTATAGAAGGGATAGGTGTAAATTTTTTGTGTATAGAAGGAATTTTCTCTTATTATTTAGCTGCACGTGCTCCGATCCACAGTCTTGAGCTGCACAGCCGCTAAGTTCATCTCCGTGCCAGTTGCTTCTCTGCTTGTGAACACTATATTCCTCATGGACATAGCAGATATATTTCCTTCTGTATCTGATTCCAATATGAGAATACATATAATATTTTCTGCTTCACTGCCGCAATTCACGTGCTCTTGCTTGGCCGTCTTATGTTGGCTAGATGGAATATTGAATGGGTGCTGAATGGAGAAGTAAGATATGGTGCTACCTACCATCAAATATATAACAATCACGTCGTATAGAGTACTAGTTGTTATTGGTTGGTAACCACTTAAAATTACTATGGTTTTGCATTTACTGCTTGTTCATTCAAGTCATGCATTTCAATTTATGTTTCACATATGTTGTACGTGAAAATTATTCATTGGTTAATCTTGGAAATGACACTAATTAGTTCTATATCTATACTCCCTCCATATTGGTAAAGGATGACGTTTTGAGATTGTCCTAAGTCAAACTTTGAAAACTTTGACTGTAAATAATTTTTTAAGTATTAAGTTTAGAAGTATAAAAATGGTATGAGTAGATTTGTATTGAAATATAGTTTCAGAAAAGTACTTTTAAAATATATTTTATAAATATTCTATACTGAAAATTATTAGTCAAAATTGAGTTTTGGAGACCGTGTTAATGTCCTAAACGTCATCCTTTACCAATATGGAGGTAGTAAATCGTGTGCATAGTTAAGTGAGAAATAAAGTCCATTCAATTTATCCACCAAATGAGCATGCCTTAATGCGCCACTGGAGCAATGCCACTATTATATATGGAACGTGATACAGATCTTACCAAAGCTAGCTAGAGGCATTGAACACTACAAAATATAGATGCAAAGCGAGCAGCAAAGTAATTCGTTCGTTGGTCACTCGATCTCTAGTCATGCATGGAGCCAAAAGTAAAATGGACGATAGCCGATAGGATCAGGGAATACGAGATGTCGGGGAAGAAACACGGGAAAAGAGGTAGTGTATGCAAATTGCGTACTTGGCATGTATGCATCTTGCTCTCCAGGTTTGGGGCTGCTGGTCACTGTACCACTTTGTCAAAGCTAAAAATGTGTCTTTTAGTGAGCATCCTTCTCAAAACGCAACAGCAGAGACCCGATGAGTGAGATTTGGTGACCGCCATAGCTCACCACGACGACCATTCATCAGAGCTTGGGTAGTGCAGCGGGTCGACAAGGTCACTGGACTTCGACGTCCCTTGCGGCTCCTGACTCCCCTTGAATTACATAGATTCCATAAACTTGTAATAAAGATGGTAAGAGTCAACGTTTCAGCGCTGCCTATTCATTTGAGACAGTAAGAGTCTGTACAAGCCCATATTTTTTAGATAATGGATCACTATCCGGCTTCACCCTTCTCGGAATGAAAAGGGATCAGACTCAAATTATTACAAGACCAAACCAAGAATTACAGGAAAATGAGGAATTTTTTTTAAAACCCAATCCTAAATCTATTGTTCAATATATATATGTTCAACGCCTTCTGCCCATATATATCACCCCACGCAATTGGGTCGACTGCACCAGGCCCTCAAAATTTTGGGGGCCCCATATACCTGTTCAACGCTTTCTGCCCGTTGGGCCGAGCAGCAGGTTATGCCAGCCACTAGCCTTTGAGTATACATGGCCAAACGGGCCGTGCAGACCCGGCACGGCACTAGCACTATGCGGCACGGCACCATTCAAAGGCTTTGACAATGCCGATGGCGATTGAAATTCCTGCTGCTGTTCGCCCCGTCCTTCCGCGTGGAAGCTAGCAGAACAGACGCTTTAGTGCTTCACCTCTTCATTCCTCTATTTCAAGGCTTTATTCTTGAATCTGAATCCCGCGCGCCCCTGTCCTGAACCTTGTGACCTAAGTACGTGACGACCACTGGACAACCGCCAAGCCAGAAACCACAGAAGTCCAGCAAACCTGCAATAGTGCAATCTATGAATCTCGCCAGGCAACAGGTACAGCCGTACGGGAACGAAAACAATCATCAACCAATTATCTGTGCATGCAATAGTTTATTGATTTGTTTGCAATCATCAGGGCATCAGCCATCTGGTTTCCAACAGGTTGTTAATTTGGCATTGTTGCTTACTTGCTTTGTAATTCTTGAAAAAAGGCCACCTTATTTATTTATTTATTTATTTATTTATTTATTTACCATGCCTTCTAGAATCAGATAGTATGATTTGAGGAATGAAAAGCGCAAGAACAAAAGGAAAGGATTAAACAATACGCTGAGACTCAGAAGGGTGCTCTTTGAAAGATTTGTTTTTAATGAATGTCAAAATCCTCAAGCGCACAGTGATGGAAATCAGGGTGATTACACAAACAACATTGAGTCTCACACTTCAGAAATGGGTTTGGTGCAAATTGATATAGGGTTCCTATATTTTATTGTGTATTGCATCTAGGCCTCGCAAACGTAGGTACTTTCCCGAGTGTTTGAATCAAACACCAAGCACCAGTCCATTGTCCATTCCAGAGTGATGACCATATAATAACTCTAGCTACTTCCATAGATGAGGCCTACAATTATTACTTCACACTTGGCTCTCTTCCTAGCATGTTTGACCGGACTTTCTGGCCACTTGATGTCAAGATGGAGTGGTATATATGTGGCTGCCTCATATATTATTATATGTGAAGGTTGTTGGACATTTATATTATTATAGCATTTATGTGACAACCCTTTTGCGTAAATGGCATTTCCTATTATATATTGGCGATGCCATATACTGCTTAATTAATCCTGATTAGTGATGATTTTTTTCCTACTGATGAACGGTTTCGGTCGACTATCTTTTGTTTCAGACTATCAGACGGCCAAAGCTGCACCTGCACCACGCATACAAAACTGTAGGGACA
Source organism: Digitaria exilis (assembly GCA_015342445.1). Classification (NCBI taxonomy): domain Eukaryota; kingdom Viridiplantae; phylum Streptophyta; class Magnoliopsida; order Poales; family Poaceae; genus Digitaria; species Digitaria exilis. Next base: position 4,044,724 of record JACEFO010001972.1, on the reverse strand, counting down.
AACAGCGTCATCGTCGATCGATCCATGCACGAGCCAACAGATCAGTCAAAAGATCAACTCTTTTACCAGTTCTAGCTGTGTGGAGAGAATAATCCTGATCCCCGAAATGAGCAAGCAAGATTTGATGAATATGAGACCTCTCCATCGTTCGCTAGGTCTACCTACTCTGTGTAACACTCTCAAATCTGAACTGTTGACCCCCATGCATGGTCTGTTATCCGAGTACGCCCAAGATGTTGTTTGACTGCTCTCGGTCGCAGCTAGCCTAGATCGTATTACATCCAAGAGTCTATCATGATAGGGTGCGATCAACTTATTTGCTGAACTGTAGAGCAGTGAACAATTATAAATAAACTCTTCTATAATTCAAAGTTAGGGTTGAAAGGAATTAAGGCAATTGTCGGTATAGTTATATTAATGTACGGATGCAGCACTGTATAGAAGCTCTTTTTAGCATAGGTCTGCCTGCCTATCGTGGAGTCTCCCATTCATTGTGCCTCCGCTTGCTTAGCAGCTCTGGCCAACACGCTGTAGGAAATAACAAGCTAACTACATCCAATCTGAGTAGAAAGAACCAGGTATATTGGTCGGCCCTGAGGTAACCATTTAGCTCCACGCATGCTCCGCTCCACATTCTAGAGCTGCACAAACCGCTAAGCTTCACATTCGTGCCAGTTGCTTCGCTCCTTGTGAACACCATATGGCTCATAAATATAGCAGATATACTCCCTCCGTCCGCCAAAAAAGAGTAGTTTGTTCCCAAACTACTCTTTTTTTAAGGACAGAGGGAGTATTTCCTTCTGCCACTGATGCCAATATACAAAAATATTTATAATATTATAATATTTTCTTCTTCACTACCACATTTCACATGCTCTTCCTTGGCCGTCTTATGTTGGCTAGATGGAAAATGGATCGGGTCTGAATGGAGAAGCAAGATATGGTGCTACTACCATCGAATATATAACGATCACGTCATATAGAGTACTAGTTATTACTGGTTGTGGTTGGTAAACACTCCAAATTACTATGGTTTTGCATTTACTGCTTGCTCATTCAAGTCATGCATCTTGATGTAAGTTTCACATATGTTGTACATGAAAATTATTCACCGGTTGATCTTGGGAGCACGCTAATTTGTTCTATATCTATAAATCGTGTGCACAGTTCAGTGATAAATACAAGCCATTCAATTTATGCACCAAATGAACATACCTAAATGCGCCGCTAGAGCAATGCCACTAACATATGTATGGAACGTGGTACACATCCTACCAAAGCTACGGAGGCGTTGAGCACTACAAAATATAGATGCAAATTGAGCAGCAAACTAATTCATTCGTTTGTCACTCAATCTCTCATGCATGGAGCCAAAAGTAAAATCGGCGATAGGCTATTAGATCAGGGAATAGGAGATGTCAGGGAAGAAACACTGGCCAGAGCAAGTGTATGCAAATCACGTACTTGGGCATTATGCATCTTGCTTTCTAGGTTTGGGGCTACAGTTCATTGTATCACTGTGAGCATCCTTCTCAAAACGCAGCAGCAGAGACCCGATGAGCCAGATTCGGTGACCGTGAGAGCTCACCACGAGTTCACGACCATCAATCATCAGAGCTTTGGCAGTGCAGTGTGTCGACAAGGTCACAGGATGTGGATGTCGACTCCTTCAGAGAACGTTCGATCAATGGGTGATTGTGATGGGGCTTCGTTTGGGATGTGCAGATTTGATAAGGTAGTGTTATTCGTTTCTGGCCGGGTCTAATCCAAGTCTTTCTGGGAGATACGCAAAGGCCATTCTCAAGCTAACTTTAGACTAATGCTTGGGATCACCTTCTTTTTGAGTTTTCAACAGCAGCACCGAGAAAGGAATTCTCAAAAATATAATGTTGCAGAGAAAGATACTACCGAAATCAGTTTTTTATTGGCGAAATCAATTCTTTTCCTGGTGCTGCTGCTCAAGGTTGACGACCTGGGTTTGATTCCCTGACTTGCCCATCTTTTTTTCCATTAAAGTTGTGCTGCTCCTGTAATTTATTTTTGACAAATATAACACGTCTTGGTACTACCAGTACTTTACAAGCATACTAACAAGACTTATATTGAAGCCTACTACACTGTTTGTCAGAAAAATATCGTGGAGTAATACCTTTCTTTTTTTAGAAAATGGAAATATTTCCCAGCTATGCGGTTCCGCATACAGCGTATGAATACTTTTCTTGCTATATGAAAATGTACTATTGTTTAAATACTAAAATAATTTTCAAGAATAATATAGTTTGAAGACTCCATCGCGTCATAACCACCCTATATATAATTGTCTAATAGTCCATACATGAACTTGCCTGTGCAGCCTCCGCTGAAAATAAAAAGCCCTGTGCCGCCGTCGCCTCACACCAAACAAAGAAAGGTGCGGGCTGTGAAGAATAACATGAATATTCTTGCGCTTTTAGGATTGTGAAGCATGAGGAAATGGAGCGAGCTATGAAGGGGAGTATATTGATACACTAGCTACTAGGTAATCAGCCGCTCATGCCTACTCGGCTCATTGTCAGTCCAAGATAGCACGATGAATTAATCACTGATAGTCATACTCCACTTTTGTGCTGTCGGTTTCATAAGCTGCCATCCAGGATTGTAAGTATACTCCATGACTTCAAACCCGAAGCTTGAGCCAAGCCCGCTAATGGCTGAATAATTTAGTCGATTGTATATCCACTCAGTGTCTTGCATCAGGCAGAACCTTCAGCGTAAGGTTCCAGGACTGTCATCTATTTGATATACGACCAACATGCCTTTCCTTCTGTTGAACTCTAAAATCCTCTTAACTCCTCCTTAAAGGTGCCAAATGCTTGAAAATCCTTCATATGCAACATGCCGGACACTTGGTTAATTTTTAATCAGCTGATCAAGCATTATTCACTATGGTTCTGCGAGAGAGATGAGCATCATTATAACCTCCCTTGTGTCAGCCTCTGAGCCTTTTTTTCAGTGTCCTCTAAAATGTTTTTAATAGTAGTGGGAACAGTTTGCACTTCCACGTTGCAACTGGGCCCTTTGCGAAGCAAGTGATGTACATAAATTTACTACTCAACAACAGCTTGTCCTCCGGAGAACAAAAGTGTTTCTTTGTGCTAGGACCATTTTTGGAAGAGAAATTTTAAACGGCTGGCATTGCAAAATTCATGCAGCATGGATACGTGTTAAATACATCAACGGGATGAATGAATACATTAGAAAGTACTGCCCCAAACTGTAGGTGGCTTGGCATGTTTATATACATTGTTATTAGCATTATGTATCTAGACATACTGTATATATAAGTACATACTACAATGAGAGAGACACAGAGAGACTGAGAGGGGAGAGATAGCAGCAGGCTCATGGGCATGCATTCTTGAACGACTAGCGTACTCTCATTGGTGCATCCAATTTTTTTTTTCTTGAACGACAGCTGAAACATTGCATACAACATACAGGAGGCTACACAAGGAAGCGGAGGCTCTACCGATCAAGCAAGCGGAGGCTCTACCGATCAAGCTAGCGTTCCGACAATGGAGCTTTTACTTTCTGGGCTCGGAGGCGAATGAAGAAGGCAGGCAGCACAGTGACCGCACTTTTGTCCGCATATTTATAGGTAGAGGACTCAAAATCACAAAGACTGGTAAGTGACCGCACAGTTGTTCGGCAGGGGCCGAGTCCCGTTTGAGGTGCCAAACGCATCTTCTAGTTGACAAGCGAAGCAGGTCCCGGCTTTCTTAACTTCGCAATTAGCTAGTGACAGCACTGCTGCCAGTAGTGCAGCAATTTCTAAGACAGTTCAGGAGCACCATGGCGCCCAGGGGCTGGACATGTGAGGAGAAATTAAAGTTTCAAAGGGGGAGAAGTCTAGGGGCGTTTGAGGTGTCATCGCTGCATTGGTGGAGAACGCACGCCAACCCAAAGGCTAGTTTGTGAGCCGTCGGAGCAAACACTTACTGGCACAGTCACTTGCGTCTCAACCTAAGGTCATGTTCTTTTCTGCAGCTAGAATGGGATAGACAGCGGAGAACCAACGGATTATTAAGCTGTTGCAAACAAATTGAACTAGGATCGCAGCACACAAGTAACTGATGCAATTAATCATGCAAGCAATCTCTCGTTCAATGTTTTCTCATTTACTCTTGGATAAATAATGGAGATCTACAATGGTGTGTAGCCTGGTAGGTATGGTGGGTGAAGAAACCAAGTTACTCGGAGCGACTTGCATCATATATATAAACACAGCTAGTAGCTCCACAGTCCACACCATGTCGTCCGCCTGTCCCCAACAACTAAGATGTCAAGATGAGAGTTGTCGAGCACAGTGGGTGTGCCACGATGATCCATGGGAGTGAGACGCAACAGGACTTCAGAGGCCGGGCTCCGCTCGTTCTGCCTCAACCGGTCCAACATGCTTAAGCAGGAGCTGCTCGCCATCCTTGCTCGCTGTCAGGACCTATGTGGTTGAGGTAGAGCATTTAGATGAACTTGTCTAAACAGAGCGCATTGCTGAAAATCTCATGGCCCCCATCGGACCTCCTCGATGGTGCCGGTCAGTCCATCGACAGCAGCGGACCCTCTATGGTGGTAGCAGCGCAGCCGGGGGGGCCTCGATGGCCTCCGTTGGACCTCCTTGATGTCGTAGGTCAGTCCGTTGACAGCAGCGGACCGTCAATGGCCGTAGAATCCCAGCCGGGGGGCCTCGATAGCAGACCCTCGATGGCGATAGCATCACAGCCGGGGGACCTCGACGACCTCCTGCCTGCACGGTGCCTCCGCGTGGAGCATGTGGAGCCAGAATGAGATTGAGTACGAAGTCGGATATGGCACGCAAGTCCGGATTCAGTGTTTCGAGCTCCCATGGTGGATCATGTCAGAATACATTTGTTTTAATAAACACAATAAAACTCAGATGCAATGTTGATTGTTCTGTTCGTTATGCAACGGGAACTATAGCTCAACTACTGGGTGAAATTGAATATGCCAAACACGTATATTGATTTTCTATCCATTTTGCGATAAACTTTAGTTAGCAATTATTCTATATGTTTTCATCAACATCTATTTTTTTTTCATTTTGCACAACCTTACATCAGTCCGCCAAATGCGAGGGTTGTGTTTGTCCCTCATAGTCACATAGGAGGACGTAACCTGGTCATCTCTCACATGTGACCCAATGCAGAGACTTTTGTGTGGCAGAATGGGCCCTTCGCATTGCAATGTCATGTGGATTTTTTTAAAAAAATAAAGCTCACCAATTTATTGCTGTGTGTGTAGAACAAGAGAACCACGGTTTAGAAACTCTGGGAGGAGATCAAGCCAAATACATGACTGGTCCGGGTCCCAACTCAAAGCTAACTCATGAGCACAAAAATTGCGACACCAAGGAACATATGCAACATCACAGATCACAAACTCTAGATCAGTAAATTACCTCACCACCTGCTGGTGAATAATCAATGGTCCTTGACTTGAGGGCAGCAACTAGATTTGAGGATTCAGCTTCAAGCTGGATTCTCGTCATCCCTTGAGATGAGATGGCTGTTAGAGCTGCTATACAAGCTTTAGGTTCTGCACAAAAAGCATCATGGACTGATTCTATCCTTACTGCTCATGTCATTACAGCAGCCCCATCACTATCTCTAACAATAAAACCCCAACTACCAGTTTTTTGTTCCTGTAGTAAAGATCCATCAAAGTTATCTTTGAGAGCCTCAGCTGGATGGGACTCCATGTATTCACCTTTTTATGGCCCTTCTCATTTTGTTTTTTTGACATAGAATAAATCTCTATTTTCATGCTTCTTACTTGATGCACCACTTCTTCCTCGTTTTTTTCACCAGCATTCACTTTGTTTCTTGCATCCCACCAGGACCACATTAAAACAATAATCTGCGTAGTTCATCGCTGTAGAAGAACAGTAGGGCCATCACACTCTATACTCTGTTTTAGTTCAATGCCTACTAAATTTTCCCCAAATGCAGTAAGCTAGCACAATAAAGGAAAAGAAGCTGAGCTGCCATTCTCATGGCTGTCGAGGCTTCAGAGACCAGGATTCTAATGTCTGGTTGCTCCTGTCACATGTTTGGAATCACCAACAGGGTAACAGGTTGCTCTCTTTTGCCTAGATAAACAGAAAGATACTAAACATGTCCTCGACTGCAGCTTTCCATTGGAATCTAAAGCCACAAAAGCATGTTTTGATGTACCTTGTCATGGTTCCATGTACTGCCGGAGTGACGATGGTGAGGGCTTCAGGGTGAAGAGGATCTGGAGCAGGCAGGCAGAGCACGTTCTTGGGTATATCGGGCTTAATCAGACTCCAGGGTGCAAGCCAACTCCATGTACTGCACACCGACGCCATCTGGCTCGGCCCCGGCTCGGATCTGAGTAAGACAGAGAAAAGATGAGAATGGGACGGGAGAGATAAGGGGATTAAGAGAGCACCCATGTGGGGGCCGAGGGCGCACCGGCCTCACTTTCCTCGCTCCTCGGTGGCCAGGCAGGGCAGTGGTGGGCTGCGGCATTGTACGCATGGCTCCACGGCTGGGTGAAGCTACGACTGGCGGCATGGCACCCTAGCAGACGGAAGCGGGGGCACGCGCGCCTTGTCGTGGCAGCGTAGCAAAGCTGAAGCCGCCGAGCACCATGGGCGAGCACCGAGACGGCGACGAGCGGGGGTGTCAGGAGTGACGGAGGTGAGTAAGGTGCAAGGGCGGTGACGCTGGCTGCTGAAAGCACGTCGGCTGCAAGACGCCGACACACCCATCCACCGGCCTATGTGCGTGTCCCCTGTGGTGCACGGCCTCTCCTCCAGGCATCGCAGGCACTCCAGTACAGCAAAGCAGTCGCCGGCTAGGATCATGGTGCCTCCATACAGGGACATGTAACATCCACAATTGTTTCCCCATTGCCCGATCTGTTCAGGTTATATATGCTAAATCTGTTCAGTCGATGAATTTATTCATTAGAGGTGTCAGTTGATTAGCATGTGACGATATGATGTATTCGGGTCTTCATCAGGATTTCAGTTTTGGATTGATAGGGTCCTGCGTACAAGCAAATGCAAGTCAAGCGGCCAGGACGTTTCATGTGACCACTGGTGATTGTAGTATATCAGATGCTACTTGTCAAGCGGCCAGGACGTAACAGATATACGATGAGCTGCATAGTCAGAGCATGTCTAATTCTTGATGCCAAATTTGCCAGTTAGGTCACTCCACTCGCCTTGAAAGCTTAATCTAGTTCCTTCTACCTCCCCTTCCTATTTGTAGAACAGCATTTATAAACTTGTTGTTTTATTATTTATATGCCACTCTCTTCATCCTCTCTTGCTCTCTTCCTTCATTCGTTTGAGGTAGGGTGGAGGCTCGCAATTTATTTCTATGGTTATATAGAGGATAACGATGCACGAGATTCTTTAATGGCTTGGTAGGTTGTGTAAGGAAAATGGCCCTAGGCCATAGTTTGTGATTTTGGCGATTGATTGGCAACATAATCATTGAGACTAACAATTTGTCGAGATGATATTTGTAGATATTTCTAGGTCCCAAGGATATTTTGGAAGCCATCCAAATGTCTATATAACCAATATCCAAATGATGGTTATCCAAATTGAAGCCATCCAATTCACGTAGAAAAATATGTGGAAAAGTGTCCTTAGTCATATTCAAGGACATCCAAAAGATGGTAACGAAGATAGAAGAAAAGATCCGTGAAGAAGCAATGAAGAATTGCAAAACGCAGATGCGTCAACTAAATCGATGGTGTGCCCGTCGAATTAGTTGATGGTCCATCGAATTAGTCGATGGTGATTGAAGACCGGCGTGCGTTCGTCTCTGGTGGGCAACGACTAAATTGATGGTGTGTCCGTCGAATTAGTCGATGGTCCATCGAATTAGTCGATGGTGATTGAAGACCGGCGTGTGTTCGTTTCTGGTGGGCAACGACTAAATCGATGGTGTGCCCATCGAATTAATCGATGGTCCATCGAATCAGTCGATGGTGCAAGTAGCCGTTGGAGTTCAAAGATTCAAAGAAAAAAGGGGCGACGACTAATTCGACGGTCCCTCATCTGCACCCGTCGAATCAGTCGACGGTTCATAGGAAACTGGCAACGGCTAGTTTCTATGGTTGGGACTATAAATAAGAGGTGCCCTGGCCATTTGAAGGGTGCTTGAGCTTAGGGAAGATATTGGCAAGTGTTCTACACATTCTTGAGTGCTTAATCCACCAAAGTACCAAATAGAAGATCTAGGTGATTAGCCAAGTGCTTAGTGCTAGTCTAGACCCTTTGGCGCATCTCTTAGGTATTTAGTCTAGACCCTTTTTGCTTACCGGTGCTTGCACGCACCAAGTGTTGTAATCCAGGGCTTGTAGTCTTGCGAGACCCTCCAACCGAGTTTGTGGAGAGGCCGCCGGTGCTTGTGCAAGGGAGGAGAGGCCCTTGGCGTTTTGGCCAAAGCTCTAACAAGTGAAAGCGGCGAGGAGCATCCGGGGAGAGATGAGCGGAGACCCACTTGCGCGTGGGGAAGTCCCGTGGTCACCCACGAAATTACTCGACCGGGGAGTTTATGCCCTTGCGCGGGCATTCCCTTTGAGAGGGGCTCCAACAACGAGGATTAGCGGAAAGCTCGTGAGCTTTCTGATACCTCGGTAAAACACCGTGCCGGGAGTTTGCTCTTCTCTACCCTTTACCTTTTGCATTTCATACTCGCACTACTTTCCGCATTTACCTTTCCTAGACTTACCATGCTAGTATAGGATTGGACCTAGGGTGCAAATCTTTGTAGCGGTAGAGATAGCAACACATAGAGAAAACCTAGAGCACATTTAGATAGAAATTAAAATAGGTTTTTATATGTGCAATTAGAGCCTTAGTTTTTAGAGACACCTAATTCACCCCCCTCTTAGGGTGTCACGGCCCTTGAGGTTGCAACAATGGTTTCAATACCATACAGTGTTAAATTTGCTTTTGTGTAACATTACATGAACCTGAGTGGATGATAGTATGAGTTAGTTTCCAGGAGCGTTCCTAGTTTCTAGCGCAAAAAATAATTTTTAAATGTACTACAAAGTCAAAGTGTCGTATGAAAAAATAATCCCTTAGTTTAATCAATACTCCATCCATCATTCTGTATTTTGGAAATATTCTGTTTAGGGTGCAATCCTAGAAATCTGACCATAAGTTATGCCTCCTTGCCCAACAAATAAATGACCAAAACAGATTTAGCAGGCCATGATTGACATAGTGGAAAAGAAAGTAAAGACAATGCAACTAACTATTATGAAAACTAAAATTACTCTGTTCATGGTACGATTGAGTAGCATACTTACACCCATCGCACATTTTTCTCCTTCCCTCTCTGTCTTCACCCGTGCATGCAACGGCACTAGATCGGGCAGTTAGCATCACGCATCCAACCAAGCAGGTACCAGGGTGCTAGGTCGCAGCACAGAATGGCCGGCTGTGAAGGAGAGGCAATGGAATAACGGGGACTTAAGCATATTAGAACTTGGAAGGCTCGGATGGCCAGTGTCGCCAGGAACCAGCGAGCAGCACAACCACTGGCTGGCAGAGTCACCTGCGTCTGCACGTGAGGTTATGTTGTTGTATGCAGCTAGCACGGGATAGACAGCGGAGGACCAACGGATTATTAAGCTGTTGCAAACAAATTGAACAATGGTCTCGCGCCGCAAAAGCAGTTGATGCAATTAATCTTGCAAGCAAGCGCTCTCTCTCTCTCTCTCTAAATGTTTTTTTTAATAAACTCTTGGATAAATAATTGAGATTAACATTGGTGGGTAACCTGGTAGGTATGGTCGGTGAAGAATTGAAGTCACTCGGAACGACTTGCGTCATATATATAAACACAGCTGGTAGCTCCACACCGTGTCGTCCGCCTGTCCCCAACAGCTGAAATGCCAAGATGAGAATTGTCGAGCGCATTGGATGGGTCATGATGATCCTTGGGAGTGAGACGCAACAGGACTTCAGAGGCCCGGATCCATTCATTATACCTCAACCGGTCCAAATTGCCTGAGCAGGAGCTGTTCGCTGTCCTCGCTGGCTGTTGGGACCTACAAGGTTGAGGTAAATGATCTAGATGAACTTGTCTAGGGGGAGAACCTCCTCGACGGCGTTGGTCAGTCCGTCCACAGCAGTGGACTATCGATGGCAGTACCATCGCAGCTGGGGGGCCTCAAGGACCTCCGTCTGACCTACTTGACCGTGTTGGTCAGTCTGTCGATAGCAGCGGACCCTCGATGACGGTAACATCGCAGCCGGCCGGCGCATCGACGACCTCCGTCGGACCTCATCGACAGCATCGGTCAGTACGACGACAGCAGCTGACCTCCATGGAGATAGCCTCGCAGCCAGGGGGCCTCGACGACCTCCTGCCTGCAAAGCGCTTTGGCGTGGAGCACGTGGAGCCAGGACGAGACAGAGTACAAAGTCGGAGATGGCATGCAAGTTTGGATTGAGTGTTTCGAGTACCCATGGTGTATCATGTTGGAATACATTTGTTTTTAACCATAATAAGGCTACAAGTGGCGCACGCATGTGTCCAAGGGTAGTGCAGTGCAGTGCGGTGTGCGACAAAAGGAGGGGAAGACATGCATGAGAGGCTAACATGTTGGGACCCCTGGTGGTAGGTGACTGTTAAAGAAAATGCCATCAATCTTATCTTAATTTGCCTATCATCCAGTATACTACTTTGTGGGAATTATTTTAATCCATATAGTGGTGTTAATGATGGTCCTAATAGCCTCAGATTTTATCACAGTAGATTTGTTAGCTAGAAAATAGCTGTATTTTTGGTAGTCCTACATACTATTACGAAAGGAGTTTAAAAATCACAATGCATGGTATTTTGGATCACGACACGATGAGCTAGTAAAATTTGCACTTTACGGTATAGCCAGCATCAGAGCACTAGTTCTTCATCTAAACGTTGAAACACATGAATGGAGCTAAAAAAAAGCCACAAAGGTGAATCCCCATTCAGCTATTGGTTTTGTAATTTTGTTAATTCGCTCTACGAAACCACATGAGCCCATAGTTGAGATGTTGCCTGTGGCCAGAACTCCATCCTCAATCCTCATAAACCTACCGACGACGGGCTTCTATATATAGGCAAATAGACAGCAAGACAACCTTAGGCATAAAATGGTTTCTCGATATTCCGGCAGTGAATGACACACTGACCAGCGTGGCCAGTGGAACTTGTCTGTGCTGATTGGAGCTGAGCAGGTAACTCTTTTTCAAGAAGGAACAACTACTAGAGAACTCATGGGGACACTCCAAAATCGTATGCTATCTCTTCGTTTTTGTTTGTTGCTTGATGCCGTCTATTCCCACTTGTTCTCCTGACATATTTGAAGGGTTTGACAGATAGTCTGCCTTCATTATGTGGATACTATCGTAGTAAACGGAGCAGTGGTTTCAGAACACTGAGGAGATAAGGAGGGAGTCGCATAAATAAGCCAAGAAAGCTTCCCAGGTAGTTTTAAAACATTTATTTCCTACTTATACACAGCCGTAGGCTAGTACAGAGGATGAGATATTATCCTAATTACTGCAGGTGTTAAACCCTAATTGCCTATATATTCTCCTTAACTGCAACCTGAAAATCTGCTAACTAAAAGACGGAAGATCTGCAGCAAGACAATTTGAACCATGATAGGTACAACACGCAAAGGATTATTCCCAACATATGCTGTCCTGAGAAATACTTGCGGTCTAGTCAGATCTAAAGATGATTATAATAGGCTTATTATCCAGTTGAGGTCTAAATCACCCTAGCAAGTAAACAATTACTCATGTGTCAGTCTTATTTGTAGCACGCCATATCTCATACACTATAATCATGGCCATGGCCACTATCATATATAGTGCTCAGTGTTTCCAATCTCGGCCGAAAATCACCAATTTTCGGTTTGGTTCGGTTCTACCGGCCAGGACCAGTAAAATGCAATACCGGCTTATTAATTTTGGCCCTATTCAAACTTCCTTTTGGCCGAGTAGAACCCAGCCGTCCCATGGATCCATTCCCAAACACATATAAACACACCCCCCCCCCCCCCTAAACCGTAGGGCGTAGGCGCTGGAAATTTCATTTGTCCTCTCCACCAGCCACTGGAGGCTTTGCCTCCAGGATCCTCGTGTTGCTGGTTTCTATCGCCGGCAAATCGGTTGAATCTATATATACTATATATGTGGACATGCATGGTACAGCGGAATACGTTAGCTGACGGTACCTAAAAGGGTAGGATGAACGGTGGTTTCTATATGGTAATTTTTATTTTAAGCTGGGTATCACAATTTTTCTAGTCACTGGAAAATATAAAAAGAAATGCAAAAGAACAGGATGTACTGCATGTAGAGTTGGGCAAAGTATTTTTGTGCGTGTGATCTGGTTCTGGTTTTTTGTTAGTTTGAGAAGATTTGGAGTCACCACAGCTAGTTCCTATACGCCTTGATAAGTTGCATGGATATGGCCAGTCCAGCTGCTTGAAGGTCTTTTAATTTGTTCGATCCTTGGAATATCCATGGATTGTTTATGCTGCCTATATATGTTGGAATTTGAATCAAATGGATACGTTCGGATTAATTTATGCCCACAGGCTTGAATACTTGATGCGTACTGTTCATGTTACAGACACCATAACGAGCGAGACTGCATGTCTAACGTTGTTGTCAGTCCAATTTGGATTACTGAATTACGGTTCTATATGTCCCAAGCTTGTCGCATGTACATATCGGAACATCCTGAGATGGATTGTTCCCATTGTCTCCTTGGTCCGCCTCCTGCAACTAATTTGGATGGGGAATGGAGAAATCGGATGCTGGCTTGCGGTGCAAATGGGAATGGCTACTGCGCACTCTGGAACTGCAGCATGCGAGTGGCACGGAGAGGCTTCCACTGGTGGTGGAGGAACAGCGCAACAGTAAAACAATGAGGGGAATCGAAGTACAATACCATTATTCATCCCTACACCGCCTCATGTGGCGCTTCATAAAATACTTCCAGGACAACAGATAAGGATCGAGATCAGGAACCCACATATGTGCATGTATAATAAGGAGCGGAAGTATCTTGATTCTTCACACTATCCTTGATTTACATCGATGAAGCCTAGCTAACTACCCCCTGTCAAATTAATGCACACAGCCTGTTTCCTTCTATCTACCTTTCCAAAGTAGGCGGCCATTTATATATTGTACTCTCTCTTCAAGCCTTTGACGCCTCCATTCCTTTTTTCTGTTGTGGCAGCCTGGTAATGTTTGAACGGAGCATTACGTATAGGATGGTTCTTCAAATTCCATCCGAGAATCTTGTTACAACTAGGGATTAGCAGATGTGCCTAGATATAAACACACACACATATACACTTCTTTTCTTGGCTTATAGGTTTCTTCCTGGATGTTTTCTACTCCCACATAACACAGAGATATTTACAGATTTTTTTTTTCTTTTCATCATGTTGATACTAAACGTATTCTGTAAAAGGGGCTTCATCAGTGTTGTGTCAGTGAATGACACAATTACCTGACTGGCCCACAGAACTTGTCAGCGTTGAAGCTTATCAGACTTTTTTTTTTTTGTAGAAAACATGAGGGGTAGGCCCCCTACTGATTATATATTTAAAATAAAATTAGGATTCCGTTACATCAAAATCATGAAACAAAGAAGGAAACAAAAAAAATCAAAACAGTTACATCATAGCCTCTATCCATGAAGACATAAGCTGGGGATGATCCTTTTTTCCTCTAAGCAGAACTAGAGCAATTTCTTTTTTAAAGTGATTCTTGCACCCTTGTAGAGACGGTTGAACACCTCTGAAAATTGCATCATTATGCACCATCCAAATTGCCCAGGCCATCAGGATGATAACATCCATGTAAAAGGGCACAATGAGTTGGCTTTTGAACCCAGAGACCATCTGCATAGTGTCAACAAAATTCCCAATGTGTAGGTTCAGTAGTTGCCAGCATCTTTGAACAAAAGCACAATCAAAGAAGAGGTGATCTCTGCTCTCCTCAATGGATGAAGAACAAAGGACACAATTATAATCATCAAAATCCATATTGTGCCTACGTAGCAGCCCTTTTGTACTCAGCCTATCTTTGAGCAATAGCCAGAAATTAAACCTTATGCTTATTCTGAACCAATGATTTCCAAATCTAGGAGTAAACCGGATGAACATTTCTGGATCCACTTAAATGTTTACATGCCTTTGAGGATGAATAAATCGGAGAACCCCAAATATACCCCCATATATCACAGTCTTCTGAATTGGCCGTGTTCTCAAGCACATTTAATAACTCAATTAATTGTAAATGTGCCACTTCTGATAATGGGAGATGAAAATGCTGAACAAGAGTTTCCATCTGCTTCATCAGCTGAACAGATACCATCTTGTGCTTGGCAAAAGAGTATAACTCAGGGTAAGAATGACGCGGGACCTGACCAGCCCATAGGTCAGTCCATACCAGACATGAGACTCCTCATTGAGGCTGTGTCAGTGAATGAGAAACTGATCAGCGCCCCTGGAACTTGTCCATGCCAGAAAGCTCCACCAGTTGGCTCCCTCTCCATATAATTGATTCTTCCTTGTGCCCCTGAGATATGTATTTGAATGAATTGCCACATAGTGTCTCCTTTAATCATGTGCTCTCAGAATGTTAATGGATCTCAAGACCTCTGGAGGTGAAGATGGAGTGGCATATATATAGATATCCATCCCCTTCTCATCTCATCTAATAATTGAAGGTTTGTGGATGTTACTTATTGTAGTATCTGCCCCATGCTAAACGACACTTTATGGATGTACAATTGACTAAACAACTGCCCCTGGCCCATAAGACCAGCACATATTACCGATCAAAAAGGCTTACCATGCCTTACCTAAAGGCTTACACTTTGGGCAGCAATGACAACTGTCAAATTCTCAGATTGGTGGGCCATATTCAAAAGTACAGTGATCAACAATAATCACTATGGGAGACAAGACATTCCATTCTAGACCTTTAGTCAATAAATTCCACTTTCGGTGGTGGGCTTTTGGTCCCGATTGCGGTAATAAAAAATATTTAGTCGATTTCACCAACCGGGACTAAAAAGCCGCATCCATGCGCATACATGACACTTTGTGGATGTATAATTGACTAAACAACTGCCTTGACCCATAAGACCTGCACAAATTATCAACCGCCAAATTCTCAGATTTATGGCCCATATTCGAAAGTGCATTGACCAACAATAATCATTAGTGGAGACACGACATTACATTCTATACCTTTAGTCCAGGTTGGACTTGGACCGCGGACTAAAGTTCATTTAGTTCTAGATCCAAACTCCACTTTCGGTGGTGGGGCCTTTGATCCCCATTAGTAATCAAAAAGTATTTAGTCTATGTCACCAACCGGGACAAAAAATCCCAAATTCATGCGCATACACATGGTTCGTTTAGGGCTTGTTTAGTTCAAAAAGTTGATACAAAATTGGTGGAAGTTGACATTTTCTGTGAGAGGGACACGGTTGTTAGTGTGTCAAGTTGGTAGGAAGTTGAGGAACTAAATAAGGCCTAGTCCCGGTTGAGATACCCAGGACTAAAGTCTGGTACCTTTAGTCCCACCTTGACGACGGTCTTGGTTGGCTGGCCGGTAAAAAAAGGCTTTTACCAACCGGGACGGGGGTTTCTCTAGGAATGAATGTATAGTAACTGAATGAACATGGCTGAACAGTGATGCTATATGGTGGGTCAGGATCCTCATTCCCAGCAGCTTCTTGATTCTTTTGGTTGCGGAAACTAATTAATTCACAGCAGCACAGTTCGATGCCTTGCTTGGAAGCTACCGTGAGCAATATATGGTCTTGGCACTCGGAATATGGCTTGCTTGGGGCACTAGGATTCATAATTTTTTAATCACATCTTAAGGAATCAGTGCTATTCATGGAATATTTTATTACTCTAGAACTCACGTTGCTTATGGAAGTACGTATACCTGAGCATCGCTGGCAGAGAATTGTGTTTTTTTTTTACATTATCCTAGCTAGGGATGTCTAGTAGTTGGATCTCCATCTCTTCATGTTGTACTTGGAAATGATGCCAGGATCACTGGCAGAGTGTTGAAAAATAATTGTAAATACCAGCATACGTGGTACCTTCTGGAACCAAAGGCACGAATGCGGAGCATCAGTGACTGATTCTGCATGCTATCTTCCACTGAAAAGGAGCCGAGCGAGGAAGTGTGGTTGGTTACCTTGTAGCGGTTGTATTACTATACGCCCATTCAAATGTCATTCCATTTCGGTGTGCTTCCCATTCATAAATGCGCAAGAATAATCATGTTATGATTCACTCATATGCACCTTCGTTCTTTCGTGTTAGGCAACGGGGTTTTTATTTTCGATTGGAGGCTCCATAGTCTAGTACATGCACCGGTGAATAGATAATTATATATAGGATGGTGATGACACGAGACTTTATAATATATATTCATGCATTTTGGTGATAGAAATGTGGGGCACATGGCATTCTCTACCATGATAAATAGTTTCTGATGTATTCATTCTTCCAATTGAGTTAATTGAAAAATATCCATGCTGCATGAATATGGTAATGGGCTGAGTTAAATTTTCTCCCTAAACCACAAAACCGTCTAACCAGCCTCCTTGAACTCTTAAAACCGTATATTTCACCTCCCTGAGCTGGATATTAGCAGTTTTGATGGCGGTTTTCTCTTTTTCTTTCTTATTTATTTTGGCTGAAACTTTGAAAAATCATAATAAATCAAAGAAAAATCATAAAATCGAAAATTCAATTTTGTTAGACTCAATGAAAGTATATAAACATAGAAAATATATAATATAATATACTTTAGTATAAAGTTTTTTTTTATCATAGATTTAGATTTATTTTTTACTATAGTTAAATATAATAATTCATAAATGTTTTTTTATGGTCCAATCATGGTGAAATTTTTATGGTGAGATAATTATTGTATACGTCAACAGTATTAAAAATTTATACCCATTGAATCATGTATAGCTTAATTAAAAATTTATTTAGAGAAAAATATACTCTAAATAAATCTAGAACTAAGTTATAAATGATCCATTGAGTATAAATTTTTTTAATATAGTTGAAGAATACAATAACTAGGCTACCATAAAAATTTCATCATGATTGGACTATAGAAAATGCAATTACGAATTATTCTATTTAATTATAAAAAATAATTAATCTAAATCTATAATATAAACTTTGTACTAAAACATATTATATTATATATTTTTTGTATTGATTTACTTACATGGAGTCTAACAAAATTGGACTTACCATTTTATGATTTTTTTTAATTTATTATGATTTTTTAAAGTTTTAGCCGAAATAAATAAAAAAGAAAAAGAGAAAACCGCCTACAAAACCACTTATATTCATCACAGGGAGGTAAAAACAACAGTTTCAAAAGTTCGAGGAGGCCGGTTACCCGGTTTTGCGGTCTAGGGAGATAGTTTAAACTCGACCCAATGTCTAGGGAGGTTAAAAGGACTTTTTCCAAATAAAAATTTCCATATCCGCTAATGTTTATGA
Source organism: Digitaria exilis (assembly GCA_015342445.1). NCBI lineage: Eukaryota > Viridiplantae > Streptophyta > Magnoliopsida > Poales > Poaceae > Digitaria > Digitaria exilis. The sequence continues at coordinate 4,027,099 of JACEFO010001972.1, read as the reverse complement.
ATAAGAGAGTCCGCCTCTTAGCCTTTTTCATTTCACATAAAATAGTTTTTCGTAGTGTTTGCTTCCCAACAAAAACCATGCAAATTTGGGATGGAACCATTCTATAATTTAGGCCTAGATTACGTGATGCTGCAAGAGCAGAACTGTTGTATAGGTACAAGCATGAACAATCTCATAAACAAAAAAAAATAACAAATGAGAGAAATGTTTACGTCTATCAACAACGGCAACTCTTGGAGTACTGATGTCCACTTGCTACTAGGGCTGGTGGAGGCCCCAAAACATGGAAGAGGCATGGCACATTGACACTTTAATTCATAGGTCACCAACGTTGTTAAAGAGTACCTGCGAGTTCAAGAAAGTGGTTAAACGCAAGTGCTCCCGTAGTCAGACTGTATTCAGGAGCCCATGTCTCAAACTAGAAGATAAAGTGCCCAGATGGTTCTGGGGTATTACTTAGTCCACATTTCAATACTACCTCCATCCATCCCTAACAACATTTAAGTTTGGCGGGCCCATGTATTTCAATACTGGCGCGGCTGTAGATCAGGCGGCGGCGCCCTTGGATGGGCTCGCCAGGCTGATCCTTGGGTTTTGTTTTTTCGATCAATGAATGCCGACACAAAACCGCCTCCTTTAACACCTGATTAATAGAAGCCTTAGCTCAGAGGCAAATGAGTTGTCCACCTCCCAAAACCCTTTTTGCCCTACTCTGAAAACCTTTTTTTTAGTACTGTTTGTTTGATCGGTTGAGCACGTACATATCTCACTCAATAAATACCACTAAGCAATTTGCCAAATGATAAGCCCCATTTAACTGGCATTAGTAACAGGTTACGAACCTGAAAGAGTATACCATGAGTGCCCTATTTCTAGTCAAACGAATAAGTGTTATGATTTGGATGATATGATATGTGATAACATTGACTGAGATTCTGCTACTCTGTCCAATTTTAAAAACTAAAATAAATCAAGAAATAATTTCCTCTTCTCAGTTCGGTTGTGGTTATAGAAGCTTTTGGTTGTGACCATCTGTATGTCCAAACCCCAGATCTTTGATTATCCACCAGGAGCTGTTTGTATGGACTGCCGTGGCCATTGGTTGCATGCAGGAGGCATATAATACGTATCCATTAACTAAAAAAATGGTCATCTAGGTCCTTAACTTCCACCGAGGTTTCATCTAGGTCCATGATCAATAAAAATGATCCTCTAGGTTGGTGATCTATTCAAGAGTAGTCATTTAGGTCCATGAATATCCATGGAGGCATTTTTGTCTGCGTGGCAAAATTTACAAAAGAAAATCCTCTCCCCATCCATGGATACACACTTTCCGACAATCATCTCTTTAAATTTAACTGATCGCAGACCTAGAACTTTTGTAGTTCATAGACCCAGATGAGATCTCGTTAAAAGCTTAAGGACCCAGAGGACCACTTTTTTAGTACATGGACTTGTATGAGACCTCGACAATAGTTCAAAAACTCTTTATCCCTGTCAATGAACAACCCGATCTGATTTATTCTATATAGTACTAGATAGTCTTGTTTAACCTCTGGCCTCAATCAGCCAGAGGCCACCGATTCCTCCAGCAATTGGTAGAAGATACAAATTTAGAAGGAAAAGGAGAAAACAAAAATTTAAAGAGTAAAATGGGAAAAAAGAACAAAAAATATTAAAAAAAGAACAAAACACGCAGAGGGAATCGACCAGAGGCTGCCGATTCCTCCAGCGATATAAATGTAACTACTACTACTAGATAATAGTGTGTAACCTCTGGCCTCATGATTGTTTTCATAGATTTTTGTGCCTTGGTATTTTTCAATACATTTACTCTCAAAACGAGGACCTTCAAAACTGTCATATTTTGACAAAAATAATAATATATTTAAAAGCTGTAGGCAAGCTTTACGTGAAAAAAGGAAAAATCACAAAGCCGGAGAAATCGATAAAGGCGCATTTGTCTTTCTGTAGCACATTTGACGCTATGAAGTGCCCATCGCAGAATATGAGTAAACTAAACCTTCAATTTCAAAGGAAGGGAACATAACACGAGTCAAAAATACAGACAAATCAAAATTGGAGTTCATGCATAGTGACGGTACAACACAAATGCTACATTCGATCGTCAGTTTGGCATCTCATCTGCTCTCTCCTCAGTGTATGTTCCTCTGGTGAACTTATAAGGAAGCACGATGGCCATTTGTATTTCTTCTAAAATAACAGAAATTAGAGGTAGTCATTTATACTTTATACTTACTTCAGGTCAGTGATCAAATTTTCGCCCAATTTTTGTTAAGTTCATGGACTTTTGCCTAAAATTTTGCGAAATACTTGGAATTGCTGCCTTTTATTGTTATGAACATACAGTTTACCAAAAATTTTAATCTATTCTTTTAAGCACGACAATTATAGACTGAATCGGAAGCAAAATTCTGTCGATGCATATGGCCTTTCTCACATGTATATGTATATTAATCATAGACTCGAGGAAACCCCTTGCTAAGCAGGAAGATCAAATTAAACCAAGAATGCTCTGAGTGAACATGTCACTCGATGTTGTGGACATGCCAGATAAGGCAGAACAGTCATGGCTTAGGAGTGCGGCCTATGAAGCCTGTTGTCCTCCCTTGAAGTACTTGCTCAATGTTCCGCTTGGAAACAAAACAACAACCATGAATTTACATTGCCATTTATATTGCTTGTGTAGTACAAGGCAGCTAGACTGGCAGCCAGCCAGGTTGATGAAAACTGGGAAGATATAGTGGGGAAGGGTGGTGGAAGATGATCCGGTGGCCATAGAACAGGACAAGCCTGCAGTGGAACCACGGGAGGAAACAAACAATAGAGCATAAATTAGAAAAAAAAGAACGCATACCATACAACAATGTTATAACGGTCCAGATGCATTGACAGCAACCCCTCTTTTTGTCCACACCGAAATAACAACTCCAACTTTCTGCCTACTTGTGTAATAAGCATATTCATGATTTCTAATTAACTAAAATATTACTGTACAGTCATCATCTAGAAACATGAACCAAAATATCGCATTGGAACATAATAAAAACATACTAGTGTTTCCAAACTAATAAACTTAATGGAAATCAGAGGTTATGGTAAGCACAAGAGATGCATTTGGAAGAAAGCACTTGAATGTTCCATCACAGTGTTATTAGGTGTTCAAACACAGTTGCAATAAAATGCTGGAGCTTCCCTTTCTCACCGTATACCTTCCTTGTGCATTGTTATAGTCATGCATGGTCAACTCAAGGAAGCTAGCGAACTGCTGATTGCTTTGTAATTACAATTGACATATACCCTAGTATCGTTGATTCAGAATAGGCATTGTAAAACATGGAAATTTATAAACTTCAGAAATTAGTAATTGTGTACGAGTGCGATGGAACTTCGCTTCATTCCTATCGGTCGAAGGACCATAACATACTTGCGAACTACACACCTTTGACCAGTTCGCCGAGACGACACACAGAAAGACAGCGGTACATTGTGATCTTCGAACTTGCTGTGACTTACAGGCGTCCTACAGGTGTTCAACCAAGCGACGTGCCTCCTTGGACGTACTGAGACCAGATTGTGCAACTAGGGCACGGGGAAACATGGTCAGATGCGACTGGTCACTTGTAGCCACGTACTAGTCCCGGAACCACACTTACTCTTTTTTTTCCGATAAGGGAAAATTTTAGTAATTTCCATAGTTTTACATCAAGATGATACAAGACCTTGGAAAATACTTCCCGACCTCTGCATATCCAGGATGCACACAGCCTAAATAAAACAGATAGCAGACACACTATAGACTATCAATTCGAAAACTAGATCGCCACCCATGTGCCTGGGTAAAAAACTCCTTGCCCACTCGGGCTAATTGTTGAGACGCCGCTGCAACCAAATCCTGTAAAGCAAGCTTCTATAGGATAGCCCAAGAACGAAGCCAATGGATAATCGAGTATATAACCTGCAAGGGAGAAGGATTATATTTTTTTATCAAAAACTATATCATTCCTGCATAGCCATAGTGACCAACAAGTAGCGGCCGCCCCTAGCAGGACCAGCGGTTTTAAATCATTCCCAATACCCCGAAGCCAAGTACAAAATAAATGTGATACACTACGAGGTTGAGAAAGTCCTGATGCCGCTTGTATTATGAACCAAACGAGACGAGCAAAACGACATTCAAAAAATAAGTGTTTAATTGTTTCATCCTTGTGGCAGAAGCAACATTTCTTGCTGCCTTGACAATTACGTTTTGCAAGATTATCCTTTGTTAAGATTACCCCTCTGCGAAGAAACCATAAAAAAATTTTGATCTTCAAATGTGCTTTTAGTTTCCAGATCCGTTTATTCATATTAGGGATGTCAATGTGGATCATAGCCAGGTAATGTGATTTCACTGAGAACTTTCCACTCGGATGTAGTTTCCAACGAAATTCATCATGTTCCTGGCTCAACACAATATTAGCAATACATGGAAGTAAATCATTCCATGCTACTAACTTGTGTCCAATGAGATCTCTGCGCCACGTAAGGTTAGGTGGTGAAGTACTTAGGGCTTCTGCTACAGTAACCTGTTTGTGACACGCTATGTTATATAAGCAAGGATATTGCTCTCGTAGAGTTGTATTTCCTAGCCATTTATCCTCCCAGAATCTAATCTATGACCCATCTTTAATTATGAAAGTTCCAAAGCGGAGAAAATCTCCCTTCACCTTCATAAGACTAGCCCAAAAATGGGAGTCCCCATTTTTCCATTGCACCTGTGACAGAGGTTTGGAGTGAAGGTATTTATTTCGTATAATTTGTTGTCACATCCCATCTGTTGTCATCAACTTAAATAACCATTTACTAAGTAGTGCCTTATTTTTTATATCCAAATCATGAATCCCTAGGCCTCCTTGGTCTTTAGGTTGGCACAAGATGCTCCATTTAGTGAGGCGATATTTTCTTTTCTGGCTATCGCTCTGCCAAAAGAATCGAGAGCGAAAATAGTCCAGTTTTTTTAGCATCCCACTTGGAATTGCAAGGAAAGACATCATATACCTGGGTAGACTACTAAGCACAGAATTGATCAATGTCAACCTCCCACCTGTCGATAGATGTTTTCCTTTCCAACTAGCGAGTCGTTTTTCGAAACGTTCCTCAACCTGTTTTCAGTTAGTATTTGATAGTATCCTAAAGTGTATTGGAATCCCTAAATACTTTATCGGAAATTCCCCTTGTTTGCATCCGAAGAGATCAGTGTATTGGTCTATTGCTTCTTGTGCCTCGCCAAAGCAAAATAGTTCACTTTTATAGAAATTGATTTTTAGACCCGATAAACGCTCGAAGGCACAAAGTAATAACTTCATATTGCAAGCTTTCTCTAGGTCATGTTCCATAAATAGAATTGTGTCATCTGCATAATGGAGGGTGGTTCCCACATGTCATGTAATAATGGAGAAAAAATAGACGTGGTACGGATGGCAAGGGCAAACGGATTTTTCATCTGCTGGTTAACACCGTCAAGTACAAATTTCATGGTAGTGTTATATTGGCAACGAAAATTTGCTGCCGCGTCATATATTGATTTTTTTTACTAATTATTAGGAATCTTGTTTGTGTCAAATAGGAAATTTTCTCATCATTTTAAGCTAGATCATTCTACCCGCTCATGTCATGAGTTTTCTTCTTTTCGGGCAAAAGACTACTCTGATGTCTGGCCACTCTTATACGTACGTCCGGCAGGTGCCAACTGCCAAGGACACCAAAAACACCTGCAAATCGACTATGCATATGCATGCATGTTGGTGCCTTGTGCTCCATTTAAAGTAGCGTGTAAAAATTACGATTAATATAAATCACAGTGGAGACTGCAAGCAAACAAATATTTATTGACACATGAACAAAGAAGAAACCAATATATTCAAATGGAGTAACAATATATGTGGTGTATTTTCAGAAAAAGGAATTTGTTCCTGGTTTTATATTTAATTTAAAATGAATTTGTTATGAGTTTCGGAATGAACTGTAAAATTTTATGAAACTTAATAGCAGTTTGGAACCACTGGGAGGACCAAATTTTTCTAGTTTCAACAATTGAATGACGTTTCATATAAGATTTGTAACTAGCGTATTTTAAGAATCTTATTTTGCAAATGAGGATACTGTATATATATGTGACTTGTCCTATAAATATATCGCATTAGTAGCTTCAATAACACTAGGGATTCAATAATAGAGAATATCTTGTTCTATACCTTAGAAACTATGTATCCCACTACTTATGTGGGTATAATTTTGAGTTTATACATTACTGAATGAGGTACTCTGAAAAACAGGCCTATTCATGATATAAAAAATCGATTGGCCATTCAGGAAAGTCAACTGAATTCAGTGCTAGTAGGGTACATGGTTTATCATATGCACATGCACTCCATGGGATCTGCACACTTCATCATGAACTATTTTCTTGCTCTGCTCGTGTTCTTGTTATGAACATAGGTGTGTTTACGCTACTACAAAAAACATTTTACGGGACACTTCAAAAAAGACCTTAGAGGCGGAAATAAAAAATGTCCGCCTCTGTTAATCCTCGTATTAAAGGAGGCGGATATTTTTTATTTTCGGAGGCGGTTGCACTTTGGTGCACTTCCAAAAATCGATTTACGGAGGCGGACATTTTAAAACAACCACCTCCGAAAATAGTCTATTTTCGGAGGCGGTCGACTTAAGCCGTGCGCATCTGTAAATTGATTTTCAGAGGCGGACAGTTATAAGGCCTGCCTCCGAAAAAGGCCGAGGCCCAGCAGGCCCAGTTCGGCCCGATAACATCTCATTGTATAAATACCACAAACCCTAACCCTATCTCACACTCTCTCTCCTTCCTCCCTCTCCAGGCGACGCCGCCTCCCCTCCCTCCGTCTCTGGCAAATGCGGTGTCGCCTCCTCTGCCCGCATGGCTCTCCCTCTCTCTCTCCTCAGTGACGCATGGCTCCTCTGCCCGCATGGCTCTCTCTCTCCCCTCTCTCTCTCTCCTCATGTGACGCATGGCTCCTCTCCCCGCAAGGCGCATGGCTCTCTCTCCCTCTCTCTCTCTCTCCGCGTGTGGCGCAGGAGCAACTCCCCGCATGCGGCGGCACGATGAGGAGGAGCAACTCCCGGCATGCGACGAGTGCATCCTGCTCTGCCTTCTCCCCTGCATGCGGTGTGCGTGGATCCAGCTCTACCTCTACTCCCTCGCATGCGGCGCACGGATCCAGCACCGGCATGTCTCCACGCATGCGGTGGCGCGATACCAAGGAGACACGGCAGCAGCACCTCCTCTCCCTCCAACGGCGGCGACGCGCGGCGACAACACGTCGAGCGGCGGTAGATCTGGCCGCGACGCATCGAGTGGCGGCGGATCTGGCCGCGACGCGTCGAGCGGCGGAGGATCTGGCGGTGGTAGCGAGCGGATCTGCAGGCGCACGCCCTGGATGGGCTCGCCGGGCCCAGATGGGCTACGCGAGCCCATCTAGGATTTTGGGTTTTATTTATTTGTTTAATCTAATTAACGGAGGCGGGCGGAAGACTGCATCCAAAAATGCTCGTTAACAGAAGCGCATGCTCGGAGGCGGACGCAAAAACCGCATCCGAAAATGCTTTTTTTAGTAATGCTAGGGCCCTGCTCACGTAACTGCGCTTAGCTTTGTGTGCGTGGCCCAGGACTGCAAGAACTCAACACTGAAGAGTACTCCACAACAATCAGGGCCCAAGGCAGCGTGGTCGAGTCTAACTTCTTCCGAAACTGTTCGCTCTGGCCTCAAGTTGCTATTTTACACCGCACCACTCCAACCACGGATGAGCTGATGAAGGTTGACCTGCCAACTTTGTATTTCTACGAAGACACATGATCCCCCTTACCTAACGATCTACTAGGTCCCAGTGCAACACAAGTCGATTCCAGCCTATTTCCTTTTGCCTTCCAATCTCAGTGAATATTGCTTGTTTTATTCTTCTCATCCACATCTCTTCACATGCTCTTTTTTCTACACCAATAATGATATGTGTTGCTCATTCTAGCTTTGATATCTTATTGTAGTGAATTGAATGGGCATATGAGGCAGCAAGATAGTGTCCTAGCATCACATATGTAAGGGCAAGTACAACCGTGTAGACGGTAGCTGTCTTTTTAGCACAAATAGACATCTTAAACAGACAACTTGTACAATGGGTTGTCTGTTTAGCTGTCTACAGGATATTTAATTCATCTTTTGACACATAGATCATGGTGATCTAGTGCATACTACTTATCTTTGTAGCCATTTTGTTGCGCAACATGGTGTTATCTTTCTCCCTTTTATTTTTTCCATCTCTTTTCTTTTATTTTTTTCCAATTCCTTTTTTTCTTTTTTTTTTCTTTTTTCCTCTATTTCCTTGTATTCCACCGGCGCATTTGGATCTCTCTCGTAGTCTCGTTGACTCGATCTCTCCCAGCTCCCTCGCTCTCTCCGCTAGGCGCATCGCTCCCTCCCAATCCCTTGCACGCACCGCGACGCCGCACACACTTTCCCGCCGGCGCCTTCATCTTCCTCCTCCCTCGTGAAAGAGCATCTAGGCCTCTAATTCGGTTTTGGCGATTAATGACAACATAATCATTGCAACTAACGAGTGTTTTGCAGAGGCAAAGTTTAAGTTAGTGCAATGATGGGCTTTCACGGTATTCTTGGCCCCCATCATTCGCGAATGATTGTATTGGTGCAAAGGATATGCTCGAAGATTGAGGATAAGCTAGTTCTACGTGCCGTTTGGATGATGAGAGGCACTTAGAGTAGTTTAGGTCTTTGTTTTCCTTTGGCCATACTATAAAGGGGGGTCGAGGGTTGGTAGCTTGACTTAGGCAAGACTAGAATTTAGGTGTGGTGCACACTTGTGAAATCTAGTACTAGGTAGCTTAGTTGAAGCCCTTGAGAAGAAAGGAGACTCAGAAATTGAATTGGACGAATTTCGCTTTCGAACAACAAAAAGGATGAAGATATCCAGTATCATCGACTATTTCGGTGGTGCACGGAGCAAGGCACCGAATTAGTCGGTGGTTGCTGACTCAGAAGGTCAGCAAGTACCATCAACTAATTCGGTGGTTGCCTTGAGGTACCACCAATTTAGCTGGTGACCCCTGACTCACTGTTGAGACAGTGAGCACCGACTATTTCGATGGGCGCACGCGTGGACCATCGCATTAGTCGGTGACCTAGGGGGAGCTGTGTCAGGATGACATGCTCTCTGGAATGCAACGATTGATTCGATGGTCTCCCAAAAGGAGATCACCGAATTAGTCGATGGCTGTCAGTAACCGTTGTTTTTCATGTCGAGAGTCACCATCGACTATTTCGATGGGCCTAGAGGAAGGGCATTGAATTAGTCGGTGGTGGCTAGCAGAACAAGGTTGGTTGACATGCTCTCTGTGTAATCGCATGGACTGGTTCAATGGTGACCAAAAGGAGTCACCGAATGAGTCGATGGCGACCGTAGCCCTTCCTTTTCAAAGGTAAAGAGACCATCGACTATTTCGATGGTGTCCCTCATGGGCCACCGAATTAGCCGGTGCTTCTGCGAAGTAGCAACGGCTAATGGGTTTTGTGTGGGCTATTTATAGCCTTCCTTCTCCCACATTGAAGCTCTCTTGCCACATGAAATTCATTGTGCTTCTAGCTGAGATGGGAGAGACTTTGAAGGCAAGAGAGGCACTTGGTTTGATTGGTGTTCTTGGTCTTGTGAAGATTAAGGACTCTCTTTAGTGCTTGAGAGTAGCAAGTGTGCATCCATCTGGCTCTTGGTCTAGTGTAGGTCAAGTGAAGATCTTTGGCTTGTTACTCTTGGTGATTCGGCATCACCTAGACTGCTTGGTGGTGTTGATCTTGGGAGCTCACGTGGAGATTGTGTGAAGCCCCAAAAAGGTGTACACGGTTTGAGAATCCGCCGTCCCGGAGTGAGAAATGGATATCCCCTACGAGAGCACTTGATCCTTGCGCGGATCAAGGGGGAGCTATACCCTTGCGCGGGTGCTCCAACGAGGACTAGGGGGGAGCTGCCGACTCCTCGATACCTCGAGAAAAAATTGGCTTCCTACTCTTCTCTTTACTTTGAGCAAGTTTACTTTCCGCATTTCAATTCATAGACTTGCCATGCTAGAGTAGGATTGGAACTAGGTTGGAAAACTCTTTTCAACACTAGTTAGCACAAACCACACTTGTAGGCACATGGGGTGAATTGGCTTATTGCATAGGGTTGTTTTATTGCATAAATTTTTGTAGAAGCCTAATTCACCCCCCCTCTTAGGCATCTTGATCCTTTCACCTCGCTCTCGCAGCATCAGCACATGCCGAGCATCCCTCTCTTGTTCTTGCGGGCGGCAGGTGCGTGGCCCCTCCCTCTCCAGCCTCCGCTTGCTGCCCCCCTCCCTCTCCCTCCTGCTTGGCTGCCTCCGCTCGCCATGGCCGCTATGGCAGCGAGCTCGCCATGGATTTGGTCTTCTTGGTGTTGGATTTGATCTTTGTGCTTCTAAATCTTATTGTCTTTGGACTTTCTCTTCAATCCGGTTGCTTTGTGCTATGGCAGCGAGCTCGATTTGGGAGGGGATTCTGGCGCGAACTGGGAGCGATCCTTCCCGCGCGCACAGCTGATCCATGTTGTTGTTGTCTCCCCGCGTTGCTTCGTACAATAGGCTCCGAGTCGTCGCTCCCGCCTGGGAGCACGAGCTTGGGTCGTAGATGAACAAGGCGACGACGTCAGGCTCATCCGGTCAGGGAGGGGGTTTCTGATAAAAGAAGTGCATATCTACGACAGTCGACGAGGCGTTGTACGTGCCCTAATAGTACTCAAAACAGCAGCGTATTGCTCTATAACATGTAAGGATGTGGTGCTGCAGGCACCAATAATGTTCACAATAGACAGGATGCAGTTCTGCGTGGCAGCACATAAATGCTACTACCATGTAACCCAGCATTTATTTTTATGTTTTTTTCATATCATTTAGATACTAGTACTTAGTTTTTTAGAGGATATCCACCAGTCTTCCAATTAATATTTGTCATTTATGCAAATTAAGATATTTCATATATAACCTACGTGGTTTAATTAGGATAATTCGTTTCTAGTCTACGAATAATGTCATTTCACACTGCTGGACGACCGACCTTACTGGTCGGGTGACTGCCTTTTGTACCGGTTTTCCAACCAGTACTACCACTCTGGGCATCTAACTGGTACTAAATGATCTGCCCATAAAATAAAAAAGCAAAAAATTTGTGAACTCCCAGCAGGCTCGCACACGTGCAACTTGGCTTTCTTTCCTGTGTAAAGCAGGTACACGGTGTATGGGATTCAAACCTACAACTTCCAGCATTGCAGTTACCTTCTCTAACACCCCACGTACACATCTATTGTGAGCTAGTGGGGAAGCTTGGACCTATTGAAGTAACCCATGTAGGACCATTTAGTGGAGTATCCACTATATATCCATAACCAAAATGACTTTGCTTTCGTATAGCTACACAGTGTACTATCAAATTTGATTGCGTGGTAGGTTAAGTAATTAATTAACCTCATTGGTTAGTTTACTTTGTTGTTTCCACTAAAGCTGCTAATTTATGTGTCACGGTTTGCTGGATGGGTTGGATCGAGTTCTCTCAATACAGAGGGTCATAACTTTTCAGTCATATATGATGTGACATAGTGAAATTGAACACTGGATCAGATGAGATATGAATCAGTACCACTCAATGGATATCTGTGTCTCCGATGCATTTGAACATGATGCACATAGCTACCTCCAGGGCAGAGAGGCAGAGTCTGTATGTAGCTTTGTGTGGGTGGTCTGGGGCTTCAGGAGCTCAACACTGAAGAGTAATCCACAAAGTCTGATTCTAAGACATGTGGTTGAGGCTAACTTCTCCTAAAGCTCTTTGCTGCACCTTGAGGTTGCTATTTTACGCTGCGGAACTCCACTAACCGAGGAACCGAGCGTGGAGTCTTGCAGATTTCTTATTTCTACGGGGACGCAAGATCCTCCGCACCTAGCCATCTACTAGATCCCAGAGCAACACAATAGGAGCCTATTTCCTTTTGCCTTCCATTCCTATACAAGAATATTTCCTTTTTTTTATTCACTTCCGCATCTCCTACTCTTGTTTATGCTCCAATAATTATATGTATTGCTCTTGCTAGCTTTCTGATTGCAGCGAAGTGAGTGGGCATATATATGGTGAAGCAATATATGGCCCTTGCAATATATATGTAATGATACTCACAAAATAGCAGTGTCATGTGTTAATCTCTGTTTGCCTAAACAGTCGTTTAGCATGCTTACACGCCGTGTACACGCTACATAGTGCTTAGCCCTGTCTGTTTAATCGGACATTTAGCCCATTTAATAATGACCGTTTAATCCGTTTAAATGGTTGTTTAGCATTTCCGTTTCGGACAACACTACAGGTTATCACTAGTAACTATAGATTGCTCCGTAGCTAGCTGTAATTTATAAGGAAGTGGTACTGGAGGCATCTATAATGTTCACAACTGACACGATAGTCTTAACCATGGTAACACATCAATTAATGCTACTAGCATCTAACCCGACATTCGTTTTTATGTTTATCTTATACCATTGAGATTCTTCAATAAGCAGTGTTATGTCCATTTTTTTTCACTAAACAGTGTTATGTCCAGATGATAATGTTGTTATGTAAATTGTTTTTATGGTTTTGCTATGTAAACCTTATGAATGACACTTGTGTGTTTTGTATGAATGACTTGAACTTATGTTTTCATAAGGACATGAGCTATTTTTCTGAATTATATTGTGATGGTTTATATGTGCAATATATTGTCTCTCTGTTGAATTATATTTGAATTTGTTGTCTGGGAATTGAATAAAACGCTAAAATTTGTTTATTTGTCTACAGCCACATTTGCAAAGGTGAAGCGACGGGAGCCTATAACCAGTTGATCTCGCAACACCTGATTAGAATGTCAGTTCAGTCCATCTGGTCAGCACTCCAAATTTAGCCCAACACCTATGCCTAAATTTCGTCCCGTTGTTCTTTACGTCTATTTCATGGATCAATAAATCGATTCTCTTCTATTCATCTTAATTTTGTATATTCATTATTCTCCCAACTTTCCTCGAAATGTCTTCTATAAATCGGATTAGAAAACATAATTCTGAGCATAGGTCAGCGTTTCGTTGCATGTGGCTAGACCTGGCTATTGGGGTGCAGCCTGGACCTGTGTTTTGTTGGCCGAGAGCAGTGGTGTGCCTGGCTCGCAGTGTGCAAAGCTATAGTACTCCATTTGCTCAGTTAACCAGAGCTGGTGGGATGTAGCTTGTAGCAGTGTCTCAAGAACACGTTGTCTGAGGGGTCTAAATATGAAATTCTTTTTGTAAAAGGGCTAAAAACAAAAAAAAGTCGGGCAAGGCTCAAGCCCCGTTGAGGATTACCAAGCGGCAAGAAGTACAGCAGTGGGCATGGACAGGCCAGAACCAGGCAACCAGTCGCCCACCAAGAGGATGAGTAGCCTTATGGATGATAGAATAGGACATAGTCCACGACCTAAGTATGACACTTGAACTGAACAAATGCTGCAAAAAGATAATTCCTAACATATATGTGCTACTTAGAAGTGTTGCTGCATCCTAAATCATGCTGAAGGATGCATGTCGTTAATGAGTATAGATGAATGCCTGCCTATGATTCCTTCCTGGTGTCTCCTAATCCCTAACTGGCAACATGAAAGGTGGTGCATGAAAGAGAGGGAACTATGAACAAAGTGCTCACTTCTCATGTGTGTGTCTATATGTAAGAAGCTCTCTGCTCCGGGCTGAGTCAAGTGGGATACAAGATTACAAGCTAGCCATCAAGTCAATGAGCCCACATTAAATGTGATACATATGACACTAGTATGGTTGCATTTACTTTTCAATAAATGAATGAGTTCTCTATGTAACCACCATGTGTACTCATGTGAGATCACAACTCCAGTTGCTTCTACGTACATGTTTGAAAACCTATGTTAATATACAGGAATCATAAGAACCCGTGTGAAAACTTCAGTAGCACATCACAAAGCTGCACAGACCAACAAATCCTCTCACCGTGCTACACACGGGGCAAGTCCACCCACTGAGCTGAGCGCTCCTCCAGTCCATGTATCCCATGTAACCGACTGGAGATATTATTCATAAATGTTAGAGTCTCAGCTGACAATGCCTTCCATATACCAAATTTTGTGAAGAATATACTGCATGGGTCTATCCTGCACTCGGAATACCCCTTAAATGCAACATCCGTTTCTTATGCGTACATATAGGGGGCAACAGTCCACTCCACAATTCTGTTTTTAGCTGTGAAAAGTAGGGGGCAATTCGTCCACCGTACCCGATCTGAAAATAGTGTTTTTCCTGCCCATTATAATGCTTTTTGTAGTAGTGGGAAATTTTATTAAATTCAAGGTTTTTATATGGAGTTGATACAAACACAAGTATTGTCACACCCGGTTTTATAAAGGACAAACCGAATGCATCTCATATGTGCGCCAGGATCAAGTTTCACACATATGATAGACTCCACGAATACAGAACACAAAGTTACAGCGGAAATGATTAAATAAATACATTGCAAACGTTTTCTAGCAGTGGAAATCTTCAACTCTTCACCACAGGCAGTTGACTGGGGGTTGCGTACGCCTAGCAATTGTTGACGGCCATTATGACACCTTGTGACCGTCAACATTTCGGATAAAATGAGAACTTTGCACAATGTTCCATGTATATTTTTCTTATATTTAACAAATTCCACAAGTTTTGGTGAAGTTGTGAATGCAGGGACACGTGGCAGAAAACAGGACAAAAACGGGCAAAAAGCCTGGCCGACCGGCCAAGTCCTGGCCGGCCGGCCAGACATCTCGGCCACATGACAAGTCACTGATCCAGGAACAAACTAGCACACATGCAAGGCATCCAAGCCATTCATCCAATGACGGTTTGATCAAAGGGCCCGAAAGGCACATCACATGGATTAGAGGGCCCACCTGCATGCCTTAACTGCCAGGCAGTTAATGACCGTCATAACCACCGACACCAGGAGGCAATCCAGAGCGTTGCTACGAAAAGCGGTGCCAGATGGCGACCAATCCTGGCCGATCGGCCAGGATCCGGCCGAACGGCCTGCCAACGACTCCGTTCGAGGCGCTCTTCTGAGGACGGTTGCATGCTGAGCTAACTTAACCACCAAGATGCTCAACCGACCTACTCAAGCTATAAAAGGAGGCCTCCACTTCACCTCTCAACACACACTAAGAAAGAGCTTCTCTTACTTTTTATATTTTCTAGAGTAGATTAGGGTTGGGAGTTAGAGTTGAGTCGAGCTTGCCTCGAGGTTCCGGAATCTCTTGGAGATCGGGTAAAGTTCTTGTATCTTTTCTTTATACTTCGAATATTTCCTTTATCAATATAGTTATCTTCTTTACTTTATCGGTTAAGCTTTCCTTTCCTGCTTTCCTTAGTTTATCTAGGAAAGTAGTGTGATCCTTTCAATTCATAACCTTTAGATTCAGTTAGAGTCTAGTTAGTTTGTCAGGTTTATACCTTACGGGTTTCTCGCCCGGACTAGGAGATTTAGCCGTCTCCTAGGTTGAGGGGGGTTTCTTGTGAAGGCCTCACAAGAAATCCTATTATCGAACCCAGGCGTGGTGTTTGGTTAGGTGTTAGCTAGAATTGTGTTCCACCCCACGGAAAGAGAGTGGTAGGTGGCAAGTGGTGACAGCCTTGTCCGTCCTTTGTGCGACCATAACGTTCGGGTGTTTTCATAGCAATAGTTGCAGGTTGCCGTTAGGTCCCCCTTCTCTCCCGTCTGGACCTTTCCTCTTCCAGCCGCCGAAGTAAGCTCTTTTCCCTGACAGCTAGGTAGAGTTCTAGTCTAGATCTTTAGAGGCTTTCTGATAAGTTTAGGAGTGTCTTAGGAATCCTTTCTCACTCGTTGCTCTCCCAGCTTCTTTTCTATCTCTAAGTGTAGAAGTCTCCTGTGTCGATGGTCATTTTGACCTTCTATCTAGCTTACCTTTTTAGATAAGCTAAGGCATTTAGGGCAGCCACCTATCATATCTTTGCGCCCCAGTTATCTCCCCTAAGATAGTTGGTGTATATTTCTAGAAAGTTTTCCTGATATAATTTCTCAATATCACTTTAACCAAAGAGCTTCCCCGTGGAAATTTACGATACCCTGGAATACTCCAAGGTGAAGCGCTACACGGTCATTCTGTGCGCTTGCAGAATATTTTATTCTATAGGGCAAGAGTTTCCCCCTGGCTTTCTAACGGCACAATTCCAGTGACGTTAAGAAACGCCAACAAGCATTTTTGGCGCCGTTGCCGGGGACGCAAATGGCTAAAGTATATTGTTGAATTAAATTTTGGAAGACATTTCTAGTCTTATCACCGCTACTCTTAGCGGGCTTACCACTGCTCTCTTTATCTTTGTGATTATTTTGCAGAGCAGTGCATGACCGGTTTCGACCTACTGTCAAACTTTGATCCTAATCCAGAGCTTATTGGACGGGTCGTGAGACGCAGAGTCGTCCCACCCCAGAAAAAGCTCAGTGACAGTCACAGTTGCTCAGCTCCACTACCTAACCCCATGGCTACCACCAAGACCCTCCGGTAGTTCTCTGCTCCATCAAGCAGCAGCTTTCCAGGTCTTGAGGATAACCAAGGTGGAAATGGTTTCGAATTGAAGACTGGCCTCATCAATATGGTTTAGGCCAATCAATTCTGTGGGAAGGCGTCAGAGGACGCCGACGTTCACCTTCAAACGTTCCTTGAAGTGAGTAGCACCATTGATCCCAAAGGTTCTACTATGGATTCTATTCGGTTGCGTTTGTTTCCGTTTTCGCTACTTGGGAAGGCGAAATTATGGTTCTACACCAGCAAGGCTTCCTTCAATAATGTTTGGCAGACCTGAGCCGACGCATTTCTGACCAAATATTTTTCAGTGAGCAAAACCAGTGTTTCCGACCTATAAGCACCTGATTACTAAGATATAAGTATATACCAACCCAATTAAGCATAAGAGATATCCATCATAAGCATCATTCGTCCCAAAGCATTCATTCCATAACAAGGAACCACAATTTATTTTCAACTTCAGGTTCAATTATCATGTGAGGATCCGGGCCGTTCATATCCGCGAACATGGCTGTTATAACAGTTTTACACTCTGCAGAGGTTGTACACTTTCACCACAATTCGTGTAAAAGCTCGGGAGAACTTTAGACCCAATCATGTTGTGTTGTGTTTGCTCGCCGGCGACCACGGTTACAACGGCAAGGCCTCGCCTTCCGGTCCCCGCACCTCTCAAACCGGTAATGCCCCCAAATTCCACCACTAGCAATGCAAACACAACACACAGTTCATCTAGTTACTTAGCCAAGACCAGAGCCATATGGTATTGTGGTTGTACAGGAAAATCCCAGGTTGCCGCTCCATGTTCCAATTAACAAAAGTGATCTTGTTTAACATCATCATCGGAACATGGATATAAATAGCTTGATAAATGGTAACACAAAATTATTATCTTCACGATTAATGTGAACCATTCCCAAGTATAGCAGCTAAGCAAAACTACCCAACATGAATGTAAACCCGGTGTAACAAGGCTTAGGGAAAAAGACTATTCATCCTTAAATAGGACCCATCAAATTAATGCAATATACATACATAAAGTAAATGTTAATTAACATGATGTTGCATAGGTCAAAAGAGAGTATACAGAGGGGGAAATCCACTTGCCTTAAATTCTAATAATATCTGACACTGCTCAATTCCTTCGTATACTTGACCTTCAACGAACTCCTCAAAGCTTGATCTTCAACTCGGCTTGAACAACGTCTATCGTCACACGAGCACATACAAGCAAACAAATGCAGAAATAAATAAACAGTACACCAAACATGGGCAACAATATATATCAAGCATAAGAACAGTTTGAGGTCTCGGTAAGGATTGCGAGGGAACGAGAAACACTTAAAACGGAGCTACGGTTGAAAAGATACAACTATCGAAATATTATAAAATAAAGCAAAGACTATATGCTCCATTTATTTTAATTAAGAAAACATGTGCAATGAATATTTCAAAGAAAATATTCATATTTGAATTATTTCAAGTTAAACTTTCATAAGAAAAGGCGGATTAAAGCTTAATCAATTTTATTTGTAAATATTATTATATATAGATTTGTTATTCGTGTTCAACTAGTCAATTATAATTCATAAAAACATGTATATTCATATTAGTCAAATTAACATATAATTACGAAAACTCGAGATATAACCTATGTAGCTTTTAAATATAATTCAAGTTAAATATTCATTAACCATATTAGCATCTTTGGTTTATAAAAAGACAAAATATAAATCTAACCATATTTTAATTATAGCAGGCTGGTTTAATAATGGTTAATCAAATTACCTTTTATTATAAAACATGAAGGTAGAACTGTGATTTGCTTTTAATTCAAAAAGCTAGTTAAATAACAATTAGGAAAATTAATATTTATTTATTTCAAAGCATGAAACATGGTAAACAGAATTCTTAAACTAAAGTTTGCACTCTTAGAAAGTTATTGCATCGAGAACGGTATTAAACGGAGATTAAACATGGAATCTATGGATAAATCAAGGCTGAAGGGCTTAACTGCGAGGAAACATGGCTTCTAGGGGCTTAAACAGAAGATTTCTAGCGTTTAAACATAATTACATATGAAAAGTGAAGGGCTAACGCGTAGAAAGAGCACCTATGGACGGCAGGTTTGAATCCATGAAAGTAGAGGGGCTAAAACGATAAGAAAAGGGCTTAGATGGAATTACTTTTGACTATGGTTGGACCACGGGTTTATTTGCAGGAAAGACGGGGGATGTTTCCGCAAAAGAACCACGGCCGGCTCGGTTGACCTGTGCTGACCGGTGTTGGATCTATTACTGGCCGTCGGATTTCAATCGGACGACTCGGGTTCACCGGAGCGGATCGGCTCGCCGGAGAAGACAGAGGAAAGCGGCGCGCGGCGGAGGCTCGCCGGAGCTCGGTGAATCCGGGGCTAGGGACTACCGTTTCAACCGACTTAAGGCTCGGAACGAAGCTAGGGAGATGGGGATTCGATCTAGGGCATCGGTTGCGAGGTTCTTGCGGCGACAAGGCCTAGCGGCGAGCGGTGGCGGCCCGGGATGCACGGCGGCGTGACGCCATCGATACAGAGCGATAGAGGATGGGGAAAAGGAGCTCGGTGCGTTCCTCACCTTACCTCGAAGGTCCAAAGCAAGTTATTAACGAAGGAGAGGCGGTGGAGCGACGGGCCGATGGCGGCGGTGCGAGCTCGATGGCGGCGGCGCAAGGGGCTGTGGCGGTTAGGGTTTGGGAACTGGACGAAGGGGTTCAAGGAAGGGTGCGGCGGCGTATATATAGGACGAGGAAGGCAGCCTTGGCGTGCGGGCCACGCGAGGAGATGCGGCGCGGTGCGCTCGGGCGCTGCTCCGACTCGATCGAGCCTGGTTCAGATGCGGTCGGAGGAGGGAGATGACAGGTGGGGCCCGGGCGTCGGTGAGAGAGAGGGAGAGCTGTGGGAGGAGAGAAATTGGGTCGGGTCTGCTGGGCTGCTTCACCACTGGGCCGAAAACGAGGGAGGGAGAACCGGGCCGGCGCGAGGGAAGAGAGAAGGAGAGAGGATATCGCGGGCTGGGCCGAGAGAAGGTTTGGGCCGAGAAGAAAGAGAAAGGGCTCGGAAAAGAAAGAGAAAAGGAGAAATGTTGAAACAACAGTGTTGGAATGTTGAAGCAGAGTAGAAGAGATGTTGAAACTTCGGTTTTGGAATGTTGAACCTTTTAGAAACTTTTATTAAAATTCAAATAAGAAACCGAATTTGAATTCAAAACAATTTAAATTCAACACTCAAATAAAATGCTTCCAACATGAAATGCACTCAAACAAATGGTGATCTTATATTTATTTTAGTTCTTTTTAATAAAAAGAATTTAAATGCATATTCAAGCAATATTCCTACAAATTAAATTTGAAGTCCAAATAAATTCCAGAATTTTTTAAAAGGTTGCTATTTTTAACTTGTGATGAATTTTAGGGTGTTACAAGCATTTAAAAGAAAGCAATGAAATCATGATAAACCAAAGTGCTAATTACTGTCAGACCGTCGAGTAGATTGTCACCCTTGTGCCTGTATAGAAAACTCTTTGGTCTGATGGGCCAAGTGCTACGACGCCATTACAACGAAGTCGTGTAAAGCTCTTTTCTCTACAGAGTCATAGGTGAGCGTCCGGAAGCAATTGATAACTAAGAAGATAACCTGCAAACACTCCACCATCCATAGGTGGATATGGATCCTCTGCTTTGAGCATGAGCATAAGCAGAGACGGTTTTCATCTAATTTATTCTGTGGTACTGGACCTACGTACTGAATATGAATCCTCTACTTTCATACATAGAGAATTGCTAGCCGATACAATAGAGGTAGTAACATGTCAAGGCGCATCAACTTGAGAGTCCGAGGCATTTCCAAAATTATTTTGATAAACAAGAAATATATTTGTAAATTGTACCTCGGTGTTATCACCGTATGATTGCATACTGATATGCCTCCATATATTTCTATGATTGGATTTTCAGAATTCACTGCCATATTTCCTCACGAGACAGAAGATTTGTTCCTCCCTGTCAACTAAGTTCTCTTCTGAATCTGCAACACAGCTTCGACCTTTGTATGTGTAAAACACAACTTCGAGTCAGATTAGGGCAAGTAATTTCCAATTGATAAGAAGGTGGTGCAACTAGCTGGCCGAAACATCATCAACAACGCCTGTTCATAGAGTATTATTGATCACATATTCATGTAAGCAGAAACAAATTTAAAGCCGGCCACTAGCAAGTATGGCTGGGAGATGCCCCAGTATATACAACTGATGTCAGAGGTTTGCTGGAGGTCTATTTCACGGCGCCCTCTGGTGTCTGTGAGGTTTTGTGAACAGACGCGACCACGTTGGCAAGATGAATACAGGTGATTTTTTTGTGCTACCATACAGGCAAAATTTTCTTTCGTCGACCCAAAATATATTGAAAACAACAAGGAACCCTCACAATCTCTTAGATTCATATATGCGCGATGTAGCTAGACTACAGCACTACATCCACTCAACTGCGTCACGCATGACACCACCATGCGCTCATGTCTCAAACTTGGCGCGCGCCGGAGCTGTACGTACGCTAACAGCTATCTAATGAAATGTGACATGTATCCTAATAATCTAATGCGCGCAAGGTTTATTCAACAAGAGACGTGGCATATTGGTAAGAGAAAGGTTGGTGATGCAATTATGTTTTACTTGTGACTTGGACTCATGTTTGTTGGATCCGTTCTTTTATGCGAGGGTATTTCTGAATGTAAGAGGACTGAGAACCAAGGTATACGGCTGCGCTGATTGTAACAAGGTCTCTAGTAATTTCAATTGGGCTGGTGATAGTAACCAATCAGGGTAGGGCTACTTTTATATACATAGTTACAGGTGTAGTATTTATAGTTATGTAATGTGGAGTATTGTCATGGATCATAGTCCAATTTGGGTTATTGAATTCTATTTTTTATACGTGGCATGCTCACCAAAAGAGGTTGCATAGTTCTGATCTGAAAACGTTGATTATGTTCACATGATCTGTCTCCTGCTTTTCTGAATAATTATAATCATAAAATATCCTGTAACTTCACCACGTGAAAAAGGCCAATCGAATCTATGGATGGCAGTACTGAACTCTGGTTTATGACTAACTGAATGACCTGGATGTAGTGATACATGGTACCCTGCTTTGCAAGCATTGAGGCCATATCACAATGTTTTATTAGGGGCTGTCAATCGAGCTAGCGTCACCTACTCAACCGTTCCTCTACTCTTTGCGGGGTGACATCAAGGTCCGAGAACAACATCACCAGATGGTCAACACCACAAGACTGTGGTACACCCAGCATGCTGGTGTCATTAACGTCGAGGGACTCACTACCAACTACTTGCCGTTCATGCATATGCTCATCTACGCGTGTTCATTGATATGTCTTGAAGCTAGAGTAATCTCTGATCTCATCATGTTTCCCCGTTTCGACAACCATTGTAATAAGCGTTGGACCTGCCACCAGTTCACGTTTCTCACGGTAGAACACACTTCGTTTTTTAATCAAACGGGTGGGTTTCCCCTACTGGTTATATATTAAAATTAATAATTGTACAAAAGGTTCACAAACTTAAGAAATGAAAAAGGAAACAAAGAAAATTATAAAATTTACAGATTGTTGTGCATCTATGTAGACACAAGTTTTTGCTTAGTAGCTAGATGATGGGCAACGACGTTAGCTTGCCTAGGAATCTTGACCGCCATAGTGTGTTGAGAAATCGGTGCCCCACACCTTGACACCGATCTCTTCTATCCACCCTTACCCACACTACTCACTTTGTCGATACCTTCACCTAACACCGATATAGGAGATCAACTCTCTACAAGATAACTCAAACCTTTATTGACAACTCAACTTGATACAACATGAGAGGACTCATTACTCTTTATGTGGCTACCCTATCATGAAACCTACACACTAGTGCACCATGGCAACCTTGCCATGCTACCTCGGACTCAAATGACGCTTCAAGTCATGGCATCTATGAGGGGTGTAGGGTACCCCTATTTATAGTTGTACATGATCTAGAGGATATTGCCACATGGCAACATTCCACACTCTTCTAACCAAAATATCTAACTCTAGAACATTCATCATCCTTATCTACTTCTTGATATTTCTACCCTACCAAAAATATCTAGTTCTAGAGTACTCCATACGTGCCATGAAGTATGGCAACCATGCCTCTTATAAACTCTTCAATGTTCTAAAAGTTTCTTACATTGTCATGATTTGTATCCTCATGCATGGCAAAGTTCTCTTGTCTTTCACAACCTTCTAAAATATTCTAGGTATGCATTGCATATTCTTAACATAGAGGGTTGACGCTGATCGAGCCACCTATTTTTTTTATAGAACAAGGCATAGTATCCAAGGCACACTGTCTGCAGTTTGTTGAAACAATTGTTGAAAAAATAGGCAACAATACGTTTAATTCCCAAACTAGATGAAACATGTCAGCATGCAACTCTCTAACATACTGGGCAGTAGGAATAGCATAACTGATCTCAGAAAACATGATTAAAACACAGCGTACATGCTCAGCAGCTTCCATCGAGAAGAGGAACGGCACAGACGAGACAAAGACAATCCACTAGACGGAGTACAGAAGACGACACAACATTGGGGATGACAAAACACCCAGCAAAAGACTTGGACTGAGGATGAGCTCTGGTGAAGTGTCATACCCGGTTTTAGAAAGAAAACCGAGTACATCTCATATGTGTGCCAGGATCAAATTTCGCACATATGATAGACAGTGAGTGTATAACAGAAACAGTACTCAAATAAATATTTGATAAGTAAAGTATTTATTACACTCACGACTAAGGCACAAAGGCCAAATTAAACTGGTTCATACGATAACTAAGGACGATAACTCCATAAGCACTCCACAGGCATCTGACTGGTGGAACACACGCCTAGAACTCATCAAGATCACTGAGGTACTCCGCTCCATTATTACCTTCTGATCCAATATAAGTAAGGATCAGTACACTTATGGTTGGTACTCAGCAAGTGGGGGAAATAAGCTAGCTATCAAGGAGAGGCTTGGTTTATAGCGGTCAGCATTTTAGTTGGTCAAGTTTTATTAACAAGCATCTATTTACTAAGATATAAGTATATACCACCCCATATTAACATTAAGTAATCATAAAATAAATCATAAACATAACCAATAACATATGCATGCAATGATTTGATTTCATATTCCGATATATTAATCACGTGAGGGTCCAGGCCGTTCATGACCGCGAACACGGCTGTTATAACAGTTTTACACTCTGCAGAGGTTGTACACTTTCACCACAATTCGCGTAAAAGCTCCGAGAAACTTTGGACCCAACCACGCTGTGCTGATCAGGCACGTATCACACTACCAAGGTGTGACTGCATAGGGACGCTACAAGGCCTTTACAAAGATTCCCTAGTTAGAAACAATCCGCTAAGGTTTCCGGATCGGAAGCAGGCATAAGCCTCCCTAACGGGTATAGTGTCTTAGCTAAGCCCACTTCCCGAGAGAACCGGGCTATACACCGTCAACCGCCCCCCCCCCCATGCCCTTACGGTAAGATCATTCCTAACCAAGGTTTCAAATTAATTAGCCAAGACCAGAGCCATGTAGTATTGTGGTTGTACGGTTAATCCTGGGTGGTTCTCCATGTTTCGATTAGCATGGTGATCTTGTATTAACATAAAAAAGATATAAATAATAAGGATATCATCAATGTTGGATAGAACCCATCATGAACCAAGGTTAA
Organism: Digitaria exilis; assembly: GCA_015342445.1. NCBI lineage: Eukaryota > Viridiplantae > Streptophyta > Magnoliopsida > Poales > Poaceae > Digitaria > Digitaria exilis. The sequence goes on along the minus strand of JACEFO010001972.1, from coordinate 4,002,583 downwards.
GCATCTAGCATAGCTAACCAACGTAAAAGTAAACCCGGTGTATCAAGGCTTAGGTGCAAAAGACTAGTCATCCTTACATAGGACCCATCAAATTAATGCAACGCGAACATGAATATACACTTTATTCTCATGCAATGTGTATGGGTTCAGAAGAGTATGCTGAGGGGGAACTCCACTTGCCTTCCTCAAAGTGCCGCGGTGGCTCCTCCTCGTAGACTTGATTTTGATCTCCCTCGAACGGACCGTTCTCTACACGATTCGCACAAGCATTCCAACAATAAAAGCAAAACAATACGCCATACAACTTTTAAAGACGCAAAGACGTGTCTAGAACTATTCTTGATGAAGAGACGATCGCGTGAGCGCAAAGATCACTCAAAACAGGCTTAAAACGGTTAAGATATGGCTAAAACAAGGTTTAGGGGCTTCTGTAAGTTAAATCTAACTCTCCAAGGCCTTAAACAGAAGAAACCAGGGACCTAAAACGTAATTTTGTATAAAAACAGAAGGACTTAAGAGAAAAACAACCTTAAAGGATGGCGGGTTTGAATTTTAGAAAGATCAGGGACTAAAACAAAAAGAAAAGGACCTAGATCTAATTATTTTTGAACTGTCTTGGACTGCGGGTTGATTTCTATAAAACCAAGGGGCTTTTCTGCAAAAACAACACGGCTGACCGTTGCACTCGGTTTGACTCGAGTCGAGCTCGATCTGGACCGTTAGATCTCGATCGAACGGCGCTGACTCGACCGCGGCGGCGCTGGCGACGGAGACGGCGGCGCTCAACGGAAGTTCGCCGGAGTTGGGCAAAACTCGAGCTAGGAAGCTCTAAATCTCGCCGTGTTTGGATTGGGAGAAAGCGGGGACAACGGGGAATCCGTTTTAGGGGTTCTAAATGAAGGTTGAGAAACGGAGGGAGCTCGCATCGAGCTATGGCGGCACGGCCATGGCGGCGATGCGACGCGACCCCGAGAGAGCGAGAGAGAGAGGGGAAAACGACTCGGCGACTTCCTTACCTCCACGCGAACCTCGACGACGAGTTGGAAGCGGCGAAGGCGGTCCCTAGAACTCGAATCGCGGCGGTGGCTCTACCTAGGGTTTGCGGCGGCGGCGCAAGCAAAAAGGCGGCGGAAGCTGCAGCTCTGGGTTTGGGGATTCAAGGGGTTGGCGGCGCGCTTAAAAAGGGCCGAGCTCGAGCCTTGCGCCAGGGGAAGGCGACGTGGAGACGAGCGCGGCCGAGACTCGGACTCGCCGTCGAGTCCAGCTCGCATACGGCGCGAGGTAGGCGATGACAAGGAGGGCCCACTCGTCAGCGAGAGGAAGAAAGAGAGAAGGAGAGGGAGTTCGGCTGGGCCGCGGCTGCGCGCGAGCTGGGCCGGGAGAAAGAAACCGGGTGGGCTGCTAGTTGGACCAGATAAGAAGATGGGTTGGGCTAGAAAAGAGAGAGGGAGAAGAGAGGTTTTGAAATTTAAGTTTAAACTTTTGCAAACCTTTTCAAATTCAAACCATCATTCAAAAATATATGCAATCAGCATGGATGCAACAAAAACTTTATTGACTCTAATTTAAATGTTATTTAAATATTTAAGAGCCAAGATTTAAATTTGCAACTTAATATTTCCTAAAACATTAAAAACTAAGAAAATTAGTTGCCTATATTACTTTTAATGTGATGAGCAAAATTAGGGTGTTACAAATCCTACCCCCCTAAAGAAGAATCTCGTCCTCGAGATTCGGAAAGATCGGAGAACAACTGAGGGAATTCTGCACTGAGCACATCTTCTCTTTCCCATGTAGCCTCATCCTCTGTATGGTGACTCCACTATACTTTGCACATCTTAATCACTTTAGTCCGAGTAACCCTTTCTGTTGTCTCCAATATTTGGACTGGATACTCTGAATAGGTCAAATCATCCTTCACACTGAGTTCCTCTAACTGCAATTGTTCCTCTGGTACCCGTAAACACTTCTTCAATTGTGACACATGAAATACATCATGAACCTCTAACAACTGAGCTGGCAATTCTAACTGATAAGCTACCTCACCCTTCCTTTCTAGTACCTTGAAAGGACCAATGAAACGAGGTGATAACTTTCCTTTGACTTTGAATCTGCGAAGACCTCTGATAGGTGATACTTTGAGATAAACAAAATCTCCAACTTCAAAGACCAATTCTCTCCTTCGTGTGTCAGCATAACTTTTCTGTCTAGACTGTGCAGTCTTGAGATTCTCCCTGATTAACTGTACCTGCTTCTCTGCATCTTGAAGAACTTCGGGTCCAAACACTTTACTTTCCCCAGTCTGGCTCCAGTATAATGGTGTTCTGCACTTCCTTCCATTCAACGCTTCAAAAGGTGACATCTTAACGCTGGCTTGGTAACTGTTATTGTAGGAGAATTCTGCATATGGCAAACTCTTATCCCAACTACGACCGTGTTTTAAAGCACACGCTCGAAGCATATCCTCCAAAATTTGATTAGTCCTCTCAGTCTGTCCATCTGTCTGTGGGTGATAAGCAAAACCGAAGTTGAGTTGTGTACCCATTATCTCATGTACCTTCTGCCAGAATCGTGACGTAAACTGAGTACCTTGGTCAGACACTATTTTCTTTGGAACTCCATGTAGACACACAATCCTGGACATATACAGCTCTGCTAGCTTAGCACTTGTATAAGTTGTGTTGACTGGTATGAAATGAGCAGACTTTGTCAACCTATCCACAATAACCCATATGGAGTCATGACCATCACGAGTACGAGGTAACCCGACAATAAAGTCCATACCAATTTCTTCCCACTTCCACTCTGGTACTCTCAATGGTTGAAGCAAACCTGCTGGACGTTGGTGTTCTGCTTTAACCTTCTGGCAAACATCACACAAAGCCACATAAGTAGCAACATCCTTCTTCAAACCATACCACCAATATTTCTCTTTCAAATCTTGATACATCTTAGTACTTCCTGGAGGAATGGAATAAGGTGAATCATGCGCTTCCTTCAATATGAGTTCTCGAAGCCTATCATTCTCTGGAACACATATTCTATTTCTGAACCACACTGTTCCTTGTTCATCCTCAGTGAAATCCTCCGTTTTTCCCAAATGGATCAAAGTTCTGAATCCTTCGACCTTCGGATCTTCTAACTGTCCCTTCCTGATTTCTTGCTCTAATGTTGACTCTACTTCCATAGTCACAGCTTCTGAATGTGCACAGATACCCAAATTAAGTCGTTCCATCTCCCAACATAATTCTTGTGATATCAACCTCCCAATGACTGAATTGACTCGACTCTTGCGACTTAGAGCATCTGCAACAACATTGGCCTTCCCAGGATGATACTGAATATCCACATCAAAATCGTTAATTAGTTCTAGCCATCTGTGTTGTCTCAAGTTAAGATCCTTCTGGGTGAAAATATACTTTAAACTCTTATGATCGGTGAAAATTCGACACCGTTCTTCAACCATGTAGTGCCTCCAAATCTTCAATGCATGAACAACTGCTGCTAACTACAGATCATGAGTAGGATAATTCTTCTCATGTTTTCTCAACTGTCTAGAAGCATAAGCCACGACTCTGCCTTCTTGCATCAACATACATCCGAGTCCTACGTGTGAAGCATCACAGTACACATCGAACCCCTTCTGAATATCAGGCATCACTAACACTGGAGCAGTGGTCAATTTCTTCCTTAACTCCTCAAAACTCTGCTGGCAAGCAGCATCCCACTTGAATTTTTGTCCCTTCTCTAACAACAAAGTCATGGGTTTAGCAATTTTGGAGAAGCCTTCAATAAATCTGCGATAATAACCTGCCAATCCGAGAAAACTTCTGATTTCTGCAACACTGTGAGGTGGCTTCCAATTCAACAAATCCTGCACTTTACTCGGATCTACCATGATTCCACCATCTGTTATGACATGTCCAAGAAAAGAAACTTCCTTCAACCAGAACTCACATTTATTGAACTTGGCATACAACTGGTGCTCCCGTAACTTCTGTAATACTAGTCTCAAATGCTCCTCATGCTCTTCCTCATTCTTGGAGAACACCACGATATCATCTATGAATACCACCACAAACTTGTCAATATACTCCATAAATACCTTGTTCATCAGATACATAAAGTTTGTAGGTGCATTTGTCAAACCAAACGACATCACTAGATACTCATAAAGACCATATCTACAAGTGAACGCAGTTTTAGGAATATCCTCCTTCCGAATCTTCACTTGATGATAGCCTGAACGCAAATCAATCTTGGAGAAAACTTTTGCACCTCTCATCTGGTCGAACAAATCTTCAATTCTAGGAAGCGGATACTTATTCTTGATAGTCACCTCATTAAGAGCTCTGTAATCAACACACATTCTTCTAGTACCATCCTTCTTATCAACAAAGATAACAGGGGCTCCCCTTGGAGACGAACTAGGCCGAATATAACCCTTAGCTAAAAGTTCATCTATCTGTTTCTTTAATTCTGCTAAATCTTTCACATCCATTATATATGCTCTTTTTGAAATAGGTGCAGTACCAGGTACAAGCTCAATGATGAACTCAAAGTCACGGCCAGGCGGCATACCTGTAAATCATCAGGAAAGACGTCCGAAAATTCACACACGACTTTGATTTCCTCCAATGGTTTTCCCTTTAACTGATTGACTGTCCCCTCATTCTTAACATCAGAACTCATCTCGAACTCCAATAGTTCTCCTTGTGGACTAGTAAACAATACTGATTTCTTAGCACACTGAATAACTCCATCATGCTTAGTCAACCAATGCATCCCAAGAATAATATCAATGGCGTTGGACCTCAGGATAATCAGATCTGATAGAAACTTTCTCCCCATAATATTAAGCGGAACTTGTGAACACATATGTATGGCTCTCAAAATCATCAAAACAGTACTGCCGAGTCAGATATCAGCGTGAGCAGATTTCAGCATAAGGGACAAAGATGCCGGATACACTAGAGATAGATAAGAAACTAAGAGCAAAGGATAAAAGGGGACCAGAACTAAACCCAATTAATATTTTATTACCACATTTCTTTAGTTGTGGTCATCATTCCACAACCAAAGATACGCAAACAAAGATTCCAACTTACACATTTGTCCAAGCAACAAGCATTAAACAAACGACCGACCTCACAAAACCGTACTAACGATAAACTTACAAAAGAGACCTAAAAATAATCTATTCCCTAAACTGTGTGATGGAGAAAGGGGCTCCATAGCAAAGCTTCTTCCGAGGCGGGGACCAAGCATTGGCCATCCTCTCATCATTATCATCCTCTTGACCTTGTTGCTCAGCAAGTTGTTCTTCGAGTTCTGCAATCCGCTCCTGGGCGTCGGCAAGTTCATTAATAACACCTTCCAAATCAGTATTCAGTGCTGCAGTGACTCGGGCAAGAACATTGAGACGAGGATCTGCTGTTGGTCCTCCTCCCACTACAACGGTTTGCTCAGTTCCTGGACGGCGACGAGGCAAGTGACGGTACTCTGTGCGAGACAGATCCTTCTGGAACTGGTGGCTGATTGATGTCACTGCCCTCCTGGCAGCATCACTGACTGCAGCTTCGTAGGAGGTATGGAGAAGACTTGACTCATGAACAGACCAAGTCTTGAAGCGAGAGGCATTCCCCATTTGCTCCCTAACACGAACCTGAGTGTGGTAGTACTCCTGCTAATTCGAAGTGGAACTGCAAGTGGTTATGTAGAGTGGCCTGGTGTAGTTGCCCAATGCCTCCAAAACATCTTCAAGCAAGAGTGGGAAAGCGCCTAGCTCTGTTATTGAAGTGATCATCTTCACCTTGGGCTCTTCTTCATCATCCTTTTCATCATCATAGACTTCATCACCCTCATCTTCAGTGCCATCTGGATTCCCTTCAACATCTGCCGTGGGTGAAGCAGGATCAGGTACATCTTCATCATCAGAGAAGCACACCCACATGGGATCTCCTTGAACATCATCGTCCATCTGTGGTGTAGGAGGGGCTGGCTGCGCTGGGTCAACCTGGAAGTTCTTGGCCATCTAAGCATAGAGAGAGAACCTTAGTAAAGATACTTGAATAGAGGCAAAGGTGACCAAAGAAAAGGGAAGAAGTTCAAAGAATTTTAACTAATAAAATAAGACCTCTAAAGAAACTGACTTGGCTTGCTAATATAAATCCTTACTTCGACCATTCAAATCTAGGCAAGCATCCTACAGTCAGCACGGCTTTGCTACCACTCTGTCATACCCGGTTTTAGAAAGAAAACCGAGTACATCTCATATGTGTGACAGGATCAAATTTCGCACATATGATAGACAGTGAGTGTATAACAGAAACAATACTCAAACGAATATTTGATAAGTAAAGTATTTATTACACTCACGACTAAGGCACAAAGGCCAAATTAAACTGATTCATACGATAACTAAGGACGATAACTCCATAAGCACTCCACAGGCATCTGACTGGTGGAACACACGCCTAGAACTCATCAAGATCACTGAGGTACTCCGCTCCATTATTACCTTCTGATCCAATATAAGCAAGGATGAGTACACTTATGGTTGGTACTCAGCAAGTGGGGGAAATAAGCAAGCTATCAAGGAGAGGCTTGGTTTATAGCGGTCAGCATTTTAGTTGGTCAAGTTTTATTAACAAGCATCTATTTACTAAGATATAAGTATATACCACCCCATATTAACATTAAGTAAGCATAAAATAAATCATAAACATAACCAATAACATATGCATGCAATGATTTGATTTCATATTCCGATATATTAATCACGTGAGGGTCCAGGCCGTTCATGACCGCGAACACGGCTGTTATAACAGTTTTACACTCTGCAGAGGTTGTACACTTTCACGACAATTCGCGTAAAAGCTCCGAGAAACTTTGGACCCAACCACGCTGTGCTGATCAGGCACGTATCACACTACCAAGGTATGACTGCATTGGGACGCTACGAGGCCTTTACAAAGATTCCCTAGTTAGAAACAATCCGCTAAGGTTTCCGGATCGGAAGCAGGCATAACCCTCCCTACGGGTATAGTGTCTTAGCTAAGCCCACTTCCCGAGAGAACCGGGCTATACACCGTCAACCGCCACCCCCCATGCCCTTTCGGTAAGATCATTCCTAACCAAGATTTCAAATTAATTAGCCAAGACCAGAGCCATGTAGTATTGTGGCTGTACGGTTAATCCTGGGTGGTTCTCCATGTTCCGATTAGCATGGTGATCTTGTATTAACATAACAAGATATAAATAATAAGGATATCATCAATGTTGGATAGAACCCATCATGAACCAAGGTTAAGCATCTAGCATAGCTAACCAACGTAAAAGTAAACCCGGTGTATCAAGGCTTAGGTGTAAAAGACTAGTCATCCTTACATAGGACCCATCAAATTAATGCAACGCGAACATGAATATACACTTTATTGTCATGCAATATGTATGGGTTCAGAAGAGTATGCTGAGGGGGAACTCCACTTGCCTTCCTCAAAGTGCTGCGGTGGCTCCTCCTCGTAGACTTGATCTTGATCTCCCTCGAACGGACCGTTCTCTACACGATTCACACAAGCATTCAATCAATAAAAGCAAAACAATACACCATACAACTTTTAAATATGCAAAGACGTGTCTAGAAGTATTCTTGATGAAGAGATGATCGCGTGAGCGCAAAGATCACTCAAAACGGGCTTAAAACGGTTAAGATATGGCTAAAACAATGTTTAGGGGCTTCTGTGAGTTAAATCTAACTCTCCAAGGGCTTAAACAGAAGAAACCAGGGACCTAAAATGTAATTTTGTATAAAAACAGAAGGACTTAAGAGAAAAATAACCTTAAAGGATGGCGGATTTGAATTTTAGAAAGATCAGGGGCTAAAACAAAAAGAAAAGGACCTAGATCTAATTATTTTTGAACTGTCTTGGACTGTGGGTTGATTTCTATAAAACCAAGGGGCTTTTCTGCAAAAACGACACGGCTGACCGTTGCACTCGGTTTGACTCAAGTCGGGCTCGATCTGGACCGTTAGATCTCGATCGAACGGCGCTGACTCGACCGCGGCGGCGCTGGCGACGGAGACGGCGGCGCTCGACGGAAGTTCGCCGGAGTTGGGCAAAACTCGAGCTAGGAAGCTCTAAATCTCGCCGTGTTTGGCTTGGGAGAAAGCGGGGACAACGGGGAATCCGTTTTAGGGGTTCTAAACGAAGGTTGAGAAGCGGAGGGAGCTCGCATCGAGCTATGGCGGCGACGCGATGCGACCCCGAGAGAGCGAGAGAGAGAGGGGAAAATGACTCGGCGACTTCCTTACCTCCACGCGAACCTCGACGACGAGTTGGAAGCGGCGAAGGCGGTCCCTAGAACTCGAATCGCGGCGGCGGCTCTACCTAGGGTTTGCGGCGGCGGCTCTACCTAGGGTTTGCGGCGGCGGCGCAAGCAAAAAGGCGGCGGAAGATGCGGCTCTGGGTTTGGGGATTCAAGGGGTTGGCGGCGCGCTTAAAAAGGGCCGAGCTCGAGCCTTGCGCCAGGGGAAGGCGACGCGGAGACAAGCGCGGCCGGGACTCGGACTCGCCGTCGAGTCCAGCTCGCATACGGTGCGAGGTAGGCGATGACAAGGAGGGCCCACTCGTCAGCGAGAGGAAGAGAGAGAGAAGGAGAGGGAGTTCGGCTGGGCCGCGGCTGCGCGCGAGCTGGGCCGCGAGCTGGGCCGGGAGAAAGAAACCGGGCGGGCTGCTAGTTGGACCAGAAAAGAAGATGGGTTGGGCTAGAAAAGAGAGAGGGAGAAGAGAGGTTTTGAAATTTAAGTTTAAACTTTTGCAAACCTTTTCAAATTCAAACCATCATTCAAAATATATGCAATCAGCATGGATGCAACAAAAACTTTATTGACTCTAATTTAAATGTTATTTAAATATTTAAGAGCCAAGATTTAAATTTGCAACTTAATATTTCCTAAAACATTAAAAACTAAGAAAATTAGTTGCCTATATTACTTTTAATGTGATGAAGGGTGTTACATGAAGATCTTGAGCAATCATGCGGAGCACTTCCCAAAAATCTTATTTGCCATATCCCAATGTAGGATCACAAAGGAAAGGTTCTGGAGACCTGCTCACCCACCCGCCAGTACATGCCAGCGCTCAGGATGGAGCAAACTATGTAAGCAGTGCAACAATCAGAAGAGGCAGAAACCCCAAGTCTGTTAGATGTATTTGGGTGGAGGCCGCTAGGTCATATATAAAGAAGAGCCCGGGGCCTTGTGTCATGATCAGATTTGAACTAATTAGGAAATCGATTAGATTTTAATGTCTCGCAGACCTAAAGGCCAAGTAACCAAAAAAAGAAAAGGCAATAGGAAGTTGTTCCCTCAATGGGGGAGGGGGGATTTTGGTAGACAGTTCAGACAGATGTCGTGCGCTCATGTCATGACACGCCCAGTAAGACGAGTGAGGAGGCGTTCCATCTCTCCCACCAGATAGGACTTGGAGTGGTGGAGACAATTAACTTCCATATTTATGCTAGTCATCCCACTCCTCCAATAGTAAGGTAGGATCAAAGCATTACACCACTAGCACACTTACTCTACTTCCTTATGCACACATGGGCCTTGGTGATTTATTTGGATTTTCTGAAATCTTTCATGGCCTAACCCCAAAATACCAACACCAACTTAGAGGGTAAGCATGTGTATGGTGATGGGACCAAATGGGTTGGGTTAGCTCTAGATTGAGTTAGACCCATCTTGTGTTTGGATGAGAGGGTTGGGTCCAACCCCAGTTTTGTGTTTCGTTCAAGGGTTGAGAGGGGTCATTGGATGTCATGTAACAAAGGTACTAAATAGAATTTGTAATGCCCCCAATAGTAGTAGCGGACCCCTACCGCTACCAATACGGCAGCAAACCTAAAATAGCATGTTTGGACTTAGCGTCAGCTATTGTGGACTGCTTGTCATATGTGGGGCTCATCTATCATCCAACTCCATTTTATCTTCTTCCTTCCAGCTCCTCTCCCTCATGTCTCCCTATCGTCTCTATTCATGCCTGTCGGGACCACACCAAGTGCCATCCACCTTCCCCGGTCGCTCCGGGCGCCATTCGCCAACCCTAGCCACGCGCTCGTGCCCTGCCTACCCTAGCCGCTAGTTCTTCCTACCCTGGCCATGAAGATGGCACCCACCGCAACTGCATACCACAGCTGATCTGGGTGCTGTCCGCGAGCCCTACCTACACAAGCCGCTCTAGGTGTTGTCCACCAACTCTGTGTGCACTAGATGCCATTCGTGTTGATCGGTTTCTATTGCCCGAGGCAGAACACTCATACTAACGCCATGAAGTGGGTTCGCTCGATTCCTTTGTTTTCGAGGAATTGAATTGTTGGTTGTCGTTATATCTAATTTAAATAGTCAATCTCACTCAAAAACAAACAAGCACCAAACTTAGTGATAGGAGTTTATGATTGGTCATTTCCACGATTTTTGGTGTTTTGTTGATCTTAGGGGATCACAACCGAAAATAGGGATAAAATGCACATGGTATATACATTAAAGTGGAGAAATTAGAAGAGGATTAGAAGATAATTAGAGAGATATTAGAAGGAGATCCAACCTTGATTGGATTATTCTTCATGATTTTATCCTTCTTCTATGTTGTACCTTGTTGGATACAAACACTTGGGTGAGTATTCAAGTTCTTCTTTTGATAAGCTCTTTATTAAGTTATTTCTAGATATTGATTGCTTGTGGGTTCAAGTGCTCACATCGATGTGATATTTAGTGTAAGGGCTCCTAATAAAGATGGATACCCAGATCGACACTAGACTCCTTACCCGGATCAACACTAGACTCGTTATTCTGAGTGTAGGCGTGGTGGCTAGACTTATGAATCTCCCTTGTTTACTTGTGTTCTTCACTAGAATTGTGGGGTAAGTGCCATGTGGTGACAACCTTGTGCATTCATTTATTATTTACCCCAATGGGCTCAGAAGTAGTTTTATATTTATAGCCATAGAAAAAGGTCAAATCGGTCGCCAAAGCAAGCAAAAGATATATATAAGTTTCTTGCTTTTGATCTTCCATTAGAAAGAACCACTTTCTTAGAGAAATCTTTCCAATCATATCAACCAAGGTATTCTAGATAGAAGAGAATATATACTCTGTTCCGTGTGGATTCGATACCCTAAATACTTTTTGCTGAAGTGTTACAGTGGAGATTCTGTGCGCTTGCAAAAATTGTTAAAGAACACCAACATGGATGGACCTGCATCTTGAGAGAATATACTTATTTTGGGATCAACCCAACCCACTTCGTTTTGAACCAAACCCCTTTAAAACTAGGTCCAGCCAGTTCCAACCCTTAAGCCAGACACGTGCTAACAGACTATCAATGCCCAAGCAAAAGGCTGCTGGAGAAGCACAACAATGCACTCCAAGAAGCAGAGGTTGGGTTTCACCCAGCTCAACAGAAGAAACATTTAGTTTTCCTGTGACCAAAGCACAGAGACCAAGGTGAGTGGCTCTAAGAAGAGCAGCCCCCAATCCCACAAACCTCAGATCCATCTGGTTGCAGAGGAGCATCAGAGGCTCGGAGGAGGGGGGTGGGTGCAAGGGGGATGCGGAGTGGCTGCCCAAGAGGACTTTGAGGAAGTTGCATTGTATTTAAAGTAGGATAAAGTCTATTTTTGGCCATCGAACTATCGTGCGGGTTTGGTTTAGACCATCGAACTCAAAAACCAGGAATCTTTGACCATCCAACTCTTAAAACCATGCATATTTGGCCATTCAGTGGTTTTCGTGAATGGTTTTGCTGACTAGGACGCCACGTGGCTGTCGGCCGACTTGTCAGCCCTCCTCTCTCATCCCTCTTTTCTCTCCCCCTCTCTTCTCGCCTCTCTCCTCCACCGAGGGGCACTGGCGCCGGCGGCATGGGACCGCAGGCGCCGGCACAAGCGGAGCGCTGGAAGCGGAGTAGCCGTGGCACAGGCAGAGTAGCTAGGCGCTGCAGCATGGGCGTGGGCCCTTGCTCCTCTGGTGGAGCAGGCTCTGCTGGCGGTGCGACACGGCCCCTGCGCTACAGGAGGCAAGAAGAGATACGGAGGGAGCTGGAGAGGTGAGGAGCCAAAATGCTCGCAGTCGCAGGTTGTCCCCACAGGCCCCACATGTTCATCTCACCGGCAGCCGTGCCACACCCGCCGAGCGCGCCTGCTACCGCGGGCCCCCACAAGCGCCACTGTTTGTCCAACAGCGAGGTCGCTGGTTGGGCGTCGAAGAGGCCGTGGGTCCAGGCTGCTTCCGCCTATCGCACCCATGGCAAAGGAGCAGGCCGGCCACCGACGCCGTTGAAGAGGGTCAAAAGAGGAGAGAGAGAAGGGAGAGAAGAAGATAGGGTTATGACAGGCGGGCCCCACCACCACATGGTGTCCACATCAGCGAAACCACTCTCCAAAACCCCTGGATGGTCAAACATGAACGGTTTTGAAAGTTCAATGGCCAAAGATTTCTGGTTTTGGAGTTTGATGGCCAAAACCATACTTTGGTGATAGTTCAATGGTCAAAAATTGATTTTTTTTCTTTAAAGTACAAGAAGTGAGGATTATACCTACTCCATTGGGTCGTCCTGCACCTGCTCCAGAAAAAGGTCTAAAAGTTGTCTCATTAGGATCAGGAGACCATGAAATGAAAGCCTGTACACATATAAGCCGCAACGTCAAAAAGAACCCTTCGCACAGACCAAACTTTACAAGTAAATCTAGAGGAACCAACGAAAAGTGATGACTTGGTGGAGCAGATCCTATGTAAAACACATTGGGCTAGGGCAAAAGACAAAGAGACCAGTAAGCCATCAAATTCAGGAGCAATTTGATCTGCTCTTAATGGAGGATATGCATCACCCTGAACAGCTCACAACTCCTGCTTAGAATTTGGATCAAATCCATTTGTTGCATTTCCTAGAATAAATCAATTTTTTTCTATTCATCAATTATGTGCATTGTCCCAAGTTCCCAACTTGCCAGTAATGTCTTCCTTAAATTGGGTTAGGAAATACAATTCTGAACATAAGAAACACAAAAAAGAACCAAAGAAAAGAGGATGTGTGTAACATCCTAGCCCATGGCTTAATAGGATTGATAAGATTTCTTATACCAAGAAGTTGTAACTTCTTTTCTAGAATATCATCCAAAATAACTCTGAGGTTAAGCGTGCTTGGCCCGGGAGCAATCTCAGGATCAGTGACCAATCGAAAAATTCTTCCTGAGTGCACACGAGTGACGATAAATTGCACAAAAAAAACTTGTGTTGATCTACAAGGGAAATCTGTGATGTCCTAGAGAGCTGCCAGGCATAAGCGCGCACAACAAAGTGTGGTGGGATGTTATAATTGGTATCAGAGCCGACCTTCACGGTTTTACGTGGTCAGATGTGTGGGCATGATGCGCATGACATATGGATCTTGTGTGGACATGGACATGGCCAAGAGGGAATGTTCCTAGCTTGGGGTGAGTTTAACATCCAGACCCATGGCTTAATAGGATTGATAAGATTACTCGTATCAATAAGTTGCAACTTCTTTTTCGGAAGATCATCCAAAAGAACTCTGAGGTTAAGCGTGCTTGGCTCAGAGCTATTTTGGGATGGGTGATGGACCGAGAAATTCTCCCCGGTACATACAAGTGAGGACAAAGTGCACCAAAAATATTTGTGTTTGTCTGTTAGGAAAGAATTTAAGGTCCTGGCTAGAGAGCTGCCAGACGTAAGCGGGCCAAGCCCGGGCTCAGGACCTTGCAATCTGACTCAATTTTTAATACATTCTTTAGTTCATCCTATCGTAAGCTAATACACAATAATATAGATTACTGTCAATTTATGAAAGCGGGAGCACTTTAGGCGCCCATTTTTAGTTTGGCACTACTGCACTGGGGTCCCCAACTTTTCTAGGATGGCCGTCTCTTCATGGAGGTCAACCACTCTACAACATTGAAATGCTTCGACAAATAATATCTTAAAGTAATTTCCTATATGTCATTAAAAAATATAACCCATTCCCTATTTCCTATGTGACATTGAAAATTAACACATCCCCTCAATGCCATTGTTTTTAATATTTCACCCCACGGCCATAAAAAACATAATAATGTCTATGGCATAGAGGGGATGAAAAAATGAAAAAATGATGGCATTGAGGGGATGGAAAATGTCCTTCCATTAGCGTTTTTTGACGGCGATGGCATAAGGAGGATGGAAAATTAAAAACCATGGTATAGAGGGGATGTGCTAATTTCGAATGACATATAGGGAATGTACTCATTTTTTTCAGAACTCTACAGTAGGCCTTCGACTGACCTGAAGTAAATTAGCAATGTAAGAATTGTTAGCACTGGTTTCCTTGAATGACCAGTTCGTCAAGATGAGAGTTGTGTTGCAGCAGATTGCTGCCCTGTCATTTAGTATATGGGGTATAAACGAGGAGATGGGTTGGGTCCATGTGATGCCTGCTATATATGCAGGCTGCAGGCCTCAACAGAACCTGATGTCTGATCACATCTATTTCCATGTTCTCATCTCATTCATCTCTCCCACAAATTGTGATGGAGACATCAGTTTCCACTAATTTTTTGGGTGACAGAGACTGAAAACAGATTCTATTTTCATAATTTCCCCGGCATAAAGAGGGGGTAGTTCCTATATTCGTCAACCCAGATATATCTGCAGTTCACACTTTCATTTAGCAACTTGTTTGGAGAGATGACCATGGTATGGATGTAAAGGATAATCTTACCGATTGATGCGGTATTTTTGCATTTTTTTTAGTATGCCCATTTAATCTGTGAATTTTCGTTGCTTGCAATAATATTGTGATATTTGCACTGCAGTTGAACCCATGTGCATTAAATTTTTATATTTATTAACCATGCACAGCTATATATTTTGATTCAATTATTGTGTATTGCATAAGACTATGGAGCTTCCACGTATTTCAAGAATAAATGCCAGCCTATGACACATATAATTTGCCTGAACTTGAATGTGGTCAAAACTTGTTGCAAATATTGATATCAAATGAGAAATTCGTTCTTTATATACTGTGTTGATATTCATAATTTTGTTTGATCTATATAGAAGCCTAGGGTTAAATGAGTTTGCTAGGTCTCACTAGCATATCCTTTTACTGGAGAAGACACACACCCTTTTCATTTCTGCAGTACGCTAAAACTGAAATACCATGACAAAGTGTAGGAAACTTGTTGACTTTCTGAGGCTATACTATGTCCATATAGGTAGGCACTACAATCACTCATCCCCATCAGTTGAGCAAGTGCACGAAACTTGTTGATATTCTTCTGTAAGCTATACTTAATTTACAGAGTTTTCGAAAAACTGAATACATCCAGAAATTGTAATAATACCCAAATACATATCGATATGGAGACAGAAGTTTCTATCAATTTATTTGGTGATGGAGATTAGTTCCATTCTCAGATTATTCCACCTCTTCCAGAGTGTCATTTTTCTTGGTCGATCCAAATACCACATATTCCATACCAGACTGGGCATTAGTTTATATGTAAATGGCTATTTTGGAAATTCGTACTTGCCTGACCACCACATGGATGTAGGGCATCACCTCATCGATTGTTGTGCTTTTTCAGCAGATAATTTTTAGGACGTCCAAAATTATAGAGAATTTAACTTATTGCAATAAAAGAATAATAAATACTGTGCCATTTGCACTAGCTGCACGCAAACGCCCTAAATTCCTGTACATTTTCAATATTGTATATTGAGTAACACATGGAATTCCAAATATTTGAAGAATAAATGTGTAACCAATATGACATAGTTATAGAGACTAGTTTTCTTCAGAATTGTCCATATCCTATTAGAGGAGAAGACATCCTCCTTAATTTCTGCTCTGCAGGTCCATTTGAAGATGCACTTATGGGTCTCACAGCAAGTATACTTGTCTGCATGAGCTGTGATCTGCATGAATACAAAACTTGTTGACAATCTGCTCTAACCTCCGTAGCACATTAATAGGCCATGTTCATTTATTGGAACCCACCACATCCTTAAGGTTCCCAATATATCCATATGGCGAATATGGTTGGTGAAATCTTCCAAATGGGCAAAGCTTAGCACACCTCCGCTTCATTTACACGACAAATTTGCTGCACGCTACCTTCTTTCCATGGGGTGTAATATGCTTGTGCCATGCATGCAATTAGGACCACTTAATTGTATAGGAAAAAAATTGGTGCAATCTCGTTTTGAGAAAACACTACTACAGAGTTTATGAACTGAATCGTTTAAACTACTCAATAGGACACAAGTTAGGTGAAGTCTCTAAAGTTTTCATTTCCATTTAGTGGAGATAAGATCCAGTAATCCATGTCTCTAAAGTAATTTTTTATTTTGCAGGAATAAAAGTTTTCAGAAAATATTGACACTGAGCAATCCAGTCATATCATGAGTTGTATCTCTCTATAAAATGTATTCATGTTGATTTTTCAAAATAAAAACTGGGCATATGTAAACTTGTGGAAACTACCACGTCTGACTATATCTAATTTGGGGTGCTTCAAGTGGATCTGGACATGCATCTCAGAATCATGAGAAAGGCGAACAAGTTGACATTTTTCTTTGTTTCTCTTTTTTTTTGCAAATATATGTATAAATTGAGACATGCTTTCTATGCATATCCCCACCTGTAATTTTATTGGCAAATGTCTCTTACATATTTTCACTATTGTGCCGTACAAATTCGTTGTTTGATAGAGTTCGAAATTTGATTTGATTGTCATATATGATATATATGCTCCAAAGTTTCATGTTACTGGAAAGGAGCAGTTTTCACATCAAACTTGGCACACATGATCTTCTTTTTCTTCTTTGAGAAATTTTCACACATAATAAATATTGTAAAGACAATAGCCGGTCTCTTTTGGAACAGTATGGATACAATTAATCGATAAAACCAATTTTATGTGTGATATATTTGAATCTGGAACACTCGAAAGCATTCACTACTACGATTTTTTAAGGAGCTTGCGCCTAGACTACAAATTTGAAATTTGTGTCCAACATAACATCAGGGATGGACTGCATTCGTCAAAAAGTCCTGAACCTCAAGCCAACACTCATAGTAGAAATGTACTCAGCATTGTGACAACAGACAACACAAACAGTGTGCAGTATTCTTTCTTTGTTTTCATTTTTTCAAGGGTGCATTCCTGACAGTTCAGTTGTGCCTAGAAGCCTTGGCGACGCCTATAAATACCATGCACTAGGTTCCCTTCTCTTGTCACCCTGAGAAACAGAGAAGCAGAGTTCAGAAGAATGGTACAGGCCCGGTAGTGCAGTTCTCTGGAACTCGATCTTCTTTCCCCCCACCATGGCTTCCATGACGGCCTCCATCAGTGCCGTCTTGCCCCTGCTCCTGCTCCTGTTCGTGCCGTCTTCTTCCTCCCACGTGAAGTTCGACCTCAGGGGCAACGTGTACCCAGAAGGGTAAGAAGGAAACACCCTCGTATGATCCTTTCTGAGTGCCTTGTTTATGAAAAAATGGATGTTCCTGTTTTGAACCAAATATTTATGTAGAAAATATTCTTAATCAACTGCTTTCATTCACTCTTTTCAATGTGCGCAATATCTAGATTCGATGATAGTTCTTGGCAACTTAATGCCTGCATGCCCATATAGTCAATGTTCCTGACTGAACCTTTAAAATCTGTGATATCCTCTGCTTCCACCTGAGTCACTTCATGTGTGATGTCTGGCATGTTTATTAGGCAAATCGGCATCTACATGCCCACATGATCTACTTCTGCATCTGGAAATTCTGCAACTATATGAAATATTTTCGAGCAACTGCATGTGCACATGCCCATATGGTCACTGTTCCTTGAAATAAACAAATTTGTGATTTTTTATATAACCTTTTCGTGGTACACTTCCTGCTTGTACTTGAATCAACTTCGTGTGTGCTATCTGACATGTTTTTCGGCAACTCTGCAGCCACATCTATGTCGCCATCAAGATTGGGGATCCGGCACAGGAGTACTACCTGGATGTTGACACCGGCAGCATTCTCACCTGGTTGCAGTGCCACAACCCAAACTGCAGAGGACAGTGCAGAACGGTACACTGAAATACTGAATACCGTACATGGTTTTACAATTTATTTAGCAAACATTGCACATAGATGAGCACTACAGTACCAGAATCCAGCGTTGAGCACTTTGTTGCAACTGCTTTGATCCTTACCAAAAAAAAGTCTAATATTTTTATTTATGGTTTAATTTTTTTTGAAACACGATATTGCCTTCCTAACTTTTTGTACAACTCGTGTCCTGGAAACAGCACAGAATGTACAACGGTTCAACAATGTTCTCTTTGACTCCTGATTTAATTTTTATCTTGCTTGGTGGTTACAGTGGCCACAGCGTCACCCATTGTACCAGCTGACACCAGACAAGCCTCTGCCAAGAAACGACCCACTGTGCCAGCCGGGGCTGCGTCCAGTGCCAGACCGGATGTGCCGCTACGGCATCCGTTATCTTGATGGACATTCAAATGGTCTGCTCATCCGCGACAAGTTCACCCTGCCCTCTCCCCATGCGCAGCATAGCATTGCCTTCGGGTATACGCCACAAATCAACAGAAGCATTTCAGTTTTCATAACCCAAAGCACATTCAATTTTGGTTATTTATTAGGCATCCAATAATTTTTGTTTCTTATTATAATTATGTCCATTTGATCAGGTGTGGATACGATAATGTGCCAACTGACCAAACCCCAGTGGATGGTGTCCTTGCACTTGGAAGGAGTTCTCCAGTGAACCTAGTCTCCCAGCTCAAGAAAGAACATGTCATCACCAAGGATGTGATTGTCCATTGCATCAGCACAAGAGGAGGGGGCTTTCTGCACATAGGGGATTACGAGCACTTTTCAATCCCCATAACCTGGGTTTACATAGATAACAAAGCGTAAGCAAAGTGCTTATTTGTTTTAAGTTCAGAGTAAGCTGTGTTATATGATTCTGTCAGCCTCTGATGTTTGATTTCTCTTCATTTGCTTGTATTTTCAGGCAACAAGGTCACTACACACCAATTCTTGGAGCAAATCTGCACTTAGGTTCAAGTGATGGGGCTCTCATAAGCAATCATCCAATTAAGGTGACCTTTGACAGTGGTTCCACCTTCACCTACTTGGATCATCAGACATATTCGCTGATTAAAGGCAAGGTATATATGTTTCAAAACTTGTACTTTCAGATATATCTATATTTTAACAGGAACATCGAGTGCACAACTCACGATCTATGGATCTTGCAGATTTTAGACACTCTCCACAGGTCACTTAGGGAGCACCACGACAATACTCTGAGTCTATGCTGGAAAGGCCCGAAGAAGTTTACATCTATTTTTGAGGTCAAGCCATTATTCAAGCCAATTTTCCTGGTATTTGGCCAGGGAAGCCAAAGGCGCATCATGGAAATCCCTCCAGAAAACTACCTCATTATCTCTGTAAGAACTCTGTTAACTCAGCAGACTACCAACAAGCGAACAAAAAGCAATGGCTAATATGCATTTGCCTGTACACTGCAGCAATATGGGAACGTTTGCTTTGGCATCCTGCAGCTTCCTATGGGTTGGAAAAACACTATGCTACTTGGTGGTATGAATTTTAGATGCACATTGCTGTGTCTCTTGAACTAGGACCCTTGGATCATTTAACTGATTCTCGTTTCTCTTGAGCTTTTTCAGCCATCACCATGCAGGATCGCATTGTGATCTATGACAATGATGGAAAAAGCCGGGTCGGATGGGCCCACCATTCATGTTAGATCAAGACTGGATCTGTCATCTGTTTGATCATCGATATGATTCGTGTCTCCGAATAAAGTATGCTTGTGTTACCGGAGAGTAGGGAAGTATAATATCTTGCTAAAAGAAATAGACAACTGAAATCGACGCATGCTATGTTCTTATGTACGCAATGGAACATGTAGACATGATAAGAATATAATGATCTGATTTCTCGCCCGCTTGAAATAAAATGTGGTTGAGATATATGTTCCTAACGTTGTTTGAATGAAATCCTGTTGGAATGTAGACCTGTGAGCCACTTCAATTCATATTGCAAACATTATCTTATTTAGGACTGAAACTTCCTTTATAACAAATAAAACAGCATAAGGGACACTTAGGTTACACTTTACTACTTTCTCACAACCAGTTTAACGACTCCACAGTCAGACAACTCAGTCATAATGCAACCCCCACACTTCAATAGGTTAGTGGCTCAACCTGCCATTTAAATCTTGTGAAACTGCACTAGAGCTCTGCCAATTAAGTATCACAAAGACTAAACAAAGTGTTTGTTTTCTTATTTAATTTTATTTATAGATGTGTGTCTTACACTTTGAGACGAATAAAACTAGATCTCAATAATGGCGAGTGGTGCACGGGAAGAAGGGTCGCTAAACTTTGATTATGCCTTGGAGCGGAAAATGTGCAAAGCCTCCCCTGCTTAGCTTGTGGCCCTCGCAGCCGTGAGACCAAGTCAAGAAACGACACAAGTTTTCCTTTTCTCGCGCAAACCACTGCCGTCCTTTGGCTTGGCGGACACTTCTCAGCCCCCAAAGTCCCAAACGACTCGTCTTCTCTTCCCTCCGATCCCCTCCTCTTGGATCCCATCTCTCTTCGATCGCCTGAAGCCGCCGCCATGGACGTGGAGTACGACGTGATCGTGCTGGGGACGGGGCTCAAGGAGTGCATCCTCAGCGGCCTCCTCTCCGTCGACCGCCTCAAGGTACGTACTCTGTCCCTCTCCTCCGGTTCCTCCTATCCTCTGTCCTGCCGTGATCGGGCCTAGTTCTGATCCTGCCCTGATCGGACCCACCGAGATATATGTGATCGCGCCATCGAGGCCTAGTGATTATTCTGATCCGTTTTCCGTTTCTCTGAATCGTCAAACCATTTGTTCCCCCGGAATGTTGCAGGGGTTCTCCTGAGGAACGAACGTGCTAATTTTGCTATGCTCTGATCCGTGTCTTCAGGTGTTGCACATGGACAGGAATGACTACTACGGGGGAGACTCCACATCGCTCAACCTCAATCAGGTGACATATATAATCTATGTCGTCCATGACATTTTTGTTTCGAGCTATGCAGCACGGATACGGATACGTGTATCGGTATCGGTAGGATACGGATACGCAGATACGGCAATTTCCCAAACAACCCGATACGCGGATACGTTTTAACTATTTTTTAATAATTAATAAATAGATAAAAATGCATATTAAATTGCAAAATAGATGTTCAAGTTCAACAGAGAGACAATTAAGGTCTATTACAATCAAAATAACATGATGGCAGATTGGCAGGTTCGAATTTAGCAAATTAATAAAGGAAAGTTGCAAACTAGCAATCAACTTCAAGCTTCCTCCTCATTCTCCTCCACACTTTCAATCTCAAGATCACCCAATCCAAATGATATTGCCTGCAACTCAGGCTCATCAATGGAGAGGTCAGCAACTTCAAGAAGACCTATACCACCAAGGGAATCAAAAGAATCCCCTCCAACATCCCACATCCTTGTCTCTCCTGTCTTGTATGCTTCAGTTCTTCTTGACAAATGCCTCAGATTTGAGTGCACAAAGACCAAATCTTCAGCCCGCTCAGGAGTTAAGGCATTTCTCTTGACACTATGGATGAAACTATAAGTGCTCCAGTTTCTTTCACAACAAGAAGAGGAGGCTGGTTGGCTCAGCAATTTCATGGCCAAACTCATCAACAGAGGGGCAGATTGTCCATGATTTGTCCACCATGTCATTGGGGTAACAGCCCATCTATCATGTATAGAATCAGGATTGTTGAAGTCTTCTGAACAACTAGAAAACCTTGAGTATTCTTCCTTTACTTTAGCCAACTCATGTGGGTTGCGAAAGTACTTCTTGAAGCAAGTCATCCTCATTTGTGATACCTCCTTATCCTTGTGGGGGGGTTGTCGGCCAGCACCTTCTTCAAGCCACTTGTTGCTGTAAAATCTGAATTTGACTTTTTAGCATTAGAATTTAGAACATGAGCAACTGAAAACATAAGGTGCAAAGAATCTGATTTCTGAACAGGAAGCCGTATAGTGTAATATTATTACCTTGGATTGAGTGAATGAGCCAAACAATGCAATGGGTTATTGCCTTTTGTCCATCTAGCAATCAATATATCATGAATAACAGAGTAGAGCTCTGACTCCTCATTTGCTTCCTTCCCTTCCCACAAATATATTTCTTTCTTCACTTTCTCAATCATTGAATCCCACATCTCATAGATCAAGTGAAGACAAGGGGTGTCTGTGTCCGCAAAGCGTATCATATCATAGATAGGAGTAGTGATCCTAAGAATGTAATCTACATTTCCCCACCATACATCACTTAGTATTTTTTCCTTTACATGTTGAGCAGTTGAAGCATCCTCTTTGTAGATGCTCCATTTGTCACTAATCACCATGTGTTGGAGAGCTGTTTTTACCTCAACAAACCTTTTCAGCATACACACAACCGATGCAAATCTTGTGTCGGCAATAGAAAGCAACTTGAGATGGCTGAACTCATTGAAAATGGAAAGACGCATGCCATGGTTCATTATAAAATTCTTGATCATAGTAGCCTCAACTTTAACATTGTTTATAAATTCTAATTGTCCCCAAACATGCATATCAGCATCAGTAGGGTTCCTTGGCAGCTTAGGTTCACATATATTTTTCATGGCAAGGTTGAGAGTATGCACTACACAAGGTGTCCAAAATATGTGATCATTTTCAGCTTCAATTAAAAGACCCGCACCTTTGCAGTTTGCAGCATTATCAGTGATGATCTGTACCACATTTTGTCGGCCCACTTCATCAAGAATAGCCCTCAACTTCTCAGCAATGTAATCTTTTGACTTGTATTCTCCTTCACAATTGTCAGCCCTCAAAAACATTGGAGCCTTCTCAGAAACAGCAATGAAGTTGATGATTGGCCTCCTCTGAGGATCTGACCAACCATCAGAGCAGATTGTAACCCCTTTCTCTGGCCATGTGCTCTTAGTACTCTCCAACTGAGTCTCTATGTGCCTTCTTTCTTGCTTCAAGAGTGACTCCCTAGCCCTGTTATACCCAGGGATTGTGTAACCTTGCAAATTGCGGCTGCAAGCAAATGCAAAAGCTTCTCTTAAATATGGGTTTCTCAGAAAGTTGAAAGATATCCCTCCAGAATACATTGCTCTAACAATTAAAGCATCCAAGTGCTTGCGGTCTTGCAATGCCCAAGATTTCTCCAACAAAGAAACAGGTCCCCTCTTCTTCTTGCTGCAATTGGCTGGAGAAGGACCTACAGGCAAAGAAACAGTGTGTGCCTTTCCTCTTTCCACCATCTCCTTGCACCTTTCCACTTCATTTCTCATCTCACTCAGCATTTCATATGTAACCTTTGGACATTTGCCAATTCCCTTATTTGATTTCTGCAGCAAATGAGCTTCAACTCTAGTGTAGCTGCTGCTTTTTTGCAATGTACAGTAGTTGCATCTCCAAAGAGCATTTCCTCCACCAGTTTTAGGCCTCTCTAGAATGGTGACATGATCCCACAACGGAGCCCTGATATCAGTTGTTTGTCTGGACCCAGATCCTACACTAGTAGCATTACCACTCCCTGCACTACTCAAATTTTCAGATGCCATACGATCTGAATCTGGAGCATAAGCAGGGGCAAGGAGATGTCATAAGGTTCTAAACTTGTAATCAGTAATTAGGAAGGGGCAAGGAGAGGGAGAGGTCGAGAGAGTCACCTAAGCAAGGGGCAGGGGCTCGCCGACTCGCCGTCCCTCGCCAGCCGAGCGCAGAACTTCTCCCTGCGTGAGGCGTCGGCCGTCGCAGGGGCTCGTCCAAGCAGGGGGAAGGAGCTTGGACGGAGGGGCACGTCGCCGATGAGGGAGGAGGCTGGTCGCCGGAGAGGGCGGAGCCTGGTCGCCGGCGGGCACGGCCGTCGGGCGGGCGCGCTGTGTGGGCGAGCGGACAGAGGAGACGGCGGCCGACTGGGAGTCGGGACAGGTCGACTGGGAGAGGTCGGAGGGATAGGAAAACAGTTGGGCCAGGCCGTCCTGAGTTTGGGCCGAAACGTTTCCAATTCGTAGTTTTCAGCCCATTTAAGCTGGGATACGCGGACACGGCGTGGATACGTATCCAACGCGTATCCGGCGCGTATCCGTGTCGGATACGTGTCCGAAACGGGATACGTCGGCCAACTGCCGTATCTGTGTTTCAGAGGTTTCGAGTATGCGAATAATGGCTATCCGTCATCCATCTGAGAGTTGCCTGCATATATATAGCAAAATCCTGATGATAAGATAAACCATATGCATTGCTTTGCCTGTTTGCCCATCTTGGTTGTCTGAATCTTCCTCTGACTCACTGATGTCTCTAACTGTACATTGTTACTGATCAATTAGAACCGTCCGGACCCTCAAAAAAAAAATTAGAACTGTCCGAAACTGTGTTGTAATAAAAAAAATCAAACTGCCATTTCCAGCTCTGGAAGAGGTTCAAGGGTGAAGAAACACCCCCTTCACAGATAGGAGCTAGCAGAGACTACAATGTCGACATGGTTCCAAAGGTCTGATCTTTTACCTTTTACTATATATATTTATTTGCTTATACACATTGTTTGAAGTAGATTCAAAGGAGATATTCCAGACTTTACTGGGAAGAGAGATATGTAAAGCTTGTGGAAATTGAATGTTAATGTTAATGTTAGTATGCCCACCATGAATTCCTAAGTCTGATGCACACAAATGTAGTATTTTGTGGTTTCACATGATCGCAGCTTCTTATTTGTTTCTGAATGTATGTCATTCCAGAACTAATAGAAAAAGTTTATTTACATGATTTGTCCATAGAGCCATACTGTCAAATGTAATCACATTCTGACTGGTTCATGGTCGATGGCCTTGTTTTTATGGCCATCAGTTTGATTTTTTATATCATGCAGATCATACAATGCCTTTTCACTGTTGGAGTAACATTAAATCGGAGGGGGGGGGGTACTTTAATGAATAAAAATATGTACATGAATAGTCTACAAATTTTCTCCGCACAAGACTACATTCTGAGATATAATTCTATTCTGGCTAGTTCATGATGGCAAATGGTGCTCTGGTTCGTGTACTGATTCATACCGGTGTGACCAAGTATATGTCCTTCAAAGCTGTGGATGGAAGCTATGTCTTCAACAAGGGAAAGGTTGAATGCCACTTCCTTGTTAATATGCACCCAGACTCCATTCTATCAATATTGCACCATTTATAACACATGTTTATCAATTATTTTGGGCTCTAGATTCACAAGGTTCCTTCTACTGATATGGAAGCTCTCAAGTCTCCACTGATGGGATTGTTTGAGAAGCGACGAGCCGGGAAATTCTTCCTTTATGTCCAAGATTATAAGGAAAATGACCCAAGCACTCATAAGGGTTATGACCTTACAAAACTAACTACTAAACAACTTATCTCGTGGGTACCCATTTTATTTCTTTGCCTTATGAAACTTTATTATTACTATAATATGCAATGGTTACTGTATTATGCAATCAGTATTTGTTTACACAATTTGTAATCTGATATGATACATGTTTGTTCTTACATTCTTATTGCATGTCTGATGTCCACAATACCACTTCTTCAGAACCACGACATATTTATGTGGAACCTTGATAACTGAAAAAATGATATATGTTTTACAAGTTTGGATATCGTTGCCGATCCCATTCTGGATAATCAAATACAGGAGCTGCATGCATCAGACATTATATAGATTTCCTTATTTTGTAAACTGCAATTCATATGCTCTGTCCATCAAAGCTAACAATATGGTATTATATTTTAGGAACTATAGGTGGTCAGAAATTATTGACAATATTTCATTTGGATTCAGAAAATTAATATCCCTCGATGAACATAAATAATTCGTATGGTGCTGAATTGAGATCGAGAAAGTCACTTTTTCATGTTGATATACACATTTCTTATACCTTCACAAATACCATTTTAGGCGTCCATAAGCAAAGAGGATTTAGAATAATAAGGATTATATTGCAGCACATAACTCTTTCTTCTGGACTTTTCTGATGTATATGCCTATGTCTTGACTTCTTTTCCTGGTCTTATTTGTGCAAATATGATCTATCCAAGACTTGAATTCTAGTGCTGTTATAATTCAAAACTCATACAAGATTTCATCCATTGAGGATCCCCATTTTAATTTGTTTTCCAGGAAATTCGGTTTGGATGATAACACGATAGACTTCATTGGTCATGCAGTGGCTCTTCATAGAGATGATAGCTACCTTTCAGAACCTGCACTTGACACTGTAAAGAGGATGAAGGCAAGTCTTATTTCTGAAGACAAATATTCTTTGCCATTGTACTTTTTCCCAAAATAAGACCCATATATGAATAGAGAAATCAGGTTTCTCCAGCTGGAGTTTTTATATTTGGAAATATCAGCTTGGTGGGAGCATTTTTGTTTAGTGTTCTTGTTGACAAATTGTAGACGGGAATAAACATATTATGCTGAAGCCTAAGCTCAGTTTAGCTAAAAGTTTGATTGAAGATTTGAGCGTATGAGGCTTTAAAGATGGAAAAGAAATCATAACTTTTTTAACACCATGTTGCTTTCATTATTATCGAAAGGAGAGGCAGATATTGTCCAAAGAAATTATCCTCTTTAATAAAAAGTGTTCAAAGATAGGATCGATCCCTTTTTTGTTATCGTAACTACTATATTTCCTTTTTTCAAAGAAATATAGTAGTGGAAGATGTGACTACTGTATTTCTAATAATCCTGTTTATCGGTGTGGTTGCTGTTGGTATATATCATCGTAGCCACATCTTGCAAGGCACTACCAGGCTCTGTAGATTTTTTAGCTACTGTGTTAGTTAGTGATATTACCTACAGTATTATCATATTATGTAGAGATAGTTTTTCTCATTACTTATCTTTTTAACCCATGTTATCTTACACTTGTTTTAAATATTGCAGCTTTATGCAGAATCAGTGGCTCGTTTTCAAGGAGGATCACCATATATCTATCCCTTGTATGGCTTAGGAGAGCTTCCACAGGTCAATAATCAGTACTTTGTTCATCTGATTCTAGTATTTATGTATCATAAATATGTGATTTTATTTTTTCCATTTATTTCATCCAGGGATTTGCAAGACTGAGTGCTGTGTATGGGGGCACATACATGCTGAATAAACCAGAGTGCAAGGTATGAATGTGCACTAGCATTTCCCTCAGAGTTCTATGGTGAATGTTGTACAGTAATGGCTACGTCAAAGAAGAGGGAAAGCTTTCAAGTATGTCAGAAGGATGAAGTGATATAAAAAATTTTATGACTTAAAAAAGAATGAATGAGAAGAATATTGGTTCATGTTAAAAATATATATGCTCTTTAATTTCTTTTAGTAGACGGGATTATTTGAAGTCCGCAGACAGTACAGAAGCACCAGCCAAGATAAAAGTGGCCCGAGTGAGGATTCATAAGTATTATGAAAAAGTTCTAGTCCAGTATAGAAATGTTTATGCAGAGGTGTTAGCAATAATAACTAATAATTACAGGGCATAGTAGAAATCTTGCTACATGGTCTCGTATTTTTTTCAAGCAAGTCGCTACAATTGTGTTTTTCCCACATCACACCACTTATATATGCACTTCACCTGCTACTTCCATAGGCAGTTGGTAAATTTGTGGATTATAATATTACATATATTGACAATTCAGGTCGAATTTGATGCGGAAGGTAAAGTTTGTGGTGTTACATCAGAAGGGGAGACTGCTAAATGCAAAAAAGTTGTCTGTGATCCATCCTATCTGCCCGAGAAGGTAAAAAAAAAAAGAAGAAGAACTTCCAGTTGTCTCTACTTCAGTATGAAACAAGGATGGCAATCATTAATAGTGTCACAAAATAGAAAACATTATAACCTTAGTAAATTGAACAGTTTTTAGAAACATTGAAGTGCTGTGGAAATGTTTTAAAAAATCATTAAGTATATACTTTGTTGCCAGGTCAAAATAGTTGGAAAAGTTTTCCGGGCAATTGCAATCATGAATCATCCCATTCCAAATACTGCTGAATCTCACTCAGTTCAGATTATACTGCCACAGAAGCAGCTTGGCCGTAAATCAGACATGCAAGTATTCCTTATTTCTTATGTTGCCTCCCAAATTTGATGTATTAGTTACATCAAAAAAAATTGATGTATTAACTGGTGGTTTAACCCTGATATATTTCTTTCACCTTCTGATAAAAAGATGTCCATGTATGTATTTTAGGTATGTTTTCTGCTGCTCCTACTCTCATAATGTCGCATCGAAGGGGAAATTCATTGCATTTGTGTCCGCACAAGCAGAGACTGATAATCCAGAAACAGAACTGAAGCCTGGGGTCGACCTTCTTGGGCCAGTGGACGAATTATTTATTGACACATATGATAGATATGAACCTACTAATGACTCATCGTCAGACAATTGTTACATCTCAACGGTAAGTATTTGCAGAAATAAGAAGCACGTTGTTAGTACATCACTTTAACTTGATCTGCCTTTCCAGAGTTATGATGCCACAACACACTTTGAATCTACTGTTATGGATGTTCTTTCCCTTTATACAAAGCTAACTGGAAAGGTACCTTCATCTGCAACACATTCTATTTCAAGCAACTATATCTCTTTAGTTCATTATTCTAATCCTCAAGCAATTTTGTTTGCTAGAATGTTGATCTAAGCGTGGATCTAAGTGCTGCAAGTGCTTCCGAAGATGATATGTGATGCTTTTCAGACTGTTATGTGGTGAAATGTAGCAAAATATTTCACTAAGATTTGTTTGAAATTCTTATTAGATTCAGGACCCTTTATTTTTCAATTACCTTAGTTATGTTTTATGAGAATATTGTATGTTGTATATCCTAAGGTTATTTTTTTTATGTTGATAAGGCAATCTACAATGTTGAAGATATTCACATTTATGTTGTCTAGGTGATACGTATGTTCAATACTATGTTCTTATGTTAGTAGGGATGAAATGTTAGCATATTGAACATCACCAAGCAAATTTTATAGCTTTGCCACTTGAGAAAGGTGAGGTTCTTGCTATTTGGCGGTTAGAATCTATGTTTTCCTGTGACATCTCATTCCTAAGTTACATGTGAGGCTACATGTATTTAAAAGTAAAAATGGGATACTTATAATAGCAAGGTGTGACAAAAGTGGGAATAAACGTGAAATGACATTTTTATACAGGCCACCTCACTTGCAACCAAAAGTACATGTAGTTTGATTCAGAAAATGTTACAAAAACTAAAAGTACAATATTAGTTTAAGTGTTTAAATTCGCTAAAATTTTTGAATTTATTTTACATTACATTTTCTGAATGATAAGTAATACTCACTATCAACAAGTGAAAATATCTACAAAACACAAAAAAAAACTATTGATATTGTCACACATATTCATATTACTTCTTTTCATCATTTATGTGTTTGTTTCAATAAATACTTGACCCCAGTATGGATGGACTTTTTGCACGCCTTTTTTGTTGCAATGAGCATTCCATGATGTAGTTGTAGATGTTTCATCAATATCGTGTTGCACTGATAAATGTCATTGCAATATCATATATTGAATGTTGAACCATTATGTATTGAGTATTATCATTATGTGCTGGACAGACATGCATATTTTTTTTTAGAAAAATACATTGTTTAAGTTTAAATTGTCAAAATATGATACCTTTAGTGTTTCAAACTTCAGTTATGTATTTTATCATAGCGAGGCTCTGGTTAAGATGAATCATGTAGAGTTGAGCTCCTGCAATGTTTCTTGTTAAGTTCACGAAGTCCGCACGCAATACCAACCAAGTAGAAAAACCAATTTCACAAATATCACAATAAACACAAGAATGAGTGAAATAACAGAGACAGAAGGATTTGTCTTACCTAAGTTCGGATTCAGTGCTTGCCCTCAAGCTGCAAGCCTGCAACGAAAGCACAGTGAAACTCACTCTATGTTGAAGAACTCTTTAGGAAGCAAGTCTATTTCAGATCCTTCCAATGAGTCGGGTTTACCTAACCATTTCCCCACTTCACTATCTTGCTTCTTCCCTTGCGAAAGCAAAGCGCAACCTACACAAACTTTCATGTGGCTCACCACATGTTTGGGAGCTCGCTGGGCAAACTCTAACTATCTAGGAGGCAAATCTCACTACTACAAAAATACATTTTACGACACACTAAAAAAATCCCGAGACGTTAACCCCATGCATTAATGGAGGTAGACATATATTATTTAAGGATGCTTGGCAAACAACCACCTCAGAAAATCGGTTAATAAAGAAAAACATTTTAAAACAAATGCATCAGAAAATTGTCTATTTTAGGAGGTGATCGGATTTTTAGGCGGACGCTAATAACGCCCCCCCCCCTCTGAAAAGGCTGAGGCCCAAAAGTCCCACCTTAACCCAATAACATACTCCCATCCCATTTACATGGAGACCAAAAAATTCTCTAACCCTAACTCATTCTCTCCTCTTTCCTAACTCATTCTCTCCTCTTTCCTATCTCTCCGCTTGTAAAAGATCAAGATTAATGAAATATATGTTCTCACCAATATTTGCATGTGTCTCGTGTACAATCTTTATTTTTTCTTGTCTTCGCTATTTTATTATTTTTTGTTTTCACAAACAAAGAAATCTAAAGAACAAAGAAGAGAACCTTATAATGAGTGGTGTTAGAAAGTGTTAAACATGAATTCGTAGTTCTACAGACCAATTAATACATATATATAATCTCTTTGGTGGAACAATGGTGGACAAAGTTAAGTTGACCGACCTGACTATGAGTTGAATGTTTAATATGCTGAATAAAGTTTAGATCAATTATTTGAGCATCTAAATGACTTCAAATGAAAAAAACATAAAACTACAAAGTTGTAGATCTCATCGAGGGCTACAATTTTCATATAAAAATCATCTTTCATCCGAGTTCATATGTAAAAGATATGATCTTTTTAAGGTGCCAGGCTTGTCGCGCCACTCCCGCCGGCGTGGCAGTGTTATCTTGCCGCGCCGGTGGGAGTGGCGCGGCAAGCTCGCCACGTGGATTATGAGTTGTGAGGCCCCTCCGACACCCTCCAGCGTGGCACAGCTTGTCGCGCCAATGCATGTGGCGCGGCAGGGTGTTTTTGACGCGCCACGCGCACAGGCGCGTCCAAAACGGTTATGTGATGCAAATATCATTCCGGGGGTGTTGCTTTTTAAAATATTATTAAAAAATTAGTTAAAATTAAAAAAATTCTCCAGTGCCCCCCCTCAGGTGGTGCATGTGCGTCCCCAACAATGTGCGTGTGGGCATGGTAGTGCGTGTAGCAGTACGGCGAGACGATGCAGCTCATGAATCCTGCGACGAGGAGGCACGGAGGAGCATCGGAGTGGAGGATAGGAGTGGTAGGTGCAACCATGGCCGGCGAGTGCGTAGGAGCCGTGGCAGGTGATGGGGGGCGTGATCGGTGGCAGCGGCGCACCCTTGGTGGTCTTGGCGGGCCCATCTTAGGGTTTTGGTTTTTTATTTTTTATTAAAGGAGGTGATTACAAAACCGCCTCCAAAAATGCCTCATTAACAGAAGTGTTGCCTCGGAGGCGGATGTAGAAAGGGCCTCCAAAAATCGATTTTAATGGCCTCCAAAAATAGTTTTTTTTGTAGTAGTGCCTCCAAGAGAAACAAATGTTTCACTTGTAGATTCTTTGAGAAACAATAGTGCTATTTGATGTGCTCTCAGAAGCTTGCTCATATGTTCTCTCTACTACCCAATTGAAGGAACCAATCAAGGGTCAATCTATCTCACAAAGAGGGGTTGAAGAGAAGTAGAGTGGCTTTTCTTTCAATTTGCGTGCTCTGGAAGCAACACCCAAGTGCCAACGATAGCAGCCAGCACAAGAGGGGGTATAGCAACCAGCATAGGGGGTTGAGCTAGAGAAGCTTTTGTAGATGCTCTACACGAAACTAGCCGCTAGAACTCGGGTCATCTGATTTCCTAAAACCATATCATATGACTTTGCCACTGTCAACAAATGACCAAGTGTACGAGTGGCTTATGTGTCTCTCATGTCTCATCAAATCACATAGAGCACCGAGAATGTGTCCAGACACAAAGAAATGCATCCCTCATGATACTAGGGCTTTCCTGAACTAAAACTCGAGAATAAATACATTTTTACCAACTCGAGCTTCTTCGCAACTTTGCTCATTAAAGCAATTGCAATAATTGCTACCTGACTCAAGAAATCAAATCCAACCCAATCCATACATCGGGTGGGCGCGTGTAGTAATTTTTTACTTGATGAAAAAATTGTGTCGAGCGAACCAGTCATGTTCTCAACTTGCCAAAGATGTTTCATTCTTTGGGGGCATATTTGGGACTATTCTGTTCCATGTTTTACATCTTGGATCCCAAACCATCTAGCTAAATAGGTCCAGCTCAAGGAATTCAACTCCAGAAAAAAGTGGATCTACGGGCAGCTCCAAATATTTCCTAAAGCTCCTTACGGGGTGCAATAGAAATACTATTTTCATACCTTCTCAAAGAGTTAGGGTGAAATGACCCATCAATACCACTATGTATACAACATAAAGCTTTGTGAAAAAAGTAAAAAAGATTCGCACCATCTCCCCCTCCGTCGTTCTGTTTTTTCTTGCTTCCTATTTTTTGGGCTCCCTATGCATCTTATGGAAGATAGATAATCCATTCATTTTTAAAGCCCATTATAGCAGAATTATCTAACATATATGTTCAACATTTCCCCTCAGCAGGTTTAACATTTTTGTGAAGTACGATCAATATTTTTGCATTCCCAATGTTGAAACTATAAGGACCAAATGTTGAAATTGGAACCATGAAATATAACAATGAATTTAAAATGTTGAACGATGATGTGGGAAGCTTCTTCTTAGGCGAGCGGCGGCGTGGCGGAGCACAGGCAGCATGGCTAGCAGAGCAGGGCTGTGGCACGAGCATGGACGGCATCAAATGTAGGATAGAGAAGAGGGCAGGGTTTGTTGTGGATGCAAGGGATGTG
The DNA here is from genome assembly GCA_015342445.1 of Digitaria exilis. NCBI lineage: Eukaryota > Viridiplantae > Streptophyta > Magnoliopsida > Poales > Poaceae > Digitaria > Digitaria exilis. The sequence continues at coordinate 3,969,418 of JACEFO010001972.1, read as the reverse complement.
GAGGTTTTTGATGAATCTCAAGAAATGAAACGTGGGTAAGCCAAGATCTACCACAGCTGTAAAATGGATAAGACTTCTGGGTGTTTTTTCTCTTGTCGGCGCTGGTCATAATTTTTGACCCGATAAAAATCTGGGCTAGGTTTTTGAACTACGGGCAAGGCCGATAGCAAACAAAATATTCAGAAGGAATTTTTATACAACCTTCAACTATTGCGCTGGTTTGATTTTCAACCTTAATGCACAAACCACCTTCAAAACTAAAAAAAAGGTTGAGAAACAAACTGTTTTAATAGTTCAGGGTTGAAAGATTCCTGTGTGCATCGAGGTTGAACATCTGACGAACGTAATATTTAAAGGTTAGAGATTTTGAAATTCGACATGTAGGTCCAGGTGTCAATTTTCAAAAGGTGTGCGAATTTAATGTCAAATCTCTAATTTTCTTGTCGTTAAATTCAGAATGATGTCTTATCTTTTTTCAGTTTGACACAAAGCACATCCTACCCGCAGGCAACAGTAACCCACTCTATGCTTATCAGGGTTTCACAAACCGAACCGGGTCCGGTAACCGCCGCCCGGCGGTAGCGGTTTACCGGACCGGTTTGACCGGTAACCGGTAGAAACCGGTCAAATTCAAATCCCCCGTGTAATCGGTTTGTGGCGGCTAACCGCTCGGTTGGACCGGTTACCGACCGGTTTGAGCCGGTTATCGACGGGTTTTGTGGACACCCCAAACCGCTCGGTTTGGGTCGGTAACCGACCGGTTTGAACCGGTTACCGGCCGGTTTGAACCGGTTCGATGGACAGCAAAAATTTGGCATGAAATATGCGTAAATTAAGGAAAAAAATAACTACAAATATAGACAAACATCCATACATATAATTGTACATACAAACATAGTACAAATGTCCATGCAAATAGTTCAGTAGTCCTCTGATACAAATAATTGTTAATACAAATAGTTAGTTTAGTAGTCCTCTACAAATAATTGTTCAACGGTAGCATCGCGAGGCCATTTCATACTCCACGGTGGACATCACATTCAAACCCTGCCTTACAAGCAACTCAGCTTTGAACTCTTGCCAAGTTTGGCCCATCCAGGCCGATGTCGTCTGCCATTCCTGAAGTAACATATTATACCAATGAGGATCTTGCCATTCGTACACCCATCTCATCGGTGGCTGCATGCTCAACTCCGGTATAGGATAGTGATAACTAGACTGTGAGGATTCCCTGTAGGAGGAGCTAGAAGAGAACTGTGGAGAGTCGTAATCCGTCGGTCCAACCGTTCTCCTCTGCGACATCGGTGCTCCATGGTCAATGTCCTGGGTTGCATGTGTGAACTCAGTCTCCCCTGCAATCAACCACATAGTATAATTAATACTCATAAGTCAGAATAATAAAAACATGTTCATATGTAAGTACACTTGGTACCTGTAAAATGTAGACCAGCAGGTGGGTTTGAAGGTGACACGCCTCCGCCCCCGCCACCGCCAGTAGCACCGCCACTGCCGCCACCACTGCCACCACCATCATTGCTATCATCACCATCACTGCTACCATCACCATCATTACTATCATCACCATCATCGCCAGAGCTGCTGTCCTGAGACTCCTGATACTCTGGGCTTTTATCACCCTCACCATCATCAGTGTCTTCATCGCTCAGGACTTCTATGCTCGTACCCTCTCCCCTCGTACCACTACCCTCGAAGCATCCTCTGCAACGTACCCTCTCCCCTCGTACCACTACCCCCTCCATGCTCGTATGCACCTCCTCTCTGTTGCACCCCGCGACGGAACTCCTCTTCCGCTCTTGATTGGTTCAGGGCACGCTGCAGCTCAGCCTCCTCATCATACGCTTCACCTCCACCAGGATAGTTACCTTCCGCTGCAGCCTTCTCCTTTCTCAACTTCTCTTGAGCACGTTGAGCAGTTAGCTTCTTTGCCCTTTCAAGCTCACGCTGAAAGTACTCACGCACCTCCTTTGAAACCTTATCACAATGGACGACCTCCGTCCCGCGCCCTGCCAAATGTTGTTTCAATCTAGTGGCACCACCGCCTCCCTTGGACTTATGACAATAGTTGCATCTCCAACCGGGGTAAAGATTTTCACCGTGTTCCCATACAACATCTCTATCTCTGCCAGACATTGCGTATCTGCAAACATGGAACGAACATAAACATATCAATGTCAACTTGACAACACATAGCTATATCACAATACTTAAATCCTACATCCATTTCCTTATTTCCAAAATCACAATCCCCTACATCAAAATGTACATACATGGCTACAAATCACTAGATCCACTTCATACATTCTAAAATCGCTTGGATGCAGTCAAAATATACCTAAATATCTCCATCACTACATCCATTTCATAATTTCATAGATCACAATAGCCTCAATCATTGAAACCCGCATCAAATCCATACCTCACCCGCGGTCGGGCGGCTAACCGCCGCTACCGAACGGTTACCGGAGAAACCGGAGCGGTTAGCCGGCGTCGGGAGCCGGGAACCGCGGAGCCGGGAGCCGGGGCGGCTAACCGCTCAAACCGAGCGGTTACCGGTCGTTCCGGAGCGGTAGCCGGGCTCGCGCGGCGGTTGCGCCGCTGGAGGCGATTTTTCGCCCGCTCCGAAGCTGCGCTGTGCGGGGGGGGGGAGTGAGGGAGTGTTCTGGGGGGTGAGGGGGGTGAGGGGGGTGGTTATTAGGGTTTAGGCGAGTTGGGCCGAGTTGGGCCGAGCTGTTTTTTTCTTTTTCTTTTTTTATTTATCTTGTATTTCGCGAAAAAATAGCAAATGACCAAATATTTGAGAAATTTTGACACCAATAGATCCAGCACACCATGAAGTATTTTTAAGAATTTTTATCCGATTTTTCAAATTTTTAAATTCAAATTTGAAATTTTTGAATTCAACCGGTTTGAAACCGCTACGAACCGCTACCGGTCCGGGGCGGTTCGACCGGTTACCGCGGTAACCGGACCGGTTACCGCGGATTTGTGAACCCTGATGCTTATACGGGCCGCAGCAGCAGCATATTGGGCTGACTCGTGGGCCGCGCAACAGGCCGGAAGCGGGGCGCAGGCACACGTTTAGAGGCACCAACCCACTCGTCGGCGGCGAGGTCAGCCGAAGGGGGCGGCGGGACGCCGGCAAACCCCATTTCACCACCTCAACTCCATCTCCAGGCAAGCCCCGCCCTCGATCTCGAGGCGTCCAGCGGCAGCCTCCTTGCCCACTACAGGTTCCTCCCAGTGGCGGACGCAGGATTATACAAATGGGTGTACATGGATTCTTAATTGTATTTCTAAAATATTATTTTATTACATTATTTTAACAACTTGTTTATACTAACCATCTTAAATATACAGAAAAATATATTTTTTACAATAAATTTAAATTTTAAACTTTTACAACGTTGTTAGTTTTTCTTATCGAGGCCGCCTCATTTCTATTACGACAACGAAAATATATTTTTACACACCAAGGAACACAAAGAGAGAAGATGTGGAGGGTAGTATTTTGAAAGCCTAACTTGTAGCTCGCGCTAAGTAGACCTCACGAGACCACTAAAAACAAATACTGTTTGAGAACAAGTTTAATCAGACAATATGAACATAGCATGACAAAAGCAAGTGGTTAACGAAATCTTCAAGCTTGCTGTAGTTCTAGAATTCTAATTTAGTTGGGACAACCAACCTATCAATTTTATAATACCATATTTAAAAACAATCAATTTTCTTTTAAGTAGCGATCATGATATTTTTTGAAAAGATATTTTATCTAGAACCTTTATTTTTTAAAAAATATGTGTTGTTGTTATATCATTTTTAAAAGTATCTAGATACGTACCCAAATGTATATCCTTAAAGTATCTTATACGGAAAATTTTTGGATACGAGAAATGTCTCTCTGCATTACTTTGGAGGGACTAGTCCCACCAACCTATGAGCCACACCGGCCTAGGGTCCACATGTCAGTAGTATGAGTGTCTCCGCAATATCGCACAGGAGGCTTATCCATTGAATACGGTATACTCCACCTACCCTAGCATGGCTCTAATACGCCCAAAGAAAGTCACCGATGATTTTTTCCGTTATGGATGTCATCCGTTACGTATCTAATGGTTGTTACCGCATCTGGATTCCCTCTCCTCCACAACAGTGACTACCCATGTTCTGACAACACTAACAAAATCCTTTCATAAGTAGATAATAAAAAAACAATTACCAAAGATATTTGTTAGTATTGAATGCATTCCAAATTTTGAAAAATTGAATATTTTGAAACAGCTCTGCTTCAAATGAGTCAAATAATCTTTAGTCAACAATACAATAGATGTATTTTTCCTCACTAACCACAAAATGTAAAAAAACATTAATTATATTGTACAAATGATGGCCACAATTCTATCTTTTTGCAACAATAGTGTTTGTTTTCGGATCTAACCATGGTTTTACCTACTAAATTTGATCCTTTTTGTAACTGTAGGGTTTATTTTCGGATGTGACCATGATTTTACATACTTAGTATTTTTAAAGAGGTAAGGCGAAAGGCAAGGCAATATGCCACCACTCAGACGCTAGGCGGTAAGGCGAAAAGCAACGTCTTACTTTATCTATAAAAGAAAAAAATCAGCTAGGCGGTAAGGCGAAAGGTGACGCCTTAGTTTATCTATAAAAGAAAAAAAAATCAGAAAACCGGTGGGCCTGAAGATGAAAAAAAAAGGCCCATTAAGCCTACCAAACCCTACCAGCCAACTCCCGACCCTTATCCTCTACTGCCACCGCCTCCGACCCCTGCCTGCCTCCGCCGTCGCCGCCCATCTGCCTCCTCCTCCGCCGGCTCCTGCCTCCTCCTCCGCCGGCTCCTGCCACCTCCGGCCGCGTCAGACTGGAACGGCGTCGTTACGGCTCCGTACCTCGTCGGCGCAGCACTGGAACGACGGTGCGGGGTCCATCCTCCCCGGCGACGTTAAGCGACGTCGACGCCTAGGTTTTTCCATCGCTCGGACGCCTTCGCCTAGGCGACGCTTTGAATTCGATCTTTTTGCAACAGTTATTGGGTGTACGTGTGTACACTCATGTCCTAATACTGGGTCCGCCCCTGGTTCCTCCCCGCGCCGTCCATCCCCCCGGAGGCCCTAGCCCCTGAGTCCCGGACCACGCAGGTCCGGCGCACGTGGCGCAGTCTCCCCCTTCCGAGTCCGCTGCTGCGGCACCTCCGCACCGTAGATTCCCAAGGTCCGGTGCCCTGCGGCGACGAGTTCGGCCGGGCTGGAGAGCACTCCTCACCCGATCTGGAGGTATTCCCCTAATTTCTGAAGTTATGTTGTTGGGGAAACACGATGTGGATGAAATCTGTGAGCAGGGAGTACATGCCACAGATCTATCTCTTTCCTGTCTGGAACTGTGCAATGGAACACTAGTAGCAGGGAATAGGATGGCTATCTTAATGCTACTGTTTTTTTAGTACTAGTACCAGAAATTTGGATGTGATAAATTGCAAGTATGATACATGAGGTTTCCAAATGATTTCTGATTCTTTCCCGTTGAGAAAATAGGGAGGGCGTGGTTACTTGGTTCCAGGTGATAAATGTTCACTGTTTGTGTGCTACATTAGACCATATTAGTACTAAAACCATCAGTATCTGAATGCGCAACAATGGTAGTGCATTTAGCCAAAATGTATGTTCAATCACACAGAAGATACTTCAGAGGTGGGGCTATTCTGCCAGCCAGTGCAATAAAATGTCATGTTGTAAAAAAAATGATGGCTTCAGTTCTCCGGAAAGATATTTATTAATGCAGCCCACTATTAGAACATTTCTTTTGGAGAATTATGGTACCCAACAATCAGAAATGAACGAACCCTGGGGTTTCCTTTCAGGAGATAACTATATGCTGAGTTTTATAATTTTATTTTAATAAGTAATACTGCCTTTTTCAAGTTATACTGAAATAAAAAGTTTGCTACCAAAACAACAGATACAAAGAGATGACACTGTTAGTAGTAATTTGGGAATGAAAATTGTTGTTAACATTACTAGCGACTCTGATTTTGCCTTTTGATGAGGTGATGACTATACTGGAACAAAGACAGCTAGCTTTTAGATCATTGTTGCCGTTGCAAATTATTGACCTATTATACTGATATATATGTTTGATTCATGATGAATTACTCTTTTATTGTAATTTGTCTTACATCATTCTATCATCAATTGTTTTGTTTCAGTTTTCCAACACAATGGAAGGTACCAAGCACAGGATTTTGATGGTCTCTGACTTTTTCTTCCCAAACTTTGGTGGAGTGGAAAGCCATATCTACTATCTGTCACAATGTCTTCTTAAACTCGGCCATAAGGTCATATTTTTTTTTTGTCATGAACTCAATAGTTCCTGTTCTTTTATCCATTTTTTAGGATGTTAGATATGCTCTTTAATCTGCCTTTTTGTTTTCATTTTTACCCTTGTTTGCATTATACTAGATATTTATGGTGCTACATGTATGTTGTGTTGCTGCCTAAATGGATGTTATGGACATGCTTAGGGATATTATCTAATATGTGCATATTTAGAGTGACTGTAAAATCAATAGGTAAGAGTTGATAAATGGTTATGCAAATTATTGAATGAAATTTCATCTGTGAATGCCTAGGTTGTTGTCATGACGCATGCATATGGAAACCGATCTGGAGTACGATATGTCACAAATGGCTTAAAGGTCTATTATGTACCATGGAGGCCATTCCTCATGCAGAATACACTGCCCACATTATTTTTGACACTGCCAATTGTAAGGACCATTATTATTCGTGAGAAGATTTCTGTCGTGCATGGACATCAGGCCTTTTCAACCCTGTGTCATGAAGCATTGATGCACGCTAGAACAATGGGGTACAAAGTTGTCTTCACAGATCACTCACTTTATGGTTTTGCTGATGCTGGAAGCATTCACATGAATAAGGTGCTGCAGTTTACTCTTGCAGATATTGATCAGGCAATATGTGTTTCTCATACAAGCAAAGAGAATACGGTCTTGAGGTCTGGCATAGCTCCTGAGAAAGTTTTTATGGTTCCTAATGCAGTTGATACAGCAATGTTTACTCCCTCGCCCAAACGCTTAAGCTGTGATGAAATAGTTATTGTTGTGATCAGTAGACTAGTGTATCGAAAAGGTGCAGACCTTCTTGTGGAAGTCATTCCAGAAGTGTGTCGCCTATTTCCAAAGGTAGAGTATGCGCTACATCACTCTTTAATTAAAATAACTATGTTTCTAAAGCCTTCGTTATGCAGAGTCCTAATCACTAAATATTTTGATTGTTGCACATATAAAACAAAGGGCAGGACAGCTATATTGGGCATTAGTGTTTGGCTGTTTTAATCTTATCATCTTGCACCATTGTTTTTGTTGTATATACTGTTTTGGATTTGGTATGGTGGTTTTATCTTGCCAATTAATGCCTTTAGGACTTGTCAGGTTCGCTTTATTATTGGGGGTGATGGTCCAAAACGTGTGCGACTGGAAGAGATGAGGGAGAAGTTCTCCCTTCAGGATAGAGTTGAGATGTTAGGAGCTGTGCCTCATGCTCAGGTGCGATCACGTCTGATATCTGGTCATATTTTTTTAAACAGGTAATTTCCCAAAGTTTTAATTATATCCTATTCCTTTTGAAATCTTGTTTCTACTTTGCATGATGTGTTCTTCTTTTTCTTGATGGACAGAGACCTTGATTCATTTTGAATTTGCGATCTATTTCCGCACTTGCAATAGATTTTTTACATTCTTCTATCAGATTGTTGAAGTGTTCATAAAAATGCATGCTCCATAAAATAAATTTGGAATAGGTTATAATGCAGAGTAACTTATCATGGACACTATGTGAAGTTTGCTTCTAAAGTTCTAGATACATTTTATATGGATCAGGGATAACTGAAGTATTTTTTTTTCTTGCTTCTCATCTTGCCCACAGAGAAACTAGATGATAGGCTGGTTAATTTCTCATGTGACGGACACAAAGGTGTAACAATTTTATGGGTGAACACAGTAACACTGAAACTTAGCCTTTTCTTATTTTTAGTTCACTCACAGAGGCATTTTGCATAGCCATTCTGGAAGCAGCAAGCTGTGGACTATTGACAGTAAGCACTAGAGTTGGAGGTGTCCCAGAAGTATGCAGTTTATGATCTTCAGTTTCTTTTTCAATGAAAGCCTCAACATTTGGTACATGGTTTTCGAGCTTCCTGTGAACCATTTTTTTTTTCAGGTTCTTCCTGATGATATGATAGTACTTGCAGAACCAGCTCCAGAAGATATGGTAAGAGCTGTCAAGAAAGCTATCGACATGATTCCTGGCATAGATCCCCAAGTTATGCATCTTCGGGTGAGTGCGAATCTCAACTGTTCCCACCTTGTTTGAACACAGCTTTAAATACTGTCTCTTGTGTCAATTTGGTCTTGATCAGTCACTTCTAATGTGCATTATAGATGAAAAAACTTTATAGTTGGGATGATGTGGCGAAAAGAACAGAGATTGTTTATGATCGTGCAATGCAGTCATCAACAACAAATTTGCTAGACCGCCTTCCCCGGTGAGTACACTACAAGAAATAAACTGTTAAGAACTCACACCGTTTCTTCTATACAATTTGTGGCAAAACGATCAGAGATTGTTTATGACAGATATTTCCATTTCATTATTAACTACACCATTTTCTTTTTTGTTATCATTATCTGATGTCCATGTACTGAATGTACTTATACTATGTGCAGCCAAATCTTAGTCAAACTGTGGATAATATTGCTACCGTTTTTGCACTGACACCCAAATTTAAATAAATTAATTGATTTCATGCCTATGTGATGGTGTAGGTATCTTACTTGCGGATCTTGGGCTGGCAAACTGTTTTGTATAGTTATGATCATCAATTACCTACTATGGCGCCTTCTAGAATTTTTACAGGTACTTGTGTATCTATGTTTTTCTTCCCTTTTCATTATTTTTTTTTTATATTTTCTCAAATCCTTATAAGCCCTGCCCCTTCAGCCTGCTGAAGATATTGAAGTCGTCCCAGATATAGGTCCTCTACATGCTCAGATTCAAAGAGATGATTTGTGTGAAGCTCAAGAAAACCAGATTTAGATTTTGACGGTTTTACAGAAAGTTGAGATTACTGTCATGGCCTTATAGTGTCCTTTCTGTGTTAGCATTCATATAGATTTCTGGTCCATGTACATGGTTTGCCTTTATGATTTTGGTCCACAGGATTGTTTTTCGGAAGTTTCCAGCTCCTGTAATGGCAACTGAAACAGAGTGGACTGCCCCGCATTCAGGGAGTTTTTTGTTGGTTAAAGCTACGGTCTGAGTCTGTCATTGCCAGCTTCTCTGTTTTTTCGAAGATAGTGGATGGCATTGTCCTTATCTCTTGCTGAGCTTTAATCAATGCATAAAGTGCTCACTGAAACAAGGGGTGTACTTGCTCTTTTACATCAGATTGTCATGTTTTTGCCATTTGTTTATTTCAAAAGCTGCTGGTTTAAAGTGTGGTCCTAAAGAAGCCTGAAATTATTGTGACAGTTAAAAAGAGTCTGGATCGTGATGCTGTAATAATACATTATGATGCTTGTAAGGCACTTTCTGCTAGGGTATTGGTCATGTTGGTATAACTGGAGCTGAGCTGGAGCATCAAATGGCACAAGCCCCTTTTGGCCCTGTGCTTATGTTGTGAGGAATGGTAATTTTGTCCTTAATCCAATGCTGTGAGCGGTACACACTATTCCCCGTAAAAATTCTGTTGGGACATTTTTTCATTCCAAACGAAACGTCCGCAGCATTTCGGCCCAGTTTATGTTGCTGTAATGTATTTGTGCAACATCATAAAGGTCGGATCTATTGGTAGCGATCTGTATGACCTTTTTTGCTTTTCTATCGTGTGGTCAGCACGCTTCTTGTAAACGAGAGGTGTGAGATGCCTGCCGCATTTGATTCCCACCCACCGGAAACATCCCCTGCGATAAAGAGATGAAAAAAATGAATTATAATGCAATGATTTTGTTTTTAGGAAGGATATTAGGACTTGAATTTCGTTATCAGTATACTGCGACCATTCTCTATTTCAATATCTATTGATTGCTACCAATTTTCATAATTAAATTAGTGAGATTTGATTTTTTTAATTCACCCACAAAATTTAAACGGTTAGAAAATTAATTTGGCAGCTCCTTAAGAAGTCAAAATTCATTGTTCTGATGAAAAAATAAATAGGAAATGTCAAGTAGAGAGGTTAGGGCATATCCCATATGTATGCAAATTACAAGAACCAGCCCAGCTCATTTCTAGTTTCTAGCGATGCTTTGTTGGAGAATTTCGCTTCCCCGTTCATACCAAAGAAAATAAAAATATGAAAAGAGTTCCTGAATAATGTATTGGGTCTGTGCAGAAGCCTACGGTTTACTCATCCTCTGTTTTGGACTTTTGGTAAAAAAGAAAACTTCTATACTGGAACATCCAATTCAGATGATTATTGCTCATCGTCTATTTCACACTTTTGCTACCATCTCCTCGATAATAAATTAATCAAACTAAAAACACAATAAATAAAAAATAAAAATAAAACGAATTTAAAATTGATATTCTTTTCTTCTCAGAAAACTGCAGGTGTTCCGGAAATCCTCTGTCGCCGCTCCGCTTTCCCAAAGAACGAAACGAACAAACAAGAAGCCTCGTCTTGTGCACCCAGCGGCACGCCTCCCAAAGCGACAGCGAGGCACGCGGCGCGAGGACTCCGCCGGCCAGTCAGAGGCTCGCAGCGAGGCGCCGGCCGGCGAGGGAAGCGAAGAGGAGGAGGAGAAGAGGGAGGGCATGGCTCGGCGGCCGGCGTCATGGGAGCAAGGAGGCGACGAGTACGACTACCTCTTCAAGGTCGTGCTCATCGGCGACTCCGGCGTCGGCAAGTCCAACCTGCTCTCCCGCTTCACCAAGAACAGCTTCGCGCTCGACTCCAAGTCCACCATCGGCGTCGAGTTCGCCACCCGCACTCTTCAGGTCCGCCGATTTTACCCCTTCTTCCCCTCTCTCTCTGTTTCTGTTCCGGTTCGTGGACGCTGTTCAGGAATCGTTTGAGGTCCGACCAACTTGCTAAGATTCGATTCCTTGCTTGGGTGCTCTGTTCGAGCGGTTCTTGGCTTGCGACACCATTAAAGTTAGTCCTGTTACGATTTAGAATTTGGTGAAGATACGCATGGGTGCTGGATTGGGTTTCTTTGCTTCAGAAACCGCTAGGACTGAAAATTTGCGTTTTTATCGTCTTCAGTTGGTTCGGTTCCCTTCAACAAATGGTGATGCTTTCTGAGCTTTGCTGCAATAGGTCGGCCATGTGCGTGAGGGGTGTGCTGGTTGCCAAAAATTACTGCTACAAGTTTAATAAGTTTGGCAGTAGCATGTGGGATTTCGGATTTTTTTCCATATGAGTTTGCCAAATGAATAATCCAGAACAATACAGACATGTGACATGGGTCCATAGTAGTTATGTAGTATACTGACATATTGTAAGCCTCCTCAAGAGTACCATTATATATATCTGATAGCAGCACGCTGTCTTCCCCCATATGACCTCTCAGTTTGCCACAAATGGATGGGAAAAAGCATTTAAGATGTCCCAGTGTAGAGAAGAAAAACATAAATGTTCTCGTATTGGAATGGAAGGGATAGGGAAGTAGGTAAAGCTGAAGGGCTGATGATGGGTTCAGAAAGAAATACGCAAACTGCGCCAAAGCTCAACAGACTGCAAATGGGAGCGAAGAAAAATAGTTGCCTGAAGGACAAAAAATATCCTTGCTTTATTGAGTCTCAATTACGCAAAGCTCGCTTCGACGCCATCGTGGTATGGCAGTATAGCCTCAACGATAGCAAAGTAGAGTTCGATGAAGCACAGCATCAGCAACTGATGACACTTCCTGAACTTTTCTGCCATGGGTATGCCTGGGCAGTGTGGTGCTTGCAACAAATTACTACTGTACTTTTAATTGGATGGCATTTTTATTACTGCTAACAAGATTAGCTGTCACATGTGAAATGCTGTTTTGTTTCCATTTTCAGTTTTCTAATAAATAAATGGTCTAGAGCAATATAGACAGTGAGATGAGTCCAAAATATGAAGATTGGCATAGATTATTGGTTGGCCGTTCATCTCATTGTTTGCTGCCTAAAGGAGCCAATGTCCTAGAAGTGTCCTTTATGTGACTTATTAGCTGGACAATATGAAGGATGAGTACAGTGAGGATTGTGAATCTATTGACTTATCAATGATTCTGTTGCTAAACTTGCCTTGGGATTGTTGCAATACATGTCCATTCACTTATGTGCCATGCTAATTCTTTTAACTGTAGTAATGATTTATCGATCCTTGGTTTTGTTTCATATTCAATTTTGTGTAATTCTTCGTGGAAGCATTGGATTTTATCAAGCGTATTGAGTTAGCTTATGTACAAAACAAATGTGAAGTCCTGCAATTTCTTATTGTTTTATTTGGATACAACTGCATTACTCTGTCGTGTTTCTTTTTTTTTTCCAAATACATAGGGGACCTGCATGTCATTATATTGAGAAGAAAACAACCTACAAATAGCATAAAGCAGGCAAACAAAGCGAAGAAAGGGAGTAAAACACTAACTGTAAAACCGCTACACAACTTCACTACAGAACAAACAACCAGCTAAACTTATCTGATGATTTACGTTGTATCATGGATTCATGGTAATAGCTGCTACAACCCTTGTTCCCCTGTATCTTTCTGTTCCGGTTCGTGGAGGCTGCACTTGAATCGCCTTAGGTCGACCAAGTTATTAACATTCGATTCCTTGCTTGGATGCCCTGTTTGAGAGGTTCTTAGCATACGAACCCTTGGTGTTAACCTTGTTAGAATTCGGAATTTGGTGAAGATACACACGCATATGGTGCTGGATTGGGTTTATTTTCAGAAACCACTAGGACTGAAACGTCCTTTTTTCCTCTACAGTTGGCTCAGTTTCCCTTCAACAAATGGTAGTGCTTTCTGAGCTTTTCTGCAATAAGCCTGCCATGTGCGTGCAGGGTGTGCTGGAGGCCACAAATTTAGTTTAATGAGTTTGGCAGAAGCATTTGGAATTTCAAGTTTTTTTCCATTTAAATTTGCCAAATGAATGATCCAGATCAATAGACATGGGACATGGGTGCAAAGTCGTTATGTAGTATACTGTAGTAATGTACACCAGCAAGTCTCCTCAAGAGTACCTTTATATATATCTGATAGCAGCACACTCTCTTCCTCCATATGGACCTCTCAATTTGCCGTCATCATCAGGAATTCAGGAAAGTGTATGTATGGTGTCCTAGTATAGAGGGAAAAAATATAAATCTTCCCCTATTGGAATGGAAGGGATAGGGAAGTAGGCTAGGCAAAGCAGAAGGGATGATTATGGTTTCAGAAAGAATGGGTGCCGCAGCTGAACAATAGCATGGTTTGAGAAAGGGATGAAAACACAACCGTACAACCACTATACAGCTTTACTGGTACCGACAGAACAAACAATCATCTACACTTGACCAATGATTTACACTATCATGGATATAGCTATTGCGAACCATTGGCTCCTGCAGTGCTCCACAACCTGGCCTGATCCCAAATTTCTTCGATGACATTTTGCACACTTCTAACACCTTCATTGAATACATAACCATTCTGTTGTTCCCGTTTCTACAGGGAGCATTACTCTGTCTTTACATAAAGTAGTATTGTGATTTTCTTAAAAAATAAAATAATAGCATGGTGATTATTGATTCAGATAGCTGAGGCACTTTTTTTTTGCACTTTGTGCACCAATTTACAGGTTTCATGTAGTATTATCTTCAACATGTGATCTTACTTTCTTGGCAAACTATTATTGAATGATTTGGCGGTCGTGACAGTTAATGTGGAGTGGTGCCTGTTTAACTGTCCTTAGATACAATTTAAACCTTTGAGATTTTTGGAGTGCACTAGTTCTTGGTTCTGCATTATTTGTCATTTTAATTTGGCTACGCTTGTATAGAGATTTCAGGAACATGTTCGGTCAAAGTTTTCAACAATGTTCCAGTCTAAATTTCATGCCCATGAGAATCTCATTTACTGAGTATCCATCTTTTATTCACTCACATGATATGCCTGGTTGCTTATCTCATCTTAATAGTATTTCAACATTGACAGGCTTTGTTATTTAAACTACCCACGATTCTTCCCAAGTGTCCTCAGTACAGAGTCTGGTTCAAAAGTCATAACAATTCATAATGAAGCAAGATAAATCATTTAACTAAGAGCTCAAAGAGTTGTGAATCTGTGGTCCTTGGATAAAAGCAGAATGTTATGTCCCGCTCTACAGTTGTCGAAAGCCTCATATGTTTCATTATGTTTTCATGCATTTGGGGCCGACCTAATACATGGGTGCAGGTAATATAAAAGATGGATCCACCGAAGAGCTGGGAGGTCAATCCAATGCTAATAACTGAACCTGTTAGCGGAAAGGTGAATGAATATAGCAGTTTATCAAACCAAAATAAGATTTGACCTCATAACATATTGGTAGTTGTCCCAACTCAAGCTTCCCAACAAGCACTCAAGGCAAAATTAAAACTTTTGAAATATCTCAATGACATTGAAGAAGTAGAAAATGCTACATTTGTGACTGGTTGTCCGACTCCGACCAGCTCGTACAAAAAGTGATGCTGCTTCCTCTTCTCATTGCTGCAGCTCACGACTGTGATTGGTTGTAGGCGGTTTGGACTGACAAATCACGTGCACAGTTTGGATGTAAAGAGGTGACTGAGAGCTGTTTCCTTAGAACCATGGAAGTTTACTTCTGGTTTGAATTGCTCCTTATTTTAGACTCATGCACTTAGAAACATCCAGGGCGAGGATAATGCTCATGGGACATCCTTAGACTTCTGACATAGTTATCCCTTATTGATTACCATCTCTCCAGAACCATCCTTTATAAAATAGGACTTAAAATAACATTTACTCGCAAACAATAGAATCGACTTGTTGAGACATCTGTGTTAGACTAGTAGGTGTTTATTTCTGAAGCATGACTGCACATTGACTAATTGCTTATTATGTGTGCCTTGGCGAGTGGATTGTTTTTTTTCATTTTATATTGGTTAGGAAACTGTAATGATGTGCGTCATTTGATAATCTTGCTTGTGCATCGTAGCGAAATTAATAGACACTTCTGGCTCCTCTGCCAGAACTCTAGGGTTCTTTTCTTTCATTGCTGGATATGGAGTATTCTTGGCAAGGAAGACAAGCAACCTATTGTGTGAATGGTTATTATGTTGAAGGTTGGGTATGATACCATATTTGAAAGGTGGTGCTGTCTGTTTAAATGGAGGGTTTGTAGTAAGATCAATTACCAATGTGCTAGTAACCTTTTGCTTCTATATGAAAAATCTATGAAGGCTTTACCACTGTTTGGCAGATTGCCATGATGAAATATCTACTGCTTGGCAAGCTGTTAATATAAGACTATATTTTAGAAAATTTCACGCACTCTTCTAAGTATGTAACTTGAATGGAGCTATTTATACTTATTCATGGGATTAGTGTGTTCAGCTCTGAACGGAAAGAAAACCTGGTGTGTAATATGGCATTTAGGACCTGTTTTGCTGAACCGACAGTCCGATTCCACCACGGATGGGCTTGGAATTGTAACTAAATTCGTCCACCCCCCCCCCCCCCGCCTTGGTCCAGGGTTTGCCGCAGTCATGGAGCTGAGCATGTAACTGGAAAAATGACCTGAAGAAAGTTTCTTGTTAATTTTTTTTTTAAGATAAATTGATCACTATATCACTATACTGTGGGAGGCACTTGCGTTTACTTTATGAGTAAGCTTTTCCATTTGTCAACACGATAAGACTGATTTTTTCCACTGCTAGAGAAGTTACATAAAAAATATTTTTCTGATTCAGGTGGAGAATAAGACTATAAAAGCTCAAATATGGGACACTGCTGGGCAGGAGAGATATCGAGCAATCACAAGTGCTTATTATCGTGGAGCTGTAGGGGCCTTGCTAGTCTATGATGTCACTAAAGTAATGACATTTGAGAATGTGAAGCGGTGGCTGAAGGAACTTCGAGACCATGCTGACTCGAACATTGTTGTCATGCTCATTGGCAACAAGATCGATCTCAGGCACCTCCGGTCTGTTGCGGTTGAGGATGCTGCAAGCTTTGCAGAGAGTGAAGGGTTGTTCTTCATTGAGACCTCTGCGCTCGATGCTACAAATGTCGAGAAGGCTTTTCAAACTGTGCTAGCTGAGATCTACCGAGTAATCAGCAAGAAGCCCCTGTCATCTGAGGAGTCTAAATCAGGGTCTTCTAATATCAGAGGACAGTCCATTCAAGTGTCAGCTTCAAATTCTAGCACCCTTACCTCACGGTGCTGCTCTTCTTAGAGATGCTAATCAGGATCATCATCTAAACAACAATTAAGGTCCTGTTTTGGTCTTAAACTTGTAGAAATATACTACTCTTTGTTTAGAAAGTGAAAATTTTAAGAACGGCAGAGTTGGGGTGCTGACTACTTGACTTTAATGGTCATGCTACATCAGAAGACAAAAGCTGCTGTGAGTGGAAAATGGTGTGTATCTGTGGTTGAGCAGAAAACTCTGTATTAACACAGCAAAGTTCCTTGCTCTTGCCTAGTAGCAGGGTATCTATATAATTTGCAGCTGTAATTTTTGTTGGTTAGCTATTTTAGTTGTATTCTTGACCAAGTAAAAATAAACTTCACTGCATATGCACCTGACAAATAATGTAACTGGCGGCTGTGCTTCTTATGTTGCAATTACTATTGTTGATTTTTATAGTGATTTTTCTTCTCTATAGATTCAAACTATACATCAGCAAATTGTCTGATGAGAGGTTTCATCAAAGTTCAAGTTTCACTTTTTTTTGTTAAGGTCTCATCGTTGGTTCCTTTTTTGTGTGTGTTGAAAACAGGAAAATCTGTATTGCCCATGCTTCCAAATATATATCTATATTTATCATTAATTTTGAGAGATGAACGATCACCAAAATTCCTTCACAACGTAAATGATGGTATTGGTTTTGAACAAAGGTGCACACGCTTGAACTATGGTTCTTATGCAATAAGCTTGTGGCTACTCTCACCGTGGAATATGAGCTCCTAAGCCTACATTGCTTTGCTTTTGCCTACTGTATGTGTGCAATGCCAGAATTCTATTATATCTCCATTTCACATCTATTTCTCTGCTGCTTATTTGAAGGTATACATCACTCTTTTAATTTTGCCAAGAAAAGCCATTTGGATAATGCGACTGGCATGTCAACATAAAGTCACGGGCAAGGCCCGATACATAAAGACTATCTGATATCTCCATGATGTAAGAATCTCTTCGAGCCATGGGACCGTACGCATGTTTAATAGTCAGCCATGGATGAACGGACTAAAATACGTTTGACAAGGAGATAGGAATATTAGTGCACTTCTTAATTAGTATGTTCTTATACAAAAATGAAATTTAAACCTATAGCTTATTGCAATATATAGCGACCGACAAATTCTTTGCGTGTGAATTTTACCATCACTGAATTTTAGTTATCTATATAGAATGTTTTACAGTATGACCAAGCACTTGGCATATAAATGACATTTAAAACCAAATGCATATTCAAACACTTTTCTTCACGACCATATATTTTTTTCTTCCATAAAAAACATTACTTTTTCTTGAATAACATATTTAACTAATTTGTTGGTCATTTGTAATAGAAATGAAAACCAATATTGGTCTACCAGCTGCAAATTTAGCTTACAACAATCACAAATATATGTACTAACTTTTGTAGTATTCTTCCACAAGTTACTCGCAAAAACAAGGTATTCTTCCACTAGTTGCAAAATATTTTTTCATCAGGAGTAAAATGCTTAGTGGCCCATTTACTTGTAAAGAGATATATCATGTCAACAAACTACGAATAATGTGTTTCTAGGATTAGCTAGCGTTCAGATACTCCACAAAACAAATGAGGGGGTCAAGTGGATATAACCACGTCACATGGCGTAGCTATGTGGGTGCCGAGTACCCCATCGGCTACCCAGATTTTGCACATCCAAGTGGCAATCAGCACAATATATATGCGTAGCCGTGTGGTGTAAGGCTATCCCCAATCATATATGTTCTGTCTCCTTTTCTCTCTCTATCATCAAGTTTTATTTTTTGGTTCTTATGTAGAAATGGTTTCTCATGCAATACACCATGTCCTTATCTCCCCTCTTTAATTCCCTTGCCACATCACCAAATTGCTTATGTGACATGCTATTTAATGCTATGGACACTACCCTAGTAGATGGGTTGGAGATGGCCTAATACTCTAGGACACCGAAGTGAAACTTCTAAACTGCATCATTGAAGAATGAAGAGAATGATGAGCAGTTCTATGTATTGGCACAAGCTTGTGGCTACTCCGATGGCTTTGGGAAGCTCTCACGACTCATGGCAACTTATTCCGGATGGCTCCAAAGCCTAGACTATATTCGATTGCTTTTGCCCTTGCAAGTTTAACATTATATATGTTAGAATTGAGCTAGTTTATGTATATCTTACTCTCCACTACTTGACATCTAGCTTTTTAGGTTATAGGTAGCTATTTAATTAGCTTCGCACCTCCCCCTGCGTTACTCGATTAAATACTGTTGCTCTACAAGAACCACATTGTAGCATAAAGGAAGGCTCAGAAGACTTATTCGGCCCACGAAGTGGCCCTAGGCACTAGGCCAGTTGTGGTCCGCCCCTGGTCGGGTAGTACTTACAACATAATATAATCTTGCTAGTCTCATTACATCTACAGCTCCTACTACTCTCCCAGTTCAATATATAGTTAGTTTTAGACTTTCTTTGATGGATTAATGAGAACCATTACGGCTCTAACATTAACCCTGTCCTGATACTGACTAAATGTCCAGATAAATTTTAATGCATCAAATTGAACATGCTTGCACACATTCATGCATATCCGAGGGTTAATAAGCATTCTGACAACTTTTGAGCCTTGTTTTACTTGTGAGAGAAATTTACTATAACTGAATATTATTTATCTATATAGATTTTTTTCAGTATGATCAAGCACTTGGCATATAAATGACATTTACGACCAAATACATAATCCAAATTGTTACATAAATATTGTGCTATTGATTTATTTAATAAAATTGTATTAGTCTCAATAATGTTCCAACATGCTCCACGAAAATCGAAGCTTTTATATGGCCATATGGTATATTTTTGAATGAAGTAGTATGCTGACAGTAAAAAAAATAATGTCCACATTTCCATGTTGTGCAATATAAAACAATAGAATTCGAAATCTTGTTGCCTTTTCGGGAAAAAAAATCTTGTTGCCATTATCATGATTAACTATGCAGCGATGCGACACTTTATTGTGTCAATAATAAAACCAAAATTTCCAAACCAACATTACTTGTGGTGCTACCGTGAAGCATTTTCTTCATTGTTGGTATTGGGTCCACACTTTTGACTGAATATCATCATTGTAATCTATAATTCTATACATTTTGATGGAATAATTTCCATTTTGTTAACAACCAATTTTTTTTTTCTTCCATAAAAGCAATTACTTTTTCTTGAGGAACAGAGTTTACTATTTCGTTGGTCACTTCTAATGGAAATGAAAACCAATATCTGTCTATGAGCTGCTACTTTAGCTTACAACAATCGCAAATTATGTACTAACTTTTGTAGTGTTCTTCCACTAGTTACTTGCAAAAAATGGTATTCTTCCACTAGATACAAAAAATGGAATTCTTCCACTAGATACAAAAAATGGCCCTTCTACTTGTGAAGACAAAAGATATATCATTTAGGTGTACAAACTCCAAATAATGTGTTTCTAGGATTAACTAGCATTAAGATTCCTCCACAAAACAAATGAGAGGGTCAAGTGTGGATAACTTCGTCACATGGCGTAGCTATGTGGGTGCCCAGTTGCCCATCGGCTTACCCAGATTTGCAAATCTGAGTGGTATAGTAATCAGAACTATGCGTACGTAGCCGTGTGGTCTAATACTCTGGGACACCGAATGACCGAAGTGAAACTTCTAAACTACATCATTGAAGAGAATGCTGTGCAGTTGTATATTGGCACAAGCTTGTGGCTACTCCGATGGCTTTGGGAAGCTCCCATGCCTCATGGAAACTTATTCCGGATGGCTCCGAAGCCTAGACTATATTCGATTGCTTTTGCCCTTACAAGTTCAACATTGTATCTGTTAGAATTGAGCTAGTTTATGTATATCTTACTCTCCACTACTTTACATCTATCCTTTTAGGTTCTAGGTAGCTATTTATTTAGCTTCGCACGTCGTACTGCGTTACTCAATTAAATGATGTTGCTCTACAAGGACCACATATTACAACATGATTTGGAGTTGTATATTGTTTTGCATGACAATTGGTTTAAGACCCGTATTCTCATTGAGCCATTCAAGCTTGACTGCAAGGTGGATAACATTGAACCTTTTCTAATATTTTTAGAATATTTGGCCCGGTCCATTATTCTATTTAATTTAAAATTATTGAAAGCCTACTTTAATTGTTATAGTTATTATGGTTAAGACCATATTGGTAGTTGAAAAGGATCTCAACCGACTTAAAGGGTCAACCGTTGGTGCACCCCTTGTGAAGCAGGTAAAGGGAGGTTAGCGAGCCACACGCGCGCTCGCTCGCTCGCATCGCTGGGCCGGGCCGGGCCGGGTCAAGGCCTGGCGTGGCATGGCGTGCTGAGCCTGACGTGCGTGCGGGAGGGGAATCTCTTTTGCTGCTTATGGTAATTGATGATGCGGTAATTGGGCCTTCCCAATTCTCTCCCGTCCAGGTTCATCCTCCCGTCTCCCTCCGCTGGGTTACTTAAACAGACCCTGAGTTTGACTTGCGTGCGGGAGGGAAATCTCTTTTGCTGGTCATGGCAATTGATGATGCGGTAATTAGGTCTTCCCGATTCTCTCCCGTCCAGATTCATCCTCCCGTCTCCCTCCGCTGGGTTACTTAAACAGACCTCCCTCTCCTCCGAGATTCAGATATGAGATCACTCCTCCTCTTCTGCTACTACACTGCTTCCTTATTGCCGGCGCTGCATGCGCATCAACGGCGAGTGCAGGTGCCTCAGACACCGTTGCCTCTTTCGAGATCCTGCTCGGGATACCGGGACAATCAGGTTTCTAGGGAGCGTCTTCACGCGACTGCTCACCCAGAACCGTTGCGTCTTCACCAGCATACTTTTCACTGTCCTGAACACTCTGCCACCGTCGAACGACTGCACCGCGCCACGTCTTCTCCCTGTACGACTCTGACGCACGGGCTGCACTGTGACAACGGATCATCCTGCATCGAATTTGTACGACTCCTTCAAGCAACGCTAGTCGAGAGATATCATGGGTTCGGACTCTGGTATTCCTCCAGCTGGTAACGGCGCAACTGATGCCTCCGGCAAAGGTCCCGGGCACATTTCGATGTCCGAACTGCTATCCTTATTTTTATTTGTGTTCTTATTTAATTCCGTGTTAAATCTGAACACATGCACCTGGCTTGTTTAATTTCACTCACTAAAGTTATGCAAATATTTGTGAATTTTATTATAATCTTTGGAATTAAAATACGGTCTATATCACATAATTACCCAACAGGTGTTGTTTGAACCTTTTTTATGTTGATAGCGTGTATTTCTAAATAGGTTCCTCCTCCGCCGCCTGTGGGGCCTACCCATAACCGCCAGCGGGGGCCAGGCCGCCACCACCACCTGCCGGGGCTAGAGCGAGCGTGGCCGACACGGCTCCACCGTCGGTGGCCACCTCCATCCACAACAGCCCACTTGTGGGCCCTGCTCTGCCATCGTCGACTGGGGCCAGGCAAGCATGGCACCGCCGTCGGGGAAAAAGGAGGAGGATGCAGTCAGTGGCAGGGGGGGCTGTGGAACTGCAGCTGGTCGCCTGGTAGAGCTGGGTGAGGGGGGAGGGGATGGGGTGCATGAGGCAGGAGGAAGGGGATGTGTGGTGGTGGGGCGTGAGGTGGCCCGCCTCCTCTGGCTCCGAGGGAGTTCGCAGCCGGCCATTGGTGTGCACCCCATGTGGATGAGGAAGAAGGCTGCTACGAGAGAGCGAGCACGTGGAGTGGGCGTCTGGTTTCTTAATTTGTATCCATACTTCTGCTCCCATAGCATTACTATTTAATTTTTTAATTAGATTCAGGAGTTGTTGTTGAGTTATGTTCTAAATTCAGTTGCACCTTAAAAGGCTGACTTCTGACCTAGCATAGCGGAGGCCCGTCGTCGGGAGACTCGCACCATGTTACAGGTCAGTTGACTCCATAGCATCGTTTGTTTGCTGCTCGTTTATAACAGTTGTAAAGTGTTCCGACGCCACCATGTTACATGTCAGTTGACTCCAACTGCTATTATAATGCCAAAACAGAAGATAAAAACCATGGCCTCGCTAAACATATGATATGGCCACATCCAAGCAATAGTATATATGAATGACTAGTCCGAGTTCCTTTCTAGTGTAATAATTAAATTTACATTTCACAAGGAGGGGGATGAAACCGTTAAATACTTTTTCTTCATTGTTGGATTGGACCAATCAATCGAGTGCTATTCTTTAATTTTCCTTTGACCAGCACAATAGGATAGTCACAATATGAGAAAATTCCAAGGACAGCGACATGAGACTGTGGCTCAGGCACTATGTAAGAAGCAGTACGGACTCAAAGGACGCGTCCCTAATGACTCAAAGGACACGCATGTTAATAAATTAACACAATACAGCTGGAACCCATGGTGCCTACGGACTCTTGGATATATATCCCCTCGGACCATGGTCAATGCTATATAAGCAATCCACTATGATATAGAGTGGATGTGCACAAAGCATGTACACAGTAAAGCCAGTAGCTAGGATTAGCAGACTTCAGGAGAAGTTGGATTGACTCGGATGACCTGTCGAGCAGTTGCACAGGTTCACCGAGTCTGAAACAGCGTGTGCAACCTTGAGTGAATAAAGATAAGGGCAGACGTACAAGATCCTAGACCATGGAAGTAATCCAAAACACAAGCGAGCTCGGATGCCTGTGCTGGCAATTGCTAGGCGATTGTTCACAATGAAAAATATTGGCGTGGTATTCCTAGCATAGACAACATGCTGTGCTGTGCTTCATTGGAAGCACGGGAAAGAACATTGCTAGTGAATTCAAGGCTCCATGGTATGAAAACATGTACAAAACATTTTTGTATGAGGATAGGTAGAAGGACCCCCCGCGTCGCTCTCGGGGCGACTCCCCACCACCGCGACCACCCCTTCTCCCCCAGCCTTGACGGCCGCCGCCGCTGCCAGCGATCGACCGCGGCGGTGGCGGCCAGCGGCAGCGCCAAAGCTGGTCTGCCCGCGCCCCTTCCTTTTTTTCCCCTCCGTTCCTCCTCCCAACTTGTCCAACCTGTCGTCGTTTTTCCCGGCGCCGGTTGTCGCCGGAATGCTCGTCAGTCACCGGATCCGCCAATGTCTGCCCCGGATCTGCCGCTGCTTGCCTCGGATCTGCCGCTGCTTGCCCCGGATCTGCCGCTGCTTGCCTCGGATCTGCCGCTGCTTGCCCCGGATCTGCAGTCTCTTGGGCATCAGGGGCTCGTCTTTATCCTGCTTGACAGGAGCAGTCATGGGCTGACTTCTTGCCGGCGGCACATCCTGCGGCTGGGAGACTCGACAAGGTCGCCACCCAGCCGTCGGTCATCCTCTTCCATACGCGTCAACTCTGATGTCTCTTGGGGTTGGGAGTTGGCGTGTGCCTTGGCTTGCCGGGGTGGACGCCCCAGTAACCGGGTCTCCTCTTCCCCATACCTCCACGCCCTGCTCATGGGTTTGGGAGGTGGTGGGTGGCCTGCCATGCCCCCTGCTCGCCAGGACGGCTTCGCCTCCCAGGGATTGGGGCTCTGGCTGGGGACGACAAGGCCCCGGTGTCCTTCGTCCGTGCAGGTAGTGGTGTGGAGGGCGGATACGGGCGAAAGCCTTGCCTGGCTCTTGCCAGTGCCGATGATGGCGACGCCTGTGGGTGCCGTTTTCCTCCTTGGAGGCGCTGTCGTTGTTCCAACCTCTTAACCATGATCTTCTCCAGGTGAAAGCCTAATCCGCTTCAACGGATGAGCGATGGCGATGTCTTTGAAATCATAACCTCAGTGGAGGCATCGTTTTGGAGACCTCCGTGGGCATTGTGAGTATGTGTGACTGCTCTTCTCATGTGCTACTCAACGGATTTGGCCTATGGTTTTGGCCCTGGTGTTGATTTCCTTGATGGTTTGATGGGTGTTCTGCTGGCGCCTCTGCTTCGTCGTCGAACTCCTTGTTGATGGAGACATCAAATTAAATGCCATGTGCGTCCATGCTTACTGGTCATCCCTCCTATGTTGATTCCTCCCCACAAAGGGTGTAGGATAGGGGTTCGCGGAGACCGGATGTGCTCTCAATGTTTCTGTCAGCTTCAAGGGAGGTCAATGTTATCCCACTCGCGGTGGTCAGCGTGTTTCCCCCACTCTTAGTCCCATTATGTTGGGCGGCCCTTTCATCCTTCAAGGATTCCTCCCCTTGTTGGAAGGTGGAGGGTGACAACAGGACGGCGTAGCTACGAGGGGTGGTGTGGCGATGCAATGGCCTTTGTGTTGAAGGCAAGCATGTTGTTTGGTGGTGGCACTTCGTCGATCATTGGTGGATCTCTTCAGCTTGTTCAAACCGGGCTAGCGTCTGTTGTCTTCTATGCTTTAAGTGTTCTCTCGCCTCTTCTCTTTTAAGCCCATTGTGCTTTGGGCATGCTGTTGTAATTTGTGGTATGCCACAAACTTTATAACCATTGATGGACAGGCTTCGACCTATCCCTATATATCAATGAAATTCAGGTGGGGATTCCCCCCCCCCCTGACCGTAAAAAAAAAGCATGCTTACTACCTCTCACTCTGCAATATTTGCATATTGCGTTGTGAATAAAAGACAAAGATGACTTAATGTTTCTAAAATCCCAAGAAATGTTTAATCAATTTATTCTGAGTGTTTGTTGTAATACCCCCATGGCCAACACCGCAAATGACGCGGCTCCTAATGTGGAATGGACCTGCATATGCATTCTAGCTCTCTTGTGCGGTCGTCGTCGCCTTATTTATAAAACCCAGAGGTAATACGTTCGGAACACAAAGGGTTATAAGCTGGCCCTTAACCCCCCTAATCTTTCAATGTGGTACTAAAGAAACCAACTATTTCAGCTACTACATATAATTAGCTGGGGAGGTGTTACAGTGGCACTCATGCTGCTTTTCACGTAATGCTGATGTTTAAAACTGTACATTTCAAAATCGGGCATATATTCAAAATATTTTCATATATTCCATAATCAATATTTGCAGTTTGTAAAATTTAAAAATCCAAAATCTTATTTCAGAAGCCACCAACCTTTCACTGTGATTTGAGGCTCCCGTCTGTTGCTAGTGACCTGGATGATTATCTCATTTCATTCTTGTAGGATAACGAGTCAGGAAGGTTAGAACATGTTCATCAATGTGTTGTTGCTTAATGTTGAAATGAAAATCTGCAGCTGAATTGGAACAATGTCCAATGACAACAGCATTGGTTGTAATAGGCTCAATTCTCTTAGGGGGACGTATTATAGTGCTCATGAGAGCGCAGTGGTGGATCCAACTAAAACAACTAGGTAAGGCAAGAATTACTGCCAAATACAACACCCTACAATGAATATTACACATGCTAAATCGGCCATCATCCAGCTTAAGCTTGGCACATCTTCATGCTCACTACCAGTTCTCGCTACTGCACCTAGCCTGTGTCGTGTCTCTGCTTGAATAAGGTGTGACGGGTGTGAGCTCTAGAGCAGATCTGTGCGCCAGCATCAGGTAGGGAAAAGGCCCTATACCTTGCCGGCTTGCCCTACTGGTGGATATGCCCCTGAGAGAAAGTGGAGGTCATGAACAAAGTAACCATGTGGGGGCATATCCATCTCGGTGCTCACCCGTAGTTACAACCAAGATCACCGCCATCGATTCGACAGTATGTCAGATCGTGTGGGTAGCAACACATGATGGCTGCAGTAGCTACTCGCTAGTTCTTATCCTGATGTATCCCATGGCTATCTATGTTGTTGGTGCTTGGTGGCCAAACTGATTCGATCAACTGGTTCCTTTGGTGACCACAGTGATGCAGTCATGCCAAATGGAGCAGTGACTATATATCATATGTTGTGGTACTCAAATGAGCATTCGTCCACAACAAATATACTTCTTACTAAACTTAGCTTTAGTACCTATTTAAAAAACTAGGGCTTTCGGGGGCCTTTTGGTACCAGGTTAGGTTATCATAATATTTTTTTCTGAATTTTTTAATTGAGAATTGCTCCGGTACTCTTCTTCTAATTTTTAGTACGAATCTTATAGCAGCCATTCAAATAATAAATAACTCCTTAAATACTTTCGTTTGGGATCATGAATGATCCCGGCCCAACCTTTGGTCAGCCCATGTCACCACTTAATCCATCCCATCAACACTCTGTTCCTCATCTAACCAGCAGATGACAGTGGCACCACGCCATCGAACATCGTTCTATGGCCGAGCCCATGGCGGCTGAGCGGCAAGGCCATTCTTGTCATCCGCTCCCAACTCTGAAGACGGCCGAAGGCACCCCGTGGACACGGACGGCAGTCGCCGCCGCCGATGGACCGGTGGTCCACAACTTGACCAAGCAGACCAGGAACGGTGTGGCTCCACTGCAGCCTTATGCATCTGACAACCGATGAGGCCTTAGGGTGTGTTTAGATAGGAAAAATTGCCCAAAAAAACACTATTCATGCAACTTTTTTCTATTCATCCCACCTCTCCCACTCACATAACACTGTTTATCTACAGTGTTTTTTTGGTCTACAGTGTTTTTTGGGTAATCTTTCCCAATCTAAACACACCCTTGCTGTGATTGCTAACGCGTGGCAGTGTAGCTAAATTGACTGGTCTTTCAGGATGTCACTGTGAAGCTAGGGATGACACTTGGCAGTAGTTTATTGTATTACGAGGTAATTAATCCGTGGAGTACTGCTTGGTGGCACTGCCGCCACCATCGACTCATCACTTCATCAGACCTATCACCATTAACGTGAAACAAAAATTGCGCCAAAAAAGCAGATCAGGGAACGGACTAGCAAGGGAAAGTGGATGGGAATGGATAGTGGATGCGCTGAGCAAGAGTAGGGCCGCGCCCATTTGAGACCTAGAAAAAATATAATTAGAAAAAAATGAATTATTTGGCTGGCTACTTTAAGATTCGTGCTCGAAATTGAAAGAGAAGTACCGGAACCGTTCTCTTTTTAATTTATTTTTAGGCATCTTTTATTTTCATAGGCGGGTACTTTGCCCGCCTTGGTCGACTTAATATGCCCATATCGGTAAATAGGTTTTTGGAGGCGGACTCCTTATAAGGCCCGCCTCATAAAATGCCGAGGCCTAAAAAGGCCAAAAAGCTCATTTCGAGAGTTCCATATTACACATCTTATTTCTCTCCCTCCCCTCTGGTTTCTCTCATTCTCCATGGCGCGAGATCCATGGAGAAGGTGACGACGCGGTGTGCGGCCATGGGACGGCGACACGGTGGCCAGCGGCCGATGGTGCGGGATCCACGGGGAGAATGGCCGTGATGGATGACGGTGCAGGATCCTCAGCAGCCGCGGTCGGAGGCGCAGCAGACAAAGGCTCGGGACGCGCAGGGACTGCAGCAGCTGCGGTCAGAGGCGCAGCGAATGGCGGATTGGCTTGTGTGGGGGCTGCAGCAGCCACGATATGAGGCGTGGCAGTGTGGGGACCATGGCATGGGTGGTGACGAGGTGTGTCGGCGCTGGGGTGGCTGGATCCGACGACGGTGATGGTGTGCTGGCCTCGGGCCGGTGGCAGCGGTGCATGGGCTCAGCGGGCCTGTGAGTTTTTTTTTATTTTTTTATTAATGAAGGCAGACATAAAACCGTGTCAGTTAATGGTCCATTTACAGAATCCAGTTTTGAGAATGGTTGCAGAAACTACCTTTGTTCATTAATTTTGACCACCTTTGAAAAGTTTTTTCTGTAGTAGTGACATATTACTTTGTTAGAATGAGCGAAGGCCTTAAGAACGTGGGGCCAACTTTAACTTGAATGACCATAGAAACTCTTAAGACTCAAATCAGCAGAAACAACCTTTGCCTATCTGGACTATATTGTGGTCAAAGACTCAAAGCAATCTGAGAGCTAATCACGTATGGACCTTGCAGAAACTTTCGCCAGCCTTTTGCGCCGCCAACCTTAGATTGAACCCCGAGAATTGTGTCTTTGGAGTCATGAAGGGAAAGGTTTTGGATCAAAAGAGAATTTAAACGGAATTATATCACACCGTCTGCATTCCTTCTTTAACCTTCGGGTGGGGTTTGGCTGCAACGATATACTTTATAGTCGTACACAAAGGGTGGCAATGGTCTACATATACATCCATCTCGCTCGATGGACATATATAATCAGATGATCGATATCAGTGAATGCATGAATTAAATGCTTAGGCTTCACTGTGTGACACCAGCAGAGCTACAATAAAAGTATCTGAGAATTTTTAAAGTGCTCCAGAACAATGGTAGCCATTCGTTAGTTCAGATCCAATGGTTAAAATTTAAGAGGAACCTGTTATAAGAAACCAAAACTGTGGGCTTCTACCAAAAATTTGTGGACTAGGTACTAATTCAAACATTAAATCTATGGGTGTATTGGTCTTTTTTTACCTTAGAGTAAACTGGTTAGGGATCTGTTCATCGTACCGATCACAAATTCACATGGATAATTTGACCAGACTGATGCATCTCGCTCATACACTTCACTCA
The DNA here is from genome assembly GCA_015342445.1 of Digitaria exilis. Lineage (NCBI taxonomy): Eukaryota > Viridiplantae > Streptophyta > Magnoliopsida > Poales > Poaceae > Digitaria > Digitaria exilis. The sequence continues at coordinate 3,940,436 of JACEFO010001972.1, read as the reverse complement.
GCGTTGCCGGTCCCCATATGTTGGTCCCCATATGTGCCGGGCGTGGAACCATCCCATTCTACTTCTACAGCACTAAGGGAATGCAGAAGAGGCGGTACTTTAGCAGAGGAAAAACAACGACGCTGGCATGAGGCCCTGGCCGTAGAGACCCTGCACGGCGAGGCCATAGGCATGTAGCCTCTTGCTGGCCTGTTGCATATCAGGTTACCCTCCAGCACTCAGCACTGTAACAAGCCTCAAGGTATCAATAGCTAAGCTTGTACTCAGCGATTAGCTCATCCAAGGCTCTTGCTGCTCACGTTGGACGTCTTGTAGCACTGTAAGGTGATTTTGTTACAGCCCTCTCTGCACGGTGGTGTTTTGCTAACCAGACATCTGCGTGCTCCTAGGCTGTCATCTGGGATGCTGACATCTGCGTGCTCCTAGGCTGTCATCTGGGATGCTAAGTGTTGGATATGTGTCGAATATGTGTATGGCAAGGTTACGATTGGACAACTTGTAATTTGGTAGGTTAGGGAAAGAGTTGTAGTCGAACTTTGTATCCCGGGCCCATAAATATGAGGGCACTACCATTGTAACCGTGAGACGACTTGGCGGCTGGTGTGGGCGGCGGCGTTGCCACGATGGTGCCCGGATGCCGGTGTAGCTGCTGTTTATGGGGAGGAGCACCCGTAGTCATGCCCCGAGGATGTAGACACATGACCGAACCTCGTTAAAAAACATCGTGTCTCGGTGTCGTTCTCGTTTCATGCGTTACGATTTGGTTCTATGATCCTAGGTTATCGCTTCTGCGCTTTAATTATTACAAGTAGTATCAGAGCCAGATCTAAGGAGAAAATCCACGTGGAGGTGTGATAGGCATGTTCTACGCCGCGCAAGGTCGCACAAGCTATCCGAGGAGGGACATGGCGCAATGTGGAGCATGGCGGTGATCGACGACTCGATCGGTGGACTTGGAAACTTCGAGAGGGTGGCTCGAACCGTCCAATGGGCTGCAATCTATAGGTATCCATCCAGGCGTGGAGATGGGGTTGATGGTGGCTGCTGTTCGATAGGGGCCGGTCAGACGTGATGACGAAGTTCGTTGGCGCGGCTAGAAGACGTCGCGGTCAAGGGCGGCGACTTCGACTCGCAATCAAATTGGCGGGAGGTCAATCGTGATTGGGGTGGCTGTTGCGGACTCATGTGGAGTGGCAATGGTGGTGGGAAAAGCCATGGTAGACTTTGTTGTATTGAGGGCAGTCTGTCCGAGGCTACCAGGGAGGAGATGTTGTGGGCGATGGCTGAGAGAGCAGATACGCAATGAGATGCGTACGGAGTCAAACTTGAGGCGTTGATGGGCTGAGAAGGTACAAGGAAATTTTACGTGCTTGGAAACTTTATTGCATGCGCACAGAAGTTGGGAAAAGTTACGTGTGGTTTTTTTCTTTCCTAGCTCAATCGGACGTGGCTTCTTGTGACTCTGTTTCTTTGCGGCAATTGATCTCATGGTTGGTTCACGTGCATGTGGACTTGCATCTCTCACAGAAGGAAAGCCTACGGGACAGAGGAACGGGCGTTCCTGTTTTCGTGTCTCAGTATAATGCGGAGGAGTCTAAGGATCAAGATTGCACAGAGAGGCAATCAGCTGTTTCGCGAACAGCGGGCTAAGCTCGGGTGGGTCGGCATCGTCGTGTGCGACGACGAGGAAGTCGACGAGGCTCGAATGATGCTGGTTGTACACAAATTAGTATGCAGTGGAGGCAGAGATGATGACAGGATCAACGATGAAGACATAGGAGCGTGACAACTAATGGGGTTATTGTTCTCTGTGGCGTGGTGACACGTGGCGCGAGCTCAATATGCAGGTTTGCATGGGAGGAGTTTGCATGCTTCCAAATCAGCAAGGGCGCAGATCGATTCGAGTTGCATGTGCGATGGTGAATCGAAGGGCGTGGTGATAGGTTGAACTGGAAGGGAGTATAGACTATGATGTCTATGCTTGCAACTGGAGTAATCTAGTTAGTCAGGGATGCAGGAGACTACGATGTAAGATGTCGGGTGTAGTATGCAGCAGTAATGGAAGAATAATGCTAATGTGGCAATTCCTTTGTGTGACTTGGTATCGATTGTGAGGTTCTCAGTATCATGTGTGCAGTCAGCAAAGATTGAGGTGACAGAAGAGAAAGCGCATCGATAGTGAGGTTCTCAGTATCATGTGTGGAGTCACGGAATCTGGTGTTGCAGGATAGCAATGTTTCTTCGGCTGTTCTGAGTGAGCAACAAAGGAAGATGGCTCAAGTCTGGTACACGGAAGTTCGCGCAAGGACAGCTCAAGGTGGCGTGCATATTCGCCAAGGTGGAGTTTGTTGGATATGTGTCGAATATATGTATGGCAAGGTTACGATTGGACTTGAGTTGTAATTTGGTAGGTTAGGGATACAGTTGTAGTCGAACTTTGTATCCCAGGCCCATAAATATGAGGGCACTGCCGTTGTAACCGTGAGATGACTTGGCGGCTGGTGTGGGCGGCGGCGTTGCCGCGGTGGTGCCCGGATGCCGGTGTAGCTACTTTTTATGGGGAGGAGCGCCCATAGTCATGCCTCGAGGATGTAGGCACATAGCCGAATCTCGTAAAAAAACATCGTGTCTCGGTGTCGTTCTCGTTTCGTGTGATCTTGTGGTTTGGTTCTTGATCCTGGGTTCTTGCTGTAGGGCGTCGGCTCGTGTGTACAACGGGCCGGGCCGGAATCCGCTGCGTCACTCTAACAAGTGGTACATAGTCGAAGGTTGGTAAATCTATAACATCTCCATGGTCACATGGTGACGGGGGAGCCCGTGAACATCTCCAGAGGATCACACAGATGGTTGAGATGGGACAGTTGGACTCAGGGCCTGGGATAACTTCTTTGGGAGATCACACGGATGGTTGTGATGGAAGCGTTGGGCGATGTGTGACGGGGGAGTGTAACACCCTAAAAATGCCCTATTTAAAATTTAGTAAATAATTGGCTTTTTATATTTGAGTGCTCATAAATAACGTGGGAAAATAAAATTTTGAAGAATTAAAAGCAAATATAGGGTATGGAAATATTTATTGTTGCATTCATGCTGGAGCATTTCTTTTTTATTGTTGAATTCAAATTTGAATTTGAATTCAAATGAGAGTTTGAATAAAAGAAAAACATTCTCTTTTTCCTCTCCCTCACATTTTCTCTTTCGGCCCAGCAAGCAAGAATCACCTAAATCGGAGGTACGTGCAAAAAGCAATAATCATTTTAAGATCTAAGGACTAAATTGTAAATAAAATAATTAAAACCACTCATCAAAACAGGCCGATGGCCAAATTTGAACGGTTTTGATAATTGGATGGCCAAAGATACCCAGTTTTGGAGTTCGATGGACAAAACCAAACTGAGGCAAAAATTGGATGACCAAAAATAGACTTTTTCCTTTCTTTTTTCCTCCTCTCTTCTTCTTTCCCTGCGCAGCCCAGCAAGCAGCCAGCCCATCCGTGCTCGCGCCTCCCCCTCACTCCAGTGACTGACGCACGGGGCCCACGCGTCAGCGTCGTCTCCAACCTCTGGTGCCTGCGCCCGACCGAGTAGAGACCGAGTTAGGGTCGAACCCGAGCTCGATTCTGTGCCCGTGCCGCCTTCTCACTGCTTGGCCCGCACGCCAAGGTGCTCCTGCCGCCGTATAAAACCGCCGCAACACCGAGACCCCCCTTCCACCCGCGCGCTCAAACCCTAGCCGCTGCCATCGTGTTCGAGCGCCGCCGCCGCCAATCACGCGCTTCGCCGCCTCATTGTCGACGAGATGAAGCCCAGGAGCTCTCAAGGTAGCAGGGAACTCGCCAAGCCGGTTATCGCCCTCTCACTTGCTCTGTAGCGCTTGCGCAAGCTCGCCGGCGTCCGCACGCCGCTGTCGCTCGTCGCGTGTCCCCGTCGTCGCCAAAACCTCGTCCACAACCCCCAAATCGAGATCCCCGTTGCCCCCCTCTCTCTCCAGGACCAATCACAGCGAGGTTTGGAGCACCCTAGCCCCGTCTTAGCTCGTCACCGGCGAGGTCTCGGCCGCGCGCCGCCGCGAGCTGCTGCACTCCGGCGACCAAATGCCCCCAACCACTCCGATCCGTCCAGATTAGATCCAACGGTCCAAATCGATCCCGAATCGAGTCAGCCGAGGTCAAACCGGTCTGTCGTGGCCGTTTTGCAAAAGAGCCCCTCTGTTTTTCGGGAATCAACCCGCAGTCCAAGCCAGTTCAAAAGTAATTCCAACTAGGTCCTTTTTCTTCCAGTATAGCCCCTGCGCTTTTGAAAAATAGTGGCCGCCGTCCTTAGATGGTTGTTTTACTCTTTAACCCTCGAATTTTTATACGTAATTATATTTCAGGTCCCTGGTTTCTTTCAAATAAGTCGCTAGGAGCCTAAAACTTTCACCAGCAAGCCCCTAGAGCCCGTTTTAAGTGTCGTTTCTTTGTTTTAACTCCGATTTAAGTGATTCTTGCGCTTATGTGTTCGTAGTAAAGTGTAATACAGTTTTAGAGCCTTCTTTTCATCTTTTCTTTTTGTTTGGTGTACTGTTCTAATTAAATAACTTGTTTGCATGTATGTGTGGATGCTTGTGTGGTGTTCGATGTGAGTAGTTGACGAGCAGTCTGAGTTCGGCAACGATCAAGGTTACGAGGAGCAGGTTCAGCAGTAGCAGTACACTGAGGAAGACATGTATAACACGGACAATCCTTGTTACCTATACACCATTTAATCATACGTTCATACGCATGTGTCTAATATTGCTACACATTAAGGTTGTTCCTAGTCTTTACCTTATTCTTTGTTTACCCAAATTTTATGCATTATGGTTAGTACTTGCTACGCGCTGCAACCAACATTAATTCAAATGTTAATACTGAATTAATGGTTCACTTCAATGATGGTTAAAAGATGCTTTTTAGCAACATGATTCGGGGAGCTAGAGCATGTGCTTCGTGCTTTGCTTTAGTGTCTCCATAAGGTTTGCTCTAGGGAATTAGAGCATGTGCTTCGTGCTTAGTTCTAATATCTCTCCTTAAGGTCCAGTTCTTAAAACGGCAACTCAGAAACTTGTTCGCCGCCATTGGAACTATAATGGCTCTGGTCTTGGACAATTAACTTGTACTTCTCTAGCTGCCCAGTGGTTACCGAAAGGCGTATGTGGGAAGTATGGGTGAGAGTATCGTTTGATCCATCGAGGGCGGATTTATCCGTTGGCTATGTCTCGTTAGGCAAAGTCCCATGATGCAAGCGCCCGATGTATGACAGCTTCCCACATCACGATGATTGCACTCTCGCTCTGGACGCCATTGACCCCCTCACGTTGCGCCGTGAGCGTACGTCAATCTCGATGCCTTGGGTTATGCTGCCTATGTTGAACCAAAACGGCTACTGTGCTTGTTAGGGTGTTTTGTGAAAGTCCTCGTAGCATAAGTTCTTTTGGATTTATGCGACCGGCGGGTAAAGGGTGAAACCTCTGCAGAGTATTAAATCTATCATGATAGCCGTGCTCACGGATACGAGCGGCCTGGATCTTTTTTTATTAGAAGAAGATGTTAGAGGTTGATGTTAGAATATTCTATAATTACTCATATGTAGTAATTTTGATGATAATAAAATGAAACAACTAAAAGTGCTAATGCACTTTAATTATGTCAAGCCTTTGTTCTTTCATAACCCGTGTTATACTTGTTAAGTAAGATGGTTTACTTACACTTGCAACTATTCAACAAAATCCCAGATGGGTAACAGATGGAGCATTGAATGAACAGTCGCTTGCTGAGTTTCCGGAGGATCTGCCGTACTTCTAGTTGTGTTCAACCAGTCGGTGTCCCTGTGGCTTTTGAGGCTCTACCTAGTTAAGACGTTTAATAATATTAAGACTTCCGCTGTGTTATTTGTGTAAGACTGTGTTAAACTCTGATGTAAACTATTTTATTTGAGCATTATGTTCTCGGTGATTCAATATTTGTAATTTATATGTGTTCTATGGACATCCTGGGCACACATATGAAAGCATTCAGATTTATTGAAAATCTGGGTGTTACAGGGAAATTGTTAGATTTAGTCCCACATCGGTAATTGATGGTGGGGGAACATAACATATAAGATTCCATCAGGCTAGTCTTTTGGGTTGAGTTAGGCCCGAGGCCTTGGATGTGTTGGGCTCCGGTGGACCTAGGCCTATAGGGCGCCGGCTCGTGTGTACAGCGGGCCGGGCTGGAATTCGCCGCGCCACTCTAACATAAAGCACGTCTATAGCAAGGGAGGAAGCGCATTTCTGAAAACTGAATGGACCAGGTTCCTGATACCTCCTTTTCCCATCGCTGCATAATATACCACCAAGTCAGACTATTGGCCATTGGTATTGGGGCTTCAAGCTTATCTATACCAGAGAACCAAGGTTAGAAATATGTTTGGGTATTGTGGATGCAACATATTGGTTGGGCATTGGTTATGGTCTTATGGAATAAATCCAAGACTTGAAGCCTTGACATTTAGAACTAGTTGATGGATCGGTACTAAATAATATATATTTAGTACCTGTTAGTACTTGGTAGTACCAATTGATACTATGATATACATATTCTTTGTAAATCAACTCGCGCTTCTGCATTTATCAATAATGACTTTAAAAGTTTAAACATTAGTATTCACAGATAAAGTTTGACACATAGCTGACCAAAATTTCTTAATTATCATTAGTTTTGATTCTATCTGAGTACTCATACGGTCATACAGATACAGCCTATATCTTTTATTTGACTGTAATATACTCTAGTTACCAATTACATCTACCTGTTTGCCATTGAAATCCATATAACCATTTCTTCTTGTATGCACATGTATCCGTGTTCAGCATATTGTCACATCGTGCATGTACGCCTTCAGTTAGTGTTGTACAATATTTACGATGGCCGAAGTACATAATATAAAATAATTGGGAGGGTTTACTTAGGCCCTGTTTAGTGCAACTTTGCACTACAAATTTCACAATGAGAATCGTGTACCCTCTCACAGGCACAGTTCTGAGTGTCGATTTTTTTTCACACAACTTACACCAGCTAAACAGGCCCTTAGATTGTTTTTATATGGTATAGGTAGGGTCTAATTTAGGTTATTTTTATTGTAGGCATGGCCGTATGGGTAGCTTTAATGTAAATTAAATTTAGGTACATTTTTTTGTTCTTTGTAATTCCAAATATATGTGATCTTTTAGAAAACAAAATATACTGTTATTATTAATTAGGGATATAATTTTTAAAGAAATGAAAGCATGCCCACTTATGTATGGTGGAATTTCTACGGTCCAACTAAGCTTTCTCCAAGTCATGGGATAGAATATACTTCCACTCTGGTATAAAAATCGAAATCGTCAATGTGGAAGTGATAGGGACCTAATAATCCAGGCATCTAACGGATGCAGCCATCGAAGCAGCATCATCCGTGGAATTTGATGGCCAGTAGTTCCTATCTTGCCTAGTACTACTAGGATGTCCAGCGCGCTACGCGGTGCGCGCAATAATTAGTGTAACATTGGTGTGTTGCAGCAGCCTCTGTTTCTGGTTCTTTTAATTTATCGCACTATCGGCTTCCTCGCTCGGTATTTATTACTAACAAAGAAAAACGTAAATTATTTTAAAAAGATTTCAAAAAACAAACCAAATACAGCCATAAACACATTCATAGAACTGCCCGATTTATGAAGCAGCTGTAACGATACCGTGAAAAATAAACTGTACACAAAATACATGATAATATACATATCTGTAATGGGGAAACTGAAATTTTGTAATCATATCCTGCATCTCATTCTATTTTGGTTGAGATTGACAAAGCAAATCAGTACACAGGGATATATGGAATTACAACTGCGAGCATCGGCAATGAAATTCTTTCAAATTTATTTAAGGCTGGAAATATAATAAAGGAAAAGGTTTACAAATTGGAATCCAGCATTAAAGTCAGGAAAAAACGTATTGACTGAAACATAATGACGTCCTTAGATTATAAAACTTAATAATGGAAGCTCGACATAGGATAGGATATATAATAATTAGTAGAGTGCATAGCCCATCTGTAGACTTGTTCGACTGTGTCACTTATATTACTATACTGCCATATTGCAAATCTAATTAACTTGCTAAACATAGTCTCGGATGTCAATTAGGTCCATGTATGGATCGAGCTCTTCTAGATTTAGGTGCCTTGTGATGGCCTCTTTGATGGCCATTTGTACAGAAATGCCACGCACGACCTAAGCTTATTTGTTAAAAGAACATTTCAAGGGACAGGCCAATAAGTAGAAAAAATAAGATACTTCTCGATCAGGAGAACCCAATAATTAATGGACAACAACATGAGTAGAACAACGTGTGATAACCCGAGATTGGATAAAAACGTGATGCCAACAACAGGTCCTTGCGTGTGCCTTTTTGAGTCGCAAACAATGGCAGACCAAATGTTAGCGGTAAACATCTTCCGTGTTTAGTTTGGGAGAATAGAAGAGAACTTTTTCTGGGAAAAGTGTTTTGTGAGAGGGATGAATAGTAAAGTTAAAAGGAATTACTTTGTGGGAAACGTGTTTTCTGAGGGAGATGAATAGTAAATCCAAAATAACTTTTTGATCTAAACAAGTCAATCGATGTAGCACATGGCAGACTGAGTTGCTGGTGGCACTTGGTAGCCTAGGAAAAGGCAACACGTGGCAAACAGTTGGATATGTGTCGAATATGTGTATGGTATGGTTACAGTTGAACTTGAGTTGTAATTTTGGCAGGTTAGGGATAGAGGTGTAGTCGTACTTTGTATCCCTAGGGCCCATAAATATGAGGGCACTACAGTTGTAACTGTGAGGCGACTTGGCGGCTGGTGTGGGTGGCGGCTTTGCCGCGGTTGTGCCTGGATGCCGGTGTAGCTCCTGTTTATGGGGAGGAACGCCCGTAGTCATGCCCCGAGGATGTAGGCACATGGCCGAACCTCGTTAAAAAACATCGTGCCTCGGTTTCGTTCTCGTTTCGTGTGATCTTACGATTTGGTTTCGTGATACTGGGTTATCGCTTCCGCGCTTAATTTCTAACAGCAACTACCGATAGGCTTCTCATTTTGGTAAGTGTCAAAGTTCAGGTTGCAGTTCACACGGTAAAACATTTTTATACCTAAAGGTAACAGTAGATAGGTGCAGGAGAGGTCTGTTGACTTGAGAAAGGACAAAGGAGGATACCCGGTCAATACGGCAGCAGGGGAACCGTTGGCATTTTTATAGCTTGGTGGAGAAGGTATAAATACGGTGATAGAGATTGGTAAGAAAATACCGAATACTACTTGCTCGAACCCAGTATTTCCATAGTAACATATTAATTACTCCCGTTGTTTCAAATAGTATTGTATTTTGGTTCAATTAACCGGCCAAGATAACTTTTCAATTTTAATGGAGTTTTTAGTAAATACTCAATCAACAAATTAGTATCATTATAACTTAAAGAATGTTAGTATTTATTTGATGTTGTAGATGCTAACATACATTTATTATATATCTTTAAAATATCAGTTAGATTTGTTTACTTTTAGGACAAAGCTACAGCACCTCAGCATGTAACCGCAATCATACGTGTAATTGTATATGCAGGTAATTTCAGGCGTTTTTTTATATTCATTCTGAAAGTGATAGGGACCTACTATTCTGCATCATCATGAACTTACAATATAATACTTATTGCCGATTGGTCCTATGTTTGGCAGTAAACTTGACTTTAGAAAGTAGGGTACCCTGGTAAGTACGTATACGGCGACAGTGTGGAAACGCTGGTATTTACTGTTGAAAATGGAGAAGGCTCGGTTGAACAAATGCTGACTTGACCCAGGAGAGATATGTCCAAGAAAAGTCGAATACTCCAACCAAATGCTCCAACCCATGAGCGATAGAAAATGCTCAAACGTCAATTTAGTATCGAAAATGTATCGATAGTGTATTTGTTTGATGTTGTAGACGTTACAATACATTGTTACAGATCTTGTTCAAATAAGATAGTATTTATTTACTTTTAGGACAAAACTAGAACACAGAACACCGATCATACGGAACTGGAACCTCAGAACCTTCTTGAGGAACAACCACTTATTAGCACGCTATCTTTGGTAACACTAGTGCCGTGTGGACTACTCTCATAATACACTGAGGGACACAGAGCAAGCGAGGCCAAAGACTACTGGCGATGGGGAACGGCATCCACACCGCTTCTACTATCGTGAAGATTCCCGGGGTTGACAGTACTTTGGCGCTGATTTCCGCGATCTTAAAGGCTTCAGAGAGAGCCAATCGGAACAAGAAGACCTGCCGGGAGCTGGCCGCGAACGTCAGGCATATCGGTGACCTGATGCAGTCACTGCAGCAGCAGCCGGGTATTGGTATCATGGAGCACCCGGAGATGAGAAACCCGCTCATGGAGCTCAATGATACACTTCGGCGGGCGCGCGACCTCGTTGAGGACTGCAGCCGCGGCGGCTGTCTACGTGGTCTTTGGGCGGGAGGTTCCCGGGAAACCCAGCTGAACGACGTCCAGAGCAAGATCACCTCCTTCCTTCTTCTCTTCCCCATCATCAGTTACCTCGACAGCACGCGCCTCCTCGTGCAAGTTATCGACAACAACGCTGCCGCTCGCGCGCCGAGCTCCGGCGGGGTATGTGACTCATCGACATGCTTCATTATAACAACACATGAACATGAACTCAGCACAAGCCTTGTGATGCAATTTCAGGTCTCTGAAGAGGATGTTGTAACGTCACCTGCACATCACCTACGCCATCTTAATTATGACAGGTCTCTTCCTTAAGTGTGTCTAGACATGTTTATATATTTTGATGCCCCTCCCTGTGTGTCTAGACATGTTTCTATATTTTGATGTCTCAATTCCATCCTCTTGATACAGGTTTCAGAATCTAAGCATTTCTGAATTGCAGAATGCAACAAATAGATTCTCGATTGAGAACTTAACTGAAAATGGCCCCTTGTTCAGTTTCTATAAGGTAACAGCGATTCTATTTGATTTTTTAGCCCTTGTTCGTGCATTTCTACAGTTATTAGCAGGGACGATATACATAATAATTCAAATTTGTGTGGTGCATATTTTTTTATTGTTCAGGGTCGTCTGGATGGAAAAGATGTCACCATAAAAAAGGTTTCAGTTTTTGCCTCACTTTCGGGGCAACAGTTACCACCAAGTGTGAGTGAATCTGAACTATTCAAGAACGAAGTAAGGATTGTTCGGGAACTTCAGCATAAGAACATAGTTAACCTCGTGGGATTTTGCATGGAAAGGGGCAACCGAATTTTGGTCTACGAATACATGCAGAATGGGAGCCTTGAGGACGCCATCTTTGGCATGTTCATCTGACTACTAGCTAGTACATCGATTATTCATTTTTTTTGTTCTTTTTACATATATATTTTGAGCACCTAATTAGATTCTTCAGCTGATGCATTTCATCTTTGTACCACATCTTACAGCACACATACCTGCCTGGCCTACACGCTTTCGTATAATTGAAGGTGTTGCACAGGGTGTAGTGTATCTGCACAATCACTCCAGGCTGCGCATCATCCATAGAGATTTGAAGCCGAGTAACATTCTCCTTGATTCAGATATGAATCCGAAGATATCTAACTTTGACCTCGCCAAAGTTTTATCTCAAGGCATGACTCAGGATACCACAGACTGTGTTGTAGGCTCAGTGTAAGATCAATCCTTCCACCTTTATAAATATTGTTTTTTTTCCTTTAGTCTTTTAAGTAGCAATTGTATACTATGGGAATAGTGGATCTCAATGTAACTTTGATTATACTGCTACACTATTAATTCTGCTATTGCAACGGTACTCTTTTTATTTCCATTTATGCCTGTGCAGAAATCTTAAAATCTCAAGACATTGACATAAGTTTATTTTTTGTGATCTTTTAGTGCCTTTATTGCTCCAGAGTATATGAAAGATGGTATCTTCTCAGTAAAGACCGATGTGTACAGCTTTGGTACCATTGTTCTTGAAATCATCAGTGGGCAAAGATGGACTCGGCCACTTCAAGAGACATATTATCAAGATCTACGCACATGGGTAATTAAACTTCTGTTCCCTGGAGGTCCAAGGGACTACATGACTAGTGGGATATTTTACCTTCACTGGTCGTGTTTCAGAGAAAACAAATATATCGGACTGGTCGTATTTCAGAGAAAACAAATTGTCCATGATGATTCGAGTAACAAATTGACCTTAATTTTTTTGTTTTTTTTTATTTTATATGGTTTAGCTATTCTGTAACACATCTTGTGAGCATTAACATCTACAGAAGATGCAAAAAAATACTATGATTATATTATAGCTTCATAAATATATTGGTCATGCTTTACAAATAAAAAAATTGTAACAGTTACATGTCAAATTTTTGGTTAACTTAACAAACCAGGTTGACATCCAAACTACATCTTTATCCAACCAGAAACCAGGGTTCTAGGAATTCCGGTCATTTCATCTAAAACCATTAGGAATGCATAGTTGTTTTTGTTAGAATGAATATGATGTATCATGCATGTAACTTTTTCCCAGGCATTTAAGGGGACATCATGTTGCCGTGGCAAAATTATGAAGAAACTGCAGAAATTCATTCACCCATCATTGCACGGCATCGCTTTCTGCAGCAAGGGTCTGCCGAAGTGCCTCTCCTTCCCAGCAAGGAAGAGGAGGCTGTCACAGCAGAGGGAGATGAGGAGGTGTGTCCGGGTGGCCCTGCTGTGCATTCAAGAGAAGCCTGAGCGCCGGCCGGACATGGTGGAAGTCATTCGAATGTTGCTGAGCCCCAAGAAAGCAAAGACGCCGTTTCCTCGCCGACCAGGCTACGCCAACGCCAGGGAAAGCTCGATGTACGCCGGCGATAGGAGTACAACGAACCCGTAGAGATAGGTTTCTATGTGGTTTTCGTTTTAGTGTACATAATGCTATGATTGCATTAGCCAATTTGCGTGAACTTTCAAGAATAGCAAAGCAGTTCCGTCCTTCAAGATGAATATGTATGTGACCTTTGTTACTGTGCTTGAAAGGAACTGGTGGTTCCTCTTCCCCTGAATATTGTCAACCGTTGATCTTGACAAAAGGTGTTTTATTGTAGAAAGAACAATTTAGTCTTTTATTGTTTCCACATAAATCAGATCGGTGAAATCAGGCCAGCTCCGCTCCTGTCCTCGTCACATCCGAAACAAATCACTCCCTCGACCTGCTCCGCCTCCGCTCCTCCCTTTGCCAGCGGTAGCAGACCACCCATCGGAGAGCATGATGTGGATTTGAAAAACTCACCCAAAGTGACACCATGGGCAATCGACACTGCATTGCTCCAGACTTCTGTATCAAAACAAAAGAACAAGATCAGCGATTGGACCACCCTCACCAATTTGCATTGCTCTAGACATATATAGCAAAACAAGAGAACAAGAAGAGCGGGCGAAATTAAGTAAATAAAACAAAAAAATATATAATCATTTGCCTAACAGGCTACCTAGCATTGGTTAGCAATTAACAAAACGAAATCAAAAAGAACAACAGTGCAATTGGAAAATAGAGAAGGACAGTAATCGATGAATCTTGACTTTATATGAAGGAACGGGAAGGTGAGTTGCTGACTGACCAGCTCGTGTCCGTGAGCTGGTGAGCCCTCCCACCCTGTGCTTTGGCCTGATGCACGCTGGTGTCCGTGAGGTCCTCCGGCTGCCCGCATCTCATCGTGAGATCCTCCAGCCGGGAGCGAAACCTGGCGTCTGCAAGCTCCGACGGCCCACATCTCACCACGATGTCCTCCAGCCGCGAGCGCGAGCGAACCCCGGCGTCCACGAGCTTCCGCGGCCGGGCACGTGAGCGAGCTGTAGCGCCGCGAGTCCCGGCGACCGCACGCGAGAGCTCAGCGCATCAAAGGCAATGCGATGCAGGCCGCGCATGTCTCACAATCGCCGGCAGCGGCTGTAGCTTGCGTCGCGGCGCGAGCCCCTCCCCTCAACACCCCTTGCAGGACAAGAGCTTCGCCGCCGCCGGCCCACTGTAGAGGCCAAGAAGAAAGGAAGAAGAGTACTCAAGGAAGAATAGGAAACGTCCGAGGAGACACGAAGAAAGATAAAACGTTATTGATTGAAAGTTTTTTTTTTTGAGAAAAAGTTGATTGAAAGTACTAATATACCCTTTTAGTTAATGTCCAAAATGGTTCCTAGCCCACTAAATTAAGTTCCGGGACCCAACTTTGGTTCCTTATAACAGGTTTGTTTTCACTAATGACTATTAGATCTACAAGGATGAACGGCTCTTATTATTTAGAAGCGCTGTAAAAAGGCTCTATGTATAATATATGGGAGTCGCCAACAGATTCTAGCGATGCCATTATGTAGTGCCATAGTGGCAAAATCAATTTCCACGGAATTCAATCTCTGTTCATCTAAACGTGGTTGGCTAGTCCACAGGCTTATTCTAAGGTAGAGGTCCGAATAAATGACAAAAATTTTCCTTGTCTCCAACTCCAAATATGTGAAATATATTAAACATTAATTCACTATTGTGGATATGGATTCTTAGAATGACCAGAACATTATTTTGATGGGAACTGGATAAGGTAGAGTCCTGAGCAATACATGCTGTGGCAGACAGGGGAAATGATGGAGCTGAGAGTCAAGTGGCATCGTTGCGTTGTGCAGCTTGTCCTCGGAACAAGGCTCAGGCTGTGTGAAGGCGTCAGATATTACGAGCTGACGCGTGGCATGAATCGAATGCAGGGCTGCACGGGATGCTATTTGCAGCCATGCTGCACCAAAAAACCTTTTCCTAGCAGAGGGCAGGGATGGCGAGCGAGATAGAAAATAGAGGAAGAAAGAAAGACGGGTGGATGGTGATTTAGAGTAACTGTTCTAAATTTATCTAGCTAAATTGATTTACTAGGCTGTTGGAGTTGCATCGAACTAAGTTGAATCTCAAAGATAGAAATACAGAGATCCATGGAGCTCGATGGCATTCACGGGTTCGCTCAATGCTACTCTTAGTGGCCACACGGTATCGCCAAAGTTTGGCCTCAAGGTGCGCATCGAGAACTCACACATGGTCGTGCGACCATGGTGTTATAGCATGGTGTGACGTGGTGGTTTCCTATTGGAGGCATTTTCCCATAGGGGCTTCCTGGCCGATTACTTGTGGCAATGATTACGGATTATTCAGTAAGCTGGGATGGTAGAGAGTCCACCCTGGGATGCCTTTTCCAGCTGTTCATCGCGGCGGAGAGTCCCTTCTTCTTGCCAGCTCTTTTGAACACATTCTCAAAAACAGTGCATTGGAATTGAGGAGAATCGTCTCCAGGATGATTATGTACATAGCTACGCCAAAATGCCATGCAGTTCCGGATGCCTTCTGTTCCAAGTCTCCCAGCCCAGCAGCTACATGGTGTGCAAGTCAACTGCTCTCATATACATGTTTTTCGGAGCAGCTCCAGTCACTTTTCTCTGAACTTCATTGCTGCTGAATTTACTGTCGGCAATGGCTTTATTCTCGGCAATTTACTGTCCAATATACTCATCGGTGCACCACATGACCCAGCCTCATGAAAGGTTAACTGTTTATAAACGAGTACCTCAATGAGGGCCACTGTTTATAAACGCGGAAGTGACACTGAAAAACAACTAAACTTTTCTACGTATCTCACTGCTGTATTAGCGCTTATAATTCTCAACTTCACATTCCAGTGAGATAAATTAAAGGTGGAGTATGCAACGGTGGTAAACAAATCCAAACACTTGAGCGCGCAAATGTATACAGCAAGCTAGGCTAGCAGGTAGCCTTGGGAGACGTCAGGAGTAGGCAACATTGGTGCAAAAAAAAATGCAAAATTGCAGGCTCTGTTTGTCTTTGGAAATTCAAGAGGGCCCCTCTGTTTCTTGAGAAGAAAGAGGAGATGATCGTGGTGGCAGCACCTGAGGCACGGTCAGAAGCGCGGGCGACAGTCCCATCGGCAGTGGCGCCGGAGGTGTCCGTGTTTGGTGTCCCGGTGGAAGCTGTGCAGGCTCGGCATCGACCAGGGAAAGCCGAGGACAAGAGATAGAGTTTTTTTGGGAGGTAGTAGATGGTAAAGGTTTGGGAACAAGGATACTTTTGTCTGTTCACTTTGCTTAAAAATGAGATATAATGTCCTACGGAAAATTGGTGTGATTGAAGAGCGTCCTGTGGCAAAGGCATGAAGTTTTAGCGGTCTAGAGCCGAAACCAACTTTGAATTATGTCCTCTGGCAAATTCTGCCTATTTCATTTCATGA
The DNA here is from genome assembly GCA_015342445.1 of Digitaria exilis. NCBI lineage: Eukaryota > Viridiplantae > Streptophyta > Magnoliopsida > Poales > Poaceae > Digitaria > Digitaria exilis. Next base: position 3,924,101 of record JACEFO010001972.1, on the reverse strand, counting down.
CCAATCTATGAACACAACTATCACGTTGCAAATCTTTATAGTTTTTTACAATTCATGGTCGTCAAGCTTTATGTTTTCTTTACAATTCATGGTTAAAGTTAACAATGTGTTACTTAGAAAAAATTCTAAATGTAGCTATATTCTAAAACAGATATAGTATTTGTTTTTTCATTTGTACTAGTTCGCTAGGAACATCATACAGGTAGAGCGATTGATGCTTGACAATCTGTCCGTAATGAAACGAGGGAATTCTTAGTCTTTATCGTAGTTAAAACTTTTACTGCTCCACAGGGGAGGCCATCCACATTTTAGGTAGTTGAAACGAGGGAATTCTTAGTCTTTATCGTAAGAAAAAGCAAAGTGGTCCAGCTAACAATTTGCCTACTTCCAGAGCCTATAGCGGGTTTTCGATAAATAATGCTCGTGGAGTGGGCTGTTGTAGCGTGTCTGGATGTTGCCGACCTTCTAAAAATTGCACCCGTTATTACCCACGATTTCTCCTCTGATACACCTTTCCATACATAACATGCTTCATAGCATTAATAATTAACTGCTTTGATATACATTGTTTTTTTTTGAGGGAGATATACATTGTTTGGTTTGGTGAAACTTTGACGGATTTTATTGTCGCAATTTTTGTCACACCTGGTTTTAGAAAGAAAACCAGATGCATCTCATATGTGTGCCAGGATTAAGTTTCACACATATAATAGACTTCATGAATAAACAGAACACAAAGTTACAGCGGAAAGAATGAAATAAAGACAATACAAACGTTTTCTAGCAGCGGAATCTTGAACTCTTCACCACAGACAGCAGTGGACTGGGGGTTGCATACGCCTAGCATCATCTTCAACAACTTCACACACCTTCTGAATACTGAGCAGCAATAACCAAGGATGAGTACACTTATGGTTGGTACTCAGCAAGGCCACGGAAATAACCAGAACAATTTAATCATCAACTTCAAGTATATTAATCATGTAAGGGTCCAGGCCGTTCATGACCGCGAACACGCTGTTATAACAGTTTTACACTCTGCAGAGGTTGTACACTTTCACCACAATTCACGTAAAAGCTCCAGAGAATTTTAAACCCAACCATGCTGTGCCGGCCAAAGCACGTATCACACTTCCGAGGTGTGACTGCATAGGGACCCTACGAGACCTTTCCAAAGAACTCCTATATGTATGTCTTTGCTCCCCAAAGACCACGGTTTCAACGGCAAGGCCTCGCCTTCCGATCCCCGCACCTGCCATGCCGGTAATGCCCCCCAAATTCCACCATTAGCAGTGCAAACACAACACATAGTTCATCTAGTTACTTAGCCAAGACCAGAGCCATATAGTATTATGGTTGTACGGAAAATCCCGAGTGGTTCTCAATGCTCCCATTAACATATATGATCTTATAAAGCATAGGTAGAAGGATGGTTAGGGACACTTGCCTTTCCGCAAAAGAATGCCACTGCTCAGTCTTCAACTCTTGTTCTTGAGAGCTTCGGAACGATGCTCCTCTAATCGTAGCAAACATCGAGCACAAGCACAAACATGCAAGCAAAGAAATAAATACAACTAAGAACAGTACACCAATAAAAAATAAAAGCTCTGAAAGGACGTACGAAACGATGGGGCTCGTTACTACGATCACGAGAGCGCAAGAAACGTTGAAAACGGAACACCGGTTGGAAAGGTACAACTATCGAGAGATTTATATTATAAAAATAAAGAGAAGACTATAAGCTTTATTTATTTTAATTATGAAAAGATATATAATGAATACTTCAGAGAAATATTCTGTATCAAATTAATTCAAATTATACTTTGATATGAAAAGACGGGTTAAAGCTTAATCAATTTTATTTGAAAATATTTACATAATGATTATACCAATTAAACATTTTAACTTGAACGAAAGCATGTGACGGATCTAATCGATTAACTTCATATATCGTGTTGAACCAAACAAGTTATATTAAAACTTATTCAAGTTGTGAATTAACCATATTAATTGAGATTGCACAAAACCAGTGTTTAACCCTACTTAAATTTTAACAAATAAAACTATTTCCATAATTGTTAATTATATTGATATCGTTTATTTATAAAACAACAGGGTATACTTTTAATTAGAAAAGCTAGTGAAGCGGATGTAGATATTAATCAAGTTAACTTTTATTCATAAAAGTCGATGTATAAACCTAGTCAAATTTTATTTAGAAAACTAGATTCATTATTGAGCATTAAGCAAATTAATTATTAGTTTATGAAAACCGATATATAACCTTACTAGCTTTTATTTGGAAAAGCATATGAAGTAAACTTTATTCAAATTAATATTTTAAATAAATTATAAAACATGGAGTTGGAGCTCTAATTAGATTTTATGCAATTTGTAAAACATATAACAAATATTAAACAAGTTAATATTTTTATTTATTTTCAAAACATGAAACTCGGTAACCAATGATGTTAATCTAAACTTCACGCTTTTACAAGATTAACGCAACAAGAACGAGGTTAAACGGAGATAAAACGTGGAAACTATGAGCTTCTAATGGCGGTAAGGATCTAATCGTGAAGTACTAAAGGTTTCAGGGGGTATCTGAGAAGATTTGCAAGACACATAGAACAGTGCTTGCGATTAAATAAAAGGTCAGGGTTAGATCTATAAAAGGTGCTCGGTTTGGATTGGACTGTGAGGATCTAAACAATCCAGGGGTTTTCTGCAGATTTGACAAGACACAAGGAATAGATGGAATAAAAACAAAAAAACAGGGGTCCTCCTGTAAAAGCTCCACGAGCTTGTTTGCCATGGCCGACGGGTGACTCTGGCGCTTGGCTCGGCGGCGATTCAGTGGGCTAGAGGCTCGGCGAAGATGGGGAATAGAGAGAGGGGAGGACGGGGATCGCGAAGAGGCACTCACCAACGTCGGAGTCGAAGCAGGGCGGCAAGAATCGGAGTCTGGCGGACGTGGTGGCCGGCAGTCCTGCGTTGCATGCGGTCGGCGTCTCCCTGGGTCGGTCTGGCGACGGAAACGGGATAGTTAGGCTCGGCTCGGTGTCGCGAAGCTCGGGCATGGCTCCACGGCGATGAATCGAAGGCAATGGCGGCTTCTGCGGCTCGTCGTCAGCGAGCTCGATTTGGCGACGGGCGACAACGCAGAGGGGCTCGGTGGCTAGGGTTTGTGGTCACGGGAGAAGGAAGAAGGGAAGCACCCTATATAGACCAGAAACAGGGAGTCCTTGGCGTGCGCACCACGAAGGAAAGGTGGCGGCGCGTCGGACTCTGTTAGAGTCTGGTTGGGGAACGAAACGAGGTAGAAGATGACAGCGCGGGCCCTCTGGTCAGTGAGAGGAAGGGAGAGAGGGAGAATGACAAGTCGGGCCAGGTTGTAAGTGAGAGGGGAGAGAAAAGGCGGAGGGACAGTTGGGCTGGGCCGACGCATGGCTGGGAAAAAGAATGGGCCGGCTGGCCTGATGGGCTTGAGAGGCAAGGGTGGCAAACTAGACTGAGTCGGGAGGTTGGATCAGCCCAAAAGAAAGAGGAAAAGAAAGATTAAGTTTATTATTTGGGGAAATAGATTCTAGTTCAAAAACAAATCCAGGAAATCTCAGATAATGCATTTAAACCATAGAAAATTATTTGGAAGCTCCAAAAATCCAACGACAATTTTTAGAGATAGGTTTGGAGATAAAGAACCCAAATAAAATATTTGTATTTCATGAAAAGAGAATTTAAAGCCTTCCTATAAATGGATTTGACTCTAGGAAAAGAGAGTTAATTTCTAGAAAAATCTAGAAAATTCTCAGGAAGGATTTGATCGACATCTAAACGCATTTTGAAAAGTTTACACTCATTAGACATAACACACTTCAGCACGAATGCAACACTTCAATTAGGACAACATAAAGCATGTTCATTTGATTTAGAAAATTGATTATTTTTCTTGAGCAAATTTCCTATAAATTAAACAAATGTTGAAAAAGTTTTAATAATTTGTAAAAATTATTTATTTAACTTTTCTTTCTAATCACATCCCGGAATCCCAAATTTTGGGGTGTGACAATTTTAAATCAAAGATTAGGAGGACAAAATATATGGGTGTGAAATCGCGAGATGAATATATTAAGTATAATTAATTTGCCATTAGAGATTTTTTACAGTAGCATGATATTTTCTAATCATGGCCTAATTATTCTTATTAGGTTCCTGTCACAATTACACCTGGGGGTTGTGGAATAAATTTTGTGAGTTATCCATATTTATTACTATCCAAACATTCAAATTTCCTGTAGCGTTAGTTGGCAAAGTACATAAGACCTAATGTATTGGTTTGACGTTTAGCTTGGATGTTCGTTGCAAGGGTGTCTCACTACTACTGAATAGATTTTCAGAGGTGGGCGTTTTCGATTTTCAGAGGCGGAAAACGTGTCCGCCTCCGCACCGAGGCTTCTATTAATCAAGGATTAACGGAGGCGGTTTTGTGTCCGCTTCCGTTAATCGGGTAAAAAAACTAAAAAGAAGACAAAACCCTAGATGGGCTTGCGGAACCCATCCAGGCCCTCTAAGCCCATCCAGGGCCAGTCGCAACCACCGCTCGTGCCTGTTGCCCCTGGCGGTCACCGCTCGCGCCAGCCGCGGTCTCCGCGACAGATCCACGCCTCCCGCGCGCAGATCCGGAGAGGCTGCCTGCCTCCATGCCGGATCCTCCACCCAAGCGCACCTCAGCGTCGCCTCCCACTCCCGTGTTGCCTCGCCCACGCCTCAGCGTCGCCGTAGGCCTCCGCGCCTGCTCGTGCTGTTGGCCGGGAAGGAGGAGGAGGAGTGTGGGCGCGCCGTTGCACCGTGCGAGGGAGGGGAGAGGAGGTCATCACGCCGCGTGAGGGGAGTGGAGGGTAATGGCCGTCGTGCCTGGAGGAGGGGAGGTCGTCGCTCGTGGAGGAGGGGGAGGTCGTCGCGTGAGCGAGAAGGGAGTGGAGGAGATGAGCAGCCGCACAGGGGAGGGGAAGGGCAGTCGCACGGGGAGGGGAGGTGAGTCCTGGCGGCGGCTGGAGGAGGAGGGAAAAGTGGGAGGGAGAGGAGTGAGAAAAAACCTAGGGTTAAGGGTTTATATACGAGGGAAGGAAAAGGATAGCCTAGTGGGCTTTTTGGGCTCAGATTGGGCCGGGCATTTTTGGAAGCGGCCCGTATAGTAGTCCGCCTCCGTTAATGACTACGATTAATGACGACCGCCTCTGAAAAGAGGCCATTTTTGGAGGCTGTTATTTTAATATGTCCGCCTCTGTTAGTCGATTTTCAAAGACGGTCACATGAAAGCGCCTCTGAAAATATAATGTGTCCGTCTCCGTTAATGACTACGATTAATGGAGGCGGACATTTTTTATGTCCGCCTCTGAAAATTAAAGGAAATTAAAGGACAGTGTCTCCTAAAATCCTATTTGTAGTAGTGTCTCCAACAAGCGTTATCCTTTACATGCTTGTGATACTTAGGTCTGCTAATGGGGTCATACAATTTTTCTTTCTTGGCTTAAGTTGATATCCATTATGTCAAAAAACCGTTACGCTCGTAGTTTTAGGAATCATCAGTAACCTTATCCTAGCACAAATGAAATGGTCCTTTGCACTTGCAGGATGAGCACGATAACGACCATGTCGCTTGATTTTCCTATAGTGCAAGTGCACGGTTCGCAGGAACAATTTGTGGACATTCCTAATTGTTTTTGAAACAAGGTTCTAAATATTTTTGTTTCTAAAACACTGATCAACTCATTGGTGCTGCTGCCGAACATTAAATAGAATACATATTTGCTAATACTTAAATTAGTAATAATACTGTGTCCGTAGCATCTTGCATGCATGATCATTCGTACTCAGCACCTCATTCCATTTCTTCTAAGTATGTACCATTAGTCCTCAGAAGTTTTTTACTGGTAGTCGTTGTTGTATGAAAAGCTTAATATATCTATGGCCAAGGCGACACAGTAAGGCGTAATAAGGTTGAGCGGCATCACCACGCTGCTGTGGGCTTCAAACTTTATCCTGCCGTGTCGTGTACTGAGAAAGGTCTGGAATTAAATTCAACGTTTGCATTAGGCCATGTTCAGATTCCCAACTATTCACTATTTATTTCAACTTTTTACTATTCATTCCAATTTTTTACTATTCCCCTCTCACAAAACACGTTTCCCAGTGAATGCTACAGTGTTTTTCTTATGCTACAGTATTTTTTCCAACAATCTAAACACACCCTTAGTGTTTCTTACGGGATTAAGATGAGCAACAGATAAGTTCTATCCCCGGCCTCTTAGAAAGTGAATAGCGATATTACAACATTGGCGGCGAGCACATCGATGAAACTGAGCATTTGGCTATGTGCACATCTATAGATTAGTGTTGAATTACACAGAGTTTAACAAAATAATTGTCAAGTCATGAGGAGCTACCAGGATTCTCATCTGGGAAGAATTAACAAGAAAACATTAAATTTCTTACAGAGATATGCCTCACCTTTTATGTTGTGCTCCCCCACCATCAATTACCGATGTGGGACTAAATCTAACACAGTAGACTTCCAAATACATGAACTGCATATATATGCGATGTAGAATGCTAGGCAGATAAATAGTGCATACTTCTTGAGTTTGAGAAGAACGACCATACGGTTACTTGTTTTTTGTGACAAAATTTAATCCTATGAGGATGACTTTTTTCGGATGGTGGAAGTATGCCCTAAAAAATCAGATCACTATAAAAGTTGTCTATTATAGTGCTTATCATCTAGGTACTAGGTCGTACCCAGAGGGGGGCTTTCATATCAGCCCCCCAAGCTATTCTTTTCCGAATTCATCGTCAACAAAAATTAATGCTCGATCATTAGTACCAGGTCAATAGATAGAACTAATGGCTAGGTTGTTCAAAAAAACACTTAAAAAATATTCCAAATTAATCTGGGAAGGACCAAATAATTATCCACACGATGAATATGAGTGCGTGCAGATTAAGTGCTATAACCTCTTACCTCCTGTATAGCTTGCGTATTACTCGCTCCGTCCAGAAATGTAAGTCGTATTAGGATCAGCCAAAAGTCAAACTTCACAAATTTTGACCAAAAATTAGTTAAAATATAAATACATTTAGTATATAAATTTTACATGAATATATTTGTACTTAAAGGTATTTTGAGATAACATTAAGTCTTTACTAATTGATATTATATTATGGGAGAAATTAAGAGTCAAAATCTATTTTGACTGACTTTTCCCCAACTCTTATACGACTTGGATTTATAAACGGAGGGAGTATATATATCACACCTACTTATAATACATCTAACTTAATTAGTTAATCTGTATCTTCCTTTTGACTCTACAGGTTAATATAATAACAACTATTACACTTATTTTGTCTAATGGTTGTGTCCCATCAGAAGACCTTAGGCCGTATTTTTTTTTTAGATAAAGGAAAGAATCTGGATTCTACAACTGAGGCCGTATCCAATAGAGGAGACGATATTGTTGGCTTACTGTGAGGTGGCATAGATATTGTTGTGTCCCATCTCGCTAGCTAGTGTTCCCGCTAGCTGCAGGCACATGTACAGAGTTTTTGTGTCCCAACCAAACATGCCCCATGTCACTGTGGATGTTGCCAGAGCTGCTTGAGGAGGCCTTATAATGCCAGTAGATCCAGTTGCCGCATATTCCCACTTGTTAAGAGTGACGAACAATTCATCATGCGCCAAATCAGAATTTAATCGTTAGGTCTGTATATATGTGGTGGGTCGTCTTTTAAATAATCATTTAATACTGACATTTGGTATACAGAGCTAGATACTTTTTTTGCCAAACATACAGAGCTGGGAATGTAGCAGCTGGTAGGGGTTCCTGGAGGGTCATATATGGTATTTTCAAGGACTCTGCATTGTTTATCACAAATTTAGAGGTCTTTTTTTTTTTGCATATATTCATCTCATGTGGCGCCATGTCTGCATGCCACAACAAATTTGGAAAGGGTATGTACCGAAGTGGAACAACTTAATAAGTTTAGGGTGCCAGATGTCGATTTTGAGAATTCGTGGACCTAAGCAGCACATCGAGACAAGTTTAAGGACCACCGGTGAATTTAACTCAATCTGTAACTAGGTTGCATGCATAATTGCCAAAAATTAAGCTGCGACACAATCATATTAGAGGAGGCTCAGACTGGCACACAGATTCGTTACTGTAAGGACACAAGTTGATCAAGTTTCTCATGTTCTGGACTCAAACATGGATATAAAGTCAGCTCATAATACCTGGTTCGTACGTTAAAATTTCAACGAAGTTGACCTTAGTAAGTTAGGTTCTAGTGCTATTAATTAGAAAAACGACTTTAGAGGACACTATATAAGGGGGCTCAGAGGCGGACACAAAATCTATTCGCCTCGGTTAATCTCAGAAATAAATGGAGTCTGATATTTTTTATTTTGGAAAAATAATTTACGAAGATGGACGGTTTAAAAAAAACACATAAAAAAATGGTTCATTTCCGAAGACGGGCATTACAAGATGTTCGCCTTCTAAAATCAATTTTCAGATGCGGGGGTCCTAAAATATCCGCCTCCTAACACCATCCCACCCACCTTAGCCCACCAAAACTAGAGTTTCGTCACCCAGTCCTCTTTCTCTCTCCTACTCTACCGGTGGTTGGACTCTTTCTCTCCCTCACCTGCTCTACTGGCGGCTGGCGTCCCTTGGGCGCGTTGGCGCGGCCTCAGAATACCGTAGGAGGCCCTTCGCCTCGCGGGCCCTTCTCTCCGCTCGGGAGGAGGCTGCGGTGATGACATGTGGTGCGAGAGCAGGAGGAGGCCGCTGCGATGGCCAACAACAGCGTCTCGTTTAGGTAGTAGGTGGTAGTATACTACAGGGTACCTGATGGTAGTAGGTGGTGGTACTACAAGGTACCTAACCTGTTCAACTATAGATGTTCACACATCTCTATTCTAGGTTTCAAATACCCCAATATATATATTCTACAGGTGGCATCACAATCCTGGATTGAGATTGTTTTTATTAAGATTTGATAAAGGTCTCGTTTAGGAGACTTGGACCAAATTGGGAATTAGATCAACCTTGCTCGACAAAATTAGCAATTATATCAATACCTTCCTTCTCATAATTCTTTCTACATTGAAGAATAAAGTCAGGGAAGTTCTGCGTTGATATGTGCTGCCTATACATTATGTTCTCGGTGATTAAGGATAATAGAATATTTTTCCCAAAGGAAATGAAAGTCAAACATTTGAATTCGAGCAACCTAACCTAAATGCACCAGACTTAAATCAGAACCTACGTAAGAGTAACAAATATTTGAAATACACATTGTTGAGAACAGTATCTGCATACTATTGAAATTTTTGACATTTTAAAACTATTTACTATTTAACCTTAAGCGCCACGCACACGTGCTCATGCCTTGTGCCCAGATACTTGAACGCAGCAATAATACCATCTTTAATTCGATTATTTCTTAGAGCTGGTTAAAGAAAGATTCCATTTAGGGGAAATCTAGAGCCCGAAGTCACCTCCAAGTCCCTCTCCATTTAGCTTTCCCCTTGATGTTGTTTCGGAGCCACTCCTACAAATTGCGATTACTATTGTTATTATTATTATCATCTGCAAAAATTGGCGCGGTTGACCCACCCGTCCGTGAAATGGAATGTGCTCGTGGGTGTCCCCAGAAACATAAATGCCTAAGATTTCCTAAGCAGCAGTATAATGGACCATATCTTACCCACCTGTTGACATCTGATTTCTGAGTTTATAACTATTTATTTGACATTAAGCTCATCGAAATGGCCGTCTCGCATCAAGATATCAGAGTCAATGGTCATATACGTGACAGCCACCAAATATATAATCTATTAGTTGCATCATGAAGCAGGAGCATGACGCTTCCAGCACCACTAATTCCTCAGATTTCTGTTACCCATGCATATATATCATCATCACTAAGAGATTGTTGAAGAAAATGACGGGAAGCCAGGCACGTTTAATGTATTCACGTACATGTGGGGTTAGGAAACTAAGGCACAGGAAGTATGTAAGTGATGCACGTACTCTTTTATAAAGACCAAATATCATGCATGCCTGTCTGCATATAACCAGAAAGTGAGTTGATGGGTCCGTGCATACTAGTCCATATAGTATTTTCGCTAACCTTAATGCCCATGATGTGATCATGATGATCGTGTTCTTTATTCGGAGTATAAAAAGAGATCAGCTAGCGTTCACGTAAGGTGATGACTATGCAGTCGAGTATTATGTACTGAATCCAGAGACCTTGCCGGCGCTTGTAGACGTGAAGAAATTGTAAATGTACACTGACGATATATATTGCAGGAGCCCGGCTGGTTCAATAATCCATAACAAACTCCATGGATTCACTGACTTTGTTCTTTCTCGAACCCAACGCTGCAATAATGACTCAATACCTTCTCTAGAGCGATTTTTGCTCCGCCACTAGGTGAAGCTACATAAATTGAACAAGATCGGAGTTGCACCACAACACGGTCGAGCCCTATGAAATATGCCACAATGATGTGAAAACGCTCATAAGTTATTTTGCTTTAAAATAATTTTATGATGCAACCATAAAATGGTAATTGCATTCTTACTCGGAAATCAAACCAAGTGGCAATGCCCACAAAATTTAATGACAACGGTAATGGTATGCCCAAGACCTATGGACAAAGTCCTTTCCTCCGGACGGAAGACATGGTACAATACTGGTCACTCAGCAACCACATAAACTAGTCTACTCGTTGATTCATTGATTGTTTCAAAAATCAACTTGATCTTGTAGGCAACAAGATACTGCAACATCCTCCAACGCTGTGCTGGGACGAAATAATGTTTCAATGTTGCATATGTTTCATCCCGAATGTTGCGATTTTCACTGAATGTTTCAAAAATCAACTTGAAGTTGCATGCAACAAGCAACTGCAATATCGTCCGACATTACGTTCCATAGCTAAGTTGTTTCAACCAGTCTCTGCTTCAACAATTTACGTTTAGTTGTCTCAATCGATTCAATCAGTGTAACATCTTAATCAAACGGTCGAGTTGTTTCAAAAATCAATATGATGTTTCAACCAAATTTGTTTCAACCCTTCCGGAGCTTTTGTTACACCCGTGCTTTGCGGCTCGTCCGAATGTTCCAAACTTGCATCTACTAATGTTGAGCCCCGCCAGTATGTTTCAAAGTACCCTCGGTCGTGTTGCAGTGCATAATATTTGACTGCATGTTTCAGAAATCATTGCATGGAACATTCAAGTGCAATACAATCGGTTGCTGCGCCCGGACGCCAGATGTCTGGGTGCTAGCAGTTCCGTAATGACAAATGCACATGCTGCATTTGTAAGATTCCTTTAGTGGGCAATCTTAAAATTGGGGTGGAGGTTTCTAGATAGACCTTTTAGTAAATGGACCTCAAACCGATGCAGAATACCAAAAGTCAAGATTATTAGTATCATTTTGTTTATTCCGATTTCAAAATTATAGTAAGGCGGGTTTTGGAACCGTTATTTACAGGCCTTTCTCCAGTGGTGATTGTCTACCTCAACAAGACTTCAAAACGCACTTCTGGTATTGTGGCCTAAGCACTACTGAAAAAGTCACATTAAGGATTGCTTCCCGAACCCTTTTCTACTGAATTCATCACCAAAACAAAAAAATTAATGGACCCAATCATTACTTGGTTGCCAGTAAAACTCGAGAAAAAAAAACATTCCAAATCTTGGGTGACCCAAGCAACTACCTACAAGTTGCTTGGTTTCTCTCATGAAATATACGAGTCCGCTATATGGCGAATTCAAAGGTAGAACCTCGGAATAACCTCGTGTTTCTTAGTATCACACCTACTGAAAAGATCTAACTTAGTTAAGATGTGTTTTCCCTTTTATTGAACCTATTCAGAACCGGTCTATACATGCTAAAGCGTCTTCGGAGGTGACTGCTATTTGATTTGACTGTGCTCACAAACCGATTGATATAACAATGTTCATTACTAATGCACTCCCTCCCACCTTATACATTCAGCATCTCGGATACTGCAATAATGACCTCCTATTCTAGCACATGCTTCTCTGTTATATATAAGTTTCTTAGGCTGTCCCCACCCCTCCAGGTTAGATGGTGTCCATAGCATTTATTATGACGCCATGTAAGCAAATTGCTGAGATGGCAATGGAATCAATGAAGAGAGAGGAAAAATTAGAGAACGGTCTCTTATGCAGGACTCGATTTCTACGCGAGAATCAAGACCGAAGACACAAGCTCATCCGGCGCTAGACGACCCATCGTTTCCATCGATAGGGCCCACTCGCCTGGACCATCCTCTGTCCACCGGCGCCGCCGCTCGATGCAGGCCACCATCGCCGCGCGCCTGCTCCGCCTGGCCGGCCGGCCACGGTCTCACACGACGCTCACTGGGCCGGTGTCTCTGGTCCCCCACGGCCCCGCGACTCTGCCGCTCGAGGCTGCTGCGATGTGTGTTGCCGCTGCTCATGGCCTCTATGGACTCAGAGAGAGTGCAAGAAGAGAGATTGATAGCACATAGCAGGAAGCAACATGAAAGAAGCAAGAAAGCTAGAGAATAGGAAAGTGCTAGGGAAGAGGAAAGCTTGATGCAAACTTGCGGCGAGATGCCGCGGATCCATCCTGGGAGGAAGAAAATAAACCGGAGAGAGAAGAGAGAAGCGACAGGTGGGAGGAATAAAAAAAATACTATGGGGCCTACAACAAGAAACTATAGGTTGGGAAAGATAGTTTCTTAGTAAATGTCTAGTTGACGTGGCAGTATGTTCACTAGCCATGGAAACTATTGGTTGAGGATAGCCTTATATAGGTCTGACCCTCATATCATGTTGTTGATTCCATTAGTAATTCCACGAACCTCATGTCATGTTGTAATCATAAATTGCACTCAAAGAAAAAGATACATCTACAAAATCACCAGCCTTTAGTAAGCGAGGACACACGAGCATTGCAGGGTCTGAGCTGCTCATGTGCACGAATTGTAATGAGACTTAAAACTTGGAGGGTGGCCATCATGCTGTTGGTACAGGGAGAGGCAATCCATTGACGTTTTGCATATCAGCAGAAATAATCTCTGTAGGCTTATACATCAAGATGGGGTTCTCAGCCACTCTTTGGTGTAGTGGCCGACTTCTTGGCTGACTGGGCGCCACCATCTATGTGTGAAATACACGGCAGCAATTCTCTGAATGAGTTATACGAGGAGATCGGTACATGAGCTTTCATTGACATAGCATGACAAATCCATTGGTTCCCCTGTCCTCCGGGCAAGTTCCCTGCCCTTGTTGCCCCTTCTCCATAATGCCTGGCATGACAGCTTGAAGGCCATGATTTCGACACTTGAAAATTCCTGATGCCTTCTAAGCCAATAGAAGAAAAGCTAGCGATGCTTGGATCAGAAAAGCTAGCATCGGGGCTTCTACTTTCCCCGGTGCTCGGTTACTAGAATATTATTTCCTTACTGCTTTCCTTCGTTGTATGAGAGGAGGAAAGTACATGTGTGTCAGCTAAACTCCAGGCCACGTTCAAATGGGCATCGGGTGCACGCTGCAGCTATTTTTGAGTTGAAGCATCACTGTCGATCTGGTGCTGAAATGACGTTTCAAGCCTCATCTACACTGCGGGTGCCCTGACTCGCACACCACGATGACGTTTCAGCGCCGACGATGCAGTATCCACATGTTGGCCTTCTGCACTCTTGGGAAGAGCTGTGGTGATGAGGTGCCATTCCTGGACTCGGCACTTGTTGGCGCAAATTCAGGGCCAACACACGAGAACACTAGCACGTGTAGCGTCGTAGCTCAAAACCGGAACTTCCGGTTTCTGCCGGCAGACCGGCGAGAAACGAAAGAACGTCCACCCGGGAGGGACCCCGTAGAGGTAGGCGCACTCTGGGTTATCCTAGGCTCCGCAGGCCAGCTAGAACACCTCCTCATGCCATGGAGACAAGAGAAGAACAACACATGGGGTTGGAAAAGATTAGGGCAAAGAGATAAAAAGGTAAAACGATAAAAGATAGATTGATTTGTGTGGATTGGATCTTGTGAATCGGCCGTGTCACTTTATATTTATAGGGTGGGGAAGTCTTGCCCCGCAAGAAATCATTTTACAAATACCAATCTAACAAAATCTCCTAATTCTCTCGGACTCCCTGCCGAAACCGGAAGTTCCGGTTTCCAAAACCAGAAGTTCCGGTTTTGACTACCTAAGCCAGTTTTGGTCATCAACATATGCCCCCCTGTTTCTTGGTAAAGCTTAGCGTACCCAGAAACAAACTTCTAGACAAAAATTGTCAAGAGCGATGATGAACAATGCATCGGCCATATGATGGTCTCAAAATTGTCTTATGGATGCTTTTGTAGCCGAAACAAAATCCTTATGAATATAACATGTATGAGACTACTATTTCGGCTTTCTAAGCAGCACATCTAATAAGTGAAGTCCTGATATGGCCATGGTGACCAATTGCAGCTCCTTGGTAAATCATAAGCATAACGATAATTATAAAACGAGAACCAAGGATTATACCAAAGCCACGGGTTATAATTAAATATACCTGAATATGTATTCCATGGCGCATGCACCGAAGACCAATATGATGACCGTTGACGCTTCTTTGCTCTTGGTGATGAAGAATTGCTACTTTGGTCATCTCCTAGCCGATTATTTTTCTTTTGCTCGGCTATTTTATGATATTTATGCAATAATTCAGCAAAGCTTGGCTTCTTCCTCATCACCTTTTCTTTTGAATCTGCTATTTTGTGATCATCTTGCCTCCCAACCAAACTTGATTGTTGTTCAGCTATATTGTTTAAAATATTATCACCATTGGGGGCATTTCGATCAATAGAGCTAGCCGATGATTCTTCAATGTTCGGCTTTTCTGTGTCTAGTGTCAAATCTGAACTTTTATTTAATCTACCATCCTTTTTGACATGATAGACTTGTTTGACCACCTTGCACTTATTTTTCTTAACAGACCGATTCTTTTGATCAAAACAGTCATTATGCATAGGTGATGACTCATTAATTCACGAGTCACACGATTATTTCACGCGTGGGATTCGAACTCACAACCTCTGGCCTCGCGCGTAACCCCCTCTACCATCCCCACCTATGCATCACTTGTGATTGAGTGGGATATGTTTTCCTTTTGAACTATACCCCGTGGACCCATTTAGTACCGGCTCGTAACACCAGCCGATACTAAATGCCAAAATTTAGTACCGGCTGGTGTTACGAGCCAGTACTAAATGCACGGGGACCTCGGGAACCCCTCGGGACCATTTAGTACCGGCCGGTAACACCAACCGTTATTTAGTACCGGTTGGTGTTACCAGCTGGTACTAAATGGTCCTCAGGCCCTCGGGAGCCTCTAGGGACACGTTAGTACCGGATTTTAAGACAATCAGTACTAAAGTGTGAGGGACGAATGCTCCACTCTCTAGTAGTGCTGTTTACTCCAGTTGTAATAGTTGTCAACAAAAAGGTTCTTGTTGGGTACTATAGTCCCAGTTGGATGGTCCAACCGAGACTAAATGCTACATATTCAAATCCGGTTGGAACCTTTAGTTCCGGTTACAAACAAACCTGAGACAAATAGATTAGTCTTTCGTACTGCTATGCACTAAATGCCTTATCTTTCCCTCTACCTCTCCATGGCAATGCTTCTCTCCTCCCTCTCTATCTCCTCCCTTTCTCCCTCCACTCCACCCACTCGATCTCCTCCTTTGCTCCTTCCATTCCTGCCTCTCTATCTTCTCTCAATTCAATGAAAGGTGCATCCAATGAGATGGTCGGTTTGTGATTGGTTGTGTTCATATGTGAGATGAGAGTATTTGTTATTTCAATTGAGTGTGCTCACGCGAAATGAGGAAGTTTCTTGTTCATGTTCCCCTCAATTGTCTCTCTTTGGTGTAATTGGAGGTGCAGGATGACAGAGAGAAGGAGGTGGGAACAAATGTGTTTTATTTTTTCAACCCTTAGAACCGTTTGGTACTACCAACCAGGACACATGGGTCCCCCATAGTCCTGGTTATGTGGTCCCGGTTGGGTGGCTTGTACAAAAGGGCCTCCCCAATCAACACTAGGGGGGGCGTTCCCAGTAGTGGAATATTGTCAACGTTGCCTCAAGTTTGGAAAAAAAAACTTTAGTAGTGCTAGACTAGTGTATTATATGTGCACTTGTACTATGTGTGCTGCACAAAAAGTTTGATCAGTGCATTCTTATTTCTTAGTTACTTTTTCTTTTAAATTTATTAATCAAATTTTGATTGAAAACATAAATGTCTGCATCCACTTTTTGCTAATAAATCATAAGCCAAGAAGTCCCTAAGGTAAAGCTTCTTGGGGCTAAAATTCTACTTTTGCAGCCTCTACCATTATATTCTCACCTACCCACTTTTAAAGCTATAAGTCTCTAGAAGACCATGGAACCAAACAGGCAGAGTCTAAAGATAAGTCCCTACGTAACTATGCTGCTTATGACGGACTTCTATAAGTCCCTGTTGCTTATGGAACCAAACAGGGCCTAAATATGAATTCTCCCAGAGAAAACAAATAAATTATTTACATCATTGCTATGTGGTAACAATATCTTTGTCCATACTATGATATTAGCTGGCAGTTACCAATTCTTTTGTTCTTATTGTTTAAAGTATACTCCCTTGGTGTAGTATTTAGATGTTGTTCTGTGTACTTGGTTTCGGGAGTGAAATTGGACTCTTGTCCCAGTCGCTTCATTTCTCGTTCTTTGTTATTCGCTCGACGCCTCACCTCGCCTTGCCACGCGCGCTGGCTGGCTGTCTTTTGTCTTCGAGCGCGCTGGCTGTCTTCATCTTCAATCGTCTCGTTTAGATCAAATGGACAGGCCATGTCAATGAACTGCTAGTTGTTTAGTTTGCGCTGGCAAAAAGCACCTGCATGCCACACACGAGCAAAAAAAAAAAAAAAAAGCCTGCAAGCATGGAGTCGAACTACCATCCGAGAGTACCTAGACGAGCTGGACTGACCAAACCGGCGGGAGTTTCATCGCACAGTTACCTAGAGTGTCATGCCAGCTTTTTTTAAGAAATGAAACTGCCACTCTCAGTGCACAGTTTCGTAGACATGTTGTAATTAGTTTCTACATGGTAGTTGGTCAAATGTGTTAGATGATAAAACAAAAGGCTCTCAATAAAAGTTTCATAGAGTTTCATTAACTAGGTAACTGTGCAAGATGAGTCACTCTCTTCTTCTCTCCCCTCGTTAAAACTCTGGCATGTCAACAATTTTGTTGTTTTGTCATACAAATTAATGCATACATATAAAACTCCCACTGAGACTGCCTTAAACACATATTGATATGTACAATCATGTCCTAAATGACATCTAAATCCTGTATGGCAGGAGTATTCTTTAAGAGATGTTTCATGGATACGCAAATTTTATTGTGATTTTCAAGAGCCGTAACGTGGTGGATGCATGTTCACTTCTTCTTTCCAGCTCTTCTGAACATATTATCGAAAACAGCATTTTGACAATTGAGTGCTCCATCACGAGGGCGTCTGAGTAGTTAGCTTCATCAAAATGCATGGCACGCAGTTTCGGATGCCTCCTGTTCCCAGGTCCCAGCAACCACATGGTGTAAGCAAGTCTAACTGCTCTCACATTCATACATGTTTTTGCCAGCTCCAGCCCCTTTTCTCTGAACTTTATATATACTTACTAAAGTGTACGTTTGGTGGCATCTTAAGAGGACAAAGAAACCAAATGGAATATATATACACAAGTGAAATGCGCCTTTGTTGCTCAGGTGCAATCCAACTGCGTCACTTAGGAAATGTTTTTGTCAAGGGAAACTTTTTCCCAAGCGACAATTAATTGGGGGCAGATGGAGTAACACTATAAAAAACATTTTATAGGACTCTCAAAAATGAGTAATTCCTCGGTTAATCCAAGACATTAAGGACAAAGATATTTTTTATTTAATGAGGCATTTTTATTTGACCACATTGGAAAATTGATTAACGGAGGCGGATATTTTTTATTTAAGGAGGAATTTGCATTTGAACATATGGAAAAATTGATTTGTGGAGGCGGACATTTTAAATAATCGCCATAGAAAATTGTCTATTTTTGGAGGTGGACGTTTTAAGGCGTCCGCCTGCACAAATCGATTTTCAAAGGCAAATAGGTATAAGTCCCGCTTCCTAAAATACTAGAGCCTAAAGTTATCCCAAAAAGCCGATTAGGTTATCCTTTCTTTCCGCTCATATACAAACCCCTAAATCATATGCTTCTCCCACTCTTCTCTCTCCCTCACTCTTTTTCCTCCCCGCCGCCAGCCACATCCAGCCCTGATGACACCTCCCGTTCACCCCGACCATGGCTCCAGTGGTGCGATGGCGGTGCCTCACCTCCGGATTCATTGGGGGCACACCACGGGGCCCTGAAATGTTGACAATGCGGCGCTGTGTGCAGAGCTTGTCGAGGGCGTAGCAGAGGAGATGGCAGGCGCGCAGGCAGGTGGCACACTCGCGAGATGGGATCGACTGGCTCCAGATGGGCTCCGCGCGCCCACAATTTTTTTTATTTTTCCCCGATTAATATAGGCGGACACAAAACAGTCTCCGAGAATGCTTCATTAATAGAAGTCTTGCCTCAGAGGTGGTACACAAAATGCCTCCAAAAATAGATTTTGACAGCCTCTGAAAATGGTTTTTTAGTAGTGTAACTGTGTTATGGTTATGCTAAGTACGAATACCTGAATAAATACACTAATTCTCATATAAGTGAGTACAAATAAATCAGATAAAATAGCAAAGTAGCAATAAAAAAGAAAAAAAGCACAGAGGTAGGAAAAATAGAAATGAAAAGGTGGCCCAACTTTAGTGTTGGTTGGCTTTACCAACCAATACTAAGTGCCTGCCCCTTTGGCGACGTGCTGAGGCCATTTAGTATTGGTCGGTGTTACCATTCGATACTAAGTGGGTCGTTTAAGACAGGTTATTTGAGAAGATATTAAATGTCTGCCTAATTATACTACTACAAAAAAAATTCAGGGGACACTCAAATTTAGCCCTCAGAGTCGGACACAAATTTTGTCCACCTCCGTTAATCCCAAACATTAACGCAGGCGGACATTTTTTATATACGGAGGTGTTTCTCTTGTCCGCCTCTAAAAATCAATTTATGGAGGCGAACGCTAGCCTATTTTCGCGAGTGGGCGCGACGTCAAGGGATCCGTCGCCTCCTCCTCGACCGGAATCGCGGGTCACTGCGATGGCTTGCCTAGGTGACGGCAAGGCATGGCCGAGGTGTTTGGTGGCTGTGGCGCCTGGCCAGGAGCGGTGGTGTGATTGCGCCTGGCCAGGAGCTCCTGCGTGATGGCGAGGCGCGGCTCTTGCCCCTTACCTGTGTCGGATCTGGCGGTGGCCTCGGATCGACAGCCGACCGAAGCGGATCCAGCGGTGTATCTTGGATTGGCTCAGTGGGCCCATCTAGGGCTTTAGCTTTATTTTTATTTTTTTAATTTGATTAACAGAGGCAGACATGATACCGCCTCCAAAAATACGTCATTAACACAAGCAACAGCTCAGTGGGGGGTCTAAAAACCACGTCTGAAAATTGATTTTGACGGCCTCAAAAAATGGTTTTTGTAGTAGTGTTAGTGCCAGAAATTCAGTACCAGTTACAAAACCATTACTAAATGGGAGCTTGGGTCTGATACTGATGTGAGTTTTTTCCGTACTAAGCAAACCATCGTACGTTGAATGGAATGGAGCATGATGAATAGAGAGTCCAGGTTTTCCATGTTCATGATTCATTTGACAGAAATCTCTTTGTTACGAGCGGCCAAAAAAGATTACAGAAGGATGTTGATGCTAAGATTGTGGGAGACCTCAAATCTTCCTAGAAAGTTACTGTGGATCCATCACAAATGGAATAGTGCACTATACCTCTTTAGAGAATATTAAGACGGAGGACATCCTTCCATCAAAAGGATTCAACTTCACGCGAGGCATGCAACCTTATTCTGATGATATGTTTTCCAGATCCAAGTTACCCTAGGAATGCCTCGTTTTGCATAAAACTTATGAGCAACAAAAGAATATCATTGTCAAGCCTAAGTTACTCACCCCTTCGTTGGGTTTATGTACCATTTTCCATGCGTTGTTATTTCCAACCTTTTCATTTATATCATTGCCTCTCCACAAACACTACTTCATTGCTTTATCAATATTCCCAATCACACCTTTGTATCATGAGAATACACATTGCATATGTAGTGGTTGGAGTGATTAGGCTGCCTAGGCGGTCTAACCGGCCGCGAAAGGCCACTCCACCTATTGCTGCCATGTTTGGATTTGGCAATTGTTATGGCGGCAGAAAAAAGTGACGAGAAAATAAATTGGGTGGCATAACATACAAAAGGTGACTATATCCTAGTTTTACTGGCACGTGAGGATGTACTACCCCACGCGAGTCAATTGGAGTAGTAGTGCTACTTGGGATAGCGTTATTGGTAGAAACATATTTTCCCTTTACCAAATCCTCTCCTTCTAAGCGTGCAACATAATTAGCAATAGGTTCCTCATTGCTTCTAACAAACTTATTGACTTTATCATAGAGATCACGGTTGTTTTGAGGAGGTTCACTTAAAGTGTCAATTACCTTAACCATGCTGCTTTTCATCTTGAAGGATGGCATAAAAAGAAAATCTTGAACTCCCATCACCGTGTCCTCACGTCCCTTCTTGAAGCCTTTCAACAACTAGTTCATGAGGTGTTGCTCAGGCAACAGTTATTTCTGACACTCGTCAGTGAGATCTTCAATGGAAGCCAAGATGATATATATTGTCATCACTTATTTCAAAGTTTGATCCGATCTATCTAGGGTTTAGTACTTTGGTCGCTAATAACTAATTCTCTCCATGCTGAGTAGAGTCGCCAAAATGTATTAAGCTATTTGTGGTCAGCACACGAGTGTCATAGATCACACGGTCGTTGGAATTTCCCTCATCAGAAGTTCTGCCTCCGACTGGTCAGACTGGTTGAAGAAGCCGGTCAAATTGGTTGCTATATGTCACACCTGGTTTTAGAAAGAAAACCAGATGCATCTCATATGTGTGCCAGGATCAATTTTCACACATATGATAGACTCCATGAATAAACAGAACACAAAGTTACAGCGGAAATAATAAAATAAAGACAATACAAACGTTTTCTAGCAGCGGAATCTTGAACTCTTCACCAC
This sequence comes from Digitaria exilis, assembly GCA_015342445.1. Lineage (NCBI taxonomy): Eukaryota > Viridiplantae > Streptophyta > Magnoliopsida > Poales > Poaceae > Digitaria > Digitaria exilis. The sequence goes on along the minus strand of JACEFO010001972.1, from coordinate 3,902,789 downwards.
AGGCAACGGTTGACTGGGGGTTGCGTACGCCTAGCATCACCTTCAACAACTTCACACACCTTCTGAATACTGAGCAGCAATGAGCAAGGATGAGTATACTTATGGTTGGTACTCAGCAAGGCCACCGAAATAACCAGAACAATTTAATTATCAACTTCAAGTATATTAATCATGTAAGGGTCCAGGCCGTTCATGACCGCGAACACGGCTGTTATAACAGTTTTACACTCTGCAGAGGTTGTACACTTTCACCACAATTCGCGTAAAAGTTCCGAGGAACTTTAGACCCAACCATGCTGCACCACAAAGGCGCATACCACACTTCCGAGGTGTGATTGCATAGGGACGCTACGAGGCCTTTACAAAGATTCCATAGTTAGAAACAATCCGTTAAGGTTTCCGGATCGGAAGCAGGCATAACCCTCCCTAACGGGTATAGTGTCTTAGCCAAGCCCACTTCCCAAGAGAACCGGGCTATACACCGTCAACCGCCACGCCCCATGCCCTTTCGGTAAGATCATTCATAACCAAGGTTTCTAATTAATTAGCCAAGACCAGAGCCATGTAGTATTGTGGTTGTACGGTTAATCTTGGGTGGTTCTCCATGGTTTCCAATTAACACATATGATCTCATAAAGCATAGGTAGAAAGATGGTTAGGGACACTTGCCTTTCCGCAAAAGAATACAACTGCTCAGTCTTCAACTCTTGTTCTTGACAGCTTCGGAACGATGCTCCTCTAATCGTAGCAAACATCGAGCACAAGCACAAACATGCAAGCAAAGAAATAGATACAACTAAGAACAATACACCAATCAAAAGAAAAGCTTTAAAAGAACGTATAAAACGATGGGGCTCGCTACTACGATCACAAGGGCGAAACAAACGTTGAAAACGGAACAACGGTTGGAAAGGTATAGCTATCGGATAATTTATATTACAAAAGAAAGTAAAGACTATGTGCTTTATTTATTTTAGTTAAGAAAAATACATGTAATGAATATTTAGAGAAATATTCATTATTTAAATTAATTCAAAATTATACTTTGATACGAAAAGACGGATAAAGCCTAATTAATTTTATTTGCAAATATTTATATAATTATTATACCAATTAAATATTTTAACTTGCAAGAAAGCATGTGAGAGCATCTAATCGATTAACTTCATGTATCGTGTTGAACTAAACAAGTTAATATTAAAAACACATTTAAGTTGGAAATTAATCATATTAATTTAGATTGCACAAAACCGATGTTTAAACCTAATCAGATTTTAATTAGAAAAGAGAGTTCAATAATTATTAATCAAATTAGCATGTTTGCTTTATGAAACAACGGGTAAAGCACTAGCCATATTTTAATTATAAAAGATTGATTCAATAATTATTAATCATATTGATATCATTTGTTTATAAAACAACGGAGTATAACCTTAAATAACTTTTAATTAGAAAAGCTAGTTAATATTTATTCATAAAAGCCGATGTACAAACCTAATATAGTTTTATAAAAAGAAAACTAGATTTAATAGTGATCATTAAGCAATTAATTATTAGTTTATGAAAAACATTATATAACCTCACTAGCTTTTATTTGAAAAAACATATGACGTAAGCATTATTCAAATTAACATCTTTGTTTATGAAAAGACAAGATATAAATCTTACCATATTTAAATTATAAAAGGCTAGTTCAATAATGATTGACCAAATTAACTTTCATTATAAAACATGAAGGTATAACTCTAATTAGCTTTTAAATTAGAAAGCTAGTTAAATAAGGATTAGGAAAATTAATATTTATTAATTTATTTCAAAACCGGAAACATGGTAAACAACAGTATTAAACAACAATCTACGCTTTTAGAAGATTAACGCAACAAAAACGAGGTTAAACGGAGACTAAACGTGGAATCTATGGGTTAAACAAGGTTCCAAGGGTCTAATCGTGATAAACCAAAGATTACAGGGGCCAGTAGAAAAGTTTGCATAGACTCAGTGAACAGTCACTGTGAATAAGCAAGATCTCAGGGTTAAATTCAGAAAAGTTCTAGGCTTGGACTGGATTGAAAGCTTCTAAACAACCCAGGGGGTTCTTCGTGAACTGTCATAGACTCAAGGAACAAGAACACTAAAAAGCTAATTGCATAGGGGCCTAACCGCAAAAGCTTCAGCTTCAAGGCCATGGCGGCCGGCTCCCTGGTGGACGGCTCGCCGGCGATTCGAGAAGAGAGGAGCTCAGCCAAGTAGGGAAAAAGAGAGAGAGGAGAACAGGGATCGCGAAGAGGCTCTCACCAACGGCGGAGTCGAAGCAGGGCGGCCGGAATCTTGGCCGGCGGCGACGGCTGTGTGGCCTCACGCGGCAGAGCCACTCCGGCGGTGGAACGGCGACGGAAACCGTCAAATTGGATGCGCCTTGGCTCGTGGAAGCTCTTGGACTCGTCAATTTTTCCCGAAGAGGCTCCATGGCGGCGAATCGAGAGAACGGCGTCGGCGGCTCTACTCCGGCGATGTCCTGGTGGCGGCGCAACGCAGGGAGGAGGGCAAGGGAGCAGGGCAGCGAGGGGATGCGGCAGCGCATAATATAGGGCGCTGGAGGCGAGGCTGACTTGGCGCGGAAGCCAAGGAAACGCGGCGGCGGTGCGACGGACTCCGCTCGAGTCCTGCTTGGGTGCGACTGGGAGGTTGGGGATGACATCTGGGCCCCACGCGTCGGTGAGATGAAGAGAGAAAGAGAGAGCAGATGGAGGTGGGCTGGGCCGCAGAAAGGAAACTGGCCGGAGAGATGAAGTGATGGGCCGCAGTGAGGGATAGGGTCGGCCCAAGAAAGAAGAGGAAAAAGGTGAAAAGGATTTTAATTTGAGAAAAAGATTTCTAGTTCAAAAACAAATCCAGAAAATTCTAGATAATATATTTAAACCATGGAAAAGTCTCTCCAAAGCTCCAAAAATCCTAGAAAAAATTCCAGAGATAGAGTTGGAGACTTTGAACCGAAATAAAATATTTGAAGCTCATGAAAGAGATTTTAAAGCCTTCCAATAAATGGATTGACTTTAAGAAAAGAGAATTAATTCCCAGAAAATCTAGGAAATTCTCAAAAAGGATTTGATCGACGTCTAAACGCATTTTGAAAACTTCACACTCAATAACTATTATATGCAACGGCATGAATGCAACACTTCAATTCTTAAGCAACACGAAGCATAATTATTTAATTTAGGAAAATGATTATTTTTTTCTATACTAAATACCCTGTAAATTAAACAAATGTTGAAAAAGTTTTAAAAATTAATGAAAATTGTTTATTTAATTTTCTTTCTAATTCACATCTCGAAATTCTAAATTTTGGGGTGTGACACTATAGGTGCGCAAAAAAAAATGAATATCCACCACTCAGGACAGACCTGTCAGGGATGGTGAACCTATGATTTCTCTGAGATTGGTAGGTGGGCACACAAAACGTCCTTAAATGCCATCGATGCAAATGCGATGGAAAAGAATAGGGTTTGGAAATAAAAGACATAAAAGCTATTTGTTTGATTGAGAGATTAGTCTCAACCCGCAGACGATCTGACCAGCCGAGCCCACCAGTCAGGCCGGTGTGGCCTATGCCTGATCAGTTACAGGGCACAGACTGATCACACCCCACCTTCTGATCCCACCTGGTGGGTTTAATGGAGTTCCATATAGGTGATACTCGTTTGGTTTTATACTTTTATGTCATCAGAATGCCCTATGAGGCATACTAATTAATGAAAATAAAACCCCATAAAACCATCCATTGGGAGTAGCCGTACGAATTAGCCAGTAAGCTGCAGCAGCGAGTTCAACCTAGGAGGCCTTTCTGAGGGCGGTAGCATGGTGGACGGTCGCATCTTCTTGCCAGCTCTAAAGAATGTATCCTCGAAAACAGCATTGGCCATGCAGAGCAGAATCATCAGGGTGAGTACTTCCTGAGCTTCACCAAGACCGCATGCAGTTCCGTATGCCTCCTGTTCCCAGGCTCCCAGCAACCACATATACAAGTTTCTGGTTCTGCTCCAGTTCTTGTTGGCTGAACTTCTTTCATTCTTGCTCACTTCTAGGTTGTTGGTGTCTTATGCAGAAGAACAAGCCATATGGTGTATATTATAAATACTGCAACGTCAATTGGATAATTGCTGACTTTGAGCCTTTAGTGGTAGCATCGGGGCGAAAGTAATAAATGCGTCCTTTATAGCTCATATGTCATATGAATTCAACAATCGGTAATTGATGGATGTGCAGTGTACTTTGGTTAACCTCAAAGATAATCGTACACTACTGATCCATGTAGTACTCCAAAGCCTACGCTCCATTGCTTTTGCCGTCAGCAACTTTTTTTTTTTTGGAACCTTTGCCGTCAGCAACTTCAAGCATATAATCCCTATACTAACCAGTAGTATATCATACCCTTCAATTTATGCCTAGCCTCTTAGGTAAATAACTTTATTTAGCCTTACCAACCACACACATTGGAATTTTGCCAAGGAAAATGTTTTTATTATATAATGAATTTTGATATTTTCTCTACTACTATGAAAACCAATTGGAGTAGTGGTCGGGGTCCTGCCTGTTCGTCCTGCCTCCGTCTCCTACTCACGTTCGTCCTGCCTCCGTCTCCTGCCCACGTCCGAGTCCTGGACGCGTCCGACGCCCTCTGAGTCCAAGCTGCCGAAAATCAGGGCGATGCTACCTCCCCTTCCCCGTACTACACGTAGATACTTACCAATTATTCTAAAAGAGCTCATGTGAACAAAGAATGTGACGACGCTTCTACTCGTGGAGGATCGACGGTCTCGATTCCTGATGCCTCTTTTTTCTCATCCATCAGCACTTTACCAAGTTAGATCCTCCGATCCTGGCTCCATTGTCCTTGGTATTGTTGCTTCTAGTTTATTATTATCAATCAAGTAGAGAACCTATTGCCTCATGTTCTGACGTTCCGTGCGTGCAAATCATCAAAAACTAAAAAAAAAAATTACGATGATCATGACAGAACAAGAAGGGAGACATTCCATAGAGATTCACAAATGGATCTTCAATTTATTTACATGTTGAGTGACCCGTACGTGTTCAGGACCATACCTATTTCAGTACATGAATGCTCCGATTAGTTTAATCCCCCGTCATTTAGTTACTGTATGCTTGTTCCTTACTTCCATTACACCAAAATAACGAGCACTGGTGCCAGTTAGCTCCAGGGGCGGACAGGATCTGGCTCAGCGCCTGGGGCCAGTCTATGGGCTCGCTCGTTGCTATAGTGCTACAGTGTTCATTGCTACAATGCTACAAGTGGAGAATTTCGACCCAGGCCTGGGGCCATGGCCCAAGTGGCTCTAGGCCTCTGTCTGCCACTGGTTAGCTCTAAATAAGTGTGTGTTCGGTTCCTAGCAAGCTTTGACAGGCCTTTATTCGCGAGGGAAGCTTTGACTGTAGATGAATACCCTTTGTTTAGATGCAGATTGAATATTGTTACAATACGAAATACTTGAAGGCCACACGCAATTGACTCACCTACATTTTATGCTCCCACCCTTTTGTAGACTCAGCTTCTGTCTGTGAGTGGGAAGTATAGGATGAATAGTAAAAAGTTGGATGAATAGTGTTTTTTTATAATTTTTAACCTAAACGGGGCCTTAAACTCAAACTGCCGATCAGCAGCAGAAAAGCAACTAGGGACCTTGTGGTTCTCTTGCTGTACGAATGAGACAGACAATCTACGTAAAGCCATTCTTTGAATACAGCAGGAACATGGCTTCTCTCAATTGTATGGTGGTGGTGATGCGACTGGCACCTGTTGCTAATCCCTTGGGACTACTACCCACTCGAGAAATTTACTCCATACATACGCCTCACTGAATTAGAAATACAATTCGCTCGCCCTTCAGAACTTGACATCATTGACAAAAATTCTGTAAGTTTGAGGGATTTTCTCTATTTTTCTTTATTCTCCTATTCTCCTCTTTTCTTTAAAATGAACAACCCATGGAATGACTCTTTAGCCCTTGCCCTTTCTCCTTTCACCAGAACAGATCGCTTCTCTCGTGCATTTCTCTCGCGTGCTCTCTCTCTCTCGATCGATCGATCAATCTCAACTCTCTCATGGCCATGGCAGACTGGACAGCGAGCACGGGTCCGAATCGATTGTGCAAGAAGTAACCAATCAACCTGCGGAGAGGGAAAAAGCAGAGGCAGAGTCTTATAAGACAGAGCCGTGCTTCTTTCTATCTTTTTTTTTAAGAAAAAACAGAGGTAGAGAGAGACGGATCGCAGGGACAGTGAATCAAAGAAGTTAGCTGGAGGCACGACGGGGCTGGTAGAGACCCGTGCGCTGCTGCAGGCTGCCTGGAAGAGAGAGAGCTCGCTAGAGAGAGATGCATGAGAGAAGAGAGGGATCGACCTAGGATGAGGAGCAGGGCCAAATAAGTCTATTCCTATATATAGGATATACAGAAAAAGAGAAAAGAAGGAAAATAAAGAAAAATAGAAAGAATCCCTCGAACTAAAAGCGTGTTCGTGTTAATAATGTCAAATGTTGAATGGCGCGTGAATTAGATCCCTAATATAATGAAATTTCTCCTACCACTCCACTCAATGTTTCCTCCAATAGTCCTATTATTTATGAATGCTTGCATGACACAAGATTGTGGATGAGCCCAAAAGAACTGCAGCGGTGTATACAAATTAATGGTCTGTTTTTTCTGAAAGAAACAAATAACTCATTTGCTGCCTTACTATTAAGTGCAGTAGTGCCAGTATCAGTTATGTACGAAAGGAAAATAAACAAGCATGCAGTTTTTACTACTATGACAACTTGCATCCATCAAACATCATTGTCACTCATTAATAAAGGCTAAATAATCTATAAATATGCAGTTGTTTTTTATTTCTAAAAACAAACCAACAATGGAGTTCCACCTCGACCCATCCTAGTACCTTTTGTCAAGAGAAAGAAGTAGTTTCCATTAATCGGTTAACAAACTCCATTGACATGTACATCACAAATCCTACCGAAAAAAATTGGAGAACGTCTTGCATTTATTTTGATCATGATGGAATGGCATGCTAACAAGTTCATATAATACCCAGCTGGCTAATGACCCCTCTTTTCGTAGCTAGATCCTCTGTTTCGTATTCTACGCTCAAGCTGCCTATCTGCAACATGTTCTGTTCGTGGCTAGTTCCTCTGTTTTTTCTTCTCTGCTCAACTTGGCTACCCTACCAGAAGAACACGTGGTGCTATGCAGATCATACAACGTTGCAAAACCAATCACATTTGGCTCCCAAGTCCCAGTGCCTCGAACTCCTACTACTGCTATCTTGTGGTGGCTATAGTTCTGTCATGGCATGCATCTTGTGCTCGATTAAATTGTGTACAAAGTTTTCTTGCCAGCCTATCCTTTTAAGGACATACGGCTTGTTTGCATTACTTCTCAACCAGAACTAGTCCTGGAGTTTGAAATGTGTTAACGTAGGAATAGTCCTTGATTTTGAAATGTGTTCGGGTAGGAATAGCATGCACATTCGTCTCTGTGGGTAGAAGACTCGATACTAACGCTAGTATTAGTGTGTGGTCTATTGGATGTGCTCCCGAAGGGCCACCAACTGGTACTCAAGGCCACACATTAGTACTGGTACTGCTCATATTAGGAATGTGATGTTTTCCTGTACTAATTTATTAATTAATTGTTAGCAGCACGGAATTCCTTAGCAGCCTATACTTTCTGCTAGCCAGTGGATTATGCTCAAACTAAAACAGCCGCTAGGTCATCCCACAAGTAGAGTCATGTGTTAGTACCTGTTGGGAACCCATCTTTAATCTCGGTTTCCTAACCGTTGCTAGAAATCCAAAACTAAGGCATTGGTCATTAGTCCTGGGTGAAATAACATGGACCATAAAGCATATTTAGTCCTAGTTGGTAATATGAACAGGGACTAAATGGGCCACCACGTGCCCTACTCTGGCAGCACATTTAGTCCCAGTTGTTAACACACCAACCAAGACTAAATGTCCCGATAACTATTCAAATCATAGACAATTAAAATACTTTTATCATCTGAATAATAATTACAAAAATCAACATCCCTTCTTTATACATTCAGGGTTCCGTACTAGACATACATTTCACCACAATAAAGATTTACATACAAGTAAGTAGACATGAATGGTAACTCATCCAGCTTTACGTTGGCTTCCTATATCATCATGCAGACATAAACATAAGGTGTTCTTCTTGCTTACCGCAAAGGATTGGTCAATACGAGGGACTTACTGGATAAAAGGATGTGGTTTGCCATTTGTGTTTTTTTTGCAAGGAATCAGTAGAAGAAGCAAAGGATTACCTATTCCTCAATTGTCCCAAGTTCATTGCGGGATATATGTATGCTTCCCTACTAGCATGCCAACCAGAGACAAGAGACTATCTCCATTGGGCTCCGGCCATACAATCCAATTGGTACTCTCCATCTCCATGACTCGAAGGTAAACTCTCCATCTCCATGACTCGGAGGTAGAGAGACGGGGTGGAAAAAAAGGAGTGTCTAGATCCGCAGACCATGCATCCAGCCTTTTGACATTGTGGATACCATCTTGGATAAGTACAGAGTTGCTTTTTCAATGGACATATTATCATGAGCTTGTATGTTTGAATGGCGTGGAGCGATCTCATCTTTAGAGGGTTATTACCATCTCTACAACAATCAATCATGTTTCTTTCCAAAAAAAAATTTCTCTTGTCCTTCTTGAAGCAAAACACCGTTCCCTCATTCTATGTCTCAATGGTTGCAGAATCATGTCATGACCTATGTATGGGCCTTAAGGCCAAGTAAACCTGTAATGGGCATGTGCGTCATCTTTGGGCCTACGAGCCCATGTAAGCCTGCGTGATTCTGTGCACGCTAGAAACAACAAGTTAAACCTAAACCTATCTACTGGTCTTTCCCTACCTCCGTGAGGTGGCGCTGCCGACCTCCAGTGCCACGCATGTCGCCGGCAAAAATCCCTCTAGCTATCCACGTTGGTCCTAGGATCGTCAAACTTGGTATCAGAGCTGATATGCCGCGCGGTGATCTTGCGGCACTGGGGAATCGACCCTGGCGCCACCCATTGTTGTCCTTCCACAACCGCATCCAACCACCGCAGTCTCACAATCGCCCAGTCCACCACCAGCAGCCAAACACAGAGCAAGGGGATCTAAACCACCTATCTTGACGACGCGGATGGTGATTGAGGAGCTAATCTACTGCACGCTGAAAGTTCATGTTTCAAGTAATGATAACGAGCACTAGTAGTACATAGGCTACTGTTCTCCTTAGATTAATTCCTCTGTTCTCTATGTGGGTATAATTTCCTAATTATGGCCACACACGGAATTGTGTGCTTCTTCCCATGCTGATTAGAGTGTTTAACAATTTTGCTTACTAATGGGAGTGTTAGTGTTTCTCGGTAGGAGTGAGACCGTCGGATTTAATCAGTTCCAATCCACTCCACAGAAGTGGCGACAAAATAGAATACACGGTGACAGAATTGTATAGGTGCTGTACTCTTGAGCGCTCAATGGAAAATAATGTGCAAGCCATTGACACCAAGAATGGCATCTCTATCTCTCCTCAAGTGCAAACTCGCTCTAAATTTTTGCTACATCGTCCAACCTTCGGTACCTATAATTCCGTCTTCTTTGGGTCAGCAAGACGAGGTGTTTTCTGTATGCACCTCACTGCCATCGGCCTTTAATTCAACTTCACGTTAGCTCAGAGTCCTAGCACCTGACGAACAATAATCCGTGGTGAATGTCGTAAGCCAGGAAGTGAACTGTACTGTCCGTTGCTAGAGAGGAACCTGAAAAGGTTAAGGTTGCATTACTTTGCTGAGTATTTTTTGGCACACAAAAGACACTCGACAAACTCGGCTTTGCCGGCAAGACTTTGTCGTGCGCCGGTTGCCGAGTGTAACACGACAAACATTTTGCCGAGGGTACTAAGGCCTTCAGTAGTAAGCGGTGACTGATGAAAGAAATTAATTTTCAGCTACATCTTTTGACTTGGTAGTTTGAAGTTTGAGTCCTCTCAACAAGCTTTCTCGTAAAAGAAAAATTCTCAACTAACTATATGTGAATGAGAATTCATTCTTGAGCATATTAATGATTAATATAATGGTCCACGATAATACATCCTCTACTATGCCCGTCACCAGCCCATTCCGTGTGTGCTTGAAGGTAACACCATGTTCGGCTTCCTCATTTGCTTCCACGCCTCTCAGGTTGAGCACGGCGCTCCATGGAATGGATGGTCAGTGAAGAGAGCTCAGACCAAGATGGAGTAGTGGAATCTGCCGGCAAGAAGGTATGGTGTCCACCAGAGCTCGTCAGGCAGGTGGACCTGCCCCCAGCTATCGGACAACCTTGTCGCATGGTCAAGGTCAAATTCCCAAGGCCTCCTAAACCAATATTGCTGATGGGGGCGTGGCTTCTGAGAGTTTGACAGTTGGTGCGAGACTGCAGGAAGGTCGTGTATTTTGATGCCTAATATATAGGTTTACTATATGTGATAGACGGTGTAAGGTATACAATTTTCTTTTACTACTGCTGCTATGAATGTTGGTATAAAACGTGGCAATTTTAATATTCATTATCACATAATTGTTTTGTCCTAGTATCTAAAGAAGGACTTTACATAAATTTTAAAATATACGAGTCAATAATAGAACTTCTAAAGGAAAGAAGAAAAAATATAAAATGTAATACATAGTTGAAATCTAATGAAATTGTTTCAAATAAGGTTCAGAAATATTTTTCATTCATATTTCAACCATGAGGTGAAACCCTCAATAAATATATACTTTTACATGACTGGTGTGACACTATTCTCAAATGAAGTTGGATACTAATTTTTTCCATTTACTACCTTGATTCTCCTCTAGATAGAATCACATTGGGCCTTCTCTTAACATTTAGCAGCATGACTTCCAGCATAAAAGGCAGAGAAATTACAGAAGACGATAAAGAGGCCATGACACAACGATAAACTGAATTTGTTGACACCAGGTCAATTAAAATTTCGGTATTAATGTGTACATAATTTCAATATTCAGTTGATACAAAAGCCGTTGGTTTTTTTGTTATCTTTCTAATGGTCCTTGTTTTCACTCCAACTGGATAAACAGTTAGGAGATGACTTCAAAATAATGCCTATTGCATTTGGAATATTTGTGCGCATAATATATTTATCTGTTTTTCTACATAATTAGAGACATTTTCTCTGGTCACCATAATGAAATTGTTGGAAATTCAATTAGATAACCGTGATGTATCTATATACCAAAGTTGGTTAAGTATATCAAAAGTTATGATCACAATACTGAGCCACTAATAAAAATTCAGTCAAATTTTCATATAAAGGCTTGAGTTCGGTGACTTGGCTTTTGACGAGAAAGGATTAGCCTAATGGTCATCGCCAGAAAAAACTAAGGTCTAGAGCATGAAACTATGATATTGTTGCTCTTGGCTATTGCAAGTATCCAAGCACAAATATTTCCACTGATTTGTGATCTCCTTATGTCCCATATAGCGTCTTCCGAGCAAGTAGCATGGTCCTTATTTCCCAATACCTCATATGCCTAAACCAGTGAACCTTCAAAACAGAATGAAGTGCACATCACGTGCACGTTCAATAGCTAACAATGTATTGGCTCGAGAATGAATTGACGAAAACGACTTCCTCTTCGCACTTCTCTGTTATGTATGTGTTTCTTATATAGGACTGACCCAGGGAGTTATATATAGTTAGACGTCGCAACAAACTCTGCTATTGGTTCCATTAATTCCACGAACGTCATGGCATATAGTACTCGTACAATCAACCTTTAGTAAGCTAGGATACACTAGAGCATTATTGCAAGCTCTGATCTTCTCATGTGCACGAATTCTAATGAGACTGTCATCCTCAGGTCTGATCTTATATTATCTTGGAGGGTGGTGGTCATCATGGTGCTGGTAGGGCGCGATGCACTCTTTGACGTGTTGAATAAGAATGAATTTTTGACGCAGGCATGAAATTCATACTGTAATCTCTATAGGCGTATAGAACAAGAAGGGGGTTCTCAGCTGGAGGCCAACGAGTGTGTTATTAGCTTCTTATTAAATTAATTGTAGTGTTAGCAATTGAAATATATAGCTAAAAACTTTGATGCCATTAAGCAAACTTAAATGATGTTAATTAATTATTTATCGAGATTCTAGAATTTTGATTTTGTTTTTGCTAGTTGGACTTAGTTAGCGTCCACTATAGGACCAGCTATACGCTACACAGACCCAAGCTATTATATAAAACAAATGCACACACAATAGAACAACTTATTTAGTATACTTGAGCTTATATATGTCCTTGCACGGTTGCATTCACAAGCGCAAGCATATTTTGACATAGTGGCAGAAGATTTTAATTGTTTTGTGAATTTTTGTTGAAAATGAGGAATTTAACAATTTTCACTAGTGATCGTCTAGGCATACTTTTTGTTGAAAGGTGTTGACACGCTTCTGGTCAACATAAGGAAGCGCTAGATCGCGGTCGTCGAATTCTCCTCGCCGGAGCTCCTGGACGCAGCCGGTCACACCGCCTGTAGGGGTGGTCAGACCGCCTATAGCAGAGGCGCCGCGAAAGCCTACGATCACATCCTCGGGAGGGACCCCGTCGGAGGCTACGAAACTAGGGTTGTTCTAAGGTCGGCAAGGCCACTTAGAACGTCCTAAAACGTCGTAGAGACGAAGAAGGAAAGCAAAGGGGTTGGAAAAGCTCTGGTTTGGAGATAAAAAGTAAGACAATGATTTGTACGATTGGGTATAGGTCCTGAATCGGCCATGTCCCTTTATATTTATAGGGTGGGGAGGTCTTGACCCGCAAGGAAATGCTTGTACAGATATAAAAACGTAGAAAACTCCAATTCTACTTGGACTCGGGGGCAGAGGCGGTCAGACCGCCTGTGATAGGCGGTCGGACCGCCTGGCACATTGCCAGATTGGCTACAGGGCCCAGCTAGTCTAACCGCACGTGCAGGCGGTCTAGAACGGCTGTCCCAGCCTGATCGGCTTCAAGCCATTTTCTGCCATCAGCCAAAGGTATAAATGGACATATATCATCGTAATAGTCTTGCCATGACTCTTATGCTGCATGGCACTAAATGGTGCAGGTCGTCACCGAACAAAACTAAGAAGATGGACGGGTTTCAACCAGCGAACACGTATAGTATGATGGCCGCCTGACCTCATCTTACTGGTGGACCAGCCCCTAGCTATCATGCAGTGCCTTGTTGCATGATCATCGTCAAATCCCTGAGGCCTCCTATTCCGAGATAACAGTGCCCCAAAAAATATAAGGAGAGAGACCTCTCCAATTAGTGGTTCGGGGGAGAGGCCTCCCGAGATTCCATTTTGGGAGAGTACGGATCGGTTGCATGTGGGGGTGGAAGAGTGCGACCGTAAAAAAAGTCATAACTTTAGGATCAAACATCCAAATGAAAATCAGATCGCACCACTATATTTCTCTTGATAAAAACCTACAAAACAACATCTCAGTCGACTATGTTCTGATGATGAATGACGAAGTTACTTTTTGGGAGAAATAAACTTACTTTGTGTATCGCATGAATATGTCGAAACTTACTTTCTATATTGCATAGATACGACGAAGTTACTTTCTGCCACGACATCGAAGCCGCTCTTTGCATGGTAGCAGAGTATAGAGTTACTTTTTTCTGATGCTTGTTGGCCGCAAAGTTACTTTTTCAAAAAATCAGCGGAGCACAAAGTTACTTCATAACCAGGGGGCCGACAGCCAGCCAGGGAGCACCATCGGTTGCACGTGGGGGCCATGTGCAACCGCATGCAAAGTGGAGCTCGAAGCTTAAAAAATCCGCAACTTTGCGAGTACGCATCCAAACGGCAATCTGACCGCACCATTATATACGTCTCGTTAGATACTTTAAAACAAGATCTCAGTCGAGTATGTTTTGATGAAAGGTGGCGGAGTTACTTTTTTCAGAGAGAAAAGTTACTTTTCACATCGCAAAACATGTGACGATATACTTTCGTTGATGCTTATTGGCTGCGAAGTTACTTTTTCAAGATACCAGAGGAGTGGAAAGTTACTTCTTCCACAATCTTCATAAAGCATTAAACATTCGATGCCAGCTATCATTGGGTGGTGCTCGTGCTCGCTCGCTCCTCCCTCTCATTTTCTCGTAGTTCTCTCTCCTCCAAATATAGAAATTGTGGAGAGCTCTCCACTTAACCTTAAATAGAGAGGCCTGTTTAGTCGCTCCATAACACTAATGCCTGCTACCCAGACATTTGAGGCAACACTAATGCCTGCTACCCAGACATTTGAGGCAAGTAGATTTGGCGAGGTGGAGAGGGACGGGATGTAGCCATAGCGTCAAATGTTATTTATAGAGTCAGTACGTGATATAAGGTGCAATATATACAGTTTGGTTTTAACACCCTTAATACAAATGTAGCTATAAAAACATGGCAGTTGGACTAATTTATTCCCACAGAATTTATCCGTCCTTGTTGTTTAATGAGAGACTTTGCATTGATTTTAAAATGTACAAGTCAATGCAACAAAAACTAAACCTTCGAAGAAATAAAAAATTATATAATGTAATGCGCATTACAAATCGAATCGATTAAATATGATTTGGACATTTTGTAACAAAGCCTAGGTAGTACTTATTTCAGATATGGTTTGGACATTTTGCAAGCATGCCTAGTTATTAGGTAGCGAACTACTTTTCATTGATATTTCAGTCCCATGGTAAAACATCAATAAATCAGTAGAAAAAAAACATCAATAAATAAATATATTTACATAAGTGATATGATAATAATATTGTGAAAGTAAGTTGGGTAAAAATTCTTCCATTTACTCCATCATTCTCCTTTAAGATAGAATCATACTCAGCCTTCACTTAACATGCCACTAGATAATTGTGTCATCGAGCTGTATTCAACAACAGAAAGCAGATAAATTACAGAAAATGATCATGATGCCTTGTCCTGCAGATGCACTCAGTTGTCATACATTCTGAGTCTATAAACTTGAGATCAGCGACGGCTCCAGATTTTTCAAGTTCACGTAACCATGCTTTCTGCTTCTTGTTAAACGCCAGGCTAGGGATATATGCTGGCAGAGAGAAACTTTTGTGGGATTCAAGAACTCTATTAACTGAACTTGAAGCATAACTAATCTGTGAATGAACAAACTAAGTTAGATACCAGGAGGATGATAAAAAAATTAGTAAAATGACTTTTCTCTCTGTTGCTATTACAATGTTAAGGGAAGCATCCATATTAGACATTGAACAAACCATAATAAGATTACTCCCAGTGACAGATATCATTAGTTGGTAGAAAAGTTACATAAGTAAATGCATGCTTCCTATATGATTGACTCTGCGTCTAAATAAATTAAGAGCAAACTGTGGTATTGAGTGACATGACTAATCTGGAAGAACAATTGAGTATTGTTCATACAAGTGAAACATATTCAGTTCATTCATTTGATATATGCGTTCATATGAACCACTATTCTAACCATCCTAAATATACATTAACGATAAACAGACCTGGGCTCAGCACAGGGGCAACAAGGGCAACGGCCCAGGGCCCCCTAATTTTTGTGGTTAACACATTACACATTAGGCCTAGGCCCAACTTCATACGTATTCTGCTGTTGCCCAGATCCGTATGCACCTCGCGTAGTCTTCGTTCGCGTCGCAACTCCTCGTCTTGTCCGTGCCCCGCTTCCTGGTGGCTCCGCTCGGCACGCACGCAGGCAGGCGGAGAGTGATCGGCTCACGGTAGGCGGCAGCAGCAGCAACCGGCAGGCCATCAGCGCCAGGCCGCTGGGCGCACGGCTCACGGCCTGTTAGAGTGTTAAGGTATTTTCCTAAATCCTAATTATCTTTTTCTAAAGAATTAATCTTTACTAACAGTTTAATTTATTAGTTATCTAATTCTAAATTAATTATTACATTTTAATTACTTCTCTAATGTTCCGCACGATTGAAGCCATTAGCCATGTCTTCTGCAAATCAATCTAGAAAATATGATTCTGGTTATTAGAAGCGTAAAAAGAAACAAAAAATAAAGGTTTTCTTGCCAGAGAAGATTGATTATGAGTTTATTATTGAAGATTTCATTTCAAGGAACACTATAAGAATGAAGTTATTTGAATAAAGATCTGCACACAAAATTAAATATAGGTATGATTTCGATGTATTTTATTCGTCCGTAATACATTAAACATCAACCATTATTTCATTATTATATAATAAGGCCCCATTCTAGAGTTTCGTCCAGGGCCTCGGATTATGCCGGCCCGGCCCTGACGATAAATTATAGAGGAAAGAGGTTCATCTTGCATAGAGTTAAGACATCAGGCCCAACAGTTCCTTATGGAGTCCATAAGTAACATTTGTGAATAAATAACCACTTCAGATTAATAACAGGACAGTCCAATGAACGTTTCCGAATAAAGCTTGATTTCGTGGCACGCAGAAAAATAGAAAGACATTCAGAATTTCCTTTTCATTAAACTATACTAATTAAATTTACATTAGTTTTCATGTACTTGAGTGGACAAAAGCATTCCCAGCTTTGGGAAGGTGGAAGTGAAAATGGAGAACCTACAAAACAAATCCCAGACTTCAAAAACCATTGGAGATGTCGGTCAATCAATGCACAATTTACTTATTGCA
The DNA here is from genome assembly GCA_015342445.1 of Digitaria exilis. Taxonomy (NCBI): domain Eukaryota; kingdom Viridiplantae; phylum Streptophyta; class Magnoliopsida; order Poales; family Poaceae; genus Digitaria; species Digitaria exilis. Next base: position 3,886,015 of record JACEFO010001972.1, on the reverse strand, counting down.
ACCTGAAACCTACCAATAAGTTGATATTTTACAACCACAAGCACTCTTAGCATAGCCTACCAAGCGTAAAATCCAGGCAGGAAGTAAGCTCATACCATGAATGCAGCTCCTAAAAAAGAACATACTAACTAGCGACCATTCCATTGCAATATCAAGATTTCTCCAATCCATTCTAGTATTCTACCATGGCATCCCTCGCGGCAACGAAGCAAAGATAACAAATCCAGATAGTAATATACTAATTCCCTAGCAAGATGATTACCGAGGACGCCGCGCTGTTCACTAGCGACCGCGCAATCGTCAGCGCACAGAACCTGAAACAGACAGAGTATGAGTTTCTTTCTGCAGAGTGGATGAGTCAAGATTGGGGAAACAAAAACACACAGTCCGCGGATTGGGCGAGTAGGTAGGTAGGCACTAACATTCCGCGTCCGCCGGAGAGGGCTTGCTCGCCGGGGTCCTTCCACTCATCGAATCTGAGGGATGGAAAGAAGCGCGGCGCCGCGTCAGAGCATGGAAACAGGATCTTGGCGGCGGAAGAGGAACTTCGAGAAAGAGAGAGAGATGAGGGAAAGGCTTACATCCAGCCGTAGCGGCGGTCGAAGACGAAGCGCGAGCGGCGCCGGAGGGGCGGAGCCAGCGAATCGGAGGAGGAAGGCTGCGCTGCCGCCATGGCCGTGGACCCTGACGGGATTGCGGCGCAATGGCTGTCGTTCAGAGCCGCAGCCATCGGATTTTTGTGCCCATCTCGCGTAAACTAATATCAAGCTTCGAAGAAAGAACAAAGCAAGTACCGTGGTCGTGCCGGAGTGGTTATCGGGCATGACTAGAAATCATGTGGGCTTTGCCCGCGCAGGTTCGAATCCTGCCGACCACGTCTTTTTTTTTTGTTTTTTTGCTTTGAGTTCCTTTCATTGCATAGTTTCCATGTTAATTATAATTGCGTAGTTCAAATCTTCCTCTATCTAATTTTTTATTAATTATTATGACTGCAATTTAGTGCCTAATGAAAGCAGAGTACCTTGTCAGTTTAAATGAATGTGTCATAAGTTCCTAAAAACAAAAAAAAAAAACCTTTGATAGTGTCATGAAAGGCAAAATGGAAGAAAAAAGAAAAAGAAAGTTAACTGCAGATAATTCTAATCAATAAAACACGCCACCAACAAATCATACTCTGGTATATGCGCATCAGACATTGCTTATATAGAACATTGAAAGAGAAGGAACTAATGTGTCGGAAAATAATTTTAAACCAGCAACGACCCAGGCAACAATAGCATTCTCAAGCGTATACTATCAGACATTGCTTATAGCACACTGAAAGAGAAGGAAAAAAAAAACTTTATTCTCATGGATTGGAATGGCTAGACGAGAACAGAATAGTAAAACTTGAAGAACAAGAACAGAGGAGAATTGCTGAACGTGGAAGTGCCAAAAACGTAGACGTTGAAGCAATGGGCCGTGTTCCTATGAAAAATAGCCGGTACCCAAGCAATGGCACAAATGTTCATGTCCTGGGAGTTCATCAGGAATTGAAGGATCTGTCAGAGCTGATGGCAGCGCATAAAGGAGCTAGAGAGTCATCACGCGTACAGCCATCAGTTGCAAGCCCTTGGGACGGGACTTGTCTCGTTAGCAGCTGCATTCCATGAGCATGGTCGGTGTTCCTGACACCTCCCACTCCTATTTCTCACTGCTATTCTGCTAACAGCTAGCCTCCTCACCAGGTCCAGGTGCTCCATTTTTGCAATGCTACTGTCCTACTCTTCCATCTCGTTCATATATATAGGAATACGAATGCAGACCTATATAAATCGAAGAGAAGTGTCGGTGTGCATATAAATCAAACGAGTTTTGTTTTCTTTTTACAACAAGAAATGACTGGTCTACTCTGGCCACTGGCACATGAAGACATGTAGTTATTTCCAGTACCAATTATGTATGAATCGACGAAGCAAATAATATGCAGTCATATATATAGAACAAGATGCATGTATCGAGAGGGCCAGAACTAGTCCCCCATTTAACTTGCCTTCCTATTCCATGAGCACGGCATGTTGGATTGGTTGTGCATTCTAGAATAACCTGTTCTATTGGTTCATCGTTAGAATGCAAAATCGAATGCAGTTCACATGTACGCCCTCATAGGTTCTGATAATCCTGCTTACCGTGATTTCGTTTTCTGCCCTTTTCGTTGTATGAAAGCTGGTTCTCATGCTGCATCCATTGTTGATATTGTGCAGGTTCATCACAATTCATAATCCATGCCATTATAATATGCAACGACACTGTTTTCTCGCTGAAATCAGTGCGCAAGGTGCCTGGCATAATAGCCACTGAACAAGCCACCAATCACAAGAGAAACCAAGTTGCATGTTGTTCAACAAGAAGAGGAAGAACTACATGCCTTAGAGCAAATTTCCTATAGTCACGAGGAGGTCCAATCGTTGCAAGATAGCAGTTGATCGGATCCCATCAACATCATTTGTGTTCCAATCCTGACCCTCCTGGCCCCTACTCTTTTTTTTTCTAGAAATCTTGCCTGGTTACCCCGCTACCCATATTGTACTACTCTTCCAAGGGTGAAGACTAAAGAGAAGGAAAGTGCACATAAGCCTCAACGGGATTGCGGCGCAGCGGCTATGGTTCAGAGCCACAGGCTATGCAGATTTTGTGGCCTTCTCAGGGAAATCAGTTATATAGAGTAGAAGAAAGAATTGACCAAGAAGGGTGGTTGTGTTGAATTGGTTATGGGGCATGAATCAGAAATCATGTGGCCTCTGCCTTCACAACTTCAAATCCTGCCAACCAAGTATTTTTCTTATTTATTTACTTTTTGCTTTCCTTTCCTTCCGTAGCTTCTGTGTTTCTGCAATTAACTTTTTAATTCATTATTACTGTGCAGGCTCATGCCACTTCACATTCATAATCCTATTGTCTTATGAAAAGGTAAGGTACCATTGTCACTTTGATAGTGTCATGGGAGGCTAATAAAAGAAAGAAAAAGAAAGTTAGCCGAAAATAGTTCTAAACTAGCGCAACGACACAAGCAACAAGAACATTCTCTTGCATATCTGCATCAGATGCATCTCTTATGTAGCGTGTAGAAAGACAAGGAAAGAATTGTGTCATGAAAACATAAGGTAAGAGCACATTAGTAAAAAAAAACACTCCCCATGCGCATTGCCCGGCCCAACAAGAACAGAGGAGACTCACCAAGTCACCAGCACCGTAGTCGCGCGTCTCGCGTTCCCTTGATGCGGAGTCGAGGACGGCAGAGACCGGAGCGGCTGGCGATCGGCGACGGTGAGTCGGCGTCTCCCCGATGGATTCTCGGATTCCGATCCCGACACCAATGGGGCAACGCCACAACGTCCTCCTTTCGTTGCCCAGCAGAGAGCAGCTCTGCAGCAGCATAGGGAGGGAGGGAGCAGGCAGCCAGCGGCCCAGCACCAAGCGGCGCCATTTGTTTTGTAATATGAATTTGTAGATGCGTAGAATTGTAATGAACTAGTGATACTTTTTTGGATGATTATCTTGTCACTTTCATTAAGACAGATATTTTCTTTGAAGTGGATCAAGAAGATATAATTGGGAGCCTCATGGCCATTAAAAATCGCAGACCAGACAAGAACTAACAAGGTAATCTTCCTTGAACTGTAGGTCTGTATACTTTTTTTAAACTAGCTGCATTGTAATCATGCATGTTTCCAACTGAAAGACTGGATTTATGATAAATTGAGACCACACCGTACCAATTATTCATGTTTACCACACCATCTACCAATATGGTAATTTGATTTTGCGGATTTCTGTTTTGGGCAATTGGCTTGGCATACTCTAAGTTTATACCCTAACTCCGCCACTAACTTTGATAGTGTCATGAAAGGCTAATGAAAGAAAGAAAAATAAAGTTAGCAGAAAATAATTCTAGGCATTGTATGGCATATATATGTGCATTATTCAGAGATATCGCTTGTATAGTGTGTTGAAAAACAAGGAAAGAATTTAGTGTCAGGAGCTGGAGTGGGCCTGATGAGAACAGAATAGCAAGAATTTGAAGAACAGATAGGGGAATTGATGCATGAACTTCTTGACGGATTCAAGTACAAAGGCTAGCTATGGTTTTTTCCTCTTTGATGCCTCTCTGCTTATCCTGTGCATCGCTAATAAAAACATAAAGGCAATGAACGTGGAAGCGCTTTTGCTTGGAAGCTGGTTTGATGCCAAATGGCCACTACCGAGATTCCAGACACAAGGCACAGACGTTCAAGAGCTAAGAGGTCTTCAAGGATCCGCTGCAACTAATGGCAGTCTACGAAGGAGTTAAAGAGCTTCAACGTGGGCACGCACAGCTATCAGTTGCATGCGATTGGAATGGGACTTGACTTTGAGGCTGCTGCACCACATGAACATGGTCGGTGTTCCTGACGCATCCAGATCCTATTTCTCCCTGAAAACTAGGTAGCCTCCTCACCAGGTGCTCCGTTGCTGCAAAACTGTCCTACTCTTCTATATATCTTGTACATATATGAATACTCAGAATGTGGACGTACAGATCAAAGAGAAGTGCAGGTGTGCATATAAATAAAATGAGTTTTTCTTTTTCTTTACAACATAGAAATGACACATATGCTCTGGCTGGCCACTGTTAGACGAATACATGCAGTTATTTCCAGCAGTACAAATTGTGTATGAATCGAGAAGCTAGACTCGTTACCCCACTAAGTGCTAGGGTACGGTGCTAAGAATAGAGCAAGTGAATAAATGCGCAGAACAAAAGGCAGCTATATATCAAAAGGATTAGGATTAATCCCACAACAGCTCAATTGCAGGAAGAGATGTCACAATCGACGCATGCATTTTTCTTATCAGTACTAGTCTTTCTGAGCTAATTTTTAATTAGCCGTTACCTCGATCTCCCAAAAAGGACAACAAATTCTTCCTTATTGGACGCTTGAAAATGAAGCCTTTTTGAACAGTTAGCTTTAATCAAAACCAGGCGACTGTATGATTGGTCTTGCCACAATGTTTACATGGTGTTGAAGATGTCCCAGTACGTAGTGTACTGTACCTCTGAGAAGTTGCTAATACAGTGTGCGACGCAGACATAGGAATAGACATGGACCGCAGGCGAGTCTCCTCAGCAAGAAGATCAAACAAAGCACGAGCCATGGTCAAATCAGAAGAATCATGAAGTAGCCGTTTACAGATGGAATCAAACTCTTCCCCGACTCCCATGACAAAACGATATACAAAAAACTTCTCAATAAATCAGTCACCTATCATAGAAGTCAGGGAGCCCACAAGACCATCAAAAGCAGAGTAATACTCATCAATGGTCATGTCCTTCCGCTCAATGGCATGTGTTTGCTGCATGAGAGTATGCAAAAGAGCACCACTATCCTGAACATAGCATTCCTTCTAATGAGACCAAATGGCCTTTGTTGTTTTAAACTTCCATAGACTCATAATCATAGACTGCTTAACACTATTAACCATAGCAGCCATCACTTTCCCATCATTAATTTCCCAAGTATGGATGCCATCAGCATTACTAGGATCTTCCACAAGAGTAGGAGGATCATCAGTTAAGTGAAAGTATAGACCATATATAACCCCTCAATGCAGTTTCAACACAAAAGGCCCACTCTGGGTAATTCTGGCCATCTAAAGTGATATTGATCATAATAGCATTGATCTGCGACATACTGGGAAAATTGCTATACTTGAGCAAAAGAAAAGATAGTAGAGGCCAGTTACCACAGGAGTAGAAGGAGAGCAGCCACACGATGAACACTCTGTGCAGCAGCAGTCGAACAGAGATATCACCAGCCGAAGGAACAGATGAATAGCCTGTGCAGTGCAGAGGAGGTCACCAGCAACAGGAAGGAGACCTGAGACCTTCCGCAGCTGAATCAACAGATGGGCAAACATCTGAGCCAAATCCTCAACAGGCAGGCACCGGCGGACGAACAGACCGCGACGTGCGGACTTGTACGACGAGTCCGCGATGGGCGGACGTAGAGGGCAATGAAGATGCGCAGACAGGAGAGTAGCACCAGGATGGACGGGTCCGCAACGAAGATGCGGGGACTGGTCTGCACAGATGAGAAACAACGGCAGCGACTGCCGCACGGGATGACGACGTCCGCAACGCCGTGACGGGAGCAAAGCGCTCCCCTGTAGCGGTAGCAGATGAAGAGGCCGCAACAGGCGGCCAAAAAAAATGGATCTTTTGGGTGGATTAGGAGATGATTAGTCTAATTCTATCCCAAATCCCTGCTCTGTTACCATGTTACTAACCTTGAATAGAATGAGAAGTCCAGTGAGCCAAGTTGTGGCGATGGCAAGTATTTATAGTGCCATATAGGAATATATAGAGACTCTAGAATATAGAGAGTCCAATATGAATATAGAGTGTCCTTTTGCATTTAACACCTATTTTAGAGGACAGCGAGGAAGGCCACCCCAATGCTAAGGCCGGCCCTGCATCTTTGGTCATCGGCTTGTCCCCTGGTGGCGCTGATGAAGAGGTTAACACAGCGGACGGGACTGTTGATGATACTGGGTCAGAGGATGCATCACGGCGCCACTGGATTACTCTCTTTTCTTAGTTCACACTCAAAATCTGCAATTGCAAAAGAACTCTATTGAAAACATGATGTTGTTTAGACATCAGGAAGACATCCAACTTTGAGTAGCTATGCCAAAAGTTTTACTAAACGGAAGAAACAAACAATAAAGTGAAGATAAAATCAATATGCACAGTAAAAAATCCAAATGTAGTCTAACTTGATCCTCCATCTTCATTGAACCTTCTGAAGTAAGCGCTCGTCAACCTCAATTTGTTCCTACCATGTCACCCATGAGGTCATATGACGCTCTTTACGGCGTATAGTTCTTCACCAGATCTTGACCTTTTAATGTCTTGAAAGGCAATGCATTCCTCCAGAAGTTTATGATGCATAATTTGCACAGACTACAATGTTTAGACTTGCAGAATACAAGCATCACCACAGGGAATACAGTGTAGTGAGGAAAACTTGAACTTTCGATGCAAAGTTCACATCTTAAGTGAACGCAGACAAACTTTACCATTGCATCGCCGAATAAAAAGTTCTGGTTGCGACCAACTTGAGCATTATAGGTCAATTGGCACTGGCAAAAGCATTTCCTGGAGATGCAGAACATCCAGGTGGTAATGATTGCCGGCTTGATATTCACCATTGTGCAGCAAATGTTCAACGGTGGTGCTTGTGGTCAAACGGCGGCTTCACCAGAACAACATCGATGGCGACTTCACAGTGGTGTGCGAATCCATCAGTGCCTCCGCATAGCCTGTGTAACACCCTAATTTTATTTCATCACAAAGAAATCAATATAGGCAACCTTATTTTAGTTTTATTGTTTTAAGGCTATATTTAAATTGATAATATAAATAATGTCCATAAATAATCGAACAATAATTTAATTATAGATCAATCAAGTTCATGTTGCATCCATGCTGTTGCATATATTTTTGTGTGAAGTTTGAAGTTTAAACAAAAGGTTTCAACCGTTCAAACAAATCCCTTCTATAGGTTTAAACATTTCAAACCTTCTATTTCTCCCTTCTCTCTTTTTCTAGCCCAGCCCGAACTCTCTGCAGCCGGCCCATCTTCTTCCACCGCTCGGCCCATGAACCAGCCGCCGGCCCAGCTCTTCCCCCTCCACCTTTCCTTTCTTTCTCTCTCGCTGCCAGAGGGCCCCACTTGTCGGAGGCGTCACCTTCCTTTCCCCACCCGCGCTCCTTCCTTTTTCCCCGACCTCGCATCCGAGCCGAGCTCGCGCAGCGCCGCCTCCCCGCGCCAGCGTCCTCGCGCCTAGGCCCGCAGGCCAGAGCCACCCTAGCCGCCTTTATAAGCCGCCGCCACCGCAGTTTTTCCCCTCCGAAACCCTAGCTGCAGCCTTCACCCGAGCTCGCCGCTGCCATCGACGACCGAGCCCCGACGCCGCCGCCGTTCTGCCGCCTCTTCTTCGAGTTTGAGTCGTCGTCAAGCTTCGCACGGGGGTAAGGAACACGCCGAGCCTCTCCTCTCGCGCAATGCGCATCGAGAACCCCCGCTCCGCACTGCACCGTGGCTGCCGGCCGCCATGGCTCGCCACGAGCCTCGTACGCCGGCCAATCCCCCTCACTTAGCCCTCAATTAGGTACGTCTCGTCCCAAACTAGGTCTAGGGTTTGGATCTGCTCATTTTGGTCACCCCGAGCCCCGGTTTCGCTCAACTCCGGCGAGGACGCCGCCGCCAGCCGTCGTCTCCGGCGACCGTTCAAACCCCGTGAAACCCTAGCCCTCCGATCGGGATCCGACGGCTTGGATCGGATCCGACCCGAGTCAATTGGGGTCGGTACCGGTCAGCCGTGCGGTTTTGCAGAAAACCTCCCGTTTTTTCCTAGATTCAACCCGCAGTCCAGTGTAGTTCAGAAGTATTTAGATTTAGGTCCTGTTTTATTCAGTTTAACCCCTGCGCTTTTATAAATTAGAACCCGCCGTCCTAGGATGCCTTTTTACGCGTTAGACCTTCGGTTTATATAGAAAATTATGTTTAGGTCCTTCGGAATCTTCTGGTTAAGCCCCTGGAAGTCCAATTTCATCGCAGAATAGCCCCTGAGTCCTTTTTTAAGCCTGTTTTCATCGTTTTAAATCCGATTGGAGAGATCTTTGCGTCCAGAACTTCATAGTTGCGTGAACAGTAGTATTTTATTCATGTTTACGCTATTTTAAAGTTATCTGGTGTATTGTTTGTTTATTTATTGTATGCTCTTGATGTGTGCGTGTAGAGAACGTTCCGTACGAGGAGGACGATCAAGAGCAGTACTACGAAGAAGAGCCACCATTCGTAGCTGAGGAAGGCAAGTGGATTTTCCTCCTCTGCATTCTCTTTTGATGCCTATCCACATGTCATTACATTAAAGTTTACTATTGTTTATGTCTTGCATTAATTTTGATGGGAACCTAGCTAAGGATGCCTAGCTTTTACTCTCATGCCTTGACACACTTGGGTTTACATTCATGTTGGGTAGCCACGCTAGATGCAAAACTTTGGGCTTATGGTGGGTCGCTACTTGAACAACTATTGAGAAATTGATATGATTATGATAAACTTGTTAAACAAGAACACTATTGTTAATTGGAACATGGAGCGGCCACCTGGGATTATTACGTACAACCATACTATCACATTGGCTCTGATCTTGGCTAAATAATTAGAAGACCTATATGTTGTGTTTGCGCTGCAAGTAGGTGGGTTATTGGGTCCGAAGCTTGGATGAGTGGCGAAGGAATGCTTCGGCTTCCGAAGTACCACGAATAATGGGGAGCGGACACATACATATAGGGATTCTTTGGAAAAGCCTCATAGAGAATCCTGCGCCACTCACCTAGGAAGTGTTTAAGGACCTTGCAAACCCGGGCGAGAAGGAAACACGAAGTATTGTGAAAGTGTACAACCTCTACAGAGTGTTAAAATCTATTGCAATAGCCGTGTTCGTGGTTATGAACGGCCCGGATCCTCACATGAGTAATATATCGAAATCTTAAATCAAATTGTGGTTACTTGGACATGATGATGTTACTTTTTAATTGGGTTGGTATATACTTTTACTCTAGTAATTAGGTGCTTGCTTAATAAAACTTGACCAACTAAAATGCTGACAGCTTAAATCAAGCCTCTCCTTGGTAGCTTGCATATTTCCCCCCCACTTGCTAAGTACCAACCATAAGTGTACTCATCCTTGCTTACTTTGGATCAGAAGGAGGGAATGGTGCAGAGTATAATAGTGATCTGGATGATATCTAGGCGAGTGCTCCACCAGTCAGCTGCCTGTGGATGAAGTCTACATCGCCGCTGCCATTTATCGTTTTTTGTTTGAGACTATCGTGTTGAACCATTTAGGCCTTCGTGCCTCTTCGAGAGTGTAATAAATACTTTATTTGTTTTTATGTTAAAGCACTGTGTTACTGTTATTCACTTAATGTCGACCATATGTGTGTAAATCTTGATCCTGTCGCACATATGAGATGCATTCGGTTTTCTCTCTAAAACCAGGTGTGACAAAGTGGTACCAGAGCCAGTCTGATTGTAGGACGCTAGCTTAGATAGAATGGTCGAAGTAAGGAATTGTTTAGTAAGCCATGTCAATCCTTGAAAAAAAATGTGTGTGTCTTATATTTTGTTGCTAAAAATCTATGTTATTTCTGTTACTTATCAAATTTTATTTATTTATTCAATTCTTATTTCTGTTGTTTATTTATTCATTTAACTTTTGTTCAGAGTACAAAATTTTTACTTGTCTCTTTCTCGTTTTCTTTTTATCCGTTTCTCCGAGCAGATGGCCAGACAGAGGCAAACTCCACGCAATAGGACTGGGTATCACGGTACCTACATCGGGCAGTTTGTTCCAGCCCCGTCAGCTCGCCGTGCACCTGAAGTAGAAGCCCTACCTGTGCCAATGCAAGAAGAAGAAGAAGACCCGGAGGAGCTGTACTACTATGAGCAGCTAGAAGACTCGATGGATTCCACTGCCTCTCCTTGGGTGGTGTCAGTGCCTTCGCCGACTAGGAGGACAGTGCAGTCTGCAGTTCCAGCACCGGTCGCCGCCGGGGGTGACCCGGAGGATCCTAGTGGTGGGAGCTCTGATGATGATGATGGGGCCATGACTCCGACGGTTCCAGCCATGGTGTTCCACAGGATGGAGATGACGCCCATGAAGCCCCACCTGAGGATAATGGCGACCAGGGGAATGCAGAAGATGAAGAAGAGGATGATGAGAATCCTCCGGAGGAAGGTGGTCTTGCTAGAGTGAGGAGGCTGACGTCTACAGGCCCGACGGGTGATTTTCCATCACTTCTACGGGCAGTGCTCCAGCAGCTTAGCAACCACACAGAACCGCTGTACGAGACCTCATATTTCATTGATTCGAGACTCCGGAACTACTACGCCACAGAAGTCACCATCAGGGTGGCAGAGGATGGTGAAGACTACAAGAAGAACTACTCTTCGCATGTGACAGACACTCCGCATTATAGCTATGAAGCCTCAGTCAACAACGCAGCTCACTGGGCTCTCTCAGCGATCTACCATGATTTCAGTGAAGAGTTGGCAGACACGCCTTTCCGCTATCTTCCTCAGCGTCGCTCCGGCACTGAGGTATCAATGATAGCATTGGGAGGCAATGGAGACCCCGCTGTTCGCACCCTTGCACGCTATGCTGCAGCGCTGAACACGGAGTAGGCAAATGCTACGGTGGAGTTGGCAGAGTCGCGTGGTGACCTAGAAGACCTCAATGATGAGAACCGGGAGATGAGGGCTCAGCAAGATGGTCACGATCCACCTCAAGGCGTTCCCTTTTATCCCCTGGAGTCACCACCCCGCAAGAGGCTTCGCCACGGCGCTCCCAATTTCGGCACTAGACTTCATTAGATTAAGAGTTTAAGTGTTTAGCTCAGTTTTAATAATTTCGTTGCTACATTCGTGTGAGGTCGAACGTGTGCTTTTAATTCTTGCTTGTGTGTGAACCATGTTTGATTTGGAGTTTCTGGTTGGTGTGTACTTGGTTGTGGAGTAATAACCACAATCAAGCAAACAAAAATTAATAAAGTCATTAATTAGTTGGGTCATATTCTGGTCTTTTATTTATTTCTCAGCTTGAATCCTTTATCTATCTCAATTTTATCTATCATCTGACTATTGTACTGCTGGAAATTTTTGCGTCATGTTCTGACCTACCTTTACTGTTTTGACGATTTCTGGAGTTATACAATTCCGATTGACCTCAAACCAATTGGGTTAGTTTGAGAATTTGAAGGATCATTTTCTGTGATTTTTCCACGATTTTTTGATATCTGTACAAAGAGAAACATACCAAAAGTTAGTATGCACAGAATCTGTTTTCACAGCTTGACACAGGGTGCTTAATTATTTTGTACCTCGAGCTATGTGACTCCGATTGAGGTGATTCCAGTTGGGTTGGAAGCGTGGCTTGATCAGTTCTGAGATGTGAATGTTTCATGAATTTTGGATACTCAGTTTGGGGGTTATGGTCGAGTTACTAGGATGATCAGAATCTGTCACAACCTGAGCATGTTAATCTTTGTTAACCTTTTCTTATACACTGTGATACTATTATAAGTTTCATGGATAGTGTATCATTTCTTTTTGTTATCTCAGTAATCACTCTCTGAATCATATCTTTCTAACGGTCAGATGGTTACCACCAGGGCCGGAGGAGGAAGAGACGTTCCCAGTCAGAGGCGTGCTCACGTGGTGAACCAACAAGCTCAAGCACCGCCTCCGAATCCGCCTCCCAACCCGCCACCAAATCCCGCAATGGATCCGGCAATGCAGCAGTTCATCGTGGATCAGATGCAGTTGGTTCGTCAGCTCACCGAGACAGTGGCTAATCTGCAGGCACAGCAGAACCAGCAGCCACCGCAACAACCACAACAAGTTCAGCCACCCAGAGACAGGCACAGGTAATTTCTGAGCCAGCATCCTCCCACTTTCTCCCATTCCTCAGATCCCCTGGATGCAGATGACTGGCTGAAGAATGTCACCAAGAAGCTGGACATCGCTCAGTGTACAGACCGTGAGAAGGTTTTGTATGCTTCAGGAAGACTGGAAGGACCGACATCTGACTGGTGGGATACTTATGTCAATGTGCATGCCACCCCCAATGGCATCTCTTGGCAGGAGTTCCAGGATGCCTTCCGCACACAGCACATCCCTGCTGGTGTGATGGATCTGAAGCAGGAAGAGTTCTGGGCGTTAGAGCAGGGAAACATGAGCATCTGCGAGTATCGGGACAAGTTCACTCAGTTGTCCCGTTATTCACCTGAGGATGTGAATTCTGATGCAAAAAGGCAACGCCGTTTCCTGAAGGGGCTGATATTACCTATCATGTATCAGCTCCAGAGCCACACCTTTCCCAACTTCCAGACCATGCTGGATAGAGCTATTGCGTGTGAGAAAACTCGCAAAGATATGAGTGAGCAGAAGAGGAAAGCTCAGTCTTCTCAGTTAGGCCAGTCTGGCAACAACCGCCCTTGCTACAACCCTCAACAGGGGTATTAGCACTGTTCAGGAGGGAATGGTGGACAGTATCAGTAGAGTCAGCAAGTGCAGCGTTCTGGTCAGAGGTACCCTCAACAAGTGCAGCGCACCCCTACTCCTCAGCAGAACCGGCTAGGCAATGCAACGAGTACACCTGTGAGAACCAACCCTTCTTCTACACCAATCAAAGCTGTTGTCTGCTTCAAGTGTGGGGAAAACGGGCATTACTCTAATCGGTGTCCAAGACCAACTTCCAAACCCCACAGCCTCAGCGTACCAATGGTCAGAAGAATGGGCAGTCTGCTTCTCAAGCACCAGCCAACAGGGGTCAGCAGAGCTACGCACGGGTGAATCATGTGACTGCCGATTCAGCTCAGGAGGCCCATGACGTGGTGCTCGGTATGTTCCTCGTAAACTCAAAACCCGCTGCAGATTTATTTGATTCCGGAGCATCGCATTCATTTATAACTGAAGACTTAGTGGCTAAAAACAATATATCTAGAGGGCTTTTGAGAACTCACATAATAGTTCATTCTCCTGCTGGTGAGATGAGAGCCACACAAATATGCCCAGATGTTCCACTTAGAATTATGGGAGAGAGTTCCTAGCTGATTTAGTGGTCCTGAAATCAAATGAGAAGTCAAATGCTCTTGATGTCATTCTGGGGATGGATTGGTTAGCAAAGCATGACAGAGTCATTCGGTGTGCCAAGAAATCGGTCTTACTGACCAGCCCGCAAGGAGACAGAATTGAGTTCATGCCTACTCCATCAACCAGAGATGATACTGTCAATCAGTTGGATGGGAAATCTCTAGAAGATATCAAGGTTGTGTGTGAGTTTCCAGATGTTTTCCCCGAGGATTTGCCAGGTATGCCACCTGACCGTGACTTTGAGTTCAATATTGATCTATTGTCTGGTACTGCTCTTATTTCAAAAAGGCCATATAGAATGGATGTTAAAGATTTGACCGAACTACAGAAACAAATAGAAGAACTTGAAGCTAAGGGTTTATTAGACCTAGTTCGTGTCCATGGGCAGCCCCGGTGATTTTTGTTGATAAAAAGGATGGCACTAGGAGGATGTGTGTAGATTACCGAGCTCTTAATGAGGTGACTATCAAGAACAAGTATCCACTCCCTAGGATTGAGGATTTGTTTGATCAGATGAGGGGTGCCAAGGTCTTCTCTAATATTGATCTCCGTTCAGGCTATCATCAAGTGAAGATTCGGAAGGAGGATATTCCCAAGACTGCTTTTATTTCCAGATATGGTCTCTATGAGTATCTGGTCATGTCTTTTGGTCTGACGAATGCACCTGCGAACTTCATGCATCTGATGAACAAGGTATTCATGGAGTATCTCGATAAGTTTGTGGTTGTGTTCATTGATGATATCATGATATTCTCCAAGAATGAGGAAGAACACGAGGAACATTTGAGGCTAGAATTGCAGAAGCTACGGGAACGCCAGTTATATGCCAAGTTCAGCAAATGCGATTTCTGGTTGAAGGAAGTTTCTTTTCTTGGTCATGTCATTACAGATGGGGGTATCATGGTAGATCCAGACAAGGTTAGTGATGTGTTACAGTGGGCACCGCCTCAGAATGTGTCAGAAATCCAAAGTTTCTTGGGATTGGTATGTTACTACCGCAGATTCATTGAAGGGTTCTCCAAGATTGTTAAGCCTCTTACTACATTATTGGAAAAGGGGAGAGAGTTTCAGTGGAGTGATGCTTGTCAGCAGAGTTTTGAAGAGCTGAAGAAGAGATTGACCACGGCCACAGTGCTAGTGATGCCTGATATTCACAAAGGGTTTGATGTGTACTGTGACGCTTCACATCAAGGCCTTGGGTGCGTGTTGATGCAAGAAGGCAGAGTTGTGGCTTACGCCTCGAGGCAGTTGAGGAAGCATGAAAAGAACTATCCTACTCATGATCTGGAACTAGCTGCCGTAGTGCACGCTTTGAAGCTTTGGAGGCACTATATGATTGGGAACAAATGCCAGATTTTCACAGATCACAAGAGCCTGAAGTACGTTTTCACTCAGAGGGATTTGAACATGAGACAACGCAGATGGTTAGAGCTGATCAAGGACTATGATGTGGATATTCAGTATCACCCCGGAAAGGCCAATGTGGTTGCAGATGCTCTCAGTCGGAAGAGTCAAGTCAGCATGCTACTAGGACGGCATATACCGCAGGAATTGTGTTGGGAGATGGAACGTCTCAACTTGGGAATTTGTGCCCATGTTGAGGCAGTAACTATGGAAGTTGAGCCAACACTAGAGCGAGAGATCAGAGAAGGGCAGTCGGGAAATGAGAAGATAGAGGAAATCAGGGACTTCATTAAGCTGAGAAAGACTAAGGATTTTACTGAAGATGGACAAGGAACAGTGTGGTTCAGAAACAGGATTTGTGTGCCTGAGATTGATCATCTCTATGAGACTATATTGAAGGAGGCCCATGATTCAGCTTATTCGATCCATCCTGGGTGTACCAAGATGTACTAGGATCTGAAGGAACGATATTGGTGGTATGGTATGAAGAGAGATGTCGCTGAGCACGTGGCCTTGTGTGATGTTTGTCAAAGAGTTAAAGCAGAGCACCAAAGACCTGTAGGGCTACTCCAGCCTCTGAAGATACCAGAATGGAAGTGGGAAGAGATCGGTATGGATTTCATTGTCGGATTACCTCGTACTCGTTCCGGCTATGATTCCATATGGGTTGTTGTGGATCGATTGACCAAGTCTGCTCACTTTATTCCTGTCAAGTCAACTTATGATAGTGCTAGACTGGCAGAGCTGTACATGTCTAGGATTGTGTGTTTGCATGATGTCTCGAAGAAGATAGTTTCCAATCAGGGTACTTAGTTCACGCCACGTTTCTGGCAGAAGCTACATGAGTCCATGGATACGAGGCTTAATTTCGGTTCGGCTTATCATCCACAAACGGATGGACAGACAGAGAGGACCAACCAAGTTCTTGAGGATATGTTGAGGGCTTGTGCATTGAAGCATAGCAACAGTTGGGACAAAAGCTTGCCATACGCAGAGTTTTCCTATAACAACAGCTATCAGGCTAGTCTTAAGATGTCACCCTTTGAGGCTCTATACGGTAGGAAGTGCAGAACACTGTTGTACTAGAGCCAGACGGGAGAAAGTAAAGTATTTGGGCCAGATATTCTCCAAGATGCCAAACAGCAAGTGCAGATGATCAGAGAAAATCTCCGGACAGCACAGTCTAGGCAGAAGAGCTATGCAGACACTAGACGGAGGGAGTTGACATTTGAAGTGGGTGACTTTGTGTATCTCCAGGTGTCACCTGTCAGAGGTCTGCGCAGATTCAAGGTAAAAGGGAAGCTGTCACCTCGCTTCATTGGACCGTTCAAGATCTTGGAAAGAAAGGGTGAGGTGGCATATCAGCTAGAGCTGCCAGCTCATTTGTCAGATGTGCACAATGTGTTTCACGTGTCCCAGTTGAAAAAGTGCTTGAGGGTGCCTGAGGAAGAATTGCCTTGGGAGGCGCTTAACGTACAGGATGATCTGACTTACACAGAGCAGCCTGTTAAGATATTGGAGACTTCAGAGAGAGTCACTAGAAACAAAGTGATCAAAATGTGCAAGGTGCAGTGGAGTCACCATTCTGAGGATGAGGCTACTTGGGAAAGAGAAGATGAGCTTGTCGCAGAGTTTCCTCAGTTGTTCCCAGATCTTTCTAAATCTCGAGGACGAGATTCTCTTTAAGGGGGTAGGATTTGTAACACCCTAATTTTATTTGATCACAAAGAAATCAATATAGGCAGCCCCTTATTTTAGTTTTATTGTTTTAAGGCTATATTTAAATTGATAATATAAATAATGTCCATAAATAATCGAACATCACTTTAATTATAGATCAATCAAGTTCATGTTGCATCCATGCTGTTGCATATATTTTTGTGTGAAGTTTGAAGTTTAAACAAAAGGTTTCAACCGTTCAAACAAATCCCTTCTATAGGTTTAAACATTTCAAACCTTCTATTTCTCCTTTCTCTCTCTTTCTAGCCCAGCCCGAACTCTCTGCAGCCGGCCCATCTTCTTCCCCCGCTCGGCCCATGAACCAGCGGCCGGCCCAGCTCTCCCCCCTCCACCTTTCCTTTCTTTCTCTCTCGCTGCCAGTGGGCCCCACTTGTCGGAGGCGTCACCTTCCTTTCCCTTGCCGCGCACCTTCCTTTCTCCCCGACCTCGTATCCGAGCCGAGCTCGTGCAGCGCCGCCTCTCCACGCCCGCGTCCTCGCGCCTAGGCCCGCAGGCCAGAGCCACCCTAGCCGCCTTTATAAGCCGCCGCCACCGCAGTTTTTCCCCTCTGAAACCCTAGCTGCAACCTCCACCCGAGCTCGCCGCCGCCATCGACGACTGAGCCCCGACGCCGCCGCCGTTCTGCCGCCTCTCCTTCGAGTTCGAGTCATCATCAAGCTTCGCACAGGGGTAAGGAACACGCCGAGCCTCTCCCCTCGCGCAATGCGCACCTAGAACCCCCGCTCCGCACCGCACCGTGGCCGTCGGCCGCCATGGCTCGCCGCGAGCCGCGTACGCCGGCCAATCCCCCTCAGTTAGCCCTCAATTAGGTTCGCCTCGTCCCAAACTAAGTCTAGGGTTTGGATCTGCTCGTTTTGGTCACCCCGAGCCCCGGTTTCGCTCAACTCCGGCGAGGATGCCGCTGCGCGTGCTGCCAGCCGTCGTCTCCGGCGACCGTTTGAACCCCGTGAAACCCTAGCCCTCCGATCGGGATCTGACGGCTTGGATCGGATCCGACCCGAGTCAATTGGGGTCGGTACCGGTCAGCCGTGCGGTTTTGTAGAAAACCCCCTGTTTTTCCCTAGATTCAACCCGAAGTCCAGTGTAGTTCAAAAGTATTTAGATTTAGGTCCTGTTTTATTCAGTTTAGGCCCTATGCTTTTGTAAATTAGAACCCGCCGTCCTAGGATGCCTTTTTATGCGTTAGACCTTCGGTTTATGTAGGAAATTATGTTTAGGTCCTTCAGAATCTTCTGGTTAAGCCCCTGGAAGTCCAATTTCATCGCAGAATAGCCCCTGAGTCCTATTTTAAGTCTGTTTTCATCGTTTTAAATCCGATTGGAGAGATCTTTGCGTCCAGAAGTTCATATTTGCGTGAACAGTAGTGTTTTATTCATGTTTCTGCTATTTTAAAGTTATATGGTGTATTGTTTGTTTATTTATTGTATGCTCTTGATGTGTGCGTGTAGAGAACGTTCCGTTCGAGGAGGACGACCAAGAGCAGTACTACGAAGAAGAGCCACCATTCGTAGCTGAGGAAGGCAAGTGTATTTTCCTCCTCTGCATTCTCTTTTGATGCCTATCCACATGTCATTACATTAAATTTTGTTATTGTTTATGTCTTGCATTAATTTTCATGGGAACCTAGCTAAGGATGCCTAGCTTTTACTCTCATGCCTTGACACACTTGGGTTTACATTCATGTCGGGTAGCCACGCTAGATGCAAAACTTTGGGCTTATGGTGGGTCGCTACTTGAACAACTATTGAGAAATTGATATGATTATGATAAACTTGTTAAACAAGAACACTATTGTTAATTGGAACATGGAGCGGCCACCTGGGATTATTACGTACAACTATACTATCACATTGGCTCTGATCTTGGCTAAATAATTAGAAGACCTATATGTTGTGTTCGCGCTGCAAGTATTGGGTTATTGGGTCCGAAGCTTGGATTTGTGGCGAAGGAATGCTTCGGCTTCCGAAGTACCGCGGATAACGGGGAGCGGACACATACATATAGGGATTCTTTGGAAAAGCCTCATAGTCAATCCTGCGCCACTCACCTAGGAAGTGTTTAAGGGCCTTGCAAACCCGGGCGAGAAGGAATCACGAAGTATGGTGAAAGTGTACAACCTCTGCAGAGTGTTAAAATCTATTGCAATAGCCGTGTTTGCAGTTATGAACGGCCCGGATCCTCACATGAGTAATATATCGAAACCTTAAATCAAATTGTGGTTACTTGGACATGATGGTGTTACTTTTTGATTGGGTTGGTATATACTTTTACTCTTGTAATTAGGTGCTTGCTTAATAAAACTTGACCAACTAAAATGCTGACAGCTTAAATCAAGCCTCTCCTTGGTAGCTTGCATCTTTCCCCCCACTTGCTGAGTACCAACCATAAGTGTACTCATCCTTGCTTACTTTGGATCAGAAGGAGGGAACGGTGCAGAGTACAATAGTGATCTGGATGATATCTAGGCGAGTGCTCCACCAGTCAGCTGCCTGTGGATGAAGTCTACATCGCCGTTGCCATTTATCGTTTTTTTGTTTGAGACTATCGTGATGAACCATTTAGGCCTTCGTGCCTCTTCGAGAGTGTAATAAATACTTTATTTGTTTTTATGTTAAAGCACTGTGTTACTGTTATTCACCATATGTGTGTAAATCTTGATCCTGGCGCACATATGAGATGCATTCGGTTTTTCTCTCTAAAACCGGGTGTGACAGCCTGGTTAGGTACACCTTCTTGTGTCCGCCGCTGCACGCATGGATACCCAACCGGCCACTTCGAGTCCCACGACCTAGTTCGGCATGACAGGGGGGCTCGCACAGTCCGACCACTTCCGGGATCGGGCAGAGTAGGCGGCGGCCGGACCCAGGCCTTGAGGAGGCGTTGGAAACAGAGAGGGGGCGCGGTAGCATGACATGGCATCAGCGAAGGGCCGAAGGTAGAGATTCCGGAGCAGGAGGTGAACGCGAGCGTGACACAGGGATCTATGGTAACGACGACCGATGAGCGACAATTATTGAGCGGAGCTGGCCTTGTCAAGGGAGGAAGACACCGGGAGAAAGAAACTTTCATCCAAACTAAATAGGTCGAACAAATTCAACGAGATTGGGCTTTACCCATTCGGGCACCAAAAAAAGTAACTACAGAAATAGTTACTTAATTAGTAGATTGCTTTAAGATTTGTACCAGAAATAAAAGAGGAGTACCAGAGCTGTTCTACAGGGATTAATCTCATCGAAACTAGCTTGCCTCCGATATTCACAATCGACTCCAGGATTTCTTTTATGAGTGTTAGTCTTGCTCATCTAATTCTTGGACATTATCTCCACCTCACTAAAAGAACAAACTATTACTTGTTGATCGGGCTCTTTAGAATGAATGAAACCATTGAGCGGTGATCTTGAATCAAAAACTGCTGACTTTTGTCTGTCAAACTGAAATACGGAATGTTCACGACAGCATGTTGTTCCCCAACATAATGGTTGTAACAAGCTTCCGGTCACAAGAAACAAAAACTACACCTGGTGGGGTGAAGAGCCTCCCAGTTTTTCATTAAGAATAAGAAACCTTCTCCAAGTGTACAAAACCTTCGAACCGCAGCTATGCCAATGAGGGATGTTTTTCTTTAAACTAGTCACGGAAATCTGCTTCCACGAGAAATCTACTGTTACAACTATACTGCTGAAACCCCTAGCCAACTAGGCTAGAGGATCTTGGTCGGTCAAAATAGAGACACGTCCAATAGGAACCTCTACTTCCACTTGACCAAGAACCCAATGGTGAGCCATCATCGGTACATGCATCCATCGAAATTGGATGGAATGGGACTTTTCTTGATGGAAGTTGCATCCATGAGCATGGCCGTTGTTTCTAACGCATCCAGGTCCTATCTTTCACTGGCATAGCCTCCTCATTAGGTGTGATGCCATGGGAAGGACTACACGCCTTTCTCCATTTCAGCAACCCTACTGTACCATTCTTCCAACACACATATATAGGAAAAAGTCTACACATCACCCCCTCAACTATAAAGGTAGACCACTTCACCCTTCAAACTACAAAAGAGGGTATTCTGCCCCTTAGTAAACCAGATATTTTTTAAGCACAAACCACCAACTCTGCTTGGTCCACATCGGTTTCCTCATTTGCTTCTACCATAGAGAATGTCACTCCACAAAAGAGAGCTCAGACCAATATAGAGTGGTGGGTTCCTCCATCAAGAAGGTATGGTGTCCACCAAAGCTCGTCTGGCTGGTGGACCTGCCCTTAGCTATCAGAGAAAACTTTGTCGCATGGTCATGATCAAATTCCCGAGGCCTCCTAAACCAAGATCATTTTGTGATGGGGGCATGAGATCTGAGAGTTTGGGAGTTTAAGACAGCAGGAAGGTCATGTGATTGTCGCAGAATTTTCTGTCCTAGTATTTAAGGGAATACTTTACATACATTTAAAAATATACGAGTGCATGGAACGAAAAACTAGTCCTTCCGAGAGAAAGAAGAAAAATTATAACATGTAATGCATAGTCTAAATCTATTGGAATGATTTATAATCAGGTTCAAACATTTGCTATGCAAGCATAGGTAGTAGGTAGTGAAATACGTTTCATTAATATTTCTACCCTGAGGTGAAACCATAAAAAATATATACTTTTACATGAGTGGTGTGACAATATTCTCAAATTAGAGTTAGATACTATTTTTTTTTCCATTGACTACCCTGATTCTCTTTTAATATAGAAACATATTGGGTCTTCACTTAACTTTGAGCAGCATGACTTAGCATAAATGGCTGACAAATTACAGAAGACGATCATGAGCATGTCACGTCGACACAATCAGTTGAGCTACATACTGACAAAGAATGAGTACACACCAATTTGAATTTTGGTCTTAACGTTACCATCCTTTAATGTAAGTCGCCATACGACAAGTCCTTCTCCCAATGCAACAGCTAAAAGACCCTGCTTCCCCTACAACAATAAACATCAAAACAATATCCCTTCTCTTCTTTTGTTGCCTCTCTGTTTCCAGCCCCCTTCCTACCCCTCCGGCAGCATGCCGGTGTCAAGAGGGAAGTCGCCGCTGAGGCTATCGGCATGACTTTGGCGCCGCCAAGCCACAAGGCTCTGGAGCCTGTCGTCCTGCACTACATCATGACGTACTTGCTGCTGCTTCCGGCGCGGGTGGGGCAGAGGCTTATGGACCTCCATGGAGCCCTTGTCCATGGCTTGTTGCCGGTGCCATCGGCACTGCTGTGGCCAAACCAGCTGTAATATTCCAGAAAAATAAAGTGGCCAATCCAGCTGTAATATTCCAGAAAAATGAAGTGTTCAGAAGATTAATTGGTGAGAAAAAAATGACGTTTTGAACCGTTACTCGGATCGACGATCGGGACTGTGGAGCGTAGAGCTCGTTGAAACAAGTCCATTTTACTACCAACATGTTTTTTTTTAAGGTAACTACGGTGGGCAAGATGCCAGCCTGAAATTTCATTTTATGGGGTGGCAAAGCACAGATTACATCAGCAACTGCAAGCGCAGCACAACATAAGAGTACAGAAGGATTCAATCCTAAGTTACAAGTACTAGACAACAAAAATGGAAGAGAAGACAAGAGAGAACACAACCAGAAAACAGAGAACACAACTGAACAGCTAATTCAAGGACCAATCATGAGTTCACGACACAAGCCGAAAGACTACTACCAATCGCTGATTAGAGCTTCCACCAAACAACATGCTCGCCGAATACTACCAACATGTTACATTTGGACAACAGGATACTTTATAGCGAGCCGATCAATCTGGACCGTTGGATGCGGGTTAGGTTTTACTTTCCAATCTGTCTCCATCATGCTCAATTTCTCCTTACGCCCATTCCAGCGACGCTTCCTATTCCAGCGCCGTTGCTCCCTGTCCCATCCTCTTCCTCCTTGCTATCACCTCCATCCTGATTCCTTTCCTCTACGGCGGCAGCCCTGTCCCCTAATTGGTGCGCTACCCTGCTGTCGTCTGCTGCCGTCATCGCACTGCTACTGTTATTGTCATTCCAGGTATCTCTACACTGGCTCTCATCCGGACTCTGTTCTGAACTACAGCTAGGATGCTTCTATGGTCCTGCCTTGCGTGGTTAATTGGTTAAGTAGTGGCTGCAGGGGTTGGTGCTCAGGAGCGTCCACGTCCAGGGAGGATGTGGTAGCAGGCTGGAACAGAGGAATAGGAGGGAGGAGTTACTACTTACGCCTGTCTGGTTGCTCGTTGAATTTGGGGCTGTGAGTCTTATCTAATCTCCATCACAGACTATTCTATTCAATTAGGGGTAACCTGAAACTCTATACGGCTTGATTTTTAGTGAACATTGGTTTTTTTAGGCAGGAACCGTTGCTTTAAATCTGGTATTAGTTGGTTGAGAGTTTTAATGTTCAGTGAGTACAAAAGTTGCAGCTTCCTTTGTTATATTGTTAGTTGCACTTGTCATTCCAGTTCCCTTCGTGGTTTAGGAGCAACGATCGAAATAGTGCAGCTGTCCTGTTAGTTTAAGTGAACGTGGGAAATTGGTTATCAATTTCGACCTTGACAGAGGTGAAATTTCCCCAGACAACCAAAATGAAAGTTGTAGGATATTTTCTATAGATATCCAAGATGTTTTTATTTACTATATTCGACTAAGAGATTTAGAAGTGTCAGAACGGTAAGCATGCTTAGTAATGCAGTTGAATTTTGGGATAACCATAAATTTGATTTGGTGGGGGAAATTAGTTCCCGCTATGATAAAAAAAATTTATGGTTGTGTATCTTGTGCTAGTTACTAAGTGTGGATTACTCCATTGGTTCGTGGAATTCTAGAATCGAGAGCGATACACCAGGTTCTCGTCAAGGTTAAGGCAAGTGCATGACGAACCTTTGTGATGATGTGTTTGGTTGACTGTTATTATCTGATATTTACGAAGATGTTTCTATTCATGATATTCGTATTTTAATATTCCGGTTCAAGTATATTCATTTAATACATTCATGTTCCGTGGATCCGGATGTGCAATTTGCTTTTTATATTCCTATTCTTGTGGTTCAAGTTGTTCATTTAAATTTGATGTTCCGGTGGATCCAGATGTGCAATTTGGTTCTTATATTCATGTTCCTGTGAGTAAGTGTTCGCCGCACTTCTTCGGCTTTACCGGTAACTGCTAAGGATGTTTCAGGTTGTGTCTGTTTTAGACAGAAACTACTAGTTCATTGGAGGCCTCACCCACTTGTTGGAGCTGCAATGGTGCGTGCTCCGTGACCGTAGGCTGCACTGACACCGCGCCCTGCATCCCAGCCAGCCATGCGCCTCGGCTCGCCTGCATGCCAGCCAGATGCGTGGCATGGTGGTAATGCTCTAGTGTAGTTGTTAGGCTGTGTGGGGAGATTATGGGAGGAGTATGTGATTATTTTAAGGGAAACCAGATGAGTGTGTGGTTGCGATGAGGCCGAGAGGGAACAAAGCTGGCCTCATGCCATCAGGCATGCTTAGGCAGCGACGGTAGCCGGTGACAGATATAAAGGGATATCGGTCTGTGGCCAGAACGATACATATATAAAGGGATGGAGGAAGTATATAATTTCAATATTTAGTTTATACAAAAAATATGTTGGTTTTTCTGTTTTTATAATGGCGCTTGTTTCACTCCAAATGTATAAACAGTTTTGGAGATAACTTCAAAAAATGTGCCGCTATTCCATTTGTTTGCGCGCATAATAGAATTATCTGTTTTGTACATAGAGGTTGAATTTCTCTAGTCACCATAATGAAATTGTAGGAAATCTCTTTTAGATCACAGCAGTGAGCCACTAATAAATAATTCACCCAAACCAGGGAACCTTCAAAACAGAATGATAGCATATCATCACGTTCAGGTTCAATAACCAACAAAATGTATTGCCTCAACAATGAATATAATTGACGAAATGACTTCCTCTTCTGGCACGTACTTCTCTCTTATATATGTGTTTCTTACATAGACCTTACCCAGGAACTTATAGTTGGGCACAAAAACTCTGCTGATGCGTCCATTAATTCCACGAACCTCATTTCATGTCATACTTGTAAATTGCACTCGAAGAAAAAGATACGGAGCTATAAAATCGCGTCAGCCTTTAGTAAGCTAGGACACACAAGCATTTCTGCCTCTGACATTCTCATGTGCACGAATTGTACAATGAGCCTGTCATCCTCGGCTCCATGCAAACAAGGCCTTCTTAACTTGGAGGGTGGACACCATGGTGCTGGTAGGGGGGCGAGGAAATCCTTGGACGTGCTGCATAACAATGAACTCCAGACGTTAGAAATGAGATTTGATACAGAAATCTCTGTTGGCTTATACACCAAGGGGTTCTCAGCTGCAGGGCCAACGAGTGTGTAGCTTCGCAAAACTTAACTGTAGTATCAAGAAGGGTATTATTTGTTTTGTGATTCTTTGTTGAGAAATTAGAAATTTGACGATTTTCACTGGTGATCGTCCAGTCAAACCTTCTTTTTTTTTGGAAAAAAGTACAAATGGACACATCATAGTATTAGTTTGACCATTACTCTTATCCTGCTTGGAGGTCATAGTATTGTTTTCCAGATTACATTTTCTAATATTTTATTATCTTATTGACAAATGACCTAATAATGTCCTAACTAAATTTAATATGATCCGTTTATTTGCACATTCTACCACTTGTTGGACCACTCTGATGCCGTGATACGGCCATATAAGTTAGTATACGGTGGGTGCAATTACTCAATACAATTTACTCTTTGCTACCTCTTTTCCTGTGTTTGAAGGTTCCTTCTTCCCCATTCAAATTACACGCTTTGAGCAGAATTGATTAATTCACAATCCACCCCGCAACAGACTAAACAGCCAGCAACATAAACTAGTAAATCATCCCCAATAGCCCATCATCAGCTTAGCTGAGGCGATAACAACAAGATCGACTAGCATCATCAGCTTAGCTGAGGCGATAACAACAAGATCGACTAGCAATAGCAGGCCCTATGTACCTTATAATTCTTGGGGATGGAGCATTAGAGAAGAACGACAGAGAGGCGTTGCGCACCTAATGGAAGGAGCAGGGAAATGGCCCTCTGGGTCCGCATGGACGCATGACGTCCAGTGTAGCTAGTGGTCTGCGCAGGGATGTGAGGATGGAATGGTGGGGGTTCTGATGGAGAGCATTTGCCCACTCATCAGGTTGGTGGATCGGCCCATGTGTAACTAGTGGAACACTACCCATACTCATGGTTGAATTCCCAAGGCCTCCTAAACCGAGATCACAGTGATATAGAACACTGGCGCCTGCTGTCTGCACATTGGATGTGAGAGTATTGCAGTTGGAGAAAGGGGACAGGCAGGTCATGTATGTATTTATAGCGCCAATTGATATTTATAGGTTTATTACACGACAGAATCTGCTATGCCTATAAATTAGTCTCAATTAATGCATCTGGGACAAATCTCAACCATGTTGTGGGCAATTCCGGTCCGTCTGATCGGCCAGAAAACAGACGAGATCGTGCTTCTCCTGGTACCTTTACCAAAAACACTTCGGGTTCTATGGAAACAGAACCTGCCATCCCTAGTAGGAATGAGACCTTTAGTACCGGGCAAAAACCCCTGTTAGTACCGGTTTTGCAACCGGCATCGAGCTCCCGGTACTAAATGGGCAGCCCCGTTAGTACCGGCTGCAGCAATCGGTACTAACGCGGCCGTAGGGTCGGCGGGGCGGACCAGTTAGTACCAGCTGGTAACACCAGTCGGTACTAACGGGTTTGAGCTAAAAAATAAAGGAAAAAAATTTGTAAGCTTACAAAGGCTCGCACACGCGCAACGTGATTTTTCACGCGTAATTGCGCGTGCGTGGTTCGTGGGTTTCGAACACACAACCTCTGGCCTCCCGCGTAACCCCCTCTACCATCCCACCTATGCATCAGTTGCGATTGAGTGGGATATGCTTTCCTTTTGAACTATACCCCACGAACCCATTTAGTACCGGCTCGTAACACCAGCCGGTACCAAATGCCAAAATTTAGTACCGGCTGGTGTTACGAGCCGGTACTAAATGCACGGGGGCCTCAGGAACCCCTGGGACCATTTAGTACCAGCGGGTAACACCAACCGGTACTAAATGGTGTTATTTAGTACCAGTTGGTGTTACCAGCCGGTACTAAATGGTCCGAGGGCCCTCGGGAGCCTCCAGAGACACGTTAGTACCGGGTTTTAAGACAACCGATATTAACGTGTGAGGGACGAATGCTCCATTCTCCTGTAGTGCATGCTCTCCTCTCTCATAGGAAATTTTATGAATAAGCCCTTGGATTTTCTTGAAATCAATCTGCGAACAACATTAAATGTACAATTCGACCCAAAACACGTTTGAACCAAATGTCCAATATAACATTTTCTTATAATTTCAAGACCTATAACTTCATTGTAGAACATATTTCTAAATCCAAACCAATTTTGCCAGATACTTATATAGGACCCATCGTACCTATGATTCCCATAGCGGAACATCCTCAAATTAAAATGTTTTCAATAGAAAAAATAATAAAAATTCAAAATATCTAAATGTTTGATATTACGCATCAAAATTTTGATATTACGCACTAAAAAACTCACTTTTCCAATTCCCCAACTATAGCTAACATTACGCACCAAATTTTTGAATACATAGTGTTTCCATAATTCGTTGCTACCTACGATTCGAACATCAAAACATCTCCAAACTGAAAAATAATTAACCATGAAAATGCCTACATTTTTCTAAAAAAACATAATGTATAGAAATGTAAAAAACAATCAAACTCAATTTTCTAATTCCTCCACTATAGCTAACATCCGACCACCAAAGAGAATTTGAAAATTCAAATATATTGTACAACAAGCTTAATAAATTGAACTCACTTCTCCAATGTCCCCATTATAGCTAACATCTTAACACCAACATGTTTTTTAGTTAACACCAAAATACTTTTAAATAAACATTTTTTCAACATCAAAATTCCTCTATATACCAAAATCTACAAAATCCATAAGTATCAAGCATAATTCAATGTTCCTTTGAAATTTTCTTGCATAAATTTTTAAATTTCAATAGACTTCGAAATAAAACATACCCAATATTTCAATCTACAGAGTTTCCATATATACATTGATGGGTTCAACACACTCTTCCATTTATTTTTGAAAAAACAGGTTTATACGACCAAACGTTATAAAACTGTAAGCACATCTACATCCACTTGCCATCCGTGGCAATGCCATGACCTTTTCTAGTGTTGGTATACGCATGGTAAATTGGGTAATACATCTTCCAAAGGTCCCTCTTGCATTGATTTATATGTGAATTCTCATTGATTAAAAAAATACACTTATGACATCTACAACTAAGTAATATTCTTCTCAGCCTTCCACATGTTGCCCATAATCGCAAATGTGAAGTCCTAACTGGAGATTTTGATGTTGCCTTGTTATGACACTCAACGAGTGATCACTGAACCTAACTGAGAAGGTGAAGGGGTTCCACCAGCGAGCAGGTCTGCAGGTATAGTGTATATATAATGCCCCCCTGACCCCATTTGGTTGGTGGACCTGCCCCTAGCTATGAGGCCCTGCTGTGTCCCATGGTCATGGTCGAATTTCTGATGCCTCCGAAGCCGAAATCACAGTGATACATAACACTGATGCACCTTACCCAGACATTTAAGGTGAGTGGAGTTGGAAAAGAGAGCAGGGAGGGTATGCGGCAAAGCCATATATCTTAAACGGCGATTGTTACTTTTATAGATGCCTGCTATTTGGTTTTTTACTTGATAGATGCTGCAATATCTGCTATTTGGTTTATTTCTAGGGTCAATTGTTATTTATATATTGTGTACGTGACAGTAGCTGAACTGCCTACAGTTTGGTTTTAATACCGCTAATACAAATTGATGTTGCTATAAAAACATGGCAGTTTCATTAATTCATTGTCAAAGAATTTCTGTCCTTGTTGTCCAATGCAAGACATTACATAATTTTTAAAAAATGTACGATCCAATGCAACAAAAATTAATCCTTCAAAGAAATAAAAAAGATATAATGTAATACATAGTAAAAGTCCAATTGTATTAGTTCAAATAAGATTTAGCAAATTTTGTAAGCAATCCTAGATAGTAATTATTTCAAAAAAGGATTTGGAACTACTTTTCATTGATATTTCAATCCCATGGTAATACCATCAATATATAAATTTATTTACATGCGTGCTATGAAAAAATTGTGAAAGTAAGTTGGATAATAAATTCTTCGTTTTACTAGACTCATTCTCTTTTAAGATAGAATCATACTCAGCCTTCACTTAACACCACTAGATAATTGTGTCATCAAGCTGTATTCAACAACAAAAAACACAGAAATTACAGAAGATGATCATGTTGCCTTTCCTGCAGATGCACTTAGTAGTCATAAAGCAGAACGAGTATTACAGTCTATAAACTTGAGATCCGCAGTGGCTCCAAATTTTTCAAGCTCATGTTAAACGCCAGGCTAGGCATATATGCTTGGAGAGAGAGCATTTTGGGGGATTCAAGGACTCTACACACTGAATTTGAAGCATAACTAATATGTGAATGAACAAACTAAGATATCAGGAGTAAAACATTAGTAAATTGATTTGTTTCTCTCTTTCCTATTACAATGTTAGTTAAGGGTAGCATCCATATTAGACATTGAACACACCATAATAACATTACACCCAGTGACAAATATCATAATTGGCAGAAAAGATAAACATAAGTAAAAGCATGCCTCCTATATGATTGACTCTGTGACAAGTGAAATATATTTAGTTCATTTGATATACATGTGTTTATATCAACCACTATACTAACCATCCTAAATATACACAAACAGTATAGAATGTAGTAATGAGCATATCACATAGACGGAACACCTCAAATAAAATGCTCATAGCGCACTACCTATTGGAGTCCCATAAGTAACATTTGTGAATAAATGACTACTTCAGCTTGATTCCATGGTACCTAGAAATATCAAAATACCTTTAGAATTCTTTCTATCAAACTACACTAATTACATTAGTTTTCAGGTTCCCAAATGGACCAACGGCATTCTCAGCTTTGGGTGGTGGAAGCGAAACGAGAACTGCTGCATTCAGGTAGAAGAATATGGCATTAAAATCATGTGTGCTTTGCCCGCGCAGGTTATATAATCCTGCTGACCACGTAATTGTTTATCTTATTTGTTTTTTTTTTTGCTTTCAGGTACTTTAGTTGCATAGTTTCATGTTAATTATTATTGCCTAGTTCGAATTTTCCTCTATTTGTTCTTCGTTAATTATTATTTGCTGCCACACTAGTGTATGATGAAAGCGGAGAGTACGATTGTCAGTTTGATAGTGTCATGAAAGGCTAATGAAAGGAACCGAAAATAATTCTATACAACGACGGCAGAAGCAACAACAGCTTACTCTCGTTTATGTGCATGCTGCTCATCAGACATTGCTTGTTTTAAGAATAGAAATATATTTTAATATTTCAATTTTTGCATTGACCAATACATATAACTGGTCCCTGTTCATTATAACATTACCAACAAAATAAAATTTGTGAATGAATTAAAGACTATTGGCGAGAACTGCAGTGGCCAGATGCCCAGATGAGAACAGAATAGCGAGAATTTAAGTACAGAGAGAGGGGGGTTGCTGCTGAACAGATAGGTACCTGAACTAATGGATTGATTGACCTAGAGGAACATAACTGCTGCTTAACTACGACTACAGGACTGGGGCTATGGTTTCTAGTGGCTTCGCCTAGGAAATACATATACACTCGGTGAACGCCATGGCGCCAGGCAACCACTCCCAACAAACTGGACTCTTATCGTCCTGCACCAAAGGCCTGAACTCCAACTCGCATCGCAGCTTGCCTGATCTGAACAACCTGCAGGAACAAAAAACTCACACGACACGACACACACCCCCACATGTCGAGCTTACAGCTAGCACTTGCTTCCTCATTGGTGCTTCTTTCTCCGCCTTATCTTACGTGGTGAGTGTTGGAAAAACATTGTGATCTGAACATTGAAGTGCCGAATAATTAGACGTGGAACCACTAATGGCCGCGCTTCCCCTGCCAAATGGTCCCTACCAAGCTTTGGACCAGAAGGCCCAGATGTTCAAGTGCTGGCAGTTCGGGAGGGATCAATAGCAACTGATGGTAGCGCATAAAGGAGCTAGAGAGCCATCCTTCGTACAGGCGTACAGCCATTGGTTGCAAACCGTTGGAACGGAACTTGTCTCAATGGCAGCGGCATCCCATGAGCATGGTTGCTGTTCCTAACGCCTCCGGCTCCTATTTCTCATTAACAGCCAGCCTCCCCACCAGGTTCTCCATTTTCATAACCCTACTGTCCTACTCTTCCATCTAGTACATATATGATTGCACAAATGTGGACCTATAAATCGAAGAGGTGCGGGTGTGCATATAAGTAAAACGAGTTTTGTTTTCTTTATACACAACAAAGAAATTACTGATGTACTCTGGCCATTGGCACATGAAGACATGTAGTTATTTCTAGTACCAGTTATGTATGAATCAACCAAGCAAATAAATATGCAGTCACATATATAGAACAAGATGCATCTATCGAGAGGACCAGAGCTAGTCCCACGGCTAACATGCCTTTCTACTCGGTCTGCATGACTTGATGGATTGCTTGTGCATTGTAGTACGCTAGTCTACCATAACCTATTCTATTGGTTCATTGTTAGAACGAAAAACAGAGTGCAGTGCATATACGGATACTCATTGTCACACAATATGATGTGCATATATATAAATCATAGTTTATTGCAGGTGCCAGTTATCTATGAATGGAGAAAAAAATATGCATTCATACAGAACAAGATGCCTCCTGTATTATCACGGGACCAGAATTATTAGGCCCTGTTGAGAACCCGTCCAACTAAAATTTAATTTGCTAAAGTATAGAATTTTCTTTAAGCAAACTAAAACTTAGGTTGCTAAACTTTAGCTGGGCTAGTTTGGATTTGGATTCCCTTGCTAAACTCTTTCAATTGACCATGATACCCTTCATTTATTTATCCCACCTAAGCTCCCACATGTACTTTAATGACGGGGTGTTTTGAACTTTAACAATTTTTAGTAAGCTTTAGCACCTCTTGGATGGTTGAAGGTTAAATGTCTTTTTAGCACAACGTTACTTGCTTTGCAATGCAATCACAGAGCAGAGATGCTCAAGTGTAAGAAAAAACATAGCAGTGAAAAGTTGAGGATGAGAAACACCAAGAAAAATGATTTACCCTTTCTTAGATAAGTTAGACTCAGAGCTACAGCATACATAATTACTTAGATGTGACAAACTGAACTAAAACCAATTGAAAAATAAAATGCTCAGAAATATGATTTGGATATGCTGCATTCGTAAATAATTCTGATTTAAAGATCCGAAGCACTCGAAGAAAAAAGTATAGCATGTGGTTTCTTTACACATTCATGATGTCTCTCCAAAATATGTATGTTCGCTGAAGAAAGGAAAACCGAGGCGCACTTGTGGATCTGAAGGAAAAATCTGAGGGTAAACCTAAAGGAAGGTCGAGCAGCAGCTTTTATTTCCAATTTCGTGTGGATCAGCAGCTTTTTTCCCTCGAGCAGCATGAACAAGTTGATGTCTCTTTATTTTAGATCTCCCATAAATAGGAACTCACGGTGGTCAGTTGCATCCCATGAGCATGGGCAGTTTTCCTGACGCCTCCAGCTCCTATTTTTCACGAACAACTAAGCTGATGCCTCCTCATTGGGTGCGAGATAACATCAGATTGTACCACCTCTCTCTCCATTTCAGCAATCCAACAGTCCCACACTTCCAACTTGTATATATATATGAATACTACTGTCATTCTGTACTTTTGTGGAAAGAAGCTAATAATGGAGATTCATAACTCCTCGTATCTATTTGTCACACACTACTTTAGAAACAAAACCAAATGTGATTTACATGTATGTGCACACAGTTTCGAGACGTCAACCCCAATTTTATTTCCTTTTTGTTGTGGGCAAACTGATTATTGTTGTTGCATTTATGTGTCTTAGAGAGATTACTTTACCCAAAATATTAATGTACATTCATAATCCTTGCCATCAAAATATGCAACAACATCGTCCTTGACATAATGGCCACCTATCACAAGTGAAACATCTTGCTTGCTCAAGCAACAGAGAAACTACTCACCTCACGACAATTATCCTATAATCATGACTACACATGCGTTGCATGATAGTGTAAAGCAGGTACATTCGTTGCAAGATAGCAGTTGGTTGGATCCCTTCAACAACCACTACATGGAAAAAAGACATTCTTCCACCTCCATTTAGTACCTGTTGGCTATTCCAAGAATGACGTTAGTGTTCCCATCCTTATGCCTCCGCCTCCTATTTCACAACTACCTCTACGATACTACACTCCATCTACAGGGCGAAGACCAAAGAGAAGGGCAGTGCGCATATAAATGACTGTTTTTTTCCTAGCAAGCTAGCCTCGCTACCTGACTACCCCTAGTGTACTACTCTCCCATCTACAGGATGTAGACTGAAGAGACCGTAAGTGGGCATATAAATGATGGCTTTTTACAAAAAGAAATGAAATTGCTCATGTACGTTTGCATGCAGCAAGTGCTAGTGTGCTATGAACAGAGCATGTGAGGAAATACCCAGAACAAGAGGCTCAGGGATTTATCCCACAGCAGCTATCGTTGCCTACTTTCTTGCTCAATTGCAAGAAGACGTGTCGCTATCGGCCATCTGCTAAACACAATCAGCGCCAGGATTTTTATTATCAGACTAGTCTTGCTAGGTTAATTCTTAATTAGTCATTTATATGCCCATGCAAATCAATCCTTTCAGCAGTGAGGCTGAATCAAAACCTGGCGATGCCAGCAAACCACAGCATGAGCCTGTTCCCGGGCATGATGCCAGCAACCACGGTGCCGGTCCATGAGAGACGTCCAATGAAACCTGGACTTCTACATGCCCAAGCAACTACTGCCACCGTATAAACCAGAGAGACATCCTCTATACAGCAATCAATTGCATATGGACGGAACGGGACTTGTGTCGATAGCAGTTGCATCCCATAAGCATGGCCGGTGTTACTGATGCCTCCGGCTTCTATTTTTCACTAACGACTAAGCTGCTCATAGTGTATTCTAGAAAGTGACAGAGGTTTAGTGTTTCACGAGGTATTTTATTTTCGAGTAGAAAAGAGAATGAAGGAGGTTCATACCTTGCTCCCAATTTCCATACTGAAGAACTATCAGAGTCCACGGCACAAATACATCCAAAAGAACAAAAAAAAAGCCAACAGCAATCTTGGACCAGTGCGTCTTTGAAGCACACTAGTAGGAAAGAGACCTTTAGTACCGGGCAGAAACCCCCGTTAGTACCGGTTTTGCAATCGGTATCGAGCTCCCGGTGCTAAATGGGCAGCCCCGTTAGTACCGGCTGCAGCAACCGGTACTAACGGGGCCGCAGGGTCGGCGGGGCGGACCAGTTAGTCACAAGTCACGCGAATTTTTCACGCGTAAATACGCGTCGGTTCGTAGGATTCGAACTCACAACCTCTGGCCTCGCTCGTAACCCCCTCTACCATCCCACCTATGCATCACCTGTGATTGAGTGGGATATGCTTTCCTTTTGAACTATACCCCGTGGACCCATTTAGTACCGGCTCGTAACACCAGCCGGTACTAAATGCACGGGCGCTTCGGGAACCCCCCGGGACCATTTAGTACCGGCTGGTAACACCAACCGGTACTAAATGCCAAAATTTAGTACCTGTTGGTGTTACCAGCCGGTACTAAATGGTCCGAGGGCCCTCGGGAGCCTCCAGGGACACGTTAGTACCGGGTTTTAAGACAACCGGTACTAACGTGTGAGGGACGAATGCTCCATTCTCTAGTAGTGGCAGCAGGAGAGCCTTTGTCTTTGATCAAATTGGCGACTACAGCCAGGAAAAAAAATTCTCTTTAGTCTAGAAAAGTCGAGAACGTACCTATCTACTGGATGCATTGCCTGCAAATTTTGATGAACTCCACATCCATGCATGTGAGCTTGAAAAAGTGAAATGCAGAATAGTCGTCCTTCCAATGATTCATGTAAATTTCCTGCTGGCTGTGAAGCTGCTAGTAATCTACATGCGTTCTAGAAACACCAACAACACAAATGTAGCTAGCATCCATTAGACTTTCAATGCATCTATCTCTTACGACAATCTTAACTATGAGCCTCCTCTTATCATCTAGTGCCAGTAGCATTACGCTCATCTTGATCATGGGGCACATTGTGTATCATTGAGTTTGGACTGAAGAATGTTGAGATTTGTACAACAAACAACATTGTTTGGAATAGGACTCACCTTTGTCGAAGTTGCAACCCACAAAAATCGTTAGTGGTGCTCACACCTCCATCCCCTATTTCTATTGCATCTAGCCTGCTCGCAGGGTGCGATATCTGCTATGCATATGGGACTACCTATGCAGTCCATCACTCCTACATTACATCTCTCTTGTTAAGGGTACACATGAATACTTGTGTCACACAAGAATGTCAACGAGATGAAGAAAATAGCAGAATATAAAGAAATGATAATTGTTATTTACAAACAAATGAGATAAGTAATTCATGTCTTACCTGTATTATTACACTTGTGGACAAAAGGACATCAGTCCCGGTTGCTAATCCTCCCTCCCCATTTAGTCCTAGTTTGGGAACCGAGACTAAAGGTCTATGCAAAACCAAAAACACTTTGCACTTGAGACTTGAACCTGAGACCTTTTGGCTTGCATATAACTTCCTTGTCACCGCACCTACACAAGACATGTGACTTTAGTACGGGTACTATCTTTGAGGACACTTTAGTTAGTCAACCAGAACTAAAAAGACTTTAAGAGGTCCCCACTTTTAAGAACTGGATTAAAACTTCCGCCTCAGGTGATTAATGTCAACCTTTTAGTCTTGGTTGGTAGTACCAAACGGGACTAAAAAGAACTTGAGAGGTCCCCACATTTAGAACCAGGACTAATGTCTTATTAGTCCTGGTTTCAGGGAACTATTGAGCTCTTTTATTGTAGTGTTACATGCTCAGTTCATCAGGGAGTTATGAATGGGAAAATAAATAAATATGAAGCTATTCTCCCAACTTGCATCTATTATGAAGACAAAAATTTGTCCCACAGCTCACTTGCTGTTTCTGCTCCCCTCCTATGTTTCCCCATGATTCCTTTCCACTAAAAACTACTAGCACTAGTGCTAGTTAGCTCCAAAAGAAGGTTTTTGCATTGTTTGATGGTTCAGCGGACAGGCTTTTGAGTGGAGAATATCAAACAATGTAAGACAGCTAGATAATCAATTACGCATCAGTGGATCACATTCAATATGCTCCCGATACCTCCAACGACTATGCCATGAGCCTTCTCTAGCTACTGGTAGGTTCTATTGACAACATCGTTGTTCTGACTTTGATATAGTAGATAAAATCTTCTAATTTTCTTCATGGATTCATATATATAATAGCAGCAATAAAATGCACAATTCAATATCACCTGCTTCTGAACACTTAATGTATTGTGTGAGGGATCCTGATACCCATCGTGTAATACAAGACGTAATATTCAAAATCCTCAAGGCTACAGGCTGGGCCGACTTGCCCGACTATGTGACGTGTACCGATTCACCTATGATAATAGGGTTATACTCTCATCACAAGTTTACTTATACACATTCAATCCTGATGTGGCAAAATATGCACATGAGCATGTGTGATAACCATAGTTGTCAAGGTGTTTCCTAGGCGACACATATCTGCGACTAGGCGTCCATGCGCCTGGAGTCCGCTGCCAGGAACCATCGCCTAAGACTGCTTGGTTTAGCCTGCTTTTGCTCAATTTTTTTTTTCTCTTCCAAGCTCTGCATGGAAACAGTGCATGAAGGGGAGCATGGCCGTCCCAGCATAAACCGGGCCCCTGTACAGAACTTTAAAGTGAGGCCTAATGGACTAACGAAATAAGTGATAAAATAACATATATAGATGATGTATTGGATCACACACTGCTAGAGAACCTAGCATTAGTACCGCGCAAAGCCGGTTTAGTACCGGTTATGCGCCCGGTACCGAGCTTCCGGTACTAATGGGTTGCCCATTAGTACCGGTTGCCCGAGCCGGTACTAAAGGACGTCATTTAGTACCGGGTGGTACTACCAGCCGGTACTAAACTGCAGGCCCTATGGTCCCGCTCCGCGCCACCCCCCAGCTAGCTTTGTTTTTTCTTTGCTTGTTTTTTCGTTTGTTCTAGGCCGAGAGTTGAGATTTCGAACGCTATAATTTGGATTGGCAAGTTGTGCCAGCAACCATTTTCTTGCCGACACAGGGATAGAAATCAAATAAAACTACATAGAACAAGCAAGAATGGACTTCCCTTAGAAAATCTCGAGCAAGACAGATAGAACAAGAAATTCCATCCCTTAGGAAATCAATTCGTCCAAGTCCAAACAAGAATGGACTTACAGATCAATCTTGCTAAGCAAATGGATCCAAAAGAACACGCATAAAACAAATTGCCTAAAAAAAGAAGTAGCGCTGCATAGCTGCTTTTCCTCCGTCGCCCCTTCCGCTCATGCGCCGGCCGCCCAGCCTCCGTCCAGTTCGCGCTGCCGGGGAAGCTAGATGTGATTAGCTGCCGGCCTGCAGGCCACCTCCGTCGGCTCGCTGCTCCCGTGCCCCCGCGGCTGCCGGCCAACTCTGCGAGCGCGGCCGCCGGTCAACGCCTCGAGCCATGACAGTTCCCGCGGCCGCCGGACAACTCCGCGTGCGAGCCAACGGCGGTTCCCGTGCCTACCGGCCAACTCCACGAGACGCTTGTCTTCCTGCTGCAACTGCAAGGGAGGATTAGAGAGAGATGAGCATACAGAGAAATCTGAAGAAAGGAAGAGATAAGAATGACCTTGTCGTGAGGGGATGGAGAGAGCGTTAAATAAAGGAAGAGAGCGCCCATGAACGCGGGAAGAGTACTTTGTACCGGTTGAGGTCTGTAATCGGTACTAATGGGAAACATTTAGTACCGGCTGGTGGCTCTAGCCGGTACTAAATGTCCTGCACCGGCTAGAGCCATGGCCCGGTGCTAACTGTGCGCATTTAGTACCGGCTGGAGCCACCAGCCGGTACTAAGTGGTTCTAGCCGCTGCTCCTGACACCGGGGGTGTGGGTGGCTGCCATTTAGTACCGGCTGGTGACACCAGCCGGTACTAAATTGGTCCGGTGACGTCGACACATGGCTTTTTTGTACGTTAGTACCGGCTCAAAGTGCAACCGGTACTAACGTGCCAGGGACGAATGCTTGATTCTCTAGTAGTGACATAGAACCTGATTTATCAAGTATTATACCTATTAAATATTGGGGCATAATTTTTACTTGAAATCAATACATAATAGATTGATAATCAATCTTCTCTAATAGGTCGCTCTCAAGATCTACCATGAGCAAATCAGTAATATTCCAATAGCTTCAAATTAGATTTATTTGCTGGAGAAATGGCTTCGATAGTTCTTGGATCACTAGACATCTAGACTTACACAACATTGTTCACTAGTCCATACAAAACATTAAGTAATAAGTATTATCATGTGAAGATTAAATAAATTTACCATGTAATGTCTAGTGTCCTGGTTGGATAAATTCCGTCCAAAAAGCATGTCCAGGTCCGGGGCCTCTGCCTCTGGCATCGTCGCCTCCAGCCGGTGGCAGCCGTCAGCCTGTAGCAGTCCAGCGCCAGCGGACCGGCGTTGCATGAATTCTTGCATTGCACGTGCGTGGCGACACTGCAGGACGGTGGACGCCGGCCCTAGACTTTAGAACAAGACTCACGATAAGTGTAGAATCTTTCAGGATCCCAATGCGTCTAACTCCTACGCTAAG
Organism: Digitaria exilis; assembly: GCA_015342445.1. NCBI lineage: Eukaryota > Viridiplantae > Streptophyta > Magnoliopsida > Poales > Poaceae > Digitaria > Digitaria exilis. Next base: position 3,847,112 of record JACEFO010001972.1, on the reverse strand, counting down.
CTTAACTAAGAGCTTCCTCTTATGAATATTTTCATCTAGTACCATCAGCATCATGCTCATCGTACTCAGGGTACATACACTGTTTTGAATTTTGCATTTTGAGACTGAGGCTTAGCACTGAAATATCTAAGACAGGAGCAGCTTATATAGGGCTGCCGAAGACCTGACAACATACGTACCTCTTGGTATAATCAGTGATTCATCTATGAATTTCATTATTCTAAATGTAATTTGAAGGCATCCAAAGCTCACAGAATTATTCCGTTGTATTAATTGTTTCATTACTTATTCAAATGAAAATGTATATTAAAATAGACTTAATATTCTTTTCCTCCTGCAAACATCACTACGCTCACCAATTAATCCTAAGGAAGCTATAAGTACCTAAAAACACCCCTTCATAAAAGCTTGCAGACGCGCAAGCATTTATAGCATCATCTTGGCCTGTGGCAGTCCACATGGAGCCATCACGGCCAATGGGGGTCCAGAACGTCCCCTGACTTGGATAGCAAACTACTTCAATGGTTGTCTAGAACAATTTAGTAGTAATGCTTGCTGATGTGCTATTAGTATGTAATGTGCGAAATATAGATGTGCTCATCTGATAACATCAAATGAGATGCAAGTGTTACATGGCTTTTGCTTCTAAAAACAAAAGAACAATTAATGGACTTCAAATTATCCTCTTAACATTTTTCAACATACTGGAAAACATCTTGCATCAATCTAGATGCTGTTATTTCCCATCATTCTTTGAACAAACTGCATCGACATGCATCTACTTGGGTCATGAAGGAATAGTACTGTAACAAGCAGTTTATCTCTGTCCCGGCCACCTGATGGCCCCCACACAGTTCGTGGCTGGTTCCTCCAGCTTTTCTTATTTGCTCAAGTTTGCACATCTGTGACAAGTGTATCTGGTGGTGCTATGCTATGTAGCTCCAGGCAAAGTTGCAAAACCATTTACGTGTCCTAGAGAAGCCTCCATGAACGTCACTCATTGATGCTTGCATTGTGCTGCTGGATCCCAAACAACGTAAGGACGTCAGATAATCCATTAAATCCCCCAAACTTCGTTTCCATGCTATTGAGCGATATCATGTAGAAGCAACAATCAGTACGCTCCCAGGTCCTAGTGCCTCAACTCCCACTACGCTCTGGTGGCTGTAGTGTTGTCATATAGTACCATCTGTGATCATTTAGAACGGAAGTTTACTATCAGAATGGCTCCGCTGTGGCCAGGGGAAAAAGTGGGTGGGCAGCCGGCCACCCGCACCAGTATGCCAACTATTGTGGGGTAAGCTACCTAGGGGCCTGGGATCATATGGATGATATCACTTGCTGAATACTAATCCATGTGCAACTTTTCCTAATTTGAAGCCAAATTAAATTTGCAGTAGTAGATGCCATTACTAAGGAGGATCCATTATTTAATCTCCATATGTTGAGCTAGGTTATCAATTTGCATTAAATCAATAGACAAGTGTGGGCAGCGTCACTTGAAGATGGACGATACAAGTTCAGTACATAGTATTTATTTTAGTAATAAGAAATTGCACACGTACTGATGTATGGTGCTCTATGTATTCATCACCCATGTTTTGATCACATATACTCCTCTATGACCCATGCATATATATAAGAACCAAACTTGTGTCTAACTTGGTAGAAACTTAGAAGAGAGGATAGCGATATGTACTCCCATGCCCCCGGATGAGGGACTGGATTGATCGATGGGTTTCTGGACAAAAATGATTGGGATTGGGAAACATTAGGAATTCGGATTTGAGCTGAAGATGAAGCAATTGCTAATTTGCTAGTGGGGTATATACGCACAAATAAGCATGGGAAATCACTCGTCCTGCAGAGGCACCAAACCCACAATCTGTACCAGGTCCCTTCAGTTTCAAAAATTGCGGCTTCCATGGCCACACATAATGCAGCAGGGGCAGGGGTGCAGTAGGTTCACATGCAGCTCAGCTCGGGATGCGAAGAAATTCAGGCGACGACTTGAAGAAGAAAAAGTGTGCTTGATCGACTGATTACTATACTTGCCTTGTGGTTCATCGCTGGGGGTAGTTGGTGCCGCCAGTTTGATTGGAGTCACTGGTCACACTCAAGCAGATGGGAGTGTGCCATGATCATTGATGTGGACCAAGCGTGACAGTGCATGCATGCAGCTAGCACGCAGGAAGCAGACCGTTGATGCTTCAGATCCCATCTCGGGTTTGGTTATCCGTTTAGTTGTGTATTCAATTCAGCATGTGTCCGCCACCCAAAGCCACAGTGACTCCGACAGAGTTTAACCGTGTCCAATGTGCGCTTGAGGAGTCTTTTTCCCTTCGTTTTAAGGTGTTTGGCACGTATTTCTTTAAGAATCGATCTGAAGCGTCAACTACGATGTGTTAATGGAACTGTACAGTGAAAGATAAAACCGAATGGTCCTATATGCATCTCCGCTTGTCCCGCACCGCACATGCCAGCTGGAAACAAACTCGCTTTGTACGTGGAAGTGTCAAAAGCATAGACCTAGAAGCATTAAACTTCAAGAGGGGGCTGCTATTCAATGATCGGCAGCAATTGCTAGCAGCGCACAGAGGAGCTAGAGAGTCATCCTACACCCAGGTACTTCTCTCGGTAGCATCTGCAGCCCTTAACATGCTCGGTGTTCCTGACACCTCCAGCTCCTATTTTTGTCTGACATCTGCATTAGGTGCGATGCCATTGGATATGATTACCTCTCTCTCCGTTTGACAATCCTCTCTTGATCAAAGAAATTACTAGGCCTGTTTGGCAGCACTCCAACTCCTATACAGACATAATATTGCCAGTGCCAATTATGTATGAACTGAGCAAACAGATAAATATGCAGTCAAAATGTCAAATAGAACAAGATACCTGGTTTGTCATCAAGAGGACCAGAATTAGGGTGTGTTTGGATCTAATAGGGCTAAATTTTAGCCCAGTCATATCGGATATTTGGATGCTAATTAAAAGTATTAAATGTAGACTAACAACAACACGATTCCACTGAACCTAACTAATTAATCCATGATTACTTTATCTGATGATGCAGTTAGTTTGGCTTAATAGAATCGTCTCGCATATTAGCACTAGGCTTTCTGCAATTATTTTTATAATATTTAGTCCTCCTAAATAACTTCAAAACACCGTGACAGGGCTAAACTTTAACTTGAAATCGAACCACCCCACAGTCCTGCAGCTAATTTCACTTATTACCACCCGATCAGCACGAGATAATCTTTTTTTTATTTTTGTGAATTCCACTGGCTAGGCTAAGCTATCATGCATAACGTATTATATTTTGACTCATAATTGTTTGGTCTTGCATCTACGAACTGAATTTTGTTTCAGTTGTGACAAATTGAACTTGTATGCGATGGACACGGAGTATTGATATTTTTTTGTTCTGTTGTTTTTGTAAGGTTCTTTATTTTTTTTTACATCGTTTTAGTAAGGTTCTTTGTTTCACCTCCTGGTTTCTTTGTTTCACACATTATTTTAGAATTACTAAATGCAGTTCACATTATGCCCGCGCTGGTTCGAACTACTGGCCAGAATTTTATTTCCTTTTTATTGTGTGAAAACATATTCCCTTGCTTCACCTTTGATTTTATTATGTATGCTCATTTGGAATTGTTAATGCACTTGCATAATACATGCTGCCATTGTAAATGGAACATCACCCCTGGTATCATGGCCGCCGATCACAATAGAAACAACGTTGCCTGTTCTTCAACAAGCAGCCGAGAAACTACTCGCCTCAGGGTAATTTTCCCTTCTAAGCTACATCGTTGGTGCTCCTAAACGCCTCCCGCTCCTATTTTCTAATCTGGTCACTGGACTACCGCTACAGTCCAACACTTCTATCTACAAGATAGTTTTGCCTCATCGGTGGCGTGCACGCATGAAGGAACATTGCTTGAAGAGCGAGGCAAACTAATGCCTTTCTTCGGTGATATGGCCACCTCACCAAGTTGCTAATCGCAAGAGATACAACAGCCTTTTCTTCCACAAGTTGCTCAAACACCTCTCCAGGGGCTTCAGGTGGGTCTTGCCGTAGAAACAGAACATCCACCTGTTACAATGGCTTATCTTGATAGTGGCTGCATGTTCCTGACGCCTCCGGCTCCTATTCTCTGATAGGGTGACATGCCATGGGACTATACATCTCCGCTCCTACATTCCTACTCTTCTATTTACGAGTGGGGGAGAAGTGCAGTGCACATATAAATTAGGTTTCATTAAAGTGAGTTGTAATCTATATCAAGAGGACTAGAATTATAATCCCACTCCCAGGCAACTATCTTGCCGTTCTGATTCTTCAGCACTGGGTCACGCTGTCAGTGTGTCTGACAAAGTGAGTTGTCATATATAATGTCAAATTAATTATTAACCCATCTGTTTTTTACAAAGTGAGTTATCACAGTGTATGAAAAAGGTAATAATGGAGGTTCAGACTTCATCACAATCTAATCCAACAACAAAAAAGCAACGGCAATCTTGGACCAATATGTTTGCAGTAGCAGCAGCAGAGCCTGTGTCTACAGAAGTCCAGCACTGTTGTGATTCAACCATTCGTTGCATACATGTTAAAATAAAATCTGTAGTCTCAGTCTAATGGTGTAGATTTCTATTGGACAATACCTGTTCCATGTTGCATGAAAAAACTTAGTGCGTTGCAGGGGACGAGAACATGGTTGTTATTGTCTTTCATGAAAGCAAGCTTTATTCGTCTTTTTTAAACATTGTTGCATTTGACTTTCATGAAAGTAAGCTTTATTCGTTACTTTTTATCAAATGTTGTTGACTTATATATGAGAAAAGATTTATATTCACATATCCATGCATGCGTGTGCTCACTGCACAAAAAGCCATATGCTATATGTTTATCGCAAAATCAAAATCGAGAGGCCTCTTGCTTTAGGAATAATGTGCAAACCCCAAAAAGGTAAGAAATCAAAACAGAAAGAAGAATTAACAAATCGATAAAGTAAAAGAATGGCATAATTACTTATGGACACATCTTTCACCACCTCTCTTAGCACCTTCATCTCCAGCGAAGACTTTAACTCCGGCAAGCTTCGGTTCGGCTTAGGATTCGAGGTGGTGGTCTTTGTTTGGTTGAGGATTTGTGCCTTCACGGTCTAGGAGCATGGCCGAGGAGGCGGCCAGACACGCGGTGGTGCTGGGAGAGACGGCGATGGAACGGAGGCAATGGGTCTCCCACTCTCCCCAATTACTTAGTTTTACATATATAGTAAATCACATCCTCAAAGTGTGCTTTTGTGCCAAGGACATCTCCAAAATGGATTTTGTCTCTGGCACATCGTTACAGTGTTACTTACTGGATTCATTGCTTGTACACTGTGATGAGCGACACTATGTGCGTATGAGCTTCAACAGATGAAAATGGGCATCCCTGCTTTTAGCTCCTATGTTTTAATCTAGTATTACTGCACCTCTATTTTGTGTCCCTTTCTGAACCTAATCTCGAGTGTTCCGATAATCTCATCTATGTGATTGAGGAAAGGATATTTTCTTGGGAGTGCTCACTATGGCGCTGCTAGTAGACTAAATATCGGCACACTGACCATACGTGTAGCATCAATTTTACTCCCAACGCCTCTAAACTCCTACGCTGAGCTTAAAGATGAGCATCCCCTCCTGAATGTTTTCATCTGGCGCAGCGTCAGTAGCATCGTGCTTGTCTTGCTCTCGATACGCACAGTATATATCCAGTTTGGTCAGAATGTTGAATCTCACAAGACAAGCAGTTTGCACACTGAACCATGGTTTCGAATAGAAACATTTTCTGTTCACATGAATATAGTAGCTAGTTCCCAAAACAAGAAAGGCACCGCTGCGATAAGCTCTTTAAACTCAAACTACCGATCACAGCATATCGTGCACGCTGTTCAAAAAGGTGTGTGTGGGGGGGGGGATCCTAAATTTTTGTCAACAGAAAGGAAAAACCATCCTAGTTTCCATCAATCTGTTAACAAACTCCATTGACATGTACATCCCAAATCCTATATATCAAAAAAATTGGAGAATGTCCCGAATCTACTTTTTATCATTAAGGAATGGTAAGAACTAACAAGTTTATCTATGTCCCAGCTACTAAGTGGCCCCTCAGTTCGTAACTAGTTCCATTTCTTCATCTGTGCTTAAGTGTTCTTCTGCAGCGGGTGTAACCAGTGGCACTATTCAGCTCCAGACAAACTTGGAAAACTATTCCCCTGTCCTAGATAAGCTTCCATGAATGTCACTCAAGTGCATGTTTACAGCTGGCTATTGTGCACTGGATCTCACACAAGGTAAGCACGCCTCCATTACCACCCCATTGTGTATTTCTATGCTACTGATGGATCAGGGATATCGAGTAGAAGCACCAACCAGTACACTCCCAAGTCCCAGTGCCTCCAACTCCCACTACTGCTATCTTCTGGTGGCTGTAGTGTTGTCATCATCTTGTAATTCATATGACTATGTGAGCACTTGCTGCATTGCGTCCTATAGCTGGCACCTTTGGTACTCTTAAATTGTCTACAAATTCTTGCTGCCAGCATCTCACTTCTAGGACAAGACTTATAATACTGCAGCTGCCACATATATTGAATCATAAATAAACACTTACTGAAGCACAAACAAAAGAAGTGTGTGATGTTGTACTTTCAGAAAATACACACTGATGTTGGAATTCCCCATTTAGCCAACAGGAAAGAATCGAGGTTGATTCTTAGAAATATTGTACCACAAAAGTTTTATTTTATATAGAGAAACTAACCGTGCCTTACTCCCGTATATATAGGCAGCAGGCTTCCCTTGAATCTCGGTCACTTTTACTCCATATATATAGGCAGGCAGGACCAGCAATTTTATACTAGGCTGATGATAATTATTGCTCAATGTCCTGTCGTTTTGTCCATTTGGTGTCAAGATAGTTATTTTCTAACGTGGTTTGGTATTCTTTCATTATAACAGTATGAACACATGAAGGCCTGTTCACTTTGTCAAGTTCCAACAACCATATAAAACCTAAAAAATGGGGAGATGACCCGGCCAAGTAATTACTTTGTAATCCATTGTTCCTCCTACAGTCCTACTATTTCATTTCCAATATGAGTGCTCGTGTCACACAAGAATGTGGATGAGCCCAAGAGAACAACTAAACCCAGTGGTGCATACAAATAATGTATCTTTTTCTGAAAAAAATAAATAACTCTTTTGCTGCCTGTACTATTACATGCAGTAGTGTCAGTGCTTATTATGTACGAATGGGAAAATAAATAAATACAAAAAAATTTCTACTATGCTAGCTGGCATCTATTCAACTTCTCTATCACTCATCAATAAAGGCTAAAGCAGCTAAATTACCTAAAAACATCATTTTTCTATCCTAAAATAAAGCAAAAGTCCTGTTTTCTGCCTCATTCCCCTTGATTCGGAGGGATGGATACATCATGCATATTGAGGAAATATTTACCTCTAGAGATGGTTTCATCCCACTTGTCCACAACCAAACATGTGATGAAGTGGGATCAACCCATCCCATCCCACTTCATCCCACTATCCATGCATGTGAGTGGAGGTTCATGGTGGAAGGGATGGTTTCTCAAGTCTTGCCAAAAGGGTCTTAATTTATTTGGGTTTTGTTTTACCATGTACCAAGATTAGAATAGTCTAGCAATTCTTGTCTTCTCATTTTTTCAAGTAAAAAGGGACACATTCCCATATATAGTTACACTAACTCACCACCTCTGATGAGTTCCGATCTGTGGACAGATACATAAGTTACTAAGAGCAGTGTACACTGTACCAATGGATAATGACCAAAGAAACATCAATCAAACATGCATACATTTATACTAAAAGCAAAAGGTATTTCAAACAAGGTTACCAGCCAGTGGTAAGTGAAAAAGGGAAAGAAAAATATGTCAACAATTTTGCTGACACTACAAAACTACAGTTACTATAGCTCCATTTAGGAAAAACAGTAAAATATGTAACCTTTGGTAAAAAAAATGCTACTGTTTCAACTATTTTGCGAATGTACGGACAAAGGATTAACTATTACAGAATAGTCACAAGTTTACCAACAAAGAGTTCAGTAAAAGAATAAGGAAAAGTCAAATAAAAACAGATGCAAGGAAATGATCTGGTATAGCACGTCTTACTCTCTATTGAAGACAATATCCTCAGAATTATCACTCACTCTGTGTGCAAGGCTCAACAATAGTAACAAAGCATTCATGGAGAACATCAAGAGCAATGCACAACTTGTTATAATGTTCTACCATCATTTCATCTTCATAATGACCATGGTCACTGTTGCTTTGTCTAAATCTCAAGATGGTAAAAGATAAGCCTTTAACTGGAGCTGGAATTGATTTCCCAATTTGCTTTTGCAAATGTTGAAATATCTGTCTGAAATAAATCATAATAAGAATGAATCAAGTTCAAATGATATTCCATAGATATCCCTTAGCTCCATTCTTTCCTTATGCCTCAAATTCCTAATGCACTATGCCACTGTCCTCAGTAGCATCTCCTCTTTTTACTCCGTCTTTTTATTTTCAGCCTGCAGGAAAAAGGGTCGTTTCTCTCGGGGGCTCGGGGCAGTAATTCCAAACTGGTGTTTGTGGCTCTGGTGCATGACTCCCCTCCAATTTCGCGTTGCACTCTCATCGCTTCCCCTCTCATTTCATTTCAAGCATGACAGAAGTGCATGATATGACTTGTCCAATTTAAAAGTACCATAGCTAACAACGTCGCAGTAGTGGGCATGCACAGAACCTCCAAGTTTATGAGCACGATCATCCCCCAGCCCCCTGCCACCCAGGGTACCTCACTTCTTGATGGATGGCAGATTAAGAGGACTGAACTCAACCACTAACAGTGGAACAACATTGCCCAATAAATTCTGAAGTTAGAGAAGCATGCAAACCTTGCTCTACGCTGCACACGTTCTATAGATAGGAAAAAGATCGGAATCCCAGAACTTTGTGTGTCTTTTTTTTTTTGAAGAAAAGACTCAAATTCTCCATTATGAAATGCACATCACTCTGAACGGGCTTGTTTGCTTCGCACGGATGGTATAGGTGGACATACAGTAGCGGAATCAGTCCGTTCCCCTTGGGCTGTGGAGGATGACAACATGATTTATTGTCCTGATTAGTAGATGTTGTACCTTGAAGCAACAGACATGTTCTAAAAAAGCCATCACCTCGTTGTTTCCCAAAGAAAATACACTAATCCATCCACATGACACTTGTTCTTCAAAACTGGCAGTGACAGGCTCACGGGTGCAGAACATGAAACTGAAATAATTTTGCGCTTTGAGACGCTTGTTTGTTGTGACCGTCACGAAGCATTAGCAAATTTGACACCAGGGCCAGGATTACCATGTGGTCATGTCCAACTAGGATTAGCAAATTTATCATATATTATATTAGCCATATAAAAAATAATCTTGTTGCTCTCCTAAAATAATATATTGCAAACACAAAAACAAGTGGGAAAAAAATAAAAAACTGCAACAACAACACACCTTCAGAGTACGAATACACGATCAGATTATGTGCGAGTTATCTTTAAAACATTATCATAACATTTACGCTAAGCATCTTATTTTGAAGCGTAGTGACACTAATTATATGTCAAGAGAGTGCAAAAGACTACTTATACAAAATATAGACATTTATTCATCATATCCTTGTAAAACTCCACTTATAAATATAGATATTACGTCCGCACCTACCATGCACCCTTTTTTGTGGCATTGAGAGGTGAGATAAAACTATAAAAGAATGAGGTCAGGTAAGAAAGTGTTAGTTCCCCTGGGACTTAAAAGAAACTAAGTCACAACTTATGTTTGGATAGTAATTGGGAGCATTAAATATAGACTAATGACATAATAAATAACATGAGCCCTAAACATTTTTTCCAGGAGACGATTCTATGAATCCTAATTAATTATGCCGGATGTTGTATTGAGCATATGCTAATCGTGGGCTGATTAAACCTAAGAGATTCATCTCGCGAAAAAGCTTAGTGGTTATGCAATTAGTTTCATACTTAAATTATATTTGATCCTCGTAAATAACATCGAAACATTCGATACGGAAAGGTCTATTTTAAGCCCCTGGGAACCAACAATCCAGTAGAAGGGCAACCTACACTACTACAAAAAAACGTTTTAGGGGACACATCAAAAAATGCCTCAGAGGAGAACAGAAAAAATGTCCGCTTCAGTTAATGCAGGGATTAACGGAGGCATGTATTTTTTATTTATCGGAGGCGGTTGTTTCCGTCCACCTCCCAAAATTGATTCTCAGAGGCGGACATTTTAAAACAACCGCCTCCCAAAATTATCTGTTTTCAGAGACGGACGTTATAAGCTGCCCGCCTCCTAAATCGATTTTCGGAGGCGGATGACTTATATAGCCCACTTCCTAAAATACCAAAGCCCGATAAGGTCCGCAAGCCCATTTGCAAGGGTTCACTATATATATAACACTTAGGGTTTGAAGGCTCTCATTTCTCTTCTTCTTTTCCCCATCTCTCCCTCACCCTCCTCCTGACGCGGCAGCACGTCTCCTCCCGAACGCGGTGGCACGCATGCTCCGCGAGATCCGGCGGCGCGTGGGCGAAAGTGGGTGAGGAGGAGGTGGCTCGGCGTGCCCCGTCCCTGACGCGGCAGCGCGTGGGCGAAAGTGGGTGAGGAGGAGGTGGCTCGGCGTGCCCCCTCCCTGACGCGGCGGCGCGCGGGCGAAAGTGGGCGAGGAGAAGGTGGCTCGGCGTGCCTCCTCCCTCCCTAACGCGGCGGCACACGTGCTCCAAGGCCGCGGCTTGACCGGCCGCAAGGCGAGGCGGCATCGAGGAGGAGGCACAGCGTGGAGGAGGCGAGGCGGGCCTGTGGAGGTGTCGGCGTGCGAGGCCAGATCCGGTGGTGGAGAGGCTACATCCGGCGGTGGCGATGGTGGTTCTGGTGGCGCCTGGAATTTTTTTGCCCGATTTTTGGAGGCGACCAGAAAATCGCCTCTGTTAATCTTGATTACTAGAAGCGCATGGTCGGAGGATGACGCAAAATCCGTCTCCGAAAATCATTTTTGTAGTAGTGCTAGACTGCTGACTTCTTTATTTCATCATGACATATGGAAGATGTGAAAGCCCTATCCGCATGGAAGCTGTAGGGGACATAGTGCATTTCTTTAACGAGAAGCAAAGTGGAGGCTCTATCTTTTTTTTGCTACGGTTAATTTCACGCATCGTCACGCGATGGGAGAAGAACGAAAACACTTACATAGGCTGCCAAATTGCTCTATGACCATAAAAGAACAACACACAGTTGGTATAGATAAAAATTAAAAATAAAAGGAGAAAAAATAACAAAATAAAAAATAAAAGTTGAAAGTAGAAGAAATAAAAAAGAAGAAGAAGAAAACTCACCGAAGATAGGACTATATGTGTTTTGTTTGTACACATGTGGATGCTATTATGTGCGCCGAAGGATGGCTCATAGTTTAACTGACATACCTAAAAGTTCACCTTAGTGTATGTTTATCTTATGACTATCGGTTCTAATGGCTGGACCCTCGAGATGTTGAACCTCTGGTGATTGTGTTAGGTGACGCGGGACATGAGAAAATGATGCTATTGACATGAGAAAAATGAACAAGTGATGTGAAGAATGTGCTATTGACATGAGAAAAATGAACAAGTGATTGGATCATAATACATGAAGTGGCGACAATATGATTTTTCTGGGAAGATTTTGTTGTATTTATTTGTTGGAAGGTTTTTTTAATTTTCCTCCTAACATGTGTTGGTAGGGTCAAATGAGTCTTTTGGGACTCTATTTTTAGTTACTCTTAGAGCCTTATTTATACGATTAATACAAATGACAATTAAAGGTGAACAAAGAGGGCTACAGTCATCAGGAAAAGATGATAAAGCAACAAGGCCATCACAAATATTCTTAAACAACTTGAGGAAGCAAAGTCGCAAGCAACGACATTTCTCTATTTTGAGTTCTAACATCAGCATATGACAACGTACAAGGTGGTGCTGTCATTGCCTCATTGGTGGCGTATGCGCATGCAGGAAGACATCGTTTGAAGAGCTAGCACATCAAACCAAGCCCTTTCTTTGGTGTAATGACCAAGTTGCCGATCAGGGAAATGATGATAAATAAAGAGCCTTTTCTTTGACAACATGCAGCATCTTGGGCATCTGGCAAGTTTGGCCGTATAAACAGTATATCCATCCATTACAATGGCTTATATTGATAGAAGCTGCATCGTCCTTTCAACAATGGTATTTCTGAGGCCTCCGGCTCCTATTCTTTACCAGGGTACCATGCATGCCATTCCAATGGGACTACCTTCCATGTAGGAGGGAAAGAGAACTGCAGTGCACATATAAATAAGGTTTCATTAAAAATAACTGTTGCACTACTCAAATAAGGTTAGGTCGAATGGAGTGAATGGTCAATAAATGTGTCGTTGCTTATATAGGACAACAAGGTGAATCTATATCTAGAGGGCCAGAATTATAATCCCACTGCCCGGCAGCTACCTTGCCGTTCTGATTCATCAGCAGTAGCTTATTGCAAAATTATCTAGAGTGCACATACAAACCCGGCCTATGCATGTTTGGGGCAGCAGCAGAGACTGGCGTTCTTGTCGTGTTCATTCATTAACTGCATGCATGCGGCTGGAACGGGGATTTGTCTCCAACAGTTGTAAAATTTCTTTTAATTGCGTACATGAATACTCGTGTTTTCACACAAGAATTGGAGCAGCCCAAGAGAGTGTAGTGTGGATATAAATAACGAAATAAAAACTAGTAAGAAGGCAATGCCAGTGCTAGGCACGTACGAACGGTGAAAATAAGTAAGAAGTTATTGTTTTCTACTAGGCTATAATTTGCATCTATCAATACAAAAGAATTACTCCCACACCTAACATTTCTTCCCTGCTGAATCAGCATGCAAACGATGGCCGTGTATGCGTTCTACTATAGTCTAGGTTCACAGGGTGCCTTGCCATGGAACTAGCTCCCCACTCCATCACTCATACAGTTCTACGATTTAATTTCATATTTGAATACTCGTGTCTTTCACAAGAATTGGACGGGCTAGCTGAAGAGATCGAAGCGGTAGTGTGCATATACATCATGAGATCTTTTTTAAAAATAAAAAAACTCATTTGCAGGCTGTACTATAGATTCCCTTAATGCCTGTGCTAGTTATGTATGAACCGGAAAATAAATAACAAGCTGTTTTCTACTATGCTAACTTGCATCTATCAATATAACAGCTAACATGCCTTCCCTGCTCAATTAGCACGCAAAATGATGGCCATGTATGCATTCTACTACTATAGGCTATATCATGGTTTGTTTACATATACACAAAGTGAGTTTTGATTCCATCCATTAATATGTCAAAATGCGTACATGAACCTTTGTGACAATATCGTAGCTTATGCATATGGGGCATTACATTGTTCTCCTATGATTTTGTAGGTAATCAAGGTAACAATGAACCCAGTGTGTGCGACGAGGCTAAAATGAAACAAGGCATGCATCTGATATCAGCAACTGCACAGACCCAGATGAGCGCGCCCAATACCGCAAGCAAATTGTAATAGTTTTTACTTTGTAGTTGCAACAACAAAAACATAATGTGATCGTGATATGGGAATAGTATCAATTGTAGGTTTTGCATTCCATAAGTATCCAAGACACGAGGATCGGACCTGAAGACAGTGCGTGCTAGATGTATCAATCCCTAAAGAATCAGTATTTATACTAGCAATCATTCGCAAAAAGGAAATTAAATGTCAGCATCCACTACACTCCCAATGACTCCAATTCATGGCATATAAAGGACTCCCTCCCTTGATCTATAAAAGTTAGGGCAGCTGTTCGTAGAAATCGTCATCACAACACTTTATCATTTGCACTCATAAGTTGTAAGTTCCCCTCTCAGGGCATGGATACTGTACCAGTAAAGAATACCCCCTCCCTTCATCTGACTGGATGTAGGGCACGTTGCCTAAACTAGTATAAACCTTGAGTCCCAAGTGCCAAGCATTACCGATCGTGACGCACAACATAAAGTTACAAGTACACTACCTTAGGTGGTCATTCTTGACACCAACACCCAGACCTCCCTTTTTTATTCTAATCACCTTCACAAGCACGTGCTCGTCTAGCCCCTTCTACATATACTTTCTTCATTCTGCATGTATGTTCTGCATGGGATTTTATTGGTCATTAGCCGTCAACATGTAATAAGATCCCTCACACAATACATTGAGTGCTCAGAAACAGGTGGTATTGATTTAATTTGTTAGGAAGCGCTGAAATTTGAACATTTTTTCAACATGTATGTGAAAGACCAGGCCATACAACAGTTGCTGTCACCAGAATATATAGTCAGAGAAGGCTCCCAAATAAGCATGGCACAGGAGTTGGAGGTATCGGGAGTACATTGGATGCTTCATGTGCTTCAACTACATCTTGGATAAAAAACTTTCCGTAGGTTATGAATTATCTGGCTTGCTAAGATTGTTTGATATTCTCCACTCAATAGCATTTCCGCTTCCGCTGAACCAGTGCTAAATGTTTTAGTGGAAGGGAAACGTGCATATTTTTAGCATGTATTAACTTAGGGCCATCCATCCATGTAAATATTATGAATTTGAAGATCTCTTTGTGCACGATGGAATATTTCCCTTCGCATGCTACCATGCTCAGCATAAATATTTTTGATTATTTGATATACACGGAACATGAGCGCCGGTGAGGTGATGTCGTGAAGCCAGTCAGTCATGCAGCTGCATCATGCCACACTTGTATCCGTATGTGCACCACATTCGATGTTATGATACAGGTTCATGAACATATCACTATGGATCAAAGTTCAATTTGTCGATAAGTAAACACAGGTTGGGACTTGGGAGCAGAGTTAACTGTGGGACTAATATTGTCTCCAAATAGATTCAAGTTAGCCTACAAGAAAATAGCTGCATATTTGTTTATTTTCCCATTGTTTCTTTATATAATGGAAAAATAGGTCTGACCTGGCAATGACCACACATGTACAGTACATGTAGTACACGAGTTATTTCTCTCCTTTTCTTTTAAAATTATCTTATTTGGTTTATATGCACATGCATTTCTATTTAGCCGGTCCACATTCTTGTCTAATGCTCATGTGATTACTTAGAGCCTGGCAGTCTATTGCGCCAAAAAGGCTCTGGCTATGGCCGGCAGGTGGGCAGGCTAATTCATGCGCCTGTGATCATGGCCGAGGCACGGATGACGTTGCTTGCACTATCACGTGGCAATATCCAAGTGCAATTTTTTGTAATTTAAAAAGGCAATTTTAATTTGTAGCAGTAGGTGGGAGTATGAGTGAGGACCCACTAGTGTCACTTTTACAGTATCATGAAAGGTTAACGAAAGAAAAAGCAGAACGTAGCCGAAAATAATTCTATATGATGAGCAACAAGGCTGACAAAAGCATTCTCTTTCGTATGTGCCTCAGGCATCGCTAATAAAGCATTCAACACAGTAGCCGCCCGACGAGAACAGAGAGAGAAGTTGCTCCATGAGAAGTTTCTACATGACGGAAGGATTCGAGAAGGAATAAAGAAACTGCTTGGCTGCTTTAGGGCTTGGGGTCTGGCTGCTTGCTGTTCAATACTTGTTTGCCTCTCTGCTAGTCGTGCGCACCACATGTCAGGTAAGAAACTCGTTTTGAACGTGGAATTGCCAAAAGCGTAGTAATGTTCAAGGGGGGGCTGGTTTTCAACGATCCACAGCAATTTCTTGCAAGCCGTAGCAGCAGCAGCCCTTGGACATGCTGGGTGATACCTCCAGCTCCTATTGTTCACTGACAACTGAGCTAGACTCTCTCTCCATTTCAGCAACCCTGTAGTCCCACTCTTCCAATTCATATATATACCTGAATACTCGTGTCACACAAGAGAATGTGGGTGGGTCAAAGAGAAGTGCGCGTGGTATGCAGTAATATATTGCCAGTGCCAGTTATATATGTCTTTGTTTTATTGTCAAGAGCACATGAATTAGGGCGTGTTTGGATCTACCACATTGGATGTTTGGATGCTAATTAAAACTATTAAACGTAGACTAATGAAAAAACTAATTGCATAACCCCTAAGGTAATTCATGAGACGAACACATTGAGTCTAATTAATCCATAATCAGCCCATGTGATGCTGCATTAAACATATGCTCATCATGGATTACAAAGGATCGATTAATAGATTCATCACAAATTAGCCCCAAACTTCTTCAATTAATTTTATAATTACTCCATAGTTAGTCCTTGTAAATGGCATCGAAACATCCAATACCATAGGGCTAAGCTTTTGCCGCCCATAAGATCCAAACATCAGCTTATAGTCGAAGAGCTAACTCGATTATCCCAATCAACACAACACAACATCCAGCTTAGCTAGGCTATCATAACACAACTCGATTATCGCCGTCGTGGATACCAGCCAACCACCACGAATTGCCAACTCTCTAGTTTCTACATGACAAGCAGCACCGGCACCACCTGCCGTCCGCTCTCAAGAACAGAAAAAAAATGAAACGGCAGGTCGGCAGCAAATTGGAAGGAGGGTGGGCACGAACCGGTCTTGGTCTGGGCTTCCAGAGGGCTGGGCCCAAATAATACCGACCAGACGAAATTAACCAATTAATTGTTTGTTTCAAGATTCGTGCAGTTTTCATAAAAGGTCCACTGAAGCAAATCTCACACATCAAAACACATCGTTTCGTAAAGCACATGTGGTTTTAAAAGAGCAACATCGATCATTAAACACTGTTGGATGCTGAACTGCTGTTTACATAGTGCTGTGGTGTTCACATTTTCAATCAAAATAACCCTCTCTTTCTTCCCTATATAAAACATGCATGCCAGCCGTTTTCTTGTTCAAACATTCTCATTAGACATTCTCAAATTCCTTTGAAGATCTGTAGTATTGGTTATGCATTTCGAATCTATGTCCGATCCGGATTTCTCCTCAGTTATATCTGACGATAATTATATACTACCATTCTTAGGGGCATGTGTTCAATGCAATCCGTTATGATACGTACAGAAAGAGAACGAGTATATAATAATCGATAATCTGAATTTGTTCACACCAATTAGAATTTTGGTCTTAATGTAAGTCACAATACCAGAATTCCTTTACCCAGTGTAACAGCTAAAAGACCCTGCTAACCCTACAATAATAAACGTCAAAATAATATCCCTTCTCTTCTCTTATCGCGTCTTTGTTTCTGGCCCCCTTCCTCCTCCTCCAAAAGCACGCAGGCGACGAAAGGGAGGTCGGTGCTGCGGCCATCGGCATGACTGGCGCCACCGCTTCCGACACAGGTACGGTGGCGCACAGGCTTGCGGACCTCCACGGATCCCTTGTCCATGGCTGCTTGTTGCCAGTGCCATCGGCGCTGCGGTGGCCACTCCAGCTCCTCCTCCTGGAGGCCTCAGCCACTTGCGGGAGCTGCAATGGCGGGTGCTCCGTGACCGCCTCTTGCTTGGCCTTGCCCTGCACGGCTGCACCGGCGCCGTTACCGTGAGCTCACCACTCGGCGCCTTTGCGGCCCACACTAAGGAGTGGCCGCAGCCTCGGTCGACATCACCAGATGCGCCTGCTAGCTTCACCTTGGTCATCGTTGCCGCCGCACGCTCCAGCTCACCCACAGGTCGCCCAGCCATGCATCCTGCTAGCTCGCCGTCCACACCGATGCTGGGCCACGCGTCCCGACCAGAACTGGCAAGCCCTGTGCTTCTGTTCGCCCATAGGCCGCATCAGTGGTGTAGGCACATGATGTTGTGCTGGTAGGCGGTGACAGTAGCCGGCACCAGATATAAAGGGACATCGGTCTGTAGCTAGAACGATACATATAAATAGATGGAGGGAGTATATAATTTCAATATTCTGTTGATACAAAAGTTGTGCGTTTTCTGCTTTTCTAATGATGCTTGTTTCACTCCAAATGTATAAACAGTTTAGGAGATAACTTCAGAAAAAGTGTCGAGCGCGGTTCCATTTGTTTGAGCGCATAATAGATTTATCTATTTTGTACATAGAGGCAGAATTTCTCTAGTCACCATATTAAGATTGTTGGAAGTTTCTTTTAGATACCCGTGATGTATCTATTTACCACAGTCGGTTAAGTAGATCACAGCAGTGAGCCACTAACAAATAATAAACACAACTTTACATATGGGGCTTATTAGTTCTGTAACTTTGGTTTTGACGAAAGGGTTATCAACAGAGCAAAGTAGTGTCTAGAACTAATTTGGGACTTATTAGTTCTGCAAGGATATTCCAGCTATTACACCATCCAAAGGACAAATATTTCCACTCATCTTTTATTTCCTTATGTCCCATAGAGCGTTTTCCGAACAAGCAGATTGGTCCTTATTTCCCAGTACCACATACGCCTAAACCAGGGAACCGTCCAAACAGAATGAAGTGCACATCACGTGCAGTGCAGGTTCAATAAATAACAAAATGTATTGCCTTGAGAATGAATATAAGTGACGAAATGACTTCCTCTTCTGGCACTTCTCGATCTCTTATAAATGTGTTTCTTACGTAGACCGCACCCAGGGACTTATACTTGGACACAACAAACTCTGCTGTTGCTTCCATTAATTCCGCGAACCTCAAATCATGTCATACTTGTAAATTGTACTCAGAAGAAAAAGATAGGGAGCTATAAAATCGCGTCAGCCTTTAGTAAGCTAGGACACACAAGCATTTCTGCCTCTGACATTCTCATGTGCACGAATTGTACAATGAGCCTTTCATCCTCGGCTCCATGGAAACAAGGCTGTCTTAACTTGGAGGGTGGTCACCATGGTGCTGGTAGGGGGCGAGGAAATCCTTAGACGTGCTGCATAACAATGAACTCCAGATGTTAGGCATGAAATTTGATACAGAAATCTCTATAGGCTTATACATCAAGGGGTTCTCAGCTGCAAGGCCAACGAGTGTGTAGCTTCGCAAAAATTAACTGTAGTATCAAAAAGGGTATTATTTATTTTGTGATTCTTTGTTGAAAGTTTAGAAATTTAACGATTTTCACTGGTGATCGTCCAGTCAAACCTTTTTTTTGGGAAAAAGTACAAATGGACACATATCATAGTGTTAGTTTGACCATTACTCTTATCCTGCTTGGAGGTCATAGTATTGGTTTCCAGATTACATTTTCTAATCATATTTTATTATCTTATTGACAAATAACCTAATAACGTCCTAACTAAATTTAATATGATCCGTTTATTTGCACATTCTACAACTTGTTGGACCAATCTGATGCCGTGATACGGCCATATAAGTTAGTATACGGTGGGTGCAATTACTCAATACAATTTACTCTTTGCTACATCTTTTCCTGTGTTTGAAGGTTCCTTCATGGATTCTCTTTTGCAAAGTCTTTCAGTTATTTTGGTTATGTCCTTAGGATGCTTTATTCTCCTGCAATCTCTCTGTAACCTTTGTGGTTTGAACTCATTTACTTGTCCTGTTATGCATGCTGGTCATGACATAGGATCCCCAAACCTTAAACCTGTTATTCATGAATAGTTCATCTAATTCTGCTCGCCAATGCAAAGTTCTTTGCTGGAATGTCCGAGGGATTAATTCTGACAAAAAGTGGGATGCTGTTAGGGACAAGATAGTTGAAAGCCAATGTGATATTGTCTGTCTGCAGGAAACTAAACGTGAACACTTTGATTCCGCTTTCATCAAAAAATTTTGTCCTCCCAGTTTTGATGCTTTTGAGTTTTTACCATCAATTGGGCAGTCAGGGGGGATTCTTACAATTTGGAAGTCCTCTCTTTTTGAGGGACATTTGGCATTTCACAATAATTTCTCGTTGTCTGTGGAGTTCAAATCAAGGCACAATAATGCTGAATGGCTTCTCACTAATGTATATGGGCCTTGCACTCATGAAGGCAAATTGGATTTCACTAGTTGGCTCAAAAATGTTCAGATGTCGGATGAAGTGGATTGGTTGATTTTAGGGGATTTTAATTTGATGCGTAGCCCTGATAACCGTAATAAACCCGGTGGCGATGTGAATGAAATGTTCCTTTTTAATGAAGCAATCAGTGCTCTTCGTCCAATTGAGTTACCTCTGCATGGTAGAAAGTACACATGGACAAATAAACAGCCTCAACCATTGCTGAAAAGGCTAGATTGGTTTTTTTACTTCGAACTCATGGACTCTGTCATACCCTAATACCATGGTTCGAACTCTGAATATGGAGACGTCAGATCATGTTCCCTGTGTTGCTGCTATTCACACTGATGTTCCCAAAGGCCGAATCTTCAGATTTTAGAATTACTGGATGGAGCACCCAGATTTCTTAAGTATCGTCCAACATGGTTGGAGCCTTCCGATCCCAGAATTAGATAAAGCCAAGGCGATATCTACAAAATTCAAAAATCTTCGCAGGGTACTTAGGGCCTGGCACTCTACTTTATCCAATTTAAAGGTGACTATTGATAATGTTAAAATGGTATTATCTCTTTTGGAGCTTCTTGAAGAATGCCGGGATCTATCATTGCCTGAATGGAATTTCAGAAATATTTTGATGTCTAAGTTGCTCTCTTTACTCAAACAGCAGAGAATCTATTGGAAGCAAAGGGGAACAATAAAGTGGGTCAAGTTTGGGGACGAAGGCACTAAATTCTTTCATGCCAATGCTACAATAAATTTCGAAAGAATCTCATTGCCACTTTAGTAGACAACAATGGAGTTCCAAAATCTACACATGCAGAAAAAGCAGAGGTCCTTTGGTTAGCCTATAAAGAAACGCTAGGACTAACTGAATTTCAAAGGATGGTTTTTGACTTGTCACAGTGGTTTACTGAAAACCCTGATCTTAGCTCCATGGAAGATCCTTTTACTCATGAAGAAATTGATGCAGTTATTGCCAACTTGCCACTGGATAAATCGCCTGGACCTGATGGCTTTAACACTAACTTCATCAAATGATGCTGGCCAGTTATTAAGCAGGACTTTTATGATCTGTGCCACTGCTTTCATTCTGGACAATTGTGCCTACAGAGTATAAATAGATCCTATATCACCTTGATTCCCAAAGTAGATGCACCTATGAGACCGTCAGATTTCAGGCCTATCTCTCTGCTCAATATCTCAGTGAAAATTATCACAAAATTATTGGCGAACAGATTGCAAGCAGTAATTCAGAGCCTTGTACACAGGAACCAATATGGGTTTATAAAGTCTAGAACTATTCAAGATTGCCTAGCATGGGCCTTTGAATACCTGCATTTGTGTCACCATTCAAAGAAGGAGATTGTCATCCTAAAGTTGGATTTTGAAAAGGCATTCGACAAAATAGAGCACCAGACAATCATAGATGTTATGAAACAGAAAGGTTTTGGAGATCTCTGGCTTCATTGGATGGAGATGATTTTCAATTCTGGCACATCATCTGTCTTACTTAATGGAGTACCTGGGAAGACATTCCATTGTCGGAGAGGAGTCCGGCACGGTGATCCATTATCCCCTCTTCTCTTTGTGCTTGCAGCTGACCTCTTACAAACAGTAATTAATGATGCTACAAGACAGAATCTTCTCAGGCTGCCCATCCCCTTGGCATACACTCAGGATTTCCCAGTGCCACAATATGCTGATGATACGTTGCTCATCATGGAAGGATGTCCTCAACAGTTGATGCATCTAAAGGGTCTATTGCATGACTATACAACATCCACTGGCTTGCAAGTTAATTATTTAAAGTATTTGTTGATACCCATCAATATGTTAGAGGAAAGAGCCATCGCATTGTCACAATCTTTCGGTTGCGCCGTGGGCACATTGCCCTTCACCTATCTCGGCTTGCCCCTTGGCTTAACTAAGCCTAAGGTGGAAGATTTTTTCCCATTGGTTACTAGATGTGAGAGGCGTATCCTCAGTACATCAACCTTTCTCACTCAGGCTGGAAAGTTGGAGTTGACTAATGCGGTCTTCACGTCATTGCCAATGTTCTTTTTATGCACCTTCCTTACGCATAAAACAGTCATCAAACAGGTGGATAAGTATAGAAAGCATAATCTTTGGAGAGGTGGGGATGTAAATGCTAAAAATCCCCCTAAAGCTGCATGGGAAATGGTTTGCTTACCGAAAACAGAGGGAGGTCTCGGTGTCTTGAACCTTTCAACTCAGAATATAGCTTTACTTTTAAAATATCTGGACAAATTCTTCAATAAAGCAGATATACCATGGGTTCATCTTATCTGGGAGAAGTATTATCAGAATGGTAAGCTTCCGAACCATACACCGAAGGGATCTTTTTGGTGGCGCAATATTTTAAAACAGCTGGATATGTATAAAGGGTTGGCCATCGCCACAGTGGGTAATGGCTCTACTTGCAATCTTGGCATGACTTTTGGGGAGGGATGATCCCTAAGCATGCTTTTCCAGAGTTATATTCTTTTGGAAAAAATGAGAATATCAGTGTTCAGGCCTCAAAGAGTGTATCAGACTTGGATCAGCTCTTCCATTTGCCCTTGTCCACTGCAGCCTTTGCACAATTGCAGCCTTTCTTAGATGTCTTGGAAGCTGAGGGTCATACACATGAGCCGGATTTATGGTCATACATCTGGGGGTCACGTCTCTTTTCCTCAGCTAAAGCATACCGACATCTCACTGGGACAGCTTCAGCTCATCCTCCATTTACTTGGCTTTGGAAGGCTTCGGTGCAGCATAAACATAAAACTTTTTTCTAGCTATTACCTAAAGATAGGCTCAGCACGAGGGGACTCTTCAGATGCAAGAATATGGAGTTACCTACGTATAATTGTGTCCTTTGCACCGCCAATGTGGTGGAGACTGTGGAGCACCTCTTCCTTCAATGCCCCTTTGCTCAGCAGTGTTGGGGGCTTTTGAATTTGCATATCTCGGATCCAGAGGACATATTGGTGACTTTAGAAGCTCTGAAGGATCAACTTGGTATTCCTTTTTTTATGGATGTGGTGCTTTTGCTTAGTTGGAGCATTTGGATGGCCCGCAATGACTATATCTTCAGAGGAATCCAACCGTCCATCTTAAACATCAAGGAGACTTTTCGCAAGGAGTTTGCTCTAGTTGTACTACGAGCAAAAAAGAACCTACCCACAGAAATGACCACATGGATCAATACAATGTTTCTTTGTCTCTTGAGGACCTTATGTAAGACACTGTATACTTTTTTAATTTACTATAAATATAATCAGTAGGGAGCAATCCCTCCTGTTCTATCAAAAAAAAAAGTTCCTTCTTCCCCATTCAAATTACATGCTTTGAGCAGAATTAATTAATTCACAATCCACCACACAACCTAGACAGCCAGCAACATAAACTAGTAAATCTTCCCCAATAGCCCATCATCAGCTTAGCTGAGGCGATAACAACAAGATCGACTAGCAATAGCAGGCCCTATGTACCTTATAATTCTTGTGGATCGACCATTCGAGAAGAACGACAGAGAGGCATTGCGCACCTAATGTAAGGAGCAAGGAAATGGCCCGCTGGGTCCGCATGGACGCATGACCTCCAGTGTAGCCGGTGCTCAGCGCAGAGATGTGGGGATGGAATGGTGGGGGTTCTGATGGAGAGCATTTGCCCACTCATCAGGTTGGTGGATCGGCTCATGTGTAACTTGTGGAACACTACCCATACTCATGGTTGAATTCCCAAGGTCTCCTAAACCGAGATCACAGTGATATAGAACACTTGCGCCTGCTGTCCGCACATTGGATGTGAGAGTATTGCAGTTGGAGAAAGGGGACAGGCAGGTCATGTATGTATTTATAGCGCCAATTCATATTTATAGGTTTATTACATGACAGAATCTGCTATGCCTATAAATTAGTCTCAATTAATGCATCTGGAACAAATCTCAACCACGTTGTGGGAATTCCCGTCCATCTGATCGGCCAGAAAACAGACGAGATCGTGCTTCTCCTGGTACCTTTACCAAAAACCCTTCGGGTTCTATGGAAATAGAACCTGCCATCACTAGTAGGAATGAGACCTTTAGTACCGGGCAAAAACCCCGTTAGTACCGGCATTTCCTTGGCCTAGAAGCACAACCATGTTGTGGGCAATTCCCGTCCGTCTGATCGGCCAGACAAATAGACGAGATCGTGCTTCTCCCGGTACCTTTACCAAAACCCTTCGGGTTCTATGGAAATAGAACCTGCGAACCCTTCCTCTCTCATAGGAAATTTTATGAATAAGCCCTCAGATTTTCTCGAAATCAATCTGCGAACAACATTAGATGTACAATTCGACCACCAAAACATGTTCGAACCAAATGTCCAATATAAAATTTGCTTATAATTTCAAGATCTATAACTTCATTGTAGAACATATTTCTAAGTTCAAACCAGTTTTGCCAGTACTTATATCGGACCCATCGTACCTATGATTCCCATAGCGAGACATAATAAAAATTCAAAATATCTAAATCTTTGATACACAACAAAATTTTAAATTCAAAGTGTTTCCGTAATTCATTCCTAGCTATGATTTGGGTACCAAAACATGTCCAGATTTTTTAAAAATTTGACTATGAAAGTGATTCAAAAATTAAAAATAAAAACATACTATCGAAAAAAGAATAAAAAACCCACTTTTACAATTCCCCCATTATAGCTAACATTACGCAGCAAAGTTTTGAATACAAAGTGTTTCCATAATTCGTTGCTACCTATGATTCGAACACCAAAACATCTCCAAATTAAAAAATAATTAACCATGAAAATGCCTACACTTTTCTAAAAAAACATAATGTACATAGAAATGTAAAAAACAATCAAACCCAATTTTCCAATTCCTCCACTATCGCTAACATCCGACCACCAAAGAGAATTTGAAAATTCAAATATATTGTACAACAAGCTTAAAAAATTGAACTCAGTTCTCCAATGTCCCCATTATAGCTAACATCTTAACACCAACATGTGTTTTAGTTAACACGAAAATACTTTTTAATAAACAATTTTTCAACATCAAAATCCCTCTATATACCAAAATCTACAGAATTCATATGTACCAAGCATAATTCAATGTTCCTTTGCAATTCTCTTGCATAAATTTATAAATTTCAATAGACTTCAAAATCAAAGATACCCAATATTCCATTCTACAGAGTTTCCATATAGACTTTGACTGGTTCAATGCACTCTTCCATTTATTTTTGAAAAAAAAGGTTTATACGACCAAACGTTATAAAACCGTAAGCACATCTACATCCACTGGTCATCCGCGGCAATGCCATGACCTTTTCTAGTGTTGGTATACACATGGTAAATTGGGTAATACATCTTCCAAACGCCCCTCTTGCATTGATTTATATGTGAATTCTCATTGATTAAAAAATTACACTTATGACATCTAGAACTAAGTAATATTCTTCTCAGCCTTCCACATGTTGCCCATAATCGCAAATGTGAATTCCTAACTGGAGATTTTGATGTTGCCTTGTTATGACACTCAACGAGTGGTCACTGAACCGAACTGAGAAGGTGAAGGGGTTCCACCAGCGAGCAGGTCTGCAGGTATAGTCTATATATAATGCCCCCCTGACCCCATTTCGTTGGTGGACCTGCCCCTAGTTATGAGGACCTGCTGTGTCCCATGGTCATGGTCGAATTCCCGATGCCTCCGAAACCGAAATCACAGTGATACATAACACTGATGCACCTTACCCAGACAATTAATGTGAGTGGAGTTGGAAAAGAGAGAAGGCAGGGTATGCGGCGAAGCCATATATTTGAAACGGCAATTGTTACTTTTATAGATGTCTGCTATTTGGTTTATTACTTGATAGATGCTGCAATATCTGCTATTTGGTTTATTTCTAGAAATAAAAAAATATAATGTAATGCATAGTAAAAATCCAATTGAATTAGTTCAAATAAGAATTATCAAATTTTGTAAGCAACCCTAGATAGTAATTATTTCAAAAAAAGGTTTAGAACTAGTTTTCTGATATTTCAATCCCATGGTAAAACCATCAATATATAAATTTATTTACATGCGTGCTATGACAAAATTGTGAAAGTAAGTTGGATAATAAATTCTTGGCTTTACTAGCCTCATTCTCTTTTAAGATAGAATCATACTCAGCCTTCACTTAACACCACTAGATAATTGTGTCATCAAGCTGTATGCAACAACAAAAAACACAGAAACTGCAGAAGATGATCATGCTGCCTTTCCTGCAGATGCACTTAGTAGTCATAAAGCAGAACGAGTATTGCAGTCTATAAACTTGAGATCCGCAGTGGCTCCAAATTTTTCAAGCTCATGTTAAACGCCAGGCTAGGCATATATGCTGGGAGAGAGAGCATTTTGGGGGATTCAAGGACTCTACCAACTGAATTTGAAGCATAACTAATATGTGAATGAACAACTAAGATATCAGGAGTAAAACATTAGTAAATCGATTTGTTTCTCTCTTTACTATTACAATGTTAGTTAAGGGTAGCATCCATATTAGACATTGAACACACCATAATAACATTACACCCAGTGACAAATATCATAATTGGCAGAAAAGATAAACATAAGTAAAAGCATGCTTCCTATATGATTGACTCTGTGACAAGTGAAATATATTTAGTTCATTTGATATACATGTGTTCATATCAACCACTATACTAACCATCCTAAATATACACAAATAGTAAATAATGTAGAAAGGAGCATATCGCATAGACGGAACACCTCAAATAAAATGTGTATAGCGCACTTCCTCTTGGAGTCCCATAAGTAACATTTCTGAATAAATGACTACATCAGTTTAATAACAGGACAGTCCAATGATCAATTCTGAATAAAGCTTGATTCCATGGCACCTAGAAATATCTAAATACCTTAATAATTCTTTCTATCAAACTACACTAATTACATTTGTTTTCAGGTTCCTAAATGGAACAGCGGCATTCTCAGCTTTGGGTGGTGCAAGCGAAACGAGAACTGCTTCATTCAGGTAGAAGAATATGGCATAAAAATCATGTGGGCTTTGCCTGCGCAGGTTATGTAATCCTGCCGACCACGTAATTGTTTATCTTATTTGTTTTTTTTTGCTTTCAGTTACTTTAGTTGCATAGTTTCATGTTAATTATTATTGCCAAGTTCGAATTTTCCTCTATTTGTTCTTCGTTAAGTATTATTTGCTGACACATTAGTGTATGATGAAAGCGGAGAGTACCATTGTCAGTTTGACTAGTACAGTGCCCGTGCGTTGCTACGGGTGATGCAAAATTCTATAACGCCAAATTCTATAACGAAGAACATATAACATAAAAAAAGACAACAGTTCGATGATATATTTATGTTATTGTAAAACAAAACAATCTAATATATCTAGAATAATGGTAAGAAGCATGAGACAGACATTTGTATTAAAAAAATATATACACAAGCACGAGCACAATAGGGGCATGGATAACAGTTATTCTCTATACATCCATCCCTGAGCAAAACACAACAAGCTGATGAACCTTTGTTGCCAACACCAATTTTATGGCACCCTCAAAACCTAGCCATGAAGATATTTCATTTTCATATGGATCCACATTTTCCTTGTCCCTTTGTTGCACTTCCATCTTCTTCAGAGCGATTGGACTATTCATAATAGTAAGTATTATAATATATTATTTAACATAAAAAAAGACAACAATTCAATGATATATTTATGTTTATGTAAAACAAAACAATCTGATATATCTAGAATAATGGTAAGAAGCATGAGACAGACATTTGTATTAAAAAAATATATACACAAGCACGAGCGCAATAGGGGCATGGATAATAGTTATTCTCTATACATCCATTCCTGAGCAAAATACAACAAGCTGATGAACCTTTGTTGCCAACACCGATTTTATGGAACCCTCAAAACCTAACCATGAAGATATTTCATTGTCATATGGATCCACATTTTCCTTGTCCCTTTGATGCACTTCCATCTTCTTCAGAGCGATTGGACTATTCATAATAGTAAGTATTATAAATATATTATTATAATTAGATGACAAATATAGGGAAACCAAAGAAACAGTTGGCATAATATCACTACAATAATACCTAGCAAGGTTCCATGATTTTCTTGGTGATATGATTCACAATGTTTCTTATTCACCTCCTTCCTATGCTCTTCTGACATTGATGCTCGTTGAGCCCTTTGTTGGTCCTACCTACGTTCTTTAGGTCAATCTTTGTCTAAAATTTACGACTGCCATGTTATGAACGTATATATGTACTTGAAATTCTATCGCATATATAAGCATGATGTGCCACATTATATCAGTGTAAATAAAACGCTACTGCCTCCTATCTTTATAATAAAAGGCACACAGAAATAAAACGCTACTGCCACATTATATCAGTGAGTATTGCATGCCTCATAGTTTTTTTTTAATAATTCTAAATACCAAACATATGGTAGTTAAATAATTTATTGGCATGTTATCCGTAAAACAATACCTGGCTGTGGTCCATGATTTTGTTGGTGATATGCTTCACGACGCTTCTTATTCACCTTCTACCTGACAATGATGCATGTCAAGCCCTTTGTTGTTCCCGCCCACGTTCTTTAGGATCAACTTTATCTAAAATTTGCAATGGTTATTAGGTCCCAATTAAGCATTGTTAGGTGCCAAAATGAACCAAAATAAATTGATACCTCCATTTGTGCTATTCGACATTTCACTGAATGGCCTTCGTCCCATATATGCTACAGTATTGTGCTCCCAAGGCTATAACAATAGTAACATGATATATGTGTTAATATTTCTATGACTTAAAATGCAGATTACAATATTCAGAACCTGGAGATCAGCATATGTATCAAACAAAGAAGAAACATGCACTGAGGCTAAATCTCTATTACTAAACAAAAACATTGGAGGCCACACTTATGTAAACAGAATTGGGACATTTGCCTTCAAACCTAATGGCCACATTACCTGATCACGTAAACTGCTGCAGCACACTGTGCATTGCAAAATCTTGATGAGGATCCGGTACTGTATATTTCCATTATGTGTTAGTTTCGGGAAATTCACTGTTTACAGTTTATGGGGAAACTCAGATTTAGGTGTTAGTGAACCATTGAACATTTTCACTCAGAAAGAGAAAAAAAATGGCAAAACAAGCTTTTGATGCAAGAGAATTAAGACAAAAACAAAAACAAACAGACTTCTAGTTACAAAATTAGTTTGCTAATAAAAATAAATATACCTGTTTGGCCAATTAATTTATTATCTACAATGTTCGAGTTTTTTGTGGCAATTAAATCTGGCTATTTTCTACACAATGTATATTGTAACTTGCCAAAACATTACAGTGCATATATTGAAATGGCGTGCGCACTTTCTGCTTATTTACATGACATCACACTTGCGAAATCGAGTGGGTCTGTCTATCACTCATGTGAGAGTTTGGCATTTCCACACAGAAATAGGAGGGAAAAAACTAAGTAAACAAGGAACATTTTCACTCAGATTTGGATTGTGAAAGAGGAAAAAAAATGACAAAACAGGCTTTAGATGCAACATAAAAGTAAGAAAAAAAACAAATTTGACATTGTCATATTTATACCTACATGCTATCACTGTGAATAATCAAACATATTGTCAGATTTCAGAGAAATACAAATCAGACAAGAAGATGAACTTACGGCTGAACAAAAAAGATCAACTCTGCAATTCACGAGAACCAGAACGAATATGCAAGTCCTAATACAGTACAAGGCAGTGCACTCACGTGAACCAAACCCTAGAACAATACAAGGCAAGATGAAATCTAACCTGACAGGAACCCTAAGGTAGTGTGCATGCTTTTGCCGTTTGGCGCCGGTCTGCGCGCCGCTGAAAACCCTAGCCACCGTCGTGGATGCGGCTGCCGGTGGCCGGTGGTCGCCGCGGATCCACGTGGATGCTGATCTGTTCACCGCTGATCCACTGAAAACTTAAGATGCCAAGGCGCGCGATCGCCGCCGCGGACGTTGGGCGAGGGGCATCGATGGGAGGACGACGGGAGAGTATCCAATCGACGCCGTGGAGTTTGGGCGAGAGGCGACGGTGTGTTCAGCGTGGAAAGAGGAGCGGCCGCGGACGACAGGGAGACGGGCGCGGACGGAAGGGTGTCAGCGCGAAAGAAAAGGAAACGCGGACGGGAGGAGGACTCGCGGTCGCGAAGGGGAGCGGTCTACGACTACCCCAATCGTTCTTTTTAGTAGTAGAGATAGTGTCATGAAAGGCTAATGAAAGGAACTGAAAATAATTCTATACAACAACGGCAGAAGCAACAACAGCTTACTCTCGTGTATTTGCATGCTGCTCATCAGACATTGCTTGTTTTACGAATAGAAATATATTTTAATATTTCAATTTTTGCATCAGCCAATACATATCGGGAGTTGGAGGTATCGGGAGTATATTGGATGTTTCATGTGCTTCAACTACATCTTGGATAAAATCTTTCCGTAGGTTATGAATTATCTGGCTTGCTAAGATTGTTTGATATTCTCCGCTCAATAGCATTTCCACTTCCGCTGAACCAGTGCTAAATGTTTTAGTGGAAGGGAAACATGCCTATAGTCAGCATGTACTAACATACTAGCTATTAACTGGAGCACTTAGGGCCGTCCATCCATGTAAATATTATGAATTTGAAGATCTCTTTGTGCGTTGATTATTTGAAATACATGGAACATGAGCACGGGTGAGGGTATGTCGTGAAGCCGGTCAGTCATGCAGCTGCATCATGCCACACTCGTTCTGTTTACATGCTGCAAAACCTGCCACAGAGCAACGGAGATGTTGGCTGCACAGGTTGGGACTAATATTGTCTCCAAATAGATGCAAGTTAGCCTACAAGAAATAGCTGCATATTTGTTTATTTTCCCATTGCTTTTAGATAATGGAAAAAATAGGTCTGACCTGGCAATAACTACACATGTACAATATAGCACTCCCGATGACTATAACTCCTAGGCCACATACATAACTAGAAGCCTTCTCTGCTAGAGAATTACTTCCTTCTTGGTGATAGTAGTAGTGCGGCCCTGTGGTCTTAGATATAAAATATATTTGAGTTTGAGGTCTGCCTAGAGACGTACATGATGTGAGCAACAAAGATCTACATATCAATACCACCTTTATTTAACTTATGTGATCACTTAGAGCCTGGCAGTCTATTGCGCCAAAAAGGCTCTGGCTACGGCCGGCAGGTGGGCAGGCTCCTGCGGGGATCACTTTGATAGTGTCATGAAAGGTTAACGAAAGAAAAAACAGAGAACGTAGCCGAAAATAATTCTCAATGAGCAACAAAGGCTAACAACAGCATTCTCTTTCGTATGTGCATCAGGCATTGAAGGAGAAGGAAAGACTGCAGTGTCTGGAGCAGGAATGGCCTGATCGATGAGAATACGTAGCCCGATAGATAGCCGCCCAACGAGAACAGAGAGAGAAGTTGCTACATGATGGAAGGATTCGAGAAGGAATAAAGAATCTCACTTAACTAATACTAACTACCACTGCAGGGCTTGGGGTCTGGTTGCTTCCCGTTCAATACTTCTTTGCTGATCTGCCTTTCTCGCGCACCACGTGTGAGGAAAGAAACTCGTTTTGAACATGTAAGTACCAAACGCGTAGATGTGGAATCAGTAATGTTCAAGAGGAGGCTCGTATTCAACGATCCACAGCAATTGCTTGCAGCACACAGAGGGACATACTATCATCCATCGCAAGCCGTTGGAGCAGGACTTGTCTCAGCAGCAGCTGCAGCACTTGAACATGCTCGGTGTTCCAGACACCTCCAGCTCCTATTTTTCACTGACAACCGAGCTAGCCTCCTCATTGCATTGGGTGCCATGCCATGGGATAGGACTTCCTCTCTCTCCATTTCAGCAACCCTGTAGTCCCACTCTCTAATTCTTATATACGTGAATATATACTCGTGTCACACAAGAGAATGTGGACGGTCAAAGAGAAGTGGGTGTGGTATCCATATAAATAAAACGAGTTTATTTTTCACATTAAAGTAATGACTAGTGTCCTGTACGACTACTACCCATGCAGAGATGCAGTAATATATTGCCAGTGCCAGTTATGTATGTCTTTCTTTTATTATCAAGAGGACATGAATTAGGCCGTGTTTGGATCTACCACATTGGATGTTTGGATGCTAATTTAAAGTATTAAGTATAGACTAAGGATAAAAACTAATTGCATAACCCCTAAGTTAATTCACGAGACGAACACATTGAGTCCATAATCAGCCCATGTGATGTTGCATTAAACATATGCTAATCATGGATTACTTAGGTTTAATAGATTCATCTCGTGAATTAGACCCAAACTTATGCAATTAATTTTATAATTAGTACATAGTTAGTCCTTATAAATGGCATCGAAATCCAACACGATAGTGCTATACTTTAGCCGCCCATGAGATACAAACATCAGCTTATTAGTCCAAGAGCTAACTCGAGTATGTACCGAATCGACACAACATAATTGATTTTTGTTTTTTGTGAATTCTACTAGCTTGGCTACGCTGTCATGCATAACACACTCCATTGATTCATCATTGTTTGGTGCGCACGCGTCCACATAAAATGAATTTTGTTTCAGCTGCGATAAATGAAACTCGTATACGATGCTTGCAGCATGATTTTTTTGTTGTTATGCTTTTTTTGTCACACGTTACTTTAGAAAAAAACCAAATGCAGTTCACATTTTATTTCCCTTGCTGCACATTTGTTTTTATTTGGCATGCTCATTTGGAATTGTTAATGCACATTAATAATACATTCCATACAATATATTAGATTTAGACCATATGTTAGTTGATTGTGGAGGATTCCGTTGCGCACTCATAATATCCAACTACATCCCTGGTATCATATGGCCACCGATAACAATAGAAACCATGTTGCCTGTTCTTCAACAAGCAGCGGAGCCTCAGCGTAATTTTCTCAACTACAATGCATTGTTGGTGTTCCTAACACCTTCCGCTCCTATGTTTTCTAGCAGCTAGTCTGGCCACTGGACTACTGCTACGGTCCAACTCTTTTATCTACAGGCTGTAGATCGAGAAGGGCAGTGTGTACAGAACTGGCAGGTTTTCCAAAAAAAAAAGGAAAAAACTCATGTACTTTTCCATGCAGTTAGTGCTACGAATGGACCAAATGAATAAATATGAGAAACTTCCTTATTTATATTACTGAAGTTACTAATTCATTCCTTACTGCTCGAAATTTTTTTCTTTCCCTATTTGTCACCGAATTCAACTTTCGTTCTCTATTTGATGTTCCGTTGGATTTTTCATTAATCGATAAATGCTCAGTGCAATTAACTCATGCAATTCAACTTACGGTTTTGTCCATGCGGGTTTCACGTATGACCTTCTGATGTACTCCCTCCTTCCATCTTTCTTAGGTGTCTGACCTTCTGATGCGTGGTGTTGACGACAAAAAATGGCAAGATGCCGATCTGGCTCTACAGCCGGTCTAACCGCCTGTTACAAGCGGTCTGACCGGCTGTGCCATGTAGCCGGTCTGGCAATGTGCCAGGCGGTCTGACCGCCTGTCACATCCGGTCTGACCGCCTGTCCCCGAGTCTGAGTAGAATCAAGGATTTCTTGCGGTTTGGATCTGTAAAGGGACTTTCTTGCGGGGCAAGACCTCCCCACCCTATATTATGAAGGGTCGTGGCCGATTGAGGACCTCTACCCAATCGTCAAACACAAATACATCTACTATTTTGTACCTTTTCTTTTATTCCTTTGCCCTAGCTTTTCTAATATCATCTGTTGTTCTTCCTTCGTCTCGACGACGACCGAGGACGTTCTAGGTGGCCTGCCGATCCTAGAACAACCCAAGGTGCGCCTACCCTGATGGGGTCCCTCCCGGGTGGGTGTTCGTTGGTTTCTTGCCGGGCTGTTGCAGGGAGTCTGACCGCCTGTAGCAGGGAGTCTGACCGCCTGTAACAGGGGGTCTGACCGCCCGTCGCAGAGGTGCTGCAGCGAGCTCCTTTGCGCCCCGCACGATCTAGTGCGTTCGTGTGCGCCAACACGTGGTCTCTTGAAAACCGGTGCCCTGGGAACTCTAGAGAAATTAACTCATGATAAATATGCATGCGCGCTTCAAAACCAGCCCAGGGCCAATAACATGCAGGTGCGTGGCCCTTGGTTCCTTCTGCATGTGCATGCAGGCAACGGGTGAGTACTGAGTGAAAGACCAGCCGAAGAGCCAATAACATCCATGTCCGTGGCCTGCTGCGGTAATGAACTCTTGCCTCGCGCTTAGTCTGCTCTATCGTCTCACCCATATAACACATCTACGCTGGAGAGATGCTTTCATTTTGAATTAACCTATGGAGACCTAGTATGTATTGATAACACCAAACAATACTAAAAGTAACCCTTTAATATTGGTTGCAAAATGGATAGAGTTAGTTCCGGACTTTACGTGGTCAGTACCAATGTGCGGGACGAAATGTCCATTTCCCAGTAGTGGTAGTTACGATTTTTTTATATGTGTTTGGATTGTACATGCGTGTGGATGCGATGCTATTATTTGTGCCAAATGAAGGGTTGTAAATTGTAATAGTTTAACTCGCGCAGACCTAAAACTTCACTTCATCGTTGTGTATGTTTATCTTACGACTATCGGTTGTGATGGCCGGACCCTCGTGCGGTCGTGCTGGTGAAGCTTTGGCGACTGTGCTAGGTGACGCAGCGACGGCCACCTTCTACCATATTGAAGTGAAGAATAAATGTGTCTGACGTGAGAAACGTGAACAAGTGCTGGGATCATGATGGATGTAGTGGCAACAATAACTTTTCTTCTGGGAAGATTTATTGTTGGTGTGTTTCTAATTTTCATCGAAATATGTTTTTTCAGGGTCCGAAAATTAATCTTTGCGGCTCTATTTTTAGGTAGCCTTGGAGATTATTTTATAAGATTAACAAAATGACAATTAAAGGTGAAAAGATTGCTACAGTCATCACAGAAAAAGTGATGAACCAATATTCTTGGACAAGTTGAGCAAGATAAGCCACAAGTAGGGACATCAATCTCTATTCGGAGTCCTGACATCAACATTTGACAAATTGACAACATACAAGGTGGTGCTGCCATTGCCTGATTGGTGGCGTGCACAAATTGAGTAATATCGCTCGAAGAGCGTGACAAACCAAGGTTATAGCATAATCAGTACTAACATGGAGTGGACTAATGTATATTGTTTCCTCTAGTGGCCTTATCTTCAATAGGGTGCAACATCTACTTGCGATGGGCGTTTGGCGTATCTTGCCATACAAATAGAGCATTTATCAGTTGCAATGGGTTATCTGGATATCAGCTTCATCGTCCCTCCAACAAAGTTGGTGTTCATGATGCCTCCAGCTCCTATTATGCAAGCCTACCATGCCATGGGACAGCCTCTCCAATCCTACAGTCCTACTCTTCTATTTTCGAGGTGAAGGGAAGTGTGGTCGATATATAAATAAGGTTTCATTAAAGAGTTTTGCTCCGATGGTCCTTCTCCTAAAAATGTACGGAACTTAAAGCAAACATATTTTGTTATTGCACTCCTCGTTACTTAGGCCCGGGCGTACACCCATGTCCATACAAGACAGGCCCATGCCCATAAGATTATTTAGATGTCGGCCTTCCAAACCGCAAGCGTTAAGTATTTCGTTTGTTTGCTTTCCGCCCATGGATAGGATACAGTGGCGCCGTTTCTTGTCCCTTTCCCGGCAGGGATCCAAGATGGCAGCGATGCCACAGGAATGTGTCCATACATGAAGGACCTGGATGCCCTCTCTCGGTTGCTACGCTTCCGCCGGCCACCCTCGCACGAACAATGTCTGACTGATCGAAGCCGAGCTCGCTACCATGGAATATTGTCGCCCTCAGTCATGGTTCATTGCTTTGTCGCCGACGTGGATCACAGCCGACCGCCACGAATTGCCAACTCTCTAGTCTCTACATGACAGGTAGCACCGCCGGCCGTCCGCCCACATGAAGTGAAGCAAAAAATGAAACGCCAGGTCCGCAGCGAATTGGAAGGATGGGTGGGCACGAAGCGGTCTTGGTCTCGGCTTCTAGAGGGTTGGGCTCAAACAATACCAACCGGACAAAAATAATCAATTAATTGTTTGTTTTCCTCTGTTTTAATTAAGATTCGTGCAGTTTTCATAAAAAGGTCCACTGAAGCTAATCTCACACATCAAAACACATAGTTTCATAAAGCAGACGTGGTTTTAAAAGAGCAACATCGATCATTAAACACTGTTGGATGCTGTTTACATATATAGTGTTGTGGTGTACTGTTCACATTTTCAATCCAATAACCCACTCTTTCTTCCCTATATAAAACAGGCATGCCGTCCATTTTCTTGTTCAAACATTCTCATTAGACATTCTCAAACTCCTTTGAAGTTCTGTAATATTGGTTATGCATTTCAAATCTATGTCCGAGCCATATTTGTCCTTAGTTATATGTGACGAATTGACGATAACTATGTACTACGTACCATTCTTAGGGTTGGGAGCTCTGAGGAAGCAAGGCACAAAATAATTTCACTGGCTACTGGAGAAGCCCAAATGAATTTGCCGGACCATGTGATCTTACTGTGCTAGCTAGATGGGAGGCTCCTGAGCTGCCGGCTGGTCAGCACGTGCAATTGAAGGCGCCCTGTATTGGTAAACACAGATCGTCTAGTTCATGGGTTGTAGGGTTGATTCACTACTGTAGAAACTAGTTTTGCAAATGTCTCATGGCCATGGATATCGACACTGCTGATGGCACAAGATGAGCGGTGCAGCGCAACTTGGGTGACAGATTCAAGCCTTTGGCTCACCTCAGTTGTAAGCAGAGATGTCAATGATCAATCCAGGTCTAATGTTGTTCGCAAGTGCCGAAAACAAACAAACTAAATCTAGTACTATCAGCCACCACAATTACTGGCACAAATAACACAAAAATTTGTCTATTTTACGAGTTCATAGATAACCTTCCTTGCCCTATATGCATCATTGCATCAAACAAAATATCAACAAGGCACTTTGTGCAATGGAATAATAAATAATCTTATGGAAAAATGTGCATGCTGCATGTATTGCAAACTTGACTGTAAAATGCAGAGAACATTTATTAGCAACTGACAGCTCGTGGGTAGTACTTAATTTTTTACCCACTCTCATCCATCGCTGATTCGGTTTCATAGTGTAGTGATAGGTGGAAGCCGTACTGCCTCATGCCCACGAAGCGCACAATAGTAGTTTTTCACACAACTATGTGTCAAATAACTTTGGTTCCATTATTAATGTTGGCGAGACGCCCCTTGGAATCGTATTTTCTATTTTTGCAGGCGAGACTGAAGAAGTTAGAACGAAGAAGACAAATGTGAAGTTATTTCGAAGAGGTTAAAGTTGTAGGTGAAGTTATAGAAGTCAGGACGAAGATGACGAGCGCGAAGCTAATTTGAAGAGGTTAAAGCCTCGAGCAAGACTGAAGAAGTCAAGGCAAAGAAGACAATAGTACGAGGCTGGTCACGAAGCTGGGAAATGCTAGAACGAATCTATCTCCTGTAACGAGGCTGAAATGAAGATTGGCGGGAAGCAACGGTCATCTAAAAGCTAGGATAGATGTTAGATTTTTGGCGGGAAGTAACGGTCTTGTAAACATACGAGGTTGACCCCTATAAATAGCAGGTCAACAGTAACTGTAAAGGACAATTTTTGAAAGAACGAAAAAGAAGTCAACTGTGACTTACTCACTGTTTGTAATACTAGAAAAACCGTGTTACAACAGTTGGCGCCGACCGTGTGTTAGGATCGAAATCAAAACTCACGATGCCACCCAAGAAAAAGCAACGGTCCGATGATCCACGGACCTCCAAAGCTCACGAAAATGAAAGAGAAAACGATGAACGACAAGTTTCACTAGAGCCAGTCGCTACCAATGATAACCAAAATCGAGAAGAAGCTAGCCTCGAACAACTATTACAAGAAATTGAGAAGCTTAAGCAAGAAAAAGAAGCCCTGTTGAAGGAAGCAGAGAACCAAAGAAAAGAAACCGAGAAAGAGCGAAAAATTGCAGAGGCCAAGAACGAGCTCCAGAGACTCCAAAGCGAGCTCAATGCGAGCAAAGAAACCGTTCAAGAGCCCGAGAGAGAATACAACATCGAAACAAGAAACTGCAACACGGGTTTCAGAAGCTTTGACTCGAATTCACCGTTATCTCCAGGCCTTCAAAATGCGCCATGGCCAACCTCGTACAAGCCCATCACCTTGCCCAAATACAATGGTACTTGTGATCCAAGGCAGTTTTTGATGAGCTACGAAGTCGCTGTGGCTTCCGCAGGAGGAAACGAGCTAGTTCTCGCAAAGTCATTCATCATAGCCTGTGAAGGACCGGCTCTCACATGGTTCACGAGACTAAGCCCAGGATCAATTTTCAGCTGGGAACAACTCAAGGCAAAAGTACTTCAAAGCTTCCAAGGATTCAATAGGCAACTGTTAACCTCGAGAGATTTATTCGCATGTAGACAGGAGGAAAAGGAGCCATTAGCTCAGTATTTCAAACGCTTCATCCAATTGAACGCCCAAACAGATGATATCCCAGACTCAATAGCAATTGATGCGTGCATCCACGGGTTGGGACCAGGGCCATGCGCGTCAGAATTCGTCAAAAACAAACCAAGGAACCTCCATGAACTCTTCCACGAGATGGAAAAGTTTTGCAGATCAGACGATGATCACAGAAGAAGAATCAACGAAAGAGCCATGCTCAGAAAAGCAAACGGAAACTATAAGCAGCCCACATACGAAAAACAGAACTACAACAGACCAACCCAAGTTTTTCACATAGAAAACGAGAGCGGCCAACATAATAACGAATCAAATACAGCGAAGCAAAACTTCAACTCCTCATCCTCACGAGGAAGAGGCGGACGAGGCAGAGGCCGTGGAAGAGGTCGAGGCCAACAAGAAAGCCAATCTCGATCTTGGTTCTGTCAATTCCATGGCGAAAACCCAGATCACAGTACAGGAAGATGTCCCATAACCATCAGGGTAAAGCAAGAAATGAACCAAAACAACAATCAAGGTCGCACAGTCCAAACAAATTCTTGGCAATGCACCTCCCATAACACGCCGAATCCACAGCTACAACTCCCGACGAATTCAGAATCCTTTTCAACATACCACCAGCCTCGTTTGGCTTGGCATCAAACCCAGTCCGAGTCAAATCAACAAGCGCACAGCTCAATCCAGTCCACCGCAGCAAGAAAAGACGAAACTATGATGCAAGCAGCTCCAACACCGAATTCAACACCCGCCAAGGGTCCCATTCCCTCTCGCGGAATGATTCTGCCTATAGCAGGAGGATCTTCAGTCGACTTCGAAAGCAAAAGACAAAGAAAAGACTACTTCAGAAGAGTGCACGCAATACTACCCAATGGCCCAGTAATAAAAACCCATTGGTCGCATATTCCAATAACCTTTACTGAGCGGGATCTCAAACTCCAATGTTATCCTCACACTGATGCCATGGTCATCGAAACAAATGTGGCAGGCTGGGAGCTAACAAAGATACTGATAGACGATGGCAGTTCAGCTGATATTATCTTCGCTAGTGCTTTCGACCAAATGAACATCAGCAGAAGCTTGTTACAACCATCAGAAACTCCACTCATTGGTTTCGGAGGAAAAAGAATCCGGGCCTTAGGAAAAATCGAACTACCGGTAACTTTGGGGGACCTGAGTAATCCCAGAACGGAACGAATCACTTTTGACGTAGTTGACATGTACTACCCTTACAATGCAATCTTCGGAAGAGGTTTTCTCAACACGTTCGAAGCTATTGTACGACAGGCATATCTCTGTATGAAACTTCCAGCATCAAATGGAGTAATCACAGTATTCGGAAACCAGCAAGTCGCAAGGGACATCGAACAAGGAATCACCCCAGGCGAGGAAAACGTCAACCTCTTGCAGGCAGAAACGAAACAAACAAACAATAAAGTCCAAACAGAACCGATCAAAAAGACGCCATCGCAATCTAGAGTGGAAAAAGTAAAAGAAGCTATTCAAGCACAAGACACCAAGCGAGTCTCTCTCGATCCAAGAGTCGAAGGTAGAGAGGTCACGATTGGAGCAGACCTCTCCCCCCAAGAAGAGGAGGATTTGATAACTTTCTTAAGAAAGAATAAAGATGTCTTTGCGTGGACAGCTGCAGACCTAAAGGGTGTCAGCAGAACCATAATCGAGCATAGTCTCAACATAAACCCGAAGACAAGCCAAGAAAACAAAAATTGAGAAAAATGTCGGATGAGAAGGTAGAAGGAATAAAATCCGAAGTGGAAAGGCTATTGAAAGCAAAAGTCATCAGAGAAGTACAATACCCAGAATGGTTGGCAAATACTGTCCCGGTGAAGAAGAAAAACGGAAAGTGGAGGATGTGCATTGACTTCACAACACTAAACAAGCATTGCCCAAAAGATGATTTTCCTTTACCAAGAATTGATAGCGTCGTTGATGACGCAGCCAACAGCGAGATTCTATCCTTGCTAGATTGCTTTTCAGGGTATCACCAAGTTTGGATGAAACAAGAGGATGAGGAGAAGACAAGCTTCATAACACCTTTCGGAACTTTTTGTTTCGTCAGAATGCCAGAAGGGCTGAGAAACGCAGGATCAACTTTCTCAAGAATGACCAAAAAAGTCTTCAACTCTCAAATCGATAGAAACATGCTAGCTTATGTGGATGACCTCGTCGTAAAAAGCATCAAAAGAACGGATCACATCAAAGATCTCGAGGAAACCTTCAACAATCTAAGAATGTCAAACTTGAGCCTAAATCCAGAAAAATGCGTCTTTGGAGTAACCAAAGGAAAAGTCTTGGGGTGCCTTGTAACTTCAAAGGGAATCGAAGCCAATCCAGACAAGGTACAAGCCTTGGCATCCATGGAGGAGCCAAAGACGGTTAAGGAAGTGCAACAATTGACAGGTAGGATCGCAGCTCTAAACAGATTCGTACCAAGAGCGGCCGAGCGAAACCTTCCTTTCTTCAAAACTCTCAGACATGCACAAAACTTCAACTGGGGCGAAGAACAATCGAAAGCATTCAAAGAATTAAAGCAGTACCTTGCAACAATGATCAAACTATCACCACCAGCCCAAGGAAAAGACCTTCTCCTTTACCTCGCAGTATCAGAGTCAGCAGTAAGCGCTGCAATAGTACAAGAAACCGAAATTGAAGGCATTTTGAAGCAGTTGCCGGCCTACTTCGTTTCTGAAGCATTATCTGGAGCCAAGAAGTCATACTCTGAGCTCGAAAAAATCGCATACGCATTGCTTATGGCATCAAGAAAACTCAGGCACTATTTCGAAGCTCACAAAGTTACAGTCGTCACCAACAAACCTCTAGCCGAGTTATTCGCAAACAGAGAAGCTTCGAATAGGATCAGCAAATGGTCCGCAGAACTTTCCGGATTCAACATTGAATTCGTAAGACGAAATGCAATCAAATCACAAGTATTAGCTGACTTCGTAGCAGACTGGACCTCTCCAAAACATGAAAGTTCAGACGAAGACGAAAAACAATGGACAGTCTATTGTGACGGAGCATATTGTAGCAAAGGAGCAGCGATCTCCGCAATTCTGGTTTCACCAGGCGGAATCAAAACAAGATTCGCAGCACAATTAGAATTCAGCAACCAAGAAATTCAAATCACAGATAATGTAGCAGAATACGAAGCACTCCTGCTTGGGCTACGAAAAATGAAATCATTAGGAAAACAAAGGTTCATTGTGAAGACAGACTCGAAAATAGCAAGGGACCACATCGAAAAGGATAGCGAAGCTAGAAAACCAGAACTAATCAATTACCTCGAAGAGGTCAGAGAAATGGAGAAACACTTCAAAGGATTCACGGTAGAGCACATTCACAGAAACGACAACAACGAAGCTGATGACTTAGCCAAAAAAGCAGCAAAGAAGGAAGAACTACCTGAGGACGTAATTTACGAGGTCATGACCATCCCCTCAATCAGAAAGCAGCATCTTGCACACATTCGCTGGGAAGATTGGAGAGCACCAATCATGGCATACTTACAAAACAACTTCACACCCTGTTCAGCAAGCGAGGCCAAAAGAATACCAGCAAGAGCAAAAGGGTATCAGATAATACGAGGAGAGCTGTATAAGAAGGGGATATCAGCACCATGGCTGAAATGCATTGCAAAAGAACAAGGAACGGCGATACTAAGAAGCATACACGAAGGGATATGCGGAACACATATTGGTCCAAGAGCCCTCGCAGCAAAAGCAGTCAGGCAGGGAATGTTCTGGCCAACAATGATAAAAGATGCAGACGAAGTAGCAAAGAAATGCGAAGCATGTCAAAAGAACGCAACCAATCAAAAGATTCCATGTTCACTGTTACAGCTCATCACACCTTCTTGGCCATTGCAAAGATGGGGAATAGATTTGGTAGGGCCTCTCCCAACAGCTCAAGGAAACTGCAGATTCGCAGTAGTTGCCGTGGAATATTTCACAAAGTGGATCGAAGCAAAAGCCCTAGCATCGATAACTTCGCATACAGTACAAAAGTTCTTCTGGCATAACATCATTTGCAGATTCGGGGTACCAAAAGAAATAACAGTAGACAATGGAAAGCAATTTGACAGCGAATCATTCAGAGATTTTTGCATAACAATGGGAACCAAAGTGAAGTATGCATCCGTATATCATCCGCAATCAAACGGCGCAGTTGAAAGAGCCAACGGCATCATTTTTTCAACTATAAGGAAGATGCTCTTCGACCACAAAAAGGGAAAATGGATTGACGATTTACCAATTCAGTATGGTCACATAATACCACAGAATCCAGAGCAACCAAGTTCACTCCTTTCAGACTGCTATACGGAACTGAAGCAATGGTTCCAGAAGAAATCAAGGCCAAAACACTAAGGGTAACACTATGTAGTGACGAAGGTGAAAAAGAAATGGTGGAAAAGGACCTAATCGAAGTTGATCGGCTTGTTGCCTCACATAACCTCGAATCATATCAAAGGCAAACACGAAAGTGGCGCGACCCAAAGGCGAAGATAAGAGAGATCAGAGTTGGGGACTCGGTAATCAAAAGAAAGCATAACGCAGAAAACTTATCCAAATTCGAGGAAAAATGGGAAGGACCTTACATTGTCACCAAAAGCTCGAGGCCAGGGTCTTACCATCTGTCCACCGAAAATGGAGAAGAATTACCTCACTCATGGAACGTAGAACAACTTCGCAAGTACTATAACTAGAATCGGAACAAATAAAGCTGTACAGTTTTTCCAAGTTTTAGTTCTTTTTGTAAAGGTCAACTTCGTAAATGTGCGGAGCTATAAGCACAAATACGAAGCACCTCTTTTCTCTTTTTCTTCCATCACAAAAGGTCGTACTCTTTTTCTCACAAAAGGGGCTCCAGGAAACTAGAGGTGAGGTTTTTAATGAGGCGAACCTATGTAAATCTCTCCAAAAAATCGATAAAGGAGATTCCCCTAAAAGCACTTGAGCAAAAAACACACCGAGGTTGAAAAATAACCTCGTAAAAAGAAGACCTCGAGCAAGATAGCTCGAGGCCGAGGTTGAAAAATAACCTCGTAAAAAGCAGACCTCGAGCAAGATAGCTCGAGGCCGAGGTTGAAAAATACCTCGTAAAAAGAAGACCTCGAGCAAGATAGCTCGAGGTCGAGGTTGAAAAATAACCTCGCAAAAAGAAGACCTCGAGCAAGATAGCTCGAGGCCGAGGTTGAAAAATAACCTCGCAAAAGAAGACCTCGAGCAAGATAGCTCGAGGCCGAGGTTGGAAATATAACCTCGTAAAAAGAACACCTCGAGCAAAAAAGCTCGAGGACGAGGTTGAAATATAACTTCGTAAGAATAAGACCTCGAACAAAATAGTTCGAGGCCGAGGTTAGAAATATTAACCTCGCAAAAAGAAGCCTTGAGCAAAATAGCCCAAGGTCAAGGTTAGAAATATAACCTTGCCAAAAAGATCTCGAACAAAATTGTCTAAGAAAGAGGTTAGAAACAAAACCTCGCAAGAAAATCTACAGTCTAGATCAAATCAGGGGAACGAAAAAAGCAACAGAGTTGCCCTATTTCGAAAGTAAAACAAGAGAACGTAATCTTTCAGATTCGTTGCTCGAAATAAGAAGCAATGAATAAACGCAAAGGGGCTATCGAGGGAGGGGACGCCTTTTTCAAAGGCAAAAAAGAGAAGCCCCCATTTGCATTTATTCAAAAACAAGGTTTCACCAAGCAGCGAGCACATTAAAACGAATCACCTAACTTGTACTTTTCAAAAGGACACGAGGTTAGGTGAAATTATAATTTCCCCAAGGGTCCAAAGACCACTATAAAAGAGAAGGGGGAGACAAGCCTCGGCAAGAGAAAAAGCAAAGCAAATGAAAAAGAAAAATTTTCCCTAGAAATGAGAGGCAGCAGGAATCAAAGGAACACTCGACGGCATGATCTGCCCAGGCTAAAGATCAACAACAGCACAGGGCCCATAAATACTTCGTACAGCAACACCCTCTCAAGTGGTGCGATCATGGAGAAGAGCGCATCCGCTTCAAGGCTTTCTCGAGTTAACAAGGGAATTAGAAGCCAATATACAGAGAAAAGCGCATCCGCTTCAAGGCTTTCTCGAGTTAACGAGGGAATTAGAAACCAAAGAATATTTAAGCGTTTTCCATAGCGAAAACGAAGCTAAAGGTCATGATCTTATAGAAACAAGATAATGTACAAACAATTTCAAATGAAAAGAAATTTTACGAGTCCAACGCATGCACTTCGAAACAAAGATC
Source organism: Digitaria exilis (assembly GCA_015342445.1). Taxonomy (NCBI): domain Eukaryota; kingdom Viridiplantae; phylum Streptophyta; class Magnoliopsida; order Poales; family Poaceae; genus Digitaria; species Digitaria exilis. Next base: position 3,802,125 of record JACEFO010001972.1, on the reverse strand, counting down.
GAAGATAATTACGAGGCTAATATAGACAAAATCGTGAACAATTTCAGTGTTTAAGTCGCTCTGGAGCTCACAAACATAGCTCATGACTTGCAACAAGTTTTTTACATTAATTAATTTCGACTCGTGACTAGATTTCTCCTTCTTCTTGGGGAGATTTAGCTTCGTCATCATCACGAGGCGAATCCTGGGTTTCATCTTCTTCTTCCTCGCTTTCTTCCTCTTTTCCTTCTTCAGCTTCTTCAGCTTCTGCGTCCTCAGTTTCTTCCTGGTGAAGAAACAAAGCAAAAGACTTAGAATATTTGACAATAATAAAAAGAGAAGAAGAAGCAAAGTTATACAGAAAAAGTTTCTTACCTTCGAAGAGGAGTCCTTAGCCATATCTCGCCCATAGACGTTCCAAAAGTCCCGCAAGAAGCGACGCTTCATAGTTTCGACTTCTTTAGAGCTAGACGAGGACAAGTCTCCGAAGTCAGAAAAGCGGAATCCAGGACCGGCAACTCGAAGAAGTAGTTCCTTATTCTCTCTTTCAAGAAATCTGCCGAGGCCATCGGTGCATGTAAGTGCGAAGTTGTCGCCAGCAATAGAAAACACATCCCCGAGACCAGCAAATTCTTCTTCAATCCAAGATAAGAAACTATCAATGTTTAAGTCCACCGGAAGAGCGTAAGGAGTGGCTCCGAACTGCTTGAGCGAGCTAGAATACGAATCAAAAATTCGATTTATCCTCTCAGCATCAAGAATCTTGGACGAGGCTAGAGAATCTTCAGCTTCCTTTAACTTAAGTTCGAGGGAAGACACTTTGGTTTTAGCCTCTTTCGCAGCATCGGACTCGCGAACCACGGCGTCACGAAGGTTCTCGATCACAATCAGGTTCTCGTCAAAGTCCTTCTGCAAGGCCTTATATTTTCTATCAGTAGTGTCCCAAGTGTCCCCGAGCTTAGTCAAATCTTTGTGAAGTTTGTCGTTAACTTCCCGAAGCCTCTCATTCTCCCCCTCCAAGAAACGAAGCCGATCAGCAGCAGTCTTGTACTTCGAGGCACAAACTGCGTTGATCAGTTTAACCTAAGGAAGCAAATCGAAAACAAAAACGTAAGACAAATATAAAGAAAGGAAGAGACGAGGATAAAATAGTAAGAAGCAAGCACGAACCTTGTGCGCTGTGGAGACGCTCAAGCGAGATAGCTCTTCAAAACTAAGATTTTCCAATGATGCTTTATAACCTATAAAAACGAAGACAAAATATAAGAATCAAAAACGAAACTAAACATGAAGTGGTGATAGAATTTTTTCTTTCTCACCTCTCATCTCATCAGTATCTTCACCAAGTTCAACAAAAGAAGAAGTAGCCAAGTCTTGAGAGGGCTTCGTAGATGTTTCTTCAGGGATCTTTTTATCCTTGACATCCACAACCTCGACCTAAAAATATCAAGAAAGTAAGCAAAAACAATAGAAGAAATTTAGTGGTCAAGTATAGTACAACTAAAATTTCTGACCTCGTGTTTGGCCTCGGCTACTTTATCTTCTTCAACATTCATGGCTTCGACGGCTGGTTCTGTGGAATACAAGCCGAAGTTATGCTCTAAGAGCTCAAGAAAGTTTGGATCGAATTCTCTTGGAGATTTCGAAACAACACTCGATATTGAGCCTGTGAGGCTCATTCTAGCACCGGGGCATTTCATGAAAGGAACAAACAAACCTTCACCCGAAGCAGCAGAAGTGCCTGCCAAATCCTTCATGAACCCCGATGTGCCGAGGTCATCGCCAACAATGCCAGCAATTCCTAGAAGACCACGAGCTGCTTCAATAGTCTCTTTCTCCTTTTCAGCTTCAGCTTCGGCTTCAGGACTGTCTAGGAGCGACAAATCCACCTTTCGAGTCAGTCGAGGTTTCTTGTTAGGCGTAGAGGCAGACTGTTGCACACAAGCAGTTTTCCTCTTCTGAGCCTCGAGCAGCTTTGTCTTCGTCTGGGGAGCATCTTGACTCGAAGATATTAGCACTTTTGACGAAGTCTTTTTATATCTTCGTGTCACCCCAGCTTGCTCGGATCCAACATTTCCAACAGGCTTCATGCGTTTCTGGGGTTTGGAGGGTTTTACTCTATCCCTATATTTAACGCCCATCTCTAACCATGGCCGATTCAAGCGGCTGGGTTTTTCGAAGAGGTCAATCATTGCCTTCTTCTCCTTTTCAGTAAGAGGGCCAATCAAAGCTTTGGCGGCCCATTCAACCTTAGAAATCAGATCATCTTCGGACATATCCGCAGGCTTCGTAAGTCCGAAGATAACAAAAGTAGTAGGCAAATCGAATCCAGGTATTTGCCTCTCCTCAACTCTGAAGGGTTTCCAATCATTCCCTAAAGGCCAGATCTCGGCAGCAAGAAACTCCTCAACCACATCACGGCCTGTCAGTCGCCGAGTGGCATGGATAAAGCAGCGACTGTTCTTCTTAAAAGCTTCAGATTTCTTGTCGAAGTCAATCACAGTGGACACTTCGACATTGCCAAGGGGGCCAGCAAAAGGATAGTTGGTATCGTTGGAATCCGAAGAGGCGAAGCCAACTTTGACATAAAACCACGACTTTGGCCAGTTTACATCCCAACGGTTCCGTTGAGCGTAGGTGAAGTCAACTTTCGTGATCTTCAGGGCAGCGCTGCGTCGACGCGAAGTAAAAGTCGCAACTCCAAATTGCCCAACATGCTCTTCTCCACCTTCTTCCAAAAAGATTGACCTCTTTTGAAGATGAAGCTCGTTGAAGCGGCCAAAAGTGTCGAGGTCAATTTCTCCACCGAATGTCTTGACACCCCAGAAGAATTTCGATAGTTGAACGAAGGAGTTGGGTGTCAACTGATGAAGCTTGACGTTGAAACGGTCCAGAATCTGGGGCAGCATTGGATCGCAGGGGAAACGGAGTCCCGCAGTAAAGAATTCGGAAAACACAACAGCCTCTCCGAATTGGGGATCAGGAGTAGTCTCGTTTCCAGGAGCACGGCCAACACCTTTAGGAAAGAATCCATTCTGTTCATAAGTTGAAATCATGCCGGCGGTAACAGAGGACCGACCGAAATGAAGGGTTTTTGGAGCTGATTCTCCAACGAGCTCATTGACATTGGCCTCGACCCCCTCCAAGTCCTCGCTCCCCGAGTTAGAGGCTATAGGACTATCCTCTCTCTCCGCATCAGGGGTCGGAAAAGCAGCAGATTCGACTTGAGCCATTTCTGAAACTAATAATGAAAAACAATCAAAAACATAACGAGACAAGAAACGAGGACAAAGATTCTTCAAAACTAACCTCTTTTTAATAACGAAGCACTTCAAGAGTCTCAATAGACAGCAACAATTAGTGCAAAGCCAAGACAGTAGCACGAGGTCAGAAATGAGAGCTAAAGCAAAGCGAAGACAATTGCACGAGGTTAAAGGCGAAAGCGAAGGTAATTTTTAGGGGGGGTAACCTCTACTATTTATAGGCGCGGTAAGTTCCGAAGTTTGCGCCGTGAAAAGGCGCCAAAGTAACCGCCAAATTAATCCAAGGGGACGCCTTTTGGGTTTCGTCCCAGGAGTTCGAGGAATGAATAGTGACAAACTCGAATCCAAGGACGAAGGGGCTACTGTTGGGGAGACGCCCCTTGGAATCGTATTTTCTATTTTTGCAGGCGAGACTGAAGAAGTTAGAACGAAGAAGACAAATGTGAAGTTATTTCGAAGAGGTTAAAGTTGTAGGTGAAGTTATAGAAGTCAGGACGAAGATGACGAGCGCGAAGCTAATTTGAAGAGGTTAAAGCCTCGAGCAAGACTGAAGAAGTCAAGGCAAAGAAGACAATAGTACGAGGCTGGTCACGAAGCTGGGAAATGCTAGAACGAATCTATCTCCTGTAACGAGGCTGAAATGAAGATTGGCGGGAAGCAACGGTCATCTAAAAGCTAGGATAGATGTTAGATTTTTGGCGGGAAGTAACGGTCTTGTAAACATACGAGGTTGACCCCTATAAATAGCAGGTCAACAGTAACTGTAAAGGACAATTTTTGAAAGAACGAAAAAGAAGTCAACTGCGACTTACTCACTGTTTGTAATACTAGAAAAACCGTGTTACAACAATTAATAATTATCTTAGTCCAATTATTTTGGTGTAAGTCATGGAAAAATAATAGGACCTAGGTGGTCCAATATCTAAAATAACACTATTTCCGGGGACCTTTTTGAAAATATCATAATTGCACCCAACGTCTAATCACTACAGGTAAATGTTACAGTTGTACACGTGCATTTAGTAGCGGTTGATGTATAACCAGTATTAAGGCACCATTTAGTACCAGTACTACCAGATGGTAAGTGGTAACACAACCTAGTTGCCAAAGCTGAATATAATGCCTCGTTGATCAGCAATGCAGGCTAGGACCCGAAGATGAATGTACCACCTTATTCAAATGCGAACTTGAAGTTGATTATGCCTTCGAATTCAGCGGCTGATTCTTGACGATATACCCAGATCAAAGACAAGCATCATGCAGGGTGAGTGGTACCCCAAGAGAGAGGTTGTGAGGCTAAGTCGTCGAGAACCAAGAATTCGAAGGTGATAAGAGACTTAGACAAGTTCAGGCTGCAATGCGTAATACCCTACGTCATGTATGTTGTGTATCTTGTATTGATGATGAGGTGTTCGAGGTGTCCCCCTAGGTTTACGTGGTATGTATCCTAGTTGGTTACAATAGAGGAGTCCTATAGTAGGACGAGGTAAAGTCCTGGTAGGAGTCTATCTTCTTCTAGCTTCCATAGGGAACCTAGGTTTCTATACCAGACGGGAAACACGATCAATATCCTCCCCTGTTACATGGTAATTGTCATCCCATCTCACTTGGCTGCCCATGAACAAACACAATGTTACAGTGTTACTTACTGGACTGATTGCTTTTACATTTTGATGAACTCCGGTACGTGCATATGAGCATCAATAGATGAAAATGGGCTTATGGGCAGTGCTGCTTTTAGCTCCTCTGTTTTAATCTAGTATTGTACCTCTGCTTCATGTCCCCTGCTCAACCTAATATCGAGTCTTCCGATGCTCTGATCCATGTGGTTGAGGAAAGGATATTTGCTTGAGTGCTCACTATGGCGCTGCTAGGACACTAAATATCGGTGTCCTAGAAACACTGACCATACTTGTAGCATCAATTATGCTCCAGGTGCCTCTAAACTCCTACCCTGAGCATAACTATGAGCCTACCCTTATGACTGTTTTCATCTGACGCTAGTAGCATCATGCTAGTCTCGCTCTGGGTACACACAGTATATATCGGAGTTTGGTCTGAATGTTAAGTCTAACTGGACAAGCAGTTTGAACACTGAACCATGGTTTGGAATAGAAAAATTTGCTGTTCACATGACTATATTAGTCCCCAAACAAGAACGGCACCGGTGCGATAATTAAGCTGATTAATTAAACTCAAACCGTCTATGATGACATATCATGTACGTTGTTGAACAAGAACCTGCCTGTCCTTTAACAACTTACAATCAGCAGATACCAACCAGTTACATCGTGAATCGTGGTATCTGCCAGATTCACGATGTAACTGGTTGGTGCCCTTGTATCCGACCTCCATTGCACATCTGACGCCTCGTGGTTCTCTCACCGGCGACAGGCACAGAGACCACCCATGTACCACCATTTGTCGTATGTTGTAGGAACATGGTTTTTCTCAATTGTGTTGCTGATGCCTCCAACTCCTGTTGCTGTTCCCGTGGGACGACTACCTCTGCACTCCATTGTTCCTCCAATGGACGAATGCTTGTGTGACACAAGAATGTGGACGAGCCCAAGAGAACAACTAAATTCAATGGTACATATAAATAATGGTATTTCTTTTCTGAAAGAAATAAATAACTCTTTTGCAGCCTGTACAATTACATGCAGTAGTGCTAGTGCCAATTATGTACGAGAATGGGAAAATAAAAAAAAAATATGCCATTTTTTTGTACTACGCTAGCTGGCATCTACCATACTTCTCTATCACTCATCAACAAAGGCTAAAGAAGCTATAATTACCTAGAAACATCCCTACAAAAAACTTGAAGGACGCACGCATTTGCAGCATGATCGTGGTGTGGCAGTGCATGTAATTAAGAACATGGAGGGGCATCATGGTTAATGGACTGTGTGTCAGTGTTTCACGTGGATAATGGAGTAAACTACTTGAGTGGGTCTCAAATATTTAGTAGTAATATAAGAGATGTGCTACCACATAATGTATGTATACCGTGTCAAAATAGATGTGCCTGTCTAATAACATGAAATGAGAAGCCAGTGGAACATTGTGTCATGCGCGCATGCATGTGCGTTGTTTTGTTTTTTGTTTTCTTTCTAAAAACAAACGAACAATGAAGTTCCAACATCCAAGTATTGTTTTTTTCAACAGAAGAGAAAAATCACCCTAGTTTCCATCAAACTGTTAACGAACTCCATTGACCTGTACATCACAGATCATATCCAAAAAAATCAGAGAATGTCATGTATCTACTTTTTATCATGAAGGAATGGTAGGGTAACAAGTTTATCTGTATCCCAGCTCTACCTAGTGCCCCCCATCAGTTCGTAGCTAGTTCCATTTCTTCATATGTGCTCGAGTTGTCTTCTGCAACAAGCACTACTGAAGAAAGGACTTTCAATCCCACTGCTATAGTCCTGATTGGGCTTGGATCCCGAACTAAAGACCGAGTCTCGGGTTCAAATTGCACCTACGACCGGCACCGATGGAGGGCCTCCCTTTAGTCTCGGTTATAATGGTCGGATGAGAAGATTCCATGTCATCCTCTTTAGTCCCAGTTGGTAACACCAACCGGGACTAAATGTGTCTTCATGTGTGCTCAAGTTGTCTTCTGCAACAATAAGTGTAACCAGTGGTGCTATGCAGCTCCAGGCATAGTTGAAAACCATTCTCCTGTCCTAGAGAAGCTTCATGATTGCCACTCAAGTGTACGTTTGCGTCTGGCTATATATTGTGCGCTCTATTACCACCCCAATGTCTATTTTCATGCTATTGATGGATCATGGATATCAAGTATAAGCACTAACCAGTATGCTCCCAAGTCCCATGCCAGTGCCTCCAACTCTCACTGCTTGCTATATTCCGGTGGTTGCATTGTAGTGTTGTCATGGTCCTGTAATTCATGACTGTGTGAGCCTTGCTGTGGTGCGTTCTTTAGCTGTCACCTTGTACTTGATTAAATTTTCTACAAATTCTTGCTGCCAGCATCTTACTTAAAGGATAAGACTTACGGCAGATGCCACATATGTTGAGTAAAAAATAAACAATGATCAGAAAAGCATCAAGCAAAAAAAAAATAGTGTGTCATGTTGCACTTTCAGGAAAGACAAACTGATATTGGAATTCCCCATTTGGCCAACAGAAAAGCACAGAGGTGAACAAAGGAAGCGTCTATTGACATATAAGGAGAACGAGTATGCCTGCAACATACCTGAAGTTCTGCGATATTATCTTGGACACTATATTATCCTCACAAATGGCAAGCATGAATTATTGTATATAGCATTCTCTATCTATATTATTTTTAGAAATTAGTATCAGAAATTTGAAACATTTTGCATGTTGGTTACACTTCTTTCCATAATCTTTAATATGCATTTTGCTACTGAAATTTAACACTTCGACTATGTAAGTATTATATTCTTCCCATGTTTGTTAAAATAATTTTATTTTGTTCAAAAATTGTGTGTCTGTAGCATCGCATGGGCCTTTATCTAGTCTTAACAGTATGAACATCGCATGGGCCTTTACCTAGTCTTAACAGTATGAACACATCCTTGTTCACTGGCAGCTTTTCTGAAGAAATGGGAGGTGACGGAGCCAAGCTGGAGCCCGTAATATGCCAAGTGCTAACATCGCTATGCATTTTTTTTCACATGCCAAAGACGCTGCTCCAAGCTCTTTTCTTTAGCGAGACTGACTTTGAATACTTCTGTCTCCAGCTCTGTACTGAACGCCTTCACTTTCTTAAAAGTAGAGTAATAATCCTTTCGAACAAAACATGGTTTCCTTCCCATAAAATTCTGCGTTGTAGACGGTAAACACAGCAGTTGTCTCAGCGTTGTCTTGGCCGCTGCGTTTCTTGAACATTGTTGGTGTCTCTGATGCCTCCGGCTCCTATCTTCTCTAAGACCATGTTGCTTTCTCACATCGTGCCATATGAATAGCAATATCTTTCTGGCGTTCTTCCTTCATCTAACAGCTCATTTTCTTTCAACTAGTGCAGTAGAAGAATGTAGATGAGCACAACAGGAGTTTGGTATGCATAGGTTCCTCAAAAAAAAAAAAGTTTGGTATGCATATAACATATAATGTGAATATGGAACACATATCATGTGTTTGTCTAGTCTTTTCACATGTCGTAAATGAACCCCAAAGCCATCTGTTATTAAGCTCAATCAGCTCAATCGCGAACAAGTGATCAGAACAAGAAAACAGGTTCACCCATGCGGCGGGTTACCAGATAAATGCATCGTATGATCTGATGGATACCGGGAAGCTACACATAAAACATTTATTGGCATCCAACATTAGTATTTCTCAGACATATATGGGCAGAGAACGATCATCAATCTTGAGCTTAGATAGCTTCTAACTCTTTGATTCATTGAAATCTTTAGACCTACTTAGTAACCACTTTGGATATGTGTTCACATTTCTGATACCTCATACTCCTACGATTACTTGATTATTTGTAATCACAAACTATGACTTATATTTTCTCCACTTTTTTTTCTGAGCTTCAGCTCATTCTGAAGTTCCCTTTGCTCCACCACGTATATATAAAGGACACCTAAAATGTAACCGTGTGCAATTTTATTTTGTTTGGTCAAACGTCAAATTGAAAATCCCATTATAAATTGTTATATTGACAATCCTGTAAAAATGGGCTTCTTGTGCTTGTGGACCTATGCATTTTATGTGCCTGACCAATAAAAGAGCCTATTTATTTCAGGCCTAAATCAACGCCCAAGCCCATTCAATAACTCTTTGTGTCCTGCACAAATCAAGCCCAAGACAGGCAATGCTAGAGCCAGGCCAACCACAATTTTTTCCATCTCCTAAAATAAATGTTTTAACCCTTTCCTCTGGCCCATTGATGCCACCATTTTTCCATAAAAATAAATATTTGAACTGTTTCCAGAGGCCCATCTTTGGGCACTAAAATCAGCACAAGATCTGGCCCTAAATGAGATTCTGTCCAGGCATATTGAATATTTTTGTACATCGGCAGTCTTGAAATGGGGCTCATTATGTGTTTGTCTACCTGGCTCGTCTTCATGAAAAGGTAGGCAGTTATCTCGTAGTCTAACAAGATATTTATGTACATATGGTGTTACTCCATATACGCATCAAGCAATGCATTAGCTGGGGTTGTCAACTCAATTCAATACACATGCCATGATCACTGTTGCTGTATCTGTTCCTTGTGAACCGGCAACTCTTTTATCATCAGAACACGCCTCCTCCTCCCCACCCAGGTGACCCAGTCAGGATCCTTAGATACAACCCTGTACCCTGCTTTAGCATAGAGACCTCGAGCGCCATCGTCATCCTCATATGCCCTCAGAACCATGAATCTGTGCCTCCATTGGAGCCCTAGTGCCTCGCAGGCCTTCAGCAGTGCTGTCCCAACCTTCATCCTCCTGAAAACATGAAGAAAGTAGGTGCATGAGGAGGCCTTGTTTAGTTCACCAACTTTCACCAACTTTCCAGTCACATCGAGTCACATCTTCTCTCACAGACATGCTTACCAATGTACTATTCGCACCTCCAACTTTCCCAAACTTTACCAACTAAACAAGGCCTTATCCAATTTCCTGAATGTATGGTCTTGTCCCAGATGGGTAAGTTGAGATGTGGAAGCTAAGAAATGTGAATGTTCGAGGTTACCTGAATGATGGTAGGACTGCTATTCCTGATACATAGAGGTACTCATCGGCACCTTGGAGGTGCTTAATGACGCTGTCTTCATCCTGCACCGTGCAATCCACAACTCCCACAATCTTCTCATACGGTGCTAGTGATTGCTGAGTGGCGGGCTCAGTTTCTTCTGCCACCAAACAAGCATACCTAAAGAAGAGAGTTTGATCGTCAGCCAAATTGCTACACAGTAAAAATGAGGTTCGTCCTAAGATGTAGGTATAACAGAGTCTGCAGGTCAAGGGTGAGCACATGTTAATTTCAAGTTTAGCAGCAAGGACTCATGATGCTCTGTTCATGATACTAACAAAGTTAGAAATGAAATCTAAACTAACCAGAAAAGGTGGGTTCTACAACTTTGAGGTAAATTTGACTATCCCGGTTGCAGGTGAAAACTAGTAACTCTGCTAGCAAACCACACCACAAGATATAAATTACTATAATTTAGTTTTTGGAAAAGATGAGCGCTACAGAATTAAGATTGATGTAGCAATGGTAATCTAAACCAACCCAAAAGATCATAATTAGTCAACTATCTCTTCAGAACACAGCCACAGGAGATGAGAGTAGCAATTGGAGCAAATGGCCTTTCAAGACTGGAAGACTTGTAAATTTGAGAATATTCTACTGTTTTTTCCAAAGAAAGGTGAGTTTCTAAGTTAAATTTGATAATGCCTATTGAAACAGACTACTAGTGACCCTGCTTGCAAGTTACAAACCACACTGCAAAGTTTTAAAGTACAGTATCTTTTAAGCGTAAACCTACTCAATGGAAGTGGATGTAGTAATGGTAATCTAAACCACCAAAGAGATTGAAGTTCCCCACTTCCAGTTCAGACCACATAGGCACAAGAAAACAGCGCAGCAATTTCAATACGAGTGCCGTTTGGGGATTGCAAAGACATCTAAAGAACAGAGTTTGGCCATCAACCTAATTGCAACAGTAAAAGCAGGTTTCGACATTAATCATATTGACTAGTCCTAAGATGTGGGTAAAACAACGTCTGCAGGTCAAGCGTGAGCACATGTTAATTGCAATTTTAGCAGCAAGGTAACATCAAAATAATTTTGGCAGTAACTAACGATGCTCTGTTCCTGAATCTAAAATTAGCAATGAATTGCTTCTAGACTAACCACAAATGCTGGATTCTACAACTCTGAGGAAAATTTGATGATTCCTGTAGCAGATGACTACTAGTAAAACTGCTAGAAAACCATATCGCAAGCTTTAAACTTCTAATTTATCTTTGGAAAATATGAACACTATGAAATTAAGATTGATGTAGCAATGGTAATCTAATGCAACCCAAAAGATCAAAGGTAGTCACTGTATCTTCAGAACACAGGCACAGGAAACCAGAGAAGCAATTGGAGCAAAGACATGTATCTTTGAACACTCCACTCTATTTTCCAAAAAAGGTGAGTTTCTAAGAATCTGAGGATAATTATATAATGACTACTGAACTGACTACTAGCAAGACTGGCGGCAAGTTTCAAACCACACCGCAAACCTTTAATTTACTGTAGTCAAAATATCTGTAAAGCATAAAACTACTGAATTGGTAATCTAAGACAACCCAAGAGACTGAAGTTCCCCACTGGCAGTTCAGACCACATAGGCACAAGAAAACAGAGCAAGAGCAACAACTACAACACAACACGAGTGGCATTTGGCGATTGCAAAGACATCTAAATTTGAACGTCCCACTATCTTTTGTACTGGAACAAGAAATACTACCTGCAACACCGCATTCCTCTAGTCAAATTAAACTTTCTAATCGAATTTGTATCAAGCATTTGGCACCACTCCAGTGACTTGAAGCACAGATAGATGTCAAGACCATGAGCCATCACCTGTCAGGCGGCGAGTTCCTCACTCTGTAGATGAGCGCCGACAGCACCTCGGCCTAATCTTGACCCAGCACAAGCAACAAACAACACCATCGCCACTATCAGAACACGAACAGATCCAATCCAGTTTGCAGGTAGTTCAGAAGCCGGGCAAGCTTACTTTGAAGAAGTCGAAGAAGAAGTCATTGAAGAGCGCGACGGGGACATGGAAGGCCTCGGCCTGGACTTGCGCCACCATCCGCATCTCCTCCCCGACACGCCCCATCCGCCGCACGCCCCACCCGGCCTCCCGCACCAGGTAGTACCCGTCCTCCCCCTCCTCGTCGTCTTCCTCCCCCCTCGCAGCGCCGGCCGCACCAACCCCCTCCTCCGTCGCGGCCAAGCACGGCGCCCCTTCCGCTCCCGGCCTCCTCCGCCTCGCAAAAAGACTCTTCTTGGCGCCTCTAGCTCCGCCATGGATGCCGGTTCTAGACGGGGCAGGGCGAGGCCTGATCGCGGCGGTGAATCCGCAGCAGGTGGGGCAACGGCTGGACGGGGAGGAGGGCGTGAGCGGCGGCGGAGGGAGGAGCGGGGGAGCTCGGAGGACGGCCATGGATTTGGATTGTGGGTGGAGGAGGTGTCGACAGTGGAGGCTTCGCCAGCGTGTGGACCGTGCGAGATGGCCGTTACCTCACCCAAAGCTCCTAGTCATGAACGGTTGAGATCTTGTGCAATCATGAGAACAGTGACTGTCACCGACACGTGGGTCCGACGGAGACTAGCACAAACCTTGAGTGGGGCAGCATAAAAACAGCAATCAGCGGTAGTGGCGCAACAACATGGTAACTTTCGCGCGCGATTAGTTAGATAAAAAGTTATTTATTAGCATTAAATAGGGATAGGTTAACGTGTTCGCGTGCGATTCCCACTCTGCCACCGCCCACCATTGTTGTCACCATAATCCAGTCGTCCTCGTCTCCCCCGCCACTCCTGCTGTTCACCACCATACTTCATCAACCGACCCACGGTACCCTCGCCACCAAGGGCGGGCCTAGGGCCACTGGTGCTGTGGTCCCAGGCGTGGCCCAAAATACCACCTATAACTCATCTTTTTTTTTCATGAACCAGAATGATTTTACTTAGAGTGGTCCCAGGCAGTGTGGTCCAGAACTGAAGCGTGAAGGCCCAGCTCATGAAGCTCCACAACCTGCCTCTCGCTCTTTCTCCATCAAAATCTTCCACGCCCTGCTCTTCTCTATATCTCCCTCCCGACGCTTCTCAAAAAAAATATCTCCCTCCTGACTCCCGAGTCTCGCCTCCCGCGACGCGCCCATCCGCTGCTCACTCCCTCTTTCCCTCCCTTGGTCAAACCCTAGCGGTCGCAGGCGGGCAACGGCCACAGGCTGCCCAGCGTGGGCGCACGTTACGGGGCGGCACTCAACCCCTCAACACAGCAGCGCAGTCCATTCCGGCTCTTTGATTCCCGATTGGAGATTGCTGGATTGGCCAATGGAAGGTGGCCGCCGCCGACAACGCCTGTACCTGGACGTCCCGGGAGGGTGGAATCGACTAGCTAGCGAGCTGCGAGGCCTGCTAGCTGTGGATGTGTGGTGTCCAATGAGCCGACGACGACGCGAGGCTGCAGCAGGAGCCATGAAAGAATGCAAGAAGCACTCAAGCACGACAGGGTAATTAGTTGATTCTCATGATATCTAATGATTAGTGGATTGATTTCCTGGAATTCGACAATTCTTCTTTATGCAGCAATATGTAGACAAAAACTTTGGAATCATTTTATTCTCCGGCTCCTAGTTCTAAAATTCAATCAACATGAATAGGAGTTATTAATATATATAGTGAGCAAGTAGAACTAGAAGGAATTTTCTGATCCTCGAAGGGATTCAAATAGCACAAGCGGTATGTTACATTCGCAATTATCATTTTTGTTCTCTACCACTTTGTATTTAAATTGCTTTCCTAACCACTATGAAATGTCCCACTGTCCAAATCAACGTGTTAGTGCTACTGTTCATTATATGAGCTAAATAGGAACTGGTTACGTATTTAATTTGTGGTATTTCAAGTTCTTTCTTTCACATTTATCGTACAATAAGATCTGAAATCTTGAATTATGTACTGATTATGACTATAGCTGTTGCTGTGGGCTGGTTTTGGGATTTATGAGCTTAGAAAACTAGCTCTAGGTGTGGAAAACCGCCAGCTCCGCCACTGCTCGCCACCCAGCCTTTCCCCCGCCGACCCTCGCCTTCGTTAAATCGTTAAGCTGCCGGCCACCCTTCTCCCCACAGCCCTTCTATTCCATTGGGAAACAACCTCCCCCTAACCCCCGAACCTTATACAGTGGCGGAGTGCAGCGCCCATGGTTTTAAATTCTGGTAGCAAAAAAAAAAAATCGCCCCCAGCGTTAAACATGGAATATCGGGAATTTTGGATTTTAATTTTTATTTTCGATTTTTAATTATATTTTATTGAATAAAAATATTGACGTAATCAATTTTGGCCGATAAATATCGTTTCAGACCCCATCTATAAACATGAAATTTCAGGAATTTCATGAAATTTCAGGAATTTCATGAAATTTCAGGAATTTCATGAAATTCCGGCCGAAAATGTTTTCCCTAGCAGCGGCGTCACTCAGTGGAGAATTTATTCTACAAATGGTGTTAACAAAAGTACAAAACTAAACCCTATAGGGTGAAGAGCTCCAAGTTTTTTTTCATTAGCTAGCCGAAGAGTGGATTTTTTTTAACTACTCCTGTACTTCTGGTATGACCGACCATACTACTTATCCCGATAACCAACTCAGCTAGAGGGCTTTTTGTATCCTAGATTTGGTGTTCACTTATAGAAAATACAATGAGTCATTATCATATTTAAATAGTCAAATTAAAATTAGGAAATGTCCAATTCATATGTAATTCTTTTTTGTAAAACACAGGTATTGGTGCTTATAAATATTGATCGTGGAGACATGCATTTCTATACGAAAAAGAAATTTACTGTAGATAAGAGGTAACTGAATTACATTGTTTACCTTTGCTTGGCCTATTACAGACTATAGCTTTTATTGTGGATTGCTTATTTAATTATTTTGTCATGTGGTTCCAATCTCAACATTTAATCTAAGAACATTTTGGTCTCTTCATGTTTTTCAACAAATTAAAGAAGTGTCAATCCTAACCCACAGATAATCATAATCCTTGTTTTGCATCTATGTAATAACTAAGAACTTTCATTGATCTTTCATTGATCTTTCATCTCTTTAGTAACTCATCGGACCATGTATATGAAGTTATGGACAAAGTATTAAGGTAACGGAACTTGGTCTGAATCTGGTTGCTTTGTTACTGTGGCCCTGTGGGTTGTCTTTAACTGACAAAGAACCTATGTGTACAATGTGTAAAACTTGAAGGAATTGATGGAGCACAAGAAACTTAACAATGGCCGCGCGGCTGTCACTCACAACATCCGTTCTGACTTCGCAGGCAATTTATCTCCTATCGACACTTGAAGCTCCAAATTAATTAAGGAGGTGCCAGATGACATTGACGCAATGCGAAAGAAATACTTCTGGGCAGCCAATGCAAATTGAATTGGACGCGCTCTGCTAAACATCGTGAGAGAGCTAATGCTTTGGTGACTTCGGCAGGGGTAGACTGTAGAGGATAATCCATGAGTAGGGTCCGAATTTCCGAAATACCATGCAACAACACACATGGGCACTTCTTCACCACATGCAGCACAATTGACATTGAAGATGGCGCATGCAAAAACCTCCTTCTGAATACGCGCAAGGTCGGCGGACGAAGGATATAGCGCCGCACATGTACTTAGTTTCTAGGGAAAAACTGCAATTTGAGTGAGGTGTGGAACAATACAAACTGGTTTAATTTCTGTCACCGAAGTTTCTCGATGCAACAACCTACACTAATTAGTCGTATTCTTAGAGAGGTCCTTCAAGTTGTACTCCGGACAAGATTCCCGGACGACATTTCATGGAAGTTTAGTGTGGATGGCATCTACTCCGCCAAATCAGTTTACAACGCCCAATTCATCGATTCATCATCATGTAGCTTTGATGGGTTAATTTGGATGGTATGGGCACCCTAAAGCTACAAGTTGTTTCCCACGCTGGCGGTGCAGAGAACCGGTTCTGGATAGCGGATAGGCTACAAAGAGGGGTTGGCCAAATCAAACTACCTTCCCACTATACCACAGCGCTCACATTCCATGCACATGTTCGCTAACTGCCTTGTAATCAAAACACTTTGGGCCAGTAGCGGACCAGGTGGCTATCCTAGGAAATGAGATCATGAAGCTTCTACATAACAATGGTGGACCGTGATGGCGTCAAGGAATAGCTTCTCCAGGAAAGGTTGTGTTCCCTCATCATGCTCACCCCATGGTAGTGCAAATATTTTCAACTACACAGAAGCCACAAGCAATATACTTCTAGCAACGCTCCAAGATGAGGCATCAATGTATGGCATGGAGGGTGCCAAGCATCTGTCGGTTTTGCTGTCCCATTTTTCATAACGTTAGCGTATAGATATAGTGTAATACCTGTGTTGGCACCTCTTTCATGATTTGTATTTTTCAGTCTGGAACTCATTTTGAATATGACTGGCAGCTCTACTGCTTGGTTTGTTTTCAAAAGAAAAGAAGGAATTGGTGGACCATTACTGGGATTCACAGGTTTCCCTATGGCTCTTTTCTTTCTCTAGAATTTTTTTTTTGCATCCCAAGGGACTTACAACTTTCCTAGGAGTGTAGTTAACTACTGTTGGAAAGCTTTGGTTTGCCTACGACTTCCCTGCCGCTTCAACAATTTCGCCGGGAGGTGCTGGGCGAGTGCGGCCACATCAGAGCCACGTGGATACGTTCCCAATAGGGGGGCCGATAGAAATCCTAGGGAACGAAAAGAAAAGAAAAAAGGGTGGCTATTTTTTTCTCTCGTGAAACCCTTCCTCCTATTCTCACACCCCTTCCTCCCACCACCTCCTTCCTCTCGTGAAACTTTCCCGAGGAGCATTTTTCTACCAAATCCCCGAAGTGAAACACAGTCCTTAATGTTTTTTGGACGTTTCCCTAGGATTTTGACTATAGGAAAACAAGCTGATTCCAGTACTGGACTGAGGCTGAATGATAAAGTGTTGGTTGGATGTTTTGGCGCTCATATTTTTTGTGTCAAGTTTGAAAATACATAGGTACCCAAATAGTGGCAAATACCAGATACAACATGAAAATAATAATAATAATAATAATAATAATAATAATAATAATAATCATCTTCTTTACCTACTCCTAAAGCACATAAGGTTTCTACCCCTTTTTTTTTCATCCATCGTACGGACCGGGCCCACCTGTCAGAAATATGTCCTGCTCGGTCGAAACATGGGTCGTTGACCTCCTTAATGTGCAGCACGAATCTGATTTCATACCACGGGTTCACAACAAATAAGGGTTCAATAAATCGTAGCAGATCCTACTCTTTTATAAGTCGAATCACAAAATCACCATATGCTTGGAACGATAAAAAAGGAAAGAAATTTTGGTAGGAACAGGGAACTCCTATAGCGCACTACCTTTGCGGCTTGCGACGATGCGTACGCTGTCGACCAAAGGCTTCAAATGCTGACCATGGCTCATCATCGCCGCAACTTCATCTACTAATTTACTATGCTGCAAGTCTCTGCCTGTCTCCAGAATCCAGATCTTGTCGTTCGGCCCCGCCAGATCCAGCAGGTGACCGCCGGCAGCAAATCCGGGAGGAGAAAGACACCCTAAAAAACATGTTGGGATGGGAGAAACCAGCAGGAGCAGAACTGGGCAGAAGCAAAGCATTACTCGGCGTGGAGGTGTCCATGGAGGCCTGGACGCTTATCTCCCGATGCGCCGGATCTGGGGAGAAGAGAGGGAGCAAACCGTGTGCTTGCTTCGGCTGTGATCAACGCTAGGTGTGTTCGGCGAGGGAGCACGAAGGCCGAGAGGAGAGTGGTGCAGGGCCGCCTGACGATTCCAATCAAAGCTGCCTACGCAGCGGAGATTGCGGGTTGGGAGAGCAGTTCCTCACTTCCTCTGCAGTTGGCTGAGAGGTGGCCAGGTGGTAGGGCGAAGGGAGGAAGACAGGAAGTGCAGCCCGTGATGAGGTCGTCCTCCTCCGTACAGCTCAGGTCGTAGTAATTCTGAGGTTCTTAATTTTCACACCGGCATGCGGCCCAGCTCGAATTACATTTTGCGGGCCGGGTCCAACTCAGACCGGACCAAGAAAAAAGACGGTTTATTTCGGGCCAACAATTTATGCCTAGCCATCCCATAGGCAAGTTCTGGTCGAGCTTTTGGGCAGGGCTTGGGCTTCCCTTTAAAAATAAATCAAATTAATCGTATGGGCAAGCTCGGACCGACCCGATTTTTTTCGGGCTTGGTTTTTGCTACCCAGTTCCATCCCATTAGAAGGCGTGGGCGGGCCAAAACCCATCGGGCTTGGGCCAGGCCCACGGGCCAGACCGGGCCACAAATGTTCAGGTCTACCTCGAATGTACGCGAGCTGGGGCTTTGGGCTCAGAAACTTACGTGGCTGCAAATTAACGAAGACACAAAGCGAGGGAGGCTCTCTCCGGCTCAATCTGTAGTAGTGTTCCTTGAGATTTGTTGCCTCGTCAACAACATGCTTGATGAAGTAGATATCATTTATTGAGCATGAAATACCAATCATACGTAGATATTCCAGATTCTTGAACAAATCAAAACAGGATCGCAACGTTGTGTGCATGCATCCAGCTACTAAATCAACATTGGCTTCCCCATCTCTAAAACAATCCTGCATGTCAAAATATTTGAAGGGACAACAAGTAAATGGATTAATGCATATTAGTTAAATTAAATGGATCAAGGAAAGCTGGTAATAAGATGACTATGAACAATATATCAAATATTACCATTATTTCAAGAACTTGAAGAAATGGAACTTCTTGAAGTAGAGACCATGTTGCTATGTATGCTTCGAGAGTATAAAAGTTTGTGTCCAGCTTCAAAATGGTCAGGTTATGGAATGTGGGTGAAAGACTTCCAGTGAGTAGAGGTGCCTGAAAGTTATAAAGAAATTACATTGTCATAATATCTACTGGAAATTAGTAATAAAGAGCAACTGATATATGATATATGAAAAACAAGATAAGAATTAAAATAAATCAGAATACAAAAGGCAAACAACTTTGGTATATCACAAGAGGAATCCAAATTAAAGGACAAGAGACAACTTGTTCCTGCATTCAGATACATAAGAAGAGGAGCATGATATTTTAAGTGCTCAATGTTTTTTTTCCCAGTTCCTAGTATATATCTATCACTATATTGTTGGAATAAATCTTTAAAGTGGTATAAAAGCCCACTAGCTAAGGGATCAATGGGATTAACAAGCAAGCCCATGGGCCACTCAAGCCTCGATCGGAGGCACAACCTAGCCCACGGTTGTGGCCCCAGTCCATACAGTGCATATAAAGAAGGGGGCGTCTGGTTCTAAAAAATGATAACGAACACTGATAGAACCCAAAGGACGCCGCACATCACCATCCCGATCACGGCGGCACTGTAGTGAGGTGAAGACCGCCGCCACCTCGTCGTGCCAGTGGCTGAGGAGTCAATGAGTACTACTATGACTACAGTCTACGGCAGCCACTACATCTCACGAGACGGCTGGATCTACCACCGACCTATCTGCTAGTTTGAGTTCTTAATCTCTCTCAGTTGTGTTCATGTTTTAGATGTGAAAGATCCTCATGTTTATGTTCTAAGTGAAGTATAATTCCTACATTTGGTATCAGTTAAGCCATAAACATCTCTTCATGAACCATAAGCACTGATTTGATCAAGTTTTCGTTGTTCCGTAAGTTCATGTGCATCTAATGATGAGCAATTAGTGAGATTAAGTCTAAGTTAACCCTAATCAGTCCACTGTTACCCACAACTAGGGTTTAAGATCCCTTCGTTCATCGAATCGACTGCAAATCTGACACAAAACCAAACTCAAGTCATCGTTTTGTATGCAATCATTGACAAATTAGGATAAGAAAGAGAGGGAAACGCAAAACTAAGATCCACTTTGCAAATCCATAAGTCGCATATCCACATCGACACAAAACCTCATCGATTCATGCACAATCAGTCGCAAATAAGCATCGAGGAGGAGGGGAAAACGCAGATCTCAAAAAGATTTGCATCACCATAAGAAATCCCATTCAACAAACTCCAACCCTAAACCTAGCCCTACCTCTGCCAACCGGTGTGTGCGGCATGAGCACACGGTGCGCACGGACGCCAACGACGCCATCACCCGAATGCTAGTTAACGCCACAAGAGCAGCCGAGCGGAGACCCACAACGGAGCCGCACGAGACTCGGGCGCACGTGGCTCCGGCGAGAGGGCCCGCAAGGGCATAGGGCGTCGACGCTGGTACTTGAGTACGCCGGTGGGAGGCCATGAACGGCCGCTCGCCATGAGCAGGCGACGTCGAGCCATGAGCGCCAGCGGCGCCGCTAGCATCTCGGGTGGGAGAAAGGAAAGGGAAAATGGAAGTTTAGGGCTGCGTTCAGATTGGAAGTAAAAAGTATTTTTGCTAGATGAATAGTGCACTGGGAAGCGTGTTCTGTGAGTGGGATGAATAGGAAAAACTTGTTGGAGAAGTACTTTTTTGTGAATCTGAACGTGGCCTAGGGTTTCCACCAGTGATGTCGGCTCTTATATCCAGCGAAAGTTGCGCCTGACCGTCCGATCGGCATGGACGACCGAGATCGAGGCCGGATGGGGAGGGCAGCCACGCACTGGGCCAAATTGGTGGCCCAGCTGTAGGTTCTCGGGCCTAAGGCCCAGGTGGGTGATATTAGGGGGCTTTGCTCCTAAGTTTGGGCCGCGCGTGCCTACACCAAGCCGAGCTAAGCCACGACACCGGGCCAAGCCGATAACTGCGGAGCCACACTAAGAAGAGTTGAGCCGAGCAGATGAGCTGCGTCCCTGCCTGAACGAGCCGCTAAGTGGAGCCACACCCTGAGTCAAGCCGCGTCGAGCCACAGAGACTTCGAGGAGTTGGGCTGGCCGTGGGCCGATTTCGAGCGAGCCGCGGCTCGGGCAAGGGATAGGGTAAGCCATAAATGAAGATATTTTGGCCCAATGGGTTTTAGTTAATATTTTTTTATTATTTTTATTCCCTTTATTTCAGTACTTTATCTCATGAATTCAAGTTATGCTTTAAGTTATTATGTACTGATTTAATGGAGAACAAAATTAAGTTAAGTTTCCGCTGCGCATATGAGATTCCTAATTAAATTTGAGCAAATAAGATATTTTGTTTAGGAATTGTTTATGCAGATAAGATTAGCTCATACCTATAATTCTGACCAAAGTTAAATTTTGCTTCTGCCCAACGGTGATGTAAAATTTTTTAAGCTTTAAGTCATCTTATGTTAACCATTTGTTTAAGTTTGAGTTATAATTTAATGTTAATTTTGCTTCTGCCCAATGGTGATGTAAAATTATTTTTCTTACCAATTTAATAATGCAAAGGGTTAATTAATGCTATTTTGGTAAAGTTATTTTGCTCCAATGATGCGAAATAGTTTAAGTAAATGATAATTTTGCTTCTGCCCAACGGTGATGTAAAATTGCTTAAGTTTTAGTAATTTTATTTTTTTGCTTCTGCCCAACGGTGATGCAAAACCTTTTTATTGTGTAGAATTTGTTTCTGCCCAACGGTGATGCAAATTGCTAAATTAAGTTTCAATTGAGATTTTATGTTGTCATTACTGATTAAATTCATTCATTTTATACATACTCAGATTTGACTCTCTCCACCTTCATGAGCTACATCAGTGAAGTAGAGAAGCTTGAAGAGGATAACTTCCATGCATGGGAGTGTCGGATGAGACTAATCTTGCTCATTTTGGATAAGGATCACTCCATAAGAGAGGATGCTCCGGTTCCTCTAGTTGTAGAAGGGGATAATGATTCAACCCTTTCTGAGCGCACATCTGCTTATAAGATAGAGAAGCAGCGTTGGGAATTGTCTGATAAAGCGGCAATCATGTTAACAGACATGACCATAAGCCCAGAACTAAGGGGAGTATTCACTAAGACTCCAAACAATGCTAAGGCATTCATGGGAGAGATAGACGAATACACAAAGGGTTATCGAATCATGAGTTAGATGAGCCTAAAAATCCTGGACGCTATTATTGCAGGGACTATGGCCATGTGAGGAAGAATTGTGCAAACTTTAAGAGCTGGCTTGCACAAAAGAGTAATGACAACATTATTCCATAAGTCAATGAGTCATTTAAGTGCTCATTTTCCATTAAGTATATGGTGGACTTATTATAACACCACCACTTATGTTATAAATTCCTCACAGGGATTCAATGATACACACCATAAGAAAGGGAAGTGAAGTCTTAGGACTTCCTCACGGAGTGGAAGTTGAAGTGCAGGATATCGTGAATCTCACATCAGAATCTCAAAGCAGCTTCACTTAAGTTCTTTTGTGTAACATTGCATACTAGAAACGTGAATTTTGTTTCACGATCAGATCATGCTGGTTATGTATGTTGGTTGAGAACAGGTGTGTAGTAAGTTATTGGTGATATTATTTTTTATGTACCCTTGCACAATCAGTTTTTACTTGTTGCTTTCGAATAATTTTTCCTCTATGATAAATAAGAACAATGTCAACCATAAGCAAAAGAGAATTAATGAGACTTCAACGAAATTGTGGCATTTCCACTTAAGCCACATTTCGAAGGGGAGAATTGGACGGTCTCATTAGAGAAGAGGTACTTCCAATGTTATACATTTCTGACTTAGAACACCGATGATCTGAGAAATATTTTAGCTGGTCTATAGGCTCACCCTCATTTTTGGACAGCTTAGATGATGGATCATAAGGTGTGGAGACTGGCTTGCAGTCCATATGCTCGAAATGAGTTAAGAGCTTTTCCACATAATGAGATTGAGTCAGAGTAATCTCATCTTCTCCTTTTAATAGCGTGATGTTTAATATTACATCTGCGTCACCTAAGTCCTTCATATCGAAGTTCTTAGAAAGGAATGCATTTGTCTCCATAATTATGTCTAAATTAGTCCCAAATATCAGTATGTCATCCACGTATAACACACAGAATGACACCTTTGCCCCCAACATATCGATAATACACACACTTGTCGGCTTCGTTTACACAAAACCCGACAGATGTCAAAGTATTATCGAACTTTTCATACCATTGTTTGGGAGCCTGTTTGAGACCATATAAATACTTAATCAGGCGTCAAACATTGTCCTTTTGACCGTCTATCACAAATCCCTCAGGTTGCTGCATATAAATTTCCTCTTCCATCTCTCCATGTAGGAATGTTGTCTTCACGTGCATTTGATGAACGTGGAACTTATATGTAGCAACCAGTGCTAAAAGCACTCAAAGTAATCCTCGTCCTTTTTCTGAGTAAAACCCTTAGCCACTAGACAGGCCTTGTACTTTTCTATAGTACCATCGGGTCTTCTCTTTCTCTTAAAGATCCATTTGCAGCCCACGGGCTTGCAACCAACTAGGAATTCAGACAGCTCCTAAGTTCTGTTAGCGGTGATATGGAATCCATCTCGCTCGGACAGCTTGGAACCACCAACCGGGACTAAGTGATTAGTCCTGGCTGGATCACATAGTCTCGGTTGGTGGCTCCAACCGGGACTAAAAAGGGACCTTTTGTTCTCGTTGGAACCATCAACTGGGAAAAAATCTTCAATCGCAGGGTGTTTGTGGTGCCACTTGTTTCCATCAGGATAGAAAATGCTTTACCCATCCCAATTTCATCCGAGATTAAGAACTTGGATGGAATGTAGTTTCTCTACTAGTGTTTGTTGTGCTCAAAACGTTTTTTTATACCAGTGTTCCTAGTATATCATTATATATGTGGTATATCAATGGTAGGGAGGCCTACGCCGGGCTAAGGCTGAGGGATGCCCACGTCGGGCCACCGCTGCAAGCCGCCGCGCCGTGCTAGGTGACCAGCTGCCGCTGCGAGCCGCCGCACCGAGCATGGGAATTGACCACTCCGCGGCAGGGAGCTCTACGCCGAGCCGAGCCCCTGTAAAGACGCCCTCGATGGGCCACCACTGCAAGCCGTAGTGCCACGCTAGGAGACCGGCTGCCGCTCCACCCAGGGAGATTTGTGCCACACCGGGGAGGTCTTCATCAGGACGCCTAGCGAGGCGTTGCACAATCGCTAAGGGACCCACCAGGTTGGATTACAGAGCGCCTCTGGCTCCATGCCACGCTTGCCCTGGAGGCCTACAGCGTGCCTCCAGGCTCCGGCCACACCACGAGGTGCTATGTCTGCCCACCAGGTAGACCGGGGCAAAAGGAGAGGAGGCAGAGAGAAGTGATAAGGCTAGGAAGAAACAGAGAACAGATAAGAGAAACATATAGGGAGGCGAGAAGCTAAAGGAGGAGAGTTGTGAGGAGTGGCCACCGAATGTTTAGTCTCTAGTGGATGCTGCAACCGGGACTAAACATCCCATTTTAGTCTCGGTTGGAACCACCAACCTGGACTAAGTCATTAGTCCTGGTTGGAGCACTTAGTATCGGTTGGTGGCTCTAACGGAGACTAAAGAGGGACCTTTTGTCCTAGTTGGAACCATCAACTGGGACTAAATCTTCAATTGCAGCGGGCTTGTGGTGCCACTTGATGGAAAGTAGTTTCACTACTAGTGTTTGTAGTGCTCAAAATGTTTTTTTGTTCCGCTGTTCCTAGTATACCACTATATATATGGGGGTATATCATCTCATGAGCACAAAGGGCCAAACAACTTTGTTATGAATTGATAAGAATCTTTGAAATCGATTAAGATAGGCAGGAAAAAAGACCAATGCATCTAAACAGATCGACTTGACCAACATACGTAATAACTAGATTCAAAACCAATCCCCTACTACTACAAAAAATCACGTGACACCTGAAATTCGAATTTTGCAGTTGTGTTCAACACGCAGACAGACAGAGACAGAGAAAGACACGGACCTGATATGTTCTTCCATTGAAGTTACCCACGTTGAGCTCCTTCACACCGGAAAGCGCCACGAAAAGCTTGAAATAGTCTCTGTGCTCCGGCGAGCCGTTGAGTACGACATGCGCACACTCCAGCTTGGGCACACTCCCAACCTCCCAGAACCCAGCTCCGGCGATCTCCAAGCACAGCTCAACGGTAGCCCTCCATCGCCGGCGATGTGGAAGACAATATCCCTCAGCCTCAGCTCCACGAGCCCCGGCGCGGTGGCGAGCATCTCCTCCATGTCAGCATGAGGTGGTCCGAATGCGATGTCCAGCCCTCTGTCATCCTCGGTCATATCGCCTCAAGAGAGTAACGTCGTCTATAGCAAGCTGCAGTGGTGGAGCCAGCAGTATGGCGAGCCATGGCGGCCGCCATACCTGCTGCCCGTAGACCCCAACCCCTTCCCCCCGCGCCTGCCCATAGACCCCAACCCCTTCCCCCCGCGCCCCTCGTCAGTTGCCTGTAGAGGCTGCATCGCCATGGTCGATCTGCCTGAAGCTCTGCTGTTTTGAGGAGGAAGAAGGCAGATAACGTTTCGTGACCTATCACCTATGTTGGGCCTTTAAACAACTGGTCGTCCGGCCCATGCGGAAATCAGCACAAAGCCCATATAGATATAGCCATTTAGAATATGAGTCGTCAGTATACTGGAAACCAATCGACACCTCACGCCTTCACCGCTTCACGCAATCTCTCGGTTGCGCGCCGTCGGCGCCCAAGAGCCCTCGGTTCGCCACCGCGAGAAGCCAGACTGGCAGACTGCCGGGCGCCAGAGGCCAGACGAGTCACCAGTGCCGAGTGCGTGAATGTGTGATGCCGTCGGACGGCCAGGACGGGGAGCAGGGGCAGCGACACCCAAATTCAGATGCAAATCCAAGCAGGATTAGGAAGAAATTAAAAGGTAAGAGTTGGTGACTTAGGGAAAAATTAATTCAGCCCAACTTGCACATATTGCTATACCATATTTGCAAATTTTAATATATGTTTCATTCAATATTTTCAGTTGTAAGCATAAGAATTTTGGATGATGAATGGCTCAATGATTTGATGGTATGCTACACCGAGAAAGAGATATTTAAAGGACTTGATGATGAAATTACGAAGCGCTTTCAAGCCTTGAAACATTAGAGGATGAGTCTTCCTCGGCCAGCTCTTCGTCCTTAGTGCTTGTACAGGATATTTATCTGATCGTCTACTTACCAATGTCTATTATTTTTATACAACTACGACTCATGAGCTGAAAGTTATGCATACACAATGATTATATACATATATAGAATTGCGACCATTGGTCATATTGTGTTTTTATACAAATACAAGTAGTGGTAGGTTCGCCATACGTAGATTTTAATCTTGGCTCCGCCACTGCTCTCTGGGGTAAATATTTTATACCCACCGGGGCCAGGGTGGTTGTCCTTAGGGGTGATGGGAGGAGGCCATCCGTGGCATTATTATTGATTTCCCTCCTAACAACATATGTGTAGGGCTGTAGGTGGCCCTCTGTTGACGCTCCTTAGACACGTCAGTTTTAACCCGCAAGCGCACGGATCGTTGTAGCTCTTCCCTTAGAGTATTCCCCAAAGGTTATCAATCCATGGATCGACAATGAACTTACCAGAGTTTTCTATCTAGCTCAACAGATCTAGTCCTAGCCTAAAGCGTATATTGCATCTAGGGTTCAAACATGTGTATGTGTGATATGAGCGAACGAACAAAACCGGCCATCATGAGGTAGCACGACCTTTGGTAGCATGATCCCACCGTCTTCCTCATTGCAACTCCAGCCAAAGTGATAACCTAACCTATTTTGTACTCCGATAAGGGGACATGATCCCACACAAGTTCTGTAAGTCGATATCTTAACCTCTCACACTCGTCACACAGCACTATGGGTAGTCAATCATCAAGCAAAGAGAACTGATAAGGGGACATGATCCCACAATACACGTTCCGCCGGCCTTTTCCTTCCCGCATGTTGTCACCACACGAGAGTAATCAACCACCGACATCCCGTGCACCACTAAGATGTATCCGCAAGAATAGATTAAGCCTAGGTTAGATCTACTCCTACTAAGATCATATGTCGTTTGGTCCTTTTCCCTACCGCGTGCTGCCACCACACGATGGTAATCTATCACCGCCTTATAGACATATGGAATCAAGCACAATCATCCAAGTAGATCAAAGTAACGAGACAAGATTAGATTGATTCACCATTTAATGTGCATGTGCCTTGATGCATCAAGGCACGGCTCCGGAATCCCACCATGGCTTCACCACGCAGGGCTAACCAAGACAGCTAGGGTCTAGCCTAGGCCATCTCCTAGACATCATTGAGGACGGCGGCCGTCGGCTTCCTCTGGTGTGTGTCCCTCGATTCGGCGGCTCTCTAGTCAAAATTTGATATGGGTTCCTTCTTGGACCAAGCTTTAAATAGTCCAAAGAAGCCCTAGCTTGAATGGGAGGTCGAACCGCCACAAAAAGGGCTTTGGCCGGCCGGCCTAGCCTCTTTTTGGATTAGTTCAGTCTCATCTTTCGCATGTAGACTCCTTGCAACTCTGCTTGCTTATGTCCTTCACATATGTGGGTCTTTTGACGTCGTTTTCTTCAAGATAAGATTGGTTCTTTGGTACGTCCGCTGGATTTGCTCCGATCCCGAAGTCTTCCGAGTGTGTTCTTCAAGCCTTTGTCCATGCACATGCTTGGTGGTCGGTCACGATCTCAGTCTTCCTCCAAAAGTGCTCATTTATAGCTTAAAAACCAGCGTAAACCAAAATCCTCGAAAAATATATGCATATGCGAAAACAGGGTTATTCCATATGCCAAGTGGCGGGTTAGTATATGAATTAGTTCAAAAACTCCAATCCACTTAAATGACACTGAAAGTGTATAGCTAAGTAGCGTCAACACCCTCGAATCTGGCTTGGTAGAGGGTGGATCCGGCGTCTCCGTAGGTGCCCCAAGCCTTGCTCATCTCGTTGAATAGGACCCAGGTCCTGAAGTCATGCCCTTGATAAAAACGAACAATCGCCATCCATCTGGTCGAAATCTTCCCCCCTCACCTCCTTGCTCCACTGTGCTAACAAGCACCATCCTCCAGTAGGTTTGCCATCGCTAGCTGCAGTGAGTCTCCTTTGTCACCTTTCACCGCCTCGGTAACATCATCCCCAGCACGGGGTGAATGGTGGTCGGCAATGGCTTTGCCCTCTCACTGTTGTGGAGTTTCCATGTACACCTTTGAATATTGCATCTCCCACGCACGCCCCACGTTCTCCATTGGTCGAGTTTGTGGTGCCCTAGAATGGCATGTAGCGAACACGACTTTAGGTGGGTAAACTCCTCAACAAAGATCCCTGGTCATCCCCACCAGAAAGCACTGCATGACCAAACCCTAGGAATCAATCACCCAACACCTAGAAGCGACACACGACAACCAAAGTTTCAAACCCTATAAGACACGACAATATTTATAAGCTTCCACCAAAACTAGGAGTCATGTTTTGTTGGAATATTACTGTAGATCACCTCCCAGAATACCAACTCCGAAACAATGAGGTTGAAATGGATTGGGACCACCGCATCCAAGATCGGTGACAAATTCAGCTTGCTCCCACAAATCCCCTAGAAAGGTTCATATAGCAGATAGGTCGGGAAACAATGCTCCCGAAGGACTGCTCGATGACCTCGCACTTACAAAAGGTTTCCCCACAATGGGAAGATCAAGCGTTGGCGGCGGCGGCACCGGAATCGCCCTCAGATCGCCTTTTCACCCGCTCCATCATTACATTAAAATTTTTAGTCTTCGGCGGCTCTGAGGGGCGCGAGAGGCAGCACAGCGCCCACGGCGGCCCGCAGGCATCGGAGTTGTCGCTTTGACGGCACTGATCCATAATTCGGCTCGTGAAATCCTGCATACTTAATCGTAGAAAGGGTCACCAAGATTTTTTAATGAAAAAGAAATAAAAGGTGAAGAAAAAATAAACTCACTTTTTTCCCATCGTACTGGGCCATATTGGTCGTAGTATCACCCGTCTATCAGTGCATTTGTGTTAGGCCCAAATTAAGCCCTTGTCTTTGATCCACCACCACGGGCCTCACTTGCAAGCACTGGGGCACCTCTTTGTCCAACAGCAGCTTTGCCCACTGGTTCCGTGAGTTCCACCTATCCGCCCTGATGCTTGTAACACCTTAAAAAAAAACCATCACAATTAAATCAATATAAGCAACATAATCCTAGCTTTATCTTTTAAGAATTAAAATTAAGTTGTGAAATAAAATTTGGTTTTAATAATTTGGACAACATTTAAATTAGTACATTAACAAGTGCTTGTGCATTCATGCTGCAGCTTTGGATTTTCCAGTGATGGCTGTTTTACAAAAAATTGCAAAAGTTTGAAAATTTTTTAAAACAAAACCTTTTCAGTTGGCCCAGCCGACCCTCTCTTTTCCTGGTCTCTCCTCTTCAAAACCAGCCCAAACTTCTCTCTTGCGCCCATTCTTTTCTTCTGTCCTATCATGCTCCTCGCCGCCTTTGCTATGGTAGAGTTTCTGCCAACTAGCCGATGGCCTCTCCTTCCTCTCACAAGCAGCGACGATGAATCCACAAACTCAGTTGGAAGATCTCGCAGGACTACAAGCCCAGATTTACAACACATGGTCCGTGTAGGGTGTAGGCACCGGTAAACAAATTGGTGTGCAAACCTCACTAAACTCTAGGCTAATCACGTAATAGATGTGTTGATAGGCCTAAACTAGCACTAATCACTTTTGCTAATTGTCTTGATCTTCTAATTAACACTTTTATGGATTGAGCCACTCACCTCTATCTTCCCTTAGCTCAAGCACCCATTGAAATGGACGTGGGATGGGGTACTTATAGTCTCATCCAAAGAAACTAATCATTGCAAACTTTGTAGATACCGCCGATTATTTAGATGCCCCTATATGTCACCACTGAAATAGTCTATAGTCACATACGGAGAGACCTATAAACAGCCCAGAAAAAGTGTTCAGCACCGACTAATTCGATGGTAGCATCGACTATTACCAAGCTTCAGAATTACTACCGACTATTTCGATGGTGCACTACTAACTATTACTCCAGCTTATCCGCAACACTGTTTGATCATTTTTATGTCGTTGCTTTGCCAATTTTTGTCCCCCCTATTGACACTTTTGTAATAAATTAGAGAACATTTCCAACCATTTTCATGGCTTTGAAAATATCCATAGAACCTACTAAAAGTCATCTTGCACATCATGTTAGTTCTGATGGCTATGTTATCAATCGATCGCCAAAATCACAAACAATGGCCTAGGGACATTTTCCCTTACATTTTTACATGGTGAGAACCTTATTATAAAAAACCAATGCTGATGAAGGGAAAGTTCTAGAGTTAGCAGTCAGAAGTTGAAAGCTCATAACCAAATGCTATTCATTTATGGTAATGTATCAGATGCAAACCAACCTCTCTGTGCAAACTTCTATCCTGGGCCACACGATATTGATCCAAGGAGGCGCACAAGGGAGCTGGTCGGGAGGAGTGATTTGCAAAAGTGTGATTTGCATCATGTGACCCAGATTATAAGTTTTCACGGTTTGCATGGTGAGGTTTGTTTGCACCTAATACATTGCATTCATATATAGAATCAAAAGCATAAAAATTTATTTAAAATTTTGAATATCGTTGCTAGAACTCACAAGTACACACTTACCTTAAACATTTCGAATGGTAACACCATTTTAAACATCACACACAGAATCACCATGCTTAATGCTGATCCTCACTGCTGATGATGCTCTTTGACACTCCTTGAGCTCTCTTGATGCCTCTTCTGCTGATTTTCTACTTCCCTCAAACATGTGGACTGATAGTTCCTTGAGATTTCTTGCCTTGTGAAGAACACGCTGCTTGATGAAGTACATATCGTTTACTGAGCATGAAATACCAATCATACGTAGGTATTCTAGATTCTTAAACAAGCCAAAATAGGGCCGCAACGTAATGTGCATGCATTCTTAAATCAAGTTCTTCATTGACTTGATTAGTGCATATTAGTTAAGTTATAAGAAATCAAGGAAAACTGGCCACATGACTATGAGCAATATATCAAATATTACCATTATTGTAAGAACTAGAAGAAGTGGAGCTTCTTGAAGTAGAGACCATGTTGCTATGTATGTGGAGACAGCATAAAAGTTTGTGTCAAGCTTCAAAACAGGTTTTATCGAAATTATGTTGTCATAATATCTACTGAGCATTTTATAAAGATTCCATAAATCAGATAAGATATACTCTTGTGTGTGTGTGTGTGTGTGTGTGTGTGTGTGTGTGTGTGTGTGTGTGTGTGTGTGTGCAACACAAGTTGCCGGAGCCTCAGTCATCTGATGACCCACTTGCTAGGGGAGACCCCATCGGCAACATGGAAGACGATGTCTCTCAACAGCAGCTCCATGAGCCCCAGTGCTGCGGCGAGCAAAGCCTCCACCTGTTCTCAGCCAGGAAGAAGACCCCATCGAGCGAAAGCATGGCTAGCGCATGGAACCCAGCGAAACCTATCGGTGGCACTGGAGGGAGCAGGTTCGGAGCCTCAGCTCGGCCAGAAGGGAGATTGCAAGAAGGTTAATATTGAAACATATAATGGTGGTTACTAGAAAAGTAAGAAAGCATACTGTTAGAAAATAAGTGCGTGGAAATTAACAATCTACCAAGCTGATGATCACAGACGATGCGGGAAGCATGATATTTGTTGATGAGTTTCAGACGAAGCATGTATCTTCGAGGCATGACTATGGGTGATCTTCCCTAATATAATACACAACACCGATCGCTGAGGACACACATCATCTTGAGTTAATTTCTCCATAGGATCATCATCTTCATCTTGGACACGCATAGCAATACTACGTGTACAAAACATAACGACTATCTCAGCGACACTAACTTGAGAACCCTTAACCACATCCTTGTAAACCCCCCGATCATTCTCCATAGCAATGAGCATTAAACTCCCCACCCCCCCCTCCGCCCTCAAATATACCACGAAGGCATATCATTCATTTCTCCCTTTCCACTTTGAACCACTCATTCATTCGCAATAACAATTCATCAAATTCAGGT
This sequence comes from Digitaria exilis, assembly GCA_015342445.1. Taxonomy (NCBI): domain Eukaryota; kingdom Viridiplantae; phylum Streptophyta; class Magnoliopsida; order Poales; family Poaceae; genus Digitaria; species Digitaria exilis. Next base: position 3,770,101 of record JACEFO010001972.1, on the reverse strand, counting down.
GGCCAATCAAATGTTGCCATTTTTTGCATCATGCTCGCAAAACTCCATATTCCTTCATAGTGCAGCTGGAGAATAAACAAACTAAATGGTCCATCAGCATACATAAAACAATCAATTGCCTTAAGTAAACCAGCTCCAATAAATGTGCAACACACATTTACTAATTTCCAAACATTTCAGAAAATTATGTTTTCTATTATCTTGACTACGAAACTCTACACCCTAAAATCACCATTAAATGGTTACATGCAATATTTTCGATGATAAAAGATTGTTATCATCGAAAGATTGTTATCATCGACAACTTGCGTGATATATCTTAACTGATCATATACTATGTTTCATGCTAAGTTCGTTATACCTACACAAACTCTAGAGCCCAAGAATCCTATAGAAACCATAGAATGAAGGGAAAAATACTCGGTGGAAGTGACGGAGTTACCCTACTGACCCCCCCCCCTCGGGCCGCCGCTACTGTTTCCCTTCGGATCCATGGAGGGAAAAGTGAGGGGTGGTGCCATGGCTGAGTTTGGGTGGGACAAAGAATAAAGCAAGAGGGAGAAGGGAGGGGCCGCGGCGGCGTTGTAAACTATTGAGTCACGCCACAGCCAGTCGCTCCAAAGCATGTAGCACAGCTCAGCTATCCCGTCAGCGCCTAGAATGCATGTTTGCTGGCGCAGAATGTCCCTCACATTGAAACATGTGGCTCTGAATGAAGCTTTTGTTGCGCACACGTCTTGTTGCGTGACCAAATGTACTATCTCCCTATGTTTGAGTTGGCGCTACGGCTTTTTTAGATACAGTAGGCACTATTGTTGTGTGTGCACATTTTAAAAATGTGGTGTCTCTGTTTGATCAGTGATGGCACTACTAATTTTATTGATTTTTTTTTAGATTTTTTATTTTACAATTTTTCAAAAATAAATATCCGATTGAAAAGTTTGCAGATCTATACATATACCATTGTTTGAAACAACTATAGCCGCATGAATCCACGCTAGGTGAATTGTAGCAAACTCATAGCCAATTGAACCGGTGGGATTTCTCTTATCTAGACAGCACAATTTCAAAAATCATATCTAATTCGTACAACAATTACTATCTGTTTGAGATTCATATAAAGAATTCAACCCATTGGATCCTTATGAAACCCTAGCTTTCTCCCCCCTCCCACTGGCACACGCTTGCCGCCATGCACCATTTCCCGCGCGCGGTGCACCGCGCGTTGGCTGCCGTGCACGGTGCTGCCTGCCACCAGAGCGCCGCCTAGGCCATGGCTGCCTCCCGTGCCCTGACACCTGTGTTGCCGCATCCATCGGCAACGGCTCTGCGCCCGTTGCCGCACAAGCTCTACCCAAGAACGCGAGGCCACGGCATTACCTTAACATTCTGAATCTTTAATTTCAATATTTTGAATATTAAATTTCAATCTTTTGAACCTTTTATATCAACATTTTGTGGTTTCATTTTCAGCATTTCATCTAGCAGTTTGACATTTTGATCGTCAATGTTGAACAACATAAATGGAAACATTGAAAGGGATGAATGGAAATGTTGAATATTTTCACACAATATATTCAATATTTTTCATGAACAAGTTCCAAATTGTGGAATCGTTGTTGCAGGAGTGGAGGGAGAGAAGCGCGACCTCCTCGATGCACTATGTACTGCAGTAAGCTCATCTTATTTGGCACATCATAGAGGCGCGGTGCTGTTAGAGTCTAGATGGATGGGGTTAGAAGATGATTGAGATCGATAGGGAGGGAGAAGAACACATGACAAACTAGCGCTAGACAGGTAAAATGAAAGGGAAGCGATGTCTTCTCGCATGTCTAACACTAGAAGATACTATTTATTCTATGATGGTTCATAGGTGACGGTTTAGAAATCCATCACAGATTTACAATAGTGGATACGAGGCCCATAATACAATGACGATTTAATTAATCTGTCATGAGCCAGCCCACAATATCATGACAATTTAAATGACACTCAAATTTATATTTTCTTGTGTGTATATAATTTAATTTAGTATATAAATATTTTCAACATTTACATATTTATATTATATTGACTCATCCTGTTGTTTACGTAAAAACTAAATAAAAAACATCTAGTGCTGTTTGTGTGAAAAAAACTAATCCTGTTGTTTACGTGGAAGCTATAAAAAAGCATGTAGTCTTGTTTACGTAAAAAATAAAAAAAGGTAAATATAGTCTTGTTTACTTAAAAAATAAAAAACCTAAATAAAAAACATGTAGTCTTGTTTACGCATCTGAGGCCATGAGCAAATGGGCTACCAACACGCCATGAACCCACTTGTGCTAGAAATTGGTAACTAATGCTATTTATTTCAACTAATTTTAATGCCAGCTCAAAGTCCACAGACCACAGGCCTGCGTGCTCCAGAGCTCACGGGCCGCATTGCCACGTTGGCCTGGCCGCATCGCCAGCTCACGGGTCGTATGGTCACATTGGCCCGGCCGCACGGCCAGCTAATTGGCCCCCCTCAACATGTATAGCACAGTAAATAGGAAAAAATGTGCCCCTCCAAGGATTCGAACCTAGGATACGGGGATCAGGACGCCAGATTCTGATGAAGCTAGTTCTTGAACTAGTACTACCCGGCGCGATCCGCGGACTAATGGTAGCCTAGCACGTGGCTACGTCGAGTACAGCTGAGGAACAAGGATGGTTGAATTGTTTTCCTTTTAATCCGGAGTTAAAACTTGTCTTCGTACAAACTAAAAATTTTATGATTCGTTTTTTCTGTTTTTATGTAAATTCATCCCCTTTCACTTAGTGTCCTTTTTAAAATAGTTTGCTTTCTACCAACTTAGTATAAACAAGATAATCATTATATGACATAGTAATTGTTAATTTAACTTTATATGTTTCTAATACTATACTAAATATAAGGTCGTGTCGGAATTAGAGGTGTATATAAGTTCTTAAATCTTATGAAGTATAAAATCTACATTGTTTGAGTTGAGATATATGAACCTATGTGAGGGATGTGTCCTATTTCTGAACAATGTACACTTAATTTTTTCTAAAATCTTCTGAAACTTTTATTTCAAGCTTACACATCCATATGATGATTCTATGATGATTTACAACATTTCCATAGAAGCATTAGGTATTATTGCTATTATTTTATAATAATGTTGCAAGTACAAGTTTGAATTATGCATAACAAACATTTGAAATTTTCATACTTTTTCAGGATATGACCTGTAATAGTAGATATGTTGTAAAAATAAATATTTGAGTCAATTCCCATGTAATATCTGAGCATATATTGACAAAATTTTAATTAATTCCAATAAACTTGCAGAAATTTATTTTAAATTAAAATAGTAAATACGATAGAAAATTTTTGAAACTTATACATGACTAATTATATGTAGTCTATTACATATAAAAAATGAGTTGGAGTATATAAGATAATTATGCCAACTTAGTTTACATCGCCAAATTCATCGGTTCATCGTCAAGTAGCTTTGGGTTAATTTTGAAGGTATGGGCACCCAGAAGCTACAAGCTGTTTTCCTGGCTGGCGGTGCAGATAACCGCCTCGGGATAGCAGATAGGCTACAAAAGAGGGGTTGGACAAACCAAACTACCTTCCCATTATGCCACAGCGCTCATATTCCATGCGCGTGTTCACTAGCTGCCTTGTAATCAAACGACTTTGGGCCGCAGTAGCGGACTGGGTGGCTATTCTAGGACATGGGATCATGAAGCTTCTACGCAACAATGGTGGCCGGTGATGGTGTCAAGGAATTGCTTCTCGAGGAAAGGTTGTGTTCCCTCATCATGCTCACCTCATGGACAATATGGAGAGAGCGGAATGCACATATTTTCATCCACACAAGCTCCAGGATGAGGCATCAATTAATGTATGGCATGGAGGGTGCCAAGCATCTGTCCGTTTTGCTGCCCAACTTTTATAACGTTCGTGGATATAGTGTAATACCTCCGTTGTCACCTTTCATATGCTTTGTATTTTTCAGTCTGGAACTCATTTTTAATAATACCGGCAGCTCTACTGCTTGGTTTGTTTCCAAAAGAAAAAGAAATTGGTGGACCATTACTGGAATCCACCGGTAGGAAAGCATTGGTTTTCCTCCCACTTCCCTACCATTTAACCAATTGCGTCAGGAGATGCTGGGTGAGAGCAGCCACATCAGAGCCACGTCGATACATTCCCTAGGGAGCCGATAGACATCCTAGGGAACAAATAGAAAAGAAAAAAAGAGCAGCTATTTTTTTCCCTCGTGAAACCCTTCCTCTCACTACTACAATAGATCAGTGTAATAACGGGCACCCCGTGCATTATTAAATTGTTGTCATTGCAGTGGTGCCACTGCAGTAACGGCCAACACGGCCGTTATTAGAAATAGCCACTGCAATGACGGGCATGATGACGTCATCGCATCCGTTATTACAAATGTCACTACAATATCTCACATGACGCTATCACTGTAATAACGAGCGGATGACGTCATCACATGCGTTATTGTAGTGTCCATTTTCAATAACGCCAGAATGCACCAAAAAATAGCAAAAAAATTTAATTGGGGGCTGCAGGCTTTATTCGTCATCACATGCATCCCTTTTCTCAAATGTGTAGCAACAAAGATCTCTAGCCTCAACATGGCAATGGGGCTGCAGGCCATTATTCATTTTTTCGGAGCATAAAATTCAATTGTGAAATGTCACAGAAGTCATCTGAAATATATAAAATAGAGAATAAGAGCAATGATATCCATTTATCACAAAAACAAATATATGCATTTGTTCCCTGAAATATGTCTCCAAACCAACTATATTATTCATGTACTGAGTCAAAAGGATAAAGTTTATTCAAAGTTTCCAATATAATGGCTAGGCCATAACTCAGCAGTACACATAAATAACATAAACATTTTCAAACGATGACACCAAATTTAGACATCACACACAGAATCACCACGCTTAATGGTGATCCTCGATCCTGCTGATGCTCTTTGACAGTCCTTCAGCTCTCTTGATACCACTTGAGCTGTTTTCCTACTTCCCTCAAACATGTCGACAGATACTTCCTTGAGATTTGTTGCCTCGTGAACAACATGCTTGATGAAGTAGATATCATTTATTGAGCATGAAATACCAACCATACGTAGATATTCCAGATTTTTGAACAAATCAAAACAGGATCGCAACGTTGTGTGCATGCATCCAGCTACTAAATCAACATTGGCTTCCCCATCTCTAAAACAATCCTGCATGAAAAAATTAAAATATTTTGAAGGGGCATCAAATAAATGGACTAATGCAGTTAAATTAAATGGATCAAGGAAAGCTGGTAATAAGATGACTATGAACAATATATCAAATATTACCCTTATTTGAAGAATTTGAAGAAGTGGAACTTCTTGAAGTAGCGACCATGTTGCAATGTATGCTTCGAGAGTATAGAAGTTTGTGTCCAGCTTCAAAATGGTCAGGTTAAGGAATGTGGGTGAAAGACTTCCAGTGAGTAGAGGTGCCTGAAAGTTATAAAGAAATTATGTTGTCATAATATCTACTGAATATTTGTTATAAAGAACAACTAATATATGATATAGAAAAACAAGATAAGAATTAAAATAAATCAGAATACAAAAGACAAATTGCTTGGGTATATCATTAGAGGAAGACAAATCAGATGCATAAGAAGATGGGTATTATATTTCACTACTGCACAATCCACCTATGCTCCCAGACGGGAGGGCTATTTGTACCCAGCCGGGACTAAAGGTCTCATCCTTTAGTCCCGGGTAAATGAACCGAGACTAAAATAACCTTTACTGGTTGGTATTATCAACCGGACTAAATATTAAAAAATAAACAAAAATCCCCACACTATCTGCTTCCCCACCGCTCTGCTCTACCTCGAGTTCCAATCCAAATTCATAACAAATCCAAATAAATCACTAGCAACTCAGAAGAAACACAAATTGGAACCAAGAAACAAGATCATCTCATCAGATAATATCATCACACAAGAACACAACCAATCACATGACACGAACATAACCACACATCTAGTCACATAACAAGAACACAACCAATGACATGAGAACACCGGCCATGGCTCTTCGCCAGGCTGAGCTGCTGCTCCTCGCCAGGAGGCATGCGCCATAGCGGGGAGGTCCTCACCGAGCCCGGGAATTGGACACTCCACGGCAAGGAGGCCTACGCCGGGCCGAGCCCCTGTGTGGACGCCCTCACCGGGTCGCCGCTGTGAGCCGCCGCCCTGCGCTAAGAGACCGACAGCCGCTCTGCCCAGGGAGAATCGCACCACGCCGGAGAGGTCTTCATCGGGCCACCAAGCGAGCCGTCGCATGCTTGCTAGGGGACCAGTCACCAGGTTCGCCTACGGAGCACCTCCGGCTCCATGCCACGCTTGCAGGGAGGCCTACAGTGTGCCTAGAGGCTCCGACCACACTGTGACGTGCTACGCCCGCCTGGGAGACCGGGACAGAGGGAGAGGAGGTAGACGGAAAGAGACAAGGCTAGGAGAAGAGAGAGAGAGAGAAGACAAACATAAAGGGAGGCAAATTATGAAGGAGGAGAGTCCTGAGGAGGGTCCCGTGGATTGTTTAGTCTCTGGTAGATGTTGCAACTGAAACAAAAGCATTAGTCCCGGGTGGTTACTCCAACTAGGACTAAAAAAGACCTTTTGTCTTGGTTGGAACCATGAACTGGGACTAAATCTTCAATCGCAGGGGGTTTGTGGTGCCACTTGTTTCCATCAAGGACTAAAAAATGCTTTATCCCATTCCAATTTCATCCGGGATTAAGCAGTTGGATGGAAAGTAGTTTCTCTACTAGTGTTTGTAGTACTAAAAATGTTTTTTGTACCAATGTTCCTGGTATATCACAATATATGTGGGTATATCCATGGCAGGGAGGCCTACGCCGGGCCAAGCCTAGGGGGATGCCCATGTCGGGCCACTGCTGCAAGCCGCCGCGCTGTCCTAGGAGACCAGCTGCCGCTGTGAGCTGCTATGCCGAGCCTGGGAATTGGCCACTCCACGAGCCGCCGTTCCACACCAGGAGATTGGCTGCCGCTCCACCTAGGGAGATTTGTGCCACACCGGGGAGGTCTACATCGGGCCGCCTAGCGAGCCGCCGCACACTCGCTAGGGGACGACCCACCAGGTTGGCCTACGGAGCGCATCTGGCTCCATGCCACGCTCGCCATGGAGGCCTACAGTGTGCTTCCAGGCTCCGGCCACGCCACGGGGTGCTATGTCTGCCCGCCAGGGAGACCGGGACAAAAGGAGAGGAGGCAGAGAGAAGAGATAAGGCTAGGAAGAAAGAGAGAATAGATAAGAGAAACATATAGGGAGGCAAGAAGATAAAGGAGCAGAGTTGTGAGGAGTGGCCACCGAATGTTACGCTGCAACCAGGACTAAAACTCTCATTTTAGTCTCGGTTCGAACCACCAACCGGGACTAAGTCATTAGTCCTGGCTGGAGCACTTAGTTGCGGTTGCTGGCACCAACCGGGACTAAAAAGGGACCTTTTGTCCTAGTTGGAACCATCAATTGGGACAAAATCTTCAATCGCAGGGGGTTTGTGGTGCCACTTGTTTCCATCAGGGACAGAAAATGCTTTATCCCATTCCAATTTCATCTGAGATTAAGCACTTGGATGGAAAGTAGTTTCTCTACTAGTGTTTGTAGTGTTCAAAATGTTTTTTGTACCAGTGTTCCTGGTATATCACTATATATGTGGGTATATCCATGGCAGGGAGGCCTACGCCGGGCCAAGCCTGGGGGATGCCCACGTCGGGCCACCGCTGCAAGCCGCCGCACCGTGCTAGGAGACCAGCTGCCGCTGCGAGCCGCCGCGCCGAGCCTGGGAATTGGCCACTCCACGGCAGGGGGGTCTACGCTGGGCCGAGCCCCTGTAAAGACGCCCTCGACGGGCTACCGCTGCAAGCTGTAGTGCCACTCTATGAGACCTGCTGCCGCTCCAGCCAGGGAGATTTGTGCCACGCCTGGGAGGTCATCATCGGAATGCCTAGCGAGGCGTTGCACACTGACCCACCAGGTTGGCCTACGGAGCGCCTCTTGCTCCATGCCACGCTCGCCATGGAGGCCTACAGAGTGCCTCCAGGCTCCGGCCACGCCACGGGGTGCTATGTCTGCCCGCCAGGGAGACCAAAAGGAGAGGAGGCAAAGAGAATAGATAAGGCTAGGAAGAAAGAGAGAATAGATAAAAGAAACATAAAGGGAGGCAAGAAGATAAAGGAGCAGAGTTGTGAGGAGTGGTTTTAGTCTCTGGTGGATGCTGCAACCGGGAATAAAACTCCCATTTTAGTCTCGGTTGGAACCACCAACCGGGACTAAGTCAATAGTCCCGGTTGGAGCACTTAGTCTCGGTTGGTGTCATGAACCGGGACTAAAAAGGGACCTTTTTTCCTAGTTGCAACCATCAACCGGAACTAAATCTTCAATCGCAGGGCGTTTGTGGTGCCATTTGTTTCCATCAGGGACAGAAAATGCTTTAGTATCGGTCCAATTTCATCTGGAATTAAGCACATGGATGGAAAGTAGTTTCACTACTAGTGTTTGTAGTGCTCAAAATGTTCCTACTATACCACTATATATATGTGGGTATATCATCTCATGAACACAAAGGGCCAAACAACTTTGTTATGAATTGATAAGAAACTAAGAAAAAAATCATTAAGCTAGGCAGGAAAAAAGACCAATGCATTTAAACAGATCGACGTGACAAACATACGTAATAACAAGATTCAAAATCAATCCCCTACTACTACAAAAAATCACGTGACACCTGAAATTCGAATTTTGCAGTTGTGTTCAACACGCAGACAGACAGAGAAAGACACGGACCTGATATGTTCTTCCATTGAAGTTACCCACGTTGAGCTCCTTCACACCGGAAAGCGCCGCGAAAAGCTTGAAATAGTCTCTGTGCTCCGGCGAGTCGTTAAGAACGACATGCGCACACTCCAGCTTTGGCACACTCCCAATCCCCCAGAACCCAGCTCCGGCGATCTCCAAGCACAGCTCAACTCGCCGGAGACTCTGCCCTCCGATGACCCACCTCCCCGGTAGCCCCCCACCGTCGCCGGCAACGTGGAAGACAATGTCCCTCAGCGTCAGGTCCACGAGCCCCGGCGCGGCGGCGAGCATCTCCTCCATCTGCCTCCACGCATTACGGGCGAGGAAGAAGACCTTCTCAAGTGACAGCGTGGCTAGGGCACGGAACCCATCAGCGCTGTCGCCGCATCTGCCCTGCGCCGCTGCCGCTTCGGGCCTCCCTGCCACTGGATCCGACCTTCCCGCTGCCGTATCCGACAGCCCACCAGCCGTGTCTTGGACCTTCTCCTCCAAATCCATCACCGTCGCCCACGCGTGGGCCTTGGACCTTCGCCTCTAGCTCTGTCGCGACCACCATGCCTGGGCGCCGCCGCTGCTGCATGAGGCCCCCGTCGCCTACACGCGCCTACCGCCTGCATCTGTGTGCGCGGCTGCACGGGCCTGCTGCCTACGTCCGCATGCTCCTGCCACCTGGTGGATTGAAGGGAGTAGAGAGGAGAGAGGGTGGAGGTTGGCAGCTGCAGGATTGGAGGGAGAAAGTTAGGGTTATGGTTTGATTACGAAGGGTGTTTGTATATACATGACGAAGGGGTCTCGGGCCGAACTGGGCCTCAGCCTTTTTGGAGGCGGGCCTTATAACCACCCGTCTTTGAAAAACGATTTAAGGATGTGCACGAGTTAAGACGTCCGCCTCCGAAAATAGACTATTTCCAGATGCGATTGTTTTAAAATGTCGACCTCCGTAAATCAATTTTAAAAAACAGATAGATGTAAATGCCTCCGTAAATAAAGAATATCCACCTCTGTTAATGTTTGGGATTAACGGAGGCGGACGAAATTTGTTCCGCCCTTTTTTCTAGTGTCCCCTAAAATGTTTATTTTTGTATTAGTGTTACATAATAATTACAAGGAAAAAGTCTAATTTACACTCTTGAAGTATAACAAAAGTCTAATACTCAACTCGTGTCTACAAAACTAGACACAAATGAACATCTGACTACTAAACCATTCAAATTGAGCCCTTTGAGTGGCTTCAGTGGTGGTTTTACATGTTATGGAAATATAAAATAATCTTGATTAAACTTAAAAATTAATGAGCAATTCATTTTAAACAAACAAATAACAAATCAATGCCAAAGGTTTTCTAAAAATATAACAAATCAATGCCAAATGTTTAATTATTTTTCTAAGACTACTATGAATAGAAATGCATGAAATACAATATAACTTCAATTCACTTAAATTGAATTAGTTATAAATTTTTTAGATTAAATTATTTTTATAAGTTTTAAAAATAGAAAACCACCTTTGAAACCACTCATAGGGTCAATGCATGGTTTTGATAGATGGATGGATGGCTATTGGTGTCTGGTTTTGTAGTTGCGGGTTGGAAATATGACAGATGGATGGGCTGTTTGTGACTAGTTTTGTAGTTGCGGATTGGAATTTAGAACTTTGTTATAGTTGGATGGTGAAAACTGGTCTTTTCCCTAATATCAATTTATACAAATATTTCTCATTCATCTTTCGTGCCATGTTTCATAACGGTGCACAAATATATGTCCATCATAATGAAACTCACTTGCTAGATTTATCACCTCGTCCACTAGAAATCATATGAGAGCTTCTTCGATTGCCAAAATCATGTCATTCAACAAAGGTTCATCTTTAAGTTTCATGCACAATAATTTGGTGTATAAGTGAATTTTACACCAGCAAATAAATTAAATATAATTAAACAGCTAGACAAATATTAATTATTGATTAGTCTATTTTACATACACGTAAATCGTCCGGTGCCACCTTATCCCTCACGAAATGGTACATAAGCTCAGAAACGCAGTATACACATAAATTATTTCCTTCTCCCTATCTGAAGAACTTTAGTGGGAAAAACGAGTTATGAAATAGTCATGTTACATAATGTAGAAATATGAAAACTTAAGTGTTTCTTTCGAATCACGAAGCACAAGATGTGCTTTAGTGATTCTTTTCCATATGCTGTGAATTAAAAAAATGAACCGTACAATATTACATGATAACAAACAAACTTTGCATAGAGATAAATATCAAGAATATTTATCCATTTAGTGTGTCTTGAATTCCTTGCTAAAATTACAAGGAGCATCCAAGGCCAACCATGTATATAAATGTTCATATTATTAGAACTAATGAACATTGATCAGGTTAGGAAAGGAAACAAAAATAGACGGCTTTTTTACAAATAACCAAATAGATAAACTATTTTAGCCAACATTTAAATTCATGTATGAGAGTTCTCAGATTTCTTATAGATGCATTTAGATGCATCCATCAATCAATAATGTGTGGGGCCTTTTACAATATGTGGGCGGGTGCACCCGCGGGTGAAATTTCAGACCTACACCCGCACCCGTGGATCTTTGTTTCGGGTGTGGCAGTGTTGTCATTTCTTAATTCTTACAGAACAATCCGCAAGCGCACGGAAATATCAATGTACTACTGCACCCGTGAGTATTCAAGGGTATCGTATCCAAAGGAATAGAGGTATAATTGTCTTCTAACTAGAATACCCTAGATGATAGAGAAAAGAGGTTTGTCTATTGAGTATATTCTAAGGAATGTCATAGATAAAATGGTGACTATGTTCTAGTATTGTTTACGAGTGAGACAGGCTCAATCCAGATAACTCATGATCATCCGGCTATTTTCGAACAGGGTTGTGCACTGGATTATAGGTTGCCGTTTTCCCATAAACTACCCCTCTACTCTAAGGAACACAAGGCAATCAAAGGTAATCTAAGGCCTAGGCACCATGCCTATGCCGCTGATAACTTACTCTAGCACGTACGAGGGTTACCCATATCCCAGAGGCCCTTCACCAAAGAAACGATGATGATCCCGCAAACAAATAATAAATGAAGGATAACTTAAAGAAGAACATGAATAGAAGTACTTACAAGATTGAAGAAGGATCGCAGGTACAAAGAAACAATCCAAAGAATCTCCCTTCTAATCTTCCCTTCTAATCTCTCTCTAATCATTTTCTAATCCTCATCTAATCACACCTCCCTACTCCAATTATTATTTAGTGTCCCCCTTCTACATCCCTTCTCCCCTAGGTGTCTCTGTCTTGATCCGAAGCCGAATGATCCAAAGGAGGGGGTTTTGGGTTGCTTATATAGGCCTCCAAGGTAGCTTCCGAGGCTCCAAAGTCGGTGGCACATGTGTTAGTGACCTAATGAACCAACATAGCACTGCCTCCCGAAAGACCAGGCCGAATTAGTGTCGGCGGTGGTCCGGTTCGGCCCATTGGACCGATCAGAACATTGTTGGGTCCATTCGGGCCCAACTTTGGCCGGTTGATCGCTTGTGGCCTTCTATTGTCAATTCTGCCCGTGATGGGCGAAGTTGCATTGGTTTTCTTTAGAGTTGTAGTCCCAAGGCTACGATCAAGAGGTGCTTGGAAGTGATGAGGACATCTTTATGCTAGATCCATATGGGACGGCTTCATGTTGGAGCTACGAATAATCACCGACTTGGATATTGGGCCCGGTTTGGATTCTGCCGATAGTTTTGCACCAAAATGGCAATATCTCCCTTGTTTGGGGGTCCGATTGAGGTGGTCTTTGATGCTTGGAAAGCAGACGACTAGACACTTCTTTGGTTTTGGTACTAGGCATCACCTTTTTGGTATATATTGGGTCTTTAGCCATCATCGTGATTTCCTAGATTCCTGGACATGCATGTTCTTAGGCCCCTGAGTATGTTTTCCCTCCATATACAGGTGTACCTTCCTGAAATTAATCATTCACCAAAACTTGTGGAATTAATTAGTCATAAACTCCTATCACTAAGTTTGGTGATTGCTTTTGGCAAATGTTGACGATTAAATATCGTAGTTTAAGGACTGTCAACATGGAGCACTAGTGGGTGTAATTTTGGACCCGCACCTGTCGATTCCAAAACTCATGGGTATCCAGACCCAAGGGTTGAATTGCCATCCCTACTAGTAGCTAAAGCCTATATTACTTAGTAAACAAAAAGTCAACAGCAAAACCTAGTCTCTTGAATGTGAGACGTTCTTGATTCAACTCGAAAGAAGCCGCTGAAAAGGAAAAAAGACAACGTGAAGCCACTGAAAAATGGAAGGAGTTTGAGTAAGAGATCTATTATGAGTGTGTACTAAGATTTTACAATGGATCAGGGCTCATATTTATACCCCAGAACTATGACTCCTGGCCGCTTACGGCAATTATATTACTTGAATCTAAAGAAACCAAATTTCCAAAAGCAAGACACAAAAATGACTCCGACTCTAAGAGTTAAAATCTGGCTTTCGGACATTCGATTTCTTGGCCGTGACGTCATCGAACCAACTTTACTATCAATTTTCCTTTCTTCAACGTCTTTCGGCCCATCACTGCCCAAACCGGCTACGATATATTGGTTGACCTTTGATTTCTACCGGATGAACCTTTGATGAACTTCTTTCTCCTGGTCAAATCATCTTCGTTAGCTTTTGACATGTCAAAAAATGATGTCAGCAGAATGATACCATGAAGTGCATCTCCTACTGTTGATCCCCGACCGTCGTTCATGATGCTACTGTCCTACACGGGCCTTCCGCCATCCACCACCTCCTTCTCCTTACTTGGCTACTTGTGCTTGGTGCACCTGCTTCACCTCTACTGGGCGCACCAGCTCCGGGTGCTTCACATCATGTGGGACCAGCTGCTCGCGACCTTCGCCTGCAACGGTGGCAGCGGCCCCTTCTGATCCATTCGTGAAGCGCCTATTGTACCATCTACCCTCTTACAATTGGATTAACAAAGATAGGATCATTGATGGTGCAGATGAAGGGGAAAGGATGTGGCAAATCTGGCACGACGCCGCTCCCCTCCATGCCCCCCTTTCTTGGTGGAATGTGTGTGTGGGCATGGTGCGATGCTACCAGATTCCCAATGACTTTGCGACAATCCCGGATGTCACATGCCTACTTTGCAAGGGCTCACTTCCACAACTAGGTACTGCTTATGTTCCTTCATGGTGTACCTCTTCATTTGTGCATGTTTTAAAGACAATGGTCAACTAAAAGGTGTTATACCACACCTAGTTGATGGGGGTTTGTCTATTTTGCAATATGATGGAGACACTATCCTCTTCGTGGGCCATGATATTAAAAATGCCACAAACATGAAAATCCTTCTATGCGCTTTTGAACAATTGTTAGGTCTAAAGATAAACTTTCACAAAAGTGAGATATTCTGTTGTGGACAAGCTAAGGAATTGGAAGAAGAATACTCACAGTTGTTTGGTCGAAAATCTGGGAAATATCCTTTTAGATATTTTGCATTCCAATGCATTAGGAAGCTTAGAAATGCGGATTGCCGGATCATAGAAGAGATGATTGAAAAAGGCTTAGTAGTTATAAAGGGAAGCACGTGTCTGTTGGAGGGCACCTTGTTCTAGTTAATTCTATCTTAATTAATTTAGCTATGTTTATGTTAACTTTTTTGAAGTCTCTAAAGGGGTACATGAAACATAGGATGGCTATCGATCTAGATTCTTTTGGCAATCAGACGAACATAAAAAAGAAATATAGTTTGACTAGATGCAGCATCGTATGCCAAAAGAAATTGGGGGGGGGGGGGGGGTAGGCATTAAAAACCTAGACATACAAACCGAATGCTTGTTGAGCAAATGGTTGTTTAAACTATTTAATGATAGAGCATTTGGGATTCGTTACTTAGGAACAAAATAATGCTGAATAACTAGACAATTGCTCAAGTAGAAAAGAAACTCTTTTTGGGCTGGTCTCATGAAAGTTAGAAACACTTATCCTAACTTTGGATCATTTCGCCTAAATGATGGGAATCAAATACTGTTTTAGGAAGAGAAATGGTTAGGTAGTTCCATACTTAGAAAGAAATATCCCACTTTATTTAATATTCTCCAAAAGAAGCATGCTAGAGTCGCATATATTTTTTCTACCATGCCTATAAATGTTTCTTTATGAAGATCTTTGATTGGTCATAATCACACATTAGCCGTCTAAAGTTAAATAACACCAGTGATGTCTTTAGATGGAATCCCAACCATTTTGGGTTGTTTACTGTCATCTCAATGTATAGTGCTTTATTTAGCAACAGTAACATATAAGCTGATAAGAAGTTGTGGCAATTGACACTACTAGAAATGTCACATTCTGTGATGTTCATCTAGTGATGTTCTGAAATGTTGTCATTGAGCATACCACATCTATGACGAAAATTTAAAATTCATCATGAAACATAGACAACAACCCTCGACCATTGACGAACTATGATGAAATGAAAAACAATGTCATGTGACAATATTCATATCATCACAAAATGGTGCACCATCAACATCTCATGTTTGTGACACATGCTATTTATCATAAAACTGATGGGCCACATGTAGCGGTTGGACCCATAGGTCCCGATGTGATAACAGAGGCTCCAACATCTACATGGTTGCCATGTCTAGTGAGCAGGAGTGTGGAGTCAAACATGTCATATCTAGGTCCACCGGACAGGCACACGGGAGCACCACGTGTAGGGGTCCACCGGAGAGGTGGGTCTAAGCGGTCCTCATGTACCAGGTCCACCAAAGAGGTGGTCTAAACGTCAATCCACATTAATTAAATATAAGGTAAATCACCTTCATCATAATTACTAAGATATAAATGTATACAAACCCACATTATATATAATTTGAATCACCATCATCATTATCATCATCCTGAAATATAACTTAGTTGGACCCAACCACACCGTGTTGATACGACACTGCCGAGAAGTGACTGCATAGGGATGCTACGAGGCCATTACAAAGAATCCCTCTATGTATGTGTTGGCCCCTTCATTGCCGGTCATTGAAAGGTGTACCTTCTGTCCCCACGCTTGTTACACTAGAATCTGTCAAGACATATTCTCCAAACACAACGGCAAGCTCATCTAATTGCATAGGCAAGACCACATCCATGTAGTCCTTGTGGCTATATGGGCTTCCTGGGTGGTTCTCCATGTTCCAATTAAAATATATGGTCTCGTAATTAGCATCATGTTAAAAAACGTAGAATGAATTAATGATTGTAGCCATTGTTCATTGACCAACCCAATTGAGGAAACTAAGCATCATCTACCATCAAATTAATTAACATCATTCAAAGCTATGATTAAAAGAAAACTAGTCATCCTTGTTATAGCACCCATCATAATTATAAAGCATGCGATAGAGTGAATATAAAGTGAGCATATCATATGGTTATTAGGACTGAAAACATGATCAATAATACACTTACCTTTCTCAATGTCTGCTTGCTGCTCAACGCCTCAAGACGCGATTTTCAAGCTTGACTTGATCAACGCCTAATGTCACATGAGCACATACAAGAAAACAAATGCACAAATAAATAAATAAATAAATAATACACCAAACTTAAACAACATTATTAAACAAGCATAAAAATGGTTGTGCTCTCTAGAACGATTATGTGAGCATGATAGTCGCTTAGAACGGAGTTGAAACGCTAAAGTTATGAACTAAACAAGGTTCCAGTGCCTTATTAGTGAGCGAAACTAAACTTCCATGGGCTTTTATAAGGAAACTAAGGACCTAAACTTATATGATGAAACCAGGGCTAACTAGAAATCTACTAGCTCAGGAAGGGCGGCTCCTATTTTGCAAAAGGATAGGGGTCTGAACATGAAGCAATGGACCCAAATCTAATTACATTGGAACTGCTTTGGATGACAGATTGAATCTCTGAAAGCCTAGGGTCTCTTTAGCAAATCAACCATGGCTGCCAAATTGACCACAAACGTGACCTAATCATGGACATAGCTATGGATCTAAGGCTTGGGTTCAAGACGGGTTGAAATAATCGGCGGCTGGCGAAAAGATGGTGGCGCGCGGCGGAGCTTCACTGAAGGTTGCCGAATCAAGGGCTAGGATGCACAATTATGTGTAGTTAAAATTTCTAGATGAAGTTGAGGATATGGGAGTTTGGATTTGGGGTTATTGAAGAGCATTGGATGGCGGTGATGGCTCACCATGACAGATGACTGCTTGATATGTCCGACGAGGCAGAGCATGTGCTTGAGTGTGAGGAAAGGAATGGGAGCAAGATGGAAATAATACTCACCTTCTTACCAAGCACGATGAAAACATGTGACTGACAGGCGGATCGAAGCGACGGTTGACGAGCTAGGGTTTGGAGAGAGACAAGAGTTTGGCAACGCTAGGGTTTGGATGACTGATGAAGGGTTCCTACAGGGTGAGGCTAGGCCAGGACAGTCTGCGGGGTGAGACGACGCCTTAAGTA
Organism: Digitaria exilis; assembly: GCA_015342445.1. Lineage (NCBI taxonomy): Eukaryota > Viridiplantae > Streptophyta > Magnoliopsida > Poales > Poaceae > Digitaria > Digitaria exilis. Next base: position 3,752,665 of record JACEFO010001972.1, on the reverse strand, counting down.
GGCCAAGACACCGTGCCTTGGTGTGCGCCCCAATGGTCGTGCGGGCGGTCCACATCACGAACTCAAGCTCATAGTCTTTTTCGGAGATGACTGGACGAGGGAGATAACATGTGGGTTCCATATATCAAGAGGAGGAGGAGGATGAAGGGAAAGTGGGCCAACTGGGAAAGGTTGGGCCGGCAGATGGTTCTGCCAGACGGGTCATCAAGCACAAGGAAGTGGATTTCAATGTTTCATTTTTTTCCAAATTTCAAAGAAACTAGCGAATTCGAATTCAAACAGAAATTTAAACTCGAACACTCAAATATTCTAACATGAAAGCATCATAATGTGATCCTATATATATATATATATATAGTTCTTATTCATGAAAGGATTTAAAATGCCTAGTGAAAGCAATACTCCTATTAATTAAATTTGTGCTCAAAATCAATTCCAAAAAAAAATCATAGAATTGCTAATTAAAACATGTGATGAAATTTAGGGTGTTATAAATTCTAAATAAAGATGTCACGGTATTCTTGTGTTTTCTTGGCCTAACACCTAGCTCTCACTCACACGAACACAAAATCAGTGAGGGAGACACAAGCACAAGAGTATTGCCGGCGACGGATGCCACGGAGCCATGCACCTGTATCTTGGCTTTCTATTGAATTGAACTAGACTCGGCAAGGAACAACGGAGGAGTACAGGGGCTACAAATAGCCCAGGGACTGTCGAGAACTGATCTTCAGGTCCGGCCTTCGTGCCATGATCCGCACGCCCAGCTCAGCGAAAACGAGAGCCTCTCGCTCCTTCCGAGCATCACGGCACCTCCGTGCGAATCGGCAACCACGCGCACCACTCCATCCTATATCATGGACTATATCCTAACAATATCACGCACGCATGCGCACACGTGCTCTTGACTCAAACTTCCTAGACTCTACGCACATATACGCCCTGGACTTGTATACGTGACGCACCATGTACATGAGCTGGACGCACACAGCACACGCTCCACGACTCGACACCACTGCAGCTGCCTGCAGGCACGCATGCGTGGACACACCCTGGCGTGACCCGACCCAACGCAACACAGCGCGTGAGCACACACACATGACATGTTTATTCCTAACAATCTCCTCCTAAACGCGACACCACATGATGCGAGACTCGACCTTCACAGTAGCGGTGGCTTCTCATCGATGTCGGCGAGCAGCGCTCGTTCCTTTTTCTTTCGCGGACAGATCCTTGACATGTGCCCATGCTCGCCGCAGTCAAAACACTTGCCTAGGTAGCGGCTCCTACCACGCTCCGAGCTTGTGTTGCTGCCACCGCCGTCGTCGTCTTTGTGGCCACTGCTACAGCGCCTGCTGCCTCCACGCGGGCGTGAATGTGCCTCCCACTGAGCCATGGTGAGCAGCAGCTGCTCACCACTCTCCGCAGGGGCCACCGGCACCTGCTCGTCAGCCTCTGCCTACTCCGCGATCTACAGACGACCGATGAGTTCATCGAGAGACATGGCGTTCAGGTCCGCCAACATCTTGATGGCCACCGCTACTTGCTTGAGGCGCTTGGGGATGACACGCAACACCTTCTTGACCACGCGTGGCACCGCCAGTTGCTCGTCAAGGTCCCAGAGCCGTGCTGTCAGTCGATTGACACGCATGGCGAAGTCGACCACCATCTCGCCATCGCCGAACCGGAGGTTCTCGAACTCCTTCATCAGCCGCTGGACGTTGCACGCCTTCACACGGTTGTCATCGCCGCACATGCTCTTCATGGAGACCTGGGCCTCCTTCGTCGTCGCCTTGACTGCGAGTCCGACCTTCATCTCCTGTGGAACACCACGGAGGATTGCCAACAACACCCGACGATCCAAAGCCCGATCCGCACTCACCTTCTCCACCATGTTCCACCGCCCCACGCCTCCAAGGCCACCCGGTTTAGCAAAGCCCACTCCTGGTAGTTGCCTTTGCCGAGCATCGACACCTCCACTGTGCCAGCGCCGGGCATGATGCGCTCCGCAGCGATGCTCGAGCCTTCTCCGACCTTCGGCGACAGGCTAACTCCAATCTTCGTCATCCTAGCTCTTGATACCAAATCTTGGCCTAACACCTAGCTCTCACTCACACTCACGAATACAAAATCAGCAAGGGAGACACAAGCACAAGACTTTTGCTGGCGACGAATGCCGCGGAGCCGCTGCTCCCGTATCTTGGATTTCTATTGAATTGAACTGGACTCAGCAAGGAACAATGGAGGAGTATAGGGTCTACAAATAGGCCACGTACTGTCGAGAAATGATCTCCACGTCCGGCCTTCGTGCGTCCTGCTCAGCGACGCCGAGAGCCTCTCGCTCTTTCCGAACATCGCGGCACCTCCGTGCGAATCAGCAACCACGCTCCGTCCTACATCCTGGACAATATCCTAACAATATCACGCACGCATGCGCGCACGTGCTCTTGACTCAAATTTCCTAGACTCTACGCATGTATACGCCCTGGACTTCTGTACATGACGCACCACGTACACGAGCTGGACGCACACGGCACACACGCGCCAGGACTCAACACCACCGCAGCTGCCTACAGGCACGCAAGCGCGGACACACCCTGGCGTGACCCGACCCGATGCAACACAGCGCGTGCGCACACACACATGACGCGTTTATTCCTAACAGTGTTGTCTGTTACTTGCTGAGAAGCTTATTATAAAAAACAATGCTATTTCTTCGGATGATGGGAAAGTTCTGGAATCAGCAATCAGAAATTGAAAGCTCATAGCCCAATGCTATTCATGTATAAAACGTATCAGGTGCAAACCAACCTTTTCATGCAAATCGTGAAAACTTCTAACCTGGGTCACACGATGTTGATCCAAGGGGGCGTGCAGAGGAGGTGGGAGGGGTGATTTGTAAAAGTGTGATTAGAGACACTTTTGCAAATCACCGCTCGACATTCCGTAAGGAGGGATATGACTGTGGTCTCGATCTGGATTATCCCTAGAAATCTAAGCTCATTTTTCGATTTACTGAGAGAGAGAGAGAGAAACGGTGAGCGGGCATCTCGCAACGCACCCACTGAGTGTGCAGAACTGCCTCGCGAGAGGGATGGGAACTAGAGCCACACAATGACAGCGATAGGATAAGCATGGGTTGTCAGGCCATGGCTCATGGGATGAGTCTATGGACCCATGGTCCCACATGCAAGTGAGTGTAAAGTGCAGCTAACAAAATTATTAAGCACTGATATTCTCTTGTGGGCAATTCCTTGTAATTCCTGTGTTTTATTGATTCATGTGTTCCAAACACACCTCCAAATCATTTCCTGTGTTTATCCGTTCCTCTCCGTGTTGCCATTACACTCTTATCACATTCCTACGCTTTTCATATTCCTGTGTTTTGCATTCCTTAGTTCCAAACATGCCCTAAACATTTTCGAATGGTAACACCATTTTAAACATCACAAACAGAATCACCATGCTTATTGCTGATCCTCGCTGCTGCTGATGCTCTTTGACACTCCTTGAGTTCTCTTGATGTCTCTTGAGCTGATTTTCCACATCCCTCAAACATGTGGATAGATGCTTCCGTGAGATTTCTGCATTGGGAAGAATATGCTTGATGAAGACATGAAGTACATATAGTTTACTGAGCATGAAATACAAATCATACGTAGATATTCTAGACTATTAAACAAGCCAAAATAGGGCAGCAACGTAATGCGCATGTAATCAGCTACTAAATCAAGTTCTTCGTTGACTTCCCGATCTCTAAAATAATACTGCATGTAAAAAGTTTTGTAGGCACAACAAATGCATTAATGCATACTAGTTAAGTTAAAATATTCAAGGAAAACTGGCAAGATGACTGTGCAATATATCAAATATTACCATTATTTCAAGAATTTGAAGATATTACCATTATTTCAAGAACTTGAAGAAGTGGAGCTTCTTGAAGTAGTGACCATGTTGCTATGTATGTGGAGATAACATAAACGTTTGTGTCAAGCTTCAAAACCATCAGGTTTTGAAATTTGCTTGAAAGACTTCCTGTGGGTAGAGGTTCCTGAAGGTTTTAACCAAATTATGTTGTCATAATATTTACTGATCATTTATAAAGCACTAGTGATATCCGATATATGAAAAACAAGACAAGAATTAAATAAATCAGATATCCTCTGTCTCTCTCTCTCTCTGTGTGTATGTGTGTGTGTGAGTGTGTGTGTGTGTGTGTCTGTGTGTGTGTGTGTGTGTGTGTGTGTGTGTGAATAAGAAACTAAGAAATCACTGACAGAAATAAGACCCCTGTCGGCGACGTTGAAGACAATGTCTCTGAAACACAGCTCCATGAGCCCTGGCGCTGCGGCGAGCATCGCCTCCACCTGCCTCCAGCTGTTCTCAGCGAAGAAGAAGACCCCACTGAGTGAAAGCATGGCCAGTGCATGGATGTAATGTCGTCATCTTGTTTACTGATTTCTTGCCTTGTGAAGAACATATAGTTGACGAAGTACATATCGTTTACTGAGCACGAAATACCAATCATACGTAGATTCTTAAGAAGCCAAAACAGGGCAGCAACGTAATGTGCATGCATTCAGCTACTAAATCAAGTTCTTCGTTGATTTCCCCATCTCTAAAATAATCCTGCATTTAAAAATATTTTGTAGGCGCAACAAATGGATCAATGCTAGTTAACTTAAAAGAATCAAAGGAAAACTGGCAAGATGACTGTGAGCAATATACCAAATATTACCATTATTTCAAGAACTTGAAGAACTGAAGCTTCTTGAAGTAAGAACCATGTTGCTATGTATGTGAGAGAGCATAAAAATTTGTGTCAAGGTTCTGGAATTCCTATTAAAGACTTCCCGTGGGAAGAGGTTCCTGAAGGTTTCTAAAATAATCCTACATGTACAAATATTTTGTAGGCGCAGCAAATGGATCAATGCATATTAGTTAACTTAAAAGAATTAAGGAAAACTGGCAAGATGACTATGAGCAATATACCAAATATTACCATTATTTCAAGAACTTGAAGAAGTGAAGCTTCTTGAAGTAAAGACCATGTTGCTATGTATGTGGAGAGAGCATAAAAGTTTGTGTCAACCTTCAAAACCATCAGGTTCTGGAATTTGCATTAAAGACTTCCCATGGGAAGAGGTTCCTGAAGGTTTTAACAGAACTATATTGTCATAATATCTATTGAATATTTATAAAGCACTAGTGATATCCGATATATGAAAAACAAGATAAGAATTACATAAATCAATTATCCTCGTGCGTGGGTGTGTTACAAATACAAAGGACAAAAGAGCTTTGGAATGGTTGAATAAGAAACTAAGAAATCACTGACAGAAATAAGACCCCTGTCGGTGATGTGGAAGACGATGTCTCTAAACCGCAGCTCCATGAGCCCCGGCGCTGTGGCGAGCATCGTCTCCACCTGTTCTCAACGAGGAAGAAGACCCCATTGAGTGAAAGCATGGCCAGTGCATGGAACCAGGCCAGCCCTGCCGGTAGCTCTGCAGGGAGCAGGATCGGAGCTTCAGCTCGGCCAGAAGGGAGATTGCAAGAAGGTAACTATTGAAACATATAATGGTGGTTACTAAAAAACTAAGCAAGCACTACTGTTAGAAAATAAGCGTGTCCAAGAAATATAGGACGATCTACCGAGATGATGATCACAAACGACACCAGAGACACGATATTTATTGATGAGTTTCGGATGAAACCTACATCCTCGAGGCATTCCCAATACACAACATCGGTCGCTATGGACACACATCATCTTGAGTTAATTTCTCCATAGGATCATCATCTTCATCTTTGCCACGCATAGCAATACTAGCTGTACAAAAATTAACGACTATCTCAGCAACTCTAACTTGAGAACCCTTAACCACATCTTTATAAATCTCCCAATCATTCTCCATAGCAATGGGCCTTAACCCCCCCCCCCCCCAAGCAAACCTACCACAAAGGCATACACTTCATTTTTCCCTTTCCACTTTGAACAACTCAATCACTCCTAATAACAATTCATCAAATTCAGGTGGCCTATCAAATATTGCGATTTGTTGCCTCATCCTCACAAATTCACCATTATCCTTCACAATGCAGATGGAGAATAAACAAACTAAACGATCCATCAACATACATAAAATGATCAATTGCCTTACGTAAACCAGCTCCAATATTGTGCAACACACATTTACTAATTTCCAAACCTTTTAGAATTTTTTTCTACTATCTTCCCTATGAAATCTACACCCCAAAATCACCATTAAATGGTACATAGATTTTAGATGATAGAAGAGTGTTATCATCAACAACATGCACGAAATGCATAACTAGTCATGTACTACATTTCATGGTAAGTTCGCCATACCAACACAAACTGTAGAGTCTAAGAACCCTATAAAAACCACATAATGGTGGGAAAAAAATATTTGGTGGAAGTGGCAGAGTTACGTTAATGAACCCCCCCCCCCGAGGTGCCTTCGACAGCTTTGTGGTGGGGGGAAAGGGGAGGGGTGATGCCATGGCAGACTTCGTGTTGGAGAAGAATAAAGGTGGAAGGAGAAGGGAGGGCTGTGCAATGGCCTGGTATACTATTGAGTCATGCCACGGTCAGTCACACCAAAGCATGTGGCACAACTCAGTTATCACCATCAATGCCTAGTCTGCATGTTTGCCAGCGTGGAAGATTCCTCACTCCGAATTATGTGGCCATGAATCAAGCTTGTGTCCCACATGCGTCTTGTGGCGCGACCAAAAGTCCTAATTCTTGTAATATTTGTTTTGGATGGATTTTTTTCAAATATTAGAATAAAATGGATTACAATCTTCCTGTGCTTGAGTAGGCGCTATTTTTTTTAGATACAATAGGCGCTGTTGTTGTGTTTGTATATTTTAGAAATGTGGTGTCTCCTTTGTTCAATGTTGGGACTACTGATCTTATTGATTTCATATTTTAAATTTCTTATTTTACAATTTTTCAAAAATAAAAAACCGATCAGAAAAAATTTGCAGATCTATACTAATACTGCCATTTGAAGCGGCTATAGCCGAATGAATCCGTTGTAGCTGTGTTGTAGCAGACTTATAGCCAACTGAACCCGCAGAATTTCTCTTATCTAGACAACACAATTTCAAAAAATCATAACTAATTCATACCGCAATTCTTATGCATCTTCCGTTAGATGGGGCTTCCCACCTTCTGGTATTTGAGATTAGCGTAAACAATTCAACCTATTGGATCCCTACCAATCCCTAGCTCTCTCTCTTCTCCCCCCTCTCTCTCTCTCCCCCACAGCTCCGCCTCCTCCCACACATGTGCCTCCCACACCGACACATGCTTGCCGCTGCGCGCCAACATGCTGCCTCCTGCGCCTGTCCACAGCGCGTCGGCTGCCATGCATGGCACTCCGCGCCACACGAGCACCACCCCGTGCGAGGTCGCGGCTGCCTCCCGTGCCCTCCCACTCATGCTGCTGCTTCCCTCAACACCGGAGGTTAACTTGAGCCTGCTTCTGCAGGAGCTTTGCCCGAGAAGGTGAGGCCATGGGATTACCTTTAACATTTTGAACCTTTAATCTCAATATTTTGAATCTTTCCTTTCAACCCTTTGAATCTTAAATTTCAATATTTGGTGGTTTCAGTTTCAACATTTTGATCGTCAATGTTGAAAGTATTGAATAAAAATGTTGAATAGGATGAATGGAAATAATGAACACTTTCACATAATATATTCAACTTTCTTCATGAACAGGTTCCACACTTTCACAAAATTCTGAAATTAAAAATACAAATTGTTCAAACAGTTTGTGGGGGTCATGGATTAATTGGGCCCACCCGGGTACTAAGACAACTGACGGCGCCGGGACCCAAGGGAGTTAAAGAGGGCCGGAAACATGGTAAAACGTGAAGGGTCAGCTGTTTTCGTCCTGCCCGACCTCCACTAGGTCTGACAGACCCCGGGGTCGGAGACTTCCGTCTCACCCGACCATGGGCGAGCCCGGCAGACCCTCGAGTCGGAGACTTCTATCTCGTCCGAACCAAGGCCCCGCCGGGACTGGGGTCAAGCACCCGACAATCAACACGTCCGACCCGCTCGACCCAGCAGTAGGGCAGACGGTAAAGTGACCAAGCCAAGGCCCATGGGAGCTAGGCCTGTCAGGGGAGGAGGCGTGCGCCCAACGCTTCCTTCCCCGACCGTCAACCGATAGTATGTACAGGCCTGCCACGTGAAAAAGGGCGTGCAGCAGCTCTGTGCGTAGGTAAAGGTGGCAGAAGGCACGACGTGACACAAACAGACAAGAAGGAAGCTGCCTAGGAGCGAGGAAGGGACGCGTGGCGACCGACGGAGGGGTCACCCGACCGGGGGCGCCAGTCTTTGGGGGTAGATATGTAAAATACCGATGTACAAAGCCCTCCCCTAGCCTATAAAAGGGGAGGCCTCCCGCCTGCGTGGGGGATCCGATCTTTTGGACTCTCGATCTCTAGAGCACTTAGTCCCCTACACGCATCATACACCCAGGGCTTGAACCGGCCTTCAATGTAACTCGCCGCCAAGACAGCAATACAGCCTTGAGTCGATTTCACTGGATGTAGGGATTCATCCCGAATCAGTATAAACTCCTTGTTTTGCGTCCCTTGAACCATTCTCCACTGAGATGTGCGTGCTCTATGATCAACACTTGCCGGCGTGAGGTACCTCGTGTGCCACCCGCCGACACAGTTGGTTCGACTTGTTGCATGATAGTGACGTGGGGAGGTTCTTTTGCAACGAGCATCGGCAGAGATGCAGGTGGTGCGCAGCGGCGGGGCCAACGATGAGGCGCCAGAGGGAAGATGTGAAGGGGTCACCACGGAGGGGGCACGAGCTCGAGGCATGGCGGCTGAAGACCGTTTTGTCTATTTTTCATTTATTTCGGTTTAATCTTTCAAAAATATAATAAATCACTAGAAAATCGTAAAATACAAAAAAAATATTGTAGAACTCTACATGAGCAGATATACACATTGAGCTATAGGACGGTATACTTAAGTACAATTTTTTTGCTGTAAATTTGGTTCCATTCTTTTTTAGTTAATTAAAACTATTCATAAGTGCAGTTTGTATGGTCTAATTGTGGTGAAATTTTCATAGCGGCCTAATTATTATATAATTGAAAAGAGTTACCATATTGTGGTTCATTTGTTTGCATTATAAATAATTCATTTTAAATCATTATGGTGTGAAATTAATAGTATACACAGAGAATGTGTGAAGATAGAACAGAAAAAATGAAAAAGGAGATGAAAAGTAGGGGCTCCTATTGGAGTTGTGTGCACAACACAGAGTATCTCCAGCGAGCCCCCAACTTCAGCTCCTACAAAAAAAAGTAGGAGACCTAGGGTGAAAAAAAACAACTCCAACAGGGCCCTACTTGGGCCCTTACTCTAGGCCCCCCTATTATTTCTACTTCAGCCCGATCATCTCCCATGGACCCGTAGGGAGGCCCCTACTTGACGGTTGTTGTTGTTCGCCCTCGTCCACGTGTATGGAAACTGCCTGCCCGCCCTTCTCCATGTCGAGGCCGCGCCGTAGCATTGTTGCCAGTGTTCCCACCACCGATGCTCTCTCCCCCTTCACCAAATGAACGTTAGGAACCCTTGCTTCGTCCATCGCAGGTCCCCTTTGTTGTTCCATGCCCGAGCAAAGAGAAATCAAACCAAACACAACGCAGATCGAGAGAGGAAAGGAATGGGCGAGATGGAGAGAAGAGACACCTCACCGCTGAGCAGATCAAAGCTTGCCATGCCTCATCTTCGAATGTCAGCATCGATTCCGCTTTACCCATACGAGCCTGCCGCTGGATTTTGGAGGCCCTAGCACAAACTCTGAGATGTGTTGCCACACTTTGGGGTGTGGTGCCGCCACTGCGCCCTGCTAGTGGGACGCTCCCACACGTCGCAGCTGTTGCGCCTGACCGGCCGGAGGGATACTCCCCACGCTGCGTCGGAGGGCATGGACCTCGCGCCCCACACGGGAGAGAGCACAAGCATGCGGAGGTAGGGAGGAAGAGAAGAGAAGGGTGGAGAAGGAAGGAGGGCTGGGAGGGTGAGATAGTATCTTACCCACTGACGTGCAGGTCCCACAGGTCAGGCGAAAGTAGGGGGCTGTAAAGGTGGTGTTATTGCTGGAGTTGAAGGTAAAATTATAGCCCTAAAGTTATTGCTCGAGATTCTCTAAGGAGAAGCCCTAGTCTGAAAATGTAGAGATACGAAATAAGAACCATATTGCTTGAATTTCTCTAATTCCACATATGAAATCCTGCACATTTAATCGATGAAAAAGAAATAAAAAGTGAGAAAGAATGGGCTCGCTCTATTCCTATTGTACTAGGCCATTCTGGCTTGTCGTGCGCATGTGCTGGCCCAAATTAAACCCTCGCATCGATCCACCGACATGGCGATGCCGCCGCCGTCGGCGGCAGCGGCGGCAGCGGCGATGGTGGACGATCTCGTGGAGGAGATCCTCCTCCACCTCCTGCCGGACGACCCCGTGGTCCTCTTCCGCGCCGGCCTCTCCTCAAGCCCTGGCGGCACCTCGTTTCCGACGTCGGCTCCGCGAGTTCCACCACCGATCCGCCACCCTGATGCTGAGCTTCTTCTACATCATCCTGTGCCCCGAGGCCACCTCGACATCCTGCCCGCCCATCCCCCGATCCCTGAGCGCTGCGGCTGGTACACACTCGACTCCCGCCACCTCCGCATCATCATCCCTCCTCCTCCTAAAGCCATTTCTCTGTGATTGGTGACTTGCCACCTTCACGCTGTATTCACATTGCACCAATGGCTACCAAAGGTGGTGGTCTTGGATTCGCTGGGTAGAGGACACCAACCTCGACCTGTGGTCAAGGAATACATGTTATCCGGTGGGCTGGCACCATAGGTAAGACAAAAACCATCAACCTCGACAAACAGCTCCATGTTGATTGCCGCTTTCTTGTATCTGATTTCTTTGCCGTTGCAGATGGCACTAGCTAAAATCTTTCTCCTTGTGATGGTTGAGGGGATATTCAGTATTCATCTCAACTGTTGGAAGGTTAGGAAAGAGTCCAACCAATATCATATTATTCCTGACCTAGGGCTTCGTACTCCAATTGAATGATTTTATCCCAATATTACAGATGGGTGAAGTGAGCTTATTTGTGGAAGGGTTTGATGATGATACAATCATGAAGCACTTTCAAGCCTTACAACAATAGATGATTATCATCTCCCGCGACCAGCTCACCACATTTACTTCTTGTACAGTATTTTCATCTATTCTCTACTTAACAATGCCAATTATTTCCATACAATTGGGGCCCATTAGCTGATATATAGTAAATTTATACATATTTGATGATTGCATATATTTTTATTGATTTCCGACCATTGGTCATATTATATTTTTTACATAAATAAGTAGTAGTAGGTTCGCCGTAGGTAAATTTTAATTCTGGCTCCATCACTGTACTGCATATTCTGCGGTTAACACCCTGAATCCATAGACCATTTGCTACTCACCTGTGCCTATAGTCACGATGTTTGGAGAAGGTTCATGCTTCTCCTAAAGGTAGATTGGCAAGTGTTGATGCCCACGGGATTTATCACTGCCAGACTGGTGGATGTGGATGCAATCGAGACGTAGGGTGTCCAAGGAGAACTGAAGGAATTTTGACTCCTTGGCCTCCTAGTCACTTGGCTTCTATGGCTAGAGCGTAATGCCCGCACCTTCAATCGGTAAGAAAGATCGGCATTGCTTCTTACGCAGCATTTCCTGCATGAAATGGTGCTTTGGGCACACACAGGGTACATGACGCCTCTAGAGATACACCATGCTGGAATCACCTCCTCCTCATTGGGTTGCAACATATCGCATATGTAATACAGTCTTGCTTGTTGTGGGTGAATTGAGAAGTGCACGGCCCTGGGCCTAAACCTATGTTGTAGGCATCAATCACCACTGAATCCAGAACGTCCGAAGTTTGCGCTTTGAGTTGAACGAATTCTAAAGTGGTTTGTGAGGCAGTCCTTGCCATTCTGCTTGCAGTAATACAGTTCTCCAGATGTGAGAAACACTCAACTGAATCCTGGAAAATTTTCCAACAACTTCGTCCTGGGGGCTGGGGGGCTCCCAACTAAAGATTGAGTTGGCTAACAATCTAGATAACCAGTTAAGTGTTGCACCCTCGCAAGCGATGCTGATAGATTTTTCTAACACAATGTCATCCCCATCAGCTGGTGAAGCTATTGTGGCTTTGTAGCTCATCAAAAATTGTCTTACCTTGAATCTGTAGTTAAATTGAACTTGGGCAATACAAAGGGCTATAGCTGGGAGCCTAGGGAGCACTCTTCAATCCTTGGGTAGCGGTGAATTTGGATTGAAGCTTCTGGCAGGCTGCTTATGTTAAGTGTTATATTGTGTCGATTAAGGCTCTGCAATCTCCTGGTGCATGACCTGCTTGTTGTGTAGCTAAATTAACCCTTCTTGAAGAGCTCTGGATTCTTCTCTTGCTTTGGTGAGCCTTTTCTCCTTTTCTGCGGCCTTCCTTTGAGCTTCTGCCTCAACATCCAGCTTTTTCTTGACAGCGCGAAAGCATCTCTACCTCCCTGGTGACGGCATCAAACTCATGCTCTACATCATCTATGGTTATTCCCTTAGTTTCTTCGGTAGCCCGATGAATTGTTCCCTCACCGCCCGATGCCGGCGTCTTGGGTGCAACAAGTTGTTCTGAACACGCTAGAACTTTTCTTCATTATTGTTGCCTTCTATCCCCTTGACCTTCAGAATCTTCATTGCCTCTAGACTTTGTGACAGTCTGAAGGTCAGATTTGGTGGTGGCCCTTGCTTTTTTCTTAGGTGGCATCGTGAGCTTTTAATCATGCCTAACACAAACAGAGGGCACCAAATGTTGCGCTCGAAGGTTATACTAGAGCACAAAACAGTGGAATTCCAAAACAGTACTCTCTCCTCTCTATCTCCATAAGAAATTACATACCCCTCAGGGAGGTGGAAGGCCGCCATTTATGAGGCAAATTTCACTTAATCTTATATTTATATGATCTTTCTACTAGCTTTATGTTGACGACCAAAAATGGCTTAAGCCGATCAGGTTGGAACAGCCGGTCTAGACCGCCTGTACGAGCAAGACCTCCTTGCGGGGCAAGACCTCCCCACCCTATAAATATAAAGGGCCGTGGCCGATTGAGGACCTCTACCCAATCGAACAAATTATTGTCTTACTTTTTATCTCCAAACCTTAGCTTTTCCAACCCCTTTGCTTTTCTTCTTCGTCTCCGCGACGTTTTAGGAGGTTCTAAGTGGCCTTGCCGACCTTAGAACAACCCTAGGTTCGCAGCCTCCGACGGGGTCCCTCCCGAGGTTGTAATCGTAGGCTTTCGCGGCGCCTCTGCAATAGGCGGTCTGACCGGCCCCTACAGGTGGTCTGACCGGCTGTGTCCAGGAGCTCCGACGAGGAGATTTCGAAGACCGCGCGATCTAGCGCTTTCATGTGTTGACCAGAAGCGCGTCAACATATTTTGGCGACTCCGCTGGGGACAGAAATCTGGTTTTTGAAGACCGATCTACTATCCCTAGCACTATGGGCTTCGAAGTTGGAGAGGATAACATTGTGGCGGCCTCGCTTGAAGATCTTTCTCCTGAAGATCATGAGAGGTACATAGCGCTCCAGAAGCACCTAGAGACGGAGTTCTTGAAGACGTTTCAGAAAGGTCGTGAAGAACGATCAGCGATAAGTCTTCGAGACTTCGTGATGCCTTCTATCAAGATGAATAGGGGGCAAACTGAGGTAATTGACAATGTAAGCACTTCCACACCTCAACCTCCTGCATCTACTCCTATTACTTCAACTATTCTGGATCGTGATTTGCTAGTTGTACGATTATTAGAACGAATGGAAAAGTTGGAAAATAAAGGTAAATATGTAGATACTCGCGAATTACCTGATCATAATATTTTCTATGGTATGACACCGAATTACTTTACTAGACAGACCCCACCGCCACCCGATATGTCTAGACCGAACACGGTCAATGCAATTGGGTCGGCAACGGTTGGGTCTGCAGCTGGTCAGACCGCCAGTACAGCCGGTCAGACCGCCACAGGCGGTCAGACCTTGGCTACAGGCGGTCAGACAGCGTGTTCTGGTGGTCAGGAAAACTTGACCAATGCTATGGTGTTCGTTCCGGAGCAACCTTTGCCGCTGTCTACTGTTCCAAACTCGGTCTCTGTTGGCCGTGCTGGTCCAATAGCTACAGCAGGCGCTACTTATTCCACGACTATGCATACTGCAAATTCGGGTGGTATTCCCGATGATGTTTTTAATGCACATGTGGATATGCAGGGTAGACAATCACCTCACTTGAATTACATGAATACTACGCAATCTTCGGCCCAACAAAACCCCCAATGGGCCGAATTTACTAGATTCAGGGAGGAATTGTCTGATGTGATGAGAAATAAGCTAGGTGTTAATTTTGGTAATACCAGAGTATATCAAAAACCCTATCACTCTAGCTTTGATACTGTTCCTTTTCCCAATGGGTGGCATCTACCTGACTTTGTTAAGTTTAGTGGAGATGATGGGCGCACCACTTGGGAACATGTTAGCCAATTTGTAGCTCAACTAGGGAAAGCTGGGAACTATGAAGCATTTAGAGTACGCTTGTTTTCATTGTCGCTTACTGGTACTGCTTTTGCTTGGTTTTCTGCATTAACCCCTGGTTCTATTATGAGTTGGAATCAACAAGAGCGTAAATTTCATGATCAATTTTATAGCGGCAGTCATGAGATGAAGTTAGCAGATCTAGCATCGGTTAGATAGGGTCGAGATGAGTCTGTCTCTCTTTATATGAGAAGATTTAAAGATATTAAAAACCGTTGCTTTAATTTGTCTATTTCTGAAGTTGATGTTGCTGGTTTATGCTTTAGAGGTTTGAAATCTTCTATTAGAGAGAAGATTGACAATTGTGATTATTATTCGGTCGCACAAGTGCATATTAGAGTTAAAGTAGCTGAAGACCGAATGAATAGAGAAAAAGAGAGCTTTAAGGCACGTCGGTCTAATGTTCACATAGTTGATTATGAATCCGATGATTCGACCGACGATGATAATGATGTTTATTTAGCAGAATTTGCATGGCCTGCTAATAAGAGATCTATGTCATGCTCATCCCTTAAGCCGATTCATAAGAATCGGCAAGAAGACATAAAAATTACGTTTGATATATCCAAATGTGATCGTATATTTGATGAATTGCATAAATTTGGTTATATCAAGATTTCTCATACCATACCACCTACGGAAGAATTGAGGAAGCGTGCTTATTGTAAGTTTCATAATTCTTTTTCGCATGCTACTAATGATTGTAATGTCTTCCGTCGGCAGTTTCAATCGGCTATTAATGAGAGCCGTTTGAAGTTTCATGAGATGCAAGTTGATAAGACTCCTTTCCCGGTCAACACCATGGAGTTGCAGCAGCCCAAGGTCTTGGTTCGGCCACATCAAGCCGAATCTACTAAAGAGAAGAACGTGTTGATTGGAGAAGAAAAACCGTATTCAAAAGAGTCGGTTAGAGAAGTGACCTATGAGAAGATAGCCGATGGTAAAAATTCATTCAAGGTCACTGTGAAAACCTCTGGACAAGGGGGGCAAGGATCGGTCACTGTTCTTGGATCATGGGCGCCCGAGACCGGTCTGCTACAGGCGGTCAGACCGGCTGCGCCAGGCGGTCAGACCGCCTGTCCCAATGGACGCCCAAAGATGCTGATTCCGAAGCGTCCAGAAGTTGGTACTTGGAAGATGAACGTGGCAAAGGAGCAGGGTGTTCAGAAGCCCAAAGTCACGTTTGATATGCTTTATGACAAGTACACCAAACAAAAGGCCGTTCCAAGCGATCGACCGTTAAGAAAAGAATGAGATCACCGATTCAGAACGAGAGAGTTCCTTCACTTCCCCGTATGAGGTTGGATCCGGTGTGGGATGATAACGGAGTAATGTGGGTGCCATATCATTCAAATGTGCAGCCTTCGTTTCATCCAGGCTGGGAAGGTCCGAGAAGACGTGTGCAGGACAGAATCATTTATCCCAGGAGAGACCGATTGGCTTTCCGTCAATCTGGTCAAGAGAAGGCACAGGCGGTTAGACCGCCTGTAACAGGCGGTCAGACCGCCCGTCAGGGTCAGCCACCAAGACTTCCTCTGAGGCAGGTTTACCGGTCTAAGAAAAAAGAGGAGGTGCAGAGCATGGATGTGGACTCAGAGAGGACTACTGAGTTTGATATTATTCAGATTGGTACTATGGGTGTTCCTATTGAGAAAAGTCTGGCTATAAAGCCGACTTCCAGTGAGAAAACAGTGGAAGATCAAGGGGCTAGCACTAGCAAGGTTCAGCAGCACTTTCTTCCAAGGTGGTGTCCTGAAGGGTTGACTCGCACACGGAAGAGGAAGCTTCAGAGACTTCGCTTTCGGGAGAAGCAAGAACAAGAGTTGGAGAAGCAGAGAGATGAAATCTTCAACCAAGTCAAACCCATGATTACACAGAAGGAGTGGAAGCCGAAGGAAGACCCACAGGCGGTCAGACCGGCTGCACAGGCGGTCCAGACCGCCTGTCACTCAGGACCGGCGACCCAGGCTGTCAGACCGCCTGTACAGGCGGTCAGACCGGGTGACGCAGAGGTGCCCGGTGTTTTTTCTTCCAGATCTTCGGTTCGTGATGACAAGTCAACATCGGTTCCCACTGTCAAGGATGATGAAGAGCTTGTTGATTACAGTTCTTCTCTAGAGCACATGAATGCTGATGTGAATGTGCTTCATATGTCTATGGATGGAGACATGCTTTCGGAGGAGGAGGTTGCTCATCTTGATTTTGGTCCTAGGGAAGCTATATTTCAGAAGCCTAAAGCTGGAGACAACCATTTGAAGGCTTTATATCTGAAGGGTCATATCAATGGGAAGCCGATCTCGCGGATATTGGTCGACGGAGGGGCTATTGTGAATTTAATGCCCTATTCTTTGTACAAGAAGCTTGGTGGTTCAGATTCGGAATTGATCAACACAAACATGACCGTCAGTGGCATTGGAGGAGGAGAGCCTATTAGTGCCAAGGGGGTGATTTCTATGGAGCTTACTATTGGGAATAAGACCTTGGCTACTGCTTTGTTCGTTGCTGAGACTCAAGGTAACTTCAGTTTAATCTTGGGTCGATTTATGCAAATCAATGCGTTCCTTCTACTTTGCATCAATGATTGATTCAATGGGTAGATGATGATGTAGAGGTTGTGCATGGTGATACTTCTGCTTGTGTTGCTTTAGCTGATGGCTTTTTGGTTGGCATTCATGATGATGTTAGATGTTTGTCAGGCTTAGATCTTTCTGAGTTTGAGTTTATTAGCTGTACAAATAATGGCTTCATGCCTCCTGTCATAAAGCCGATGAACAATCAGCTGAATCATCTCATTTGATGGATAATCGAGAGTGGTTGCAGCAGAGACTTGAACACAAGATGATGCTGAATTTGCTTGGGGGCAAAATAGCAAGAGGCGTTTGAAGAGATCAAGCATTTTATCTTCGTCTCTGGTTTTTCGGGCACCTAGGAGAGGAGTTCCTTTTAAATTATATATGGCGGCCGAAGAAAGTGTTATTGGGGCAGTTTTAATCCAAGAAATCGAAGGAAAGGAATATATTGTTTCATATGCAAGTAGAAGATTATTGGACGCCGAAACAAGGTATACTTTCATTGAAAAGTTATGCTTATCATTATATAATGCTTGTACAAAGTTGAGGCATTATTTGTTATTAAATATTTGCATAGTTTCTAGTCAAGCCGACATAATTAAATATATGTTGCATAGACCTATATTAAGTGGTAGAATCGGCAAATGGGCTTATGCTTTAATTGAATATGATTTGGTCTTTGAGCCATTGAAATCTATGAAAGGACAAATTGTTGCAGTTTTGCCGACCTTAGAACAACCCTAGGTTCGCAGCCTCCGACGGGGTCCCTCCCGAGGTTGTAATCGTATTCTTTCGCGGCGCCTCTGCAACAGGCAGTCTGACCGGCCCCTACAGGCGGTCTGACCGGCTGTGTCCAGGAGCTTCGATGAGGAGATTTCGACGACCGCGCGATCTAGCGCTTTCGTGTGTTGACCAGAAGCACGTCAACATATTTTGCCGACTCCGCTGGGGACAGAAATCTGGTTTTTGAAGACCGATCTACTATCCCTAGCACTATGGGCTTCGAAGTTGGAGAGGATAACATTGTGGCGGCCTCGCTTGAAGATCTTTCTCCTGAAGATCATGAGAGGTACATAGCGCTCCAGAAGCACCTAGAGACGGAGTTCTTGAAGATGTTTCAGAAAGATCGTGAAGAACGATCAGCGATAAGTCTTCGAGACTTCGTGATGCCTTCTATCAAGATGAATAGGGGGCAAACTGAGGTAATTGACAATGTAAGCACTTCCACACCTCAACCTCCTGCATCTACTCCTATTACTTCAACTATTCCGGATCGTGATTTGCTAGTTGTACGATTATTAGAACGAATGGAAAAGTTGGAAAATAAAGGTAAATATGTAGATACTCGCGAATTACCTGATCATAATATTTTCTATGGTATGACACCGAATTACTTTACTAGACAGACCCCACCGCCACCCGATATGTCCAGACCGAACACGGTCAATGCAATTGGGTCGGCAACGGTTGGGTCTGCAGCCGGTCAGACCGCCAGTACAGCCGGTCAAACTGCCACAGGCGGTGAGACCTTGGCTACAGGCGGTCAGACCGCGTGTTCTGGTGGTCTGGAAAACTTGACCAATGCTATGGTGTTCGTTCCGGAGCAACCTTTGCCGCTGTCTACTGTTCCAAACTCGGTCTCTGTTGGCCGTGCTGGTCCAGTAGCTACAGCAGGCGCTACTTTGAGTTTATCAGTTGTATTAAGAATGGCTTCATGCCTGCTGTCATAAAGCCGATGAACAATCGGCTAAATCATCTCATTTGATGGATAATCGAGAGTGGTTGCAGCAGAGACTTGAACATTATCGGTCGCATCAGAACGATATGTGTGAAGCTATTGAAGATTTTGATGATATAAGCAAGTTAGGATGTGGTTTCACGTCGGCTGATCCTCTTGAGGAGGTAGACATTGGTGATGGTTCTATACCCAGGCCGATGTTTGTAAACAAGAATTTAGATTCCACTTTTAAATCAGAATTAATGAAGTTGTTGAAAAGTTATGCTTATCATTATATAATGCTTGTACAAAGTTGAGGCATTATTTGTTATTAAATACTTGCATAGTTGCTAGTCAAGCCGACATAATTAAATATATGTTGCATAGACCTATATTAAGTGGTAGAATCGGCAAATGGGCTTATGCTTTAATTGAATTTGATTTAGTCTTTGAGCCATTGAAATCTATGAATGGACAAATTGTTACCGATTTTATCGTTGAACATAGGATTAATGAACATCTTGGTTTAAATATCAGTTATATTACTTTTACTCCATGGAAATTGCATTTTGATGGATCGGTTTGCAAAAGTGGTTGTGGAGTTGGTGTTATTCTTATTTCACCAAGCGGTGTTGTTTTTGAAGCTCTTAACCGATTAGATCATAAATGCACTAATAACCAAACCGAATATGAAGCTTTATTATTCGGGTTGGAAATGTTACATGACATGGGAGTAAAACATGTGGAGGCATATGGTGATTCTCTTTTGGTGGTTCAACAAGTATCTGAGGTTTGTCAATGCTTAGATGGAATTTTGAATGCTTACCTTGATAAGTGTTTAGATATTATATCTTGCTTTGATGAATTTGTTATTTATCATGTACCAAAAGAAGGGAATCCTAGAGCTAATGCGTTGGCAGAGCAGGCATCAGGCTATAATATTCAGAAAAGAAATTTTCATGAAAAGAGGCCGATGTTTCGGGAAGCCGACGTTTCTGCTCTGGAACAGACGGTTCGACCGCCTGTCACAGCCGGTCTGACCGGTACGGCCGGTCTAAGTGCCAGCACAGGCGGTCTGACCGCTTGTCCCTTTGAAAGTTCTGATTCGGCTATTAATGATTCTCAATCTGTTATGGCTGATGTTGGTGATTGGAGGAAGCCTATGGTGGAGTATTTGTAGGATGCTAGCAGGTCAGTGGATCGAAAAGTCCGACGATGGGCTTTCCAGTTTACTTTGGTTGATGGTGAACTATATCGTCGGACCATGGATGGATTGCTTTTGAAATGTTTAGATCCTGATCAAGCTAGATTAGCTATGGCAGAGGTTCATCAAGGAATTTGTGGTACGCATCAATCGGCTCAAATGATGAAGTGGCTCCTTAGACGGTCTTGTTTTTATTGGCCTACGATGATAGCCGATTGTTTTTGTTATTATAAAGGATGTGAAGAATGTCAAAAGTTCGGGGATACTCAGATTGCACCTGCTGCGTTGATGCATCCAATCATTAAGCCATGCCCTTTTAGAGGATGGGGTTTAGATTTTGTTGGTAAGATTCATCCTCCTTCATCTAAGGGTCATTGTTTTGTGATTGTGGCTACTGACTATTTTACCAAGTGGACTGAAGCAATTCCCCTCAAGAACATGACACATAGAGAGGTGATTGAATTTATCACTGAGCATATTATTCATAGATTTGGGATTCCTCAAACATTGACGACCGACCAAGGGACGCCGTTTATTTCTAAAGAGGTACGTGAGTTTGTTGGATCCTATGGTATTAAATTGCTCAATTCATCTCCGTATTATGCTCAAGCCAATGGTCAAGCCGAGTCTAGCAATAAGATTTTGATCAAGCTCATAAAGAAGAAGATTGAAGATCATCCTAAGCGATGACATGAAGTATTATCTGAGGCATTATGGGCGCATCGTATTTCTAGACACGGTGCTACAAAGGTTACTCCATTTGAGCTTGTCTATGGTCAAGAGGCCGTTTTGCCCGTCGAGGTAAATCTGGCTGCTTATAGGTTGGCTAAGCAAAATGATCTTGATGCTAGCACATATGGTGCTTTGATGATGGATAACATTGATGAAGTGATTGACAAGCGTTTGGAGGCCTTAGAGGAGATTGAAAAAGATAAAAGAAGAGTAGCTCGAGCGTACAACAAGAAGGTAAAGCTTAAATCCTTTCAAATTGGTGATTTGGTTTGGAAGACTATTTTGCCTATAGGAACGAAGAGCAACAAGTTTGGTAAATGGTCGCCGAATTGGGAAGGACCATATCGTATTGTGAAGGTTTGTTCTGGGAATTCCTATGTGGTGGAGACTTTACAAGGATTTCAGTTGCCAAGAGCGCTCAATGGGAAATATTTGAAGAAGTATCATCCAAGTGTTTGGCAGCATGCTTGAAAGGATATGGCCGATATGTGATATCGCCCTTTGAGAAAAAATGGCCGACAATAGAGGGTCGTCCTTAGTCTGATTACATGTTTTGTGGTAAACAAAGTTTTACCAAAAAACAGGGGGGCATATGTTGACGACCAAAAATGGCTTAAGCCGATCAGGCTGGAACAGCCGGTCTAGACCACCTGTACAAGCGGTTAGACCGGCTGGGCCCTGTAGCCGGTCTGGCAATGTGCCAGGCGGTCTAACCACCTGTCACAGGCGGTCTGACCGCCTATCCCCGAGTCCGAGTAGAACTCGACTTTTCCACGTTTTTAGATATGTACAAAGACTTCCTTGCGGGGCAAGACCTCCCCACCCTATAAATATAAAGGGCCGTGGCCGATTGAGGACCTCTACCCAATCGAATGAATTATTGTCTTACTTTTCATCTCCAAACCCTAGCTTTTCCAACCCCTTTGCTTTCCTTCTTCGTCTCCACGACGTTTTAGGAGGTTCTAAGTGGCCTTGCCGACCGTAGAACAACCCTAGGTTCGCAGCCTCCGACGGGGTCCCTCCCGAGGTTGTGATCATAGGCTTTCGCGGCGCCTCTGCAACAGGCGGTCTGACCGGCCCCTACAGGCGGTCTGACCGGCTGTGTCCAGGAGCTCCGACGAGGAGATTTCGACGACCGCGTGATCTAGCGCTTTTGTGTGTTGACCAGAAGCGCGTCAACACTTTACAAGCATAATTCACATGTGACCCATGTTCCATAGCCATTTCACCACTGTAGCAAAATTGAATCTTGCTACCTATGCAATGCAAGTCATGCCTCTTCTATATAACCTCCTCATGGTAAATACCTTCATCCGATGCTTGCATCTCCACGGCTAACACTTAGAGATCATTTGGTGGATTCTTGAGAATTCCTAGCTACTCTGGTGAGAGCTTCCACTTCCTCGACGTTTGGACCCTCGAAGGTTGTTGATGAATGTGTAGGTGAGCAGCATGTTGTGGCTATTTGCTACTGTAGATCAGCCTTGAAGCTTCGATCATATTACCTTTGAATGAAGATGCCTTCCCCAACACTTCCTATCTATTCAACCCCCGACTGAAATTCTGAAAACGGATGCAGAATTGCATGACTACGTTTTTTTTCAAAACATAGTACAATCCAAGATGCTAGCATACACACACGCACACTCACTCCTATGTATATATGTACACAACCCTATCCCTATGAGCACCTCCAAGAGACTGAGCCAGCTGATCTCAAGATTGATTAATTCACCACACACGCATCGCAATCGACGGGCACATCACCTACTACTGAAAGAATAATTCCAGTTAAATCCTAGAATAAATTTAGAAAATAAAAGCACCCATGATGAGTGGAGAACTCATACCCGGGTGGTAGGTCCCAGCTGAGGTAAGCTCAGTTCATGACACCATGTCTACATGACCGAACAGCGGTGGTGCTTTAGGCTATTTTGTTCCTATGTTTTGAGCGATCCCTGTCGCGGTATTGTCAGCGATAGCTGCTTAGCACCTAACACAATGTTACTTTACCTATTATATTACCTGATCAGGGTGTGTACATCCAGCTGAAAGAAAGATGGAAAAAGAAGGTACTACGAAGATTAACTGCCAAATAAAAGTTGAAAACCCAGTCGTCAGCAGCAATTAGACCTTTGTGTTCTGAATAGGATCTCTTTAGAAAGATCTATATATATATGTTCACCTGACTGCCGCTTGTTGACTAATCCTCTTGTCATATGGTCTAGCTGAACGAATTTGGTGGAAATGTGGATATCAATCGTCATACGATGGCTGCATGCAAGTTATATATAGTTGGCTAGCTCTCACTGATTAATACTGGCAAAATTCGATTGAAGCTTCACTAGTGGAGAACTGGTCATCCATCCACTAAATTTGTCCTGGCACCATTAGATTGGATGCGAATGTGAATAGCAGTAACAGGTTCAAGCAGCAGGCCTTCTAGTACTGGTCGGCCCTACGGTCTCCTAGCTACTAAGTCTGATCTGATGTGCAGGTGAAATCTCTACTCCTAAAAGGAACCTAAGGGATAGTCGTGTCGCATCGCTCGGTGAAGCCGAAAACCCCTGCCCGTCCGCACGCCCGCTTCACCGTTTGGAAATCTTCCATCCGTCCGTCAATCACGCGGCGAAAAACCGATTCTCCGCCCACCCCTTTACACCCTCTTCCCTCCCGTTCAGTCGCGTCCATGCCCAGGGATCGGCGAACTCGCGGCCCTCCCGATCAATCGTGAATTCGTGCTCGCCCTACGAGGCTGCGATCGTGGTCCTCTCGGCGACCAGGCGTCCAGTTCTTGTATGGGAGATCAACTACGGGAGATCGACGTATGGGAGATCCAGTTCATATGTACGGGAGATCGACTACGCACCCGATCCCGGTGATCACGCGGCCCTTCCGCCGACCGGGCGTCGTTGCCCTGCGAACGCCCGGCCGCTGCCGAGGAGGACAGGAACCACACGGTCACGGAGGCTATCTTCGAGGTCGGCGGCCGCGACACGGCACAGACATCTCCGGCGAGTCGGCGCTCTGCTGCACGCCGGAGCAAGCTCCGGGTGTGCAACGAAGGCAGTGATGGCGGCTGGCCCAAGGTGCCCTCGTCGTCGATCCTCCCTAGGGATGAGACCGTTGCCGTGTCGCCAACCGGCATGCACACGACTACACACTCCTCTTCCTCCACCACGATACCTCGCTTCGCAGTACGCGCGGTTCTGGCAGGAGGTGGTGCTGCGCCACATTGGTGATCGCGTTGCTGACCGTGGCCACGGGAGACGGCATGGTGAGGTCCACGCTGCTGGCTGGCCTCGACGCCGCGTTCTTTGCTTCAACGGAGGCCCTCCAGGTCACCGAGAATCAGGACTGTCAGCAACCACTCGCCGTCGCCGTCGAGGAGTCCGTTCGTGGTGCTTTCCGTGTGTAGGTCGTGAAACTCCTGATTGACCAGAACATGGTGTTCGTGTGCTGCATACTCAGGTCGCTGCCTACGACTAACAAGCTCAAGGTGAGTAGCACAGCACAAAGGCATTTCAGAATGTTTTCTTTTCGGTTTAAAAAATGTTTTCTTTGGTTTTGTTCCACGATCATAACGCGATTTTGCAATGTGAATCCAATTCATCTACGTTAGATAGTGATCGTGAAGCTGGATATGTACCGGATCGTGATTGAGCAATGCATTGCTCATCACACTGGCCCTTGGCTGGATCACATTTGTGGTAATCCTCAAAAACAACTTGAAGTCCCCACCCCTTATTTTTGTGTAAGCACCGGATTGAATTCATTCAGCTACCATACTTGTGTCCATTGGTTCACTGCATTCAGCGTTGAAGCTTTCAGCATCTGTTCTTAGCGAAGACAACTCAATTAAGGGAATCAGGGGCACTCAATAAATGTATGTTCTTAGTCAGAAATTTACTTCTGATCTCATCTCACCAATGCTACTATTGTTGCTTTTGGCTTTTCTGACATTATCGATGTAACTTATTTGATGAATGGTGTTACCCTCATCACCATGTCTCCTTGTGGTTTTATTCAGTTCTGTAAATTGTGGCATGCTGTGCTACTTTGATTTTTCTCATCAAGACATCAAGTGAACTGCGTAAACAGACTACCACTTCAACCAAGTTAGCAAAATAAGAATGTAAAGTGTCTAAAGTTTTAGGCTTATGGTGTATTTATATGGTCAGAATCACTATACAGACTAGCAGTAGCTTATCTCAAGGTTGCATTTTAGAGAAAAAGCACTGCTTTCTCATCACTTATCCTTGAAGTAAGTTCTTTAAGCTAACCGGCATTTTGCAATACGCGTACATATGAGTTATGACAGGTTGTGAATGCCATTATTCCACACTGAGCTAGATCTCAAACAAGTAATAGGTAAATTTAATTTTTATTTTGCTATACAGTTTATTGGGAACCTGGTATCCTGAGAGAAGGCTGTCGTACATGCAGTAAGAAAGTGTCAGCCCAGTAACAATAGTACAAGCATTTTCGAGAAAGAAAAATTGTGTACAAGCATTGGTCGTAACATTGGTGATCGATCATAGATGATGATTGACTGATAGCATTCATGACTATGGTCCTTTATTTATTTTGCTATGTTAAATGGATAGCAATATCATTCTTCTGCTTATATCCTGTTAGTGTTTAATACGGAGTGCTCGCTACAAAAATAATTGGGTTCGAACGCCCATAGTGATTAGCTTTTATCTAAACTGACATATATTATTTTATTATGAGTTATGTGTTGGCACATGAACGAAATCCATATTGGAAGCAACTTTCAGCTAATATAAAAATATTAGTCTTAACCGTATCATATACCAAGATATATAATATCGTGTACGTAGCTTAGTATATACTATATCCTTGAAGTAACTAATGTTTTGGTTAGAAGTGTGTTCTTGCTTTGCAGCATTATTATCTTTGTTGATGCTCTGTGTGTTAAAATAAAATGTTTTGCCACCTGTAGCAACGCACGGGCACGATCCTAGTAGTAAAGAAAAGCTACGCGCAAGGCAAGAGAAGGTGCATTTGAATTCTATGTACCGCACGCACGCATACGTCATAAATAAAAAAAAAGAGCAGGTGGCGTCACCACACATGTCAATGGGAGGTTGTGGCACTTGCCCACACAGTTGCGATCGGAGCTCCTCCTTTGCACCTGGTAGCCACTTAGCCACTGCACCATGTCCCGCTGCTTGGTGAGCTCACGGTGGTTGCCGCCGCCGCTCCTCCCCTTGCGGACAGGACCGTGCGGAGCTCACAGGCCCCCCACTGAGCTTGTGAGCACCATCGCCGGAGGACACCACTCCTCACATGGCCTACGGAGTCGAGCCATGGCATCAACAGGGCTTTGTGGCTCTGCTGGAGGCCCCGAGGAGATGATGACCAGGCAGGGCAGGGTGGGAGAAGAAGGGCACAGTGGCGCGGCGGGGCGAGATAGCAGCCAGTACAACCTGAAGTCACGCAAGGCTCGGGAGCTCTGGCCATGGATGGCGCTACTTCTCTGGTTGCTGAGCTGCTTGCTCTTCTCCATCTGGATCTTCTCCTCCTTGAGCTCCCAGTCCGTCGAGATGCGGCGAGCCGCCCTCGCCAGCATCTGCGAGGAGCGTGCGCGAATACTAGAGGACCAGGTCAAGGTTAGCATGAACCACCTCCAGGCACTTGGCATCGTCGTCTCCACCTTTCACCACTCCAGGTACCCATCCGCCATAGACCAGATGACATTCGCGAGGTACGTGGAGCGCACGGCGTTCGACCGGCCACTGACGAGGGGATTGGCATACGCTGCTCGAGTGACTCACGAGGAGAGGGAGCTGTTCGAGCAGGAGCAGGAGTGGAGCATCAAGATGATGAGATCCTCATCCTCCAATATTATGAACATCACCAAGCAGTCACCGGCGGAGGAGTATGCCCCCGTCATCTTCGCCAATGACGCCTTCAAGCACACCATCTCCTTTGACATGCTCTCGGGAGCAGCGGACCGCGAAAATGTGCTCCGAGCTAGACAATCGGGCAAGGTTGTTCTAACTGCTCCTTTCAAGCTGCTCAATTATGGTGGCATGGCAGTGATCCTGACGTACGCAGTTTACAAGTCTGAGCTTCGCCCAAATGCGACAGAGCAGGAGCGCATACAGTCTACTGCCGGCTACTTGGGTGGTATATTCGACATCGAAACACATGTTGATGAGTTGCTTCAGAAGCTAGCAGGCAAACAGTCTGTCATGGTCAACATATATGACACTACCAATGAGAGACCGATTAATATGTACGGTTCAAATAATACAGGTAGTGGCATGTGCCACATCTGCATCCTCAACTTCAGTGATCCATCAAGGAAGCATGAGATGCATTGCAGGTTCAAGCAAAGGCCACCATGGCCATGGATGGCAATAGCATCATCGTTAGCAACTCTTGTGGTTTCTCTACTTGTTGGATGCATATTTCATATTAATGGAAAATGGATTGCCGAAGTCAAAGATGGTTGTAAAGAGATTGACATGAAGATGCCAGTAAAGGATGGAAATGATCAAAGAATAGGACATGGACAACTCATGGCTGCAGATGTTATCCTGTCAAAAGATGAACTGTTGCTCAAGAATGAATTATTGGATGGCAATATTTCCCAACCGTTTACAAGCAGGGAACAATATTCCAGAGATCATAGTTATTTTTTTCAGGTAAAAAACCCCAGTTCATCGGAGCTATCACATCTGCCCAACCATCCTGATGTTGAGGAGCTGGAGCTGGAGCTGGAGCTGGATGTGACCGTGTATAAGGAGAATGAGGACAAGCTGAACAATACAAAGAGCAACCTGGAGAAGGGGCCACAAATACTGTCCAGATTCATTAGAAATGCTATGAAATTAACTAGTTCTAACATTGACAGTTTACCTTCTGGATTTGGCTACTTGAACAAAAAGGTAGGGGGCATTAGCATTCTCGCATTGGTTATCTGCATTCTTGTCATTGGTGCTTTTCATCGGTCATTTAATCATCGTTTTGGCATCAGAAGGGGGGGGGGGGTGGCAACTTGATGTGGACAAACAACAGTTCTTGGCAGCAAAAGCACTGGTCTTCACGCAACACAAGTGAGATCCCGGCTTTGTTGTATGTCCCGAGGAATGGGAAGAAGGTTAAGATCCAATACAATCTAATTGCAGATGTGAAAGCGTTGGCAAACCGGATCTCAAATAATCATATTTTTGAGTCAAGAAAATATCAGGAAGCGACCACAACGATACAAAACGGAACAGACATGCCTCACCTGCCGTCTCACAAGAAGCGTATAACTACAATAGGCGTAGGCCTCTTGATCGTGCTTGCACTTGGCACTGCCGTGTGGCTTCTTCTATGGTGCAAGTGCAACCGTACGAAGAGAGTGCGACAAAAAGAACTGGAACTCTTGGGAGGAATGGGCCCTAGAGGATTCGATCTGCATGAGCTGGCGGCTGCAACAAGCAATTTCGCAGATGAGAACAAGCTTGGGCGAGGAGGGTTTGGGTCTGTGTACAAAGGCTATTTGAAGGACCTGGACCTTGATGTGGCCATCAAGGTGTTGTCTGAAAAGCAATCTTCTGAGGAACAATCTGAGCAAGGATTGAGGGAGTTCAAGGCAGAGGTGAAAGTCATGACCCAGCTGAGGCACAGAAGCATTGTCAAGCTTGTGGGATGGTGCGACAGCAACAAACGGCTCCTTCTTGTTTATGAACTTATGGCCCAAGGCAGCCTTGACAAGCATCTCTACAACCAAGAGAGAACTCTAACTTGGCAACAAAGGTATAAAAATTGACTAATCGATCTGTCTCTTGCAGTTTAATTACCTGATTGAACACTGCAAATATTTTATGTTTAACTTAACTTACAATATTATTGTTGCTCAAATCAAAATTGGTATTATGATGATAGGTTCAGGATTGTACTTGATATTGGCTCTGGTTTGCTCTACCTGCACCGTGACTGTGAGAAATGCATTGTGCACGGAGACATCAAGCCAGCAAACATAATGCTTGATGTGTCACACATTGCGAAGCTCGGCGACTTTGGGCTAGCAAGGCTTGTGGATCATGGGGAAGAGCCAAAAACAACGCAAGTCGTCGCAGGGACACTTGGATACATCGACCCAGAGTTCATCAATAACCGCTGGCCTCGCACCCAGTCAGATGTGTACAGCTTCGGCATCGTCCTCCTAGAGATCGCTTGCGGCAAGCGGCCGGCATCGAGGCAGCCAAATGGAGCTTCATCGTTGCTAGCCTGGGTCCATAATTTGTACAGCCAGGGCATGACTCTTGATGCAGCAGATCAGAGGCTGAACGGCGAGTTCGATCGGCAGCAAATGGAGCGTGTGATTGTTACGGGCCTCTGGTGTGCGCATCAGGACCCGATCCAGCGGCCATCCATTGTGGAAGCTATGGATGTTCTGCGATCTGTAAATGCAGAGTTGCCTGTGCTTGGGGCAGTGCATGACTCACGGCACATTCGCGCCATGGAGGAACAGGCCTTTGCTGACCTAACAGCTGAGGATCGTCCTGTTCGTGCAGTCACTCAAAGTCGGTATTTTACTTCAAACGATTCATCTTATCTACTTGCAGAGGAATGACGAATTCTCCTAGCTTACTTGTGAATTTCAAGATCATGTTCACATGCATGCTTTTGTTGGGATTGTATGAGCCTGCCGACATGCTCATATCCAGACCTTAATATTTTTCTGAACCTTGCATTCTGTATTGTATTTGTATTCAGTACTATCCTATCCTATGTGATTCACGGTTGATGTTGTGATAAATTGGTACTCTACTTTATGTTTATTGTTGACAGTGGCATTATTATAGTAGGGAGTGTATATCCCTCACCTGAGTGATTGTTATACTAGGGAGCGAGTGTTATTATTATAGTAAGTCGACGATGTCCTTGGTTGCTAGAATTCTGTCAAATACTGTGCTAGTTCTCACGCCACAGAGGCTAGTTGTAGTAGGGATTGATTCGTTATACAGAAATAATTATGTTTTGATCTCTCCAGTGTCCACCACACCCAGTCCGGCCGTCAGCAGCAGGAACTCCAGTGTCCATCGCGCCAACTGACCTCTTGCTGGTGACAACCTCGGGGACGAACATACCAAAAGCATAGACATTGGTTTTACGTGTGGCCTTGTGGGTGACAAAAAGAGATATTGTGTTTAAGTTTTGTCCCAAAAAATTATTTATCACTGATAGGATTCCGATATATCCGATATTTCCGTTTGTCGCAAACTGCCGATAAATAATTTTATCGATAATGTAAACCAGCTGGTTAGGACACTTCCTCAGTTTACTTTTGAACAACAAAACTCGTCCTAACATCAACAAAAACAAAATGGAGATAGTGGATGATATCATTGTCAAAGCGCAGAAAGGTAGTAGGTCAAAATTGGTCGTTGGAAAATTAAAGAAAAGATGACCCGAACCACCCAGCCAGGAGAGGAACAATAATTTTGTGCCAGAGGCAGTTGCTGATGTCGAACTCGGCCGGGAAGTCATTGTAGAAATGGTCTAACTTTCGTCATCGCACATATCCTTCTTTGAAGCTGCTGCCGTTGTCATCCTGCTTCTCTGGTTGCAGTAACCAATGTCACCTTGCACACGGTGCCAAAGGCTCCTGTCCAGAGCCTGCTACTATTTTATAAGTTCCTGGGGCCCTTTTTGACGTCAGCTAACTGAACACCCTTGACTTCGTGATGAGAGCCATGTACCATACCATGAAGCCAAGCAGCTCCACCTCCTATGTGCTGCTACAAGGACCAATCAGGCCATGATGGCAGAGAAATGGCCAAGAGCCATCCTACGCGCCGGCCATCCATGGTGTCAAGATTACTGGCTGGCAATAGTGTAACGACATATTCTTGGAGGCAAATAATACATCCAAAGAATGTTAAGAAATTAAATAACCCCTCCTTAGTACATTGTCAGTGTCGTAGTCAAACCTGATGGTGTGCTTTACCGATGAGACCGGCGCGACTTAGATGTACATGGCGCTTGTTGTTTGCTCGAGCTCGTAATAGCACTTCAACATTCCAATCTGTACGGAGATGTTGGAGCTCGATGTCGTCCTAGCAAAAGGAGTCATAGCAAAGAGAAGGCCGTCGTCATCCTCCCCATGTTGGGACCACCGGCTAATACTAATGGTGAAGCTGGTGTTGAAAGGTGCCACATGCGACATGACATGTCCTGCCGACATCTTTGCGTCAAGAGGGGATTGAACTGGTGGCTGATAAATATCATCGCCGGTGAGGACACCACCATCATGGACCCAGCGTCCCAGGAGTAGTTGAGCTTACCATTATTTATTTATCATGCGTTGTTGAACGAACGGCGCTCGGCGAGTGCATTTTATTAATATTGCAGAATTTATCTATCACGCATGACTCATATATGGAAAAATTTCAAGTTTTCTGCCTTATTGTAATTATTTAGGTATGTTTAAACAGATAGATAAGGTAGCAAGCCCAGTAATATATTTTCACAACTAACGTCTAAATGTCACAACGATGACAGGTTCACGGTAAGAAAGCGGTTTATGCTGGTTCATGAATTGTAGGACCCGTCTTTTGGATACAAATTAAACCGGTGAACTCACCAACTCATTGGTTCATCCAGTGATCTGGTCCAGTTATTGGCACTTTGCCGAGAGCAGAAGATTAATTATAAAAAGCAGCATAATCTTATCAACCAAAAATGTTCCTTATCCCGTTCCGTTCACATCACCCTCTATTGCTGCCACCATTCTACCATGCCTACTTTGTATGGCAATGTCATGCGCCCCAGCTTGGATCCACAAACTGCAGCTCGACAATGCTAACTTCTGTTTGTGGATCCGAGCAACACTAACTTCTCTAGCTGTCCTATATCCCTTCACATGGCTAAGATGCAAAAATTAAGTCTGACTTCAACCAGTGAACCACTTGTTGGGCGATTTTTTTTTGTTTTATATACCTTCACACGGCTATCTACATCAATAACACTATTGTAGATTCAGTTAACAAGCACATCTGTTAATTAGGTATCTTCAGGCTACAATTGTGTTTAGACAAAATGGTGATAAGGATGTATGCCATTGACAAGTTTAATTATCTATTCTGAAATAACAATTTATAATTAGTCTTGATGGCAGTCTCCTTTAACTATGGTGCCAGCTTGTCTGTTTAACTTCATCGTTGTCGTCAAAATGAACTCTACGTTGATGTATATTTGAAGGGTATTATGTAGGACACGACAATGAAAGTGGGGAACGACCGACAACTATGAGGCTGTATATGAGAGATTTGTTTTTATCGTAACTAGCTCTAGCTAATGGAGGTCAGTACATCCTTCCATGGTATTTCGTAATCGTCCATAAAAAGAATTGACCACACGGAAGTAAACTTATCCCGAATATTAAGATTTTTTCTTTACTACCTTAACGAAGGGGTAAAATTCACCATCGTAGCAATATTTAGAGGGTGGTAATGATCGCTGTGGGGGTTTAAACGCTTCCAGATCAGTCACTCGTATGTTTGGTAACTGGCTAGTAGGAGTCATTTTTAAAGAGCACAATTATCTAGTCTGGGCTGCAACTTTTGTGTTGGACAAAATTATATTTGTCTTGACAGTGTAAAATACACATGATTTATTCCGGCTACTTTCATGCCAAAGTATCGGCTGTGGTGGTGCTTGCTATTCCAGCATGTTACGGTAGTTAAAGGAGACGCCCATCAAGATTAAAATGGTAGTTGTTATTCATAATAAATAATTTAACGTGCCATGGTCCATATACATCTTTTATCGATCAAAAAATGCCTAACAAGACGGGCTAGACCAAGTCTCATGGGGTGCTGCCGTGCTGGTGCTGCCTCCACCACCTAAGAATAGAAAAGTAATTTATTAGATTTCATATACCCCCGTTGCAATCACATTGTTAGAATAAAGCGCGGAAGCGATAACCCAATATCACATAACCAAATAACAAGATCACATTAAACGAGAACGACACCGAAGCACGATGTATTTTTAACGAGGTTCCGCCATGTGCCTACATCCTGGCCTGGCCCCCTGTACACACGAGCCGGCGCCCCACAGGCCTGGGTCCACCGAGCCCAACACAACCAAGGACTTGGCCTAACCCAACCCAAAAGACTAGTATGATAGGAGGAGAATTGCCCTACCTTATATGTTGTGCTCCTCCACCATCAATTACCGATGTGGGACTAAATCTAACATTATACAACTAATGAGGCAGCTCTGAAAGAGTTCGCCAGATACTTTGTAAAGAGTGCAACCTGCGACTTGATAAGAAAAACAAAGAAGATATAAACAGAGAGCGCAATCCTGATGAGACTTCGCAACCAGAATGAAAAAAGAAGATGCAAACAGACCGCAACCTGAGAATTAGCAAACAGAAACAAGAAGATCCAAATACACAATAAGCGGTACTTCATCAGTCATTTTGGTTGCATGTGTTGTTTTGATTGAATAGATTGCTGGGTTTGGTTCCCGACCCACGTAGTGGATCGAATTACCTTGTTTATTTCCTGCCTTTTCACGGTGCTTGCTCTATTCTGAACTTTAATTCGTGTCACTTATTGAAATAATGGACCTTTGGTTTCTCTATTTTCCTTTTTTTCTAGGAAAACTAAAGTGGTGTTTCCCACCTCAATCCAATAATTTCAGTTGTTTACAAAGGTCATCATCAAAAGACGACTAAAAAGCACAAAACATAATAGAACAATAAAATCTAGATCAAACAATAAAACCTGCAGGTTCGGATTATTGATGTAGAACAAGAGAGCCACCACAGAATAAGTTCAAGTGGGCCGCCCTAGAGGGTAAAGCATCTACACAAGCGGAATGTAATGACCTATCAGCAAGGAACACCGTCACAGAGCACATCCTTGCCGGCGTCGTCAAGACCTTTATGTCCCCCCCCCCCCCCCTACGTAACTACGTCATCCTGCTATTTTTGCATGGTTAATAATAGGGGTGAAAGTGGTGTACATCCTTTGAGAGATGGGAACCATGTGAAAGGATGAGGACTTCTTGCTTCCACATATCAAAAGAGTAAGAATTTCATACCTAAACTGATCAGGAGGGTTTTCGGAAGCATAAGAATTTCATACCTAAACTGATCAGTTATGGTCAGGTGGTTACATCGCAAAGGGACAAGCAGCAAGTTATGCTCGACTACTTTGAGGGGCTGCTAGGCTAGGTTTGAAAGCGTTCTTCTTCGTTGGTCCGGTGTCCGAGCCCCAGCACAAGCTGGCGTGGCAGGCGAGCTGGCCGCGCTGAGCTGGTAAATGCTGTAATCTGGATGAGCTTTTCTGTTTCAACTGTTGATCATAGATATACAACTGTTTTTTAGACAGAGTGAGTATATTATAAATTTCTTGTCGCCCGGATCACACCCAAGGGCACGAACCTAGTATATAATTAGCCTTGGGATTGAGTGGTTCCGCTCGGAACCACTCGGTAGACTTCCTGTGATCTTTGAAGATTCGAGAAGCCTACGCGGCACCACCGTGGACATCCCTCTGGCATTTGGGGACCTGCCATGCGAACACTATAACAGGGCCTCAAGCAACAGTGGAACAGTGCAACAAGAACGACTGACGAGTACAGCTACGAGTGTATTGATTTGATTATATGGATCCTCCCCTCTCCCTTATCAAAAAGAAAACAAACATGAAGTAGAGTACCAATTCATCACAACATCAACCGTGAATCACATAAGATAGGAGAATATTGATTACTGAATACATACAGAATGCAGGTTTCTATAAATATTAATGTGTGGATATGAGCATATCTGCAAGCTCGTACAATCTGAACAGAAGCATGTGAACATGATCATGCAATTCACAAGCAAGGGAGAATTCATCATTCCTCTGCAAGTAGATAAACTGTATACTTGGAAGTAAAATACGTACTTTGAGTGACTGCACGAACAGGACGATCCTCAGCTGTCAGGTCAGCAAAGGCCTGTTCCTCCATGCATCGAATGTGCGGTAAGTCATGTACTGGGGCAAGTACAGGCAACTCTGCACCTACAGATCGCAGAACATCCATAGCTTCCGCGATGGATGGCCGCTGGATTGGGTCCTGATGCGCACACCAGAGGCCCGTAACAATCACGCGCTCCATTTGCTGCCGATCGAACTCGCCGTTCAGCCTCTGATCTGCTGCATCAAGAGTCATGCCCTGGCTGTACAAATTATGGACCCAAGCTAGCAACGATGAAGCTCCATTTGGCTGCCTCGATGCCGGCCGCTTGCCGCAAGCGATCTCCAAGAGGACGATGCCGAAGCTGTACACATCCGACTCGGTGCGAGGCCAGCGGTCGTTGATGAACTCTGGGTCGATGTATCCAAGTGTTCCTGCCACAACTTGTGTTGTTTTTTGCTCTCTGTTAGGGAGACGCGACTTGGAATCGTATTTTCTATTTTCGCAGGCGAGACTGAAGAGGTCAAGACGATGAAGACAAGCGTGAAACTAATTCGAAGAGGTTAGAGTCGCAGGCGAGACTGAAGAAGTCAAGACGAAGGTGACGAGCACGAATCTAATTCGAAGAAGTCAAGGCGAAGAAGACAATAGCACAAGGCTGGTCATAAGATGAGGAGCAGTCAAGACGAATTTGTCTTCTGTTGCGAGGCTAAGGTGGAGATTGGCGGGAAGCAACGGTCATCTGAAAGCTAAGATAGTTATAGGATTTCTGGCGGGAAGTAACGGTCTTGTAAACATACGAGGTTGGCCCCTATAAATAGCAGGTCAACAGTAATTATAAAGGGGGATGATTTTTAGGAGAAACGAAGAAAAGACAACTGCAATCTATTCACCGTTTGTAATACCAGAAAAACCATGTTACAACAGTTGGCGCCGTCCGCGTGTTAGGATCGAAATCAAAGCTCACGATGCCACCAAAGAAAAAGCAACGGTCCGATGATCCACGGACCTCCAAAGCTCACGAAAACGAAAGAGAAAACGATGAACCACAAGTTTCACTGGAGCCAGCCGTTACCAATGATAACCAAAATCGAGAAGAAGCTAGCCTCGAACAACTGCTACAAGAAATTGAGAGGCTTAAGCAAGAAAAAGAAGCTCTATTGAAGGAAGCAGAGAACCAAAGAAAAGAAACCGAGAAAGAGCGAAAAATTGCAGAGGCTAAGAACGAGCTTAGGAGACTCCAAAACGAGCTCAATGCGAGCAAAGAAACCATTCAAGAGCCCGAGAGAGAATACCACACCGAAACAACAAATTACAACGCGGGTTTCAGAAGCTATGACTCGAATTCACCGTTATCTCCAGGCCTTCAAAATGCACCATGGCCAACCTCGTACAAGCCCATCACTTTGCCCAAATACAATGGCACTTGTGATCCAAGGCAGTTCTTGATGAGCTACGAAGTTGCTGTGGCTTCCGCAGGAGGAAACGAACTAGTTCTCGCAAAGTCATTCATCATAGCCTGTGAAGGACCGGCTCTCACATGGTTCACGAGACTAAGCCCAGGATCAATATTCAGCTGGGAACAACTCAAGGCAAAAGTACTTCAGAACTTCCAAGGATTTAACAGGCAACTGTTAACTTCGGGAGATCTCTTCGCATGTAGACAGGAGGAAAAGGAGCCATTAGCTCAGTACTTCAAACGCTTCATCCAATTGCCAAACAGATGATATCCCAGACTCAATAGCAATCGATGCATGCATCCACGGGTTGGGACCAGGGCCATGCGCGTCAGAATTCGTCAAAAACAAACCAAGAAACCTCCATGAACTCTTCCACGAGATGGAAAAGTTCTGCAGATCAGACGATGATCACAGGAGAAGAATCAACGAAAGAGCCATGCTCAGAAAAGCAAATGGAAACTACAAGCAGCCCACATACGAAAAGCAAAACTATAACCGACCAACTCAAGTTTTTCACATAGAAAACGAGCGCGGCCAACATAATAATGAATCAAATGCAATGAAGCAAGATTTCAACTCCTCATCCACACGAGGAAGAGGTGGACGAGGCAGAGGCCGTGGAAGAGGACGAGGCCAACAAGACAAAGAAAAGACTACTTCAGAAGAGTGCACGCAATACTACCCGATGGCCCAGTAGTAAAAACCCATTGGTCGCATATCCCAATAACCTTTACTGAGCAGAATCTCAAGCTCCAATGTTATCCTCACACTGATGCCATGGTCATCGAAACAAATGTGGCAGGCTGGGAGCCAACAAAGATACTGATAGACGATGGCAGTTCAGCCGATATTATCTTTGCAAATGCCTTCGATCAAATGAACATCAGCAGAAGCTTGTTACAACCATCAAAAACTCCACTCATTGGTTTCGGAGGAAAAAGAATCCGAGCCTTAGGAAAAATCGAACTACCAGTAACCTTGGGGAACTTGAGCAATCCCAGAACGGAACGAATCACTTTTGATATAGTCGACATGTACTACCCTTACAATGCAATCTTCGGAAGAAGTTTTCTCAACACGTTCGAAGCCATTGTACGACAGGCGTATCTCTGCATGAAACTTCCAGCATCAAATGGACTAATCACAGTATTCGGAAACCAGCAAGTCGCAAGGGACATCGAACAAGGAATCACCCCAGGCGAGAAAAACGTCAACTTCTTGCAGGCAGAAACGAAACAAACAAACAATGAAGTTCAAACAGAATCGATCAAAAAGAGGCCACCACAATCCAGAGTGGAAAAAGCAAAAGAAGCTATTCAAGCACAAGACACCAAGCGAGTCTCTCTCGATCCAGGAACCGAGGGTAGAGAGGTCACGATCGGAGCAGACCTTCCCCCTCAAGAAGAGGAAGATTAGATAGCTTTCCAAAGAAAAAACAAAGATGTCTTTGCATGGACAGCTGCAGATCTAAAGGGTGTTAGCAGAACCATAATCGAGCGTAGCCTCAACATAAACCCGAAGACAAAGCCAAGGAAGCAAAAATTGAGAAAAATGTCGGATGAGAAGGTAGAGGGAATAAAATCCGAAGTTGAAAGGCTACTGAAAGCAAAAGTCATTAGAGAAGTACAATACCCAGAATGGTTGGCAAACACTGTCCCGGTGAAAAAGAAAAACGGAAAGTGGAGGATGTGCATCGACTTCACAACCCTAAACAAGCATTGCCCAAAAGACGATTTCCCTTTACCAAGAATCGATAGCGTCGTCAACGACGCAGCCAACAGCGAGATTCTATCCCTACTAGATTGCTTTTCAGGGTATCACCAAGTTTGGATGAAACAAGAGGATGAGGAGAAGACGAGCTTCATAACACCTTTCGGAACTTTTTGTTTCGTCAGAATGCCAGAGGGGCTGAGAAACGCAGGATCAACTTTCTCAAGAATGACCAAAAAAGTCTTCAACTCACAAATTGATAGAAACATGCTAGCTTATGTGGATGACCTCATCGTAAAGAGCATCAAAAGAGCGGATCACATCAAAGATCTCGAGGAAACTTTCAACAATCTAAGAATGTCAAACTTGAGCTTAAATCCAGAAAAATGCGTTTTTGGAGTAACCAAAGGAAAAGTCTTGGGGTGCCTTGTAACTTCAAAGGGAATTGAGGCCAACCCAGACAAGGTACAGGCCTTGGCATCCATGGAGGAGCCAAAGACGGTTAAGGAAGTGCAACAATTGACAGGCAGGATCACAGCTCTAAACAGATTCGTACCAAGAGCGGCCGAGCGAAGCCTCCCTTTCTTCAAAACTCTCAAACATGCACAGAAATTCAATTGGGGCGAAGAACAATCGAAAGCATTCAAAGAATTAAAGCAGTACCTTGCGGCAATGATCAAATTATCACCACCAGCCCAAGGAAAAGACCTTCTCCTTTACCTCGCAGTATCCGAGTCAGCAGTAAGCGCTGCAATAGTACAAGAAACCGAAATTGAAGGCATTTTGAAGCAGTTGCCAGCCTACTTTGTTTCCGAAGCATTATCTGGAGCCAAGAAGTCATACTCTGAGCTCGAAAAAATTGCATACGCATTACTTATGGCATCAAGAAAACTCAGGCACTATTTCGAAGCTCACAAAGTGACAGTCGTCACCGACAAACCTCTAGCCGAGCTATTCGCAAACAAAGAAGCTTCGAATAGGATCAGCAAATGGTCCGTAGAACTTTCCGGATTCAACATCGAATTCATGAGACGAAATGCAATCAAGTCCCAAGTATTAGCTGACTTCGTAGCAGATTGGACTTCTCCAAAACACGAAAGTCCAGGCGAAGACGAAAAACAATGGACAGTCTACTGTGATGGAGCATACTGTAGCAAAGGAGCAGCAATCTCTGCAATACTAGTTTCACCAGGTGGAATCAAAACCAGATTTGCAGCACGATTGGAGTTCAACAACCAAGAGATTCAAATCACAAATAATGTAGCAGAATACGAAGCACTCCTACTTGGGCTACGAAAAATGAAATCGCTAGGAAAACAAAGCTTCATTGTGAAGACAGACTCGAAAATAGCAAGGGACCATATTGAAAAGGATAGCGAAGCTAGAAAACCAGAGCTAATCAATTACCTCGAAGAGGTCAGAGAAATGGAGAAACACTTCAAAGGATTCACTGTAGAGCACATCCACAGAAACGACAACAACGAAACTGATGATTTAGCCAAAAAAGCAGCAAAGAAGGAAGAGCTACCCGAAGACGTAATTTACGAGGTCATGACCATCCCCTCAATCAGAAAGCAGCATCTTGCACACATTCGCTGGGAAGATTGGAGAGCACCAATCATGGCATACTTACAAGACAACTTCACACCCTGTTCCGCAAGCGAGGCCAAAAGAATACCAGCAAGAGCAAAAGGATATCAGATAATACAAGGAGAGCTGTACAAGAAGGGGATATCAGCACCATGGCTAAAATGCATTGCAAAAGAACAAGGAACGGCAATACTAAGAAGCATACACGAAGGGATATGCGGAACACACATTGGTCCAAGAGCCCTCGCAGCGAAAGCAGTCAGGCAGGGAATGTTCTGGCCGACAATGATAAAAGATGCAGACGAAGTAGCAAAGAAATGTGAAGCATGCCAAAAGAAGGCAAGAAACCAAAAGATTCCATGTTCATTGTTGCATCTCATTACACCTTCTTGGCCATTGCAAAGATGGGGAATAGACTTGGTAGGGCCTCTCCCAACAGCTCAAGGAAACTGCAGATTCGCAGTAGTTGCCGTGGAATATTTCACAAAGTGGATCGAAGCAAAAGCCCTAGCATCGATAACTTCGCACACAGTACAAAAGTTCTTCTGGCATAACATCATCTGCAGATTCGGGGTACCAAAAGAAATAACAGTAGACAACGGAAAGCAATTCGACAGCGAGTCATTCAGAGATTTTTGCATAACAATGGGAACCAAAGTAAAGTACGCATCTGTATATCATCTGCAGTCAAACGGCGCAGTCGAAAGAGCCAACGGCATCATTTTTTCGACTATAAGGAAGATGCTCTTCGACCACAAAAAGGGAAAATGGATTGACGATTTACCAATCGCAGTATGGTCACACAACACCACAGAATCCAGAGCTACCAAGTTCACCCCTTTCAGACTGCTATACGGAACCGAACCGGTGGTCCCAGAAGAAATCAAGGCCAAAACTCTAAGGGTAACACTTAGAAGTGAGGAAGGTTGTTGTAACACGGTTTTCCTAGTATTACAAACAGTGAGAAAGTTATAATTGACTTCTTTTTTCGTTCTTTCAAAAATTGTCCTCTACAGTTATTGTTGACCCGCTATTTATAGGGGTCAACCTCGCATGTTTACAAGACCGTTACTTCCCGCCAGAAATCCTATATCTATTCTAGCTTTCAGATGACCGTTGCTTCCCGCCAATCTTCATCTTAACCTCGTAACAGGAGATGGATTCGATCTAGCAACTCCCTGTGACCAGCCTCGTATTATTGTCTTCTTTGCCTTGACTTCTTTGGTCCTGCTCGAGGCTTTAACCTCTTCGAATTAGCTTCGCACTCGTTACCTTCGTCTTCACCTCTCTAGTCTCGCCTGCGGCTTTAACCTCTTCGAATTAACTTCACATTTGTCTTCTTCGTTCTGACTTCACCTGCAAAAATAGAAAATACGATTCCAAGGGGCGTCTCCCCAACAGTAGCCCCTTCGTCCTTGGATTCGAGTTCATTACTTTTCATCCCTCGAACTCCTGGGACGAAACCCAAAAGGCGTCCCCTTGGATTAATTCGGCGGTTACTTTGGCGCCTTTTCACGGCGCAAACTTCGGAACTTACCGTGTCTATAAATAGTAGAGGTTACCCCC
This sequence comes from Digitaria exilis, assembly GCA_015342445.1. Classification (NCBI taxonomy): domain Eukaryota; kingdom Viridiplantae; phylum Streptophyta; class Magnoliopsida; order Poales; family Poaceae; genus Digitaria; species Digitaria exilis. The sequence continues at coordinate 3,711,467 of JACEFO010001972.1, read as the reverse complement.
CCTAAAAATTACCTTCGCTTTCATTTCTGACCTCGTGCTACTGCCTTCGCTTTGCTTTAGCTCTCATTTCTGACCCCGTGCTACTGCCTTCGCTTTGCTCTGGTTGTTGCTGCCTGTTGAGGTTTTTGAAGTGCTTCGTGATTAAAAAGAGGTTAGTTTTGAAGAATCTTTGTCCTCGTTTCTTGTCTCGTTATGTTTTTGATTGTTTTTCACTATTAGTTTCAGAAATGGCTCAAGTCGAATCTGCTGCTATTCCGACCCCTGATGCGGAGAAAGAGGATAGTCCTGTAGCCTCTAACCCGGGGAGCGAGGACTTGGAGGGGGTCGAGGCCAATGTCAATGAGCTCATTGGAGAATCAGCTCCAAAAACCCTTCATTTCGATCGGTCCTCTGTTACCGCTAGCATGATTTCAACTTATGAACAGAATGGATTCTTTCCTAAAGGTGTTGGCCGTGCTCCTGGAAACGAGACTACTCCTGATCCCCAATTCGGAGAGGCTGTTGTGTTTTCCGAATTCTTTACTGCGGGACTCTGTTTTCCCTGCAATCCGATGCTGCCCCAGATCCTGGACCGTTTCAACGTCAAGCTTCATCAGTTGACACCCAACTCCTTCGTTCAACTATCGAAGTTTTTCTGGGGTGTTAAGACATTCGGTGGTGAAATTGACCTCGACACTTTTGGCCGCTTCAACGAGCTTCATCTTCAAAAGAGGTCAATCATTTTGGAAGAAGGTGGAGAAGAGCATGTTGGGCAATTTGGAGTTGCCACTTTTACTTCGCGTCAACGCAGCGCTGCCCTGAAGATTACGAAAGTTGACTTCACCTACGCTCAACGGAACCGTTGGGATGTAAACTGGCCGAAGTCATGGTTCTATGTTAAAGTTGGCTTCGCCTCTTCGGATTCCAACGATATCAACTATCCTTTTGCTGGCCCCCTTGGCAATGTCGAAGTGTCCACTGTGATTGACTTCGATAAGAAATCCAAAGCTTTTAAGAAGAACAGTCGTTGCTTTATCCATGCCACTCGGCGATTGACAGGTCGTGATGTGGTTGAGGAGTTTCTGGCTGCCGAGATTTGGCCTTTAGGAAATAATTGGAAACCCTTCAGAGTTGAGGAGAGGCAAATACCTGGATGCGATTTACCTACTACTTTTGTTATCTTCGGACTTACGAAACCCGCGGATATGTCCGAAGATGATCTGATCTCTAAGGTCGAATGGGCCGCCAAAGCTTTGATTGGCCCTCTTACTGAAAAGGAGAAGAAGGCAATGATTGACCTCTTCGAGAAACCCAGCCGCTTGAATCGGCCATGGTTAGAGATGGGCGTCAAATATGGGGATAGAGTAAAACCCTCCAAACCCCAGAAACGCATGAAGCCTGTTGGAAATATTGGATCCGAGAAAGCTAGGGCAACACGAAGATATAAAAAGACTTCGTCAAAAGTGCTAATATCTTCGAGTCAAGATGTTCCCCAGACGAAGACAAAGCTACTCGAGGCTCAGAAGAGAAAAACTGCTTGTGTGCAACAGTCTACCTCTGCACCTAACAAGAAACCTCGACTGACTCGAAAGGTGGATTTGTCGCTGCTAGACAGTCCTGAAGCCGAAGCTGAAGCTGAAAAGGAGAAAGAAACTATTGAAGCGGCTTGTGGACTCCTAGGAATTGCTGGCATTGTTGGCGATGACCTCTGCACATCGGGGTTCATGAAGGAGTTGGCAGGCACTTCTGCTGCTTCAGGAGAAGGTTTGTTTGTTCCTTTCATGAAATGCCCCGGTGCTAGAATGAGCCTCACAGGCTCGATATCGAGTGTTGTTTCGAAATCTCCAAGATAATTCGATCCGAACTTTCTTGAGCTCTTAGAGCATAACTTCGGCTTGTATTCCACAGAACCAGCCGTCGAAGGCGTAAATGTTGAAGAAGATAAAGTAACCGGTGCTGAACACGAGGTCAGTAATTTTAGTTGTACTGTACTTGATCGCCAAATTTCTTTTATTGTTTTTGCTTACTTTGCTTGATATTTTTAGGTCGAGGTTGTGGATGTCAAGGGTAAAAAGATCCCTGAAGAAACATCTACGAAGCACCCTCAAGACTTGGCTACTTCTTCTTTTGTTGAACTTGGTGAAGATACTGACGAGATGCGAGGTGAGAAAGAAAAAATTCTATCACCACTTCATGTTTAGTTTCGTTTTTTATTCTTATATTTTGTCTTCGTTTTTATAGGTTATAAAGCATCATTGGAGAATCTTAGTTTTGAAGAGCTATCTCGTTTGAGCGTCTCCACAGCGCACAAGGTTCGTGCTTGTTTCTTACTACTTTATCCACGTCTCTTCCTTTCTTTATATTTGTCTTACGTTTTTGTTTTCGATTTGCTTCCTTAGGTTAAACTGATCAACGCAGTTTGCGCTTCGAAGTCTAAGACTGCTGCTGATCGGCTTCGTTTTTTGGAAGGGGAGAATGAGAGGCTTCGGGAAGTTAACGACAGACTTCACAAAGATTTGACTAAGCTCGGGGACACTTGGGACACTACTGATAGGAAATATAAGGCCTTGCAGAAGGACTTTGACAAGAACCTGATTGTGATCGAGAACCTTCGTGAAGCCGTGGTTCGCGAGTCCGATGCTGCGAAAGAGGCTAAAACCCAGGTGTCTTCCCTCGAACTTAAGTTAAAAGAAGCTGAAGAATCTCTAGCCTCTTCCAAGATTCTTGATGCCGAGAGAATAAATCGAATTTTTGATTCGTATTCAAGCTCGCTCAAGCAGTTCGGAGCCACTCCTTACGCTCTTCCGGTGGACTTAAACATTCATAGTTTCTTATCTTGGATTGAAGAAGAATTTGCTGGTCTCGGGGATGTGTTTTCTATTGCTGGCGACAACTTCGCACTTACCTGCACCGATGGCCTCGGCAGATTTCTTGAAAGAGAGAATAAGGAACTACTTCTTCGGGTTGCCGGTCCTGGATTCCGCTTTTCTGACTTCGGAGATTTGTCCTCGTCTAGCTCTAAAGAAGTTGAAACTATGAAGCGTCGCTTCTTGCGAGATTTCTGGAATGTCTATGGACGAGATGTGGCTAAGGACTCCTCTTCGAAGGTAAAAGCAAAATTCTCTGTGTGACTTAGTTTTTTCAGTGTCAGAAAAGCTAACTCTTTCTTTTTTGTTCTTTTACTAGGAAGAAAACAAAGACGCGGAGGCCGAAGAAGAAAAGGAAGAAAAGAGCGAAGAGGAAGAGAACGATGCCCCCGATTCGCCTTCTGAAGATGATGGAGCGAATTCTTCCCAGGAGGAGGGGGAAATTTAGTCGTGGTGTTGCGAGTAGCAATCAATTTATGTAAAAAACTTATTCGAAGCAAAAATTTGTGGATTCGGGAACGACTTGAACACTGAAATTGCTCAAGATTTTGTCTATATTAGCCTCGTAATTATCTTCGATCTTTGTTTCGAAGTGCATGCGTTGGACTCGTAAAATTTCTTTTCACTTGAAATTGTTTGTACGTTATCTTGTTTCTATAAGATCATGACCTTTAGCTTCGTTTTCGCTATGGAAAACGCTTAAATATTCTTTGGCTTCTAATTCCCTTGTTAACTCGAGAAAGCCTTGAAGCGGATGTGCTTTTCTCCATATATTGGCTTCTAATTCCCTAGTTAACTCAAGAAAGCCTTGAAGCGGATCCGCTCTTCTTCTTGATTTGGCTTCTAATTCCCTTGTTAACTCGAGAAAGCCTTGAAGCGGATGCGCCCTTCTTCGTGATTCTATTACTTGAGAAAACGTTGTTGTACGAAGTATCTATGGGCCCTGTGCTGTTGTTGATCTTTAGCCTGGGCAGATCATGCCATCGAGCGCTCCTGTGATTCCTGCTGCCTCTCATTTCTAGGGAAAATTTTCTTTTTCATTTGCTTTGCTTTTTCTCTTGCCGAAGCTTGTCTCCCCCTTCTCTTTTATAGTGGTCTTTGGACCCTTGGGGAAATTATGGTTTCACCTAACCTCGCGTCCTTTTAAAAAGTACAAGTTAGGTGATTCGTCTTAATGTGCCCGTTGCTTGGTGAAAACTTGTTTTTGAATAAATGCAAATGGGGGCTTCTCTTTTTTGCCTTTGAAAAAGGCGTCCCCTCCCTCGATAGCCCCTTTGCGTTTATTCATTGCTTCTTATTTCGAGCAACGAATCTGAAAGATTACGTTCTCTTGTTTTACTTTCGAAATAGGGCAACTCTGTTGCTTTTTTCGTTCCCCTTATTTGATCTAGACTGTAGGTTTTCTTGCGAGGTTTTGTTTCTAACCTCTTCCTTAGACAATTTTGTTCGAGACCTTTTTGGCGAGGTTATATTTCTGACCTCGACCTTAGGCTATTTTGCTCAAGGCTTCTTTTTGCGAGGTTAATATTTCTAACCTCGGCCTCGAGCTATTTTGCTCGAGGTCTTATTTTTGCGAGGTTATTTTTCAACCTCGGCCTCGAGCTATCTTGCTCGAGGTCTTCTTTTTGCGAGGTTATTTTTCAACCTCGGCCTCGAGCTATCTTGCTCGAGGTCTTCTTTTTGCGAGGTTATTTTTCAACCTCGGCCTCGAGCTATCTTGCTCGAGGTCTTCTTTTTGCGAGGTTATTTTTCAACCTCGGCCTCGAGCTGTCATGCTAAACTCGGCTTCGTTTCTTGGAGAAAGATAATGAGAGGCTTCGGGAAGTTAATGATAAACTTCGTAAACACTTGACTAAGATCGAGGACGCATGGGACAGCACCGATAGAAAATATAAAGCCTTGCTAAAGGACTTTGACCAGAACCTAGTTGTGATCGATAATCTTCGAGAAGCTGTGGTTCGCGAGTCCGATGCTACTAAAGAGGCCAAAGCCCAAGTATCGTCCCTCGAGCTTAGGTTAAAGGAAGCTGAAGAATCTGTAGCCTCTTCCAAGATTCTTGATGCTGAGAGGGTGAAACAGATCTTTGATTCGTATTCTAACTCGCTCAAGCAATTTGGAGCCACTCCTTATTCTCTTCCAGTGGACTTGACCGTTGAAAATTTCTTATCTTGGATTGAAGAGGAATTTTCTGGTCTCGGGGATGTGTTTTCAATTGCTGGCGACAACTTCGCTCTTACCTGTACCGATGGCCTCGGCAGATTTCTCGAAAAAGAGGATAAAGAACTGCTTCTTCGGGTTTCCGGTCCCGTATTTCGTTTTACTGACTTCGGAGATCTGCCCTCATCTTGCTCTAAAGAAGTCGAAACTATGAAACTTCGTTTCTTGCGAGACTTCTGGAACATCTACGGGCGGGATATGGCTAAGGACTCCTCTTCGAAAGTAAGAAACTTTTCTGTATAACTTTGCTTCTTCTTTTTTTTATTGTTGTCAAAAATTCTAAGTCTTTTGCTTTGTTTCTTCACCAGGAAGAAACTGAGGTCGCAAATGTTGAAGAAGGAAAAGAGGAAGAAGGCGAAGAGGAAGAAGATGATGCCCTGGATTCGCCTCCTGATGATGACGAAGCTAAATCTTCCCAAGAAGAAGGAGAAATCTAGTCGCGAGTCGAAATTAATTAATGTAAAAAACTTATTCCAAGTGATGTTTGTGGATTCCAGAGCGACTTGAACGCCGAAATTGCTCAAGATTTTGTTTATATTAGCCTCGTAATTATCTTCGATCTTTATTTTGTTTCGAAGTGCATGCGTTGGACTCGTAAAAATTCTTTTCCCTTGAAATTGTTTGTACATTATTTTCTTTCTATAAGATCATGACCTTTAGTTTCGTTTTCGCTATGGAAAACGCTTAAATATTCTTTGGCTTCTAATTCCCTTGTTAACTCGAGAAAGCCTTGAAGCGGATGCGCTCTTCTCCATGATTACACTACTTGAGAAGCGTTGCTGTACGAAGTATCTATGGGCCCTGTGCTATTGTTGGTCTTTATCCTGGACAGATCATGCCGTCGAGCGTTCCTATGATTCCTCCTGCCTCTCATTTCTAGGGAAAGTTTTCTTTTTCATTTGCTTTGCTTTTTCTCTTGCTGAGGCTTGACTCCCCCTTCTCTTTTATAGTGGTCTTTCGACCCTTGGGGAGATTATGATTTCACCTAACTTCGCGTCCTTTTGAAAGTACAAGTTAGGTGATTCGTTTTAATGTGTTCGTTGCTTGGTAAAAACATGTTTTTGAATAAATGCAAATGGAGGCTTCTCTTTTTTGCCTTTGAAAAAGGCGTCCCCTCCCTCGATAGCCCCTTTGCGTTTATTCATTGCTTCTTATTTCGAGCAACGAATCTGAAAGATTACGTTCTCTTGTTTTACTTTCGAAATAGGGCAACTCTGTTGCTTTTTTCGTTCCCCTTATTTGATCTAGACTGTAGGTTTTCTTGCGAGGTTTTGTTTCTAACCTCTTCCTTAGACAATTTTGTTCGAGACCTTTTTGGCGAGGTTATATTTCTGACCTCGACCTTAGGCTATTTTGCTCAAGGCTTCTTTTTGCGAGGTTAATATTTCTAACCTCGGCCTCGAGCTATTTTGCTCGAGGTCTTATTTTTGCGAGGTTATTTTTCAACCTCGGCCTCGAGCTATCTTGCTCGAGGTCTTCTTTTTGCGAGGTTATTTTTCAACCTCGGCCTCGAGCTATCTTGCTCGAGGTCTTCTTTTTGCGAGGTTATTTTTCAACCTCGGCCTCGAGCTATCTTGCTCGAGGTCTTCTTTTTGCGAGGTTATTTTTCAACCTCGGCCTCGAGCTGTCATGCTCGAGGTCTTCTTTTTGCGAGGTTATTTTTCAACCTCGGCCTCGAGCTGTCTTGCTCGAGGTCTTCTTTTTGCGAGGTTATTTTTCAACCTCGGCCTCGAGCTATCTTGCTCGAGGTCTTCTTTTTGCTCAAGTGCTTTTAGGGGAATCTCCTTTGTTGATTTTTGGAGAGATTTACATAGGTTCGCCTCATTAAAAACCTCACCTCCAGTTTCCTGGAGCCCCTTTGTGAGGAAAAGAGTAAGACCTTTTGTGAAAGAAAAAGAGAAAAGAGGTGCTTCATATTTGTGCTTATAGCTCCGCACATTTACGAAGTTGACCTTTACAAAAAGAACTAAAACTCAGAAAAAACTGTACAGCTTTATTTGTTCCGATTCTAGTTATAATATTTGCGAAGTTGCTCTACGTTCCATGAGTGAGGTAATTCTTCTCCGTTTTCGGTGGACAGATGATAAGACCCTGGCCTCGAGCTTTTGGTGACAATGTATGGTCCTTCCCATTTTTCCTCGAATTTGGATAAGTTTTTTGCATTATGCTTTCTTTTGATTACCAGGTCCCCAACTCTGATCTCTCTTATCTTCACCTTTGGGTCGCGCCACTTTCGTGTTTGCCTTTGATATGATTTGAGGTTATGTGACGCAATAAGCTGATCAATTTCGATTAAGTCTTTTTCCACCATTTCTTTTTCACCTTCCTCACTACTAAGTGTTACCCTTAGAGTTTTGGCCTTGATTTCTTCTGGGACCATCGCTTCGGTTCCGTATAGCAGTCTGAAAGGGGCGAACTTGGTAGCTCTAGATTCTGTGGTATTATGTGACCATACTGCGATTGGTAAATCGTCAATCCATTTTCCCTTTTTATGGTCGAAGAGCATTTTCCTTATAGTCGAAAAAATAATGTCGTTGGCTCTTTCAACTGCGCCGTTTGATTGCGGATGATATACGGATGCGTACTTCACTTTGGTTCCCATTGTTATGCAAAAATCTCTGAATGATTCGCTGTCAAATTGCTTTTCATTGTCTACTGTTATTTCCTTTGGTACCCCGAATCTGCAGATGATGTTATGCCAGAAGAACTTTTCTACTGTATGCGAAGTTATCGATGCTAGGGCTTTTTCTTCGATCCACTTTGTGAAATATTCCACAGCAACTACTGCGAATCTGCAGTTTCCTTGAGCTGTTGGGAGAGGCCCTACCAAATCTATTCCCCATCTTTGCAATGGCCACGAAGGTGTAATGAGCTGCAACAATGAACATGGAATCTTTTGGTTGCTTGCGTTCTTTTGGCATGCTTCGCATTTCTTTGCTACTTCATCTGCATCTTTTATCATTGTTGGCCAAAACATTCCCTGCCTGACTGCTTTTGCTGCGAGGGCTCTTGGACCAATGTGTGTTCCGCATATCCCTTCGTGTATGCTTCTTAGTATCGCCGTTCCTTGTTCTTTTGCAATGCATTTTAGCCATGGTGCTGATATCCCTTTCTTGTACAGCTCTCCTTGTATTATCTGATACCCTTTTGCTCTTGCTGGTATTCTTTTGGCCTCGCTTGCTGAACAGGGTGTGAAGTTGTCTTGTAAGTATGCCATGATTGGTGCTCTCCAATCTTCCCAGCGAATGTGTGCAAGATGCTGCTTTCTGATTGAGGGGATGGTCATGACCTCGTAAATTACGTCTTCGGGTAGTTCTTCCTTCTTTGCTGCTTTTTTGGCTAAGTCATCAGCTTCGTTGTTGTCGTTTCTGTGGATGTGCTCTACAGTGAATCCTTTGAAGTGTTTCTCCATTTCTCTGACCTCTTCGAGGTAATTGATTAGTTCTGGTTTTCTAGCTTCGCTATCCTTTTCGATGTGGTCCCTTGCTATTTTCGAGTCTGTCTTCACAATGAACCTTTGTTTTCCTAGTGATTTCATTTTTCGTAGCCCAAGCAGGAGTGCTTCGTATTCTGCTACATTATTTGTGATTTGAATTTCTTGGTTGCTGAATTCCAATCGTGCTGCGAATCTTGTTTTGATTCCGCCTGGTGAAACTAGTATTGCAGAGATCGCTGCTCCTTTGATACAATATGCTCCATCACAATAGACTGTCCATTGTTTTTCGTCTTCGTCTGGATTTTCATGCTTTGGAGAGGTCCAGTCTGCTACGAAGTCAGCTAATACTTGGGATTTGATTGCATTTCGTCTTATGAATTCGATATTGAATCCGGATAGTTCTGCGGACCATTTGCTGATCCTGTTCGAAGCTTCTCTGTTTGCGAATAGCTCGGCTAGAGGTTTGTCGGTGACGACTGTCACTTTGTGAGCTTCGAAATAATGCCTGAGCTTTCTTGATGCCATAAGTAATGCGTATGCAATTTTTTCGAGCTCAGAGTATGACTTCTTGGTTCCAGATAATGCTTCGGAAACAAAATAGGCTGGCAATTGCTTTAAAACGCCTTCGATTTCAATTTCTTGTACTATTGCAGCGCTTACTGCGGACTCGGATGCTGCGAGGTAAAGGAGAAGGTCTTTTCCTTGGGCTGGTGGTGATAATTTGATCATTGCTGCAAGGTACTGCTTTAATTCTCTGAATGCTTTTGATTGTTCTTCGCCCCAGTTGAATTTCTGTGCATGTCTAAGAGTTTTGAAGAAGGGAAGGCTTCGCTCGGCCGCCCTTGGTACGAATCTGTTTAGAGCCGCGATCCTGCCTGTCAATTGTTGCACTTCCTTGACCGTCTTTGGCTCCTCCATGGATGCCAAGGCTTGTACCTTGTCTGGGTTGGCCTCGATTCCCTTTGAAGTTACAAGGCACCCCAAGACTTTTCCTTTGGTTACTCCAAAGACGCATTTTTCTGGATTTAAGCTCAAATTTGACATTCTTAGATTGTTGAAGGTTTCCTCGAGATCTTTGATGTGATCCGTTCTTTTGATGCTTTTTACGACGAGGTCATCCACATAAGCTAGCATGTTTCTATCAATTTGTGAGTTGAAAACTTTTTTGGTCATTCTTGAGAAAGTTGATCCTGCGTTTCTCAGCCCTTCTGGCATTCTGACGAAACAAAAAGTTCCGAAAGGTGTTATGAAGCTTGTCTTCTCCTCATCCTCTTGTTTCATCCAAACTTGGTGATACCCTGAAAAGCAATCTAGCAAGGATAGAATCTCGCTGTTGGCTGCGTCGTCGACGACGCTATCGATTCTTGGTAAAGGGAAATCATCTTTTGGGCAATGCTTGTTTAGGGTTGTGAAGTCGATGCACATTCTCCACTTTCCGTTTTTCTTCTTCACTGGGACAGTGTTTGCCAACCATTCAGGGTATTGTACTTCTCTGATGACTTTTGCTTTCAGCAGCCTTTCCACTTCGGATTTTATTCCCTCCACCTTCTCATCCGACATTTTTCTCAATTTTTGCTTCCTTGGCTTTGTCTTCGGGTTTATGTTGAGGCTATGCTCGATTATGGTTCTGCTAACACCCTTTAGATCTGCAGCTGTCCATGCAAAGACATCTTTGTTTTTTCTTAGGAAAGCTATCAAATCTTCCTCTTCATGAGGGGGAAGGTCTGCTCCGATCGTGACCTCTCTACCCTCGGTTCCTGGACCGAGAGAGACTCGCTTGGTGTCTTGTGCTTGAATAACTTCTTTTGCTTTTTCCACTCTGGATTGCGGTGACTTCTTTTTGATCGATTCTGTTTGAACTTCATTGTTTGTTTGTTTCGTTTCTGCCTGCAAAAGGTTGACGTTTTTTTCGCCTGGGTAATTCCTTGTTCGATGTCCCTTGCGACTTGCTGGTTTCCGAATACTGTGATTACTCCATTTGATGCTGGAAATTTCATGCAGAGATACGCCTGTCGCACAATGGCTTCGAACGTGTTGAGAAAACCTCTTCCGAAGATTGCATTGTAAGGGTAGTACATGTCGACTATGTCAAAAGTGATTCGTTCCGTTCTGGGATTGCTCAAGTCCCCCAAGGTTACCGGCAATTCGATTTTTTCCTAAGGCCCGGATTCTTTTTCCTCCAAAACCAATGAGTGGAGTTTCGGATGGTTGTAACAAGCTTCTGCTGATGTTCATCTGATCGAAGGCACTTGCGAAGATAATATCAGCTGAACTGCCATCGTCTATCAGTATCTTTGTTAACTCCCAGCCTGCCACATTTGTTTCGATGACCATGGCATCAGTGTGAGGATAACATTGGAGCTTGACGTCTTGCTCGGTGAAAGCTATTGGGATATGTGACCAGTGGGTTTTTATTACTGGGCCTTCGGGTAATATTGCATGCACTCTTCTGAAGTAGTCTTTTCTTTGTCTTTTGCTTTCGAAGTCAACTGAAGATCCTCCTGCTATAGGCAGAATCATTCCGCGAGAGGGGATAGGACCCTTGGCGGGTGTTGAATTCGATGTTGAGGCTGTTTGCATCATAGTTTCGTCTTTTCTGGCCGCGGTGGACTGAATCGAGCTGTGCGCTTGTTGATTTGGCTCGGACTGGGTTTGATGCCAAGCCAATCGAGGCTGATGGTATGTTGAGTAGGATTCTGAATTCGTCGGGAGTTGCAGTTGCGGATTCGGCGTGTTATGGGAGGTGCACTGCCAGGAGTTTGTTTGAATTGTGCGACCTTGATTGTTGTTTTGGTTCATTTCTTGCTTCACCCAGATGGTTATGGGACATCTCCCTGTACTGTGATCTGGGTTTTCGCCATGGAATTGGCAGAACCAAGATCGAGACTGGCTTTCTTGTTGGCTTCGACCTCTTCCACGGCCTCTGCCTCGTCCGCCTCTTCCTCGTGTGGATGAGGAGTTGAAATTTTGCTTCGTTGCATTGTATTCGTTATTATGTTGGCCGCTCTCGTTTTCTATGTGAAAAACTTGAGTTGGTCTGTTATAGCTCTGCTTTTCGTATGTGGGCTGCTTGTAGTTTCCATTTGCTTTTCTGAGCATGGCTCTTTCGTTGATTCTTCTCCTGTGATCATCGTCTGATCTGCAAAATTTTTCCATCTCGTGGAAGAGTTCATGGAGGTTCCTTGGTTTGTTTTTGACGAACTCTGACGCGCATGGCCCTGGTCCCAACCCGTGGATGCATGCATCGATTGCTATTGAGTCTGGGATATCATCTGTTTGGGCCTTCAATTGGATGAAGCGTTTGAAGTACTGAGCTAATGGCTCCTTTTCCTCCTGTCTACATGCGAATAAATCTCCCGAGGTTAACAGTTGCCTGTTAAATCCTTGGAAGTTCTGAAGTACTTTTGCCTTGAGTTGTTCCCAGCTGAATATTGATCCTGGGCTTAGTCTCGTGAACCATGTGAGAGCCGGTCCTTCACAGGCTATGATGAATGACTTTGCGAGAACTAGCTCGTTTCCTCCTGCGGAAGCCACAGCAACTTCGTAGCTCATCAAAAACTGTCTTGGATCACAAGTACCATTGTATTTGGGCAGAGTGATGGGCTTGTACGAGGTTGGCCATGGTGCATTTTGAAGGCCTGGAGATAACGGTGAATTCGAGTCATAGCTTCTGAAACCCGCGTTGTAATTTGTTGTTTCGGTGTGGTATTCTCTCTCGGGCTCTTGAGTGGTTTCTTTGCTCGCATTGAGCTCGCTTTGGAGTCTGTTGAGCTCGTTCTTGGCCTCTGCAATTTGACGCTCTTTCTCGGTTTCTTTTCTTTGGTTCTTTGCTTCCTTCAACAGAGCTTCTTTTTCTTCCTTAAGCCTCTCAATTTCTTGTAGCAGTTGTTCGAGGCTAGCTTCTTCTCGATTTTGGTTATCATTGGTAACGGCTGGCTCCAGTGAAACATGTCGTTCATCGTTTTCTCTTTCATTTTCGTGAGCTTTGGAGGTCCGTGGATCATCGGACCGTTGCTTTTTCTTTGGTGGCATCGTGAGTTTTGATTTCGATCCTAACACGCGGACGGCGCCAACTGTTGTAACACGGTTTTCCTAGTATTACAAACAGTGAGAAAGTTATAATTGACTTCTTTTTTCGTTCTTTCAAAAATTGTCCTCTACAGTTACTGTTGACTCGCTATTTATAGGGGTCAACCTCGTATGTTTACAAGACCGTTACTTCCCGCCAGAAATCCTATATCTATTCTAGCTTTCAGATGACCGTTGCTTCCCGCCAATCTTCATCTTAACCTCGTAACAGGAGACGGATTCGATCTAGCAACTCCCTGTGACCAGCCTCGTATTATTGTCTTCTTTGCCTTGACTTCTTTGGTCCTGCTCGAGGCTTTAACCTCTTCGAATTAGCTTCGCACTCGTTACCTTCGTCTTGACCTCTCTAGTCTCGCCTGCGGCTTTAACCTATTCGAATTAACCTCACATTTGTCTTCTTCATTCTGACTTCACCTGCAAAAATAGAAAATACGATTCCAAGGGGCGTCTCCCCAACAAAGGTGAAAAAGAAATGGTGGAAAAAGACTTAATCGAAGTCGATCGGCTCGTGGCCTCACATAACCTCGAGTCATACCAAAGGCAAACACGAAAGTGGCGCGACCCAAAGGCGAAGATAAGAGAGATCAGAGTTGGGGACCTGGTAATCAAAAGAAAGCATAATGCAGAAAACTTATCCAAATTCGAGGAAAAATGGGAAGGACCATACATTGTCACCAAAAGCTCGAGGCCAGGGTCTTATCATCTGTCCACCGAAAACGGAGAAGAGTTACCTCACTCATGGAATGTAGAGCAACTTCGCAAATACTATAACTAGAATCGGAACAAGTAAAGCTGTACAGTTTTCTCCAAGTTTTAGTTCTTTTTGTAAAGGTCAACTTCATAAATGTGCGGAGCTATAAGCACAAATACGAAGCACCTCTATTCTCTTTTTCTTTCATCACAAAAGGTCGTACTCTTTTCCTCACAAAAGGGGCTCCAGGAAACTGGAGGTGAGGTTTTTAATGAGGTGAACCTATGTAAATTTCTCCAAAAAATCAACAAAGGAGATTCCCCTAAAAGCACTTGAGCAAAAAACACATCGAGGTTGAAAAATAACATCGCAAAAAGAAGACCTCGAGCAAGATAGCTCGAGGCCTAGGTTGGAAATATAACCTCGCAAAAATAAGACCTCGAGCAAAATAGCTCGAGGCCGAGGTTGAAATATAACCTCGCAAAAAGAAGACCTCGAGCAAGATAGCTCGAGGCCGAGGTTGAAATATAACCTCGCAAAAAGAAGACCTCGAGCAAGATAGCTCGAGGCCGAGGTTGGAAATATAACCTCGCAAAAATAAGACCTCGAGCAAAATAGCTCGAGGCCGAGGTTGAAATATAACCTCGCAAAAAGAAGACCTCGAGCAAGATAGCTCGAGGCCGAGGTTGGAAATATAACCTCGCAAAAATAAGACCTCGAGCAAAATAGCTCGAGGCCGAGGTTGAAATATAACCTCGCAAAAAGAAGACCTCGAGCAAGATAGCTCGAGGCCGAGGTTGGAAATATAACCTCGCAAAAATAAGACCTCGAGCAAAATAGCTCGAGGCCGAGGTTGAAATATAACCTCGCAAAAAGAAGACCTCGAGCAAGATAGCTCGAGGCCGAGGTTGGAAATATAATCTCGCAAAAATAAGACCTCGAGCAAAATAGCTCGAGGCCGAGGTTGAAATATAACCTCGCAAAAAGAAGACCTCGAGCAAAACCGCTCGAGGCCGAGGTTGGAAGTATAACCTCGTAAAAAAGACCTCGAGCAAAATAGCTCGAGGCCGAGGTTGGAAATATAACCTCACAAAAAGAAGCCTTGAGCAAAATAGCCCAAGGTCGAGGTCAGAAATATAACCTCGCCAAAAGATCTCGAACAAAATTGCCTAAGGTAGAGGTTAGAAACACAACCTCGCAAGAAAACCTGCAGTCTAGATCAAATAAGGGGAACGAAAAAAGCAAGAGTTGCCCTATTTCGAAAGTGAAACAAGAGAACGTAATCTTTCAGATCCGTTGCTCGAAATAAGAAGCAATGAATAAACGCAAAGGGGCTATCGAGGGAGGGGACGCCTTTTTGAAAGGCAAAAAAGAGAAGCCTCCATTTGCATTTATTCAAAAACATGTTTTTACCAAGCAACGAACACATTAAAACGAATCACCTAACTTGTACTTTCAAAAGGACGCGAAGTTAGGTGAAATCATAATCTCCCCAAGGGTCGAAAGACCACTATAAAAGAGAAGGGGGAGTCAAGCCTCAGCAAGAGAAAAAGCAAAGCAAATGAAAAAGAAAACTTTCCCTAGAAATGAGAGGCAGGAGGAATCATAGGAACGCTCGACGGCATGATCTGTCCAGGATAAAGACCAACAATAGCACAGGGCCCATAGATACTTCGTACAGCAACGCTTCTCAAGTAGTGTAATCATGGAGAAGAGCGCATCCGCTTCAAGGCTTTCTCGAGTTAACAAGGGAATTAGAAGCCAAAGAATATTTAAGCGTTTTCCATAGCGAAAACGAAACTAAAGGTCATGATCTTATAGAAAGAAAATAATGTACAAACAATTTCAAGGGAAAAGAATTTTTACGAGTCCAACGCATGCACTTCGAAACAAAATAAAGATCGAAGATAATTACGAGGCTAATATAAACAAAATCTTGAGCAATTTCGGCGTTCAAGTCGCTCTGGAATCCACAAACATCACTTGGAATAAGTTTTTTACATTAATTAATTTCGACTCGCGACTAGATTTCTCCTTCTTCTTGGGAAGATTTAGCTTCGTCATCATCAGGAGGCGAATCCAGGGCATCATCTTCTTCCTCTTCGCCTTCTTCCTCTTTTCCTTCTTCAACATTTGCGACCTCAGTTTCTTCCTGGTGAAGAAACAAAGCAAAAGACTTAGAATTTTTGACAACAATAAAAAAAAGAAGAAGCAAAGTTATACAGAAAAGTTTCTTACTTTCGAAGAGGAGTCCTTAGCCATATCCCGCCCGTAGATGTTCCAGAAGTCTCGCAAGAAACGAAGTTTCATAGTTTCGACTTCTTTAGAGCAAGATGAGGGCAGATCTCCGAAGTCAGTAAAACGAAATACGGGACCGGAAACCCGAAGAAGCAGTTCTTTATCCTCTTTTTCGAGAAATCTGCCGAGGCCATCGGTACAGGTAAGAGCGAAGTTGTCGCCAGCAATTGAAAACACATCCCCGAGACCAGAAAATTCCTCTTCAATCCAAGATAAGAAATTTTCAACGGTCAAGTCCACTGGAAGAGAATAAGGAGTGGCTCCAAATTGCTTGAGCGAGTTAGAATACGAATCAAAGATCTGTTTCACCCTCTCAGCATCAAGAATCTTGGAAGAGGCTACAGATTCTTCAGCTTCCTTTAACCTAAGCTCGAGGGACGATACTTGGGCTTTGGCCTCTTTAGTAGCATCGGACTCGCGAACCACAGCTTCTCGAAGATTATCGATCACAACTAGGTTCTGGTCAAAGTCCTTTAGCAAGGCTTTATATTTTCTATCGGTGCTGTCCCATGCGTCCTCGATCTTAGTCAAGTGTTTACGAAGTTTATCATTAACTTCCCGAAGCCTCTCATTATCTTTCTCCAAGAAACGAAGCCGGTCAGCCGCAGTTTTAGACTTTGAAGCACTGACCGCGTTGATTAGCTTAACCTAAGAAAATACGTCGAAGACAAAAATGTGAGATAAATATAAAGAAAGGAAGGAACAGAGATAAAGCGGTAGAAATAAGCACGAACTTTGTGGGCTGTGGAGACGCTCAAACGAGATAACTCTTCAATATCAAGGTTCTCCAATGATGCTTTAAAATCTATAACAACGAAGACAAAATATAAGAATCAAAGACGAAACCAAACAGGAAGTGGTGCTAGAGTTTTTTCTCACCTAGCATCTCATCACTATCCCCACCAAGTTCAACAAAAGAAGAAGAAGCCACGTTCGAGGACGATTAACAACTGTTTCTTCAGGGATCTTTTTTCCCTTGGCATCAACAACCTCGACCTAAAAATAGTAAGCAAAATAAGTAAATAATAAAAGATATTTAGCGATCAAATACAGTACAACTAAAATTACTGACCTCGTGTTCGGCTTCGGCTGCTTTATCCTCCTCGACATTCTTTTCCTCGACGGCTGGTTCTGTAGAATACAAGCCGAAGTTATGCTCTAAGAGCTCAAGAAAGTTCGGGTCAAATTCTCTTGGAGATTTCGAAACCACACTCGAAATCGAGCCAGCAAGGCTCATCCTAGCACCAGGGCATTTCATGTAAGGAACAAACAAACCTTCTCCTGAAGCAGCAGAAGTGCCTGCCAAATCTTTCATGAATTTCGCTGAGCCGAGGTCATCGCCCGCAACGCCAGTAATCTCTACAAGCCCACATGCCGCCTCGATAGCCTTTTCCTCCTCTTCAGCTTCGGCCACAGGGCTGTCCAGCAGCGAAGGATCCATCTTGCGAGACAAGCGAGGTTTCTTGTTCAACGCAGAACCAGACTGTTGCACATCAACAGTCTTTCTCTTATGAGCTTCAAGCTTTTTTGTTTTCGCTTGAGGAGCATCTTGACTCGAAGATACCAAAATTTTCGATGAAGTTCTCTTATACCTTCGAGTCACTACAGCTTGTTCGGATCCAACATTACCAGCAGGTTTCATACGTTTTTGGGGCTTAGAAGGTTTCATCCTGTCCCCGTACTGAACGCCCATTTCCATCCACGGGCGATTCAAGCGACTCGTTTTCTCGAAGAAGTCGATCATTGATTTCTTCTCCTTTTCAGTAAAAGGACCAACCAAAGACCTCGCGGCCCACTCAACACTCGAAACAAGGTCATCATCACTAACACCATCAGGTTTTGTGAGTCCAAAAACAGCAAAGGTGGTAGGTAAATCGAAACCAGGAATTTGCCTCTGCTCAATTCTAAAAGGTTTCCAGTCGGTTCCCAAGGGCCAGATTTTGGCAGCCAAAAATTCTTCAACTACATCACGGCCCGTGAGTCGTCGGGTAACATGATGAAAGCAGGGGCTGTTCTTCTTAAAAGACTCAGATTTCTTATCGAAATCAATCACAGTAGACACCTCTATATTGCCAAGGGGACCAGCAAAAGGATAATGCACTTCACTAGAATTTGGTGCAGCGAAACCAACCTTAACATAAAACCAGGATTTCGGCCAATTCACATCCCAACGGTTTCGTTGAGCGTAGGAGAAATCAACCTTGGCAATCTTCAGGGCTGCACTTCGACGACGCGAAGTAAAAGTAGCAACACCAAACTGTCCAATATGCTCTTCGCCGCCTTCTTCCAAAAAGATTGACCTTTTCTGAAGATGAAGCTCATTATAACGACCGAAGGTATCAACGTCAATCTCACCACCAAATGTCTTCACTCCCCAGAAAAATTTTGATAGTTGAACAAAAGAATTCGGTGTCAGCTGATGAAGTTTGACATTGAATCGGTCAAAAATCTGAGGTAGCATAGGATCACAAGGAAATCGAAGACCAGCAGTGAAGAAGTCAGCAAAAACGACAGCCTCTCCAAACTGAGGATCAGGGGTAGTCTCGCGCCCCGGAGCACGACCAACACCAGCAGGGAAAAATCCATTCTGTTCATAGGACGAAATCATGCTAGCGGTAACAGAGGACCGACCGAAATGAAGGGTTTTGAGAGCTGATTCTCCAACGAGCTCATTGACATTGGCCTCGACCCCCTCCAAATCCTCGCTTCCCGGGTTATAGGCTAGAGGACTGTCCTCTCTCTCCGCGTCAGAGGTCGGAATCGCAACAGACTTGACATGAGCCATTTCCGAAACTAATAACGAAAAACAATTAAAAACATAACAAAACAAGAAACGAGGACAAAGATTTTTCAAAACTAACCTCTTTTTTATCACGAAGCACTTCAAGAATCTCGACAGGCAGCAACAATAAAAGCAAAGCGAAGACAGTAGCACGAAGTCAGTGATGAAAGCGAAGGTAATTTTTAGGGGGGTAACCTCTACTATTTATAGGCACGGTAAGTTTCGAAGACTGCGCCATTTGGGAGGTGAAAGGGCGCCAAAGTAACCGCCAGATTTTTCCAAGGGGACGCCTTTTGGGTTTCGTCCCAGGAGTTCGAGGGTCAAAAAGCTATGAACTCGAATCCAAGGACGAAGGGGCTACTGTTGGGGAGACGCCCCTTGGAATCGTATTTTCTATTTTCGCAGGCGAGACTGAAAGAGGTCAAGACGATGAAGACAAGCGTGAAACTAATTCGAAGAGGTTAGAGTCGCAGGCGAGACTGAAGAAGTCAAGACGAAGGTGACGAGCGCGAATCTAATTCGAAGAGGTTAGAGTTTCGAGCAGGACTGAAGAAGTCAAGGCGAAGAAGACAATAGCACAAGGCTGGTCATAAGATGAGGAGCAGTCAAGACGAATTTGTCTTCTGTTGCGAGGCTAAGGTGGAGATTGGCGGGAAGCAACGGTCATCTGAAAGCTAAGATAGTTATAGGATTTCTGGCGGGAAGTAACGGTCTTGTAAACATACGAGGTTGGCCCCTATAAATAGCAGGTCAACAGTAATTGTAAAGGGGGATGATTTTTAGGAGAAACGAAGAAAAGACAATTGCAATCTATTCACTGTTTGTAATACCAGAAAAACCGTGTTACAACACTCTCCTCCATGCTCCACAAGCTTTGCTAGCCCAAAGTCACCGAGCTTCGCGTTGTGTGACCCATCAAGCATTATGTTTGCTGGCTTGATGTCTCCGTGTACAATGCATTTCTCGCAGTCACGGTGCAGGTAGAGCAAACCAGAGCCAAGATCAAGTACAATCCTGAACCTATCATCAGAAGATCAATTTTGATGCGAGCAACAACACTATTGTCAGTTAAGTTAAACATATAATGTTTGCAGTGTTCAATCAGGTAATTAAACTACAAGAGACACACAGATCGATTAGCCAATTGTGGTACCTTTGTTTCCAAGTTAAAATTCTCTCTTGGTTGTAGAGATGCTTGTCAAGGCTGCCTTGGGTCATAAGTTCATAAACAAGAAGGAGCCGTTTGTTGCTGTCAAACCAGCCCACAAGCTTGACAATGTTTCTGTGCCTCAGCTGGGTCATGACTTTCACCTCTGCCTTGAACTCCCTCAACCCTTGCTCAGATTCTTCCTGGGAAGATTGCTTTTCAGACAACACCTTGATGGCCACATCAAGGTCCAGGTCCTTCAAATAGCCTCTGTACACAGGCCCAAACCCTCCTCTCCCGAGCTTGTTATCATCTGCAAAATTGCTTGTTGCAGACTCCAGCTCATGGAGCTCGAATCCTCTAGGGCCCATTCCTCCCAAGAGTTCCAGTTCTTTTTGTTGCAATCTCTTCTGACGGTTGCACTTGCACCATAGAAGAAAGCACACAGCAGTGCCAAGTACAAGCACAATAACTGAAAGTGAGGCAATCCAGACGCCTAGGCGTACTGTCGTTATACGTGCCTTGTGAGCTGGTAGCAGGTAAGGCATGACTGTTCCGTTTTGTATCACTGTTGTGGTCGCTTCCTGATATTTTCTTGACCCAAAATTGTTAAGAATCATGTTGCCATGCCCCCTTCTGATGCCGATTCGATGATTAAATGGCCAATGGAAAACACCAACAACAAGAATAATGCAGAGAACCAATGCGAGAAGGCTAATGCCCCATACCTTTTTGTTCAGCAACCGTTTATCTATTGCCGGGATAACACCTGCACCCATGAGTTCTCCATCATGTCCTATTCTTTCATTTCCATCCTTTAGTGGGATATTCATGTCAGTCTCTTTACAACCATATTTTACTTGAGCGATCCATTTGTTGCCATTAATATGAAATACGGTGTATCCAACATGTAGAGAAACCACAAGAGTTGCGATCGATGATGCTATTGTCATCCATGGCCACGGTGTCCTCTGCTTGAAGCTGCAATGCATCTCATGCTTCCTTGATGGATCACCGAAGTTGAGGATGGAGATATGGCACATGTCACTTCCTGCTGTATGGTCATTGGAACCGTACATACTAAGCAGGCTCCGGTTGGTGCTGTCGTATACGTTGACCATGATAGACTGTTTTCCTGCAAGCTTCTGAAGCAACTCATCAGCAAGTGCTTTGATGTCTAATATACCTCCCATGTAGCCGATAGTAGACTGTCTGCGCTCCTGCTCCGTCGCATTTGGGCGAACCTCAGGCTTGTAAGCTGCGTACGTCAGGAGCACTCCAATGCCACCATGATTGAGCAGCTTGAAAGGAGCAGTTAGAACAACCTTGCCGGCCGATCGTCTAGCTTGCAGCACATTTTCACGGTCCTCTGTCGTCCCAGAGAGATTGTTCAAGGAGATGGCGTACATTAGGGCGTCCTCGGCGAAGGACATCATCTTGGAGCATCTCATCATGATGATGCTCCACTCCTGCTGCTGCCCCTCGAACAGATCCTGGTCGCCATGATGACTTATTAGCCGCCCGGTGTACGCCAACCCCTCGAACGCCATGTGCTCCGCCGTGTTCGTCGCGAATGTTAAGTGTTCTTTACCAGATGGATACTTGGAGAGGTCAAAGGTGGAGAAGACCATGGCGACTCCCTGCAGGTGGTTCATGCTGACCTTGACCTTGTCTTCAAGCATCCGCGCACGCTCCTCGCACATGCTAGCGAGCTCGTATCAGCGCATCTCGACGGCCTGGGAGCTCATGGAGAAGAGGATCCAGATGGAGAAGAGCAAGCGGCTCAGCACCCACGCCATCCAGGGCCACCTCTCCCCAACCTTGCGCGACTTGAGGTAGTAGTAGTAGTATAAGAAGAAGAAGAAAGGGCTGTCATCATGCACAGCTGCGCCACCGTGCCCTTCTGCTCCAGCTCCACTCTGCCCGGTCATCATACCCTCGGGGATCCCAGATGCCATGGCACGGCTCCAGAGGCCATGAGAGGAGTGGTGTCTTCCTCCGGCGTGGGTACTCACGAGCTCTTCAGGGAGGCTTTGAGCTCCGCACACGCCCGCCCACATGGGAAGGGGCAGCGGCGTCCCCGGCAAACGTGGCCAGCTCCACCAGCAGCGGGGCATGGTGAGCAGGTGCAGCAGCCAAGTGCGGCTAGCAGAGGCACGAGGGGTGCAGCAGCTCCGTTCGCGGGCTGTGGGGGCGAGTCAGCAAGTGGCACAGCCTCCCATTGACTTGTGTGGTGGGGAAGCAAATTGTGAGAGACTGGTCTCTCACGGACCTCAGTCATCCATTTTTTTAAGATCTAGTGATAAAAAAGAGTAAGGAGAGTCTCTAAATTACTCAGATGAGAGATAGCTTTTCCTTTTTTAAAAAATATGCATGCATATGGTGTGTAGGATTCAAAAGCAACATCTTTTGCTTTATGCCTAGCTTTCTAACCACTACAGACTAAATCAAATCAAACTTTGGCATGGCATACTTTATTTCCTTGCCTTAACACCAACCGGTACTCTGGTACTAAAATAACTTGTCTTTAAACCTGGTACTGATACTAATGTTCAAATTTGCATCATGTCTAGGGTGTTTGGACAAATTCAGATAGATGCATGAACAATTGCCCACTAGTTAAGCTTTGAGTAAATCTTGTGCGCTTATTGTTTATGGGTTTTGAATCGACAAACTCAGGTGGTTAGGTATTCATAATCAGAGATCATGATGGTGACCATATGGGTTCAGGAGCAGAGTATTTGTCTCCAATCATGAAAGCAGTTAACACTGAAGCCCAGACATGTTTATAGGTGGTACACTTTGGGAAAAAGTATATCTTTCATCCTTCAAGTATTGTGAAAGTGTGATTTTCATCCCTAATGTTTTAAGTGGTGCAAATTAACCCCTTAAGTAACTAAACTGGTGCAGTAATCATCCCAACCTCGGTTTACTAACAAGTTAGTGCCCATTGACAGCAGTTTAAGCCCTCTAACCATCTCACTCGTATACTAACAATCCAGGCTACCGTATAATTGTTAACATCAACACCACATATTTGTTTCTTACATCTTTATGCCTCATTCATCTTTATTTTTTCATAGCTCTTCCCAACATTTATTGTTTATGAAATTTGTGTCTCGGCTTAATTATTAATGATCTTTTCTTAAGTATTGATTCATTCACTCATTTTGTTTTTTATGAAAAAGTAAAGAAAAGATTCTTTGTTAGTCCTACTTTTTTAGAAATTACTCTACATTGATGATCCTAAAAATTTAAGTTTAGTGAAAAAATAATATAGAACTAAACCTACGTGTGGTCTTGCACTATATGAACCGATGTAGATGTTGCATATAATGTTAAATCACTTATATACCAATACATGGATGATTAGTGCACCGGTTTAATTAGTTAAAGGGTTAATTTGCTTCAATTAAACATAAAAGATGAAAGTCACACTTTTGCAATACTTGAGGGATGAAAATACCTATGATGCATCCACGGGTGGACTCATTTTTAGGGAGATTAAGCTCCGGAGGATAATTTTATTAATGTGACAGTGGTGTATGCTCCCAGGACATGTAATCGGGTGGCCCATAAACTAGCCAGTCTAGGAGCCAATATGGGTTGTGGTCGTGTCGAGTTTCTGGCCTGGAATGGCTCATATTGATGTAATCCCTCTGGTTGCTGATGATTTTTTTGTCAGCCGAAAGTTAATGGAAAGTAATTTTCAAGTCAAAAAATTACCGTTGAGAGCCGTCTATATAAACATCCAACCCCAATATGACGATTGACATCGACGTTTCCACCAAATCTTTCATCTAGACGATGCATACGACAAGAGGATCAGTCAACATGTGGCAGTCAGGTCGACGTATACAGACACAAAGGTGTAGCTCCTGCTCACGTCTGGGTTTTCAACTTCATTCTATTTGGCAGTGAAGCTTCGTCGTGCGTGCCGTCCTTCTTCCATCCGAGTTGTTGTTTACTGTCCCTTTTCTGCTAGTCCATATATTACATGCAAAGTAACATTGCATTTGGTGCTAAGCAACTATCATCGTTGACAGTATGTGTCACACTTGGTTTTATAAAGAAAACCAGATGCATCTCATATGTGTGCCAGGATCAAGTTTCACATATATGATAGACTCCATAAATAAACAGAACACAAAGTTACAGCGGAAATAATAAAATAAATGCAATACAAACGTTTTCTAGCAGCGGAATGTTGAACTCTTCACCATAGGCAGTTGACTGGGGGTTTCGTACGCCTAGCATCATCTTCAACAACTTCACACACCTTCTGAATACTGAGCAGCAATAAGTAGGGATGAGTACACTTATGGTTGGTACTCAGCAAGGCCACCGAAATAACCGGAACAATTTAATCATCAACTTCAAGTATATTAATCATGTAAGGGTCCAGGCCGTTCATGACCGCGAACACGGCTGTTATAACAGTTTTACACTCTGTAGAGGTTGTACACTTTCACCACAATTCGCGTAAAAGCTCCGAAGAACTTTAGACCCAACCACATTGTGCTGATCAGGCACGTACCACACTACCAAGGTGTGACTGCATAGGGACGCTACGAGGCCTTTACAAAGATTCCCTAGTTAGAAACGATCCGCTAAGGTTTCCTGATCGGAAGCAGGCATAACCCTCCCTAACGGGTATAGTGTCTTAGCTAAGCCCACTTCCCGAGAGAACCGGGCTATACACCGTCAACCGCCACCCCCATGTACTTTCGGTAAGATCATTCCTAACCAAGGTTTCTAATTAATTAGCCAAGACCAGAGCCATGTAATATTGTGGTTGTACGATTAATCCCGGGTGGTTCTCTATGGTTTCCAATTAACACATATGATCTCATAAAGCATAGATAGAAAGATGGTTAGGGACACTTGCCTTTCCGCAAAAGAATACCACTGCTCAGTCTTCAACTCTCGTTCTTGACAGCTTCAGAACGATGCTCCTCTAATCGTAGCAAACATCGAGCACAAGCACAAACATGCAAGCAAAGAAATAGGTACAACTAAGAACAATACACCAATAAAAAAAGCTTTGAAAGAACGCACTAAACGATGGGGCTCGCTACTACGATCACAAGGGCGCAAGAAACGTTGGAAACGGAACAACGGTTGGAAAGGATACAACTACCGAAAGATTTATATTATGAAAAGAAAGAGAAGACTATAAGCTTTATTGATTTTAATTATGAAAAGATATATAACGAATACTTCAGGGAAATATTCAAGATTTAAATTAATTCAAATTATACTTTCATATGAAAACACGGGTAAAGCCTAATTAATTTTATTTGTAATACTTATATCAATTAAATATTTTAACTTGCAAGAAAGCATGAGAGAGCATATAGACGAATAACTTAATGTCTCATGTTGGACTAAACAAGTTATATTAAAAACTTATTCAAGTTGTGAATTAACCATAATAATTTAGATTGCACAAAACCGGTGTCTAAACCTAGTTAGATTTTAATTATGAAAACTAATTCAATAATTGTTAATCAAGTTAACATGTGATTATGAAAGCACGAATATAACCTATGTAGCTTTTATTCATAAAAAAACAATATGAATGCTCATTAACCATATTAAATTAACTTATGAAAGTCGAGGTATATCCTATATACCTTTTAATTGGAAAGACTAGTTAAATAAGAATTAGGCAAATTAATATTTATTAATTTATTTTAAAACATTAAACATGGTAAACAACACTGGTGAACTAAACTGTACGCTTATAGAAGACTAACACAACAAAAACGAGGTTAAACGGAGTTAAAACGTGAAATCTAGGGATACAACAAGGTTCAGGGGCTTCTTTGTACTAAATCTAACCTTCCAGGGGCTTAAACAGAAGAAACCAGGGACCTAAAACGTAATTTTATACAAAAACAGAAGGGCTTTTGAGTAAAAAGGCAAGGTAGGACGGCGGGTTCTATTTGCCAGAAGCTCAGGGGTTAAACCGGAAGAAACAGAACCTAAATCTAATTACTTTTGAACTGAGATGGACTGCGGGTTTATTTTGGACAAACTCAGGGGCTCTTCTGCAAAAATGCCACGATGGACCGGTGTGTGCTGGGTTGACTCAACGCACGTTCAATCTGGTCCGTCGGATTTGGATCTAGCGGCTCTAGTTCGTCTGGGCGGATCGGCTCGCTGGAGACAACAGCTGACGGCGGCTCGCGGCAGCGCTCTCAACGGAGCTTGGCAAAACCGGGGCTAGGATGCTTTATTTCTCGCCGCGGTTGGTCTAGGAGGAAGAGGAGGCAAAGGGGAACCCGTTTTAGGGTTTGTGATCGAAGCTTGGGCGGCGGAGGTGGCTAGCGACGTGCGGCGGCGGACGAGGTCGACGACGAGGTCGTGCGCGCAAGATAGAGCGGAAGAAAGAGGGGAAACAGACTCGGCGAGTTCCTTACCGCACGAAGAAGCTCCCTGGCCAACTCTTGTCGACGGCGAGGCGGGGAAACGGTGGATTGGAGGCGGCGCTCGGCCCAACTCCTGCGAGCAATGGCGGACGGCGTGAGAGAGCTCGGAAGCTAGGGTTTTGGCTTGCGGTTCAAGGAAGGCTCGAGGCGGCGCCTTATAAAGGGCCGAGACGGGAGGCCTTGGCGTGCGCGCCACGCGAGGGAAGGGCGGCGCAGCTCGGACTCTGTCGAGTCCTGCTCTGCGACGGGAGCTTGAAGATGACAAGCGGGGCCTGCTGGTCAGTGAGAGGGAGAAAAGAGGCCGGGTTGGGCTGGGAGAGGAAAATGGGCCGGCGGGATTTGCGAAAGGAAGTTGGGCTTGCGGATGGGCTCGGCCCAAGGAGGGAAAAAAGAATAAGATTTTATTTATTTGATAATTCATTTCCAATTTAAAAACAAATCCAGATAACTCTAGATATGCATTTAAATCACAAAAAATTCTCTCCAAAGCACCAAAAATCCTAGGAAAAAATTCCAGAGATAGAGTTGGAGACTTTGAACCAAAATAAAATACTTAGAGCTCGATAAAAGGGAATTTAAAGCCTTCCAATAAATGGATTTGGCTAAGGAAAAGAGAATAAATTCCCAGAAAAATCTAGGAAATTCTCAGGGAAGATTTGATCGACGTCTAAACGAATTTTAAAATCTCACACTCAAGAAATATTATATGCAATGGCATGAATGCAACACTTCAATTAGGACAACATAAAGCATATTTATTCAATTTAGAAAATTGATTATTTTCCTATGGTAAATTTCCTGTAAATTAAACAAATGTTGAAAAAGTTTTAATAATTTGTGAAAATTGTTTATTAATTTCTCTTTCTAATTCACATCCCGAATTCCCAAATTTCAGGGTGTGACAGTATGTGACAGGCATCGATCGCAATTCGCAACATTAGAACAAAATAGCCAGAAGCTAGCGCCAACGCTGTTCCATCATGTAGACATGCAGTCAAGTTGCTGCACCATCTGCGTGTCTTCCTCTGCAATTCTGCGTGTGTGTGTTTTTCAGAATTTCAGTCTTCGAGCTGGGGATGGAAGATGGAATAAGAACAAGCACAAGATTACAGTTGACGAGACTCCTCTTGAGTTGGCCATGGTCCCACACGTCAGTGACTCACTGCAGAGGGACCAACTGCGGAGGAGCCTTGGAACTCTCTCTGTTTCTCGCGGCGCTCCTTTGCACTTATCCAACACAATTAACGTGAGATTATTGGAACACACAGCCCACCAAGGCCCATCAATCGGCTCTGCTAGCTCCACCATGGCCAATGGCTTGCACCAGTCCGCCAATAAAATTTGAATATCTATCCATCTTTCTGGTCGATTTTAGCTTCAATATCTTTCACTCTTTGGTGATTCGTGCAAATAATCCGTAACCATGGGATCTACTCCAAACCCCAACCCACCGTACCATCTCCTCCCCAACACTGTTGATGCTGTCTCGCGCCGCGTCATTGCTCCCCTGACCGCGCATTGTTGCTCACCTGACCATGCACCGCAGCTCCCTTGACTTTGCGCCGCCGCGGTCACCGTGAAAACCAATGGTGGTCACCCTAAGATGATGGCGGGACATGCATCGTCACGTTATGCAGCGACTGGCGGAGGGGTTCGGGGGTTTTCCACAAAACCACCAAAGGCGGCGGGTTTGACCGGTTTGGGCCTAAAAACCTAGGCTTCATCGCGGCATGATGCGTTGAATGGAAGCGTTTAGGTGGTTTCGCCACAAAACCACCTATACTAGGTTGATAAAATATCATTAATTAAATGTTGGATGATTAGTAATAGCAGTCACTGCTACAATGATGAACTTTTCTGTTTCAATCGTTGATCATAGATATAGAATTGTTTTTGGCATCTCCAACATTTATGTAGTAGTAGATTAGCTGCTTAATTGTTGTCTCGTGCTTCAGAGGCACCGCTTGTTAGTACACAATGGTCTCACATGGTTTGGGAGGATACATGACTGGATGAGCATGTGCTCGATCACATACAACAATTGTATTTTGTTCTTAGTAGTGGAGTGCGTAATTTCAGAAATCCTAAAAGGTCTATGTAGTATGTTGTCGAATTGATATAATATCATATTACATTACAATGTTTATTTTAAAATATTTGTACTTTGGATGCATGACAATATTGGGATTATGATTTTTTTCAATCGTGTAAACCTATTACATAAAACTATAATCTTGAATTAACTATTTTTGTAGTTGTATGATTCCTATGTATAATTATTTTCTTATTATTAACATATGTGTTACTCCCTCCGTCCCGAAATAATATTCATTTTGGCTTGTTTAGATACGCAACATTTTATATACACCTAGATATATGTATGTAAACATAGTAAAAGTTATGTATCTGAAGAAGCCAAAACGAATATGATTTTGGAACGGGTGAGAATATTATAAAGTTTTTTTTTGGCCCGTAGCACCCAAGGGCACGAATCTAGTATATAATTAGCCTGCTAATTTGCCTTGGGATTGCGTGGTCCGTGCAGCACCATTGTCTCCACTGTGATCCCCGGTCCAAAGGCCAACATCGCCCCCCACTCCTGCAGCTGGTGGTCATGGTCGGCTTCCTCCTCCCTACGCCGGCGGAGCTCATCGAGCACGAAGACTATGGTTGCCCCACTCATGTTCCCGTACTCGCGCAGCACATGTCGGCTCGCTGCCAACTTGTCAGGCTCTAGCTTGAGCACCGTCTCTATCTTATCCAAGATCGGACGACCACCCGGGTGCACCGCCCAGAACAGGTCGTTCCACGTCACATTATTGCCGTCGTGATCATCGTTTCCAAAGGCCAAGGCCAAGGCATCGAGCAAGCACCGCTCGACGTTGTCTCCCAGCAGCTTTGGCACCTGGACGCCGACGTGGAAATCGATGCCACGTCCGGTGACTTGCATACCCAACGCGTGCTCAGTCCCCGGCATCGTCCTCTGCGTGGCCGAGACCATCTCGAACAGAGAGCGTTCAGAGATGGTGAAGGGGCTGGCGCCGACGATCATCACGCCAGCGCCGTCCCCGAATAATGCGTCCCCGACGAGGTTGCACCCGCCGGGCATGCTGAAGCAGGGGAGGGTGGTCTCGGAGCAGGCGACGAGGACACGCGCGCCGTGGTTGTTCTCGGCGATGTCCTTGGCAATGTGAAGAGCCCTTCCCCCGCCGTAGCAGCCGTGGAGGCTGAGGATGGTGCGGCACACCGAGTGGCGGAGGCCGAGGAGGGAGGCGAGATGGAGGTCAGCGCTCGGGGCGCGGCAGGCAGAGTAGGTGCTGAAGACGAGGTGGGTGATGTCGGTGGCCGGGCGACCCCACTCTGTGATGGCCTTCACTGCAGCGGACGTGGCGAGTTTTGGGACCTCGGTCTCCACGGTGTCCATGCGTGCGTCGAGGGACGGTAGGGTGCTGTCGAGGAACTCTGGGTGGGCACGCAGGATTTCTTCGGTCAGCTGGAAGTGCCGCTTCTCTATGCCTGTTTTATGGCCTGGAATCAAATTAATAGATCTAGTTAGAAACACCCGAAATTTTAACATTGTGCCTAAATAAGGAAAATGTGCAGCAGCGTGTTGGTCGATTTGGCTATGTAATAACGACCTGTGTTTGAAAAGAACAATCAAACTAACAGATCTAGTTAGAATTATGATGGAAATGACAATAACGCCACATAGTATCTGCATGCTTACATACATATTCTGTTCAGCTTTTCCTTGAGGTCAGTAAGGCGGTGCTCGCTCTTGGTTACTCGGAAGACCTGGTCGGCAAACTCGTCACTGGGTACAATGGCACTGGACGGGTTCGCCGTGCCAATGGCGAGCACGGTGGCAGGCGCATAACCGTGTTCTATGCTGCAGCTCTCATATGCATTTCCGGCCTTATCTCTCGTCATGGTGAGTGGGAGTGTTCTTCACTTGAACTACTGTAGCTGGATGAGATGGGACTCTGTAGGCTCTGGCTTAATTTATACTAGATTTTAGGGAATTGATTGTGCACCGTTGGAAGTAGCTGGATGAGATGGGACTCTATAGGTTCTGGCTTAATTTATACTTGGGTTTTAAGAATTGATTGTGCACAGTTGGAATTATCTACATACGGTTGGGGAGACCATAAGGGTCTGATTAGTTACCGGATGAGCGCAGCCTAGCTCGGATGAGCTGGCCGCTGGTTGCCGGCATACGGGGCCAGCAGAGGTGGCTGGAGGGCCCCGGCCGCTCCCCTGGCCGCTGTCGGCACACGGGGCGAGATGATGCGTGGGCTGCTCGACCGCTCGAGGGCCCCGATGGGTCCCTGGTACACCTGACATTGGGGAGGGTGTGGGCATACCCGTGCTTGTCCACACCCATGCCAACGTCTGAAATGCCCATTGTCACACCCGTTTTTATAAAAACAAACCGAATGCATCTCATATGTGTGCCAGGATCATGTTTCACACATATGATAGACTCAATGAATATAGAACACAAAGTTACAGCGGAAAATAATAGAATAAATACATTACAACGATATTCTAGCAGCGGAAATCTTCAACTCTTCACCACAGGCAGTTGATTGGGGGTTGCGTACACCTAGCAATCTTCATTGAAGTCACTGAAGAACTCAACATCTTCTTCTCCTTCTGATCCAATGTTTAGCAAGGGTGAGTACACTTATGGTTGGTACTCAACAAGTGGGAGAATATGCAAAGCTTTCAATGAAAGGCTAAGAGTTAAGAGCGGTCAGCATTTTAGTTGGTCAAGTTTTATTAATAAGAACCTAATTACTAAGGTATAAGTATATACCAACCCAATTATTCATATAAAGAGATATACATCATCTCGCATCATCCGTGCCAAAGCACTCATTCCTGGGTGGGCACGCAGGATTTCTTCGGTCAGCTGGAAGTGCCGCTTCTCTATGCCTGTTTTATGGCCTGGAATCAAATTAATAGATCTAGTTAGAAACACCCAAAATTTTAACATTGTGCCAAAATAAGGAAAATGTGCAATGGTGCCGGACGGGTTCGCCGTGCCGATGGCGAGCACGGTGGCAGGCCCATAACCGTGTTCCATGCTGCAGCTCTCATATGCATTTCCGGCCTTATCTCTCGTCATGGTGAATGGGACTGTTCTTCACTTGAACTACTGTAGCAGGATGAGATGGGACTCTGTAGGCTCTGGCTTAATTTATATTGTGTTTTAGGGAATTGATTGTGCACAGTTGGAAGTAGCAGGATGAGATGGGACTCTGTAGGCTCTGGCTTAATTTGTACTGGGTTTTAAGAATTGATTGTGCACACTTAGAAAATTCTACATACGGTTGGGGAGACCGTGAGGGTCTGTGTGGTTACCGGATGAGCGCAGCGAACTGGCCGCTGGCTGCCGGTTACACATCCGAGACTAAAGATTGAGTCATTTGGCCCCGGATAGCTAGTCACAGTTGGGCATTCAAGAGCTATAGCTCTTCCCTTGGGACTATGGGCCACTTGAGCAGCATTTTCTGGCCACAGAGGCACTACGGTAGCACGATTGTTAAGGGCAACAGTTACATTAAATTCTCTGAAATAATCAAGGTATTTATGAGCATAGAATGAAAAGTTTTATCCCCATGAAACTCCTATGGTATGGTTACCTTCTTAGTAGTGTCAATTGTGCAATGTACCCCGCATAAAGAACTAGTGAACAGAAAACAAACTTAATGATATCTAGTTAAATAAATAATTTATGAGAAAAAGAATACATACTACATTCATACTATGTGTGCACACTATAACTTCGAGTTTACATGCATATATGGATACAATTTGTTCCATAAGTAAGTAGATGAATCTATGAGATATGAAGGTAACTCTAATCGCCAAGAAAAAAATGAAGAAATATGAGGAATTTTAAGGTGGTTAGAACAAATGAGAGCCGTCTATCAGGTTGAATCCAACGGTGGAAAGACATAAACTACCTAGAATTATGAAGAGTAAAGTACCAATAGTACTTAAAATGGTGGGAGAAGTACTAGATATGGTGGGATCAGTCAATTTTGCTTTAATTAATTTGATTATCCAAATTAATCAATGGTCAGGATGATTTCTAAAAAAAAAGTACCTAAAAGTACTGGTAGTACTTTACAACCATAGTAACAAGCCTCAAGAAATATATGATAAATCCATCCAGCTTGGAAAGAATCATTTATAATGGCAAAATTGTTCTTAAAGCTCTCCAAGATTTTTTTTTTCGGGCATTAAGAGAGCTTTTATTCATTCAAAGCAGGGATACAGTCTTTGGCTACTAACCCCATTAGCCAAGATGGAGTATAGTAAGACCAAGATCTAACAGGACACGATTGAGAGGATTTCTTCGCGCAACAATGTGCTGCTTGATTGGCCTCTCGACTTACAAAGACACACTGGAAATTTAAAAACACCCTACTAAGCTCTCGAATTTCATGCCATAAACCAGAGATTGGTGATCTTGCCCCGGTCTGAGAAGTGATCAGACTGACAAGTTCTGAACAATCCGTCTCCAAAACCACTCTGCTGCAGCCATGCGCCACTGCTAGCAACAGACCATCTCTCGCCGCCAAAGCTTCGCTTGTGAGTGCATCAGGTAAGAGCGAGTACCATTTAGCCTCTACCGTAATGACATCTCCTCCATGCCCTCTCAAGATCATGCCGCTTCCTCCATTGCCTGTTTTGGCGTCAAAAGCGCCATCCAAATTAACCTTTATCCATCCTTCATCAGGTCTTACCCATCCCACTTTCTCCTTTGCACTTCTCGGTGATTGTTTCAAGTCCGTACACACCAAATCCTGCAGCATACTCGAAATGTGTTTTACTGCTGCCTTCGGACTCCAGCAGTTCTGGCCATGACGCCTCCTATTCCGGCCCGTCCACAAAGACCAGACACCGCATATAAAGAACTCTGCATCTGTGATCAGGCAAACCGACCCAGCCAGTAGGTCTGTTGTCCACGACACCGGGTGGAGGTTCGGCAACACTTTCCCTGTCAGTTCCTTCAAAGTGCTCCAAAAGGCCCGCGCCACCGTGCACGTGATAGCAACATGATAAACACTTTCTTAAGAGTAACCACATACCTCACAATGACTCTCCTTCTCCACATGTATCCGCTTCATCTCCTATTTTGATGGCAAGAAGTTGTTTATTATCCGCCACCAAAAAATGCGTACCTTCGGAGGCACCTTCATTTTCCATAGCACACGCCACTAGGAGCTCGCTTCAGAGGTACCTGCCCAAGCCGCTCGCTGTGGATGGGTCTCTGTTTGATCAGCTTTCAGTGTTCTATATGCTGACCTAACAGAGTAGCATCCATTCTTCTCAAAAGCCCAAGCTAAAACATCTTCCTGTAATGTATTCCCTGGTTGAATTTTCAGGATTTCTTCCGCATCCATCTGGATAAAGGTATCATGAATTAAGGATGCATTCCAAATTCTTGTACCAGGAACAAACAATTCATTAACCATCGTAACCACGGTATCCGACAACCTGACCCTCGGTTTAAGATGTTTAATCCCTGGTATCCAGTTATCTTCCCAAAGATTCACCGATTCACCACTTCCAATTCTCTTAATTATTCCTCTCTGCAATATATCCCTACCATGCAACATTGCCCGCCAAGTCTCTGAACTTTTCTTTTTTCTAGTAGCCAAAAGGAAATCTCCACGGGGGTAGTATTTTCCTTTAATCACCCTCGTGCACAAAGCCTCCGGTCTAGTAATCAACTGCCACCCTTGCTTTCCAAGGAGTGCCTTATTGAACAATGGCATCTCCCTG
This sequence comes from Digitaria exilis, assembly GCA_015342445.1. Taxonomy (NCBI): domain Eukaryota; kingdom Viridiplantae; phylum Streptophyta; class Magnoliopsida; order Poales; family Poaceae; genus Digitaria; species Digitaria exilis. Next base: position 3,677,727 of record JACEFO010001972.1, on the reverse strand, counting down.
AAACCCATGCCACCTTCACCCTTTGGTTTCGTCAGATTAGTCCAGCTTTGCCAATGCATTTTATGACTATCAACTGAGCTGCCCCACCGAAAATTGGAGATGTAAGTAGTCATCTTTTTGCACACATTAATTGGCAGTTTAAAACAAGACATTGAATATGTAGGGACTGCTTGAGCATTGGCTTTAATAAGTACTTCTCTCGCTGCACAGCTCAAAGAGTTCTCTCCCCAACCACATACGAATCCACGAACTCTATCAGACACATATTGGAAGGTCCCATCTGTGGCTCGCCCAACAGAAGTGGGTAGTCCCAAATACTTTTCTCCCAGTGCCTCCACATCAATTTGCAGGGACTGTAGTACATCTTCCTTTGCCTCACTCTGGCAGTTCTCGCTGAAAAATATTGCTGATTTTTGCTTATTCACAAGTTGGCCCGAGCCTTGCTATACTCCTCCAAAATATTAGCCAACCTCTCTGCACTTCTCTTAGTTGCTTGAGTAAACACTAAACAATCGTCAGCAAATAAAAGATGTGATATCCATGGTGCATGAATACCAACTCGTATCCCTTTTGCAATAAATTGGGGGCCCTTTGCCTTCAACATACATGTCAGGCCCTCAGCACATAGCAAAAATAAGTAAGGGGAAATTGGGTCGCCCTGCCGTATCCGTAGGCTTGAAAATATCTGAGAAAACCCCATTCACTCTCACTGAAAAGGTCACTGTTGTCACACACTTCATAATCAGAGCCCACCATCGTTGTGAAAAACCAAGAGCTTCCATAACACTCTACAGATATTGCCATTCAACTCTGTCATAAGCCTTCATCATGTCTAGCTTGACCGCACAAGCTCCTAACTTTCCATTTTTATGCCTTAAGTAATGGATGCACTCATAGGCAATGATCACATTATCCGTTATCAAACGACCCGGGACAAACGCGCTCTGTTCTTCTGAGATTATTACATCTAGACCCGCCTCAATCTATTTGCCATAGCTTTTGAACAAAGCTTGTACAAGACATTGCATAGTGAAATGGGTCAAAATTGCGTAAGCTTTTGAGGATTCGTCACCTTCGGAATCAGAACCAGCAAGGTTCGGTTGACTTCCTCTGGTAATTGCCCTCCATTCAAAAATCCCAAAACAGCTTCTGTCACCGGCTCCTTGATCAAAGCCCAGTGTTTTTGGAAGAAATTCACATTGAACCCATCCATGCCTGGGCTTTTATTTGGTTTTATTTGAAACAGGGCCTTCCCCACTTCAGCACCCGTGAAAGGCCTATCAAGTTCATCATTCATTTCTTCAGTTACTCGTTTTTGCACAAACTTGCAAACCAGTTCTGGTTGCAACTCCTCTTGCGCAGTAAACAGCTTCTGGTAGAAAGTAGTTGCCAGGTATTCGAGCTCCTGTTGATGTGTGGCCACTGTACCATCCTCACGTTCCAGCGCACATATCCGATTAGTACGTGCTCTTGCCCGTGGCTTCGCCTGAAAAAATTGTGTTCCGATCACCTTCTCGGAACCATTGGATCTGAGATCTTTGTTTCTCCATTTCCTCCTCCCTGGCAAGAATGTCAGATAGCTGCTGCATCAGCTGCATCTCCCTTGGTGTTGGGCCACGATAGAGAGTGCCACTTCGTTCCTTTTCTATTTCATTTGTGAGCCTTCCACATTCCTTCTTCACCGAGCCAAAGACATTTTTATTCCATCCCCGCAAAGAGCATTGCAAGGACGTTAGAGAGGAAGTAATGCTTTGTAAATTACAGGGCCCTATACCTGGATCCCACGCCTCCTGGACAAAGGCATCATAATCCTTGTGCCTTTGCCACATGTTTTTATATTAGAAGGGCTTAACACCCCCCCCCCCGGTCCACCTCCTCCAGGCTGCTGTCCTTGGCTCATCCTCACCTCTATCAAGAGAGCACAATGATCTGATTTTGCCAGTTGGATATGTTTCACTACTGTGTCCCCCATCTTCTCCATGAATCGGCCATCGCCAAACGCACGATCAAGCCTCACCTTCACATTTCTCCTCCCCTCCTGCCTATTATCCCACGTATAGGGAAGGCCAGAATAGCCAAGGTCATTGAATCCACCATCTGCCAGGCCTCCCGATCATTCACGCCAAAGTGTTCATTTCCATCCAGCACCTCATTGAAGTCTCCCACACACAGCCATGGGTCAGCTAGCTGCGCACGTAGAAACCTCATGAGATACCAACTGTCTTTCCTATTCTCTCTACGTGGTTCTCCGAAAACCCCGTAAAGCGCCATTGTTCCACCTCCAAATTACCTCCCAACACAAGCACGTCAATATGTGATTTAGACATGCTCTGTGCTGCCACCATAATTCCTTCTTGCCAAAAGAGAGCAATCCCTCCACTTTGCCCCTCAGCTCCAACTGCTATCCCTTGCGGGTATCCCAGCTGGTGTCGCAAGGCCAATGCTCGTTCTTTATTCAATCTGGTCTCCATCAAGAAAACCAATGCGGGCTTTGACGACTCCACCAGATGGCAGAGCTCCTGAACTGCCTCGGACTGCCCGCAGCCCCGACAGTTCACACTGAGGATTTTCATTGTGCTCGGTGGGGGCTGCCATCCACAGCCCCGGCCGATGATGCATTTGTTTGAGATTTTGATCTTTTTTGCTTCTTTGGCGATGCCTCCGAAACAGTTATTCCAACCTCACCATTATGCTTACCCAGTTGATTAACTCTCTCCGCCACCAAACCAGCGGGGACAAGGTCTACTATCACGTTCACCGGAATGTTTAGGTCCGGTCCGGCGTTAAGGATGCCGAACTGCCCCCTGAGGCTTTTGCTTTCCTCTTACGCGGCACCTTACAGCTTCCACCTTCCTTACTCTAGAACAGTTGACGACTTGCATCAGCCTTCTCCCTGATGTCACCCCCAACCTCCTCCGAGGTCTGATTCTTCACGGGTGAAAGAACCTCATCATCCTCCTCCATATTTTTTTCTTGATTTCCTGGACGCCTATCGTCAGACCTTGGCCTTGATTCTTTTGTTTGCTTCGAGCTCGTCGACGAACCACTCCCATAGGATGCTGTCGCAGCTTCATGGAAGGACTGTACCTTCTTCTTTCTCATCTATGGAGCCCTAAGCTTAATATCATAGGGCAATTCACCCAGAGCATTGCGAATCACTAGCTTGTCACATTCCAACTCCGAGTGGCCCATGATGCCACAAGACAGACAGTAGAAAGGTAATTTTTCATATTGCAAATCAAACCATTCAGGGTCTGCATCTTTCTTTGTCTTTAAAAGTACGCCTCTTCTCAAGGGTTTATCAACCCCAATTGCCACACGAGCACGCAGATAGGGACCACTGGCTTTACCATCCTTATCCACATCCATCTTCTTCACCACACCAACTAGGCCCATGGCACGTTCGCCATGCTGCCGGTTCATCCAGCCGAGCAGAAGGTTCATAATACGAACCCAGATGTCCATCTTATCAAACCTGAGCTCCGACGGCTTAAGGCTTTCATCGTAGGTCTGCAGCAGCAGGGCGTGCCGTCCCACTAGCCACGACGATCCGCCCAACGCCCAATCCCTATCCCGTTCAGCCATGAATTCCGCTACAAACAAGTTTTCCTCCTTCTCACCAATGGATCTAACCTTCAATCCATACGGATTCCCCCAAGCTGGCTTCATCGCACGAAGGATCGTGGTAGCGTGAACGATCGTCGGCGAGAGGACCTTGCCGACCAGCACCCACTCCTGCCCCCCGGGTTCACCGGCATCTTCTTCATCAGTAAACTCCACCACGTCCTCCTCCTCTGCTGTCAGATTGAGGTTCTGGAGCAGATCGGCAACGTGCGAATCCGGATCAACCGGCAGTCCACTTCCCAGTCGAGGCCATAGCATTGATCGGAGGGGAAAAAAAAGGATGTGCAGACGTACAAATTGTAGGCTTGCACACTAAAACGATCCCACTCTAGGGTTCCTAGGCGGCGCTGCCCCCTAACGGGAAATCTGTGTTCGATGGCGCCGGAGCGGCTAACTGTTGATATGCGGTGGCCGCCGTCGACTGGGAGTCGGTGGGCGGGGCGTGGGCGCCGTGATCGGAATGATCGTCGGCGTTGCAGATCTCAGCAGCCAGTGGCGGCGGCCAAGACCGATGGTGGGATCGCGAGATTCAAAATCGCCTCCTGGGTCGCCTCCGTAACAGCTCCGTGAATACCGGGCCGTTGTGTTGTTGCTGAGGAACGTTTCTTGCGGATACTTTCCAAGATTGTTTTACAATGGTCAATAACACTAAAACAAATGGATATGCTCAAAAGTGTATACTCCAAACGCACATGACCTAAGAATAAGTGTGCACACTAAAATTGCTCATTTGTACATATTTCCGTAACACCATGCATGATAAAATTCGTCTGCCATCATATACATCCATAGTTTGCTGATAGGCCCGTCAGTGATGAAGTTCCCTTTTGTGTTTCTGGGGCAATGAATATGGTCAATACTTGCTTTCTGTTGGAGGAAATTACATGGCTACGTACAGCTCCAGATCTAACATCTGGACACAGACGCACGGTAGCATGATTGTTCAGGGTAGCTGCTACAATAAATTATCTGCAATGAAAGACCTAGTGATCAACATAATATTTTTTTGTGAAAATCTTGATAAATACGTAATTTTATGAGAAAGAGAACATATACTCCATTGACACTAGTTGTACACAAGATAAATTGGTTGTTTACATGAATAAATGCTAGGGCGTGTTCCCTAAATAAGTAGATGAATCTATGAGACAATTAGGTGATTATATTCAGTAGCCAAAAAAATAAAATGAAGAATCACATATATATATAAGTCCCATCAAGCATGCAAATAATCATTTATAATTGAGGAATTGTTAGAACAAAGCTACCCGATCAATAGACTAAAACAAACCGTAATGTTCGAAAGTACATACAGCAAATGCACAAACCTTAGAATCAAGTATGCACATTAAGGTTGTTCATCCGTACATATTTCCTCAACGCCAGGTTCGATAAAATTTCTCCGCCATCAAATGCATCTTTCCATCATATTCTCAGTTTCTGGTAGGCACTTTAGTGGTGCTGTTCCCTATATTGATTATTGTGTTTATGGAGTGATGAATTTAGTCAATGCATTCGGTTGAGAAAAACTCGTCCACACTGTCACACTATGTTGTAGAACTTTTATAAGATTGCTCCGCCATATCAAATGCATCTTTGCATCATATTCATAGTTGCGGTAGGCGTGTTCCCTAAAATAATTGACTATTGTACGTTTTCCTGGAGTAATTGAATTCGTTCAATACATTCGTTTGATAAAAAAACCCCATCAACTCTGTCACACTGTTGCAGATTTTGACCGCTATATACTATCTGTTGAAGGATATTAGATGCCTATGTTTGCCTCCATGCCTCGATCTAACATCTAGCCACAAGCGCATATTAGCACGATTGTTCAGCGCAGAAACACTGAGACTGGCCTAAAAGACCTAGTGAACAGAAAAAAAAAACTTAGTGACACGTAATAAATAAATAATTTTATGAGAAAGAGAAAAAATACTATATTTATACTATATGTACACGCGATTACTTCAAGTTTACATGCATATATATATATATATATATATATATATATATATATATAGATATATATATAGATATTCTATATCCTACCCTGGGTACCAAATAAGTATTTGGTAACCGAGCCCAACAACGCTCTCATCCACCCCTCGCGCCTTCTGCGCCCCCCACCTCTCCCGTCCGGTTTTTTCCGCTTTCCCGGTTCGCTCCCGGTTCTTATCCGTGAGCAATGTGAAATAGATCGTGGCTTCGAAGGCAGTTTTTCCTCGCAGTCTCCGCGGACGACCTTTGCGTCGGCGACGCTGCAGAGCCGCCGCCCGCCGACCCTCATCCGCCCTGGCCTGCTGCCTCCTTGCGACGTGCAGACTCCCCTCCACCACGGCGAGCTGCTGCCCCTGCGACGCTCCAACTCCCCTCCGCCCTGGCGTGCTGCTCCGGTGACGCCCCGCCCAGCGGGTTGCAATCTGCTTCCCTGCCCAATCCAGCTGCTGACGCGCCCCCTGCTCCTCGTCCTCCCGTCGCGCCCCATCGTCGAGCTGCTCCTGCTGTACCTCGTGTCATTCCGGTCTTACAGTGCGCCGCCGGTTCACGCGCCGCGTCGGCGGCCGGTACCCTGCGTCCTCGGTGACCCCTTGTTGACTCGTCGTTGTTCCGCCTGTAGCTTGCATTTTCACATCGGGGCGGACCGATGGATTCTTCTGGTACGTCATGGTCTCTCACTCTCTCTGACTGCTTCAATGGAGACCATTCACTGATTGTTTGGATCCGATTTGGCCTTTTGCTTAGCTTTATATTTGTTTGTATAGTAAAATAAAACGCATTGCTCCTTCCATCTATTTACCGTGTATAAATTCTTGTTTATGCAGATTCGCCTCCCTTACATAATGAAGATGTTCAGCGTGGTTCACCGGGGGACTACTCAACTAGAAGGTCACATGTGCAGCATTTCGCTTGGATCTGTTGATGAAATTCTCAAATTTGTGCTCTCTGTACCAAACTTCGGTTGATTCAGTTTCTAACTATAATGATTAAACCATATGATCCTAATTGAGCTGTATCCACTTTTGCACTCATTAATCCTTTTCATTTTTCCACTAGGGTGGATAGTGGTCAGAGGTTGGTGGATAGGATGCCTATCAATCCCAAATTAGCTGTCTTCGAGAGCACACAGGAGAGGTCTGTGCTTCTTACCACTTTGTCTTCCACTTGTTTGTTCCTACTTGGTATTTCATCTTTGCAATGGACTTTTATTTATTTTTATTGTTTTAATTTTAGGTTTGAGATTCCTATCCGCCCTGGAATGCGGTCTTCCTATGTAGCTGCCGGTGGTCCTCCATCGTCTTCCAAAAGGCCATCTGATCCCTTAGTGGTCCGAAAGAGAAATGCTTCTTACGATCCCACTGGCCACATAATGGAGGAGGGTTGTGGCCGTGGGCGGAAGAAAGTTGCTTCTCGTAAGACCAATGAGTCCGTACATCCCACTGTTGATGGTGTCCTTCGCAAGAAGAAGAGGTCCTTCCATCGGTATTCAAAGGATAACAATGCATCAGGCAATTCTAGGCAATTAACTGATTATTTCGGTACTTCTGAAGGCACGGAGGTATTGATGCATCAATCCATTGAATTTTCATGTTACAAATATACACATAATATTTATGTGCACAGATATTCGCTTGTTTCTTCGTGGACCACCAACATTTTGATTGCATGTAAATAGCTTTTATGGTTTTTTTACCTCATGTAATCTGAATCCAGTATGTGCTCTGAATATTTTGTATTACATAGAATTAGTATGCATCCTGCTGCCCCTTTTTTCATAGTTCATAAAATATCCTCATTTTCCATGAATCTGTACTGCTTTCTCATGATTTTAAACTTTGCCAGCCCATTTTCAAATTAACTTTTATAACCCACTCCATTTCTATCCCTGCCAGGTTCCTCCATTACCAAAGCGGTGTGCAAAGCCATCTCAAAGTTTTAACATTAGGTGTAACCATAGTATCCCTCGCATGCGCGATTTGTTATCGCACCCACTAGCTCGTCTCAGTGGCCCTCCACTGGAAGCCTTACTTGAAGTGTTTGACCAGTTTGACTTAACTTTATCTGAAACCTCTACTGCTATACAAGCCTCTATCAACAACATTGTGAGAGCACCTCGCCAACTAGCTGAAAAGTTCAGGACGGTAATAGATCTTGTTGCTGCACAGACGTCTGCTGATCCCAACATCATTGGCGAGTCTTCTCGGATGCACAGTTGCGGCGATGAAGAGGATTTTGTTGACGCTCCAACGGGTAAAACACAATGCTGCATTCTAATAGCTTTGGATACCTTTTTGTAATTTAATATTCGTAATAAACACATTTCTGTTTGTGTATTTCCTTGTGCTTCAAGGATTGGATCATGCACCGAGTGCAACAAGGGCCCCAGGTACTGATTTAAGACATCTCAAAATCGTGCAAGATTTCATCACAAACCCTTCTCCCGCATGTGTCTATTGATGCCTATGTAATTATTTAATATGCAACACGCTCGTATTTTAATTATGAAACCTTAATGCAAACATTTGATATCCTTTTCTAGATCATGAACACCAGCAAAATGTAGATCTCTCGCCGGTTTCTACCACACATCATGGTGACCCGGACAGTAATGTAAGCCTCAAACGACACAACTAACACCCTTGTCCTTCTACACCATTGAAAAAGCTAAGAACCCCTGTAGGTTTGTATTTCCCTTTGTTGATATGTCTCTCAATGCACAGGATCCACCACCTTCCAATATTATCCCAACACCCGGAAACTCAAACAAGGAGATTGAGCAAAAGGAAGCTGCATGCCCATCACAAACCGATGTTTCTCGCATCCCCATGCATTATGCAACCCCAGATACAATTTTTGCATCCACAACAAATGTTTCAGGATCGTTGTATGGTCCAAAACCTAGAGCAGGGAAACGTTTTACTAGGAAGCCCGATAAATTATGTTCTCCCTTCAAGTATGGAGTCATGATTCGCCCTCCAACCATTGTCGACGCATCATTGAACTTGTTTGCACGCCTGTGTGCGGATGACTCAATATACAGAAGGTTAGGACATGTCCATTTCTCTGTTTTACCTCTCTCAACTTTCATGTACTCACTATTTTTCTGATTTTTTTTCTGTAGCACAACGGTGATGCAGTTTGGTACCACCCACCTCACCGGTTCCTTTATTGCAAAATCCTTTGCCGACGATGCTTTGCCAGATTCATTTTTTATGTCTTGTTTTGTCAAATGCCTTCAATATGATGATTTTTGGATCAGACCTGAATGTTTTGGCTACCGAATATTCCTCAATCCAGAAGTTTCGGTATGATTTTATTTGCACTTATGCTGCACTACACGCAGTTCATGTTTCTGTTTCAATCTTGCATTAATCGAACACTGTTCTTATCTGGTAAGGCAATTCTTAACATTGAGTGGACCAAAAGGGATACCTCTGAACCCAGATATAGTCAATTTGCTGCGGTGTCAGCACTCCAGCGGTGTCTCCCGTTCACCATTTTGAAGAATACAAAGATGGTACATTTACCCTTCATATTTACTTTTAACTAGCTAGTATATACTGTCTCCTTTTGTGTAAATGCCAATGCTCTTCTATTCAGGTTCACTATATTTTTTCTCGATTTAGGTGCTTTCACAATCAAGTTCAGTGTGCAATGTTTTTCTTATATATACAGACGTCACCATTTTTTTCTTAGAGAGATACATATATCTCACATTCAAGACACCAATTTACATATGCTGTAATTTGCAACTGGCTATTGTTCAGAATTATCTGTGATATAGATTGAACCCTCTGTTAGTTAGTCCCTCTCAGACCATCCTTTGTTTCGATTCTCTTTCATACTTTTTAATATGGTTTACATTGCCACCCTCACTATGAATTATTACCACAATACGCAGATTCTTCTTCCAGTTCTACACCACTACCACTGGTCTGTTTATTGCATCAACTTTGCTCAATCACGAATCGATGTCCTCGATTCAATGGATTATGATTCCAACAATTATCACAGCTGGGACATGTTTCACTCGAACATGGGGGCGAAAATCATGAATCGCCTTAGCGACGCTCTGTCTGAGGCTGCACCTCATAAATTCAAGTCATTCAAGAACTGGAGACACGTGCAAGTAAAGGTCCCAATTCATAAGAACCCCTCTGACAGTTTGTTCTTTGCCATGAAATTTTTAGAATACTACGATGGGGAAGGCCATGGTTCCCTGAAGACTAACTTAGATACTGTAAGCATTTCAATGGGATTCTCTTTCCTTGATGTGTTTCTTGTTCATCAAATGTTTGTCCCATAATTTCCATTATTTCAGGCAGGATCAAAGGAGCTGCGTGCTGAAATGCTGTATTACATCACATTTCACTCGGAGAACAATGTGGCCACGCTTCCAGATGATCTCATTCAGTTCCGTCAAACAGATCTCCAACCCTTTTTCTATTAGCACCTGTTCCTATAAAGGAATTTTGTACATTTAACAATTTTATTGTTTCTTTATTTCTGAAAAGACAACACAAGACCTTATGTTGTATCCGACTTTCAGCAATCTCATCTTCATTATTTCATCAAATCCCTCACGAAAGCATGTTTATTTATTTACAAGATAAATAGCATTATTCCATTACAAACACGTTGGCACACTTCATTTTTCTGGTGGATCCCCTTTGTCCAATCTAAATTTACTTGTTATTTCTCCAGATTCGCTCTTCTCTGCATCCTGCACTAGTATTGCAAAAACTTAAGTTATCTCACTTTCAACAAGCTCTGCATTCATTATATTAATCATAATCTAGGTATTGATCAACAATACCTTGGTAATGGCACCTTTCGTGGTGCCATTCTCAGCTAGCTTGTCTGGGAGCGACCCATCAACCTCACATAAACTCTCGTACGCGAGTTTATCCATATACTCACGTCTGGGGCAGTTCTGCAGCATCTCTTCTACACTAGGCTCTCCTAACTTCTGAAAAAAAAACTTACTCCCGACATTTCATTTTTCATGAACTTTTAAGCAACGTACATATGAATATTCATAAACAAAGTGGAATCACATCTCACCTTTTTTCCTTTTTTCTTTGTATCCACACTCCTGCTATTGCTCACGGTCTTTCTGTTGCTCTCGCAAATGTCTTCAACATCCTTCAATGCCCATCTGTTTCTGTAGTATTCCCAGTAGTCCTCAGATGAATCAAAATTCCTTGGCATCTTTCTCTCTATTTAACAAGAACTATTAGCCACAAAATGGGCTCTATGATGATGATCGGATTTACAGTGCGATGTATGCAACACTTCTAATTTATAGGCAACATTCTTGTAAGAATGACGAAGGTTGTGCCATGCAATGCCTATTTTTAGCACGGAACCTGTTCTCTGTTTACCAATCCTTTGAAGTATGGCCACTCACATACATGCACATATCTTTAACCACACTGATTGGTTGTAATCCATTACATCCATGCATGGGTTCAGTCACAGTCAATCACATGTGTATCAAATCGGTTTCATGCATGCAAAGAAGTAGTTGTTTCATACGAATCTTATGCTGATGGTTCATACACTGTAGTGTTCACAAATAAGTATGTCCGTCAATGCATAATAAACCTCTTTATTATTCTAAAAATCTTCACCTAGATTATGCAAGTATGGAGCTAACATACATTAAAAACCACACTTACACGTGAACAAACAGATGCAAATTATTGAACTGATCTAGATTGACCTCAGCAATGTAACATGTTATATATCTGAAAAACTGAAATATGCATGTTATACATAGACGTTGATATTCATATCCACTGTTGCACAATTACTCTTTAATATTCATATGTCATCTGTTGATCTGCTATCACTGTCCCACTCAGAATACATGTTGTTTGCCACAACCTTTCTTCTTGTCGCCGGTCGTGTTATGCCACGCCCTTGCTCTACACCTTCTTCACGCACTGCATTACTCTTATTCTTTGCACCTACAGGCCTTCCTCTCTCCGTATTCCTATTCCGCATTGCCTCCAATCGCTCCCTGTTATGATCTAGCAGCGGGCATGTACGCGAATTATGTGTAACATACTGTTTACATATACTGCATCTTCTTGTACCCTTCTTTTCCCCCTTAGCTCCAAGGGTGACTTGTTTTTTTTCAGTTTCTGACATTTTTCTCCCTTTAGTCTTTGCTCGTGGAGGAGGCATCCGGCTTATCATACTATCCCCAATAACATTCACCTGCAAATATGATTTCAGCAAATTTAACAAATGATATACTGCTTCAAATGGTGCCAGCGTGTCAAATTTCCTAACCTGGGAGTCACAAATTGATTCATCTAGCAGCCCTTTCCCTTTGTTATTTCTCCTGCTATGTTCTTTGCTTGGCTGCAGGTGAATTACTAAGAAAAGGTAGACCATTTTTTCTTATTTATTCACACCAGTACAGTGTTGACATACCTGTTCTGCTGCATTCATTTCAATTCCTTGTTCTTCGTCATCAAGATCCGCACTCTCGCTACAGCTTGTCAAATCCTGTGAAACCATTCACATGTCAATATGATTCCTCTTATACATATAGTTCAATCTTTTGTGGTACTTACCTCTGGTGGTGCTTGTCTTTGGCCACTGTTCCCACTTGGCCCGATGTCTGGAGGAAAATTTTTATTTTCTCTCATGATTTGATCGAACCCCCTTTCTGTATTTAGGACTGCTGCCTCAGACATGACCCCTGATCGGGCTGCAGCCATTGCCTTTGATGTTAGCCTCTTCAATCTGCATATCTTTGTGACACCATCTTTTCCAGTGGGGAGTTTGTCATGTGTGTCAAATTCCAATTCTTGCCTTGCATTCTTCGTGTACCTTCTCAGAATATATTGCTCTGGTATTTTTTCCAGTTGAATGTGTATGAAGGCCCTAAGCAAGTGTACACATAACAAACCTATTTTGCCATTTTTTGGTCAGATATATATGATTGCTTTTTAGTTAACGAATAAGATGACAAGTTTCTTAGTTACCTGTGTGCTCAAATTCTCTGCACTCGCACCGAAATTCACCCTCTTCTTGTTTTGCACAAACTTTGAATTTGTGTTGCCCCCAACTAATTTTTGAAGACCTATTAGTATGAGTGATCAGATAGTAATCTTTCCCCTCTATCTGATCGTCTTCTACATTGTACGCCGTGCAATCAACCATCTTCTTTTCAAAATCTTTGAATACCGCTCTTGTATAAATCCTCGAGGCCTGCACCTCGAATCGCCACTTGCCTCTAGTGATAGTCTTGCTCTCTCAAACATAACATCAAAATATTTACTAGTGATATTTTATATTCCACACATATTCTTATTGACTATATATAAGTTTTTTTTGTTACCGTTCCAAGATAGGTCTTCTCTCCCTCTTTCATCTTCTGTTTATGAATGAAGTCGAGGATCTTCTTGGCAAACCGGTGCATAGCTGTCTTATTGTCAACAAAACACTTCTTCATCACAAAATTTGAGCTCTCACTTCGCTGGGTCGACGCCATCCGGCCACAGTACTGGTCTTTGAAATACACCGGTATAAACAATTCCCTTTCACGGTAAATGCTTTCCAATGTGCTGTCCTCATGGAGCTCAAACTCATCAAGTAGCTCCTGCCAAGCTGCCTCAAACTCTACTGGTGTAAGTGGATGGTTCAGCACTGACTTAAATTTGGCTTCGAATTTTTTTTCAGCATGCAGCGCATACAAACTGTTTAGTGATGGCCTGTGCTTGTTAACCATATGCCACCTGCATATCTTATGTACACTCTCAGGGAACACCTTGTCGATTGCCGTCGCCATCGCCTGGTCTTGGTCTAACAATAGATTTAAATACTTGCACATCAATTACTCCATTGCACACTTTCAAGTCAATTTATTTATTTGAGCACATATTTTTGTCACGTGGACTAGATGCAGCCCTAGAATTAAATCCAGTATCAATACTAAGTCAATTTTGCAATCTAGAATATGCTTTTAGTTCTTAGTAGAAATGCTGTATTTTATTAACACTCCTTTTTTCTGAACTATATTTATAAAAAGATTCATTAACTGTAGGACTGGACAGTAACTCTTTCTAACTCTAGTTGCTCAACTAGCCATCAATTTGTATGCTGCAGAGAAGATAGAGTTTGAACATTCCAAGATTGTGTTGCACCCATGCCTCAAAATCTACAAAATTCTCACTAAAAAAGCACGAATGACAACAATATGATACCTGTCAGGATACATCTCGTTCTATTCCGTTTCATGCAGTTTCTGAATGATTTGAACACCCACTCAAAGGTTCCCTCGGTCTCATCTCCTAGTAGTGCACATCCAAACAGTATGTTCTGAAGATTGTGGTTACAACCAACAAACATTGCAAGTGGCTTGTCATATATATTTGTTTTGTGAGTTGTGTCAAAACTCATCGCATCTCCAAAGTCTGCATAATCCGCCTGCATGCTTGCATGGCTCCAGAACAAGCTATGGATGACACCTTCCTCGTCTAGTTTTGGAGTCCAGTGAAATTGTGGGTTGTGATCATCGCATTGTTCGAAGAATTCAATTAGTTTGTTTATGTCATCTGCGTGTTCTGCTCGCACATTTGCAGCCTTCCTGTAACAATATATTCATTCATTATTTGAGCCCCTCCACCATGCTTTAAACTTGTATATGCATATATCATGATAAATATTAAAAACAAAGATCTTTCAATGTTAAAAAGCAAAGCAATTGCTGTCACATACTAGTCTGCTTGAGTGCTATACAAAATCGAATTCACTCACCTATTCTCGATGTCGCGTGTTGTTATTGGGACGTTCTCTGGACCACCATGCATTCTACCCAGTAGATTCCTAATACAATGGCTTCTCACATCCGCATCCTGCAGCTCATCGACAATCTCCAACAATTCTGGATCTTTGCTTTTGTGCCCCCTCATATGTTGTGTCACAGTCTGCTTAGGTGTCAATATGTGATTATGAAACAAGTTTACCCACTCTATTACCATCCCTTCCTCTTTGCCGTCGCTGTTATATACCCTCTTAAATTTCACTTGCGCTTTGCAGTGAGTCTTCTTTGACGTATTGTTCCTAATCCTTAGATCTTCATTACCCTTATGAAATTCTCCTTTGCCTTCACGACTGCACCTCATAACTCTTAGAGTATGTTTTCCTGTTGCCCATGTTTATAGAAAAACCAGCCAACTGAGCATATGTTCTATAAAATTCATGGGCCTCTCTCTCTGTCTTGAATGACATCCCTGGCTTAGGCACCATTGCATTGTCCATTGTTTCCTTCTGTTCGAATATACCAGTTATTGTTAACATTCCATAATCACATATGATCTAATTATTAATATGAAATTGAAACATTAACCAACACGATGAATCCTTTGTATCCATGCGTTGTGTGACTTACATCATGTGTGTGTTGCTCCTCTTCGATGGGGCTAACTTGTGCTTCGGCTGCACTCACAGTCGTCATAGGCGAAAACATTCCTGATGATGATGCACTCGCACCTGCTGCTCGGCTTATCGTGTGAACGGCACCCTTTGTTGTTGGCGTGATTTCTCCCATGCCTTCAATTCCTTCTCCGCAAGCTACCCGTGTCGGCGTCTGGTATACAGGGCTTGGCACGTCCAATGGTACTGGACTTGACGAGACGCCGGTGAATGTTGATTGTCCCCCAACAGATTGTGGATACTCAATCGTTGACACAACGACTGCCACTGGTGATCTCTCAGATAGTATTCTGTTTTGCCCTTCTCTATTATCACTCCGTGCGTCCCCCTGTTGCCTCTGTGGGTTATGTGTGCTACTTTCCATCTCCCTGCTCTGCCCTGCCCCTGATTCTCTGAACAGAACCTTCCGGCAGTCCATTAATGCCTTTGTTACTTACCACACCTACAAACCATCGTGATGTCATCAGAGTCCGTGTAGATAGCTTAACGAAACTCGTACCGTAACCAGTTTCAATCCCGGCGTTGTTAGCCACACGTATTAATATCAAATTGCATCACGATGCAGGCCTAGCAAAGTAGTGTAGACTAGAACATATGATCAGCGATCAAATTTATGAATTCCCAATTTTACGTGACCTTTCATCAGAGTTTATAATTCTGTACCTCGTTGGCGATCCAAGGTACCATGAACCGTTGCGGCTCCTTGATTTTCAGCAACAGAATGCACGGATGCTGCAACGATCAATCGTACTGAACATCTGCCAAGCAGAAACGATAGCTCTTTTAATTTATTTTTCATCAAATTCGGAACCAAATAATTGCAATTAGCTTCTGAGGTATCGAATAATCTGCGCGGCGAGGAGGCTTACAGGTGGTTCGTGATGAATCGAAGCAGCACCGCCGAAATTGGAGAAGGCGACTGCCATCTGGGATCTTGAAGCACTGATGCCGCTCTAGTCGACGAGAGGCGATGGGGACGGACGGAACGGGTGCGGCTCGGCGTGAGGAAGCTCGAGGTTGCGGCCGCCTGGTTCCTCCTCCTCGGTTCGCGACCAATCAAATCAGGGGATGAGCTTACTGAAATCGCGGTTCCTTGGCTGCTCCCGGCCTACCACCACTGCTTCCGGCCTTAATCTCTTCAACACGCACTTGCACCTGTGGCTCCTCTTTCTGACGCTCCCCCGTTCTACTCTTCTTCCTCGCCGGAGACCGAGCAAGGTTCCTCGTCGCTGGAAGTTGTCGCAAGGGGCGGTTTTATCCTCCTGTGAGAAACTCCTATCGTCTGAATCGCGGTTGGTCGCTTGACGTGGGCCTAAAAAACGTGGTGGGTTTCTCGACCGTAATGAACCGGGAGCCGGGAAGGGGAGGAGGAAAACCGGGCGTGGGGGAGGATCACTCGTTGTCGCAGACGTACGGGGGAGGGGGTCGGGTACCGAATAGCTATTTGGTACCCAGGGTACCATTTAGCGCTGCCCTATATATATATATATATATATATATATATATATATATATATAAACACTATGGTGTCTCCCCTAAATAAGTAGATGGATATATGAAATGAAAAAAGGTGACTCTAAGCGCCAAGAAAAAAAATTGAAGAATATATAATAAGTCCCATCCAGCTTGGAAAGATCATTTATAATGGCAACAGTTTGACAAAGCTCTTCAAGATTGTTTTACAATGGTCAATAACACTAAGACAAAAGGATACGTTCAAAAGTGTATACTCTTGACACACACAAACCTAAGAATAAGTATGCACACTAAGATTCTTCAGTTGTACATATTTCCCCGACATGTACGTTAAGATTGCTCTGCCAGCATATGCTTCCTAGCCATTGCCATCTAATTCCCAGTTATTGATAGGCCCGTCAGCGGTGAAGTTCCGTATTGTGTTCCTGGAGCAATGAATTTGGTCAATATTTGTCCCAGATTTTGACCGTTACTAATTGCTTCGGCTCCATGCCTCGGTCTAACATCTGGACACAGACGCAAAGTAGCACGATTGTTCAGGGTAGCTGCTACAATAAATTATCTGCAATTAAAGACCTAGGGAACAACAAAACTTTTTAGAAAATCTTGATAAATAATTTTATGCGAAAATCTCCATTTAAACTAGCAATACACACGATAAATTCATCGTTTACATGAACAAATGCTACGACATGTTCCCTAAATAAGTAGAAGAATCTATGAGATAAGTAGGCGATTCAGTGGCCAAGAAAAGGAAATGAAGCATCATATATAAGCCCCATCAAGCGTGCAAAGAATAATTTATAATTACAGAATTGTTAAAGAACAATGCTCCCCGATCAATAAGATTAAAACAAACTGTTATGTTCGAAAGTACATACTCCAAATGCACAAACCTTAGAATCAATATATGCACATTAAGGTTGGTCATCTGTACATGTTTCCCCAACGCCATGTTTGATAATATTGCTCCGCCATCACATGCATATTTGCCATCATATTCCTAGGTTCCGGTAGGCTCTTTAGCGGTGATGTTCCCTATATATTGAGTTGTGTTCCTAGAGTAATGAATTTAGTCAATACATTCGGTTGAGAAAAAACACGTTACTTATAATATTGCTTCGCCATATTAAATGGATCTTTGCCATCATATCCCTAGGTTCTGGTAGGCAGTTTAGTGGTGATATGATGTTCCCAAGTGACTATTGTGTTCAAGAGTACATTCCGTTGAGAAAAACCATCCACACTGTCACACTGTATTGCAGATTTTGACAGTTACATGTTTACGTTTGCCAAAATGCCTCAATCTAACATCTGTCCACAGACCGACAGACGCACGTTAGCAAGATTGTTCAGACAGCAGCCGAAACGAAATTAGTGCCTCAAATTCGAATGTTCTCAGGAATCTATCAAAAACCGACCGAAATTCACCCATTTTGTTTGGGACCAATTTTTTCTCAAATTGAATCCCAAAACCTCCGTGTGAGTTCGAGAACACACAACAATTGTATATAAATGTTTTAGTCACCATTCCGTCCTCTATAAAAGACGTTGACAACAATTAAGCCCGGCGAGAGGAGTACCACATCCTTTAGTGTGCAGTGAAGTGCCCAGGGGGTGCAGTATGACGCTTAGACTCTTGGCTGAAGTGAGTCCGCAGGACCTGCTGGTAGCTCTTTCAGAGCTCCACAACCACCTGCTGGGTTACGTTAAGTCCATGGCGCTCAAATGCGCCGTAGATCTCCGCATCCCTGATGCCATCCACAGCCGTGGTGGTGCCGCCACCCTCGCCGACATCGTAGCCGACACCGAAACACACCCAGCAAAGGTCCCTGACCTCAAGCGCTTGATGGAACTACTCAGCACTTCGGGCATCTTCACAGCCACCGCCGCAAAGGACCGCGGCGGCAGTGGCATCGGTGGTGATGATGTCGTGTACGGGCTAACCACCGCGTGTCATTTCCTGATTGGTCGGTGCAACCTGTCACCTATGGTGCCCTTCTTGGTGAGCCCTCCCATCGTGTCCTGCTTCTTTGGCATGTCTGACTGGTTCAGGAAGGAGCCGGCAGTCACCGGTGGGTCCCTCTTCGAGCTGGCACACGGCTGTTCGCTGTGGGAAATGGTGAGTAAGGACGCCGCGCTTAGCGGCGTCCTGAACGGCTCCATGGCAGCTGACAGCCAACTGTTCCTCGAGGTGATTGATATGGACAAGGGCCGCATCTTCCGCAGGCTCGATTCGCTGGTCGACGTAGGCGGCGGCCATGGCGCGGCCACACGGGTCATCGCCAGGGCTTTCCCGCACATTAAGTGCACCGTGCTGGACCTTCCGCACGTCGTCAGCCAGGCAACGACCCGCGAGGATGATGGTAACTTGTGTTTCATCGCCGGTGACATGTTTCAGTCGATTCCACCTGCAAATTCTGTCTTACTTAAGGTATCGATATCATGTGTCATCAACTCATCATATCATTTTCGTGTACTTATTTGGTTGGTAGGAATCTAGGACCGAACTAGAGCGACCGATTTTAATCGGTTTTGGGTAATTCGGTTTAGTTTTCGGTTACCAGGTAAATATGCCCACCCCTATTCATGAGCATGTCATGTTGATTCCCATAGCACTAATAGTATATCAAGGGTGATTAAACTTATTGGTTACCCAATTTCCCACCAATAGAACAAACTTGACTCCTTTGCAGTACACCAGAAAACTACACTTTCTCCCATAGGAATTATATTCGAAGGGTTCCATTTTGTATGAATTTTAAAATATTTACTGGATTTTATGTGCTCCCTTGCCACAAACAAAAGCTCAAACCATAATATCCAGATCGACAAGTCCAGTAGAAGAGTTACATAACGTGGCATCATGTTGGATGAAAAATCCTATAACAGAACACTCAGTGGGGATCATTTGTGTAAAGATACATGTGCATCTAGTGATAGCCTATTTTCTTTGTAAAGTGCCAATGCTCAGTATAGTGCGCGCTCGCTCGGGACAGTTCTCCGAGTGCCAAGGAAATAAGTTTCGTTTGTTGTACGAGAAATCAAATTTTTAATCACCAGGAAGATTTCTTGTGTAGATTTTATTTAGTTGAATAAATCAGATGGATCAGATGTTAGAGGGGTGGGAAGGCAGGGCTTGCTGGTTCCATAGAAATCCCTAAGTTTCGTCGGTTCTATGAAATCAAAATCTGAATCACCTGAAAGATTGGTAGTGTGCATTTTTGAGTATTTAGTTGAATAAATCAAGCGGATCAGATGTTGTGCACTAACCTATGGAAATTAAATATTTCAGTAAAAACTCAAACAACTGACTTTGAGCTTGATTGCATACTGAGATTTTATCATTATTTTTCTACATTGTTATTTTCCTTTAAAATGTTTATCTTTACCCTGTTCTAGGATGTTTTACATGATTGGAGTGATGAAGATTGTGTCAAGATTCTTCAACGTTGCAAGCAAGCGATCCCCACCAGAAGCAAAGGAGGAAAGGTGATAATCATAGAGATGATGAGAGGATCTGCACAGGGAGATCGCAAAATCAGGGAGATGGAAGACATAAAGAATGTGTTCATGTTGCATATCAATGGAGTGGAACGAGGCATAAACGAGTGGAAAAGGATCTTTTCTGATTCTTGATTCAGCGACGATTACAAAATCATACCAGTGTTGGGCCCCTATTCAGTAATTGAGATCTACCCATGAATACTGCTTGAACTACCGCACTATTATACAAGGCTAAGAATCTAAGATACACATACCTAAACTTCGTTGTTGATCTGTATGTGCTACTAAATACAACGTCGATCTTCTCAATAAGCACCAAGCTGCTACGTAGCACGCGTTAGCACGCTTACCAGCTTCTATAGTATTTATGTAGTCTCAAAAAAAAATATAGTATGTATGTGATGATAATTTATATCAGACCACCACGGTACTTGTGTGTATCTATAACTATCATTTTAATATAATAGTGTTAAAAAAAGTCACAGATTTACCAAGAAGAAATTCTTGGGACGCAAAGGCAAAGAGACGCAAGGAGAGCAAGGACCTTCTTTGGGGAAGACAGAAGGAAGGACAGAATTGGATCTTTCTATTTGTTTGGCGAAAAAAAATAATGTATACCATTGGATTTTATGAAAAAATAACATGATAGGCTAACTCAAGGAGTCCACGTTAAATACTATTGATAAAAAGATAACTTAAAAATTAAAGACGTATTATGGTGTCTTCATAGATGCAAATGCAATAGACAATAACTGAAGAAATGAGACATATTATGGTGTCATAGAGAAAATATGGAAACTTAACTATGGACCTTTGAAGATTCCGCTATTTCGCTGACAATGGGTGAACCTAGCTGGAGGAGGAGTAATGGTGGATCGATATGGAATGACAATACTCGAACTCACCAATATCGGATATACAAGTGAACCATTTGTCCTAGCCAAGGATGCGACACAAGTTTTCTATGTGATGGACATGTCAAGCAAACTAAAGAATGGAAAGTTAAAGGTGAACCAAAATACCACATAGCCGTCCCTGGCAAAAGAAAAATTCATAGGGTTGAGGACATTACAGAAAAGTCTGAAGATTTTGATCAGTTTGATGATCACCCATCATTTTCAGTTCATGTTGACCCTAGTATCTTGTTACCAAGACAAGATGCTCATGATCATAACCAAGACACGTTTGTGAAGAGGAGGGTTACCAATGTTCAAATTCCATTAAGTGACAACGAGTAGTTTGTATTAAATGTCACATGATTATGCAATGTATTTTTTGTTCATTAGTAATGATGTGGTTCAAATACGGTGTATTTTGTCAAATCATTGTTGAGGAAATTTAATACTCCTTGAATATCACTTTTAAAGAAATAAATATTAAAAAATTATATAACTCAACTTTCAAAACATCATTATAAAGTAAACTAAAAAAATATTTTAAAAAATGATGGCAATATTATTTTAGATGATTACATATAGTGTTTACATTAAATTAGAAAAAAAAAGGAAAGAACAAGAAATCCAAAGTGTGTCAAAGAATTGAGTAAAGATTTAAAATAATTAAATAAATCTCAAATCATTATAATGGAGTAGAATAAACTAATACCTTACAACAATGAGTATAACATATGGTAGGTGATTACATTTAATATTAACAACTATTTTTACATGTTGAAAATAATATAGTTATCTAAAAACATTATCGTATTTATAACGAATAAAAGTATAAAATATTATGGAAGTGGAAAAAAATAAACAGAAAAACAAAAGGGTGGGAAACAAATGGTGTGGCGGCTATTTAGTACGGGTGCACCAACCGGTATTAAATGGCCTCCTTTCTATTTCCCAGGGGCACCATTTAGTCTGGTTAATGCTACCAGCTAGTACTAATGGGAGGATGTTTAGTACCGGTCGTGGCACCAGTCGATGCTAAATGGTCACTTAGTATCGGCTCATTCCACGAACCCGTACTAACAGGCACCCAATATACACATGTTCTTCTTCTCCCTCCAGCTTAGCTTTTTTTTTTATCCCCTATCGCCTTTCAACGTCTCGCTGTCGGCGGTGGCGGACCCCGCACCGCCACCTCTCTGCGCCATGCCTCACGCCGTCGCGCTCCTCTGCCGCGCTCGTCCGCTGCCACACTCCACCTCCTCTACACTCCTCGGTGTCCCGCACGCCACCAGACGAGTGTCGCCCCGCGCCCTGGCCTGTGCACCCCCGCACCATCATTGCTCGTCGTTGAATCCTCTCTCCAGTACTAAATGGGGGCACAGTTTGGGCACAAATGGAGTCATCGACCCAGCCCCTGAGGCCCTGCTCATCGTTAATGACTTAATGGTATCACACCCACGAGTAGTGGTTCGCTTTATTTACGGATGGCATTGGACTCTCTTTCGTGGTGACAATTGACAGTCTGTCTATTCAGCTGTTGCTCTGAGGTCCTAACTGCCACTAGGGCCAGGCGTGGGCCGAATTTGTTCACTGTAAACACTGTAGCTAAAAGAGACCCAAAAGACTATCAATTTGGCCCTAGGCGCTAGGCCGGCCCAGGTCTGCTCTTGTGCCAGGTGAACAACGTAGTAGCGTGCTATGATGTCTTAAAAGTGTTTTTTTTATATAAAGATGTCTTAAAAGTGTTGTTTCTTTACAGGCTTTTACAATGCTGGTATAGCTTTGCTCATTCCATGATTTGCCAATATTCAGAACTCATATAACATTTAAATTAGTTATGGTGCTGGCATGTTTGATGTGGGACCACTATCTGAAGCCAGTGAGCTGATGGTGATAGCTTGACAATTGTGAGAGAAACCATGAGTTCACGAGATCTAAATATCTATCTAATGATAGATTCTGTAAAGTCGTACACATGTCGTATTGTTGTATTCCTTTTGTGTAAGATGTTTTTAAAAAAAATCTAAAGTTGGATTGTAGAATTTGACCCTCCGCCGCTCTCAGTTCAATTTGAATGTCTATGATTGATCGAGTCAACCTTCTGGTTGTTACTGGGCCAAAACTAGATAGAAGACAACAATGAGCCCACCAAAGCCCGTGAGGAAATACAAAAAGATAATGTAAGCTTGTACGGACCAAAACCATATATTACTAGACAGTACCCCGCAAGCTGCCGCGGGCAAGTTGGATTAATTGGGAACTCAGCACTGTTTTTATGACAACAATATTGATGGATAAAAATCCTAAATGCAGGTGTCAGGCTAGTACAGATTGAATTTCTAATATATATTGCTCACAAAGTAGTTTCCACCTTTATTTTCCACATTCACTATGGAAGTAAAATTTTTAAGCCGTAGAACATTGTCATATTCCATTGCACAAACAAACACTGGCTTTGCAAGATCTACTGGCTAGTTATGGGGAAAAGAAAATAAATTCTGGTACACATTGTTACTGTTATGAGTAGATTAAAGCTGAGTCTAGATCTGAGAAAATGCTGGCAATTTTTAAAGAATGTAATGAGAAGTGGCACTTGATACGGGAACCACTCTGAAACTCTATTGTTGTACGCCGCCATTGTAAGCAGGTTGATATATAAGTAAACATATACTGTATAGTCTATTTCTTTTTCTAGCTAGGGATGTTTTTTTGGCGGAAAATTTACGCGTTATGTTGCAACTTCATGGCTCCATCCATAAGGTAGGTCACTTTGTTTAAAAAAAAGGAAAACAATTTAAATCGCTTACATTCTAGAATTCTTTCATTAAATTAATATGGTTAAGTAACTCTAAGGTGAGCCTACGAAAGGTAACAGAGGGAAAATACCATAGATTGCAACAGGAACATACTTTAGTTTAGTTAGACAGCCAATGTAGGATCAGCAATAACTACCTCCTATTACACCAAGGCATGGATCACCAAGCAGCTGCGTCAGACACCCAAAAATAGAAAATCATAATACTATGGCAAGAATACACAGTTCTTTTTTCAGACAATATATACACACCTTGTTCGATGCAGAGTACATGAAGCAAGCATCCAAGGCAAAGGAGCTGAAAGCTCTAGAGCGGCCAGAGGCACCTAGATTAGATGGCATGTCCCCCGGCAGAGACCTATCTGCAGGCTGCAGCGTCGTCGTCACCATCCTGCCCTCTGGTGCCACGGCCGGCGGCCTAGCCTCATCTGAAGAGAAGAGAATTGCGGCGACGGGTATGTTGGAGATCGGGACGGCTGAAGAGAAGAGTGGGTGGCGGTGATTAAGGCGAGAGCAACCGAAACGTCATTTGGCAGTTTGGATATCAACCCATCGCGAAGGTAAGCGCGCGAGAACACCGGAAGAATCGTGAAGGAGATGATGGCTGCTGGATTAGATTGTTCCACGTAGCATATCAGACGGGCGGAATGAATCAATGACGTGGTTCACCGAGGCTGCAGATTTGGTATACAAAAACCAAAAATATATATGGTAGATTACCAGAACTCCACACAGTGGCCTTGTCCTTGTCATTTAGTAGAAATTTCTGTAGCACTACTGAAATGAGGATGATGGTTTGTTGTAAACATAGAGACATTTCTGCTATCAGCATCAAAGAATTGGTCCTTGTGGTTTATCAGAAAGACTTTCACTGAGTCATCAGTTAGCTGATTTATTTTTAAATTTGTGTGTTTCTGCAGCAGTAGGTTTGGCCTCTGTAGGTTAGGTGGGTCATGTGGGATTACTGTGTCGGATCTGTGATATTGCTGGTGGTACTCATGATTTCTAAATCTTTGTCTAACAGATAGTCAGGCACTTGGCAATTTTATTAGCTCCAAAGTTGCTTGCAGTGTGGTGTTAAGCTTTCTTGGACCTTTCTATAAGATGCTAAACCCTGAATCAGGCTTCCTGAACATTAATTTGGAATTTCACAATTGATCTGAGCCAGGAACAAATGTGATATCTTTAGCCTGAGTTCTGGTGCTCAAGAGTTCCATGATTTTCAGTTCAGTTCAACTAATTCCGGATTTGGGTCTAACCTTGCCGACCCTTTGTTTTCTCAGTGGGACCAAGATAACCTATCTCTGCCTTGAGCCTCTCTTAACCTTTCATTTTCTTTCATTTGTCACATGGTTACAGCCAATCGAAACAAGCACTGCCAAAGAGAATACTGAATAGAATGGCGTTCAGATCCTCTTGCTGAGAAACTGGTTCACTTCCAAGCTAAATGGTATGAAAGTACGGCAAAGACAACTACTCCTTGTGTCCCACAATATACTGACATTTAGGTTTTAAGTTAACATTCTTAAGTTTCATAAATAACAAACAAAATCATAAAGGTTGGAAACATGACAATGATGTTAACAGATTCATTACGAAACCAACAATCATAACATCTAACATTTTCTACTTGAATTAAATTATTTTTAGAGACAGTTTGCTATATTCTAGGACAGAGGTAGTAATATTTTCCTTTTGTGCAGATTATGCGGATAAACCTGCTGCAATGTGCAATTTTGCTTCAACCAAATTCAATCTTGGGCGAACAACAATTAAGGCATTGCATATTCGTTATTCCCTGTACACGTCTCAAACAAACAATTCTTGTGCCCTATATGAATCAACAAACAAAATAACAATGCCGCTTGCCACCTCTAGATCTAGTTCACAAATTCAATTCCAGTGAATGGCTCTCCTGAATGAAGCTGCAGAGCAACGTCACCAACAACCTGCAAAAGGAAGGCAAAAGCTGACAACAAGATGGAAATGGCCGCAGAAAGAGGTAACAGTGTGTACTATATCAAGCCCTTGGAGTAACCACATATTATCATCTGAAGGTTCAGCTAACACATCATCTGATAAATACAGTAATGCCATAAAACAAAGCCATTGCAAGGTAACATTTTTTGAATGCGGGATTTGTGGTAATTACATGAGAACTACAAGCAAGTAACAAGTGCATTCATTTCAAAGAAAAAAATCAAGTACTATGCATGACTAATGAAAAATAATACATATGGACAAGTACAAACCTTTGCCATAGTTCTGTAAGCGTATTCAGTGACCCCAGCCACATGTGGTGTTATAATAACATTCGAAAATTTCAGAATTGGATCATTTGGATCAAATGGCTCTGTCCAAGCAACATCAATGCCCAAACCACCTAAATGACCTGACTCGAGGTGATCAAACACAGCCTGATAGTCCAAAAGACGTCCTCGAGCAATATTGACCAGATATGATCCCTGTATAAACTGAATGTGTATCATGTTGAAGACACCAGCAAATACTTTTAATTGTTATTCAATACTATTGTAATAGAAGATCTTCATAACGATATTATCTTATGAATAAAATTAAGTGATCACTAGAAGGAGATTAAAAAAATGGAGAACATGTAAATATGATTTATCATTTTCATATCATTATTTCACGAAAGAAATTGACATACCTTTTTCATCACTGAGAGGAACATATTATCAATGATCCCGACCTACAAATGATTATTTCATCAATTAAGGCTCCATAGAAGAGAAAAGTAAATGAATCAAGAAAAGTATTAACTGTTTCATTGGTTTGTAGTAAGCAAGTTATGACTATGTCAGCTTCTCCAGCAAGCTCATACATATCTTCTGGGCCACCTATTTTATCTACGAGCCCATCAATATCTGCAGAAGGAATGTTTCAAATGACAGGAAGAACACATCAAGAATTTTATAGGTATGATAAGCAGTGCAGCTTACCACATGGCAATGAGGCTGGTGACCAATTTCTTTTAGTAGCAAGGATTTTTACGCCAAATGGTTTCAACCTCTTGGCAATTTCCACACCTATGGCTCCAAACCCTAGGATAAGAACCTAGACAGTAATCATAAATAAAGTTCGTTACAAAGATGGGATAATTCCCATGGAAAGTAGATCAATTGAGCAACTTCTAGGTCAAGGCCCAAGGGCATACTGTTTTCCCCAATAATGTTTCCCCTGTTGGACTGCCCAGGTCCTTCTGTTTGACAGCAGTATCCATCAACTTCTGTAAAATAATGAATGAAATAAAAAAACATAAGTTCACTACATATGCCCATAACTTACCTTAATGAATGAAGAAAAACAAGAAAGCAAATATTTATTCTATTAATATAAGAAATTTGATGCAAAAAATATATTTAATACAGAAATGTATAATAAATGTATCCTAGAATTTTGCTGCTTTGCATACCTCCGAATATCCGTTTATGTTTTCCATTTTGACAAATTTCATACTATCTTCCAAACTTGAGAACAAAATAGATGAACAATATAATTTTTCATGTTTTCACTTGGTATGTTTGTTTCTTTAATCAACCTTCAAAGTGGAGACCTGAAACTAAAAGCATCTAGAGCGAACTACTTGTCTTTTTGCATTCCCATGTTAACAGTGACCAAGTAATAGAGGAGAAAAATGTCTGCTTTCTTCAGATTTTCCTACAATCATTCCTGGACTAGCTGAAACTAGGATACAATTAGTCATGAAAACCTGCTTAGTTTAGATATTTAACTATGTTCGGTAGTAAAAATGCTGCAGATAGTGGGTCAAAATGTAGTGACTAGGATACAATTAGTCCTGAAAATCTGTGCGTTTTCGAAAAAAAAAAAGGTAGTAAAAATGCTCTAGATAGTGGGTAAAGAGAAGAGATGAATAATCACTGAAGAGAGAAGCATCAGAAAACATGAAACATGTCAAGAGAGGATCACGAGGACTACCAACTTCCAGGTGATCAAAATTCAAAAATGCCATGTAAAACATACTTGCTTCCGCAGAACACCAAGGGCAAGATAAATTGCCATCTCTGAGCAAGAGACCGCGTTTCCTGTCATACTCCCAGGTATCCGTGCAACTTTAATTTTGTGTTCAGTAGCAGCATTTACATCAACACCTGTAGGAAATCATGCACTTAATCTAATAGGAGCTACTTATGTTAATAACTTGATTGAGATAAGATAACACCAGGAAAATAGTTTACCTTCTAACCCAACACCATACTGCATAATAATCTTCATTTGGGTTGCCTTGGTAATGATATCTGAATCTATGCGTCGACTTTTTACTACACATATATGGTAGTTCTGAATAACATCAGGTACCTCCTCAAGGCCAACTTCATCAACCTGCACAATGCATTGAAGTGACAATTTTCAGCGATATATTTAGCCCAAATCGAATTCAGATTATAATAAATACATCTTCAAATCTCAACGATCTATTTATATGCAGAGTGCTCATATGCCAAAAAAAAAAAGAGAGAGAACGAGAGATCAACTAACCTCGATGAATGGATAGCTCTGCAGATACTCCTTGGTGTAAATAGTAGAAGCAGGAAAATGGGGGCCACAGAATAACACCCTTGTAACCTTGCTGTCTCCACCGTTTCCAATTGAACAGGCCAATTTTGAATAAGAACCTGCAGGGGGGGAACAGCATGAACAAAATAACTCCTAAAAACAGTTTATCCTCGATTACCAATTAAATTGCAAAATGTCAAAACTCTCCATTCATCTGCTCGATTACCAAAAACCATGCTACCAATTTCACAAAGGAAAAACAATCCTTTCACAAGCATTGCTCAGTCAAGTTAATCTGAAGCAGATTGCCCCTTCAATATGTCACATCCCCACCATTCCCTCATCCCTCATCCTCTAACTACGAACGCCCATCAGTCAGCAGATCTCATCTCCCCCAAAACCAGTCCACGTATACGGAGCGGCCGCAAAGTTGCGAGCCGACGCTAGCTCCACGCTGGAACGCCGCAGAAAGGGAGGCGCCCGAGGACGAAGGCCAGCAGGACCTCAGAAGGTGGGAGGAGGCGCGTGCCCAGGAAGCCCAAGAAAGAGAGAAAGAGGAGACCGGGGGAGACGGGCGAACCTCGCCGGAGGGAAACGGAACCCCGGTGGCGGCGCCATGCTGCGGCGGCGGCGGCGGCGGCAGGAGGAGAGAGCTGGTGTGCTGGGGAGTGTGTGAGCCGTGGAACTAATCTTGCTCCCGCCATGTAGGAAAGAAAGAAAACAAAAGGCCTCCAAATCACTTTTCAGACTAATTCCTTGAAATTCAAGTGCTCCTTTTATACAAGTGTCCTTGGTTTGTTTCCCTTTTTTATAATCTCACGAGGAGGTTGATTGGCGAGTGTGTGAGCCTTGGGGGAAAATAATGTTTGGTTTTTTAATTAAAAAATGTTTTGAACGATGAGTATTTGATTTTAGTAGGGCCGGCACAAGCATGTGGAAACACCCAAATTCGAGAGGGCTTCATAATTTTTTTTTATGCACTTTGAGGCTCAGTAAAAAAAATCCGAAATTTGGCTCAGTAATTTGTCCTCAATTTTTCTCCCATTTCGACTTTGTGTCTCCCGTCTGTTGCTCTGCGCGCGTAGTTTCAGATTCGAGAATCTATCGATACAGTGGCGCTGATTTGCTCTGCGCGCATGGACTATCGATCAGCTACCAATGCCAGCAATATAGTAGGAGTAAAATGCGCCACAAGCCACTAAACTTATCCTATTCTTAGCTGAATGACTGAATTAGTTAACTTGCAAACATAGTGTATCATCAAATTTGCATCTTTATTCATTGAATGTTTTTTTTTTGCCACGTGTGTGATTGCTGTGCTAGTTGGAGATGATGACATGGAATAGGGATGAAAGTGGTATGGATATTTCCCGTCCGACCGACCGACCGAAGGCCCTCGGACCTTAAATGGTACAGTCCGTATCCGGAACCGGAAAATAAATATCCGACTGTATCCGTATCCGCATAACAAAAGTTGAATGGCTATTGCAGATATGTAATGTATATCAATATCCGATACAAATCCGACATATTTTGTTCTGTCCGTATCTGTATCTGATCCGGTAAAAAAATAAATATCTGTATTCGTATCCGGGCATATCCGTCCGTATCCGATCCGTTTTCATCCCTAACATGGAATTGGATGACAAATGTAGCGCATGCTGAGGGTTGCGATTGCGAGGATTTGGTTGCCTAAGTCACAGTACGACGATTTGCAATTCATTTTGAGTTCACATTACATAGAAATATATGAAAATCATGAATTTGGAACCTCACTAAAATTGAGTTCACAACTCGTTGCAACACTGAATATGTAAAACAACGTGTAAGTTTAGAAAATGTTATGATAATTAAATTTTTAAAATATAACCCTCCTCGTTCTTTCTAGGGCCATGGGGTTTGTGAAAATTCTTGCTTACATGCATGGCATGGATATTCTGTATGCATTGAAAAAAAATCTTGGGTGAACCTTGTTACATATTTGATGACGTGTTGTCTACTGTTATCGAGTTAAGTGATTCAATTGAGAATCGGTTACATGTTTTATGATTTACTATACGTTTTACTCCTAGACACCTGAGCCACCGAGATAACAAGCAAGCATGTCATCCAGCTATTTCTTTTTCTATATTGTCTCTTATGATTTTAGTTGTCAAAAGCTGTCTTGTCTATTGTGATTTTAGTTATCAAAAGCATAGAAGAGAGTTTTTTTTTTCTATTTAGCTTGCCTAATAAGCCTCACTTTATAATCTCGTACATTGCCTGTTTATGCGGGGCCGGGCTGTCAGTCAGCAGAACTCCGAGAACCATCCGGGCAGCGCCCAGCTGTGGGTCCACTTCATTGATTTGGCCCATCACAGAAATGATCTTTTCTGATCGCTAGCGTCTAACCAATCTTATAATTTAAATGGTCGTGTTTCTCGTGAACGGATTAAAAATGAGCCATGCGATGCGATCGTTATCAAATAGATTTTTCGGCCATTTGGGTGCAACATCGAGGGCGACATGTCACGTACCTGACTGATCATTTGTGCTACAGTACTATGTTTAATCGCAACGCAAGAAAAGGACTGGTGAGCACCCACGTGTGTCATCGATGTACTCGCAGGTCCATCGTAATCGTAACGTCTCTCTCTCATCATTGGATCGACCGATTTGTTTGTTGTTTATTTTTCTCTCTTTCTTTCTTTTATATTTTTTGTTATGTTATTTTTTGCATTAAATATTTTTAAAAAATAAATTAAATATTTTAAGACATAGTTCATCGTTATACAACATGCGTGTGCTGCAAGGACTTTATTGAAGAATCCTATGTTTTCCTTTTTGGCTCGTCAGAAACTTTTCGGCAATGATTTATAGGTCCAGATGACTTCACATTGAAAAATCCAGGTAGCATGCTTTATGTAACTCATCGCAGCATGTATATATACTGCGATAAAATCTAAGGGGAAATAGCATCTTGTTGCATCTTTGAGTTATTATTCACCACAGTAAACAGCAATTCTCATCTTGAGTTCAATAGCTAATACAATCCACGATTTAGTTGACAAATTCTATTTCCGTGAACGGCTCCCCTGAATGAAGCTGGAGGGCAGTCTCACCGACCGACTGCAGATGGCAGAGCAAAAAGTAAGTATGAGATGAAAAATGGCCACAGAAACCGGCAAGAATGTGTTTTTACCATGTCAAAGGACTCTCTCCATACATATGCAATACTACTTGGGACGGGTAGTTCTAAATGTGCAGTGCACGGTAACAGGTACCATAGAGTGAAATTTTATCACTCACTACCGTCAATTGTTGTTCCACAGAGGCAAATGTATAGTGCAATTAGGTAAATAAAAATGATGCGGTTACTGAAGTTGGACAAGCGCAGTTGCACACCCCGACTAAAGCGCACACAGCATCATGAAAGATCTTCATGACAGTACCTTTTAGGCTTTTATTAAAGAAAAAGGTTCTTGTTTTGTGATATTTTAAATTGTGCAAAAAAGTTTTTATTCCACCATTATTTTTATCAGAACCTATGGAGACTTGAATGTACAATTCATACTGCTAAATAACTGTAGTTCTTGAAAGTTACTCCATATTCAAGAGTGACTTATGAGCAATAAGTAATGAAAAGCAACGATGGGCCTTGCAAGGAATAAGAGCAAACCTTTGCCATCGTTCTGTAAGAGTATTCGGTGACTCCAGCCACATGTGGTGTTATAATAACATTTGGGAATTTCAGAATAGGGTCTTCTGGATCAAAGGGCTCCATCCAAGCAACATCAATACCCAAACCAGCTAAATGACCTGATTTGAGATGATCAAACACTGCATTGTAGTCGAGTAGGCGTCCTCTTGCGATGTTGATCAGATATGATCTCTACATAAAAGTGATGGTGATTCAATTTAAACCATTGAGGCACCCAGAGCATAACGTTGTCCAAAGGTAAACAAGCATTTACCTTTTTCATTGACGAAATAAATTTGTGACCCACAATTCCAACCTGTAAAAATGATTACATCTTAATTAAGTCAAGTAGAGTTCATCTGGAAGAAATTTAGAAGAAAAAAAAAAGAGAGAAATGCAACAAAAGAAGTATTGAAGTATTAACTGTTTCATTGTTCAAGGCCATGCAAGTTATAACAATATCAGCTTCTCCAGCAAATTCATACATATTTTCCGGACCACCTTTCTTGTCAACCATCTCATCAACATCTGCACTAGAATGTTTTAGGCGAGTGGAACAGAACAGAAAAGTATTTATACTGGGTATGGTATAACATGGAGAATGGAGATACTGTAGTTTACCACATGGCAATGTGTCTGATGACCAATTTCTTTTCGTAGCAAGAACTTTTACTCCAAAGGGTCTTAGCCTCTTGGCAACTTCAACACCAATGGCTCCAAATCCTAGGATAAGTATCTACACAGCACATCACAATATGAAAAACCTGATGAATGGCATATTTTCCTATGGAAAGTAGATCAAAGAAGGAACAATGTATAGACCACAAGCATACTGTTTTGCCAAATAATGTTTCTCCAACTGGAACACCAAGGTCTTTCTGATTCACAGCAGTATCCATCTCTTTCTGTAAGGTAAATGCCCAATGTTAAACCATTGTTATTCCATATTGCAAATGACAGGCTTCAACATATGTTTATGAAACCAAGATGAGTTAGCTTCTGTAAGAGGGTATGACTACAAATCATCTGCAGCATATACATGATAAAACCAAAGATTAGTCAAATCGCCTGAAATTTTGGTTACTAAAATGAGTAGAAGACACACCTGAACTAAAAACTATTCCATGTGTTCCTATATATCTGTCACTTAGCTATACAGATTCAAACTTTTTAAAACTTTGAACACCATTACCATTAGGAACTAAAGTTATTATGATTTGAAAATTGAAATGCACTGGTAGATTTATCATCAGTTTTGCAAATGATTATATATTTAGTATATTTGCATATATAGAAAATTTAATGATTAAATTGTAATGGCCAATGCTGTAAAAATGCTGAGGACGCTATCTATCCAGGAACAAAGGGATTAATAACAATGCAGTTATCAATGTGCAACATATTTTTGCAGCATCACATTCCTTTTAACCTCTAAAAATGCATTATGACAGTGTCTCACAACTAGATTTCATGGCATCTGCCGAACTGGAAATAAAAAAAGGGGGATGATGGTCCATATTTCAGAACAAAATTCCACTTGGAATATTCATTTTTTTTTATCCAAACTCGCAGGATACCAAAAATTTAAACATAGGTTAAATGAAGTCTTGATGCCTTGAAAAGTGTACACGCTGCAATGTTTATGACACTGAAAACAGTGTTATTAAGTATTAATGTCCATCAAAGTGAAGCTTGGAAAACTAACGAAAGAACAGTACTTCCAACATACACGTGGTCAAAACTGCTAGTCATACTTGCTTACGCAGAACACCCATAGCAAGATAGATTGCCATTTCTGCACAGGAGACTGCATTTCCTGTCGTACTTCCAGGTATCCGTGCAACTTTAATTTTGTGTTCTGTGGCAGCATTTATATCGACACCTGTGGAAAAGTGTGAAATTAAAATACGAAGGACTAGTAAGTTGATAGATTGATTGAGTATACAAGATCACAGAGTTCTAATCACCTTCTAACCCAACACCATACTGCATAATAATCTTCATCTGAGTTGCCTTGGCAATGATATCTGAATCTATACGCCTATTTTTTACTACACATAAATGATAGTTTTGAATAACATCTGGTACCTGTTCAAGACCTACTTCATCAACCTGCAAAATGTATGGACATAGTCATATTTGATTACCATAAAAAGGCATGATTATTTCTCTATACTATGAGGTAAGAAACTAATGTCAAACTACAACATTATAGTATGATGACCCAATATTTATACCATGGTATCCGAATGGAACAAATAGAATCAAAAGCACAGACATGACACATCTTATTCCACATAAACATAAAGACAATGAATCAGTGACCAGCCTAAGTTACCGAACTACAGCACTACTAGTGACACTGAGCTTTCACAATTTTGTATCTGTAAGAAAAATTGTATTAATATTGTAATATTTGTAATGCAAAAGTTTGTAAAATTTGTAAAATGTTGTATCAATTGTCATTAACAAAGTTCATTATTATGAAATGCATCAGGTTCAATATTTGTATGATACCATTTGATCAGATTGCTTCCTTGACATATGGGAAGCAAAGCATGCATGTCCTGCTTTCTATTCTTTTCAAGGACATGTTACCATGTTCTGGTTTATATGGAGGTCAAACTATTATTACAAGGTTCAAAAACTTAAACCGGGCAGTAACAGTAACTAGCAGAGGACAAGAACGATATACTGCAGAGCATATGACAAATTAGCCCTCCCACAGCATTAGCCATAGGCATATATAGAAAATGTCAAAGTTTGGTAACATGAAGCCTAGTACTAACTAAAAAATAATGGACAATCAACTGCATTCATATGCATCTTATGGTTTCAGCATTCATAAGATATGTGAAGGTACAGATTTCTAGCATAGTCCCATCTCGAATTTAAAATGTGCAGCTAACCTGAATGAACGGATAGTTCTGCAAATACTCTCTGGTATAATTAGTAGAAGCAGGCCAATATGGACCACAGAATAGCACCCGTGTAACAGCGTCATGGCCATTGCTCCCACAAGAATCACCCATTTTTGAATAATGGCCTGTAATGATGAGCAAATCAATCAAAATAAACAATCTGTGTGAAATCACATATACCAATACGCTCCAAGAGACTGAAAAAGATCACGAAAATGTCAAAAGCATGCATCCATGTAGTGGAATTTCAAAAGGTATGAATTGCTTAGTATCGATTTAACAGAATTAAAACAATGCTTCTAGAAAGATATTTTTTTCAGATGTATCACAGAGCCGAAATTCAAGTGAGTGTTAAACCATATACTGAACTAGCTGCTGCCAGGGATACAGTGATTTCATCCAGAACAGTTTTTCAAGGTCTTTGAATATAAACTCATGATTGAGAAGAAAGGGGGGAATTTAGACAGGGGAAAAGATGAAACTCATGGAGCTAAAAAGATGAAAATTTTGCTAACTGAAGTAAGGAACTTGTTCCAATCAACAATCCATATAGCTTTAATGACTAAACTCCCAGTACAAGTTGCTAGCACAACAACACAGACTA
The DNA here is from genome assembly GCA_015342445.1 of Digitaria exilis. NCBI lineage: Eukaryota > Viridiplantae > Streptophyta > Magnoliopsida > Poales > Poaceae > Digitaria > Digitaria exilis. Next base: position 3,642,215 of record JACEFO010001972.1, on the reverse strand, counting down.
TTCTGAACCTACTCGTTCTTACTATGACAACAACAGAACTCTGAATCTTGTACTCTGTAAACAGTGAAGTGCCAGTAGTTCTTGTAATACAGACACTTCACTGACTACTGGCATTTCAGTCGATTTCTTGTCCCCGAACCAAGGCCGTTCAATTCCATCCGCAAATACGTGGCACCCCCAAAAGATATCTCTTTTATTAAAGGAAAACAACAACAACCATACGGCACCAGGCTCAACCCGTAAACGAGCACCTAGCAATCCTATCCTTGCAGCCGCGCAGCAAGGGGGAATCGCTCGCAAAATCAGGAGGCGTCCCACCGCAGCAGGACAACAGCTCGTCCGAGAAAGAAGGGAACGCGGGGGGCGGAACCGTACCTCGCTGCGAGGTGGAAGGGGAAGACAGCTGGCGTCGCGCCGCGGCGGCGGCGAGAGGGAGCGGCGGTAGCAAGGAAGAAGAATGGCGGGCGAGCCTGGCTGCTAATCTGGCTCCGGCCATATAGGAGCAGAGGGTCCGAGGAAGAGAGGCTCGGCCGGCCGGTGGGGGTTGCCGGGGTTGGTGAATGGTGACGTCATCCGTCACGGTTCCTGATTGGGCCCGGCGGCTGAATCGTCGCGCTTCCAACTTGGCCGATTCGTTCCTTTTCTTTTATTCGAGATGTTTAGTTCCTAAGTTTACTATTTTTTTAGTCTTTTTATTTTATTAAAAACCATAATTTTTCTTATAAACTTTTGCTACAGTAAAATTTTGCCGTAGAAAATTTTCTCCCAACTCTACCAACTAAACAAACGTGACATATTCCTGAGAGGATAAATGGATAATGTTTAAATATTATAAAAAACAATTAAGTAAAAAAACATAGCCATCCAAAATGGGGTGAGACTAGCCGAAGAAACCCATTTTCGAGATTTTACTGACACTTAAAACTCTAAATAATTGCAAAGGAAAAGAGACAGTATACAAATTCGAAAGTATCTTACCGTGATATAATAGTAGCCGTCCCACTGCCCGTGGCGCTACGGCCCCGGCACTGCCTGCAGCCGCCGTTGTCCACCGCCATCCGCCGTCGTGGCGCGGAGAAGCTTCTCCCATTTTGATTTTGGATTTTCAACATTTTGTGATTTCAATATCAGCATTTCTTCTTTACAGAACATGTTAAGAAATATTGAACATATTAAAGAAAAATATTGTACATTTGTGCCAGCTAGTTGGGCCAAAATGAGCTCTAAAAATGAATGTCTTATCAATCTTTCTCAAGATGGATAGTAAGCCCCCTTACTGTTGGAGAAAATACATCCAACGCTGCCGCTGACTCATTGGAGAAGAAGCCGCCTATGCTGCTATTCAGTATTTCGTAATTCCAATTCAACATTTTGTTTTTACAATTTTAGTAATTAAACATTAAATGTTGAAATGTTTAATAAATAATGAACCTGAAGGAGGAAATTTTTCGTGCTTCCAATGATTTCGTTTTTACAATTTTGACATTTAAACATCAAATGTTGAAAATGTTTAATGTAAATAATGAACCTATTTGTGGAAAATGTTGGAGATGTTTAAGTAAATGTTGAACATCCCTCCTCGGCTAATTGGGATAAAGTGGGCCGTAATGTCTGCCAGTGTGGGTGGGGGGATGCTCAGGCCTGGGAGATATTTTTTGGAAAAAGTCATTTCGTTATCCCTAAACTATCGCCCTAGTCTAAGTTTGGTCTTTCATGTATAAAACCGGATATCCAGCACCCCTCATGTACCTAAACCATTCACTTTTGATCCCTCGCCACTTTTGAAGGTGGTTTTGAATGACATGGCAATAGGACTCACATGTCAGGTGGTGGGACCCACATACATTATTCTCTCCCACCCTCTTCTTCCTCCTCACTTCCCCACACCGCACTACCACCACAGAGCGTTGTCCCAATCTCGGCCCATGCTGCCTGCGCCTTCTTTCTTCCTCACCGTCGTCGCACCTCATGCCAGCGGCGACCGCGCGCCCCCAACCACCGAGAGAGGGGGGACCGTCGACAAAGCAGTTATCTGGCCAGACAGAGGGACGACGGCATGCGCGGGCGCCTGGCAAAGGCGCTCCTCCTCGACCGTCGTTGCGAAGGTGCGAGCATAGGCTACTTGCCCGTGTTTCCGTCCGCGCGGGCAACAAATCGTGCCGCGGAGAGGTGTGGGGCCTCTGATTGGCGCCTGGCTTGGCCAGCAGGAGCAGGAAAGAGGTGGCGCGCGAAGGGTGTAGGGGGGTCACCATCGTGCGATGTGTGGAGGGGAGGAGGAAGAACAGAAAGGGGAAGAAGAAGGTACGTGGGTCCCAGACTGACATGTGGGTCCCACTGCCACATCATCCAAACGCACCTTGAAAAATGGTGACAGACCAAAATTGAACGGTTTAGATACATAAGGGATGTTAGACAGCCGGTTTTATATATGAGGGACAAAACTCAGACAATGGTAATAGTTGAGGAACGACGAAAAGACTACACTATTTTTTCGTTTTAGTTCTTGGGTCCGTGTGAAAATTTTGGCCCGTCACTCAAAATCTTGCATGGGCTAAAACTTGAGTCCGTGCCCCTTTGATAGGTTTAGTTAGGCACACAAAAAAGGTTGGTAATGGCCGGTGCATAAAATTTTCTCATGATCAGATGTTTCCTCAAAAAATATGCTGAGATGCAAATAATAGTAACAAGTTTAGCATAATAATTAACAAGTTCATAGATCAAAAATAAAAAAGAGCACAGATTCATAGTTCATTGTGTAAAATGATGTGGCTATATAGGAAACAGTGTAATGAAAGTCTCCACTAGGAATAGCCTTATACCACCTACATCTTAATTGTTTCTAAAAAACCTACATCTTAATTAGAAAAAAGTCCAAATTACACGGATATTGATCACATATATGCTTGCAAGGTCATGTAGATAAGTAGTCGCTTATCTGTTTGCATGGCTTTTTTCGCAAGGGGTGTTACCGTGTTACTATAAACACGGTATCACCTAAACCTGTGCATCTAAAAATATGAATGGATAGAGCATATAAACATCTATCATCATGCGAAGTTTGAGGTTGCCATAAAATCATGCATAGAGATACGGAAAAGGAGAATCAGCAAATGAATACCTGCGGGCGTTGTTGTTGATTTAGGATCCGCAACCCACAACTATTCATGTGTTGATTTCTCTTTTGCCGTATCTACATGTAAAGTTTTTTGTTCAACCTTAAATTTTACATGATGATTGATTTTGCATGATGATAGATGTTTATATCTCTATTCATTCATATTTTTCGATTAATTTGAGATGCACCGCTACCGTGTTTGGTAACATTAGTTAATTAGTTTAATTTTGAACTATCAGCATTTATATGAATAGAACGGAATCATGTGCAATTCACGCCACAAGAAAATAGCTTCGACTAAGGTCGAGTTAATTATTGTTTGCTAAACAATTTTGGACCAAATACATTCCTTTTTTCCATTAGGTATCCCAAATAATCATTTCATGACAAGTTATGGCCAAATGGTGTATGCACAATATAAAGAAAATGTGTTTTGGACACACCAGTACAGTAGATCGCACGCATGAACACACAAAGCCTACAATAGGTGCATGCTGATAATGATGAGAGGATTAGAGATGAGGGGTTCTCCTATGGCTCGGGTGGTCGGCCCCATCACAGGCAGGCTCCGTCACCAAAGGGTACAAGAGCATAAATTGTTGTAGAAACTCTATTTTCATTCCTCATTATAAAGTTATGTAGGAGAATTACGCACCAATATTATTGGTTATACAGATAACGTGAAAAAAAACTAGTATTGTAGCAGGGTTAATGCAGCACCCACTCAAGACTTTTTATCGTCAATCGGAGGTGCCCAGTCACTGCTAATGGTTCTACCGGCCAAAACTATTCCTGTGAAATACAACAAAATGAAGAGCTGGAGACAAATTTTAGCCAAACATGTTGATCAAATCTATGCTTTCTGATGTTGCTGTGGAATTGCAAAAAAAAAAATTAGTTCATGGAAATAAGCTACTTTTTAAAGCGGGGTTGTACCAAACAGGCCTTTCATGTCCAATGTTCTCCTAGATCTTTAAAGCGGGGTTGTACCAGAAAGGGGGATGATCTTCCCTCAAAAACAATGGAGAAGAGGAAGGGTTACCAAGAAAGCGGAAGGGAACATAGGAGAGGTATTAACATAGCAAGAAATGTTAACTAATCTTGATTCATATATCTACATGTTTAGTTTATTTGTTATGCATGTACGTAGAGCCGTGTAGGAGACATGCTAGCAAGAGATGCTTGTGAGAGAGATATGTGCATAGCTAGCATGGTTCCAGGCCATGGGCAAGGTTCGAACGTCGCTGTGCAAAGTGGATGTCGAGGCTACCGTGCGAAGTGCGTGACATGTATGATGGCCCAATAACTGCACATGGAGGTGGTGCGAGCAGCCGGATCATGGGGAAAAATTGGTATTAGAGCCGGTTGATCAAGACGACGTTGCACGAAGATTCGTCATCAAGCAAAACCATCGTGAGCAGTGGCTTGGGCTACTCGATGGCAGCGACGGCAACGGCGACAATGGCGAGGCTCCCATTCCCGATGCTTACAAGGACGAAATATGCAACTTGGGCAATGAGGATGAAGTTCCTGCTGCGAGCCAATGGCGCATGGGGTGTTTTGATCGTGGGAAGAAGACAAAGGCCGAGGCTATCGACAAGGTCCAGGACCAGTTGGCCTAGTCGATCATCTCCCAGACGGTCGTCGATGAGATGCTCCTACAAGTTTCAAAGGAGGAACATGAGTGGTCAGCTTAAGCTTGCTTTATGCTACATTATAGTGTTGTTATCCATCGTAATCATATCAGAATTTTTTATTGTAAGAATCATGCATTGAATATATATTTGTTTTATTTTACGTTTTTGTATATATTGTAGCATATATAATAGATGCAAGGTTTTCATAAAAAAATTGATGCGAGGTCAGGATTAGCACACATAAATAATAAATTGTCATGGAATTTTATATGGTCATGTTGTAAGGAAAATAGCCCTAGGCCATTGTTTGTGATTTTGATGTTTGATTAACAACATAACCATTGGGACTAATATATTCATTGAGATGTACTTTTGTAGATATTCTAGGTCTCAAGAATACTTTGGAAGCCATCCAAATGCTCAACTATCCAAGTGATCACTACCTAAATGATGGTCATCCGAATTGTTGAGACTGCACAAAAGTAATGTTGAATCAGAGGAACCGAAATATTGAATCAGTAGAATGAAATGTTGAACAAGAACATCGACCATTTCGGTGCTCCAACGGCTAGATAAGGTGGCACCATTGACTAATTCGATGGTACCTCTCTAGTAACCATCGAAAGTCGATGATGTTGAAGACAGTGGGAGGTTTCTTCTTTAGAAGGTGAATTGTTGAAACAAGGTCATCGAATTAGTCGATGGTATTGAAGGCAGGAGGTGTTTTTTTTTCTGCAAGGCAACTATTATTTTGATGGTCAGACCATGGAAACCATAGAAATAGTCAATGGTGATGGAAAGGAAGTGGTTTCGTCTCTTGAAGGCAAATTATTGAAACTGTGTTCACGAAATGTTGAATCAGAACATACAAAGTGTTCCACATATTTTCAAGACCCCAATCCACCAAAGTGCTAATTAGAAGATCTAGGTAATTAGCAAAGTGATTAGTACTAGTCTAGACCCTTTAGCACAACTCTTAGGTGTTTAGCCTAGAGCTTAGCGTGGTTTGCATACCTATTTGTTTACTAATACTTGCACGCACCAAGTGTTGTAAATATGGGGCTGGTAATCTTGCGAGACCCTCCAACCGAGCTTATGGAGTTTATGGTTGTGGTTGTGCAAGGGAGGAGAGGCCCTTGTTGTTTTGGCCGAAGCTCTACCAAGTGAAGGCGGCGATGAGCATCCGGGGAGGGACGAGCGGAGACCCACTTGCGTATGGAAAAATCCCTTGTCACCCACGGAGCTACTTGATCGGGGAGTTTACCCTTGGGTATTCCCTTTGAGAGGGGCTCCAACAACGAGGATTATAGAAAGCTCGTGAGCTTTCCGATACCTCGGTAAACATCATCGTGCCAGGAGTTTTCCTTCTCTACCCTTTAAGCTTCCGTATTTCATACTTGCATTATTTTTCAAATTTAACTTTTCTAGACTTGTCATGCTAGTATAAGATTGGACTTAGGGTGCAAAACTTTGTAGCGGTAGAGATAGCAACGCATAGAGACAACAAGCGACACATTAGATAGAAATGAAATAGGATTTCGTACGTCCAATTGGAGCCTTAGTTTTTAGAGTATCACGGTCCCTCCACACGTGCAACTTCCCAATGCAGACTCATACATACCAAATGGTGCAGTGATATGCGACCAGGTTATAAAAAACGTAGATTAAAAAATAACTCCAAGCAAAAATCAAACCTAAGGTGTTACATTATTAGTTTGGTGTGCCGCTGGTTGTGTAAACCTTATAACATGTCATTCAATACGCTTAAGTCCCCATCACAATTATTTCCAGTTCCGAGTCTTCTAAGGCCAGTCTCGGTGGATGTTTTATGCTTGCATATACAGTTACCTAGACAGCTTGTTTCTTGCATGTAACCTAGGAAATAATAATAGATAAAACTATGCATTGAGAGAACACAAGCCCTGTTTAGTTTACCCAAAAAAACACTATTAATTCCAACTTTTCACTATATATATTATTCCTCCCTCTCACAGAACACACTTTCCACAATATTTTTCTGGATCTATAATATTTTTTTCACCAATCTAAACAAATGTGTCACTCTAGTTAATCATGTCCATAAAACTTCCATTGAGAATTAATAGCCTAAGCATGAAACCCAATGGAGTCAGATTGCATGTTACTAGCTATCATAGAGATAGGCCCCGCTGAACAAAACTTGGCTTGAAAATTATTACGTTCATGCCATCCTTATCTCCCCCTTTTGATTGTGTGTAGGTCCAAGGAGCGAGTGTGAGAGTTTTTGGATGCTGATGGTCGTGTAAATCTTGACACATGCATGTCATTTTATTTGACTATGTCTTGGCGCAATCCCACGGCCAAATAAAGGATGAAGCAACAGAGAAGAAAATGGGAACTCTGCAACGAGGAGATTGGCTCATTAAAAGTGGGTTTAGGTGATCTGCAGCTTAACCACACAAATGCACAAGCTCAACTCTGGAAACAAAACATCAACAAAAGAACGGTGGAATTCGATGTGAGCTACCAAAGAAGCCAGCATGTAACTTCCTGGTGGAGATAATGCTATGATGCAAAGGGGACGGGTCTTTTCTTTAATTTTGTTTTTCAAGAATGGCGGCAGTTGGAAAGTGGTGAGCACATGCTGCTAAAATCTGTGTGCAAAATGTTAATTAAGGCGATAGCCTCGCCTTTGCCTGGTAATGCGCATCGACTTTAGTTAGTCATATTTAACGCTTGACAATGATGGCGACTGCACGCCGCGCTGAGACAAATGATAACATCCTACTCCCCTTTTGTAAGACGAAAGCTTGGATCTTTGTAGCTTCCAGGCTACACAGAGCATCAACATTTGTACGCCACATAATGTTGCGGTGACAGATTTTCCCACTTTTTTTTAGGAAATTATTCCCACTTTGAAACAAAAGTTTCTGTTGAATGAAAATTACAAAAGCTTCTATAAAAATATACTTGTAATGAAATGATTTCTGGGGACACGACCACTAATTTTAGCGGCGGACATTTCAAAAACCGTCAGTGGAAACCTACTGACGGGAAACTTGCCAACAAGAAATGGTGCAGAAGCAGAAAAGGTGATCAAACGTCCAAATATCAGTTGCTGCTGAAGCATTATCCCTGTGCCTCGTCATACTGGTATGACCTGATCCGGAAGAACAGGCAAGATATTTTATTTGACTTAGGGCATGTTTGGCAGCACTCCAACTCCAATAAAACGACTCCAGGATCAGCAAATCCAGGATCTACAACTCCAGGATCCCTTATACTTGTTTGGCTTATTGTAGGTCTCCAGCTCCATAAACAAGAGGTTTAGGTGGGGATAGTCTATTTTGCCCATGATTGGTAATTAGCAGCGGTTAGTTACATGTACTTGAAGTACTTTTGCTAGTATTTAATGGTACTTAGTAAAGAATAAAATTAAATTACCTCCCAGACCCACTTAATTAGTACTTAATCCCATAATTTTGGTACTTTTAAGTACTTTTATTTAAGTACTTTTAGGTACTTAATCTATTTCTCACCATCTGATTAAGTATTTTGCAAATACCGTGATACTTGTCAATCATTCTAAAAGAGGTCATTTTATTTCTTTTTTCCGCTCACTTTTGCAAATACCGTGGTACTTGCCAATCATTCTAAAAGAGCTCTTTCTCTTATGTCCAACTTGGTTTACCTGTTTCTTCTCATTTCTGCTGGACAACTGAGTGAAGATGAGATCTTGGTTCATCGAGACAAAATGGCTATATCTTGTACCGACATTCATGTGTGATCTTTCAATTAAACTTATAGGCTGCTGTTTATGCTCTTGGAAGTTACTTGTCCTGCAGTACAACCCAGTACAAAGACAGCAGATGTTTGATACTAGAAAGAATTAAATTTCTGATTGATGACATATTGTTGGGAGCAAAATGTAAAATGAAATTTATTGACACATACTTGTGCCTATTGCTTCAGCTGCAGGCTAATACGTAAGGACCAAGCACTTTCTTCTTTTTACATTGTTCCCACTTGTCTATTATTTTTCTTCTCTTGGTAATGGGCCAATAGACTCTCACAAAACCCATCAATGTCAAGCTATTGATCAAATCAATGCCATCATTTTTTTAAAAATACAAAAGTTTTCGACCTTTGCAACCGCACATAGCCATATTTTTACACTGTTCTCAGCTCCAATGATACACAGAAATGAAGGGGAAACATGGACAGTAGAATCGATACCGTCATGCTTTTCTCTTTCTTTGTTTAATTGAGGTGCACTCCTGCATTTTGACCGATCACTGAACCCACTACCTCGTCTCTCCCTTGGGTTGGTGGGGGGTTGGATGTTGGGGGTTGTCTTCAGGAGGTTGTCTTTAAATTGGAAGCAAAGACCACATTCCATTAGGAATTGGCACTAAGGTTGGTTTCTTGGAGAAGGGCACTGCGACTGATGATAAACTCAAGAGGTTGTAAGGTTAGTATGTTAAACCACACTTTAGAGCTATCCCCATCGCATTTGTGTTAGCATGCATCCTAATCTAGGATAATCCTCTCTTCCCGTTCATACAAACTATTGAAGCACTATGATAGTTTCTTCATGTCATGACTTATGTCCAACTTTATTTCATTTCTAATCGCTCAGGTCAGGTCATGTTGTTTAGACAACGCAAGTTAGGGAGACGTCTCTTGATTTGGCAGCCCGTTACGTCATTATTTGCTTGGGCTTTGGAAATCTGAATTCAGTTTACCCTGCTTCCTTCACCTTTCTGGCGCACCTTTGAATCCTAGCTGCGGTGATTAAGGTAAGCTCTGGGTGTCCTTTCAGTCAAACTTTTTAATCTCTGCCTCAAGATTCAGTGAAGGTATCATGTTCATTTGACATTTTAATATATATTTACGATCAAATTAAAATCCCGTGTGTTTGTAAAACTAGAATAGATGAACGTGTGACACGTACATGGTCTTCTAGGACATCTTTGGACCTGCTCGGCCAAACTCTAGGCCCATATATGTAAACAATCTCTTGGACCACATATGCCAGAAGTTATTGGGCTTAAGCCCATATCCAAGAGAACATACCCTATGTAATATTATCACATATATCATCATGTAAGATTTTTCATCTAACGGTCGAGATAGAAGTGGGAAGCTATTGAAGGTCGAGATAGATGTGAGCCAAGATTCAAAAGGTTCACTCTTTATAGTACAGAAGATTATTCAACCTATATTCAGTGAGAATCCATCTCTTGACCGACCTAGCTGACCATGATTAAAGGCTAATTAGAAGCTAAAGTCATTGGAGGTTCACTTAGTTTGTCTGATCCCATACTTCCCATATGTTTACCCTTGTTTGAAATATTTATACTAGCCTATCTAGCAAAACCATGTTTATAAAGGTTGAAAATTTCTTTGATAGCATCGAAAGATTCCCATTCCGAAAAAGGCGGAATAGCCAAATTGGTCCTTGAACCATTGTCGAAAACTCAGTTTCATCCCTGAACTCCAAAAATGACCGTTTTCATTCTCAAACTTTCATATTTGGCTCATCTTCATCTCTGGTCCTACATGGTGTGCCAGTTGGCTCGCTGCGTCATCGCCTAGTCAGTGTTGGGACTGTGAATTTCCATTTCTAACCTTCCCCCATTGTTTCAACAGGTAGTAGTTCGTTAGTTTGGTAGCCAAATGACAGCCTAGTCGTCCAGGTTTCAATCCATGTACTTTGGTAGCCAAATGACAGCCTAGTCGGACAGGTTTCAATCCCTGTACTTTGGTAGCCAAATGACAGCCTAGTTTTCGACTTAAAATTAAATGGCATATCATAATTTCGTTTATGACCACAAATGTTAGAGATCAGCCAGGGCTACTCTACAGAACTAATATACTAGTTCATTAATCATGAAATCAGATTTACTCTTGGCCAATGGGAGCAAACAAATTAAAGCACAGGAGGGCCTGATGAGATTAGCTAGAATGGAGGTTCACCAATGGAGGCTGCATAGGGCATTCAAAGCAACGGGGCAAGGGTAAAAATGGAAGGAAACTCACGGTCTCAACATTGGCTAGGCAATGACATAATAGGAGCAGGTATGGAAATGAGCCGGTCGTGAAAGTTTAAGGATAAGAACGGCCATTTTCATAGTTTAGGGACGAAACTGAGCTTTCAGTGGTAGTTCAAGGACCAATTTAGCTATTCCGCTTCTGTCTTTCGAAAAATGAAAGCATATCCTATGAAAATCAGAATCCTATGGAAACTATGAAAACTACACACAGGATCTGGATGCCCATCCGATAACTAGGAATAATATTATGCAAACAACCCCTTCCACCCCTCCCCTCCATCCCCTTCCGTACGTGGGTAACGGATACTTCGTTCCCGTTCCATCGCCCCCCACCCGACGTCGGTTCCCTTCCGTCTTCCGTAGACGCCGCCCCGAGGTCGCCTGGTCGACACAGCGAGGTCACCGCCCTACCACCTGGACGAGGGCCCTGCAAGTCTCAAGCATGCGTGCAGTGGCAGTGCGAGGACCTTCTGCGTGGTGAGCGCGCACGTGTGGTGGTGCGTGTGCGTGGCAAGGAGGCTGCTGGCGAACGCCACAACCCGGCTCACCCTACCGGCGATTGTCAGGGGGTGCATCAATTTTCTAGAAAAGGCATGTTGGCACTTCGTGGGAAAAGTACAGGTAGGAGAGATTCATGATTCACGAATGTGAAGGCTTTTGTCGAGCTCGATCTGTTCAAAGGAATAGGCTGAACGAGCACGTACGGCATGCCTTGAATGGCCACTGCATCTACGATGGTTGTTGCATGATGGACATTCAGACCTTGTTTAGTTCGTGAAGTTGGTGCAAAGTTAGCGCACTGAGAAGCGTGTTCTGTGAGAGGGGGCACGGTTATCAATGTGCAAAGTTGGTAAGAAGTTGGGGAACTAAACAAGTCCTCAATCCATGCCGCCAACCCTCGTTGATTCTTCCATAGTGATATCCACAACCTGCTCGATGCCAGGCCTTGACAGTGGTTCTGCCGTCGCGGGGATCGGGGGCCACGTCTAGGGGCGCGTGCTGGTGTGCCGTCGGGGCGACGAGATCGGCAGGCGACGAAACGGGAAACTTCAGGTGGGGGCGATGGAACGGGAAAAGAGTCTCCGTTACCCACGTTGGAAGGGGGATGGAGGGGAGGTGTGGGAGGAGTTCTTTGCAAAATAATCTCATTTAGTTTCCTAGATATCGGATGGACATCCAACCATCTTGGATAGAGTTTTTATAGTTTCCATAGCACATTGGTTTCTATAGGATACGCTCCCCCGAAAAAAACCATCAAAGCTTGTCGTTCTGTAAACTAGCACAGAAAGATTTAGTCGTCATCTAAAATACTATTCTGTCACGGTTTGAAAAATCACCGACAATTCCGTTCCTCGCCCCTCAGCTCGACCGCACACCACCGCGCTGGTCATCCTCTCCTTCTCCCTCCCTCTTCGATCCGCTGCCATTGGCAGACTCGTGGGCCACCTCATCCGCTCCAACCTCAGCGAGTCAAACTTCTTGGACGTGGCGCTTGTGCTTGCAGAGGGCAAGGCTGAGACTCCGCACCTCTTCAGTCTTCCATACTGCTACGGGCCACTACACTCGTCCTGCTATGCTGCAGCCTCTCTGCATCTCATCCACACTGGCTTCAGTGTTTGACACTGCACGTCGTCCGCAGCACACCCACAGGCCACAGCTACGAGGAGGCAACACCCAAACATATACCATACCATGCACAACGGACGGTATTCGAGAATCGAGAGGGGAGGAGGGGGGATCTTTGCAACAATACACATGCCCCTAAAGTACGCACCTTGCCACCTAAATCCTCTCCTTTTCCTCGTTCTGTCTTCGTAACCAACCTGACTGCATGACACCAGCACGTTTGCTGCTACTGCACAAAACCTGACATGCTACCTGCACTGCAGACTTAGCTCCTCGGCGCATACTAGGCCAGGAAAATATGGCACCAGATGTGGCAACAGGAGTGCATTGTCCTTCTCTTGGCCTCCTCCTACCATAGCAACTTCATCTTCCACCCAAGTGTAATACGCTTTCATGGTGGTTTGGACATCCGAATAGGGTTAGTCTGCCATGAAGGCTATAGGAGGAAAGTATGAGACCTAATGGCGGTTGCCCATCTTACAACCTGTTCGGCTCGTTGGGCTGGGAATGGTTGGGCCTGGAGCTGGCTGATCCGTTCCCACAGTTGGGAGGCTGGCTGGTGGGCCAGCCGCTAGCCTAGCCTAAAATAGGCAGCCGAACCGGGCCTTAGCTGCCTAAATCAAGCGTCTCTAAGGCCAGTTTAGGAGTAGGCAACCGGTTCCAAGCCTGAGCCATACATACGTGACAGGCACTGTTTTGACGAGAAAGCCAAGGAAGTCTGGAGCGTAGGATGGCCTGGGTGCCCACACGACGGCAATCGGATATGGGCCCTGTACCTAAGGCTATCCGGACGGGGGGCCTGTATCTCAACCACCAGGCCGCTATAGCAGCAAAAATCCCCGCAGCGAGGTACCAGGAGCGAATTGGTACGCTAGCAGTCGCTCCCGTGACTGCCAAACCTTGCGACATACCGATCGAGCCCTACCCGTGGACGTGGCGCCGCATGGGACCCACCTTGCCTGTCATCGCCGCTGCCACCAACTGCTCTGCGCCTCCTTTGCCTGCTCCGCCGTCCTGCCGTTTGCCGACATAGCAACCCCATGGCCTCGAGCAACCATCAAGAACAGAGGAGGGAGGGAAAGAAAGAAGAGAAGCAGAAAATCGAGTATAAATCCGCCATAGCCACCAAATCAAATACGCCAAGAACAAATCGAGCATCAATCGAATACAAATCTAGCACAAATCTCGTAGCCATCAAGAGAGAAAGGAGGAGGAGGAGCTCGAGGCCGCGTAGCCGTGAGCAGCCGCCATCCTCCACCTCCAGGCTCTACTGCACCTCCTCCGCCGGCCATCGGAGGAGCTCCTCGTCCCTCCCATGGCGGCCGTGCCGCACCAGCGCGCGGGGAAGGAGGGAGCAGGAGTGGCCGCACGAGAGCTCGATCCGCCCGTTCGCAGGAGCGCAAGGCCCCTGCTCGCGGCGCTGCTCAAGGCAGTGGGAGGAACGGAGGAAGCGAGGCAGAGGCGGAGTCCGAGAGAAATGAGCGAGAAGAGGAGGGAGGCTTCGCTTCTTGATAGATGGAGACATCGGTGGAAAAAAAGAGAGAAGAAAATAGAGAGAGGAAAAGGGAGAAAGAAAAAAAAAGGAAAAGAAAAAAGATTTAAAAAGAGGAGGAAAAATCTCGAAGGAAAATAAAGAAAGAAAAGGAAAACAAAGAAAGAATAGGAGGAAAAAAGGAAAAGGAAAAAAAGTGAGGAGAGAGATGAGATGGTAGTCGGGGATGGTTGAATAAAATATAGATTAGTTGGTATAGAGGTTGAGATATATAGGTTGACGGCCATGACGGCTGCGAAAGATGGTAGGGATAGAGGTTGATATCTTGATGACTAGGCGAGAATATTTTTTTAGAGATTGGAAATAGAAATTAAACAGTGCCATGACCACTTGAGCGAGCCAGCCATGCAATGCGCATTAGAAATTGAACCCCATCGCCGTCATGGCCGAGGGCCACTAGATCCGCGTGGCCCAAAATCTCTCTTATACCTATCAAATTTTTCTAGGAAAAAGTCCTTTTCACCTCCCTGGACAATGAGCTGAGTTTAAATTTTCTCCCTATACCATAAAATCATCTAACCAGCCTCCTTGAACTTTTGAAACCGTATATTTCACCTCCCCGAGCTAGATATAAGCGGTTTTGAAGGCGGTTTTCTATTTTTCTTTTTTTATTTATTTTGGTTGAAACTTTGAAAAATCATAATAAATCAAAGAGAAATCATAAAATCAAAAATTCAATTTTGATGGACTTCATATAAGTATATAAACACATGAAATCTATAATATAATATACTTTAGTATAAAGATTTTTATTATAGATTTAGATCTATTTTTTACTATAGTTAAATATAATAATTCATAAATGCATTTTTTATGGTCCAATCATGTTAAAATTTTTGTGGTGAGATAATTATTGTATACTTCAATAGTATTAAGAATTTATACTCATTAGATCATGTATAACTTATTTAAAGATTTATTTAGGGTAAAATATACTCTAAATAAATCTAAAACTAAGTTATAAATGTTCCAATGAGTATAAAATTTTTTAATATAGTTGAAGCATACATTAACTAGGCTACCATAAAAAATTTACCATGATTGGACCATAAAAAAATGCATTTACGACTTATTATATTTAACTATAGTAAAAAACTTTATACTAAAGTATATTATATTATATATTTTTTGTGTTTACATACTTATATAGAGTCCAACAAAATTGACTTTTCGATTTTATGTTTTTTCTTTGATTTATTATGATTTTTCAAAATTTCAGCCAAAATAAATAAAAAAAGAAAAATAGAAAACCACCTCCAAAACCGCTTATATCCAGCTCGGGGAGGTGAAATATACAGTTTTAAAAGTTCAAAGAGGCTGGTTAGACAGTTTTGTGGTCTGGGAGAAAATTTAAACTCAGCTCCCTGATGTGAAAAGCATTTTTTTCCATTTTTCTATAGCGTGTGGGCAAGTGGAGCCGTAAAGGCCCAGCCCATAAAACTCGACGAAATCCTCCCGAACAAAAAAAAAAAAGGGTTGCGCCTGCCGTCTTGCATCTCCGTCTCCTCCCTCCCACCGACCCACCCTGCTCGTTCGCTCTCCTCCCCTCGACAAACCCTAGCGCTCGCCGGCGGCCGCCCGCCCGCCCGCCCGCCGCCGGCTTCCCAGCACGGGCAGCGGCGCTCAACCACTCCACATGGCGGCGCAACCTCTCCCGGCTCCCATGAATCCTGATTTGGGATTGGCAGCGGCGACGACTCGAGACAGAACTGGTTGGCAGCTCTGGACCTGGAGATGGAAGTGTGCAATAGCAGTGCGAGGCTTGGATTGCGGATAGGCACAGGCAAAAGCAGGTCAATTTTTTATTTTCCCAGCCCGGCAATCCCTTGCTCATCGTAGCTGATGCCTCCTGATACATTTCTGCTTGAACTGAACAAATTGATCTATAAGAATTTTGTGCCCCATTTTTTAGACAAGAATTAATCAATTAGGAGTACCGGTAGCTGAAATCCTTTTATATTGTTCTCCTGCTCCTACGAATGTCAATAAGGTAACCTTTTGTTTGTTCACCAAGAATCAGAGACAACAGCAGTGTGAATTTGCAATATGCATGGATATATTGAGTGGGATATCTTTCACAATCATTAAAAGTGAAGATATGTTAAGCCATTTTCAATATCTAAGGAGTCGTTTGAAACAAAAATTACCTACATTACCTTGAAATAATGAAAATGATAGGTTTATTTTCTTGTACCTTTTTTTCACTAATCAATTACCTGCACCCTTGCTTGCCCGGCAGGCGGCGGCGCAATTAAGGTACTGCAATATTTTTTTTTGCAATTTTTTATGAAGTTCTGTATGTTTAAACTTTAATCTTTGAATTGAGATATACTCTAAGTCATGCTTTTTAATTATGTATCTATGACGTAGTTTTGGTGGCTTAGTCAATTTGACAAGTGGCCCTAGGCATGAAAATGGATTTGGTCCGCCACTGTCGCCGTGGTCATTGCATTCACATGGCCAGCTTGTCGCCGAGGTCATTGCATTCACATGACCAGCTGAGCACGAGAGATCCTTTCCAGCTTCCTCTCTGCCTCGTTTCATTTCTACTCAAGCCCTATGTAGCAACTCTGCATTCAAATAGTAAGAGGATCCGAGTTCAATTTGGCAAAAAATTAAAATAGACGGTGTGACGGTGAGGAAGAGTGGACTCGTGACAAGTTCGGAGTCATGCATGGACGAAATTGCATGTTGGACTAAATCTTGGGACCGTCCTTTGACCCAAAGACACATCGTCACCGACACGAGTTGCTACTCAAGCCCTAAGGCGCGTGCACATCGGCCACCGATGCTCACACTGACCCATCACGACTAACGGGTTCGTGTTCGGACCACAACCATGCTCCACCTTACGCCATATTCATACTGCACCTGTTTACATTGCAATGGCTCATTTTAGATTTATAATCCTCGAACCTAAATATTCGATATAAATTCTGAAACCTGTCAAATAATGTTAGTTTGAAACATATTATATACTAAAGTTGTAATTCTGAACCAGATATGAAATTTTGTAGCTGTCAATCTTTTAAGTTGAGATTGTTTGGTGTCCAAATATTTAATATAAGATTCAGATCAGTTGATATTAAAGAATAGCATCCCTACAATTGTCACAATTGATTGAGTGGTG
Organism: Digitaria exilis; assembly: GCA_015342445.1. Taxonomy (NCBI): domain Eukaryota; kingdom Viridiplantae; phylum Streptophyta; class Magnoliopsida; order Poales; family Poaceae; genus Digitaria; species Digitaria exilis. The sequence goes on along the minus strand of JACEFO010001972.1, from coordinate 3,625,120 downwards.
TAGTAGTAAGGAGTGCTTTTCATGACCCTTTATGTCATATATTCAAATCCGCGTGGTAGCCGCTTGACCATGAAGATATTTACCACCATTATCTAATTTGAACATCATTTTAAAGGCGTTTTCACCAATAGTTTATAAGACGGATCGGTGGTGAAAATAGGTCTTGAAACACAAATTGTGGTGATGTGATCCATTTTCACCACCGCCCCCAAAACCAGGGGTGAAAAATCATTCTGTATGGTAGAACCCTATTATTTGAGGACTTAAAGTATTAGAATGTGCAATAATAGTATACTATGTAGACAACATTGCGTGCACACTCTCATACTGTGTAATCTTGTGATAAATTCATGTATTATTTTTTATGTTTCACTTTCTATATTCAATTATTCATAGCTTTTCCACTTTTCCATTGCACCTCAGCATGTCTTCAATTTTATATAGTCGAGGAATTAGCTAGGCTTAAATTATGCAAAGTGGGGTGGCAGTTGTGCCAACAATTATCGATCTTATGTTAGGTACATGACGCTCTGTGCCAACAATTACCTAATTAGGAAGAATTCCACTATTTTCATTTTTTATTGCCCAAAACAAAAAATATATTTGGCCACACACCAATGCCTGTGCGCCCCAAGCCACATGCCATGGGATTTCTTTATCGAAATGCTCTTGCTCCAAAGACGATGATGAGACTGCATGTTTTATTTTTTAATTGATTTCCATGGTCGGACCAAAACATAAGGCATCCATGGAAATTTGTTTTGCAGCTGTTCATAAACAGTGTCGGCCAATGCTCCATATCAAGCTGTGAAAAGCAGCAATGAATGAATGCCATGACCGCCCTTATAATAAGTAGTCCTAAAAATGATTCAAGTAGTATTGTGGACAACATATACAATAAATAACTTAAATTAAATTTGAAAACATATTATCTTTCACTCATGGCTGTGCCTCAAGATGAATGCCTAATTTTTGTTGCTGCAGAGGTTTACATCATGGCGGAGTTGGCGCTTGGGCTAACCAAGACGGTGGTGGAGGCGGCACTGAACCAGATCCAGTATGCAATTGAAGAGGAGGGGAAGCTCGAGGAGGCAGTTGCCCAAGACCTAGCCTTCATCACCGGCGAGTTCCAGATGATGCAGTCCGTCCTCAAAGTTGCCAACAAGGAGCGTGCCAAAAAGAATGAGGTGGTGAGGACCTGGGTGCGGCAGCTCCGTGACCTCGCCTTCAACGTAGAGGACTGGGTTGAGTTCGTGGCCCACCTCGACAAGGATAGGTCCAAGTGTGCAGCATTTTGGTGGCATTTGGTGCCAGCATGGATGGTGCCACGATGCATGTCGCCACCGTCAAGGGACCTGGACGACGCTACCGCCGAGATGAAGGTGCTCAAGTCCAGGGTCCAGGATGTCAGCCTGCGGGCTACGCGCTACAACCTCTTCATCAAGGACTCCGACTTAGACTCCAGCTCTAGCACCAAGGTGATCATGCCAGCGACTGCTTATGACCCATCGTCATCAGCTTTCCAGATCCTGAGCCAAATATGGAGGGATGACACTGACAGGTTATGCAATGTGGGCAGCCTCCAAGATCTGATAAGCAACAAAGATGAAGGCAATAATAATGACCTTCAAGTCATCTCACTGTGGGGAGGTGATAATCTTGATGCTGTTTCCAACATTATCAATGAGGCGTACCATGTCCAGGAGTTCGAACGCAGTGCCAGGGTCAAGCTGACTCGTCCTTTTAATTTGGACGAGGTCCTCAAATCCTTGCTGGCTCAACTCTTGTTCATGGGCTCCTCTCGCCAAGCAACCAAGGGTGTTCTGCATGCCATCAGAATGAATCTGAGTCGTCCTTTTAACTTGCATGAGCTATTGCTACAAGCAACTACAGAAAATAGGTACCTTATTGTCCTAGAACAAGTAACTGATGCAGCAGAGTGGGATGCCATCAGACTGTATCTGCCCGACAATAAGAAAGCCAGCCGAATTGTGGTGTCAACACAACATTTTGGGACTGCGCTCTACTGCTCGGGACAGGCATACCGAGTGTTGGAGCTCGAACGGTTCTCTGACGGCCGTCCCTCTGTTTGCGCATTTTTTCACAATAAGGTAAGAAAAAGATACAACAAATTAACTGTTTGCATGTTTAATTTATTTCTTGATACTAGTTGTACATCCAGGAGTCTAATTATTAATAACCTTACCGTATAATGACAAATATATTAGTCTAAATATGTTTATATATTCTAGCATCAGTACAACTACTAGTTGCAGAAGAGTGAATTTGTTATGAACCCAAACTAAGAAACCATGGATTGTAGAGTGTAGTTTTTAAAGCGGTGCCATGCTGATATATCAGTATGAATACCATCAACAGTTACTATGGGTTGGGAATGCCTTTAGAAAACCCATTCAAAGTGGCTCTATTTAGTGCCAGCATCTCTAGTGATTAAACATGATGGCCTCACTTTTGTGCCAGCATGGACCATGTTTTTCATTTGCATTGGTGCATTTTACGTCAACAGAACATGTGTCGATATGGATGAAACTGTCTCTCCATTAGTTCATCGATTCAACAAACTTGGGATCATAATCCAACAAAGGACACTTGGTGACTAGGCGACGACAAACCCTTAGCATCGATAAGCACTGAATGGTGCCTTGCACGCACGCCTGCCTACACTGGTGTGTGTCGGAGCACAATATGTGAGACCTTGCATGAGTTTGGAGAACTTTTAGTGGAAACCAAACTTTGAACCGAGAATACTGATGCCAAATTTGTCGGTCCTTTTATTTTCCAATGTACTATTTCCAAACATCGAAATTCTTCAATACTGAACCAAAATGTCTGTTTAAACCGATTGCCCCACCCTAACTAACAACAGTTTCATCCGCTTGCGCTACAATGGTACATATGTTTACTTTCTATAGCCCAAAGAATTATATCATTGTTTAAATTCTTATCAAGTTTAATGAATAATTTATTAACATGAACATATGTGTGTGTGTGTGTGTGTATATTTATTTATTTGATACCTGCAGGGAAGTCAGAGTGCTATGGATAAACTTGTATCGCAAATAAAGGGTGGTGGTGATGGTGTGATCTCCGTGTATGGCCATGGTCCCACGAAATCAAGAGTGGTCAAAAGGTTGTACCGCAGCATACAGAAGGAAAAAATGGTCCAGAAGCATAGATGGGCCCCTGTGACCGAGTTCTCACAGCGCTTGCGTATGCCTTGTGATTATGGATTTTTTGATGGATCTTTACAGCAATTGAAAACTATTCTGAGATTTGCTAATATGGGAGAAGCTGTGCGTGACGATGATATGACGCAGGAGTATTTTACGGAAAGCCTTGTGGTGGTTGATGGTGTGCAGTCAACAGATGAGTGGAATGAGATAAAACCAACCATATTATCCGGAGATAATAAATGTTGTGTTATCGTGGTCACGGATAACCAAGAGGTGGCGAGATACTGTGTTGATGATAATCATGATCGATTGGTCCATGTCAGCCAAGTGGATGTGGATGAGGTATGCATTTATTCATATGTCAGCTAGCTACGTATTCCCTCTATTTTTTTATGGTTTTTTTTACAAATCTAAAAAATTCTTTTCTGATAGTTTATTTCAATCTGACTGTCTATTCACTTAATAAATGTCTCGTGTCTAATGCTAAGCAAAATAAAACTATCTAAAGAGAATGGAAGGGCTACTGTTTTTAAAATAAATAACTGATGACTAAGTAGTGATCGAGGGACTCACTATCTTTCCCATCCTTAATTGCATGCAGCAGCGACACCGCCGCATCTTCTCTTGCCGAGGCGAAGAGGCAATGGCCTGGATCAGGAACAAGTTTGATGAGATGCATGGTAACCTTCCTAATGTATGGATGTTGTTTGAAAAATGGCTTTTTGATGAAAATAAACGGCATGGCGTGCTATCAGTGTGGGGGATGGCTGGTATTGGGAAAACAGCAATGGCCCAATGGGCTTGCAACAGACAAATACTTGTATCAAAAGAATCAGAGGACTACTGCTGGGTGGATGTGCCACATCCTTTCAGCCTGTCGGAGCTTTCTTGGCGCCTGCTTCTGCAATTCCTTTCGGATGATCCGCAAGCCATGGAGACCGCGATGCTTGCTATCATTCAAGGCCAAGACCCGATTCAAGTGTGTCGCAGATGGCTGCATAAACTTGCCAACTGGATTCTTGTCCTTGATGGCCTGAGATCCATGGATGAATGGGACTCCATAAAAACAACTTTCTTGGTGTCTGAGCCTACTGATTGGAACAGGATCATTGTCATTACAGATCAAGAAACTGTGGCCATGCATTGCGTAGACAAAGACAAGGAACGAGTCTACTTAGTCAAAGCTTTAGAATTTGCACTTGCTCATCCTGTCTTGGCTCAAAAGGTGGGTGCACGTATGTTAGCCATTAATGATTTCTGAAATTAAGTACTCAAATCATATATATGAACCGATACATTGCTCAAAAAATAAAGAAAATTGTGAAACACCATGAAAAAAATAATATTAGTAACGTGTAATAGTCATGTCTTGGTGAATTGACTGTTTCTATGGATTCCATTTCTCAATCCATTAGCATGCACAATACTGGATATTTCTGCTGTGAATTTTTTAATTTCCATAAATTGAATGCTACATTAGAGTTTAGTTACAAATTCAATTAAAAATGCTAAATGTGAAGTTAGTAGCATTGTCATCATATTGATCTGCTGTATGAATTTACCATATCTATTTATTTGTGGATTGTAGACTGGTGGTACATACGGTTTTCCAAAAAATATTGTGACCAAGTGTGGTGGGCTTCCAAAATTAATAACCGCAGTAGCCGAAATCTGTGAGGGGAACTCCTCCATGTTGGAGTCCATAAATGATGACTTTATGCAGAAAATGCAAGGACATCCTAGTTTAAAGGGTCTGTTTTCCTGGATGCAGTCGTACTTGGAAACTTGCAAGGATGAACTGAAGCCATGCATATTCTATCTGTCGGTTTTCCCTATAGGCCTTAGCATTAGACCGATGCGTCTTACACGGCGCTGGATAGCAGAGGGCTATTGCAGGGGGACATCGAGTCATACCGCTGAGGGGAATGGACAAAGGCTCTTCTTTGAACTTGTCGGCTTGAGCATAATCCATCAGCAGCTACGCAGATCACGCTATACTTGGAAGTACCCAGTAAACGGTTTCTTCCATGAATACATCACCTCACGACCGATGGAACATAACCTTGTTTTTGCACTGGAGGGGAATTGCGACCTGAACTCGCCTCGTGTGGGACAGCACCTCACTGTTAGGAACGACTGGCACAGGGACAAGAATGTTTTTGAGAGCACTGATTTCTCACGGCTGCGGTCTTTTACAGTTTTTGGTGAGTGCAGGCCGTTCATGTTTGACCCTGAGAAAATAAAGATGACCTATGTTCGGGTGCTGGATCTGGAGAATGCATCAGGTGTGACAGATAAAGACCTCAAGCACATCGTCGAGGTGTTTCCTCGCCTCAAGTTCCTCTCCCTACGTGGTCAGAGACATATTACCTGTCTTCCAGATTCATTGGGTCGCCTGATGCAGCTTCAGACTCTAGATGTCAGAGACACCTCCATAGCCACCTTTCCAGAAGCTATCACAAAGCTACAGAAGCTCCAGTATGTCCGTGTGGGGATGAGGCCGGTCCCATGGAATGAAGGCTGCAGTGTGGTGGAAGTAGAAACACCACCTGAAGATGCTCCAATGCCTTCAATGGCAATTGTAGAAGACACTGCAGCGTCTGCAGCTGCTCCATCTTCCATTCCGGAACCAGCAGAAGACACTGCAGAAGATGCTCCAATGCCTTCAATGGCAATGCTAGAAGACACTGCAGCATCTGCAGCTGCTCCATCTTCCATTCCGGAACCAGCAGAAGGAACTAGGGCTGTTACTACAGCTACAGAAGCACCAAGGAGCAGTCTGTTCAAGCCCTGTTGTCAGGTCCCTGTGGCAGAAGGTGCTACAATGGCTCCAACCACCAGCTGGCTGTCCAAGTTGCGCTGTCGTCGGCGCAGACATGACAATACTATTTTCGGTGTTGAGCTTTCTGCAGGGTCTGGGCAGCTGACAACCTTGCATACTTTGGGTGTTATTAATCTTGGAGCTGGAAAGGCGGTCAATCTAAAGGAGCTTTCCAAGCTTACCCAACTGCGCAGGCTTGGGGTGTGCGGCATCAACGCTGACAACATCAGTGAGTTCTTTTCTGCCATTAAGGATCTTAACCTTCTGGAGTCATTGTCAGTGCGTGTGGATAAGAATAAGGATGGTTCGCTTGGTACGCTGGATAGCAAAATCTTCGAGCTACTACCCAAGAGTCTAACAAAAAAGTTTAGTCTGCAGGGGCATGTACTGCCAGGTAGCTGGATCAAGAAGTTGGCCAATGTCCGAATGTTGGACCTCGAGATAACCTTAGAAAAACAACAGGACATGACGAGCATCATTGATGGACTGAGGGAACATCCCGAGAAGAAGTTGTATTGGCGCGACAAAAGTCGTACACGTATTTGTTTGAAGACGATCCATGGTGGTGAGCTCAGTATATTCATCGATGATGAGTTAAAACTTAACATCCTCGAAATTGTTTGCACCTGCAGCTTACAAGCAACTATTGGAAGCAACAAGTTATCCGCTATGATGCTGAAGATTCATTGCTCTAGTGGATCCTCCTTGCAGCTTTCTGGGCTACAAGATATTGCCGGACTCGACGAAGTGTGGCTTAAGGGTTCTTACAGTGATGCACTCAAGCAAAACTTGTTGCAGCAAGCTGCCAAGCATCCAGCCCCTAGGCATGGCAAAGTTTACTTTAGGGTACTTAAGCCACGCTTGCCCAAACCTGACAAATGACCTGGAGGCCTCTCAAGGCGTTCCAATAAATAAGTGTTGCCATTGTAATATTGTGATTTGTGTATGTATATTTTCTTTCCACACATATCCCCATATTGGACCCGTGCGTTGCTATGCTTATTTAATACAGTGCCGTCTTGAAACCAGGTTCGCAGCTTGGAGAAGTTGAATTTGTAGTGTGTATTATTGCTAAAAAGCATATATACTCTGCATAAATGTATACGATGGATCCTGCTGGTTCAAATTTCTTTTGCCCACTGTAACGAACATGGCCCCATATTGGGCTATTTGTTCTCTTGTGATGTTTGTGATTGAGCAATAACATGGTCATTAAGACTAGTAGTTTGTGAAGCATGTGCATTTTCAGAAAAAAAAAAAAAAAAAATCTGTGCAGCACGGCTGCAAACAGCAGCCCGTGCAGCCCTGCCTTGGATTCACGCCAACATAGTACTTCTTGCCGTTGCTCTGGACGTTGAGGAGGCGCACCGGCGACGGGTAGAAAGGAGGGGCCTTCTGCGCTGGAGCGTCCCGTTGGTTAGCTCCAGCATGGCGTCAGGCGTGCGTGATCGACCGTCCATGGAGAGTAGATGACTTGGTCGCCGATGCGCGTGGGAGCATAGGCTGAGTGGCTGACAAGGTACGGCGGCAGGCGTTTCGTTGTTGCTATGGCCATATCTTCTTCTTGTGTCGACTGGATTAATTAATGGAGGACATGCAGCATGCTAGTATGGAGGATGTCCTTCCAGAGTTTCAATCAGATCCATCATCTCTCAGTTGTTCTGAAATAAAAAAAAAATAGGACTCCGTTATAAGCTGACCACCTACTTATACTACCTCTGTTCCAAATGGTAGGTTTTTTTAGTCCAAATTTGATCACTCGTCTTATTTAAAAAAATATTCGAACATAGCCAGATTTAAGTCAGAATTTTTGTTAATAAAACAAATCATAACAAAAAATAAGATATTTTGTAACATTTTGGAATGACTTAATTTCTAGAGAAATTTATGTCTCAACCTGTTGTAACGTAGGCCATCCCAGCCCTCCTACTTAGATGCTATCCATAGAATTAATTATAGTGCCATTTATGATTTTTAAGTGATCTGACATTGTTACATGAGAGAGAGAGTCGAGAGATGGGACGAAACTGGGAGAGAGGAACCATGCCGGTCTCGTCTTTGTTTAAGTGGTTATGGAAGTTGAGAGGTCAAAATACTCACAAATTCTTCTTGTGGCTGATTTTCATGGATCGACTCACACAAGAGGTATGCTTAGGAGGAGAAATATGCATCTTGATTCCTATTGCTGTGTAATTTGTGTGGAACTAATTGGAGGAAGATGTTATGCACCTTTACTTCTGAATGTCCCTTGAGTCAGGTGTGCTGGATATTTTTAATGTTCGATGGGAGTCTTCCTTAGACTTCCAAAGCATGTCCCTTGGAGCTAGAGAAAGATTTGGTTCAGTCATTTTTTGGGAAGTGATAATAATGGCTATGTGGGTTATCTGAACATATCGGAATCGGAAAGGTATCGTTTTTTATGGAGCCTCGTTGTCTTTTGCCCCCTGGAAGAGGAAATTCTTGGATGGTATGAAAGCGGTAACTCTAAGAGCTAAACCGCTGATTAGAGATAAGCTTAATCTTTGGCTGAGTAGAGTCATGTAATTTCTCCTCTTTTATCTTTGGGCCTGTGGGGCCTGCTACATGTTCTTCAATCTTACTGTCCTTAGCTCCTTGCGCGGGCATGGTCCATTTCCCATCAACAAGAAGCAACTTCCTCTGATCGACCTGATAAGACCAAAACAAGGAGATATTAGCACACACGAATATTAGCCCTTATGTCGATCCAAAAATATGGTAAATGACTAAATAAAAGTAATTGTAACCAAATAACTACCGAAACCCCGATATTCGTACAATAGGTTAACAACCCCTTTTATCCTACTTCCATTTGCGGTCTTTTCCCTTACTAACATAGTGGAAGGAGCATGAGTAATTGAGTATGATCTCTATTGCATCCTAGAACCTCGACGTAAAAATCCCACTACAGTACCAGTTTTCTTAAACGAAAAAACCGAATCGGTATACCGGTCTTATCGGTCGGTAAACTAAAAGGGTCGGCTTGCTAGGTTCGGTTAAGAGGCGGTAACCAAACTTTTTTGCTACGGGGCCGGACCGGTTACCGCGGTAAGCCGGCCGGTTTCCAACGGTTTTTTTAACCCTGGTTTAGACTAGGCCCTGTTCGGATTTCAAACTAATCACTATTCATTCTAACTTTTCACCATTCGACTATACCTCCCCCTCAGAAAACACGCTTTTCAGGACTTAGCTACAGTGTTTTCTGAAGCTACAATGTTTTTTCTACAATCTGAACACAACCTTAGACTCACCACTGACACTATTGATGGGTGCCACGTGCACGGAGGTGGAGAAGGCACGAATCGCAAAGCGCGCCACCCAAGCCTGCGCTCTTTCCTTTCTTGCCGTGGAGGAAAGAAAACCACCCGCTAGTCCTCACCTCTCCTCCTGCACCGTCCACCCAAAATCCGACGGCTCCGATCACCCGCCTCCCCGCCCCCCTCCCCCAACAAATCCCCGGCAAAACCCTAGCCGCCGCGCCGCCCCCCCAGTGGTTCTCCACCTCCTCCTTCCTCGTGCTCCCCACTCCCTCCGCGCCCCCTCCAGCTCCGTCCCCCGGCGGGCTCCAAGAGCGCGCGGCGAGGATGAACGTCAAGGGCGGCGGCCGGATCCCGGTGCCCCCGCCGGGGGCCAGCGCGCTCGTCAAGGTGGCCGTGTTCGGCGGCGCCGCCGTCTACGCCGCCATGAACAGCCTCTACAACGTCGAGGGTGGGCACCGCGCCATCGTCTTCAACCGCATCCAGGGGATCAAGGACAAGGTATGGGGCGCCGCTTTTGCTTGCCCCCACCCCCCTCCCCCCGTTTTTTTTGACCCCCTCGATGTGCTGTGGTTTGTTTGGTTGGGTCGAAGCAATTAGGTTGGGTAGTCGCGATTGGGGAAGAAATGTGGCTGTAGGAGCTGTGTTGAGATGGATTGCATCTTCGTGTCAAGATTTATTTCAATTTGTTGTAAATCTGAGATAATCGTGCACAATCATTTTGTAAAAATTTCTGCCATGAATGTGCGTCTGTAGTAACCTTGTCATCGTCAGCACGGTTAGCAATTTAGCATCCTTTTTGTCGCTTGTTATGTGTGGCTATAGATAGTGCGGTTTGGTGAGTTGTAATCTGGGATGTTAATTGCGCCTTTTTTATACACATTTCTCATAAGTCGGAGCTAACAGTGTATTACAATTGGCAAAACGTGAGGTGTGCCCGTCAAATTGTTGACAGGGAATTACATCATTTTTCTTTATCTAGAAACATAAAAATATTATAGTTCAAATTTAGGCGATTGTTGTCAGAATGGGTGTGGACTGTGATGTACTTGCAATTATATTCCAAACATTAGTAAAATCTTGTGGTTTCATTGTTCCGGTTTCCTGCTTTCAAATGTACTATCTGAAGTGCTTGCTGGCTTTATATAGTAACTATTGTTTGCTACATCTAACTGTATATGTCTTTGTGTATGTTATTCAGTTCCCATTTTGATAGTTTCAGTAGCTTTGAAATTTGCTGGAAAAGATGGTCTGAAACTAGCAGCCTTTTGTTACCGACCATTGATAAATCCTTAACTTTAAGCACTTTGGATGCACAATAAAAAAAAGTACATGGTCAATGGTTCAGTGTTCTAGTTTACCATCTTAATATGAACTAGCAATTTATCAGTCACCTACATTGTAAATCAAACTGTCATCATGTTGTTTCCTTAATTATGAGATACAGAAATATTTCCATGTTGGTTTCTGCTACGTTTGTTTAATTAATGTATGTTCGTTGAAAGAAATATATGGTCCAATTGATCAGGTAAAAATTTACTGGTTTTTTTATGTAACCTGTATGATTTGATTTGTACTTATTACTGACTTCATTATTTAAAAGCTTTATTACTGGTATATGTTCAGATCATGGTCTGTATGTGATGCTTTGTTTTGTACCCGTGCTATTTATCTGCAAGACTGTAACATTTCTACAGGCAACCAAATACGTCCTGCAGATTCCAAAATTGAGTAGTGGGTTCACAGTTAACACCTTAGGGAGGATTTATAGCATCTTTGTCTTAGATGGTCTTAGAGTTGGAAGGACATCTTGTGTGATTTTGTTGATTGCTGATTATCTATTCAGTTTTCTTTTAATGTTTGAGTCCTCTATCCGTCTCAGGTGAAATAGTGTTCACATCATAATGCCATGAAATGTGCTGGCTCTTGTTTCGGTGTTGGTTTTGTGTCAGTGGTAGAAAGAAGAATAGGGATTTATGTGCAATTATCCTTCTCTAATTACAGAGCCAACTTTTTAGTAACTGATGCTTTCAGGACCCATGGTTTAGTAATTCAACATGCTAACTGTCAGAAAGATGTTATCTATCCTTCTCCCTTTTGTAGTGCAAAATATTTTTGTTTGCAGCTTCATCACTGAGTCTAATGAAGAGTGACGTTAATGAACCATTTCTGGCCATTTACTCAGTTCTGTGCAACCACAAAGGACTTGATGTGGTGTGGTTCCCATTGGTAGTTGGTTTGCATTCCATGGACATACGAATGATAAGAACGCTTGGATATTTAAATATGGCACCTAGTTTTCAATAGCTCAATCTGATATAGGAGCACAAAGTTAACTAAATAACTAAATTGGTTGTTGGTTTGCATTGCATGGACAACAAATGATAAGAACGCTTGGATGCATAAATATGGCACCCAGTTTTCAATAGCTTAGTCTCATATCGTATCACACCCACTTGAGATGAACATAGCTTCTCTAAATTTAATAATCAGATTAAAGCTCAAGATGCTTTGTGATTTTTCTCCCCATCTTGAGCATACTTCAAACTGAATCGTAACCTGTGCATGCCCAAGTAGGCATGTGGATTCTGTGTGCACCATGATTTGTAGTTCTACATTCTGTTATATATCACTATATCAGTGAAATTGTTTTCTAGTTCACCAACACTTTTTTGATGTACTTGTAGGATTTGTTAATGTGTGAACTAGTGAAAATTTGTTAATGTCAATTTGATGTTTTTGTCCATTTTGTTGTTTGTCTATCATTTAATATATGTGCCCTTTAGATTACTGCCCCTACGTGATGAACGAGTTCAATTTATGTAAGATGTTTTCTTTTTGCAGGTATACCCTGAAGGGACCCACTTTATGATTCCTTGGTTTGAGCGGCCAATCATTTATGATGTTCGTGCTCGCCCGAATCTTGTTGAGAGTACTTCTGGAAGCAGGGATCTTCAGATGGTAAATATGCATCTCTATTAATCCAGTGCTGCTAACTTACTATATTCTTCATGTTTGGAAACTTCATTTAAATTCTAGTGAAAATGTTGCTGTGTGCTCTGATATTCATGCTTCTGCATCACTTGGTCATTGCATAAAGTTCAGCTGAAATTGTGCCGACAAACCTGTTTTGTCCTTGGTTTATTGATCATATAATCCAAAAATGGCTGCCATTGGTTCTTATGATTGTTTCAGCACCAGTGGTTTCTCTTCAATTTGTATTGAAATATTTTATCACGGTGAACCTAAATTCAGAAGATCATCTTGCAGTTTCTTTGGGCACTAACAGTTGTCATCTGTGTGTCCTTCCACCAGACATCGATAGGACCTTTTCTGTTTACATGCTCATTTACCTACATCTGTTCTAGTCACATTTTTGCTTTGGGTATATACAGTACTCTTGTACCTTTTTTTTCCCCAGAATCCCTCTGCAGAATTCTATAGTTTGTTTCTTCTATTTAATTTTGACACAATTATTTGTTTTTACCATAGTATGTCGCTGTAGTTTATAAAATAAAATATTTCAATTTTGCAACATAAGTTAATTAATCATGTGACTTATTTCATAATGTGCTGCTATGTTTGAACTTTTTTCTTTATGATCTGGATCAGAGGGATTCTTTTCATATTCTGAGGTACTTTGTGTTTTCAGGTGAAGATTGGTCTTCGTGTCCTCACAAGGCCTATGCCAGAGAGGCTGCCTCATATCTACCGGACTCTGGGGGAGAACTTCAATGAGAGAGTTCTGCCTTCAATCATTCATGAAACATTAAAAGCTGTTGTCGCCCAATACAATGCTAGCCAGTTGATCACACAGAGAGAGGTATGATCTGCACATATCTCCTGTATATTGCTTGACTATTAATATGGAAAAGAGGCTGATACATTGGAGCACCAATTGTTTACTCTTTTCTCCCAACAATTTCAGACAGTGAGTAGGGAGATTAGGAAGATACTGACTGAGAGGGCCAGATTCTTCAACATTGCCCTTGATGATGTCTCCATTACGAGTCTGAGCTTTGGCAAGGAGTTTACTCATGCCATCGAAGCCAAACAGGTTGCTGCACAGGAAGCTGAGCGTGCAAAGTTCATTGTTGAGAAGGCTGAACAGGATAAGAGAAGTGCAATTATCAGGGCTCAGGTATGATACAATCCTTGTATAACATTTCTGTCTACAAAATATTGCAAATTCATAATGAAGTTAAACGCCACTTCTCTTGCGCATGTTTTAACTTACACTGCTTGGGGAGCTGAGCATTGTCCTAAAACACAATCTGCTTTTGGTGGTCTCTGCTGTCAACAGGGAGAGGCTAAGTCTGCAGAGCTGATTGGCCAGGCCATTGCAAACAACCCTGCTTTCCTTGCCCTGAGGCAGATTGAAGCCGCGCGGGAGATCTCTCACACGATTGCGTCCTCAGCCAACAAGGTCTTTTTGGACTCCAACGATCTGCTGCTCAACCTCCAGCAGCTGAACGTGTCCAAGAAGAAATGATGTCACCGTCAATTGCTCTTGTACTGAGTGTGGCTATCGTTGTACCAGACGTGAGGAAACTCGGTTTTGATGCAGTCTCGCTAGTTGGCCCCTCTCTGATACGGTAGTTGTGAGCTAGGTATGTGCCAAATGAACTGAAACTCATGCAAACTGGCAGGTTTCATTTCGACGTTGCCCCCTGGGATGTTCAATAAGGACCAAATTCTTGTTTTGTGGTATCGTTCCGTGATGTAGTTTTCTGTTTCTTTTGGACTCTCGATCTGTTGGGAATGGCTATCGTGGAAGCCTACATCTACAGGCGTACTGATTTTTAAAATTATGGTTTGTCAAAAGGATTTGGTATATTTTGGAAGCAGTTGCCGTGTCAGACAAAACTATAATCTGATATAAGAGTGGAGAAACATGTTGTCGATATGTCCGAGTGGTTAAGGAGACAGACTCGAAATCTGTTGGGCTTTGCCTGCGCAGGTTCGAATCCTGCTGTCGACGATAATTTTTTTCTTTATTTTGTTTAACTTTTGGTGAATAACTGATCATGAGAAATTTTATATTCTCCTTATGCGAATCCGGCTGTCGATGATAACTTTTTTTCTTTATTTTCTTAACTTTGGTGTATCTCTGATCATGAGAATAATCTCTAGGTCAATGACTCAATGCACAACTAGCTTAATCACTTACACTCTGTTCGGGTTACAAACAAAATATCATTCATTTTAACTTTTCACTATTCAATTATTCCTTACTCTCAGAAAACACGTTTCTTAGAACTTATTTGCAGTATTCTTGTGGAGCTACATTCTTTTTTTCTCAATCTGAACACACTCGCCTGTTCGCACATACTTTATAAATGCGCCAACGAGACCCACCTACCTTGGCCCCTTCAATCCGTGTCTTCCTGGCGAGTAGTGTTGGATCGCCGGCGGTGCGTGTGTGCGTCGAGGCGTTCCTCAACTTCTTCCAGCAGTAGGGTTGCTGAATGTTGCACATGTCAGAAGACAAAATTTCTCTTGTGATTCATTTGACAGCACATCATCCAAGGAATGCATAGACATCCTCGATGATGTGGAATCATGCCAGCGCCATGCCCGCACAGAACTTGTGTCCTGCTGCGAAATTTTTTCCCGATGCCTCTCATTTCAACAAGCTTCTTGCATTTTTTTCCCATCTAGCACAGACTTCAACAAACCTGCCCAGGCATTGAAATGATAGTAGAGCGGTCTGCATGCAGGATGTACACCCTCCGTCCCAAAAAACATGCAATTCTAGGTTTCGTCACGTATACCAAGGAAAGTGTAAAAAGACACATGTGCCCCTATAGAAAAGACAAAATAGATCTCACCTAAACAATATAGGACCCACATAAAGACTATACGGGTCCCACGTGGGTCCCGCGTGAACAATAAGCGGGTCCCACGTGGGTCCCGCCTTAACAATATGCGGGTCCCACCTGAACAATACGTGGGTCCCACGTGGGTCCCGCCTGAACAATACGCGGGTCCCACATGGGTCCCGCATTAACAATAAGTGGGTCCCACGTGGGTCCCGCCTAAACAATACGCGGGTCCCACGTGGGTCCTGCCTTAACAATAAGCGGGTCCACCTACATAGAATGTTGGTCCCACATGGGTTCCGCATAAATAGTACGTGGGTCCAGAACTATCATTGGCGCGTCCAGAACTAATCATTGGTGCTAGAGTTGCATGTTTTTTGGGACAAAATTTGAACTCTAGAGTTGCATGTTTTCTGGGACGGAGGGTGTAGCAGGAGAAGAATAGTCATCAGTGACGTATCTAAACCGTCTATCCAGTACTGGCTTTTCACACTCGGCCCAATTTCTCTTCTTTCTTTTCACACGGGCAACAAAACAATTGGGAAAAGACCATGAACATGAGTTTCAAATGTAAAAAAAAAGGAGGATAAGATAATTTCTAGATTATTTGTTGATGTTATTATGTGTTATTTACTACCTTCCCGAGGCCTGAAACCTTAAACCATAGATTGAACACTCAAAGTGGATCCCGTGGAAGTAGTTAGGGGATAAGCCCAAGGAGGATAGGCCTATGGGAACATTTCCTGCTGAGATCCCAAGTCTCCAAGTGGGCCCTCTTGGCCACCCACGTACCCCTTCAGACACAGAGCCAAAGTTCTTTTGTAAGTGATGATCGGGATGGGTACGTTGCTACCTAACGAAGAAAGGGTGGCTTGGCTTTGTATATATATTGGTTAGAAAAGAACCATGTCTAATTGCTACCCCCCTTTTTTTTGCAAACAGCTGTTACGTATTTATTTTCAGCAGGTGAGGCATTATATGGATGCATATGCGCTCAATATATAGTTTGAGTCCATGGTTAGTGATTCTTGCTATCATGTTTCTTACCTTCATAGTGAAAAATAGTAATTAGGTATTAAAATAAGGGAATTTTAAAAAATGAATTCAAAACACAAAACGTTCACCATCCTCAACAAGATAAGTCACGCAATTTATTTTACTTTTGTGTATATTTCGCTAATACAGAAAATGTCGAGTATGATTTTTAGAAATTCATTTGTTAGATACGGACAATGTATCACCATTATTACCCTTTATGTGCAGTTTGGTTCTGACAACCAATGTCAGTAAATGAATCATCTACCAATAATTCGGCCAATGAACTGGCTAAAAAAAACTCATAGCTACATGGACAGGATGGAGAAATTTTGATAATTTTCTGCAGCCAGATTCAAGCAATTCCTAGAGCCATGTACCCCTCTGTTAAAAAATGTAGATTATTTGATTTTTTTAAACCTCATGTTTGACCACTCATATATTTAAAAAATATGCAAATATCATATTTTTTAATGGCTTGCTTTGCTAATGAAAATTCTTCAAAAAACCCTAAATTTGACTATGTTTACATATATGTTTTAGAATAAAACGAACGATTTAACTTGGGGTAAAAAAGTTAAACAATCTACATTTTAGAACAGAGGTAGTAGTGATAAAAAAAGGAACCAGTTATGTGGTTTACCTCTACCTCTTGTTAATTTCATAATTTGATGGATGTAATATGGAATGGTCGCAGGCATTTCAACGATTTAGGCCTTTCATTTTTAAATGTAGAGTTTTTTCCTTGATCCGAAATCATACGGTAAAAACTAGTTTTTTTTTTCTGTTAAGGACTTGTTTAATTTATCTTCTTCCCAAGGAAATTGAGGGGAATTAATTTCTCCTAATATCTTCCAATCAAGGCTAAATCCAAAGTATTGGCTTATCTATATTGGATGAATCAAATCCAAAGTTGAGCACCAATTATGCATGGTTTTCTCCTTGATCCAAAATTATGCAGTACCAAATAGAGCTTATAGGGTGGATACATCACTATTTCAATGAAAGATGATGGCGTGACCTCAAAACGAAGCGTCAATTAGTATGAGTGACATAAGGGAGTACGATGATTACTGTAAAAAAATAAGAGTTTTCAGTAGTAATTTCATTTGGGCATGCCTACAGGAAAATAGGAAGCGGAGGAAGGGAAACCGATCTCGCCATCCTCGCCGGTACCCATTGCCGCCACACTCGTAGCCGACCGACGTCTGCTTCCTACTAATTTTTCTTTCTTTATTTTGACAAGTTTTGTTCAACCCATAAGGCGTTCACTGCCTACAAGAATCTAGCACCCATTATGTTTCCGTGGCTTAAGAGTATCTATCAGTGTTGAGAAGGGCTCTACGTTAAATATCATACCCCGCTATTTTGTACATGGGTGTTCAAGTTCGCCTCCGGTGCGTGTGCGTCCAGGCATTCCACTACTTCTTGGAGCAGGAGGGCCACTGAATGTTGGAGATGCCAAAAAAGGAAAGGTCTCTTCCGATTCAGTTACCAGCATATCATGCCATCACAAAAATTTGGTCCTCCAATTTCTTATGCTAAGTTGTTTCCGGATGCCTCTCATCTCGATTGGCTCCATGCATTTTTTGAACAAACATGACCAAGCCCAAGCATTACCTATTAGCTACCTATTCAACATAGAGCCCAAGTTTTCGTTTGTGAGTGATGACCGGATACGTTGCTTGGCTTGGTATATATATTGGTTAGAAAAGAACCATGTCCTTTTGTTTTGCAAACACCTGTTACATATTTATTTTGAGTAGGTGA
This sequence comes from Digitaria exilis, assembly GCA_015342445.1. Taxonomy (NCBI): domain Eukaryota; kingdom Viridiplantae; phylum Streptophyta; class Magnoliopsida; order Poales; family Poaceae; genus Digitaria; species Digitaria exilis. The sequence goes on along the minus strand of JACEFO010001972.1, from coordinate 3,607,203 downwards.
GGCATTGGATCAATCAGATTCAAAGTTGAGCAGCAATGGAATGCAGGTTTTTTTTTCCTTAGCATACTATACCTTATAGTGCTTTCGCATAACGGAATCAAAGATGATTTGATGCATTAACCTCAGAACAAAACGACAATTACTTTTTTTTAGATCAACAAAATGTCAATTACTATGAATAACATGAGAGAGGACAGAGGAGTACTGTCCTTACCTTTTTTGAGGGATAGTACTGTCCTTAATTTGAGACGAAATAAATACACACAGTAGGAAATCATTTGAGCCTTCCTCCAAATGAACAGCTATGGCCCAAAGCCCAACTTTGGCCCCACAAACAACAGATCAGAGGGGAGATCGATCGACTAGCAGGAGAGGCCGGAGGAGCAGCCCATCACTCGTTCACCGGCTGCCGTCGTCCTCGTCGGCTGTTCACTCGCCGGGGGAAGGGGAGCGATCTCGCCGTCCTCGCCGGCACTAGCTGCTGCCGCCGCCGCCGAACTACTGCTTCCTAGGCAAGTCGGTCGTTCACCCCTCTCCCTGGCAGACACCTAAGATCCGATTTCTTTCTTTTTTTCTTACACGGTTCATCCGTGTGTTAGCCCTTCGGTTCCTTACTAAACCAAGCCAAGCCAAGAAATTTCGTCTCGCATTTGTTCTTGTGGTGTGTGGTGTTGAATCGAGCTATCGCTGTTAGGTATCCATTGGATTTTGGTGAGATTAAAAGATGTACGGCACGGGGAAACCCTAGGTTCGGTGGTTCTGATTAGATAGAGTAGATTTAGGCGAAATCATGATCCATAAATTATGTGTCTATGATGAAAGACCCGGCTTTGATGAACTGGTGTGTGTGTCATGGTTTATCTGTAGAGGGAACGGAGCACCAATAGAACGAGGATAATGCTTGAGACAAAAAGTGTTATGTTTCAGTCTAATTTGGTTCAGAATCTGATGCTATAATTATTGTTTGTCAGTAGTACATAATTTTCCATGTAACAATTAGATGCTTCAGAAATATGGATTACCATTTCTGTAGCCAACTTCATAAACTGATGCTACGGCTTTGCTCTCTTTGAATTCAGAAACTAAAATCACTTGTATCCTTTTTTGGCACATTGTTTCGATTGGTTTTCAACAACCCATTCTGCTTTTTTTTACATGGCATTTGTGTTAGTAGGGAACCTTTAATCTGGAGAACAAAATTTTCTTCTGTGTGTTACAATAAATTCCATTGGTATGTTGTACATTGTGAGTTCAGATGCACATATGTGCTATACTAGGCAGTAGCGAGACTCCCCTGTGGCCCTGCATCTTTGTTACCTAGCCCGATTTTGTTAGCACCTTGTTTCCACTGAGCTGTACTGTTAATATGTATGGTATATGGAAGGACCTGAGCATAGATGGACCTGATTAATGAAGTAGATTAAAAAATATGTGTGCCCCCACAATTAATTTTGCTAGGATAAAGGACTGCACTTTTCTGTTACCTGGTGGTTATGAGCAGATATTTGAAATGTTTTTTCTGTATGACATAGTTCATTTGTGAGAGTTACATGAATACTATTTAGGCATTTGATTAGGCATTTTTTTTTTCTGATTTGAATTTTTTTTTACCTTCGATTCATGTTTCATGATTTGAAAGTAGAGATGGATTAGGCAGTTTTGAAGAAAAACTTAAATTGGAACAAGATAGTTGGATACAAAACTGTGTTTTTCCTGTGTCTATCTGTCTGACCTGAACATTAGGATCCGTTCAGCTGCATTTGATTTCTTGTTTGTGAATGTATATGTGGGCTCAGATCTATGCAGCACATACACTGAAATTTTTGTAGTGTTTCTGACTCAAGCAAGTTATAAATTTTTGTAGTGTTTCTGACTAAAGCAGTAAAGCAAGTTATCTTCCTATTTCCATTTCTCATTCAGTTTCTACTTCTAACTTGTTAACCATTTCTTTGTTGCAGAGTCTGACATCAGGACACTTGGGTGGTAGATTTGTTGTTCCTGCGACGAGAGGAAATATTATGTGATGAACTACCAAGACGCAATGGCCATATGCAGAGCCTATGACCCTTCTGATCTTTTTGTTACCTTTACATGCAACACAAAGTGGAGAGAGACTGCTGTTGCTTTGCGAGACGAGCCTGGCCAGCTGCCCTGTGATCGGTCAGATTTAATTCGGGGTTTCCATATGAAAGTCGACAAATTCAAAGATGATATCAGAGAGGGTATGGCATTTGGTTCAGGGCGTGCAGGTGAGACATAGTATAGAGTAGCCGTGCATACTAATCTTCTGTCTTTGTTATTAGTATGTCTTATGTGTGCTATTGCTTATGCAGTTTTATACACAGTTGAGTTCCAAAAGCGTGGTTTGCCTCATATACAGTGTCTTGCGTGGTTGGCTGATGCACGTTCTAAGTTTAGTGCTTCCATCATTGAGCAAGCTGGAGATGACAGTGACAGCAATTACTATGGTGCTCCTGACCAGATTAGGTAATTGCCCTGTTTTCTTGCCTGTGTTACTGTTGATAAAATGGCTAAAGGATTAAGGACTTTCCATCATGCTCTACAAGTCTACAAGGAATGTTGTGCTGTGAGCTGTACTTTTTTACTTAGCATGCAGATGATTTGATCATTGATCTATGAGCAATAACGATTTATAATGGATGTCTTATTGGAATTTGTATGCTTATTATGTGAATATCATTTAATCTGATAATCAATATTTAGGAACTGAGAATTATGCATATGCTCCATAGTACATTTCTTACCGGGGGCTTGTAACTTGGGGTGCAAGGGACTTGACTTGTCAGCTCTTAATTTGCACTGTAACTTTTCAAAATGCTAAATAAGCTAAGAATAAATTGTCTTTGGTAAACACCCCCCTTGCAATTACATCTCCAGGAGACATGCTAGATATAAAATTTTGAGTAGAATGCAAGGACTAGCCATGCAATTTTTAGAACGAAATCCACGATAGTGGATCATTTGCCTCTTGCCATTACGTCTCCAGGAGACAAGCTAGTCAATAAATTATTTTCCTTTTGCTGTCCAAACAAGGATGCATGAGCAGTAGAGCTTGTGCTCATTTTGTCTCTACCTGTTGCAGCCAACTTTTGTGTGTGCTCTCCGGGGACGGGTCTGATGCATTTAATGCTCTTGTGTGTGTGTGTGCTTTGTCTAGAGACCTATAGCTGTAAGCTGTGTAGAATCATTGTCAGTTGTTGATTTCAGTGCTAATTTGAATTACTATTCAAGGCTACAAACTAGATAGTTTTGTTTGATAGCTATAGATACTGGTTTTAACATGTGGATTCATGGTGCTCAGATGTGCTGCAGTGTCTTAATATTTGAGATGCTGGACTGATCGATAGGGTAGCCATGATGCTCGAATATATTGTAATATTGATGATCTAGATTCTGGACAAACACCTCTCGGATGTGTTGTAATGTTCATGATCAGAATGCAGGACAGATTCTTTATAACATTGATGCTTTGTTACTTCTGTTGCATTTCCAGTACATATGTGTTACTTCTGTTATTTGATGGCTATATGGAAGAAATCATTGCACATAAGCATTTTTTGTGTGGATGAGAGATGCACTGATATAACTCTATTTCTTTTATGCTTCTTTGTTGCTGAATATTTGGCATAACTCTATTCTTTTTAATTCATTTGCGTGCTCCATGATAGGGTGTGCAATGCGCACCAAATGTTTTAGTATGCTGTAATCTTTGTAGTCTTTTTGTCTCAAGCAAGTTATCTGCCTATTTTCATTTCTCATTCGGTTCATACATGTAACTTCTCTACCGTTTCTTTGTTGCAGAAAGTCTGACATCATACAAAGTCCTAGCAAAATCTCCAGTGACTCTGCCTCCACTACAACCCCTGCTGTGTGCAGGCTTCAAGGGTGGGCGGATCTCCCAGAAGGTCTCCTCCATTCCATTATTCCTCTGTTGGGCTCCTTCCTCGAGCTCCTCGCCTTTTCTGGCACCTGCCTCTCATGGCGCTCTGCCTTTTCCTCATACCCATCCAAATCAACATTTTGCACCTTGCTCCCACCTCTCCTTGTCCGTCCTCATATCAGAGTCCGTGCTCCTCATCTCCGTTCCAGAAGTGATGATGGTCTCAAGCTCCTCACATGCCAGGTCCTTGATTTAGCTAACCTGAGAACTCCCCTTCGCTGCCAGATTCCCAAAGACACATTTGAGATGTTGCACTTTGCAGGCTCTTCTTATGGTCAGCTGATTTGTGGTGGTGGCAGAAATCTTGTTGTGGTCGATGTGTTCACAGGTGCTAAAGTTTTACCACCACAGCTCCCGGTGAGATTCAGTAAGGACACTTATTTCTACTCTGGCATGCTGACAGCTCCCCTCACCTCACATAATGCACACCTCATAGTATGCGCAGCTGTCGAACAGGGCAGTGCCCGCCGCTCCCTTCTTGATTGGTCCATGGAAGTGATTCTTGGTCAGAATTAAAGCTGAATGATTCACGGATTGAACAGATTGTGGACTTCAATGGTCAGTTCATTGCACTGGACTATGAGTATAGGCTCCATACTTTATCCTTGGCCCCCCATCTTGGTCTGCAGGAGATCGCAACCGTGTGGTGGGATGATATGGATGAATGCCCATATCTAAGGCCATGGCTTGTGGTGTGCGGCGACATGCTTCTCATTGTCGACCACTACATATCCCTTTCATTTGATGGAGCTCCTGTGAACTACAAAGCCTTTCGCCTTGACATGTCAACGGCACCTGCAGTTTGGGTGGAAGTGGAGAAGCTGGAGAATTACGTGCTCTTTATTGGAAGCGATGTGAGGAGCCCAGCGTTTTCTTGCGTCAGCCCAGGACGATGGGGCACGAGGAACAATTGCTTGTACTATGCATATTACGATGTACCCTGGATCTTGCATGGGCTTGGTGATGAGGCAGATGCTGTGTGGGATCCAGACAATGACCCTGACATTGTGTTCAAGAGGAACTGGTACACCCAACTGCAGCCCTTCTGGGTGTACCCAAGCATGTTCTACGCTGATGCTGTTGACGCGGAGTGATTGATGGACTCTCCTCGGCCTTCCATCTGCCTGTTCAGAAATTAGACTTGCATTTGTAGTAGATCATGCGATTATGGTAGTATACGTTTGAACTTAAGATATGTAGTTGATCTTTTGCAGACTTGCAAGGTTTAACCGTTCTGTTCGGTTCTTTTATGTTAAATCTTTTGCACTAGTTGTGAACGTGTTGGCTGTGTGCCGGAATCCTTGAAGCCCAGACGACTGGAACTGATTACAGTTATTTAAATGAGTAGAAAATGTGTCTGAGCTTCCTATGCCCCTGTATAAATGCTGAGATGCAATGTGTTCATATGCAGGCATCTTGCTTCTGCTTAATGCTTTGTTTGCTATGCTATGTAATTTGTACATTTTAAGCAAAAGAAAAATAAGTTTTATGCTTGCTGGATATGTATCTTCCAAACAAAACTTTCTTCCGGACTTGTATGTTCAGTAATAACTACTCGTCCAGAACGTACCTTATTCGCCTCCCAGACTACTACTTACAAACAAACAAATTATACTTATATAACTTTTTAATAGTATAAATAGTTAAACGCCGCGACAAAATCAAAAGTGATACATTTTAGTACAGGTAGAAAATATGCTGACTGATACACCATTTGGTGAATTCAGATAACGAGTACAAGAAGAGGAGGCGCTCTGATCGCTCAGAAAGTTCAGACCAACCCAAATGATGCTTCATCTATGATTTGATCAAGGATATATCTGCAGATACTGCAGTCACCAGTTGCGGCCCGTAGCCTTATCTAGTCCAAGAATGCATCGAACCTTCCTGCAGCTCCCCGGCAAGGTTAGCATCCCAGTTGAAGACTTCAAGCGCCACAGTATGGTATTAGCAGCCACTAGGCTCCAGCCCAACGTCCGTTTCGAAGGTCCATGGGGCCGAAGGGTGTGCAGGTGATAGGCATCACATAGGGTGTTAGAATTAATCTTGTTTTAATATTTGTGTGAGTTTAGTTGTGTGTGCTTGTCAGGTGTGTGTGCAAGTGCTTGCACGCAAGAGTGAGTTGGTTAGTGATGCACGGAGTGCTTGCATGATCAGCGGTGCCGGAAGATTAGTGTGTGCGTGGTCATCGTTAGGAGCAAGCATGCATGAATTAGTGGAGAATATTCTGCATGTAGGCACCTTCTAGTGATGGAGCTCGTGTCGTCAGTTTGGCCGAGTCGTGCGGCCGAGCGTGGAGCCCTTCAAGCACGTAGACATGAGCTACTTGGAGATCAACCATTTGGAAGTGGTCAGCCCGTGCATGCAGCAGCCGTGTGGAGATAGCGTTGCATGCAAGGCTGTTAGTAGTGGAGTGAATTCCGGATCGACAGCTGTGTGAGCCTCGACCGTCCGGCTATTTGAGTCACAAAGTCTGTATTAGTGTATGTGCTATTGGAGTGTGAAGTGAAAAAAAGTGCAAGTGTTGGTGCTGGTGTGCAGTGCCAACCTAAAATTCTTTGCGAGTAATATTGTGTTGTTACGTTAGCCTCTTCTTTCCTGTGAGTGTGTTGTTACGTTAGCCTCTTCTTTCCTGTGAGTGAGTAAGTGCCTCTGTCCCTAGCTGATCGTGTGATCAGTTCCAACAAGAGCGTTTCCAACATAGGGTGCCTTGACGAGGTGGTCTCTGTGGAGTCTGTGTACAGGTTGGCCGAAGTGCTGGCGGGTGTTGTTGTGTTGCTGCAGGTACCCTACATGAATGTATGCTATGGTTATCAGGGTGGCCTAAAATCCTGTTGCCTCCCGTTCCCACATTATACACACTTCACCTCATGGCTATTTCCTATGAAACCCAATATGGCCAGACGTTTGATTTCTTATATCCTTTGTCTGAAAGACACCATCCCTATTGCAGCTCTGCCTTTTAAAGGGCAAGAGGCATTTCGTCCCCTATAAATTCTGCTAGCTAGCTGAGGACATTTATATCCTTCACGAGCGGCATAGAAAGCCGCTAATGTTTCTGGTTTTAGCGTATACGTAGGTACTATACTTAAAGAACATTAGACTTGCAGCTTGACATATCACAGTCCACCAGATTGGCTTCTCCGAACTAGTGCGGCAGTACTTTATTTTAGCGGTACTGTACGGAATGAAAGAATTGATTAGTCAATTAATTTAACTTCATGTAAATAACTAATTAACATCACAGAGGTAAAAAGACCACTTGACCTCTACATAGTGGGATTCACACAGCCTAAAAAAGAGAATAAAGATCGACCAAACACAATAATGTCAATTGATCCGTAGACTAGACCGCCACTCATGTGACGGGGTAAAAAAACTCATTGGCCATCTGTGCCAAGTGTAGCGATGCCGCAACAACCAAATCCTGCAAAGCTTGCTTTTGTAATATAGCCCATAGAAGCCAGTGTATAATCGAATAGATAACCTGCAATGAGAAGGATTATTTTTTTTTTCAAAGACAACATCATTTCTACATAGCCATAATGACCAACACCTAGCCCATCGGTGTTCGGATTCGTGGGTCTTGTCACACCCGGTTTTAGAGAGGGAACCGAATGCATCTCATATGTGCGCCAGGATCAAGATTTACACACATATGGTCGACATTAAGTGAATAACAGTAACACAATGCTTTAACGTAAAAACAAATAAAGTATTTATTACACTCTCGAAGAGGCACGTAGGCCTAAATGGTTCAACACGATAGTCTTAAACAAATAAACGATAAATGGCAGCGGCGATGTAGACTTCTTCCACAGGCAGCTGACTGGTGGAGCACTCGCCTAGATATCATCCATATCACTAATGTACTCTGCACCGTTCCCTCCTTCTGATCCAAAGTAAGCAAGGATGAGTACACTTATGGTTGGTACTCAGCAAGTGGGGAGAAAGATGCAAGCTACCAAGGAGAGGTTTGATTTAAGCTGTCAGCATTTTAGTTGGTCAAGTTTTATTAAGCAAGCACCTAATTACCAGAGTAAAAGTATATACCAACCCAATTAAATAGTAACATCATAAATACCAACATCATCATGTCCAAGTAACTACAAATTGATTTAAGGTTTCAATATATTACTCATGTGAGGATCCGGGCCGTTCATAACCGCGAACACGGCTATTGCAATAGATTTTAACACTCTGCAGAGGTTGTACACTTTCACCATACTTCGTGTTTCCTTCTCGCTCGGGTTTGCAAGGCCCTTAAATACTTCCTAGGTGAGTGGCGCAGGATTCACTACGAGGATTTTCCAAAGAATCCCTATATGTATGTGTCCGCTCCCCGTTATCCGCGGTACTTCGGAAGCCGAAGCATTCCTTCGCCACTCATCCAAGCTTCGGACCCAATAACCCACCTACTTGCAGCGCGAACACAACATATAAGTCTTCTAATTATTTAGCCAAGATCAGAGCCAATGTGATAGTATGGTTGTACGTAATAATCCCAGGTGGCCGCTCCATGTTCCAATTAACAATATTGTTCTTGTTTAACAAGTTTATCATAATCATGTCAATTTCTCAATGGTTGTTCAAGTAGCGACCCACCTTAAGCCCAAAGTTTTGCATCTAGCGTGGCTACCCGACATGAATGTAAACCTAAGTGTCAAGGCATGAGAGTACAAACTAGGCATCCTTAGCTAGTTTCCCATCAAAATTAATGCAAGACATAAACAATAATAAACTTTAATGTAATGACATGTGAATAGGCATCAAAAGAGAATGCAGAGGGGGAAAATCCACTTGCCTTCCTCAGCTACGAATGTTGGCTCTTCTTCGTAGTACTACTCTTGATCGTCCTCCTCGTACAGAACGTTCTCTACACACACATCAAGAGCATACAATAAATAAACAAACAATACACTATATAACTTTAAAATAGCATAAACATGAATAAAACACTACTGTTCACGCAAATATGAACTTTTGGACGTAAAGATCTCTCAAATCAGATTTAAAACGGTGAAAATAGGCTTAAAATAGGACTCAGGGGCTATTCTGCGTTGAAATAAAACTTCCAGGGACCTAAACAGAAGAACTCGAGGGTTCTCTGCGTAAATACACGTATAAACCTAAGGTCTATCGCATAAAAAGGCCTCCTAGGACGGCGGGTCCTAATTTATGAAAGTGCATGGGCTAAACTGAAAGAAAAAGAACCTAAATCTAATTACTTTTGAACTACACTGGACCGCGGGCTGAATCTAGGGAAACACAGGGGGTTTTCTGCAAAACTGCACGGCTGACCGGTACCGACCCCAATTGACTCGGGTCAGATCCGATCCAAGCCGTCGGATCGAGATCCGAAGGCTAGGGTTTCATGCGGCGCTCGGGGTCGACGGCGACGGTGGCTGACGGCGGCGCACGGTGGCGTTTTCGCCGGAATAGAGCGAAACCGGGGCTCGGGATGGCCAATTCGAGCAGATCCAAGCCCTAGACCTAGATTGGGACGCGGCGAATCCAGTTGTGGCCTAAGCGAGGAGGCTTGGGCGACCTACGCGGCTTGCCGCGAGCAATGGCGGCGACGGCCATGGCGGGACGTCGACCGGGGCTCTAGGTACGCCAAAGGGGAAAAAGAGGGGTACGACGCATTCCTTACCCCGTGCAAAGCTCAGCGACGACTCGAAGTCAAAGAAACGACGGCAAGGCAGCGAGACGGCGGCGGCGTCGCAGCTCCGTTGACAATGGCGGCGGCGAGCTTGGATGCGGCGACCTAGGGTTGCGGAGGGGAAAAAGCTGCGGTGGCGGCGGCTTATAAAGGCGGCTAGGGTGGCTCTGGCCTGCGGGCCCGACCAGCACGGACGCGGGGCGCGGAGAGGGCGGCGTGGCGAGAGCTCGGCTCGGATGCGCGGCCGGGGAAAGGGAAGGTGAAGCCTCCGACAAGTGGGGCCCACTGGCAGCGAGAGAGAAAGAAAGGAAAGGTGGGGAGGGAGAGTTGGGCCGACGGTTGACTAACGGGCCAAGCAGAAAAGGGATGGGCCGGCTGCAGCGGTTTGGGTTGGGCTAGAAAGGAGAGAGGGAAAGGAGAAAAAGAAAGTTTGAAATGTTTAAACCTATAGAAAGGATTTGTTAACGGTTGAAACCTTTTGTTTAAACTTCAAAACTTCACACAAAAATATATGCAACAGCATGGATGCAACATGAACTTGATTGATCTTTAATTAAAGTGATGTTCGATTATTTATGGACATTATTTATACTATCAATTTAAATATAGCCTTAAAACAATAAAACTAAAATAATGGGTTGCTTATATTGATTTCTTTGTGATGAAATAAAATTAGGGTGTTACAGGTCTGAACCCAACTAGTGATTGCGCTGCGAATCATGTCTCTTGATCATGATGCAAGATGAACACGGGGACTCGGGGGTTTATCCTCGTTCTGGCCGTGGGGCCGTACATACAGCAAAGGGTGCGCAAGCGCCATGTATCTTGCACAGGAGGTGCTTGTAGTAGGGGTTTACAAACAGTGCGGGAGAGGAAGAGAGACTCCCAAGTCCCTTGCTTAGGAATGATTGAGGTAGATGCCAATATCGAGGGTGGTGTGTGCGTACGTGTTCACTGGAGGCGTTGTGGTTGTTCTCCTCCTCTGGCGTGCTCCCCTCTCCCCCTTTTATAGCTCAAGGGGGGAGGGAAGATTACATTTGGTGCTGTACCCTGGAAGCTAAAGTAGTATATAGTGGTGTTGTAGCAGGGACGCGACACCGAGCATGCCTTCCGTCCTTGGGCGATTCATCATGCTGGGCGAGAATCGCACGAGTCAGCTTCGGCTCCAGTAGATGGCATGGCGGTCACTGTTGAAGATCTGAACCGCCACACCCGTCGGGGGGGTGGTATTCGAGGGGTAGCGCTGACCCGCGACGCCTTCCGGTCTGATCCGTACACCTCTTCGAGGGTTGTCACATGCTTCGTCGAGGGTTCTTCCATCGGGAAGAACGCGAGAGTGGTTAACATAGTGGATGGCACAGGACGAGCCTGTCCGCACAGCGCTAGCCTGATCGTACAGGGTGACGTGCCCCATGCTGTATTGGGAGTTGGCCGCACAGTGGATGGTGCAAGCGGAAATGACTGCGGTCTTTTCCCCGGCGTGACGCAGTAATTCCCTTTTTGACTTCCGTGGCGCACCGTCGTATAGGGCATTGAATGCGCCCGTTAGAGGAGCGGGCAGGTGCGCCTCCTCGTAGGCTGAGGAGGTCTGGAGCGAGATGGATACCCCTTGAGTCGAGGGCCCTATGGAGGACGTGTCGCGGGAGCCTTGAGCGAGACGGAGACTCCTCCCGCTCGGGGGTAAGAACGAGGTGGAGATGGTGAGGCGCCATAGAGGATCCTCGTCTTGGGCCTTAAGTGGGCCTTTTCGTTGACAAGGCCATGGGCCTCGGTGACTGTCCTGCATTGCTCATGTTAGGTAAACAATAGGATTGTAATTTTTGTATTTCTTGGGTGATTACCTCCTAGATTAGGATAGCCCTAATCTAGGCACCCGACACAGCCGCTCCTAACAGAACTAGTGGTTTCAATTCTTTTTCGATACCCTATAGTCAACTTCTAAACATATAAGAAACACTACTATGGGGCTGAGACAGTCTTGATGCCGAATGAATCACAGACCACACTGCATGAGGTGGTTAATTGTTTCATCCTTATGATAGAAAGAACAAATTTTACTGCCTTGCCAATTGCGCTTTAATAAATTCTTTCGTTAGAATTAAAATACGCTGGTTCCAATCGAGCTTGGGCAGGTCTTGACCTTCACGTCCATCCTAATGCGGTGGCTCTTTTCCATATTGCAATGGAAGCAAGGACAGGCAATGGCGCTGACCTTTTTTGACTGACAAATTGGTTATGGGCTGTTTCTTAAGTGATCAGGAACCTATGGTACGTGGTCGGCGTTGTACCATCACGAGATTAGGCGCAGCTCACAATTAGAGAAGCTCTGCAAGCTCGTGACTGGTGGCCAGCAGACATTCAAGGTAGGCTCAACATGGTTGGACTTTTTGAATATTTTCAACTTTGGGACATTCTACATGAGTTGTTTATCACCAATGACTAATGAGACCGACACTCATATTTCAAAGCTGGATACATCTGGTCAGTTCTCTTCAAAATCAGCTTACCGGGCTTTTGGGGTGGAGCCAGCCGTCCGAGCCACCTATATCAGCAGTAATATCCACCGGTGTCAGTTCCTTTGTTCAACAGCGTGTGGAACAGTATTTTCTCTGTAATTTTCCAGAAAGCCATTGTTGTCAGCTGACAACAGTGACAACAGGTAGCTCTGCTTACATTGGTTCATCCACTTTCAAACCTTGGCACCGATTATGGGAATCATGGGCACCGGCTAAGTTCAAAGGCTTCCTAAGGCTTGCAATTTGCAACAGATGCCGAACTTCGGGGCGATTAGCTGTGTCACCCAGAGCAGTGGTCCACTATCTACTACAAGAAACTTAACCACGACCTTCAAAACAGGCCTATGTGGCGAACGGGCCGTCTGTCCACCATGGTTAATCGTGGCTGGACTAGTGGCCTAGGAACCACCACGGTTAATAGGTTAGTTGTGTCAGGCGGCGTAACGAAGCTATCATAGCTAGTAGGTGATTGATTACCCATGATGGTTATTGTCAATGACCGCCTCGATTAACATATTAACCATGATGTTTTTAATGTAACCACCTTGGTTAATGTCCATTAACAACGATGACCGAACGCACGTACTAAACCCTCAATGAGTAGGTGGACCACACTACTACAGAATGTACCTAATCAAACGCACCCTTTACAGTCAGTTTTGAGCAAACCGGCTATAAAGGGGCATCACGGCCGATTGAAAAGGGACATGTCTATGATGTACTCATCACAAACCGGTTTGTTTTTCCAACTGGCTGAGATGAGTGTGCCCATCAACGCAGCCGGTTCATGTCTAGAACTGGCTGCGTTGTTACCTCATCATAGATAGTTGTAGCCACGAAGGGGCTGCGTTGCTACTTCTGAATTTCTCAAACCTGAAAATTTGAGTTTTTTAAATGATCTCGGATGGAGAAACAACCCATATTAAACTTGTAGATTTTAAAAGTTATGAAACTTTGTAGTTGGCAATTTTTTATTTGAGATCATCTTGTCAACGGAAAGTAGGTTTCAATTTTCTAAAGTTTGAAATTGAAATTTCATAAACGACTCAGATGGAGAAATGACAAATATCAAAGTTATAGATTTCAAAAAGTTATGAAGCTTTCTGGTTGACAACTTTTTAATTTGAATGTGTTTAGGGCCTGAAACAAGTAAATTTGACTCGGTGTGGTATAATATGGTAAGATCAGGAACGGGTTGTGGACATGAGAGAGTGTGGTGCAGTGATAGAGGAGGTTACACGCATGTGGGAGGTCGAGGGTTGCAATACCATTGGCCATTTAGCGTGCTAATTTTAGCAAAAAATGCACGGCTTGTGACTTGCTGACGGGTGACGGTCTAGCTGCCTAGTGGGGTCCCAACAACGTCAGAAAAACATTGTTTTTATAGTTTTTCTAGGATCACTAGGGTTTAGAACCGGCTGTTAGTAGTGTCAACGGTTTGCTACTGTGGCCGTCCATCGAACTGTTCCGCTGCTGAGAATGTAGTCGTTTCGGTAAGATATCCACAATCACAGTCGTTATCATGTCTTATCCTTGCACGTCCAGTCCACCATTGCTGAGACATTGATTGTGAACAATCGTTGGGCTCATCGGATGGATTCTGAATTTCTCCAAGACAATCTGTTTTCTATCAAACCTGCCACTACTATGCTTGTTTAGGCCCCATTTAGTCTCCCTAACTTTCCACTGCTCATCATGTAAGGAAAATGACCCTTTATTTGTGATTTTGGTGATCGATTGACACCATAGCCGTTGGGACCAATATGATTTTCAAGATGCATGTATCTTTGTAGATTTTTTTAGTAGGTTCCAAGGATGTTTTAAAGCCGTGCAAATGATTGAAAATGTTTTTTAATTGATTACAAAGGTGACAAAAAACTGACAATAATCTGCGAAGAAACTATGTACAAACGATTACCATATTGCTACAGATAAGGAACAATATTAATCGGTGCAATGCATCAGTGGTACCACCGAATTTGTTAGTGCTTCCATAACATTAGTCGGTGATGAGGACTTTTTGGGCAGCGGACCACCGATTGATTCGGTGGCACCATATAGGAGCACCGAATTAGTCGGTGCTAAAGGGTTTGCACATTGAAGACCTCTGATTGATTCAGTGGTACAAATAAAAGTGCATCGAACCAGTCAGTGCTGAGAAGATGTGAAGAATCTCAACTGCTAGATGATGTGGACACCATCGATTAATTCGGTGCCATACCTCATGTATTCACTGAATTAGTTGGTGGTACACATAATGTTGCAATAGCTAGTTTCTTTGGTTGGGGCTATAAATACCTCATGTCCTGACCATTCCAAGTGGGCATGAGCTCAACGAAGGTATTGCTAAGTGTTCCACACACTTTTATGTGCTCAATTCACCAACATGCTAATTAGAAGATCAATGCAATCAGCGAACGTGTGCAATGCTAGTTTTGGCCTACTAGCACATCTATTAGGTGATTATTAGCCTTGGGTTTAGCAAGGTTTATATGCCTCTTTTCTTACCAGTGCTTGCATGCATCAATAGTTATAAATCCGGGGCTTGTAGTGTTGCGAGACCCATCATATGGCACAAGCTATGAAAATACTAGAAATAGATGAACCATCGGTACGCTTGTTTTTCTGCCGAACTTGTCATTCTTACATATATGCTCCTTTACCACCAGCTACTGCTGAAGTGGAAATTAGTGCTCTGAATTTGATATGTATTTTGTAACTACGCAGGATTTTGAAGTGATGACAACACCCCTTGAACAAGATGTGTTATGCAGGATTAGATAAAGGATAGCATCGTTCCTCGTATACCAAGTCATTGATAAGAAAGGGGAGTTCCATTGTGACTATCCAGGGATATGATGTGATGATTTGGAGAACCAGAACTGCATGTGATGATCGCCTTTTGCCCTTCTGTGTTATGTATCAGATCTGGAATTGAATCTTGTGTTTTATGCTATGTGATGTACTAGACCATATATGTAACTGCTGTCTTGATGTTTTATGCCTATATGTGACTGCTATCTGTGATATGCTTTGTCTGTCATATGATGTGTGTGGTGTGGATGGAGATGCGTTCTTCTTAGGAGACTGGTACTGCTTAGACTCCAATAAGCATATTTGGAGACACGGGTCCAGTAAACACGTCTCCAATAGGGCATATAGGAGACTGGTATTACTCAGAAGCATCTCCAATAGGCATAATTGGAGACGCGGGTCATTGAATATGCGTATCTAAATGGCAACAATTGGAGACGCTGGTATAATAGACGCGTCTCCGATTGTCTGTAATTGGAGATACTGAATACTGCGTCTCTGATTGTCGATAATTGGAGACGTGGAATTATGCGCCTCCGATTCTCCGTCTCCGATTATGGACAATCGGAGACACAAACCTGGAGACGGGAATTGTTTATGTCTCCAAAGGGTGTTGAGCCGCGTCTCCAAATGCCTCTGCTGGCATAGTGCCAGTCAGATTAAGGACACTTATTTCTATTCTGGCATGCTGAAAGCTATCGCCTCACATAATGCACACCTCATAGTATGCACAGCTGTTGAATAGGGCAGTGCCTGCATGCCTCACCTTCTTGATTGGTATTATTGGAAGTCATTCTTGGTCAGAACTAAACCTGTCAACCTGATGATTCACGGATTGAGCAGATTGTTGACTTCAATGGTTACTTCTTGGCCCCCCATCCTGGTCTGCTGGAGATCACAACTGTGTGGTGGGATGATATGGATGGATGCCCATATCTAGGGCCGTGTCATGCTTTTGCAGTAGATGATGCGATTATGGTATTAGACTATTGAACCTGTGGTATGCAGCTGATCTTGTTTTGTGTTAAAATTGTTTGCACTAGTCGTGAACCTGTCGGCTGTGTGCAGGAATCGTTGGATGTCCAGACGGCTGGAACTGATTTACAGTTATAATTTGAATGAGTAGAAAATATGTCTGAGCTTCCTATGCGCCTGCTGCTGCTTAGTGCTTTGTTTCCTTTGCTATGTAATTTGTACGTTTCAAGCAAAAAAAAGGAAAAAAAATGGATATGCACTGTCCCTTCTTCACTTTCTCTCAGACTTGTACGTTCACTAATAAGTAATAACTATTTGTCCAAAATACCTTGTTCCCCTCTCTTAGACTACTACTTACATAAAATAAATGATATATATACCTTTTTAACGATATAAATGGTCAAATGTTGTGACAAAAATTAATGGTGATAGATATTGATAGTACGGTTGACTGATATACCATTTGGTTGTTAGTAATTAGGGATGAAAGTGGTACGAATATTTCCCGTCCGACCGACCGACCGAAGGCCCTCAGGCCTTAAATGGTACAGTCCGTATCCGGAACCAAAAAATCAATATTCGACCATATCCGTATCCACATAACAAAAGTTGAATGTCTATTATGTATATGTAATGTATATCAATATCCAATGCGTACCCGACATATTTGTACTTTTCGTATCCGAATCCGATCCGGTAAAAAAAATAAATATCCATATTCGTATCCGGGCATATCCGTCCGTATTTGATCCGTTTTCATCGCTATTAGTAATCTTGTGCATGCTGTGCTGTTAGGATTGCATTTGCATGTTTCTGTTAGCATGCGCAATAGCACCATCCTTTGTGGTCGCCGTACGCGTTCGTTAGTTAGTTGCAGCAAGAATAGCTCGTGCATGCATCTTCTGGGCGACTGGCCGCACGACGCAGACGTGGGGATGGAGGCGTCAAGAGCGCGACGTGCGGCTGGCCACCAAGAATTCCTTTCCCTTTGTAATTCACAATAGAAGGAAATAGAAGAACACAGAAAAGCTGCTGGTAGTTTTGCAGCACCACCTCGCGTTCCAAGTGCTCGTGTGTGTTTGTGTTGTGTTCTTGGGCTCTGGTGAACTCACGACCTCGCCGCCGGCGTGCAACGCACGGTTGAGGTCTGACATTAGTGAATTCAAATTACGCGTACAAGAAGAGGCAAGCCACGAATTCAAAGTATCAGAAGAGGCAAACCAATGGCGCTCGGCGATAGTGTTGACCACTCAGAAAGTTAGACCCATCCCAAGAGACGTTGCGATGATTCTCAATGATGTCTCTCCTCATACATCGGTTACTAGTCGCCGCCCATAGCCTTCTCTATCCCAAAAATCCATCGAGCCTTCCTGCAGCTCCGCGGCAAGGTTAGCATCCAAGGTGTGAAGTTCAACCGCCACAGATTGGTAATAGTGGCCGCTAGGCTCCAGCCCGACGTCAGTTTCTAAGGGCCATGGGACGGGATGGTGCTCCGGTGATAGGGACCACATAAGGCGCTTGACGAGGGGCTGCTGTGGAAGGCCGTGCACAGGACGGCCGACACACAGATATGTGTTAGGGACTGCTGTGGAAGGCAGTGCACAAGATGGCCAACACGCAGATATGTGTTGGTATGCCTCTGCTGGTACCCTACAACAATGTGGCTTATGCTTTATCAGGCTCGGCTAAAATCCTGTTGCCTCCGAATCCCATATTACACACACTTCACCTTTCCTAGGAAATGCAATGTGACCAGACTTTTCATTTCTTATATCCCTCTGTCTGAAAAACACTGTCCTTATTGCAGCTCTGCCTTTTAAAGGCCAAGGGGCATTTATTCCCTATAAATGTCGCTAGCTAGCTGAGGACATTTAGGGTGTGTTTGGTTGGGCTGTGGCTGTGAGAAAAGCTGCTGTGGGCTGTGAGCTGTGAGAAAAGCTGCTGTGGACCGTCAGCTGTGAGAAAAGCAGAAAGCCGTTTGGTTGAAGCAACTGTGAGCTGTAGGATTGGTATGAAATGTCTGTATTGCCCCTGAAAGCCTGAGTGACTATATAAAAGTAAATTGAACATATTTATATGTAAAAGTAATCTGAGGGCAGCATTTTAATTTAAAATTTTAATGTAAATTGAACTTAAGAAGTAATACTCACTAATTTAGCATTAATATATAGTCTACATTAATATAAGAGTAGCATTTTACAAAAGACATCGTTCATGAATGATGTCCTCAGTCAACATAATTATCTCCTTCTTTCACTAACCAAAGCATCAGCTATCCTATCACGAATAGTATTCATGGATTCATCATTCTCCTCATCTAGATTCTCATGTCCTTGTGCTTGCGCCATGGCATCTGGTAGTAGATACTCCTCATCTGCATCACATCTATCGAACTCCTTATCTTCTAATTTGCTATCACGAATGAAATTATGCAATGCTATACAAGCTAGAATGATATGCTTCTGAGTACGAGTAGGAAAACTTGGAATGCCCTTCTTCAAAATACGCCATTTCTGCTTTAAGACTGCGAAAGCCCGCTCAATAATAGTTCGAAGGGATGAATGCAAGAAATTGAACATATCATACTTCCCTTGAGGAGGTCGCCCAGAACGATGTCGGAATTCTGGCATATGATACGTACTTCCTTTGAAAGGAGCAAGATATCCTATTCGGTTTGGATATCCAGAGTCGACGAGATAATATTTTCCTATAAAACCATATCAGCAAAGTAGAATGACAAAATAAGTAAAAGAAAAAGGTAAATAATTATGTGTACCTGTAGGGGGCATAGGAAAAGAAGAAAAATTTGCTAATGCATGATTGAGGATCCGTGTGTCATGGGCAGAACCTGGCCAACCAGCAACCGCAAAGATAAACCTCATATCAAAGTCACAAATAGCTAGCACATTTTGAGTTGTATATCCATGTCGACATGTGTGATTAACCACTTCCTCCGGTGGCACCTCAACTTCAACATGTGAACCATCTATAGCTCCAATAGCTCCTTTGAAATAAGGCCAGAAACGGTCCTCTCTAACCTTTTCATACTCAATAGAGAAAGTTGGATCTGTTGGCTTGATATTGTCCTTTGCTAATTTGCGCAAACATTTCAACACTTCATAAAACTTCATGTGAACTGTCCATAGTGACCTTGTGAAACGGTTTTCAGCTTGTGAAAATGATTGGGGTCCTCCAACGATCCACAAGAACATGGCCAACGACTCCATTGATGAAACATTTTGCGTGGATGTCAAACCGTAGGTCGACAACAACAAGTCATGAAGTTGCATGAAAACATAGGGACTCATTCGAAACATCTTATAGAAGTACCTAGGAAGAGAGAAGCAACCCATAACCCATTGAAGTCCAGTTTCTCGTGGTACCCTGTATTCTCCCTTCTGACAATACTTCTCATCATACAAGTTTCCCATATGTCCAAGAATGGCAGCCTGTTGAGACAATTCAGTTAGAAGAAGTAATCCTTTATGTCCTTTCTTGATCACATCTTCCCTGTTGGCATCATCCATCTGCGCAATACAGTGATGTATCAATAATTTTGACAACAATATGGTAGCACTCAGACAACAATATGACTGCAATATGGTCTCACACAATGACAACAATGGTTCACAAACAACTCAAGCAAATAATATTGTACAATACATAGAGATATAAATGGTTCACAACTAGGTCAACATTGAACTAGAAAAGGTTCACAACTAGCTCAACATAGAACTAGAAATGGTTCACAACTAACACAACACAGAACTCTACGTGTGCTTCCCCAACTCCTTTTCATGCTCCCTCTGTAGCAAATCGAACCTTCCTTCATTTGTTTCAAGAGACGAGAGGACCTCCCTAAATTCAGGCTTCATGATGAGGAAGGTGGATGTGTGCATTAGAGCAGTTTTTTCTTCAACCCCACATGCTTTTACCATCTGCATGGCCTCTTTGATGGTAGGGACTAGGTTGTTGGGAGGAGGGGTTGACGATGCTTCAACACTTGTAGATATCTTCTCTGCTGCACTTCCTATCTTCAAACATGTATTCTTGTACAGTTGAAAGAAAGGGCTCTTCTGTTCTTTCTCTTCAGTAGCACTAGAACAGTCCTTGCGCTTCTTTTTTTCCTGGTTTTTCTTTCTTTAAAGCAGCTAGCTTAACATCTTCGTTATCTGGAGTCTTGTCTACCTCAACCACATCCTCATCACTTGAGTCACCAGACGAAATATCTCCAGGACATGATGGACTTGCCCCACTAACATGTACCTTGTCAAACAGGAAATGGAGATCATCAAGGTACTTTGGTCCTTGTTTCCTAAACCTCACATGGTTGCATTTGATACCTTTCTCAGTGTTGTTGCATCTCTTAAAATAAATGATAACAAATTAGCAATTCAAGCCATACATTAAAACATTAAAAAAACTAACAATGGGAGTTTAGTTCTTACAGCAAGGTGCTCTTCCCACCATTCATTTGAGCAATCAACAGTTTGCTTTGCCTCATTCCATCCAAGTCCGGTGGCACAATTCTTTAACTCCATGAACCATGTGTATTCCTTTTTCATATTGTCCAATTTGTTCTTCAGTTGTTTCTTTGTTTGCTTCAGGGTTGTTTTTTCTTCATACTTTGTACTAAGGTTTTTCCAACCATTCCGAGTGAATTGTCCATTTGGTCTATTCCCATCTTCTATCTCTTTCTTACATATGTCAATGAAATGCCTCAAATTCACATCACACCAATCTGCCTTATCAGACATGCTTTGAATAAAGCACAAAAAGCAATTTAATTCCAAGAAGTTGACATAAGAATTTGAGTAACAGAACTATTGACACAATACTACTCATTAACGACAATAGAGTTAACAATTGACCTCATCCATATGTCAAATACTAGTAACATATCATGCAGTTTAAAGGAGGAGGGGAAGGAGAGGAGATACCTGCTCAGATCTGTGATATGCTTCCAAGGAGAGGGGCGCCAATGCAGGGATGCGAAGCCGGAGATGGTGCAGCGTCGGAGATTGTACAGCGGCGGCCGGATATGGTGCCGACAAGGCTGCAGAGGTGCGCCGCCGCCCTAACCCTAGGTCGCCACCTTGCTGGACCCCATGGCCGAAGGGAGAAAAAGGATGCCTCAGGCTGCAGGTTGGAGAGGGGAGGCGCCGGCGACGGTGGATACAGCCGCCGCGGTGAGGATGGAGATGGCGCCGCCCTCCTAACCCTAGGTGTCGCTCCTCTGCTCACGGGCGCAGGAGATGCGCAGGGGAAAGACCGAGACAGAGAGAGGAGTTCACGGGGAAGGAAATAGAAACGAAACAGTACGCTCCATAACGAGTGGCAGGCGGGTAAATATGTGGAACCTGTGGATTCTACAGCCAGAGAAAGCACCGATGGGGGTGCTGTGAATCTACGTTGGCAAAAAGCAGCTGCTGTGGATGAAAGTCATTGTTCGGCTGCCCCCTTTGGTTGGCTATCGACTTTTTTGATAGCAGAAGCCAGTTGGGAAAGCCCAACCAAAGAGGACCTAAGCCACTCTTGTGCGTATGTGGTGCTGATCAGACCATTTTACCACACACAACCCTAATTTCTAGCATCCGGTGAAGGCAAAGCACAGTACTCTTACTGCACTTGGATCTGTGGAAGTAAACGGACACCAAACATTGTGGGTGCCTGATGCCACTCAAGCCTAAATGTGATTGGCGAAGATGCTCTTGCTGCACTTTAATTTTCTTGATCATTTCCTTGGTAACATGTAACCTAGCGGAGCATGTATCGCATCCATTTGCTCTAACACAATGCAATGTGCAGTGCCTTGGTGCATGCAACCGATAAGAGATCTTGTAACTAGAATAATGTTGGATTGTTGGCCATTGAGCTTGTGCTAGTCATTTTATATGCATTCCTACCTGGCCCAATGAACTGGTTATTATTGGTACATTTATTAATTGCAAGTCTGGCATTGGAAGTTTGGAAATAAACTAGCTCGACCATATCTTTAATGATTTCAAACTGTGCTCCAGAATTAGTGTTGCTTTGGCACTTTTTGTGACAATGTAGGATGAGTCACCATTTGACCCCATCACAGTCAAGGGCGTGCATAGCTATTATGGATGAGAACCGCCATCTGAATAATAAATGCGACATCATGTAAGTTAATTGAGCCAACTTCACAGTGGACGGCGTGCAGAGCCATGATGAATGAGAAATCGAGCAAGCCTAGTGTGTGATTGTTCTTCAATATGTCCATCAGACACACCATTGGAACATATGCTGTCTGGAACATATGCTGTCTAGACGTAAAACCAATAAATTTTCGGACATGCTTGTAGCTATCTTTTCAGCGGAGAAACATTGGTACCTGATGTGAATGGTTAATGAGAGCTTCATGTCCATTTTAACTCGTACTATGTAGGAAATACCTGAAAGGTAATTAACTGATAGGAACGCCAAGGCATCAACATTCAAATTACTCGAGTTTTTTATGATATGCAAGCAGCTAAAAAACACATTTTCAACCTTTTATATGTCCACGGCTGGAAATCGAGCTTAAGTACAGGTCACTCTTAGTTGCAACAATTGTACCTGTATTAATTGGTTTATGCGACGACACATGCCTACAAAATGGCTTTTACAAGATCGAGCAGCAACTCCGTAGTTTCAAGGATAGTTGGATTCATCAAGGCAATGCACATTGTGCTATTTGGGAGCATATGAACCGTCTTGGTGGTTGCAATCTAGCAATGAAGCAGGTGGAACAAGAGCATCCAAACCAACGAATTTCAGGCTTGGGTGGCAGCATTAAATCATAATGTCCAATTCAAAGGTCACCGCCTTTCCGCCTCTGAATCCTTGCAGCACACTCGCTTTATTGCGTACGAGCTTGGTGTCTTTTCTACATACATGAAAACAGGGCTGGGCTTGATAGAATATCCTGATAGAGGTTGGAAGAAGGTGGTGCTTCGGAACATAAACAAGCTGGCCTTGGCCTTGCAGAACTGATCTCTGTACAAACGAAAGAAGTGGAGCCATGATTCTCAGTCCCTTATTACCGTGCTAACTTTCTCATGCTCTTTTGCCTGTTGTTCCTTCATGTCTTGTGATTGCAGCATTTCCTGTTGTTGGTTGGTGCTTATTTACTGATTAAGACAAAATGGTTCAATCCATGATGGGTATTTAGATCTAAAACGAGCCATGGTTGAGGAGTTCTATTTCTCCCCTTTGTTGGCAACGATGTAAACATAGAATAGATGGCATATTCTTGGTGAACATGACCACAAACTCATATACATAGATATTCTTTGTATTTTTTTTAAACAAACGGGCACAAGAGAGTGCCTATTTCATTGATAAGATATGGTTACAACCGGCTGGCTGGCAGGTGAGTTACATCTGTTTATTCTGGCACGATCAGTTGCACTAAAGATTTAGCGCCCGCTACTAACCGCGTTACAGTCTGTCCTTTGACTAATGAAAACAGGGTACCAACGGCCTGCTCTACGTGTCTGAAGGTTCTGGAGTTATGCTCCTTCCAAATTTCATTGGTCACCAGGACAAGGTTGCAGACAGCTTTGCTGGGGTTCGTGGTGGGTATTACACATTATTAGTAGACCCTTTATCTGTGCATTTGAAATAACAATGCCTAGAGATCCAGGCATAGGATGCTAAGAAATTTAGGGACCCACAATGGCAGAACAAAAAAAATACCCAGTGACTAGCATTGAGCTACTTGCGTGAAGAACGCTTGCTCTTGCACCTACAAGTTACCAGTTATAGAGTGATCTTGGTTCGTGTTGTAACGCGGTGTGCAATCCAGGTTGAGCACAAGATAACATATGTGTATAGTTGAAATCAGGTGGCATGCTCATGTATGCAGGTGGTAGGCTTA
Source organism: Digitaria exilis (assembly GCA_015342445.1). Lineage (NCBI taxonomy): Eukaryota > Viridiplantae > Streptophyta > Magnoliopsida > Poales > Poaceae > Digitaria > Digitaria exilis. The sequence continues at coordinate 3,583,390 of JACEFO010001972.1, read as the reverse complement.
GAACACTCTGGGCTGAGGTCTGCAGTGTTTAGCGCCCACACATGCTAAAACTGCCACCGAGCAGCCCGAATGATCAGGAGGTGTTATGCAAACCACATCTTTTTATCCTCACTGCAGGCCAGCAGTGAATCTTGAGTTCTAGTTGGGTATTTCAAATAGTGAATTGCTAAGCCTAAAATTAAAGAGCACAAAAAATTAATTTGTTTGTATATCTTGGTATGAAGACAAGTTCCCCTGTGTCGTAATGGATTTATTTAAGAAACAAATGGCCAAGAATGGCTCATTGATCCACCAAAATTAGTCTCGGTAGTATTCAGCCGGTACTAATGCAAGCATTAGTACAGGACTAAAGGCCGACCCTCTCGAGGCCCTAATACAAATCCATACCTAAGGTTGCACATTAGCACGGACTGTTATTGAATGTTGTGGGCACATTAGTACTAATGTGCAAGCTTTAGTTACCAAGCGATACTAAATGATTATCCCCAGGTGTATTCAGAAGAGAAGAATCTGTACCAAAGTTTTTTTTTAACTTAATCTCCTACCAAAAGTTAGATCTGTTATGTAGGTTGGATCGTAAGGAAATTATGTGTGAGGCTATGTCCTAGGTGGTTCATATCCACACACTGGACACAGATATATTTCACATGAAAAACTATGGCAGGTGTCCTGAGGATTTTAAACCAATCTTTGGAGAAAAAACTTGTGGTACAGCTAAATGTTACTTTTTCTACCAGCTAAATACGAGACTTTTAGTCTTGGTTGAGAAGCAGGATTAATAAGAGGGTTTCCCAACCAGTGCAAATTAAATGTTCTTTACAGTGCACGTTTCTTAAAACCATTCGGTATTTAATTATCGGTCCTGGCCAGTGTGCTTGTAGAGACTATTTCAGTGTCCAAAATATGTCTGTGTAATCTTTAAGGGGTGCTCACTTATGAGTGGGGTATGTGTGGCTATAGTTGTGGCCTTGTGGGTATGTATTTCTGTATATGGGGCTTCGCATTTTTCTTGTGTTTCGAAGATATATAAGGACGTAAATAGTTAAACTTTTGGAAATTGGTGTGTGCTTTTCCGGACCGTAGAGTAAAAGAAAGACATGCCTGGTCCACGTTTCAATTGTGCTCTTTATTTATTGCCAACAACTTGAGTATATATTTTAGAAAACTTGATCTTGGTCCATTTGCACAGCATATTCGTTGGTGTATAATTTCTCTAACTGCAGGGATTAATGATGTAAATTATTCTTGTAATATCGAAAGATCACCACTTTCTGAAAATACCATTAAAAGTTCGACGTCACGTCCCCTAAAATACCATTCAAAGATTACACCATCACCCGAAAATAACATTCCCTCACATTTCCTGTTAAAGCCGTCCATCGGGCTGCTCCCGTGCGTGCTGAATGGGCATGGCAGCTTCCGCCATCCCCAGGAGCTGCTCGCGCTCGCGATGCTTAAGCCTACACCAGAGGCTACATGAAGCACAATCACCTTCCTCAGCCTACAGCCGGCCTATGGATCAGAGTTAGTCAGAGGCTCAGAGGTGACGCCTACCGCCTCTGGTATGCAGTTCCAGCAACACATACAGATCTTAAGATTATCTTGGCACCAGGCCGATCGCTTGCTCAGAGTGTTGACACATCATCTCTTGCTCGCCTCAGCGGCAGACTAGCTGCATGGAAGGCTCGAAGCAGATATGGCGATGAGCAGCGGCGAGCAAGTTAGCTCATAGGGACCTCACCGGCTCGCGAGTCGCGACTGCCGACAAAAAAAAAACAGAGGGATGCGGGCGGCAGCTAGCATTAGCCATGCAGCGGCAGATGCGGGGGAGCGATGGCGGCAACATGGGCGCGGGGGAGCTGCAGGTAACAACGGCGTGTTGGGAGAGACGATGAGCAGATGGGCAGGGACGAGATGCTCCCGGTACTTGCTGTTTAATTTTATTGTGCTAACCATTCATCCAAATGGACATTTGAGCGAGACAAAACTAGGGACTGTATAATTTACAGGTGTTTTACTCCTAAAACCTGTCAGCCAAACATGCCCAAGTGTGACCAATCTGTTGCTCTTCTTGTTTCATTCTCCTCAAAGCTCACATTGTTACCTGCAGTTCAATTAGTACATAGGAATATACTTTCCTAATATGCCACATGGGACGCCAACCCACCACGCCCCCTCTTAGTAAGCATTGGCGCAGGATGTATCCCCCACGATTTAATGGCATCTCAAGTTCGTCCACAGTACATGCGCATTGAGACGTTCCTCAGTTTCTTCAGAGTTTGAGGGCTGCTGCATGTTAGAGATGTCAGAAAGCAATCTCGAACACATTCAGGGTGTGCCCAATGGGTAGCTATTTCGCTAGCTTATGTCTGACATTTGCTAAGATGGCGGGGTGAGTAAGCAGATACTCCGTAGAGAAGACAGAGAGCTACTATCTCATTGCTAGTCTCGCATGGGAAATGAGGCCTAGTTTTTATCGAGAGACGAAGAGGTGAGAGAGGGTGTGCTCCATGGAAGGTATAGAATAAAAAAAATATTGCATTAAAGCAAATAGCTAGGTGATAGTTATTGTTATTGGAAAACCCCTCAGCAATTTCTCTAGCTGCAAGGAGGATTTTCATGTTTCTCTATGCTACAGTTCAGAAGAACTGAGTCATCTAGGGATGACGTACCCTTCTTGGGAAGACCAAAGTGAAAATATCTCTTTTTCTTATCTACTAGTTGACAACAACAAGGACATCATCCAAGAAAGGCGCACACGTCCTCAGTATTCTTGAATCATGCTAGCACCATTCCCACACAGAAATTTCGGACTTTAGTTTCTTGTCTTAATTTGTTTCCCGATGCCTCTCATTTCCATGAGCTCCTGGCAAATTTGGCATGTCACACAGACTTGAACAAGCCTACCAAGACATGGTAGCTACTTCACTCACAGAACAGAGGCTCATTTCTTTTTTGGGTGATGATTGTTGTCTAAGGAAGAAAGGATGGCTTGGCTCTGTATATATTGGTTAGAAAATGTCATATCCAATAGTTTCCCTTTTGTTTTTGCAAACAACTGTTGCATATTTATTTTGAGCAGGTGAAGCATTATATGGATGCATTAAATACATAGTTTTTTTTTCGAATACACAAGAGAGCTGCGTATCATTATATTAAAGAGAGGAGAAAAACTGTCCCATACAAGCTACGCCACCTCGCTCCGAACCGAGCCTAGTAGAGTCTAATGATTCATAAGATTATGATTCTTTCTTGCTATCATGCATCATACCTTGTAAAGTCATCAAAATCACGCAGTTACCAAGAGTGTCATTTTATCTTTTAGATGCAATGAAATAGGCTATCTCAATACAGTATTTCATGGACAAGCTATTCGTTTAATTCTTCTATAATATTATGCTCAAATATTTCTAGGGTCTCAATGCAAGTTTCATGTCTTTGTAATTGTACATGGTTAGTGGCATGGTGATAAAACTCTTCTTCTCTCCCGTCATAATAACCATGTCACGTAAGCAATTTTACCGATGTTTTCTACAATTTAATGGTCATGAAACTCCCACGGAAACTAGCTTAAGATGTACTACCTCCGTCCCAAAAAGCATGCAATTCTAGCTATGCTATTGGGTGTCCAGATTCATAGCATCTTTACTGAATCTGGACAATCTCTTGTCTAGATGCATTGAAGATGCTATGAATATAGTGAATAGCTAGAATTGCATGCTTTTTGGGACAGAGGGAGTATGAAAGCATGAAAAAACCTAGGTTCCCGTGCGTGGGTCCATTCGTTGCTTGGTTCACGTACCATGCGCTGGCGGATCAACCCTAGCAAATTATCAAGCAGAAATTTCATGTTTATCTCTGATCTAGATCACCAAAAAGCTGAAACATCTAGTCACATTGTACCTTGTTTGAGGAGGCCTAATAGAAAATGTCTCTTCCAACATCCAACCCATCATCCAAGACAGGTGTACACTTCCTCGATAACGTCGAATCACCCCGGCACCATTACCGTCTATTTCTGTGCTAAAATGTTTCCCGATGCCCCTCATTTCAACGAGCCCCTTGCAATGTTCCATCTCACACAAACTTGAACAAACCTACCAAAACAGGACATTGATACCTACCTCTTCAGCACAGGAGCCGAGTTCTTTTTGTGAGTGATGATCGGGTATATGTTGTTGTCTAAGGAAGATAGGGTGGCTTGACTTGGTGTGTGTGTGTGTATGTGTGTCTATATATATGTTGAGTACGCTTTCTTTTGCAAATCAGAAATACTTTTCCAGATATGAGCAATGTAGCATCATTACTCTCTTTGTGCAGTTTTGTTCCAACAACCGATCAATGAATGGATAATTTACAAATAATTTGGTCAATGAATTGGCTCTAAAAAAGTTGTCCTACCTACATGGACATGACGGATCAAGATCAAACTTTTTTTTTCTCTAGCTACATTCATTTGGGCATTGTAAAAAAACCCACCCAGCGAGGTAAGACAACCCCAGGCAATTTGCTAAAAAGAAGTCCGTCTACGCCGGTCAAGAAAATCCATGAACCCCTTCCCTATCGCAACCTGTGTGAGACGACCAACGACTTTGGCTAGACCTTAGGCCTGTGCTTTGGTGGGGGACAGACATGGGAATATTTTTCACTCCAGCTTGAAATTTGTTGTTATGGAGAGTCAACCCTAGGAGCTGGGAACTGCTATTAGGACCACCTAACCAACAAAGTACTATTCGGGCCTTGGAGCAATATAATGGTCAAAGTAACAGCTTTATCTCTTATTCAGTTGATGGATGTAATATGAAATGGCCGCATGCACTTGAACCATTCAGACCTATTGCTTCCAAATCCTTGATCCAAATCATACGGTTAGAAAACTAGGGTTTTTGTTAGGTCTTGTTCAATTAATCTCGGTCCAAAGGGAATTAAGAGGGATTTTGACTTGTGTAGATAATATCTACAAGTATTAGTGGGTACTTGTGAGTACTTTTTCTGGTATTTGTGAGTACTTTTGAATGGAAATTTCAGAATTTATATTAACATCCTTTGTTCCATTAATCTCGGTCCAAAGGGAATTAAGAGGGATTTTGACTTGTGTAGAGGCTTTAATACCACCTAATTTCCTCCAATCAAGGCTAGGTGCACAATAAAATGGACTAATCAATCAGATGCAAAGTTGACTCAACAAATGGAATATAGGGTTTTCTTCTGATCTAAAATTATGCAGTACAAAATGGTGCTTACCGAGGGAAAACATAATTATTGAAATGAAATGAAAGATGATGCAGTGTAATAGTGACCACAAAATGGAACATCAATTACTATAAATGACATCAAGGAGGGAGTACGATTGTTACCATAAAACGAAATAGTAGAGCTTACAGTAGGAATTTCGTTTGGGCCTGGCTACAACTAAAGGAATTATCTATGGCGCATGTTAATAAAGTCTAACTTCAGCCCGCAAACAGATCGGATGGATCGAGTGGAAAAGGAAGCGGAGGAGCAGCAATCAGCAACTGGTTAGCGGGGGAAGCGAAAAAAAAATCTACCAGCCGCCGCCACACCGCCATCGCCGACCTGACGCCTGCTTCGTGGACAAGGCTGGACAAGTCCCGCACCCCTCTCTCTGGCACACACCTAAGTTCCTATTTCTTTTTCTTTGCTACTCGGTTTTATCCGTGTGTTCTCCTTATTAGCCCTTCAGTTCCTCACAAAATTAAGCCGAGCAATTTCGTCTCACAATTGTTCTTGTGGTGTGATCTTGAATCAAGCTATCTCTGCTAGGTATCAATTGGATTTTGGTGCGACTAAAAGATGTACGGCACAGGGAAACCCTAGTTTAGGAGAAATCATGATAAAAAATTATGTGTCTAGAATGAAAGATCCGACTTTGATGAACTGGTGTGTGTTATGTTTCAGTCTAATTTGGTTAAGAATCTGATGCTATAATTATTATTTGCAAGTAGTATAAGTTTTCCATGTAACGATGTTCTAGAAATATGGATTACCATTTCTGTAGTCCACTTCATAAACTGATGCTAGGGCTGTGCTCTCCTTGAATTCAGAAACTAATTAAAGTAACTTGTATCCTTTTTTTCGTACATTACTTCGCTTTGGATTCGTTTGAACAACACTTCATAAAAATTTCTTCGGTGTGTTACAATAAATTCCATTGGTATCATTGTATATTGTGAGTTCAGATGCATATATGTGACATACTACGCAGTAGTGAGACTCCCCTGTAGGCCTGCATCTTGTGCCACCTAGCCTGATTTTGTTAGCATCTTTTTTCCACTGAGCTGTACTTTTCTGTTACCTGGTGGTTTGAAGCAGATATTTTAAATGTTATTTTGTATCACATAGTTCATTTGTGAGAGTTACATGAATACTATTTTAGCATTTGATTAGGCATTTTTCTGATTGCATAGGCTGCTTGATGAGGTGGCTTCTGTGGCGAGCAGATCGCAAAAGCTTTACTGATTGTCACACCCCGAAATTTGGATTTCGGGATGTGAATTAGAAAGAGAATTAAATAAACAATTTTCACAAGTTATTAAAATTTTTCAATCTTTGTTTAATTTTACAGGAAAATTTACTACAAGAAAATACACATTTTTCTAAATAAAATAAATATGCTTTATGTTGTTTTAATTGAAGTGCTACATTCATGCTGTAGTGCATTATGTGTTTTTGAGTGTTAAAGTTTTCAAAATACGTTTAGAGGTCGATCTAATCTTCCCTGAGAATTACCTAGATTTTCTAGGAATTAATTCTCTTTTCCTAAAGTCAAATGCATTTATTGAAAGGCTTTAAATTCCCTTTTCATGAGCTCCAAATATTTTATTTTGGTTCAAACTCTCCAACTCTATCTCTGGAATTTTTACTAGGATTTTTGGAGGTTTTGGAATATTTTCTATGGTTTAAATACATTTTCTGGGATTTCCTAGAATTGTTTTTGAACTAGAATTTATTTCCCGAAATAAAATTTAATTTCTCATTTCTACTTGGACTGACCCATCCTTTCACCGTGGCCCATCACTCAACCCTGTCGACCCAACTTCGCGGCCCATCTCTTTCCCTCGGCCCAACTGAGCCTGCTCTTCCTCTCTTCCTGTCGCCGACCGGTGGGCCCGCGCTATCATACCCTCCTTCCTCCTCGTGTTCTAGCCAGACTCTCGACAGAGTCCGACGCCACGCCGCGCTGTCGCTGCCGGACTCCTCGGCGTGCGCGCCACGACAAGGTGGGAACTCGAACCCCTATAAAACCCGAGTCCTCGTCGCTCTGCTGCCTCGCCCTCGCCTTGCCCTTTTCCCAGCGCAGCGCCGCCGCCATGGAGTCCACACCGCCGCCAGGCTTCATCGGCCAATTCGCCACAAGGAGAGGCCGAGGAAGAAAACGGAGACCATAGCGAGCTTCACTGAGCCGGGACGAATCCAATTCGCCGGTTATCGTCGTCCTTCCGCCACCAGTGGAGTTCGCCGCCGTGAAGGTCGAAGCCGGCGCCACCACAACTCTGATTTCGGCCACCACCGTCGACCACTGCGTTCGGTGAGCACTCCTCCTAGGTCGCCTCGACCTCCTCCCTCTTTTCCCCCACCTGTACAAGCCAATCTCTCCCGGAATCACCGGCGAGGCAACGAGCAGAGCTACCGAGCCGCCATGGCTCGTCGCCAGCCGCCTCCACCGGCTGAGCTTTGCCCTAGATCCCCTAAACAAGATCCCCAGCTTCATAGCTTGTTCCAGAGCCAAGAATTGCTCAAAACCGTGGCTCCTAGCCCCGGAATCGCCGTGCTCCGGCGAGCCACCGCCGTGCGTCGCCGTCCGTTCGTTCCCTCCGATGAGTCGTTCCGCCTAGGCGAACCACAGTCATCCGATTCAAATCCAACGGCCTGTATTAGATCCAACCGAGGTCAACACATGTCAAACCAGTCAGCCATGGCGCTTTTGCAGAAACACCCCTACTTTTGTTGCAAATCAACCCGCAGTCCATCTCAGTTCAAAAACAATTAGATTTAGGTCCTGTTTCTTCTAGTTTAACCCCTGAGCTTCTGGCAAATAGAACCCGCCGTCCAGTCTTGTCTTTTTACTCAAAAGTCCTTCTGTTTTTATACAAAATTATGCTTTAGGTCCTCGTCTTCTTCTATCTAAGCCCCTGGAAGGTTAGATTTAGTACAAAGAAGCCCCTGAACCTTGTTTTATCCATAGATTTCACGTTTTAACTCCGTTTAACCTCGTTTTTGTTGCGTTAATCTTCTATAAGCGTAGAGTTTAATTCACCAGTGCTGTTTACCATGTTTCATGTTTTGAAATAAATTAATAAATATTAATTTTCCTAATTCTTATTTAACTAATCTTTCCAATTAGATTCTATATAGGATATACCTCGGCTTTCATAAGCTAATTTAATATGGTTAATGAGCATTCACCTTGTTTTTATGAATAAAAGCTACATAGGTTATATCCGAGCTTTCATAATCATATGTTAACTTGATTAACAATTATTGAATTAGTTTCCATACTTATAATCTAACTAGGGTTAAACACCGGCTTTGTGTAATCTAAATTAATATGATTAAGTTCCAACTTGAATGTGCTTTCAATATAACTTGTTTAGTCCAACACGGTACTTTATGTTATTCGTCTAAATGCTCTCTCATGTTTTATTGCAAATTAAAATATTTAATTGATATAATCATTATATAAATATTTGCAAATAAAATTTAATAAGGCTTTACCCGTGTTTTTATATGAAAGTATAATTTGAATTAATTCAAATACCGAATATTTCTCTGGAATATTCATTACATGTATTTCTCTTAATTAAAATAAATGAAGCACATAGTCTTTACTTTCTTTTGTAATATAAACCCTCCGATAGTTATACCTTTTCAACCGTTGTTCCGTTTTTAACGTTTCTTACGCCCTTGTGATCGTAGTAGCGAGCCCTTTCATTTAGTTCGTTCTTTTAAAAGCTTTTCTTTTGATTGGTGTATTGTTCTTAGTTGTATTTATTTCTTTGCTTGCATGTTTGTGCTTGTGCTCGATGTTTGCTACGATTAGAGGAGCATCGCTCCGAAGCTGTCAAGAACAGGAGTTGAAGACTGAGCAGTGGTATTCTTTTGCGGAAAGGAAAGTGTCCCTAACCATCTTTCTACCTATGCTTTATGAGATCATATGTGTTAATTGGAAACCATGGAGAACCACCCAGGATTAACAGTACAACCACAATACTATATGGCTCTGGTCTTGGCTAATTAATTAGAAACCTTGGTTAGGAATGATCTTACCGAAAGGGCATGGGGGGTGGCGGTTGACGGTGTATAGCCCGGTCCTCTCGGGAAGTGGGCTTAGCTAAGACACTATGCCCGTTAGGGAGAGTTATGCCTGCTTCCGATCCGGAAACCTTAGCGGGTCGTTTCTAACTAGGGAATCTTTGTAAAGGCCTCGTAGCGTCCCTATGAAGTCACATCTCGGAAGTGTGGTACGTGCTTTGGCCAGCACAGCATGGTTGGGTTTAAAGTTCTTCGATGCTTTTACGCGAATTGTGGTGAAAGTGTACAACCTCTGCAGAGTGTAAAACTGTTATAACAGCCGTGTTCGCGGTCATGAACGGCCTGGACCCTTACATGATTAATATACTTGAAGTTGATGATTAAATTGTTCCGGTTATTTCGGTGGCCTTGCTGAGTACCAACCATAAGTGTACTCATCCTTGCTTATTGCTGCTCAGTATTCAGAAGCTGTGTGAAGTTGTTGAAGATGATGCTAGGCGTGCGCAACCCCAGTCAACTGCTGCCTGTGGTGAAGAGTTCAAGATTTCCGCTGCTAGAAAACGTTTGTAATGCATTTATTTTATTATTTCCGCTGTAACTTTGTGTTCTGTTTATTAATGGAGTCTATCATATGGGTGAAACTTGATCCTGGCACACATATGAGATGCATCTGGTTTCTTTCTAAAACCAGGTGTGACACTGACTTACAGCAGGATTACGTTCTCCGTCATGTCCACAAGACGAGACGGGAATTGGTCCAACCAAACTAACTCAGCTTCAGCAATGTTGGGATACCTGCACACACATGTGCCGCCTCATTGCCTTCCCTATTTACATATAAAAAAATACAGAAACAAAAGACCTGCCAAGCTCTTGGATCTCTTGCCAGAGACCATAATTTGCACCGCAGTCGCCATTACCTGTTCGCAGCATGTTCACCAACGTTAGGTTGTCACTCTCCAAGACAATCCTGTTGAAGCCGCTTTGTGATGCCAGTACAAGTCGTCGCGCACAGCTAAAAACTCTGCAGTCAGTGCATCCACCATATGGTTGTAGCGTTTCGCCGCCCCTGCAAGTAAACTTCCTTCTGCGTCACGGATAACGTGCTGGCGGGTGTTGTTGTGCTGCTGCTGGTACCCTACAGGAATGTGGGCTATGGTTATCAGAGTGGCCTAAAATCCTGTTGCCTCTTTGTCCCACATTACACACGCTTCACCTCATGGCTACTTCTTATGAAACCCAATATGACCAGACGTCTCATTTATTATATTCCTTTTTCTGAAAGACACTGTCCCTATTGTAGCTCTGCCTTTTAAAAGCCAAGAGGGTTTTCTCCCCCCTAATAATTCCGCAAGCTTGCTGATACTACAGGAAAAACGGCCCCAGTGCCGGTTCGTAGGCACCAATCGGTGCCGGTTACGCAATCGGCACTGGGTTTCCAGTGCTGATGGGTGTGCCCATCAGTACAGGCTAGAGAAGCCGGTACTGATGAGCGCCATCTGTACAGAATGGCACCCCACCCCTGCGCGTAGGGTGGGCGCGGTTAGTACCAGTTTGTATTACCAACTGGTACTAACTGCTTTTTCTGTTTTATTTGTTTTATTTTCTGTTTTTTTCTTTTATTAGTTTTTTCCTTTTTCTACAGTGTATATATATGTATTTCAATTTGTATCCGTACTCGTATTCGTGCTATAGGCCTATACTATGTATTTATTTTTGTATTTTGATATAATTAAGTAAAAGAAATAATAGCTAGCTAGATAGAATTAATTAAGTACAAGATATGCACATATATACATATATATACAAACAATAGCTAGATATATACAAGATATGCATATACACATAGAAGTATCATATACAGTTGCTGCAAACTGTTAGATCGATCCTACGAATCTTCATCGTCGTCCTTGTCCGCATCGTCGAGAGGATTATACTGTCCGTCCTCGTAGTACTCTGCGCCAGGAGTGATTACTTCATCCAAGAAAAACCCAGAGAGCTGCTCCTGAACTGCCTTTAGCCAGTCCATTGGGAGGAGGTTTTCTTTCATTTTCAGAACCTGTGAGAGAGTTTCAAATATAAATAGATATAATAAATGCATTAGTTATATACATGTCTTGCTCATATTCAATAGCCAAATAATATATATACGTTTACTTACTTCAAATTCGGCCGGCGTCACTTCGTTGGACCCTACCAACATGTGTATGAACTCGCATACATAGTAGCCACATAGGTTGTTCCCTTGCGCCCGTCTCGCACACTATGTGTAACATGCATGTTATTGAATATCATGATAACACTATTGTATTGTATATTTTCTAAAAACAAGTTCGTACCGGAAAGTTTATCTTTATATCTAGTTTTGCCTCAAAGGGTCCATGGTGTTGTGTGATGTAGCGACCCCATGCCTTATTTAGTAGGTCAATGATGGGTTGGAATTCTTTCTCAAACTATCTAGCACTAAAACCCTGCTTCGATCGGGTATTATCACTAGGAGTATCCAATGAAAGCACCACTAGTGGGGGGATCGACTGCTTCGCCTGTGTGCCAAGCTGCGGAATGGCCTTTCCTCGCTTCATGCTAAGTGTGGACTTTCTGATCGAGCAGTCGTAGTCAGTCATTGGCTCTTTGCGAGGTTTTTTAGTTCTGGAAGCTACAAACTCCCTCAGTTGTTGCCGAGTACGAAAAGTTGCAAGGTCCTTAGGAGGTGGTGGTTCCTTCCTCGGAGCCTTCCCCTTTCTTTGCTTTTGAGGAGGAGGAATGGGGGTCGGATTACTTGGAGGCTCAAGAGGTGTGGGGGGGGGGTTGTATCCACTGGAGTCTCAGGACCTGGGGGTGTTGTTGGATCCCTTGGAGGGTCATGCTGAGGTGGTGGTGGATTCACGTTTTGGCCCACAGAACTCATCAATGCCGACGATGACAGTATAGGACCATCAAACTTGATGTACTTCTTGTTCCAGCAGATCCAAGTGTAGACACATTGTCCTAGCTCCGATTCTCCATAGCCCCCAGGCATCTCCAGATCAAGGCCCCCCAGCCATCTAGCACCATGTCCACTTGAACCCGTGCATATCCTACATGTATTGATACTCCATGTATTGTATCGCCTTGGACTGGCGGCTCGACAACACCATGAGCCACTTTCTTTGTCTTTCTACCCACTGGAGTGTGAAGCATGCATGGAGTCCTGACGGTTATATTGTCCACATTGTACCGTTCGTCACTTCCAGATGTGGCTTGTTGTTGCTCTATGGATGCAACACTGCTCGGCTGCACTGATGAAGAACTGGTGACTTGATCATGCCCAAGTGCCAGGGTGACTTGCCGCCTAACTTCTTCTTGTATGTTCTCACTGTATCCGACAACTTGCTCTTGGAGCCTATGAATCTTTTCATCTATTTCTTCCTTTTTTCTGCTTCGGCTCCTGTAAGTGTCGCTGTATGCAGAGAAGGCTTTCTTCCATGGATATATTCCTATGCCTCGGGCACGACCAGTGTGCTCAGGGGTCTCGAGGGCGTAGGTCAGCTCGTCTTTCTCTCGATTAGGCTTCAACTTTCCAGCTACCACAAGCCTTAAAGCATCTTCCATCCTATCTGCTGCTTCTCGCAATTGGTCGGAAGTAATCAATGCTCCAGTTTCTGGATCAAGTCTCCCACCATGAGCAAAGAAGAAGTATTTCTCCCTTGTTGGCCAGTCAAGGGTGCCGGTACTCGGCCCTTCGCGATTAAGTCTGACTCCCACTTCTCCCATTTAGGAATCGCCCCGATGTACCCTGTTGGCCCTAGATTATGGAAGTGGACCTTCCTGTGAGAGTTTTCAGTGTTCCTTGCAACTAACTGCTGCCTCTCGTTTGCGAGGGTGTTCTGAACGAACACATCCCAATGATCACGGAGCTTTTGGTACTTGGTCTCAAAATCCAGGGTGAGACCCTTCTTGATGAAGTCTTTTTTCAGGTTATTCTTGAAAGTCTGGAAACTAATTGCCATCTTTTTGAAAGCATATTTCTTGACTTTCTGTTCTACGCCTTCACCTTCGGGGAGAGTGAAGTGTTCAAGCATCTGTTCCCATCACATTTCTTTCTCACGCTGAGGAACCACATCTGGTGGAGTGTATTCTTGAGGTGTACCCTTTGGGGCTTTCTAGTTAGCAAAGCTGATGGGGATATTTTCTCTAACATAGTATCCAAGTTGATTCACAAACTTGACCTTAACATCACCCGGAGCCTTTGGCTCGCCCTCATCGTCTATCTCTGTTATGATTAAACGCCCGTGCATCTTTGCTTTCGTGCTGTGTTTACGCTTCCTCGATCCAGAGGCCTGCCAAAGTTAAACAGGCACTGTTATAATGTGGTTCTTTATACTGCTTTGATGTGTATAATGCATCATGACTCATATATGGTACGTGTTTAAAAACCTGAGACACAGGGATGTCTTCCTCATGATCTTGGTTGTTTTCATTACTGGCATCGTCACCCTCACCAGTCATGTTTAAATACTGACTCCCATCACCACCATAATCTTCTGGAGGTAATTGGAACCGGGGTACGCCATCACCCATCAAATTATCCAAGAAGTCATCCATTTGATCATCCTCACCAGCCATGTCCTAAGTAAAGTGTTGCTAAAAATTACTAATAATACAAGATAGGGGTATAATTTATAATAGTACAACATTTTAGGGGCTAGTTTTTAAGAAAACAAGGACTCAACTATAATTAACTATAAATTTCAGGGGCTAATTCATAAAACTATACAGGATATTATGCCATACTAGTTTAAAAATCTATTTAATAATTTTACTAAGTAAAGTGTTGCTAAAAATTACTAATAATACAAGATAGGGGTATAATTTATAATAATACAACATTTCAGGGGCTAGTTTTTAAGAAAACAAAGACTAAACTGTAATTAACTATAGATTTCAGGGGCTAATTCATAATACTATACAGGATATTATGCTATACTAGTTTAAAAAATCTATGTAATAATTTTACTAAGTAAAGTGTTGCTAAGAATTACTAATAATACAAGATAGGGGTATAATTTATAATAATACAACATTTTAGGGGCTAGTTTTTAAGAAAACAAGGACTAAACTGTAATTAACTATAAATTTCAGGGGCTAATTCATAAAACTATACAAGATATTATACTATACTAGTTAAAAAATCTATGTAATAATTTTACTAAGTAAAGTGTTGCTAACTATTACTAATATTACAAGATAGGGGTATAATTTATAATAATAAAAAAATACAACATTTTAGGGGCTAGTTTTTAAGAAAACAAGGACTAAACTGTAATTAACTATAGATTTCAGGGGCTAATTTATAAATATTACAAAACCTCCCAAAACCCTTGCTGACGTCAGCCATGGCAGGGGAGACGACCGACGGCCGGACGGAGGCGATACGCGCACTTACGACAACGCTTGCGTCGACGCGAGGCGGAGGCAGTGTAGCCGGCGACGACGACTCGACGAGCGAGGAGGACGAGACGGAGGCGGCGGGCATAGTGGAGGCCGGCGACGCGCGACGACGACAAGGCGGAGGCTGAGGGCGCGGTGGAGGTCGGCGATGCCGAGGACGAGGCTCGGTCGAGGCCTGCGACGACGAGGAGGCCGACGATGACGAGGAGGAGGCGAAGGCGGCGACGACGAGGTGGTGGCGGACGGCGTGTTGGCCTGCACAGCACGGCGGCGGAGGCAGGGAGGCTGCGACACGATGGAGGCCGGCGACGAGGCGGAGGCGCAGAGGAGAACGATGCACGCGGCACGGCGGTGGAGGCAGGAGAGGACGAGGCGGCGGCGTTGCGGCGGAGAAGAGGGAGGAAGAAGAAGGTGGGGGACTGTTCCCCTTATATAGGGATGCCCATCGCTACCGGCTAGTAACACCAGCTGGTACAGATTGCGCGTCTGTAGTACCGATGGGCGCCCATCTGTAGCGGCTATAATTACCAGCCAGTACCGATGGCGCCCATCGGTACCGGCTGGTAACCCTAGCCGGTACAGATGGGCATTGCAGGCGGGAAAATGGGTTTTGGCCCATTTAGTACCGGCTGGGGTGTCTAGCCGGTACTAAATGGGCCCCCATTTTCGTTTCCCGCCATGTTCTCTTTCATTCTTTTTTTATTTTCAATTCTACATTGATTTATAGAATTTCCATTATATGTAATTAATACACTAAAAAATAGGTAATTGTTATATTTCAAACATGCAAAAATATTTTTAAATATTAGATGAAATGATCTACCCTATGAATCCAATATTGTTATGAGGTATTTGTTTATATTACTCGAATTTAATAAATTCATATCTTTATAATATAATTTAATAAATGGATATGTTTTTTTTTCTATTTTTTGAACTATAGTGAATCATGTGAACATTGATTTCAAAAAATAATCCAACAAAAAGTGACATTTAGGATACAAATTACCTACGTAATGCCATGAAGTGACATTTTTAAGAAAAGTTACACGTCATCGTCATCCCTTAATTGAAGCTGAACATTTGTATCTTTTTTTCTTCACGAATGTCCCTTGGTTGTGATTGAGTCGTAAGTATGGAGCATTTTCTCTTGATAACAGGATGCTAGGGTCAACTGGAACTGAAAATAGAGGTATGCCATCAAGCTGATCAAATTCTCCTGACTTATCTGTAATGTCCTCAACCCTGATGACTTTCCTTTTGCCAGGAAGTACTATGTGGCGTTTTGGCTCACCGTGTTTTGACTTTCCTATCTTTGGTTTGTTTGACATATCCATCACATAGAAAACTTGTGTCACATCCTTGGCTAGAACAAATGGTTCACTTCTAATCCAATCTTGGATAGGTCGACTATAGTCATTCCATATCGAACCACCGTTACGCCTCCTCCAGCATTGCTCAAGTTCCTAAATCTCGTCGATAACACCGTAATACATCTCCTTTCTTCTGTTGTTGTCAAGTGCATCTATACGTACACCACTGTTTTGGTTGATACTCTTTTCATCTTGTTTTCTCGTATAGTATGTGTTCCCATTGATATCGTAGCCTTGGTATTGTAACACTGTGATAAATGGTCCTCTAGCCAACCATTGAAGGTGTTTGTCAACTATGTCGTTACTCATAAGACAACGTCAAAGCCATCTGGCGAAATTTTCCCTGTGATGACGTGTGATCCACACTTCACTCTTGTCTGGATTTTCTGATCAAATAATATTCTTGTGTTCTTTCATATATGGAGCAACAACAGAGGAATTTTGCAGAACTGTTAAGTTGGCTTGACGGATATCACACTCAGGGATATGCATATTAGATTTCTTGCCAAGTTTTCCCTTTCCTTTTAGGTGGCCCTCGTGGCGTGAAATAGGATGTCCGATCGGATCAATGTCATCAATAAAGTCAACACAAAACTCTACGACCTCCTCCGTTGCGTAGCCCTTGGCGATGGATCCTTCAGGGCGGGACCGATTGCGAACGTACTTCTTTAAGACTGACAAGTATCTCTCAAAAGGAAACATATTGTGTAAGAACACAGGACCCAAGATCGAGATCTCTTTTACTAGGTGAACGAGGTGATGCGTCATAATATTAAAGAATGAAAGAGGAAAGACCATCTCAAAGCTGACAAGGCATTGAACTACATCATTTTGCAACCTCATAAGTTTTCTTGGATCAATTACCTGCTGAGAGATTTCATTGAGGAACGCACAAAGCTTTACGATTGCCAGTCTCAAATTCTCTAGTAGGATACTCCTCAATGCAACTGGAAGCAATTGTGTCATCAGGACATGAAGTCTTGTGACTTGAGATTTGTAAATTTCTTTTCTTTCATCTGAATTATTCTCTTAACATTGGAAGAGTACCCGGACGGGACCTTAATATTATTCAAGCAATCAAACATGCTCTGCTTTTCTTTTTTGCTAAGAGTATAGCTAGCAGGACGTAAGTAGTGCCGTCCGTTATCTCTCTTTTCTAGATGTATTTCTTTTCGCAGCCCCATATGTTTCAGGTCCTGCTGTGCTTGCCATGTGTCTTTCGCTTTTCAGGTGCATAACGTTGACACAGTTGCGAACACAAATTTTTTATCAGGTGCATAACATCGATACAGTTGCGAACTTCTAAGACTTCCCAATAAGGCAACTCCCAAATATAGACTTCTTCTTCCACATTGGTGCTCGACCGTCGTCATCTTTAGGAACAGGCGTGCTACCAGGACCCTTGCCATGTACTACTTGAACTTCCCGTAACATGGAGTGCACATGCTTTCCACTTCGGTATAAGGGCATAGTACACGTTTCACGCTCCCCTCCAAAATGCTTCCCATCCTTTCTTAGCGGGTGGTTTGCGGGAAGAAACCGACGACGGCCCATATACACCTTCTTCTGCCCATATTTTAAATATATGCTGTCGGTATCATCTAAGCAGTGGGTGCAAGCCTTGTATCCCTTATAACTTTGACCCGATAGGTTACAGTGCAGGCCAATCATTGATTGTTATGAAAAGCAAAGCTCAAAGGACAAAATCCTTCTGTTGGTCCTCGTCCCACATAATTTCTCCTTCATTCCAAAGTTTTAAAAGATCATCAACCAACGGCCTTAGGTACACGTCAATGTCGTTGCCAGGTTCTTTCGGGCCTTGGATAAGTACGGGCATCATGATGAACTTGCTTTTCAAGCAAATCCATGGAGCTAGGTTGAATATACATAGCGTGACAGGCCATGTGTTGTGGCTGCTGCTCATATCACCAAATGGGTTCATTCCGTCTGTACTTAGGCCAAACCTTATGTTCCTCGCTTCCGCATCAAAGGCTGGATACTCCTTGTTAATGTTCCTCCACTGGGACCCATCTGCGGGGTGTCTAAGCAGCCCGACTTGCTTGCGTTCCTTTTTGTGCCACCTCATCAACTTGGCGTTTTCCTTGCTTCTGAACAAATGCTTCAGACGTGGAATTATCGGAAAATACCACATAACCTTAGCAGGAACTCTCTTCTTTACAAGTTCCCCATCAACATCGCCAGGGTCATCTCTCTGAATCTTACACAGTAATGCGCCACAAACAGGGCAAGCATTCAGGTTCTCATATTCGTCGCGGTACAAGATACAGTCGTTAAAGCATGACTGGATCTTATGGACCTCTAGTCCAAGAGGGCAAACAACACTTTTAGCCTCGTATGTTGTTGAAGGTAGAACATTATCTACGGGGAGCATATCCTTTACAATAGTCAGTAGCTCCCCAAATCCTTTGTCGCTAACCCCATTGGTCGCCTTCCATTGCAACAGATCAAGTGTGCTACGAAGTTTCTTGTGACCCTTCTGGCATCCCGGGTACAACAACTTCTTGTGATCCTCCAACATCTTTTCAAACTTTTTTTGCATCCAATGCAGATGTACTTTCTCTTTGGGCTTCTAGCTAAACCTTACGAAGCTCGTCGGGTGTTTCCTCTTCTTGGACATTTTCCTCAGTCTCGTCTATTTGGTCGTTATCCTGAAAGGCACCGGCTTCATGCATGTTTACCTAGCTAAAATAAAACATTTTACTAAATATGATTTATAACCAAATATGAAAACACTAATCAAATAATATTATATAACCAAATATGATTTATCTAACAAAAAAGATGAACAAATAAAAAATATCTCGGCTGGTTTCACAAGCCGGTACCAAATGGCATCACGGGCGGTTGTAGCCGTTGCCCGCGGGTGTCAGTGAGCCATTTGGTACCGGTTGGTGTTACCAGCCAGCACCAAATGGTCACGGCCCCAACTACAGAGGCTGATTTGCCCGTTAGTACCGGCTGGTAACACAACCGTAACTAATGGACGTGGGACGAATGGACGTTTTTCCTGTAGTGTGAGGACATTTATATCCTTCACGAGCGGCATAGAAAGCTGCTAATGTTTCAGGTTTTAGCGTATACGTGTAGAACATTAGACTTCTAGCTTGAGGGAAATGTCTTGACGGAGCATGGCCATGGGTAAATTGGGACTGGAGGGACCGCATTGTGTGATCACGTCTCTGCTCATGCAAGAGCTTTCAAAAAGGCGTTCCTAAGTTTATATGCTTCGTCGGCAAGATCCTGTTTTATTTGTTCTGCGTTGTAATACTTGATATATTTAGCAAATTTCCCTCAAAAAATTCTAACAAATACAATAATTTCAACGTACGTTATCGAACAACGTTAATATATACTTGCTACAGCTCTCCCTTGAGAGAGCTCGCTGAAGATTAGAAGATAGATGAGCTGCTCAGCTGCAGTTATAAGACTGAAACCCATGGGGCGTACTGTTTAAATATCCTGCCTCACCATCACATGCCATGGTGATGTCCCATATGCATTCATATAAACCACCACTACTTTTCCAAGTCCAACTCCTCCTATCTCTAATCTAGCACCTCCCTTTAGCAACGACTAGTACTGAAAAAAATGTGGGAGTGGAAGGCCTTTGGAAAGATGTTCCCAGATGCTGAAAGGCATTATGGAGGATGACTGGATGAGTACCATGTGCCGTGCAAACCTGAACATGTACCCATGAAGCTGTTTTATTCCCTTGACTAGGGTCAACGTGTACCTTAATTATGCTGTGCGCTTATCTTTATGGCTGACACTGGTGGTAGTTTTGCTGTTCCGGTATAGGTTTTGAGCATTTTTGGAATAATTGGCAAGTACCTACAAGTATTTGTATGTAATTGTGAGTACTTTTTCTGGTACATGTGAGTACTTTCGCATGGAGATTTCAGAATTTATATGAGCATCCTTTGTTTATTATGGAAGAAAAAAAAGAAAACTACATACCAGATTGACTAATTGATACTTGGGCCCATAATTTTGGTATTTCTGTGTACTTTTGCCTGGGTACTTTTAGGTACTTAATATATTTTTTTTAAAAAAATCACGGTACGATTCTTACGTTTTGGTACTTACACGTACATGCCAATCATTCTAAAAAAGCTTTATTTAAGATATGTTTTTCAGTAATGTAGATAATACCCTATAGGTTAATGTAATTAAGCGTGGAGATCAATATGATGATGGCTGATGCGGCCAAGATTGTATGTACGTACCTTTGATATCATTATTAACCCAATGGTTTCTCAGTAATGTCCTCTATTATATTTGATATTTCTTGAATCTTGTGGATCGGTGAGGAGCATTTCTCCTGGTTGGTGTTGGTTTAGTGACTCATCAGAGCGCCATGGTTCATGACAATAGGGGTATTCCCAAACCATGGAATTGGAACAATTTTAGGTGGCAAATCAGCAATAAATGTTTAAGCCAATGGCAAATAAAAAATTTGCCCTTATCTATTACAAGAAGCTTGATTGTTGAGTTTGTCCTGCAGATAAAATGGCAGCTGATTTGAGTGGTCAATGATGGAGAGACTGATCGATGTCCTTTAATTTCTCACTTATACTTTTGCAGCAAACAAGTCAACTGATAAAAAAAAGCAACCATATGGATGTGTGCATGCTGCAAAACACAAATTCAAGCCATTGATCATGTTTCCTTTTCCGACCCTGCCTAGTTCTTAGCTTTTGATGTTTTCAGAATATTATCTGAGCAACTTCCAGTGTTTTTATAGTTTATATGGAGATGACTGTGTTTGTTTCAAGCTTTATTTTTGGTGGGCCAAAGAGTGTTGGAAGCTCTTGGAGATGGTGCTTTTGGTGCACAAGATTCTTGACAACAGAAACTTCATGGTTCAGAATTAGAAAACTGAATGCCAAGCTTGTTCCAGGGTTTGAATACTGCCACTTTGAAAGTTTGAGTAAAATATGACTTAATATATGCCTCTTTTCGGTGTAACTGGCTGAGAGATTACTAGCATTGAGTGCGGTAATGAAAAATAGTCAGCTGAAAAAACTAAACGAGGAAACGCCAATCAAGGAATCAACTAGCCCCTTCCATTGATGGCAGGCCCGTACCACTCTACATGGATGCTATAATCTTGGAGACTACAACTACTGGAGAAACAATTTGAGGGTACACCTGGTTTTTTTCCCAGGGCTGATCACATTTCCAGAACAACATCAGCGATCTTAGACTACTTTCTGTTGAGGGACGAGCTTCATGGTTTCTTTCACCATCTATCAAGGGAAGTTATAGTTCTAGCTTTTCTCCTGACGTCTCTCATTTCCGCCAACATTCTGCAATGTTCTAATGAAAATAAACTAGAACAAACATACCCAAACATTATGTTTTGGCATCCAGCTTTCAACACGGAGCCGATGAGCACGGTGTTTAATTGAGAATGAAGCAGCGTGGCTTGGTATATATAGAATATTTGTCCTTGGCCATTATTCTTTTAATTTAAAGGATTAAAACATACCATTTAATGTAATAGATATTATGGTTAGTCCTATATGAATAGTTATAGAGGATCTCAACCAACTTATGAGGTGGACCGTTGGTGCACCTTTTGTGAAGCCGGTAAGAGGAGATCAGCGTGCCGCACGCACGCATGCATTCGCTTGCCTCGCCAAGCCAAGCCTTGGCCATGGCCGTATCTTGGAAAAATTTACTCATGTGATTACCGTTCCCGAATAAATTCCGGCCAGGTGCATTCCCTCCTTCCCCATCCCCATCCGCTTGCTATATAATGCATGCTCCCTCTCCTGTATGAGATACCAGAAACAATTCCCCATTCACTGCTCCTTCTGCATTCCCATCGCTGGCGCTGCACGCACACCTCCGGGGGGAGCAGGTGCCTCCGACAAAGTTGCCTTCCACGATATCATGCACGGGACAGCCGTACAATCAGGTTTCTATGGAGCGTCTTCACAAGACTGCTCGCCAGAACATCGTCGTCCTCACTGGTGCTTCGTTCACCGACACTGCTTCGCCTTTGTCTCCTCCGGCGCACGTACGATTCCGGTTCAAGGGACTGCACTGCGAACATCTTCCCGCATCGAACTTGATCCACTACTTCGAACAAGGCCAGTCAAGAAGCAGTAGCATGCCTACTACTCCTCCTCCAGCTGGAACGGCGCAACCGCTGCCTCCGGCAGTGGTCCAGCCCCGGCCGTGGGTACATTTTGATGTTTGATCAGTTCCTTTTTTCTGTTGTTTATGTTCATGTTTAAATATGTGTTAAACTCGAACACATGCACATCGCTTGTTACACTACCAATAGTCGGTGGAAATATTTGTAATTATTTTAAATTTTGGAATTAAAATATGGCCGAATTCACCTAATTATCCAACATATATTAAAATTTTTGCAACACCCTGAAATTCATCACAAGTTCTAAACAGCAACCTTCTAAAAATTTCTGGATTTTAATTGTAAATTCGAATTTAAATTGTAGGAGGGTTGTTTTGAATAGGCATTTAGATCCTTTTACTGAAAAGAACTAATAATCAATATAGAATCACAATTTTGTTTGAGGCATTTCATGCTGCAGTATTCCAAATTTTGAATGTTGAATTCAATTTTGTTTTCAATTCAAATGTGTTTCCTTTTTCTTCTCTCCTTCCAACCCAGCTCAATTTTCCTTTCTCACTTCACCAGCGGCCTGTTCCTTTTGTTCTCAGCCGACCAGCCTAGCCGGCCCATATCCCACACCTCTCCCTCTCTAACACAGACAGGTGGGCCCGGGTCGTCATTTTCCACCTCCCACTGGTCACCCACCGCACCAGAATCGAATCCAACTGAGCCCCGACGCTTGCACCATTCCTCTTCTTAGTGCGTACGCCAAGGCTCTTCTTTCGACCTATAAAGATGCACCTCACTCCTTCCTCGAACCCCTTTACCCTCACGCCGCCAACCCCTAGCTGACCAGCACTACCCTCGACCTCCGTCCTTGTCACCTCTACCATGCTGAGAGCTCGTCATCGAGCTTTGTTGGAAGGTGAGGATCTAACCAAGATCGTTCCCCCTGCCTCTTTCACTCTCCTTCACCCTTGCCATCTCGCTGAGTCATAGAGCCACCACCGGCCATTGGCAGCCGCTATCGTCTCCTAATCCTCGTCAATAACCCCGTATATCGATTCACCGTTTCTCGATCTTTGTCTGGAGCCTTTAATCGTTTGAAACCATTCACCCTAGCCTCGGTTTTGCCCAACTCTGGTGGGTTGCCGTCATGGCATCACCGCCGGACACTTGCTACCAGCCACCACCATGCTTTAATCCAAGCCAACGATGCCCTAGTTCGAATCCTCGTTGCTCAAGCACTGTACAAAGTCTTGATCAAGTCAAAACAAGTGCACCATAGCTCAATTTCGAGCTTGAACCGGCGAGTCGCTACTGTACGCCACCACCTTTCCTGTCGTCTACGGCAAAGCCATCAGCCAGATCAAACCTAAACTGTCAGACACAGATCCAATGGCCCAGCCAATCTGACCGAGCAGTGTACCGGTCCACTCACCCAGCATCAGCTATTTTGCAAAAGAGCCCCTACTTTTTCTCCAAATCAACCCACCGGCCACCGCAATACGAAAGTAACTACAATTTGGTCCTTTTTATTTCTACATAACCCCTAAATATTTTCTTTATCAAACTCGTGGTCCATAGCCGCCTAGTTTTCTTTTTATCCCTTTGTGTTTATGTATACAATTATGGTTTGACCCGTCAATTCTTTACAAATAGCCCCTTGTTTCCTCGTTATAGCTCCTGGAAGGCCAATTTCCGCTAGAGTCTATCACATCTAGAATGAGATTAAATTATACATAAAATCTGCGGGCGAAACATGGATGCCAAGGGTCTCAATGCAAGGATGAATCCTGAACAGGGGTTTTCTATGAATTATGCAACACGCGAACGTAGAGCCAAAGAATAGATAGTTCCTTAGGGGTTCAATTCCAAAAGCTTGAGGCTTGCTCTCATGGCCGACGACGGCTCTGACCGTCCTGCTGTCTGGCACTCCAGTCCAGCGAGTTTAGGCTCAGGCGGGGCTGCAGATTGGAGGGGGAGGAGGGGACGATTCTCACCAGCAGCGGAAAGGCAAACAATTGGTTAGAAATCGGCGACGGCAAGCGGCGCTCGGAGCTCCAGACAGCCGTGGTCCTCCGATCCGATGGCTACTGGGCGATGATGATGAGATGAAATGGTGCGGCTCAGCCCGTTAATGCTCCTAGTTGTGCAGATTCAATCTGGAGTGGCGATGAATCGGCCACTAAAGTTGGCCGACGGTTATTTAGGCGCATGTGGTTGAAGCTCCTCCGATGACGATTGGGTTGGTGGCGCGGTGTGGGAGTGCCACTGCTCCGGTCGGAATTTGGGGATGATGGTCGGGGATGACCAAGTGCGGCGGTTCTAGCTTTGCTCCGGTGATGTCCTGGCAACGCTATGCGGATGAGGCAAGCGGTAGGAGTAGAAGCAAAGAAGCTAGGGTTCGGATTCTTGCCTTATTCAGGGGGGCATGACACGCACACCGAGGGGAGCTCTGGTGGCGGCGGTGCCGTGCAATGTCGAGAGAAGGAAGAGGTGGTCTGGCTGAATGGGATGGGCTGGAAGGCCTCGGGTTGGGCTTGTTTGAAATCCGGTATGGCCCAAAAGGATTTCATTTAAGGTTTTATTTACCATAGAAATCATTTCCAGTTCAAAAACAAATGTAGATAATTCTAGATATGCATTTAAACCACGGATAGAGTTGGAGACCATGAATCCAAATAAAATATTTGGAGCTGAAGAAAGAGTTCGAAAGCCTTCCAAAAAATGGACAAAGCTATGGATAATCGAGAACAATCCCGAGAAGAATTTGGAAAATTGTCAGGAAAGGTTTGTCGGCATCGAAACACATTTTTAAAACTTTGCACTCCTGAAACACCAGATGCACATGAATGCAAAACTTTACGAAGCACAACTTAAAGGATATTTATTTGTTGATGAAAACTGACTATTTTCCTACATTAAATACGATATAAATAGGAAAAAGTGTACATTACCCCCCTCAACTATTACCAAAGGGTAGATTACCCCCTCATACTCTTAAATCATGTACATTTAACCTTAAACTCTTCAAATAGTGGAGATTACCCCCTAAGGCCTTAAGACTGGTTCAATGTTACTCTCCAAGGAATGAAGGAATGAAATAGTATTAATCTTGGTTTTTCTAACTAAGATGTGGACACAATAGTGCTTTCTTCACTAGGTAATCAAATCGATTTATATCGCGAAGGCGTGGAGTCGTGGACAGAATAGTGCTTTCTCCAGGTAATCAAATTGATTTATATTCATTCCGAGTAATCCAACGTCATACTTGTTGCCCTCCCTCACTATCGAACAACTTTGCATGCACCCTATTAATTCTTGGTGGCAACAGATGCGGTCAGTTAGAAATTATGAAGTGATTTTGGAAGTATAAATGATCCTAAAGTGACTGGATTCTTATTATTTGTATATGACGATGACAAGAACAAAGAAGCCTACGCTATCCTGAAATGCCCAGGTAGTTGAATCCGAGGAAACAACATGGAACATAATCGGTCTTAAGGCCTTGTGGGGGGTAATCTCCAGGGTTTAGAGAGTTTAAGCTTAAAATTACACTATTTAGGAGTACAAGGGGGTAATCTACTCTTCTATAAGAGTTTAGGGCAGTAATCTACACTTTTTCCTAAATAAAATAGATGTTGGAAAAATTTAAGAAATTCAGAAAAATTGTTGAATTATTGTTCTTTGTAATCACATTCTGAAATCCCAAACTTCAAGCTGCGAGACATGTTCTAAGCTGAAGCTCATGGCGCTGTGATGGCTGAATGATCGAAGGACCCTCCTTGTCCTTCCATCTGCTTGTTCGGAAATTAGTATGGAGTTGGAACGTGTGATATTCAGCTGATGTTTTGCACACTTCTATGGTTTAACCACCCAGTTCTTTTGTGTTAAAATCTGTGGCACTAGCTGTGAACCTGTTGGCTGTCTGCCGGGATCCTTGGAATCCCAGATGGCTGTAACTGATTGCAGTTGTTTGAATGAGTAGAAAATGTGTCTGAGCTCCCTATAACCCTGTATAAATGCTAAGATGCCGTTGCTTAGTGCTTTTTTTACTATGCCATGCATTTTGTATGTTTTAAGAAAACGAAAAAAAAAGTTCTATGCTTGCTGCTATCCAAACAATACCTTCTTCCCCTTCTCCCAGTATGTTCACAAATAAATGATACTTATATAAGAAATAATACCTTATTACCAAGCAAATAAATGGCCCTTATATAAGAAATAATATAAATAGTCAAACGTCACAAGAAATATCAATTGTGAAAAATATTTTTGTACTGGTAGAAAATATGTTGACTGGTATACCCCATCTGGTCAATTCGAAATACGATTACAAGAACAGGAGGTGGTCGCCTGCTCAGCGATGGTGTCGATGGCCCAGAAAGTTCAGACCCAACCTAAGTGACACTGCAACGACGACCATCAATGATATCTCTTCCCGTACAGCGGTCACTAGTTTCAAAGGGCCATGGGACGGGAGGGTGCGCTGGTGATAGGGACCACAAAGGGAGCTAGAAGAGGGGCTGCTGTGGAAGGCCGCTCCCAGGACTGCCGATGAGCATCAGAGTGTTGTTGCGCCTCTGCTGGTACCCTACAGCAATGTGGGTCCTCCTTTATCAGGGTGACATAAAATCCTGTTGCCTCCAAATCCCACGTTACAACACTTCACCTCATAGTTGCTACTTCCTCTGAGATGCAATGTGACAAGACGTCTCATTTGCGAGATCCGTTTGTCTGACTTTTAAAGACCAAGAAGTCTTTCCCCTATAAATTCCGCTAGCTAGCTGATGGCATTTCTCCTTCACGAACTGCATAAAAAGCCGCTAACATGACCATACTGAAGGACAACAGACTTACTGCCTGACACATGACCGTCCACCAGATTGGCTTGGCTCCCGAGTTAGTGCTGCAGTACTTTGTCTTATGGGCACTGTCTTGAACTTGAATGAAACACTGTTCAATTATAATCAATTAACCCAACTTCATGTAAACGAGCTAACATCAAAGGTGAGAGGGTGCAGATGATAGTGAGTGGGAAATCAAAGAATTAAGCACAATGCACACACATGTTCTTAAGCATGCATGTCTATATCATAGACACGATTAGTCTTGTCGATCCTAATGCATTGCTTAGTGTACTGCATAATATGAATCAGATGCATAGGAATATGTGTTTTATTGGGGACCTATGAAACATCATGAGACTACCAGAAAAACAAAATCTGAACATGCTCATAGCTATCAAAAATGGAGTCACCCTCACTAAAGATAACTTAGCCAAACGGAATTGGAAAGGAAACTTAAGTTGTTGTTCTTGCAGTTCATTAGAGACTATAGAACACCTCTTCATTAAGTGTCACTTCACTCGTTTTGTTTGGAATACAGTACATATCACATTTGGCATTCAACCACCGTCTAGCATTTCAAACATGTTTGGTCCTTGGCTAAATGGCATTCGGCCAGCGCTTAGAGATCAAATTTGTGTGGGTTTGACAGCTATATGTTGGGCAATATGGTTGAATAGAAATGATATGGTATTCAATCGTGCTAAATCTAACACCTTTATGCAGGTAATTTTCAGGGCTACATATTGGACCCGCACCTGGTCATTGTTACTTAAAGACGAAGAAGCAAGATCAAATCTGAAGAATGCCTGCCGCCTCTTGGAAACGGTCGTCATGCAAGTGTTTGCTAGTTTCGGTTGGAAGTTCTCGAATAGAATTGCAGCCTAGCTGTCTTTGTTTTGCTCGAAACTTCTTCTTTTTCCTTCGTGCACTCTATGGAGTAATTTGTGAGCCTAAGAGCTCCCCCTTATTGTAATGAACTGCTGTGTACACCATACACTATGGTGTAGAGGCCGGGACTTTTGTTCCATTATCTAAAAAAAAAAGCTACCATGTGCCTGTGTGTAAACGTTAGTAGCAGATGTCAATGGTCTATGAGGAGATTCTTGTTATTTACAGTGATACTATTATTTACAGCATATTCATTAGTGTATAATTTCGCAATTGCAGGGAATGATGCAACCGCAGTCTTAGTTATCAGCATGCTAAGAAGTTCAAAACATACACATGGATTCTAATAACCTCAGCATGTAGAAATTGGCTTCACAAACGGCGTGTGCTATGAGAGAAAATATATAAGTTATGGTACAAACCACCTACTTAAACGAAGGCATGTGGTACCTGTTGTCCACTGTTTAAGTTTTAAATTAATAAATGATTGGAAAGTACTAGCTAGTACTTATAGGTACTTGAAGTACTTTTGCTAGGACTTAAGGGTACTCACGAGAAAATAAAAAAAAAATTACTTCCCGGACCCACTAAATTGGTACTTGGTCCCACAAATTTGATACTTTTAGGTACTTTTGTTTAGATACTTTTTGGTACTTAATATATATAGTTCTTACCATTTTCTTCAATATTTTGTTTGCAAGTACCGTGGTACTTGCCAATCATTCTAAAAGATCTCATTAAATTAATTATTTGTTGTTCGCTCTTTACTCGCACGACTGATCCAATATTGATCCTCTTTATTCCCACGACCAAACACACTTATAAAATGATTGCCGAAGCTCAACACTAACATAGTATTGCAGCTTCAGGATGGTAAGGTTGCATCCTGCAATATACGTACACTCCATGCTAGCCACGAAAATGATCAAGAAGAATGCATATTTATCAACTCTAGAGAGACATCAGCAATCCACGATGCCCAACTTGATTCTTTGTCTACTTCTACACCTGAGACTACACGAAGCACAATCACCTTTCCCTGCCTACAGCCGGCCAATGTATGGATCAGAGTTAGTCAGTGGCTCAGAGAGGTGACGCCTACTGCCTCTGGTATGCAGTCGCAGCAGCACATACAGCTCTTATGGCAAGCCCAACGCGGGCTAACAATAATGGGTGCCTCAACAAAAAGTGTCAGGCCACATAGGCAGGAAAACTTGTGAGGCCAACGGTGTTCCAAACCGTTTAGTAGCCCAGTAAAAAGGTATTTACTTTGCAGTGCAGCTGCCATATGCTTTTTCTCTTACGCTCCACCAGAGTCTCTTCTTTTCTTGCCCCAACGCTCGCCTCAACGAGGGCTTCTGCTCCGCGTCAGACAAGGCATATGATACCTCTGCAAGCCTCTCTGCAACTCTGCGAGACCACCGTCCAAGCTGATTTGGACATCACTGACCTACGTGGAGCTTGAGGCTGCCAGCCAGGGTGGAGCGATGGGCATGACCTTAGGATCTTGGCAGCAGGCCAAGTGCGGACGCATCATCCCACTTTAGTTTTCTTGTAATAAAAATGCTAAATCAAAATCTTTAAAAACCACAATTAGATGAATTCAACTTTATGTGTCATTGGAACATATGTGAACCGTGAACTATTCTGCTCGGTGGTTGCCTAGTAGACGAAATGATGAAGCAAAATGCACCAAATAAAAGCACATTCGGCTTGAGCGGCATCAGGAGCCCACAATGACCAAAATCCCCATGCATGCCTGGCTCACTGCTGAGGCAGACTGGCTCTGGTTTGCTGCTGCAGCAACACAGCCTGCAGGATATGGGCACTAGGCTGTGGGGATGCATCATCCCTTGATCTACGGCAGACCGGATGAATAATTTTCCAATTGGATTCTGAACTACGAAAAAGGCTAAATAAAAATAGTTGAAATCATAATTAGATGGACCAAGAAAATCATGAGTCTTTATTTGATGCAAACATGCATGTTTCAAAATTTCACAAGCAGCACTGGATTTATACATGTATATTCCTTATGGCCCTCGTTGTCTTTTATTTTCAGGGAACACAATAATTATGTGATGGATCGGCTACATCATATCCAGAAGACACTGATCGTCTCATGTGCTTGAATTATTAGTAGTAGTTTCCTTAGGACATTTTTAAACCACCATGTCTTGTGAATATAGAATTTATTTCAGTGCCAACTTGTCAGAAATCTTCCATGGTATAGCAATCAAATAAGTGATAGGAGAGGAAAATGGCGAAAGTCGCATGCATTACACAGCATGGGCACGCGGGAATCGACCTTATCAGGGTGGCCTCGAATCTTCCAAATCCCACATTACACATACAGACACTTAACCTCATGACTACTTCCTCTGAAGCTACCTGCCTCCTAAAACCCTCATTACACTGCTTCGCTTTAAAGGCCCAGAGGTCTTCCCTTCTGCTAGCTAGCTAGCTAGCTGATGGCATATGTCCTTAAAGACCTGCAATGAAAACACAGGCGCTTATAGTCGTCCTCGCAGTAATGAGCCACAGGGGAATCGAAGAATTAAGACTACTGGACGTTGTTCTTAAGTATGTATTTTTACCAGAGACACCACGAGCCTAGTTCCCTATAAATTACAATGCAATGTTTAGCATGCTGCACAGCGTGCGTTGGAGCGAGTAGGGACATGGGTTTCAGTGGGACATGATCATGTGACTACCAAAAATTATTGATACTTTTGCAAGAATGATTTACATAAACTAAGAAACGTGCAAATATTTCCCCCCAAAAAAAGAAACGTGCAAACATCAACGAACCCCTAGTAGGGGTGTTCAGCGAGAATCCACTAGTGAACTCGATGGACCCAGTCAGCCTCAACTTTGTGGTTGCGTTGAACAAGGTATCGATAATCCTCTTCACTTCGGGGGTTCGTGATGCTGATGAAGCAGCAACTTGAACCATCACCTCGCAACCACCACGGAGCATATAGCCAGAAGCTGAACAAAACATTATTGACAATCTCGACAATACTGCAGACCTCAATCGAACACCAAGGAACTCACAAAGATTCAATCTGATTTCTAAGTGGTACTGTGCCTCATGATCTCCAACAATCAATATATTGTGAACTAGTTAGACATGAATTCAGACTAGTTATCTTCATAAAAAAACTGTAGACATGGGCACGATAAACAAAATAATGTCCGATAGCTTATTAGGCCGAACGAGAGGTGGCATGCCGGCTACCAGCTTCTCCGACTCGTGGCGACCACTCTCTTCCGACCCCAGTCTTTGGCGACGGCCCCGACAAGCTCCGCCGGCTGATCTTGCCTGCGCCAACACTCACCCGTGCATGTGTCCAGAAGGTGCCCAATTCCCATCTGCTTCTTCCCGCAAATGACGGCGGCCATTTGAGGCGCGGCCACCGGCACGGGCTCGGCAGCAGGGCAGCAACGCCGTTGCAGAGGAGCAGTGATGGCTTGGCTCAGCAGCCAAGGCGATTCCATTCTCCGTCGGTGGCTGCGGCTGTGGCTTGTGCCTCCTTCTTTATCGATGCCGCCAAAGATCCACCAATAGAGCTCGGAGCCAGGTGGGGTGGGCCGACTTAGGCTTATTGGGCTGGTATAGATTAGACAATAGAAATATAGTTGGGTCTTTCTGTTACAAAGCTGGGTTTTATTTGGTTCTTCGGAGAATTTAGGGTTTTTCGGTACAAAGACAGAGATATCTCGTTAACTGGGCTCGCGAGATAGTTGGGCCCATATTTAGTGGGCTTATATTGTAGTCAGCACATTTGTTTCACGAGACAGCACTAGCTGGTTCGTTAATTCGTTATAAAAAGCTGGTTACTTAATTAACTCTAATAAGCTAAAACCTAAGCTGGGCTCGGTAATCTGCCGCTGATCAACCTGGACAATTAATCAGGGAAAACCCACCTCGCAGTCCCAGCATGTCCACCCGCAACTATGGATGAAAACAATAAAAAATAGTCAGAAACCAAACTTGCTTTTCAGAAACAATGGTCTGTCCAAAATAATGATCATATTATTCAATTTTCAGATTATTCAAGAATCATAATATACATATGAAAAGGATGAGAAACAACTAGTGTTATGCTTTGATAGAGCCGGAAACGGTCAGGAACAAAATCATTTTTTCAGAAATGCAACTCGGTCAAAGATAATTTTCGTTACTGTTCCAAGCCGCAGTGGATATTAGGTTTTTAGTCGGGTATTTAACTCAAAGTAAAAAAATAAAATAATCCACAATAAAAAAATTGTTCGCACATCTTGGCACAAGGATGAGTTCCCTTGTGTATTGCACTAAAGTTAGGAATAAGAGGAATTTTACAATGCTTAAAAGGTACCAGACGGTACCGTACCACGTGGGTACTTTACTAGCTGATCAATGCTAGTCATTGATCTAGCTGAGTATTTAGCAAAGTACCACCCATTTAGTTAGTATCTCTTGGTACTTTTCTTTGGATACCTCTCAGTACCACCCATTTTATCACCACTACATATTTAGGAATCAATGGTTCTCATTTTTTTCCAACAACTCTAAAACTCCTCTAGGAATAAATGACTTCTTTCAACCATAGGCATGGTAGTCACTTGCAGGCAGGGCTATTTATACCCAAAAGAGGCAACAATATGATCAATTTGGATGGGGCGCCATAGGATGAGGAAGCATGTGCTACACCTGCCCTGCCGAGCAATCTACATTGCAAAGTGTTGGAGCAAGAAAAGGGATCAAGCAAAATGCAACAATATATATCCTGGCTTGAGAGGCATCAGGAACCCAAAATTCCCAGCTTTTTACCCATCTACTTCCACACCTGAGAGTACACAAAATACATTGCCTTTCTGCGTACCACTACAGCTAAAACAGCCGTCCTATGGCTCAGAATCTAGTCGGAGACTCAGAGCGTACAGCTTATGGCTTCTAGTATGTAGCTGCAGCATCAAAGACTCCAGGATCTTGGCACCAGGCGGAGGATACAACGGCTTCCTCAGCGACAGACCTGAGGATTATATTTAATGTTTTCTATCTTCGTAAATCAATTTTAAGAGGCGCACAACCTATAAAGCTCGCCAATGAAAAAGGCTGAGGCCGAGCTCGTCCCGATAAGCACCACAAACTCTAACTCTACCTCGGTGTGTACTCAGCGCAATGCACCGTTGGTATCACACATTACTTGCTTTCCACCACCATGCAATGGCACACGTTGACTCTGGCCCGGCTCCTGCGCCAGACGCCTTTGGTCTTTGGATTGCTTTGCCCCACTGGATCACGCTGGTAGCCGATGAATCGTGCTCGCAAGATCAAGATGCGGTGCTATGCGAGGCGAGTGGGTGCAACAGAGCCAGGAGGTGCAATGGCGCAAGCTGGTGTCGACGTTGTGTGCTGTGCTTGGGTGGCTCAGCGTTCGTTGGGGGAGCTGGCAGCGTGCAGTCTGCTCGGATTACACACTTTTTCTGCACGCAGCGAGGTGTAAGACATAATAACCTACTAGCTTCTGATAGTTTAGGAGAGCAAATTAACAGTGACCGTGAAGGGTGGTAACATTTATGTCATCCCAAGAAAAGAATGCCTTGTAGTATTGAATCTCCGATCCTATTACTCTTGCACTTGGTTCCAACTTCCAACAATAAGTGTAATTAGCCTCGCGACAACCACCCAGGATGACTGGACGGACCCATCACTTGGTATTCAAGGATATTCATTGAATACCTATTATTTTTTTAAAAAAATATCGAGTATATATAGTACACATATATAGGTCATATACACGTGACATAAAAAAATGACCCAGGCACAGCGTCGATTGACTTAACATTACAAGAGCTCCATATGAGAATTTCATGGTTCAGATTTAATTTGGCCACTTAAATGGTTTGAGTAAAGTACATGACCTCGTTCAACGCTGACACCTGAGAGGCAGATAAACCATTCGGCTAGGCGACCACAATGTATTTGGCAAACCAGTCCATATGAGTGGGGTCCGCAGTAGGTAGTCCATAGATAAGGAAAAGGCCACAATGTTTGAGAGTAGGAAAGGTCTAATCAAAAGTCAGAAATAATCATGTAGCTCTACTTCTAATTGGTTGACATTGTACAAATATAGTTCTAAATGTTCGATGGGCTGCCCATAGTGCTATGGGTACCTTTTGTTATTTCCTTCTTATGGACTACTTGCACAATGGTGAGAGGTAGCTGAATGAAATGTAATAATCGCTATGGACTACTTTTGCACCACATTGTTGCGCTAAGAAATGTTGAGGCAAAATTAATGCAGCAAAGACATTTAGGATTGAGGGGCATCAGGATTCAGGAACGCGTAATGCCCTACTGGGTCTCCTTAGAGTCCCTTGCTTGTAGGGAACTGTGACCTTCGCAAGGCACACTTGCTCCCCTGTGTGGCTGGCGCCAGTCCATCGAAGACGCCCTGCTGATGCCTTATATTTCAGTGGAAGCTGTTGTTGGAGGCTATGGAACGTCTGGTTCTGCATCTTTGTCTGAAGCACTCAGTACACATGCCATGTGATTCGATGCATGGATTTCCAAATTCTCAGGTCTTGGTGGATGATCTGGGTGCCACAGCTACTTCTTCGACAACAATTATCTGCTCAAACATCTTCTATGATTCCACCGTGGATTCTGCCACCAATGCAAAAAGGCTGCAGTTGGCCGTGCCCAACATATCCGGAAGGTGGTGAGGACATACTAACCATATGTCAAAAAGGTAGGGAAGTGCCTAGAAAAAAACACTATCTTTTTTTTGAAACGAAATGCCAGGAGAGCTGCCTGTTATATTAAAAAGAGGGAAAGCCTAGACAGGTAAAGAGTTTATATACATGTTGTGGTACAACAGCAAAAGAGACATCAACTTAAGAGCGTTAAGTAATGGAGCCTAAATGTTTTGCTCCTGCCATTACCCAAACTGTCGCCTCATCCTTGATTTTCTGAAGGAGCGATGCATTTGTTGATTCTCTTCGTTCAAATATTCTTACATTTCTCTCTTTCCACATCTCCCAGCAAGTTAAAATGACAAGGGTGCACATGCCTTGTCTTGTGGGGCTTGGTGTAGGGCTCAATTGTGTCCACCATTGTAGCACCGAGTCACTAGGTGGCCAGTTGTCTGGCCATAAGGAAAGGTTACCGAGCCACTGTGCTAGCCGTTCCCAGATACGCTTGGTGAATCTGCACTCTTTGAAGAGATGGATGCCTGTTTCTTGCACTCTTTGACATAACGGACAATGGCCATTGTTCTCCCATCCTCGGGCTTAAAGCCTATCAGATGTCCATATTCTGTTTTGAAGGGCTAGCCAGCTAAATAACTTACACTTTGGTGGTGCCCACGCTCGCCAAATTAGTGTGAAAGGTCGTCTGTACTGACCCCACAAATTGTGCTCGGTATGCTGATCCTGTAGTGTATGCTCCATCTTTAGTCAATTTCCAACAAATGCTATCTTGTGTATCAGGACGGAGTTGGACATCTCTGGTTGCTTGCCATAGTAGTAGGAGTTCAGTGAAGTGCTGGGAGGTGAGTCCTGGGTGCTGGGGGTTGAGGTCCTGAATCCAATTATTTCTTAGCATGGCCTGTTGCAAAGTTCTTTTTTTATTTTTTGATATAGTGAACAAATTAGGGGCAATGGCGCATGGTCGTTTCCCTTGGACCCAAGCACTATTCCGGAATGAGATTTTTGTACCATCACCCACAATGATAGAGGTCGCTGCAGCCAATATGCATTTTTTGCTGGTCATCCCATTCACGCCATAACCACCGCAATCTCAAAGCTCTTGCAAATTTTCCAAGATGAAGTATGACAAGTCCACCTGAGGTGATTGGCCTAGTCGACCGTGGTCAATTCACTTTACATTTTGCACCCGTGAGAATTTCTGAGCCAGCCCATAGGAATTGTTTTCTCTTGCCATCTATTTCGCCAAGAGCTGCCTTGGGTGCCTTGAGTGCTGTTCGGAAATATACAGCTTGCGAAGTGAGAACAGATTTCACCAAAGTCATATGGCCAGCCGGATTAATATTTCGTCCATTCCAATGTGTGAGTTTGCTTACTGCTTTATCCGCTAGTGGCTGAAAATCAACCTGTCTTAAACGCCATGTAGTTAGCGGGAGGCCTAAGTATTTGACTGGAAAGTGTGATCTTTTAGCTGGTAGGTCCGCATGTATTTCATCAGGTGATAAGGTGTCACAACAGATTGGAACGACCATGGATTTGTGAAAGTTAGTTTTGAGACCATTAGCTTCACCGAACATAGTGAGAAGGTCTGCAAGGGCGGCAACATCATTCTTTGTTGGTTTGATAAAGATCGGTGTGTCATCCGCATACATTGAGGTTCTCATGGGCACCGTTCTACCACCAAGTTTAGCTATGTAGCCCTTCTCTGTTGCCAAGTCAAAAATTTTCTGCAATGGGTCGATAGTAATAATAAAAAGAAGGGGTGACAGCGGGTCTCCTTGCCGAAGTCCTCTCCCGTGTTTGATAGGCACGCCTGGCACTCCATTAAGCATCACACGAGATGAAGATGTGCAAAGTAGAGTAGTGACCCATTCGCACCATCTAGTTGGGAAGCCAAGTCTCCTCATGAGCGTGAGTAGATATTCCCAACGTACTGAATCAAAGGCTTTAGTGATGTCGAGTTTCAGGAAGAGCGTGGGTGATTTGTTCCTGTGGAAATGCCGTGCCGTAATGCGGACTGACATGAAGTTGTCATGGATGCTCCGCTTCTTGATAAAAGCGCTTTGGTTTGGTGAAATAAGTCCATTCATGTATGGCGCAAGTCGCGTAAGGAATGAATTAGGCTGATCGGTCTAAAATCATGCACTGAGTCAGCCCCCTCTTTTTTCGGTATCAATACAATGTTTGCTGAGTTGAGGATGGAGAGACTTACAGTTCGCAGGAGCTGAAAAGCATTGGCTGCTCTCGTATCTTAACTACTTGTTTAGAGTCACGTGTAAACTGAAACAACAAGTTCAGTAAAAAATGAAAAATAAAGGATGCTAAGTCATACTGTAATACTGTATATGAGTAGTTACGTGTATTTTTTTTTTTCGGGTAAGAGTAGTTACGTGTAGTTGATGTTGCTTGAATGATTTCGTTCAGAACCTACAGCAGGGCAAGCAAACGTACAATTGGAGTTCCAAATTGGTATCAGCGGACATCAACTGAATGCATATTTTCACACAATGATGCACAGTAGCATGACTTAAGAATTAAAGCAATAATTACTCAGGAGCTTAAAAAGTTTTTCGTTATTTACTGCATTTAGCTAGTTACTTGCTATGATTGACAAAATAGTAATCAATATTTCGTGACCAGGCATGCTTATAAAATAACCTGTGCAAGATCAAGTAGGAACGATGTGGTTTCCTGCATACATTGTATAATTTCTCTAACTGCAGGGAATAATGATGCAAGGGAAAATTGGTCTTGTAGCATTGAAAGATGATCACTTTGAAAAAAATACCACTAAAAGTTCGACGTCACGTCTAAAGATTACACTGTCACCCGAGAATAACATTTCCTGTTAACGCCGTCCATCCGGCTGCTCCTGTGCGTGCTGAATGGCCATGGCAGCTTCCGCCATTCCCAGAAGCTGCTTGCGCACGCGATGCTTCAGCCAAAGAGACCCCACGAGGCTGTTGTCCACGCCTCCAATTGCAGGTTGTGCTCATTGGCTCGTAGTTTGGGACCATCACGCGTGCTGTTGCTGGAAAGGCCCCGGCGCCGGTTCAGTTTTCTGATACCTGTGGCTGCAGTGGGTGTAGTTCTGTAGCCACTCCTGCACGTGAACAGCAGGCACAGAAGGGAAGTACACATGGGTAGAGCTCGAGTGCCTGGCGCCGCATTTTTTTTTTAACAGCTTGTATTCTGCCGCTTAGTATTATTGCAGCTTTGGTTAGTGGATTTTAGGAAGCATGTACTGTGCACGCAGAGCGGATGCCTATTATTGCCTGCCTTGCAGAGTCTCGGCACCGCAGTGTCGATTTGGAGCAAGCCGAGGGTGAGCAGAGCGTGTATAAAATGATCCAATAATTCCACGACCAAACGCACTTATAAAAAGACTGCCTAACCTCAACCACAAAAGTAGTAGCTAGTGCAGCTTCAGGATTGTAATGTTGCAGCCTGGAAATATACGTACCCTGCATGCTAGCCACGAAAATGATCATGCAAAATGCAGCAAAAAAGCAAAACACATATTTATCTAGGCTTGAGCGACATCAGGAACCCACGATGCCCAACTTGGTTCTTCTATCCTACTTCTACACCAGACTACCAGAGACTACACGAAGCACAATCACCTTCCTCCACCTACAGTCGGCCGATGAATCAGAGTTTGTCACGGGCTCGGAGGTGACGCCTACCTCCTCGGTATGCAGCAGAGCAACACATAGTACAGCTCTTAAGATTATATTGGCACCAGACCGATCGCTTGCTCAGGGTGTTGATGATGCACCATCGCTTTGTCACCTCAGCGGCAGACACAATTTACACTTTGGTTTTATTGTAACTAAAAGGCTAAACATATTAGATGAATTAAAAAAATCATGTGTGTTTGTTACAAATGTTTCAGTCTCTCAAGATGCATTCATAACAACATCCGTACATTGTGGCCCATGTTGTCTTTTTTATTTAAGCATAAACAATAATAATAAACTGTATGAGAAAATTTGTGCATTGATGAACTTTTGAATAATTGATTTCCATCTAGTCATTCATTTCGCACCAAAGATGTATGATTGAAATCAGGCTGGTAGAACAGAGTTGTCTTATGTATGCAGGTGGGAGGCTCAGAACACTCCAGCCCCAGGAGGTCAGCAGGACTCAGCGTCCACACCATGTCAAAACTGCCACAGAGCAACCTGGACGATCAGGAGGGCAATCCGCACCTTTTAGTCCGCACACACATCCATCAGAAAAAAGAATCGTATACAAGTTATGGTACATATGTACTACTCAATGGCAAATGGATCGGATGTGGCCTAGCAGATATGAAAGCATGTGATACCTCACAAAATGATTCTGTGTGTGAACTACTCTGCTTGGTGGTTGGATGGTAGCTGAAATGATGAAGCAAAATGCACCAGCACATTAAGCTTGAGACGCATCTAGAGCCCACGGAGATGATAAAGACCGCCTTTGGTTTCTACTGCTGCAGCAACACAGCCTACAGGATATTGGCAGCAGACCTGTGGAATAATTTTCCATTTGGGTTTTCATCTAAAAAAAGGTTTATATTTTTGTGTGCAATGATGCTGTCAATTTTTTTTGTCAAAATCTTGTTCAGATTTCAGTGAAATGCTGCTGAAATTGTCTTAAAAAGTAGGGGTATATTCGCAAGGGCAAATTTGACATTTTAACACCATTATATGTTTTTTTTACAGAGTAGGGATAAAATAAGGCTTCGTTTCCGAACAGTAAGGGTAAAAATGTAAAGTGAAGAAAAGCAGAGGTAAAATCACAATTAAACATTAAACGATGTACGAACTCAGTTGCCGCAATTGTTTTCCTTCCCCTTTCCCCAAACTAGATCGTTCTAAGACGTTCCTCGCTGCATCTGCGAGTGGGAAAATTCTTGGCCCACGTCTCATGTGTCACCATGGACTGTGGTTGGGACTTGGGAGTGTTCGAAATTTCTCGAGGCCTCCAGTTGCTGTACTCTCACTTGCAGGGGTATCTTCTATGCAGGATATCACAAATGTTTTTTCCAGCAGCATTCATGAAAAATATGCTTACCAGAGTTTAGGTTTTGAGATAAGTATCAGTAGTTCACTATTTACTTGCATGATTGTACCTGTAACAATCAATTTATAACTATTTTTTTCTAAGATAGTATACAGGGTGGCAACACCTCCTAGTATTAAAAACATGCCTACCGGGTCATGTTATCATCGGGTATTTAAGGGGTCTCTATGGGTGAAATTCAGAAGTGAAATATCTACACAAATAAGCAAGATCTGGTTTGTGGGTGAGATTGTAAGTTACACTCGCTGAAAACTTGGGCTTGAGCAGCATCAGGAACCTTGCGTGAGCTACCGTGGAAGCAGGGAGCTAGCTTCAGCGTCAGATGGCTATATCAGTTCACGCTCATTCTTCTTCTTCGGCCTCTCTTATGTCACACCTGGTTTTAGAAAGAAAACCAGATGCATCTCATATGTGTGCCAGGATCAATTTTCACACATATGATAGACTCCATGATTAAACAGAACACAAAGTTACAGCGGAAATAATAAAATAAAGACAATACAAACGTATTCTAGCAGCGGAATCTTGAACTCTTCACCACAGGCAACAGTTGACTGGGGGTTGCGTACGCCTAGCATCACCTTCAACAACTTCATACACCTTCTGAATACTGAGCAGCAATGAGCAAGGATGAGTACACTTATGGTTGGTACTCAGTAAGGCCACCGAAATAACCGGAACAATTTAATTATCAACTTCAAGTATATTAATCATGTAAGGGTCCAGGCCGTTCATGACCGCGAACACGGCTGTTATAACAGTTTTACACTCTGCAGAGGTTGTACACTTTCACCACAATTCGCGTAAAAGCTCCGAAGAACCTTAGACCCAACCATGCTGCACCACAAAGGCACATACCACACTTCCGAGGTGTGATTGCATAGGGACGCTACGAAGCCTTTACAAAGAATTCCTACATGTGTGTTTGTTCCCAGTACTTACGGTTTCAACAGAAGATAACCTCTTCCGATCCCCGCACCAACACATCCACAAACAGATAACCACCCAACAGGCAGCACAAACACAACATGTAGTTCATCTAATTATTCAGCTAAGACCAGAGCCTTGTAGTATTGTGGTTGTACGGTTAATCCTGGGTGGTTCTCCATGGTTTCCAATTAACACATATGATCTCATAAAGCATAGGTAGAAAGATGGTTAGGGACACTTGCCTTTCCGCAAAAGAATACCACTGCTCAGTCTTCAACTCTTGTTCTTGACAGCTTCGGAACGATGCTCCTCTAATCGTAGCAAACATCGAGC
The DNA here is from genome assembly GCA_015342445.1 of Digitaria exilis. Classification (NCBI taxonomy): domain Eukaryota; kingdom Viridiplantae; phylum Streptophyta; class Magnoliopsida; order Poales; family Poaceae; genus Digitaria; species Digitaria exilis. The sequence goes on along the minus strand of JACEFO010001972.1, from coordinate 3,542,438 downwards.
ACAAGCACAAACATGCAAGCAAAGAAATAGATACAACTAAGAACAATACACCAATCACAAGAAAAGCTTTGAAAGAACGTATAAAACGATGGGGCTCGCTACTACGATCATAAGGGCGCAAGAAACGTTGAAAACGGAACAACGGTTGGAAAGGTATAGCTATCGGATAATTTATATTACAAAAGAAAGTAAAGACTATGTGCTTTATTTATTTTAATTAAGAAAAATACATGTAATGAATATTTAGAGAAATATTCATTATTTAAATTAATCAAAATTATACTTTGATACGAAAAGACAGATTAAAGCTTAATCAATTTTATTTGCAAATATTTATATAATTATTATACCAATTAAATATTTTAATTTGCAAGAAAGCATGAGAGAGCATCTAATCGATGAACTTCATATATCGTGTTGAACTAAACAAGTTAATATTAAAAGCACATTTAAGTTGGAAATTAATCATATTAATTTAGATTGCACAAAACTGGTGTTTAAACCTAATCAGATTTTAATTAGAAAAGAGAGTTCAATAATTATTAATCAAATTAGCATGTTTGCTTTATGAAACAACGGGTAAAGCACTAGCCATATTTTAATTATAAAAGATTGATTCAATAATTATTAATCATATTGATATCATTTGTTTATAAAACAACGGAGTATAACCTTAAATAACTTTTAATTAGAAAAGCTAGTGAAGAAGATATAGATATTAATCAAGTTAACTTTTATTCATAAAAACCGATGTATAAACCAAGTCAAATTTTATTTAGAAAACTAGATTCAACATTAAACATTAAGCAAATTAATTATTAGTTTATGAAAACCAAAATATAACCTTACTAGCTTTAATTAGGAAAAACATATGAAGTAAACATTATTCAAATTAATACTATAAAACATGGAGTCGGAGCTCTAATTAGATTTTATGCAATTTGTAAAACATATAACAAATATAAAACAAGTTATTATTTTATTTATTTCCAAAACATGAAACTTGGTAAACAACACTATTAAACTAAAATCTACGCTTTTAGAAGATTAGCGCAACAAGAACGAGATTAAACAGAGTAAAAACGTGGAATCTAGGGATAAAATAAGGTTCAAGGGCTTCTTTGTACTAAATCTAACCTTCCAGGGACTTAAACAGAAGAAACCAGGGACCTAAAACGTAATTACGTATGAAAACGCGAGGGTTCACGCGTAAAATGGCAACTATGGACGGCGGGTTCTATTTGCCAGAAGCTCAGGGGTTAAACTGATAAAAACAGGACCTAAACGGAATTACTTTTGAACTACCGTGGACTGCGGGTTGGTTTCTAGAAAACCTAGGGGCTCTTTTGCAAAAGTTCCAGGGCGGACCGGTGCGCGCTGGGTTGACTCAACGCGCGTTCGATCAGGGCCGTCGGATTTCGATCGAGCGGTTGAGGTTTCGCTAGGCGCTCGGGGTCGCCGGAGAGGAACGGCTGGCGGCGGCGCCGCTCGATTCCGCGGCGGGGCTTCGCCGGAGATGGCTAGGGAAGGGGCTAGAGTGCTCCGTTTCTCGCCGCGCTTGGCTTGGAAGAGAGAGGGGGAAACGGGGAATCCGTTTTGGGGGTTCTAAACGAGGGTTATGACGTGGAGGGAACTCGCGACGACCTATGGCGGACGGCCGGCTCTGGTGCACTACTCGCCGGTGATTCGAGGAGAGAGGAGCTCGGCGAAGTAGGGGAATCAAAGTAGAAGCACGAAGGGATCTCGGGGATGTGCTCACCGGGGCTGGAGACACGGCGAGGTGGCCGGAATCGGAGTCGTGGCGGCGCCGGCTTCGAGCTTCACGGCGGCGAGCTCCACTGGTGACGATTGAGGCTTAAAAGGCGGTGGCGCAGGTGCAGATTGGCTTCACGAAGCTTGCGGTGTCGTCGGTTTTCACTCTTATCCTCGGCCTGCGAGGAATCGAAAGAAGACAGCGCCGGCGGCTCTGCGGGTAGCTCGGCTTCGGTGAGCTTGGCGGCGGCGCTTGCGCAGGGAGGAGGGGCTAAGCGAGGACGATGGGATAGGGCAGCGAGGAAGCTCGGATTTTATAGGGGCTCGAGATCCGACCATGGCGTGGAGCGCACGTCGAGGGAGGCGGCGCGCGGCGGACGCAGCACGGACTCTGCTCGAGTCCTGCTAGAAGACGACTGGAGCTTGGGGATGACAGCAGGGGCCCACGCGTCGCGCGAGAGAGATTGAGGAGAAAGGAAGATGGCTGCTGGCGGATTGGGCCGGGAAAAGAAGCTGGGCCGGACCGGTTGGGAAGCTGGGCCAGAGAGATGGATTCGGCCCAAGAAGGAAAGGATAGATTTATATTTTCGGGAAATAGATTCTAGTTCAAAAACAATTCTAGGAAATCCCAGAAAATGTATTTAAACAATAGAAAATATTCCAAAATCTCCAAAAATCCTAGGAAAAATTCCAGAGATAGAGTTGGAGACTTTGAACCGAAATAAAATATTTGGAGCTCATGAAAGAGATTTTAAAGCCTTCCAATAAATGGATATGACTTAAGGAAAAGAGAATTAATTCCCAGAAAATCTAGGAAATTCTCAAAAAGGATTTGATCGACGTCTAAACGCATTTTGAAAACTTCACATTCAAGAAAGATGAGATTCAATGACGTGAATGCAACGCTTCACTAAAGGCAACACAAAGCATTTTTATTTGATTTAGGAAAATGATTATTTTCCTATACTAAATACCCTGTAAATTAAACAAATGTTGAAAAAGTTTTAATAATTCATGAAAATCATCTATTTAATTGTTCTTTCTATTCACATCTCGAAATTCCAAATTTCGGGGTGTGACACCTTAGCCATGAGCTGAAGTGTAATGTAGGATTTTTGGAGGCAGTAGGATTTGTTTTTTCAAAAATCTGGTGACCACCAAGTTTCTTTTACTGGCTGTGTCCAATGAGATATTTCAGTTGACTAGGCATGTGCATGGACTCTGGAACTCAATCTCGTGTAATTCAAGAGGTTAAGGCATGTGGAATCCATGATAGCTTGAAAAGTTGGGGCTGTTTTCTAAAAAAAAAAGTTGGGGCAGTTGTTCTAAAGTGAGAGAACTTCCTATACTATCAAATTGAAACCATCATTCATAATATGGGACCAGAAGCTGTACGATGTATTTCTTCCCTGAAATTGCATAACAAAATGGGAATAATATAATATATCTATATATGGGGATACAGAAACTTGCTGGGAGGTATGAATTGATTTTGCTAACTGACTCTTTACTGACATCATTGCACGCATTGTTGTAGGTATACCCATCAGGGATCCCAATAAAATAAACATCACAAACGTCCATTTCATGAATGTTAACCAAGGGGTCGAAGGCACTCACGTAGTCCCACTTGTGTTAGAAAACAAATGGAAGAGCAACTCTGTAAGGAGGTTACCAAGAAGCCAGTAAAAGATTAAGGAAAATGCAGCATGAGCATTTAGGATTGAGTGGCATCAGGAACACTGCTCCATTGAGTCACCTACACGGACCACAAACCTCTCGCTCTACGCCCTGAGCGAGCCACGGTACCAGTTTATTGCACATGCCTTATAGTTGTGCGGAAACTGTGGTTGGAGGCTCCGCGAAGCCTGCATACTGATCACAAGGTCTCAACATGCATGCCATGTGATTCAAGTCCTAGAGATCTTGAAGGTTCTAGTTTGGCATCATCAGTTACCGAGACACATCATCTCAATTATCTAAGTGTGGAGGATCTCAAGGAGGCTTACAGTCTTCTATCACTATGCCATAAAGGCCCTTTGGAGGACATTGCAGACAAAACTTTTTTCGTGTGTTCAAATGTCCCGAATGGGAGACGCGAGCACTGCTACAATTTTTGGGGACATTGCATAATGGAGCTCCGAGGTGGACACAACATCTGTCCGCCTCCGTTAATCCGGTTCATTAATGGAGATGGATATTTTTTATTTAAGGACACGTTTGTATCTGACCTCCTCTGAAATTCAATTAACGGAGGTGGATATTTTTAAACAACCGACTCAGAAAATCATCTATATTCGGAGGCGGTTGTCTTATAGTATTCGCCTTTGTAAATTGATTTTCAGAGGCGGCGGCAATGCTATATCCAGCAGCGGAGGCCGCGGATCAACTTGTGGTGCCCTGGATGAGCTCGATAGGCCCAGATGGTCTCCGACCCATGTGCCGATATAGGGTTTTTGGTTTATTTCCTTTTTTCCCATTATTTCCTTTTTTCCCACCCTCCAAAAAGGCTCAACTAACAGAAGCCTTGACTCAAAGGCGGATGGATTATCCGCCTCGGAAAAGGCTTTGGACTGCCTCTGAAAACCTTTTTTTTGTGGTAGTAGTTGAGTGGCAACCACCAGTGGCCAGTTTGGGAGCACCATCGGTTGCACAAGGGTAGTAGTTACCATGAGACCGCATGCAGAATGAATTACAAAGCTAAAAAAAGTCATAACTTTACCAGCAAACATGTAAGTAAAAATTAGATTGCACACTTATATTTGTCTCGATAGAAACCTCGAAACAATGTCTCAAGTATATTTTGATAAATAGTGGTGAAGTTAATTTTGTATTATACAGAAATGTGAAAATGTTAGTTTCTACTCGTGGATGTCATTGATAAGATATGTGGTACCTACATCGTGCACGCCCAACATCTATTTAGCAGCATAATGGATGAGTTACGTCCAGTTAACTAGCTATTTTTCGAATCGAGCAGAATATTAGAAAGTTACTTCCTTTGTTAACCGGAACTAACCTAGGAGGGCTCTCCACTTAAGCTTAAATGGAGAGGCCTCTCTATTTAGATTTTACCTTTGCATTATCTATCCATCCCTATATTTTGGTTGAATTTTTTATGAACCTTTTTGACACGTTTTCTTGTGGGAGCACAAGAGCACATGAAAGTACTGGGGCACTTGTAGATCTCTGGAGCATCGCTGTATTTTAAAAATAAAATCTCAGTACTTTTCCATGACCTAACGTATTTAGAACCATTACTCACAGTGTCCCTGGAAAATAGGTATAGATATTTAGCGCCCAAATTGGCCATGTAAATTGGGAGACAGGCCCTATAAAATGACTTGTACGAGGGCACACTATCTTACGTGCAGTTTCAGTATCCTTAAGGTTTGCACGAAGGCACTCTATACATTATATTGCTTCGTGTGAGAGCGCATCAATGAGGTACAAACATAAATTTCTGGATGGTTGCATGCTAGCCACGAAATGGTCAAGCAAAAAGCAGGAAAAGCATCCTCGCTGAAGACAGTACTGCAGGCTCGAGCGGCGTCAGGAACACATGAAGCCCAACAATTCAAAGGGAACGAAGCTCAATCATTTTCCTACCTACCAGCTTTGGGGTCTTCACTGGTGCATGAAAGACACCCTGTGCATGGTAAAATGAATCCTCGTGGATATGAAATGCGGTTGCAAGGACCGAGCAGAGTGATTGCAAGTCAGACGCTAAGAGCGGACACTCAGTGCGATAGGGATCGTCCTAGGCAAAGAGAAATTGCACATTGGAACTTGGTTGGCAGCAAGGGATGAACCCATTGGGTGTGCAGCATACTCATGGATTAATTTTTTCAGTTGAGTATTTAAACTAAGAAGCGGTTCAATAAAAAATGTGTCAAATCAATTCACTTCATCTTCATTTATTTTGTCGAAGTTTTCAGCTACTTTAGAAACATGCACACCTAATATGTCCGTCGTTGTTTATTTAATTTAATCCTTCGTGTGAGCAACTGCGTGGGCAGTGGGAGATTTCTAACACCTCATGCACCTTGCAATGAAAACTGGATTGAACATGTCTGCTTCAAGTTATAATTTTTTATGGGCACGGAGTGGTGGATAACTCATGGAGATATATGGTGCTCTTCTTTAACACGGATTCTTGGAACTACAAACTTCACGATTCAGAAATAGATAATTGTTGAATGCCAAGCCTTTTCTTGGGTTTTTTAATACAGCCACTGGGAACGGTTTGAGACATTGGCCGTGGTTGCTCTACTAGCGCTGAAGCAGAAAGACCTACTAGCAATGACAGCTTAATGAAAATTTATCAGTTTAATTAACTTTCAATTTGGAAACATTGTTTCGTATTAGGAACTGTGAAGCTTTATCAAATATTTGGACCCTTAAGTTTGCGTAACAAAGTAATAGTCAAATCAATTGTGAGTTCCTGACCCGGCCAGAAACTTTCTGGTAGTTATGCAATAATTTCTGATAGTTACTTTACTTATTTCAACGTTGCACCGAAGGCAATGTTGTATATATACCACCAGGGAAGCCAATACATTAACTTGTATATAAGCTGCATCATGAGTTTTGTTTCAGGATATAGTTAGGTTGCATCAAGGCACTCGCATTGTGTTAGAGAAGACATAGACAAGTTACACTGTTTGGATGCCCGTAGAACAAACCAAGACAGAGCGTGGCAAGATGCATCAAAAGATATTCAGGACTGAGAGGCATGAGGAACACACAACACCCCAATGAGTGTTCTACTGGTCACAGATGTCGTTAACGCTGCCAGTTTTGCAGCAGCACAAAACTGTCTTGCGTTCCTATGTTCTCGAGTGCTCTCCTGTGATCGCCGGCAATGAAAGCTCGCTGGTATTTACAACAACAGAACTCTACAGATCTGTAGCCAGCACGAGGCAGGGGCTGAAGCAATGGTCGGATGCACGGGATACCAGCATCTTGGTCTGAAGCTCTCTGCACGGATGATTTGGATACTACAGTCTTCGGCATTCGAAAGACCCGGATGACTCTGAGGTCAAGTTTCCGCATGCTTTGGTTAGCTAAATTATCAAAAAGGGTGATATGGGTACTACAGTCTTATTATAGTACACCAGACCGGTACGATCAATGCTGCCGCCAGCGTGAAGACTGTAGTGGGCTGCTGCCAATGTCACAAGAAGGTATAGAAAAAAAAAACAGTTTTGACTAAGTTAACTACTTGAACAGGAGCCATGTAACTATAAACCAGCAAGTTTCACTGTATGAAAATAATCAAAGACATGCATAATAATCAATTGGTGAGACGAGTCATGCCTATAAAATGACTTACGCAAGCTGAAATACGAACAAGGTAGTTGTATGCTTGTTAAGAAATGACGAAGATAAGGCCGGTATGAGTGGCGTCAGGAACCTACAATGCCCGGTATATTATCTACTACAAACTACGGTCACCCCCCTACATGCCAACGTAGAGGCGCTGACAGATGACTTAACGCAGGCATGTGTGTATTTTTTTATAATGTGCCAATTACATGATGCACCATAGCCAAATGTAAATGCATGATACAATACATATTTATGACACTGATTTCCTTCCTTGAACATCTTGATCAATTTTCCTGCCCGCTGATTTCATGAATTTGAGAGTTTTCTTAACTATTAATAGTAATTTGATTGCTTACTTGACCATACCGAAATAACAAATATATCAGGGCCAGGCAAGCTTACAAGTTCAAGCATTAGCGTAATCACAAAGTTATTACCTCTGTAGTTACTGCTGAGATACTGTGTGCCGGACATGTGGTTCCAGGCTGTTGGGGCACAAGTCAGGGACTCAGTCCCTACAGCAACGTTAGATGAGACTCATCGCACACTACTACCAAAACGATTTTCGGAGGCGGTCAAAATGAATTTTTGGAGACGCTTTTTGCGTCCGCCTCCGACCTAGCGCTTTATGCCCGTCTCCAAAAATCGAGCAAGTAAAATAGAAAAAGCAAAAAGCCCGCTGAGCCCATCGCACCGCCGCCGCTAGATCCATCTGCTCCTCGCCGCTGTGGCCACTGCTCCTCACCGGATCCGGCCGCCCCTCGCCGAATCTGGGCGCCCCACGCAGGAGGGAGGGGGAGGCGGCACTATAGAGGGAGAGGGAGGCGGCGGCGTTGGTGAGGGTGAGAGGGAGGCGGCGCTGGTGGGGGGAGAGGGATGCAGCACCTGGTGAGAGAGAGGGGGAGGCCTCGGCGGCTGGAGAGGGAGATGGAAAAGAAGTGGAAGAGAATGAGAACCCTAACCCTAAAGTTTGATTTATAGACAATAGCATGTTATCGGGCCTGTATGGATCATTTAGGCTGCTTTGGGCCTCGGGAACTTAGGAAGCGGGCCTTGTAAGTCATCCACCTCCGAAACTAGATTTATGGAGGCAGACGCTTTATAATGTCCGCCTCCGACAATAGATGATTTTTATAAGCGGTTGTTTTAAAACATCCGTGTCTGAAAATCGATTCAATGTCATGATGGAACATAACTTTGCCCTTTTTATATGAATGTCATGATGGAACATAACTTACAGCTGAAACGTCCGTCTCTTAATATTGAATGTCCAATTCATTTTTTTTCATTCAAACTTGTTTGTTTAATTGAAAACTTCTCTTTTTTCCATTTCCTTTAACCTTTCCCCCTTTGGCCCAATCCTTTACTGGCTGCTCGGCCCAATCCACTCCCTGCTGGCCTTGCCACCCCTGCTGGTCCAACAATATCCACCAGCCCAGCAGACGTTCCTGGCATTTTCTTTCTATCCCCTTTTGTGCCGCTCTGTTTTGCTCGGCCCAGCAACCCCCTCGGGCTCCTCTCTCTCTCTCTCTCTCTCTCTCTCCTGTTTTTCGTTCGTCAACATATCGGGTGAAAACCAATCTCTCCATCGAAACTATGAAAACATTATTCTAGGCCACACGATGATGATCCAAGGGAGTGTTCATGGGAGGAGAGATGGATGATTTGCAAAAAGAAAAAAAAGCCTAGATGGGCCCACATAGCCTATCTAGACCCTCCTAGCCCATCCACGGTGCGGCGCTACCATAGGTCACGCCCGGTGCTCCTCCACGCTTGCATCGTGCTTCCTCACGCCTCTAGCTCGCCGCCCCCGCCTGGAGCTCGCCACACCGCTCCACGCCTACAGCACACTTCCACTGGAGGCTTTTTCTCGCTTGAGGAGGCCGCACCATCGTGCCAGGGAGGCAGCCACTAGAGGTCGTGCCATTGCTATTGGAGGCCACACTATCACGCCGTGGAGGTTAGATACCGCCGTCGCTTCTCTGAAAGCGCCGTCGAGGCGGAAGGGAGGCACCGTTGGGGCAGGGATGGGGCTGGCAGCTGGAATGGAAGGGAGGAAAAAGAGTGAGGGAAGGAATCCTAGGGTTTTGGGGTTTAAATACAAGGGGAAGGAAAAGGATACCCTAATGGCCTTTTGGGCTCACTTTGGGCCCTTGTATTTTAGGAAGCAGGCTTTATAGATGTCGGCCTATGAAAATAGATTTACGGAGGTGGACACCTTAAGATGACTGCTTTTGAAAATAGAGGGTTTTCCAAAGCATTTTTTTCAAAAGTCCACCTCCGCAAATCAAGTTTCCAATGATCAAATGCAAACGCCACCTTCAATAAAAGATGTCTGCCCCCGTTCATGCGTAGGATTAACGGAGGTGGATGAAGTTTGTGTCCGCCTCTAAGGCCCATTTTTTAGTGTCCTCTAAAATATTTCTTTTGTAGTAGTGAATTCTAATTCCAACATAAAATAATCCACAATAAACATAATTGCTAGTCGATCTTGCAATCTTATTAGCCGAGATACCTGAGGTTGTGAGGCCCCGATAGTGACTTAACTAGTGGCACTAATTATGTGAGCAGTAGTTCTAGACCTAAAGACGGAGGCCCACAACCCGTACTAAATGTGCACATTAGTACTAGCCGGTTACTTTTTGGTACATGGCACTAATATGCACCGTTTATTACCCTAAAGAGACTTCCTAACAAAGTAGGACCGCCTTGATAAATATTAATCAATTTAAATAATAACTTTAGAATTGAAGCCATCATTGACAATTTGGAACTGAAAAAACTGGACCCAATATTTGGACCCTGAAATTGCACAAGATAATGGGAATTTATATACGTCTGTATGTATATGGTAAATCCGCTTTACACCTTCCATTTGCCTAAAAGCCTCATTTTTAACTCAGCTACAAAACCACACACTAAGAGGCATCCAACTATCAAATGTGGTTTCTATTTTATGAAAAATATAAAAATATATTTTGTAAACTTAAATATTCACAACGAAGTTATTTTAAAAATATCTTATACATTTAGCACATTATTATTAATATTATTTGGGTGTGATTTGTTCATGTTTCTAGTGTTTTATTGCTCCTACTAAAAATACTAGGAATTGAAATAGTAAGATGCAAATAACATCAAGTGGTGCACCAACATATGGCTTACCAATTTAGAAAACGAAATGGTACAAATTTTTTATTTTCTTAATCACAATGAAGTCGTTAAGAAAAATTTTAGCTTATTTTTATAATTATAAAAAATATAAAATGACCTTTGAAGCCATTCAAAGTGCCAATTTTGTCCGATTTTGAAACCATCCAAAGCTCCCAGTTTCTGGTTTCTTAGTCGCGGTTGAAATCTAAAATTTTGTAATAGTTGGAGGGTGAAAATTAGACTTTTCCTATACATAAATATATTCGGGCACAGAATCTTGGTGGTAGGTATGAATTCTTTATATACATCGTTATGCCGAGGGCAATTTTGTATGTGTATATACTACCAGGGACGCCAATATAATAACTCGTATAAGCTCAAGCATCAGAAGTGTCCTCTGCGTATATATAGTAAGGTTGTATCGCACTCGTTTTGTTTAAAGGAACACATGCATGAGTTCGGGCTGTTAGGACTTAATCGGAGGTTGTGTAAGGAAATGATGAAGCTAAATGCCGCAAAAGACATTCAGGATTGAGGGGCATCCGGAACACATAATCACCTACCGTGTCTCTTCAGAGTTCCCCGTTTCTCAGTTACTGTGTACTTCACGAGGCACAATAGCTGCCTTACGAAGCTCACACCAGTCTATGGGAGATACCCTGATGCCTGAGATATGTGCGGAAGCTGTTGTCAGAGGCTATAGGGGACGTCTGTGTTTGCGTCTTTATCTCAAGCACTCACCACACATGCTATATGATTCGATGCGTGGATTTCCAAATTCTCAGAGGGCACTGAGGTCAGATTTCAGCATGTTTGCTTACGGAAGCAAGAATTATCGGGGTGGATGACCTGGTTGCAACAGTCAACTACCTCGACCCAGATGAAGCGGATCTGCCCCACTAGCTCTGCTCATCTTCAATGATTCTACTGCTGATGCTGCCGCCAATGCAATAACTGCAGTTGGCTGTGGCCGACGTATCATTGGCGGGGAGACATATTAGCCCTATGTCAAAAAGGTAGGGAAGTGTTTAGAGTCACGTGTAAATTCAAACAATAATTTCAGTACAAGAAAACAATCCAAAGATTGCTAAATCGTACCGTTTATGATTCGTTACGTGTAGTAGATGTTGCTTGAATGCTTTCGTTCAGAACCTATAGCCGGGCTGTCAACGGACATGGTTCTAAATCGGTACTTAGCAGAAGTATTAGTAGTATTAGTAGTAATAATAAATCACTATCCGCGGAAGCGTTTCAGCAGTATATAACAGGCAACAATGTTTTGAAAAATGTACACATTAGCAATGAAGAGGATGACACATGGACATATATTTGGGGAAGTGCTCTTTTCTCCTCCTTGAAGGTATATACGGTTTTGGCAGGCCACTCGTATGTTCCAATGCCTGTCAAATGACTATGGAAATCCTCCTGTCAATAGAAGCCAAAGACCTTCTGGATTCTCGTGAAAGATTAAGTACGAGATGTCCTGCAGAGGAAAAACATCGACCAGCCCTCATGTAATTGTGTACCCTGCAGTGACCTGCAAAAAGAGACAACAAAACATTTCTCTGTGGATTGCCAGTTTGCAAGAGAATGCTGGAACTCTGTCCAGATTCAGGTGCCAGATATATATGCCGGATACATTGCACGTTCTTGCAAACTTTAAAGAGCAGCTCAGCACACCTTTCTTCATGGAAATTATTATCCATGGAGCATTTTGACAACCAGAAACGATTTCATCTTTAGAGGATTTACCCCATACAGATTTCTATAAAATATTGATTTGTGCACGAATTAAAGTTGCTTTGCATCGTGCGAAAAGTAGTTATTTTCCACGTATTAGATTCTGGTTCGATAATTTTTTGCCAACTTTGTAATTTTCAAACTATTTTTTATTTTAATATATAATGAGTAGGGGCGAGTCCCTCCTGTTTCATCAAAGAAACATATCTGAGGATCTGTGACACCCGGCGCAAGTTGATATGGTCCATAGTGGTCCATGAGCGTGGTGTGTGCATGTTTAGTACCATCTTGCTACTTTAAAAAGGGTGGAGCCAACTTATAAGCCTTTGTTCCCTAGCCATAGCACCTTCAGGTTGACCCTTTTACACGAAGCGAGGACAAAAGTGCAAGCAGGGTGCTATATGTACGCGTGCCCACCCCACAGAAGGGCTGGGCGGTGCGGCCTTGACAGACGGGGTGTTACAAATGGTATCAGAGCCGACCCTCGCGGTTGCGCGTACGGTCAGGGTGCGGACATAGGGCGCATGGCGCGCGTGTGCCGGTTAGGACACACAGCATGGCTTATGGGTTGGCACTGGACGTACGGTCGTGCGCTAAGAGGGAACGTTCCTGGACATTTGCTCGTGTCAGTGTGCGAACATATGACACGTGTGGGCCGGGTAGGACACATGGCATATGGGTTGGCACTGGACGGGTGAGTTGGACCGACGAGGACGTCGGGTTCTTTGAGGGGGGTGTATTGTGACACCCGGCCCAAGTTGATATGGCCCATAGTGGCCCATGAGCATGGTGTGCGCATGTTTAGTACCACCTTGCTAGGTTAGAGAGGGTGGAGCCAACTTATAAGCCTTTGTCCCCCAGCCATAGCACCTTTGGGTTGATCCTTTTACACGAAGCGAGGACAAAAGTGTAAGCAGGGTGCTATGTGTACGCGTGCCCGCCCCACGAAAGGGTTAGGCGGTGCGGCCTTAGGAGACGGGGTGTTACAGGATCATGTGCTCTGTGATGGCCTCGGTTCTAGGGTCATGAATTATTTTGCGGTAGTTGATTTCTTGAATAGCAATAAAGAACAACACCAGATATGACAATATATTTACCCCCAATGTTTATGGACACACTATGACGACGTGTTAATACTCTCATAGGAGGTTGCATCCCAAACTGCGTGCTGCCAGGATCGTCTACAAATTATTATGGTCTTCGTGCTACCTAAAACCGCAAATTAATGGATGCGCCGTTGAAGGGACATTGACACCCTAAGAGGTGGGTGAATTAGGTGTCTCTAAAAACTAAAGCTCTAATTGCACATATAAAACCCTATTTCAATTTCTATCTAAATGTGATCTAGGTTTTCTCTATGTGTTGCTATCTCTATCGTTATAAAGTTTTGCACGCTAGATCCAATCCTATACTAGCATGGCAAATCTAGGAAAGGTAAATGCGGAAAGTAGTGCAAGTATGAAATGCGGAAGCTACAGGGTAGAGAAGAGCAAACTCCCGGCACGGCGATTTTTATTGAGGTATCAGAAAGCTTATGAGCTTTCCACTAATCCTCGTTGTTGTAGCCCCTCTCAAGGGAATGCCTGCTCAAGGGCATAAACTCCCCGGTCGAGTAACTCCGTGGGTGACCACGGAACTTCCCCACGCGCAAGTGGGTCTCCGCGCGTCCCTCCCCGGATGCTCCTCGCCGCCTTCACTCGGTAGAGCTTCGGCCAAACGCCAAGGGCCTCTCCTCCCTTGCACAATCACTGACGGCCTCTCCACAAACTAGGTTGGAGGGTCTCGCAAGACTACAATCCCCGGATTTACAACACTTGGTGCGTGCAAGCACCGGTAAGCAAAGAGGTATACAAACCTCGCTAAACTCTAGGCTAAACACCTAAGAGATGCGCTAAAGGGTCTAGACTAGCACTAAACACTTTGCAAATCACCCAGATCTTCTATTTAGCACTTTGGTGGATTGAGCTCTTAAGAATGTGAAGAGCACTTGCCAATAGCTTCTCCCAGCTCAAGCACACTTCAAATGGGCGAGGCAACTCATATTTATAGCCACAACCAAAGGAACTAGTCGTTGTATAGCCATTGCACACTTTCTAGGTACCAACGACTCATTGGGTGCCCCTCCCTTTCCACCACCGAATCAATCGGTGCTCACTAGAGCCAAACAACAAGTTCCAGCCATAAGGACCGACTAATTTGATGGGAGGACCGACTAATTCGGTGCCCTTGATGAGGTACCACCGAATCAATCGATGGTAGGCCTTCTCGCTGCCCAAAATGCCTCTAGGACCGACTGATTCGGTCCCCCAGAGGGTGCATCACCGAATCAATCGGTGGCTTATCCACAACACTGTTGACATCACAGTTTTGGCCGTTTTTACGTCATTTCTTCGCCGATTTTTGTTTCGTTTTTTTTCACACTTTAGTATGAGATAGAAGCACATTTATAACCATTTGCATGGCTAAAAACACATCCTCAAAAATCTACATAAATATATCTTTAAACACATGTTAGTCCAATGATTATGTTGTCCATCAATCACCAAAATCACAAACATAACATGGGGCCATTTTCCTTACAGCCGTAGTATAAATGGAAGGATGTGGTAGCTCGTCCCGAGTTCAAGGTTTGAGTTAAATAATTCATTGTGCACTCTTTATTCCATCGCATCACTTATACATAAAACAGCTGTGTACGCTCAGGAACCAGTTGTGTAGTTTCAGGATGGTTACGTTGCAAGGCATTACATTGAAATGTTTGGGAGCCCACGAACTACTCTGCTCGGTTGTTGCATGGTAGCCGAAATGATAGAAGCAAAAATGCACCAAAACAATTATACATTCAGGCTTGAGAGGCATCAGGAGTCCACAGTGCCCAACATCGTGCCTGTCTTTTCCCAGGCCTCACAGTATGCGAAACACACCTGCCTTCTACGTACTAGCATAGTGAGTACGAGTGTACAACAGGTCTATGGCATAGCCCTGACGCAGACTGCTTCTAGTTTGGTGCTGTGGATACACAGCGCACTGGATCGATCCTTGATCACCAGGCTGACTGCAGATGCATCATTCCTTCCTCAGTGCAGATGCATCATTCTTTGCTAGCTGCGGCCGGACCCGAGGATTAAGTTTGGCACTTGGATTAATTTTCCCACGCCGAGAGAGATTCCTGTGTGAGTTTTGTCTCTAAACAACCATGCACAGGATAAGCACTGCGATGCAATGATAGAGGTCACCGTTGCCTAGCTGCTTGTGCTCCATCACACCCATTGTCCTCGACTACGAGAAGCCAAACTACAGCATGTGGCATGACCACCTCACCCTTACCAAAGAAAAACAGCCCTGACAACCCGTCTTAGTTGCACCTCGTCAAATCTGGCATCACGCATCTTAACTTCAATGTATGTGTGTAAAACTGGTTTGTACACAGCCATTTCAAACATGAGGACAGTCTATGGAGCAAAAATTGAGGAGGGCTGATCTAACTAACACGGCAGGAGACTGCAACGAGCAAGCTAGTTTATCATAGGTTCAGTTCGCAACCATTTCATGGCCCTGCTGCAGCCCCAAATGCACGGTTGCTGGTACAACCAATGTTAATAGTAGCGGCCGGAACTAGCGAGCAACGTATTGATAACTGGCAACTGGCTTAGAATAGGTAGACATATCAATTGCTGTCGAAGCCTGCATAACCGTATGAAACCATGTAGAACTACACTTATTGATACAGCTCGCTTGCATGGTGCATCCAACACCCAAGCGTCAAGTTTATGAATCGTCTTTTTAACTCATCATCCATCCTTGTGAAAAATCTCTAGTTAGTTGACCTGGTTATCTTCTCTATGCTAACCAAAATATTTGAAAGCCGTCACGGTTTGTCGTTTGATGTATTTGGATACACGGGAACTTGATAATCTTTGGTGAAGGTTCCCTCTCACTTGGCAAGTGGAAAAGTACGTTCAAGGTTGTTATCGATCAGGGCAAGACCATCCTTGAAACAGAAGCTTGAATTTTGTCTGTGTAATTACAACTAACATTTTTATATGTCTAGATAGTATTTCTTTTTTCGGCCTATGACTGTGTAACCTGCACATATCCTTTTAGAAAGGATAAAAAACATGATATATGGTCTAACATTTTGCTAGTAGTAAAACTAAGAAGGCACAAGTGGATTAGCCGTATGTTTCGTCATCGTTCTTTGGTAGATGTCGACGATTTAGGAAACAAAAAACGATCTAGCTAGGCTTGCCACTGGCCGAAAATGCACGACTGCCTGCTGTGTCTAATTGGTTGCTTTGGTCTCACTAGTGCGGTAAGTGCAAGATCGAATGGTCAAACAAAGCTTGCAACTGGAAGGATGGCACAGAAATCTCTGGCCCACCGTGGACCAGACTCCAACAACCAACTATGCAAACCATCACTACACCAAACTGGAATTGCCTTGGCGGCCAAAAACCGCCAAGGTAATAGTTTCTGGCGGCAAACTGCCAAGCAAACCCTGCCAAGTCTAGAGTACCAAGGAAAATCAATAACCTTGGCAGTCGACTGTCAAGGATTGTTACCTTGGCTGTTTCGCCGCCAAGTAACCGCCAAGTAAATACCTTACATTGGCGGCTCCAGGCGGCCAAGTAAATTTATTGCCTTGGCTGCGTTTGACAGCCAAGTAAACTATTTTCCTTGGCTGCCTTCGACTGCCAAGTAAAATTGTTTCCTTGGTGGCCTTTGACTGCCAAGCAAACTATTTTCCTTGGCTACATTCGACTGCCAAGTAAAATTGTTTCCTTGGCTGCCTTCGGCTGCCAAGTAAAATGTTATTCTTGGCTGGGCTCGACAGCCAAATAAACTATTTTCCTTGGCTGGGCTCAACATCCAAGTAAACTATTTTCCTTGGCTGGACTCAGCAGCCAAGCAAACAGGTTTCCTTGGCTGATGGCTTCATTCCTTGGCAGTAGCCCAACGCCAACTTAACTTCTTTCCTTGGCGGCGTTGCACAAAATTCATTTCCTTGGCAGCTTTGCCAACTGAATTCATTTTCAATAAATTCATTTCCTCCTCACTTTGCATCTCATGGTCGCCATCACCATCTTCGTCGCCATCCCCATCTTCATCTTCGTCGCCCTCACCATCTTGATCTCCTCCATGGGAACGATCGTCGGTGTCCCTTTCCTCAATGTTCTCACCGTTGCGCCTGGCATCAGCTGAGTGGGAGCATCCTTGTAGGGACCCAGCAGCCTACAAAATTAGAAAATCTTCATATAATATGAAAAGCAAATATACCATGCTCATGTAATTAATTATTTCCTAGCTAAGAAAGCTAAAGGGCAGAAAGGCTCCCGACTAAGAAATATATATCATATGCTCAAGGACCTAACCAAAAGAACTAGAGGGTATTTTCCAAGCAAAATTGAGGGGAATCAGCCAAGTTGAACTAATCTTGGCTACCTTACCATGAACATATATCTAAAGGTGATATTTCTAATCAACAAGAAGCCACCTTTTCACTGCTGCAACTCATATTGGCATTCTGGCACCAAAAAATATTAACTCTCTAGATGAAATGTCCTCCAAAAAGAAAACATGAACTGTACAAGCATTTGGTAGAAATTGTAACCTATTGACAACGAGCATCAATACTTTCTAGACGCCGCAGCAGCGCTGCTGGTGGTTGTTTTCCAAGATCAGAATACATTTGCTGCAATAGAAAAGGCACAGGAGTGTTACTTTCAGATGCATGCTTAGTGTTGCCCAAACCAAAACTTGTTTTTTGCTAGAAGGAATAAAGAAATAATACCATGATCAGTGCACGATTAACACTATTTTCTTCATAGAGTATCTCATTAGTCTCTTTCAGCTGCTCATTTTCTTTAACCACTTTATCGTAATCAGCAGGATTCATTGGCTTCATAGCTATTGATTTACTATGTACCAAAACAGTTGCCTTGTCCACAGCACCATCACCTATTGGAACACGCCCATGCTTCAAGCCATTTCCTACAATGTGCAATGCTTTTCCATCTAATTCATGTGAATCCTCATCTGAAACTAGCACTCTGTAGTCAACCTAAAATAAACAAAAATATTGACATGTAAGAAAATATTGATTGTAATTGCTATAGATAAGTTACTTAACCCCCTCCAAATAGTACACTTTCTAAAAAATAAACAGATTAGATGCCTACTACAAAATTTGAAATGTAGCTAGGATAAGCAAGAAAATAATGCAAAGCATACCAAGCGTTGTTGTGCTTTCTGGCTAGGGATAGGCTAGGGATCATGCACTTGTTGATCAGCACTATCAACCATCCTATAAAAGGCTTGAGCCGAGGCTGTAGGCTCCTCATCACTTGTCAAGTCACGGTCAACACCTAGGTCAACTAACATATCATCCATGCGATCAACTTCCTCAGAACTCTTGTCACTTCCAACTTGAACATGACTCTCTCCATGTGCTGTCCATACTTTATAGTCATCCCTAAACCCATGCTTACACAAGTGCATCTCTACATCAAACCTTTCATGCCTAATATAGTTCCGAAACAAAGCACAACGGCACTTAATGGTGTCATTTTCAACAAGACTCGGCATAGAGAATGCACGATCTAAAAAATTGTTTGTGTTCTCTATCGACTCATGAGAGGGAGGCTTCCCACGAGACCAACCACTATACATCCACTGTCATTACTCTTGCTCTGTTATAAAAGGATGATTTATTTTAATATCACAAGTTCACACATAGCAAGCATATATAACATGCAGAAAAAGTATAACAGCAACAGCTAATGGAAAAAAAGATGTTGGTACTTACTGTTAGCACAAAAATGCTATCTCAATCAAAATGAACAGCACAGCTAATAGATGCTTGCTCCACTCAGTTCAGCCTTGAAAATAACTGCAACAAAAAAAATACAGCATGTGAATAATAGTATAGCTGCTATGCTGACTGGTATAACTTGCTGCTAGAAATACCTAATAGAAAATTATATTGATACTTACTGCTAACACAAATACTTTCTCAATAAAAACTCAGATGGTCACCTCCTCGAATCATCAGTTTCACCTGAAAATAAATGCAAGATACAAGCACACCACATGAGAAAGATATAGTATGTGTCCCTCTTTTAAATTGCGCCTAGAGCTTTTTTACTGCCCAGTTCATGGATCAAATGCAACAACGTAGATTCACTTCCCACTCTGAAAGAGAAGGAGAACTACACTACAATCTGCATCTCATGAAAATTATTTCCCAATCTGACCTGCTACTTCAATGAATACAAAGAGAACCTACACTACTATACTCTGCATTTGACGATATATAGAAACAGAACCAAACTAAATCTACCAATGGCTGACATGCCATAGCACATATTTCAGAGTTGGAATCAGTTTAGGAAGCCTCATAGACTAAAGAACAACTTGATTAGAGAGGGGAAAAAGGATGGGACAGTGGACACGGTGGGCAATCGAGCCCATCTTACCAGCAAGTAACCCTAGGCGTCCCAGGGTGAGAGATTGACAGGGGGGCGGACTGGATCTGGAGGCCCAGCACAGGCAGCGGTGTGGAGCGGAGACTCCTTCACCACGACGCCGGAGAAGGCCCCGCTGGCATGTAGTCAGTGGTGGTGATGGCTGGTGCCACTGGCATGGCGTCGATGGTGGCGGCGGCGGCAGGCACGGGGCTGGATGGTGGCGGCACGCAGGGCTGGATGGTGGCTGCACGAGGGGCTGGTTGGAGGCGGCGCACGGGATGTCCATGACGGAGGAGCGGCGGAGGAGAAGCCAGCGGAGGAGGTGGCGTGCGGCGCGTCCACAGTGCGTGAGAAAGGAGAGAGGATGACGAGAATGTGTGGCGGGTTAGGTTTTCCTCAGCCACGGGCTGAACTTTAGCGTTTTGGGGTCTTTTGCGGGCTGAAAT
This sequence comes from Digitaria exilis, assembly GCA_015342445.1. NCBI lineage: Eukaryota > Viridiplantae > Streptophyta > Magnoliopsida > Poales > Poaceae > Digitaria > Digitaria exilis. Next base: position 3,522,550 of record JACEFO010001972.1, on the reverse strand, counting down.
TGTTTTGTTTTGCCGCGCGCGCCCTGGCCGGCGTGGAAAAGGCCCGCGCAAGTTTGTGCGTGACCGCCCAGCCATTTTTCTAATAAATATTTAGTTAACTTATGTCATATATATTAATTAGTATTGAAAAGAAAATAATTTCTTGGCTACGACATCTGTTATTTGATTTCCACCACTACAGTCTATATAATTAAAATATATTCACTATATTCCTTGGCGGTTTTCCTATATTTCTTGGCGGTTTTTGGCCGCCAAGGCAATTCCAGCTTGGCGAATAATCCATTCTTTTGTAGATAATAATCTATCTGTAGTTTATCTATTGCCCATCAAATTGTTACTTTTCTAATTTTGCATTGTTATTGTTGTCTCTCTATAAGGTGCCTTGCATATATTGCATGTCCTTCTGATAATCTAGCGCCTTGCATATATTGCATGCTTCACTATAGAATAAATTAAATATGAAATGAGGGCTTCCCCTCTCACATTCACCACGAATGCAAATGTATGTATGTACGTAGATATTACTATAAAGAGATCATGATCATATGTGCAGCTATTGTATCATTCAATCGTATAGAACAATGCATTCTGAAAGATGTCTCACAAAATTTTGAAGAAACATATTCACATGCCCCTAGCATATGAGTTAACCGAATGCATATGCATGCATTGTCTTGGTAAAAGTTAAAAGCAACACATAATTGTTGCACATGCAAGCCACATGCCATATTGCATGAATATCTCACAGCACAATATAAAAGGTGAGTGGTAATTTTATAAGCATAATAAACATAATGAGTGGTTCATATTGATTATTATACTATAAATTAGCTGACAATTGGAAAATCTAGTCAACATAATGCACAATTTGCTTGTTAGTATGAATTATATAAACACAAACTACAAAGTTTACTTGGCGGTTCAACAAGACCGCCAAGAAAATGTATAGTTTCTTTGGCGGCAAATGCACTAAATAGCCAAGGATATTCAGACTTTCCTTGGCAGCTTAGTAAAACCGTCAAGGAAAAGCACAGTTTTCTTGGCAGTTCATCACAACAGCCAAGGAAATATATATTTTCTTGGCAGCTCAATGAGACAGCCAAGAAAAATAACACTTTCCTTGGCGGCTTCAAACAACCGCCAAGGAAATGCACAAATTGCTTGGTGGTTTAAATAAACGGCTAAGAAAACTACATATTTACTTGGCTGCTTCGGAAGCCCGCCATGAAAATAGCTTTTCTTGGCAGTTTACAATCCCTGCCAAGGAAACGTCTATATACCTTGGCGGCTGGAATTTGCTGCCAAGGAAATCTTTGGCTGCCAAGCCAATTCCAGTTTGGTGTAGTGCATGGTAGCACAGCTGACGGCACTTCTGGAATAGTGGATGGAATATGACTTGTGGCCATCTTGTCCCTTTTTCATTCGGTATGTCTCTCTGCAAGACCTCTCGCATTTCCTATGCATCACATTCGCATATACTAGATCTTGCGACATTTCCACATCAAGCATCAACAAGGAAGTCCTCCGATGAGCCATGCCTGCATGCTAAATGTGCGTAGCAGTTATTTATGGGTGATCCATGTGAGTTGAGGTGGTTAGTGTTCCATATTTACCCAGTATACAGTAGTAAGTTACTAACCAGTCGCTATTTATACAGTCATCTAAAAAAACGTGCCCATTAGTACCATGGTTATTAATAATCAACCACCATATATGTGCTATATAGTACCGGGCAATCATGACACAATTCGAAAGTAGTGGCAGTTTGATTTCTGGCGTATTTTTTTTAAAAAAAAGGCAAGTGCAATATGAAGATCTAAATGAAGGTGTCACTATTCTGAATAAACCAATGCCTTGTGTGTATTGGAGGGATATATAGAGGGAAAAAATTCTGTGCAGCCGGGATACACACCCACTCCCATGCAACCCAGTTCTTGATGCGTGACGCGTGGATAGCCAAGGAATCCAACGTTGAGCTACCGTCCATACGTGAGCGACGTGGGCATACGCGTTCGTACGTTCCTGTGTGATCACGTACAAGGATGTCGGCATGATTGAGAGCAACACGTACGTGCACCTAACCTAGCATGATTCCATTCTCTGTTCATGCATATCCATTCTCCATCCATACACGTATGCCATACATGTACAATTGTACAAGTACATTCTTCGTCTCCTTTCTTACATACCAGGAGTCTACGTGAGTTTAATTTGTTGTGACAAAATATCGCCAAACACATAGAGAAAAATAGTCATGTGGACTCCACTATTACGGCGCTAGCGATGCAGGGATACTCTGCTTTGCGCTGGACCATGTCACATTAGTTATCTGATTTATTACTGACCACGAGGCGAGTGTGATGCTTTGACTTCACCTGTTTTGCGCAATCCAAGAAACTATACCATGAAACAATTTAATAAACCAATAGAAGCCATGTTATGCATATTTCAGCTTCACCGGCTTTAGCTTCACTGGTGAAGCTGATTTAGGAGAAGTCCTCCCAAACAGCTAACTTATACTTCAATACACGCTCAGATGCAGGTACCTTGAGGACTTGAATGTAGAAAATACGATTCAACTACTGAGTGTTTTATTTAATCACGCGTGCACTACTGGAGAAGTGACTTTCCATCCCAGGGCTTTAGCTCTGGTCGAAGAGTGGCTCTGGACTAAAGACCCTTTCCTCCTCAGTCCAAATTCCACCTATGGCGGGGGAGGCTCACTACTAAAAAAAACATTTTAGAGGACACTTCAAAAAACAGCTCAGAGGCGGACACAAAAAAATGTCTGCCTCCGTTAATACAACGATTAACGGAGGTGAACATTTTTTATTTTCATAGGCGGTTACTCTTGACCACCTCTGAAAATCGATTTTCAGAGGCGGACACTTTAAAACAACCGCTTCGGAAAATAGACCATTTTCGGAGGCGGTTGTTACGAGTCGTCTGCCTCGTAAAATCAATTTTTGGAAGCGGACAGCTTATAAAGCGTACTCCTAAAATGATGCGGCCAAACTGAGCCCAAAAGACCCATTAGTCTTCCATATATAACACTACATCTAGGGTTTTCTCTAGCAGTCTCTCTCCCAGTCTATCTCCCTCCTGTCTCCCTCACCCTCCCAGGCGACGCACCCCTTCTTCCTCTCCTTCCGTTCGCGCGCCTCCCTATGCTCCTCGTCCGCCCGCGCGCCTCCACTGGCATCTCCTCCGCCCGCGCGTCTCCACTGTCACAACGATGACGTGGAGGCGAGGGCACAGCGGCGGCGCGGAGGCCAGGGCACAGCGGCGAACATGGGGGTCCAAGGCACGGGGCCTCTCCTCCTCCTCCGGCTCCCTGTCCCGTGGGCGCGCGCGGAGGTCTAAGGTGCTCTACCTCTCTTCGTCGATGGTGGTGGTGCGGATCAGGTGACCGGATCTGCTGGCGGGGAAGGTGCATCTGGTAGTCAGGCGAGCGGATCTACCGGGGGTGGCGGAGTGCGAATCCGGCAACCCACAGATGCCGTGGATGGGCTCAGCAGGCGCATCTAGGGTTTCTTTTTTATTTTTTTTAATTTGCTTATCATACGCGGGCGGAAGACTGCCTCCGAAAATGCCTCATTAACAGAAGTGCATGCTCGGAGGTGGACGCAAAAACCGCCTTCGAAAAAGGTTTTTGCTCGCCTCCAAAAATCCTTTTTGTAGTAGTGGCTTCGTTTTTTTTTGTTAGTGTTACCAATCGGGACTAAAGACCCTATTTTAGTTCCGATTCTACAGTCAGCCACCAAAGATTCTTTGTTGGTCTATTTAGTCTCGGTTGGTAACACCAGCCAGACTAAAGGTCTACACTTTAGTCCCGTCCGGTATCTCCCATGGGGACTAAAGATTTAGTCCTAGTTGGAGCCATGACCCAATATTGAATGTTCATCGTTAGCATCTTTTCCTACATAAGCTTGACCTTGTTAGGGCACGTACAACGGGTAGTTGCCAGCCGTAGACATGCAACGTCTTTTTTCATAAAACCCCTGCGTGTCCGTATAGGACCCGGACTCGTCGTCTCGTTTCACCAACGACGATCGTGCTCCAAGGCCCTGGCGACGACTTGACGCCCAGGATGAGCTGCGAAGAGACGACGGAGGCTGTGATCCGTTGCGCTCGGAAGGGATTTTGTTTGCCGCATGGACTGGGACCTCGAGACAGCCCGGGCTGTCACCGACGATGCTGGCGCCCATCACCGCGTCGGCGGCGGCATCGTGCTTTTGCAGCGGCGGCTTGAGGTCGCCGGCGTGAGGGCCTCGCAGAGCGCGCGGCGCGCCATGTTGATGTTCGTCTGGAGCTGCCTCTCCTACTGCACCTTGAACAATGACGCCGGCCGGTGCACCGCCGGCTTGGAGGCGCCGCCGTGGACACCGCTCTGCAGCTTGCGCTTGAGGTTGAGGTGTGTGTTCGAGGAGAGCTTGGAGGTGGACGATGAGCTTCTCCTCCTGGTCCGTGAAGTCGATGCACGGAGGCTCCCAACACCCAGCACTATGTGAAGTCCACGGAGGCACAGCGCACGCTCCCAACTCCCTCCCGTGGCCTAGCACAGTGGAGTCTATGCAGGCGGAGCAAGAGATCTGACCAAAAGATGCTGGATGCGAGGTTGGGGATGAAGTCTGAAGTCTTCGGTGTTTTTTTTTTATTTGGAAAAGCTTTTTGCGTGAGACAATGAGGGGTGTAGAAGCAGGGCAAGTCGGTGATCCTGCATGCTGAGCGATGGGACAAGGCAGGGCAGCTGCTGTGCTGGCTGAGCTGTTAGGCGGCCACGAGCCTGTAGCTTCAGCTGACAAATAATTAGGGATGGATCGAGTATGCAACAAAATGGCTACAAAGATAAGTATGTACTATATCACCATAATTTATGTGTGAAAGGATGAATTAAATATCCTACAGACAGCTGAGCAGACAAACCATTGTATAAGCTGTCTATTTAAGCTGTCTATTTGTGCTAAAAAGACAGCTGCCGTCTACACGGTTGTACTTGCCCTTAGATGATTGGAGCTTGGGTTTGATTTTGGGACATAAGCCAAGTTATTCTTTTGGAAGAATTTTTATCGCTCGGCTCTCATTCATTCCCCTATGGTCACCATCTCGGTCCCACACAATTGAATGTGTTCTTGCTTTTGAGGCACTCATGGAAACACAAAAATTGGATTAAACTAACGACAGTTCCTTCCCGAGAGATGAATACTAGAGTTGAGACGTCTAAATGCATTGGGCTTGAGCGGAATTAGCAATGAGCTGGATTCTAGGTCACCCTATTGCAGTGGCGGATCAAAATCATTTTGACACCTAGGGCCTCTTGCTATTACGGAAAAAGTTGATGACCATCTATGTTTTATCACTTGCCTAGGTATGTAATGGAACTCCATTTCTTAGAATTAAGTAGATGTATAGGAACCCATAAACACTAACAGTACAACACATAGGCTGAATTTTATTTATATATATATATTATGTTTTTTCTCTCTACACATAATTCTTGTCGAACACCTGGTTTTGCATGGACAAACATTTTTGCTTCATCTATCGATCCATATTTTTGGTTGAATCTTATTTGAACTTCTTTTTAAAAGTTTTTTCATGTTGGAGCACGAGAGCACATATTTAATGATGCTGGAGCTCTTGGGATCTCTCGCGTCTCTGTGGAACTGATTATGTGCGTTTTATATAAGTATCTACATTGTTTCAAAAAAAAACCTTCATTTTCCATTACATGACGTATTTAGAACCATTACTCACAGGATGGCCCTTGAAAATAGTATATATATTTAAGGAAAAAATAGATATATACCATTAAAAGATCGCGAAGTTGGATATATATACCATTGGACGCACATGTAACTGACTCATGTGAACCCCACATGTGAGATAGTGATGGTATATATCAAACTTTGTGATTTTTTAATGGTACGGAACATATGAGATTCCATGTATATGCAACCTATTTGTATGGCACTGTTGCTCAAATCTTGGAAGTAATCAAGCAGAATCCTGGCAGTATCATCTTGACTTGAGATATTTAATGCCAATCTACTTCCACAGCTAACAATGCGCAAAGCAGCCCACACTCACCTATCCTACGTACCATCTATGCATCTTGGCCAGGTGTATCAAAGCAGGGCTGTGGGAATTCAAATCTCTGGCCAGAAGCCAGCGAATCAAATTGTCTAAATCGGAGAAGCCCAACCCAACCCTGGCAATAACATTATAAGAACGCATTGATCCTGATGAAACCAACTGCGTGTGGTGGTCTTGCGAAAGCAGAGAAACCAAGCTAAAACTGCAGGTTCTGAACTCAGGGCAGCAACTAGTGTACGGAACATGTACAAAACGTCAAAAGGAATTAGGTGTGGTACTGCATGATGCAACAGGGTCCTGGTACATTCGTAGGACTTGTGAAAGTTGATTCCCTCTAAAACAAAAGAAATGTTGAGAGGCAATAATGCGATGGATAGGCACAGCCTGTCGTCCAGCTCAGCTGCACAAGGCAAACCACACCACAATTTCTGTCAAACAGGATTATTGTCCGCAATATTATGTGTTAATAATACTGCCAGTGTAAAATTTGGCACAAGCTGTTTCTAGATACTTCCGTAGATATCTGAAAACTTCTTGCCGTGTGTTGGAGACGGAATAAATGAGTGCCAAAACCTAGGGCCACAAAGATGGCACATGAAAAGGCATTGGTTAATTTCTCTGTGATGAACAGATCGCGAGGTTGGTGTTTCCAGTAAAGAGATTTGATGCGTGGGTGAGCTTTGATGTTAGGCACAAGCTGTATAGTATATTTAGGGCATATGTAGATCACCTTTGGACAAGAAGCTTGTTGATGTATCTGTTCAACCTGAAATTTCCCCAGTTTATTTAAAGTCCATTTGGAATTACCATTCAGAATTTGGCTTAGGAAACTGTGCCAAATATTATAATCATAAATTGGAGGGGAAATTGTTACCGGATAAGTTTTGACAAAGAACTCTATAAATTTCTAGGATCAGAGCTTGTTTCATACTTCCAAGGGTAAGCCCTTATATTCCAAATCTGAAGGATCATCATCATCACAAAATTAATGATTCCATCCCGTTATATGGATATAGACTATCTCACACTGGCCCATTTCATACGAAGTCTCAATCATAGCTCCGGATATTTCACAGTTTGTTTGATTCATACAAGCCAGGAAGTTAATTACTAGTAATTTCATTTCAAAATTGTTTTCAGTTAAGAATATGTATTTGCATGATTGTACTATTACTAGTGCTAGTTCAGGGACAAGAACACCTATAAATTGACCTGTTACCCTGCACGTTGTTGGACTCTTGGTAGCCAAGAAACCATCCAGCATAATTCAGCAAGCACATCATTTGTACAGACATTCAGGCTTGAGCGACATCAGGAACCCACAATGCCCGATGACTGGGAGTCCTTCTACAGCTAGGCGGTCAAACACCTAGATTTCGTATGTTCCTAGATGGCCGTGGAATCTGGACTGCGCTGTATAAAATGGTTGATCCGCAATAAGTGTTGCTGGGGGTAAGGTTTAAGAAAAAAATATTGTTTGCTACTTGAATTATTGGTCTAGTCTATTTTTTTCCAGCTACAAAACCATTCGTTCTGACACCTCAAAAGCTGATGTCCTGAATTCCAGAGTTTATTTTGAATTAACGATTGGTAATTTACTCTTTACTTGAGTGTACCTGCCTATAAAATAACCTGTACAAGCTCAGGGATCCGAAATTTTGATCGTGCGGTTTCATCAAGACACAAAACAATATTTGAGATAAGCGCCTTACGGCGACATGCTCTTTATCCACATCAGGTTGGGAATAGGTCACTCTTAATTGCAACAACTGTGCTAACTTGTTTACATGACCAGACATGCCTATAAAGTGACTTGTATTGTACCAGCTCTCAAGTACCAATTGTGCAGTTTGGATCATTAGGTTCTATCAAATTAAGCAGTGCACACTGTGTGGTTTGAAGCAAATCGAACACGAATATCTTAGCCAAAGAGTTTCAGGATTGAGCAGCACCAGGAAATCACAGTGCACAATTTAGCAAAAGAGTTTCCAGTTGGTTCTTGAATGGAGAGGATCCAAACTGTGCATTGCACTCCATTTATTAACGTTTGATATGTGCACGTGGAAGAACGGTACATAGAGATTCTGACATGGGCTGCTTAGCTGCTTGATATAGCTTATGTAAGTCACTAGGACATTGGTTGTTGATATATTTTAACAGTGTAATGAAAACTTGTAAATTAAAAGAACTTTCAAATTACAGCCATCATCCATGGGAAAGAAGTATCAATTATTTGGATCCTGAAATTGCGAAGCGAAATAAGAATGAGGCAATTGGGATACGAGAATGTAACATTCTCATATTACCATAGTTTTGCTTCCTGTTGGCAACATATAAGTTATAGAGCTCACTATACTACTCCATATCAGTGACGATGCACAGAGTGTTAATTTTTTGTCACAAATGTATAACATATTTATACCATTGACTGTGGGTGACATGTATCTAGCATGATCTTCAGGATAAAGGAATGGTGAAATAAACCAACGCATTTGACGATCACATATGCTCGGTGATGTCCTTGGTTCTAGAGTTATGAATTAGTTGCTGGTAGTTTATTGTGCTAATAGTAATGATGGATAATACCAGACATGACAATAAATGACCACGGCTGTTTCAGAACACACAATGATGGCCCTCTCCCAAATCTCCTCCGTCCGCACGCTCACGTCCCTCCGAAATGAAATAAAGAAGTAGCTCATAAAATTAGCTTCAACAACAAGAGGCAAATGGATGTGCCATAGCATAAATGAAAGCACGTGGTACCTGGAGTTGATAATTGAAATTAATTTTAAGTTGTCAACTCTTTACTCAGTGACTTCACTGATGCAGTCGTGGTAGGATTTTTACGGCCAGACTGGCTTAAAAATTATAAAATGATTGTGTAAGAGAAAGCACCAACACTGCAGTTTCAGCCTTTCAGGATGTCTAGGTTGCACCGAGGCATTCTACATTCCAACGAGTGATGAGAGCTCATGAGTTACGCTGCTAGGTGGTTAGGTTACATTTCAGGCATGAAATTGATGAAGCAAAACAGAGCAAAAGAAAAAGTCATTCAGGCTTGAGCAGCATCAGGAATCCACAACAGGACAACTAATTTCTTCCTGCCTCTTTCACACCTCAGAGTACACCAAGCACACCTGGCTTCCTAGGTACCGGAGGGTCAAAGCTAATGTCGACTATCTCGGATGTGTAGCACATCAACAACAGCCCACGGAATGTTGACATCCTTGCTCGACAGAAAACCCAAGATCAATTGTCTACTTGGGTTTTCATATTAGAAAAACTAGGTAAAAAAGTTTGAAAATCACAACTAGATGTATTAAGAGAATTCACATATGTATCTTTGGCACATATATATCAAAGTTTCACGAGCTGATTCAATTTAAATACATTCTTTCTGGCTCTGGTTGTCTTTTCCTTAAGCCTTAACAATATATTTTATTAGCAACCGTATGCAGTGGGAGCTTTGACTCAGGTATTTCCATCTAGTCATTTATTTGGCAGTGGAAATTGGAGTGATGAGCTGTCTCGAGTGATCTGTTGGCATGTTCGTCTATATATCCCTGGCAGGCTTTATGTTCAGACCATGGGCCTCAGTTGCCCGCTTGACAACAGCAGCAAACACTACTCCTGGATCTTGGTAATCTCATGGATCGGCTATGAATTTCCACAAGGAACTGTTTGACTCCTGTGCTTGATTTATTAGTAGTTTTCTTATTCACTACTCCCTCGGTCCCTGAAAGATGGCCTGTGTTCTCTGCCTGACCCTAGTACTAGCCCCTAGCTGTATGGTACACGTCTGCCTTCATGACCCCCCAACCTCATATTCCCTCACACAACCACATGCACGGGCACTAGTTTTTTCTCCCAAAAAAACAGAATCTCAAACGCATCCCCAACCTTGCAGCTGGCGGATGAGCAGCTGCAGTGGAGCAGAGCGGGACCTGCGGCCGGTGGGCGAGCGGACCTCACCCCGAGCATGCAACGCCTTGCCACGGTGGCCCGGCCGGCGGGAGCCGCGGGCAGCGCCTCCGCGGGCGAGGGGACGAGCGAGCAGTAGCGAAGCGTGCCATACCCAACCTCGCTGCTCTAGTGCTCATGCGCCGCAGCCCCCTAGCCTGGCTCGCTGCTCGATCTGCTTCCTGGAATTTTGTTCTTCAATTTTTCCGATTTGCTTCGTGATCTCCATGAACCACGAGTACGTGGTGGCAGCAACAAATTTGATTCTGTATTGAGGGGAAAGAAGCACGTGAGGAAGAAGAAGCTTGGCCAATAGCCATCGCGTCCTCAGCCAGCTTCATCCCCAATCGCGTCCTCAGCGAGCTTCATCCCCAACCGCAAGCTGCTGCACGAGTTGGCCACAGTGCACGAGCTGCTGCTGGTCGAGCCATGACGGCTGGAGCGGCAAGCTCGCGGGAAACATCTACTCGAAGCCATCCCCTGGGCGGTGAGTCGGGTCAGCTCTCTCTCTCTCTCCCTTCCTCCTCCGGCACGGCGGAGACCTCGGCGCGGTGTGCAGCAGCTGAGGCAGGAGCTGTGGTGGTGCAAGTGGTGGCAGTGAAGTCGCGGTCGGCGCATCGCTTGCCGCGGAACGAGGCGGCGAGGAGCGTCGCGGCAGCGGAGCTGGGGGCGCCTTGGCGAGGACGAGGTCATCAAGGAGGCGAGGAGAAGGACAGACTGTCATGGAACAATGTGAAGCGACGTGCTTCTGTCTGGGATGCTTTTGTACGGGTACCAGCGTCTTTTACCTTTTGCATTGGGACTGGAATTTTTTGTCCGACGACCATCTTTCATGGACGGAGGGAGTAGTTGTGTATCTTATTAATTATTTCTGATCCTGTGTTGGCGCAAATTCCGGGCCAACACACGAGAGCACTAGCACGTGCAGCGAGCGGTGGCGCACGTTGCAGCGCTGTAGCTCAAAACCGGAACTTCCGGTTTCAGAAACCGGAACTTCCGGTTTCTACCGGTAGACCGGCAAGAAACCAAAGAACGTCCACCCGGGAGGGACCCTGTCGGGGCAGGCGCACTCTGGGTTGTCCTAGGCTCGGCAGGGCAACTAGAGCGCCTCCTCATGCCAAGTGAAGAACAACACATGGGGTTGGAAAAGATTAGGGCAAAGAGATAAAAAGGTAAACGATAAAATATAGATTGATTTGTGTCGATTGGATACCTTCAATCGGCCGTGGCCCTTTATATTTATAGGGTGGGGAGGTCTTGCCCCACAAGGAATCATTTTACAAATACGAATCTAACACAATTTCCTAATTTTCTCGGACTCGCTGCCAAAACCGGAAGTTCCGGTTTCCAAAACCGGAGGTTCCGGTTTTCCACACCAGAAGTTCCGGTTTTGACTACCTATCCCAATTTTGGTCGTCAACATATGCCCCCTGTTTTTTGGTAAAGCTTAGCGTACCAAGAAACAAACTTCTGGACCAAAATTGTCAAGAGCGATGATGAACAATACATCGGTCATATGATGGTCTCTAAATTATCTTATAAATGCTTTTGTAGCCAAAACAAAATCCTTATGAGTATAACATGTATGAGATTACTATTTTGGCTTTCTAAGCAGCACATCTAATAAGTGAAGTCCTGATATGGCCATGGTGACCAATTGCAGATCATTGGTAAATCATAAGCATAATGATAATTATAAAACGAGAACCAAGGATTATACCAAAGCCATGGATTATAATTAAATATACCTGAATATGTATTCCATGGCGCATGCACCGAAGACCAATATGATGACCGTTGACGCTTCTTTGCTCTTGGTGATGAAGAATTGCTAGTTGGATCATCTCCTAGCCGATTGTTTTTCTTTTGCTCGGCTATTTTCTGATATTTATGCAATAATTCAGCAAAGCCTGGCTTCTTCCTCATCACCTTTTCTTTTGAATCAGCTACTTTATGATCATCTTGCCCCTCAACCGAACATGATTGTTGTTCAGCTATATTGTTTAAAACATTATCACCATTGCGGGCTTTTGGATCAATAGAGCTAGCCGGTGATTCTTCAATGTTCGGCTTTTCTATATCTAGTGTCAAATCTGAATTTTTATTTAATCTACTATCCTTTTTGACACGATAGACTTGTTTGATCACCTTGCGCTTATTTTTACGTATAGACCGATTCTTTTGATCAAAACGGTCATTACACATAGGTGGTGACTCATTAATTACCGGCTCTCTATAAGTAATATAATCTGGACAAAAATATCTATGAGCAGACGGTATTAATGAATTAAAAGACCATAGTAGACAGAAATAAGGCTTGCTAAAATAAGGTCCATATGGTATATGCATAGACGATCCATATATCGAAGTCGGCATTGATGTAGAAAAATTATTCCCTTGCCGATTCCGATCATTGAATCGCTGTTTTGGAGGTGATTTGGATTGTTTGGAATTGTTAGGCCGACTAGCATCGTTACTTTTTTTTTGGGATTTAGCCGGAAGCTCTCCAAGAACGGGCTTCCGCTTTTCCTTTTTGATGCTTGGGACGGCCTTTAGATTCAACGGTTTTCCAAACACCTATCTCGGGTTTTTTGGGTTTAACCATCTTTGGTTTCAACTTGTTGCATTGCCCCCCGAGTATAGGACTACTAGATGTGATCTTTATGTTTTCAATAGATTCGGCTTGAGACGGCCGAACTTCTTGATCAACATTATGCTTATCATCACAAGTTAGCAAATCATTGCAAGGATCAATAATAACACTAGTCGGCTTGTCAACGGCCGACTCTTGATTAGTAGGAATAAGATCTACACTATTTTTTCTATTAAACAGGTCATCCACAAATGCAAGCAAAGCAGTTATAAAATCAGCTGTGGACTTACTATGCTTTGGTAGATCGTACATCCTCAACTCGTTGATGACAGATATCTTTATCATAATGACGCCTTGTTCCCCTACATGATAACAGTGAGGAAATAATGTCTTATCCATCGCCTTGAGTAGATCTTCAGGTAATCCTTTGAGTACCATCATATTACTAGGGTTTGATGAATCAGCCATGATAGCCAGATCTCTCTTCCCCAGCGGAGTCGCCAAAATACGTTGGCGCAAATTCAGGGCCAACACACGAGAGCACTAGCACGTGCAGTGAGCGGTGGCGCACGTTGCAGCGCTGTAGCTCAAAACCGGAACTTCCGGTTTCTGCCGGCAGACCGGCGAGAAACCAAAGAACGTCCACCCGGGAGGGACCCTGTCGTGGCAGGCGCACTTTGGGTTGTCCTAGGCTCGGCAGGGCAGCTAGAACGCCTCGTCATGCCATGGAGACAAGAGAAGAACAGCACATGGGGTTGGAAAAGATTAGGGCAAAGAGATAAAAAGGTAAACGATAAAATATAGATTGAATTGTGTCGACTGGATACATTCAATCGGCCGTGGCCCTTTATATTTATAGGGTGGGGAGGTCTTGCCCCGCAAGGAATCATTTTACAAATACGAATCTAACACAATTTCCTAATTTTCTTGGAGTCCCTGCCGAAACTGGAAGTTCCGGTTTCCAAAACCGGAGGTTCCGGTTTTCAAAACCAGAAGTTTCGGTTTTGACTACCTAAGCCAATTTTGGTCGTCAACATCCTGTAATGGTGATTATGGTGTATTCATTCCATATGCTTTCCAGTTCAGATAGACACAATCCTCAAACGCATCATGGAAGCCCATCATGTGAAGGATAAGTACTGTGATGCAGGGGCGGAATCTGCCTGCCCAGCAGCTTATTGCACTGGCCATCCTAGAGTGCTGATACACCATTGATTTAGAGCACAGACTTGAAGCAAATGGGAAGCCAACCTGTTAAGGATATCTCAGCATCTTCACATGGTCAGGTCACGTTGGCTTCACCTTCATCTTCTTAACCAGCATTTTATTTTCAATACGGACCAAAGAATCTGCCACAGTAAATCATATCTGTAGTAGTGAATTGGCTTTCTATTGGCACCCGGCAAGGGCTTCCTCAATTCAAGGCATAGAACTAGCGTCGGACATGCCTTCTACGTTGTTTGAGGCAACAGTGCTGCAGCCCAAGACAAATTTGTGGTACTGCATGCTTTCCTCGTGCATCCCATTTCCATGTTATACGGTTTGCCGTGCAATTGACATCACTTCAAGCTTCTTATCAGCTACCTGACCTTCAGGCCCAAGAATTCCACAAGCCTATATGGTTGCTATCTATATATAATCGATCCCAAGTTCCCAACTAGTTCTCTATTTACAAACAGACACTGATAAGCTATCTATGACGTAGGCTTTATAAGTGGTAGTAGATATTTGTAATAATGCCATCCCGAAACAAGGTGATCAGTATTTATATGGTGTACAATCTGTTTTACCGAGGAGCTTATATGTGTATTTTGCTTCATAAAAATAATAGTATCAGCTTATTAATTAGTCCAGCTGTTTCCGATATGACATGACCATAAAGTTTGCAGTACGATATAGCTTAAAAGTTTTTCCGTCGCAGTATGACCCCTATCCTCATCTGACTGCTCGCTGTGGTTTGATCTGTCACCACCTCCACACAAGCAGCTGGTGAGATGTACGACAGGTCAGATCTTCCTTGTTAGGCTAGTTTTAGTGGAGGTGTCATAGGGTTTCATGGCATTAAGTTATTGGACACTTCGGTATGTTTGCTGACATGGTAGAGTTTCAATGAGAGGAGATAAGAAGAATGTCATGGCCATGACACTCCTATGTATCACCTAGTCCATGAAACTCTATATGAAACTTCCATTGAGAGCATTTTGTTTCATCATCTAACAGATTTGACCATTCAACATGTAGGAATAAAGTACTACAACATGTCTATTAAATTGTGCCATGACACTCTACACTGAGAATGATAGTTTCATTCTCTTAAAAAAGTTGACGTGGCACTCTAGGTAACTGAGCAATGAAACTCACCGCTGAGACTGGCCTTAATGCATGTGCATCAAACCGCATAGCAAGGATATTCTCTCAGCTCGTATTCTCCATGTTCCAAACATCTCAGTCCCATATTCGTGATTTAATAACCCACCTCTCCAATGATGAATAAATATAGAAAAAAGAGAAAATGGACTAAATAAACATTATACACAGCACAGATACACATGCTTTACCCGTTATATATATCTTTGATACAATTTATCAAAAGTTCATGAAACAAAATGGCATTCAACAAGTCAACCACTCAAACAAAACTCAGTGTTGTAGAGTTAAAAGGACTACACCTTTTCCTCCTATTTATATCTGCTAAAAGTGCACCTCCCTCTCTCTTGACTCCGTTTTTCTTCTCCAAACCACTGGCTGTCTATTCCCCTTACGAATTGTTGGATTCTCATGTTCTTTAATTCAAGCATATATAAGCAGTGGGTTAAAACCACACTGATAGTTGCAGTTAGAGCAAGACCCCGAGAAAGCTTGGCTTGGCTTGTTAACGGTCAAAACAGCTCGTAAGTGTTAGAAAATAAGCGCGCGGAAGCAATAACCGATCTACCGAGATGATGATCACAGACGACACCGGAGGCACGATATTTGTTAACGAGGTGCAGCCGAAGCCTACACCCCCGGGGCATGACTACGGGCGCTCCTCCCCAATACGCAACACCGGTCGCTCCGTGGTCCCGGCGCTGCGCCGCCTCCCCCTGCGATCCTGTCGCTATGTCGTCATGGTCACAACAGCAGTCCTCCTCTCATATTTATGAGGAGCCCGGATCACAAGAGTCCGACATGTACTCTACACCCTACCGCTAATACAACAGCAAATCCAAACGTAACCAACTAGTACACAATATTCTACACAACTGTAACAAACTCCACCTTGACGAATATTCCACCATCTTGAAGCTGTCACGTGCGAACCTCCGTGTACACCGGACTTGTGTTGTTGACTTTGTAGCTCACAGCGAGCCACCCGACGAGTCTGTCCTGGCCTCAGACCCGCCGTCCTCAGAAGACCCTGCTATCTTTGCAACTCCATCTTCCATGACTCCACCGGCAACCGTACACCCTTGCAGCCTGTAGAGATGTGACGCCGTCATCCCTCCTATCATCACAGTCTCATCACCCTTCATGATCTTCATGGTCTTCACATCCGGTTCAGCCCGGAATAACATCCCATCATCATGTAGAGCTCCAAGCGAATTGAGATTCCTTTGTACCTCTGGCACATGCCTAACACCTCGAAGCACCTGCTCATCTTCGTGTTGTGTCTTGATCTTGATGTCGCCTACTCCAATAGCACGGTAACCCGTGTCATCTCCCAGATAAGCAAAGCCAAAATCACCAGACTTGTACGAAGTGAACCACTCCTTCTTGTGTGTCGCATGAAAAGAGCTTGCCAAATCTAACACCGATGCTTCAGTTGACTGCACACTATTTGATACCGAGAGAACATCACCATCGCTATCCGAGTCACTCTTTTGAATTGCAATATTAGCACTTGTCCCCTTTTTCCTTTCTGGACAGTCCTCCTCACATGTCCTAACTCCCCGCAATCATAGCACCGCACTTTCTTCTTTCTCTTCTCCATCTTCTCCATGCTACGATCACCTTTGACCAGCAATGCATCAACTTGTGGTTTCTCCGCTGCACTATTTTGTCTCCTTTGTTCCCGAGCCAATAACGCTGCAGTAATATCCACAGTCTTGATGCTTTCCTTGCCGTACGTCAAAGTCGTGACCACATGCTCATAAGATGATGGTAAAGAACACAGAGAACAATTGCCTTGTCTTCATCGTCAACCTTCACACCTAGTTGTTCTAGGTCCATGACCAACTGACTGAAAACATTGATGTGCTCTGCGAGATTCGACCCCTCCAGCATCTTCAGCCCATATAACTTCTGCTTGAGATACAACTTGGTCGTCACAGTCTTTGACATGAATTGACCCTCCAGTTTGTCCCAGATTTTCTTCGGTGTCTTCAGTCCTATCACATGGTGCATGACCTGGTCAGACAGACATAGTCGTATGGTTGCAGCTGCCACCGTCTGCTTCTCCTTCCAGTCGTCATCATCCATCTTCTCTGGCTTCTTCTCCTGCAGACCCACCAAGTTCCCATATTGTGCCAACATGTCTGGGACCCTTATCTGCCACAAACCAAAGTTGCCAGAACCATCGAACTTGACCACCTCAAATCTGGTTGCCGTCGACATCCTGTCGACACGCGGTTTGGCCGACCCTTTGCCGCCGGTAAGACCGCCCGATCCGCTCGCCTTGTCGATCGGCCCGACAGACGGATCGATATGCTCCTCGCTCTTGCTATCTGACCCTGCCAGATTGCCCGCCGATGAGCACTCGCCGATTGCCTTCACACCCAAAAGCAAGCGCAGGGAGGACCAGACCGACGCTTGCACGCGCGCTTATTTTCCATGGGTGTCGCCCACGGAAGGGTTTGTTGGATATGTGTCGAATGTGTATGGTATGGTTATGATTGGACTTGAGTTGTAGTTTCGTAGGTTAGGGATAGAGTTGTAGTCGAACTTTATATCCTCAGACCCATAAATATGAGGGCACTACCGTTGTAACCGTGAGACGACTTGGCGGCTGGTGTGGGCAGCGGCGTTGCCGCAGTGGTGCCCGAATGCCGGTGTAGCTGCTGTTTATGGGGAGGAGCGCCCGTAGTCATGCCCCAAGGATGTAGGCACATGGCCAAACCTCGTTAAAAAACATCGTGCCTCGGTGTCGTTCTCGTTTTGTGCGATTTGGTTATGTGATCCTGGGTTATCGCTTCCGCGCTTTAATTTTAACAAGTGGTATCAAGAGTCAGATCCATGTAGAAGATCCACGTGGAGGCGCGATGGGCATGTTCCACGCCGTGCAGGGTCGCACAAGCTGTCTGTGGAGGGGCAAGGCGCAAGGTGGAGCATGGCAGCGATAGACGACTCGAGCGGTGGTGTTGGACACTTTGGGCGGGTGGCTCGAACCGTCCAATGGGCTGTGATCGACAGGGATCTGTCCAGATGTGGATATCGGATTGATGACGGCTGGTGGCTGCTGTTCGATAGGGGCCGGTCAGACGTGATGGCTAGGTTCGACGGTGCGTCTGGAAGACGTCATGACAAGGGCGGCAGCTTTGACTCGCAATCAGATTGTCGAGAGGTCAATCGTGATTGGGGTGGCTATTGCGGACTCAAGGTGGAGCGGCAACGGTGGTGGCGAAAGCCATGGTGGACTCGTGATGTTGACGGAGGTGTTTGTTTCAGTTACGTTATTTGGGACATTGTGAATGGAGGCCGAAAGCAGCAGCGACATGGCAGGGTCCGCACGGGTGCGGCCGGGACTTGCGAGCAAGTCCGGGTCAGGTATGTCGCATATAAGTTGCATGCAGATATCCGGTCAGATGAAAGTGCATGCATGTGCATCATTACGTGATGAGTTCAGTTTGGAATTGTTTTCATGTTTTTCGATGGGACACAAAAGACCATGCATATGGTAGGCTGGATGGCGTGCGGCTTGGCTTCAAGGCAAAAGGCAGAGCAATTGTCCCAGTGGAGTACGACTACACGGAGCAAGACGTGGTGGACTTGGAAGGCTCGTGACCACGTCGTGCAGCCAGTCTCACGTAAAGGAAGGAAAGAAATAGTTCAAACAACGTCTAGATAGCAGGAGTTTGTTTGGGCCTGGACTTATTGTCCGGCCTCCGAATAACAAATATTAGAGTCTGCGGGATTGCATGAGGCAATCAGGCCGTTCGGTTGAACGGCGGGCGAAGCTCGGGCGGGTCGACATGGTCGTGTGCGACGGCCAGGAGGTTGATGAGGCTTGCGAGCGGAGCTGATTGTGCTCGGTCTAGTGTGCAGCAGACGCAGAGACGACGACAGGGTCAGCGTTGGCGATATAGGAGCGTGACGGTTGATGGGGTTATTGTTCTCTGTGGCGTGGCGACACGTGGCGCGAGCTCGGTATGCAGGTTTGCATGGGAGGAGTTTGCGTGCTTCCAAATCAGCAAAGGCACGGATCGAAGGGTGTGGTGGTTGTATACCATGGCTGAACTGGAAGGGAGTATAGACTGTGATGTCTATGCATGCAACTGGAGTAATCTGGTTGGTCAGGGCTGCAGGAGACTACGGTGTAAGGCGTCGGGCGTAGTATGCAGCGGTAATGGAAGAGCAGCGCTAATGTGGCAATTCTTTTGTTTGGCTTGGTATCGATTGTGAGGTTCTCAGTATCATGTGTGCAGTCAGTAAAGATTGTGGTGATAGAAGAGAAGGTGCATCGTTGCAGGTGGAGTCACGGAATCTGGTGTTGCAGGATAGCAATGTTTCTTCGGGCTGTTCTGAGTGAGCAGCAAAGGACACAACTCAAGTCTGGTACATGGAAGTTCATGCATGGACAGCTCAAAGTGACGTGCATATTCGCCAAGGTGGAGTTTGTTGGATATGTGTCGAATATGTGTATGGTATGGTTACGATTGGACTTGAGTTGTAGTTTGTAGGTTAGGGATAGAGTTGTAGTCGAACTTTATATCCTCAGGCCCATAAATATGAGGGCACTACCGTTGTAACCGTGAGACGACTTGGCGGCTGGTGTGGGCAGCGGCGTTGCCGCAGTGGTGCCCCAATGCCGGTGTAGCTGCTGTTTATGGGGAGGAGCGCCCGTAGTCATGCCCCAAGAACGACACCGGAGGCACGATATTTGTCAACGAGGTCAAGCCGAAGCCTACATCCCCAGGGCATGACTACAGGCGCTCCTCCCCAATACGCAGCACCGGTCGCTCCGGGGTCTCGGCAATGTGTCGTCTCCCCCTGCGAGCCTGTCGCTATATCGTCACGGTTACAACAGCGATCCTCCTCTCATATTTATGAGGAGCCCGGGTTACAAGAGTCCAACACGTACTCTACACCCTACCGCTAATACAACACCAAATCCAAACGTAACCAACTAGTACACAATATTCTACACAACCGTAACAAACTCCACCTTGACGAATATTCCACCATCTTGAAGCAGTCACGTGCGAACCTCCGTGTACACCGGACTTGTGTTGTTGACTTTGTAGCTCACAGCGAGCCACCCGACGAGTCTGTCCTGGCCTCAAACCCGCCGTCCTCAGAAGACCCTGCTATCTTTGCAACTCCATCTTCCATGACTCCACCGGCAACCGTGCTTGTAGAGATGTGACGCCGTCATCCCTCCTATCATCACAGTCTCATCACCCTTCATGATCTTGGTCTTCACATCTGGCTCAGCCCGGAATAACATCCCATCATCATGTAGAGCTCCAAGCGAATTGAGATTCCTTTGTACCTCTGGCACATGCCTAACACCTCGAAGCACCTGCTCATCTTCGTGTTGTGTCTTGATCTTGATGTCGCCTACTCCAATAGCACGGTAACCCGTGTCATCTCCCAGATAAGCAAAGCCAAAATCACAAGACTTGTACGAAGTGAACCACTCCTTCTTGTGTGTCGCAAGAAAAGAGCTTGCCAAATCTAACACCGACGCTTCAGTTGACTGCACACTATTTGATACCGAGAGAACATCACCATCGCTATCGGAGTCACTCTTTTGAATTGCAATATTAGCACTTGTCCCCTTTTTCCTTTCTGGACAGTCCTCCTCACATGTCCTAACTCCCCGCAATCATAGCACCGCACTTTCTTCTTTCTCTTCTCCATCTTCTCCAGGCTACGATCACCTTTGACCAGCAATGCATCAACTTGTGGTTTCTCCGCTGCACTATTTTGTCTCCTTTGTTCCCGAGCCAATAACGCTGCAGTAATATCCACAATCTTGATGCTTTCCTTTCCGTACGTCAAAGTCGTGACCACATGCTCATAAGATGATGGTAAAGAACACAGAGAACAATTGCCTTGTCTTCATCATCAACCTTCACACCTAGTTGTTCTAGGTCCATGACCAACTGACTGAAAACATTGATGTGCTCTGCGAGATTCGACCCCTCCAGCATCTTCAGCCCATATAACTTCTGCTCTAATACCACTTGTTAGAAAATAAGCGCGCGGAAGCAATAACCGATCTACCGAGATGATGATCACAGACGACACCGGAGGCACGATATTTGTTAACGAGGTTCAGCCGAAGCCTACAGCCCCGGGGCATGACTACGGGTGCTCCTCCCCAATACGCAACACCGGTCGCTCCGGGGTCCCGGCAATTCACCGCCTCCCCCTGCGATACTGTCGCTATGTCGTCATGGTTACAACAGCAGTCCTCCTCTCATATTTATGAGGAGCCCGAGTTAGAAGAGTCTGACATGTGCTCTACACCCTACCGCTAATACAACACCAAATCCAAACGTAACCAACTAGTACACAATATTCGACACAACTCTAACAGTAAGGCTCATGACCCAGATGTAAAATTGATAGTGCTACGTTAGTACATAGAAACACATGGATGGAGGATAGAGTTTTACTTTCCGCATAAGTACAGTATAACTTCACACGTATTAAGAAACAAACAGTTAAGACTACACTTTAGTCCCCATGTTTTTCTATCGAGCTCATTTAGCCTGTGAGGTGGCTCGAGCTCGGGCAGCCCGTTAAGGAATCGTGCAAATATATTTTGTCAGCTTATTAAATACTCCAACGAGCTGAACCGAGCCAAAATGAAATCCAGTAGTCTAGATTTACTGGCTGTTGCCAACTCATCCAATATCTAGCATGGATGTATTGCTGGTCAAATAGAAATTTGTAGGAGATGTTATTTAACAACCACATGCGGCCGCCTTTGGAAGAGATGATCAATGGATGCTTTTTTTCCCACTCTTTAGATTGCTAAGTCAAATTGCTCTACTTCTATTATGTACCTTGATGGTGAAATTAAACGGCCGAGGTAGATTGGTGTCTCGTGGTTCTTCACGGCAAAAAAGGTTTGCCGACTGCTTTTTGACATACCGCAAAGCCTCTGTCGTGTGCCATATTATGCCTTTGCCGATTGCCGTGTGTCTTTGCTGGTGAATCTTTGCCGTGTGTCATATTATGCCTTTGCCGATTGCCCTTGGTAAACATCCAGACTCCGGTCATGTGTATGACCTTTTGTGACTGTTTTTTGTTTTTTTTCACTACGTCAAAAATCCTCATAGGAGACACCAAAATTAGTGACACGAAAAAAAGCCCTGTCACTAATACACAACAGTGACCTCCATAATTAAGACATGTCACAAATATCTTTGTTCAAGCACAGAAGTTGATATAGCAGTGACGGCTCTTGCTACGACACGTCACTAAAAATACCTAAGAAGCTATTAGTGACGGATCTAATTAAAATGCACCACTAATGTTGCAATACATTGATGAAGTTGTTTTTATCCACGTCACTAATGTGAGCTGTTTTGTTCTACGGGAACACAGAATAGAAATTATGTGCACAACCTAGGCCTGGGCCACCATGGCCTTTCACCCGGCCCAAAATCACCCCCTGTCGTAAGCTCCTTCTGCCTTCTTCCCTCCGTCCCTGCCCCAAGCGACGCCTCCTCCCTCCAAGTCTCAACCCTAATCCCTTTAGTCCACCGCCGCTGGAGGTGGTGATACGTGCGGATCACGCACCCCGCGGGCGCTGACTCCGCCAAGGACCTATGTTCCGAACTTTTCCCAACATAACGGGAATATACTCAATCTATCGTGCAAAGCTTCATAAACCTCTATAGCCGTTAATTGCAAAGTTAGCCAATAATAGATGATCCTCACAACAACGGTATCAAAGGATACCGAGTTAAAAAGAAAAAATAGAACCTTCTGTACAGAAGAAAGTCAACTATGATTGATCATTGTTCTAATGTTGGAAAACAACTCTAAGAGAAGGTTTTGTATCTCAAACACTTGCAAGACGTTGCTAAATATAGAAAGAAACTTGGTCTCTATATCTAAATAATAAACTAAGGCGCACCTGATGCCATACAGCATCCTCATAAGAATGATATGCATCGACTAAGTGAATCGATCAACCACAACCAATATAGCATCCATTCCCTAAGAAGAATAAGGTAAATCCAACCACAAAACACATAGTGTTATGCGCACAGTTTCGCTCAGGAACTACTAAAGGCGTTAATAAACCTTACGGCCTCCTAGACTCATCCTTCACCAAGTAGCACTGACTTAAAGTTGCCATATTTTTAAAGAAAAATATCCATCAAACTCCGATGCTAATTCAAATCCATATACCTCCTTGTTTCACTATGTATCAACTTCAATGAACATCTCTTATTATATTAATCTTAATCTAAGATTTCTACATCACATAAAGATGCCTCTAAAATGAAACACTTCATTCCAAGAAAACTATACTATGAAAGTTTACCATTGGAAATTCTCTTGCGCATAGCTTGAATCAAAAATTCGATCATTATGCATCAGACACCCACAAGACAGAGAGACTTAATAGTTTTCTATGTTTCCTCACTAGTACGGCTTACACAACACAAGGACATTCATACAATCCAAATTGACAATTATAGACTTTTGAACTTTGGAATATAGTCCCTAAAAACGGAATCTATACCACCAATAGGCTTTGGTATCAATCAATAAATAATCTCATAAATACAAAGTGTTCAATACTACATAACAAACACTGTTTCAACATAGTCCTCATCATGAAGCAAAATTAAACAATCCGTGCCACTATATAAAAGAATTTCTCACAATTTCCCATAAGCATGACTACAACTAGTGAATAAAAGCAAACGTACCTCCTCAAGCGAGAAGAGAAAAAACACACATCAATCTCTTTTTTTTGGAATTTAAAATATATCTTAACCACTAAGCATTCCAATAAAAGGAAAACCTCTCTTTTCAGTGGCTCACATACATGTACAAATCCTATGCAATTTGATAAAGCAAAACTAGACCCCCCAAAAAAAAATTATGAAACTTTAGTACACCAATACTATCCAACCGCGCTAATACACCTTGCGACAGAAAAACTACCAAAGAAAATTGAGCAATACTTGTTTCTTAATCTACGACAAGGAAAATGATATCTGATTTTAGCTCTCCGAGTTCTAATAGGTCACAAATTTATTTGATTATGGCAGCTAGAAAAAGTTTGAACACGTTGAAAATCGATAAACTACAAGAAATAAACCTGAGCCACAAAATTTGTAGTTGCCACATGACACGAGAAAGAAAGGTAATGTTCCTTAAATCCTCCCTAATTATTAGGAGTAACTCATTATTAGACATTATCGAGATCAATCTCTGGCATCAAGTATAAGATAGCGAAACAGTCTACTTTTCTTCACACAACAAGAGAAGAAAACTATTATATTACTTTACATTACTTGACATCTACAAACTAGAACTTCCTTAATAAGAACACATCATTGAAGCATATACCAATTTAGGTCAATTTAAAAAGAAGGAAAGAAAACACATTCCCTAACATAGAGTTAGGGATATCAAGCATGAGACAAAGACCACAATCCAATCCATGAACAAGACATGTCAACCAATATATAAGACCACTATGTGAATGAGAAACAAGAATCTATATAAATATATAGTAAAGGAAAGAAACTACCATTGCAACCCATAAGGAAGATGCAACAAAACCTCAACAACAATGAAAAAACTCTCTAGCAATGGCAAATACTACAATCAATCTGAAAAAAATATATTTTGATTTTCTACCAACGTAGGCTCATTCCATCAATGACACCACCCACGACAGAAAGAGAACTAGTATGACAGCCATAATGCAACAAACATCATTATTCTTTAAATGAAATTGTATCCAAATAACATTTCCGACCCATTGGTAGAATATAATCTTAAATCCTCCATTACAATAGCTACGTAGCATAGAATAGAATGATGGATATGCACAACACACTTCCTAAGGCAACATAATGAATATATCTGGCTCATAGACATAAAGATTAATAACCTAAGTAATATTAGGACCACTAGCACTACACTGACAAAAGATGCCACCACATCCCCAACTATTCGACTAGTAACTATTCCAATTTGTCACTCCAAACAGCATAGAGCCAAGACACATTCTTCAAAGCAATAGAATTAAAAATTAGAATCTCAAAAGGAGTACAAAACCTCTAGATTCAAGAAAATACATGCAACTAACTCAAAACACAAGTTGTAGGGCCTGGATAGTTTGTGATTATAAACAATTTAGCAACAATTCTCTATAATAGTGCCACAAGACCATTATGAAAACCTGAAGAAAAGATCAATTCAAGTCATCATTTGTACCATTATTCATACGAGTTTATCTTTGAGAGGGAAACTAAATACACGTCTAAAGTTTGTTTGAGACATCTTCCATACAATAGGACAAGACATACAATGACCCCACCAATCTAATATGTCAAGACCATCACTCAACGATATGCTTCGAATATCAATAGTTGGGGCATACGTCTAACACTCGAGAACCTTCACTAGCCAATGCAGGTCAAAAGCAATGTGGGGGCCCTCCACTTACTCCACCTGCATTGCCCAACTATTCTTGTCATAAAATATTATAACTTATAAGGAAAAAGATCAACAACCTTTGACCATAACAATTAAAACACCCAGAGACTATTGATTCATAAACACAATGGTAGAAAGTCAAACTAGCTCTTGCTACAAAATATACATCTACATATTGGCGGCCATATAGTTCCAAGGCATACACATATACCCCAAAACAATCCCCACATCAATAATAGATGTCCTCATAATGGTGTAATAATAACAATAATAAACATCATGTATAGAGTATAGACTAATTGACACCAGGAGCATATTACATATACAAACCCATAACCATCCTATAAGTGCAAGTGTGTCAATTTCAACTTCTTTTGGACTAGAATCTATAACCTAGGCTCTGATTACCAACTGTAACACCCCAAAATCCACCAACACTCTGGGATGCTACTAAAACACACCAATAGCTGCTGAACTTAAATAACTTGAAAAATTCAGCAGCACCTCCTTTGTATATATAAGCGACACGGAAGCAATAAAAGGGTATAAATTGTATAAGCATCAAACTAGCATAATCGACATTCTAGATAATAGGAGTCAACTAGAATAGGAGTTTAACAACCACACTACTCTTTAAGCATAAACCATGAGCCTCCAATAACAAAACATTCGCTAAGATTAAAACGATTAAAACAAAAGGTTCTGTAATGATGAAGTGTGATGTGCAGCTAATCCCTCTTTTCCTTATAGCAAACATCAAGAACCTATAAAGAGTAATGCAAGGGTGAGATAAAAATCTCAGCAAGCAAATTTGTTTTGACAAGCCATTTAGACCACAAGTTCAATTAAGCATCAATTTTAAATGTCAAGAGTAAGACTCCACCAAACCATCGCGGTAATAGTTAAGAAATAGAAAACATTCACTGTTGCATATAAAACCACATAACCTCCAATATAACATATTATGTTATTCACTTCCATACAAAGAAATGCATATGGATGCAATGACATGACCACTTTTACATCGCACCCCTCCTCGGGCAACGCACGATGTTTACCGGTACAATTGCAACCATAGGATTGCAACAAACTTCAATGCGAATGAGATGATATGCTCATGATATGCCTTGTATGTCTCATAATGAGATAAAACCTCCACAACCTCACCTTCAATTATAACCACAACCTCACCTTCAATTATAACCACAACCTCAACTTCAATTATAATGGAGATAAGCTAATAAACCTCGAGTGAATAAAAAAGGAACAAGACATAAATATCATCCATTTATCATAAGTATTCATATTATAATTAAAGTGGTATGGTTCTGAATATCAAAGTTTAGGTGATAAAAATAGCAAAGCCAAAACGGTAGCAAACCACCGCTACATTCACTTGCCTCCAAATGCACGATCCAAAGCACCACCACCTGATTAGTAAATATAAACTCAGTATATATACTCTTACCAATAAGTATGGATATAACATAAAACGATCCTACATTCCGCCCCCTTGAAAAAAAAAATTAAAAAGCGAATATCACTTTTCACCAACAATAACAATCATCCTCAATAATTCATATCTGGAGTTCTACTTATCCAATAATTTCATACTTTCCAATTTGGAAAGAATGTAAATAACACTACAAATTTGTCTCAGATTGTCCTCACAAATTTGGACAGTAAGATCATCAACTACGAGTTCAATCTACTACTGTCCTGAATTTTCGTCAGAACAAAACTGCCATGTTTGAACTGCTATATCTCCTAAACCATAAGGCTAAAAAGTATCAAATAGGACTTCGTGGAAAAGTTTCTGAATCCCTTACAAAAACTTCACCAAGTACAAAAATTAATTAGGACTGTATGTTGGCCAAATCCATTGACGAACAGAAACTGTCAAAGAAAAGACAGTCAGGTTCGGACAAGCATAACTCTCATTCTATTCAACGAAAATTCGCAAATAAATATGCGTTGGAAAGATTTTCTAATCCTTTAAAACTTTCATTATAACGAGATGACCAATTTCGGACGGTAAGATCATCAAAACTAAGTCGATCTAACACACATTCAGATTAGGGACTGCAGGAAGTGCAGACTTGCAAATCTATTCCTGCTCAAGCAATCGCACTACAACAGAATGGAATCAGACCAAATACCTGGAGTAGTGATGAGATCGTAGCCTTCTCTACCCGTCCTTTGACTGCCCCAAACAAAGTGACTCCGATCAGATCTCCAATTGACAGCACGCCAATGAATTAAGACAAAATTAGGGACCGAAGGGATTCAGATCAAGGAGGGAGGCTCGTTTTACCCTAGAGAAACGAAGATTGACCTTGGGAAGGGACCCCATCTCTTTGCTGCAGCGAAGGTAACAAGGGCAGCGCCGGCTCTACTACTTTCTTCGATGGTGGAATTGCTGCCTGGAAAGGAGTAACGTGGGAAGAAGGCTTTAGGGCTGTATTTGGACCCTAGCAGTCTTCACGCTAATGGGCCTATGCTAAAGTTGTGTTCAGTCATGGTGGCCCACCAAAAAATATAATTCTGGTTGTTTTATTTCATTTAATTTCTGGGCGTTACATTGGACCATTGGCATTATAATGAACGCAGCAGATCAGACATGGATGTGTGCATCCAATAGGTGCACCATTCGTCAACTAGAGGATGTCATGTAAATAGTTAGGCTTGATTTCTCAATGCATCCTACTCCGACACAACACTTTAGCTGCTGCCGACATTTTACTCCTTAATTGTTATCATCAGCTCCTCGTCATAGAAGTGATTGGGTTGAACAACTCAAATTTCAAGTGATGCTGGATGAATGTAGACGTAGGCTATTTATATGGTAGCTACAAGCGAGACAGATCAGACATACATAACGTCCAGCATGTTTAATTTTGTTAGTGCTTGACCAACTACCATTGAGCCCATTTTTTATTTACACGTGGACACTACAAATGTGGCTGAAGATGCAGGACTGCTTGCTATGTCAATTTGGTTGTTTTCTCTAGGGGGGTGAAGTGCAAGATTGAATGGCCTAACAACTATTGCTTCTTCCTCGACTGAGACACAACCATGCTCCACTGGAAGGACTGCACTGTAATCTCTTGCGGATGGAATTGCCATACTCCCACAACCCACTATGCAAACTATGGTAGCCGATGGCATATGACCAGTTGCAATCTCGCCACTTTTTCATTGTATGAATCATTCTACAGGACCTATCGAAGGCTCTTGATGTTAGGCTCGCATTCCCCATGCATCACATTCCCATGTACTAGATCTTGCGATATTTGCACATCAAACACTAACAAGAAGTCCTCCGATAAGCTAGCCATGCCTGCATGCTAAATGTGCACATCAGATACTTATGGGCCATTCGTATGAGCTGAGGTGGTTAGTATTCCTTATTTACCCAGTATATATTGATTTACTAACCAGCCAGTATTTATACTGTCCTCTTAAAGAAGCATATACATTAGTACTGTGGTTTTTAAAAACCAACCACCATTTAAGCGCTGCATAGTAGTGTGCATACCATGACACATACCCAAAATAGCAATATATAGTTTGATCTGGGGCATATATTTCATTACAAAGAAGGCAATTGCAACATAAAGACCATTGTCTTATGTGCCTTACGTGTATTGGATTGATATACAGGGGAAAGAGGGGCCTGGAATAGGGCTGTAGCTAGAATGGTCGGAACAGTACTGTGGTGTAGACGATGCAATTAAAGTGGCTGGAGGTAATGCATTAAAAATATGGCCAAGAATCAAACTATTCAGCAATTCAACAAAATATGCATATCATCTGCTTTACATTGTTCACCAGAAAAAGCTTTACATTGTTCCTCATGCTGCTTAGTTCTTACATATACAGCTGATGTGCCAACCAGCCTTTAACCTGTGGCATCCACTCGTAAGTGAGGGAATCTTTACCAAAAGCAGCATCTGCTCAACCAAAGGGGCTTCTAGACAGCATTCCACAGCCAACAACGGCTTCTCCAAAAGCAACTGCCCAACCAAAGGCACCTTATGAGTTCTAATCCTAACTCCGTGCATACATATTTCGCGCCAGAAAACACATGACTTCTGACATCCAACATTGGTAAAATATGAATTCAGACTTTTTAGTCATATAGTAATGATAGATGGTACGGTCATGCATTCCATACTGCAAGATAAATACTGCAAAATACACATACACTGTGCCCCGATATGCTGGTTTTATAGCTAGCCTATTCATGTCGTCTCATTTCGGTTAAAACATTGTACACTATCACAGTGCTCATAGTAATATGGTTGGGAAGCAGTATTTCAACAAGACTTTGATCGGTCCAACGCATGATTACTTGCAACCTGGCATAGAATTACTACACTAGGTGTTCAATGAATTCTATTCCCAAGAAGCATCGAGCAGTTAATTTTCAGTACTTGATTAGACATCCTTACTATTTTCTTAAAACCACAATGGAAATGCGGTTTTCCCTGTGTGTTTGCAAGAAAACACTCAGGGAAATTAGGCACTCACAGGGGAAAAACGGTATTCCGTAGTATCTTCTGCTAGCCACTGCATGCTAGGACCAGATCAGGAGCCTCTGCAATAGGCCCACCACTCCTTGATATCCGAGGATGCGCCGTGGGAGCCAATACCACGGCCACCATCGGGTGCTAGGGCCCATGTGGTAGCGCCGTAGAGGCGGCCTGTGACACCCGGAATTTCATCACATGTCTTATATAGCAGCCATTTAAAAATTTCTGGAATTTATTGGGAATTCAAATTTAATTTGTAGGAATATTGCTTTGAATAGGCATTTAAATCATTTTTATGAATAAGAACTAAAAATAAATATAGGATCACTTTCATTTGATGCATTCATGTTGGAAATATTTGATTTGAGTGCTGAATTCAAATTTGAATTGAATTCAAATTGATAGTTGAACTGAAAAAAAAGAGAAAACTCATTCTTTTCCTTTCCTCTTTTCTCCCTTCTTAATCAAGCCCAAACCAACATGTCAGCCGGGCCACCTCCTCTTCCTTCCTCATCCCTGCCGTCCGAGCTCCCTCTCTCTCCCTTCGCGCTCGGCCCAGCCCAGCTCCAGCCGCAGCTCTCACTCCTCTCTCTCTCTATCTCACTGACAGCCTGACCCCACCCGTCATCCCTCACCTCCGGCTGAACCAGACTCTGGTTAGAACCCGAGCCGCGCCGCACCGTCACGTCCTTCCCTCGGCGTGCGCGCCACGCCAAGGTCCTCCCCATGCCTATATAAAGCGCCGTCACATCCCTCTCGAGCTCCCTTTGCTGCCACCCCAATCCTAGCGCCGCCACAGAGCTCTCCCAACACCAAACCCTAGCTCGCCGCCGCCGCTGTCAATCTCTCGTCCCAGCGACTCCTCGTCGTCAAGAGCTCACTTCAGAGCTTTGTGGGAAGGTGAGCAGTACGCCGGACCCGCCTTTTACCTCTCCTGTGCTCTCACGTGCTCATGCGACATCATCGTCGATGGCGATCCGCCATTGCTCCTGCGCCCTGAATCGGTGGAAACCATCGATTCTAGCCTCAATTTCGCGCAACTCCGGCGAAGCGCCGCCTTGCTCCGCCCCCGGCGTGTGTCCTCCGGCGACCTCTCGCCTCGAACATCTCCAGCCGTCCGATCTATGATCAACGGCCCAGAAGATATCCAATCCAAGTCAGTCACCGGGAAACCAAGCAATCCCTGTTCTTTTGCAAAAGAGACCCTACTCTTTATACAAATCACCCCGCAGTCCAACCCTAGTCAGAAGCAATTCCACTTTAGTCCTTTTCTTCTCATTTAGACCCCTGATCTATTCATATATACAACCCGCCATCCTTGGCTGCCGTTTTGCATGTGAGCCCTCGGGTTTTCATATGAAATTGTGTTTTAGCCCCTGAGTACTTCTGTTTTAACCCCTGTTAAGGTAGTTTTCTCGCAGTTAGGCCCCTAAACCTTGTTCAGCTCCTAGATTCCACGTTTTATCTCCGTTTAATATCGTTTTTGTTGCCTTAATCTTATAAAAGCATAGAGTTTAGTTCATTAGTGTAGTTTACCATGTTTCATGTTTTGAAATAACTAAATATTATTTTGCCTAATTCTAATTTAACAAGCTTTTCAGATTAAAAGCAAATTAGAGTTCTACCTTCACATTTCATGATGAAAGTTAATTTGATTAATTGTTATTGAACTAGACTTTTATAATTAAAATATGGTCAAATTTATATCTTGTCTTTTCATAAATAAAGATGTTAATTTGGTTAATGAATATTTAATTTGTTATATGAATAAAAAGCTACATAGGTTGATCCCGAGTTTTCATAATTACATGCTAACTTGACTAATCTAAGTATAAATGTATTTATTAATTATAATTGACTAGTTGAACACGAATATAAAGTTATTCGATTAGATGCTCATATATAATTCTTTTCTAAAAGTTAATTGCTTAATTGATATATAATATTTACAAATAAAATTGATTACGCTTTAATCTGCCTTTTCTTATGAAAGTTTAATTTAAAATAATTTAAATAATGAATATTTCTTTGAATTATTCATTACACATCTTTTCTTAATTAAAATGAATGAAGCATATAGTCTTTGCTTTATTTTATAATATTAATCTCTCGATAGTTGTACCTTTACAACCATAGCCCCGTTTTAAGCGTTGCTCGTTCCCTCGCGATTCTTACCGAGACCTCGACCCGTTTCTATGCCTGCTCAATATTGTTGCCCATGTTTCGTGTACTGTTTATTTATCTGTGCATTTATTTGCTTGTATATGCTCGTGTGACGATAGACGTTGTTCAAGCTGAATTGGAAGATCAAGCTGTGAGGAGTTCATTGAAGATCGAGTCTATGAAAGAATTGAGCTTTAGCAGATATTCTTAGGATTTAAGGCAAGTGAATTTCCCCCTCAGCATACTCTCTTTTGACCTATGCAACATCATGCTAATTAATGTTTACTTTATGTATGTATATTG
Source organism: Digitaria exilis (assembly GCA_015342445.1). Classification (NCBI taxonomy): domain Eukaryota; kingdom Viridiplantae; phylum Streptophyta; class Magnoliopsida; order Poales; family Poaceae; genus Digitaria; species Digitaria exilis. The sequence continues at coordinate 3,490,057 of JACEFO010001972.1, read as the reverse complement.
CATTAATTTGATGGGTCCTATTTAAGGATGAATAGTCTTTTCCCCTAAGCCTTGTTACACTAGGTTTACTTTATGTTGGGTAGCTTTGCTTAGCTGCTATACTTGGGAATGGTTCACACTAAATGTGAAGATAAGTTAGTGCTACCATTTATCATGATATTTATATCCATGTTCTGATGATGAAGTTAAACAAGATCACTTATGTTAATTAGAATATGGAGCGGCAACCTGGGATTTACCCGTACAACCACAATACCACATTGGCTCTGGTCTTGGCTAAGTAGTTAGATGAACTATATGTTGTGTTCGCACTGCACGATGGTGGGTTATTGGGTCCAAAGCTTAGACGAGTGGCGAAGGAATGCTTCGGCTTCGGAAGTACCACCGATACCGGGGAGCAGACATACACATATAGGGATTCTTTGGAAAGGCCTCGTAGCGTCCCTATGCAGTCACACCTTGGTAGTGTGGTACGTGCCTGATCAGCATAGCGTGGTTGGGTTTAAAGTTCTTCGGGACTTTTACACGAATTGTGGTGAAAGTGTACAACCTCTGCAGAGTGTAAAACTATTATAACAGCCGTGTTCGCGGATATGAACGGCCCGGATCCTCACATGATAATTGAACTTGAAGAAGAAAATAAATTATGGCTCCTGGTTAAGGAATGAGTGCTTTGGCACGGATGATGTGAGATTATATATATTTCTTTACATGATTAATTGGATTGGTATATACTTATATCATAGTCATCAGGTGCTTGCTAATAAAACTTACCAATTAAAATGTTGACTTGCAAACCTCTTAGCCTTTCCAGGAAAGTTTTGCATAATCTCCCACTTGTTGAGTACCAACCATAAGTGTACCCACCCTTGCTAAATATTGGATCAGAAGGACAATAAGATGTGGAGTTCTTTAGTGACTTCAATGAAGATTGCTAGGCGTACGCAACCCCTAGTCAACTGCCTGTGGTAAAGAGTTGAAGATTTCTGCTGCTAGAATATCGTTGTAAAATATTTATTTTATTATTTCTGCTGTAACTTTGAGTTCTATATTCATGGAGTCTATCATATGTGTGAAATTTGATCCTAGCACACATATGAGATGCATTCGGTTTGTGTTTTCTAAAACCGGGTGTGACACGGCTTTCGCCTAACACGTAGGGCATCCTATACCTTGGTGCGGGGCACACACACGCCTATGGGGTCCTGACCTCTGGTTCTGCATGACCATTGCCTTGTGTTGGCATCGGCGAGAAGCTTAGAATAGGGAAATTTGATCGGATTTGCACATTAGATGGTTCTTGGATGGTTAACGATATTGCGACTGCTTAAATTGCAGCAGCTATTAAAACTGTACTGGATCCTGGTTCGCTGCTGCGAGATAAAGTTTGAGTTGATGCCAGTGTGGTCTTAATTAACAGTCTTAACTAACAATTCATTAGGACTTGCTGTAAATCTCCAGTAAGAAGCTGCACGTTGTGCTGTTTTAGGAAAAAACATTCGTGTCAACTTTACCATGTAAGGTCCACAATGAATCAATGATGCCCAAACAATGTAGAACTACAACGTTCTAAATCTTTTTAGAGACATAACGTTCTAAGTTGTGTGGACAGCAAAATGCACAATTTGGTTTAGGAGCAAAATAGTCTTTTCAGCTCCTACTTTACACCATCACTCTACAAAATCGACAGCTGTGTCATTTTGGGAACAAAAATTAGACCTAGTGTCAAATAGAGGATTATTAACTTTCGGGGACCAAGAAAGGAATTATCAATTTTACCGATCTCAAATAGAGAATGTTCTCTTTAATTACAAGCTAGCTACTTTTGAGACGGCACCAACCACTCCTGTAAGAAAAAATGTGGCTCATAGTCTATTAACAAAAGGCGCATGCAGATGAACCTATATGCTAGCAAGTGCCTTGGAGTCTCCAGCCAATGTCGTCTACTTGTCGTTCAGCATGTTTTATACACTCCTCATGTAGATACAGCTGCTAGAAACTTAATGTTGGTATCAAGGCCTGTGGTGGTGAATTCGTGGACGTTGGTGGTGAAAATGTTGACATCAAGGCCGGTGACCGTTTTCAAGCAATGATGAATGTTCACAACAACGGGAGCAGCGTGCCGTCATTGTTTTACAAAATGTATGCGGACGGGATCACCACACAAGCGAATGGCAGCTGGGACTTCTGAATGCACGTACTTCTCTCCCTGTAGAAGCTTGCGAGGATTTGGCCTCGACGCAAATCTTGAGCCCAGGAGCACTGTATTGATCGGTTCAGCTTGCTTTCCCCATCCATCCCATTCCCAGAGCCACACAAGATGGACATGGGAGATGATCGGAGCTGTGTGTGTGTGCGCGCGCGCGCGCGTGTGGAGGGGGGGGGGCGTGGCTCGAGAACAGCTTGACTCCTCTGGCAGATATATATATGACTCCCAGGAGATCGAGTCCAATTTCTCATCTCATAATTTCGAGTATAAGGAGCTGAAGCATTAGGTGGGATGTCATAATCAGCTGGGCTCCAACAATCAGGACAGGTAGATTGACTTGGATCAGAGGACAGAACAGCAACAGTTCACACATCTTTATAGCTTGCTATCGAGGCTGCTCACCACCGACTTTAAGAGATTGTCTTCTTTCCATAGAAAGCTGTAATAGGTAACAAAGGGTTTAATAGGAAAATAGATTCAGAAGTTTTGAACTATTTACACATAGAATTGATAAAAATTAAATATATATTAGCCATGTTATAATACATTTTTATTCTCTAGTTTATTATTGAAAAAACATAGAAATTGAAGAATCAGGGAGAGATATCCTAATAGAATTACTACCTTGACCAACACGGATTCAACACGGATTGAGGAGCCTATCAAAACTTCTTCATGTACTCTAGACAAGCAGTATGAGGTTGCACAAATAAAAGTATTAGACTTAACAGTAGTGTTTGCTCTTGTCTTGTGCAATTAAACCTTGAAATAAAATGCATGCCATTGACTTATGAACCCAACAGATACAGAAGAGCAACATCAAGTTTGACATGTATTATATGGAAAGTTGTATGTGACGAATTTATTCTACAATTTTTTTAAAACATAGTGTATATTTCATGCCAAGGCCGTATACTCATTTAATGATTGTGCACCAAATTATGCACCCTTTGAAATGCATTCATATATTATTAGAATGTATTTTGGCTAAAATGCATACCTTCAAGGCTAAAATGCAATGAATAAAGGGGAATTAAACAGGACCAGGATTTCTGCATCATGGCTAAAATGCATACCATCATGTCAGGGAATATAGATATTGAGAAGCATTCGTGTTGGATTCCGTGGACCTCACATTGGAGCAAGAGCGCTTTCAGTGAAGGCCATCGGACAAGGTTTCTTTTGGCCCACAACTATCAAAGATGCCTGCGAAAGTCACGAAGACATTCGAAGCCTGAAAAAAATGCAAATTTTTAGAAGGCACCTGCAACTTTTTAACTGCTAATCACTCCTACACGGCCTTTACAACGATGCAGCAATGACTTAGTAGGGCTTTTACCTACAGCACGAAGAAACTTCAGATTCGCACCAAACGGATTGTGGCCAAGGCTATAGCCTCGATCATGCAAAAGTTCTTTAGGCAGAACATTATATGCAGATCCAAAGTCACTATTGACAACGGGAAAAATTTGATTACGAAGCTTTCAAGAACTTCATTGCAAGCATTGGATAAAAAATCAAATCCGCCTTTGTATATCACCCGTAGTCAAATGGGTTAGTGCAAGAAAGTGCTTGCTCGACCTTGAAAAGGTAAAATGGATTGCGGAATTGCCAAAAGTCGTATGGTCACACAATACTACCGAGTCAAGGGCTACTAAGTACACGCCTTTCACCTTACATTATGGCATCGAAGCTGCCATATTCCAGAAGAAATTCATGCTGAATCCCTAAGTCAAGGAAGTAGAAACTTCTGCTAGAGACGAAGATATAGAAAAAGATCTATTGGAGGTCAACAGAATAATGGCTTGCCATAACCTTGAAACTTATCAGATGCAAACTAGAATGTGGAGAGACATAAGGGTCCAGTTGTGCAAAATAGCAGTAGGGGATTTAGTTCTAAACAATAAGCACAACACTGAAAATTTGAGAAAGCTAATTGAAAAATGGGTAGGCCCATTCAGTGGTCAGAACAAGAAGCCCCAGATGACCCTTTCTCGCTAAGGAAGATGGAGGTGAGTTGCCACATTTACGGAATATGGACTCCTTGCGAAGATATTACCCATCAGAAGACAAGATATTACTCCTTGCGAGCCTAATTATATTAGTTTAGATTTATTTTATGTTTTAATTTGTATATTTCTTCCCTAAATATTGTCTCACACACTGACTCAGGACACAGATTTGTCTGAGAGGTGGTTGCCACACATGTGGTGTATCATTTCGCTTGAATTTGCATTTGTTGATTACTTTTGGATAACTTGTGGTTTCATTTGTTACAGTACTCTCTTGTGTTTGTGAATGAAACTTGTATGCGGTGATACTAAAGTGATGCCAATTGTGAGATATGTGATTCTTGTGATATAATACTTGTATGTGATGTTTATTTGAGTGGAGGTACCATATATGCGACCAAACAAATAAAAAGGAAGGGGTGCTGGCAATTTGTCATGTGCAATTACCATGGAGCTAATGTACAATATAGTATGCCCTTTTATTTTTGGAAATCACGCCATGACTTGTATTTGGTACGTGAAGGAAACACAGATGCAGTGTTTAACGAAAAAGTATCCATATGCAATGCACTACTTATAGTTTTGTACAATCTTCTTGATTGTCGAGTTGTCTGTAGAAACATTGGCAGCTCATGTGAATGGTCACTGACAGGCCTATCTCCTTCAATTTTCTCGAACTTTTGCAAAAAAAACTGTCAAAGCAGGAATGATTGAAAGACCTACCGCGTCGATATACAAGCAGCAAAACACAATTTGAAGCCCCTCTGAACAACGGAGTAATGTCCTGTACTTGGTAGTTTATTATTTCGACTTAAGAATTAGTAATTTACTCGTTGCTTGATTGTACCTGCAGTATACCAAGGATATTCACGGCCAATCATGCCAATAAAGTGAGCTGTACGAGCTCAAGCATCGCCAGTGTTCATTGTGCGGTGTCACCAAGCTAAGACACTACACGTTGTTTGAAGTAATTCGCCTGACGCATTCTGTGGAGGCCTGACGGAAAATAAGAAGTAGAACGTGCTCTTTATTGACATCAGAAGGATGGGTTTACGTTTGTCCGAATTGTACAACTGTACCGGCGTGTTAACTGGTTTACTGTCACATCTGGTTTTAGAAAGAAAACCAGATGCATCTCATATGTGTGCCAGGATCAAGTTTCACACATATGATAGACTCCATGAATAAATAGAACACAAAGTTACAGCGGAAATAATAAAATAAAGACAATACAAACGTTTTCTAACAGCGGAATCTTGAACTCTTCACCACAGGCAGTTGATTGGGGGTTGCGTACGCCTAGCATCATCTTCAACAACTTCACAAACCTTCTGATACTGAGCAGCAATAAGCAAGGATGAGTACACTTATGGTTGGTACTCAGCAAGGCCACCGAAATAACCAGAACAATTTAATCATCAACTTCAAGTATATTAATCATGTGAGGGTCCAGGCCGTTCATGACCGCGAACACGGCTGTTATAACAGTTTTACACTCTGCAGAGGTTGTACACTTTCACCACAATTCGCGTAAAAGCTCCGATGAACTTTAAACCCAACCATGTTGTGCTGGCCAAAGCACGTACCACACTTCCGAGGTGTGACTGCACAGGGACGCTACGAGGCCATTCCAAAGAATTCCTATATGTATGTGTTTGCTCCCCAAAGACCACGGTTACAATGGCAAGGCCTAGCCTTCCGATCCCCGCACCTGCCATGCCGGTAATGCCCCCAAATTCCACCACTAGTAGTGCAAACACAACACATAGTTTATCTAGTTACTTAGCCAAGACCAGAGCCATATAGTATTATGGTTGTACGGAAAATCCCGGGTGTTCTCCATGTTCCGATTAACATATATGATCTTATAAAGCACATGTAGAAGAATGGTTAGGGACACTTGTCTTTCTGCAAAAAGAATACCACTGCTCAATCTTCAAATGTTGTTCTTGACAGCTTTGGAACGATGCTCCTCTAATCGTAGCAAACATCGAGCACAAGCACAAACATGCAAGCAAAGAAATAGGTACAACTAAGAACAATACACCAATAAAAAAAAGCTTTTAAAATAGCGTACGAAACGATGGGGCTCGATACTACGATCACGGAAGCGCAAGAAACGAAAACAGAACCACGGTGGAAAGGATACAACTATCAAAAGATTTATATACAAAAGAAACAAAAGGCTATATGCTTCTTTTATTTTAATTAAGAAAAGGCATGTAATGAATATTTAGAGAAATATTCAGTATTTACATTAATCAAATTATATTTTGATATGAAAAGACGGGTTAAAGCTTAATCAATTTTATTTGCAAAAAATTATATAGTGATTATACTAATTAAATATTTTAACTTGCAAGAAAGCATGTGAGAGCATCTAATCAATTAACTTCATGTATCGCGTTGGACTAAACAAGTTATATTGAAAGCACATTTAAGTTGGAAATTAATCATATTAATTTAAATTGCACAAAACTGATGTTTACTCTAATTAATTTTTAATTATGAATGCTGGTGGTTCAATAATAGTTAATCATATTAACATCATTTGTTTATGAAATAGCGTGGTATAAACCTTAATTAACTTTTAATTAGAAAAGCTAGTGAAGTAGATATAGATATTAATCAAGTTAACATTTATTCATAAAAGTCGATGTATGGACCTAGTCAAGTTTTATTCAGAAAACTAGATTCAATATCGAACATTAAGCAAATTAATTATTAGTTTATGAAAACCGATATATAAACTTACTAGCTTTTATTTGCAAAAACATATGAAGTAAGCATTAATCAAATTAATATTTTATTTTATTAAAACAAGGAACATTGCTTCTAACGCGTTGTTTAAGTTGATCTGAATCTATCGCACAAGAACGATATTAAACGGAGACCAAACGTGAGAACTATGAGCTTCTAAAGGCTGCAGAGATCTAACGGTGAAGGACTACAGGTTTCAGGGGGTATCTGAGAAGATTTGCAAGACGCAGAGAATAGTGCTCACAATAAGGTCAAAAGCTAGGGTTAGATTTGAAAAAGACCATGGCTCGGGTTAAGTTGAAAGGATCTATAAAATCTAGGGGGTTTTCTGCAAATTCTTCAAGACACAGAGAATAGAGTGCAAAATTACAAAGTAGGACAGGGGTCTTAATGCAAAAGCTCCAAGAGCTTGCATTCATGGTGGACAGGAGCTCGGGCGGCTCTGCTCGTGAGGGACGCTGGCGATTCAGTGGTCTAGGGGCGCAGCTCGATAGGGGAATCGAACGAGGAGAGAGAGGGTATCGCGGGAAGGTGCTCACCGGACGACGGAAGAGCAGTGGCGGCCGGAATTTGAGGAGGCGGCGGCGCCGGTGTGGGTCTCACGGCGGCGAGGTGCTCCGGCGACGGAAACCGTCTAATTGGATGCGCCTTGGCCTGAGGAAGCTCGTGGTGCCATCAAGTTGTCCCGACGAGGCTCCATGGTGGCGAATCGATGGATAACGGCGCCGGCGGCTGCTTCGGAGGTTCACACGGCGGCGGCAGTGCGATTCGGATGGAGGCGAAACAAGGTGCGGCAAGGAGAAGGGGAGGCTACAGTTCGGTGCCGTAGTTTTATAGGGCCCTGGAGGCGAGGCTGGCTTGGCGCGGGAGCCAAGGATGGCTGACAACGCGTCGTGCAGCAGCCGGACTCGAGAAGAGTCCGTCTCGCGTGCGATTGGGATGGGAGGTAAGGGATGACTGGCCGGGCCCACGCGTCGGAGAGAGAAGAGAGAAGGAGGCGGGCTGGGCCGAGAGAGATGGGTTGGGCCTAAATGGCATTGTGGTTTGGCTAGAAAGCTGGGCTTGCAGGCGAGCTCGGCCCAAAACGGATGGGAAAAGGATTGAGTTTATTATTTTGGGAAATAGATTACAGTTCAAAAACAAATCCAGATAATTCTAGATATGCATTTAATCCACGGAAAATTCCCTTCAAAGCTCGAAAAATCCTAGGAAAAATTTCAGAGATAGAGTTGGAGACTTCGAACCAAAATAAAATGTTTGGGGTTTGATAAATTGGAATTTAAAGCCTTCCAATAAATGGATTTGGCTCTAAGAAAAAGAGAATAAATTCCTAGAAAAATCTAGGAAATTCTCAGGAAAGATTTGATCAATGTCTAAACGCATTTTGAAAATTCACTCTCATAAACACATGATGCATTTCGGCATGAATGCAACACTTCCATTAAGGCAACACAAAGCATATTTATTTAATTTAGGAAAATGATTATTTTCCTACACGAAATACCTTGTAAATAAGACAAATGTTGGAAAAGTTTTAATAATTAATGAAAAATATTTATTTAATTTTCTTTTTCTAATCACATCCTGAAATCCCAAATTTCGGGGTGTGACATTTACACAACGTGTGCCTATAAAGTGATTTCTACAATCTGGAGTGAGTAATTTCAGGATCGTTAGGTTCCATCTAGACAGTGCACATTGCTTGAACGAATCTGAACTAAGGTATTAGTTATTCATGGCTGGGAATTTGCATTCTAGGAAATGATGAATCAAACGAAACAAGAGAATTGAACTTTGGCAAATCTTTGCCAAAGAACTCCAGGCTTGAGAGGCACCGGGAAATTAGAATGCCCAATTTGACGTCCACCTATTTAGACCCTTCTAAATCCTTCAAGTAGATACCCTTCAAGACATATCAGCTTTGATTCCTTTTCAGGTCAAAGGAAACAGGGCAGTACGTGATAGAATATCCCAATGAGCACTACCCTTCATCAAAGCACTGATGAACACATAGGCTGGAAGGACTCAGGCGACCCATGACACGAACTCTACCGAGTCCATGGTTCTAGTTGCAAATTCTATGCTATTTCTCTAATCTCATCTGGGTTGCAGCATTTTCATGGTGGATGGTGCTTATTCTGTGATTTAGACAACAAAGTTCAATCCAACAAGGGTATTCCGATCTTCTTAAAACTAAGGAGCCCTGGGTGAGGAGGATTTCTAATTCTCATCTTTTATGGCGGGGATGCAAACTTGGAATAGGTGTCAACATCGTCGTGAAGATGATCACGTGCTCAGATGCATTATGCACCATTAATTGACGTTTGAATCTGCATTCGGAAGATCAGTGCTGGCTGGTTAGTACAGCGTATGTATCTCACTTTGACATCAATTGTTGTAGTATTTTTCAACCTAATAAAAACTAGTCAGTTTGAATAATCAGAACCAGCATTGATAGTTTTGGCCGTGGGGAAAGCAGTATCAAATATTTCGATCATAAAATTGCAACACGAAATTAGAATCAGATATATAATTGGGATAGAAAGAGGTAAAGTTCAGTGAAGTGCAGAAAGTGGTATTGTAGCCAATCCTTTCCGGGGTTATAGAGCAAATCCTGTTCTCTTATCATCATATAGTTTCGCTTCTTTGTCAGTAACAGATAAGTTATGGAGTTCAACATACTACTGCACTTTACTGACGATGCAACAGAGTGTTAAATTTTTGTCAGAAATCTATACCATATTTATGTTCGCCCCTAGAGCAATCTTGGTTCGTGCGTCAACGCGATATGTTTTTTAGCTCAGAAAGAAACGAAGGATGGGGCAAATGGAATTCACACTTCAAACTCCAATCCATGATGAGCAGGACAGACCCCATGTGTATGGTTCAAATCAGGCTGGACGAACTGTGTTGGCTCTACACTTGGCAGATGAATGCAGGTGGGAGGTTCAGTACACAGCAGGGTTCAGAGTCGAACCACGTGAAAACTGCCGCGAACAACGTGGATGATCTGGAGGGTAAACCACAACTTCTCGTATACAAATTATTGCCATAGATGCTACCTACAACCGCAAATGGATGTGCCGTAGTATAAATGAAAGCATGTGGTACCTCGTCCGGAGTTTAAGTTTTGAGTTAAATTATCAGTTGTCTGTTCCGTCACATCACTTATTTTTGAAACAATTGTGTATGCTCAAACACCAGTAGTGCAGTTTAAGGCTGCAAGGCATTTTACATTGAAATATGTGGGAGCCCAAATGATGAAGGAAAATGGAAACAAACATACATTCAGGCTTGAGCGGCATCAGGAGCCCACAGAGGTCAACTTTGTGGCTATCTTTTGCTAGGTCTCAGAGTACGGAAAGCACCCTTGCGTTTCTACGTACTGGGACAGCAAGCACATCAGGTCTATCGCACAGAGCTCACGCAGACCGGCTCTTGTTGGCTGCACCAGAAACACAGCGCACAAGATCGCTCCTTGATCACCAGACGGAGTGCAGATGCATCACTCCTTGCTCAGTCCTTGCTCAGCGGCAGAGTAGAGGATTAAGTTTCCACTTGGGTTTTCATCTAAGAAGAAAGGCTAAATCAAATCATTTTAAAAATCACAATTTTGATTAATCCAATTTTTTCACGTGTCTCTGACACATATGTTTCAAAGTGGTTAGCAGCATTGAATTAAAACATGCCCACCTCTTATTGCCCTCGTTGCCATTTTTTTTATTTTCAGTGTACGCAATAATAATACATTTTTGAGCAACCACGCGTGTTCAGCGCTAGCGATGAACTTTTCGACACAGGGATTTCCATCTAATCATTCATTGCGCAGGAAATTTTATTAATAAGGTCGTCTTGATCGAACTGTTAGCAGATTCCAGCCCCACAGTAGAACAGGGGGCAACCATCGCTCCTGGATTTCAGTGATGTGATGAATCGGCTACCTCATCTCCACAAGACAGTGATCCGCTCATGTGCTTGAGTTATTAAGCAGAACAGTTTCCTTAGCATGTCGCAACCCTCCATGTATTCTGTACATAAAATTTATTTAGTGTCACCTAAAAATCTTATGTGCTACGGTAACTAAAGAAGACAGGGAAGGGGACAATGGAGAAACTGTGTCACATGCACGGCATTGCCTTGGCACTCGCACTAAAAATCTTCCCCACACTTTCACCTTCCTCTCGATATGCTGTGTTCATCTTCCAATCAATCTTGACAAAGTGTGTGCTCCGCCACTATACCACAACCTAAGAATCCCATTGGATGTGGGTCCGTAAAAGTAGAAAATGAGCAAGAATCATTTAGTCAATTTTGTTCCCAATGACCAATCTGTTGGCATTCAAAGTTGCCCTGACAAAAAATCAGTCGGTATAGAAGTTTATACCCCATCGAACCATCAGTCGTCAATGCTTTTATACTGATGTAACCATCCGTCATTATACATCAGGGTCATTTCCCTTGGTATGCGCTCCCTCGCGCAGGCCCAAATTTGCACTTGGAGATCATTGATGGTATGGAGGCTTTGAAGATCATCCCTTCCGTGGCTGCTGGGTGCATGTCGCCTGGAAACCCGGTGGATGTTGGGATTAATGAGGATGCTTATTCAAACGGGGACTTGGCTGGGCTGGAGCTGACGGAATACTTCCATGGGCCAAGCCCCATGCTGTCTACCGAAGTTGGTGTCTACCCGGCCCACCAACCTTCACTTGCTATGGGCCTAGTGGATCCCATCGAGCCGGAGTTGGAAACACTTGGTGAGACACAGAATGATGGATATCAGCCTTCATCCCAGCGAGAGGCTGCAATGGCACCGGTTCAGGGTGAGCCCGGCATGTCGGCGTGTTCCCCAGTGAGGGTGGAGCCAGGGCGTGCCATCGAGCTCCCCGGACATGGCCCATCCAGCTGTAATGGCAATCTCCCCTATGAGGGGTGAGCCCGGCGCACCGGCGAGCTCCCCGGCGAGGGTCGAGCCCAGTGTGCTGGTGAGCTCCCCCTACCCCGGCCGCCTGATCTACCCACCGGCAATGGTGGCGGGGGCGGGATCCTCCTCTGTGTTGAAGACCTACACTCGTCACCGTCTCAAGCGGACCTCGATGCTAGGGGATGGCCCACCTGGGCAACTCCAACCTGCGCAGCCCCTCACCCCAGTCGCCAATTTCATCTCTAGGATGACCAAGACGGCGGGTGGCATGCTGCCAATTCCACATGTCGATAAGAGAAGGAAGAAGAATAGGGCCCCACCGACTGAGCCGCCACGTCGCAGCCGTCGGAAAGCTGGACTTGGGCCGGCAGTTTCGGAGGTCTGTCCTCCCCACATCAAGAAGAAGGTTATGCGTGCCTTAGATTTGAATGTGGAAGATGTTACACAGGGTAGGGAACATTTTGATATAAAAGTCTTAGATGACTATGCTAGACATTTCTCTCAGCATAGTGAGTCTCATATTAAAGCTCTAGCAGCCTTGTTTGGTCTTACTCCTCCACAGGATGGCTCTAGTGTGGAGCCGTCTAGGTGTCTGGCCTGAAGAAGAGGACAAGGGTCGTCCTTAGTGTTGTAATCAATGGATCCATCACATATTTTGATTTTGGAATGTGCGGGGGCTCAACTCAACCGCGCGAAGAGATGCTGTGAGAGTTGTAGTTGATTCTGTTAACATTGATGTAGTGTGCCTGCAAGAAACGAAAATGAATGTCATCTCTAGACAAACCATCCTGTCTATGCTCGGTAGTGACTTCGATAACAATTTTCACTTCCTACCTTCGGTGGGGGCTAGTGGAGGCATCCTCATTGCCTTGAGACACCGTCTGGGGACAGTGGATGCAAGTAGGATTTATAATCATAGTGTTTCAGTAAGGTTCAGTCCAGAACAAGGTACCTCATGGTGGCTTACTTGTGTGTATGGACCTCAGCATAATCAAGAAAAGATTCAGTTCCTGCAGGAACTCCGTGATATTAGAGCCCAGTGCACAGGACCATGGATGGTGGCTGGGGATTTCAATCTTATATATAGGGATGAGGATAAGAATAACACCAACCTTAACAGAGCAATGATGGGATGATTCAGAAAGTGGATCAATGATATGGAAGTGGCAGAAATCCAGTTGCACGGCCGCAAGTTCACCTGGTCAAGTTCACCCTCAAGCAATAATCCCACTTTGGTGAAACTGGACCGAGTCTTCTGCTCTACGGATTTGGAGGATATTTTTCCGGATTGTCTTTTACAGAGCAGCGCTTCAGACGATTCAGATCACTGTCCTCTTATCCTTGGCCTTCGTGATAATGTACCAGGCAAGCGTCGATTCCATTTTGAAGATTTTTGGCCTAGCATGGAGGGGTTCATGGAAACTGTGGAAAATGCTTGGGGTTCGGTTCAGCCTCACGTCTGTCCTTTGGAGACACTTTCTCTGAAATCGAAAGCAACAGCCAGAGGCCTACAGAGTTGGAGCCAAAAGAAGGTTGGCCATCTGAAGTCTCAACTTTTGCTGGCCAAGGAAGTCATTCACCAGCTTGACATTGTACAAGACAGTAGAGCTCTGCATGATGATGAGTTGTGGCTTCGCAGCAGTCTGAAGAAACTTAGTTTAGCCTTATCCTCTATGCTGAGAACGGTGGCTAGGATTCAGTCTCGCATTGGATGGCTCCAGGAGGGGGATGCAAATACCAGACTATTTCACATGCATGCTCGACACAGAAAAAGGAAGAACTTTATTGCTAGGCTCAATTCTGGGGACCGGATCTTGGTTGGGCATGAGGAGAAAGCTGCTGAAATTCTGGAATTCTATTCTAATCTTATTGGGACTGATGAGGCAAGGAACCGAACTGTCAACTTGGAGGCTCTGGATATGCCTAGGCACGATCTGGACGCCTTGGATGACCCCATCCTGGAAGAGAAGGTGTGGAATACTATCAAGCTTCTTCCATCTGACAAGGCCCCAGGGCCGGATGGGTTCACTGGAAGGTTCTACAAGACCTGCTGGCTATTATCAAGGGGGACATAATGGAAGCAATTCACAGCATTTGGGGAAAAAAATTCAGGAACCTATGGATGCTAAATTCGGCATACATCACCCTCCTCCCAAAAACTGCAGAGGCTAGTCAGGTGAGGGATTTTAGTCCCATCAGCTTAGTACATAGTTTTGCCAAGCTTGTGACCAAAATCCTCGCCAATAGACTGGCAAGCAAACTAAATGATATGGTTTCTCCCAACCAAAGTGCTTTCATCAAAGGTCGATTTATCCAGGATAACTTCATGATGGTTCAACAGACTGTACGGTTTCTACATTCCCAGAGGCAACCTAGAATACTCCTCAAGCTGGACATAACTAAGGCATTTGATTCAGTCTCGTGGCCTTTCATGCTGGAGGTGTTACACAAGCTTGGGTTTGGCCCTCGGTGGTGTGATCTGTTGTGTGGCCTACTGGTGACCTCCTCTACCCATGTTCTCCTTAATGGCATGCCAGGAGAGGTTATACGGTATCATAGGGGATTGCGGCAGGGGGACCCATTATCTCCGATGCTGTTTATCCTGGTCATGGATGTGTTGAATTGTTTGGTCATGAAGGCATCCTCGGAGGGTCTCTTGCAGCCTCTGTCTCATAGGCCCATCCAACATAGGATTTCCTTATATGCCGATGATGTAGCCATCTTTATCCGACCTGCTGCAGAGGATATCAACTTGGTACTGGACATTCTCAGTCTGTTTGGGGAGGCGTTTGGGCTCAAAACGAATGTCCAGAAGAGCAATGTGCTTCCAATCCAATGTTCTGAAGAGAATCTGGAACTAATTCAGAGTTTGCTGCCGTGTGAGGTCCTAAGTTTCCCTTGCAAATACCTTGGGTTGCCCCTGTCAATTAAGAAGCTCACAAGAGACCAGCTTCAACCGATTATTGACAAGATTGCCGATCAGTTACCTGCTTGGAAGGCTGATTTAATGACAAGGGCAGGGCGAGTTGGCCAAGTTTAATTTGTGCTCACTGCAATGCTCATATATCTGTTAATGGCAATCGATCTCCCACCCTGGGCTCTCAAAGCCCTTGACAAGATTAGAAGGGGTTTTGTATGGGTGGGGCGCAAAGATGCAAAAGGGGGTCACTGTCTCATTGCATGGCCTAAGGTCTGTCGCTCTAAGGAATTGGGGGGTCTAGGAATTTCAGACCTCAAAGCCCTGGGATATGCTCTAAGAGTTCGCTGGCCATGGCTCAAGAAAACTGATCCCAACAAACCTTGGGCCAGTCTGCCATTACAAGTATGTAAGGAGGTGCGGATAGGCGTACTGTTCTGGACGCTCTGACTGACATGAAGTGGATGGATGATATCCGGGGAGACATGTCGGCAGAAGTGTTGACTGAGTACCTTACCTTATGGGTCATGCTTGAAGATGTGGTACTACAGCAGGATCTTCCTGATAAGCACATACGGAGGCTCTCTTCTACGAGCGGATACACTGCAAAGACAACATACGATGCCCTTTTTCAGGGAGCAACTTACTTTGGTCCTTATGAACGTATTTGGAAATCTTGGGCGCCTCCAAAGTGCCGGTTTTTCATGTGGTTAGTGGCCCATAGGCGCTGCTGGACTGCTGATCGGCTGAGCAAGCGTGGTCTCCCTCACCCAGAGCTATGTCCACTATGCGATCAAGATGAAGAGGATATCCAACACCTCCTCCTGGGCTGCGTGTTCGCAAGGCAGTTTTGGTTCCATCTTTTGCAATATGTGGGTCTGGTTGGCTTAGCACCACAGCCGGATGAGATTTTATTTGATGACTGGTGGGAGAGGGTCGAGTTGACAGTTTCTGGAGATAAAAGGGCAGGTCTTAATTCTCTTATTATTCTGGGTGGATGGACCATTTGGAAGCATCGGAATGACTGTGTGTTCAATGGTACTTCCCCAAGCATGGCTGCTGCCTTGATCTTGGCAAAAAATGAAGCACATCTGTGGAAGATGGCAGGAGCTAAGAGACTATCCCAAATCATTGATCCTGGGTAGGGGCGAAGTGGTCAGGGTCTTGCTATCCCCGGTCTGTGTCTGAGGGTGCAAGGGCAATAGAATGAGGTGTTCTAAGAGGTTGGGTGAGGCTTGGGTATGTCCTGGGGGTGTGCGTGTGTGTGGTGGTGTGTGTGTCTATGTAAGACTCTTCTCCTTCTATTAATACAATGATACACAGTTCTCCTGTGTATTCGAGAAAAAAAGTTTTTGAGAAAGGCCTACAAGTAAGAGATCCAAACTGTAGCTAAATTCTTCTCTGCCGCCACCTCCAGGTCCTTCCACACAAACAAATTACCCCCGTGCATGCGCTCACCGGCCCTCTACAAAATCTCCCCACTCCGCACACCACTCTCCGAAATCTAATAATTTCAGGAAGTTGCTAGTATAATTAGCTTCATCCACAAGATGCAACAATGTATCCAATTTATATATGGCAAACGGGTGTGCCGTAGCACAAAGAAAAGCATGTGGTACCTGCCATATGGAATTTGTAAGTTTTGAATTAACTATTAGTTGCTCACTCTTTACTCTATCACATCACTGTTTCAGTTCTGATAGGCTGTATACAGCCAGCTACACATAAAACAACCACCAACAGTGCAGTTTCAGAATCTTTAGGATACACTGGTGCCATATATGTTGCAATGTGGGAGAGAGCACATGAACCACTCTGCTAGGTCGTTGCATGCTAGCCACGAAAATGATCCACCAATATACACCAAAAGACACTAAGGCCTGAGCGACATTACGAATCCACAACAATGCTGAACTAAGTCCCTGCCTAAATATTTCACACCTGAGTACAAAAGCACACATGCATTGCGAGGTACCAGCATTGCCAGAGATAGACAGAGGGCAGAGCTAGTGCCGACTAAGTCTGATGTATAGCACAGCAGTAACGTCCCGTAAAATCATGACATCCCTTGCCCCAAGGCACAACAATCCAAGGAAAAGCTAGGTCAAACTTTTAAAAAAACACAATTAAATTAATTGAAATAATAAAGTTCGTGACCTTGGTGCGCGTGTACCTTATGGCTCTGGTTGTGATTGTGCAATAATAATATATTTTGAGGAGCTTGAATTTGTGCGCATAGTGGCAGATTCCCCCTCTGCCTATTTCAGTGTTTGATTTCTAGAAACGGTTGAGATAGACTATCAAATAGCAACGGTGTTAGTTGTGTGGGACTGAAACTGGCAACCAGAGGAGGGGGGGGGGGTGGAGAATGGGAGCCAATAAAAATTCACCTGATGAACAATTTGGCCTATGTCCCGATCAAACCCAAAAACCTCTAACAGCGGAAAGCTACTGAGCTTGGATATTCACTAGCAAGAACAGCAGAAACAATCTCTAACAAACCGGACAGAGGAGTAATAGAAAATCACAATGATGAATCCGGGAAGGGAACCTAAGTCTAGAGAACAGAACAAACCATGAGCAGAGACAAATTAGTCGTGGGCCCAAAACCGGAGGGTCCGTTTTGGTCTAGAAGCACTACAGAGAACAACAAAGAAAATCGGAAATTAGGTCAAACGACGTCCAAAATTGATGAGATTTGGACTATGGGTTCTTATGACCATTTAACACCTTCCCACCAAAGATCTCCTCAAAATACACACTTGGCAAAAACCGAACCGGAACTTCCTGTTTATGCTGGGCCCAGGAAAGTCCAAGATACAGCTCGTTTCAGAATACCTTATCTATTTTTATTGTAGTGAAGAACTTTACACCCGGAAATTTCCATGAGGTGACGCGTATTGCAGTGGTATTCAGTCTGCTCGCTGGCCACCAGCAGCTAACAAGGATTCGAAAGTTCTATTTATCTCAGCATTAGATAGGAGGACACTCTTTACTCGCAACAATAATTGTACTATTAATCGGTTTGACGACAATTGTACCAGACATGTGCCTAGAAAATTACTTGTCCAATTTCTTTAAGAACGAACTCTGGTGTTTTAATTAGAATCATTAGGTCTTTAGGTTCCACTAAAGTAAGGCACGTTACATTGTTTGATAGCACATAAACTAAGTTACATACTCGACCATGGCTACGAGGTTGCCTCTTCTTTCCTGGAAATGATCCGGAATGGATCAATAGCATCTTAGACAGGTGTTTGCATGAAAAGAAGGCGAAGGCTCAGAGTTGACACCTTCTGGCCTTATCACATGCAAAACAAAGAGGCCAAACCCACAACAGAGAACCTTAGTCATCTGCCTTTTTTCTCCCCTCCCCTTCAATGCTTCCACATGATCTGTTCCTCTTGTTTTCAGTCCAAGTGGATGCTCTACACTCTGTTCCTCAATTGGACACTAAGCTTTTTTATGTGTTTACTTTTCTACCTAATGGAAATGATCTGACTCCCTTTAAAGAACTTTCCACTGGGAATGATCATCAGAATTTAAGCCTGGAATGCTGTATAAAATACTTTGATCCTGAGTTTGCAGATCAAATAAAAATTAATGAATTTGGATGAAAAAGGAAACTTTGTCATATCATCATAGCTTTGCTTTTCATCTGCAATATAAATTTGAAATTTTGAACAGTAAACCGCTACGATTCTGTATAGTTAATACGGCAGCTAGTCTGGTTACTATTATGTAATGCCGTTCTCAGGGGTTAAATGGTACTGCCTACTACTCCAGCTCATCTTATGCAGAAAAGTATTCAATTTATGCCGCAAATGGACATGCTGTGTGAACACATTCTCATAACATTTCCCTTCGTGTGACATGCATATAGGAAGATCTTCCTGCCATATGGAAAGGTAAAATAAATGAGGAAAAGAACAATGCCATAACTGAGGGTAAAAGTTTCTTGACATGTATCTCTCCACACTAGAGGAAAAACGCACATTCTTCCCCTTCCAATCAGTACCGGTTGCTTACCAACCGGTACTAAGGACCATTTAGTACCGGTTGGTAAGCACAGTACTCCTCGAGTACCATTTAGTACCGGCTCGTAACACGACCTGGTACTAAATGGTGGCATTCAGTACCGGTTGGTGTTACGAGCAGGTACTAAATGGTCCCGAGGGGTTCCCGAGGCCCTTTTGCATTTGGTACCGGTTGGTAACACCAACCGGCCATTCCGTACCGGTTCGTGTTACGAGCCGGTACTGAATGCACCACCCAAGGTTACTTTAAAAGGATAGCATCCTTTTGTCAACCACAAATGCTCTATAGGTGGGATGGTTAAGGAAGAATCGCGCGAGGGGGAGGTCGCGACTTCGAGTCCCACGGACCGCGCACACACATTTACGCGTGAAATATTCGCGTGACTTGTGACTCAAAATCATTTGGTACTGGTTGCTAGTACAGATGGGCGACCATCGGTACCGGCTCCTCCAACCTATACGGATGGGCGCCCATCGGTACCGGCTCCTCCAACCGGTACCGATGGGTGCCTAGCAACCGGTACTGGGGGGCTCTTATTTTACTTCCATTTATAGTTTAATCCCTTGGGATTATGATATTTACGTATCAACATAATCCCATCGTCTCACTGGAAACATTGTAGACTAGTCGCACTGCCCATAATATGGTCAGAAATGGTTAGCAAACATTTGATGGATACTGCTAATTATATTCTGACACCCTCCATTCTAAATTTTAAGTTATTCTAACATTCCAGGAGAGCCAAACAATTTTCTCTTAGACCAAAGTTGTAGAATAGATCAAGAATAATTATCGAACCAAATAGATATAGTCTAAAAATATACTTAATGATAAAGCTATTAATGTTGCTTATTTGGTATCATAAATGTTAGCAGTTCGTTATATAAATTTGGTCAAGCTTTTGATAGTTTAACTATCCAAGAATATTAGAATAACTTGTAATTTGGAATACTGGGGAGTAGCTAGCAGAGCTTCTACACAGCATGCCATTGATTGGGATGCACTGAGCTATCAGTTGTCATCCGATGCATATACATGCTTGATGGTCTCCTGACTGTTCGTTCCCTGTCCACGTGGATACTGGCACATTTTTTTTAGAAACGGAAATATATATTTTAATATTCCAGCCTCTGCATCAACCAATGCATGTAGCCCTTCATTATTACATCACGATGACAAAAATGAACAAAAAAGAGAGAACACACAGGAGTTCTGAAAGTTTCATATCCATATGTGGCGAAGACATCCATGGTAGTGGTCTCAGGCACATGGCAGCCCCACAGCACTAGTAGACGGCAAGAATGGAAGGCAGTCACTCATATCACCACGTCAGTAACCAAGCTAGATAGGTACTGGGGATGTTCTTTGCAGCAGCCAACACAGTTATCCAAGACAGCATGGGTTTGTTTATAACGGCTCATTGCGGTTGCATCAATCATCGCTATAAAATGTGATCTTTATACTAACAACGTAAAACCACATTTATATGGGCGGGTCGGTGGACCACCACCCCCATTTTTCAGCAAAATAGGACATTTGTAGAGGCTTAAAAATGTTTGTAGGGACGTACATGGCATGATCCGCACTTAAAAATAAGGTGCATTTTGTGGGGCAGGTTATGACATGGACCGCTTCCAGAAAATTGATTTATAGGTGTCGTTGTCCGGTTGAATATTGTCATTCAAGAATTTTGATATTAAGAAAAAAAATTCTGTCCCAAAGAAAGGACCCACCACCAGGGTTAAAAAATTCGAGGATACCGGTCCGGTATCCGCGGTTTTCGGTCGAACCGCCCCGGACCGGTAGCGGTTCGGGGCGGTTTGAAACCGGCCCAATTCAAAAATTTCAAATTTGAATTTAAAAATTCGAAAAATCGGATAAAAATTCTTAAAAATACTTCATGGTGTGCTGGATCTATTGGTGTCAAAATTTCTCAAATATTTGGTCATTTGCTATTTTTTTCGCTAAATACAAGTTAAATAAAAAAAGAAAAAGAAAAAACAAGTCGGCCCAACTCGGCCCAACTCGGCCCAACTCGCGTAAACCCTAGTAACCCCCCCCTCGTCCCCCTCACCCCCCAGACACCCCCTCGCTCCCCCCCCCGCGCAGCTGAGGTTCCCCTCGGGCGAAAAAACGCCCGAAGCCGCACAACCGCCGCGCCCGACCGGATCCCGCGCCGGTACGAGCGGTTACCGCTCGGATTGAGCGGTATACCGCTCCGGTTTGCGGCGCGACGGTTACCGGCTCCACACGTCGGCAAACCGCTCCGGTTTTACCGGTTTCCGCTCGGTTTCGGCGGTTACCGCCCGACCGCGGGTGAGGTATGGATTTGATGATTTTTTCAATGATTTAGGCTATTGTGATCTATGAAATTATGAAATGGATGTGGTGATGGAGATATTTAGGTATATTTTGATTGCATCCAAGTGATTTTAGAATGTATGAAGTGGATCTAGTGATTTGTAGCCATGTATGTACATTTTGATGTAGGGTATTGTGATTTTGGAAATAAGGAAATGGATGTAGGATTTAAGCATTGTGATATAGCTATGTGTTGTCAAGTTGACATTGATATGTTTATGTTCGTTCGATGTTTGCAGGTACGCAATGTCTGGCAGAGATAGAGATGTTGTATGGGAACACGGTGAAAGTCTTCACCCCGGTTGGAGATGCAACTATTGTCATAAGACCAAGGGAGGCGGTGGTGCCACTAGATTGAAACAACATTTGGCAGGCCGGGGGACGGAGGTCGTCCATTGTGAAAAGGTTTCAAAGGAGGTGCGTGAGTACTTTCAGCGTGAGCTTGAAAGGACAAAGAAGCTAACTGCTCAACGTGCTCAAGAGAAGTTGAGAAAGGAGAAGGCTGCAGCGGAAGGTAACTATCCTGGTGGAGGTGAAGCGTATGCTGCGTATGATGAGGAGGCTGAGCTGCAGAGTGCCCTGAACCAATCAAGAGCGGAAGAGGAGTTCCGTCGCGGGGTGCAACAGAGAGGAGGTGCATACGAGCATGGAGGGGGTAGTAGTACGAGGGGAGAGGGCACGTTGCAGAGGATGCTTCGAAGGGCAACTTCAGCGAGGCAGACTCCTGGGGTGACGGACTACAACTTAGGTTCGTCGCGTGGATCAACGCAGCCAAGGATTGACACAGGCTCATGGACGCAGAAGGGCAAGAATGCAAAGGAAGCTATTGGGAAAGCTTGGTCAAAGTTTTTCCATACTGCGGGAGTTCCTGGAAGACAAGCTGACAGTCCATACTTTGTCAGTGCGGTCAGAGAGACACAGAAGTGGGGTATGTTTTCTTTGCAGCCGAAATAATAGCTACGCAACTACAGGTTTAGATCTAATCTCATGAGTGCCATATGTTTTGCAGGTGAAGGTATCGCGTCACCCACTGAACGGGATATTGATGGCAAGTACCTGGATCAAAATGAGCGAGACTTGCAGGTTCAGTACGCAAAGTTTCAGGCAGAGTGGCCTATGTTCGGCGTCACGTTGATGTGTGATTCGTGGACTGGGCCGACGAAGATGAGTGTCATTAACTTTTTGATATATTGCAATGGGGTCATGTGGTTCCACAAGTCTATTGATGCGACTGGAAGATCTCAAGATTCTGCATATTTGCGGAAGGTAACCCCGTACCTAGTTCATTTCGATCCGAATATAATTTGGATATTGCTAAAGAATATGTGTATTTGCAGGAAATTATGAAGGTGGTGGACGAAATTGGACCAGAGCATGTCGTTCATGTGATCACGGACAACGGCTCCAACTACAAGAAAGCCTGCAAGGGGATTCGAGAAACATACGAACACATTAGTTGGACACCTTGTCTAGCACACACTGTCAACTTGATGTTAAAGGATATCGGTGAAAGGTACGAACATCAAGATTTGATCGATCAATGCAAGAAAATATCAACGTGGTTACACAATCATGGTCAGTTGAATGCAATGATGAGGCAGGCGATTGGTGGTGAGTTGGTGAAGTGGTGTGCAACTCGCTTTGGGACCAACTACATGTTCCTAGACAGCATTTATCGGAAACGTGAACATTTCATGCAGTGGATGGGATCTCCTGAATTTTTGCAGAGCAAATGGGCCAATTCAAATATGGGTAGATTTACTCATACGAGATTTTCAAGTCTACAGTGGTGGGAGGGAATGAAATTTATCATTGACTCAGTCCAACCAATATACAGCTTACTTCGCTTTGCTGATCAGGACAAGCGCCCGAACATGTGCGAGGTATGTCACAACATACAGAGTGTGAGAAATGAAATGCAATCTTTCTTTGGCCGCAATGTTTCCATGTACGAAGAGTATATAGCGATTTACAACGCAAGGTTGAAGGACATCTTCTATGACACCTATGTGGTTCCAGGTAAGACGGATTCTGCTCATTGTGAACAAAAGTTTATACTTTCACGTTCCACACACCTTATGCTCATTCGTGGTACTTTCTATTTTGCAGCTTCTGTCCTGAATCCGAGGTATGCCTATACGTTTATTCCAAGTCCAGAAATGTGGAGCACACTGAAGGATGCTTTTCAGCGCATGACCGATATCTCGAGCGCCGTCCAGGCATTACAAGAGGCTGAGCTGTTTCGACAGAAACGTGGTGACTTTGGCACTCAATTGGCACAACAAATGGCGCATGACCCAAAGACAACTGCATCTTCATGGTGGATGATGAACGGGAACAAAACTCCCAGGCTGCAGGCCCTTGCTTTGCGGCTTGTTGCTCAATGTTGTTCGTCAAGTGGATGCGAGCGGAACTGGAGTACTTTTGCCTTGCTGCATACAAAGGTTCGCAATCGGTTGTCACACAAAAAACTGAACAAGCTTGTCTATGTGAACTACAACCTGCGCCTGCGACTTGCGGATGTTGCCGATCCTCCACGGGATCAAGAAGATTTCATTGACCAGCTAGCCCATCTTTCATTCTATGAGCCTAAAAATGCAATGCGGGAATGGATGGAATATGGAAGGTCAAACAAAGCTCCTGTTCTAGACGAGGACGACGATGAAGGTGACACGCCGCTTCCATCTAATATTGTCGCTGATAAAATAAATCCGGCGGACCTCCGTACTTCTACAGGGGAAGATTGCATTAGTGATTGGGCACGGCGACATGTGGGTGACACTCATGTAGGGAAGCGGAAGTACCACATCGCGCCTAGCAAGGTTGTCCCGAAGCGCCAACGAGGCCAGGCAACGGGAAAAGGGAAACAGAAAGAAATAGAAGTCCTGAGCGGTGAAGACACTGATGATGGTGAGGGTGATAAAAGCCCAGAGTATCAGGAGTCTCAGGACAGCAGCTCTGGCGATGATGGTGATGATAGTGATGATGGGGATGGTAGCAGTGATGGTGATGATGGCAATGATGGTGGTGGCAGTGGTGGCGGCAGTGGCGGTGCTACTGGCGGTGGCGGGGGCCGAGGCGTGTCACCTTCAAACCCACCTGATGGTCTCCATTTTACAGGTACGAAGTGTACGTATATATGAACATGTTTTTATTATTTTGACTTATGAGTATTAATTATACTATGTGGTTCATTGCAGGGGAGACTGAGTTCACACATGCAACCCAGGACATTGACCATGGAGCACCGATGTCGCAGAGGAGAACGGTTGGACCGACGGATTACGACTCTCCACAGTTCTCTTCTAGCTCCTCCTACAGGGATTCCTCACAGTCTAGTTACCACTATCCTATACCGGAGTTGAGCATGCAGCCACCGATGAGATGGGTGTACGAATGGCAAGATCCCCATTGGTATAATATGTTACTTCAGGAATGGCAGACGACATCGGCCTGGACGGGCCAAACTTGGCAAGACTTCAAAGCTGAGTTGCTTGTAAGGCAGGGTTTGAATGTGATGTCCACCGCGGAGTATGAAATGGCCTCGCGATGCTACCGTTGAACAATTTTTTGTGTGAGAGGACTACTAAACTAACTATTTGTACTAACAATTATTTGTACCAGAGGACTACTGAACTATTTGCATGGACATTTGTACTATGTTTGTATGTACAATTATATGTATGGATGTTTGTCTATATTTTTAGTTATTTTTTCCTTAATTTACGCATATTTCATGCCAATTTTTGGTTGTCCATCAAACCGTTCCAAACCGGACGGTTACCGGTTCAAACCGGTCGGTTACCGCCCCAAACCGACCGGTTTGGACAACCCACAAAACCGGATGAATCCGGTCGGTATACCGGTCAAACCGGTCGGTTACCGGTCCATTCGAGCGGTATACCGAAAAAAACCGATTGCACGGGGGATTTGAATTCAAAATTTGAATTCAACCGGTTTCCACCGGTTACCGGTCAAACCGGTCTGGTATACCGTTACCGCCGGCCGGCGGTACGAACTACCGGACCGGTTTGGGTAACCCTGCCCACCACTACAAATCTTTTTTTTAGATGGACATACAGGCATTGCCGTGCCCCATAACCATTACGACAACAAGGCAAATAAAATAATCCAGCTCGTTGAAGATTTGTGTTGAATGGCATCTTGCCCAGCAGCTTATTGCACTGGCCAACCTATAGAGCCAGCTAGAGTGCTGATGCACCAGCAATTTAGAGCACAGACTTGAAGCAAATGGGAAGCCAACGTGCGAAGGAGATCTCAGCATCTTCACATGGTCAGCTCACGTTGGCTTCACCTTCATCTTCTCTGTGAGCATTTTATTTTAAATACGGATGAAAAAATCCGCCACAGTAAATCATATTTTTGGTAGTGAATTGGCTTGCTATTGGCAACGGGCAGGGGCTGCCTCAACTAAAGGCATAGAACTAGCGTGGGACATTATTTCCACGTTGTCCGAGGCAACAGTGCAGCTGCCCGAGGCCAAATGGAGGTGGCGCATGCTTTCCTCGTGCATCCCATTTCCATGCTATATGGTTTGCCGTGCAATTGACATCGCTTCAATCTTCTTAACAGCTCCATGGTTGTACCTGACCATCAGGCCCAAGAATTCCACAGGCCTATGTTTGCTATCTATCTATAATCGATCCCAACTACTTATTCTCTATTTATAAACTGACAATGAGGAGCTCTCTCTCTCTCTCTCTCTCTCTATATATATATATATATATATATATATATATATATGACGTAGGCTTTATAAGTGGCTACTAGCTATTTGTAATGACATCCCGGAACAAGGTGATCAGTATTTATATGGTGTACAATATGTTTTACCGACGACCTTATATGTGTATTTTGCTTCATAAAAATATTATCAGCTTGTTAGTCCATGCCGATATGACATGAAGATAAAGTTTGCAGGACTATATATGGTAGCTTAAGTTTCTCCGTGGCAATTCGACCACCCTCCTTGTCCTGACTGCTCGCTGCAGTCTGGGCTGTCACCGCCTCCACACAAGCAGCTGGTGAGATTCCTGGTCAGATCTTCCTTGTCAATGCAACTATGCAAGTGCATTCAACCACATAGCAATGATACATCCCATTCCCATAGATGCGTTTTAATAAACCACCGCTCCAATTATGTATAAATATAGAAAAAGGAAAAAATGGACAAAATAAACATTATATACAGCTCAGATACACATGTTTTACCCATTATTATAACTGATGACAACATAGCCACTGGATCTAACATATTCCTTAGACTAAGCATAACAATGACTCAGCAGTCCAAGGCACGGCTTTGAAGGAGATTGGATGGACTGCTGACTAGGACGAGGATCACTGGAGATGTGGACGTCTTGGGACAACCGCATTCAAGAGCAAGGAGCAGCGATAACGTGATTATGTCAGCAACTTTGTTTACAGTACGGGTCCAGAGTTGCTAGGCATGGTGTACCTTACTTTCTTTTATCTTTTACCGAAATTGAAATGAATTAGGAAACCGAAATTAAATACAATGTTCTAGATTTACTGGCTCACCTCGCAACTCATCCAGTGTCTAGCATGGCTGTATGTCTCGTCGAACAGAAATTTCTAGGAGATGTTTTATATCACAACCACATGCGGTCTTTAAAAGTGTGGATCAGTGGATGCGTTTTTTCCCACTCTTTATAGTTCTCAGTCAAATTATTCAACTTCTATTGTCTACCTTGTCCCGTGGTTGTTCGATGAAACATACTCTGTTTTTTACACAAACCAGAGATCGTAGATAACCTGATATGGTTTAACTTGTTGGCAACTTTGAGGATCTTCGATCCTTGGTGACGGAGACACAAATGCAGATTTGCCAGGATGGAGCTGAGTTGCCCTGGACATGCGCATCCTGCCTCTATGTGGCAAACCAATAGTACAAAACCCTACATCAACATTGGAATGTGTATTCCTCATGTATCCTATTCCCATGTAGCAGATCGATCAATATATAGATACAACTTCCAACATACAAAATACCTTGTCAACTACTTCTATCGTTTTGGTTTTTGAAGGGCATTATTAGCATTCTCCAGCTAGTATATATTGTAGTACAAGGCCACGGGGTTAGTATTTCGTAATTACCAAAATTTCAAATACCTTATGAGCTACCACTCATCATCTGCTCATATATAGAACACAAAGGCAGTAGCGTACAAACTCTTCTCCATGTTACAAATCACGATTGGTAACTGCTTTAATTAAAGGGTAGCTACATGCAAGGCGGCAACCAAACCTGAAATAATAAAAAATGTGGACCAAAGTTCATTTATAGAAGGCACATGCTGATGAATGTATAATGCTAAGTGCCTTGGAGTCTCCAACCATAAAGTCATATACCAGACTCATCTCGCTGTCTTCATTTAAGCTATCAAGGCCAGTTGCAAACCGGAAGCGACCATCATCTTGAATGACGCCTGAAACAAAAACCCCACAGCCACTACCCGACTCGTATAGTTCGAAAACACTCGGCAAAGGGTTTGCCGAGTATAGGCAAAGATATCTTTGTCAGATGCTTTATGTTAGGCACAATATTTGCCGTGTACTAAAAAACATTAGCATTTTTTTGCCATGAACAGAAATAGGTCATGAAAATAGGACAAACCCACTGGCCAGCCGTAACCCTTCTCCTCTAGTTGTGCATTTTTCGTGTAAAATCCGCTTGCTACGTGGCCGGCAGAATTCAAAATACCCCCCCCCCCTCCGGCACGCGTAACATCCGTTACCACTACACCACAGTCTCTTTCAGATCCATATCCGTTTTTATTTCCCACGTATTACACTAAACCAATTGTAAATTGTTTGTTTGAGACCCCAAACGTATTATACTTTTATTATGTTAGTTTCTCCATTGGAGGTCATTTACGAAATTTTGAAATTCAAATTTTAGGAATGCAAACTTACTTTTTATTGAACAGATGATTCCATTATGGTAGTTTGTCGATCAGTGGTTGTTTGAAAAATTTAAATCTGAAATTCAAACCTATTTTTCCGTTGACAAAATTAATTCAAATTAAAAAAGTGTCCAGCTACAAAGGCGAATACCTTTTTCAGCCTTTTTCAGTTCACAGCAAAAAAGGTTTGCCAAGTGCATTTTGACATACGGCAAAGCCTTTGTCGTGTGCCCGACAAAAGACACTCGGCAGTCTCATCTTTACCAGTGAATATTTGCCGTGTGTTGTATTAAGCATTTGCCGAGTGCACTGGAAAAGCATCCATACTCCGGTCATGTGTATGACCTTTTGTAACAGTTTTTTGTTTTTTTTACATAAACAGGGAGGGGCATGACAAGAGTCTTTACATATTACTGACCACCTGTTATGTCTCAATATGAGACGCCTCTATGATATCAATGTACTCGCCAGAGCGAAGATGTGTTTTTATTTAACATCACAACATTGATTGTGTCCTATATCGTCATTTCCTACTTTGTGTATGCTAATATAAGTTTGTTTCCAATATTATTATTAAACTATCCATGAAGCGGGCCTGCCAGGAAGCTCCTACAGAGTGGTGTGTGCGGCTAGACATGTCGTTGGGGAGGGTTTGGGCAAATCCACGCTTGCCCATCCCAAAATCTATTTATCAATGTCCATTTAGTACCCTACCCAAATTTACCCATACCCATTTGTCCATCCCCACTGAATGATTGGGTAGACAAACAAATCAGGGATTTGCAATCAACTAACGCAAAATCCATAAATCGAATTGCAAAGAAACACTTTCCTTCACGCATCCAACACCAGCGGAATATCAAATCGATCTACAGCAACAAAAAAAACAAAAACAAAAAAAATGCCAAGCGCATGAACACAATTCCAGAATCTCAATCGAACAATTCCTCCTAATCATAAGCATGATCTTCCCCAACCTCGGCAGCATGGTGAGCTTCCACGACAAGCGGGGGCAGTGGACTGGGACGAGGAGAACACCAACGGCTCGGAGGAGGTCGAGGAGACGACGGATCATCTCCGCGCCGCTGCTGGACGGGCGTGGGCTGGGCAGCATGACTGCGGCGGCGAGGGCATGGTCCATGCGGTGGAGCCGGTATAAAGCCAGTGGGCGCTGTACCTGCACAGCGGCAAGCCGCAGGCCGATGGGTCGGCGCTGGTGCAACTGGCAGAGCAGGAGCACAGGGGTGACGCGAGCTCCTGGAGCTGCTGCTCACGGCCATGCTGGGTGGAGCGCGGTAGTGCCAGTTGGCCGAGAGAGGAGGAGGAGGAGGCCGGCACCTGGGGGCCGGAGGCGGAGGAGGACGGCGTCGCGATCAGGTGTTTGGGGGTGGAGCAGGAGGGGTTCGATAATAAACCTGTGGATAAGATTGGATCCTCCTCTACCCATATCCAAATGAGAATGGGTAAAATTTTGCTGCCCATACCCTACCCAAAATAGTGGATAAGGGTTTGGACATGGATATTGGGTACCCACCAACAGGTATACGTGTGGCCTTCGTTCAGCAGCATGTGTATTTGTAGACGGGGGTGACCACACAAACGGACAGCGGCTGGGACATCTGAAGTCCATGTAGACACAAACCTTGAGACTGGCGAGGAACTTGCGTAAGCACAAACAAACCTTGAGGCCAGTACAGGTTGCCTTCTACAGTGGTTCCAAATAACAGGCCTTTTCGGCCATATCCCCTCTAACTTTAACATAAACACTCCACCGAGCAACAAAGGCTTTAATAGGAATATAGAATCACACTCAAGTTTTGAACTAATTACACATAGAATTGATAAAAAAAATAAATATATATTATCCATGTAATAATCCATAATGATTCTATAATTTATTAAAGAAAACGGAAGAAATCGAAGAATTAGAGAGAGGCCTCATAATAGAAGTACTACCTTGACGAACTTGAAATGGGGAGGCTATTAAAACTTATTGATCGTGTACTCTAGACAAGCAGTATGAGGCTCTTCCCAAATGTAGTAGATATGTTGGGGGACAAAAACCCTGCATTGCAGCTGCAATGCGTGCGTGCCTAATTGGATTACTGACATTAGCATGAACACAGCAGGCGGGTGCTACCATGCATCACCAACATGTGTGCATCCAATAGGTGCCCCATTCTTTAATTATCCAAACCAAAGAAGGTCATCTAAGTAGTTAGGCACGATTTCCCAATGCATCCTATTCCGAGACAACACTGTAGTGTTGCCAACATTTTACTCCTAAATTCTCATCATCAGCTCCTCGTCATAGAGAAGTGATTGGGTAGAACAAGTCCAATTTATAGTGATGCTGGATGAAATGTAGAAGTATGCTATTTATATGGTAGCTACAATCGAGACAGACCAGACATACATAACGTCCAGCATATTTAATTTTGTTAGTACATGATTAACCACCATTGAACCCATTCATTATTTACACGTGGACACTACAAATATTCTAATATCTCTGCAGTAAATAAGGCATATAAGAAGTTATACTACCATAAAAGTTGTAGTATGGTGGGCGCAATTTGCTTACGTTGGTAAGAAAGCTGAAATTTGTAGTTATAGAGAGAAAAGGCATAGTGCTCCATACATTTGAAGGAAAATAATGACAGCAAAAGATGTCGATGTTGGTTCTGGTCCAGCACATGCAACAGCACGAAGCAAAGAACTAGCAGATTATATTACATGCTCTCATATGGTAATACTGCAAGCTCATGTCCAACCGGGACTAAAAGCCCGTTCTCCAGCAGTAGTTGGAGCACAGCTGCATCGCCGTCGCGCTTGTGTCAACAGATCGTTCGACTCTTCATTTTTTGACAGCAACGGGCACCTGTGTTGCTACCTTGTGTCCCCAACTTCCAACTTGTGGTAGAACAGATGCACAATCCTATCCAGAGGAGAATAAGAAGTTGGCCTTGATTTCCCCACGCCTCCTACTCCGAGACAACTGGTCATACAGCAACCCATGTACTGTAGCTGCTGCCAATATTTGGCACGTGCTCCTAATCACCATCTCCTTGTCATCTATGGAGCTAGCAGGTTCCAAGCGATTAGATACAAGACCAACAATTTTGTGGGATGAAGGACTGATGTAGAAGCAAGCTATTTATGTAATACCCACAAGTCCAATGAATATCTTTATTATCCACCAGCTAGTTGTCAGAACCATATTGGAAAATAAAATTTAAAGCTAGTTTTGGTCGACATAAAATTTGAGACAAGATTTAAACCTCGTTTTTTAAACTATTTGAGGCTTCTAAAGGTTTCGAAGTTGACTTTTTTTACTAAAAACAAACTTTACCAATTAAATTGTAATCAACGTTTTTTTTACTAAAATCAAACTTATTTTCACTAATAAATAATATGGATGGGGCATGAGCGAACATACTAAATATACCCTATGCAGAGTCAAATTTAGTTTGTCAAATATTTTTTGCTTAAATTTAAATTTTACTCGAAACTGAAACTTTACAATTATATGGTGTTATAATATGCTGCCGTGTGGTACTAATTGCTGTAATGGTCAGTTATCCTATCCACATGTTGTTAAGTACTAGTTCAGCTTGATTTGTCCATGCATCCTATTCTGAGGCGAACACTGTACCTCCTTATCATGTACTCCCTCCGTCCCGAAAAGAGTGTCGCCGTTGGTGTGCGTGCCATAAGTTTGACTCGATTTGTAGAAATACGTGCAACATTTAAGTCTCCAAATAATTTTTATAAAAAAGTAGATCTAAATATCTATCTAATAGTATTTATATGATAATATAAATTTTAATATATTTTTATATATAATTGACCGTAGTAGAGTGATTTGGCGACATACCCAAACACACCTTCATTCTGCACATAGCCACAACATACCCAAGCTTTGAAGTGATAACCCACAATGAACAAGGGACTTGCCATACCAATTGGAAATTATGTAACTTGTATAGATAGCCACAGTTGTGAATAAGGAGAGAATGCACGTGAAGCTTGCTGAATTTTATTATATATGTATTGAGATTGTCTGAATAATTCCTTACAGAACCTACCCTTTAACTTCATACATCATTTCGAAATCGGCAATTATTCAATTTGTATAGGTCACAAAAGGATGGGTATAACCATGAGTCCATGACTTAAAACAGATCATTTATCTCTGATGTCCGGAGCCTACGTTTTGAGTAAATTGTAGTGTTTGTAGTTCACTTTTTCCTTGCCATGATTGTACTAGTAATATTTGGTTTTAATTACGTCCAGGCCTGCCTATAAAATGATTTGCCCCGGTGTTGCAGTTACCACGGTAAGCTTGCATCAAGGAACTGTACATTGTGTGAGAGCACATGATCACATTATATTTCTGAGCTAGGAGGTTGCAGTCCTGCCAGGAAAATGATCAAGCACAACGCACCGACAGCACATTGGCCATATTTCCAGGCTTGAGTGGCATCAGGAACACCAAATGCGCCATCATAGTATTGTCCACTTACACAGCTCTTAATGCAGGAAGACTATTCAGCTTTCAAAGGAAGAAGACATAGAAGCATCGAAGCTCTGGGCAAATGCTTGAAAGCACGATTTTGCGCACACCGCTCTGACTCAATTTGTAGTCCTGGCGAGTAAAAAGATCATGTTGGGGCATGCTCGTTTAGTGACCATGGCGTCTACTACCAGGAGGATATGTGGTCATGGGGATGCACCCATGTTCAAGGGCAGAGCATGGATATTCATCTGGCAATAATATCAAGCTAATCAGATATAAAAAATGAAAATAAGATTAATTGACAATAATTTGCATGTAAGGCGCGCTTTTGCAAAAATATATCAGAATCCATCAACTTTACATCCATTTAATGTATCGAAAGCTTTTTGAGCTGCGTTAAGCATATGTAATAATAATTTTTTTACCTACAGCACGTGCAGTGAATGATTTGAAACTTGGGTTTTCCATCACCTAATGCATTTCGTAGTGGAATTCCAGAATATAGAAACATTTAGATTTTTTCAAAGTCAAACAACGTTAACTTTGACCATAAATTGCAAAAAAATATTTATAAAGACCGGTAACATGTACTCATGAAACCAACTATTCAGCTTGTAACTTTTTACTTAAAATGAATTATATTTTTAGAAATATTATTGATCAAAGTTAGGAATGTTTGACTTTGAAAAAACTAAACATACCTATATTTTGGAAAGGGGGAGTACATGATTTCCAAATAGACAATAATTTAATACACAGACGAATAATAAGGAGCTTATGGTCCATGATATCGGAATGTTAAATAGTGATTAAATATTAGTAGTTCACTCATTACATGACATACGATTCTACTAATAATAATCGATTTTCGTTGCCTATAAAATGATCTGCGTGCAGACTCAAAGCAACAACGGGTGCAGTTACAGGACCGTTAGGTTGCACCAAGGCACTGCATATTGTGTGAGAGAGCACATGAACGCATTACACAGTTGGGACATGGGAGGCTGCATATGCAGGTTGTAACACCACGTCTCCCAAGGCCGCACCGCTCAGCGGGGGCAGGCACACGTACACATAGCACCCTGCTTATACTTTCGTCCTCGCTTCGTGTAAAAGGGTCAACCCGAAGGTGCTACGGCTGGGGGACAAAGGCTTATAAGTTGGCTCCACCCTCTCTAAACTAGCAAGGTGGTACTAAACATGCGCACACCACACTCATGGGTCACTATGGGTCATATCAACTTGGGCCGGGTGTCACAATACACCGCCCCTCAAAGAACCCAACGTCCTCGTCAGTCCAACTCACCCGTCTAGTGCCGACCCATATGCCGTGTGTCCTACCCGGCCCACACGCGCCATATGTCCGCACACTGACCCGAGCAAATGTTCAGGAATGTTCCCTCTTAGCGCACGACCGTGCATCCAGTGCCGACCCATATGCCATGCCGTGTGTCCTAACCGGCACACACGCGCCATGCGCCGTATGTCCGCACACTGACCCGTACGCGCAACCGTGAGGGTCGGCTCCGATACCATTTGTAACACCCCGTCTCCCAAGGCCGCACCGCCCAGCCCTTCTGTGGGGGCGGGCACACGTACACATAGCACCCTGCTTACACTTTCATCCTCGCTCCGTGCAAAAGGGTCAACCCGAAGGTGCTATGGCTGGGGGACAAATGCTTATAAGTTGGCTCCACCCTCACTAAACTAGCAAGGTGGTACTAAACATGCGCACACCATGCTCATAGACTACTATGGGCCATATCAACTTGGGCCAGGTGTCACACAGGCCATGATACAATCTAGCAAAATGCACCAAGAGCACCTTCTCCAAATATTGTCAGGCATGAGTTACATCAGGGTCCTATAATTTCCATCCAAAGTATCTGTTCACTAAGGCAACATATACTATGAGAACTCAATTCCTATGAGAACTATGAAACTCAAATATGGGCCTTAGGATCTTGATCCAAGGGTGATCCAAGGGGAAGGTGGGAGGGGGGATTTGTAAAAGTTAATCACACTTTTGCAAATCCTCCCTCCCACCTCTCCCTACACACTCCCCTTGATCAAGATCCTGTGGCTCATATTTGAGTTCTCATAGTTCTCATAGGAATTGAGTTCTCATAGGATACGTTGCCGTCCACTAATAGTACCGGAAACTCATTGTTTGCTGTGTGCTCAATTCTTTGCAGTGAGGCTGAGCAGAGGCACACAGCGCCCCGAGCAGCAGCATCAACTTCTCACCACCTGCTTCGTGCCGTTGGGTCGAGGTATAGAGGTTTGGAGGCCAGCGCTGGGCGAGCTTTGACTAGGGAAGGCACGGCGGCTGCGAGATGGAAGGTGAAGGGTGAGGTTCACTAAGGTTTTCTGCTTATATGCGAAGAGCACCAGTAACCAGACTGGGCCGTCCTTGCATGAACTGGCCTAAAAAGGCTCGTGTCAAGAGTTATATCGACGGATGGTCTGAATTGTAAAATAGAGTTATATCGACGGATGGTCTGATTGTTGCTTGAGAAACTTCGAATTGCCGACTGATGGCTTGTTACAAAGGTTTACTCATAGGCTGTTTTATCGGTGATAACAGATTTTTACCGACTCACGTGCAATGTCAAATTGTTGTTGTTGTATAGTAGCATTTGTGGTTGAATTCGCATTGAGCTTGTCCAAACTAATGGTCCGCTTAACACAGTACGTGCCAGCTGCTCTGTGCTCACTTCCAATGACACCCAAAAGCATTGGAATGCCCTCTTCATCTGTTAAATATTGAGTATATAGTATATGTGTGGACCTTCCTTGAAAATTCTCACTCCCAGCGCTCATAGTAAACTATTGCCTCCATGGTGCTGGTTCAAAATTCGGCATCGAAGTAGTACCACTACTACAAAATTCTCGACACACCTGGTTGGAAGGCCCCCATCGCAGCCGGTTTTGACGACCGTTTGATTTGTATTGTGTTTCTATAGGCAGCATAGCCGGTTGGAACCGGCTATGATGAGAGACATCACACTAGACCGTTTTTGGACCCTCAAAAAAAATATAAAAATACTATTTGATGGCCGGGGCACCCTAGCCGGTAGCTAGACCACCACCTATCATTAAGTTGCAAGTCGTAACATTATTGTGCATAAAATTCGCACGCTGCTGGTGGGATTCGAACCATCAACCTCCCCCTCGTGAATACCCTTCAATGCCACTAAACCACAATGTCTCTAGTGTTCAATGCTCGTTTCGGTTCCTATCATATTATACCACATTGAGTCAAATTTGCTTGTTTGAGCCCCAAAACACATTCAACTTACAAAGTTGTCAACTACAAAGTTAACTAACCTTTTGAAATTTACAACTTTCATATTGGTCATTTCTCCATCAGAGGTCATTTACGAAATTTGAATTTAAAATTTAAGAAATTTGAAACGTGATTTTCATAGGAAAAATGATCTTAAATCAAAAAGTTGCCAACTACAAAGTTTCATAACTTTTCAAACTCTACAATTTTCGTATCGGTCGTTTCTCCATCCAAGGCTATTTGGAAAAACTGAAATTTTATATTTGAGAAATTGAAAAGTACCAACGCATGTGGTTCGTGGCTGGAACCGGCTGCGTTGCACCATGCACTCATCATAGCCAGTTGGAAAAACAAACCGGCTGTGATGAATTTCTTCACAGACGGTTCCTTTTGTAACCGGCTGTGATACCCTTTTACAGCCGATTTGCTGAAAACCGGTTGTAAATGGGTATTTGATTAGGTCGTTTCTGTTGTAGTGTATATTGAGACGCTTCTTCCTTCTGACACCCAAAGATCCGGATCAGGGCATGAGATTCACGAGAACTAAAGATGACTTTGAGCAGTAAATGAAGCTCAAATTGGTATTATGTGGTGTTTAACTGAACACTTAATTTCGAAATTAAAGAGCCCAATATTCCATTTTATATGTTGCAAATATGAATTGGCACTGACATGCCTTGAGAGAATTAATAAAAAATATTATTAGTAAATTATTAGGGTTTAAGTAAATTATTAGCAGCCCACCCGTTAATTTACGAATGATGGTACAAATATTAATCTGCTTTAATTATGACCAGGCATGTCTATAAAACGATGTATGCAAGCCCAAGTGCCGATGGTCAAGTTTCAGGACCATTAGATTGCACCAATACACCGCATATTACATGAGAGCACATGAACGAGTTACTTTTGTAGGATCAGAGGTTGCATTCTTGCATGGTAGCAAGGAAATAATGAGCCAAAATGCCCAAATACATCTAGGCTTGAGCGGCATCATGGAATCTGCAATGCCCATTGAAGTATGTCTATTTCCATGGCCTTGTCGGTCTCCGCTTTGAAGTCGTAGGCTGCCGCACTAAAGCCATCGACAACAGAAACTGCAATTCTCCGCTTGCGAGGCATATCGCTTGCTGCGTGCAGACGGAGGTCGGAGACAATGATGACGCAGTCGATCATCTTCTCGAGGCGGCGGAAAAGCAGCCAAACTGTCTGGCAATTGCATTGTCTTTGGCCACCACGCGTCAAGCCATCCAACAATTTGATGTTGCTGCGTTCCGCCTAGAAGCAGAGAACTTGCTCGGCATGCTCGACTGCAACTTCTAGGATCAACACTTCCTGGATCAACACTTCCCTTGCGTTCTGCCTAGAAGCAGAGAACTTGCTCGGCATGCTCGAGTGCAACTTCAAGTAGAGAACGATACAGCGAAGAAGGTGAATGCAATGGCACAGGAGGTCTGCCTTGCTAAAGCCATCGCCAAGAAAACTTGTAACCCTCCACTTGCCAATCATCTTGCTGGCTGCATGCAGGCAGAGGTCAGGGAACATGCTCGCACGGTCCAGCATCTTCTCAATCGGCCACGAAACAGCAGCCACACTGTGTGGGGATTGCATTGTCGCTCGCCCGCGCATGAAAGTCTACAATTTTAGTTCGGTCTTGCAGCGGACGAATGCAGGTGTGGTGTCGCCGTTACGACTCCATGTGATCCGGCCGGCCGGCCCTGCATGTGATGCGGCCTCCTGCTGAAGGTTTTACCTTCAATACCCCAGCAACGCAACAGCACATCAACCAGGTGAAGGAACTGTTAGGTCAAAACAAGGATCTTATCTTAGAGCATGAACTTAACAAGCTCTCTAGTCCAATCTAATCATACCTTGTACAACAATCTAATGTGGAAATTGATGGGTTCCACCTTTACACCGGCACTGGTGAAGACCATGTCATCAGTTGAGCTCCTTGAGGGTCTTTTCGGGTAGCAGTGGCCTTCGGGATGCCACCAGCACTGCCCCGTGGGAAGAGCTCGAGCATCTGAGCTTTCCAACACCCTTAGTGTTTGGTGATTGGGTGGTAGGTCATTGTGAATCTTGGATTGCGTGAATCGGATGCTGGTTTTCCCTAAGTTTATATAGAGTTGTAGGCCCGGGGCCAAGTCCATTGGATAGATAAGGTTTTGCCTCCCGATCAAGCCAAGGGAATTGTTCGTCCCC
The DNA here is from genome assembly GCA_015342445.1 of Digitaria exilis. NCBI lineage: Eukaryota > Viridiplantae > Streptophyta > Magnoliopsida > Poales > Poaceae > Digitaria > Digitaria exilis. The sequence continues at coordinate 3,451,879 of JACEFO010001972.1, read as the reverse complement.
TTTTCCTCTCGAGTTAGTTGGTGACTGAGGTCAACCAACAATCCCCTCCTGACCAAAGGTCAACAAACTTAAATTTATTCTTAACTTCAAATTGATGTTTATTCAGGCACTGACTTATTGTTAACTATACTAAAGTTCCTCCTCAGTAAATCAGTAAGTACCAGACCAATGTGTCGTCAGTAGCACTACGGCATACTCGGACGGCGTTACCCATAGTCTTACTGAGAAACATTGTCCGAGCACTTACTCTTATTTGGGGAAATTTAAATTAATGGCCCTAGCTGATTCAGGACTTGATCAAAGTTACCAACCAGTCCCATGCCTAAGACGTGTTTCTGAAAAATGGATGGTGATAGACCTTTGGTGAGAGGATCTGCAGCAACACAGCCCACAAGAATAACCCTGGCAACCTGTCTTGGCCATGAACAAACGGCTGCGGATACGTCTGTGAGCTGTCATGCATTGTCAACTTGAGAATGTCTAACATGGGCAACACTCGTCAGATTTATCCTAACAACTCGATGTCATGCCGTTTGGCTTGATTTCCCCATGCATACTACTCCGAGAAAACACTATAGATGCTGCCGACAATCCTCATAAGCAACTCCTTGTATTCTAAGGAGCAGGTTCCGAGCGATTGGATAGAACAACTCAAACTTCGAGTGATGCTGGATGAAATGTAAAGCAAGCTATGTATGTGGTAATACAAGCGAGACAGATCCGACATATATATTAATATCCAGCAACCACCACCGAGCCCTTTTGTTATTTACATGTGCACACAAATCATCTAATCTCCCAGCAGTAAATAAGGCATATAAGTCCCTGAATATGTCTATTTCTTTATCAAAGATTTTATGAGCTGCATTGAAAACCATTTTACAAGCAGCAATTAAAATCATACCCACCCTGTGAGCACCTGCACGCAGTGAAAAATTTCAAACTTGATGATTCCATCACCTGGTGCATTTCCTGGTGGAATTTGCATGCAGTGAGCTTTTCCAAACCAAATGGTCCGGTGAATACAGTACATGCCAGAGGGTAAAATGAGTATATAGTATATATGTGCACCTTCCTTGAACATTCTCACTCCCAGCGCTCATCCTATCGCCTCCACGGTGTTGATTCATCAATAGCCGGCATAAAAGTTTATAGTACTAAGACGTTTCTTACACCTAAAGATCACGGATCTGGGCATGAGATTGATCACGACAAATAAAGATGACTTTGACCAGTAAATGGAGCTCAAATTGGTATTCACCTGTCTTTAACGCCTCCTTGTAGACTCTGGAGTCCTGCACAGGCTGCCTCTGCGTCGCATGCGCTCTCTCATGGTGAAATCGGACGTCGAGCAGGCAGTGGCACAGAAGCTGCCACCGCCGCACCAGCCCAGCTGGGAAATGATCAAGGAAAATGGACCAAAAGAAAAGGCATTCAGGCTTGAGCGGCATCAGGAGCCCACAATGGCCAGCATCGTGCCTGTCTCTACTACGCCTAAAAGTACTCAAAGCACACTTACCTTTCTATGTACCATCATGGCAATCGAGTACAGCGGCTTTATGGACCAAAGCTGACCCAGACTGGCTCTCCTCTGGTATGGTGCTGCAGCTGCGCAGCAACACAACCCACAGGATCTCAGCACCACAGGCCGAGTGCAGATGCATCACTCCTCGCACAGCATCAGACCCGAGGAGTAACTATTCACCAGGGTCTTTTTCATCTAAGAAAAGGTTAAATAAAAGAGAACTACTTCGGTAGACCTCTTTTATTTATTTGCATGAATCTTAAAGTAAACCATTAATTATTTTTCTCATGGGCTCACCTGACTCCAGCCCTACCCACAACCGCACCGAACCCATGCCAGGCCCATACCTTCTTCCCGATCTAATCTTCTTTCATGGCCTAGCATGAACCATGATACGATCCGTATGTGGTTTTGGCCGCCCAGCCGACGGCACTGTGGCAGACCTTTTCAATCCATCAGGAAGAGGCAACCAAAAGAGGCAGCAGACCTCCTCATGCAAAATCATATGACACCAGTGAACCTCCTGAGGTGTGTGTCCACACGCCTGACGCCACCGCCGAAAGCAGATGGCACAAACAGCTTGCCGGCTTTGCCGCCATGCAAGGAGAACAGCTGCTCCAGCCTTCCACAGTTCGTTTGGTTGAACAGTGGCCGCCGAACAACGTGGATCAGTAGATAGATAGGATCTAATTTTGACTAGACATGGGCTGAGATTGGAGGGCTGGGCCAATTCGGGGTCCAGTGAAAATTAATTAAGAAAATGTTTAATTAATGGGTAGCTTCAAGATGTGTGCAATTTTCGAAAAGAGGACTACTAGAGCATTTCTCCTCTTGGATTTCCATCTAGTCATTCATTTCCTAGGAAATTAGAGTGATAAGGTGGTCTGGACCGAACTATTAGCATATCACCCACTAGTGTTCTAGCAGTGGGCCACTGTTGCCCACTCACCAACACTAGCAACCACCGGTCCTGGATATCGGTCATCTGATGGATCAGCTATGACATCTCCAAAAGAACTGTTTGGCTCTTTGTGCTTGATTTGTTATAAGTAATTATCTTATTAACTAGTCGTGTATATTGTAAATTATTTTCCATCATGTAATGGGCGTATTCGTTTCATACACCTTTCTCATTCGAATGCACACAGTCACCGAAGTCCATTACGCAAAGGAACACTGCGATGCATTCAAGGATGCTACCATTGCCGAAAAAACTTCTATGCAGGACGGCTGTGCAGCCCGGGCATGAATATGCGCCACGTGGATTGTTTAAGAACTGTTTGGCTCTACAGCATATTTCTAACACATTCTCTCATATCATCATATTATTTCTCTTGTTGTCGGCAATATATAAGTTCAATTTGGTGTTGACTATACTACTCCATTTTACTGACCATGCAATTTATACTATATTTATACAATTCACTTCGGTGGCATGTACCTATCAGGATCTTTATGCCATAAAAAATTGGAGAAATAAAACAACATATCTGAGGATGATGTTGCTCCATGATGTCCTGGGTTATATAGTTGTGCATTAGTTGCCCGTAGTTGAATGTAAGAATAGTAATGACGGATAACACCAAACATGACGATAAAATGACCCCCGCTGTTTCAGAATACATGAAATGATTAAAGAAAAAATACAGAAAAATGCATTCCCGGCTTGTGTGGCATCAGGAACCCGCAATGCCCAAAATGGTTCTCAGTGACTAACAATGAGCAGCCTGCATGGGGAGCTCTTGCACTTGCATGAACTAGTTACAAAAAACAGGCAGGCCGTTGAAGAGTTTGTCGCATGGAAGATAGTGTGTTATACAAAATGTTTGTCCCTTGAGCGAGCTTAGTTCTGGTGGCAATACGGTATGTGCTGTTCAAATCACGTTGAGAAAACCGAGGTGGAGGATGAATGCAGGTGGGAGGCTCAGCACCGAGAACTGCCGCTGAGCAACCTCGATGATCTGGACGGCAATTCACAGTCCACACCATGTCAAAACTGCCGCTGAGCAACCTGGATGATCTGGACGGCAAACCACAAACCTTCTACTCCCCACAAGTCCATCCGAAACAAAGTTTCTTTCTGACACATGTTTCAAATTTTCGCAAGCAGCATTGAATTAAATATGCAGACCTTATGGATCATTCTTTTTTAATTTTCAGCGCACACAATAATAATAAATGTAGGAACAAACCGTGTGCAGCGATGGACTTTTCGACTCAGGGATTACTATCTAATCATCCATTTCACAGAAAATTGGAGTGATGAAATTGTCTGGCCCAAACTGTTATCAGGTCTCCACCTCACGTGTTCTAGCGCTCCTGGACCTCAGACATCTGATGGAACGGTTTTGTCTTCTCTACAACACACTGGTCGGATCGTGGGCTTGAATTATTAAGAGTAGTTTCCTTAGGATAGTCTCAACCCTCATGTATTATGTAGTGTCACCTGTGAAAAATCATATGTTGCATGGTAATTAAAAAAGATATATAGGAGCGGGTACCAACACGCTGAAAACGACTGATTTTGGCATTGGGCATGAGTCCTCGTTTCTTCCACACAAGCTTTCACCTTCCTCTCGATATACGCCATGTTTATCTTCAAATCGACGTGCCAGTCGATGGGGGGCTCTAGTCACTGGTCAAGAAAGCAGGCAGTGACAACTATACCACAACCTAAAAAACCCATTGGATTTGGGTCCGTAAAAATAATTAAAAAAATCAGTGATAAACAGATAGTTGGTTTTGTTCCCATCCCTAACAAACCATCTATTTGCATTCCAAGTTGCCCAAAGAAAACATTAGCCGTATATAAGTTTATATATTCTGTTGAATCATCAGTCAGCATTGCTAATATTTGCATGTAACCATCCATCGTTATACATAAGGTCCATTTTCCTCGTTGCACACTTCCTCCCACATACGGAAGCCAAACATGCACAATCAAAATTTTCCAAAAGCGCCACTAGTAAGCTGTCCAAACCATGGCTAGATTCTTATCTTGCCCCAACTCCAGATAATTCCACTACCCCAAATCGCTGCGATGTGCGTGGACTCGGCCGTCTCCCAAATCTTGTTTGCCCGCTTGCTCGCAACGCACCGAAACCTAATAAGTTGAGGAAGTAGCTAGTAAAATTATCTTCAACCACAAGAGGCAACAATGTGTCCAATTTATATATGGCAAACGGATGTGCCATAACATAAACAAAGCACGTGGTACCTACCATCTGGAGTTATTCACTGTTGGTCCCATCACTGATGCAATCGTGATAGGGTTTTTATGGCCAGACATGCTTATAACATTATAAATTGATTGTCTAAGCTCAAGCACCAACAGTGCAGTTTCAGGATCTTTAGGTTACTCCGATGCAATCTACATTGCAATGTGTGAGAGCACATGAACTACTCTGCTTGGTGCTTCCCACGCTAGCAACGAGAAAATGATCAAAGCAAAACACATAAAAAGCAAAAAAACATTTCGGGTTGAGCGGCATCAGGAATCCATAATAATCTCCAACTAACTCCTTGCCTGTCTACTTCACACCAAAGAGTACACGAAGCACACACGTCTTCCTAGATACAAGCATAGCCAGAGCTAGCCGGCCGGATTGTCAGAACTAGTTGCAACTAGCTATGATGTGTAGCACATCAACAACGGCTGTGAAATCTTGGCATCCGTTGCTCGACCACAGACCCGAAGATTAGTTGTCCACTTTCTGTTGAGGCTGTGGGCCTCTGTCACTCGCTCGACAACAAAGGCAACAACTGTTCCTAAAACTCGGACATCTCTGGATCAACTACAACATGCCCACGAGAAACTGTTTGGCTCTTGCGCTTGATTTATTAGGTGTAGTTTTCCTATTCACTAGTTGTGTATCTTACAAATTATTTCGGATCATGTAGTGGAGGTTATTGCGTATTCCTTTCCTATGCTTTCCGGTTCGAAAGGACACAGTCCTCAAACACATCGTCAAAACGCATCAAAGAGCAAACTAGTTGGTCATAGGTTCAGTTTGCATCAACTTTGTGGTCCTGGTTTAGCCCCGAATGTACAGTTGCAGATACAAGTGTGCAACCCATATGAACAGCAGAGCCCGGACTGTGCGAGCAACGTATTGTTAACTGTCACACCCTGAAATTTGGGATTTCAGGATGTGAATAGAAAGGTTAATTAAATAAATGATTTTAACAAATTATTAAAACTTTTCCAAAATTTATTTGGCTATCATGATATTTAGTGTAGGAAAATAATTAATTTCCTAATTTAAATAAATAAGTTTTGGGTTGTGCTTAATAAATTGTTCCATTCATGCTGTTGCATTATTTTTGAGTGAAAATTTGACTTTCAACAAAAGTTTATTTAAGGTTCAATATTTGAGAACTGCAGATTCAACATTTCAGCACTTTTGTTTTAGCATTTCTCTTTCCCACCAGGCCCAAACCTCTCGTTTTCCCTCTCCCTCTGCCGGCCCATTCTTTGCGCCGCAGGCCAACTCTCCTCTCTTCTCTTCGGCCCAACAAAGCGCATCAGCCCAGCCCAGATCTCCCTCCGCCTCCCTTCTCTCTCGCGGCCCAGCAGAACCGACCCAGCTCTTTCTCACGCTCTCGCCGATAGGTGGGGCCTGCCTGTCATCTCCCACCTCCTTCCATCCCCAAGCCGGGCCCGATCCTAAGCCCAACCCGAGCTCGAGCATGACATGCGCCCGCACCGCTCTTTCCTCCCTTGGCCCGCACGGCAAGGCATCCTGCCCCGGCCTATTTAATGCGCCACCACCTCTCCTCGAATCCCTTTCCTTCGAAACCATAGCTCCTGCAGCGCCGCCACAACCCTAGCTCGCGCCGCCTCCATCGACCCGTTGTGCCGCTGCCTCTCCGTCGAAGTGATCTACGCCTAGAGCTTGGTAAGGCAGTGAGCATCACTACCGAGCCTTTTCCCCCTTCTTCCTCGCCCTCTCGCGCCCTCGCGGCCTCACCGGAGCGGCCGAGCCGCCACTGCTCGCCGCCGGCCTTCCCCGTCGCCCCAACCTTTCGAATCCCCATCTCCCTAGCTTCGTCCCGAGCCTTGAATCACTCGAAACCATGCGTTGTGGCCTTGGATTCACTGAGCTCCGGCGACCCACCGCAACACGCCACCGCCTGCCGCCGACGCCAGCGACCCAAGCCGCCTAGGTGTACCCAGCCGCCCAATCCCGATCCGATGGCCCATAATAGATCCAATTTAGGTCAGCACTAGGTCAAACTGGTAAGCCGTGGTTCTTTTACAAAAGAGCCACTGTAGTTTCTGCAAATCAACCCGGGGTCCAATACTAGTCAAAAGTAATTCCACTTTAGTCCTTTTCTTCTCTTAGGCCCCTGAGGTATTCTTATATCTAACCCGCCGTCCCTGGCTGCTTCTTTTACATGTGAGCCCTTGGGTTTTCATATAAAATTATGCTTTAGACCCAGTTTATTCTGTTTAAGCCCCTGGAACTCAGTTTCTTCGCAGTTAAGTCCCTAGAACCTTGTTTAGCCTATAGATTCCACGTTTAAACTCCGTTTAACCTCGTTCTTGTTACGTTAATCTTCTAAAATCATAGAGTCTAGTTCACCAGTGTTGTTTACCATGTCTCATGTTTTGAAATAAATAAATATTAAATTGCCTATTGTTATTTAACTAGATTTCTAAATTAAAACTAACTAGAGTTCTACCCTCATGTTTTATAATTGGAGTTAATTTGATTAATCATTATTGAACTAGCCTTCTATATTTAAAGTATGGTTAGATTTATACCTTGTCTTTTCATAAATAAGGATGTTAATTTGATTAATGCTTATTTCATATGCTTGTTTTTAAATAAAATCTAAATAGGTTATACCTCGCTTTTTGTAAATTGAATTTAATTCGGTTAATGAATATTCAACTTGATTTATAAATAAAAGCTACATAGGTTACATCTCGAGTTTTCATAATTACATGTTAACTTGACTAATATTAATATAATTTTTTTTATAAATTATAATTGACTAGTTGAACACGAATAATAAAGCTATTCGATTAGTTGCCCATATATAATTCTTTTCTAAAGTTAATTGTTTAATTTGGGTAACATATACATAACTATTTACAAATATAATTGACTAAGCTTTAGCACGTCTTTTCATATGAAAGTCTAATTTGTATTAATCCTAATACTGAATATTTCTCTAAAAATATTCATTTGATATCTCTTCTTAAATAAAATAAATGAAGCCTATAGTCTTTCCTTTCTTTTGTAATATTAAATCTTCGGACAAATATATCATTTCAACCGTAGCTCCGTTTTAAGTGTTTATCGTGCCCTCGCGATGCTTACCGAGACCTCGACCCGTTTCTATGCTTGCTTGACATTGTGCCCATGATTGGTGTAATGTTTATTTATCTGTGCAATTATTTGCTTGTATGTTCTGGTGTGACGATAGACGTTGTTCAAGCCGAGTTGAGGATCAAGCTGTGAGAAGTTAATTGAAGATCAAGTCTACGAAGGAATTTAGCAATAGCATATACTAGGATTTAAGGCAAGTGGATTTCCCCCTCAGCATACTCTCTTTTGACCTATGCAATGTCTTGTGAATTAAAGTTTACTTTATGTATGTATATTGCATTAATTTGATGGGTCCTATATTAAGGATGACTAGTTTTATTGACCATCCCTTTGATAACCTGGATCTTTACATTCAGGTTGAGTAGCTTTGCTTAGGTGCTATACTTGGGAATGGTTCACACTAATCGTGAAGATAATAATTTTGTGTTACCATTTATCAAGATATTTACATCCATGTTCTGATGATGAAATTTAACAAAATCACTTTTGTTAATTGGAACATGGAGCGGCAACCTGGGATCTACCCGTACAACCACAATACCATAATGGCTCTGGTCTTGGCTAAGTAACTAGTTGAACTGTGTGTTGTGTTTGCACTGCTAGTGGTGAAATTTGGAGGCATTACCGGCATGGCAGGTGCGGGGATCGGAAGGCGAGAGAGGCCTTGCCGTTGTAACCATGGTCTCTGGGGAGCAAACACATACATATAGAAATTCTCTGGAAAAGCCTCGTAGCGTCTCTATGAAGACACACCTCGGTAGTGAGATATGCGCCTGTGTGGTGCAGCATGGTTGGGTCCAAAGTTTTTTGGAACTTTTACGCGAATTGTGGTGAAAGTGTACAATATCTGCAGAGTGTAAAACTGTTATAACAGCCGTGTTCGCCCGGCTATGAATGGCCGGGTCCTCACATGATAATTGAACTTGAAGTTGAGAATAAATTATGGTTCCTGGTTAAGTAATGAGTGCTTTGGCACGAATGATGTGAGATTATGTATATTTATTTATATGATTAATTGGGTTGGTATATACTTATACCTTAGTAATCAGGTGCTTGCTAATAAAACTTGACCAACTAAAATATTGACCGCTCTTTACCAAACCTTTCCTTGAAAGCTTTGCATATTTCCCCCCACTTGTTGAGTACCAACCATAAGTGTACTCATCCTTGCTAAATATTGGATCAGAAGGAGAAGAAGATGTTGAGTTCTTTAGTGCATTCAATGAAGATTGCTAGGCGTACGCAACCCCCAGTCAACTGCCTGTGGTGAAGAGTTGAATATTCCGCTGCTAGAATATCGTTGTGATGTATTTATTTTATTCTTTCCGCTGTAACTTTGTGTTCTGTATTCATGGAGCATATCATATGTGTGAAAACTTGATCCTGGCGCACATATGAGATGCATTCAGTTTGTTTTTATAAAACCGGGTGTGACATTAACACAGGCAACAACTGGCTTAAAATAGGTGCGTTTAGCAATTACTTTGGAAGCCTGCGGAACCACATGAAACTAAGTAGCATTACGCTTAAAGATTCAGCTTCCTTACCCGGTGCATCCCACGCCAAGGATAGGTTTATGCATCCTCTTTAACTCGTCGTCCATCCCTTCGAAAGTCTCTTGTTAATTTGCCAGGCTATCTTCTCGCTGTGAACAAAACTGTTAGCAAGGTGCCAGGTGGAAAAGTGTGTTCAATGAGGAATCGTCTCTTTTCATCCACAGGGCAAAACTATCATTGAAACAGGAAATTGAACTTTGGCTGTGTAATTCAAACCAAGACCTTTTTTTGTATAAATAGGATCTCTTTTTCGGCCAGTGACCGCATAACCAGCACATATTCTTTTTATGCTTCGGTATATACAAAAACAGGGGAACTCCCCTGATGTCTGGTTAAAATAAATGATAGAGGGTCTAACATTTTGCTAGTAGTACATGAAGGAACATTCTAACTAGCCCTAAGTTTGGTCATCGATAATCTTATTTGGGAAGTCCTTCATTGGGACATGTCAATGACTTTCTGAAACAGAAAATGATCTAGGCTTCACCTGGCCGAAGATACAGGACTTCTTGCTATGTCCAATTGGTTGCTTTGTCCAACTAGTGGATTAAGTGCAAGATTGAAATCTTGAATGGTCTAACTCGTGCTGCTTCTTCCTCAACTGTGGCACAACCATACTGCATGAACTGCACGGCAATCTCCGGCAGATGGAATTGGCCCAGCAGGGACCAGACTCCCATAACGAACCCACTACGCAGACCATGGTAGTATCTGCTGAGGGCTCCTCCTCGATAGTGGATGGCATAGGACTTGTGGCCATCTCTCCGCTTTTTCATTCCATAATTATCTCTGAAGTAACTATAGAAAGGGGGTTTTGCTAAGGTACTCCCAAATTATTATAAAAGAAAAATATAATGACATATTACCTTCTATAGGTAATATGTTTAATGTTTATTATTTACATTTTTTAATCTGGGAGAAATCTTCTTATTAGATCTAACTTGATTAAGTTAGATTTAACTTTCCTTTTTCTTTTTAGTCTCATGGATTTACATGGACCTTTTTTTTAAAAAAAGGACGTGACATGTCTCATGGCCGGCCATGGTGAACGTTTGAAAAAAACCATGAAAATTAATAAGTGAACGTGACATAAATAGTGACATGGTCTTATAGATTTACACGGGTCATTTGAATAAACAAAGGTGCATGTTTGCTCTTCATGTGACAAGTAAATGTGAAATAGGTGAGCCGTAACTTTTTTTCTATCATGAAATCGGTGGGTCGTAACATTATTCAGTGCTTGGCCCATGATGCATTTGAAAGTATAACAATGGTGGTCGTAGAAGTATTGGCATGTTTAAATACCCCCCAGCAGTAGATAAGGAAGGGAGGGATGGGCGGCGTGAGAAGGGGAGACTACAGAGCATATTAGGAGGGAGCCGTTAAGGAAAGGATGTTGAGATTCTATGATTTTTTTTTCTTTTTCTCTAAATATTTTAATTACTAGAATGTTTCATTTGTTCTAAAAAGAGACGGATGAGATTTATTTGAGATCTTACCTCATACAAGGTATGTGGAGTACTTTAGCATAGCCCATAGAACGGTCTTGATGTTAGGCTCACATTCCCCATGCATCTCGGAGCTTGAAAGGCTTGATTCCAAAAGGTGAGCACCGGGAATTGAACAGGCGTCGATGCTCATCCGGATGTGAAAATAAAATACTAATACTTTTACTCCCTTGAAACCTGAATGAAGCAGTAGGAGAGTGTTTGTGGGCTAGAGTCATTATAATATACAAGGAAGAGGGGGGCGCTGCCGCTGCGCCTGAAGAAATGCACGGTTGATTGGAGATATTGATAAGAACAAATAGCAAAGACCACAAAAAATCATGTCCTTTGTGAATTTGGAAACAGAGAGAACTACGAAAGAATAAATAAACATGTGACTTCACGACTAATGACTATTAAAAAGGGCAATTTATCATGTGCAAACCAACCGCTCTATGCAACTGTGTAAACTTCAATTCTAATCTAGGTCATATGATGTTGATCCAAGGGAATGCATGAGAGGTGAGAGGAGCGATTTTTGAAAATAATATTTTGATCATGTGTGTGTCTTAATTTCAATACTCTACTGTTTGTGAGAATAGATAACCATATATTATATTATCAATATCCTAAATAATCTTATAGCTATCCTAAAATAATATATCACAAACAGAAAAGCAAATAGAGAAAAAATAAAAACTGCAAGAATACCATACCTTCGGAGTACAAATATGACCAGAATATATGCAAGTAGTCTCTGAAACATTATCATAACCTTATGTTAAGCATTTTATTTTGAGGTGTAGAACATTCACTCTATCTCAAAGGAGTACAAAAGGCTACTTAGAATAAAGTGTAAACTTTTATTTACCATCTCCCTCCATAACGCCATAAATAAATATAGACAATTCATCCACAATTAAGCATGATGGGCTGCGCCCACCTTACACCTTTTCTGACAGCAAGAGGTCAGACAAAACCATAAAAGAAAGAGTTGAGGCAAGAGTTCCCCTAGTGCTTAAAATAAAGCCATTCACATATTAGGCTATATAGACCAATGGTGTAATGAATTCCACAAGGCTTAAACTTTTTTTGGGGGAAAGGAATCCATTAAGTCTAATACCCCATCTGGTGCTCAGCTTAGCATATCGTAATCATAGGTTAATTGAAATTAATAGGTTTGTCTTGTGAAGAATCTGGGCTTTAAATAGTTTTTACAATTAAATTATATTTAGTCTTCCTAAGTAGCATCAAAACATTAGATATAAAAAGGCCTATTGGAATCTTTGGGAATCAAACACCCAATAGATGGACCGTCTGTTGATTTCGATTTCATCGTGGGGACACCGACAATACGAACGGCCTATCCGTGTGGAGACTGCACTGGACCTATTGCATCTCCCGGATAGAAAGTAGAGGGAAAGCCCTCATCTTTTTTTACTACAGTAAATTTACTTGTCGTCACGATTAATTGTATTCAATCATCATAAATAGCATCAAAATATTCGATATGGAGGGGTGTATTTATAGCCGCTAGGAACCAACACCCAATAGAAGGGTTTTTGGACTGCTGACTCATCGATTTCATTGCGAGGCACCGACGATGCGAAAAGCTTCCATGTGTATATGTTGCAAGGGACATATCGCATTGCCAAACAAAGAGTGGAGGGAGTTGCATCTTTTTTTTTGTTGCAGTACGTTTCATGTGTTGCCATGCGATAGGCGAAGGATAGAGATGCCTCCATAAGCTAACAAATTTCCCTACAATCACAGAAAAAGGGTCCATAGTTAATGTTGGTCTAAATTCAAAAGGAAAAAGAAAAAAGGAAAGGAATAAAAAGAAAACGAGGCAAGAAATTTGGTGGAATAAAAAAGGGAAAAAAAGAAAAAATAGGCACCTACGGAACTCACCTGGAGGCAGGGATTCCTCACGTGGTATAGATGTAACTATATTTGAAACTGGAAATCTATGGTACTAAAAGGAGAAGAATTATATGTTGTATGCTTCTTAGTCCTGCGGATGACAAATATGTTATGTCCAAGAGAAGTAATATGAACTAATGACTATTTTCATAGACTTTCATAGTCACTTTTCACACAGTGACACGCAGACAAACATCATTTTGACAACTAATTTCCATGTGTCCTTTCTAATTAGCAGAACAATGTTCATGTGACAGACAAACATGGACCATATACAAAGTGTAAAATTGATGTGGTTATATTGAAACAAACTTTGTGCAGTCATTATAGCTTTAAGTCAGCAGCATTGACCAAAAGGTACACACTGAAATGTACTGAACAGAACAGAGGGCCCTGGGCAGTGTGTAATAATTGTGGCGATTTACTTGTCTTGATCTAAATACGACCAAATTCAATCTCAATTTCCCCTATGAAATCTGGCGCCCTCGGCGGCCATTTACGGGGTCCACGTCAGCGAAATAATTTTCGTTCGTTTGATTTGGATTGGTCGGTTCGCCGCATTGCCTATCACTTCGTCCGCGGCGTCGTTCTGTCTTCTGGCGGATTAGAAAACATGGCGCAGGCCGACTCGCCAGAAGGCTCTCGAGTCTCCTCGCGGTCCAACTCCACGCGTCGCCGACCTCCTGGCTAGAAGCCGCTCTCAACCTCGTCCTTTCCTCCACGGTAAAAAAAATCTCCACTGCCTTGTCTTCTCTCATCGGCTCGCTGGCGCCTCGTCCATATCGTCGGCGCGCCGGCGCACTGCCTTGCCGGATGTCGCTGCAGCCTGCGACCGAGGAGAGCGACCCCGTGGGGTGGAGCCGTGACCACCGGCGGCGCTGGACCCTAGGCTGCTTTCCTCTCACGCGATAGAGAAGTCGGCTGCTGCCCCGCCTCCGCCCAGGTCTTCCTGTCACACACCCCGGCACGGCTGCTGCACCGCCGGATTCCGGTACTCCACACCCCCATCCTCGCCTGCCACTCATCCACTGGACTGGATCACGTAGGCACTTCCCTGGACCAGGTACTTCTTGTGCTGTTGTTGTGCATGTTTGCTACTTTCCTCTCCACATGGTCTTCTGCCCTCCTCTGCAGCCTAATCTATTTCAGTTCGTGATTCAACAAAATCCAAATGATCATATGTCCGTACTATGCATGTGCAGGTTTTTTCATGATTTTGTTTTGCACTGTCAACTTGGGCTGCAATATCAATGTTAAATCTGTAGAGCAAGCAGGATCCCGCTGCCTTTGGAGAAGTAAGGTACGGTGATTTTTTCCTAATTGTGCTGTGTAATTTTGCATTGTCTTCTAAATTGGTCGTTCCAAGTTACGACTGAGATAAACCCATGTATATGCTAGATTAGCCAGTGGCCTCACACCCTTGAAGATTGTTCAGCTACTACTCGCAGATATAGCAGAGCAATTGTTTCAAATCCTTTTAGCAATTTCGTATACTAATTGACAATATAGTTTTGCATCTTATTTATCTTTGCCCAGAAAAAAGTGTAGATTTACATAGTAACATGCATTATGGATTGGATCAGCTTTGCTAGCTGAACAGTTCCTCCCTTTAAGACATGCTAATGCATTTTAATGCACCTATTATAGGTATTCATACGATTGTGTATGGCTAAATACCTGTGAATATAGAGCTACCTTAATAAACAATTCTTATTGAATCATCCAGAGTTGAAGTCCGATTACCTTATTTTGAGTTAAAATGGTTCACCTTCATCCGAGAACTGATTGAAAGAAAGATGATGTATTTATATGTGTTTTCTATATAAAACTACATACTTTATGTTTCGGAGCCAAAAATGGATTCTCATTTTTAATATATCATGCAATGACGGTATCTTTAATTGACAGATTCATCGACATGACCTTAATTTTCATTCTTCTGATGACATGTGGAAGCTCAATCAAGCATCTTATGGTGAGTTCTTTATGTGATCTTATTGTATGATAGGATGATATAATGAATTTGTTAATAGGGTTTAATGGTTTTCTTCTTTTGTGCATTTCCTCCTATTTTGTGAAGTCATGTGTCATTCATTACATGTCCTGTACAGTGAGAGGCGCAACCACACACATCAGAGGCCACACACATAAAAAACAGCTTACCGGCAGCAGCACTCAGATGCACGCAGGAGGCAGATGGGAAGCCCAGCAAGCCAGAGCAAGGTAATTTTGTTTTCGTTTTCTTTAGCCCATCTTGGTTCATGAAAAGATAATATTTTCCTTTCAGTTGTTGTTTTTCATGTCCTGCTATCTAAGAAGCCTAATTTATTGCAATTCACTATCCGCATGGAGATGCCTTAATTCTCTTCGTTTCATGATAAGTCACAATACTATAACCCTCAGACATGCTTTTAATTAACCTTGTGTAGACGTATACAGGGAAGTTGTGTTACATAAACGTTAACTTTGTTCCTTGTTGCAAGAATTTTCATGTAATTAGATTCAGCTAACCCGTCTGTGGATTGCACACAGGAGATAATATTTGGCTGATCTAATGGCCAGGGTCACTGAGAAGAATGTTGGTAACCTTGCCAGCCCATCACTCATTCTTGACTCAAATGATTCTATTTTCGTTAATTTAGTGTTTTCTGGCGATGAGCCTGACGAAGGTCTATTGGACTACCTGGTCGGCATCAATGTTGGTATTACGTTTGCTATTCACGCTCAAACATCATAAGAAGTATCTGAACCAGACTGGATCATTGCAACAACAATGATTAGCTTCAGGAACTTAGTAATGTTGTTGCTATCGAATGCTGCGTACAGTAGATCATGTACTTCTTGTGTTACCTTTGTAGTTAATGTCAAAAATACCATACTTCAATATCTGAGCTGATCTGAAAAAGTTGCCTAATGACCAGCTACATTTAGAATCATAGATATATTTTTTAAATCTCTTTGGTTGCATATTGAATTTACAGAGTTCATGCTCTATGCCACAGTAGAATTCCTTCGCAATTTATGGAATACAGAGGGTGTGTTCGGCAGAGTTGCCTGCAGCTGTGCTGCAGCTGCCGCTGCAGCCAGGCAAGTTGCTGCTGCTGGTTTGATTTGAGTCCCAGCCAGCTGCTGCTGCTTGGTTTGAGTCCCAGCCGAACGGCTGGGCTGCACAGCTGCAGCTGCAGCGAGCAGGCCCAGAAATGAAATATCGCTAAGACTCCTACTCTGTTGGCCTTTCTGTGTGGTATAGTTAGAACCACACCAGATTGCTTCTAAAGAGTAGACAGTTTGCTGAGTATCAAGACATATCCAGATATTGTACAATGCAGGTATCTGAAAAAATTATATCAGCTACTACGGATTTCCTTTCGCAAGTTCACCTTGCAGATAAATATTTAAACTTTAAAGTATCCTTTACCCGTTCATGCGCTAATCCTTTTCTTTTTATTGGAAAGAAATCAGCCTAGGCTGTCTAGCATATGGATTTATGTTGTTTATTTTATAGAAGACCGAAACAAAATTGTCTAAATATATGTTTGTTCTATGTCAAGGTGATACATACTCTGTATCTGATTATCTGTTACTCATACCTTGCTTCTTGTCATGTTTGTTTGTATTCTTTGGAGTTACCCTCCTTAAGTCCTGTGCCCCATGCTGCATACATCCGAGTTTATTACATACATTTAGTTGTAACAAGAGTACTTACTGCTCTATGCCGTGTTTGGATGGTTACCAAATGTTGCTGCGCAACACTTAAAATTACCCAGCTAACATATGAAAATAGAGATTCTTTTCTCAGGTAGAGAACTGGTTTATCCCTAAGCACTATAAATTTATTATGAGTAAAATACGCAAATAGCCATTGTACTTGTTGATACATTTCAGTTTGGACATCGTACTTAGAAAAGTGTAAACCGTAGCCATTAAAATTGCATGACTATATTAATACGGTCATTAGCTCTCTAGCCATACATATTTAGATGACATATTGTCCAATGTGGCATGGTGTTTCCTTTTAAAAAAACACATGTATATTGATGAATTGCTTCTTGATTGGATTAAATTTTCACCCTTAGATCAAGCTAAAAAACTTATAATAGGATATGGACGTCATGGTACGGATAAAAGCTACCCAAAATGACCAAAATTCTCCTCACTGCAGGTGTAGGTGCTGTTTTATTGCCCTCGCTCGTTGATCGCCGCCAAATGCAAGTCACAACTCATGAGTGCTTTGATCTTCTCGGAATAATAAAGAACGATGGCGATGGCTAATGAACGTGGGCTAATGAATACAAGGGATAAATATGAGCGGTTCTAGATATGGAAAAGAATAAAGAGTAAATAGAAAATATACAAATGTAAAGGGCATAAGTGATTAGTAAAACCTAATCCAAATACGTATAATTAGTCAGATAATGACCATATCATCGTAGTCAGGTAAGTTTGATGACCATAATTTACACTTTCCAAAATATAATAGCCAAACTGAAACGTATCAACAAGTAAAATGGCCATTTGTGCATTTCACTCATTTATTATTATCAAAATGTCAAAACGTTTAATTAGTTATGCTCTTTGTGGTCCTGAGGATGAGTATAGTGATACAATGCAAAGTGATCCCAATTGCCCGACCTTACCTATTTGTTTTTGTTTTTTTTTTGCGGGTAACCTTGCCTATTTCTTATTAAACCTAAAAGGGTTCAACCTCAGTGCTACGCATGATAAAACTTTATCATTTATTTAGCTCATGTATTACAAAATCAGACGCGTGCAGGGGCGCGCGCAAATCACTAGTATGAAATTTGAAGGCACGGAGAATCAAGCAAACGACATAGCCTGAAGAAATGGCTTCCATTGCCTCAATAAGTACAAAAGCACAAGCCTCTGCAGAAGCCTGGCTAATAGCTCACGTTCATTTGGCTCCATCCTCATTGGGCCATGTCTGCTCTTGGACCCTCGTATAGCTGTTCAGAGTAAGCCTGTGTGCAATCTGCTTTTGATGCAATCAATAGAATTCGCTCCTTGCTTCTAGTGAGTCGTGACGCATCAACAACTGGCCTCTTCATCTCTCGCACGGATGGCCTCCGTAGCTCCGCTCAGCGCTTGCACCGGCGTCTCCGTAGCTAATGGACGGTCCCTAACGGCAGATGCTGATGGAAGCAAACGTCCATGGCACGTAAAGGATTATAGTTTGCGGCCAATGGCATCTAAAGGATATTTCCATTTTTTATTTTTACTGTGAAATTCTGAACGTAATTGTGGTCAAAGTTTTTTCTTTACTAAGACATAGTACGGGCCATATGCTGGAGTAGCCCCCTAGGTCATAATTGGACACTAGGCACCAAGGCTCTCGCCTTGGCCAACCCCCCCCCCCCCCTCCACTCTACCAAGAATCGTTAACATATATGATAAGGTCACACACCTATTTGCATATTATGTGACTTACTGGACCAAAATGATATCACCGTACAAGTTGTATTATGGTAGATACAATTTTCATAACTCTATGAAAATGGACATCTGTTGTTGGTGTGGAGAGGAGAGGTAGTATGCACTACAAATGTGAAGACAAATAATCGACCAATAGTTGTTGATGCAGGGTCTGGTATGTCACATGGAGCATCTAGAGAAAAAGTAGCATAATACATACGTCCTCGGATCTGCTACCAAGCTCATATATCAACCATGCGTCCGTGGAGATGCACCACAGTGCGACCCGTGCGTCGATGGATTGTAACCACAGGAGTGAAGTGGTGATTCAGTCCTTGATTTCCCCATGCTTCCATCTCCGAGTCCCTTCGTCATAGCATCCATGTTGTGCTAACTGTCTTGAAGAGCTGTCGCACCAATGGTCAGTTATCCTAATGGGAGATAAGAACAAATAGCTCGGCTTGGCTTCCCCATGCATCCTACTCCGAGACAACAATGAAGCTCCCGCCGCTATTTGGTACTCCTTATCAGTAGTTACCTCCTGATCTAAGGAGCAGAATGAAATGTAGAAGCAAGCTATTTATTCGCTAGATACGAGTGAGACTAGTCAGACATAATATCTGTCCGGTTTAGACTTAGTACTTGACCAACCACACCAGAGCCCTTACTTTTTTTTGCATATGCACACTACAAATCTTGTAGTCTTTCTGCGAGTAAACAAAGGCATATATTTACATTTATCTCCGGCCAGCTGATTCAACTAACCACATTGGATGGCACGTCCTGTTGCCATCATGGTGCAATTGTATGCCAAGAAGGTGCTTGAACTCTATATATGTGAACCACAATTTGCATGTCTATAGAAGAATAAAGAGATGTTTTCTTCCTCTGCGTAAGCACACAGCCCACCACAATTTGTATTGATCTTTGCATGTTTAGATATACACGTGTACAACAGACTTGGTATCCTGGCTAATTTTCTAGGTTTGCCGGCGAGCAGTGTGCAGCTAGTGTGTGCAGTGGAGATCGACATTAGCCTTGTGGCAAGCGAATCACCAGGTCACCTGAAACGGAAATTGGTGTGGCCTTGAACTCCATATATATACGTCTTCCTGCTAGGAGATTGAAACATGCATTTTGTCGACTTCGTCCATGGCCATTTTCTAACACATTCTCTGATATTATCATATTACTTCACTTCTTGTCAGTAACATATACGTTTTAGTGTTGACCATACTACTCCATTTTACTGACCATGCAGCAGAGTGTTGAATTTTGGTCACAAATTTATACTATATTTATACAATTCACTTCGGTAGCATGTACATATCAGGATCTCTATGCCATAAAAAATGGAGAAATAAAACAACATATCTGAGGATGATGTTGCTCCATGATGTCCTGGGTTATAGAGTTGTGCATTAGTTGCCGGTAGTTGAATGTACGAATAGTAATGACGGATAACACCAAACATGATGATATAAAATGACCCCCGCTGTGTCAGAATACACAAGGACGTGTTATTCTGGTAGGAGGTTGCATGAAACAATGAAATGATTAAAGAAAAAATACAGAAAAGTGCATTCCCGGATTGTGTGGCATCAGGAACTCGCAATGCCCAAAATGATTCCCAGTGACTAACAATGAGCTGCCGGCCTGATGAGGCGCTCTTGCTCTTGCGTGAACTAGTTACACGAACAGGGCAGGCAGTTGCAGAGTTTGTCGCATGGAAGATGGAGTGTGTTATAAAAAATGTTTGTCCCTTGAGCGATCTTAGTTTTGGTGGCAATACGGTATGTATCCAATCCATGATGACAACGACAGAGTATGTGCTGTTCAAATCACGTTGGGAAAACCGAGTTGGAGGATGAATGCAAGTGGGAGGCTCAGCACCGAGTTAGTTTCCACAGTGCACACAATGTGAAAACTGCCGCTAAGCAACCTGGATGATCTGGACGGCAAACCACACCTTCTAGTTCTCACAAGTCCATCCGAAACAACGTTTATTTTCGACACATATGTTTCAAATTTTTGGAAGCAGCATTATTGAATCATATTTTCAGTGCGCACAATAATAATAAATGTACGAACAACCGTGTGCAGCGATGGACTTTGGACTCAGGGATTACCATCTAATCATCCATTTCACAGAAAAATGGAATGATGAAATTGTCTGGTGCGAACTGTTATCAGGTGTCCACCTCACGTGTTCTAGCTGTAAGCCACTTTGCTCACTAGACAACAGCCACCGCTCCTGGATCTCAGACATATGATGGAACGGTTTTGTCTTATCTACAAAACACTGGTCGGCTTGTAGGCTTGAATTATTAAGAGTAGTTTCCTTAGGATAATCTCAACCCTCATGTATTATGTAGTGTCACCTATGAAAAATCATATGTTGCATGGTAATTAAAATAGATATATAGGAGCGGGTACCAACACGCGAAAACGACTGATTTTGGCATTGGGCATGAGTCCTCGTTTCTTCCACACAAGTCCGTGTTTATCTTCAAATCGACGTGCCAGTCGATAGGGGGCTCTAGTCACTGTTCAAGAAAGCAGGCAGTGACAACTATACCACAACCTAAAAAACCCATTGGATTTGGGTCCGTAAAAATAATTAAAAAATCAGTGATAAACAGATAGTTGGTTTTGTTCCCATCCCTAACAAATCATCTATTTGCATTCCAAGTTTCCGAAAAAACAGTATTCCGTGTATATGTTTAGATATTCTATTGAATCATTGGGCACTGCTAATATATGCATCTAACCATCCATCGTTTTACATAAGGGCCATTTTCCTTGTTTCACACTTCCACCTACGGGTGCCAATCATGCACCAGCAAAATTTTTCAAAAGGGCCACTAGTAAGCTGTCCAAACCCAGGCTAAATTGCAGAAACTCAAATCGCGGCGATGTGTGTGCACCAGCCGTCTCCGAAATTTTCTCTTCCTGCTTGCTTGTCTCCCTCCAAAACCTAATAATTAAGTTGAGGAAGTAGCTAATAAAATTAGCTTCAACCACAAGAAGCAACAATGTGTCCAATCTATATATGGCAAACAGATGTGTTGTAACATAAAGAAAGCATGTGGTATACCTACCGTCTGGAGTTTATAACTTTTCAATTAATTATTAGTTATTCACTCTTGGTCCCATCACTGATGCAATCGTGATAGGGTTTTATGGCCAGACATGCTTATGAAGTTATAAATTGATTGTGTAAGTTCAAGCACCAACAGTGCAGTTTCAGGATCTTTAGGTCACACTGATGAAATCAACATTGCATTGCAATGTGTGACAGCACATGAACTACTCTGCTCGGTGTTTCCATGCTAGCAACAAAACATTTGGGGTCGAGCGGCATCAGGAATCCACAATAATGTCCAACTAACTCCTTGCCTGCCTAATTCACACCAAAGAGTACACCAAGCACACACGCCTTCCTAGATACAAGCATAGCCAGAGCTAGATGGAGAGTCAGAGCTACTTGCAACCTGCTATGATGTGTAGCACATCAACAACGGCTGTGAAATCTTGGCATCCCTTGCTCGGCGGCAGACCCGTATATTAATTGTCCACTTTCTGTTCAGGCTGTGGGCCTCTGTTGCCCGCTCGACAACAGCGGCAACCACTGTTCCTGGATCTCTATCATCTGATGGATCGACTACAACATGCCCACGAGAAACTGTTTTCCTATTCACTAGTTGTGGTAGAGGTTATTGCGCATTCCTTTCCTACGCTTCACGGTTTCGAAGGGACACAGTCCTCAAACGCATCGTCAAAACGCATCAAAGAGCAAACTAGTTGGTCATAGGTTCAGTTTGCATCAACTTTGTGGTCCTGGTTTAAGCCCGAATGTATAGTTGCAGATACAAGTATACAACCCATGTTAACAGCGGAGCCCGAAACGTGCGGGCAATGTATTGATAACACAGGCAACAACTGGTTTGGAATATGTGCGCTTAGCAATTGCTGTGGAAGCCTGCGTAACCACTGAAACCAAGCAGTAGCATTACGCTGCTTTAACTCGTCGTCCATCCTTTCGAAAGTCTCTTGTTAATTTGCCAGTCTATCTTCTCTCTGTGTACAAAACTGTTAGCAAGGTGCCAGGTGGAAAAGTGTGATCAATGAGGATTCCTCTCTTTTCAACGACAGGGCAAAACCATACGTGAAACAGGAGATTGAACTTTGGCTGTGTAATTAAAACTAAATTCCTTTTGTATAAATAGGATATCTTTTACGGCGTTTGACCACATATCCTGCACATATCCTTTTTATGCTTCAGTATATACAAAAACAGGGGAACTCACCTGCTGTCCGGTAAAAAAAAAAATGATATGGGGTCTAACATTTTGCTAGTTTAGTCGCCGTTCATTTTATTAGGGAGAAGTCATTCATTGGGACATGTCAATGATTTTTTGAAACAAAAAATGAGCTAGGCTTCACCTGGCCCAAGATACAGTACTTCATGCTATGTCCAATTGGTTGCTTTGGTCCAACTAGTGGATTTAGTGCATGGTTGAATGGTCCAACAACCATGCTGCATGAACTGCACGGTAATCTCCGGCAGATAGAATTGGCCAAACAGGGACCAGACTATACCATAACACCAATTTAGCGTCACACGTGAGTCGGTAAAAATCTGTTATCACCGATAAACGATCCGTCGGTATAACTTTGTAACGAACCATCTGTCGGTAATTCAAGATTTCTCGAGCAGCAATCAGTCGGTATATATATTGGTACTACTCGTCGCAGTATCAGTCGGTACATCTATTTTAAACTTCAGAGCATCCGTCGTTATAACGCTTGACATGGGCCCTTTTAGGCCTGCTCACCGCGCGGAAGGCCCAGTCTGGTTACCGATGCTCTTCACATATAACAAGGAAACCCTAGCGAACTTCTCCCTTCGCCTTCTTCCCCGCAGCCGCCGCGCCCCACCCTCCCCTTCCCCAAGCCCCCAGTTGAAGCTCGCCCAGAGCTGTCCTCCACTCCTCCATACCTCGACCGGACGGCACCTAGTAGGTAGGGAGAAGGAGATGCTGCTGCTCGGGGCACCGGCGGCCGCTGCTGCTGACCTCTACCCCAACGGCGTGCTGCAGGTAGGGAGAAGCCGAGAACGGGATGGTGCTGCTCGGGTCGCCATCGGCCGCTGCTACTGACCTCGACCACGACGGCATCCTGACCTCGGGGTGCCGGCGCGGCCAGTGCTCCTTATCTTCACAGCAGGATTCTTCACCAGTACTTCCTGACTACCCAAGATCTAAAACCAGGAGAGCAACGAGCTCTTGATGCTCATGAGGTGTAGAAGATGCAGATTCCCGTGAGATTGGATACATTTCCCCCCTTGATTATTCTTTCAGATCTGCGTGTGTGACTCTGTTTATCCTCCCCTTCAGGATTCAGATCCCCTTGATTTGAAGAGGACGACGGTGTGTACAGAGAAGTATCATCCCATACTATTACCTGGACGGTATGGAATTTTGAATCCCTATGCTGTCATGCATGTCGCAGTTCCATTTAATTTCCAGTGAAATTGATAACTCAATTGAGAAGCTAATTGTTGGCGCAAATTCAGGGCCAACACACGAGAGCACTAGCACGTGCGGCGAGCGGTAGCGCGCGTTGCAGCGCCGTAGCTCAAAACCGGTAGGCCCGGTTTTGCCTAAAACCGGTGGTACCGGTTTTCGCCGTGAGACCGGCGAGAATCCAACGAGCGCCCGCCCGGGAGGGACCCCGATGGGGCAGGCGCACCTTGGGTTGCCCTAGGCTCGGCAGGCCAGCTAGGGCGCCTCTTCATGATATGGAGACAAGAGAAGAACAACACCTAGGGTTGGAAAAGATTAGGGCAAAGAGATAAAAGGTAAAACAATAAAATATAGATTTGTTTACGTCGATTGGATACCCTCAATCGGCCATGGCCCTTTATATTTATAGGGTGGGGAGGTCTTGCCCCGCATGGAATCGTTTTACAAATAGAAATCTACAAAATCTTCTAAGTCATCTCGGATTCCCTGCCAAAACCGGTAGGCCCGGTTTTGCTTTTGCCAGATCAGTTACAATTCACCACATCGGGTAAATGCCAATTTTGGTCATCAACATATGCCCCCCTGTTTTATGGCAAAGCTTGCATGCCAAAAAACACTCCTAGTGAAGAAAATTGTCTAAGGACGACAATTAACAATGCATTGACCATATAATGGACTCTAATTCTCTATGGATGCTTTTGTAACCGAAACATGATCTTAGTGAATATAACATATATGAAACTACTATTTCGGCTCCTGAACATCTCAGCATATCTAATAACAGAAATTTTGATGAGGCCATGGTGACCAATTTTGGCTCCTTGATAAATCATAAGCATATTGATAATTATAACACGAGAACCAAGGATTAAACCAAAACCATGGAATATAATTAGACATACCTGAATATGCATTCCATGGCATATGCATTGACGGGGTGAATGATGAAGACCAATGAGATGACCGTTGATGTTTCTTTGCTCTCGGTGATGTAGAATTGCTACTTTGATCATCTCCTAGCCGGTTGTTTTTCTTTTGCTCGGCTATTTTCTGATATTTATGCAATAATTCAGCAAAGTTTGGCTGCTTCTGCATCACATTTTCTTTTGAATCAGCTACTTTGTGATCATCTTGCCCCCCAACCAAACTTGATTGTTGTTCAGCTGTTGTTTAAAACATTACCACTATTGGGAGCATTTGGATCAATAGAGCAAGCCGATGATTCTTCAATGTTCGGCTTTTCTATGTCTTGTGTCAAATCTGAACTTTTATTTAATCTACCATCCTTTTTGACACGATAGACTTATTTGATCACCTTGCGCTTATTTTTCCGTATAGACTGATTCTTTTGATCAAAACAGTCATTACGCATAGGTGGTGACTCATTAATTACCGGCTCTCTATAAGTAATATAATATGGACAAAAATATCTAGGAGCAGACGGCATTAATGAATTGAAGGACCATAGTGGACAGAAATAAGGCATGCTAAAATAAGGTCCATATGGTACATGTATAGACGATCCATATGTCGAAGTCGGCATTGATGTAGAAAAATTATTTCCTTGCCGATTTCAATCATTGAATCGATGTCTTGGAGGTAATTTTGATTGTTTGGAATTGGTAGGCTGTCTAGCATCATTACTTTGTTTTTGGGATTTAACCGGAAGCTCTCCAAGAACATGCTTCGGCTTTCCCTTTTGGTGGTTAGGACGGCTTTTGGATTCAATGGTTTTCCAAACACCAATCTCGGGTTTCCTAGGCTTCAACATCTTTGGCTTAGATTTGTTGCATTGCCCCCCGAGTATAGGACTACTAGATGTGATCGTTATGCTTTCACTAGAATCGGCTTGAGACGGCCGAATTTTTTTATCAACAATGTGATTGTCATCACAGGTTGGCAAATCATTGCAAGGATTAATAATAACATTAGTCGGCTTATCAATAACCGACTCTTGATTAGGAGGAATCAGATCCACACTATTTTTTCTATTAAGCAGATCATCCACAAATGCAAGCAAAGCAGTTATAAAATCAGCTGTGGACTTACAATGCTTTGGTAGATCGAACATCCTGTACCCGTTGATGGCAGATATCTTCATCATGATGACGCCTCTTTCCGTTACCCGATAACAGTGAGAATGCATATTTATTTCAATGCCTTTACGTAGGTCATCCGGTAAGCCTTCAAGTGTCATCATATTGCTGGAGTTGGATAGATCGGCCATGGTAGCATGATTCTCGTCCCCAGCGGAGTCGCCAAAATGTGTTGGCGCAAATTCAGGGCCAACACACGAGAGCACTAGCACGTACGGCGAGCGGTGGTGCGCGTTGCAGTGCCGTAGCTCAAAACCGGTAGGCCCGGTTTTACCTAAAACTGGTGGTACCGTGTCACACCCCGAAATTTAGGATTTCCGGATGTGATTAAAAAGAGAAATTAAATAAACAATTTTAACAAATTATGAAAACATTTTCAACAATTGTTTAATTATCAATTTTAGTATAGGAAAATAATCAACTTTCTAAATAAAATAAATATACTTTTTGTGGCATTAATTGAAATGTTGCATTCATGTCATTGAATCTCATCTTTCTTGAATGTGAAGTTTTCAAAATGCGTTTAGAGGTTGATCAAATCTTCCTTGAGAATTTCCTAGATTTTTCTGGGAATTTATTCTCTTTTCCTTAGAGCCAAATCCATTTATTGGAAGGCTCTAAATTCCCTTTTCTTGAGCTCCAAATATTTTATTTGGGTTCTTTGTCTCCAAATCTATCTCTGGAATTTTTCTTGAGATTTTTGGAGTTTTTGAGATATTTTTTCGTGGTTTAAATGCATCTCTAGAATTTTCTGGATTTGTTTTTGAATTAGAAATCTATTTCTCTAAATAAAATCTAATTCGCCCTCTTGGGCCGACCCATTTCTTTCCCCGGCCCATCACTCCAACCGCGCCGGCCCATTTCCATCACACCAGCCCATCTCTCCCTCCACCTTTTCTCCTTTCTCTATCTCTCGCTGATGCATGGGCCCCACTTGTCATTCTCCCTCCGCCTCCTCTCTCCCGCTGCTGGTCACTGACCGGTGGGCCCGAGTTGTCATCTCCCTCTTCCAGGCGTCACTGAGGAGGACTATGGATCGAGTTCTAGCAGACCTCGCGCCGCCGTGCTTTCCTTCTTGACGCCCATGCCTAGGACTCCCTCTCCTCGGCCTATTAAACGCGCCAACTCATCTCCTAGAGCCCCCTTCATCTCGTGCCCCAAGCCCTAGCATCCGAGCTCCCTATGCGCCGCCACCAGGACTTCACCGGAGCAGAGCTGCAGCCGTGCCTCTCCGTTCGATTAGTCGCCAAGGTGTCTCGCCGAACAAATTCAACGCCACCATGATGATCCCCAGTCCATGAAGCATCGATTTTCCAGGTCACCGTCGCAGTTCGGTCGCCGGAGCGTCACTGCCGTGTCAACCCATGAAACGCCGCCCGCCGGCCAAGATTCCGGCCGCCTCCGTTCGTCTCCGCACTGGGTGAGCACCTCTGCAAGTTCGTCTCGTTCCCCTCTTCGTTTTCCCCCACTCATCCGTAGCCCTAGGCCACCGAAACACCGGCGTCCTTGCCGTCCAGAGCTCCTGCGGCCATGAGAGGAAGCTCTCAAGCTTTTTACGATTAGATCCCTGGAGTCTTTTGTAATTATCCACTAATTCCTTGTGTCTTGTAAAACATACAGCTAACCCCTTGGAGTGACTAGAACCTTACAATCCAGTCCTAACCCTTGGTTTTATGAATTTAACCCTGAGATCTTGCTTATTCATAGTGACTATTCACTGAGTCTATGCAAACTTCTCTACTGGCCCCTGTAATCTTCGGCTTATCACGTTTAGACCCTTACAACCTTGTACAGTCCACGTAATCACCGTTTTAACTCCGTTTAATCTCGTTCTTGTTGCGCAAATTTTTTAAAAGCGTAGACTTTAATTTAATAGTGTTGTTTACCAAGTTTCATGTTTTGGAAATAAATAAAATATTAACTTGCTTAATATTTGTTATACGCTTTACATAAATCTAATTAGAGCTCCAAGAACATGTTTTATAATTTATCTACAATACTAATTTAAATAATCTTTTCTTGATATGATTTTTTTCAAATAAAAGCTAGTGAGGTTATATATTGGTTTTCAGAAGCTAATAATTAATTATCTTAATGTTCAATGTTGAATCTTGTCTTCTAAATAAAACTTGACTAGGTTGATACATCGGCTTTTATGAATGGATGTTAACTTGATTAATATCTATATCTAGCTTTTTCTAATTAAAAGTTAATTAAGGTTGTACCACGCTATTTCATAAACACATGATGTTAACATGATTAACAATTATTGAACTCTCTTTTCTAATTAAAATTTAATTTAGGTTAAAGCATCGATTTTGTATAATCCAAATTAATATGAATAATTTCCAACTTGAATGTGCTTTCAATATTAACTTGTTTAGTCCAACACGATACATAAAGTTATTTGTCTAAATGTTCTCTCATGTTTTATTGCAAATTAAAATGTTTAATTGGTATAATCATTATATAAATATTTGCAAATAAAATTGATTAAGCTTTAACCCGTCTTTTCATATCTAAGTATAATTTGAATTAATTTGAATACTGAATATTTCTGAAGTATTCATCACATATCTTTTCATAATTAAAATCAATAAAGCTTATAGTCTTCTCTTTCTTTTTATAATATAAATCTTTCGATAGTTGTACCTTTCGAACCGGTGTTCCGTTTTCAACGTTTCTTGCGCTCTCGTGGTCGTAGTAACGAGCCCCATCATTTAGTATGTTCTTTTAACAGCTTTTCTTTTGACTGGTGTATTGTTCTTAGTTGTATTTATTTCTTTGCTTGCATGTTTGTGCTTGTGCTCGATGTTTGCTACGATTAGAGGAGCATCGTTCCGAAGCTGTCAAGAACAAGAGTTGAAGACTGAGCAGTGGTATTCTTTTGTAGAAAGGCAAGTGTCCCTAACCATCTTTCTACCTATGCTTTATGAGATCATATGTGTTAATTGGAAACCATGGAGAACCACCCGGGATTAACCGTACAACCACAATACTACATGGCTCTGGTCTTAGCTGAATAATTAGATGAACTACATGTTGTGTTTGTGTTGCCTGTTGGGTTGTTATTTGTTTGTGGATGGTTGGTGCAGGGATCGGAAGACTCTGTCTTCTGTTGAAACCGTAAGTGCTGGGAACAGACACACATGTAGGAATTCTTTGTAAAGGCTTCGTAGCGTCCCTATGCAATCACACCTCGGAAGTGTGGTATGCGCCTTTGTGGTGCAGTGTGGTTGGCTCTAAAGTTCCTCGAAACTTTTACGTGAATTGTGGTGAAAGTGTACAACCTTTGCAGAGTGTAAAACTGTTATAACAGCCGTGTTCGTGGTCATGAACGGCCTGGACCCTTACATGATTAATATACTTGAAGTTGATGATTAAATTGTTCTGGTTATTTCGGTGGTCTTGCTGAGTACCAACCATAAGTGTACTCATCCTTGTTTATTGCTGCTTAGTATTCAGAAGGTGTCTGAAGTTGTTGAAGATGATGCTAGGCGTATGAAACCCCCAATCAACTGCCTGTGGTGAAGAGTTCAACATTCCGCTGCTAGAAAACGTTTGTATTGCATTTATTTTATTATTTCTGCTGTAACTTTGTGTTCTGTTTATTCATGGAGTCTATCATATGTGTGAAACTTGATCCTAGCACACATATGAGATGCATCTGGTTTTCTTTATAATACCAGGTGTGACATACCGGTTTTCGCTGTGAGACCGGCGAGAATCCAATGAACACCCGCCCGGGAGGGACCCCGTCGGGCCAAGCATACCTTGGATTGCCCAAGGCTTGGCAGGCTAGCTAGGGCGCCTCCTCATGCCATGGAGACAAGAGAAAAACAGCACATGGGGTTGGCAAAGATTAGGGCAAAGAGATAAAAGGTAAAACGATAAAAGATAGATTTGTTTATGTCGATTGGATACCCTCAATCAGCCATGGCCCTTTATGTTTATAGGGTGGGGAGGTCATGCCCCGTAAGGAATCATTTTACAAATAGAAATCTACAAAATCTTCTAAGTCATGTCGGACTCCCTGCCAAAACCGATAGGCCCGGTTTTGGGTAAACCGGTAGGCCTGGTTTTGCTATTGCCAGATCGGTTACAATTCACCAGATCGGTTAAATGCCGATTTTGGTCATCAACACTAATTTTTCTATTGGATTCAGTGAGTTTGTCAAATCCCAACTGATTATGTATGCTGTAGTAGAAAACTCAATTCTTTGTAGGTGACGTCTGAATGAGCCTTTATATCTCTTTTTTTGCAACATGACAGTGTTCTTGTTCTGGAATAGCAACCTTGAACATAGCTTAATTCAAGTGGAGATTCTATTTTAGAAGCATAGCTGAATTTGTTACCCTATGTCTGCCGAAGTTTGAGTAAACGGACCTTCTATTTATCATTGCCTTTCTGAAAACTATGTGGCATTCTGAAGCTGTCTGTATTCATTTGTGATTCATTTCTGTATTTTACGGACGAGTACCTAGGCTGCCCGAGTGCTCTGTGCTTTGCAGCTTTGCCACGTGAGTGCTCTGCTATTTCTTTATGGCCTTTCTGAGTATTTTTTTCTGTTTCTGGTAACACTTGAACTAATATTGCTGCTAGTAAATGGTATGTTTTTCTATTACCTATACCTTCCTATTAGAGTGAGAATCATTGACGGATCACTTTGGATGGAAATACTTAAGGCCACTATTTTCTATCAGTTCATCAATCTGTTCTATATGTTGGCCTGAACAAACTCAAGATGAGTATTTGAACAAATTAGTAATTTTTTGTTTTCCTACTGTGTTGTGCTAACATAGGTGTTGCTTCTCTTTTGTGCCATCCACAAATATGGAACTATTAGCATTTGGAGTGACTGAATGGCATTCCTTTCATGATACTTGTTGCTGAAAATTGCCACTAGTTCCATTCCATGTTGACTTACAGGAAATTTTGGAAGAAATGCTAGGTGTGATGCATGAAGCTGGCTGCAAGTATATCTTGATCGCAAACGGTTGATGTAGAAATGTTGATAGCTTGGTCTTATGCAAACATGATGGTTTTGGGTTGGGTCGGAAATGATAGATGTATCAATGCTTTCTTGTAGTGGCAGACTTGAATAGAGGCCATGTTATAGTCCTCTTGCAATTTACAATGGCATGACCTCTATTCAAGACATTGGATGCGTGTTGTGGTCTTGTGATGACTATGTATGAACATAGTATCTTGTAATGACAATGACAGGCCATCTTATGGTCATTATTTATGGATCAATTGTCATTGTTCAACTATTAATGTATCTTCTGACGACTATGTATGAATAGAGTATTTTTAAGGCCATTATATACTGAATAACAGCAAATGTGTGGTGTTTATTTAAATACTTTCGTCGGACCGTTGGTCTGTATTTCTCTATGTTCTAACTGATTGTTGGTTGGTAATTCTCTGTAGTCCCAACTGATTATATGTCGGTAAAGAATCTAAGTCCCAACTGATCATCCGCTGCCAAAAACCTGTCAGTCGCTATAGATTTATACCGACGCCACTTTTGCCAACGTTTAGTTAGTGTCGGCATAACTCTATACCGACTGATGATGTGTTGGTACAATGACTTATAGCGACACAAATATAGTCGGCACTGAGGGGCTGTGGCTACATCAGCACACTACGAATACCATGGTAGTATCTGCTGAGGGCGCCTCCTGAACAGTGGATGGCATAGGACCTGTGGCCATTTCGTCACTTTTTTATTCCATCAATCTCTCTGCATGACCTATATAACGGTCTTGATATTAGGCTCACATTCCCCATGCATCATATTCCCATATACTAGATCTTGCGACAGTTAAATTCCAACACCAAGCACCAACAAGAAGTCCTCCATTAAGCCATGCCTGCATCCTTAATGTGCATAGAAGTTATTTATGGGCCATCCATATCAGCTGAGGTGGTTAGTACTCCATGTTTGCCTAGTATATATTGATTTACTAACAAGCCGCTATTTATACAGTCCTGTAAAAGAAACACCTGTACTAATACCATGTTTATTAAAAATCAACCACCATGTGCGCTATATAATAGTGGAAAAATCATGACACACGCCGAAAGTAGTAGTAGTTGGATTGGATTGGATTCAGGGCACATCTATATACTATAAAGAAGGACTAGAATTGAAAAAACAATTGTCGCTCAAATCGGGTTTACCAAACCCCTCATGTTGGGCCCACGCATAAGGGCAGAGGGAGGTAGAAAGAGATCTAAACCCATCAAAATTGTAACTTAGCAAATGTTTCTATCAAAAACAACTTGTTTTTGTCACCGTGCCTGCCTACCCGCCTGCCTACACCCAACAGTCGAGTGCCCCAGGACAGCCCTGATTCCGACTCTGCGTTCGCATCAGCATCCACCCAATCCCACCCGTAATATATCCGATCGACACCCAGCATGGCCGCAGCGAGACTCGCAACACGGCCGCCATCACTGTCTTCACGTGTGAGGTCATCCCAGGTAGGCTGCGTTTTCTTTAGATCCGCTGTACGAGCAGCGGCCGGTATTGGCCTGGCCGCTGGTGGCCTGCAACCTCTTCGCTGGATGTTGGATTTTATTTGGATCATTACAGCGGCTATTTGTGATTAGTAGCTGCTAATCCGCGCTAATGCACTAGGCCACGTGGTTAGCGGAGCATTTTTTCTAGAGAACTGATTTGGCGTCTAACACCAATGCAGTTGTGAAAGCGATGTTTCAACTATAAAGTAGAGGAAACATTGGTGAAGCTAAATGGCAGAAGATTGAGACATACCGGGGCACTATTGTATGTTGTTCTGATGTGATTTTCCAGAACTTCTATGTAACACAAATGATAGAGATATGTAATTTATGAGACCAAACTTTGACCACTGAGTGAATTTAAATTGTTTTACTTGATTTATTCTAAACATATATGTGCTGCATGTGCGTTCCTGCTAGCCTATATTGTATGTTACGAGTAGGATTAAAAACAATTCTCATCTAGATCAATGGATACAACTACCAGCGTTTGAAATACCTTGCCAGCTACCTCGAACACCTCATATATCTCGTTGCTAACGATTGGCAAAGAACTCGTGGACGTCAATCGGCAGTAAGAATGTTTGTATCGAGATTGGTTCCAAAACGACGGCGATGGCCATTTTTAACCATTGATTGAACCACAAACCTCACAACGGTCATAACCTTCTACTAACTGCAATAAATTAAATTGATGAAGGTGAGAAATTATAAAATAGTTGTCAACTATACACAGTTGTACATCCCACCGAGTACTATAGCTCTGACGTTAACCTTGCCTGCTTTTGATGTTATTTCGTAGGTTAGCAAGGTTCTATAAAATATTTTGCTATCTAAACAGTATGAGATAGAAAAGAAGTTGTCAGTAACAATTGTTTGGATCTTGTCGATCTCTTTTATTTTGATGAAATAAGTTCTATCTTTTTCATGCCAGTTACACTTCCTCTTTTTATAGCACTTAGCATTTCTCATGTCACTCTTGGGCATATTGGTGCCTGGAGTTACCACAAACTGCTCAATAAATAAAAAGTGTGATTTTATATCATTAAGACAGTCATGACAAAGCCTAAGCATATCCGAAAATATCTGGGTTCCAACGTGGCAACGTGTGAATGTGATTGAACAAGAGCTGTCACATATTAGCGTGTGACTAATAGTAGCGTGTCTCGATAAGAGACGCCGCAATTATATCATTGTACTTGTAAGTGCAGACATGTTTTTATGTCATGCCACTAAATTGACGAATGTGTCCAGTCTTGATTTCTTAATGCATGCCACCATTAGTTTAATTCCCATAATATTATCAAACAAAACATGAAGGAGGCCTGTGTACATGCTCCTTCAGCAGTGAGGGTGCTTACGGCCGTCGTTGTGCAGCAAGTGTGTAGACGGGATCACCACACAAGCGGACGGCAAACCTTGTGCTCAGTAGCACTTTACTGTCCAGTTCAGTGCTTCAGCTCAGTTCAGTTTGCTTTCCCCGTGCATCTCATTCACAAAGCAACGGGATAGGCACGGGAGTGGATCGGAGGAAAGTGGACTCATAATTTCCCTGGCAGAAATATATGACTCGCAGAAGAATGAGTATATATTGAGTTTCCATTCGAATCTCATATACACTGCAGGTTGCCTTCTTCGTTCATTAGTGGATCCGAATAACAGGCCTTTCAGGCATATTACCTCTGACTTTAACATAGATACGATTATTTTTACATTGAATGACAAAGGTTTTAATAGGAAAGTAGAATCAGACTCAAGTTTTCATCTAATTACACATAGAATTGATAAAAAAATAAATATATATTATCAACATTTGATTATAATCCATATTGGTTCTCCAATTTATTAAAGAAAAAAAGAAGAAATTGAGGAATGACCTCCTGATAGAACTACTGCCTTGTCGAATTTGGTTTGGGGAGGCTATCAAAACTTATTCGTGTACTCTAGATAAGCACTATGAGGATGCCCAAACAAAAATAGAGATGCATGTGTAAAGATATTTGCAGCTGTAAGTAGTGCGTGCCTTGATAGTTTTATTGGCATTATCATGAACACAGCGGGCACCTGCGTCTGCTACCATGTGTCACCACCAATAGGCGCACCACTCGTCAACTATCCAAAACAGAGGAAGTCATGTGAATAGTAAGGCTTGATTTCCCAATACATCCTACATTGACACAACACTGTAGCTGTTGCCTACATTTTACTGTTAATTCTTATCATCTGCTCGGCGTCGTAGAAGTGACTGTGTACAACAACTCAAATTTCAAGTGATGCTTGATGAAATGTAGAACTAAGCTATTTATGTGGTAGCTACAGGTGAGACAAACACAGAGATACATAATGTCCAGCATGTTTAATCTTGATAGTACACGACCAAGCACCATTGAGCCCACTCGTTATTTACGTTGGCCCACTGCAAATCTTATAATCTTTCTTCAGTAAATAAAAGGCATATAAGTCCATGAATATCTTTATTCACAACGCTTGTTTGCTGAAAGAATTCAGGGTTGGAAGAACCCAGCCAGTGGATCGATATAGCTGCAGGTGACAGGTCGGAAGCTTGGACGTGCTGGGCATGAGGTCTGCAGGCCTAAGCGTGCATGCCATGTGATTCAATCAATAGAGGACAGGTTTCAGGGTGCAGTCCTAGCGAGCTTTGATGTCAGGTTTCGGCATGCTTTCTAATTGAGATCACAGAGAAACGTCCCAACGTCATCGATCCACTTGTCGGATCAGCAGGGGATCTATATGATTTTTCAATTGGGCTTTTCATGTAATGTTATGTTCAACACAAAAAAAGCCCATAATAAAAACTAAATAAAATATTTTTGCAACAAATGATGGCACAAGGATGTAAATAACAACTTAGTTTTCCTACACAAACAATCCAGCGCCAAAAGTGTGGAGTGTGAAGATGGGCGTGGCCTAAGTCCATGGCCCAATACCACCCCGTCACTTATGTTTCTTATTAACTATTTCGATTCTAGCTTACGTAATATTGAATTATGTGATGCTGCGGTGGAACTCCCTCTTAAATTATTTGTATTAAATCTTATTGCACTTATTTGTTTTAAATTATGGACACGTGATTGCTACATTTATCTGTCTTTCGGCATGTATATATGATGACTACGTGATGCATACACGATGCTATAAATAAAGAACCCTTATAGATCACTTGCGCAGAGGGCTCTTTCCAAAACGAGCTGCGATGTGAGTAGCATGGGAAAACAAGTCTGTTAGGATCAAAATCAGGCGAGTCATCTAGTTGCCTATGGTGTCATGCCTAGGCTAGGATTTGGAGGTGTCGGCAATTTACCTAGCTGCAAATTGACGAAATCAGGAGGAAAAACAGGGGTTCCTTGAACCTTTCACTTGTATAGATTTAAACACGTGGCACAAAATGTGCCTTTGATGCAATTCCAGGATCGCTAGCACCGTCATGCAATTTCTGGAGACACAGCTCTACAGTCCCATCCGAGTCTCCTGCTTCTATGTTTAATTTGTCCGTAGCATTTGTCATTGTCTGATGATAAATATTAGCTACCGTAGTTTTCCATGAAACCAAGTAATAAGTTCAGGCATATGCTACAGATTTTAGCACCACAACTACACATAATTGTCCAGGTTCTTATGTAAGTTATGGAACTGCATGCCTGGTATCTCCCTTATCCAAATGTTACAAAAAAGATGTGCAGTAAAAGCATGACTGAAGAGCGTTTCCATGCTCTCTGATGTCCCGAATTTATGTTTTTTTCGAGCAAACCAACGGTGGGTATTCACTCACCTGAAACCTGAATTTATGTTTAATTTGCTATTTGTACTTGTTACGTTAACTATTTACTTGCATGACTGTACCGAAGAATATTCTGTTTATACGGCCAAGGGAGGCTATCAATTGACTGGTCCAAGCATGACTGAAGTTTCACGGACGTTAAGTTACACCAAGGCACTGCATGTTGCATTCTGATATATAGAGCAGATAACACATGAAAGTGTGTTCAAAGAGGGAATGACCCTAATTATTCATAGAGTAAAACCATCCTTGACACAGGAGCCCGAACTTTGGCTGTGTAATTACAACTACGTTTTTCTTATAAGCAGATAAGATTTGTCCTATTACCATTTAACTTCTACATATAACCTTTTTATGCATCGATATATAAAAAACCAGTGGGAAACTAACCTGCTGCCCGGTTGCGAAAATAACATGCTAGAGGGTCTAACATACGTATTAATTAGGCCTTGGTTTTGGCCCTATCTGACCCTAGCATTATTTTTTCTGGGCCTCGCATTTTCCTCGCCAGGAACCGTTAAACTCATCAATGCTGAAAACGACGTGGAGGACGGGAAGAGAAGGTATCACCACCAGATTCACCGTGGCGGCATCCTTCATTGGTACCACCGGCCGTGGGCGCTTGCCAGATCGAGGCCAGAGAGCTCACTAGAGGCGAGCGCTTGGCATGGCTGCTGTTCAATTGCTTATGACCCCGCTGACCCCCGAAAAGCCACAGGCAGTGAGGATGTCAGGCCGCATCGCCGCTGGCAGCGAGGTTCCCGCAATCCATTGAGGCCGGCAAACGGCAGACAATGACGTCCCTGAACTTGATTTAGGGAGGGTTTGAATAGGATATTACATCAAAAATAAAAGAGACCCGATGGGAAAAGGGAAATGAAAGCGGCAATCCTTTGCACGCTTACAATGGGCGACTCCGTCTATAGCTTCCACTATAGCCAGATATATCCTTTCGGAAGGGCAGCCGCTATGGCATTTAGCCCGCTAAAGCTGGCTATAGCCTAAATGCCAGCTATAGCCCGCTAAACACTGTAACAGTCCTATCGCTAAATGCCTTAGCCCGCTATTTAAAACCTTTATCTATCCATTTATTTCCTTCCGAGCATAGGGAGGATTTCGATCCATTGATGTTCAGGATGCAAATCGCTCATATATAGTTTGCTGCTCAGCCCCGCACTCGCCATCGATTTAATGTGTATTTCACCATTTGCATCCATGCTGATTCAATTATATATCCGCAAGACTGAGGCATGTACATGCAGCGGTTTAACTGCATCAGTTTTAATTCTCTGTAAGATCGAAGAGTGTTCCAAAATAATACATGTTTTCCTGTCATTCTGCAAAAAAATATACGACACCTAATAACCAGAGGTAGTAGTAGCCTGTGTCTTGGAGTCTCCTATGAATGTCATCTACTCGTTTCACTGTTTACGCCATTTGGCATGTCTGTTTATGCCTATTTCCATTAAAATCTCATGAAGATATGGCTGCCAAAACCTGAGAACGCCTCATCCATCCTGTTCCTAGCGACCAGCAAAAGAACTCGCGGATGTCATCAGTGAGAATGTTGCACATCATAGTCGGTTGGGAACTTGCAGCGATAACCATTTTCATTGATGGTCTGAAACGCTAACCTCATACCCGTAAAAAGCCGGTGACAAAAAAAAATCATAAAAGCAGTTGTCAACTGCAAAGTTGCAGATCCCATCAAGTACTACAACTTTGATGGTGGCCTTGTTTGCTTATGGGGTTGTTTCATTGGTTAGAAATCTTATATCGAATATTTTGGTATACAAACAACCCCATATGAAAAGGTAGTCAGTAAAAGAACATTTGGATCTTGTCTTATTCTATTTCTGTGAAAAAGGTTATAAACTTTTTCATGAAATTAAGTTGGTGGATCTTCATCCTACGGTCTAGCGATGATACGGTCATCAAAATGACTGTTGTTATCCGTGCCAGTTTGTGGCTTGACCCATGTGTGAAAATAGTTATCACAGCTGGTTGAAGCTACCAACTGGAGGTGAAAATTATTTTGTGTTCACATTGGTTCCATACAAAATCCAGGGTGATAGCCCTGTGGAAGAGAATATTGTGTAGATATGAAATCATAGTCTTCAATTTTAGCAGATATACATTGCATGTTGGAACGAAAGTCATTTCAGAAAAGGAAAATAAATCTCTGTATAGTTACTGTAGCTATGAAAATTTGCCACTATAATTGAAAGTAATTAATACTATTCTTAGACCAATTATACCACCTATTTGCATGTTTTAAACTAGTCCATGATCCACTATACTCTTCTCCAAAGTCCCCACCGTATGAGCCGGAGAGCTGTTGTTGCTGGTGTGGCAATGATTGGTGTTACCTTGGAAATGACAGGGACGAGATTGGAGCTGCACGATGGGAGGGAGGGTGCCTCAACTGCTGACGAGAGTCGTGATAATGTCATGCATCTATTTGCACATTTTGCAACTTGATTGCCAATGTTATACCACTATACAAGTTGTAGTATAGTGGGCAAAATTTCGGTTGGATTGTAAGAAGACAGAAATCTGTATTTGGTACGTAGAGAGGAAAGTTATAGTGCATTACACATATGACGGAAAGTAATGACACCAAAAGGTGTTGATCCTTGCTCTGGTCCAGAGCATCAAGTTGGACCAAGAAAATAAGTAGCATATTACATCCGCCCTCCGATCTGGTAGCAATGTAAGCTCCTGTCCACCATAGACATGGACCGCAGCTGCAACGCGCTTGTGTCAAAGATCATTCAATTCATCAATTGCGAAAGGCAGCAGGCCCTTGTGTGTGCTACCTTGGGTACCCAACTTATGTATAACAGGTGCACAATCCTAATGACCTAAGCACAGGATACTAAGCAGTTCAGCTTGATTTCCTCACGCATCCTACTCCGAGACTATTGGTCATACGCTGTAGCTACTGCCAATAGTTGGTACCTAATCCTAATCACCATCTCTTTGTCATCTACGGAGCTAGCAGGTTCCAAGCAATTAGATATAAGAGCAACAATTTTGTGGGATGTAGGACTGGTGTAGAAGCAAGATATTTATGTGCTAGCCATAAGTGAGACTCTTTATGTCCATTATTAGGTTTAGTTAGTACTTCACCAACCACCAATGACCCAATACCTTATTAGCACTTGCACACTAAAACTTTCCTAGTCTTTTATAGACAAATAGGCATACACGTGCATGAATAACTTTGTCCACCAGTCCGTTGAATGAACCATATTGGATGGCATTACAAATAAAACTTTTAAAGCTTGTTCAAACCTTGTTTTGATCCAGACAAGGGAAAAACTATTTGAGGCTTATAAACTTTTCAAAATTGGACGTCATGTGCTGCTGGTAGGAGGCGGCTCGTGGACGGTAGTGACAGGCCAAAGTTGAGCGGGCTCAACGACAGGCCTGCCGCGGGGTCCTTGACCCTACACCATGCTCCTCCCTCGTCATGACCCGTGTAAGGAAAATGGTCATTGGGACAAACATGATTTTCAAGAAAGTAGGTTTCAAGTTTGTTTTGAAGCCATGCATATGATTGAAAATGTTCTCTAATCTTTTACAAAGGTGGCACAAAACTTTGGACAAAAATCGACGAAGAAACAACATAAAAATGATCAAAACAGCACCACAGATGCTTTGCTCATGGTAGCATCAAAATAGTCATTTTGTTGCTGAAGCTTCAAAATAGTCAATACTGATACCATCAAAATAGTTGGTGTTGTAGAGTTTACCGGATTGGATCAGCCTTCGACTATTTCAGTAGTGCCATATAGGTGGCACTGAATTAGTTGGTGCTGATGGAGTCTGGGGTGCATGATGAAGACCTCTCTTTGAATGCACAAAATAGTCATTGCATGTTGAGGTGCCCAGTTGTCAGCGAGACAATGTACTTAACTACTCTTTCAGCGGCTAGCTGAGTTGGCACCACCGAAATAGTCGATGGTAGTCAGGATGTTGCAGCGGCTATGCAATGATTAGTTTCTTTGGTGGATCACATCACCCCAGGAATTACAAAACCGGCTTCCTAACCCCTTTGTAACCTTTGCAAAACCACACAAATGACCCCCTAAAGTGGTTTTACAAGGTGGTTTTCCTAAATTAGAAAGAAAAAGTATAACCCCCCCTACACACACACATCAATGGTGGATCATATCACCCCACGAACTACAAAATCTTATTTCTTACCCTCTATATATGCTAGTAGTCCTATTTGGAGTGCCTTTTGAAAAGATTACAAATTGCATTAAAATTTCTGTTGACTCATAGCGGTGCTTTTTGCAATGATTTGGGACCATGCTTCCAATGCCAATAGTGGCTTCGCAAGGCGAGCGTCGCCGCCTATCGGCAAGGCATAGGCATGCTGGGGGGGATGAGGGTAGCATTGGCCCACCTCCTAGCGCCTGGCGGCAGGACACTCAGGGGCTCGATGAAAGGGAGAGGTGACATGGATGGTAACATGGGGATGGAAGGAGTGACGGCCGGTGCCGCGGGTGGGATGGAACCACCAGCAATAGATGCTCTGTCTGGAGGAAGAAGATCCATTGTCACTTGTAGGTGGGACCCACTTGTTAGGATCTCATGAAAAAACACTGGTGGCCACCTCAATGTCCACCATGGCAAAACCACCTACATGGCAAGGAAACTTAGAAAAGTAATCTTGTAGTTCACGGGGTGATGTGATCCATCATTAAACTAGTAAACCCACTTGTAAAACCACTTTAGGGTGCCATTTCTATGGTTTTGAAAAAGTGAGGGGTTAGTTTGTAAATCAGGGAGGTGATGTGATCCATCAATGATATGTTGGGGTGTTACTTAGACATTTTTCGATCTTATTTCACGTCTTATATTAAGTTATGAAGTTTTATCTGCCTTTGAGCATTTATATATGATGACTACACCATCCATACACTGCTATAAAAACAAAGAACCCATATATATCGATTGTAGTAGAGGGCTCTCCGATCCCAACAATGAGATCTTATGTGAGTAGCTCAGGAAAGCAAATCTTACCGGATGTAAATCAGGCAAGTGCTCTACTTGCCTGCGGTGCACATGTCCAAGCTATGCTAGGAATTGGAGGTGTCAGAAATTTAGCATTTGCTCATTGAGTGCAAAGAAGTGCGACCTTAAATCTTTCAGCACTCGTATGTTCACTAGTGGCACGAAATGTATGTCTAACGCATTTACAGGAGTGCTAGCTCTCTCGAGCTCCTGGATTGGAGGCACAACTCTGCATTCTCTTCTGGGTTTTCTGTAATTTGTTTCTATGCTTCATTTGTCTAGCAGCTGTCATTGTCTAATTCTCAAAATTGGTTAAGGCCTTGGCTTTAGGGTACCTCTTTTTTGGAAGTCATAACAGAAGGGAATGTGGTGTTTTAAAACTGTTATTAGAATGCTTTTGACGGAATAGAATATCGGCTATTCTGGAAATTCAACAGAAAGGTTTAAGTGAGAAATGAAACAACTTTTTTTAATCAGAATAGTAGGAGAGGCCCCTACTGGTATTTTCATTTAAATAAAGGGTATATACAAGATACAAGTCCACATGCCCAAAAGAGATCCTAACTAGCAAACGACATATTAAAAAGTTTTACAAAACCAGGAATGGAAATGGACCAACTAGATATTAGATATTCGATCAGGAACTTCATGTGTATTGCTCATTGGGTTACCGGGAATGGTCTTTCATTGTAGAATGAGGAGTAACTAGTATGGAAAGAAGATCCACTATCCTCTCCTTTTCTCGTCCGGGCAACCAAGCAAAACATCAAGGTACTTAAGCTACCAATACCAGAAAAGGCAGCATCTTATTTATTTTCCCATCATATTCACATGACACTTCTATGATTGTAGAAGCCTGCCCGACACAGCTAGCAGCACTGAAAGAGATTCTCAGTGTACCTGAATGTGAACAAAGCAGTAATGGTTCTAATGAATGCTCCATAAAGGAAAATGGTGTTATTTGCCAGTACTTTCCATTGAAAAAAGGGAGTCTCCCCTTCACATACCTTGGGCTACAATTAGCACCACAAAACCAAAGATTGAAGAGTTTTTACCATTGGTAAAAATAATATAACGAAGACTAACTACTATCTCATCCTTTCTTACACAAGGAGTATGATCAGTATTCTCTTCGTTTGCTGTACATTTTACTGCTGCACTCTAAAAAGTTTCATAGTCATAAAAAAAAACTTGCTAGATCAACGTTACGAGAGGGCTCTCCAAAAGAAAAGAGCTGCAATGAATATAAGTAGCACGGGAAAGCAAAAGCAGGCGAGCGCTCTATTAGTTGCCTATGGTGTCATACCTAAGCTAGGAATTGGTTCAGGTTCATATTTAAATTCTTATGGAACTGCATGCCAGCTGGTACCTGTTTGACGGTCTCACCCACTGCAGTAGTAGCATGATTGAAGAGCACGTAAATGCCCCCTGACGTCTTGTGTATATATTTTGAATTTATTGTTGGTACTAGTTCACTCTTTCTTGCATGATTGTACCAAAAATAATCGGTCATACGGCCCAGAATGGCTGGCTATAAATTGACTTGTACAAGCTCAATTACCAACAGTGAAGTTTCATGGAGGTACAGCTGCACCAAGGCACAGCACGAGGAGAGACCACATGAACGAGTTAAGTACACTGCTAGGAGATGCAAACCACAGAATGATCGAGCAAAATACGGCAAGGCCATCTTTGCTTAAGTCATTGAGGGTTGAGTGGCATCAAGAACTGAACCGGCAGCACCCAGATTAGTATCAGCCAATTACATGCGTCTAAATTCACAGATTCGAGATGAATCAGCTTTCCTCATACCAGCTTTGTCCCTTTGCCATGTGTGTCATGTGCATCATCAAGCTCAGCCACGCAGAGCGTTATCACTACCCCTGTTCAAATGGGATGTTTATTTCAATTTTAGTACAAAATTAAATCAGGATCTTTTATTATTGCCCTTGATATATACTTATTACCAACCAGTGCTTCAAATGTCGCATATGAAATCACTTTCAGTGATTGTGGTTGATTCATATAAAATTTGAGAATTTTGCTGTCTGTTCTGCCTTGATACTTTTTATATAGAAAATTTTACCTTGCA
This sequence comes from Digitaria exilis, assembly GCA_015342445.1. Taxonomy (NCBI): domain Eukaryota; kingdom Viridiplantae; phylum Streptophyta; class Magnoliopsida; order Poales; family Poaceae; genus Digitaria; species Digitaria exilis. The sequence goes on along the minus strand of JACEFO010001972.1, from coordinate 3,408,548 downwards.
AAAAAGGAAAACATAATATATTTAGCATCATATAATTCTAATACGTGCAATATATAGAGACTGAGATAATATTCCGAGAGGGACACGTCATAACCAGTATATATACATGCTGCAGTTCTCCCTTGAGTGTACTTGCTGAAGACACATGAGCAACAGATGAGCCTCCTCACCATAGACCATGTGCCTTGCAAAATAGATTTTGGCCTCACTACATATTAATATAAAGAAGCACTATGCTTCCAATTCCTTCCTCACCCCAAAATTCAGCACCTAGCTTTCCTGCCACTTTAACTAAATAAGAATGTGGTAATGGGTGGCCTTGGGAATGATACTACAACTAAAATGTCAACAGCGTCAATCCTTCTTTTTTTCTCATTTTGATAGACTCATTTGGAGAGATCATGTTTCGACCTACAGTCCTCACATGTCTATTCTCTATCAAGCTTGACGTTGGATGTATGAGCTACAGAATACTTGGCCTTTAGCGAGATGTTGGATGAGTGTGATAAAGCAGTGTTCAATGCATAATGAGCACAACCCAAGATGTTGAAATAAGGCTGGAAGAACCAGCCGGATGGTGTCAAAATGTTGGAATTTAACAGTCCGGCTCAATGGTCTACAGAGCTCATCGTGCACATCATGCGAATTGATCGGTCGACTTGAAGTCCCAACATCCAACGCTAAAACTGGCTGCAGGATCCAGGCCGCATGGAGATATGAGTGACCTAACCGAACCACACCGTCCAGTCCGCACAGGTCTGTGCCTGATGCATCCCTGGGGTCATCAAGAGCCAATCTAGTATTTTCAATTTCGATACTTTTCAAGTGAAAAATGTAAAAAAAACTACAACATAAGGAGTTAAGAATTATTTGCTCAGTCTTCGTCTAGAATATTTTTTTTCGTATTTTAGTGGTCTTAACACCAGTCTTCGTCTAGAATTATTTCCTCAGTCTTCGTCTAGAATCACAAATATCTATTCTAGATGAAGACTGATTGCTTCTACTGGTATTCGTCCTGATTGCTTCTACTTCATAGGTGATTCTGGTGCAAAAAAACCAATGGATCACCCCAAAAAATATCTATTCTGAGGCGCTTCCTTGAGAAATGTGTGCAGAGAACAACTCTTACGATAAAACTCCACCCATTCTGCAGGATCAGTTGCCCTCCAATTAACCAAAATTTACAAGTAATGTGCAATTATGCCAATGTACTAGTGGTTATTAGTTCTGCACCCATCCATCCATCCCATTCCCCCAATGCACACAGGCAGTTTACTTTACGCTCCCCCTCCACCCCACACCAAAAACGCTAGGCTTGCCCCGCTGGTGGGTAGGGGTGGGCACTTTTTAACCAAACACTGAAAACCAGACCGAACCAAAGCCGAATAGTCGGTTTTTTGGTTTTACGGTTTGTTATCGGTTTTTGATTTAGAAACATCGGTGTTTGGTGTCGTTTCCCCCCTCCGACCGAACCGCAACACCGTAAAAACCAAACAAAATTCTTCTGTCAATTATGAGGCGCTGTTTTCCACTAAGATCTGAAGGCCACAAGCACACCACGCAGCCCACAAGCACACCACTCAGCCCACAGAAGCCCACTAATCTCTTCCTCTCCTAACGTCCTCGTCCACTCGACAGCTCGAGCAACAGCGGTGGCAACACACGACCCTCTTCCGCAAGCAGCTAGGAGCTGACCTCAGTGGCACTAGGCTAGCTATCGCCTGATGTTGCAGCGCCTTGGTGGCACCCGGAGGAGCGGCGTCGGCAGTGCCCCACGAGCGGAATCCCGGTGGAGCTGCTGCTCCCGACGAGCAAGCACCTGGAGCAGCGGCGCCCGGCGAGGGAGAGTTGGAGGAGCGGCGTAGCGGTGCTGGTGGGCAGTGGCGGACTCAGCTTTTGGCCAAGACCCGGGCCAAAATTAGGCCGCCAAAATTCAGCGGCCCAAACTACCGTATATACAACATAATATGAATACTAATAGCAAGTCAACTACAAATCGATAAGTTACTGGAATAGTGTGATACAAAAGTTAAAAACTGAAGAAGACTTACAAAAATAAATACCTAGTCAAACTGGCACAATTGAGTAGCACTAGTTCAAGTCCCAACAGTTGGTTGCTTTGTACCTTGAGATGGAGGTGGAGCAGACCCATTTGTTTCTTGCTCTGGAGCTGAAGGTGGAGGGGATTCATCAACTTGGACTCCATTTGTGGCATCAATACGAGAGAAATATGACACTATAGTTCTAGGCCTCTTCATTTCGCATCTGAACTCCTCCACTGCTCCACGGCTTCACCTCCAGATCTAGGCGGACGGCGTCGGCCTGCAGCAGAGCGGCGGTGCAGCGGGCCCGTGGCTGACGCCAGCCTCACGGGCGGTCGGCCGGATGCCGGACGGAGCAGGTGGCGGCCGGCGGCGCTGCCAGCAGACGAGGCGAGCGGGTGGCGGCCGAGGCGCGGGCGCCGAGCGCTGCTTCTGCGTGCTGCGTGTGGACGTGCGGTGTGTTGCTGCGTACCCTAGCTGAAGCGTGAGGGAGAGAGGTATGCAAACTACATTTGGCTGGCTCTATGGGCTGGGGTATTTGTGGATTTCTATGGGCCACGACCCCGGCCAAGGCCTGGGTGGCCTGGGGTGCAGGCCCGCCCTGCTGGTGGGCACCCACGATGTCATAAGATTTCTTCGCTTTCCTTGCTCTTGACGTGACGAGGATTGGAATTTCGGAGAAGGCCACAAACTTCTGTTGCTTCGATTAAAACCGAACACCGAACCAAAAACACCGAAACCAAGCTCGTCAGTTTTTGTTTTTGCGATGCACCGATCGGTTTGTGATTTTGAAACACCGAATTTGTGCAACACTGAACAAACCGAACCGAATTGTCGGTTTGAACCAAATGAGCACCCCTACTGGCAGGTGCTCTCTTGCTCTTGGATTAAAGCAGCAACTTTGTCTTAGTCCTTCCCAACAATATTAAGCCATCTTAATCATCGTGATTAATAGTCCATATCAGTCTCCTGACACCTCTTCCATTGAGCTTCATACAGATCCACACGTATCTGCCCCTATGACCCTGTCCATTCTTCCAATGCCTGATGCCAGCCACCCAATTAGGCCTCCCACCGCTCATAACAGACAATCTAGAAAATTAGGATTGCCAAAGACCCAATAACTTTAGACTGCAGATTCTCCAGGCATCAGTTTCTCAGAAAATCCCAATAAAATTGATTCTCTGACAAGCTATATATATACCAAAAAGGATATATATCCGTTCTCTTTTAAGAAAAAGTTAAAAGGATTATGACATTTCCATAAACCATGGAATTTCATTGTGGAAATTGTAATGAGGTTGTCTGAACCATTCGGCCTGCCAAATAGCATCATATATTACTTGAACAATTATATATTTCGGTAAACATTTGTCCGGCATACTGAAAATAACTCATAAAATTTGAAACGATTATCAGACTTCTGGCCTGAATTTTAGAATCAATCATTTAACCCTGGAAACTGCCTAGCAAAATGGAAACCAGTCAATTGTGAGAAAGAAAGGTTACTTTCTCATATAATATATAGCTTCACTTGTCCACAATAGTTTCTTGAGACTTCAAACAGTAGTGTAGGCCATTCAAAATATGTAGGTCGTTAATCATCGGGTCAAACAAGTGAGGCAGTAAGTACTCAAGATGGCTTCGGTAACTCCACAGTGTCAGGGATCGTATATAAGTTATTGCGCTGCCTACTACCTCACTCTACCTGCATGAGGTAACGGTTTGTTAAATTTATAAATGTATTTCTGTACCACGAATGAGAATATTAAATCTTACTGGTTAACTTTTTACTGGCACGGCAGCTATAAAACAAAGTGTACAAGCTCAAAAACCGATAGTGCAGTATCATCGTTAGGTTGCACCAAGGCACAGCTCACACTGTATTGTGTGAACGAGTAACATACTCTGGTAGGATCTGCTAGCCACTACATGACCGAGCAATATTCTGCAAGAGCATATCCGATGAATACATTTAGGTTTGAGCGGCATCAGGAAACAGATGCTTACTGCCTTATACTCATGCCTGCAGTGTGCCTGAAAAACGATGCTCAGTTCTTCTCTAATATATGGAGCATCATTTCCTCCGTTGGAGCTAGCAAGGCTTGATTCTGAAAAGTGAGCACCGGGGATTGAGCAGGCATCCATGTTCATCCGGGTATGAAAATAAAACAGTAATACTTTTACTCCTTCGACTCGTGAATGAAGCAGGAGATGATGAGAATGATTGTGAGCTAGAGTTATTGTAAACTATTTGAAACTGGACCCACAACATTCGAGACATCGTCGCAGCATGTTGTGACTGGACATGGGATCAAGCATTGTGTAGACATGGCAATGGAAAAGACCATTCAAACCTCGCTTCGCTGTCAATGCTCTCAAGAAGACGAATTAAAATTTCAAACAACGAAAACTTCTATGTTACTAAAAGGGGAAGAATTATATATGTTGTATACTTCGTAGTCATGTGAACGACAAATATGCTATGCCCAAAACAAGTAATATGAAATTAATGACTATTTTCAGACACTTTTCACAAGGTGACACAGACAAACATCATTTTGACAAATAATTTCCATCTGTCCTTCGCCTTAGCAGAGCACTGATGTCACACACAAACATGGACCTTGTTTTGCGAGTATATCGTTCGAAAAGATCATTAAGGGTGACCCGGAGGAAGAAATTCAGAATGATCAAACAATTGATAAGATGTAAGGTAATGGAAAGAGTCTGAAAAGCTTCACCAAGTCATCAATAGGTGTTCATAAGTAACAGGTCCTATAAAGGAATGATGAAAAGAGTAAAAAAAGGCCGAAGGACAAAGGATTGCAATATAAACAAAAGCATAAACAACAGCGAAAAATTGTTGTGGTTATTCATACAAACGTTGTGCAGTCAATATAGCTTTTAAGTCAGCACTATTGACCGAAAAACTATATACACTAAAATGTACTGACCAGAACACAGGGCACTGGGCGATGGGCAATAATTGCCAATTTACTTGTCTTGATCTTCATACTAAATACGACCAACTTCCAAAGTCTCAAAGAATCAAACAAGAAACATAGCCTGAAGATCTTCCATTGCCTCAATAAGTACAACCACACAAGCCTCTGCACAAGCCTGCCTAATAGGTCAGGTTCATTTGGCTCCATTCTCATTGTCCCATGTCTGCTGTTGGACCCTCGTATATGTTCAGAGTAAGCTTGTGTGCATTTTGCTGCATATAATGGAATTCAAGGATTAGAACTGAGGAAGTCCGATCCAAAATGGACACCATTTTAGTTATTACATTCATTAGAAATTAGAATACTATACTTCCACATACTTACTAATAATGTCCAATAAACAGTATATAACGTTTCAGTGATGAACTTGCTGCATCCCTTTCTTTTCTCTTTCACTGTAGTGAACTCTAGAATCTAAAGGAGTTTACACAGCTTCCCTTCCATACAATGACAATGATATTCTTCCATCTCATTTGAACCAGATACTTCTTGAAAATTGGCAGATTTGCAACTGGTAAGTTTTGTATCCTTAAAACCTTAAACGGAACTATGGAAACAACTGTAGTTCTAAATCGGCAGCATGGCATTTATCCAAAACAATGTAGCTGCCAAAATAGCTCAATGCCATGTTAGGATAGCATCCAACACAACCATCACCGCACACGAAAACCACTGTTTACCAGTATGTCACTGACTAACAGTGATATGCTCTGCATCACTGCATGGAGACAAAACGATCAAGCATCATGTTGACTGACCAATGGATTTTCTAGTTGGGTATGGGCATTTGGCAACTAAAAAATAATGTCCAATCAGAAACAAGTCACAACAAGATTAAACTTCAATTATTTTTATGTATAGCTTTGGTAACAATATGTCAAAATCCATCTACTTTATCTCCATTTATTTATCAAAGTTTTATGAGCTGCAATTAAAACCATTTTAAGAGCTGGAATTAAAACCATACCCACCTTAAGGTTCTTGTTAATAATTTTGGTTTAAGCATATGTAATAATAAATTTTGTGAGCAACTCCGTGCAGTGAAGAATTTCGAACTTGACAATTCTATCACCTGATGCGGCTGTGGTGAAATTCAGTGAGCTTGTCCAAACCAAATGGCCCTGTGAACACAGTACATCCTATCTGCTCTGTACTCACTTCAAGTGGCAATCAAAAGGATTGGAAATCCCTCTTCATCAGGAACGTACTGAGATATTTTTTCCATCTGACACCTAAAAATCCCTGATCAGGGCATGAGGTTCATAAGAAAGATGAATCTGACCAGCAAATGGAGCTCAAATTGGTATTCGGTAGTCTTTAAATGAATACTTAATTTAGAAAATAAACAGCCCAAAATTCAATTTTATATGGCGCAAATATGTATGGGCACTGACATGACTTAAGAGAATATAAATGTGATATCTGCCTCTCATGTTCAGAGAGCTTAGGTTTTCAATAAATTATTAGTAGCCCCATCTTTACTTTCCACATGACTGTACTAATAATAATAATAATAATAATAATAATAATCGATCAGCTTTAATTATGACCAGACATGCATGTCTATAAAATGATGTCTGCAAGCCCCAGCGCCAACGGTGCAGTTTCAGGACCATTAGATTGCACCTAGGTAGTACATATTACATGAGAGCACATGAATGACAGTATCTCTGATAGGAAAACATGTGCTTGAAAGGCATCATGGAATCTACAATGCCCATTGAAGTATGTCTACTTCCACGCCTCTGAATGCCCCAAGAACAGTAAGGTTTTTGTACATACAAGGTTGCTTACTGCTGTGCTATGGAAATCGGACACCCACGGTCCAGAGGCTTCAACCCTGCATGAATGTGCAATGCCCATCGAAGTTTATTCTACTTGCACGCAACCGAATGCATGACGAACACTCTTGTTTTTGTTCTTTGACTCATGGAAGGAGGATTTTGCGACGCAAAATGCTTTGCATGTGTGGCTGTACGAGCCTAAGAGATTATTAAGCTGGAGATTTCAATTCCAGTTACTCATTCGCCCCACTTTGGGCCATTTTTCATTTCCACAAGCATTTTTCATCGAATAAAATTAGAACATAATTGCCAAATAACTTACTAGCAAACAATACGGACTTAGCCGGGGCCTGGCTCAATTCAGTAATCCATAGACTTCCAGACGGTCCGAAGAAACAGAAAAGGCGCACTATGCCATGTCAAGAAGGCCCTTTGGAGACACGGGTTAACTCACATAGGAGACGCTATTTTTTCGTGTCTCCAAATCTTTGTGTCTCATGAAAGGCATTGGAGAAGCGGAATTTTCACATCTCCTATGAAAGGAACCATTGGAGACACATTTTAATCATCCCGCGTCTCCAATGACCCTCACATAGGAGACACCGGTTGTTAACACGCGTCTCCTATGACACACATAGGAGACACAGGTTGCCAACTCGTCTCCTAAGACTTCACATAAGAGACGTGGTTTGCCACCAAGTGTCTCCTTTGATAAATTAAAAAAAAAAGAAAAATAATGACAAAATAGGCCACATATACATCATATTGCCTCCTCATATCACACATACATACATATGTTCATGCATCCGCTCTCATACATACATCATAGTGCCTCCTCCAATCCCCTACCTTATTTTCAGCAACTCCTGTAACACCCCTGGTGTTAACTAACACTAAACTGATGATTAGGTTAAACTAAGTAAGATTCAAAAGTGAAATTTAGAAAAATGTGGAAAGATTTCACTAATTGAGTCAAAAAAACCGTTCAAACGAAACAATAAAGAAACATTGAAAACTTTCTAAAAACTTGAAAAAGTCCAAATGGGAAAGTTGGAGAAGAAGTCAAACCAAGAAACTTCTCTTTTCAAACCATGGCCTAAAAATGCTTGGAAGCATCTCAAATTTCAAACCCTAACCATGGAATTTGAAATTTCCAATTCAAATTCAAAGCTGAAATGGAATCTTAGCCCAATCTCAAGATTTTACCACAGAACATCAAAATCTCCAAAAAGAAAAGTTGTACATCTTCACATTCCTGAACTTTGCCTCTTTGGGCACTTTGGCCAATTTTGCCATCTAGCCCCTCAAATTTCATAAATTCAGTTCAAAACAGGGATTTACCCCCTTTTGAATTACAGCCAAGTTTTCAACTTTTTCTCAAAATCTCCAGTGCAAAGATGTGTCCCACAATCCCTTCTACATCTTTCATGTTCAAACTTTTTCGAGTTCTGTTCAAAATTTTTGAATTGGAAGCTCGCTCTTCAACTCAGTTGTAAGCCGCGGGAGCGCTCGCCCTCGCAAGCCGCCCATGTCGCTCCTGCCGCCAGCTGCCAACCATGCTCCGGCCGTGCCCTGCACGACATGTCCCCTATCACCGCGCATGCGTTCGACCGGCTCTGGCTCGCTGACGGACCCTGCACGCGCGCCTGCGCCCGAGCGCACGCCGACGCGCCCACGCCGTCGCGCTCGGACCATCGGTCCGCCGGCCGCCTTGTCCCCGTCACGCGGTCCTCGCGCTCGACTGCATCCGTAGCTGCTCGCCAGGCCACCCACGAGCGTCTGCCTGGCCTTGTCCTGCTCCACTTGCCCGCTCAGCGCGAGCCCATGCCGCTCAGGCGGCCATGGCAGGCGCTGACCGGCACGCCTCTGCCCGTTGCCCGCGCCCGACCTTAGGGCCCTGCCCGAGCATCTCTTGGACTCCCTTTTCCCTTCCCTACAAAGCCCAAGGTCCATCCCTCGCTCGTGTGACCGCTATCCCTCGCCGGAGTCGCCATTTCCGCCGCCGCGCCCGAGTCGCACGTGGACAACCTCCTCCGCGCCTCCCCCGGCCAAACCACCGCCACCAGCAGCTCCGCCGTGCCCCACTGTCTCTCACCGAGCCTTCTCCCACCTTCCTCCGCCACCCCAGTCGCCGGCGCGACTCACCGGAGCAGAGCCGAACGCCGCCACCATCGACGACCATCTTCCCGACCTTCTCCGACCACGAGACCCTGCCCATAGGACTCACGGTGAGCTCCTCTTCGTTTCCCTCCACTTCCCCGGGCCGGAACCGCCGCCGTTTGGCCGGCGCACGAACGCCGGCGAGCCCAAGGACCTAACTCTATCTTCCTCGTTTTTCCAGGGGGCCGAGCGCAAAATGCAGGGACTTGTTTGTAAGAGATTCAAAAACCCTAGGGTTCACAGCGTAAAATAGATTCTATATTCTAGGTTTAATTCGCTGAGATCTTCAAAAATTCGTAGAAATTCGTAGAAAAATCAGAAAAATGCCAAACCAATTTTGTAGTGACCAGTGAATCTAGACGGCCAACTTCTTCCTTTGCACCTCACTCAGTTGAGCTTTAGATTTTGAAATATAAATTCATTTCAGTTTGAGCACTTTTCATCATAGTTCAAAATCTACACATGCACTGGAGCTGAGCTTGGGATATGTTGTTAGGGTGGTTATCATTAGCTTAATGCGCAAGTGGTGCACAAAAATTCCCAGTGGATTTAGGGTTATGATTTTCCAAACATATACCCTGCTGTTTTGGCAAATAAATCACAGAAAATAAATTACTCAGTGAAAAATCACCTCCTTCACACCAGAACTAAATCAAGACATTAGAAACCTTAGAAAAATAAAAATGGTAATTTTTGGACACTGGAAAATGCTAAATGATTTTGGTAGTTTAAACATGGTGAAATTCCACAAAAATAACCATAAGTCAATATCACATGCAAACTTGCAGAGAGGTCACTCTTGGCACCCTAAGTCACTGTGCCAAGTGGTGTGAACAAAAACCTTGTATTTATTTTTGTAGGATTTTAGTTTGTTTTTAGGCAAAAGGATAAGAACATTTTTAATAAATTATAGAAAAATTATCTTCAGCCAAATTTTGGCCTAGGCTCCTGCCTTGGCATGAGCAAGCCTCTGGTCAAATGGCACCTAAAAATAATATTCCTAAGTTCACCTTTTGAATAATAGAAAAAGGACTTAAAGCGTGGAAAAGAGAAGAAAAAGAAAGGAAAAGAGAAGAAAAAGAAAAGAAAAGAGAAGAAAGAGGAAAGAAAAGAGAAGAAAAAGAAAAGAAAAGAGAAAAACCTAAACCTCTAAAATCAAAGTAAAAGTTCAAAATGAAAAGGGAATATTCACTTATAATTAATGTTTATCCTTTCCAACTTATCAACCAAGATTTAAATAAACCCTAACTATTTAAAACTCGATACTTAAGCATTTCATGCATCTCGTGTAGATTCGGGTCTCGCCGATGGAGTCTACGAGCTAGTCCCCGCTGCCGAGGAGATCGCCCAGGAGTCCGAGGTGAACGTGGTGCACGTGGATCCGAGCCCCGAGCAGGAGTACCGCTTCGAGCCAGAAGGCAAGCCCCGGAGCATAACCTAACTTTACTTACGCAATTTATTTGATTATATGTTTGTGCATTTAAGTTTCAAGGAGTTGAATGAAACCCTAGATTGCATGATCATAGGTTCCTTTGATTGAACACTAGTATGTTAGGTCGATAGTCGCTATGCTTAAGACCGATAGAAGTCGAGTGTTTCCGACACTCACGAGATATAGGAGTTGTATGTCTACTCATATCAGAAACACTAGAGATGATGGACGGATGGTTGTAGATAACCGTCTATCGATGTTTTAAGTGGAAACATGTGGTACTTTTGTGTCAAGCGTTTGAACGTACCACATATATGCACGGTTTATGGGACCGGTAAGTACAGGTATCAGATTGAAGCAGCTAGGGCCGATAGCCATCTCTCCTTGGAAACCATTGTTTTCCCCTGCCGTACACTTGTGGATATATGCGTGAGACTGTGAGTGAAGCAGTAAACCTTTATCCTGAGGAAATGGACCCGGTTCCGAATTGTGGATCGATGAGAAAGGATTGGGGTGTGTTGGCATTTCCAACCATTCCGTACGTGTGGGTTTCCCCTGGCCAGGTAGTAAATTTGGTTCGAACTGTCCGCTTCTCGCGGTTAATGAGACTGCTTGACCGATGTATGACATATTATGAAGTGGAACTTGGAAGGATGAAATCTTTGTATGGAATAATTGTATTGCAAAACTTGATTGTTTAGCTAGGCTCACCTAGAATGGATAGGCCTAAGAAATTAAAATCAGAATGGAGAAATTAGAAAACAGCTTAGTCGCTTTTGGCAAAAGAACCCCCCTAGCCAAACAGCCTCTCATCTTAGGAGTCGGTGATGTAGTGATCACCAGTCGGTTAAGTCTTGTTGAGTATAACTAGTATACTCAGCCTTGCTTGTGGCTTAAATTTTCAGGACCATCCCCTCAGGAGGTAGCTGCCTCTATGGCTTGGGCCTCCCAGCTTCCTCCTGGATACAGCATCGAGTGGGAGCCGACCTCTCCCGAGGATCGTGAGGAGTAGCGTCACGGCTGACTTCATCGTGGCGATACTATGGATCGTCGCTAGTATCTCGTTTACTTTCCGCTGCATGAACTCGAACTATTTTTATTTATCATTTCAATTTGGTTGTAATGACTCTGAACCTTGTTGTAATTTGAATTGTGGAATGATGTGATCTTTGGAACTCACCTTCGAGTGAGCGTATGGACGGACGATCTTCAGTAGCAGTTAGTCGAGCTTGACTCAACGGTCCAATCCGCACTTGGGAACATTTTCGTGTATTAGCACCAATGGAAGGTGGAATATACTTAAGTGGGCCCATTTCTCGGGTGAGATCGCTACAGCTGGTATCAGAGCCGACGTTCATACACTCCAAAGAAAACATCAGACCCTAACCAATGTTTTACAAAATAAAATCTACCAAACCCCGATTCCATTGCGCCTAAGCAAATGGAATGAAATAGGAACGTTAAGGATAAAACTAGAACGTGAAGTCCTTAAGGGTTAAGGGTTGCGCTTTGTTAGGTGGCATAGTCTAACTTAGGTTTTATGTCTGCTCTTCCATGAAACCCAATCTTTAAAAAGCTTTCGTCGTAAATCCTTTGACTTGTACGTAAAGTTTACGAGTAGGAGGCCGACTAGATCTATAGAGAGAGACGCGTCTATGCCTTGCCACCGGCACTAACTTCGAAAGTCAAGTCTGACTTAAGATGTGAGGACGTTTAGGTCTTGCATGCATCTCTTAACTAAAACCGGAATAATAATAAACTTAAGAGACTCCAAACCCAATCGATCAAATTTATGGATTAAATTGTAACCTTGTGTTGCTGAAACAAATTAAAATATCATTTTACCCCCATATCAGTTGAACCTGTCCAAAAATTCGAATAACAAAGTTGTGTGAAATTTTTATAAACAAATGTCACGCCAAAAATAAGGACCTGGATTATTATAATTCAAGTTATGCCCAAAATCATACACCTCGGTTTATGAAAAACAACAAGGCAGCGATGGTGAAACTCAATCTTCAACCCCTTCCAAGTGATTTTGGTGCTAAGCTGAATGCCACAGTTAGTGGGCACTAGTTTTTCTTTTCCCGAACCAAGATAAAAAGTTTCAAATGTTGGAGCTAAGAGCTACGACTTTTCATCTACGAGCACGCTATCTGTCCACAAAGGTTGTCCTTTCATTCAAGCTCTGACATCTTTTCCGTGTGCTCTGCTCTTTGACAATTCCCTTGATGCAAGAAAATGTAAACGACTTCCCTCCACTTTTCTGGTCCAGCCCTTTAAATCCAGTTGTTCTCTCTTGGGAGACGGAATCTTGGGAGACGGAAAACAGATAGACCTACGGTTACTCCTCGTGTTATCTTTCTTCATGATCAGTCATGTAAGTGGCTAAAATAATGGTGGACCGACAACTTCAAGCGTAAGAGGATCATTTTCCAGGCACTAACTTCAGTCAGTAGTAGGAATCTTGAATTCCGAGCCTGAGCCATGCCCTATTCCATTATGGTGTGTTACCGTCCAAACCTTTTTATCTCTGATTCAGTACACTTCAAATTTCATGACTTGATTAAATTGTTTTCACCACTTCTCGTTGAGATGAAGTTTTTATTGCATAAACCTCCCTTGACGTTGATACCTTAAACTACATTACCTTGACGTCTATATGTTTAAGCATCCTAACCATGACTGGCCATTTCAAGGACCGCCACCCTATTTTCCCGCCATCACCGCAAGGTCTCACGGGCCAGTTGACCTCCTCCGTATCCGTGCGCCGTGTGCTCTGCCTCGTTCACCAGTCGCCACAGTCGCCATCGTTTTCCCCACCGCCATCGCCCACGTACTCGTCGCCGTACCACCGTCCCATCGCCAGGGCATCTCGATGCCGGCCACTACCGCGCCATGCGCCGCACTCACGCCATCGCCCCGCCGGCCCCTACCTGACGATGTCGACACGCCACCACCATCCCTCCACCCCGGCCGTCGATAAAAGTGACCCCTCCACCGGCTACCACCACCCCAAGCTGCTCCATTTGAGCAACACAACTCCGCCGTTCTCGTTTTCCCCCGGCAGCCTCCACGGTGCCCAAGTCATCCATCCCCACCATGTGTTCTCTTCCTCGCTGAGCAAGCTACGCCTCCATCTCTTCGTGAATCCACAAGGAAGTGCCCTCTTCACAACCTACCTTGCCGCTTCACCAAGATCCACAACCCCAACCTCACCAAAGGAATTCGAGCAGAAGCCACCACAGGATTCCGCAGGATTTAAAGTCGACAAGCAAGGAAGGATTCAACCTTCGCCACCATCCATGTCCTTCCCTTTCTTTCCCCCGATTGGTCCCGGAGTTCAGTGGACAGTGTTGGTCTATTACTTTTGTTTCCTATGCGAGATCTTGATAATCCTAGCTTTCCATATCTACATCCATCGCCCGCTCCCGCATGAGCGCCGTGATGCTGTCTGAGAGATCTTGTATCAGTTGTCATCTTCGAGTTGTGAATCTTGTGGGACTTGGGTGTGTTGTATCTGTGTTCCTTGAGTAACGTCTTTCCCTTCTAGTGAAAAGTTCTATTCTGCTCCTCCCCGAATCTCGGGACGAGATTCTTTTTAAGGGGGGTAGGCTGTAACACCCCTGGTGTTAACTAACACTAAACTGATGATTAGGTTAAACTAAGTAAGATTCAAAAGTGAAATTTAGAAAAATGTGGAAAGATTTCACTAATTGAGTCAAAAAAACCGTTCAAACGAAACAATAAAGAAACATTGAAAACTTTCTAAAAACTTGAAAAAGTCCAAATGGGAAAGTTGGAGAAGAAGTCAAACCAAGAAACTTCTCTTTTCAAACCATGGCCTAAAAATGCTTGGAAGCATCTCAAATTTCAAACCCTAACCATGGAATTTGAAATTTCCAATTCAAATTCAAAGCTGAAATGGAATCTTAGCCCAATCTCAAGATTTTACCACAGAACATCAAAATCTCCAAAAAGAAAAGTTGTACATCTTCACATTCCTGAACTTTGCCTCTTTGGGCACTTTGGCCAATTTTGCCATCTAGCCCCTCAAATTTCATAAATTCAGTTCAAAACAGGGATTTACCCCCTTTTGAATTACAGCCAAGTTTTCAACTTTTTCTCAAAATCTCCAGTGCAAAGATGTGTCCCACAATCCCTTCTACATCTTTCATGTTCAAACTTTTTCGAGTTCTGTTCAAAATTTTTGAATTGGAAGCTCGCTCTTCAACTCAGTTGTAAGCCGCGGGAGCGCTCGCCCTCGCAAGCCGCCCATGTCGCTCCTGCCGCCAGCTGCCAACCATGCTCCGGCCGTGCCCTGCACGACATGTCCCCTATCACCGCGCATGCGTTCGACCGGCTCTGGCTCGCTGACGGACCCTGCACGCGCGCCTGCGCCCGAGCGCACGCCGACGCGCCCACGCCGTCGCGCTCGGACCATCGGTCCGCCGGCCGCCTTGTCCCCGTCACGCGGTCCTCGCGCTCGACTGCATCCGTAGCTGCTCGCCAGGCCACCCACGAGCGTCTGCCTGGCCTTGTCCTGCTCCACTTGCCCGCTCAGCGCGAGCCCATGCCGCTCAGGCTGCCATGGCAGGCGCTGACCGGCACGCCTCTGCCCGTTGCCCGCGCCCGACCTTAGGGCCCTGCCCGAGCATCTCTTGGACTCCCTTTTCCCTTCCCTACAAAGCCCAAGGTCCATCCCTCGCTCGTGTGACCGCTATCCCTCGCCGGAGTCGCCATTTCCGCCGCCGCGCCCGAGTCGCACGTGGACAACCTCCTCCGCGCCTCCCCCGGCCAAACCACCGCCACCAGCAGCTCCGCCGTGCCCCACTGTCTCTCACCGAGCCTTCTCCCACCTTCCTCCGCCACCCCAGTCGCCGGCGCGACTCACCGGAGCAGAGCCGAACGCCGCCACCATCGACGACCATCTTCCCGACCTTCTCCGACCACGAGACCCTGCCCAAAGGACTCACGGTGAGCTCCTCTTCGTTTCCCTCCACTTCCCCGGGCCGGAACCGCCGCCGTTTGGCCGGCGCACGAACGCCGGCGAGCCCAAGGACCTAACTCTATCTTCCTCGTTTTTCCAGGGGGCCGAGCGCAAAATGCAGGGACTTGTTTGTAAGAGATTCAAAAACCCTAGGGTTCACAGCGTAAAATAGATTCTATATTCTAGGTTTAATTCGCTGAGATCTTCAAAAATTCGTAGAAATTCGTAGAAAAATCAGAAAAATGCCAAACCAATTTTGTAGTGACCAGTGAATCTAGACGGCCAACTTCTTCCTTTGCACCTCACTCAGTTGAGCTTTAGATTTTGAAATATAAATTCATTTCAGTTTGAGCACTTTTCATCATAGTTCAAAATCTACACATGCACTGGAGCTGAGCTTGGGATATGTTGTTAGGGTGGTTATCATTAGCTTAATGAGCAAGTGGTGCACAAAAATTCCCAGTGGATTTAGGGTTATGATTTTCCAAACATATACCCTGCTGTTTTGGCAAATAAATCACAGAAAATAAATTACTCAGTGAAAAATCACCTCCTTCACACCAGAACTAAATCAAGACATTAGAAACCTTAGAAAAATAAAAATGGTAATTTTTGGACACTGGAAAATGCTAAATGATTTTGGTAGTTTAAACATGGTGAAATTCCACAAAAATAACCATAAGTCAATATCACATGCAAACTTGCAGAGAGGTCACTCTTGGCACCCTAAGTCACTGTGCCAAGTGGTGTGAACAAAAACCTTGTATTTATTTTTGTAGGATTTTAGTTTGTTTTTAGGCAAAAGGATAAGAACATTTTTAATAAATTATAGAAAAATTATCTTCAGCCAAATTTTGGCCTAGGCTCCTGCCTTGGCATGAGCAAGCCTCTGGTCAAATGGCACCTAAAAATAATATTCCTAAGTTCACCTTTTGAATAATAGAAAAAGGACTTAAAGCGTGGAAAAGAGAAGAAAAAGAAAGGAAAAGAGAAGAAAAAGAAAAGAAAAGAGAAGAAAGAGGAAAGAAAAGAGAAGAAAAAGAAAAGAAAAGAGAAAAACCTAAACCTCTAAAATCAAAGTAAAAGTTCAAAATGAAAAGGGAATATTCACTTATAATTAATGTTTATCCTTTCCAACTTATCAACCAAGATTTAAATAAACCCTAACTATTTAAAACTCGATACTTAAGCATTTCATGCATCTCGTGTAGATTCCGGTCTCGCCGACAGAGTCTACGAGCTAGTCCCCGCTGCCGAGGAGATCGCCCAGGAGTCCGAGGTGAACGTGGTGCACGTGGATCCGAGCCCCGAGCAGGAGTACCGCTTCGAGCCAGAAGGCAAGCCCCGGAGCATAACCTAACTTTACTTACGCAATTTATTTGATTATATGTTTGTGCATTTAAGTTTCAAGGAGTTGAATGAAACCCTAGATTGCATGATCATAGGTTCCTTTGATTGAACACTAGTATGTTAGGTCGATAGTCGCTATGCTTAAGACCGATAGAAGTCGAGTGTTTCCGACACTCACGAGATATAGGAGTTGTATGTCTACTCATATCAGAAACACTAGAGATGATGGACGGATGGTTGTAGATAACCGTCTATCGATGTTTTAAGTGGAAACATGTGGTACTTTTGTGTCAAGCGTTTGAACATACCACATATATGCACGGTTTATGGGACCGGTAAGTCCAGGTATCAGATTGAAGCAGCTAGGGCCGATAGCCATCTCTCCTTGGAAACCATTGTTTTCCCCTGCCGTACACTTGTGGATATATGCGTGAGACTGTGAGTGAAGCAGTAAACCTTTATCCTGAGGAAATGGACCTGGTTCCGAATTGTGGATCGATGAGAAAGGATTGGGGTGTGTTGGCATTTCCAACCATTCCGTACGTGTGGGTTTCCCCTGGCCAGGTAGTAAATTTGGTTCGAACTGTCCGCTTCTCGCGGTTAATGAGACTGCTTGACCGATGTATGACATATTATGAAGTGGAACTTGGAAGGATGAAATCTTTGTATGGAATAATTGTATTGCAAAACTTGATTGTTTAGCTAGGCTCACCTAGAATGGATAGGCCTAAGAAATTAAAATCAGAATGGAGAAATTAGAAAACAGCTTAGTCGCTTTTGGCAAAAGAACCCCCCTAGCCAAACAGCCTCTCATCTTAGGAGTCGGTGATGTAGTGATCACCAGTCGGTTAAGTCTTGTTGAGTATAACTAGTATACTCAGCCTTGCTTGTGGCTTAAATTTTCAGGACCATCCCCTCAGGAGGTAGCTGCCTCTATGGCTTGGGCCTCCCAGCTTCCTCCTGGATACAGCATCGAGTGGGAGCCGACCTCTCCCGAGGATCGTGAGGAGTAGCGTCACGGCTGACTTCATCGTGGCGATACTATGGATCGTCGCTAGTATCTCGTTTACTTTCCGCTGCATGAACTCGAACTATTTTTATTTATCATTTCAATTTGGTTGTAATGACTCTGAACCTTGTTGTAATTTGAATTGTGGAATGATGTGATCTTTGGAACTCACCTTCGAGTGAGCGTATGTACGGACGATCTTCAGTAGCAGTTAGTAGCAGTTAGTCGAGCTTGACTCGACAGTCGAATCCGCACTTGGGAACATTTTCGTGTATTAGCACCAATGGAAGGTGGAATATACTTAAGTGGGCCCATTTCTCGGGTGAGATCGCTACAACTCCTAAGTGTAACACCTTGTCTCCCAAAGCCGCACCAGCCCTTCCAAGGGGCGAGCACACTAGCACTATGCTTACTCTTTTGGTTCTCGCTTCGTGTTAAAGGGTCCATCCGAATGGGCTATGATTGGAGGACAAAGGCTTATAAGCTGGCTTCACCCTTACTAAACCAGCAAGGTGTTACTAAACATGTACACTCCACGCTCATGAGCTGTTACTGGATCATATCAACATGGGCCGGTGTCACACTGAGCCACTGATCTAATTTAGTACAAATAAGAACCTAATGTCATTTTACAAGAACTAATGCCATTATACAAGAACTAATCTCTGTCCAAAACCTCAAATTAAATTCAAATTATTTGAAACTGACTGATAGACTGGTGTGCTTAACTTACAAGTGATAAAGGAATTGATGGTTGGGCATGTCTATAAAATGACGTGTGCAAGCCCAAGCACCAACGGTGTGCAGTATCAGGACCATTTGATTGCACCAAGACGCTTGATAGCCCAACCACCAACGGTGCAGTATGAGGACCATTTGATTGCACCAAGACGCTTGATATTACATGAGAGCACACGAACGAGTGACTCCGATAGGAGGTTGCATGCTAGCCAAATAAAAATCAAGCGAAATGTAGATACAGGATTAAACGGCAATAGTAATCCACAATATCCATCGAATTATATGTCTATTTCCACATCTCTGAATGCACAGAAAACACTCAAGTTTTTGTACGTACCAAGACAAGAACACTGCTGGCCGACATTAGCTAATACCACAAGGATTTTGCGATGCAAAAATATGTTTGTCATGTATGCAGTATGCTCTCGTATGCTTGAAGCCTGTGTCATCGTCCTGTGGGTTCCAATCCCTCATTTGGCCGAAGAACATAAAGCTAACATTCAAATTATTTCCACATGCAATTTTCACCGAATGAAGTTGGAAGAACATAAAGCTAACTGGTGATTTTTATTAAGATTAATTGAAAATATTTCGCATGTACTACTTTTGCAAAAATATATCAAAATCCATCGACTTTATCTCCATGTAATGTTTTCAAAGTGTTACAAGCTGCATTAAAAACCATACATACCTTATGGTCCCCATTAAACATTTTTGTGTTTAAGCATATATAATAATAAATTTTCTGAGCTACCACGTTTAGTGAAGAATTTCGAACATGGAAATTCCATCACCTGATGCATTTTAATAGTGGAATTCGCTGTGAGCTTGTCCAAACCAAATGTCTAGTGAGCACACTGCATGCTCTCTTCATAATAATCAACATTCCGTATTAGACTGCAGTATGTTTAGTCCCCTTATATATGTCTTGTAGTCTTATGGGAAAAGTGAGACGACTCATTGCATTCCCTACGTTGTAACTCTCTCTATTATAGTAAAGATCGCTGGTTGGCCCCGTGGTTTTTTTCTGCAAGGGTTTTTCATGTAAAATCGTGTCTCATGGCCGATCTTGTTTTCGCATTACTTGCTAACAGAACGTTTGCAGCTTCACACCATATATGTAGCTCAATCACTAATATACTACAGCATCATGAACAATCTCACTACTCGCACTCATCCTATCAGCTTTATGGTGTTGATTAAATAATCGGCTTCGAAGTGCACAGTGCTAATGACTGTAACAATAACCTGCTATAGTGATCCCTGATGTTCAGAGAGAATAAGCTTTGAATAAATTATTGGTATCTCCCTCTTTACTTGCCATGACTGTAACAATAACCAGCTATAGTGACCACCAGGCATGCCTATAAAATGCTATGTGCAAGCTCAAGCGCCAACAGCATGGTTTCAGGACGGTTAGATTACTCCAAGGTATCACGCATTGCGTGAGAGCACACGAGTTACTCACATAGGAGGTTGCATTGCATGCTACTATAGCTAGAAAGAAGTCGAGCAAAACGCAACAAGAGCACCATGCCCAACGACATCTCGGATTGAGCGGCATCAGGAATCCGCAACGCCCAACGAAGAATGTGTCTACTTCTTCTGGTCTGGATTCACCAAAAACACTCAGGTTTTGTACATCCCAGAACATATATAGCATTGCTGGCCCGAGTCATGGCGCCGGGATTTTGTGATGCATGCAAATGCTTGCTACGTAAGCCTGTACGAGATTATGCTCAAACCAGACTAAGCACTTCGTTCTCTCCTACACGAGAAAAACAGAAACCTTGAGGTTTCAATTAATCGATTTGCTCAGTTGGGGTCATTTCCTTTCCCAAATGTATTTTTTTCACCAAATAAAGTTAGTCTAACAACGTGGGCTGAACTGGGCCCTATTCAGTGATGGTGACTTCCAGATGGGCCAGAGCATAATAAAATAAAAAAAATGACGGCTTTAAGTAGGCTGTGCCTTCGAGCAATCACGGCTCCCAGACAGACTGTGAAGTCGTCACGCACAAGCCGCCTCTGCGTCTCGTTCTCATGGGGAGATCGGACGACGAGCAGCCGCCGCCGTCGCCGCCGCGCCGCCTCTGGCGAGCAACGAGCCTGCTTGGTCGAGCGCGAGCGAGGACCTCACCGCCCGCGGCGCCGCCCAGCTGTCCTCCGCCGCCGGAAGCTGTAGGGTCATTTTCCTCCCTTTATCCAACCGTAAGAACCCTAACCCTCCCCTCTCCCGAATCTCATCTTGTTCCCTCCGATCCACTGCTGCTGCGTTCGTTCGTTCGTTCGTCTTTGGCTGTTTGTTGATTTCTCTCTCTCTCTGTACTCTGTTGTCGATCTGTTTGATTGAGGTGTTATATCCCTTTGCATCTACTGTTTTGTAGACTTGCTGATTGGTTTGTTCACTTGCTGCTGCTAGCTTAGGTGACCACGACCAGATTCAGTAGGATTAGTTACTTTCATCTTTGGAATTGTCCCTACTGATGTTTTGCTTTGCTTTATATAGTTGCGATTATAGAAGGTCAATATTCTTTTCGTTTAATCGCTTGTGGTATCGGTTGTGGGAAGAAAAAAATAAACCTATGTGCTGATTACTGGCATGTCTTAAACATGTGTGTTGAGTCTCATCTCGCTGCAAGTTGTTCATTTTGTATGGAAGAAGTTAACATATCCAATTATTGCCTTGCACATTTTCAACTAAGCCTTCGTATACTATATAGTCCCTTTTCTAATTATCAAGCAATCAATGCATTAGTTTAATTACCACGACATTCACTTTGCCTAGGTACTCATCTGTTTCTTAGTTTGAATATTAGTTCTCGGTCCTGTTTATCTCCAGCATGCCTATAGGGTTTGGGGTACATATAGTGAGTCGATGTGGAAGCAGGAGTGAGGGTTAGTGCATAGGTCAACACTATGAATATTAATGGTTACTCCCACATATTGGTGGCTCATATATTTGGGAAGCATTTACGAACGTATATGAAAAATTGTAGATTATTTGAATAAGTCAATAACTGTGACAGGTATACATAGCCTTGTTTGTAGAACTTGTTAATGATATAACACGCTCATCGTCTAAATAAATTATAAGATTTAATAGCCTTTTAGAACATATATTCAACAATCAATTAACTGTATACTGCCATCGGTTCCCTATATAAGTAAGAGCATATCTCTATTGATCAGCAAATGTTGCATACATCCTGCAATCCGGTGCTTGAGATGGATGGCCAGCAGCCACGAGTCAGAGTTCCTTTGTTGTCCTATCCGAGGCAAGCCAATCAGCCAGAACATTGAATTTCCTTTCCTTTATTTCACCAACAAAGAACGGTTCAGATGTCGATATCTGTGATCAACAGCAAATAAACTGGCCATCTTATTTCTGAAGTTTACTCTGTTATTCTCTAATTTTATATATTTCTTCTCTTACTTGTAAAATAAACTGAACAGGTACAAGCATTACTGCACCAGCAAAATTTCTTGGAAAATGGACAACTGATGAACCTTGTGGAATCAATGGCACAGATGCAACAGTGTTCTCAAGAGATTGCCCGTTTACAAGTGGAAATACAGAATTCACAAAATTTGACAGACTTTGCGAACTGGGTTTATGAAATAAGTCAGATGTTTATTGCCCATCGGCAGGGAACAAATCAAGCAATGAATATCGAGGAAACTGCTGTAGAGAACGTGAGGCCTACTATTTTATGTACGACTTGTTGTTCTCGTGAAGCTTGTATGCTAATCCTTCCATGCCAGCATGTATGTGCATGCAAGCCTTGTGGAGACAATCTTACCGTGTGCCCCATATGTGGTACTGCAATTGCTGAAGCAATTGAGGGTCGATTTGTCTGAGAAGAGAGAAGGAACAGCAGCCCGATATGCCGGGTGTCAGCAATGACTAATAAGAGAATTGTGTTTTCTTCTTAGAAGTGGATGTAACTCTGTATGAGTTGTATGTTTGTATGTACCTTTCTATGTTCAGGTGTTTGTACTGATTATGTTTCCTTTATCATCCCAATGTTCTTATTCACTGCAAGGACATTTTGAGTGCCCTTGTTTGATATATCATTTGGCACTGCACTAAATTTTTGGCACCAGTTACTTATCGCTAGCAGTGGCAGCAGCTACATAACTGTAGCTGGCAGTGGTAGGCTTTTCTTTTGTTTTTGTAACATCACCCAGCAATGTTTTCTTGGTTGTCATCATATCTTGAATCTCATTTGAATCTAGAGACATAGGATCAATACTAGGGATTAATAAATATATAGAGTTCAACAGTCTGTACAAAGATGTAGAATCGTATAGGATCAACATTTGGGGTCAAATACAGAGTTCCCTTTCCCAAAAATAAAAATAAAACAAAAAACACTGTACAGAGTCTCATACAAATACTGAATGGTTCAGTAGATATGTAGGATCAACATTGGGGGGAGGGTGTGGGTGTTAAATACAAAGTTTAATGAATTTCTTCGGGTTATCTGGCTGCTACTATCAGTCCGTAGAGGAACTCTTTTCAAACTGCAAGGATTTTGCAAGGTCTTTATACTGATCTGAACAGAGTTTTTTGGCGTTTTTTTCAGGACATTGTCTGAGAACATCACATAAACAGCAGTAATCGTACATATATTTTGACCTGTCAAATTTTGTTTATTTAAATGGCAACCATGTCACCATGAATGGGGGGACTTCTCTCCAGTAAGAGCTGAACATGTCTCAGTTCTCTGTTTAGTAGTTTCCTTGAGACATACTTCTCTCCAATAATATAGTTTGAGTTTCATATTACTCTTTTGAAGTTGGCATCTATGGTATCAGGACTCCATCGCCCAAGATCTTCAGCAGGTTGATACAAACAATAATTTTCAAACCCGCAGAAGCTATTCACATGAGAGAACATGAAAAAAGTGACCCAAGCCTAGCTGAAATACAGGAAGACCTCTGGTACCAATATCAAAGCTGCTGAGTAGAAATTGTTCACAACCTGCTATTTCCCAATTTCCGGTAGTACACTGATAGCAAGGATGGAACCAAGATTTTGCACACATCACTGTGATTCGATTTTGTTTAGTCCTAGCAAACAATGAGATCATGTTTTGGTATGTGTGTCTACTGACCACCGCATAAACTTCTAGGAGGATATAGATGCACTCATGGTCAAGAGTCTAGCCATGGATTTTCCAGTTGGGTATTCAGAAAATAAGAAAATAATGTCCAATCAGAAACTTCACTACTGGAAAAAGGGTTCATAGTACCGATTTTGGCAACCGGTATCCTATTTTTGGTGCTCATGGGGTACTAAATGGGCATGTCGCATGCGTCTAGAAAAAAAGATTAAAAATCGAACCACCCGGGAGGTATAGATATGTTATGTTCAACAGAACGAGACTCTATCTCCACTGGTCGCTGACTAGGGGTACACCAGGCTAGATCAAAGTGTCCGGGTTGAAGTTGTCTCCTCCACCGAACTCCACCTCTAGGTTGTAGTCCAATATGCTTTAGTAGATTTAGTCACACTTGGGTAGTCTAAATAGGTTCCAAACATATCACCTCTGGGTTTACATTTTTACACAAAGCTAAAACGAAAATGTAAGTGAGGTGGTATGTATATATGAGCCTGTTCTGCCTGAGGAGTTGAGCCATAAGCAGATTTAGGAATGACATGGTATTCAGAGCCACTGTTGCACAGCGTTGGCTCGTGGAGGAGATATGGCATGGCTCTTGGCGCCGATGAGAGATCCTGAGTGTTTCTCTACCAGGAATGGGATAAGCTGTTGAGGTCATCAACCCTAAAGAAGGGGAAAATATAGTACATCGTTCTATTAGTGTTCTAGTTCCTGTCCATTGTGGACCATGTGTCTTCCTATGATTAATTTAGTCCCAACTTGGTAGTAAGTAGGTTTCAACCAGCTTATAAGTCTTTGTATTCAAAACATATCAACTCTAGGTTAACCATTCTACATGAAGTGATGACCAAAATGTAAGTGAGGTGGTATGCGTATATCGGTCGGTTCCATGTGAGGAGTTGGACCGTAAGCATATTTTGAAGAGGGGTGTTACATATTTTTTGGCATGTTGGGACCCATGTGTCATGTTCTGATGGATTTAGTCCCATCTTGGAGAGAAGGCCAGCTTATAAGTCTCAGTATTCCAAACATATTAGCTCCAGGTTAACCCTTTTACACAAAGCGAGGTAGCATGCCTATGCGGGACCCTTCAGCATGAGAAGCTGGCCATGATGCATTACTGATAAGGCGGGTTAGTGTCACACCTAGTTTTAGAAAGAAAACCAGATGCATCTCATATGTGTGCCAGGATCAAGTTTCACACATATGATAGACTCCATGAATACATAGAACACAAAGTTACAGCGGAAATAATAAAATAAAGACAATACAAACGTATTCTAGCAGCGGAATCTTCAACTCTTCACCACAGGCAGTTGACTGAGGGTTGCGTACGCCTAGCATCATCTTCAACAACTTCACACACCTTTTGAATACTGAGCAGCAATAAGCAAGGATGAGTACACTTATGGTTGGTACTCAGCAAGACCACCGAAATAACCGGAACAATTTAATTATCAACTTCAAGTATATTAATCATGTAAGGGTCCAGGCGGTTCATGACCGCGAACACGGCTGTTATAACAGTTTTACACTCTGTAGAGGTTGTACACTTTCACCATAATTCGCGTAAAAGCTCCGAAGAACTTTAAACCCAACCATGCTGTGCCGGCCAAAGCACGTACCACACTTCCGAGGTGTGACCGCATAGGGACGCTACGAGGCCTTTACAAAGATTCCCTAGTTAGAAACGATCCGCTAAGGTTTCCGGATCGGAAGCAGGCATAACCCTCCCTAACGGGCATAGTGTCTTAGCTAAGCCCACTTCCCGAGAGTACCGGGCTATACACCGTCAACCGCCACCCCCCATGCCCTTTCGATAAGATCATTCCTAACCAAGGTTTCTAATTAATTAGCCAAGACCAGAGCCATATAGTATTATGGTTGTACGGGTAATCCTGGGTGGTTCTCCATGTTCCGATTAACATATATGATCTCATAAAGCATAGGTAGAACGATGTATAGGGACACTTGCCTTTCTGCAAAAGAATACCACTGCTCAGTCTTCAACTCTTGTTCTTGACAGCTTCAGAACGATGCTCCTCTAATCGTAGGAAACATCGAGCACAAGCACAAACATGCAAGCAAAGAAATAGATACAACTAAGAACAATACACCAATCAAATAAAAAGCTTTAAAAGAACGCACTAAACGATGGGGCTCGATACTACGATCACGGAGGCGCAAGAAACGTTGAAAACAGAGCTATGGTTGGAAAGGTATAACTATCGGAAGATTTATATTATTAAAGAAAGAAAAGACTATAAGCTTCATTTATTTTAATTATGAAAAGATATGTAATGAATACCTCGGAGAAATATTCAGTATTTAAATTAATTCAAATTATACTTTCATATTAAAAGATGGGTTAAAGCCTAATCAATTTTATTTGCAAATATTTAAATATAATGATTATACCAATTAAACATTTTAATTCGAAAGAAAACATGAGAGAACATTTAGACGAATAACTTCATGTATCGTGTTGGACTAAACAAGTTATATTGAAAATACATTCAAGTTGGAAATTATCCATATTAATTTAAATTGCACAAAACCGGTGTTTAACCCTAATTAAATGTCAACACCTGGTTTTAGAAAGAAGAAAACCAGATGCATCTCATATGTGTGCCAGGATTCCACACATATGATAGACCCCATGAATAAACAGAACAAAAAGTTACAGCGGAAATAATAAAATAAAGACGATACAAACGTTTTCTAGCAGCGGAATCTTGAACTATTCACCACAGGGAACTGTTGACTGGGGGTTGCGTACGCCTAGCATCACCTTCAACAACTTCTCACACCTTATGAATACTGAGCAGCAATGAGCAAGGATGAGTACACTTATGGTTGGTACTCAGCAAGGCCACGGAAATAACCGGAACGATTTAATTAATATTAACTTTCGATAATTTAATCATGTAAGGGTCCAGGCCGTTCATGACCGCGAACACGGCTGTTATAACAGTTTTACACTCTGCAGAGGTTGTACACTTTCACCACAATTCGCGTAAAAGCTCCGAAGAACTTTAAACCCAACCATGCTGCACCACACAGGCGCATACCACACTTCCGAGGTGTGATTGCATAGGGACGCTACGAGGCCTTTACAAAGATTCCCTAGTTAGAAACAATCCGCTAAGGTTTCCGGATCGGAAGCAGGCATAACCCTCCCTAACGGGTATAGTGTCTTAGCCAAGCCCACTTCCCGAGAGAACCGGGCTATACACCGTCAACCGCCACCCCCCATGCCCTTTCGGTAAGATCATTCCTAACCAAGGTTTCTAATTAATTAGCCAAGACCAGAGCCATATAGTATTGTGGTTGTACGGTTAATCCTGGGTGGTTCTCCATGGTTTCCAATTAACACATATGATCTCATAAAGCATAGGTAGAAAGATGGTTAGGGACACTTGCCTTTCCGCAAAAGAATACCATTGCTCAGTCTTCAACTCTTGTTCTTGACAGCTTCGGAACGATGCTCCTCTAATCGTAGCAAACATCGAGCACAAGCACAAACATGCAAGCAAATAAATAGATACAACTAAGAACAATACACCAATCAAAAGAAAAGCTTTAAAAGAACGCACTAAACGATAGGGCTCGCTACTACGATCGCAAGGGCACAACAAACGTTGAAAACGGAACAACAGTTGGAAAGGTACAACTATCGAGAGATTTATAAAAGAAAGAGAAGACTATAAGATTTATTGATTTTAATTATGAAAAGATATGTAATGAATACTTCAGAGAAATATTCAGTATTAAATTAATCAAATTATACTTTGATATGAAAAGACGGGTTAAAGCTTAATCAATTTTATTTGCAAATATTTATATAATGATTATACCAATTAAATATTTTAACTTACAAGAAAGCATGTGAGAACATATAGACGAAAAACTTAATGTCTCGCGTTGGACTAAACAAGTTATATATTAAAAGCACATTTAAGTTGGAAATTAATCATATTAATTTAGATTGCACAAAACCGGTGTTTAAACCTAGTTAGATTTTAATTATGAAAACTAATTCAACAATTGTTAATCAAGTTAACATGTGATTATGAAAACTCGGATATAACCTAAGTAGCTTTTATTCATAAAAACAATATGAATGCTCACTAACCATATTAAATTAGATTATGAAAACCGAGGTATAACATTATATAGCTTTTAATTAGAAAAGCTAATGAAGTAGATATAGATATTAAACAACTTCACATTTATTCACAAAAACTGATGCATGAACCTAGTCAAGTTTTATTTAGAAAACTAGATTCATTATTGAGCATTAAACAAATTAATTGTTAGTTTGTAAAACCACTATATAAGCTAAATTAGCTTTTATTTAGAAAACATATGAAATAGTCATGAACCAGATCAACATATTTGTTTATGAAACCATGGAACATAACTCTAATCAGATTTTAATTAGAAAAGAGAGTTCAATAATTATTAATCAAATTAGCATGTTTACTTTATGACACAACGGGTAAAGCACTAGCCATATTTTAATTATAAAACAGTAGTTTAATAATGATTAAACAAATTAATCTTTTATAATAAACATGAAGATAAAAGTCTAGTTAGCTTTAGTTTAGAAAACCAAGGTAACAGGAATTAATCAATTAACTTTGATTATAAAATATGAAAGTAGAACTATGATTTGTTTTTAGTTCGAAAAGCTAGTTAAATTATAATTAGGCAAATTAATATTTTAAATAAATGAAATTGGAGCTCTAATTAGATTTTATGCAATTTGTAAAACATACGACAAATATAAAACAAGTTATTATTTTATTTATTTCCAAAACATGAAACTTGGTAAACAACACTATTAAAACTAAAGTCTACGCTTTTAGAAGATTAACGCAACAAAAACGAGCTTAAACGGAGTTAAAACGTGAAAACTATGGTTAAAGCAAGGCTCAGGGCTAAATCTAACCTTCCAGGGCTTAAACAGAAGAAACCAGGGACCTAAAACATAATTACGTATAAAAACACGAGGGCTAACGCGTAAAACGGCAACTATGGACTGCGGGTTCTATTTGCCAGAAGCTCAGGGGTTTAACTGATAAAAACAGGACCTAAACGGAATTACTTTTGAACTATCGTGGACTGCGGGTTGATTTCCAGAAAACCTAGGGACTCTTATGCAAAGTTGCCACGGCTGACTCGGGGAAACGGTTTGACCGCGGCTGGATCTAATCCGAGCCGTTGGATTTCCATCGGACGGCTTAGGTTTCGCTGGGCGGCTCGGCTCGGCTCGGCTCGCCGGAATCCGCGGCTCGCGGCAGCGCGCGGCGGCGTAACACCGGAACATCGCCGGAGCTCGGCAAATCCGGGGCTAGGAAGCTCGGTTTCGAGTGATTCGAAGCTTGGGAGCTAGCTGGGGATATGGGGAGTCCGTTTGCGGGGTCTAGAGCGAGGCTAAGGCGGCGGAGGTGGCTGGCGGCGAACATGGCGGACGGGGAACTTGGGTCGAGCTGCTTGCCGACGATTCAGAGGGGCTAGGGTGCGGCTTGGTGGGGGAAACGCAAGAGAAGAGGGAGAGGATCGCGAGAAGATGCTCACCAGGCGACGGGAAGAGACGAGACGACTGGACTTCAAGCGGCGGCGGCGCCAACTCGAGCTTCACGGCGGCGAGCCCTTCCAGTGGCGGAAAATCGACGAGGACGGGCTGAACGGGGGAGTCTTGGCTCGATGAAGCTCGTGGCACCTTCAATTCGTCCCGACGAGGTCTCAAGGCGGCGAATCGAAGAGAGAGGGGCACGCGGGCGGCTTTGCTCCGACGGCGGCGCAAAAGAACTATGGCGGCTAGGGTTTGGGGTCGTGGGCGAGGAAGGCTCGAGGCGGTGCTAGATATAGGCCGGGACCAAGAGTTCTTGGCGTGCGCGTTGAGGAAAAGCACGGCGGCGCGGCGCTGGACTCGAGCTCGGACTCGAGCAGAGTCCTGCTCGGTCGCGACGCGAGGAGGAAGAAGGAGGCCTGACATGCGGGGTCCACTTGCCAGTGAAAGAGGGAGGAGAACTGGGTTGGGCTGCGCTAAGCGAACTGGGCCGGGAGAGGAGAAAGGTGGGCCGGAGAGAGGAGAAAGGTGGGCTGGAGAGAGGAGGAAGGCGGGCTGGGCCGAGCAGAGAAGGAGAAAGGAGGGAGAGGGAGAATGACAGGTGGGGCCGGGTTGTAAGAGAGAGAGAAGAGAGGAGGCCGGGTTGGGCTAGGAGAAGAAAGATGGGCCAGCTAGCTGGGCTGCGGATGGATTCGGCCCAAGAAGGAGAAAAAGGATTAAGTTTAAGTTTTATTTCGGGAAATAAATTCTAGTTCAAAAACAATTCTAGGAAATCCCAGAAAATGTATTTAAACCCTAGAAAATATTTCAAAATCTCCAAAAATCCTAGGAAAAATTCCAGAGATAGAGTTGAAGACTTTGAACCGAAATAAAAATACTTGGAGCTCATGAAAGAGATTTTAAAGTCTTCCAATAAATGGATTTGACTTTAGGAAAAGAGAATTAATTCCCAGAAAATCTAGGAACTTCTCAGGAAGGGTTTGATCGACGTCTATACGCATTTTGAAAACTTCACAATCAAGAAAGATGAGATTCAACGACACGAATGCAACATTTCAATTAAGGCAACACAAAGCATTTTTATTTGATTGAGGAAAATGATTATTTTCCTATACTAAAAGTGATAATTAAACAAATGTTGGAAAAATTTTAATAATTTGAGAAAATTGTTTATTTAATTTCTCTTTCTAATTCACATCCCGAAATTCCAAATTTCGGGGTGTGACAGCACTACCCCCCTTAAAAGGAATCTCGTCCCGAGATTCTAAGAGAAAAGAATCAAGGAGGAGGAAAAAGACGAACGAGATCATATGAGATCCATCTTTATTGTCTTGCATTGTAGAATTCTTCATGCTTCAGTCTCTATCATCTCTTTTTGTTGTTGTAGTTGCTTCTTCACTTCAGTGGTCTTCCGTAAAGTTGAAAGCAAGAAGAATTGGAGGTAGAAGGAAGAAACACATATAGCAAGAGGAAGAAAGAGGAAGGCTTCAATTCTTCTATCAGCTTTGTAACGCACCATGGTGATGACGACATCATCTTCATGTGGACGTTGACATGATTGAGAGAGGGACATAAGAACAAGGATATGGGGTAAATAGAAGGAATAACCCAACACATAAACAGTCATTACAAAGAACCAAATCAATCATAGACATAATAACAAGCATTACGGGCACACTCAATCAAGACCACAACACATCAAAGGTCGATGCTAAACGATTTCATTGTACAAAGGGTAATCCTAACTAGTAGAGCTATCTCTTTGAAGTATCTTCATTCCTCAAGATAACTTGAGAAGAGAGGGGATACGACTACAGACTAACTATTAGATTGAATGGAGAAAGAGAGTAAAGAAAGTACTTTGGAGTCTATAAATCAATGGGAAGAATCCAAAGTCTAAGTTGAGCAAAAGCAAGGGGTGAGCTCAATCAGATGAATCAAGGAGGGGACAAGACAATAACAAGGTGGTGCTAATTAAGAAGAAATAGATAGCCAATAGAAATATCAAGGAGATGGTGGAATCAAGGAATGATGAATTAGCAACATCATTGAGGAACCAAGGGGATGAGATAAAATTGGTAAATCCGTTCATCTAGGAGAAGATCAATGAACAAGGATAAGTAATTACCAAGGAGATGTTAAACAAATAGACAAGGATTGATATTTGTTGCTCAAATGAACATGGTCAAATATCATAAAAGAGTTATCAAGGAGGAGATAAATAGACGAGGAGTAAGAATAACCATCAGAGTGGCCAATGAGTTATCAAGGAGGAGATAAATAGACAAGGAGTGAGAATAACCATCACAGAGGTCAAGGGTAAGATAAGGATGGCTATTAGATGAGAGAAGACCTTAGAAAACGACCATTGCTATCTAGGCTTACGTCCTACAGTCAAACTTATGCTCTGATACCACGTTGTCAACACCTGGTTTTAGAAAGAAGAAAACCAGATGCATCTCATATGTGTGCCAGGATTCCACACATATGATAGACCCCATGAATAAACAGAACAAAAAGTTACAGCGGAAATAATAAAATAAAGACGATACAAACGTTTTCTAGCAGCGGAATCTTGAACTATTCACCACAGGGAACTGTTGACTGGGGGTTGCGTACGCCTAGCATCACCTTCAACAACTTCTCACACCTTATGAATACTGAGCAGCAATGAGCAAGGATGAGTACACTTATGGTTGGTACTCAGCAAGGCCACGGAAATAACCGGAACGATTTAATTAATATTAACTTTCCATAATTTAATCATGTAAGGGTCCAGGCCGTTCATGACCGCGAACACGGCTGTTATAACAGTTTTACACTCTGCAGAGGTTGTACACTTTCACCACAATTCGCGTAAAAGCTCCGAAGAACTTTAAACCCAACCATGCTGCACCACACAGGCGCATACCACACTTCCGAGGTGTGATTGCATAGGGACGCTACGAGGCCTTTACAAAGATTCCCTAGTTAGAAACAATCCGCTAAGGTTTCCGGATCGGAAGCAGGCATAACCCTCCCTAACGGGTATAGTGTCTTAGCCAAGCCCACTTCCCGAGAGAACCGGGCTATACACCGTCAACCGCCACCCCCCATGCCCTTTCGGTAAGATCATTCCTAACCAAGGTTTCTAATTAATTAGCCAAGACCAGAGCCATATAGTATTGTGGTTGTACGGTTAATCCTGGGTGGTTCTCCATGGTTTCCAATTAACACATATGATCTCATAAAGCATAGGTAGAAAGATGGTTAGGGACACTTGCCTTTCCGCAAAAGAATACCATTGCTCAGTCTTCAACTCTTGTTCTTGACAGCTTCGGAACGATGCTCCTCTAATCGTAGCAAACATCGAGCACAAGCACAAACATGCAAGCAAATAAATAGATACAACTAAGAACAATACACCATTCTAAAGAAAAGCTTTAAAAGAACGCACTAAACGATAGGGCTCGCTACTACGATCGCAAGGGCACAACAAACGTTGAAAACGGAACAACAGTTGGAAAGGTACAACTATCGAGAGATTTATAAAAGAAAGAGAAGACTATAAGATTTATTGATTTTAATTATGAAAAGATATGTAATGAATACTTCAGAGAAATATTCAGTATTAAATTAATCAAATTATACTTTGATATGAAAAGACGGGTTAAAGCTTAATCAATTTTATTTGCAAATATTTATATAATGATTATACCAATTAAATATTTTAACTTACAAGAAAGCATGTGAGAACATATAGACGAAAAACTTAATGTCTCGCGTTGGACTAAACAAGTTATATATTAAAAGCACATTTAAGTTGGAAATTAATCATATTAATTTAGATTGCACAAAACCGGTGTTTAAACCTAGTTAGATTTTAATTATGAAAACTAATTCAACAATTGTTAATCAAGTTAACATGTGATTATGAAAACTCGGATATAACCTAAGTAGCTTTTATTCATAAAAACAATATGAATGCTCACTAACCATATTAAATTAGATTATGAAAACCGAGGTATAACATTATATAGCTTTTAATTAGAAAAGCTAATGAAGTAGATATAGATATTAAACAACTTCACATTTATTCACAAAAACTGATGCATGAACCTAGTCAAGTTTTATTTAGAAAACTAGATTCATTATTGAGCATTAAACAAATTAATTGTTAGTTTGTAAAACCACTATATAAGCTAAATTAGCTTTTATTTAGAAAACATATGAAATAGTCATGAACCAGATCAACATATTTGTTTATGAAACCATGGAACATAACTCTAATCAGATTTTAATTAGAAAAGAGAGTTCAATAATTATTAATCAAATTAGCATGTTTACTTTATGACACAACGGGTAAAGCACTAGCCATATTTTAATTATAAAACAGTAGTTTAATAATGATTAAACAAATTAATCTTTTATAATAAACATGAAGATAAAAGTCTAGTTAGCTTTAGTTTAGAAAACCAAGGTAACAGGAATTAATCAATTAACTTTGATTATAAAATATGAAAGTAGAACTATGATTTGTTTTTAGTTCGAAAAGCTAGTTAAATTATAATTAGGCAAATTAATATTTTAAATAAATGAAATTGGAGCTCTAATTAGATTTTATGCAATTTGTAAAACATACGACAAATATAAAACAAGTTATTATTTTATTTATTTCCAAAACATGAAACTTGGTAAACAACACTATTAAAACTAAAGTCTACGCTTTTAGAAGATTAACGCAACAAAAACGAGCTTAAACGGAGTTAAAACGTGAAAACTATGGTTAAAGCAAGGCTCAGGGCTAAATCTAACCTTCCAGGGCTTAAACAGAAGAAACCAGGGACCTAAAACATAATTACGTATAAAAACACGAGGGCTAACGCGTAAAACGGCAACTATGGACTGCGGGTTCTATTTGCCAGAAGCTCAGGGGTTTAACTGATAAAAACAGGACCTAAACGGAATTACTTTTGAACTATCGTGGACTGCGGGTTGATTTCCAGAAAACCTAGGGACTCTTATGCAAAGTTGCCACGGCTGACTCGGGGAAACGGTTTGACCGCGGCTGGATCTAATCCGAGCCGTTGGATTTCCATCGGACGGCTTAGGTTTCGCTGGGCGGCTCGGCTCGGCTCGGCTCGCCGGAATCCGCGGCTCGCGGCAGCGCGCGGCGGCGTAACACCGGAACATCGCCGGAGCTCGGCAAATCCGGGGCTAGGAAGCTCGGTTTCGAGTGATTCGAAGCTTGGGAGCTAGCTGGGGATATGGGGAGTCCGTTTGCGGGGTCTAGAGCGAGGCTAAGGCGGCGGAGGTGGCTGGCGGCGAACATGGCGGACGGGGAACTTGGGTCGAGCTGCTTGCCGACGATTCAGAGGGGCTAGGGTGCGGCTTGGTGGGGGAAACGCAAGAGAAGAGGGAGAGGATCGCGAGAAGATGCTCACCAGGCGACGGGAAGAGACGAGACGACTGGACTTCAAGCGGCGGCGGCGCCAACTCGAGCTTCACGGCGGCGAGCCCTTCCAGTGGCGGAAAATCGACGAGGACGGGCTGAACGGGGGAGTCTTGGCTCGATGAAGCTCGTGGCACCTTCAATTCGTCCCGACGAGGTCTCAAGGCGGCGAATCGAAGAGAGAGGGGCACGCGGGCGGCTTTGCTCCGACGGCGGCGCAAAAGAACTATGGCGGCTAGGGTTTGGGGTCGTGGGCGAGGAAGGCTCGAGGCGGTGCTAGATATAGGCCGGGACCAAGAGTTCTTGGCGTGCGCGTTGAGGAAAAGCACGGCGGCGCGGCGCTGGACTCGAGCTCGGACTCGAGCAGAGTCCTGCTCGGTCGCGACGCGAGGAGGAAGAAGGAGGCCTGACATGCGGGGTCCACTTGCCAGTGAAAGAGGGAGGAGAACTGGGTTGGGCTGCGCTAAGCGAACTGGGCCGGGAGAGGAGAAAGGTGGGCCGGAGAGAGGAGAAAGGTGGGCTGGAGAGAGGAGGAAGGCGGGCTGGGCCGAGCAGAGAAGGAGAAAGGAGGGAGAGGGAGAATGACAGGTGGGGCCGGGTTGTAAGAGAGAGAGAAGAGAGGAGGCCGGGTTGGGCTAGGAGAAGAAAGATGGGCCAGCTAGCTGGGCTGCGGATGGATTCGGCCCAAGAAGGAGAAAAAGGATTAAGTTTAAGTTTTATTTCGGGAAATAAATTCTAGTTCAAAAACAATTCTAGGAAATCCCAGAAAATGTATTTAAACCCTAGAAAATATTTCAAAATCTCCAAAAATCCTAGGAAAAATTCCAGAGATAGAGTTGAAGACTTTGAACCGAAATAAAAATACTTGGAGCTCATGAAAGAGATTTTAAAGTCTTCCAATAAATGGATTTGACTTTAGGAAAAGAGAATTAATTCCCAGAAAATCTAGGAACTTCTCAGGAAGGGTTTGATCGACGTCTATACGCATTTTGAAAACTTCACAATCAAGAAAGATGAGATTCAACGACACGAATGCAACATTTCAATTAAGGCAACACAAAGCATTTTTATTTGATTGAGGAAAATGATTATTTTCCTATACTAAAAGTGATAATTAAACAAATGTTGGAAAAATTTTAATAATTTGAGAAAATTGTTTATTTAATTTCTCTTTCTAATTCACATCCCGAAATTCCAAATTTCGGGGTGTGACATTAAATCTTAATAAATAAAACTACTTCAATAATTGTTAATTATATTGATATCATTTATTTATAAAATAACAGGGTATATCCTTAATTAACTTTTAATTAGAAAAGCTAATGAAGTAGATATAGATATTAATCAAGTTAACATTTATTTATAAAAGTCGATGTATAAACCTAGTCAAGTTTTATTCAGAAAACTAGATTCAATAATGACCATTAAGCAAATTAATTATTAGTTTATGAAAACATTATATGACCTAATTAGATTTTATTTGGGAAAAACTATGAACTAAGCATTAATTAAATTAATATTCTATTTCATTAAATAAATCAAAAAACAGGGAACATGGCTTCTAACGCGTTGTTTAAGTTGATATGAATCTGTTGCAAAGAGAACGAGATTAAACGGAGTTAAAACGCGAAATCTATGGGTTGGACAAGGTTCAAGGGCCCTATACACGATAAACCGTAAACTTAGAGGGCTGGAAGAAAAGTTTGCATAGACTCAGTGTATAGTCATTGGGAATAAGCAAAACCTTAGGGTCAGGTTCATAAAACCGAAGGACTAGGACTGAATTGCCGGCTTCTAATGCTTTCAGGGGGTTTTCTATTAAAGACGCAAGACACATGGAAAAAGGGACAAAGAATAGCTAGTTCCTCAGGGGTTCAACTGCAAAAACTCGAGCATGGCAGGACATGGCGTACAGAGGCTCAGGGCGCTCTGCTCGCCGGCGACTCGGCGGCCAAGGGGCGGAGCTAGGTAGGGGAATC
Organism: Digitaria exilis; assembly: GCA_015342445.1. Lineage (NCBI taxonomy): Eukaryota > Viridiplantae > Streptophyta > Magnoliopsida > Poales > Poaceae > Digitaria > Digitaria exilis. Next base: position 3,371,915 of record JACEFO010001972.1, on the reverse strand, counting down.
GCAAGAGGAGATGGAGGAAATCTCAGGAAGATGCTCACTGGGCGACGGGAAGAGCAGAGATGATCGGACTTCAAACGACGACGGCGCCAACTCGAGCTTCACGGTGGCGAAAGGGCGACAGGAACCCATGAATTAGATGCTTCTCGGCTCGGTGAAGCTTCTGGCGACGTCGACATCGTCCAGGGATAGCTGTATCCACCGAATCAAACCAAGGCAGCGGCTCCAGCTCTGCTCCCAGCGAGTTGCTTGCGGCGGCGCTCGCGCAGGGAGGAGCGGCGAGGCGAGGGAGAGGCAGCAGGACGTCGAGGGCTCGGGTTTTATAGGGTTCAAGACCTGACCTTGGCATGGCGCGCACATCGAGGGAGGCGGCACGCGGCGGCGGGCGGAGACCAGACTTCTCAAGTCCCGGTCGTGCACGACGAGAGGAAGGGGATGACGAGCCGGGACCACCGGTCCGTGAGAGAAGAGGAGGAGGCGGGCTGGGCCAAGCGGAGATGGAATAATGGGCCGAAGTGAGGAGACGGGTCGGCCGAAGAAGGAAGAGAAAAAGGATTAGGAATTTATTTTAGGAAAAGAAATTTTAGTTCAAACATAAATCCAGGAAAATCCTAGATAATATATTTAAACCATAAAAATCCAAAAATCCAAGGACAATTTTTAGAGATAGGGTTGGAGACAAAGAACCCAAATAAAATATTTGGAGTCTAAGAAAAGGGAATTTAAAGCCTTCCAATAAATAGATTTGGCTAAGGAAAAGAGAATAAATTCCCAGAAAAATCTAGGAAATTCTCAGGGATGATTTGATCGGCATCTAAACTTATTTTGAAAACTTGCACTCATAAACACATAATGCACTTCAACATGAATGCAACATTTCAATTAATGCCACACAAAGCATATTAATTAATTGAGGAAAATGATTGTTTTCCTACACTAAACATGTTGATAATTAAACAAATATTGAAAAGTTTTAATAACTTGTGAAAATTTTTTATTTAATTTGTCTTTCTAATCACATCCTGAAATCCCAAATTTCGGGGTGTGACAGCACTACCCCCTTAAAAGGAATCTCGTCCCGAGATTCGCTTAGAAAAGAAACAAGGAGAAGGAATGTCTCAGGCTCAGGACGATAGCCCAAGGTAATAGCTCACATTATTTTTGACACAAAATATGTCCATGCACGGTCCGTGGTGTTCGAACTTGAGACCGTCAGCCCCACCCATAAAGTACATGTTCTTGAGAGAGATGCTATCATTTTGAAGTAACAAAAAGTGAACCATTTAGTGCCAATTTTTAACATCACATGGTACCAATAGCCACCATTTAGTATGGAGTTGTTAATAAGGCTAATCACAATATATAGTATCATACTCCAATCCAAGAATGCTACACATATAGCATGAAAAGTTTGTTACTAGAACAAATGTCATCAAGAATGGGTAGTACCATATTTCAATATCCAAGACAATTAATTATTTTGACAATGTGTCTATCAGAATGGACCATGTTATTAGACTTCGTGCCACAAGGTAAGAAACTGTGATTGTGTCAAAGTTGTATCTTTCACAAGATACAACTTCTCTCTCTCTCTCTCTCTCTCCTATTTAGTTTCTTGCAACATCACCCTAGAATCATATGTGGCATCTAATTTAATTATTATGATACTACCCATTGGAACTACCCTAACTGGTACTAAATTGTCCTCGGGTCTAAATATATACAATTGGATGAACGCTCCTTTTTTTTGCGAATGACCAATGCTCCTTTTCTAGTAGTGAAAAGCCACAATTAGATTAACAGCAATAATTAGTATGTATCTTTTTTCATAAAAATCTGCCAAAATCCACCGTATTTATCTCCATTTAATTTATCAATGTTTTATGAACTGCATTAAAAACCTTTTACGAGCTGCATTTTAAAACCGTTCCCACCTTTTCGTCCGGTGAACACAGTACATGCCTGCTCAGTGCTGACTTCCCCTGCCCACCAAGAGGATTGGAATGCCCTCTTAATCACCATCGATAATTGAGTATGTTATGTGTGTGGACCTTCCTTGAACTTTCGCAGCTTTACATCATAGCTCCGCCACTATATTATAGTAAAGCTAGAGCAATCTCACTACCAGACTACCAGCGCTCATGCTATCGCCTTAATTCATGGTGTTCATTCATTGACCGGCATGGAGGCTTACGGTACTTAGGTATTGCATCCATCTTACACCTAAATATCCCGGATCAGGGCATGAGATTCACGAGCAAGGTGAGTTGTCCAGCTAGCAAATGGAGCTCAAATTCGTACTCGCTAGTCTTTAGCTGCCACTGGTACACAATACATTTTACAAGACATTGCCAAATATATTCATACTTAATTCGAAATATCCCAATATTTAATTTCATATGTTGCAAATATGACGGACACTGACAGCATATGGTTGGTTTGAGAACCAAGTCGAACGTGTTTATTGTTCCATCCCTGTTTTTTTGGCTAGGTTCCACCTACTTTATGTTTGGTTGAGAAAGAGGAGTCCACCAACCCTTTGTTGTTATTGATTGCTGCAACCTCCTCTCTACTTCGCAACCTTCGTGTGTACCCGCTGGCAGAGAAGACGGCGAGCGGATGGGGACAAAGTGGGTTTGTCTGGTCCCCTTAATTTGGTGGAATGGGAGAATCCGCACCTATAAGGAATATTCCCTCCTGGGTTAACCCATGTGAACTACCATCCAAACACGGGCCTATGTGGGTCCAACCCATCCCAACCAAACACATGCTAAGAGAATATGTGGTTAGCCCTTGAATATAAATATATGGCTCACATGTCTGTGTCACAGCTTTTTTTATTTGTTTTTGTGCCTGAGCGGCCAACAAGCTTACAACCCAATTCTTCTCTTTATTCCCTTCTCGCTCACCCATCTCAGTGTTTATCCTTCTCCCACCATAATAGTTGCTCTAAGTTTTGATTAAATTATTAGAAGCCCCCATTTACCCTCCATGATTATACTAATAATAATGAGTTTTAATTATGACCAGGCAGGCCTATAAAATAATGTGTGTAAGATCAAGCGCCAGCTGTGCAGTTTCAGGACCACTAGATTGCACCAAGACGCTGCATATTAGGAGAGAACATGAACGAGTGACTCTGATAGGAGGTTGCATACTAGCCAGGGCGGCTTAATCAAAGCGAAGTGCCCAAGTAGTACATTCAGGCTTGAACGGCATATGGAATACTCAATGCCCATCGAGATAAATATATGTTCCACAGTTCCACGCCTCTGAATGCTCCAAGAACAATCAGAATTTTAATGGCCGACTCATTAATTGCATCGAGATTTCACAAATGCAAATTAAAATGCTTGGTGTGTAAAGACACTGTACGTACGAGAGCCAGCGAGAATAAAGCTGGAGGTTTCAATTCCTCATTTGGCCCAATTTAATTCGCAGCCCATTTTCATATATATTTCCACTTGCATTTTTCATCACATCGAATAACGTCAGAAAACACATTAAGCCTACTGGCAAACAACAACAAGGACTGCGCTGGGCCCAATCCAGACGGGCCAAAGCAAACAAAAAAAAAGACGATGCCTTTAAGTAGCGCTGCGCTGTGCCCTAGAGGGAGACCCCCCGACCACGCCGGCATTCACGGCTCCCAGAGCCAGACTGTGCAGTCGTCACCCACAGGCTGCCTCTGCCTGCGCTCCTCGTCTCCCTTCCCATGGACAGATCGGACGACGAGCAGACGCCGTCGCCGCCGCGCCGCCCCCGGCGAGGCCTGCTTGGTCGAGCGCGAGCCAGGACCTCCCTGCCCGTGGCGCCACCCAGTCCTCCGCCGCCGGCAACCGCAGGATTATCATCCTCCCATCTTGCAGTCGTAAGAACCCTAACCCTAACCTCCCCCGCCCCCCCAAATCCCATCTTCTTCCTCGGATCCACCGCTGCTACGTGCGTTCGTCTTTAATTTGGCTGTTTGTTGATATCTCTCTCTCTGTGGTCGATCTGTTTGATTGAAGTGCATGTGAGTGCATCTACTGTTCCGATTGTTTGTTTATTCACTTCTGCTACTAGGTGGCTACCACCAGATTCAGTAGGATTTGTTTCTTTCATCTTTCTATGAATCCATGATGTCACTCCTGTTTAAGATCGTTTTGGAAGAATATCTGTTTGATCTCTCTCTGTACGTAGTCGATCTGTTTGATTGATGTGATATATCGTCCCTTGCATTGCATCTACTGCTACTAGGTGGCCACCACAAGATTCAATATAAGATTTTTAGTTACTTTCATCTTTCGAACTGTCCCTAGATCTCCCTGTTAATGTTTTGTTTTGCATAGTTGCGATCTTTTCATTTAGTTGCTGCTGGTTATATCGGTTGTGGGAAGAAACAAATAAACCTTTGTGCTCAACTAGTCCTACCATGAAGCAGCAGGGAGTGCAGACTGCAGAGTTAATGAATACACAGCTAATAAATTGTAGGCAGCATGTATAGAAAATATGGTAGTTCCGTGATTGGTTACTGGCATTTCCTAGACATGTGTATTGAGTGTCATCTTGTTGCAAGTTATTCCTTTTATGTTGAAGATGTTAACATATCCAATTTCTTACCTTGCACACTTTCAACTAAGCCTTCCTATATATATAACGTCCCTTTTTCTAATTATGAATCAATCAATATGTTAGTTTAATTACCGTGACATTTCCTTTGCTGGCCAGGCACTCGCTGTTTGTTAGTATGAATGAGCTAATTCCCAAATTATTATCAGCACTATATCCTCCCCTACCCCTTTACACCCAGTTAATTCTGCTTCCGGTCCTCTTCATCTCCCTATTTTGGCCAGGTACTCACTGTTTGTTACTACGAGTATTAGTTCTGGTCCTCTTCATCTCAAGAAAGTCTTTAGGATATCAAGCAAGTCTTTAGGGGTTTGGGGTAAGTCAATGGGGAAGCACAGGAATGAGGGTTAGTGCATAGGTGAACACTGTGAACATTAATGGTTACTCTCACAAATTCATGGAACATGTATTTGGGAAGCATTTGAGAAATTCTAGATTATTTGTATCAGTAAATAATTGTGACAGGTATACATAGCCTTGTTTGTAAAAGTTGTTCATGAGAACGCTCATCGTCTAAATAATATTGCATATATCATGCAATCAGGTGCCTTGGTAAGCCAATCAACCGGAACATAGAAATTCCTTTCCATTATTTCACCCTCAGGCCACTGGATTCACCTCTCTTAATTAGCACAGGCTGCAAGTAGGGCAGGTTATATGCTAACCTTATTTCTGAAGTTTACTCTGTTTTTTCTCGAATTCAATCTATTTCTTCTCTTACTTGTAAAATTAAAATGAAAACGAACAAGCAGCACTGCAACAGCAAAAATACTTGAAAAATGGACAACTGATGAACCTTATGGAATCAATGCCACAGATTGCTCAAGAGATTGCCCATTTACATGTGGAAATACAGAACACTAAGGAGGCTTTGCAAACTGCAAAACAGGATGTGGATTTCTTGACAGAATTTTCCAATAGGACAAATGATATAAACAAGATACTTGTTTCCCAGCTACAGGAAACAAATGAGCATGGACATGGTTTAACCAATGCATTAGAACCTGTAGAGAACACGCACCCTACTATTGTTTGTAGGAGTTGTTTTTCTCGTGGGGCTTGTATGCTAATCCTTCCATGCCATCACTTAACTACATGCAAGTCCTGTGGAGTCCATCTTACCATGTGCCCCATCTGCGGTACTGCAATAGCTGAAGCAATTGAGTGTCGATTTGTCTGAGAAGAGAAGAAGAAGAAGAAGAAGAAGAAGAAGAAGAAGAAGAAGAAGAAGAAGAAGAAGAAGAAGAACAGCAGTCCGATATGCCGGGCGTCAGTGATGACTAATAAGCGAATTGTGTTTTCTTCTTCGAAGTGATGTAACTTTGTATGAGTTATATGTTCGTAAGTATCCTTCTATGTTCAGGTGTTTTTGCTGATTCTGTTCCCTGATCATCCCAATGTGTTATTCACCGTAGAGCATTTTCTGTGCCTTTGTTTGAGCCCATATCATTTGCCACTGCGCTAAGTTTTTGGGCTGCAGTACTTGTCACTGGCAGTGGCAGCAGCAACTTAACTGTAGCTAGCAGTGGTAGCTTTTTTCTTTTTCTTCTTTTTGGTAATCTCACCAAGAATTTTTTTTTATTTCTTGGTTGTCATCATATCTTGAATCTCATCTGAATATGGAGAGCTATTGCTAGTGCAGTGCCTCATAAGACTGTTTAGGTGCTGGTCCTAGAATGATGATCTGTTTAGCACAGAGACTGCATGGAACTCTTTCCAAACTCAGAGATGCAGGATCAATACTATACAGAGTTCAACAGTCTGTACAAAGTTGTAGGATAGTAAGATCAACACCTAGGGTCAAATACATACTCCCTCCATTTTTATTAGATGTTACATTAGTTACACTTCGGGTCAATGGGATCAACCCAAGAAGCTATGTTTCTTGGGTTTCATCTCTAGCCTACCACAACTTGCTTGGGATTAAAGGCTATGTTGTTGTTGTTGTTATTACATTAGGTTCGTCCTAAATCAAACTTGTCTAAGTTTGACTAAGTTTATTAGAAGAAATAAAAACATTTTCCATACCAAATTTTTTCGTTGACCTCTTCATGGAATGTGTTTTGGAAGTGCATATATTTGGTAGTATAAGTATTGCTATATTTCACTATAAACAAAGTCAAAATTGGATAAGTTGGACTTAAAACAAACTTGATATGACATCTAATAAAAAATAGAGGAAGTAGTAAAAAAACACTAGACCCCTTGGGGTGAATAGCCGCACAGTTTTTCATTAACAAGAAGTAAACCTAAAACTTCCCTAGGTCTACAAAAACCTCCGAACACTAGCTACGCATACGAAGTGATTCTTCTTTTTAAATGAGCTCCATAAATCTGCTCCCGCGAGTAATCAACCCGGTTACTGGCACAACCATGCCACTCAGCTGCTCTAGCCAACTCGGCTAGAGGACCTTATGTAGGTCAAATACATAGTTTCCCTAACAAACAAAACTGTCTGTACAGAGTTCTCATGCAAATATAGAATCGTTCAGTAGAATGTAGGAGCGACATTGGATGGCTAAATACAGAGTTCAACGAATTTCTTGGGGTTGTCTTGTTGGCGCTATCAGTCTGTAGAGGAACTCCTTCAAAGCTCGCTCCCAGGATTTTGTAACCGTACATATATTTTGTCTTGTCAAAATTTTCTATTTAAATGGCAACCATGTCATCAGGAAAGGGTGGGCCTTCTCTCCATTAAGAGCTGAACATGTCTCATTTTTCTGTCTAGTAGTTTTCTTGGGACATACTTATCAGAAAAATCAAATAATATAGGTTGAGTTTCATGTTATTCTTTTGAAATTGGTATCCATGGCATCAGGACTCCATCACCCAAGACATGCAGCAAATAGAGGCTAACAGTAATTTTTCAAATCAAAGGAAGCCATTCACATGCGAGTCGCGAAAATATGAAAAATAGTTTACAACCTGCCCTAAAAATAAGAAACATGGGAACATGGCTGAAACATGGGAAGACCTCTGGTACTAATATCAAAGCTGCTGACTAGAAATAGTTTACAACCTGCCCTAAAAATAAGAAATAGTTTACATTCTGCTATAAGCCTCCGCAAGTTATTCTAGTTTTCCATCTGATGAAACTTTAGTTTGATTTATTTATCAGAGATGATATTTCCAGTTCACTTCCTGCTTGTGATCTTGGTTATAAATGAATCGCACTATAACATATGTTCCCAAGCAGATGTTTTCACATGACGGTTTTTAATTTTGGTGATGAACATAACAAAAAATCAGTTAGTCCATTGTACGAGGACATGATGATAAGTAGAACTAGTACCCTATATCCATATTGGGTTCTTAGTGCTTGTGTAGATACTCAACGCTAAACTTTAGCCTTCTCTTTTGATGCCAATTAGAAGGACTAAACATGGCTAGTTATGAAACTAATTGCAGAAGTCTTGAGTAATTGGTGAGTATAACACATTAATCCTAAGTAGCCCATTAATTATTAGCCTATATTTACTGAAGGATTATATGGGTAACCTTAGCTAATTAGGACCAATGGGTTCTACTTGCCAATTAGCTATGACTTTTGCAATAATTTCCCCAATTAGTCCATATTCGGTCCTTCTAATCAGCATCAATTTAATAAAAGAAGAGCTAAAGTTGAACTCTTACTCTCTGCAAGCATCCATAATTTTGAATATATTGATGACTTGCCATGCATCTGAATCATCTATGACCAATGAGACTAAAGAAGTTGTTGCCTTTGGGTTAGATGCCTCCAGGCAGCAATTACCTTTATGATCAGCTCTTTGATGTTGCGGGCTACAGAAAAATAATTATTAGCATTAATGGATCCAGATATCCTGTTATTTTATCACAAATAAGCAACAGCGGATACTGACATGGTCTGCTTTGCACAACTCTGATTAGAGTATATAAAGTAGGAAAAGTATTCTTTTGTTAAACGTTAAATTCACTCTTGTCATTTTCCAATTAATATGCAAACTCAAGTCATAAAACGTAATTTGTAACCAGTCCGGAACGGTTAATTTATGTCAGCCTCAAAGGCCACTTATTTGCATTGTGGCTTGATGGCATGGAAAGATAATGTTTACAGAATCCTTAGGGAATTCTAATACCCACATTGTTACGAAGAGAGCAAAGTCACTCATGCCAAGTTGCCAACAGGTGACAGCAAGAAGAGAGCACTTCTAGATCCTAGGAGAAGACTTCTAATACTCACAAAGCGCCCATATCCCCTTGATTCGTCTAGGATGGCCCTGGTTCCAAAGAGAACAAGTCACCCATAGCAACTATCTAGTTGACAGCACATGAAGAGAACACTTCTAGATCCCTAATACTTACGGGCCCTATGGATACAAAGTATGACCAAAACACTATCCCTGACCTACCAAATTACAACTCAGGTCTAACTGTAATCAAACCATACACATATTCAACACATATATATCCAACGGATAGGATCAGCTTGTTTTCTGATTGACTGAATGGACTAGCAGGGATGTGTTGAGTAATATCACATATATTGCTTCTCCAATGCAATGGTGAACTAAGGGCAATATCTTACATATATCTTCCTTCAGATCCTCTAGTTCTTAACGTGATCCCAAGAGGGTAAAACAATACTTGAATGTGAAGTACAGACTTTGCCGAAAATTTCTAGTAGAAGCATACAAAAATCCATATCACAAAAACCTGTCATTGAATTATATATTCTCAAACAATCATGTACATATTCCAAGAAAACACTCATGCAACAAGAAAATCACGCATACAGCCAACCCGACAAAGATGCGACAACGGTGAACTAAGGGGAATATCTTACATCTTCCTTCAGATCCTCTAGTTTTTAACATGATGCTAAGGAGGGTAAAACATCACATGAATGTGAAGTACAGACTTTGCCTAAAATTTCTAGCAGAAGCATACAAAAATTCATATCACCCAAACCTATCGTCGAAATATTCTCAAATGTTGACATCATGTAACTCTTTGGGCAATCTACAACTTTTTTACTATGAGTTTCCATGAATTCCGTATGGTGACAACATGTAAACATATATCTAAACATACTCCCTCCGGTTTACAATTACGATAGGAGTCGTTTTGGAGCTACGCTTGAGTTGGCGATTAGTAGATGTTATGTCATTAGAGCCTCAATTTGGACCATCCTACCACTGAGTCTTTTTCCTCTCCCACACCAGAATTAGGGCTGGATGTCGAGCCAGCAGCGGAGCAGCCCAGCTCAGCTCAGCTCGTTAGCGAGCTCGAGCTGGCTTGTTTGGCTTGCGAGCCAATGTAAAGAGAAGATATGCAAACAAATCATCATTACGTATAGCTCGTTTCGGCTCGGTTTGCCCAACTATCATATGACATTAACCGAAAATAATTAGTTTCCACCACATGCCAGTTCAAACACGAACAAGTATTATTTAGCAGTTTAGGAAACAAAACAACTTTAAAATAAAAACATCCAAAACCATATAATTAATCGTTTGTTCCACTAGATCAAATGGGTCGAGCCAATTTAAATTTGCTGGCTTGATAATAAGCTGGCTCGTTATGGCTAGCGAGCAGCTAGCGAGCAGCTCGCGAGCTAGCTCGAGCTGGCTCGTTATAAAACGAGCTAGCTTGTTATAAAACGAGCTGGCTTGTTATAGAATGAGTCGAGCTTGAGCCGAGCCATTAACGAGCAAGCTAACGAGTTATGGGCTTTTCGTCCAGCCCTAACCAGAATTAACACAGACGCCTCGATCTTGCTCCCACCTGTGCGCACGCCTGCTTATCCTCTCCTGCTGGTCATTAATGGCTCGTCCGCTATCTGCTCTTCATAGCCAAAAGCGCCCATTGCTCATCATCACCGGACGCCACTCGCTACTCATCATCACGGAACGCCATGGCTGCTTTCTCTCGCCATGGATTCCTCATCACCCGCCGCCATGGCCTCCTTGTCGTTGGAGGTGAAGGTGGAGCTTGTGCGGAAGTCGCCAGTGAACAAACGCTAGCGCGGCAAAATTGGCGCCGGGGAAAAACCAACATCAAAACCACGCGTGTGAAAAAATGAAGCGAAACTGCGTGCATGAAAAAGAGCAAGAAAACCGCAACACGCCCATGCAGCCAGCGTCCACCACCCAAAAAAATGAGCCTCGAACACATGGCCTCAGGAGTTGATGCGCTATCTGTTTTAGCTGGTTGAGGTTGATGTCTACAATGCACCCGCCTGCATATTTAATAGGGGTAGACATAGAAAACTCTACCCTAATTAATGACTCCTTGGTATGCTAAACCATGTCCAAAACGACTCCTAATTCAAAACCACAAAGAGTATGCTGCCATATCTGGACATTCAGAAACATCGCCCAAACATTATTCGATAACTGAAAGCATACTCCACCAAAATGTGTGAAACTTAGACAATGGTCACGCCAGTCTCAGTGGGGTTTCATGGGCATTAAATAGCATGACACATCTGCGCCCCCATAGCTCGCTGCGACGTGGATAGAACTGGACATCTGTAACTAGAGGGTAATACTATACCTGTTGGTAGTATTCTCTGTTGTTAATTGGCAGGTGATGGGTTCGTTCCCTGGTGGACTGCATTTTTTTTTTTTTTGCTTCTATTTCTACTTATAGTCCATGCTGACTGGACTTGCCACATGGAGCTCGCGGCCAGCTGACGAGGCTGTGGAGGCCGGGTGACGTGGAGCTCTTGTCCATGTGGCGAGGAGGTGGTGACTCACCGTGGCCGGGTGATGTGGCGTTTGGGTTACCTCCCCATCCGTTAAGTAATTTCAATGCCTCAACGCTTCACTTGTGTGCTAGTAGTTTTGAATTAGGAGTCGTTTTGGATGTTTTTTCCCCATTAATTTACACATACTAATAACTTGAGTTTGCTCAATGTAACTATAGGAGCACTTGGAGCACTGGTAGAGTTGTAGTGTAGGTGCTTGCTAGGCATGTTGCTTTGGAATTCGAATTTTGGCTCCACCACATTTTTTCATTGCCCGTTTAAGCGTCTGTTTTTTTTTTTTTGCCTTTGACATTTCTCATAAAAAATTATAATGACCGTTGTTGTGATTTTTTTTTCATATTCTTTATTTTTCCAAGTGGCACGAGTTGATTTTAAAATACTAATAAATATTTTGTGACACACGAAGTCCGTCATTGGTTGATGGCATCTGTAAATGAGATTTTATGACACATAAAGTGTCTCTGTGACATAGCAGATATCAGTCATTGGATCAACTTCATCTACCTATATGACATTTTTTATCTCAAAGTCAAAGTGTCTAAAATAAAATGTCATAAAATGAATGATATAATGACATAATGCTCTATTCTCATACTAAATACGTCAAAAAGGAAAGGATTTCTTGTATTGTGTGGTAGGGTAATTATAAGGGAAGAGAAGAAGGGAGTGTCATCACCATGACACTGGTAATGTACAGTTACCAAGATATGAAACTTACATTGAGAGCTATTTTGTTTTTCCCTAGATACATTTGACCATACACCATGCGAGAATTAAATGTTGCAGCTTGTATATGAAACTATGCACTGAGAGAGTGTCGGTGTTCAAACTCCCGACAAAGAGGGTGTTTCATTCAGTGGTAAATGTTATGTGGAAATCTTGGTAACTTTGTGATGAAACTATACATCGAGACTAGTCTTAGATATCAAACTACATATCACAATCCTCTACAGCTTTCTTAATATCCACTTTTAGTAGAAAAATTTTTTGGTTTCAAAACCACACGAGCAGCATTGCCCGGGCTACAAGACAACAGACCTCATGTCGATCTTCAAACCGTGCCCCATCAAACCCCCCCCCCATCCAATAATCACATGACTAAGAACCATCTAAAAACATTGATTAGTAAGGATAAATGGATTCACCCCACCTTGGTGTTCCCTAAACCTTGGGCAGCTAGATTGGGATGGGGAGAGTAAGTTCCTCCAAAATATTTGTTTTGCCCTTTTCACTTGCTCATTGTTGTTGTGGAGGAGATACTACAGATGGGGAGGATGTTGTAGAGAGGGAGAGGTGCTTAGTGAGAGGAGTACAAACAAGAACAAAAGGAAGAGAGGGTAGCCCTGGGAAGGAGATTGGTCCCCCTATGATTTTTTGTGGGAGGACAACCTGGGCCTCCTGCAGGTTATGTTTGTTGGATGGCCCTACACTTCATGTCCCATCTTCATTCTAATCCATAGAAAAACGCAGAGGCCTCGAAACAGGGGAGAATACAGGTAGGATTTGGATAGGGAATGGGTCTACCAAATGGTGGAAAAAATAGTAGCCTCGGCACAGCACTGTTCACTATAAAAGAAACCCTCTTTTGCCCCGGTTCCTAACCTCCCTTTAGTCTCAGTTAGGGAACCGGGATTAAGGATCCAGGCATAAACATCTAACCTTTTAGTCTTGGTTCCCACACCCATGACTAAAGGTCTATATATGCAAACAAAAAAAATAGGGAAAATTCATTGCTAGAGAACCTAGCATTAGTACCGGGTGCAAAGCTGGTTTAGTACCGGTTATGCGCCCGGTACCGAGCTTCCGGTACTAATGGGCAGCCCATTAATACCGGGTGCTCCAGCCGGTACTAACGTTTGCCATTTAGTACCGGCCGGTAACACCAGCCGGTACTAAATGACTGACATGCCGCGCAAGGTGGGGAGATGATTTAATTGAGAAGGGAAGAAGGCAACAATTGAAACAAGCATATCGAAACTAGTGATCGCTGCTATGCTCATTTATTTCCTTTATTTGATTATTTACATGCACACATAAGTATACAAAGAATAAGAAGGAACTAAAGAGAAGACACAACATTCTATCCAAAAGAAAAAGAAAAGACCCAATGCGCTCATCTCCTGTGCTACGAATCTTTAACAGCTTCCAACTTCCATCCACCCTCTCTCTTCCGCCGGAGGTGTAAGAGGCACAAACTAGATAAGAAAAATGACGAATCAAGAGAGCAGACAAGCCGGTCTGCGCACCAGGAATCAAGAGAGAGAGAGACAATACCCACTGACGACCTGCGCACCAGGCAGGCTCTTCCGCTCCCACGCGCCTGCGCGTGCTGCCGCCCTCCAGCGTGCGCTGGCCGAGCGAGACGCCGCGAGCTGGCCGGCGGCCCGTCCTCACGCCAGCCCCTGCGCTCTAGCTTCTCCTCCGCCCGCTTCTCTTCCTTGCCTGCAAAAGAGAAGCACAAGATGCAGAGAGATAAGAGAGCAGAATAAACGAGAGGAGTGAGAGAGAGAGAGAAAATGAGAGGACGAGAGGATGAAAACGAAGGTGGACAAAGCTTATTTTTGGTGGCAGATGTCGGGGCCGACGCGTAGCCGGTACTAATGGGAATCGTTTAGTACCAGCTGGTGGAGCCACTACCAAACGTCCTGCATCGGCTTCGGTCATGGCCCGGTGCTAAATGTGCGTATTTAGTACCAGCTGGAGCCACCAGCCAGTACTAAATGGTCACTAGCCATTCACATTGGCACAGGTGGTGTCAGGTGGCGCCGTTTAGTACCGGCTGGTGTCTCCAGCCAGTACTAAATTATACCGGTGACGTCGACGGAGGCCTATTTTGCACGTTAGTACCGGGTCAACATGTAACCGTTACTAACGTGTCAGGGACGAATGCTCGGTTTTCTAGTAGTGATGGGATCCACACCATTAAAAGAACACCTCATTGGATATGTACCATCAAAAGATCTTCCAATAGAGATATAGCATCAAAATATTACATGTTACACCTATTTACCATTATGTTTACTTCCATTACTATTAGCGTTATTTTTTTCTCCTTTTTTTTACCGAACGGCAGGGGAATTCCCTACCTTTTTTTATATACATATCAAAGAGTATTTACAAATATACATTGGGTGAAGCCCTAAGCTTCAAAACAAAAGAAGGGTGAAAAAAGTTACAGACTACTCAGATAAGATTTCAACTTCTCCTTAATCTCTGGTTTGGCTCTCAGAGTCACCAGATTCACCCTTCCCTCATAATTTAGAAACTTAACGACGCAAACAGCAGAGTCTGGCAAAAACAAGTGGCATATAGTCAACTTCCCCCCCCCCCCTGTGTGAAGGAGTGGAGGAGTGGGCAACCGATGACTCCTTGGAAAGCATGCTACCTCAGCAGTGGTCTCTTCCTCTCCCCCCCCCCCCCCTCTCCAGTCCTCCACAATTGTATCCCCCATCTTCCAAGTGAAGTTCCTTACAAGAAATCGAACACTCCTATCCTCCAGCAAGTAGTTCAGTACTTGTATTGCGCACCTGCAGCACGAACAGCCCGCGCAGGCTGGTCCCTACTTTCTTCAACGACAAGCACAACCTCTTGCGAGCAGCATTAGTGAGGACGTGATTGTTGTCAAAATAGAGACAGAGAGATTGACTGTAGACATGTAGTATTTTTCATAATAAGGGTGGTAACAGAAATGGTAGGCTGCCAAGACGTATCCTCTTCTAATGGTATATATGTACAGTGGGATATTTTTATGGTATATATCTAAAGTTTGATTCTTTTAATTGCATGATCCAATTTTTCAAAAAGAAAATATTCCACCCTTGGACATGAACCTGAGATCTATTGCCTCATGTATAACTTTGTCACCACTCCACCTACACAGCACATATCACATATGATGGGGTGCTGTCCTTTTGAACTAAATCGGGAGGACCCTTTAGTCTTGGTTGGTAACACTAACCGAAACTAAAAAGTGGACATTAGTATCGGTTAGTGTTACCAACCAAGACAAAATCCTCTACTAAAAAAGGGACAAATGGTGCCAAAACAATATGGGATTTTCTACTAGTGGTAGAAGCAGTAGTGTTGGCTATTGTAGCACATTATGGGCTAAATGCTGCAACACTAACTATTTTGTGCACCGAACTCCGAGCGATATGTATGAGTAGTCAAAGGGAATACAGCTAACGAGGTCCACACAATCGTAGTCTCCCATTGCCCATACGAGCGAGTGATGGATCTAAAAGTCAATGCTTTGCCTCTCTTTTATATGTGCTCAACCTTGTGGAATTTTTATGTGTTTCTTCATAAAGAATGTATTTTGCCCTTTTACATATTGTGGGTGTTACACTATATGTCCATTTGTTGAGATTAGTTAACCAGTATTATTACATTGTAGTTGATACCTTGTCAAGTTGTTGAATTGATCGGTCTTTAAATAAATTGAACTACGGGAATAAAAAAGGTTTTCCGAGTGCCAGAAACAATCGGCAAAAGCCCTTTATACACATGGCAAACACTTTGTCGAGTGTTGCACTCAGCAAAGGTCACTCGACATCGAGCCATGCCGGCAACGTCGTCTTTGCTGAGTGTTTTTCATCGGGCACTCGGCAAAGCGTTTTCTGATTGTTATTTGGCACTCAGGAAACTATGCATTTGCTGCAACAAAAACTGATGGCATCATTTTTCGCGTAAATTACATGTGCTATATGGCTGGTGAGATTTGAACCCGTGACCTTCCCCTCGCGCGAGTCGTCCTTAACCACTACACTACACTCACATATGCGTCCACATACAGTTTTGATTAACCACATATTATACCCAACCAAAAGTAATTTGTAGTTCAAATATTTTTCATTTGAATCCATTTGGGGCTTCAAAATATGCTTGCAAATCAAATTTTGCCAAGTGTCACATAATACACTCAGGCAAATCATCTCTATGCCAAGTAGTTTCAAAGAATACACAAACACCTGCCGAGTGCCATTTATTTTACACTCGGCAAAGACCCTTTGATGCATCTAGGAACTGGTCGGGCCACGTGTCTGCCGAGTGTATCAAAAAGCACATGGCAAACAACCTCTTTACCGAGTGTATTTAATAAAACACTTGGCAAAGAGCATTTTTGCTAAGTTTGTTTTCTGAGTTTTTTTTATAATACACTCGGCAGAGATTTGTTTGCTGAGTGCCCAATAAATTGCTCTTGGCAAAGCAAGGGGCACTCGACAAAAATGAATTTTTGGGTAGTGTTCGTCTAAATTATAATTGTTTCATTGCCGAGAAGGAACTTTAGTGGCAGGATGTTATTCATTGACAGGAAATAGTCTATTTGAGAATTTAATATGGGAGTTTTCATTCATACGTACGGTGAAAGAGAAAATTTATTTGGGCATTATAGGTGTGTCCTCATCACGTTGTCACATCGAAAGATAAAAAAAAAATCATGATGCGGCTTACGGTACTACAAAAAGAATTTGTAGGACGTAACTCATAGGAATCAAAATCAAGACTTGTTGTCTGACGGGAAGTTACATTAGCAGTTCGAAATTGTTCCCTATGGATCAAAATGTATTAATATTGTATTATATATTTCGGACCCTAGTGATTTACAAAACAAAATTCAAAAGAAAAGGTTTATATCTCGCCGAGCACTACAAAGTTAGCATAGAGCTAATCACCATCTATGATAATAAATTCATACAATTTGAATTTTAAAATATAAGAGCTTACACATGAAAACTCTAATCTAGAATCATTTCTAGAGGCGGTTTTGATCTGACTGTGGATAATAAAGCAGAGACGCCAATAAAAATGTTTATTTAGAATTGTTGTTCAAAGCTAAGATAGAATAGCATGCATGCTACAAAATTTGAAAACAAACATTATACCTTGCCCGTGCTAGATGCTCAGATGCAACGTATAGTCTTCCCTAGCATCCATACCCTAGAAACGAGTTCGGAATGTCAAATTTATTGGGAAAAAAGGTAACCCTAAAAATTATATAAGGATGCCTAGACGACTCATGCTAGAAAATCAGTTCCATCAATGCTGATGGTTAAATAAGTTACGTGCACTGGCCAACAGGAAATAAAATCTATGAAGGACCTTTTGTTGTAAATTTAGATTTTTAGGGTCATCTTGTGTGCATAGCTCAAATATTGTGACGCATGGTTTTCAAAAACCTACGTTGTAGTTATTTTGTTGCTTACCATTTAAGTTCCAGATCAACATTCCAAACTCTACCGGTCGTAGAAAATATAGTCCACGGAAAGGATCATGGGTGCATATTTTTTTCAATTAATATGGTATTTTCTTGAGAGATAGATAGAAATATGGACAGGCAGACGGATGGACAGATAGATATTGATAGATGGACAGACAGTATAGATAGACAGACAGCTAGACGGGTGGATGGACAGACGGATGGACAGTGCCACACATAAGATGTTTATTAATCACTATAAACAATATATTTATTAATCACTATAAAAAAATGTTTATTGATATTGACAATGATAGATATTGTAGGTAGAAAGAAAAGTATTACAAGATGCAGTAGTGTCCCAACTGGATTTTGTCGTATTTACTATTTAACATTACGGACAGGATATTAAAACATATCACAGACATGGTAACAATTAAATCAATATTAATTAATCGTCTGTGCCTCTGCTATATAAGCACTAGGGATAGAGGTAGTTCGTCACATCGCCAGAGCATAGCAGTACTCCGAGTACTCGCGGCCAGTGACATCTCCACCACACAAGCTATGGCTCTCGTCAACACAAGACGCTGCAGCACACACTCGTTGGCTGCTGCTGTTTTGATTGCTGTGGTGATCATGTCCTCTGCCCTCTCATCTACCTGCATAGGTACGCAACTGTGCATGCATGCATGCATAAGTGCATATACTAGAGTATGTAGTAAATTTGCTGCAACAATCTTCAGAGTTCGATCATCAGATCTGCTGTAAAGGTACTCCTACTGTTCGTGCTTGATGTTCATTGCATTTGCATGTGTGCAGAGTTCAACAAAGAGGTGTGCGAACCTGTCCGAGCCTGTGGCACTGGCCGCGAGTGCGGAGACTCATGCCGAGAGAAGGCCCGCTCCCTGGGTACCGTCAGTTACAAATCCGTTTGCCGCGATTGTAACGGTCTGACTAAGTACGAGTGCTGCTGCACCGTTACAAAGTAATGTAAATAGGCCGAGGCCACTGTGGCCCCCTCCAAACTAAATAAATACTTCCTCTGTCCTCTATTATACATTTCATTCTCACTTCCTGAAAAATCAAACACTCTTAATATGGACCAAAAATATGTATAATTAAAATATATAATTGTATCATTAGATAGATCATTAAATATATTTTCTTAATACACATATTTGGAGATATGGATATACATATAAATATATATTGCGCGTATTTTCAACATGACGAAATCTTGACTGCAACATCTCGGAATAACCACGGAATCACGATTGCATCATGGCGAAATCATGTTTGCCACATCTCTAAAGCACAGCTGCATGATCACAAAACAACCGAGAAAAAAGAACAAGAGATGGAGAGGAAGCCCTTTAAAATGAGTACAGCGCAAGCCTCCTCCGCCATTGGGGGCACCCACGGAGCTCGCCTTACAGCAAAGAGGAGCCACAGCTGCGGGCGAAGAAGAGGATCTTGCTGGTGGGGGACACCGGGGTCAGGGCGCAGGTAGCGGCGAGGGGACACCGTGGAGATCGTCGTTGCGGGCCACGTAGAGGAGGAGCTCCTTGCATTGTTGGCGAGGACAGAGGAGGACGATGAGGAAGCAAGCCCGCGCCTAAGGCCGTCGTGCCCATCCACGCCGCTGCTTGACCGCGCCACCGTGAGTAGCCGCGCCCGCACGCACCGAGCCTGGCCTCGCCGAGCTCCACACGAGAGCAAGAGAGAGAGATAGAGAGAGAGGGGAGGGGCTGGTTAAAAGAATCAGGGGAAAGGATAGGGATGCAAGTGGATGAGGTTGTCCCGAAGGTAGGTCTGCGCAGCGTCCACCGTCGCTCAAAGCATAATAGATAGATAGATAGATAGATAGATAGATAGATAGATAGATAGATAGATAGATAGATAGATAGATAGATAGATATTGTAGGTAAAAAAGAAGAATTAGAAGATGCAGTAGTGTCCCAATTAGATTTTTCCATATTCTCTATTTGAGGATTACGTATAGACTACAAAAACATATCTTTGAGATTATATCAATCAAATAAATTAATCGGCCTCTACTATATATAAGCTCTAGGGACACAGCAGTCCAAGTACTAGGACGCGGCCAGTGACATCTACTGTCTCAGTAGCCATGTCACTCATCAACACAAGACGCTGCAGCGCGCACTCCTTGGCTGCTGCTGTTTTGATTGCTCTGGTGATCATGTCCTCCGTCCTCTCAAGTACCTGCATAGGTACGCGACCGTGCAAGAATGCATGTAGTAGATTACTAGTATATATTCCTTCCGTCCTTAAATAACTGTCTTTCCCACTTTCCAAGAAATAACTTTAAATAAATATTTTAAAAAATATATTAATATTTGTGATACATATATTATATCATTAGATAGATATTTGAATCTAGTTTTTTATAAAATTTATTTGGAGATCTAAATGTTGTCCGTATTTTCTACAAATCTAGTCAAACTTATGGTACGAAAACCCAAAATGATGTTTAAATAGGAACAGAGGGAGTAGATCTGTTGCAACGGTCTTCAGAGTGATCATATCTGCTGTAAAAGGTACTCCTACTGTCCGTGCTTGATGTTCATATTGCATTGCATTTGTGCAGAGTTCAACAAAGAGGAGTGCGTAGCCGTCGGATCATGTGACCTGCCGGACGACTGTGAAAACCCATGCCGAGAGAAGGCCCACTCCCTCGGTAGCACGAGCTACAAAACCGTTTGCAGCAGCTATATTAAACGTAAACAGCCGGCTAAGCACGAGTGCTGCTGCACCGTTTTTCCACCGCGCGCTGTAAATGTGTCCGACTAAGTACGAGTGCTGCTGCACCGTTTTAAGTATGTAAATCGGCCGGGGCACTATGTCCTCCTCCAAATTAAATAAATACTCCCACCGTGCGCTATTATATATTTCATTCTCACTTTCCGAAAAGTCAAACACTTTTAATATATAAAAAAATATTAACATTGATAATACATAATTAGTATATGACATTGAATATACTTTCATAATAAACTTGTTTGGAGATATAAATGTTGCCGGTATCTTTATAATTACATGACGATTTCTATTTTAAGACGCAGGGAGCACTCCGTGCGGCTCGGCTTGTCTGACGTCCTAAGGAAAGTCACGGAAACAAACATCCAGGGCGGTAGTAGTGATGGACTGATGGGCGTCGAAGCTGATGGGTAAGCAAATTGTATTATTCATTAGTGACCCATACATAAATATAATATACGAATCGAATTGGAGGCCACCGAGATCCTCTCCAGGTGCTCTTCGCAGTACTGCTCCCTAAACCGTATCCAATCAAATCTCTGCAGCGCACCGTAGTGGCATGCAGAGTTAGCATATCTTTTGTAAGGAGATTATCTCAGCTTAATAATCTTAAGAAAGCCCTAAGGTTTGGATACAGCATAGTATATATTTACTGCTGGGCTAAACATTTCACACCATAGATGCATAGACCAGGCGATACAATACAAAGTTGCAGCAGTCAGGAACTCAAGTAGTTTCAGCAGTTAAAACAATACATCAACCAAATTTGGTTTCAGACTTTAAATTTGACAAGCATGACAACGACAATACTTGTAGGCTTGTAGCAATCAAAGGGTTATGCGAGTACTTTAAGTACCAATTGGCAATGGTCTTTACAAAGAGATCCGAGATGGTTGCCACATTGCACTATAGGTGCCCATGGGAGGAGTAAAAAAAGGCTAAATATGCTGGTTTTGCCTGCAGACTCTGAGATACAGAGGTCCAATAAACAGAAACAAAGAACCAACAGAAAACAAGCAGCAGGTTGTTTCATGGATCAAATAATGTAGCATGCCAGACATTTGAACCGACCTGCAAGCATTCTAAGATTTTGGAGCATTGTGCCTCAGGAGGACAAACTTAAATTGATTGTGGAACAAATCAATGTCCGGAGAATCAGCATGACTAGCTTTTCAACAGATCAGCAAGTCGTCAGACTCCTTTAAGCATTTGGTCCAAATTATCACTGAAGAATACCTATTGGTAATCATCTACTTCGTGCAGGAAAAAGTTGGTACCTCAAAACATCAAAGAAATTTTGCAAAACATCACATATCACAGGAGTACGAGCAACAGCATCTCTGTTCTTAAATCAATCATTCCGTCAAGTTAATATAGGCGCCATTAAACCATATAACATCCAACTCCTGCAGCCTACATGCTTGTGACTGAACAGTTCGACTGTTCATACATTGCATGCATGACATACAGGCCAAAAAGGCTGATAAATTGCACAGCACATATTAAACATTACTATAAAGAATGCATAGCAAACATTTGACACCATAAATAGATATAACATGGGAAATACAGAGTTAAGGCAGTCAAGAACTAAAGTAGCTTCAGCAATTATTAACCCTAGATCAATCAAATTTAGTTTCAAAATTTGTGAAATTTGACAAGTATGACAATGACAATACTTGTAGCAATCAAAAGGTTATGTGAATAGTATAAGTGGCAATGGTATTTGAAAATTAAACCTAGATGGTTGCTTCATTGCACTATATCTATATGTGCCCATGGGAGGAGGAATGACACAAGGCTACATGTGCTGGTTTTGTCAGCACACTCTGAGAAACAGAGGTCCAACAATAAACAGAAGCACAGACCACAGAACCAACAGAACAAGCAGCAGATCGTTCTATAGAGCAGACAATGTAACATGGCAGACTTTTGAACCAACCTGCAATCAATCTAAGATTCTTTTTTTTAGCGTTCTGCCTAAGATAATAATATAGAGAGATGATCTAGCAAGATTTTTGGTACCAAGTACAAAATGACAAGGAACAACCATTGTACTGCAAACAGGAAAGAGCAGGGGAACAGAGATGCAGTAATCCCAGCATCAATTAAGATCAAAAGTTCGATAAAGATTGGATTACTTCCTCCAGAAAATGAAGTGGTAGATGGTAGCCAATATCAACCACATAACCGATCACTCACATAGACATGGGATCTGCAGAATCTTTTTGCTTTAAACGATTGTCGTCTCCAGAGCAGAGCAAGGCATCGGTCACAGAGACGCTTACTAACTAGGCCGCTGCCTCCTTGTCACTCTCTTGGTCTTCTCCTTCCTTGGGCTTGGTGAATTTGGCAACGAATACCGTCGACGTCTTGAACAAGGACTCCACGCTGACGTGCAAGAACGCACGCAGCGCGGCAAGCTGCAGCCTTTTCGCCACCGGCATCTCGTCGTCCCGGAGCGCCACCGCCAGCCCGACACCCGCCCTATCCGCCGCGCTGCGCACGACACCGAGGTTGGATTGAGGCAAGAACCCACCTTCCTCCTCCGGCCTGATTGCGAATGGCGCGCCGCCGAGCGCCGCCGCGACGACCAGCTCGTCGACGAGCGCGAACAGCTGGGCAACCTTGGCGGCGTCACCGGCGAGGGCCCGGGGGATGTCGTCGGCGTCCTCCCACCGGAGATCCCCCACGGGGCGGCCCGTCATGAGGCACAGCACGTGGCCGAGCGCCTTGGGCCGGTGGTCCGACGGGTCCCCCCGCGCCGCCTCCCCGTATCGGCGGATGGCCTCGTCGAAGCGGCCGTCGCGCGCGGCGAGGAGAGCGAGGAGGAGGCGGAGGTCGGTGGCGCCGGCACCGGAGCCGTCGCCGTCGGCGAGGGCGCGCGCGACGCCCGCGCTCGGCGGCGCGGAGGCGCTCGCCGGAGAGAGGGTGCATTTGCACTAGATGACACGTGTTTGTCATTTTTGTTTGAATTAATCAAGAATGATTGTTGAACCTCAAATTTTGGCAGCATAGTGCATCTGCAGACGAAAAAACAATGTTCAAAGTTTTATTTTTCAACAAGTCTCAAAATAGCAACGTCAATGGTCCAATGGATATCAGACAAATAGACAAATGGCAACTTGCAGAATGCATCCAGGCTGTGATTCAGAAACATATAGCCATTCCCAGCTTCAAGACAAAACATGACTAACCAATACGAATTTGCTGTCAGGGTCAAGAACCAGCAGATCAGTGCCTGAAAATTAAGTATTTTCACTACTGCAGGAAACTTTGGCACTAACGAAGTCGTTCCACATCGGATAACTCTTTTTTAAAGTGGCATTCTTTGTAATTAAGTTCTCAGACAGAATCACAGGCAAATAATGTTAGACATGGGAATTCCGTGCTTCGAAACTGAAACATGAGCTTCAGAGTAACTTGAGCAGATTTGTTGGATAAGCACTTCCAGAAGATAAAATCCTACAGCATTCTGTTACCTGCAGGAAAAGATTTAGCAGATTTTTATTCATGCAGATAACAAAATTGCATGAAAAAAAGCTGAAACGATGTACATTGAGACCATGCATAATTTGAGTGAATTTATCAAATGAACATATTGGTGGATATGTAATTTTGGTTGAAAGCCTAAAAAAATCATTTGTACACTGAGCGCACTCTCAGTCTGTCCACTTGTTCAAAAATGTTCAGCTCCAAGAGTCTTATTCAAGTATTTAGACCTGGTGTTTAGAAACACTCTGCATGTAATTGAACGGCTTAAAGGCATCCCTGTTGACTGTTGTTAATTAGTACTATACATGGGACACCAGTAAAAGTAGCCAATGCTTCACCATCAAGTGAGTGCATATATAATTCCTTCCTTCTCCTGTTGTTATATCATGTACACTACTTTTGCATATTAGCAGTGTACAACCCAAGATGGTTCAATTAACACTCAGTCGCTGCAACTGCGGTTTACAGGAACAATGTATTGCTCCTGTACTACAGTCCAATCATCTATCCATCCATGGTTTGGTAGGTTCATGCATACCAAAATGACTTTATTATATAGGAGAATTGAACCATTTACATGTGCAAGGTCATGAAGACTAGGGATAAAAGTATTGAAATAGCTTTGCTGAATCTCAAAGGGTTAGAACAAGTTTACATTGTAACATAGTACTGCAAATTGCTAAAACCACAACATTGTTGTAAAAAGTTGTCCAATCATTATTGGGGCCAAGATTAATTCAACAGGGCCAGCTCATCCTGCTCACAGTAAGCATGCAGACGAGAAATTTTGTTTGTTCAATAAGGAGCGCTACAACAGATGCTGGATGTCACTCCTCATGTCCCAAGAACACGATCCCTTTCAGCACATAAAAAGAATTCATCACCAACTCAAATTGGTCTAACCATTATTTCTGTATGTGCTAAATTGATTACTTTCTCTGGTTCTACTAATCCCTAAAATCACTTCAACAATGAAAAAACAGACCTTGAAATGCTCAGTCATTAACAGAAGAACCATGGGGTTTAGGTAAGCAGTAGGCCTCCTACACAATGCCAACATCTCGTATTGAGCATGATACTGGTAAAAACGAAAATCCTGAATCCTACAATGTAGAGAGCACATCGACCTTCTTGTAAATCCCCTAACATTTCAAATCAAAAGGTCTTGAATCCTTGATGAGCAATATAAAAAACGAACATGGATTATTTGGTTCCCTTGATCATTAGTCCGCTGTACTTTCATCCTTTATTTGAACAAAAGGCCATACCCAAACCAAAAAAGAAAAAGATGCCTTTTTTAATGTTCACTGCAGTGAAGATGCAGATGCATGTAGAAAAATTGTTCCTTTTTGGCTTCTATAACTTGGCAAGTTGTAAGTTTGTAACTGGGGGGTATTAAACCGCAACCAAGACCAGATTATACCATACCAATCACAATCAGCTGTAACCTCTACAGTCCTACACATGCCACAACGCTCGTTGCACTCTGTCCAACACAGGATAAGAATTGGGATCAACCACCAGAAATGAAAGAACAGCAAATTGTGCATCAATACAAGTGGCAATAGGTTAGATAACTGTAAGCAAGCTAGAAAAAACTCAACGCACCATCCAGATCAAGATCATTCCTTTGATGGATCCCCGGCGACGATGCCTTTGTAGTAGCCCTTGTACTGCTTGTCGGCGAACACGTGACGCAGCAAGGCGCTGAGGATCCTCCTCTTGAGGAAGAACATATCTCCGTCAGCGAACTTGGCCCACAGCACAATATTGATGGCCTCGAAGGCAACCCACCCCACCACGCCTTCGATGCCGCCGGCGACGGCGCCGCCCAGCGTGGCCGCCAGGAGAGCATTCCGTAGGTACATCTTGTTCTTCCAGCGGACGCTCTCAGGGATTTCGGAGACCCACCGGTTGCCTTCCTCCAGCTTGCCGACGAGGTAGCAGATCCCGGCGGCGGAGAGCCGCGCGCCTGGGTCGGAGGGGCGCTCCGCGGCGAGGCGCGCGCGCGCCTGGAGCGCGTCGTCGAAGCGGCCGTCCTCGGCGTGGGCTAGGGGCAACCGAAGACGCAAGTCCCACGCGCTTTCCGGCCGGAGCTCGGCCAGGTGCTCCGCGACGACCGCCGCGCCGCGGGGATCGCGGCGCATCAGGCGGAGATTCTCGCCCGGGAAGGGCCGGGCGCAGAGCGCGGCGGCGGCGAGGGCGTGCGTGGCGTCGAGGAGGAAGGCATCCGGGGTGAGCAGCGCGGCGAGGTCGCGGCCCAGGGATGGGTGGGCGCGGGCGAGGCCGAGGTGGCCCGGCGCCGCGCGGTACGCCGACGAGGACAGGAGGCTGGCGTTGCTGCCGGGGCTGGATGCGCTGGGCATCCACGCGGCCGCCAGCGCGGCGGCGGCGGAGGCGGCGAGCACGGCGCGGCGGAGGTTGCGCGACATTGGCCGGGTCGCCGGGAGGTTGCGTTGCCGGGGAGAGGGTTTCGTGGTGGTAATTTGGGGGAGGTTCTTGGTTTTCGAGACGCACAGAACTGAAGTACAGGGGATGGTGGGGTGGTGACGACTGACGAGTGACGACCAGGGTTAACAAAAACCGGTGGAACCGGTCCGAACGAACTTTTTTTCGATTAAACCTGTCCGGTCTGGTTGTAAAAAACTCCGGTTACCACTTCCAAACCGACATTATAAAACCAGATCACTCGGCTAACTGGTCGGTTTGACCGGTTAGCCAGACCGGTTTTTTCTAACGAAAACCGATCAAACCACGGTTTTGTTAACCCTGGTGACGACCGCAGTCGGCTGGGGAGAGGACCCCGGTCCTTGGTCAAGTTCGGGACACTAACACGTAGGGTCCACCCGTCAACAAGAGACAATTGGGATTGAATTTGAACCTTGCATTATGGTAGCTGGTCTGTTTTATTTCGCAGTTTTTTTCCATCGCTACAGTAAATTCAAATCTTTGGATACAAATTAGGAGTATTAAATATGGATAGCTAACAAAACTCATTCTCCGAGTGAAATTGTGAGACGAATCTATTAAGAATAAACAATCTCTAATCATCTCTAATTAAGAGTAAAATTCCGCCCGAGCCGAAGGCGGCGAGGATGGTGGTGGTGTGGCGGTGAAGCCAAAGAAGGACGTACGTTCACCAAAGACAGCTCGCCGCGTGTTAACTAACTAGTGACTTCAAAGGAATAGCGTTAAAATCAGGTTATGATGTCCAAAGTGTGGGCTCATAACCGTCCTTGTAATGGTCCTTTGTTATGGTTTGGAGTTTTTCTTGTTTTCGTTTGAACATTTTCCATATATATTTGGAGCTACTTCAAAATGTGTTGGGTATGGATAATGTGAGATCACATAGGCGATGATGACGGCTTCCATAACGATATTTTTATGGTTGTGTAATAAAAGGAGATGGCCAGAGCCCAGAAGGGTTCAACCGGCTCAGTGCCAGGCAATGTAAAGCATGTCTTCGTAGTAAGGTTATACTTAAGGGCAATGTTGCCTCTCGCCTTCGTCCATTTAAGTTGTTCTAAGTTAAACATCTTCATCGTTGTCTAACAATACGTTCAATAATAATTCGAGTAAAAATATTATATGTTAATTTCACTACGCACATGTGAACATCACTATTATGTTCCCAAACGTTATTATTTTTATCTATTTATAGTCAAAGTTGAGAATTTTTTTGCTTTCTTTTTAATTCTTACCAATTAGTTTTATATATTATGTTATAAGATTAATTTTTAAACTGCAACTTGATGACACGACACTACCACTTTATGAAATCATTTTATGTAATTGTTTCTAGGAATACATAATTAATTTTAAGTTAAAAAGATATGAATCTTGTGCTAACAGTTTTCTAAAAATATAAACTATATGTTGATACACCATTTAAGGTTATTTGCATTTTATTTATTTATATTTCTAGTATTTTTAAAAAATAGTAAAACACTAGCAACATAAATAAATAATATCCAACTAAATTTACATGATGTATCAGTAGGTAGGTTGCATTTTTAGAAACTTTTTGGCATTGGTTTCATATTTTTTGATTTATAATGAAATAGTTATGATTGTTTAGTTTAGACAAAATTATCTTATTTTTGCATAACATGGAAAACCACTCAAAGTGCTAAATTTGCACGATTTTGATAGCTGTAGGTTGAAAATCCGACTTTTGTTGTGTAAATTAGATTTTTGCCTATTTTAACAGCCGTGAATGTTCGAAAAGGCGCGGTTCCCATAAAATGACCGGAGTGGCCACCGGCGGACCTTTTTTTTAAAAAAAAAAACCGTTGACGGATGACACGTAGGTCCCACCCTCCTGGTCACAGAGGCCCACACGTCAGTCCAATACCTATACTGGCTACATTCCACGAGGCACACGCCTCGCCGCCGCCGCCGGCGACGGAGGCGCCGCGTCCCTCGTCTCCCGGCCAGCTCGGGACCCGAACCGCGGCCGTCCCGGCCACCGCGCTCGTTCGTCCGCCTACACGCACCAGCGCCCGCGGTCCACGCGACTTCTCCGGGAGCCCCCCTGCCGCCTGGTCCGCTCGTTGCCCCCGCGAACCCCGCCAGGCAACGGGGATGGAGGCCGAACGGAGCGTTACTCGCGGCTCGCTCCATCCTTTCCTCTTCCCTTCTCTTTCTCTTCTCGCGCGCGCATTCTCTCTCTCTCTCTCTCTCTCTCTCTCTCTCTCTCTCTCCGGCAGTCCGGCCTCTGATTGGGTATTGTTTCTTCTCTGCAAGCTTTAATTTATTAGTATTGCTGTGTTTGCATGTTCAGATAATTTTGCCACTGGAATTGCTAAATGCATTAGCATAATCCTGTGATAATTCTGCATTGCACCTTAAGGGCCTTTGTCTGCGTTTGATCTTGCATAAGCATAACCCTGCCTCCACTTCAGGCCAGGATGCTAGATGTATTGATTTGGCCGCTTTGTTTCTGATAGCGAAATCAGATTCTCCCAACAAATGGATTGCTAATGCAAAATGCTGGTTGGATTGGGAATCTAGTTTGACTCTATTAAACAGAAGTAGGAAGTTATTAGATAAGCATGTCTAATTATGAATTTGAGAGGCTTATATGAACAGAACACAAGTTCAGAGAGGGAGAGCCATTACAATCAGGTGAATTTTGGGGAATTGTCTTCTTTCAATTTTGATCCAGTGGGCATTTTCCCTAGGATCTTAGTTTATTCAGACCTTCATAAACTCCTTCTGGGGCTTGCATGGGAAACAAACAACTGAAACTGAATGCCATTGCATAATTAAGGGATTCAGGCCTCAGGGTCCCTGTGGTAAAAAAACCAGAATGTTTCATATCTTGACTTCTCGTCATGTTTATGAATGCATCTTCTGAAAATTGAATGTACTCTGCAGGTTCCTTCTGTATTTGGATAATGTATAAAGGTCTCAGCACCCTTCAATGTGATTTATCTTTCAGATGATGTATTCTCCAGGATAATGACAGTTTAGATTTTTCTCAAACAGTGATACAATGGGGAAACACTCTGCTGAATCTGGTGTTAGTATGCTCTTGCATGGAGACTTGGACATACAGATAATTGAAGCAAAATGTCTCCCCAATATGGATCTCATGACAGAAAGGATGCGGAAATGTTTTACCGGGTACGGAGCTTGCAGTACCGACTGTGGGAAGTCTGATCCACACCCAGACATGAGGAAGATCATTACTAGTGATCCGTATGTTTCAGTTTGCCTCTCAGGAGCAACAGTGGCACAAACTCGAGTCATTGCCAACTCGGAGAACCCTAAATGGGACGAACACTTCTATGTTCAAGTTGCCCATTCAGTTAGCCGAGTTGAGTTTCATGTAAAGGACAATGATGTTTTTGGGGCAGAGCTTATCGGTGTGGCTTCAATACCAGTGGAGCACATCACAACAGGTGATGCCATCAGTGGCTGGTTTCCAATTTCTGGCCAGTACAGTAATCCTATGAAGGCATCTCCTGAACTGCACTTGTCTATCCAGTATAAGCAAATCGACATGAACCCATTGTACAAGGATGGAGTCGGTGCTGATGGCAGTCAGAGTGTTGGTGTCCCAAATGCTTATTTCCCTCTTAGGAAGGGTGGTATGGTCACACTATATCAAGATGCTCATGTTCCTGAAAATTTCAGGCCTCAAATTGAGATTGATGGTGGGAGGACATATGAACAAAACAAATGCTGGGAAGATATTTGTCATGCAATCCTAGAGGCTCATCACCTTATCTACATAGTTGGCTGGTCCTTGTATCACCCTGTGAAGCTTGTAAGAGAATCTACAAAGCATGTTCCTAATGGAAACCCACTAACCATTGGGGAACTTTTGAAGCGCAAAGTTCAAGAAGGAGTTCGTGTTATAGTGTTACTTTGGGATGACAAAACATCACATGACAAATTTCTCTTAAAAACGGTAGGATTCTTTCCTCCTCTAGAACCTCTTCATTTTAGAGTATCATAATGACAATATATCATAATCACATCACTTTCATTATGTAAATGGTTGTCAAGAGTTATACAGAAAGAAAATGGGATTAGATAGTACTCTTATAATTACAGCATGATAATGATAAGAGGGATTAATATAATAATTGAAAAGGTAAAGATATTTGTCATGATATGTAATCTCTTCCCCTTATGGTCAATGTCCTTGGTGTTTCTCAAGAACCAAGCTGGTAAGTTTAGTTGCTAATCGATCTGGGCCCACATAAGAGTATGCATCTGTTTTTCCTCCGTTCTTTGCTCTTTTTTGGGGGTTTATTTTGTACTTGTTTATCTTCCTTTCCCACCTTAATATGATGATTCATGTTTGAGAAAAAAAAACTTGAACAAAATAAATGCCAAACTGCAAGTTTCTGTTGCTTCTCTGTTGCTTTGACTACAAGAGTATGTGTGCTGCTTTCTACCGAGATGAATGGTCTGATAGAAATAATGTAGGTGGAATGCAGGATGGGCTCATGCATACACATGATGAGGAAGCTCGCAAATATTTCAGGCATTCAGGTGTCCATTGTGTGTTGTCTCCTCGCTATGCTAGCAACAAACTTAGCATTTTCAAGCAGCAGGTTGGATATTGTTTCTCCCCTGTGGTCACTTACATGCGCCCTGAATTGCTACATTGATGGTTTCAGCATATGAAGTACTCATTCCTATTTTCTCTGTTAGTATTTTGTTCTGCCATATACATTGTCACTCTAAAGATCTTATACATTATCCTCCCAGACATAACCTTACATTTTGACATACATAAAAGAGCTGATTGGATTTGAACTTGTAGACAAGATGTCCACTTTCCTTTTTAGAGCTGTATATATTTCTTCATTTGTTTCAGATAAAAAGTAGCGAGCTGAAGATAAATTGGCAATTTAATATTTATGCATTGTGTATTTCATAGCATTCTTTTGGAGAAAACCTTGGTTGCAATTATTTTGTGACACTTAAGCTTACTTCTGAGTTCTGTAAAATCATATTCTAGTGTATCTTAGAAAACAAGTTTTGTTCTCCAGGTTGTAGGAACATTATTTACACACCATCAGAAATGTGTCATTGTAGACACCCAAGCCACAGGAAACAATCGAAAAATAACTTCTTTTATTGGTGGTCTAGACTTGTGTGATGGCAGATATGACACACCTGAACACAGGCTTTTCAAGGATTTAGATACTGTTTTCAAGGACGATTTCCACAACCCCACATTCCCTGTGAGTTCTCTATCATCTAGTTTTTCCCTCTAACTATGTTGCTGACTCTCTTGCACAACATTGTATGCTAGTATTAACAAGATTTAAAAAATCCTTCTTCCAACAATCACAGGTGAATAAGCTTGGACCCAGACAGCCATGGCACGATTTACATTGCAAAATTGAGGGTCCTGCTGCATATGATATTCTTACAAACTTTGAACAGAGATGGAGAAAATCTGCAAAATGGAAAGTCAGCGTCAGAAGGGCTGTAAGTTGGCATCATGATACATTGGTAAAAATAGATCGGATGTCGTGGATTGTTTCGCCCTCTACAGATGAATTAAATGCCCATGTTTGTGATGAAAAGGATCCTGAAAACTGGCATGTACAGGTATGATTAGTTATTCATATTGACATCAAAAGATCTCCCACCTCTATGCGATTGCTACACTAGGTTAGTAGGTTTTATATAGTTTATTTACCTTATTTTATCTGGCTAGGTTTTCCGGTCAATTGATTCAGGATCTGTAAAAGGATTTCCAAAACTTGTTCAAGAGGCTGAATCCCAGGTATAATCTCTTTCGGTGTGTTGAAATTGCAATGAAGTATGATATTTTAAAATGGATACTATGTATAAATTAACTTTAACAGTAAAAAGGCAACCTTTCTATCTGAAGATTGGTTCTTTCAGTGAGATACATTTTTACCCTTTTGTCGTACAGAATCTTGTCTGTGCAAAGAATCTGCAGATAGACAAGAGCATACACAATGCGTACGTTAAAGCCATCAGATCTGCACAGCACTTTGTCTATATTGAAAACCAGTACTTTATTGGATCTTCATACTACTGGTCTGCACACAGAAGTGCAGGTAAAAAAAGTTGACTGTTAGCTACATTAATACATTTATTCTGTTCTTGCTTTGTTCTTAATCCTTCCATCTGTATCACCAGTCTGTCTACATGATGACAAGCTATTGGATCATATACAATTCGTTGCTTGACAGTTTCCAATACTAGAAACATAGTCTAGTTCCAGGTCTATCATAACAAGTGACCATAATTTAGCATTCTGATTATTAACTTGGGATCAGTTGAACTTTTTGCTATGTAAAAAAAAAAAACTTGGCCGGAAATGATGAGGAAAGAAACTAGTAATATGCATTGCATACCATTTTATGCCTAAGTCAATATACGTAAGGCCAATCCAGCTTACGTTTTGAATCTCTTGTTGAAACAGGTGCTGAGAACCTCATACCAATTGAATTGGCCATAAAGATTGCAAGAAAGATTAAGGCAAAGGAGAGGTTTGCAGCATATATTGTTATACCAATGTGGCCTGAAGGAAATCCGACTACTGCTGCTATGCAAGAGATCCTCTATTGGCAGGTTTGTTCCTCGCCATGGTCACATTTTCACTGAAAATATATGGTCCGCTGTCTTTTCTATCCTTATATCTTTCTGTGTTTCTTCCATTTGATATCTTCAAGGGGCATACTATGTCCATGATGTACAAGATTGTAGCAGATGCTCTCCGTAAGGAGGGTTTACATGAAAGGCATCCACAGGAGTATCTGAACTTCTATTGCCTTGGCAAGCGTGAAGTGTTGAGTGATGTTTCGACAATGAACAATTGCAATGACAACTCCACACTGGTAAACAAACTTCGTTGTGAATAAGTTGCTCAAATGTGTGGATTAGATGTATTTATAAGGATGGAATGTCTTCCTTTTCTTCCAGCGTTTGGCCCAGAAATTCAGGAGGTTCATGATCTATGTGCACTCAAAAGGGATGATTGTTGACGATGAGTATGTGCTCATTGGATCGGCCAACATAAACCAGAGATCCATGGACGGCTCACGAGACACGGAGATCGCCATGGGCGCGTACCAGCCTCACTACAGCTGGGCCAGAAGCGGCAGCCCTCCACGAGGCCAGGCACGGCCCTCCTCTCTATGAATGCAAAATAGATAGGAGCTGCATGAGTCACTTCACAAGCGTCTGCTGATGCATTGCTATTCATCTGCAGGTGTACGGCTACAGGATGTCTCTTTGGGCAGAGCACCTGGGCACGGTAGAGGAATGCTTTCGCCGGCCAGAGTCTGAGGAGTGCGTGCAGTGGGTGAACCAGGTGGCAGATGACAATTGGGCATCCTACGTCTCACCACAGATGGTGGATATGAGGGGCCACCTCCTGAGGTACCCCGTGCGGGTCGAGCAGGATGGGAGGGTGGGGCCGTTGCCGGGGCAGGAGATCTTCCCAGATGTCGGCGGCAAGGTTATGGGCACCCACTCGTCGCTCCCCAATGCACTGACGACTTGAGGTGGATGGAGCTTGAAGAAGCATGAAGGTGGTGCAGGGAGAGCTGAAGCTGCTCACAGCAATATTTCAAGTGGTTGATACTTCAGAAAGTTTGTATGTGGATATATGATTAAAGATAGATGGCACATGATATGGTTTTTGCATAGTACAATGTGCGTTGGGCATTGCGATTTGGTTGGATCTCAATGCCATCTTTAGTTCGATATGTTGTTTTTCCATGGTTGTAATTTGTCATTCACTTAAAATGGAGGCAGTATGTAGGACGAATAGTTGAATATATATACTAATTACTAAGTAATTGTTTGTCCAAATTTCCATCTAACTACAGCTAATACAGATTTCAGGCTAAAAGGCTTCCAAGGATGATCCCCGGTTTTGGAATCCCATATGTGATGATGGGTACCCTTTGTCCTAAACGCTCTGTTGGAGTTATATGGTTTCAGTAAAATACGTGTTGCAACTTGCAAGGACAGGTTGCTACTGGAATTCAGACTTCAGAAGTTTGGGGCACGATTGCAAGTTCTGTTACTCGAGACGCTGACGACAGTGGTATGCCTTTTTATTGCGTTGAAATTACTTAGAAATATCTAGCTTTCGAGCAGTCAACATAAAAGGTTTCGTGGTGTAGTTGGTTATCACGTCAGTCTAACACACTGAAGGTCTCCGGTTCAAACCCGGGCGAAGCCAGTTATTTTTTGCGCCTTTTATTGTTCTTTTGATATTTTTTTATTTTTTACATTTAACCTCCAAATGAAATCAATACAGAGAGAACTTATGTCCATTTAGTAAGCAAAATTATGGCCCTTCTTTGACGTTAGGCGATACGATGTGCCCTTGTACAAATGATAGGTAATGTTAGTATGTTACTGCCTTTTCAATTACCAATGTCCTACAAAAGAGAAAGCAAAGTTCTTGTGTTATGCATATACTCTTTGCACGGGCCTTTCTCTGCGCTAGGGCTACACTATTTCCTTGATATCTCTGTTATACAGCAAAACAAAAGGTCGCATATTTCTCCAAGAAGCAGATTTTCATGCGAGTCCCAGCGGCCCTGGGTTCCTACATCAATCAAGAGTTCCACATCTTCTTTATCACAAGTGAAAGTTCCAAATACTTCTTACCCACATTGTGAGTTTTTCAGGGGTACCATTTGATGTTGCACCCAACGCTATAGGTAATGAAAAAAAGTTAGAAAACAAAAGGTGCGAAGAAACCAGATTGAATTCCAGAATAAAGCCATAGGTACCTAGGTTTTTGTACGAAAGGTAATTCTTGGCCACTGAGGGCACAGTCAATTGCACGGCTTAGATCCCTGGAAAATTTGGGAAAGAACATAAGTAAAATGGGGAGACTGGGAATTCGTATGCACACTGATGCAACATCACTGAGTGTACCTTCCAGTTACTGGCAGATTGTTACTGGGTCTTGAATCATCGAACTGTCCATGGTAGAAAAGTTCAAAAGGCCTTCGTCCATCCTGCTGTCCAATAAAGGGGGTCAGTTACTGTTTGGTTATTGCACAAATAAGACATGCAGCAGAGCTAGTAATCCACAATTGGTGAACACAAGGATCAGTGGTGTCACTTTTTTGAACAAGTAAAACTCTGGTGTGCAGACTGCTCCAAAAGCCTTAGCTACTTCTTGCGACTGTAAGGCACGGTAGTAACAAACAAAAGAGAAATAGATCAGTCTAAAGGAACAAAAAAACCTGAACGAATTGCATCAAACTGAAGATCTTCATTGGTAATGATAATTATTCAATCAAAGGCACTGTGCAAATAGACCTCATCATAAAGATATGGGAAAGGATATTTGAACAATTTTGCTTCTTCAGCCATCTGTTCTGGACCATCCTGAAAAATTGAAAAGTCAATTTGTTGTTTAACCAGGAATCTTGAAAAATTGCATGAAACACATATACATATACGTAATGAACAGAGATGTTGTGTCAGTCATCTCCATTGGTAATTTTTTGTTTAACCAGGACACAGGAACAAAGAATACAAAAGCAGAACTGAGAAGCAGACATGAGGCTCCCTAAGCTGAATGGACAATTAAGTCAACTCCAATGGCTAAAAACAAAACAATCCGAAATGGGACTCGACGTTAATTTGTTATGTTTAAAGTACTCCTGTCACTAAATAGAAGTCACTTTGTAATATGTGTTCTTAAATTTTCGAAAATTTGAGTACTGATATATGTAGGAAAGCATAAAAATTGTCATAAGATGTTACTTGAATCCATAAACTGTACTGTGTAGTCTGTACCTTGTTTTTTTAAGAATTAAAAAACAAGGTACATACAGTTTATGGATTCTTATGTTTTGTCAAAGAGAACTCCTGGCTACAGAAATAGAAGAAAACTTTACTCCTAACCTGGGGATGTGTTCTAACTGAGTTCGACGATATGGCAACAGCACCAAGTCCTTTCTGCATTGTATCTAGAAGTCATCACAAATATAAGGGGAAGAGAACGTTCTGCCAGTTGTTCCAAGTTCTTACCTCCATATAGAAAGAGGTGAGCTTTGCAATGTCCTTTTTCAGATGTTTTACAAATGGACAGTGATTGCATATGAACATGACCTGAAAGCGGCCAAAGTCAAGCAACAATAGGTTCGTGATGCCGAAGCGGACAGTAATTGTTTGAAAAAAAAATACAATACATCCCGACAACAATGTAACTCATCATATATCTAAATTCTGGACAAATTGACTGACACAGGTCAAATAAATAATTAGGTGATGTGTTTCTTCAGTCAAGTAATAACCTGCAATTAGACACATTTGGCACAAGTTATACAGAAGAAGTCACTGACCAGCAGTGTAGGGTTGCCTTCGAAATCATCCAACGTCCAGAGGTTCCCTGTCAGTGGCTCCGGGAGCTGCACGCCAACCACAATGACAAACCAGTCACCCAATCACACCAGCAGCATCAGTCTCAAATCTCGACCATGGTCTTATCAGCATCACCCAATCCCTACCGGCATACCTCGAACTCCGGCGCTCGGAAGCCGACGGCGACGCCACTGGACTCGGTCCTGGCCATGCGCACACGGAGCCGCCGCCTGCAATCCGCGGCCGGCGGCGAGGCGAGGTGGCCGTGCGGACGGCGGAGGCAGGGCGACACCGCGAGGAGCCGCGGGCGTGGCGAGGCGGCCGCGAGGGAGGAGGGGAGGTGGGAGGCCCGCGCGCCGGCGCCGGTGACGGCCAGGGACATGGCTCGCGCTCCTCTGCTACGGCCCTGTACGCTGTGTGGCTGCGGACTTGCTGCCTCGGTGGCGGTTGTTGCTGGCTCTCCTGCAGCGGGGATTTTCCCCCTTTTTTATTTTCTATGTACAAAAGAACGATAGAATTGAAAACATTTTTCACCCATTTTAGGTCCATCGTACCCTCACGTTGGACCCACCCATAAGAGCCATTGAGGTGGAAATGAACTCAAATCCACAAAAATTAATATTTAGAAAATACTTCTGCCAAATACATAACTATTTTTTCACCAACAATCCCCCTTACCCACCAGACATACCCACGCCCACCAGAACGAGCCGCTGTCACTCGGCCGTGGCTGGGACTCCGGGAGGGACTCCATGAGGGGCAAGGCGCCGGGCACACATGATGCATGATGAGATCTCGTGGGCCATGGCAAATCTGTGGGCTGGGCTTAGTGATTGGTTGAGTTTATTTTAGTACCTTTTTTTTATGTGGTGGAGTATTTTGTTGCTGCGTCTAGAGGGCTGGACCATTAGCCTATGGCCCCTGTGTTGTTCACCAACGATGCTCCTGTGAATTACGGAATTCCAGAGCTGTGAATACGGAACTGTGAATTACGATGCTCCTGTGATCAAACCTCCCTCCGTCCACGTCTCTGGGCACCCAAATCTAGGATATAATCAACACAAAACATGCATGTCGTCACGTTGTAATCATTTATTATCATTTTTTGAGCATTTATAAAACAATTTATAAGTGCTATAAGCTCACAATATGATGAAATAAAAACTGTTATACCCAACGATGACCATAAACCAAACGATCGCGATAGAATCTGGTAAACTTAATACTGCTCACTTGCCACAGACCATCAAAGTTATGGTAACCAACCAAGCGATTGTAATTTTTGTAGTTTATAGGTGTGTCTTAGATCTAACCTTACATATGTCAATGTGAATAATAAATGGAAGTTTTGTGATGGTTTGGGCCTTAACCATCCAAGTAATAATCATTACCAAAATATATCATGTCAAACCATAATAATTTTCATTAAATTTAAAATAGAGTATTTCTTCTTTTTTCTATGAGTCTTACTTTGAAGCAATTATGCTAAACACCACACGGACACACCACCAGTCAACACTCATGTGTTGCAAGCTAATAAAATTCAAATATAGCTAATATTACTTTTAAATTATCCAAAAAATGATATAAAATTTACATGTATGGCCATGTTATGTTTTTTACTAAATCATCTTGTTCGCTAGAAGGTGCTCTTTCAACTGAAATGAATTTACATTTGTATTGATATAATCACCTTCGAGAGAAAAGACAACCAATATAGGTGCGTATATCGTCTTCAAGAGAAAAGACAAATAGTTTTGTATCACGTGCGTGTCGCATGTGCGAGTTTACTAGTAGAGAAAAAAGGGCTTCTCGATGGGAGGTTCTATAACTTTTCATATTTTATTTTAGTTTTCCTATTTTCGTATTAGGATTACCTTTTGATTTGAATTGTATTGTATGGATCATTATACCGCGGTATGGTGGTAAACACACTATGAGTATGTATTTGGGTCTTTTATGATAGATGCGGAGTGTAGGAAATTATAGTTCGTGACGCCAAAGTGGCAAAGGAGACAAATGACTCTCTTTTCTTTTTGAGTTCTTGGTATTTAAAATTATCAGCTTGGATCTTCGAAAACTGAATGTGTTCAAAAGCTAGAAAGTAGAATCAAGCCTACATGAGCTTTTCAGCTTCTATCTTTCGGAGGCATTTGGCTTGTCAGCTTCTAACATAGAGATTAAAAAAGTCAATTGCCGGACTATGTCCGGAAACTGGAAAGAAACAGGAACCAAAAGTCCAAAAGTATGCTCCTAACTACAAAAGATATAAAGGGACTATCAGCCTTGTACATATATATTTTTAGATAAATAAGCACATACAACTAATTGAGATGCCATAGATTGGAAAAAATACAAGAGAAGAGAAAGAAGTTGTTAACATATAGATATCTATCATGTTTCGAACCAAAGTTTTCAAGATATGTCTTAATAAAATGTCACTATATATCAAAGAAGTAGTTTAATTAAGGAAGAATAGCCGATATTGTCCTCAAACTATCAACCAAGGCTCAATTTTATCATTCAACTACAAAAATGATAACTTAAATCCCTGAAATTCTGCAATAGGGTCTAATTCATCCTTTTTGCTCCATATAGGCAGCTAGTGGCCTTAAAATTCCCTTTCTCTTATTATTGACGGGGATCATTTTTAACCTGATATATTTCATCCGATATATTGACATTCCCTTGATCTTAAACAAATTGATATTTTAACATAAATGGGCCCTATGAGGGTTCAGTTTCTTTATTCTAAGGAACTCAATAGAGTATTTTGCTTTGGATGCAAATTATTTACGATAGGGCATAGAAAAAGAAAAAAAAATAGATATATACCATCAAAAGATCGTAAAGTTAGATATATACCATTGAACCCACATATCATTGACTCATGTGAACCCCACATGTAAGTGGGATATAGATCATATTTATTCAACTTTGTGATCTTCTAATGGTACATACCCATAGAAAAGGTCCGTTGGCAAATGATGGTGTATAATGATTGGACACATCTTGGGAGTATACTTAAAGAGCATGAGGAAAATGCAGATCACGGTTAGAATATGACCAACCACTTAAGGAGTAGTTTAGTTGGGGGGAGAAATGGAGAAATACACTGGAAAACGTGTGTTCCGTGAGATAGAGGAATAGTGAATATCTAATAAATAGTGAATTTCTAGATAAGTTTTCTGTGAACTAAACTATTAGTATGAAACTTCTAGTATATGCGTAGTGGAGGGTCAGAAAGAAGAGGAGCCAAAGCTATGGAAGGTAAATTTTGCCTCATGGGGCACGTACCAACAATCAAAACTTTTTGAATGCATCACATTGATGACGCTTCAATTGGTGCGGTATGGGAATGCAAAGGAAACCAAGCGGAAAAAAATTGGAGGGTGATTAGTGATTACTGATTAGTGATTACCATCTCATTGGTGGCGATTGATCCGAACGACGACAGCCGTTAGGACTAACGGACGTTCGTTATCCCAACCGCAGCCGCCGTTGATTTATACACGGCGAACAGAACGGAACGAACTGCGGTTATCGACAATGAAGCCTAGCACGTTTGAATTTTGAAATCAGCATACAGAATTACAGATCCCGCCTACCGTCGCCCACCTCCACCAGATCGGAATCGGAGCCCTTCGCCGCGACGGCGAGGCGGTCCTCGAACGCCACATCCGCCGTCCCCATCCATACCCCCAACACCCCCTCCACGTCGCCGGCGGCCAGGTAAGTTCGCCGGACTCCGGAGTAGTGCTGTCCCCATCTCAAAAAACACTCCTTGATTTGGTTTCAATTCCGGTCCGTAGGTAGGTTCGAATCACAGATGGCGTGCTCGCCGCCGGCCAAGCGTCGACCAACACATGGGCCCACCACCGCCGGCGCCGCCGCGCTGCTGCCAACGGACATGCTCTTCGACGTCCTGCTGCGTCTCCCGGCCAAGGACCTCTGCCGCCTCCGCTCCGTCTGCCGTCCATGGCGCGCCCTCCTCGCCGCGGACCCGCTCTTCGCCGACGCGCACGCCGCCCGCCACCGCGCCCCGCTGCTCCTCGCCAGGTTCCGCTCCTCCTCCTCCGACGCGCGCGTCCACGTCGTCGACCTCTCGTCGCCCGGCGGCGCCGCCGCCGTCGTCACGCGCGTCGTCGCCACCGCCGACGGCTCCTGCGGACGCGCCTCGACGTCGGGTGCGTGGCGACGGAGACGAACGGGTGCCACGTCATCGATCCGGCCACCGGAGCGTCCCACGCGCTGCCGGAGGCTCCGGCGGCGGCGCACGCCGGCAGGGGAAACGTTCGAACGCCCTACACCTTCCACGCGCTCGGGCGAGTGCCGTCCACCGGGGAGTACAAGGTGCTCCGGATGCAGTGGCGAAGCTAGAGTGAAATAGAGGAGGGTGCGAGGTATTACTGCAAATACAAATCGATTACTAATGCAAACGAATGTTTTTTAAAAATATTAAATATAACTGCTATCCGCCGGTAACCATGCAAAACTCCTTGGTTAATTGTTTTTTTCTAAAAAAAAGATAGTTCAATACTATAGTTGCTGACTTAGTATAATCATGTACCAAATGTTGCATACGAAAAATACATCATTGGATTGTTCAATAGCTTATAAAAAGGGAACGAATGACTTAATTTCCTTTTTTCAAAAGATAAAGAATGTTCCAGTGGATTAGTATAAATTCTCTAATTTATCATTAATCTAGTTTACGAACTAGGAAATGGATGCCTAAAAACAAACTAAGAAATGGACATCTATACAAGAATACATAAATTACAATACTATACTGTGAAAAAAAATTCTACGGATGCGGCGTCTTTGTTGAAGGGGACAGCGCTGTCGCCGTCGGTGGGATTGTTTACTTCAAGGTGGACAAGGTATACCATTCCATGTTGGTTGAAGGTGTGGATCCTGGAATTCTCATGGATTGTGTCTTTTCGTTCGATCTCGAGAGGGAGCAGTGTTGGAAAGAGCTTGATGGACCATTTGGTGCCAGCATTGTTGCCGGAGATTATGATGATGATTTTGGGGATTACCATGACCTTTGGAATCAGCTTAGCTTTGGTGAGTTGAGAGGCTCCTTGGTTTTAGTATACTTCTTTGGGCATCGGTCTGTCATGGACCTATGGGTTCTGGAAGACTTTGAGAAGGGTGTGTGGGTGAAAGAGTTTAGCATTCAGACTGAATCGATTCTCTGCATGACAGAAGTGTGCCATGTGGAAGCATTGTTTGGGCTGGATGATGGAAGGTTGGTCATCCATCTGGGAGAAGTGTTGCTTATCTATGATTCGGGAACTGACACTTTTGAAGAAGTGGAAATGGGACCTCTTGATGCAGTTGCTATGTACACAGGGAGTCTGTTGAGTTCACAATTGCGTAACAGGGTGTAGTACTGTATTGTGTTCCTACTCAGTTATGCTTGTACATAAGAACATAACCCAGTTCATGCGGAATATTTGAAATGAATAAATTTCGTGGAGCTGCTAACGTTGGCCAAGGTGCTTTATTTGTCCCTTATTCCTATCGAGTTTGTGAGTAAAAATTTAAAATGGACTTGTGCTCCAATACCTGAATTGTTCACAAAATGTTTGAATGTAGTAGAACTTGTATCTGCAGCAGTGCAGCACCAGTACTGTCTTGTCTTGCATGTGTGCTGTTGCTTTTCACTTGAATTTAGGCAGAATTTGGAAGAAACCTCATGCAGCTTCTGTGAGTATATCTTGCTGTCGCAACTTGTTGAAACCTGCAGTACTTTGTAAGGCTTAATTTAATTATAACCCATGATTAGTACAAATCCAATGGACTGATACTGAAGACGTTCTATGTGACTTAAGAACGGAATAACGAGATCATACCTTATTTTAAGACTTTTTTTTTCAACCATTATTCTGTCATGTTACCATGGGTGCTCGATTTTGCTATCATTTTTTTCCTCAAATACGCATAGATCTACGCACCATTACATTAAGAAGGATAAGGTAAACGCTGGTTAGTGGTTACAGGCCATCACGTGGAGTATTACAGTAAGCATACAAATGTATATCTTTTCTTTTTCTAGATTTCTATCTTGATTTTCTATCGTTAAGGAAAATTTGTGACGTTTGAGACTTGCACTGGACACCCCTGTTGTAGGGAACAGGTATTCTTTGGTGGAGGGGTGCAGATCATTTCATTTGAATCTTTGCTTTTCATAGCACATTTTTATTACCTTTTTTTTAAGGAAAAAGTACATTAGTACTCTTTCAGTAGATGCTTTTTATTTGGTGTAGATGCAACGATAATGCTAGTAGTAAGACGTTCGAGAGAAAAATATTGAATGGCCACCACCTCGCGCCTCGGATGCCGAGCCACGCGGCTGCAGCTCCTCCTCGCTGGTGGTGGCCAAGGGTCCGGGGTCAGGTTCTAGGTTTGGCCTTAGAGAGAATGGCAGGCCGGCCTGCAGAGGAGGTGGGAGGGGCAGTGGCGCTGCCATGTCGGCGGTTGGGCCGTGTCGAGGTGGAACATCCATGGCGCTGGCGGCAACGACGGGGGAGGCGTCAGTGCACGACGATAGGAGGTGGTGGCTAGAGGGGCTGGCACGGGCACGTTAGGGTCTCGCCAAAGCTCCACGCCGGCAGGTGCAGGTGGCTGGAGGTAGGGAAAGAACCGAGCGTTTCAGCTCTACCACCTGGATCGGACGTCCGGGTGCTCGCGACTTCGTAGATGCAATCCGATTATCTTTCAATTTTTGAACGGAGAGCTGGCTGTTTTCAGCCCATGAAGCGATTACCTAAAATATAACTAGCTGAAACTATTTTCCTCTCATTCGTACAGAAAAAAAAACCATCTAGACGAGGTCACCCAAAAACTGGGAATGATGTTTTCAAAATAAAAAAAAATAACGGAATGTATGCGCTGACTGGGCTGGCCCGTCCACATGTTTGGAGACAATTCAAGCCCATCCGTCCGTTTTGGACTTGGGAAATGCAACCCTACTCTCTTGCCTCTGTTTCCATTCCCGTCGTCACCATCGACGCCGCCGCATTCTTCTCCTTCTCGCGGCAGCAACCCGGAGCGGAGCCCCCACCACCACGCGACGGCGCTGCGCTCCTTCGGCCACCAGGTAAGCTCCTGCTCTCCTCATCGGTCGTCGCACGGCCTTCACTTCTGCGGCGGTTCTCTCACCCGATTCCGACTACTGATGCGTGCAGATTTCGTGGGACCCATTTGTCATCGACGGAGTCGCCGGGGCCGTCCGCCCCTCCGGCCACCGGATCCAGGCTCGCCGCCGCCACCAACGCCGGCGTGCTGCCCCTGGACGTGCTCTTCGACGTCTTGCTGCGGCTCTCGGCGAAGCAGCTCTGCCGCCTCCGCGCCGTCTGC
The DNA here is from genome assembly GCA_015342445.1 of Digitaria exilis. NCBI lineage: Eukaryota > Viridiplantae > Streptophyta > Magnoliopsida > Poales > Poaceae > Digitaria > Digitaria exilis. Next base: position 3,327,885 of record JACEFO010001972.1, on the reverse strand, counting down.
CGCTCCTGGCGCACTCTGACATCCGACCCGCTCTTCACCGGCGCGCACGCGGCGCGGCACCCGCTCTTCCTGGCTTATTTTCGGGGTGTCTACACCCACATCCATGTCGTCGGTCTGTCCGGCAGCGTGGTGAAGCAGATACCCAATGTGTATGGCAGGCTGCTCCCCACAAGCCTGGATCTGGCCCGTGCGGTATGGAACACTTGCCATGTGCTTGACCCGGCTACTGGAAGCGTTTGCGTCCTGCCAGAGAACCCAGCGACGGAGCATGTGGGTGGAGAGAATCTAAGCAAGCCGTACGCCACCTCTTTGGCATTTGGGAAGATCGCTGCTGCTGGAGAGTACAAGGTGGTACGGATGCTACGCAACCCGACCCTTACTCCCTTTAATCAGGAATATCTATATGAGGTTCTCACCATCAACAGTGGTTCTGGTTCCAGTCAACCGCAGTGGAGAGCGACGCGGGGCCATGATGATTTTGTCCACCCGGACAATCCCATTCGTCATCGGTGAAATGTTCTACTTCAAGATCGCGACTATATACGACTGTTTCGTTGATGATTTCACCCATGGCATTCCTCTTGACCGCATCATTCGGTTTAACCTTGAGAAAGAGGAATGGGGGGGGGGGGGGGATTCTCCCAGGGCCAATAAGTGACATCTGCACTGATGGGTATGATGTTCATTTGGAGGAGTACCGGTACCGTTGCCTTTGGGTTGAGACAACTCTAGCCGACCTGAAAGGCTCCTTAGCTCTTGTGCACTATCGAAGGTCCCGTCGCATCCTAGACCTCTGGCTTCTGAAAGACTTCGACAATGTCCTCTGGTATACCATTCAGATTGAACCAATTGTGCCAACTACCGTGCTCTGTGTAGAGTCATTGTTTATGGTAGATGATGGAAGGTTAATCATCCATTTCCCAAAGACAGGAGTGCTCCTCATTTATGATCCAAGAACCCACACTTCTACGCAATTGGAGATGAGACATCTTGTTGCGGTTGCAATGTATACTGGGAAACTATTGCGTTTACAAGCTGGTAACATTGTGTAGTGTTATAGCATGCTGCTACTTGCTATTCTGCTTGGCTTTGCGCTAATCGAACCAAAATTTATATGTAGAACTTTGTATTTGTGTAAGATATTTTTCATCCATTATTCATCGTTTTACCATGAGCCTTTGACTATTCACTTTTATACTTTGTAGATCATTTTTAATAGTTAGATCAAAATGCACTGGGCACTCTGTTCGACCATGTTACCTTCTGTTTACTGTGGTTACACTATTTAACTGAACTTTCTTTTATAGACAGGTCTGACAATGTCCAGAGGATATATGAATTGGGGAAGACGTTTTGTTTCTTTTAAATTTATATTTAATTCGATTTTACTAAAGAACAGCCTAACAATCTAAACATTCAGATTATCTGAACCTTCTTACTAGAATCTAAATATTGATATTATTTAAACCTTCTTATTTTTTTGTTTTTAAGGTACATACTAAGAAGCTGTATAATAGTTGTCTGATCCTTTCCTACTCTGTTGTCTATTGATGTGTGATATCACCGATTTAATTGGTTATTATTATTAGTCTGTTACCTGTAATCCCACCCTATCCATGCATAAAGAACGTGAAGAACTAAAGGTTACAAGGGCTAACTCATAAAGAAAAGGATCTAGATTTAATTATTTTCGAACTAAGTTGGACGGTGGGTTGATATCCGAGAAACAGAGGGGCTTTTATGCAAAAGCGGCTCGGCTGACCGGTAAAAGGGTTAGGTTGACTTGAACTAGATCTATTCTGGACCATTGGATTGAGATCTAAGGGCTAAGGTTAAAAGAGGGCGACGCCTGCGGCAGGAGATGACAACGAGCGGCGGCGCATCGCCGGAGTTAGGCGAAAACCGGGTTAGAGGGCTCGGTTTGGAGCAATTTGAAGCTTGGGAGCTAGCTGGGAATTTGGGAAACTCTATACAGGGCTCATGAAAGTAACTAGACTCCTAGTGTAAGCTGGCGGCGAGTAATGGCGGACATCCATGGCCGGCGAGATCACGGAGACGGCGGAGTGCAAGAGAAAGAGAGAATAGAGACTTGGCGAGTTCCTCACGTCCACGCGAAGCTTGGCGGTAAGATTGGCGAAGCAAGAAGGCGTTTGAGGGCTCGAACTGAGGCGGCGGCTTTAGGATAGGGTCTGGGCGACGCCGGGAGCTCTGGTGGCGGTGGAAGCTTGGGCTTGGGTTTGGGAGACAACAGGACGTGGCGGCGTGCTTATAAAGGTTGGGGAGGCGGTGCCGAGACGTGGCGCGCACGTCGAGAGAGGTGGCACGTGCAGCGGCCGGACTCGGGCTCGAGTCCTGTTGAAGCACGACGGGAGGAAGGAGATGACAGGCGGGGCCCGTCAGTCAGCGAGAGAGCGAGCGAGAGAGAGAGTTATAGGAGGTCGGGTTGGGCTTGCGGAAGGGAAAAAAAGGAGTTGGGCTTGTGGATGGGCTCGGCCCAAGAAGGAAAAGGAGAAAAGGATTTAGAGTTTTACTTTGGGAAATCATTTCCAGCTAAAAATCAAATCCAGTTAATTCTAGATATGCATTTAAACCACGGGAAATATCTTCAAAAATCTCAAGAAAAATTCTGGAGATAGATTTGGAGACAAAGAACCCAAATAAAATATTTGAAGCTCATGAAAGAGATTTTAAAGCCTTTCAATAAATGGATTTGGCCTCAGAGAAAAGAGAATAAATTCCCAGAAAATATAGAAAATTCTCAGGAAAGATTTGGTCGACGTCTAAACGAATTCTGAAAACTTTACACTCATAAACACATGATGCATTTCAGCATGAATGCAACACTTCAATTATAAAGCATTACAAAGCATATTTATTTAATTAAGGAAAATGATTGTTTTCCTACACTAAATACCCTGATAATTAAATAATTGTTGGAAAGTTTTAAGAATTTATGAAAATCATTTATTTAATTACACTTTCTGATCACAACCCGAAATCCCAAATTTCAGGGTGTGACAGGGGGTGACCCCTCCTGTTTCCTGAAAAAAAAAATCAAAATATCCTTCTTGAACTGTTCTTCACCAATAACCTAAGCAAGAAGTGAAAAAGCTGAAAAAAATACACAGTTAGCTGTAGACAAACAAGTATATTAGCTCGTGATGCATCACTATTTAAATAAAGGGTTTAAAAATCACTTTTTCCTTAACCTGCTGGGATGGCACTACTTCGCTCCTGATATCACACTTTTAACACTCCTATATATATACAGTCATTATTACTGTATTTTAATGGCCACATGCGATGCTCAAGGCACATGCAAATTGTTACTCAGCAAGGAATACAGTCAATCATCTAGCGATTGTGTTTTACTCCATAAACTGCAAATAGTTTTTCCACCCCATATTCTTCTCTCCCAATCGTATGGACATTCAATGTGGTCCTAGCAGCACAAGGCTAGCATATTTATCATGGATTTCTGCCTTTAGGACTATTTGTGTATGTGAAGCAATATGCACAACATATATACAGAGGCAGGGAAAAAACAAACCCTCCGCGCGTCGTCTCCCCTGTCCCCTCCCCGTTTCCCTCCCGGCGCCTACCCCAGGCTCCGCGCAGACGCCGACGGCTTCGTAGCAGTGGAAGGACGACGGGCGTGGCAGGAACGTCGACCGCTCCCAGCGGACCTCCGGGGAAGGTTGCCTCTCCCCGTCGCACTGTGCTGCTGGCTGCCGCTCAAGCCCGCGCTGCTTCATCTTTGGCGCGTCCGGGCATCGTTCTTACGTCTGTCCACGCCGGGGGGCTGTGGCGGCAGCCATGTCTAGGCCAACGATGGTGTGTCTTGGGCTGCTCCTCCGGCCCCTGCTTCGGCAATCCCGGCTTCCCATCCCGATGGCACGACAGCTGAGCTGGGAGGCAAGTCCAAGGACAGCAGCGCCGTAGGCGCAGACAGCACTGATGATCGCACGGTGGGCACCTCCTGACACCAGAAGCCAAGCCACGGCGCATCATTGATCTACCATTGCCCGCCACCGCGCCATGGTCGTGTCCATGGTGATGATCAACAAGAAGGTCTGGCGGACACCGCCATCCGTCGCTGCGTCTTCCGGATTGCTGCCTGGTGCTCTTGCCCTCAGAGCATCCCGTTGGAGATGGAGCTTGAAATTGTTGAGCCAAGGGTGCCGGGTGATGAGAGGCAGCCGCCAACGACGGGAGGACCTGCCCTGCACACCGTCTCCTCCTTCTGATGATAATCAAGGAAACCGAAGAAAGCGGCGACGCATGCGGCAGCAGATGGACAGGCGGTGGCGGCGCTTGCGTCTCGTATCGTATCCCGGTGCATGCAAGGCTAGGCCCACCGGTGGAAACGATGGAACACGCTCCCGCTTCTCCGCGCGCCGCATCGGAAGTTGGCGCATGCATTGATCTCCTGCTCGCCCCTTCGCTCGTGGCCGCCGTACATGGTGCTCTCGCTAGCTCCCGAGAAGGCCGCCCCTTCCATTATGATGACGCGGGGCCACGGCGAGAGTCCGGGTTCTGGGGACGACGTGCACGCGCGACTGAGCTGTGTTGGCTCCCCGTCCCAAATAAACGCCTCACAGGTTTCCGAGAGCGCCTCGTGCAACGCAATGCCGATGAGAGCAAGTATTATGACCAGCTACAAGCCGGCTGGGTCTCTGCTCGCGGAGAGAGAGGAGGAGAGAGTGCTAAGCGGGCGCATCGCGAGTCGCTGGCCTGAGGCGGGCGGATAGACGTGCGCTGCATTTCTATTTGCTGTTCCGCTGCTTTGTGCGCTGCCCATTTGGTGCCGCCAAACCTGCAAAGCTGCCGCTGCCCCCAACGGCATTAAAGAAAGCCACGGTGGAGATTCTTTCGCCCGCTCGCGGGCTGTGTTATTGCCCCTGCTCTGAGCGCAATCAATACGTTGCCGCCGGCGAGCTCCCTGAAAACTGCAAGTTTGTCCCCTGTTGGGCCTACCTCTAGGGCCCATTTGCCAGCGAGGCTGGTCCTGGAGGCCAGTCATGAGCCCGTGCAGCATGAGGACCCCCAACCCGTGGTCGACAACAGTACCGTACATGGTCTCCTACAATGGAGAGGACGTGGTCGAACGTGCCGCGGGAACATGCAACTCCAACACTTAACATAGATGCCATTAGTTTGGAGCAGCGCACCCCTGTAGGTGACCTCTTGGTGCCGCGGCGGAGCCCCTCACCACGGGCCTTGGCAATGCCAAACGCCCCCAAGGACTTTCTCTAAGGTTTACTCTAGTCGCTGGGTCGCTGCCCCAGTGGAAACCAGCGGCACGGAGGGGACAAGCAGCGCCCCTTCGATGCCGGTGTCGACAACGCCCAAATCAGTCAGGCGGAGGTTAAACTTCATGGCAAAAATCACAAAAAAGATAGTGAAAATTCTCCCTACACCACACACAAGAACAAGGGCTCAGACTCGCACACCAGCCGCTCCTCCACGCCGCAGCCGACGGGTCATAGGAATTCAGCCTGAACCAGCACGTGCGGCTTGTACTACAAACACTAGGAACAAGAAGAAAGTAACGAGGGCTCTGCACGTCATCGTGGAGGATGAAGGTATCTGTTGGGGAACAGGCCCAGCCCACGAAGAAGTTGGGCCCCTTTGTAAAGGCCTTAGGGCCCATTTGTAAATATTGTAACTCGGACATAACTTGCCAAAACCAAAGCCACCAGATATCCACCGATCATATAGCAAGCAAAATTGATGAGCTCAGTGCAGAGGCACGCAAGCTTCGAGCCGCAAAGGAAAAGTTGGCAAAGGAGGCGGAAGCAAAGAAGCAAGCTGCCGCGAAGTTAAGGAAGCTTGAAGAAGTAAGAAGGGAGCTCAACAGCCTGCAAGAAGAAGTCAAAGCTCTGGAGCAGCAGGATCAAGAGACTGATCAATGAGAGAACCATGAGAGAGTCAATCTTGAGACAAACCAAAGCACTTATAGGCCATTCGTATCATTCGACCCAACCTCACCCCTTTGCCAAGGGCTGCAGCTTTCCCCATGCCCCCCCAGTTATAGGCCATTCACCCTACCAAAATTCAATGGGATGACCGACCCAAGGCAGTTTCTGTGAGTTACGAAGCATCTATAGCTTCGGCAGGAGGTAATGAAGTGGTAATGGCAAAATCCCTGGTGATAGCTTGCGAGGGAGCAGCTCTTAGTTGGTTATCTAAGCTGCTCCCGAACTCTATATACAGTTGGGAACATCTCAAGATGAAGCTATTAAGTAATTTTCAAGGTTTCAGCAAGGCATTTCTCACAAATGTCGATCTATTCAGGTGTAGGCAAGAGGACAAAGAGCCTCTCACAAGTTATTTTAGAAGGTTCGTTCAGCTTAAAGCACAGTCAGAAGACTTGCCATAGTATGTGGTAATCAATGCTTTTATCGGAGTCTCGGGCCCAGTCAGTGTCCTTCCGAATTTGCAAAAAAGAAGCCTCAAACATTGCATGAGCTGTATTTAGAAATGGAGAAATTTTGTGCGGCAGATGAAGACAATGGAAGAAGGGTTGCAAAAAGGAACATGATGAGGAAAGCGAACAATGAAACAAGGAAACCATATATATTCTAGCCAAAGCAAAACACCAATTTTCAGCCGAACCAGCAGAGGTTCCCAGGGTCAGTGTTCAATGTTGAAGGGGGACCTCCGCAAGAAACCCAACCATCCGGAACACCATACAATGCCCAGCCATCTAAGGCACCATACAATGAACAGTCAGAGTCAAGTGCTTCGGGTTCCAGAGGTAGGGGATGGAACAGCAGCGGGCGAGGCAGAGGAAGGGGCCGAAACTCAAGTGGCCAACCTCGCACCTGGTTTTATGCTTTTCATGGAGAAGGTGCAGATCACGGAACCACCCGTTGTCCAATCACAATAAGGGCAAAACAAAAAATGGAGTCTGAAAAATCCAGTGCGCAGTCGAGAATGGTAAATTATGCAAGCTCGTGGAACCAACAACCTTACTGTTCGGTTTACCCAGCTCTGAATTCCACAACTGTCCACCCGTCTACTTACACCTCATACCAACAAACGCCATCCACCTACACCTCATATCAGCAACCTTTCACATACCAACCTCAACCTTTCAGTCTGAAGCTAAATATTGTAAGGTCAGCACCATACTGATTGCAGGGTAGAATAATGTTCCATTATGGGTGCAGAGAGACAAACTGATGCTAAGAGTGGGAGTTTGACTGTTGATGAAGATAATCCATCACAAAATTGTCCTAGAATCTGTACCTAGTTATTCTCCATACTAGTTCTGTGGACAAGCTGCCATTGTGGATATGCATTTGTTAGCCAATTTGCCAAAGCTATTGTCACCATGAATGACCCCTGGTCCTGAAGTAGTGGATTTTTCATGTCAACCTGCATACCAATAGTGAGAGGTTAGCAATCCATTCAGCAGTGACTCGACTCTTCTGTACGATCCAAGAACCAGAACTTCCAAGAACCAGCAATAACCTTTCATGTTGAGGGGCAAAAATGTCTTTTTGCACCCTGGTTAATGGTGTTAACCCTTCAATTGGACTGTGGGGCCACAAAAGGAATGGATGAAAAACTTTTGGCCTCATAGGGAACGAAAACTTTCTCAGGGTCAAGGAAGGAACGAGGAATTTTTTAGGGCCAAATAAGGAATTGTCTCTTTCAATTTTCCTTGATATATGTCGCTCTCGATCTTTATGACCTATCACATAGCTTCACTGTAGACCAAAATTACTATCTTTTGGGAAATTCATTTGGAAAGGGCTACTTTTAAACAGTGATGCTACCATCCGTGCCTCCAGACAGATCGAACATCTTCCTCTCCCCCGCACGGCCGCGCCTCCTTCTGCTTCACGCATCCTCCCTTTTCCCACGCCTCCTCCTTCTCATGCGGCTGGCGGCTCCCAGGCGACAAGCTGCCCAACGGCGAGGGCTCCCAGGGTCGGAAGCGAGCTCCCACGGCCAGCGCCCCCACTCCCCCACGCCTCCTCCTACTCTCGTGGCTAGTCGCTCCCCAAGAGAAAAAAATAGACAGCAATCCATGTAATGTTCAATATTTTCCTCAAACATGTTCAACATTTTTCTTTAAGCGTGTTCAACATTTTATATTGAAATGTTGAAATAGCGAAGACTAAATGTTGAAATTTGAAGAACACATGTTGTATTTGGAATCATGAAATGTTGGAAGACAAAAAATGAAATGTTGAGCTTGTCCGGACGGCAGCGGGCCACGACACGCCGCGGTGGACACTGGTGGCACGTCATGTAGCCTACGACAGTATGGCAGACAACGATCGTCGGCAGAGACGTGGAGCCGCAGCGACGCGACATGTGTAGTGGCGGCGGCGCAACAGGCTGTGGTCGTCGGGTGGTGACAGCACTTCCTTGCTGATAGCGGGATCAAGGGAGGGAGAGAGAGACAATAATGGAGGGGGAGGAGATAGGGTTTTGGGGTGTAGAATCAAACAGCTATTATTGTTTGCACGAATTTTAAGCAAGCCTGGCGGCGGAGCATGTTGATCAAGAGAATTTAAGCAAGCCTTACACCTCGTTCGCATTTGGGAGGATCGGCGCTACTGGAGAGTACAAGGTGCTACGTATGTTCAGTAGGCCCACCGTTACTGGCCTTCATTAGCACCGTCGATTTGAGGTTCTCACCATCAGCAGTGGTTCCGGTTCCGGTTCCAGCCAAACCGCAGTGGAGACCATGGCGGAGCCATGACAAATATGTCGAGCCGGGCAGTGCCATCGTAATTGGTGAGGTGGTCTACTTCAAGGTCGATGCTCTTTACGACCTATGATTGATGGTTTGAACCCTGGCGCTCCTGTTGATCGCATCATTCCATTTGACCTTGAGAAAGAGGAATGGAGGGAAATTATCCAAGGGCCAATAAGTGACATCTTTCATACGGATGAGTATGATAATGATTTGGAGGACTACCATTGCCTTTGGATTGAGACTACTTTAGCTGACCTGAGAGGCTCCTTAGCTCTTGTGCACTATCGAAGGTTCCGGCGCATCATGGACGTCTGGCTTCTGAAAAACTCAGACAATGTCCTCTGGGTGAAAGAGTATACCATTCAGATTGAACCGATTGTGCCATCTACCGAACTGTATGTAAACTCATTGTTTATGCTTGATGATGGAAGGTTAGTCATCCATTTCCCAAAGAGTGGACTGCTCCTCATCTATGATCCAAAAACCAACACTTCTACGCTAGTGGAGATGAGACATATTGATGCGGTTGCAATCTACACTGGAAATCTATTGAGTTTATTACAGGTTGGTGACGTTGTGTAGTGTTATAACATGCTGCTACTTGCTATTCTGTTTGGCTTTTTGCTAATCATCCATATGTACATGTAACCCTGTAAGACATTTTTCATCCATGGTTCAATTGTTTTACCATAAGCGTCTGAGTACTCACTTTTTATACTTTGAGGAGCATTTTTAATAGTTTGATCCAAATGCACTAGACACATCTGTTCAACCATGTTTTCTTCTTTTCCTGTGGGTACATTGTTTTTATTTTAGTATAATTTATATTGGGATTTTACTACTGTATTGATATATCTTTACCTTAAATCAATGCAATCTGTGATTCAATTCAAATAACAGATAAGTGAATTTTATATGAATTTCTTTGAGCTAATGGTAGCTTATGTGTTTTACATCTTGCAGGCACGACTTGCATATCCATCTGAAATAAGGGGAGCCTGATATGATCATTAATTCTTCAGTCTGAAGCTAAATATACTTTGTTACTCTCTAGACATAGAAGTTCTGTGGACAAGCTGCCATTGTAGATAATTTGCCAAATTGTTTGCTAATTTACCAAAGTTATTTTCACCATAATTGACCCCTGGAGTACTGTTTTTTTTTTCATGTTTACCTGCATACCAATAAGAGGAGGTTAGCAATCCATTCAGCAGTGTGACTCAGACCACTGCTCATGTACGATCCAAGAACCATCACTTCTGCAAGACAACTTGATGTGGTTGCAGTGTACAAAGGAAACATGCTGTGTTTGCATGTTGGTGACATGGGGTAGTGTTGTAACATACAGCTGCTTGCTACTCAATTTAGGTCATGTTAATCAAACGGGCCTTGCTATGGTACTCCACTTACCTGCTAGGAGGTAAGACTTTAAAACGATCTAAGCCATTGAATTTAGGAGGGATAATTCAATTTAAAAATAAAAGGAAATAATGTTTGGCTGGCTATCCGCAAGGGATTCCCCCCTGCAAACACGCTTGTTGTGGTGGATCACGATTAAAAAGTGGGTCAGAATTTGGCGGTTTCTTCATCTGTTGCACAATCCAACTGTTTTAAAAAAGAAAAATCCAATTGTTTGCCTTGCAGGGGCACGCAGGAAAAGAATAGATAAAGAAAGATGCAATAGAATGGGATAGATTGATTAGGGACATAACTTCATGTAGCGTAAAAAAAAAGCATCGGTAAAGAAGCCGGACATGACATGTTTATACTATAGAAATAAACGTAACTCCATCTCATTCCATGTTAGATCTGGAAGATATTCTCATATTTTTCTATTTTTAAAATTATAAATAATTATTTAATCTATTACCTCTTAGGAGGTAATACATCCTCATAACTACCTAGATCTATTCAATTGAACGGTTCACACTCATTTGGTATGCATATATTATTGTACTTTCTTTGATAGACAGGTCTGATAATGAGCAGAAGATTTATGAATTGGGAGAAGAATGTTTTGTTTCTTTTAAATTTATATGATTTATATGTTCTATTTTATTGAAGAACAGCCTAATAGAATCTAAACATTGAGATTATCTGAACCTTCTTATTTTCTTTAAGATACATACCTAGAAGCTATATAATGATTGGGTGACTGAATTGCATTTTTGGTAGTTATTAAGTTTTGCTACTCTGTTGTCTGTTACTGTCCAGTTTTGCCAGCTCTATGCTCCCAAAGGCTTATGCTCCAATGAGAAGAGCTGGTTCAGATTGCTAACAGCATTAACTGGAGGATGCTGCTCGGTGCAATCTTTTCAGTTATAAACTTATTAGGGTAAGGGGTGGTGTCACTTCCATTGTTATTTCAGGCGTGTGGGGGTTAGACTCTAGACTTATGTGGGTTAAATGCGCCACCTAGAGTGAGTTCCTTTGGCTGCTTTACAATAGTAGGCTTCTAACTGGAGGCCACCTCAGTAAAGAGAAGATATTTAGAACTTTAACCAGTAATGACAGGCAGGTTTGGTTGTGAGGGTAGAATTTGACGTTGGAAAAAATTGATCTTAAGAAACAAAAGCAACTCAAGCAACATTCACCTTAACAAAGAAAACAAAGTAAAATGGGGCATTATATCACCTTTTTGTATCACTACGTGTGTTCATTTTCATGATGATTTTGTGGACTACCATGACCTTTGGAATCTGAGCTGAGAGGCTCCTTGGTTCTTGTATACTTCTGCAGTTCTGCGGCCATCGATCGGTTATGGACCTCTGGCTTATAGAAGACTTTGAGAAGGGTGTATGGGTGAAAGAGTTTAGCATTCAGATCGAATCCATTCTCCACCCCACAGAAGTTTGCTGTGTAAAAGCATTGTTTGAGCTAGATGATTGGAGGTTAGTCATCCATCTAGCATCGACAGAACTATTGCTCATTTATGATGCGACAACCAACACTTACAGAATTGGAGATGGGGCCTCTTGATGCAGTTGCTATGTTCACATGAAGTCTGTTGAGCTCACAATTCCATGACTAGGTGTACCTGTACTCCTGTAGTATTGCAATGTGTTTCTACTCAATTATGCTTTTACATAATCCAGCTCATACTGCATATTTGAAATAAAATAAATTTTGTGGAGCTGTTAATATAATGTTGGCCAAGGTACTTTATTTGTTCCTTACGCAATTTTTTAGTTAAGATTTAAAATGTACTCAAAATGTTTGGATGTCATTCAACTCGTCTGCAGTGCCAATGCTGTGTTGCATTGCAGGCGTGGTGTTATTTTTCACTTGAAATTTGGGCAGAGTTTTGATGAAACCTCATGTTGAAAGAGTGTTGGCATGCATCTTCTGTGACCATATATACCTGCAGCACTTGTAAGGCTCAGTTTCACCAGAGCCCGTAATTAATATATAGTCGATAGACTGATACTGAAAATGGTCTATGTGAATTCTGAAAACGGCACAAAGAAGACCATTTTACATCCATTGTTCTGTGATGTTCAGCAGGGGTACTCAATTTTCTGTCATGAAGGGCTCACGTTTGACGCTTGCACCGGGCACCTGGTCGTAACCAACAAGGTACATTCTTCTGTTTAGGGGTGCGTCATTTCATTTCAATCCTTGCTTTTCATAACAGATGCAATGAAAGTCTTTCAGTTTTTTGAACGTTGCCCCACCTGGCAGTTTGCAGTCCGTGAAGTGATTATCTAAAATAAAACAAGGTGTTAGGAGCTGGAAAGTGTTTCCTCCACTCACCCAAAAACTGAGACAATGCCTTTCCAAAAGGGGAAAAAATGGGGGAATTGCAGTGATCGAGCCAGCCCATCAAAACATATCGAGAAAATTCATGCCTACCCGTAAATAAATCCACACAAGAGTTTGATTCCAATCGCAACACGGTGGATCCACCAAAAAAATCACAATCCAAATACAAGAGATATAGGCAACAAAAATCATTAAGTTCTTGCCGCAACTATTCCCCCTCGCTCCGCCAGTGCTCGTCCATGTCCGCCGGCCCGCCACGGCCAGGGAGCTCTGCGCCCGCGCCGGCGGCCAGGGACACTGCTACAATCGAGCACTGTAATGGTGGGCAAAATGGCACCGTAATGACGGGCGTCTCGCTCCGTTATTAAGTTGTCGTCATTGCAGTGGTGCCACTGCAATGACGGTCAATGCGTCCGTTATTAGAAATAGCCACTGCAATGACGCCCGTTATTACAAATGTCACTGCAATAACGGACATATGATGTCATCACTGTAATAACGGGCGGATGACGTCATAATATGCGTTATTGTAAAGCCCATTTTCAATAATGCCAAAATGCGCCGAAAAAATAGTAAAAAAATATATTTAATCTGAGGAGACCCCCACCGATCAGTCACCACCATCCGCTCACCCCACCGATCACGTTTATGATAAAATTTGCAACTTAACGGTAGCGGGATTCGAACCCACGACTTCTCCCTCACTCACAACCCCTTCTACCGCTACACCACACACTCAGGCTGTGTTTAGTTGATGAAGGGAAAAGATCTTTTGTTTCTGGGATGCGTGTTATGTGAGGGGGATGAATAGGAAAGGTGAAAAAGGAATTTTTAGGGATGCGTGTTCTGTGAGGGGAATGAATAGTAAGTGCAAAAGATCTTTTGCATCTAAACACAACCTCACTTGTGTCCACTATCAATTTTCTTTCCTGATATTTTAAACTCACCCAAGTGTAAATCGTTTGTTTAAGGCTCTAAACGAATTCAAATTAAAAACTTATCAAATACAAAGTTTCATAACTTTTCGAGATATACAACTTTCATGTTGATAGTTTCTCCATCCGAGATCGTTTACAATATTTGAATTTCAAATTTGAACTCTTTCAAACTTAGTTTTCGTCGACTAGATGATTTAAATAAAAAACTTATTAACTATAAAGTTTCATAACTTTTCAAGACGAACAACTCTTATTTTCTCATTTTCTCCATCCGAGGTCGTTTAAAAAAATTTAAATTTTAAATTTGATAAATGTAGTGCTTGATTTTTAATAACAGACGTAGTGACGTCAACATCTCACCGTCATTGAAAATGGTTTGTAATAACACACGCGTCACCTCTCGTTTGTGCATTTTTAGTAATATATGGGTGACGTCACCTCTAAAGTTATCCCTAGCCTCGATTTTTAACAACGGACGGTGATGACATCAGCCGCATCCGTTATTAAAGATTGTATTTGTAATAACGGTCCATGATGATGTTAGCAGTGATACCGTTATTAAAGATGGTATTTGTAATAACGGACAATGTTGATGTCAGCGTCATATGTTATTATTGTGAACCATCCATTTGCAATAACGGATGCGATGATGACGTCATGGTTGTCCATTATTGTAGTGGTCACAGCAACGACGCTACACCGATGACATCAGCAACAATGCACTGCAATGACGTTTTTTTGGGTGCCCGTTATTACTGGAAAAAGAGAAGGGTCATTACAAATGATTTGTGTAGTAGTGGGAGCTCTATGCCGGGGTCGAAAGTTCCGTTGCTTTAAACCCTTTTGTCCTGGTTCCAAAGTTCAACCGAGACAAAAGACCTAGAACAATGGCCGCTTCTCTACTAGTGAGTGTTTATCAAGGGAAGTTGTACGGTGCACCACCACCACTTAACAAGCTTTAGGGACCGACCATATCGTATGCTGCATGAGAAATTTTGCTTTTCAGCTAGCTAACCAGCTAATACTGCACGTGTGTCGTGCTCAGTGCCGTGTTTGCATATTAGTATCACTTTACACCACATAGTTGTCCCGTCAGTCGCATGTCCAGGACCAGTTTGCGATGAGGGCGGACTCCGTGTTGCTGTAGAGGTCGCACAAACACATGGCGCTCCGGCGTGACTCATGCCATCTCCTTGCTGACGCTCGCCTCCCTCCGTACGCACCTGTGTTTTATCACCTTTCATATATAGAAACACAACAAGTTAGAGTCAAGTAGCGGCACTAGCTAGCTAGCAATGGCCACACCCACCGATGATCCCACCATGGAGGCCTGCGGCGACGTCTCCGAGTACGACCCAACCATGGAGACCATCGGCGTCCTCTCCGATGTCCCCATGGTGAGCAAAATCCACCACATAGGCGTCGCCTCCGCCGCCAATTTCAGGGTCCCTGGACCACCAAGGATCCCTATACATATAAAGCGAGGACCATGGGGTGGAGATGGAGGCACCCATAAGGAGATGGAAGGCAAATCACAATGTCCACAAAGTTTAACAATCTACCACCATGGTGTAATTGAAGGGTTTCAATTTTCCTACATTGATGAAGACAGGCAAATCCACACCGCTGGTCCTTGGGGTCAAAATCGTAACTTGTTCATTCATGAAGTGAGTAGATTTTATACTTTACCATGCATGTGCGCGCGGTTGATTTGCAAATCATGTGGCTCATGCCTGCCTTCATCATAGAAAAGACGATGCAATTCAACGTTTGGTTGAAGTCAAACTAACTTAAACTTGACTGGTATTCTGGAAACACTACTGGAAAATTGTTGTTTGCCGTGTGGGAAAATATTTTCCGACAGCTTTTTTTCGAGTGCTCGGCAACGATTGCCTTTGCCGAGAGTCTGAAGAAAGAACCCTCGGCAAACATCTAGCGCTCGGCAAAAGTAATCTTTGCTGAGGTAAACAAGGGGGAGGCTCTCGGGAAAAAGTAAGCACTCGGCAACAGATATCTTTGCCGAGAGCTATATGACGGAGCCTCTCGGCAAACAAAAAGACTCGGCATAAGTTGTCACGTGACACGGATGTGCGCTCATCGTCAGACGGCCGGCGGGGGGAGCTAACGGCCGTCATCACGTTTGCCGAGAGCCATGAGGAACTCACGGCAAACCCAGCTTTGCCGAGAGCCATATGTCGAGCTCTCAGCAAAGAGCGCCCACATGATCGGCTTGTGCGACCGCCATGGCAATGGCCGACTCGTGCTGCGCAGTGGCAATGGCCACAGCCTGCTCTTTGCCGAGAGCCACGTGGATGCCCACGGCAAAAGACCCACGTGGCACGCCAGTACGCTAGCCGTCGCCACAGCCGTTAGCCGCGCAACGGCCGGGGAGGCCCCCGTGGTACGGGAAACTTTGTCAAGAGTTGCTCTTTGCCGAGATCTTTCCGAAAACTCACGGCAAACAACCTTTTTGCCGAGAGCTTTCCGAAAACACACCACAAACATCATGTTTGTGGTCTGTTTTTGGAAAGCTCTCGGCAAAAAGGCTGTTTTTTAAAAGTTTAAAAGTAGCCAACGAAGTCTGAAAATCATGAAATTTGTTGACGTCTAATGATATGAGGCACGTAGGTTGTGGAAAAAGTTTGAGAAGGTTTCGGACAAGTTTGTCTCGTACGATGCACAAAACCGAACATCTCTATAGAAGTTTCATAAACATGAGAAAGGACTATTAGTTTCTGAAGTCAAAGTAAAGTTGAGTTTGAGTTTGCTTTCAAATCCTTTTTGTATATGCTATTGACACTATAATATAGTTTCACCAAAGGTTTGGTATTTTTTCAGATACATTTGATATTTATTTGTATTTCAAATATACATGAAATAATGAAAAGTTATTGAATTTTACATGAAATAATGAAAAGTTATTGAATATACATGAAATAATGAAAAGTTATTTGTATGAAATTACACGAAATAAGGTGATTATTAGCAGGACTTTATAGGAAAGAAACACTAGAAAAGAAATGTAAAACCAAAAAAAAAACTGTAAACCTCTATTTGCCGAGAGCATCCCCGGAACTCAGGCAAACAGGTTGTTTGCCGAGAGCTTTTCTAAAGCACACGGCAAACAGATTTCAAATAGAAATTTGAAAAAAAGAGGAACAAAAGAAAACAAAAAACAAAATCTTTGCCGAGAGCTAGATCTGGCTCTCGGCAAAGTGCCCCTTTGCCGACAGCCACATCTAGCTCTCAGCAAACTCATGCCCCGCAGCCACATTAACTCTTTCCATTCACTTCTCTCTCTCACTTCTTCTATTCGCACACACCCGTGTGCTCCACGTGCCGCCACCGCCGCGGCCACCGCCGTCCGGTCCTGCGCCGCCCTCCGCTGCCACCGCCTCCACCGTCGCCGCCGCTGCCACCGCTCTCCGCCGACACCGCCGCCATCCCTGAGCCGCCAGTCCGTTCCCACGTCGCCGTCCCCGAGCCGGCGGCCGTCTCCGCCATCTCCGCGGTCGGCTGTCCCCGACCCGCCATCCCCGAGCCACAGCCGCCCTTCCGGCCGGCCGTCCCCGAGCCGCCTCCTCCCTCTCCTTGCCGGCCGCCCCTCCTCCGGCCAGTGCTTTTTGAGCTATGTTTTTTTAATTTATCTTAGGGTATTTTAGTTATTTAGCTAGAAATTCAATAACTCTCAGATCCTAGTCTCCTAGATGCAGCTAGCCATACGAGATTGATATGGTTGTCGATCTATCCGACCATGACACAGTGCATCCACTTTCGGTTTTCTGAATATTCTAGTAATTCTAAATTCCCTTGGGTTCAACAATCAACATTAGTACTAGTTTATTTTCTGCCATGTCACACCGACCAGTTGATTATGAATGTGGTTGCCGGCTATCATGCCATGATAAGTTGGTTATGAATGTGGTTGTGAATGTGGTTGCTGGCCACCGTGCCGTTGCTTTGTTGCAGGTTTTGAAACCTCATTTTATAGGGGAGGTACTTCCAAAATTTTAATTGACATCTTTGTTTTTTGGCAGGAGAGGTTGTTGCAGCATCCTTGACTTGTCACTTTCCCGAGACAGCAAGGTGAGACACAAAACCCCTCTTTAAGTGTTTTGTTCATAGATCGCGCAACCTAGCTAGTTAGGCGTCTCCCGTTTGGAAGAGATATGGTTTGAAATATGCAGATCTCTGCATATATCTAAAACCATATTTGTTTCGAATTGTCCATGTTTTTTGGACAACCCGAGGATGCGACGATGTGGTTAGTCATGTTCTACTTCTATCCGGGACAGAGTTTTGGCATCATCTCCCGGTTGTTCTCCTGATACACTCTCCTTGGAAGGACGTGTATCTGGAGAACAGCGGGGAGGTGCTGCTGAAATTCTGTCTTGGATAGGAGTAGAGCATGGAGACTAACCTAATCGCCGCATCCTCGGGCGCGATTAGGACCTATCTTGACCTATTAGAAAGTGTAAGGAGCGTGTAGATACTCAATATTTTTATATTCCTCATTGATATGTTAAGGATGGATGACCGTGAGTGGATGTATACGGGCCGCCCAAGTAATCGTCAGTTTACAACCGAATGGATTGAGAAGACCGAGGAATTCGTGAAACTAGCATTTCAAAATGCTAAAGGAGCCACCAGGACTTGGTGTCCATGCAGTATTTGTAAAAACAAGAAACGGGAACCATGTCATGAGTACACATATTTGTAAGAATGGATATACTGCCGGTTATACTCGGTGGAAGTACCATGGTGAAGTCGACGATCGTATCAGAGAGCAGGTCGTAAGACAACGCGTCATGGAGTTTGATGCTAAAGCCAGGGTAGGGGACATGTTAAATGACTTTGATGAAGCACACTTCAATCAAGAAACAGGGGAGGAGTCAGAGGCAACCGCAAAGGCGTAGTAAGACATGTTGTCCACGGCTCAACAGCCCCTTCACGGGCATACCAAGGTTTCTCAGCTAGATGCCATTGCACGCCTTATGGCTCTAAAGTCCTAGTATAACCTTGGTTGGGATGCCTTTGATAATATGTTGAAAAGTTTTGGTAGTTTGCTTCCAGAGCCTCACATTATGCCTTCGAACATGTACGAGGCAAAAAAACTCCTCAAAGCACTCAAGATGCCCTATGAGCAGATACATGCTTGTCCAAATGGATGAATCTTATTTAGGAAAGAACACGAGAAAGCGAAGTACTGTCCAAAGTGTAAGTCCTCTAGGTATGTGGAGGAAGACTGTGGTAATGGTCAGAAGAAGCAGAGCAAGCTCCCCATTAAAATCCTACGGTGCCTGCCGTTCATACCGAGGATCCAACGGCTTTACATGACCGAGGAAACCGCGAAACAGATGACTTGACACAAAGATGGCCGTCGATACAATCCTAACAAAATGGTACATCCATCCGTTGGTAAATCATGTCAACACTTTAATCGGATTCATCATGAGAAAGCTTGAGAGGTCCGTCATGTTCGTGTTGCTCTGGCTACAGATGGGTTCCAACCTTACGGGATGGGGGCTGCCACATACACTTGTTGGCTCGTGTTCGTTATCCCTCTCAATCCCCCCCACACCATGTCATCTTTACTCATCAGAACATATTCCTATCGTTGATAATTCCTGGTCATCAGGGGACTAATATGAATGTGTACATGGAGCCTCTGATTGATGAATTGGAGCCTGCTTGGGAGGAAGGGGTACTGACATACGACCGGGCTACAAAAAGAAACTTCAAAATGCATGTTTGGTACCACTACCCCCTGCATGACTTCCTAGCATATGGGGTATTATGCGGCTGGTGTGTTCACGGGATGATGCCCTACCCAATATGCAAGGCAGCTGTGAAGTTCATTTGGTTAAAGAAGAGTGACAAGTATTTCGCGTTCGACTAACATCGGCAATTCCTCCTCCGAACCATCCATACAGGCGAGACATCAAGAACTTCACGAAAGGTCTTGTAGTTACAGACCCGCCACCGCACATTATGAACGGTGCTGAGGTTCGTGCTCAGGTAGCTGCTCTTCAGGACAACCAACAAGGTGGTTTTGTAGGATATAGTCAGGATCATAACTGGACTCATAGGTCAGGATTGTGGAGGCTCCCCTATATGACGGACATTCTTCTTCCACATAACGTTGATTTGATGCACACCAAAAAGAATAATGCCGAGGCTCCTTTTGGAACAATCATGGACATTTCTGATAAGACAAAGGACAATGTGAATGCTCGATTGGATCAAGCAACATTGTGCAATAGACCAAAGATGAATATGGTGGCTCCGACAACCGGCAAGAACTGGAAGAAGCCTAAGGCCGATTATGTCCTGACAAGGGCCCAAAGGTTGGAAGTTCTCCAATGGTTCTAAACATTAATGTTCCCTGATGGATATGCGGCTAATCTGAGGAGAGGAATTAACTTTGCCATCATGCGAATCAACGGGCTCAAGAGTCATGACTACCACATATGGCTTGAGCGGCTTCTTCCAATGATGGTCCGAGGCTTTGTTCCCGACCGTGTCTGGCTAGTGCTAGCACAATTGAGCTATTTCTTCCGCCAGCTTTGTGCCAAGGAGATATCTGAGACCGTGATACAAGAGATGGAAACATTGGCGCCTGTGTTGGTATGTGAATTGGAGAAGATCTTTTCACCCGGTTTTATGAATCCGATGCAGCATATGATTTTGCACCTTCCATCTGAGGCAAGAATGGGTGGGCCTGCGCAAGCTCATTCGTGCAATGCAATCGAGAGATGTCAAAAGACTCTTCGAAGTAAATGTAGAAATAAATGCAAAATTGAAACTTCCATTGCGGAGGCATTCATTTTGGAGGAGGTGTCAAACTTGACAACAAAATACTATTCTAACAACATCCCTAGAGTGCATAATCCCCCTCCTCGTTACAATGCTAGCTCCAAGGAATCGAACCTCAGCATATTTCGAGGGCAACTAGGCAGTGTAAATGGTGCAACCAATAAGAACTGGAACATGTCAGAGTGGTGCAAGATCATGCTATATATCTTGACCAACGTCGACGAAGTGCAGCCGTACATGTTGTAAGTTGTCAACCTAACTTGTTTTCTATTAGTAACTATTCTGCATCCAACCCCTTATGTCTTGTTGGTACAGGGAATATCATCATCAATATTGGCGTCGATCAAGGGAAGCAACGCCACAAGAATATGATAGGCTGCTTAGAGAAAGGTGCGGGATCAGGAATGCCTGATTTCATTTCTTAGTTCAAACAGAATGGTCAATCCAATGCTTCCATGAGTGCCGAATTGAGACAGGTTGCCAATGGCTTTGAGAATAAGGTTGGGTCATTTAACGGTTATGACGTCAATGGATATCGCTTTCACACAACAAGAGATGAGCGTAGCGGCCCAATCGAAGAACCACTACTAACGGAGTTTTTACGCCAGGCTCTAATGGGGACGAATATTATGGAAGAATCGAGGAAATATACAAATTGAGGTTTTGTGGTCACCGACCTTTTAATCGTCCTATTCAAATGTCATTGGTTCGATCCTAAACAAGTGAGAAAAACCCCGAACGTTGGGCTTGTCGAAGTCCGACAATCATCCGTCTATGCAGGAGACAATGTCTATATTGTCGCTCAACAAGCTACACAAGTTTATTTCCTCCAATACCCTTGTAAGACCGACGAGCGTCTTCAGGGGTGGGATGTTGTGTACATGGTATCGCCACATGGCAAATTACCTGTCCTAAACAATGATGATTATAATATAGATCCAAACAGATATGAGGGAGAATTCTTTCAAGAAGATGGGCTTGAGGGTAGTTTTGTTATAGACTTAGCACAAGAGATCGGAAAGGAAGTAGACTATGAAGATCTAGGTGACGAAGATGATGGAGATGAGGTTGAAAATGCGATGGACTTACAATTACTTAAGCGATGGCAATTAAACAATGACAGTGATGACATTCCTCCTTCGGAGCACGGGCATAATGATATCGATGCACGTGATAGTGATGATGAATATTATCAGCAAGCTAGTCTTGATGATGATGATTATTTCTAATAAATGTACGTTCCATAATATTTTATTACATTTGCATTGCTATGTTATTTCAAGTTATGTTTTCTTTATTTTGCATTTCTTTTTAAGTATATCTTGCTTATTTTTGCTAACTTGTTAATTCTTCTTCAATTACAGGTGATTGAACAAATATGGTGGGCGGCAGGGTGAGGAACGTGAACTCCATTTATCAAAGAACGGGGGAACCACTTGAGGAGGCGCAAGGGTCGGGGGAAGGGCAGAGGAGGGGGCAGGGGTCGCTCGAAAGGCAGTGGTCAGGAGTCTGGAAGTGGTCAGCGGTCTGGCAGGGAACGCAGGCGTCGAGGGTGGAGGTCACCGTCACCTCTACTTGAGGAGGAGCCGTCTTCTGAGGACGGCGACTTTGTACTACCTGCATAGGATCTAGAGTCAGAGGACGAGTCGGTGGACGAGGACGAGGATGGGGACGGGCACAAGGAGCACGAGGAGGAGGAGGAGGATGGGGAGGGGCATGAGGAGGACGAGGAAGAGGAGGGGCACCAGGGCTACGAGGAGGCCGTTGGGGATCCACCGAGAGTTTGGTTGCGAGGTCCGTCAACCCTCCCGACATGACCGCCTGCTCACAGGCGCTCGGTGATTAGGCCCATTGGGCAAAAGTAAGTGCTTTTGACGTGATCATTACTTTTCATATGTTATGTTGCAAATCTCAAAAGAAATTAATATTTTAGTATAATCACTTTTTAGGAGTTGGGATCTAGTGGGCGCAGGTGATCAATCACGTTTTATCAATGCATACTAGGCCTTTTGTGCAAGGAGCACTTCCCTGGCATGGTTCTGCATGCCAATGTGTGCGAACCAGCGTGGTACTTTGAGCACTACTACTCAGCGGCAGACCAGCAAGATCCTTTGGGGAGGATTTTCGACAGCAAGGCGCACAGGGTAATGGGCGAGTTGTGGGTAAATCTTCCTCGCACTACATCACTCAATTCATCGCATTCAAATAGGCTTTTGTAATACTGACCAAATAAGCATTGCATGTATATGCAAGATTTCTTTAGGTGCGAGGATGGATTTGAGGCACGTGCGCAGGATAATGCTCATAGAGCCTACAAAAAGCTACTGCATGACATCCACTATGGGACGCGCATCCAGGCTAATTTCTTCACGGATGAGCTTCACATGAAAGTCACCAAGGTGGAGGCAAGAACATTGACGCTGACCAGGGAGAAATACCTCAAGGTAACTAACAAACATCAATACTTCTCCTTTTAGAGAATAAACATGCTTCATTTGATCTTGTACCTTTATTTCATGATTTGCAGGTGCCTCCTAGTTGGTGCAATAATCACACACAGGCCTGGGAAAGAACGGTAGCCAAGTGGTGCGATCCCGCGTGCATGGAGAAGCACATGGTGGCCTGGGAAAAACGTTTGAAGATGGCAGGACCACCGCACCATCAAGGCAACCGAAACTTCAAGGCATACGCGAAAAGCTGGGTAAGCAGATTCATTTCTTCATTTTCATGCTAGACATAGTGATAAATTTCTAACCACCTTATACTCATTGTCCACAGTCTGCTTCACATGGTGTCCAGCCTTGTGGTGAGGTCAAGGCTTGCGCTTTAGCTCACATGGGCAGGGCGACGACCGAAATTGACTTCAGCATGGAGACCCCGGCCTCAGCATACACCAATTCGACCATCGCCCCGCGTCTTAGTGCGTACACAGAGGGCAAGGGAGGTCCATGGGCCAGAGTACGATCCAAGCACCGAGGACTTAAATCTTGTCTCACACATGCCCTTTATTACCCTTTGTGCTGGGTCTATCGGTGGCATCAAATGATCCTGCTGCTAACGCGTCACCTGGTGCTACTGTGTCACCTTGGGTGACTTGGGGCTCTTAGACGGCCCCACAAGCTAATATGTCACCTGGTGCTACTGTGTCACCTTGGGGGACTTGGGGATCTCAGCCAACGCCACAAGACCCACAGGATCGTAATTCATCCCGATCCTCCCCCTCCAACCCTTGGGAACGGAGGCCACCTTACTAGGTAGTGAACTTGTTGCTGTTTGATTCAACTTGATCATGTTGTAGTTGAACTTGGTTTGGATGTCGTCGAACTAAAGTGTTTGTCGTTGAACTTGTAGTTACCTTTCTCGTTGTGTAATAATTATGGACTATGTGTGGTTGTGGACTATATGTGGTTGTGTAATGTCATATGAACTACCTGTAATGCTCATTGTGATGCCTGTGTGATATATTTTTGGGAAAAGTCTATTTTTAGCCACTCAACTATTGTGCGGGTTTGATTTTAGCCACCGAATTCTAAACCACGAATCTTCAACCATCATACTCTCAATACCGTTTAGGTTTGGCCATCCAGTGGTTTTGTTAGGCTGTTTTGCTGCTGTGACCCCACACATAGCAGTAGGGCCCACATGTCATATATTAATAATTCTTTTTTTCTCTCTCTCTCTTCTCTCTTTCTCCCCTTCCTCGAAGACGGCGGCGAGATGGTCGGACATGGCATTCTACGGCTTGGCCCGGGGAAAATCGGCGGCGGTGCCGGAGACCTAGGGGAAGGCGGTTGCAGGGGCGCCTCCTCCTCCTCTGATGGCGGCTGTGGAAGCTGCCATGAGGGAGGCGACGTGGGCCTCGGCTCGTCTGGCGGTGGTGCGTCGGGGGCACGGACCAGACGGAGCTCTCGGCCTCCATGGCGGTGGAGTTTTCTGCTAGACCCATCTCGCTGCGCTGGCCCCTCCGCGTCAGCAGCCGGAGGCGACGGCACTGGTTCCGGCGTGGGCTCTGCGCCGCCGCGCTCGATGAGGTAGCGATCTCCGTGCGTTGGCACTGTCGGAGTCTTCTGCCGCCGCGGCCATCTCTGCCCCTTTGTGGTTGCGTGTTGATCGACTCCGCTTGTCCGTTCCAGGCGCAGGAGTCTGGCGGCTGGCGCCATCGTGCTCCACCTCAGCCACGCACTGGAGTCCGGCGGAGCAGGCGCAGAGCACAAGTACATCGCACTGCTCCTGTTGACCGCGATTCCAGCAACAAAATTGGGGATTAGTTGATGTGGAAGTGCGTGATTCTGGCAACCGGAAGTGGCTTGCATCTTGATTGGATGGGTCCTCTTGTCCCCAATCAGTTTGTGTGATGCTCCTCTGCTTTGCTCCTCCCTGGAGGACGATGCAGACTGCGCATAGCGGTAGCGAACTGAGACGGAGAGGAAGGGAAGAAATAGATAAGAGAGAGAAAAAGGGAGTTATTAATACCTGACATGTGGGCCCTAGTACTATGTGTGGGCCACATCAGCAAAACCGCCTAACAATACCGCCGCATGGTCAAATCTAAACGGTTTTGAGAGTTGGATGGTCAAAGATTTCTGGTTTTGGAGTTCGATGGCCAAAATCAGACCCGCACAATAGTTGAATGGCCCTTTGCCTAGAGTACTGGGGCTCACGGCAAAGGGCCTGACTGTAACACCCCGAAATCCACCAACACCCCGGGATGCTACTAAAACACACCAACAACAGCTGAACTTAAATAAGTGGAAAATTCAGCAACATCTCCTCTGAATTAATAAGCAACGCGGAAGCAATAACAATGGATATAAATCATATAAGTACACACTCGCATAATCAACATCCTAGACAATATGAGAATAAGAGTTTAACAACCACACTACGCTTTAAGCATAAGTCTGGAGTCTCCCAATAACAAAACATTGACTTGAATTAAGATAAAAGGGGTCTATAAAAGATGAGTTGTGACGTGCAACTAATGCCTCTTTTCCCTCCCATCAATCATCAAGAACGTGGAAAGAGTAATGCAAGGGTGAGATAAAAATCTCAGCAAGCAAATTTGTTTTGACAAGCCATTCAGACCACAAGTTCAATTAAGCATCAATTTAAAACATCAAGAGTAAGACTCCACCAAACCATCACGGTAATATTTAAGAAATAGAACACAATTACTGTTGCATATAAAACCACTTAACCTCTGATATAACATATTATGTTATTCACTTCCATACAAAGAAATGCATATGGATGCAATGCCATGACCACTTTTACATCACACCCTCCTCGGGCAACGCACGATGTGTACCGGTACAATTGCAACCATAGGATTGCAACAAACTTCAATGCGAATGAGATGATATGCTCATGATATGCCTCATATGTCTTATAATACGCAATAAAACCTCCACAACCTCAACTTCAATTGTAACCACAACCTCAACTTCTATTATAACCACAACCTCAAATTCAATTATAATGGAGATATGACAATAAACCTCGAGTGAGTAAATAAGGAACAATAACATAAATATCCTCCATTTAACACAAGTGTTGGGATCATAATTAAAGTGGTATGGTTCTGAATATCAAAGTTTAGGTGTTAAAAATAGCAAGCCAAAATGGTAGCAAACCACCGCTACATTCACTTGCCTCCGACGAAGAAGAAAATGCACTAGACACGATCCAAAGCAACACCACCTAGATTCCCAAAGGCTTAGGGTTCCTGTAACCCTGTCCTTCCTCCCTTCTTTCGTTCCTTCTCTTGGCAGCAGCAATAGATCAGCAAAGGAAGAGGGAAACAACGGTACTGCTGCAGGGAGTGCATTTCGTGGATGGGCATAGGGAATCAGGAAGAGGAGAGTCTCATGATGTTTTTTTACAGGAGATCTGGATCCAACGACTTGGTCATGGGGAGGAGAGAGAAAAGGAAACATACTCCTAATTGTGCATTAAAAACATGATTAATAAAAGGCCACCAACATATTTATCGATGTTATTCCAGGGTGTTACACTGACTCCGGTAGTGAAAATATTAACAAACAGTAAGACTCCAAATATAGGAGAGTACAGGGGCGGACCTACGTAGAGGTGAGTGAGGGCACAGGCCCTCCCTAAAATCTTTGATGCAAAAGGAACAAACACAATTTTACCATAGAAGAGCTTTCAAATTTTAGTTGTTCTTAAGGAGTGCCCTCACTCAATATTTAGTCTAGGTCCGCCCCTGGGTGAGTATATATATATTCCATGAAAAATC
Source organism: Digitaria exilis (assembly GCA_015342445.1). NCBI lineage: Eukaryota > Viridiplantae > Streptophyta > Magnoliopsida > Poales > Poaceae > Digitaria > Digitaria exilis. The sequence goes on along the minus strand of JACEFO010001972.1, from coordinate 3,301,394 downwards.
CTACTCCCTACGTTTTTTACATGTCGTATGAGTTTTGTTCTTAGTCAAGCATATGTATCTTTGATTATATAGATTCATAACATAAGATTTATATTTTTAGATTTACTATATATGAGAAATACTTTTATAGTATATAATTCATATATATGTTGCAAAAATATACTGATTTTTCAAAATTGAATAGATGCTCAAAGATAGTTACTTTTGACTTAAGGCACTGCGACCTATGAAATAAAAGAACAGATAGAGTACGTATACTTGCTTATTTGGTAGTATGATATAATGCATATCTTTTTATATAAATTAAGATAGTTTGACCTAGCTAATATTATTTTAGAATTACATCTTCTTGGGAGGCATGGAGTTAGTAGATACATATACGCCACCTAATAAATACTTGACGATATATCTAATTTCAGAATTCTGTTATGTTTTACAGATAAAGTTTGGCCCATCAGAGTATGTGAAGGAGATCTCTGGGCACGGTCACAAAGCAAACACGTCCTATCTGTGTCAATTGAAGGTCGTCACCAACTACACTGAGTATGGTCCTTTTGGAGACTGGACGGGCATTCCATTCAGATTTACCGTGCCAGAGAATGAGGCCGTGGTGGGCTTCTTTGGAAGCTATGGCACATCTTTCGTCACAAAGATGGGTGTTTACATCATCTCTTATAATTTAGTATTCAACCCTGCTACTCGTCTAGCCTGCAGCTGCCAGCATGTTCCTTTCAATCATCAGTGTATTTGATTTCCTCCCGTTTCCAGCAATAAGATGGCTAGCTAACAAGGGTGTTCCCCTTGTCTATGCCTGTTTGCATGTTGTGATCTTTTAGTCAAATCGATTGTGTAACATCTTTTCCGTTTTTCTTTGCAATGTTCAATGATGTAATTTTCAGAATAAAACATATCAATTATAAAGTGGAATGGTTCGGGTGTAAATCCTTATCCTGATATCTAGCGCCCGTATCTTCCAGCATCCCTGTTGCTGTTTATGTATGGTAAATCCTTATCCTGGTGTCCAGCCTCCGCCTCTTCCGGCGCGCGGTCGGCCACCGTGCCCCCCGTGCCCTTGCATTGCGGGATGCCGGAGGTGGGAGAGAGAGGAAAGAAATGAAATTTATTTTCCAGAAAATGTTGATCAACAATTTCATGAAAAATGTTGGTGAAAATGTTTTGGAGAAATGTTGGATCCGACATTTTCTTTGTTCAAATGTTGGTACAACTTTTTTCAAAATATTGGTTCAACTTTTTATAAAAAATGTTGTTCAACTTTTTGTTTAACCAAACGGAAAACATTTATGATAGCTTTAACCATTTGTATTATCAGATACACCAACCATGGAAAACATTTTCGTAATATGTTATTTTGGTGTAAAAAATTCGACTTCTCTTTATATAAATTGGGTTAAATAACTAAAAGAAATCAATCAGACGATATATATGTGTACGAGACAATGCACAAGCACACGGAGGCTCCGATCTTATCTGCTCCCAACGGCCTTCAATTCGTCTCAGCCACTCACAAACAAACACTGCCAGCCCACTGACATTTGGCATGTGTGTATATAGACACAACTTTCGTTACCTTTCCAGATCATGGTGTGTGATACACGACCCCTTGTTGTCTCTGCATGTCATGAAACATCAGCGAGACCGTGTGTGATTCACGATCCAATTTCTCTTCTGAACCTTATAGTTTATAAGTGGACGTATTATTGAATCTTGCGCGTGATTTTTTTTATGAATTCGTATTTCAAAATGTTGTAATATACCAGTCCAATTGATGACCGTGTATATATACATGTAAATTGACTATTTGCATGGTACGGTTTCATGACCTACAGGTCCAGCCATGTGACAATCGAGCTCGTGTGTCCCTGTATGGGACAAGCCTCCGAAAACAAAATTGGACTATTGTTGACATCGAATTTTGACACGTCTCATAACCGGCGTCAAAAGAGGGATCATGATCTACATGCAAGTATATGAGTCACCTAAGACGGAAAAAGAAAGCAAGTGCACTTAACATCCTGGCCGGATTAATTTATTCAAGAAGTCTGTATGAGAAAGAAACTAGAGAGAAGGCAATTAGAGGATTAATTTACTGATGATCCTATTTGACTATCGGCTAGCAAGCAAAGTAGTACATTCACCATGAGCCGATGGGATTGTTGATAATAATAGCCGATACGAGAGAGGGGACAGCCGATGGTTTAGTTGGCATCAGCCGACGAAGGTTAAATGGAAGGTGATGGCCGGATTGTTTTTGTTGATGATAACGAACGAGCGAGCTTGATATGGCACAAGTGTCGAAGGAAATATCAGAAAAAGAGAGAACTCACGTGCATGGGTTGACAAGCAAGTCAACGTGTACATGAAGAAGTACATGGAAATTACACAGGGGAATAAGGCCGGCATGCATACGTGAAGGCAATTGGAATAAAGATGTTCATTTATGGTAATACGTGTGCTCGTGATTTTAAAGGACAAGGAACAGATACGACTACGTGAAACTAATTGATTGGAGATATTTCCAAATTTAAGTGCCTTGACCGACACATATTCAGAAGGGAAATTTCCACGTACAAACATATGTGATTAAAGGAGGAAAGATTCAGTATAGCTGTCACGTCGAAACAGTCCAGAGTAACGTACTTGTGCGGTAGGGTTGGAGAAAGCTTAATTAAGAAGGATTCTGCGCAAAGGAAGTCAGAGTCCATGTATCTTAATATTTCTTTTCTTTAGATGTTTCTTCATTAGCAAGTTGTATGCCTTGTAGGTCCGGGGTATAAATATACACCCCTGGCTATTGTAAAGACGGTACACACCCATCAAAACAAATCTCTAAACTCAAACTCCTCTTACTTTTCGGCGACTTCGCCCTTTTCTTTTCCTTTTTCGCGGCGACCTCTTCTCGAGCTTGATTAAGGACGTCTCACATTCGAGCGACTTGGTCTTGTTGGTGAGTTTTCGTTACTGAATACCCCAGGCCTTGGTCTCTGGCGCATCGCTGTTTCCTCGTTCAAGTATTCGACAGCTATCGAGTAATTTGTAGGCTTTAGCATCTGGGCACATCGTTGTTGCTTCGTCTAGATTTATTCAGAATTTACAGAATAATATCTAAGCTTTGGTTTCTGGGCGTATCGCTGTCTCCTTGTTTAGATTTGCTCACAAGTTATCCGGTTTTGCCAAATTTATAGGTTTTGTCTGTTCTTCATGCAAATAACCACCCTTATCCTGGTCGTAATGTGTCTGATCGAATGTTAATGCTTTAACTGTCTTATCTTCATCTAGCCGATTAGATCCGTTACAAGCTTAAAGTGTCGCACGTGTAGGTCTATTGAGCGCTGTACATTCGCATCCTCAGTAGTTTCTTGTACCTTCACATAGACGGTTTGATCAGTTGTTTATATTGTTTAATTGTTAAATATATTAACTAAAAACTGATTAAGATATGTTTAAACCCCAACGATAATGTTCAAGCCGTACATTCGCGGATGTTCAGTAATTTTGCACATAAGGCACAAATCACAAGAGCCGATCTTTTAGATCCGATCGGCTGAATCGGCTGCTCTGGGCCGATTCCTGTCTGTTTGCCATCGGCTAATTGTAGCCGATCGGACCTGTAAGAGCGCTTCGGTAATCCAGCCGATGATCTCTCGTATTTTACGTTTGCATTGTTTATTCCTTGTCAATTTACAGGTCAAATTTACTGGCACGCCCCGGTTTCCTCGGTCGTCGGTTCGAGCTTGGTGAACAGGACCCTCGAGCCTGAGTGTTGATCATTTTCGCGTCAACAACTATGTATACCGGTCGATGTCGACCGAGTACCGACCTAAGTATTAGTTTTACACAAGGTCGATCCCCCACAATATATCTAGATATATGTACAGAAGACTATTGCCAAGTTGATACTATCAGTTATGCCGACCTATAAATTGTTTGAAATTTGTTGCGACAAATAATTTATCGGTAATGTTATAATTTTACCACCAGCTGGCGCGCTAAAGCTCTTTTTTTAGAAAAGAGAATATATTAATATCACAACTTCTACATCGACTAATGCATATATAGTTGTTCATAATTACAAGGACAAACACAAAGCTCCTTAGATGTACCTTAATCTTGGATTGATGCTAACCCGTACTAAATGCCATTCTTATTAGGAACTACATGCAGCATTAAGGCATAATACCAGGTGAATGGTCGTGAAGATGACGTTACCATCCTCCTGTGGTCTCCAATCCAGTCCAAATGCTATAAGGCACGTATAGTAGATGAATTGTCACGAAAGTGATGGTACTATAGCTACTTCAGTATTGTTTATAGTTCACATATGCACGCCATGTTTAGTTCCTGGGTGAAAAGTTTATTGGTATCACATCAAATGATGCATCGGATATTAGAAGGGTTTTCGAATATTATAAAAAACTAATTACATAACTTGCCTCGTAACCGTTACACGAATTTTTTAAGCATAATCAATCAATCATTAGCAAAATTTTACTGTAGCACAACATTATCTAATCACGGAGTAATTAAACTCAAAAAAATGTCTCCTGAACTTATCACAATCTGTGTAATTATTATTATTATTTTACTATATTTAATGATCCATACATTTGTCTAAACATTTGATGTGATAGATGAAAAGTTTTTTAAAGTGAGAACTAAACATACCCTGCTCCCAATTTAGGCTTGGGAGGTTCTGACACAACTTTATTTGTGTTTTTTCCGTTTGGCGACACACGGGGGCTGCCTATGTGGGGTCTACCCACTATAGTGGTCGTGTATCATGCACACCACCTTGTCGGTATCTTCGTGCGTGTTATAAATATATATGGACCAGGTTACTGCGCATGATACACGGCCCCCTTTGTCTTCAATGTACTCTGACAGCAACTCGAACACAATGCTTGTCGCAGTTTCGACCCCGCGACACATGGGAATCTTAAAAACAGCACTGCGAGAACTTAATGACTACTGGTAAATTACATGATAGTAACGTGTTCAAACCATCTTAATGGGATGTCAAAATAGTATTGTTGCGATGAACATGTTTACATAGTTTCTAACCGTCTTCAAAATAGGGACATGAAACTTTCATAAAACCGGCCTAATGATGGATGCATGGATGACTTGTTTTGTTAGTGTCACGGGTACTAAAGACCCTTAATTTTCCCTGCCTGGTTTCATAAAAAACAAATGGATCCTTTTTTTTGGGAACAAAGCTTCATTAATTATGCAGCCGTTTTATACAGTCCATCAACTTAGTGAGTTTAGCGACTCCTATGCAGCCGTTGCTTTAAAGCTGTGGGGTAGTCACTGGTAATACCAACCGAGACTAAAGATTTTTTTCCTCAGCTAGCCTTTCGCGCCTCCCGTCCACCTTTTCTTTTCTCAAATTCAAACTCAATTCTTCACCATGTAGCCGCACATACAAATCAGAGTTTAATTTGGTTCGCAACAGCTCATACAAATTAACTCATTAATCTCATACAAATCAATCCACACAAGAGTTTGATTCAATCGCAACACGGTGGATTCACCAAAAAATTCACAATCCAAATACAAGAGATACATGCAACAAAAATCATTAAGTTCTTGCCGCAACTATTCCCCCTCGCTCCGCCAGTGCTCGTCCATGTCGGCCGGCCGACGGCGGCCAGGGAGCCCCGTGCCCACGCCGGCGGCCAGGGAGCTCCGCGCCGCCCCGCGCCGTTGGCCAGGGCGCCGCTGAAGGGCCAGCGGGCCGGTCGCGCTCGCTGGACGTGCTCACCTGGCGTGCTCCCTGGCCGTGCTCACCCGCCGCCGGCAGCACCTGCGAGAGAAGAGAGAACACATGACAAAGGAGATTGAGAAGATAAGAAAGAAGAGAGAAGAGAGAAAAGCCAGTGGCTGCCGTGCGTGGGGAAAAGAGAAGATAAAAGGGAGAGAGTGGCCGGTGGTGGATGGGAATCGGTACATTAGTCTCGGGTGGTGTTTTCACCCGAGACAAAAGGGGTATCCTTTAATCTTGGGTGGGAACAACACCCGGGACTAAATATTTAGTCCCAGGTGGTGTTCCCACCCGAGACTAAAGGATATTCTCGGGTGGGAACACCACCCGAGACTAAAGGAGGGGCGACGCCCGCGGTCCTTTCAGGCCATGTCGATTTAAACCCTTTTGTCCCGGTTTCAATGTTCAACCGGGACAAGACCTTAAACAATGGTCGCTTCTCTACTAGTGAGTGTTTATCAAGGGAAGTTGTTTAGATCCACAAACTTTAAAGAAAATATTTCTAATTCTTTAAATTTGGTAAATAGTGCATTAGACATCTCTAAACTTGTAACGATGCACGGTTGGTCTATTTCTGTGTAGCACGGTGCACCACCACCACTTAACAAGCTTTAGGGACCGACCATATCGTATGCTGCATGAGAAATTTTGCTTTTCAGCTAGCTAACCAGCTAATACTGCACGTGTGTCGTGCTCAGTGCCGTGTTTGCATATTAGTATCACTTTACACCACATAGTTGTCCCGTCAGTCGCATGTCCAGGACCAGTTTGCGATGAGGGCGGACACCGTGTTGCTGTAGAGGTCGCACAAACACATGGCGCTCCGGCGTGACTCATGCCATCTCCTTGCTGACGCTCGCCTCCCTCCGTGCCGCAGCTTGTAGTTCCGGCCGGGGCTATAAATAGGACTACGTACGCACCTGTGTTTTATCACCTTTCATATATAGAAACACAACAAGTTGAGTCAAGTAGCGGCACTAGCTAGCTAGCAATGGCCACACCCACCGATGATCCCACCATGGAGGCCTGCGGCGACGTCTCCGAGTCCGACCCAACCATGGAGACCATCGGCGTCCTCTCCGATGTCCCCATGGTGAGCAAAAGCCACCACATAGGCGTCCCCTCCGCCACCAATTTCAGGGTCCCTGGACCACCAAGGCCTATACGCATAAAGCGAGGACCATGGGGTGGAAATGGAGGCACCCATAAGGAGATGGAAGGCAAATCACAATGTCTACAAAGTTTAACAATCTACCACCATGGTGTAGTTGAAGGGTTTCAATTTTCTTACATTGATGAAGACAGGCAAATCCGCACCGCTGGTCCTTGGGGTCAAAATCGTAACTTGTTCATTCACGAAGTGAGTAGATTTCATACTTTTTACCATGCATGTGCGTGCGGTTGTTTTGCAAATCATGTGGCTCATGCCTGCCTTCATCATAGAAAAGACGATGCAAATCTACGTTTGGTTGAAGTCAAACTAACTTAAACTTGACTGGTTTTCTAGAAAATATTAACAAGCAGTAAGACTCCAAATATAGGTGTGTATATATATTCCATGAAAAATCCTACTCACTACGTTTTTTACATGTCGTATTAGTTTTGTTCTTAGTCAAGCATATGTATCTTTGATCATATAGATTCATAACATAAGATTTATGTTTTTAGGTTTACTATATATGAGAAATACTTTTATAGTATATAATTCATATATATGTTGCAAAAATATACTGATGTTTCAAAATTGAATAGATGGTCAAAGATAGTTACTTTTGACTTAAGGCACTGCGACCTAGGAAATAAAAGAACAGATAGAGTAGGTATACTTGCTTATTTGGTAGTATGATATAATGTATATCTTTTTATATAAATTAAGATAGTTTGACCTAGCTAATGTTATTTTAGAATTACATCTTCTTGGGAGTCATGGAGTTAGTAGCTACATATACGCCACCTAATAAATACTTGACGATATATCTAATTTCAGAATTCTGTGTTGTTTTACAGATAAAGTTTGGCCCATCAGAGTATGTGAAGGAGATCTCTGGGCATGGTCACAAAGCAAACACGTCCTATCTGTGTCAATTGAAGGTCGTCACCAACTACGCTGAGTATGGTCCTTTTGGAGACTGGACCGGCATTCCATTCAGATTTACCGTGCCAGAGAATGAGACCGTGGTGGGCTTCTTTGGAAGCTATGACACATCTTTCGTCACAAAGATTGGTGTTTACATCATCTCTAATAATTTAGTATTCGAACCTGCTGCTCGTCCAGCATGCAGCTGCCAGCATGTTCCTTTTAATCATCAGTGTGTTTGATTTCCTCCCGTTTCCAGTAATAAGAGGGCTAGCTAACAAGGGTGTTCCCCTTGTCTATGCCTGTTTGCATGTTGTGATCTTTTAGTCAAATCGATCGTGTAACATCTTTTCCTTTTTTCTTTGCAATGTTCAATGATGTAATTTTCAGAATAAAACATATCAATTATAAAGTGGTATGGTTCGTGTGTAAATCCTTATCCTGGTATCTAGCGTCCGTCTCTTCCAGCATCCCTGTTGCTGTTTACGTATGGTAAATCCTTATCTTGGTATCCAGCGTCCGCCTTTTCCGGCGCACGGTCGGCCGCCGTGCCCCCGCGCCCTTGCACCGCGGGATGCCGGAGGTGGGAGAGAGAGGAAAGAAATGAAATTTTCTTTCCAAAAAAATTTTGATCAACAATTTCATGAAAAATGTTGGTGAAAATGTTTTGGACAAATGTTGGATCCAATGTTTTCTTTCTTCAAATGTTGGTACAACTTTTTTCAAAATGTTGGTTCAACTTTTTATAAAAAATGTTGTTCAACTTTTTGTTTAACCAAACGGAAAACATTTATGATAGCCTTAACCATTGGTATTATCAGATACACCAACCATGGAAAACATTTTCTTAATATATTATTTTGGTGTGAAAAATTCGAGTTCTCTTTATATAAATTGGGTTAAATATCTAAAAGAAATGCACATGCACACGGAGGCTCCGATCTTATCTGCTCCCAACGGCCTTCAATTCGTCTCAGCCACTCACAAACAAACACTGCCAGCCCACTGACATTTGGCATGTGTGTGTATAGACACAACTTTCGTTACCTTTCCAGATCATGGTGTGTGATACACGACCCCTTTTGTCGAACATCAGCGAGACCATGTGTGATTCACGATCCACTTTGTCTCTTCTGAACCTTATAGTTTACAAGTGGACGTATTACTGAATCTTGCGCGTGATTTTTTTTTTATGAATTCGTATTTCAAAATATTGTAATATCCCAGTCGAATTGATGATCACGTATATATACATGTAAATTGACTATTTGCATGGTACGGTTTCCAGGGGCGAAGCCACGTTATGCACTGTGGGTGCAGCTGCACCCCCCTCAAAAACTGTATTTAGTTATAGCTAACAACATCTTAGCCTATATGCACCCCCCAGCTGCCCAACAGACCACGCAAAAAGAAAATAAAATAATATTATGCATTGATGCAATATATATAGATGGAGATTGATGCTAGCTTTTTTCCTTCCTCTAATCGTCTATCACTTAGTCTGATTTGGTTCAAGCAAATCTGCTAATTTATTATTGGTTGTCGTGTCTCATATTATAATGTTAGAGTTTCTATTATGGGTTTTAGGGACTTGCAGTGAAATTGCAAATAAGAGCATCTCTAACAGTGCACAAGAAAAATAGTCCCAAAATATTGGTTTTACAAACTTGCTAAAAATTATTGGAAGCAAAAATAGCCTCCTTCTCCAACAGTTCCTAATAATTAGTCCTAAAATAGTTAAATTTCAGGATTGAGAGTGCAAGTCAAGGGGGCAAAAATGGCTCTAGAGCCCATTGTTTTTGGGAGTTTGGAAAAAATAGGCACAGTTTAAGCTACTGTTGGAGCAAAATTTTTTCATTGGTTCCCAAACAAGATTATAGGGGCCTATTTTGGGCACTGTTGGAGGAGAATTTTTTTTCACGGTATAGTATTGTAATTTATGTATTCTTGTATAGATGTCCATTTCTTAGTTTGTTTTTAGGCATCCATTTCCTAGTTCGTAAACTAGATTAATGATAAATTAGAGAATTTATACTAATCCACTGGAACATTCTTTATCTTTTGAAAAAAGGAAATCAAGTCATTCGTTCCCTTTTTATAAGCTATTGAACAATCCAATGATGTATTTTTCGTATGCAACATTTGGTACATGATTATACTAAGTCAGTACCTGTAGTATTAAACTATCTTTTTTTTAGAAAAAAACAATTAACCAAGGAGTTTTGCATGGTTACCGGCGGATAGCAGTTATATTTAATATTTTTAAAAAACATCGTTTGCATTAGTAATCGATTTGTATCTGCAGTAATACCTCGCACCCTCCTCTATTTCGCTCTAGCTTCGCCACTGACGGTTTCATGACCTACAGGTCCAGCCATGTGACAATCGAGCTCGTGTGGCCCTGTATGGGGCAAGCCTCTGAAAAGAAAATTGGACTATGTATACCGGTCGATGTCGACCGAGTACCGACCTAAGTATTAGTTTTACACGAGGTCGATCCCCGACAATATATCTAGATATATGTACAGAAGACAATTGCCGAGTTGATACTATCAGTTATGCCGACCTATGAATTGTTTGAAATTTGTTGCGACAAATAATTTATCGATAATGTTATAATTTTACCACCAGCTGGCGCACTAAAGCTCTTTTTTTAGAAAAGAGAATATATTAATATCACAACTTCTACATCGACTAATGCATATATAGTTGTTCATAATTACAAGGACAAACACAAAGCTCCTTAGATGTACCTTAATCTTGGATTGATGCTAACCCGTACTAAATGCCATTCTTATTAGGAACTACATGCAGCATTAAGGCATAATACCAGGTGAATGGTCGTGAAGATGACGTTACCATCCTCCTGTGGTCTCCAATCCAGTCCAAATGCTATAAGGCACGTATAGTGGATGAATTGTCACGAAAGTGATGGTACTATAGCTACTTCAGTATTGTTTATAGTTCACATATGCACGCCATGTTTAGTTCCTGGGTGAAAAGTTTATTGGTGTCACATCAAATGATGCATCGGATATTAGAAGGGTTTTCGAATATCATAAAAAAAACTAATTACATAACTTGCCTCGTAACCGTTACACGAATTTTTTAAGCATAATCAATCAATCATTAGCAAAATTTTACTGTAGCACAACATTATCTAATCACGGAGTAATTAAACTCAAAAAAATGTCTCCTGGACTTATCACAATCTGTGTAATTATTATTATTATTTTACTATATTTAATGATCCATACATTTGTCTAAACATTTGATGTGATAGATGAAAAGTTTTTTAAAATGAGAACTAAACATACCCTGCTCCCAATTTAGGCTTGGAGGTTCTGACACAACTTTATTTGTGTTTTTTCCGTTTGGCGACACACGGGCTGCCTATGTGGGGTCTACCCACTATAGTGGTCGTGTATCATGCACACCACCTTGTCGGTATCTTCGTGCGTGTTATAAATATATATGGACCAGGTTACTGCGCATGATACACGACCCCCTTTGTCTTCAATGTACTCTGACAGCAACTCGAACACAATGCTTGTCGCAGTTTCGACCCCGCGACACATGGGAATCTTAAAAACAGCACTGCGAGAACTTAATGACTACTGGTAAATTACATGATAGTAACGTGTTCCAACCATCTTCATGGGATGTCAAAATAGTATTGTTGCGATGAACATGTTTACATAGTTTCTAACCGTCTTCAAAATAGGGACATGAAACTTTCATAAAACCGGCCTAATGATGGATGCATGGATGACTTGTTTTGTTAGTGTCACGGGTACTAAAGACCCTTAATTTGCCCTGTCTTGTTTCATAAAAAAACAAATGGATCCTTTTTCTTTGGGAACAAAGCTTCATTAATTATGCAGCCGTTTTATACAGTCCATCAACTTAGTGAGTTTAGCGACTCCTATGCAGCCGTTGCTTTAAAGCTGTAGGGTAGTCACTGGTAATACCAACGGAGACTAAAGATTTTTTTCCTCAGCTAGCCTTTCGCGCCTCCCGTCCACCTTTTCTTTTCTCAAATTCAAACTCAATTCTTCACCATGTAGCCGCACATACAAATCAGAGTTTAATTTGGTTCGCAACAGCTCATACAAATTAACTCATTAATCTCATACAAATCAATCCACACAAGAGTTTGATTCAATCGCAACACGGTGGATTCACCAAAAAATTCACAATCCAAATACAAGAGATACATGCAACAAAAATCATTAAGTTCTTGCCGCAACTATTCCCCCTCGCTCCGCCAGTGCTCGTCCATGTCGGCCGGCCGACGGCGGCCAGGGAGCCCCGTGCCCACGCCGGCGAAGGTTAAATGGAAGGTGATGGCCAGATTGTTTTTGTTGATGATAACGAAGGAGCGAGGTTCATATGGCACAAGTGTCGAAGGAAATATCAGAAAAAGAGAGAACTCACGTGCATGGGTTGACAAGCAAGTCAACGTGTACATGAAGAAGTACATGGAGATTACACAGGGGAATAAGGCCGGCATGCATACGTGAAGGCAATTGGAATAAAGATGTTCATTTATGGTAATACGTGTGCTCGTGATTTTAAAGGACAAGGAACAGATACGACTACGTGAAACTAATTGATTGGAGATATTTCCAAATTTAAGTGCCTTGACCGACACATATTCAGAAGGGAAATTTCCACGTACAAACATATGTGATTAAAGGAGGAAAGATTCAGTATAGCTGTCACGTCGAAACAGTCCAGAGTAACGTACTTGTGCGGTAGGGTTGGAGAAAGCTTAATTAAGAAGGATTCTGCGCAAAGGAAGTCAGAGTCCATGTATCTTAATATTTCTTTTCTTTAGATGTTTCTTCATTAGCAAGTTGTATGCCTTGTAGGTCCGGGGTATAAATATACACCCCTGGCTATTGTAAAGACGGTACACACCCATCAAAACAAATCTCTAAACTCAAACTCCTCTTACTTTTCGGCGACTTCGCCCTTTTCTTTTCCTTTTTCGCGGCGACCTCTTCTCGAGCTTGATTAAGGACGTCTCACATTCGAGCGACTTGGTCTTGTTGGTGAGTTTTCGTTACTGAATACCCCAGGCCTTGGTCTCTGGCGCATCGCTGTTTCCTCGTTCAAGTATTCGACAGCTATCGAGTAATTTGTAGGCTTTAGCATCTGGGCACATCGTTGTTGCTTCGTCTAGATTTATTCAGAATTTACAGAATAATATCTAAGCTTTGGTTTCTGGGCGTATGGCTGTCTCCTTGTTTAGATTTGCTCACAAGTTATCCGGTTTTGCCAAATTTATAGGTTTTGTCTGTTCTTCATGCAAATAACCACCCTTATCCTGGTCGTAATGTGTCTGATCGAATGTTAATGCTTTAACTGTCTTATCTTCATCTAGCCGATTAGATCCGTTACAAGCTTAAAGTGTCGCACGTGTAGGTCTATTGAGCGCTGTACATTCGCATCCTCAGTAGTTTCTTGTACCTTCACATAGACGGTTTGATCAGTTGTTTATATTGTTTAATTGTTAAATATATTAACTAAAAACTGATTAAGATATGTTTAAACCCCAACGATAATGTTCAAGCCGTACATTCGCGGATGTTCAGTAATTTTGCACATAAGGCACAAATCACAAGAGCCGATCTTTTAGATCCGATCGGCTGAATCGGCTGCTCTGGGCCGATTCCTGTCTGTTTGCCATCGGCTAATTGTAGCCGATCGGACCTGTAAGAGCGCTTCGGTAATCCAGCCGATGATCTCTCGTATTTTATGTTTGCATTGTTTATTCCTTGTCAATTTACAGGTCAAATTTACTGGCACGCCCCGGTTTCCTCGGTCGTCGGTTCGAGCTTGGTGAACAGGACCCTCGAGCCTGAGTGTTGATCATTTTCGCGTCAACAACTATGTATACCGGTCGATGTCGACCGAGTACCGACCTAAGTATTAGTTTTACACAAGGTCGATCCCCCACAATATATCTAGATATATGTACAGAAGACTATTGCCGAGTTGATACTATCAGTTATGCCGACCTATAAATTGTTTGAAATTTGTTGCGACAAATAATTTATCGGTAATGTTATAATTTTACCACCAGCTGGCGCGCTAAAGCTCTTTTTTTAGAAAAGAGAATATATTAATATCACAACTTCTACATCGACTAATGCATATATAGTTGTTCATAATTACAAGGACAAACACAAAGCTCCTTAGATGTACCTTAATCTTGGATTGATGCTAACCCGTACTAAATGCCATTCTTATTAGGAACTACATGCAGCATTAAGGCATAATACCAGGTGAATGGTCGTGAAGATGACGTTACCATCCTCCTGTGGTCTCCAATCCAGTCCAAATGCTATAAGGCACGTATAGTGGATGAATTGTCACGAAAGTGATGGTACTATAGCTACTTCAGTATTGTTTATAGTTCACATATGCACGCCATGTTTAGTTCCTGGGTGAAAAGTTTATTGGTGTCACATCAAATGATGCATCGGATATTAGAAGGGTTTTCGAATATTATAAAAAAAACTAATTACATAACTTGCCTTGAAACCCTAACATGAATTTTTTAAGTCTAATCAATCCATCATTAGCAAAAGTTTACTGTAGCACAACATTATCTAATCACGGAGTAATTAAACTCAAAAAATTGTCTCCTCGATGACGTTCCCCGTGACTGCATCATTCCGTTTAACTTGTGAAAGAGGAGGGGGGGGGGGGGTATTTTCCCAGGGCCAATAAGAGATATCTTTTATACTGACAAAGATGGTTATTTGGTGGACCACGGCTGCCTTTGGATTGAGACTCTAGCCGACCTGAAAGGCTCCTTAGCTCTTATGCACTATCGTAGGTCCCGACACATCATGGACGCCTGGCTTCTGAAAGACTTTGACAATGTCCTCTGGGTGAAAGAGTATACCATTCAGATGGAACCGATTGTGCGAACTACCGAACATTGTGTAAAGTCATTGTTTATGCTAGATGATGGAAGGTTAGTCATCCATTTCACAAAGAACGGAATGCTCCTCATTCGTGATCCAAGAACCCACACTTCCAATGCAATTGGAGATGAGACGTCTCGATGCGGTTGCAATGTACAGTGGGAACCTATTGAGTTTACCCTGCTGGATCGTGAGGAAGAGAGAGGGCTGCTGCTAGGGTTTGAAGGAGAATTGGGTGGTGGGAAGGTCGGCCGCGGGGCTCTGCCCACGGCCGGCAGGAGGGAAGGGTTTTCCTTCTCATCTCTTGCTTGATTAGATTCATACATCTTCTCTCTTTATATAGAGAGGTTTACTTAGCTCCTAAGAAAGACCCTTAACCCTAACCCTAATGGGCCTGACCGCCTGGCCCAATAGACCTAGT
Source organism: Digitaria exilis (assembly GCA_015342445.1). Lineage (NCBI taxonomy): Eukaryota > Viridiplantae > Streptophyta > Magnoliopsida > Poales > Poaceae > Digitaria > Digitaria exilis. The sequence continues at coordinate 3,286,173 of JACEFO010001972.1, read as the reverse complement.
CGGCTGCACATAACAGTAGTGTTATAGCATGCTGCTATTTGCTATTCTGCTTGGCTTTGCGCTAATCGAACCCAAATTTACATGTAACTTTGTATTTGTGTAAGATATTTTTCATCCATTGTTCAATCGTTTTACCATGAACCTTTGACTACTCACTTTTATACTTTGAAGAGCATTTTTAATAGTTAGATCCAAATGCACTGGGCACATCTGTTCGACCATGTTACCTTCTTTTACTGTGGTTACATTGTTTTAATTTTAGTATAATTTATATCTGAACTTTCTTTCATAGACAGGTCTGACAATGTCCAGAGGATATATGAATTGGGGAAGGACGTTTTGTTTCTTTCAAATTTATATTTAGTTCGATTTTACTGAAGAACAGCCTAACAATCTAACATTGAGATTATCTGAACCTTCTTACTAGAATCTAAATATTGATATTATCTGAACCTTCCTATTTCTTTGTTTTTAAGATACATACTAAGAAGCTATATAATGATTGTGTGACTGAACTTACTTTTTTGGTAGTTATTAAGTTTTACTTACTCTGTTGTTTGTTGATGTGTCATACCACCGATTTGATTGGTTATTACTGTTATCTGTAATCCCACCCTATCTATGCATTCAGACGTCGATGACATCGTGCATCAAAAGTTGTGATGCCATATGGGCTATATCTATCTGAAATTTACATTCCTTGAACTTTATTTTTCTAGTATTGACATTCTTCAGTCTGAATCTAAATATTTTTCAAGGTTGCCATTGTACCGTTCTTTTTAATTCTAAAAATCTCGAATGCAAGACTTTGACTATGATTGCTCTGGTAAAACAAAACTACACACTCTTAAATATTCTACTCCAAGTAACATCTTAAGACACTTTTCATGCTTTTACATATAGCAGTACTCCAATTTTTGAAATTTTAGTAGCACATATTACACAGGGACTTCTATTTAGTGACCTTTGGAATCAGCTTAGCTTCGCTGACCTGAGAGGCTCCTTGGTTCTAGTATACTTCTGCAGCCATCGATCCGCCATGGACCTCTGGCTTCTGGAAGACTTTGAGAAGGGTGTATGGGTGAAAGAGTTTAGCATTCAGAGTTTCAGACTGAATCGATTTTCCACCTGACAGAATTGTGCCATGTAGAAGCATTGTATGCTCTAGATGATGGGAGGTTAATCATCCATCTAGCATCAACAGAAGTATTGCTCATTATGATTCGAGAACCAACACTTCTACAGAATTGGAGACGAGGCCTCTTGATGCTGTCGCTATGTACGCAGGAAGTCTGTTGAGTTCACAATACTGTGACAGGGTGTAGTATTGTAATGTGTTTCCTACTCATTTATGCTTGTACATAATCCAGCTCATACTGTCTAGTTGAAACAACAAAATTTTGTGGAGCTGCTAATAATGTTGGCCAAGGTATTTGTCCTTTATTCCTATGATGTTTGTAAGTAAATATTTAAAAGGCTTTGCGCTTAAAACCTGAATAGTTAAATTAATGTTTGGGGATGTAATATTTCTTGTGTCTCTGCAGCATCAATTGGTGTCTTGTAGGTATGGTTTTGCTTTTTACTTGAAATTTGGGCAGAATCATGTTGAAAGTGTGTTGGCACTTGCAAGGTTCAGTTTAATAAGGTTTTAAATAGCGGGCTAAGGCATTTAAGGGCAGAGCTGGCGTTACGACGTTTAGCGGGATATAGCCGGCATTAAGCGGGCTAAATATCATAGCGGCTGCTCTTCCTAATAGCTATATCTGGCTATAGCGGAAGCTATAGCCGGCTATTTTGTACTATATTAATATATACAGGATATAGGACTGATTCTGAAGATGGTCCATGTAACTTCATAAAACGGCACAACGAGGAACCTTTACATCTATTGTCCTGTCATGTACTCATGTTACATCTTTTGGTTGGTTGGTTCAGGGGTGCATCATTTTATTTCAATCCATGCTCTTCATTCAATCAGTCTTACAGTTTTTTGAACGGAGCCTCCAGCTGCCAGTTTGAAGCCCATGAAGCGATCATCTAACGTTAGGAGCTGAAAGCTATTTCTTCTTGTCGGCACAGAAAAAAAAATTCTTATCGAGCTCACCCAAAAACTGAGAATGCCGTTTTAAAATAAATAAATAAGAACGGAATGTACTGATTGGGCCGGCCCATCAACATGTTTTCAGAAAATTCAGGCCCATTCGTTTCGGCTTCGGGAAAGGAAAAAGTCCTATTTACCCCCTTCAACTATAGCCAGAGTTCACGTTTCCACCTTGAATTCTAAAACCGGGTAAATCACACCCTCAACTTTTAAAACCGTGCGTTTTACCTCCCTGGTCAGCTTAAAAGAGGTTTTGATGGCGGTTTTTGTATTTTTCTTTTTTATTTATTTTGGCTGAAGCTTTAAAAATTCATAGTAAATCATAAAAAATCATAAAATAGAAAAATTATTTTTGTTGGACTCCGCATGAGTATGTAAACATAACAAATATATAACATGGTATACTTTAGTACAAAATTTTAACTGTAAATTTAGATCTATTCATTTTTGTGATTAATCAGAATAATTTATAACGGTTGTTTCTATGATCCAATTGTGGTGAAATTTTTATGGAGGTCTTATTATTGTATGAATCAACTATAGTAAAAACATTTATACTCATTGGATCAGGTATAAATTAGTTATAGAAAGTAAGTTATAGTGACATAAATAAATATATAACTAAGTTATACATGATCAAATGAGTATAATTTTTTCAATAAAAATCCATCATAAAATAATTAGGCCACTATAAAAATTTAGCCACAATTGAACATAAAACTGGAGTTATGAATTATTTCTTTTAATTACAGAAATGAATAGATCTAAACCTACAATAAAAATATTATGCTAAAATATATTATATTATATTATATTATATTATATTATATATTTACTGTGTATATATAATCATGTGGAGTCCAACAAAAATGAGTTTTCTATTTTATGAATTTTCTATGATTTACTATGAATTTTTAAAGCTTCAGCCAAAATAAATAAAAAAGAAAAAACACAAAACCACCATCAAAATTACTTTTAACCCGACCAGGGAGGTAAAACGTACGGTTTTAAAAGTTGAGGGTGTGATTTACCCGGTTTTAGAGTTTAAGGTGGAAACGTAAACTCTGTCGAGGTAAATAGGACTTTTTCCTTCGGGAAATACGACTCCATTCGTCCCCATCGCCACCGTCGGCCCTCCTCATTAGTCGTCGCACGGGTTCTCATCCGATTTCGATTCCAGATGCGCGCAAATTTCGTGGGATTTTCCATCGATGGAGTCGCCGGGGCCGTCCGCCCCTTCGGCCACCGGATCCAGGCCCACCGCCGCCTCCGACGCCGGCGTGCTGCTCCCTGAGGTCCTCTTTGACGTCCTGCTGTGGCTCCCGGCGAAGGAGCTCTGCCGCCTCCGTGCCGTCTGCCGCTCGTGGCGCGCCCTCACCTTCGACCCGCTCTTCATCGGCGAGAACACGGCGCGGCACCCACGCCACCCGCTCTTCCTCACCAATTTCCGTGATGGCCGGACCCACATCCATGTCGTCGATGTGTCCGGCAGCGTGGTGAAGCGGATACCCATTCCGGATGGCAACCTCCTCCTCCCCACAAGCTTGGATCTGGCCTGTGTGGCGACGGTAAGGAACAGCTGCCGTGTGCTTGATCCGGCCACTGGAGGTGTCCATGTCCTGCCGGAGAGCCCCGCAGCGGAGCATGCGGGTCGAGAGATTTTACGCCAGCCGTACACCTGTTTCGCATTTGGGAGGATGGCTGCTACTGGAGATTACAAGGTGCTTCGGATGTTCAGCAGGCCGGACCTTTTTGGCTTTCATCAGCACCATCTATTTGAGGTTTTCACCATCAACAGTTGTTCTGGTTCCGGTTCCAGCCAACCGCAGTGGAGAGCGAGGGGGAGCCATGAGGAGTTTGTCGAGCCAGGAAGTGTCATCGTCGTTGGTGAGATGGTCTACTTCAAGATCGATACTATATACGACTTTTTGATTGTTGATTACCAGCATGACATTCCTCTTGACCGCATCATTCCATTTAACCTTAAGAAAGAGGAATGGGGGGCAATTCTCCCAGGGCCAATAAGTGACATCTTTCAAACTGATGAGTATGATGACCATTTGGAGGACTACCGTAGCCTTTGGATTGAGACAACTCTAGCCGAGCTGAGAGGCTCCTTAGCTCTTGTGCACTATCGTACGTACCGGCATATCATGGATGTCTGGCTTCTGAAAGACTTTGACGATGTCCTCTGGGTGAAAGAGTATACCATTCAGATTGAACCAATTGTGCCAACTACCGAGCTGTGTGTAAAGTCATTGTTTATGCTAGGTGATGGAAGGCTAGTCATCCATTTCCCAGAGAACGGAATGCTCCTCATTCATGATGCAAGAACCCACACTTCTACGCCATTGGAGACGGGATATCTTGATGCGGTTGCAATGTACATTGGGAACCTATTGAGTTTACAAGCTGGTAACATTGTGTAGTGTTATAACATGCTGCTACTCGCTATTCTGCTTGGCTTTGCACTATTCGAACCCAAATTTACATGTACCTTTGTATTTGTGTAAGATATTTTTCATTCATGGTTCAATCGTTTTACCATGAGCATTTGAGCACTCACTTTTTATAGTTAGATCTGAATGCACTGGACACATTTGTTCGACCATATTACCTTCTTTTACTGCGGGTACATTTTTTATTTTAGTATAATTTATAATTAGCTTTTTACTACTCTATTGATATAACTTTACCTTAAATCAATGCAATCTGTGATTTAAATAACATATAAGTGGTTAATTAAATTGTATGAGCTAATCGTAGCTTGTGTTGTGCATCCTTTAGGCATGACAGAGCCTGATTCGATCCTAAGGTCAAGTAGTGCCCTATTTATAAGTTGAACCAAGAGCTTAAAGAAACCTCTTTCTTCTTATGAATAGAAGGAAACTTACATTTTATAATCTGAACTTTATTTCTCAAAGATAGTGAAATTCTTCAATCTGAAGCTAAATATTGTACGTCCGCCAGCATACTGATTGCAAATAATGTATTAATGTTTCATTATGGGTACAGAGAGATAAAATAATGCTAAGAGTGGAAGTTTGATTGTTGATGTTGATACAACAACAACAACAACATAGTCTTTAGTCCCAAGCGAGTTGGGGTAGGCTAGAGATGAAACCCAAGAAACAAAGCTCAAGGCTCAGGAACGTTGATAGCTAGTCTCCAAGCGCTCCTATCGAAAGCTACCTCCTTGGAAATATTCCACTCCTTAAGGTCTCTGTTTATCGCTTCGTCCCAAGTCAATCTAGGTCTACCTCTACCTCTCTTTATATTATTGGCCCGCCCTAGGACCCCAATACGCACCGGCGCCTCCGAGGGCCTCCGTTGGACATGTCCAAACCATCTCACCCGATGTTGGGTCAATTTCTCCTCAATGGGTGCCACCCCGACCTTCTCCCGAATGTCTTCATTCCGAACTCTATCCCTTCTTGTGTACCCGCAAGACCATCGCAACATCCGCATCTTTGCTACACTCAGTTGTTGGACATGTCGCCTTTTAGTAGGCCAACATTCCGCCCCGTACAACGTCGCCGGTCGAACCGCCGTCCTATAGAACTTCCCCTTCAGCTTTTGTGGCACCCTCCGATCACAGAGGACGCCAGAGGCTTGACGCCACTTCATCCAGCCTGCTGCGATTCTATGCTTAACATCTTCATCAATGTCGCCATCCTGTTGCAACATCGATCCTAAATACCGAAAAGTAGCCTTTTGGGGGACCACCTGTCCGTCGAGGTTAACGTCTCCATCCTCGTGCCTAGTCCCACTAAAATTGCACATCATGTACTCAGTCTTGGTCCTGCTAAGTCTGAACCCCTTCGACTCTAATGTGCGTCTCCATAGCTCTAGCTTCTCATTAACACCTTCCCTACTCTCATCGACTAGCACCACATCATCAGCAAAGAGCATGCACCGAGGGATATCCCCTTGTATATCTCTAGTGACCTCATCCATCACCAAAGCGAACAGATAAGGGCTCAATGCTGACCCTTGATGTAGGCCTATCCTAATAGGGAAGTCAGTGGTGTCGCCATCGCAAGTCCGGACACATGTCATAGCCTCCTTATACATATCCTTAATGAGGGTAATGTACTTCGTTGGGACTTTGTGCTTCTCTAAGGCCCACCACATGACATTTCTCGGTACTTTGTCATACGCCTTCTCGAGGTCAATAAAGACCATATGCAGGTCCTTCTTCTGCTCCCTATATCTCTCCATCAACTGTCGGATTAAGAAAATCGCCTCCATAGTTGATCTTCCAGGCATGAACCCAAACTGATTTTGGGTCACACTCGTCGCTCCTCTTAGACGGTGCTCAATAACCCTCTCCCAGAGCTTCATGGTATGGCTCATCAGCTTAATGCCACGGTAGTTAGTACAACTTTGAACATCTCCCTTGTTCTTAAAGATCGGTATTAATATACTTCTCCTCCATTACAAAACTGTCCTGTAATCTGTACTTGATTATTCTCCAGACTTGAAAGTTCTGTGGACATGCTGCCATTGTAGATATGCAATTGTTAGCCAATTTAATTTGGAAAAAGTCCTATTTACCTCCTTTAACTATAGACAGAGTTTACGTTTCCACCTTAAACTCTAAAACCGGGTAAATCACACCCTCAACTTTTAAAACCATACGTTTTACCTCCCTGGTCGGGTTAAAAGTAATTTTGATGGTGGTTTTGTGTTTTTTCTTTTTTATTTATTTTGGCTGAAGCTTTAAAAATTCATAGTAAATCATAGAAAATTCATAAAATAGAAAACTCATTTTTGTTGGACTCCACATGATTATATATACACAGTAAATATATAATATAATATAATATAATATAATATATTTTAGCATAATATTTTTATTGTAGGTTTAGATCTATTCATTTCTGTAATTAAAAGAAATAATTCATAACTCCAGTTTTATGTTCAATTGTGGCTAAATTTTTATAGTGGCCTAATTATTTTATGATGGATTTTTATTGAAAAAATTATACTCATTTGATCATGTATAACTTAGTTATATATTTATTTATGTCACTATAACTTACTTTCTATAACTAATTTATACCTGATCCAATGAGTATAAATGTTTTTACTATAGTTGATTCATACAATAATAAGACCTCCATAAAAATTTCACCACAATTGGATCATAGAAACAACCGTTATAAATTATTCTGATTAATCACAAAAATGAATAGATCTAAATTTACAGTTAAAATTTTGTACTAAAGTATACCATGTTATATATTTGTTATGTTTACATACTCATGCGGAGTCCAACAAAAATAATTTTTCTATTTTATGATTTTTTATGATTTACTATGAATTTTTAAAGCTTCAGCCAAAATAAATAAAAAAGAAAAATACAAAAACCGCCATCAAAACCTCTTTTAAGCTGACCAGGGAGGTAAAACGCACGGTTTTAAAAGTTGAGGGTGTGATTTACCCGGTTTTAGAATTCAAGGTGGAAACGTGAACTCTGCCTATAGTTGAAGGGGGTAAATAGGACTTTTTCCATTTAATTTTTCATGTTAACCTGCATACCAATAATGAGAGGTTAGCAATCCATTGAGCAGTGACTCGACTCTCATGTTAACCTGCATACCAGTACTTCTGCGAGACATCTTGATGCGGTTGCCGTGTACAAAGGAAACCTATTGTGTTTGCAAGTTGGTGACGTGGGGTAGTGTTGTAACATATTGCTACTTGCTACTCAATTTAGGTTGTGTTAATCCAGTATTCCAATCCACAGTGACATATATACATATAATTTCTTCTATAGTCCAACGCTAGGCCTATGCTTGGTGCGCATATATTACTGTAGTTTCTTTCATAGATGGGCCTGATAATGTCCAGAGGATTTATGAATTGGGGAAAGGATTGTTTCTTTTTAAATTATATGTTCTATTTTACTGAAGAACAGCCTAATAGAATCTAAACATTGAGATTATCTGAACCTTCTTATTTTCTTTGTTTTTAAGATACATGCCTATCAGCTATATAATGATTGCCTGACTGAACTGCCGTTTTGGTAGATATTAAGGTTTACTACTCTGTTGTCTGTTGATGTGTGATATCACTGATTTGATCGGTTATTACTGTTGCCTGAAATCCCAGCATCCCACCCTATCCTTGCATTCAGACATCATGCGCTAGAACTTGTGATGTCATGTGTGCTATACATTTTCTGAACTTTATTTTTCAAGGTTTTTGAAATTCTTCAGAAGGTCAGTTCCCAAAGGCTTACGCTCTAATGGGAAGAGCTGGTTCAGAATGCTAATAGCATTACACTGGAGGATGCTACTGTCAATATAAGTCCATTGACATTCAAGGAGTGTCGGGGTTAAATGTGCCCCTACACTCCTGGAGTATGTGTGTTCCTTTGGCTGCTGTACAAATGTATCCGATAAATGGTGCTTTTTCTTGTTTTTTTTTCTCTCGAAATCCAGCACTTCCTCTTTTTTTATATATATGGAATCCCGCGCTTACTTGCCTCCAGCCGAAAGGGAGTGCTTGACCATGAGGGAAGCGGAGGGAGGCCGAGCGATTGGGAAGCGGAAAAGATCAGAACGCGGTCGAGATTGTCGTGGGCAAACGAACCAAACGTTAGACAGACGATGGTGATGTACGGATGAACTGTCGCCCTTATGCATTTTTTTTGGAGTAAAGATATATGACAGTCGGTAGTCACACATGTGTTCAAGTGGTTTCCTCATCTTGCAGTACATGAGCGTGTGGAAGAGTGACTGAAACCCCAAATTTTTTATTTTGGGATGTACACAATTAACACTGCAAAGTAAAGAGATTCTTTCATATGTATAAAAATTCTCAAGCATTAGTTCATAGAAAATACTTAATTGTAGGAAAAAATATTTATTAATAAATAATCAACATATATAGGTTATATAGTTTTGTATTGTGCATTCATGCCTTATAATTCGCACTAGGAATTTATTGGCTGAAAATGTATTTCAAAATTCGATAGATTTCGTCATAGCTTGGAGTAGAATAATCCAAGGAAGATCATTGCTGCTGCATGTTGTCACCGTTCTGAGTCCGTACAGAACACGGAGTCTTCATCGCCTTCCTCGTCCCGTGCCCGAATTGCTTCACCGTTGCCCTTCTCGATGCCCTAGGTGAGATCCCCATGTCGAAATCCGTGCACCGTAGGTTGATCCACTATTTCTCCAGCGAGCTTCGCCGTGTAGTACGTCAATGGAGTCTGTGGTCGTCGTTTTTCTTTGACTAGAGGAAGAAGAAGGTCTAGCAGCCCTTGGATCCAGAGTCAACGGTCACGATTAGATTAAAACTTGCACCCTCGTATGAACCCGGATAACCGTGGACCACAGTTCTTTTTCCCCTGGTCCATACGCTCGCAGACCAAGTCCACAGCACAGTACACAACACATTCCCCACGCCAAAGCCTCCTGTGTGGACTGCCAGTTTTATTTTTCAGCTCCTGAAGTTGTTGCTAATTGCGGTCCAATTTCGCTAAGTCACATCTTCATTATATTCTAGTCCCCGGACACCTTGTTAATCATTATATTCTAGTCCCCAAACCTTGTTACTGTACATGTAAACAATTAATCCTTTGCTAATTTTGGATCATTGTTCATTATTAATATCACCATCTTATTTAATCCTTGTCATTTTGTATCGTTTCGCATATAATCCTTTTATTTTGGAATTCTTATTATATCTTTTTAACTGTAAATCCATTCCAAGTCATTCTTGTGCTCACGTGTTCGTAGACACAAACAGTAAATGTTAGTAAGGTTCGTATCACATTTTATTATTGATTGGTGTACTGTTCTTAGTATTTTTTATTCTGTGTTGTCTCTAGTTGTTTGCTTCATTTGGAGTGCCAAAAATGTTGTATTGACAGAATAGAATGTATAGTCCAGGTAAGGTATTTCTTCCAAGACATGCCAGACATTAAAGAAAGTCTAAACAAAATATGTCACTAAGACCTGAAAATGTTAATTATCTGATGAATTTCAGATTTCCAGTGAAAGAGTGTCTTCGGGGTTCACCATTTCAGCAAAAATGCAACCAACTAACCACACAACAACCGGGGTAGAATATTATGTCTCGCCAAGAAGAATTTCAGGGGCCCTATACCAACGTGTCACCACCTAATAAAATGTTTGGTTGAAATTAAATGAAAACAAACTCAAAAGGAAAGCAGCAAAACGCTGCAACAACCTGATAGCGGTTCATTCATATAAATGCCAGCCCCAATGATGTTTGCCTCAAGTAAAAAATGATGCTAACATTACCCAAGAAGGCATTGTGTCTCAAAAGATATGGACTATCACCCAACAAACGAAGAATTAGTTGTTTCTCTAAAATTTACTGCTTAACAGTCTTCCCAATTTAGTATAAGAACCTATCTTAGATAAGCATATTTGTAAGCATGTGTTCCGTCCTTTTTCTATTTCTGTTGTTCAGCTTCGCTAGTGCTGTGTCATTTGTCGTTCCTATGGCAAAAGCATGCGCAAGTGAGTCAGGTAAACCATGAAGAATTGTGTCCACACGTGGCCTAATGAACTGATCATGAACTGTCGTGCATCAAAGGCAACAGTCACAACATTTTGTCGCATTCATCAAAACCAGCCGCATTACTTTACTTTGATGCAAACCTACCATGGCAATTCTTCATTGACCATGGTTTGACCCATGCAAACACCTTAAATCAGCAGCCAACACCAACAACAGCCAAACACCAACAACATTTTGTTGACAGCAAAGCATACCTCCTTAATAAAAGCCCGATTAGGATTGTCAAACACCCTTGCCAATACAAAGTCAGCAAGATTCAATACATTTGTACGGCTATCTATCAGCAGGTTCTCTGGCTTCAGATCATAGTGGAGCACTTGTTTCGAGTGGCAGTATGCAATGCCCTGCAGAATCTTGTAGATAAAGTACTGCATAGAGACCATACATAGCCAAGCATTAGCATTTCGTATCCCAAAATTATCACCCACAACCTCCTCCTCAACTGAGGTAGCAAAAGAAGATACGAAGAGTATTTAGCTGGAGAGACTGACTTTAACTTTGTGTTGCTCATGGAAGCCTGCGGACATGTTTATGTACTTCCTAAGGTCTAGGTCGAGGTACTCAAAGACGCGGTATGCGCACTTCGCCTTGTGAACAAGGCAGGGTGCATATACGTTGTTCACAACGAGAAGTGCATATACCTCGTCTTTGAGTACCTCGACCTAGATCTCAGGAAGTACATGAACTTGTCCCCAGGCTTCTAGGAACATTGCGAAGTTAAAGTTAGTCCCACCAGCTAAATACTATTTGTATCTCCTTTTGCTACCTCTATTGAGGACGAGGTTGTGGGTGATAATTTTGGGATACGAAATGCTAGTGCTTGGCTATTTATGATCTATATGGACTACTTTTTCTACCAGATTCTACATGGCATTGTGTACAGGCACTCAAAACAAGTGCTCCACTATGATACGAAGCCAGAGAACCTGCTGATAGATAGCCTGTTATGGAACTGCTAATGGCAGAATAGATCGGCTACTCGCCCTCCCGCAGGAGGTTCTGAGCTCTTGATCTACTTTCTGCTTCCTAATCCTAGAACTCACCACTGCCTTTAGAGCTCAGGCAACTAACAACCTGCTAACAAATCTTATCCAAATAACTAACTAATCTTATCTGCTAACAAACTGATCCAACTTATCCTAATCCTAACAAACTGATCCTAATCCTTATCCTAACCCTCACGTTGCCAATCTGGTGGTTCTGGCTAGCGCCGGCCCACTTGCCCTAACACTACACCACCCTTCCAAGACAGCTCGTCCTCGAGCTGTGGTGGGGAAACCGGACTGACGATGATGGTGTTGGTTGACGGTGATGTTCCGGGCCATGGATTGAAACAAGGGTGTCCAGAAGACGGAGCAACGATGTGCAGAAGAACCAGAACCTCAGGACAGGCAACTGGAAGCTGCAGCATAGAGGGCTCCTCGGTGATGCATCCCTGGATGTCCACCCACACGGACGCAAAGGCACTGTAGTCCTCGATAACCATGTTGAACAACACGGTATGCAGATAGCTGATGTGCAGCTTGGTTGCGAGCAGGAGCTTGTCGGACGAGCTTGTCGGCAAAGTCCTGAACCATGAAGCTAGCTGATGTCATTGCGGACGCCATCACCATCCATGCTGGGGCACCGCCCTTGTAGCAGTAGCTGCTGCCCCTGCTTTCGCCGAAGTTGCAGCCGCCACCGCCAGCGTCCTCCCAAGATGGAGAACTCAAAGTGGTAGCCCTCGGACTTGATGGAGGAAGGGGTCCTCACAGCCACCCTCCTTTAAGATGAAACCGAAGTGGCACCCTGGTGAAAACTGATGATGATGGGTGATCTGTTCTGCTGACGCGAAGTGGACGGCCACTGGTGCTGCGTCTCACGGCTGTGTAGCTGGTCCCCGCCCTCCATTTGCAGAAACTCGCCATGTATAGGGCGTGCGTGAGGGTCTCAACATCAGGGGCGTGGTCGACGGAATCCTGCTGATCCGCACCATCAACTGCTACGCTGAAAACCACCTTCTGCTTCGGCACGAAATCCGCCACCACTGGGTGGGTTCGCAGCGGAGGTGGCAGAAGCATGGTTGCAGGAATTTGCGGCGGCAGAAGCGTGGCCGCACTGGGTGCTGGAGCGGCTGCCAGACTAGCAGGTGCCGCCAGAGGTGATGTAAATGCTGAAAGGACTGTTGATGTCGCAGCCGATGATGATGCTGACGACGATGTGCCAATGGAGTCGATCTTGGCGACAATTGCAGGGATGGTTGGTGATGCAGCCGTGGGTGGCAATGACAAAGTTGAAGCCGGCGTCAGGGCTGTTGCTGCAGATGCGGGCGCAACGACCGGTGCTGTCGCTGGCGTTTCCACTGGTGTCACCGCTGGTGGTTGCGCAGCCGTGGCTGCAGCAGATGTCGTCGTGGCTGAAGAGGAAGATGGTGATGCCGTAGATGTAGACGTGTCTGCCGATGAAGCTGTTGGTGAGACCGTAGGTGCTGGCACAAATCGACGACTGAGTGGCCACGTAGGTACGCCCACGTTCCGTTCGATCTTGCAGTACCACTGGTATGCGGTGCCCTTCAACTTGAAAGTAGCGATCCAAATCTGATCCTCCTCTGCTGTTCCCCATGCCTCGAAGCACTGGTTGCAAGGGGTCGGTACTCCCATCAAAGGCAGGGATGCGGAGATTAGGGGCTCCCATGGTGGCTGCCATAGGTGATGGCCTGCTGCAGGGGCTGGACGTGGTGGACTGGTGGCAGATCTGGATTAAGGGTAGGAATTGGGTGCGATTTGTGGTATGCGGCTATGTGCAGGGGAAGACACCTGGCTCTGAATACCAAATGTTATGGAACTGCTAATGGCAGAATAGATCGGCTACTCGCCCTCCCGCAAGGAGGCTCTGAGATGCACTCTTGATCTATTTTCTACTTGCCTAATCCTAGAACTCACCACCTAACAACCTGCTACAAATCTTATCCAAATAACTAACTAATCTTATCTGCTAACAAACTGATCCTAATCCTAACAAACTGACCCTAATCCTTATCCTAACCCTCACGTTGCCAATCTGGTGGTTCTGGCTAGCGCCAGCCCACTTGCCATAACATAGCCATACAAATGTATTGAAGCTTGTTGACTTTGTATTGGCAAGGGCGTTTGACAATCCTAATCGGGCTTTTACTAGGAGGTATGCTTTGCTGTCAACACAATCTTGTTGGTGTTGGCTACTGATTTAAGGTGTGTGCATACCATGGCCGATGAATAATTGCCATGGTAGCTTTGCATCTGGGTAATGTAATGTAGCTGGTTTTGATGAATGCTACAAATGCTGTCACTATTGCCTTTGATGCACACAGTACTTTGCCCCGTAGGAATGACAAATGACACAACACTAGTGAATTTGAAAACATAAATAGAAAAGGAACACTAAATTGGGAAGGCTGTTAAGCAGTAAATTTTAAAGAAACAACTAATTCTTTGTTTGCTGGCTGATAGTCTAGATCTTTCGAGACACAATGCCTTCTTGGGTAATGTTAGTATCCTCTTTGATTTGAGTCAAACATCATTGCGCATTTATATGAATGAACTGTTACCATGTTGTTGCAGCATTTTGCTCCTTTCCCTTCGAGTCTGTTTTCATTTAATTGCAACAAAACATTTTATTAGGTGGTGGAACAATTCTTCTTGGCGAGACATATTATTCTACCCTAGTTGTTGTGTGGTCAGGTGGTTGCGTTTTTGCCGAAATGGTGAACCTGAAGACACTCTTTCATCGGAAATCTAAAATTCATCATATCTTTAACATTTTGAGGTCTCTTTGACATATCTCGTTCATACTTTCTTTTATTTGTGGCATGTTTTGGAAGAAATACCTTACCTGGACGGTACATTCTATTCTGTCAATACAACATTTTGGGCACTCCAAACGAAGAAACATGGCCAGGTGTTTCATCAACATGCTTATCCCTTCTCTCACCCTCATCTTTTCTCTCCGGACGGCGGCATGCGATGGTGCGAGCCTGCAGGGTGCCTGCGAGAGGCTTGACTGCTCGAGAGGCCGACCGTCATAGGCGCAGTGGGCCTATAAGTGCTCGGGGCATCTCGCTCGGCAGCGCGTGGGAGTGTTGCAGGCGCGCGGGAGTTCGCACAGGTGCGTAGGAGCTGGCACGAGAAGCAGCTGCTACCTTGATGGGTGAATAGACAAAAATATCTTTCTGCCGTTTTTTGGTAGTTATTATGTGTGATATCACATCTTTAATCAACTATTATTGTTACCTGTAATCCCGCACTATGCTTTAGACAATGAAGAGGTCGTGTGCTAGAACTTGTGATGTCATGTGGGGCTATGTCCATCCTAAGATTTACTTTCTCCTTCAGTCTGAATCTAATTATTTTTCAAGGTTGCTCATTGGTTTAGAAACTCTAGTCTTACTATCAAGTTTTGACAGCTCTATGTTATTGTGAATGGCACTATTGATCATGTTTGGGATGTATTGATAACACTAACTCAACGGGAAGAGTTGGTTCAGATTGCACTACAGGATGCTACTGTCATATGGGCATATAATTCCATAGTAGGTGCTCGGTGCATCATCTCTGGTCAGGGGCGGATCCACTGGGTGGCACCGGTATGGTGTGGCATACCCTAAGCCGAGCCTCGAACTCGCACTTGAGGGCATACAGCAAACGTCCTAACCACTGGACTGTGTGCCTGTTGTTATTTTTCAATAGCAAACTTAACTGATTTAAACCATTATGGGCCGGCGAAACAAGTTCAACTAATCAAACCATGAACCAAGTGTTTTGCTGGCTCTGTGCCTCTCCACTCCTAATAAATATGGCATCAGCCGGCATCCCTCACGACTCACGCATGACCTGCGATTACTTCATAAGAGAGGTATACATTGTGGCCATTAATAAAAAAATAGTCAAAAGCTTGATAACCGATTTGAAGTGGTTAAATGTAGAGTTACCTTTTTTGTATATCTGTCCTCAAACCTTCCAATTCGTTTGCATAGTTTGATGCACCAAATGGAGATTCTTTTGTGGATGAAGATGATGTAATCAATACTTTTATGGTTATTAGAAATATATTTCGGATAAATAGTGTTGTAATCCTATTTGATATTTAAACTTGTGTCTTTTATATGTTAAATTAATAATGTGTTGTTTTAAACTATTTGGATTGTAATTTAATATTTATTATGCCATTTGGTAGTTGTGTACCGAATTGTTGGACATTTTTTTATAAAACTTTACCAAATTATTAAATGGGTTTTACCGGTTTGCGTTTGAACATTTTGGTCGGCATACCCCATCCAAAAATCCTAGCTCCCCCACTGTCTTTGGTTATAAACTTATTATGTGTTTGGTTTGGAAACCAAGTGGACATAATTTCATGGGAGGTACCCGGTGCATTCTTTTTTGTTGTAAACTTAGCATGTGTTTAGTTTGGGAACCAAGTGGAATGATATGTTTTCTTAAGTCATGCAGTACATGATTTTCACTATCAGCTATATATATAGCACATATTACTATGATAATTAGCAACGTATCATGTGAAAACCAACCTCTTCGTGGAAACTATGAAAACTTTAATTTAGGTCACACGATGTTGATCCAAGGGACGCTCAGAAATGGTGGGAGGGGCGATTTGCAAGGTGGAGAGAGGTGATACTGATTTGCAGAGGTTGAAGCCTAATTAAATGACCTAGCCTGAGCAAACAAAGCGAGCACAGCATAAGCAAACGCCTCTTGGTGCTTGCCACTGCACCATCCAAGACACCATCTCTAAATAACGAAAGCAGCACCACCCACATCGGCCTCTCATCGTGCCACGTCGCCCACGAAAGCTTGGCCGTCGGATCGGCCAACGAATGGATCAGATCGTGCCATCTCTGGTAAGTTTGCAAAAAAGCCCTCCAACTTTTTATAAAATACAACCTGTCGTCCCTCTCTCCTCCCACACCAGCTATGTTCCAAAAATGCCCTCGGATTCATTGGAATCCAACCCGTCATCCCTCTCTGTACTCTCAAACATGCAGTTTTTTTTAATAAACCCTCAATGTTCATTGAAATCTTATTCTTCATCCATCCTCCTCCCAAAAAATCTTTAAAAATAGTCCTCCGGTTGTGAGACAAATACAACCGCCACCACACAGGCCTCTACACGAGTTATTTCTTCTTTTCGACCAGAATTCCAACGTCAAAACATATTCAAATCAACCGTGTTCAAAATGTAAAAATCTACAATTCTTCTATAGGGCAAAACTTAAAATTCTAAGTTCTTTTATAGTCAGTAATTTAAAAAAGATTACTCTAAAAATTAAAGAACAATAATTATTGCCATCACATTTACTACCTTAGACATTGTAATATATGTTCCATCGCAAAATCATCTATACTCAAATATTAGTTATGATATGATACTCACCATTAAACTAAACTTTGCATCATTACATTTTCTTGGTCTTGTTATCTAGAAATACAATGCTTGACTTATTGTTTTCAGTCCTAATAAAAGATATAAAATGGAATACGACAACTAATTTCTCAAGCCAAATATCTAGGTGTGATGAAATCAGCTACAGAGACTATTTCATTACAGCACACAGAAAAAAAAATGGAAGTGCTACAACAAAAAAATGCTTTGCAATGAATGACGAGCAATCCACAACTATTCATCAAAATACATAAGGCCACTGAGCACCTACACGACTACAGCTGCCTACTAGACATGAATACATAAGCTACATCAAAATAAAAAACAATCTCTCCTATATGGAGAGCTTTAATTTGTCTCCATCAAAACATATACTACTAATAAGTTTGGGTATAAACACTGGCCTAATGCTTCAAACAACAAACACAGGTCTAATCTAAGCTGGTGCGGCAACGCCGCACCTCCGTTTCTAGTCAGTCTCAGCTGGCTCTTGGTCACCTTTGTCGAAGCTCGTGGCTACTCTGATCGGCCAGCTGGTTATTAGAGCAAACGGCGGAATGTTGGGCAGCGAGCGGCGCGGCTGAGAGGACAGGGGATGGGCCGGCCGGTTCAGAGTGATTGGTGCTAGGCTTATCTGGACTCATAAATCAAGTGGGCTCCATGATCTTGATGGGCAAGCAATATAAGAGATGGGCCCGCAATGGAGTCACTACGGGAGTACACGAAATTTTTTAATTTTTATATTTTTTATTTTTGAATTTTTCAAAATAAATACCCGAATGAAAAAATTACAGAAATATACCTCCTCCCGCCGCCGGATGAACCAGCGAAATGGTACTGTAGCACAACATTCCGCTAGTTCATCCGGCGAAAAGTAGGTTGTTCAGATAGTGTATTTTTAAAAAATCATAACTAATTCATATGAACTTAGGTGGAGATGACCCTTATATGAAAGTTGTAGATCTCAACAAGACGAACAACTTTGCAGTTCAAAAGTTTTCCATTTGAAATTATCTAAGTGTTCTAATAATCCACTCAAGTTTCAGATCTTAAATTTCAAATCTTAGATCCGAAAATTGAGTGGATTATTTGAGCACTAAGATGACTTCAGATGAAAAAAATTTTAACTACAAAGTTGCACATCTCGTCGAGAGCTACAACTTTCATATAAGGGTCATCAACATCCAAGGTCATATGAATTGGTTATGATTTTTCAAAAATAGACAGACTAATTCCGCCGGATGAACTGGTTCATTCGGCTATAACCTTTTCAAATGGCGGGAGGTGGTATGCTTTTGCAATTTTTTCATTAGGGTATTTATTTTTGAAAAATCCTAAAATATAAAATATAAAAATTAAAAAATTTCAGAGTACACCTGCATTGGATTTGTTACATGGACCGTATATTCAAAACATAATTCACGCACCTCATGTTTACGAATTTTGAAAATGTCCTTCACAACTTCACAAGGCAACCAGTCTCGAACTTAAGGATCTTACAGCCTCAACTTGAGTGTGAGAGTGCTGAGAGTCTAAAACAAATTCTTTTTTTTCCCTTAAAACAGAGTCTCAGGCAAAGAGGTGGGCACGGGTTCTTTGGGAAATTTAGGGCAACAGAACTACCTTGTCAATGTTTTGCAGAATCACATCCTTGCTATCGACCTCTCTCCACAATGTAATTACATTTCTATCGTGGGATATCGGTGGCACCAAGTGGAACAAAATAATGCCAGTTCCGAAGAGCTAAACCAAAGTGCAGAAGACTTCAGCTTCACCATACAAATTTTTTAAATGTAGAAGCATTCAGGCACCACATCATATTGCAAGATCTTCAGCTATCAGTGAACTTTAAACAGTGGCATTTTAGTAGCAGTGGCATTATCTTTGCACTTAAAATGAGTAAATTGATAGTGGTGGTGGTACTAGATTCAACACTGTAAGAATTTTTATGCATTAATTTTATGTGTGTGCCAGCGCGCATCTGTGTAACTACGCTCATAGGAGTTTGCATTATGCCTTGGTGAGCAATTGGAACTTTATGTAGTTTTCATGTTTTGGATATCTCAACATTTTCAATTTAGAGAATTACTTTTTATTAATTGAAAAACCCACTGCAACCCACAAATTTCAGCCGAAGTATCACCCATGGCACATGTATATATATAAGCGTAGAAGCTGCCTTCACAAGGATTTCAAGTCATATATGCGCATCACCACAACTGTGAACCGTCCTATGCGTTCACCTTTGCTCGTGTCTAAAATTATTTCCATAAGCGCACATGCCTTTAGATAGATGTTCTAACGTATAACAAAACTTATGATACATCTAAATCTGAGGCCATTGGAGGCACATTTCAGTTTCTTTGCCAAAATACATTGAACTCATCAATTTAATCATATTATTTAAAGTGAATTCAAAATTTACTTCGTGAAATGGTTATGATTATATGTGGCGATAAACGGAAAATTCAATTATTACCATTTTTTTACCTGAGTTTATTGGCCCTGTGTAAGCACACAGATCCTATGGTAAACCTTCACCCCTGGCAGGTGACATCATCACTGTTACAAGACTTCATCACTATAGACTCTAGGATCTCTATTGCATCACTTGCTGCTTAATGATAACCTTCCTTCTGTGTAATCATTATATCTTGTAGTTGTGCATCTTGAAAAGTTATAAAACAAGCAGGATAGTGTGCTCAGCTGAACCCAATAAGCACACTGAGATCCACCCCTGCACCACCAAACTAAAGGCAAAAAGACAAATCGAAGCTATCATAGTCATACTAACAGTTGTTTTGGACATGTTTACCAAGAAAAGCACAGAAAGAAAAAGCAAACAAGATATCATATGAAAGCATCAGTACCTGGCAGCAGAACTGCAGAAGCATTAAATTACATCTGAATAGCTGTTCTGAATAACAGAAATAAAATGACACCCTGCAATCAAACAAAATAGAAATCACATATCATCCATCAAAATAGGTAAAAAAGTGTCTATTTACAGCCTGTCAGTCTTACATCTAGCATTACAATGTTATCCATTGCCACGACACCAAGTTATCTACGTCTTTTACAAAATAAGATGTTTATAATACATACCCAACTAAATTGGAACTCACAAAGTGCATAGATGTAATAGGTACAACTTTGATGCGCCTGCCTGCCTGTTCTCTGTTTTGGCTTATTAATTTTTCTGTGTACATGTTGTGGTTGAAAGAATCAAGCACATAGCTTCACCACACAGAACAAGCCACCCTTAATGCTGGACAAATATGAAGCCTTGCACCATCAGGTGTTAAAAGATTATACTAAGAAGAAAGGGGGCACAACAATAAAACATCAAGCACCGACAGAAATTTAGGACTGCTTTGCAGAGCCTGATGCATTGAGTACATGACAAGTATCATATAGGCTCATGGCCAAAATTAGCAACATCCATACAACGTTCCATTTCATAAGGCAGGATGATGATTCCTAATAGGTGGAACAGACATGAGTTCCACAGCATGCCACCCTGTTTGCAAGCTCAACAGACTTCCTGCATAAACTGCAATTGAATCAAGCTGCCTCATCTCCACTGATGTGTAAGTGTTGGCTTCTGGGTCACATATGAGCAGCTGCCCTGTCAGTGGTAAAAAGATGAGCAATCTCCCATCATCTAGCACCAACAATGGTTTGACACGGTAGTCATCAGACAGGCTTTGGACAATCGATTCAGTTTTAATGCTATACTTTTTCACCCAGAGGCCACTGTGGAAGTCTGTTAGAAACCAGATGTCCAGGACGAACTGACAGCTGCGGTGGTTTGCTAGAACAAGAGAGCCTTCCAGCTCACCTAAACTAAGTTGATGCCACAAGTACCTGTACTCCTTCCGATCATCAGCATGTTCCATATCAAGGTTGCCACTTATCGGCCCTTGGAGATCTCTCCTCCATTGCTCTGTCCTAATGTCAAGCGAAGCAATGTAGTCTGGAGGAATGCCCGAAGAGATAGCATTGGGATAGTGTCTACCATTCATCAAGAAATACACAGCCCCATCAACGACCACAGCACTTTCTGCCTCAACAAAGTAATCACGGCTCAGCACTCTCCACCGTGCATTGCTGGCACCACTGTTGATGGTAAACACATCAAATAGCTGTTCGCCCCCAAAGCTTCGATTTTCAGACCGATTGAACATCCGGAGCACCTTGTACTCTCCAGTGGAAGGGACCTGGCCGAACGCATAGAACGTTCCAGGCTTGTACAACTCCGGGCGGCTCGGATCCCCCAATGCCGGGTATTTTGGAAGGGCGCAGACAGCTCCGGTGGCCGGATTGAGCACACGGCACGAGTTAGACCTTGTACCCAGGCAAGCCAGATCGAGGCTCGTGCACAGCAGCTGGTGGTCCCCACCAGCGCCGGCGAGCAGCTTAACCGTGTCGCCGGACAGATCCACGACGTGGACGTGCGCGTCGTCGTCCCGGAATTTGGCCAGGAGGAGCGGGCTCCGGTGGCGGGCGGCGTGAGCCCTGATGAAGAGGCGGTTGGAGGAGAGGGAGCGCCAGGAACGGCAGACGGCGCGGAGGCGGCAGAGCTCCTTCGCCTGGATCCGCAGCAGGACGTCGAACAGCAAGTCCGGGGGCAGCACGCCGGAGTTGGACACGGCGGCGGGAGTCCGCCGGCGCGTGGACCGGGTGGACGGAAGGGAGGACGCGCCCGGCGACGCCATCGACGAGGGCCTGCTAAATCTGCGGGCGTCCAGAATGGAAATCGGAATGGGCTCCGAGAGAATCGCCGGAGAAGCGAGGCCGCCGGTGAGACGAATGGAGAGGGCGCGGGGGCGTACCTGGCGACAGGAGCTCGCAGGACGTGGCTCTCAGCTGGCCGGAGGAGCGGCACGCCGTCGCGTGGTGGGCGCTCCGTTCTGGGGAGGAGAGGGGATTGACGGCGGCGGCGACCGGCGGCGCGGCGACGGAGGAGGCGAGGAAATAGACAGAGTTTGGGCTTCCCCAGGTTGGAAGCCCATGGGCTGGATTGTCTCGGTACGTACTGATGGGCCGGCCTAGTGAAGGTTCATGACTTCATGCTACGAAAAATCTGGTAGGAGAGGTAATCTTTAAGTACGAAAGCAGATCTTCTAACGGAGAAGCTCATGGCTTAGCCAAGGGTCTGATGGGTTGCCTTCCCTCCCCAGCCTGTCTCGTATCAGGGATGCTGGCTCCCGCCAGCCAGGCTGGGTGGATGCAAGAAGACTGCCTTCTTCCTAGAGCCAGGCCAGGTGGAGATGGTGATTGGTTGATAGCATTGCATACCAAATTCAAATGACAGATACAACACTTGTTTGATTGGATGGCTGCATACACCATGGTTCAGTGACCCCTTGCATGCTATGGGTGAGGTTACCCCCATGCAAATCAAAAGTGATACAACTTACACAAATTTCCACAACAATAATAGAATGACAAAACTAAGAAATTTACACAAATTTCCACAACACCAATCTAATGATGCAAGCCTGAACTAATATTATGCCATCTTTCCATGTGATTGTATTCTTGGTCAGATTCTTGGGATTGCATTTGACTCATTTTTTTTATCATCACAATGAAGGGCGGCAAGAGCTTCCTTTGGCATAGCTGGCTAACATTAGAACATTATCAAATTTATCAAAAAATGACAACCATAAGATATATAGGCATGAACATAAACATCATTGGCAATGGCATATGCTCAGAAATAGCATGATCACATTCATGACAGGATATAAATTCACATGAATAGAAAGACCACATGATAAAAGCTCACGGAAATAAATCATTGGCAATGGCACATGCTCAGAATATAAAGACATCACAGGAAGGAACAAATCATTGGCAAGGGACAAATGCTCAGATTAATATAACATGTCCATATATATTATCATGACATCACAGCCATCATCATGGTTGATCCATTCAAGTGTCTAATGCATCAACTCACAGTTCAGTGACTAATACTATAAGATAGATTAGATAGTAGCAGCTAGTATGCCAGATATAGTCAATTTCTAACTAGACTATAGTTAGCTATTGAGAGGGGCAGGTTAGCTGCACAAAAGAGGGTTGCAGTATCATATGAACTACACAAGAGTGGCCAGGAAGAGATGCCCAACATGAGCCACCGATAGAGCACAAGGCTCAAATGCCCACATAAGCCACCATCTGATCAATAGGGCTACTGCACAAAATAAGCCTCCAATTAACCACCAAGCTTGTTGCACAAAAGATGGATCAACCTACAATAGACCAGCAACATCTAGTTGTAGTAGTGCTTCGACAAGAAGGTCCTCAGCCATAAGACACGGTGAGAGTCTGTCATATTGACAAAGCCAGTGCCTTGAGCCTTGTTGTCAAGGAGGTGAGAATATGCCACCATCAGTGCTTCCTCGTTGAACCCAGGCACATACATGACAGCATCATAGAGGTCAGGGTGCACATCTTGAACATTTGTCTCACGAATAGCATCTGCCACATTGTTCACAGCCTCTGTCATACCCATCATGACAATAATATCCTCGTCACTAAGCATGGCCCTCTTCCTCTTGTTGCCGGCACCAGAACCACCACCAGCAGCACCACTACCACAACCACCAGCACCAATAGCAACTCCAGTGCCAGCAACATGTTGAGCCTTGGGTGCATCTCCAAACAACTTGGACACATCATCAAGCTTGATGCCATCTCCATCAAGCTTAAGTGAGCTATCAGCAAAGTCTGATGGGGAGCCCAATGGTTCACTAGACCCATGGCATACTTTCCTGTTGCCAAACCATTACCAAAAATTGCTTTGCATCTATTGATAGTTCTCTATTGGCTTGTTTAGAAGGTCAGCATCCTTAGGGTGTGCCTAAAATGTATGTGCAGGAAAGTAAGAATAGGGAATACGAACAGATTATGATATGACATGCAAGAATGCTTAAAAGAATGCCTAAAAGCCAACACACCTTGATGTGCCCCTTGTAGTGCTCCTCCTCCAAAGTAATCATGAAGTTATCCTGATCCCACAAAGCACCACTTAGCTCTCTAAGCTTGGTCACTCTAATCCACCTCTGTCGCCACTTGCGAAGATGGTTGTACACTTGGGTGTCTGTCACTTCCTGGCCTGTAAACTCGTTGATAGCTTTAGCAACCTAGTTCAAGTGCGCCTCTTTGAAACCTTTATCAGTCCTCACTCCACTGGAGATAAGCCCACACATGCGGCGAAGAAGAAAGGAGGACATGACATTGGTCCATCTCATTGCAGACCTTGGCTGCTGCCCAGCACCGGCAGCAGGCTGTGCACCAGCAGCACCAACACCTTGGGCAGTAGCCTGGGCCTCAACATTCGCATGTGTCATCTCCTCAAGCAAGTCCAACTCAGATGCTATCTCCTAATGCTAATCCCAGCCCAACTTAGAGGTGAAGGAAGAGAAAAGAATAGCATAGGACAATCAAAATGGGTTATCAAACAATTTTAGACAACTAATCACCATTGCCTCAGCTAATTCCAGCAACAAATGGACAGAAAAATAATCATCATTGCATTATGCCAATGCCTCAGCTAATTCCAGCAAGAAATAGATAGGAAAATAATCATCATTGCATTATGCCATTGCCTCAGCTAATTCCAGCAAGAAATAGATAGGACAGAAAAATAATCATCATTGCAACATGTCCAATGTCTCAGCTAAAAGAAACATAATACATGGCACAATCATCATAGCAACTTGTCCAATGTCTCAGATAAAAGCAACATAATACATAGCATAATCATCATGGCAACTTGTTCTACTACATGCATCTAAATGCGGGTGTTACCCCTATTGGCCCACATGGCATTAGCACATTCATCTCTAATTGTAGCCCATGCTGAGTTATCATCAATAGGAACACCATGTCCATGAGAGGAACTTGCATTGGGCTCCCAGGTAGACTCAAGAGGAATAACCTCATCTCCTCCATGCTCAAGTATCCAATTATGTAAAATGCAACATGCAAGCACCAATTTAACTTGTGTCTTGAATAGATGAAATGGTTTGTTGTCCATGATGCGGAATTGATTTTTCAAAGCCGCAAATGCCCTCTCAACTGTAACCCTCAAGCTTGAGTGCCTCAAATTAAACAACTCTCTTGCATTGGCTGGATGATTCCTACCAAACTCCTTAAGATGATACCTAGTGCCTCTGTAAGGAGGTAGAAATCCAGGACGACATGCATATCTAGCATCAACAAGGTAGAATTTCCCTAAACCAAGTAGACACATGCATTAGCACTAGTGTTATCAAGTTTTAAATTTTATTGTGCAACTAGTCAAGTTAATTACCTCGTGGAACCCTTAACCCATCCTCCCGCTCTAGTCCATCAGCAAGAATGGTCGCATCATGTGCTGATCCCTCCCAACCAGCCAATACATATGTGAAATTCAAATCAAATCAACTGCAGCTAAGGCATTTTGAGTAGGGTGGTGTTTTCTGCCCCTAAATGCTGACTGGATCTTGGCTGGCACTCTAGCATGGAAATGAGTTCCATCTATTGCCCCAATACAATCCTACATGGGACAATCAATGTTGGTTACATGATATGAACCTTAGTATGCAACAAATTATATGCACATAGACTACTCCATTACCTTAAAATATGGATACCATCTCGAGCTATTTCTGATCTTAAGTGGGGTCTCATTAGATGGAGCCTTAATCATCTCATGCCTTAATTCACATGTGAGATGCTAAAGTTAACAAATCGACCAGCCTTTCACTGGATCTAGGGTTAGATGAAACAAAATAGAGAGAGAAGGGGGATCGAATCACTGACCTAGCAGCACGAAGTACCCAAGAAACCTGGGCTACAAAACAAGGCAAACAACACGACCAGATTAGGGCCTGCAAAGATTGAGAGAGGAGTTGAACAGAGAAGATGAAATCGAAGCTCACCAGCAGACTGATGGCGAAAATGGCGGGCGATGGAAGGCGGGGGAGGGAGGTGAGGATATATAGGCGGGGGAGGGAGGTGGATGGCGTGAACTCACGGCGGTGGATGGCGCGAACTCAGGGCGGTGACCGAAATCTTCCCGCCTGCACCCGTGCAGCCATTTTCGTCGCCCGCGCGCTCGCCCGCGCACGCGCGCGCCGCACCCCGGGAGCCTGGCTCGGGGAAACGGGGATTTTTTCTGCATCCCGGGAGCCAGCCTCGGGGGCTCCGGTTGCATCCCGCGGGCCAGGCCCAAACTCGAAGATAGGCAACCAATCAGCCCAATATGCATCTCGGGAGCCTGGCTCGCCTCATATGCGGACAACCAATCATGCCCTAAGTCCATGTGTTCTTTTGCTCCTGGCAGATATGTATGGCTCATTAGTCCACCTGAGTTCCTTCATGTAAATTTGAACCCATCTTGATCCTAATGAATGGTATTTTATTGTTTTCTCAAAAAAATAATTTTTTTTTGTGAGGACCGAGGAAGCATTGGAGAAGGGTTACAAGGTGGAAAGTAATTTTTATAGTTTTTGTGTCATCCATATATAAGGTACTAGTGGAGTGCATTGTAGCACACAGCATGTTTTCAAAAAATGAAGTCATTTCTAGCTTTTGTAGTATTTTAGTAAATTCATGGTGCCATGCCGTGCCGCCTCCATATTGTCGACATCATGAAAAAAATCAGACACAAAGTCAATACATCTAGCACCATGAAACTCCAGAAAACTGCACATTTATATATACTCTCTCCATTCTAAATTATTATTTATCCTGGCTTTTTGCCAGATTCATTGATGATGTTATGAATTTAGACAAGTATATGTCTAGATTCATAAAAGATGACATGAATTTAGACACTCAAAATAGCACCCAGGATGATTAATAATTTAGAACGGAGAGAGTATCTTCTTAGTAATTTTTTTACAAGAATATATCGTCTCCCTAGAATTTCTATGGCCGGAGACTAGTTCTAATCTATAGCACATAATCTATAGCACATTTTGTTCATCGATCCTTAACCAACTCTAAATTAAGCATTGCGTGTCATTTCTTCACAACCATCATTGAAGCACAAAGTTATATTGTTAACTCTAACACTAATTTGAAAGGATAATACATCGAACTATAAATTATTTTACTCTTTTTGAAACATCACAAAAATCATCATGGTTCTTCAAAAGCATCATGTGTTTGCAATATGTTTTACGAAAACAATATGGGTTAGCACGACATTTAGCGGGCAGGCTAAATGCTATAGCGGCTGCCCTTCCTAGAAGCCATATCTATTTATAGCGGAAGCTATAGCCGGGTATTTAGAACTATGATTGAGTGTTAATAATATAATGTTATCTCCACTTTCTTTCTATTGGCTGCTAAACAAGAATTAAATGAGTTAGGAGATGTATTGTGCAATGCAGGGAGTGACACCTAAGGGCGTCTCCAATAGTCCTAGCCGGTTGCTAACTAGGAGAAATCCGCATCATCTTGTGGACCCATATATAAGATCTTAAATATTCTCTTTCCTTCCCACAAATACATTTTTCTTTATCTATTCACATCCATCTAGGAGAGTGCTGCATGTATTTTACTGGATTCATGAGCTCCTAACTAGCTAGAAGCAAATAGCTAGTGAGCTGATTTATTTGTGGTCCCTTCTCCATATTACGCACTGAACTGAGTCAGCCATCAAATAACTAGCTTAAATAGCCTTGTTGAGTACGCCCCTTTAGATAATGGAAAGTTGATGGAATCCACCTAAAACATGCAGCACTGAAGTTGTCAACAGTCAAACACGAGACATCCATTTCAAAAAGCAGCGGGAAATAGCCACCCGACAAAACAAAACAAATCCCTCCATGGAGCTCGAGCTGCTGCGGCTCCTGCGGAGCCTCGGGTCCCCGCGCCACCTGCTGCAGGTCCACGCCCAGTTCCTCGCCCGCGGCCTCGCCGCTCACCCGCGCCTCCTCCCGGCCTTCGTCTCCGCCGCGCTCACCGCCTTCGCCGCCCCCTCCTCCGCGGCCCCGCGCCACGCCGCCGCCGCCGCCGCGATCCTCCGCGCCGCTGGCGCCGGCGCCTCCACCGTCGCGCACAACACCCTCATCGAGCGCCTCGCCGGTCGCCGCGGCGGCGGCGTCGGATGCGGGTCCGCGGAGGACGCGCTCGGGGCCTACGGCGCCATGCGCGCCGCGGGGGTGGCCCCCAACGGGTTCACCTTCACCTTCCTGCTCCGCGCGTGCGAGTCCCTGCGGCGGCTCCTGCCGTGCCGGCGCGTCCATGGACAGATCGTGCGGTGCGGGTTCGGCTCCGACGTGGTCGTGCAGAACGCCCTCCTGAACGTGTACTACAAGTGCGGCGACCCGGGGGATGTTGGAGCTGCTCGGAAAGTGTTCGATGGAATGGCTGACCGGGACGTGGTTTCGTGGAACTCCATAGTTGGGGCCTACATGTCGAGCGGAGATGCTGTGGGTGCGATGGAGTTTTTTGAGGCGATGCCAGAGAGGAATGTCGT
This sequence comes from Digitaria exilis, assembly GCA_015342445.1. Taxonomy (NCBI): domain Eukaryota; kingdom Viridiplantae; phylum Streptophyta; class Magnoliopsida; order Poales; family Poaceae; genus Digitaria; species Digitaria exilis. The sequence goes on along the minus strand of JACEFO010001972.1, from coordinate 3,257,608 downwards.
ATCGTGGAACACTGTTGTTGCTGGGTTGACCAGGGCTGGGGACATGGTGTCAGCACACTCAGTGTTTGACAGGATGCCGATCCGGGATGCCATTTCTTGGAATCTGATGATCTCGGGGTATGCGACAAGCGGTGAAGTCGAGGCTGCACGGATGCTTTTCGATGAGATGGACCAGAAGGATGTGGTTTCGTGGACGGCGATGGTGTCTGCTTATGCAAAGATTGGGGACATAGATTCGGCCAAGGTATTGTTTGATTATATGCCGGTTAAGAATTTAGTTTCCTGGAATGCGATGATAACAGCGTACAATCATAACTCGAGGTATGATGAGGCGCTGCGCACGTTTCAGCACATGATGATTGAGGGAAGATTGATGCCTGATGAAGCTACAATAGTTAGTGTTGTCTCGGCCTGCGCTCAGCTGGGCAGTGCTGAATATTGCAACTGGGTCAGTTCTTACATTAGTAAATGCAACACTCATATAACTGTTGCGCTAGGAAATGCTCTCATAGACATGTTTGCAAAATGTGGAGATGTAGGAAGAGCACGGTCAATTTTTGACAAAATGAGAACGAGATGCATCATTACATGGACAACAATGATTTCTGGTTTTGCTTATAATGGGCGGTTTAGAGAAGCCCTGCTGATCTACAATGAAATGTGCGGACAAGGAGTTGAACTTGATGACACAGTCTTTGTTGCTGCACTTGCTGCTTGTGCTCATGGAGGTTTATTGCAAGAAGGTTGGAGCATCTTTAAGCAAATGGTTGATCAGTACGGGATTGTGCCACGAATGGAGCACTATGGATGCATTGTGGATCTACTTGGCCGAGCCGGTAAGTTGCAAGAGGCAGTTCAATTTATTGAAAGCATGCCTCTTAAACCTGGGGCTGTCATTTGGGTAACTTTGCTTAGTTCTTGCATTGCACATGGTGATGCAGAGTTGACAGAGTATGTCAGCACAAAGGTAGTCGAAATAGAACCAAACAATTCCAGTTATCAAGTGTTGGTTTCCAATTGTAGTGCCCTAGAAGGAAGGTGGGGTAGTGTGATGGATACACGCAAAACAATGCGTGACTGTGGAGTTGAGAAAACACCTGGTATTAGCTCGATCCAGGTAGGAAGTGAAGTCCATGAGTTTTTGGTTAAGGACACGAGACACCAAAAAAGAAAGGAGATATATGAAACTCTGGATGGTTTGATAGCCATCATCCGACATTCAGAGCACACACCTTGGATGAGTTATTGCAGTGCACTCCAGTAATAGGATGTTCTTTGAATATTTTACCATTTTACAAGTAAAGAGTATGCTCCAGCCTCCAGCCTGGATTCTTTGGGAGGCCTTTTTTGAATAGGCGATCAAGGCTTGTGAGCTTCATATCCAAGATTGTGATTAAATGAGCGATTAATGGGTTATTGGCATCCATAAACAGTAGAGGACAATTCTTGGATAGGTTGAATACTGATGATATTTCCAGGTTGGTTGTGTGCTATGCACTTAACATGTGAAGAAAAGCAGATTCAGCTGACATGGATATTAAGGTGGCCAGCCATTTCCATTTGGATGAAAATAGTAGGCACTTTTGCAGCAAGTACCAGATTGGGAATTAAAAACTGAACTGTTTTCATATCAATGTTTTTAGGACTGCCATTAACATGAGCGAAGATTATGCTGGTCTTCAAGAGGACCTACTGAGCATCTTGGATATTTCAGTAAGTACATCAAGCATTCAAATAGAATAGTCTTATTTATTACACATTTCATATATTAAAGAAACCCCGTTTCAGGGTTTTGTAAGTGGTAAACAGATATGAATATTCAGGATTATTTTCTGTTGACAATTAACTGGGCTCATTACATATTGCACTATCAAAATGATGTATTTTACTTTCAACATTTTAATACATTGCAGGTCTACTCTTCCAATAATTTTCTTAATTTAACTTCCTGGAATCTTAACAAAAGGTTGTGCAAAGAGCTATGAACCACGTCTGATTCTGTTCAGTGGATAGGTATGATTAATTTGCAATTTGGTTACAGGCATTGGACCTCAACTTATTACATAGGACACTCCGGTACTACTGGCTATACATTTGTTTGTTCCAAAAAAAGAAAACATATCAGCTTTGCATATGCTCTTCTTTGCAACAAACAACAAGTATTCATTGGATCCTCGTTTTCTGAAGCTTGCAGAATTGCAAAATTGTCTCCCAGGACGGAAAACCATGAGACTTCCCTTTATATGCTGTCCCCACAAAGTTTACTGATTTCGATAGAATTTGAGCATCTGATGCTGCAGCCGCTGAGCATATCTTATTTTTGGTGAGGTTTATCCAGTTTTTTCATGAGGAAAGTTGATCTTTCAAGTCTGTACAATTATCTGGAACAAACTTATAAATACCCCATGTGCCCAGTAGTTCAGTTGACATGTTAGATTTGTGAAAGCAGCTGCTGTCCTCTGGTCCCATAAATAATGCCATAATGGTACTCTTATATGCTGGAACCCAGAAGCATCACTTCATGTTCAACTACCCAGTGTACCACAGTTCTGTGTGCTCCTCAACTACCTGCAGTGGTACTTCTGTTTCTCATGTGCAGCGTGGACCATACTGCAACAGTTTAGGGCAAATGGTGGCCATCACAAGAGGTAAGCAGAGTCTGCATTAAGAAAAGCTGTGGTTAAATCTAAAACTGGTCCTCTTAGTCTCTTACTCCTAGTGATCTCCAATTCTGCAGGTAATTTCAAACGAGCTACTCCCCGCATGTAAATTCTGATACCCCAACTGTGAGGAAAATCCGATTACATTTGCCAGATTTTGTCAAGACAAGCTTCGCTTCTCGTGGGCAATATGAACCTTTGACCAGAGGCGCCAATTAGATCGTCAATTCTCCCATGTGGATTCCTCTGTTTCCTGCCTGGATCTTGGACCCCAGAAGCACATACATTGCGCCTTCGATCTTCTGAATGAAATATGATCGCTTTTTGGTTAATTGCAATTATCACTTTGCTTCCCGAAGCTGGAGCAGCGCACTGATGCCGTGAAGGAGGGTTGCCGCCTGGAGAGGGCGATGGCTCTCTGAACTCTCCGTCCGTAGGGTTGGGCCATCGACTATAACAACCATGACAGTGAGGCATAGGTTAAGGGGCTGTTTGGTTGATAGCCGTAACTTGCCGCGCCACAAGTCTGGCGTGCCACACTGTGTATGTCCAGCATTTGGTTCTTAGCCAGAGTTTGGCGTGCCAAAAAAACGTTGGCGCCGCCCAAGCCATTCGCCGCAACGAATCTCGCCAAATGTTGGGCGATCGATTTCTTCGCCGCTGTTTCGGCAAAAGCCCGGCGCTCCAAAGAAACGCGCTCGAAGCAATGGCGCGAAAGCTTCCCGCGGAGGTAAATGGCACGAAATCTTCCCGCGAAAAATGGTGCGTACTCATCCTAGAGCGCCCTTTTATCTTCTACGGCTTCTCGATTCGTCCCTCGGTTCCTCGACTCCGACACACAGGAGGCCCTGGGACCTCGTCTCTGTCGCCACGCCTCCGCCTCGGCCGTCCGCTGCCCCTACCTCCGCCACTCCTCGGTGGCCGTCGCTGCCCCTACCTCCGCCACGCCGCGCCGCGCCTTTGAGGTATGTAGGCAAGGCCTGGATCCAGGTCCGCCTCATCCCCTCGTCAGCATCATCCTCTTCCTTCTCATTGGCAGATCCCTTCTTCTTTTTTTTCTAGGGTTCCAGCAGGTTGCGGGAGCGGCGCGCCCTTCGACAGGCCCTTTGCCGGAGACGAGCGTGAACAGGTTTGTCTCGCTCCTTCCTTTTTTTCCATACGCGTCATGGGATTTTGCCATATGCGTCAGGTGCTCCTTCCCTTTTCGATCCAGCGCATACTTCACGTGCCTCACGTCTTCCTCTTCCGTTCTGAAAGCCGCAGGTTGCTAGTTCTTTATTGTATATGTAGTTCATTTTCTCAAGATTCGCTTAGTAAAATCGGCTGCTTAGTTGCTTGGTGTGATTTCCTCTTTTTAGGATAGAATGTTCATTTATACATTCATTCCGATATGAATTCGGAGCTGTCAATTGGAGGTGCCTTTTTTTCCACTGAAACTGTCATCGTGGGGGTTGCCTCTATGAGATTCATTTATTGTTTGTTTCATTTCATTCTCCATCAAACAAGCTAGCAGGTCACAGCACAAACATGAATAGATTTCTAATTATTTCTGACAAGCTTACGTTCTGGTGACAGGAGGATTGGGCGGTGGACTTTGTGCAGTTGGATTTCAATTGGATTCTTTTGTTTGGATTTGGATTTCAATTCACGGCAGGAAGTCACGCTTCATCCTTCTGTTTTCTATTGTCCCTGCCTCTACATCTCACATCTTTCGGTTCCAAAATCATTGTCGATCTGAGGTAAAAGCCTACTGCTTTCCTTCTGACAGTAACATTTAATATTGTGCTAAACTTATTTGTATATGCTTCATTTTTCTGTGTTTAAATTAATTGCTTTTCCCATACTAGTTCTTGTTGCTTGGAATAGCTTTGCAGAATGCTTATCCATTAAGGACAAAGTTGGATTTATTTTTGCATACCATTTTTCTATTACTAGATGGATCAAAGGAAGCTGCTCTACTTAGACTATTGCTTTAGTTATTACTACCCATACTACCTGTGGAGGAGAAGGTTGCTTGCTGCTCTTGCATTTGTCTGGCGAGTTACTCATATTTGAGTAATTTGAGAAAGAGGGAGCGAGCAGCTGTTACATATGCCCCTATATTGAATCGAGATATTGCAAGACAAATTCGGCTGGACCGTTTGTATAACGGAACTGAGGCCCACTGTATTTCTGAGCTCCACATGAGAAAATCAGTTTTCCATAGGCTTTGCGGAAATCTTAGAGCACGTGGACTTTTGGTGGACACCTTGCATGTTACAGTGGAAGAACAACTTGCAGTGTTCATGCATGTGGTTGGTAAAAACTGGTCTAATCGATCTGTTGGTTTTGAGTTTAGTCGATCCGGTGAGACCGTTAGTAGGTACTTCAGCTCTGTCCTTGATGCAATTGGGTTGCTTGCCAAAGAACTCATATACATTAGAACAACTGAAACACATCCAAAGATCACAAGTAACCCAGGCAGGTTCCACCCTTACTTTGAGGTACAGTCATGGCTCATTTGGTTAGATTAATCTTCAAATATCAGCGAATGCTCATGTTAGTCTAATTAAAATTAATTGCCTTATCTTAGGGTTGCATAGGAGCCTTGGATGGTACTCACGTATCAGCATTTGTCCCTATACACATGCAAGACAGATTTAGGGGTAGAAAGTCCATTCCTACTCAAAATGTCCTTGCAGTTGTTGATTTTGATTTGAGATTCATCTATGTTCTCGCTGGATGGGAAGGATCAGCTCATGATTCTCATGTGCTTCAAGATGCTCTAAGTCGTCCCACTGGCCTAAAAATACCAGAAGGTAGGAGTTAACTTGGCACAAACTATTAACTAACTAAACAACACGTTAGTATAGAACTAATGGTAAGAAACATGTTTATGTTGTAGGAAAATTCTTTCTAGCTGATGCTGGATACGCAGCAAGGCCTGGTATATTACCTCCGTATCGTGGTGTTCGTTATCATCTTAAGGAATATAAAGGTGCTAGAGAACCAGAAGATTACAAGGAGTTATTCAATCACCGCCACTCGTCACTTAGGACAACAGTTGAGCGAGCTTTTGGTACCCTAAAAAATCGTTTTATCATCCTTAAAAGTCAACCAAATTTTCCATTGAAAATTCAAGTGAAGATTGTCTTTGCATGCTGTGCTCTTCATAACTGGATATTAGAGGATGGTGACGATGAGTATGTCTATGATGACGCTTCCTGGTACGGGACTCTTCCAAGAAGTCGTAGGACCTACCGTGACATACGTGCTAAGAATAGGGAATGGGTACTTAAAAGAGATCAGATAGCACATAGTATGTGGAGGGATAAGATAGGTGAATCTAGTTCTCCTGATCATGAGCTTACTGAGAATATGGACATTATTGAAAGTGGCTTGTATTCATGCACATGAGTTGCATGTAATAAAAATGTATCCTATTCTGTACCACGTGTGCTTGTTAAAACCATTAACTGAAATATTTGTTGTATTTTTCATATATTTTTTTGTGTGGTGTTAGTAATATTCTTGTGCCCATTCCAAGCATTTACATGTTGATTATATGATTATCTAATGTACCTTGTGCATGTCATTAACTGGGAAGGAATGGGTAAGGTAAAGGGCAAGGGAAAAGCAGATGTTGATGGTCCTGCACGTGAGAGAACCATCACTTGGGATGAAGAGAATACCAAGTTCATGCTAGACTGGTACATTGAGTACAAGAAAAATCAGCATGCAAGCTTTGTATTTAAAAAGCAGCACCATATGAAGTGTGCTGATGCCTTAAACAAAGAGTTTGGTATGGGTGTCACAGTTGCCCAAGTTGATCGACACTACAGGGACTACAAAGAACGCTGGGGGAAAATTGCGAAAGCTTTAAGCAAGAGTGGAAATTCATTTGATCATGTTAAGTGCAAGTTAACTATATCAGAGTCTGAAAAAAGTGAACTCAGTGTACGTGTCTATTTTTCTTGACTCCTCTCCTGTTAACGTTATTATTTACGTCATATGTTTAACTCTTGTCCTGTATGTACATGCAGGATAGAGCTAGGCGCTTGCTTGCTAAGCCCATCAAATTCTACCATGAGATGGAAGAGCTTTTCGTCGGTAGTAGTGCTGATGGATCTCTTGCCATGGACCAAGAGACATGCTTGAATGATGATGGTAATAGTTCTGACAATAGTGAGTCTGAATGGATGAACAACACAACTTGCTATGCACAACATGTTGATCTTGCTGGTGATGATTCTGACACGTTGCCAGAAATTAAAGGCCATAAAAAAGGTCTTTTTTCTACAGCCAGTGGAGATGATAGCTCTTCTAGTACGCCCCATGCTGGTAAGAAACGACCAAGAGGAAAGTCCCCAAGTAAGAAGCCTCAAAAGTCAAGGAGTCGTTTTGCAGAAGCCACTAAAGAAATCAACACCACTATGAAGGCTATAGTGCAGGCTCTTGCTGAACCTCCTCCACCCCCTCCACTTCCAACCCCTCAGCCTGGTGGTGCTCATGCTTCTTTATGGAAGAAAATAGAGGCATTGCCCATAACTACTGAAGATAAGGTAAGTATTGGTGTTTACTTGGCACGTCCTGAACAGGAGGGCATGCGAGATTTCCTTTCTGCTTCTAGTGACAACACTCTAGAGACTTGGGTGTACAAGTTCTTATGCACTGGAGATGGTCACTGAACAGCACTCTGCATGTCATGAACAGCTTCTAGTGACAACAGTCTGCACCTCCTGAACAGTACGTGGCTTTCTTTTGTTAGGTGTTCTTACGAGCTTTTGCTACTACTTGTGAATGGTAATGCCGTTGTTTTTGTGATCTCGTGGCACTGACGTGTTTTGGGCATCTTCTTTTGTGATCTGTTGCCCACAGTCCAACACCACATTATTGCCAGTTGCTCTGGGGTTGACGTTGACTCTTATGATGTAATGTATATAAGATACCTAAATATTTTGTGATACTTGGATGTACAAATATGATCAATCTGTTGTGGTAATGAGCTACCATGTAATTAATTTGAAGTGGTGATTGCATTAGTTTGGATGTGAACCAAACACCAGCCATACGTGTTTGCCAAACTTGAGGTAGCTTTTTATGGTTGCAATCCAAACAACATCCATATTAGATTTGCCATAAGTGTGGCAATCAACCAAACACCTTGATTTTGGCACATGTTAGTCATGCCGCAACTTTGGCACATGCCTAACTTATGGCGTGGCATGTTTTGGCTATCAACCAAACAAGCCCTAAATTTACATGTGCAAGGTAGGTAACTAGGTTCTGTATAAAACAAAACTCAGATAATTGTCTTACCAGTATTCCAGAAAGCCATGTCAGCCTGTCCGATGTAGCAAACACAGGCAGCTACGGACGACGGTGTGAACGAGGCGTAGCCTCTAGTGTTGGCAATTGGGTAATTATGAGGAATATGCTATTCATATGATTTTGTGATTTAATTCATGTGATGGTACTTGTATCAATATAGTACGTGTGACCACATCATCACATCCAGGCTAGAGGAGTCCCCTACGTTGGTCACATGCTTTGCCAATTGTTCGTTAGCTGTCTCCTTTGTTACAACCCCAGTGTAGTCAGATCTTTTTTTCTCGCTTGAAGCCAAGGGACTTTTGTGCACGCCACTTTTTACATAGTTACATTACTCACATGTCTCTTCCCCTTTTTTAATATGTTGAGCATTGCTTTTTTTTCTAAAAAAATACAAGAATAGGGTTAAACCGCTTTTTTTTTTGTGCACGCCACTTAAAGGTGTGCACTGAATACTTTTTTTAAAAGATAGAAAAGACTTTATACTTCACACAATTTTACCGTGGAGCAACACAAGAGCTGTCAAGGTTCCAGGGATGTGATTGTGACCTGATCCTGAATTCATGATGAGTACGGTATTAGGAAGGGCATGATATACTACTGTTATATATACTACTCCGTACTCAATAAGGTTACAACAATTCTAAAAAAAAGGTTACAACAAACAAAAAATACCACTTGTTAAAAAACGACGTGTCCGTACGGCGACGGTCTGGACCACCTATCTCCATCTCAACGGTTCTCAAGCCATCATCCGCCTCCAGCCATTCTCACCAACCCGCACGCTCGGCGGTTCACACGTGTCAATGTGTCGCGCCGCCGCAGAAGATCCCACCCGCGCGCCCGTCCACGTGGCATCCGAGGCGCGCTCTTTACACCTTTCTTCCACATCCAGGTAGGTCCCACACCCCAACGGCCCATGGACCGAGTCCACCGAGCAATCGCCAAGCTCCCCATGGACCGCGGCGCCAGACTGGCAGTGGCACAACAAGAGAGAGAGAGAGAGAGAGAGAGAGAGAGAGAGAGAGAGCTCTCACTGGATTGCGAGCTGAACACTCCTCGAATCCCTCGCCTCGCTTCTTCCTCACCCAACTCCACCTTCCTTCCCACAATGGCTGCCGCCTCCTCCCCATCCGGACCCTAGCGCGCGCGCGGACGCGGCGGACCACTACGACCACCACCACCGCCAGCGGCTTCGGCTCCCAGATCTCTCGGGCCCGCATGGCGTCGGACGCGGCGCGGGGCCCGCGCGCCCACCAGAGGCGCGGCGTCGGCGGTGGCGCCGGCGGGGGCCGGGTGCGCCCGCGCGCCTGGTGCTGCTCCTTCGCCGGCGCGCCCGACAGCCCCGACCTCCGCCCGCTCCCCTCCCCCTCGCCTGCGTCCGCGGCGGCGGGGAGGAAGCTGCCGCCCAAGTCCCCGTCGGCGCCGTCGTTCCACGGCTCGCCGACCTCGTCCAGGCTAGCGGGCCTCGGGGGTCTCATCGACCCTCGCCGCATCCTCTCGCCTGGCCGCGTCTCCCCCATCGACCCCGACGGCGTCGTCCCCCCGTCTCTCCCCCTCCCCCAACCCGCGCCGCCGCCGCCGGCTGCTGCGGCGGCCGTCGTCGCCGTGGTCCCCGCAGAGCAGCCGGTGTCGGTGTCGGCCGCGGTGGCGGCGCCGGCGCTGGTTGCCGTGCGGGAGGAGGGGCACGGCGGCGGTGTCGCGCTGGATCTGAGGCTTCTCCTGCGGGGGAGGGACGGGAGGTGCGTGCAGATGGAGCTTGACTCCAGGGTGCTGTGTGGCTGCAGCGCCTTTTTTGCTGCCATGGCGCCGGGTGAGGATGTTCCGGCCGGTGATGGTGGGAAGAGGATCGAGGTGGATGGGGTCGACAATTTGGATGCTTTCAGGGCCGCGGTCGAGCTGATGTACGAGCCTGATCCGATTCGGTGGCTTGCGGCGGCAGGTGTGTCGCGGGCCATCGATGTACTGGAGGTGAGGAAGAGGAATTGGTTGGAAAGTGTCTATGAGTTCCTCGTATAATGTGGGTAGGAAAACGACTTTTTTGTGTGGAAGCACCAGTGGGATAATGTGTGATTTGGCACTGAACGTCTAATTCTGACCATTGACATTTTACTTTCATGGAATTGGGATGATCTATAGGTTATAGTATTTGGGATGATTTATAGGTTATAGTAGAAAACTAGAAATGCATATGTGGTACCAGTAGTAGTGTGTGGAGTCACGACCGAATAGGCAGACTGGGAGGGTGTGTGTGTGGTGCCGGGAGTCATTCTTATCAAGTTGCCATAAATTCCCCAGCCTTGGTGTTGCATTCTCAACCATTTGCACATTGTATTAGCAGAAATGAAGTCATATATGTGTCGGGTAATCAAGGTTAAAATTGCTGCAGGCTATGGGCGTTGATAGATTTCATTCTTGTTCTTATATGTAATTATGTACCGAGTAATGCTTTCATCGAAATATTTAACTTCATGATTTCCTAATTGAATTGTGCGTTTTGGAATTAGAGGGTTTAAATTGCTCAACTGTGCACCTTTTTATGCTACTCATGAAAAAGAGTTAATTACTACACGTATAATTTTTTCATGAACTTCTTTACTTTGAAAGAAGGATAAGGTAGTAGTGCCTGCCATCTGAAGCACCTATAATAATTTAGTTGAACCTTATGGCAGTTTTGTTTTGTTTTTGTTTTTTTTGAGGTAGACATTATGGCTGCAAACTTCAGCTACTGACAGGTTGCTATTTGTTTTTGAATGAAGACATGGTGTTATTTGCTTGTTTAACTAGTTGAAAGTCTTGGTGCACCATGTGAAAGTAAATGTTTTATGTTGTCCATGATTGCTGTATGGCCCTGGAGCCTCCTTGTGCATGGGATAAAACATCACTATGTTTCTCAGCTGGTTCTGAAAGGGCTTTCAGGATTGATGCTTTGGTGCATTGCTTCAAAGTGCTAAGCGCTGGTCAGGAGATTAGGCTTCACCTAGCACCTTGGCTTTCCTAGTTGGTTGTACGTCATCCATTCAGTTGGAGTAGTGCACTGTTAAATAAAGGGGATATAACATATTACCTCAAAGAATTTGGCATTATTGTGCGTTCATGAGGTCAATGACCATAATTCATCTTTCCCCATTTCTAATTTATCGCTCTTCCGTACATAGATCAAGTCCTAAGCCACTATAGGTGCAACAGTGCCTAGAAAAAATGCCTGGTACCTATGCATCACCTAGCACTGCTTCCTGAACAGAGCTTTGGTGTGTATTCTTGGACTCTTGTGGTCATTTTGGCTTAGACATGTGTGTTGCATGTCTTTCCTCGGATCATGTGGGTCCTCTCCCTTTGCACGTCCTGCCATAGTAGGAGGTTATACTGTTTTTGTTGTTTCCATTTTTTCTCCATAATATGCTGACCTCAGCTCTTTTGTCAGTTCAAGAGAAAAAAAGGAGCTTCTTTAAGTATCCAATTTCCCCCCATATCTAGTGAACACATCGAGTTGTATCGCTATTTCTCTGCTATTATAGAACCATATTTCCAATTGTGAATAGCTTTGTTCTCTGTACTAGTTGATATATTCCTCAGCAGGCATGGGGTTATATGTTGGCAATGCTTCTTCCATCGCTAATAATTTATTCTAGTCATTTCTCAAGCTTTTTTTTAAGGAAACTCATGAGAGCTTTATTAAGATGGAGCAATATGCATACAATCCCTGCCCACTGCCTTCCTCATAGTGCCAGAGAGCACATAGACCCATGACCTACCACACAGGTGCTTTAATGGTCTGCAATTTAGAGCAACAATGTGCTGCCATGTTTGTGCCTCTACACACCCACGCCACTTAGAAGGAGCTAAAGTTCCTACACAGCTCTCTGACCTCTTGCCAAAGCCCTGCTATAGCGCTGTATCTCCCATCTTCAGACCTTAGGAGACTCGTCAGTGTTCGGTTGTCGACCTCCCAACACAACCTTGTCACATCTTGGTCCACTGCCATGGCCACTCCATCTGTTTCAGCCATTGTTTCCATGGTTAGCACATCTGGCACTTGGTTTACCATCGTGCCCCTGTCATTTCTCTAGCTTATTTGTATGTCGAAGTAGTAAATACAATTGGCCTGCAGAGTAATTTGGATGACAATAATCAATATTTTACCAAAGATGCATGTGGTGTAACGGTTAGAGCGCGGAACTCCGGGGGTCAGTGAAACCCTTGTTGCTGGCATAGGTTCAGATCTTGGTACCAGCATTCCTTTAGGTAAAAATCAGAGAGACGTGTCTCCCTATGGTCAAGTGTTTTTTTAGTAAGTTGATTGACACTAGGTTTTTTTTTGTTGTTTCTAATCTGTTTTAATCATGCTACATAAATGTTGATTACATTTACCTCTGGACATTGCTAAATAACTCTATGATTTAAATTGCAGGTATGTTCCTCAATCGTGTTCAACAAAGGAATCGAATCGTGTTTGGCATACATAGAAGCTGTTCCCTGGAGCGAGAATGAGGAAGAGAAGCTGAAGAATCTCTTTGCAAGGTTCACGTTTGATGAAGCAGTATCCCAGGATATACTGGCAAGATTGCGACCGCAGAGCTGGAAAAGCTCAGACGACCTCACGGTGCACCTTATCCAGTCTGTTACTAGCAGCACCAATAATGGTGCGAGGAAAGACATGCAGTCTTTGGTAAATAGTCTTCTAAGCAAAAGTTCAGTCTATCAAAAGGACACATCTGGGCTAAACAAGGAGAGCTTGTACCAGATCTGTTATTCATGTTTGGAGTCATTGGTTGATCTCTTTGAAGAAGCCACAGAATCAACAGATCACCCAGGTCAGGCTATGGTAGTTAGAGGGAGTAGACCACTAATTGAGCGAGTCTCTAGCCAAGCAGAGAACCTCAACTGGCTCGTAGACATTCTTGTAAACCATGACATGGCAGAAGAATTTGTAGAACTGTGGGCGAAGCAAGAGAGGCTCATCAGGATGCACGGGCAAGCATCACCAATGATCAGGTATGAACTGAGCCGAATATCATCCTGCGTGTTCATTGCGCTTGGCAAAGGAAAAGTGCAGTGCCGTGGCGACGTACGAAGCCTTCTCTTTAACAGATGGTTCAGCACGATGCTGTTAGATTTTGGCTGGCTTCAGCGCTGTTCCAAAGGTCTAGATATCAGATCACTGGAGGAGAATTTGGGGAGAGGCCTTCTAACCCTCCCTCTCAGGCAGCAGCAGAGTTTGTTCGAGGAATGGTTCCAGTTCTATGCGACTAAAGGAGCTGAGTGTCCGAACCTTATCAGAGCTTTCCAGGTATGGTGGAGAAGGTCTTTCATTAGATCATCAGTAGAACATCGAAGTTAAGTTTTCCCCCCTACTAGTACTTGTTGTGTGTATGGTTTTGTAAAATTGGAACTGTTGTGATAACCCGTAGAGTTGAATGTTGTTTCCTCTAGTTTAGCTCCTCCCTTTGTATGTGAATAGAATTTATTCGAGAAATGGATAGCAGCTGTGATGTGTGGTTTAGTAGGAGAGGGTGTCATTCTTAAAATGTTACCCCCACCGGTCATAAATAGCAGGAGTTATGATTTTAGCATGTCATATCCTGCAAATGCTGATGTGATAAGTGCCTTTTATGGTGATATTATTCTGGTTCTTGATGTCATACATATACCAAGGCATAGCCATCCCAGTTTGTAGCCCATTTCAGTAACACAGCTATGCTCATGAGAAGTCTATGGACTGATGATTCTTTTTATGCTAGAAAAAATGACCTTATTTTTTTTGTTGGCCTTACACAAGTATACTGGTCTTACTGGCTTCTTTTGACCAAGGATCCTCTGTAGTAACGATAACTATGTGAACTTTAATAAAAGTTTAATTTGCATTTTGAAGCGACATAGATGATGGATCCATATATGCTGAGATCTTTGTGAAGTGCTGCACGAGCATGATCGATTTTCGAGGCCGCAAATTAATCTGTAGTTTGATTGGATTGCAATTCATTCGTCGCATCATAGTTGTTCCATCGAATTTGTATACTGCCCTAAAGGAAAAAAAATCGTTTACCCACCCAACACCCGCAGCCAAAAATACACATCGGATTCACTCTTACCTAGGCCTGCTGCGGTTAGTGCTACGACCGCGCTTCTTCACGGTTGTAAAGACGAAAGGCGTGCTTGAGTTGGAACAGAGTCACAGTCCCATTATGGACGGTTTTGTTCGGCAGCTCTTCATGTTGGTCCTACGAATGGTGCGCTTTTGTGCTGCATCTCGCCAAAGTGCTTCTCCAATATGTCCCATCGTGACATGTTATCAGGAAAACAGCGGAATGGTGGAGCACTCGGCCACCCCCCTTCGCTTTGCAAATTGCATATGCCTATGTGGCCACCCCCCTCCGCTTTGCAAATTCCAGATGCCTTCCGATCACATCCACACATGTGGAGAAAAACTATGCCCATGGCTTGGTACCAGGGGATGAAGGAGACTTTTGTTTCTGGGAAATGATCACATGAATGAACAGAATGCACAAAGGACTAGCACCCCAGTGTAACAATATATAGGGGACCAAACTAGCAATAAAGAGATTGTATAATATTGAGCACACAAGCGCTCTAAATATATCTCTTTAAAATTGGACCAGGGCTGTCAAACTTACAAAGGAGATGAGCATCCGATATAGTACTAGGACATGGAAGAGAGTGAGGGGGGCAGGTGTAGTTAAGTACAGCCTCCGTATCACCAAGAAATTGTCCGCCTTGAGATTGTTTAGAAGTATTGTGATGACCCGTAGAGTCGAGTTTAGTTCTTCCCATTATACAGAGGCACGGGCATATAGCAGCTATGTTATGTGGTTTAGAATTAGATTGATAACAGTCTTAAATACCACTCCCACCGGTCTTGTAACAACTTTTAAAAGTTATGATTTTGGGATGCTATATCCCACAAATGCAATTTTGGTAAAAGCTTTTTAAGGCGAATAAATCAGGGATATTGGTGTGCCACAAATATCCACAACATAGGTATAGGAGGCTTACATCCAGGTTCGAATTGTTGGACCCATAACCTATATGCCAGACAGTACATCAAGCATGACTCCTCTCCATCGGAACAAACCTATTAGGTTCCATTTGAGACAACTTCATTCTCAGGTGTTTCTCTAGGGACAAAAAAAGAATAAAAAAAATAAAGAAAGTTGACATGTGCAGCCAAACTATATCCTCCGTGCTGCTTGTCACTTTTGTATAGTGTCACACTGACATATACATCAGATTCCTTCTAACATGTACATCAGATTCCTTCTTTCAATGAACTGATGGTTATAGTACTTACTTTATGATCGTGCTTTCTTCGTAGTGTGGTGACAAACTCACAAAAGGGATAGATTGAATTGGAGTAATTGTATCTGCGATTATTGCAAATGCACCAGTAAACTGAACTAATAAATCGCAATCAGCTATCCGGATGTATGACCCTATAGGTTTAGGTGGCATACGTGTAGGTTTGGGTGGTCGGGCCCACACGCTAGTTACCAGACACTTGCTTTCAAGCAAGACTCGTCCATTTGTGGCTGCTTCACTCAGGTGCCTCTGTAGAAAAAAAAAATCAAGTTAACCTGCAGAGTCAGACAAATAATTCTGCGCTGCTTCTTACTTTTATGTGTGAAGGCACCAGGACACTCTAAGAGGAACGGGGGGTTGACTTAGATGTGCTCCAATTGCACATGTAAAAATCTATTTCAATTTATATCTAAATGTGCTCTAGGTTTTCTCTATGTGTTGCTATCTCTACCGCTACAGAGTTTTACACTCTAAGTCCAATCCTATACTAGCATGACAGGTTTAGAAAAGGTAAATGCGGAAAGTAATGCAAGTATAAAATGCCGAAGCTAAAGAGTAGAGAAGCTCATAAGCTTTCCACTAATCCTCGTTGTTGGAGCCCCTCTCAAAGGGAATGCCCGCGCAAGGGCATAAACTCTCCAGTCGAGTAGCTCCATGAGTGACCATGAGAGTTCTCCACACACAAGTGGGTCTCCGCTCGTCCCTTCACGGATGCTCCTCGCCGCCTTCTCTTGGTAGAGTTTCTTCCAACTAGCCGAGGGCCTCACCTCCTTCGCACAACCATCGACAGCCACTCTACAAACTCGGTTGAAGGGTCTCGTAGGACTACAAGCCCCGGATTTGCAAGCACGGGCAAGCAAAGAGGTATGCAAACCTCGCTAAGCTCTAAGCTAAACACCTAAGAGATGCGCTAAAGGGTCTAGACTAGCACTAATCACTTTGTTAATCACCTAGATCTTCTAATTAGCACTTTCGTGGATTGAGCACTTAAGAATGTATGGAACATTTGCCTATAGCTTCTCCTAGCTCAAGCACCCTTCAAATGCCCGAGGCAACCCATATTTACAGCCCAACCAAAAGAACTAGCCGTTGCAAATTGTAACTTTCCTGCGTACTGTCATCTGATTCGACGGGTGTAGAGGAGGGACCGTCGAAATAGTCGTTGCCCACTTTTCCTTCAACTCTTTGAAATCCAACGGCTAGTCTACACCGTCGACTTATTCAATGGGCACCCCATCGAAATAGTCGTCGCCTTCCAGAGACAAACGCACCGCCGGCCTTCAACACCATCGACTGATTCGATGGACCGTCGACTGATTCGACGGACGCCCTGTCGAAATAGTCGTCGCCTTTCAGAGACAAACATACCGCCAGCCTTCAACACTATCAACTGATTGGACAGGCACCGCATCGAAATAGTCGGTGCTCCTACGTTTCTTATAATCTCCTTTGCTTCTTCGCGGGTCTTTTCTTCTAACTTGTTTGCCATCTTATGGAAGTCCTTGAATATGACTAATTAAAGTTGGCTTTTCTTAAGAGATTGGATAGCTTCAATTTGATGCCCATCACTTGGATATTGATCGCTTGAACATTTGGTTGGCTTCCAACGTATCCTTGGTACCTAGAAATATCGACAAATATTCATCTAGACAAACACATTAGTCCCAATGGTTATATTGTCAATCATTCGCCAAAATCACAAACAATGGCCTAGGGCCATTTTCTTTGCACCATGCTTACTAAGGCTTAAACGCAGAAGCAGTAATGCACCTACATCCTTGGAAAAGGGACCCCGCTATATAAACTGAAAGGGCACCATTAACTTCACAATTTCTTGATGCCTTCCATTCCCATGCACGTGAGCAAGTGTGTGGTTTCCAATCCGGATGCCTAGTTGCTATCCAGGGACCAAGAGTTTCAGACAAATGGCCTTCCTACTAGCTCCGTAGCAATTGAAATATATACTTCAAGAGAAAGCTCGATCACACTGCAAAACACTCTCATTTTAAATTGAATCAGTGATGTAGCATTTATAAAGAAGATATGCCCTTGGTTATTGGTAGTTGTACAACTTAAAGAGTTCGTGTAGGGTGGAGGGTGAACAATCTTTGTAGTACCAAACCATCCGCTTGGGATAGTACTTATATGCTCTTTATGCCAAGCATGTGTATGCTCCTTCCGAACTTCAGTGAAGATGACGCTCAGTCTGGTGAACATGCTGCCAGATCATCAAGACACCACCATAGAAACTATCCTCTACAACCCATGGTTTCTTGGTGTGGGACCCTAATAAACCCATTCTCTAATCTTTTCACCAATCATAATTGTTTCTCATTTAATATTAAGACACCATCCTCTCCCAATGCATAACTTGGTAGTGTCTATTGCATAGGTTCTCGTGTAGACACTGGGTCTCATGCAAGACCCAGTTTCTTCCTTTTCTCAATCTCTCTCATTTATTAGATTGACACATAAGCAAAGTATCCTATGTGGCAGGTTAATTAATGCTATGGAAACCATCCTAGTTGGAGGGTTGGGAATAGCCTTAGGGGCTAACCAACCGCTCCATCTAAAAAAACAAAACGATCAAGGAATGCTCCTATATTATATTACCTCAGTAGTCACAACTTATGTTTGACTTGTACAAGATCATATATAGCTCCTAACTGAAATATAAGACATTCATAGAAATTTTAGTCAATTATTTAGAATTTGAACATTTCTAAAGTTTTTGTAGTTTTCTGTTCTAGTGCCTTTCTTAGAAAAGGATATTGGTATTGAAATTATAAAAATTTCTAGAAGTTTTATTTGGCTTATTTACTTCCTCGTGTTATGCATATGCATGTATCTTAACTAAACACGATATTTAACTTAGCTTAATCATTATCACCAAGGATTATTTATGCGGAAACTTTACATTAGAACCTGATGCTATACTTATGAGTACCTCAGGGCTTGTGGCAGTTATAGCCAGAGCTGGCAGCAGTTCAAAAAATCTAAAGAACGGTGGTAGAGGAAAAGGTGAACAGTAGCACCATCACTCAAACAGTACATGACATTTGTAAGTTTGGCATGGATGAATGTTGTAATGCTGGGGGAAAAGTCTTCTATGCCGAGAGAGAGCTAGGGATGAAGGAGAAGTTTGTGAAGCTATGCCACCGGAGAAGCAACCTAGACATGAGTGGCTACAAGTTTCCTGACATGAACATTAATGTAAATATGAACATAGTGTGTGGTATGCACAGATCAATGCACGCCACATGAATGGATGTAATATACGTGCTTATCCTCCATACACGTGGTTTCTACTTTGTATGCGTTTTATTAACCTGACAAAATGTGGATACAAATTCAAAACCAACATGAATGAAAAAATCTTTTATATTCTAGAAATATATATCCAGTGCGGGCAAATAACAAAAACTGCCTCAGTTAAACACTTAAAGGAGGCGGTTGCCTTTAGGAAAAATGTCACCATTAATAATTGTCAACAGAGGTGGACATTTTAGGAAAACGATCACTGTTAATCACCATTAACCGAGGAGGGTGTTTTAAGAAAACCACCATTGTTAATAACCATTAACCATGACAGTTAATTTAGCTTGCCAACCACCACGATAAAGGCCTCCATTAATCGTGGCCTTCAGTCCGTGGCGGTTGGCATGCCCGTCACCATTAAGTCTTTTTGCCCCCCACTGTTAAGCCTTATTGTAGTAGTGTAGAACTAAACAAAATCTGAAACCCTAATATGGTGGCGCCTAGTGAATACATGATGTTTTAGGTCATGGACAACCTTCTTGGATGTGCCCCTATACGCTCCAATATGATACATGGTCCACCGGCCCAAAGACGGTGGTTGTACAACATCCTGATAGATTTTGGACGCTCACTTGGTTCTACAATTCCTATTGACTCATGGAATTCTGGAGTGGGACTGGTGTATTGGATACTCTATTAAATTCACTTTGGATCCATAGAAAGAATGTCCAAAACGGGTTCCGTATGTCACCTGAGCAACGTAGACTTTTGTTTTTCACATATGTCAGATTAATTATTTTGTTCATGAGCTGCATATTATGGTCCTAACCAATATTTTGGGTTTTAACATACGCAATAATGAATTTTGTTGGCTCCCGAATTGAAGAGCCTCAGACACTCAGGTCTCGATACTTGATCACCTGACGGCTGATGCACACTACTAAAGAATTGGACTTTCGTCCATGCTTCAAATACAGAACGGAAGAGGACTCTGCCCTAAAGGATATGCATTCGTACCGGGTCGAATAAATACGCATCACCGTTGAGACTGGTTTGCTCTTGCCATAACCTTTTTCAGAAATCAATCCTCCAGTTTGGCTAGCTTGCTATGTTAGTAGATTTGTAGGCCATGTTGAGAACAACATTGGATGCAGCCACAACGAATCCACGTGCACGAAACAACATAGCATTGAGTCACAACGTTGAAGATCTAATGGACGCGTTGTTGGTGCCAAGGAGATTCACGCAATACCACCAAAGAACCAGTAGGCAAGCTAGTGTCTGCTCTGTGCCTACGACTTGCATGCCATGGGATGGTTTGGTGCTTCCACCCTCTATTCAGCAACTCTTCCGTGGTGCGTACGCGGTGCTCATCAAGACATTTTACAATGCACGGCGCTAATTTCTAGAATCTTGAAAAGACACAAATCGAGCAAGAGCAGGTGAAGCAGAGTTCTCTTACTGCTCATGGATATTTTGAAGTAAACAGACACCAAGGCGGGCATTGTGGGTTCCTGATGCCACTCGAGCCTAAATGTCTTTGGCGAAGGTACTCTTGCTGCATTTTGAACTAAACAGACACCAAGGTGGGCATTGGTCGTTGAGCTTGTGGAGGACATTTTATATGCATTCCAGCCTAGTCGTATAAACTGATTATTATTGGTACAGTCATTGCAACAAGCGTTGGAAGGGGTGTGTGTCAGTGTGTGTGGGGCGGGGGGGGGGGCGGGTCATAAACAGGGTCAATCATATCTTTAATGATTTCAACAATGAATAAGGTTGCAACCATAATTTGGGTCAGAAATTAAATAATACTGACTTGGATGAGGTTGTAACTGCCAACAAATTTAATTATAATTCTATTAGTTTATATGTTGAAACATCACGCAACATGTGATAATTCTTCTTATTAATATATGTGCTACCTTTGAATGCTTTGGTTTCATTGGGAACTATAATAACCTCTGTTCCAAATTGTAGGTCGTTTAACTTTTTTGACCCCAAATTTGACTGCTTGTCTTATTCAAAAATATTGTGAAAACAAAGTCAAACTTAAATTCATTCTCGAAGAACTTTCATTAATAAAGCAAGCCATAATAAACACAAATGATATTTTGTACAATGTTTTTTTGAATAAGATGAACGGTAAACTAGAGGAGCTCTTTTACAGCGCACAATACTAGTGTCTAGTAGTATATAGTATTGGTTAAGGATAATCTAGTAATTTACCCTATACCTATTTATTTTAATAATTTTAATTGGTAACAATTCTCACACTCTAATCTATAATATAATCATATCAATTCAAAATAATAAAAAACATAAAAGAATACTAATTAATAATATAATATAGAAATTTTATTTCATTTTTTAATATATTACACTAATGCCATTAAATTACTTTCCTAGATTACCCCTAGCCCACCATACTACCCTTAAATACTACTATATCATTAGGACCATTTTATATAGTATACAATTATTCTCGACCATTGGATCTTTATATACTAGTCCTTTTTAACCGCTAGTATATGGTGGTATTGTACGTTGTAAAAGAGCTCAAACTAGAGGAACTTGGAACAGAGAAAGTACAGTCTTAACCTTTTAGGCCAAATTTTGATGGCTACATCTTGCACAACCAATACATATAGTCTTTATAAGCATTTGGAAACGTCTATAAACGGTCAGGCAAGGCAAGGAGGATGAGTGTTGACTCTCTTCCAATGCTGGGTTGACGGCTGGTCTTGAAAATTGAAAGACAGAAATAATGTCCAGACAATGAGCTCAATTCTAGTCAGTCTGAATATCCATGGAGCTGCTATTTTAATCCCTTAACTGGGACTGGAACTGGCACTGGTACTTATGCGTGTTCAAATCCGCCATCTATTATACATAATTACGTTTCCAGTGATGTTAAGAATGCCTACGTTGATGTATGCTAACGTGAACGAACATAGTATGTGAGTTGTACCAAAAACTCTGAAGAAAAGAGAAGGTTCAATAGCTTGATTAACCAATGGTTCCGATGAGCCCTGTTGGCATAAATTCTAGAGTCATTATTTGTCTTGTATACTTATTATATTACCCTTGTCCCGCTTCCTATGAAGGAGCTTGGACTTGTTTATGAGAAGCATATGACCGTTCTATATATACTAGTGAATGAGCCCGTGAGAGTCCTCCAAAAAATGGGCCGCGTGTGTCGCCGGTGGGCAAGTTTCCAAACATCAAATAGGGCGAGTGTTCTACACGCCTATAGTACCATGAGTCATGCATACGCTAGGAACCTGCAGAGGTTTCAGCACTCAGCAATATTAATGACAATAAAAAGAGAGGAAAAACGGAGCTACAAAGGATCACATCGAACAGAGACATAGATGTGTCGTTGGGGAAGCTACGGGTTCAGCCGTATCCATGACTGCAGATGACTCATTCTTGGTTATGGACAATCCAACGGCAAGTAGTCCCCATGCGAGTCTGAGCACCCAGTAATCCGGCTGATGTTACACGAGTAGTTTCAACATTGTTTGTCAGATTTGTTCATGGAGATAGTCTAGCATGTACATCAGATCCCTTCTTTCAAGGAATTGATGAAAAAAGGGGTACTGTATTGGAGGAATTGCATGATCGTGTATGATCGTGCTTTCTCCTCATAGTTGTGAATACAAAAGGGGTCATTGAATTGGAGGAATTGTATCTCGTGCAAGTTCACGAGTAAACTGAACTAATTAAGTAACTCCTATTCTCTATGGATGGAAATGATCAATTCGGTGTATCACCCTATGGGCTTAGGTGGCTTACATGTAGGTTTCGTGAGCTTTACCCCACACAACACCAGCAGACAGTACATCAAGTACGATTCGTGCATTGGAACAATCAAACTTCTTGCTTCTATTTGGGACCTGTTCATTCCCAGGTGCTTCTGCAGGAAAAACGAAAGTTGACATATGCAGCCAAACAACATTCTTCGGCGCTGCTTCCTACTTCCATGTGCCTACACTTAAGGTGTAACGAAAGCAAAAGCGGTAAAGCACCCACTGTGGTTATGCCGTACACACTGTGGCTGGATCTCACAAAAATCCTATTCCGACATGTATATACATCCCACCGATATGATGTTGCATGTCAAGGCTGAAGACAGTGACCCGTAATACGCAAATTCCAGACGCCTTCCAATCCGATCATATCCATGCATGTGGAGCAAAAAAACTATATGGCATATGGACGGACGCCTTCCAATTCGGGATGAAGAGAGTTTATGGGAAATGATTTGCCTCCCACATGACAACGCATATGTGAACGCAGAATGCTACAAGCCTACCCCAGTGTGACAATATATAGATGGAGCAAGCACTACTGGACCAAACCTTTTTCCGTCGGCTACACAGGAAAAAGCCCACAGGGCAAAGGTTTTGCTGTGTGCCAAAAAACACTCGACAAACCTTTTTTTTTTCAAAAACAAAAAGCACAACTGTTTTTGTATGAGAGGACCCATCGGTCAGCCCTGTCATTTTTCGCATAAATTTCATGCACTACCCATCGGTCAGCCTCTGGCGAAACGTCCTTAACCACTACACAACACTACTATATGCATCCATACTCGGTTTGGATTCCCCACATATTATACCTAACTGAGAGTAAATTGCATGTTTGACGCCCTAAATGAATTTAAACGAAAAGGCTATCAACTATAAAGTGTAACTTTTTGAAATCTACAACATTCGTTATGGAAATTTCTCCATGGAAGGTCATTTACAAAATTTTTAATTTCAAATTTGAAAAGCCCATACTTGGTTTTTGTTCATAAGATGTTTTCAAATGAAAAAGTTGTCAACTACTACAATCTTTCCTAACTTGTTGTGGTCTACAACTTTAATCATGGGAATTTCTCCATATGATGTCATTTGAAAAAACTCAAATTTGAAATTTAAGAAATTAACATATATTTTTCTTTTACAAAATTAATTCAATTTAAAATGAGTTCTAGTACAAAGTTGAATAACTTATGAATGTCTATAATATTAAGGTTATTTTTTTATTCGATAAAGTGATAGTAACATTGTGCACAAATCATATAGTCTCATCTCTAGTTTAAGGAAACAATACAAGAGAGGTAGATTTTGTGAACAAAAATGTTATGGATTTGTTTGAATGAAGATATGACCACTATAAATATTGTATATCTTGAAAAATTATACAACTTTGTAGTTCAAAACTTTTGAATCTGAATTCGTTTAGGGCTTCAAAATGTGATTCGAAAATTGTCTTTGCTGAGTGTTTCACAAACTACGCTCAGCAAATACCTCATTTATCATGTCTCCTTGTTGGCACACGACAAAGATTTGTAGTTTGCCGTGTGCACTTGTTTGGCACACGACAAAGACTCAGTATCCAGCAGATACATGGTGTTTTACCGTGTGCCTAACTCATGACACATGGCTGTTTGCCGATTGCAAAAAAAACACTCGACAAACACAATGTTTGCTGAGTGTAGTTCTGAAAACACTTGACAAACAATATTTGCTGAGTGTTGTTGAAAATATACTTGGCAAATAGTAGGTTTGCCAATTGCCCGAAAAAATACTCTCGAGAAAGAATGAGTGATGAGGATATGACCCCATCGGATACGAATATTGGTAATAAGGTGAATTTGTTTCTGCATTTTCTTAATGATTTGTTATACAATTTATTTGGTTCCATATGTCTATGTTATTATTTGACTGAAGGTACAAATGCAGTATTACAGTATCGTCGCGGGCTTGTTATTCACACATGGGATCTAGGCCCCCGATGGAGCAGGCCCCAAACATGTGGAAAGGACGTTAAATATGCCCAAGAACGTCCTTCCCCTTGGCCACCACCTTAAGAGACCATCGAGGGCCGGCCAAGCTACGTGGAGGCCAATTACAACTCGAGTTCAAGTCCACCTCGGAGTCCAGGAGCTTCCTTCGGTAAAACGGATACCCAGGCCACATACGGAGTCCGATTTTGACGATCCACTTATGGTTGGAAAGAAGATTTCATAGAGTTTCTAATGGCATTGGTTTGAGGCCCAAATTCATCCTGAGGCGTCAGTAATTGTCCAAACAAGGTGGCGTCCAGAGTATGTCCTGGTGCTGTGTCACCGTCTTTTGGTCTTTGTGCTGTATCACCATCAAGCCCATTAGGGGGGCGTGAGCAGGGGGTCATCCATGACCCTGAGCTCTATAATTCAGTAGCCACCGCCTTCATTAGGGTTTGAGTTTTGGTTTAGATCAATCTTTCTTTGAACAGTCGCTGTTCTTCGGTTTATAGAACTCCAACTTGTGTGCTTAATTATTTATCCGCAGATTGTCACCAATATTGAGAGCTATGTTCTTTCGAGTTCTTACTTGTGTTCTTCATTTCGCTTGCAGGGATTAGCCTTCTTGGCAAGGTCAACCGGAACGTGACATAGTTGATAACCTGAGGAGTCGTGATGCTAAGATTGTAGGGTTCGAGTGGCTGACTTGAAGCCGGATCGATGTCTCTCACTCTGCCAATGGAACTCTCGGCGAAGTGAGGATTTCTTGTAGTGAAGAGACAATAAAATGTAATCTTACGCACACACTCTATTTCTTGCTATATAAAGTAGATGAGCATCCGAGACACTCCTTGGATGACTTTTTTTATTTTTAACTATTTTTTAAATAAATATTATATTAACAACTGGCCCGGAATAATATTTGCCTAGAGTAACCGAGTTGGTCACATTTTTTGTTTGGCGCAGCATGAACGTGCTGCCACACTAGTGCGTGTATCATGGCAGGCCTGCCAGGCCGACAATAGAGGCTAGCACGGCGTTTGGTGGGCCAGGCCTTGTGGTGCCACATGCACCATCAGCGACGGATTTGAATTTTTTTTCCTTTTCATTTTCTTCATGTGACATTTGCGATCCTTAATGAATTTGTGGCATTTCGAGCACTAATTTTGAGACCTATCCTCATCAAAGTCACCACTCATGTAATATACTCAGAACCGCCTTTGTGAAACATCCATGTCTCCTTTCAAATGCTTCTTCTACCTGCGACCTTTTTTCTCCTTCTTCAATGCAAGGCAGAGTCAGGCACATAGTCTGGCCCTTCGCATGATGACTATTGGGAAGGATCAAGGTAAGATTCAAAGCTCGATTCCTATTTTTTCAGCATCTTCTCCCTATAGTACAATGGCTCAAGTTGCAAATATCGCACTGCTGCTTGCCTAGTGACCTTCTGAATTCTTTGCGGTGATGTAGCCATAGAATCAGTTCATGGTGATTCTTTTCAATTGCAAATATCGCCTACTGATAATATTTTGTGACCTGTACTTTTCAGGTTGAGGACTACATGCAAGGAGCAAGCAGTAGTGCAACAGCTCAAGCTCTTCCTTTTTCTGTGTTTTCCGCAGCAGCTTAAGTTCTTCCTTTTTGTGTTTTCCAGACAAGCTTTTCCTTTTTGCTGGATGTTGCTACATATGAATCACTTATTTAGATGCAGTTTGAAATTTGAACCAGCCCTATTGTGTTGCTATTGATGAATGGGCTCTATCTGTAAAGAATGAGCTCGTGATAAATGAGATTGGGCCAAAATATTATCTGTATGACGGTTATGCCGAAATATACAATATGGCCACAGTATTATGTGGTCTGGGCAAAAATGTATATTGGATGTTGTGGGATGTACTAATTCAAAAATGGGCTTTTAACTAATTAGGCCTATCATATAATTGGGCCAAACATTCGATCAAAATAATAAATGGGCTTTAAGGTAGTAAAAAAATAATTGGGCTTAGTCTACGTATAGACTGCCCAATATGGGTCTTATTAGGCCGTTAATTATTTTATGATGAACATAATCGTCGTGAAAGAACTGTCACATTGGTGCCATGTCATTACCACATCATTCGTATAAGTTTTTGTGATGAATGAAATTCTAACAAAATATTGCCATGTCACCACATCATCCGTATAACTACTTTGTGACGAATCAAATGATCACAAAATGCTGCCACGTCAGCATCATGTAATCTGTGTATAAGGATTTGTAACAGATTACAAGGTATGACGAAAAAGAATTTTTGTAACAAAATTAAATGTGATATTTGTTGTTGTGTTTTTTTTGTTGGCACACGGTAAATAGTCTTTTTGCCATGTGCCTTGTGCCTTGTTTATGCTGGGTGTTTCCCGTGGCACAGGGCAAAGATGCTCTTTGCCATGCGCCCGAGGAAAAACGTGTCGCAAAAATTCAGCCACATCGTGCCTTTCGGTTGTCTATTAGTGTATCCGAATAATAATATTGTAAACTGCAATTTTTTCTCTGTCCATAAGAACAAATGACTTCGGATGTGCCTTTGAGATATTCTCTCTAATGAATATAGATGATTAGTTACTTGTCGAATGCAAGATACTCAGATACCTGCTGAAGGGTAAGCTACATCTGAATTTTTAGAATATATATATTACTGTCTTTCAGCTTTATTTGAAGGCAAGTAAAAAGGAAGCTTGGAGAAAGCGATGCACTACACCGAGACATTGCACGAGGTACCTTGTCTGTACTATGACTCCTTCGGTAACCCATGGCATCTAGCGTCCACGCAACAGATAAGGAGGCGTGTTTGTGCAGCGCCCATGAGCATGCAGGCCTAGTTTTTTCTTGGCTTCTGTTTAAGGACATCCCGATGCATTCCAATCCCATCCACGTGATCTACTAATGTCGGCGAGCATGCTGTTCTTAGACAGATCGATACATTCCACAGTGAAGCACTGACGAGAATGCAAAATGAAGGTCCTCAAACTTCACTACTATGGTATATACGTACATGTACCGTATATTTGTAGGGTGGAAGAGAATATTGACGATGACTGTACATGATATACGGAGGTGGTTGTTTGCATGCCTGAATTTTCGTTGACTGCACATTACGATAGGTTCCCATGTATTGCAACCACCTTCATCGAAACGAGTAATTGATCTGTCTAGTTCGAGTTTAAACGTCCCAGACAATGCAGCCATCACAATAAAATTTCCTTTCGCAGATAAAAGTATGCTTTCGTTAAACTTGTCACAGATTATTTACACAGGAATTGATCTTGTCGCCATGGATGAAGCCTTGACCAGTTTTGTAGCAGCTGCGGCTGGTGGAAGCCAGGTCCCACGTCAAGATGACGGCACGGAATGTCAATAGCTAATTTAATCAATCCAGTCTATGCAACAGTATGGTGCACCAAAACAACATTATGGTGCATCACAAACAACATTATGTATGTGTGATCAGAAGAGGAATTGTGATGTATGTATGGCCTATTTTCTATCGGTTGTCATGCCTTTTTTTATTTTCCCATTAATCGTTGGAGATGTTTCTTGGGAAAATGTGTCTCCTATATGCGTCATTGGAGACGTGTTGTACCAAAAAACGTATCTGATGAAGGTAATTGGAGACGTGTTTTAAGAAAACATGTCTCCAATGTACCGATTGTCTCACATAGGAGGCGTGGATTTCGCGTATCCATTGTGGTCACATCAGAGATGCAAAATCGGAGACACGATTTTTTTTTTTGTCTCCGATGCGCCTTGAGCCGCGTCTCCGATATGCCTTCGTGGCATAGTGAATGTCTTTTGGTCATGTTTGTTTTCCTGATGCCACTCATTCCACACTCAGAACACACAGGCCTCAATATGTGTTTTGGTCATGTTTATAATAGATGTCGACCTACTGATTGTTGGAACCTACTGAGCCATAAACTAGCAGGCTGAATATAAGGTGGTGAATAAAATTTAAAAATATATAGGAAGAAATGTCCTGCTGTCTGTCGACGATATGGAACGAACATGACCTACCTAGAAAGAACCCTTCAACGATACTTGGGAGGCACCAATATGTACCAACAATTTATAATTAGGGAAACCATCTGAAAGAAATAGGAAGAAATGGCTGGTTTGCTTTAAGCCTTTGCATATAAAGGCTCTAGCTTTAACACAAATGTTTCGTACCAGGCCTTCACATGCACGTCCCAGGAGAGAAAAGGACCAGTTTCCCGTTAACCATTAACGGGTGACGTCACGACGACGACGACGGCGGCAGCGACGACCACGACGGCGGCAGCGGCGGCGACGACGACGACGATCACGACGGCAGCCGCGACGACGACCACGACAGCGGCGGCGGCGGCGGCGACCTAGCGAGTCACTCTCGAAGTTCTCTCACGCACGAGTGACGCACGGGTGACGTCACGACGACGACGGCGGCAGCGACGACGACCACGACGGCGGCAGCGGCGGCGACGACGTCGACCACCCCGACAGCGGCGGCATCCTAGCGAGTCACTCTGGGCGTTTCTCTCTTAGCGTCTTCGGAGAGCCTAGCGGCGGCGCGGCGAATGGTGCCTTCCTCGTCGCCCCTTGCCTCCTCGTCGTTCTCTCATCGGAGATGAAGCTGGGGAGACGGCGTTTCACGCTCGCACCGGGGGTCCTCAGGCAGAGGGCACCTGAGTTGCATCATGAAGAAGAGAACAGAGTATACTCAGAGGAAGAGTGTCTCAAGGCGCGGCGATCTTTGTCTGCGGCCATTGCGACGATCGTTGAGACGAGTTCCAAGATCACAAACAATCGACATGGGCCTGAACTGCAATACAAGTTCTGGGCATCATCGGATTCAGAAACTGAATCATCAATTGAAGATGAAGAAATCGAGGATTTGACCACAACAGATTTTGTCTTGGAGGCGGAAAGAGCAGGATTCAACATACATGATCTACTACAAGCGGAAAAAGAAATTCCATCGCCTTCGAAAGGTAAATTTTCACCCATAGATGCCCCTGTTGCAAATCACATTATCAAAACAATGATTCAAAAGAGGAATTTGGGGCGTCCTTGGAAAGGGCCCCTTCCTCCACCACGCATATCTCCTGTCCGCACGATAGGAGATGCGATCAAAGCAGCGATTTCTTCTTCGAAGAATCTACCAAAGCTCAGACACTCCGTGATTGGCTTATCGTCGGTGATAACCGAAGATGCCAAGTCCGGGGAGACGTCGGACAACAGATGTGGTTTCAAAATTCAAAAAGAGCCGGCAGAATCGGTGTCAGATGCGAAAAAACGGGAAACAATTACGCGACCGAGTCAGACGCGCGGCATCAGGCCCACACCCGGACTTGCGACCCTTTTCTTGCGAACCGGTACTGTAGCGATCTCACCCGAGAAATGGGCCCACTTAAGTATATTTCACCTTCCGTTGGTGCTAATACACGAAAATGTTCCCAAATGCGGATTCGACCGTCGAGTCAAGCTCGACCAACGGCTACTGAAGATCGTCCGTCCATACACTCACTCGAAGGTGAGTTCCAAAGATCACATCATTCCACAATTCAAATTACAACAAGTCTTAGAGTTATTACAACCAAATTGAAATGATAAGTAAATAGTTTGAGTTCATGCAGCGGAAAGTAAACGAGATACTAGCGACGATCCATAGTATCGTCACGATGAAGTCAGCCGTGACGCTACTCCTCACGATCCTCGGGAGAGGTCGGCTCCCACTCGATGCTGTAACCAGGAGGAAGCTGGGAGGCCCAAGCCATAGAGGCAGCTACCTCCTGAGGGGATGGTCCTGAAAATTTAGCCACAAGCAAGGCTGAGTATACTAGTTATACTCAACAAGACTTAACCGACTGGTGATCACTACATCACCGACTCCTACGATGAGAGGCTGTTTGGCTCGTGGGGTTCTTTTGCCAAAAGCGACTAAACTGTTTTCTACTTTCTTTATTTTGATTTTAATTTCTTTAGTCTATCCATTCTAGGTGAGCCTAGCTAAACAATCAAGTTTTGCAATACAATTATTCCATACAAAGATTTCATCCTTCCAAGTTTCACTTCATAATATGTCATACATCGGTCAAGCAGTCTCATTAACCGCGAGAAGCGGACAGTTCGAACCGAATTTACTACCTGGCCAGGGAAAACCCAAACATACGGAATGGTTGGAAATGCCAACACACCCCAATCCTTTCTCCTCTCTCTGCGAGTGGCTCCCGAGTCCCAATGCCTCAGGGTAAAGGTTTACCACTACTAGGACTCACGCAACTACCCTCATGTGCCCATGGGATAACGTTTCCAAGACAGAGAGCTGTCGGACCTGCTCGCATCAATCGGATACCGGGACTTACCGGTCCCATAAACCGTGCATATGTGTGGTACGTTCAAACGCTTGACACAAAAGTACCACATGTTTCCACTTAAAACATCGATAGACGGGTATCTACAATCATCCGCCCATCGTCTCTAGTGTTTCTGATATGAGTAGTCATACAACTCCTATATCTCGCGAGTGTTGGAAAACCCTCGACTTCTATCGTTCTTAAGCATAGCAACTATCGAACCTAACATACTAGTGTTCAATCAAAGGAACCTATGATCATGCACTCTAGGGTTTCATTCAACTCCTTGAAACTTAAATGCACAAACATATAATCAAATAAATTGCGTAAGTAAAGTTAGGTTATGCTCCGGGGCTTGCCTTCCGGCTCGAAGCGGTACTCCTGCTCGGGGCTTGGATCCACGTGCACCACGTTCACCTCGGACTCCTGGGCGATCTCCTCGGCAGCGGGAACTAGCTCGTAGACTCCGTCGGCGAGACCCGAATCTACACGAATGCATGAATGCTTAAGTATCGAGATTTAAATAGTTAGGATTAATTTAAATCTTGGTTAAAAAGTTGGAAAGGATAAACATTACTTATAATTGGATATTCCCATTTCATTTTGAACCTTTACTTTGATTTTAGAGGTTTAGGTTTTTCTCTTTTCTTTTCTTTTTCTTCTCTTTTCCTTTCTTTTCCTTCTCTTTTCTTTTCTTCTCTTTTCCCTTATTCAAGTCCTTTTTCGATTATTCAAAAGGTGAACTTAGGAAATTTATGTTCATGTACCATTTGGCCAGAGGCTTGCTCATGCCAAGGCAGGAGCTTAGCCCAAAGTTTGGCTCAAGATAATTTTTCTATAATTTATTAAAATTATTCTTATCTTTTTGTCTAAAATCAAACTAATATCCTACAAAAATAACTACAAGGTTTTTGTCCAAACCACTTGGCACAGTGACTTAGGGTACCAAGGGTGACCTCTCTGCAAGTTTGCATGTGATTTTGATTTATGGTTATTTTTGTGGAATATCACCATGTTTAAACTACCAAAAATCATTTAGCCATTTTCCAGTGTCCAAAAATTACCATTTTCATTTTTCTAAGGTTTCTAATGTCTTGATTAATTTTCTATGTGAAGGAGGTGATTTTTCACTGAGTAATTTATTTTCTGTGATTTATTTGCCAAAACAGCAGGGTATATGTTTGGAAAAATCATAACCCTAAACCCACTGGGAATTTTTGTGCACCCTTTGCGCATTAGGCTAATGATAACCACCCTAACAACATATCCCAAGCTCAGCTCCAGTGTATGTGTAGATTTTGAACTATGATGAAATGTGCTCAAACTGAAATGAATTTATATTTTAAAATCTACAGCTCAACTGAGTGAGGTACAAAGGAAGAAGTTGGCCTTCTAGATTCACTGGACACTACAAAATTGGTTTGGCATTTTTCTGATTTTTCTACGATTTTCTACAAATTTTTGAAGATCTCAGCGAATTAAACCTAAAAGATAGAATCTATTTTACGCTGTGAACCCTAGGGTTTTTGAATCTCTTACAAACAAGTCCCTGCATTTTACAGTCGGCCCCCTGGAAAGAGGTTGAAGACACACAGGGATCCCTGGGCTCGCCGGCGTGGTTACGCCGGCCAAACGGCGGCGAGACCGGGCCGGGGAAGTGGGGGGAAAAGGAGAGGGGCTCACCGTGATTCGTTTGAGCTAGGTCTCGAGGTCGGGGATGGCCGGAAACAAGGTCAACGACGGCGGTGGCGGCTCGGCTTGCTCCGGCGAGCGGCGACCGGCGGCGTCGGGGTCGGAGAAGGTCGGGGAAGAGGTCTTTGAGCACCAGCGCGGCACGGTGAAGCTATTGGTTCCCTCGGTTCGGCCGGAGGAGGAGTGGAGCGGACTGTGCACGTGCGCGGGCGGCGGCGGAAGCTCTGTGAACTCCGGCGAGCGATTTCGGCGTGGAAGAGAGGGGTAACTGTTTGGGGCTTTAAGTAGGAGCGAGAGGGGAGGAAAGGGGTGCTCGGGCAGCACGGGATGGAGGCTGGGGCAGCTCGGTGAGCTGTCGCGGCGACAGCGGCTTGTCGCGGCCGTGTTGGCGCCGTGCGCGGCGTCAACGTGCGCGCGCAGGCGTGCTGCAGGCGGCAGGCGCGCGTGGGCGAGGCGAGAAGAGACAGGGCGAGGAAAAGGAGACGGCGTGGTCGCGAAAGTCGCACGACGGACCGGTGGGCAACGGCGGCGACGGCAATATCCGGCGGTCCGCGGCGGCGACGCGACGGCGAGCGCGGGAGTCAGCGCTACAGTGCGCCTCCGACCATGAGACCTTGCCAGAGGCGTGCACCGTGAGCGGGGACACCCGGCCATGTCACTTGTCGGCTCAGGCGAGGCCGGACGGCGGCAGGCGCATGCCGGCGGCGAGCGCGGCACGCGCGGGCGCGGCGCTGGCAACCCGTGAGCGCGCCGTGAGCGGTGCAAAGGTCAACTGATTGGCATGGCTCAAATTCCAAAAAATTTGAACTGAACTTCAAACGTGTCAAATTAAAAGTTGATGTGGGACACAACTTTCGAGCTTGGACTAGGCGCTTCGACCATGCGCTTCGAGCTTGGATCGCAAGCTCGAGCTTTCCGAGCCTCGAGCGTGACGGAAACGCCGCTCGAGGGTGAATGCCCCCCTCGAGCTTGGCTGCGGAGCCTCGAGGGTGACGGAAACGCCGCTCGAGGGTGAATGCCCCCCTCGAGCTTGGCTGCGGAGCCTCGAGGGTGACGGAATCGCCACTCGAGGGTGAATGCCCCCCTCGAGCTAGCCTGCGGAGCCTCGAGGGTGACGGAAACGCCACTCGAGGGTGAATGCCCCCCTCGAGCTAGCCTGCGGAGCCTCGAGGGTGACGGAAATCACCGCTCGAGGGTCGTCAAGCGGAACGAACGCCGTGGCGAGGTTTGTGGTGAAGGGCTGTATTTGTGCTGACGGCATTCAGTACCAAAATCTTGAGATTTGGCTAAGATTCCATTTCAGCTTTGAATTTGAAATGGAAATTTCAAATCCAAGGTTTGGGGTTTGAAATTTGAGATGCTTCCAGGCATTTTTAGGCTATGGTTTGAAAAGGAAAGTTTCTTGGTTTGACTTATTCTCCAACTTTTATATTTGCACTTTTTCAAGTTCTTAGGAATTTTTCAAAGTTTTCTTATTACTTCATTTGAATGGTTTTTGACTCAAATTGATAAATTTTTCCTCATTTTCTTCAAATTCACTTTTGAATTAGCCTGGGTTTAACTTAACCATCATCTTAAGGTTAATTAACACCAGGGGTGTTACAGGTACGAGGCGTCTGCCCAGATCATCGCCGAAACCCTCATACACAGAGATCGTGAGGAAAGGCGGCGTCGGCGATCCGCAAGGCGGAACCATGGCGGCCAGGGGAAACGGAGGGTGGTAATCTGCGTGGCGGTCAGAGTGCCATGCTAGGCCGCCATGGCCATGGCGCATATGAGCCAGGGTTCCAGCCCGGGTTTAACCCTGGTCATGATGGCCGTGGAGGCTTTGGTGGCCGGGGACACTTTCAGCGTGGTTTCCGAGGCCGCGGACGCCGGAGCTATCGTGCGCGTGGCGGCCATGATAACTCTTATGGTCGTGGCTATGGAGGTCGGTTCAACGGTGGATATGGAGGCTATGGTGACGCAGGACATCAAGAGGAAGAAGGCTACACGGTGGATGGGAATACTGGACGTGGCGGACGTGGTGATGGTCATGGCGTAGGCAACATCCAGCAGATGAAGGTGCAGGACGTCCTGAAGTAAGTGAATACTCAAGGTACAATTTCTGATGCTAGCAAGAAAGGGGCAATAGCTGGTAGTGACATAATTAGTGATGCAACAATTCAAGAAGGGACATCGAAAGCAGTTGGTAACAAAAAACCTTATTGCTATCGTTGCCTAACAAAAGGTCATATTAACACTGAGTGCACGACACAGATTAAGTGCGATATGTGTGCGAGCAATACTCATGTTACAAAGGCATGTCCCTTAATGAAATCGGCGATGAATGCAAAGGCGGAGTTATGTGGTTATGCGGTTGATGGCCTTGGCTTTTTTTATATCCCATTTACTGGCAAAATTAAAACTCATTCCGAGTCCAAAGCTGCCATAGTGAATGTGATTCAAGGCCCTATGACTGAAATGCAGGTTGCAGTAGAACTTGAGAGGCTTATACCAGGGAGTAGTAATTGGGTGGTGCAAAAGTTAAAGGATAATACTTTTGCTACCACGTTTCTGTCCCGTGCAGACCTTATGCGGATGGTACTATGGGGCCCTGTGGAGGTTAAATGTGTGCAGGCCAAGTTAGAGGTTAAAGAAAAAATAAATAAAGATGTACGTCGGTATGAAATCCCAAAATATTGGGTTCAATGCCGTGGTTTAGATGAGGATTTACTGGAGGAAATCCCCATTATCTGGGCAATTGGTTCTATATTGGCATTACAAAGATGGTGGATATGGTCTTCACAAAACAACACGGCATTGCTCGTTTAAAGATTGCCATATTAAATCTGGAACTGGTCCCTGATGTGGTAGATGTTGCTATTGGGGATTTTGTATATGCTTTGCAATTCAGAGTTGAAAAAGATGATGTTGCAAACGATCCACAGCCTATTGACATGGATATTGATCCTAGTGTTGATGGAGATAAAGGAAATCCAGAGTTACAACATGAGGAGAATAATTCTGCGAACAAGATGGTGGGGACCAAGAAAAGTTCAGAAGGTAATTCTGCAACATCAAATGAGAATTCTAAAGGGATTAGAAAGACTCCTATGGTAGTTCTTTCCCCTAATACTGATGGGACACAGTGGTTGGCTAAGATGATGCCGAATATTAATATGGAAGTCGAATCACAGGTTAATAATAAGAAAGTCACAAATACTACCAGCTTTATTATTACTCCTCCATGCTCCGGTAAAAGAAATGCATCAGTTGGAGATCAAGATTCTCTTGAGAGGGCAACAAAGTTAAAGGCTAAGAAAAATCTGGATCCACAGGCACCAGGTACTACAGCTTCTTTTGATTCTTTTGATGATAATTTAGTTTCTGCAAATATTGCTAGTCTTGGGGTTTGTTTACCTTCCAGTAAAGATAGCCTTTTTTCTTCGGTCTCTACGCTGAAAAATTTAGAAACTCAATGCTTAGCTGAAACTAGTGTAGAAATATCGAATAGTAGTAATAAAGAAATTTTTATAGAGTTAGAGGAGGAACAGGAGCTAGATACCTTAGCCTTACATAATATATGTGGCGATTTGGTAGACGGCTTGAGTGACGATGATAGTGAGGAAACTCTATTGTCATCAACTCAACGTAGCAAGAGAAGTAGCTCTAAGAAAAAGAAGAAAAAAAATAAAAGAGTTTCATAATGAAAGGAATCTTTTGGAATTGCAACGGTTTGGGGGATCCAAAAAAATATAGGTTCTTGTCAGATACTATAAAGGATAAGAATCTCGACTTCATTGCTCTATCAGACACCGGAGGAGTAGTTTTACTAATGCTTTCTTAAGAAATCTTTGTGCTGGAAAGGATTTTTTGTGGCATTGTAAACCTCCTAGGGGAAGATCTGGTGGTATGTTGGTAGGAATTAATCTCATGACCTTTGATATAGGAGAAATAGAAGAGGGAGAATTTTTTGTACGTGTTAAGATTAGGAACAAGGAAAGTGGGTTTAAATGGAACTTAGTGTCGGTGTATGGTCCAGCTCAACAAGATTTGAAGGAGAATTTTTTAACAAAGCTTGTTCAACTCTGTTCTAAAGAAACTTTACCTATTCTAATAGGTGGTGACTATAATATCATTAGGGGACCTGGAGCAAAAAAAAATATGAACTACTGTGACCGATGGCCTTCTTTGTTTAATGCTATCATTGATGCATTAAATCTTAGAGAGGTAGCTTTATCTGGTAGGCAATTCACGTGGGCTAATAATCTGATTCACCCCACTTTTGAGAAGTTAGATAGAATATTATCATGTACGGACTGGGAGAGTGCCTATCCATTAACTACAGTTCATGCATTAACCAAGGAAATTTCAGACCACACATCTCTATTTCTTAACACAGGGGATCAATCTTCTTTTAATACACCTCCTGCATTCAAGTTTGAATTAGGATGGTTATTGAGAGATTGTTTCCTTGAAATGGTGACAGAGGTTTGGAATAGTGTTATTGATGGTCATACACCTTTAGATCGGCGGCAATCAAAAATCAGAAGATTGCGACAATATCTTAGGGGTTGGGCCAAAAATATTAGTGGAGCATACAAGAAAGAAAAAAATTCTTACTGAATAAAATAGATGAATTAGATAGAAAGGCTGAAATACAACATCTAGACCAAATGGCAATAAACTTGAAAGCTTATCTTAATGAGCGATTGGCGGTTCTATTAAGAGAAGAGGAAATTAAATGGTACCAAAGAGCAAAGACCCAGGATTTAATGGAGGGTGATGCAAACACCAAATATTTCCAGTTAGTGGCAAATGGAAGGCATAGAAAAATAAGAATATTCCAACTTGAACAGGATGGACAGATGATTACTGGGGATGCACAGTTACAGGATCATATCACTAAGTACTATAAAAATTTGTTTGGACCACCAAACAATATTAATATGAGTCTTAATGAGGAATTAACTGATGACATACCACAAGTGTCAGAAGATGAAAATAAAATCCTAATAGAAGAATTTTCAGAAAAGGAAGTGAGAGAGGCGATCTTTAATATGGAGCATAACAAAGCCCCAGGACCAGATGGTTTCCCTGCGGAATTCTATCAAGTTTTCTGGGAGGTAATTAAAACAGACTTAATGGTACTTTTTATATATTTTCATAAAGGTCTTTTACCTTTACACAGATTAAACTTTGGGACAATAATTTTACTTCCAAAGAGTAGTGAAGCAAAGCACATACAACAGTACATACCAATTTGTCTGTTAAATGTTAGCTTCAAGATATTTACCAAAATTGCTAAAAATAGAGTGTCCATAATAGCTCAAAAGGTTATTAGCTCATCACAAACAGCTTTTCTTCCTGGTAGAAATATTATGGAGGGAGCAGTGATTTTGCATGAAACCTTGCATGAGCTACACACCAAAAAATAGAGTGGTATAGTGTTTAAAATTGATTTCGAAAAGGCATATGATAAAGTCAAGTGGGACTTTCTACAACAGACCTTGAGAATGAAAGGTTTTTCACCAACATGGTGTAATTGGATAGAGACATTCACTAAAGGTGGAAATGTAGGAGTTAAAGTAAATGATCAAATTGGTCGTTATTTCCAAACCAAGAAAGGCCTACATCAAGGTGATCCGCTATCTCCCATTCTATTTAATATAGTAGTGGATATGCTAGCAATCTTGATTGGTAGAGCAAAGGAGCAAGGACAAATAAGAGGAGTAGTACCACACCTAGTAAATAATGGTTTGTCTATTTTACAATATGTTGATGACACCGTTATTTTTCTAGACCATGATGTGGACTAGGCAAGGAATTTGAAACTTTTACTATATACTTTTGAGCAATTGTCTGGACTCAAAATAAATTTTCATAAGAGTGAAATACACTGTTTTGGACAAGCAAAGGAACAAGAAACCCTATACTCTCAAATTTTTGGATGCCAGTTAGGATCTTTTCCTTTTCGCTATTTAGGAATCCCAATGCATTTTCGTAAATTAAGGAACAGTGATTGGAAATCGATAGAAGAAAAGTTTCAAAAGAGGTTGAGCGGATGGAAAGGCAAGTTGTTATCGGTGGGTGGACGTTTAATTTTTATTAACTCAGTTTTATCAAGCTTACCTTTATTTATGTTATGTTTCTTTGAGGTTCCAAGGGGAGTACTGGAAAGAATAGATTACTATAGATCAAGGTTCTTCTAGCAATACGACCATCAAAAGAAAAAGTATAGATTGGCTAAATGTAATCTGCCAACCAAAAGAACAAGGGGGTTTAGGCATCCTAAATTTAGATATACAAAATAAATGCTTATTAAGTAAGTAGTTGTTTAAACTAAGTAATAAAGATGGTGTATGGCAAGAACTTCTTAGAAATAAATATCTTAAAGATAAGCCACTTGATCAAGTATTCAAGAAACCAGGAGACTCACAATTCTGGATGGGCCTTATGGGTGTCAAAGATGACTTCCTAAAACTAGGAACATTTAGAGTGAATTATGGGGAACAGACCAGGTTCTGGGAAGATGCTTGGTTAGGTACGGAACCTTTGAAAAACAGATACCCCAATTTATACAATATTGTGAGAAAAAAACATGCTACTGTTGCAAATGTGTTTAGTTTGAATCCACTGAATGTCTCTTTCAGGAGATTATTAGTGGGAATAAAACAAACGGAATGGTATAACTTAGTAGCACATGTCCTAGATGTGAATTTGATCGAGGGGAGAGATGTTTTTATGTGGTCTCTAAATAAGACCACAATATTCACAGTGAAGTCCATGTATAGGCATCTTATCAATCGTGATATTAGAGTATCGCAGAAAATCTAGCTAATTAAAGTACCATTGAAGATTAAAATTTTCTTATGGTATCTAAAAAAGAGGATTATTTTGACAAAAGACAACCTAGCTAGAAGGAATTGGAGAGGGGAAACAAATTGTAGTTTTTGTAGCTGTAGGGAGTCTATTAATCATCTCTTTTTTGATTGTATATATGCTAAATTCCTGTGGAGAGCTGTTCACTTAGTATTTGGAATTGCTCCCCCAAAATGTTTTAGCCATTTATTTGGTAGATGGGCAAAACAAGGAGAACAGGCACCAAATCTAATTTTATTGATAGGTGCATCTGCATTATGTTGGACAATCTGGAACACTAGAAATGAAGTGGTTTTTGACAAATGCCAACCTAAAACTTATTTGCAGGTTCTGTTCAGGGGAACATACTTGTGTCTCTACCACCACAACAGAGGTCTAACCTTTAAGGCACCTGTTTCAGGGGCTGGGAAGCTAGCTGGCTGAGTTGGATCTTAGAGAAGTAAAAGAATGTTTGTATTCTCTTTTACAAGCATGCTACGGGATCCACATACTCTTATCTCATATTCTCAAACTCTGGAAATGGATGAGAGATTTTTGGTGGTTAGCTAGCTAGACCTATACGTATGTTTTTGATTCCCTTTCTTCTCCACCGGTGTCCACATCGGATGGCGCTGGCGATGTGGCCAGCCTTGGACTCGTACTGATATACATAAACGAACAATTGCTGCGGTGAAAGAAGGACGGCCATAAATTTTGCTGAGCTACTTGCTGCTTGTTGCCTGCACTTCATGGGCTTGGGAGCATGTCGTGTATTTGCCATGCTCCCAAATTATTGAAGTAACTTCATGTAAGGCCAGAGAGTTAAAGTGGCATGCAGTTTGGTGTGGAGGTACCTTCACGGTCTA
Source organism: Digitaria exilis (assembly GCA_015342445.1). Lineage (NCBI taxonomy): Eukaryota > Viridiplantae > Streptophyta > Magnoliopsida > Poales > Poaceae > Digitaria > Digitaria exilis. Next base: position 3,217,514 of record JACEFO010001972.1, on the reverse strand, counting down.
CTCTCGTGTCTCCCTGTTGGTCTTCAATGTTTCAGTTTCACAGCTAGTACACCAGTTTTGTGTTAGAATAAACCACACCGTGTTGTGTTCATGGGCTTGATCGGTGTGTCTTACCGGCAATGGCGTGCGTGTGTGCGCGTGGTCGTCTTTGTTGCCGGTCGTATAAGTCTACGGATTCAGTGGTGTCCTCGGTGTCTGAGTTCGTGCTCGGGTTCATACCTGGACAGCGTCCAAGTCGGAACGCCGGTATGGCAGCGTTCCATGTCGTGTCTGGCAAGGTGGGCAGCTAGGGCGTGTGTTCGTGTTTGTGTGCAGTGCCATGCACTCGTGTGTGTGCTCGTGTTTGGGCGCGTCACACGGATCGAGTTGGATGGCGCATGCACAAGCTCATAATCAGTACGTCTGGTTGTTGGAGTATCAGCAAGAACGGCCAAGTCGTTGAGCATGATCGCCGTTACTTTTGGCATGCATAGGTGTTTGTACATCTGACAAACTCACTGACCGTTGTTGGGGTTAATACTATGCCATTCTTTATTTCTTTTGCTTCATTGCCGTATCAAACCATTTGTTGAAAAGAACTATTCACAGATGGAACTTGTAATTTAAGCGTCTGTTGTAGATGAATGCAATGCCCTGTATTTTTCATATCAGTGGATCAAATGGCATTCACGAAAACACTGTTCAGTCACGTTCATTTGTATGATTTATGCGTGGAAAGAAGCAATAGTTGATTGGTGTAGCTTTGGTTTATTGTCAGAGACAACCTTCACATGAAAAAAAATTTCTTTCGCAGGGAACATTCATTTGGATGTCCTCATCAAATATTATCAGGCACGTTCATTCACAGATTGATGTTTTATGGTCCCATACATGCTGAGATCATTATGAAATGCTGCACATATACTATGGAATACTTTTATCAAGCACTTAATCTGTTTATGATCGAATACTTCTATCAAGCACATTAATCTATTGATCCGGTGGATGTTACGAAAGTAGTTCGATTTGGATTGTAATTCAATCATCGTATCATAATTGTTCTATCAAATTTGTGTCCAACCACACCAGCAGAAGCTCCAAAAGCAAATACATGTAGAGATGTTACCTCCGGACACAGCAGCCAAAAATACATATCGAATTCACTACTCTTTTCTGGGAATTGCTGCGGTTGGAGCAGAGATAAAGCCCAATTTTGGACAATTTTTTTCAGCATCGCTGCATGTTGGTCCAGCAAACTGAGGCGATTAAAAGGCATGGCATTAACTGAGGTGGTTTTTGTAAGCACCTCTGAGCTGGGGTAACAGTTAATCGGGCATTACCAGAGGCGGTTTTCCAACCACAATAACCGTCTCACTTAATCTTTCCAGCCAAAAATAAAAAATGCGGAAAAAATAGCAAAAAAACTTAGTCTTTCCAGCCAAAAATAAAAAAAACGACCTCTCTCTCACGCGTGTCCCCCTCTACAACTACACCACACTAGCCGTTGTGTCCATACTCAGTTTTGATTCCTACCATATATACCAAATCCAGTGTAAATTGATTTTTTGAGGACCTAAACAAAGTCTAATGAAAAAGTTGTCAACTACTGAGTTTCTTAACGTTTCGAGATTTACAACTTTCAATCGGTCATTTCTCCATCTGAGGTCTTTTGTGAAATTTGAATTTCAAATTTTAGAAAATTCAAACGTACTTTTAGTGGACAAGATGATTTCAAATGAAAATATTGCCAACTACAAAGATTCTTAACTTTTTGAGATTTACAACTTTCGTATTGGCCATTTCTATATCCGAGATAGTTTGCAAAACTCAAATTTGAAATTGTTAAATTTCCTAAAATCGATTAACAGAGACGGTTATTGTAACACAACAGCCTCTGTTAATGGACTATTTTCCAAGATGGTTGTGTTACAATAACCGCCTCCATTAATCACGGGCATTAACAAAGGTGGTTATTTTTGGTAAATGCCTTAGAAAATATTTTGGCTCTGTCTTGGAAGTTGTTTTTTTGTAGTAGTGAATGTTTCATCAATTTGTTTGAATCAAGATAATGAGCAATATAAAAGTTATACATCTTGATAACTTCAACAACTCAATAGTTCAAAACTTTATAATTTGAATTCGTTTATGCAATTAAAATATGATTTGAAAATTGTCTTTGCCGAGTGTTTCATAAAATACACACGGCTCCGATACGTGGCCTTTCCCATGAAACAGACCGGCCGTCATGATGGGTTGAGCAAGTAAACATATACTACATTCTGTGTTGTCCCTTATATGCTAGTATGCTACGCATGGCCCAAGTAATGAACCTATGCACAGCAGCCGGTGTGCACCTCAGCGCTACGGCACGCCATGTGTCAATCCCTTGACACTAGTACACCCAAACGTTTAATAGTGGTAGCATGTAGCAGGAGGGTCTTCCGTGACAACTTGTAATATCTTGGCCTATTATGTGTTGTGGTATCCATGTCGCAGGTTTGTGCAATACGGCCATGAATGACGAGACTTCGAATCTATGTGATGCAAAAGAACAACCTGGCTCATCGCTGGGGACTCGAGGGCTAGCCTGTAACTGATTTCCCAAGGCATCCCACTCCCATGCATATCAGATTATTTTGGCTTGACCCCTTGTCCTGTCCCATACGCCGATCTGGGCAATGACCCCTGTCACTACTCTTAGATATAAAGCAGGATTGGGGCCACAACCAATAAGTAGATTGATCAATTTGTATGTCGATTTCAGTGCTGTAGAATGTGCAACACACAATACTACAAAAAAGGCTCCTAGTACCGGTTGGTAAGGCCTCATCGGTGCCGGTTATGCAACTGGTACTAACAATCTGGTGCTGATGGGCACGCCAATTAGTACCGGTACTGAGGGAACTGGTACCGGTTGCAAGGCACCAACCGGTACCAAATAAATTTGAGCCCAAAAAATGGGAAAAACTTTTAGAACCCGCCGGGGGCCCGCACACACACATGCAACGTCGCAAGGCAGAAGTCACGTGAATTTTTCACGCGTAGATGAGCATGCACGGTCTGTGGGACTCGAACTCGCGACCTCCCCCTCGCGCGATTCTTCTTAACCATCCCACCTATAGAGCAGATCTGGTTGACAGAAGGATGCAATCCTTTTAAAGTTACCCTAGGTGGCCCATTTAGTACTGGCTCCTAACACCAACCGGTACTGATTGCCACCATTTAGTACGTGTTGGTGTTACGAGCCGGTACTAAATGCGCAAGGGGCCTTGGGAACCACCCGGGACCATTTAGTAGTGGCTCGTAATACCAACCGGTACTGAATGCCACCATTTAGTACACGGTCATGTTACGAGCCGATACTAAATGGTCCTCGGGGGTACTGTGCTTACCAACCAGTACTAAATGGTCCTTAGTGCCGGTTGGTAAGCAACCGGTGCTGATGGAAGTGAGACAAATGTGCATTTTTCCTCTAATGACATATGGCATGTTTGGTTATTCAAGTGTAAATGTGCTGTTTGTGGGGTTCAAACTCACAACCTCTAACCTCGTGCAAGCCTCCATAACAATTCCTCCTAGACACATCACTAATCACCTGGTGGAATATGCTATCCTTTTGAACTATATTGAGAAGAACCATTTTGTACCAGGTTGTAACACCACACAACACCATTTATCTGGTAGTGCTGTGAGCCAGTAATAAATAATCGGAGGCCGCAGAGGGCCACTTAGTACTAGTTTTTAACACCATCTGTAAAAAAATGGTGGCCTATATATAGTATCAGGTGGTGTTATAAGCCGGTACTAAATGGCCCCCCCTGGAACTGTGGTATATATAATAGGTAATAAATTGGCATTTGTACCGTATTTAAAGCAATTGGTGCTAATAAGAAGTGGACGAGTGCCCCATTTCTAATAATGATTGAAAATACTAGTTACAAAGTACAAACCCTTTTTATACTTAATAAGTAGAAAAAGGAAACCCTGCCTATACTGTGAAGTGCCATTTTATAGCAGATGCACCTTCTCTTTGATGTTGATGAAGGCTTTAAGTCCTAATAAGTGCTTGATATTTGACATGACTCACCACGTGCTGTGACAATTAAACTTTTCAGAGCCGGGGCATTACATTTGGTACTACTCAACATTACTTATGACATTTATACGTCTTTGTTGCTCTAGACCCCACATATACAAGCAATTGCACAATTACTTTTAATTTTATATGAATAGAAATACCCCCCCGGTAATCTTATACCCTCCTGCAGCTTTCAGCTTGTCTCACTCTAGCGGTTCATAGCCATGGACATGGCTCTGGACAGCAGAGGCAGAGTCATACAGATCAAACATGGGAGCAGAGGAGGCTACTGGTTGCTCTCTGGTGGCGACAATTGCGCTCCATGAGGCTTGACTACTTCCCTGAGCACATCATGCCCAATCCCCCTAACACCGGCAAGTCTTGTTTTTATGTTTTAGATCAGATTCCAACCCCCCCCCCCCCCCATTTCTTTTCAGTCCATCAAATGTAATTGGGTTTTGGTCAGGACAAACACAGTTCTAAGTACTTGGAGCCTTTGATTTTGTCAACGTGAGGAGCAAATTAATCTGTTGATAGAGCGCTATTGATGGACAAACACGATTTGATTTGAACAAAGCCTAGATCCCTTTACGGACAAATAGTGGTGTACCTTTCTACTGATGGAGCGCACCAATGCAAGAACCTTGCAGGCGGAAACATTGAATGTCAGTCAGGGTCAACGTGCGCCGAGAGCTTCGTGGTGTTGGATGAGCAGAAGGAAAAGCTAGAGCAAGATAGCTGCAGAAGTGCAGATGCACGAGGCCAGGCAAGGGCTCGCAGCACTACTGAACAATATGGGGTACTTGCCCTTGTGGAACGCATGCTGCCTCCATGGAGAAGATGACCGTGGATAGGAGGACGGAGGATGACCGTGGAGAGGATGATGGAGGACGGGAATGACTTGTGGGGCCAACGACTAGGAAGAAAGTCTGTTGTAGTGACATTTTTATCTATTAGGAAATGATGACTCCTACACGTGGGCCCAAGCCCCTCGAAGATATAAAAAAAATGTCATGGTTCAAACCATGAGGGAATTATAATGGCACGGATCCAAATAGATACATTTTAGTTGTATATCACCGAAGTCGTAATTTGTATTGTTGTGTATGCACGGATTAGTCTACTCATACATGTAGTAGCTCCAACAATGAATCTACATAAACGATAAATTTCAATAAAAGAAGGGTCTTGCTAAGTTACTCCATCTTACCTCCTAAGAGGTAAGACTTTGAATAAATCACAACCATCGATTTTAGTGTAATTAATAATTAAAAGAAAATAGATGAAAGAGAAAAGTATCTGTATTCTCCTTTTATTTTAAACAGAAGTCTGGTATTTCCTCTCCGTATAAAGAGAAACTGCCTCGTGTATTCTTGGAGCGTGCACTCGGTACCAGGTGCCCTAGCCGGCACCACAGCCTGGCCTTCTGGGTGTAGGACGGCGGCGCGCTGAACTGTCCAGGGCAGCGACGACGGGGCTGTGTTCCAAGTTTCCAACTCCAGGAATTAAAACTTGAAAAGAAAAAAAAAATGCTACTATTCAATTTCGTTTCTTTGGCCCAGCTCACGAACGCGTCTGCGCGCCTGCTTTGCTTCCATTCGACCGCATGGGCCTGTGGCGCAGCAGCTGGCCGCGTTCGCGCACCTCCACAGCCGACCGAGTGGGCTTGCCATGGCTGTGCAACCCCGAGCTAGATCCTTTCTATCCTCTCCCTCAGTTCTTGCACGAAGCTCTACACGGAGGCGCCGGCGCCTACGGACCAGCACCCACACCAGCGACGGCCGAAGTGGTGCGCCGTGCGGCCTCTCGCCGGCGCTCGTGATCGCCTGAGGGTGAGCGCGCCGGCATCGAGCGGCCTTGCGGTGGTGATCGACCGTGAGCCCATGCGCTGGCGAGGCGGGGCAAAGCGACTGGTGGCGTGGAGAAGAAGACGGCCTGCCGGACCCGAACACGACGTGACGTGGCGGCGTGGGCGACGTAGCAAGTGGACAGGCACGGCACCGTAGGCATCCGTAGCTGAGTAATTACGTAATTACGAAATGTAATTAATCTATTACCTCTTAGGAGGTAATACTTGGTTTTAAGCACTCAGATGGACGGTCCACAATTGTTTTGGAGTACCGTAGCAATCCCCATAAAAGAAACCCCTGGTCTTAGAAAAATACATAGGCATGTACATGTTACACTTGCTGCTTCAACGTATGTAGCGTTCCTAAATTAGATAGTAAAATTAATGCTTGTGTGCTGTAGTCGGGTCAGTTTACCAAATGCCTTTAAGTGCTATACTTTCAGCCAGTGGCGGACGCAGGATTTCCAAATTGGGTGTACATGATAATTAAGCATTTATTCCATAGAAAAAATTGAAGGTTCATGAAAAAAATGATAACTGCGTATATAGAAAAAATAGTTCCTTAATCCGTATGACAACGTACTATCTATTCATTCTTGACAAATATGGGTAACCAGATGATTCCAAACTTTAATCTCTCATACTATTTCTAAGCTCGTTCTTCACAAAGTTTATTGCTAAAAATTCACTTTCATCATTTGCAATTGCAACTGACAACATAATTCCAATTTATGAATCTTGTAGACATATGAGGGTATGGCATCCATCTTTGTTTTAACAAGCTATAAAAAACTCGACGCTACAAAAAGTTCATGATTAATGATTGAGAGGTCTTTGGAGTATAATTTAACTTTTATCAAGTTCTTGTAAAAAAAAAGTCGTTGTGCCGTATCTATGCTTGCCTTGGCAGGCAAACCTATTGCCAAATCCTATGTACAGAGGGAGGAATGGAGGAATACTGCAAGAGTGAAAATAAAAAGAGTAAAAGAAAGAACCAGTAGTCAATGCTAATGATAGGACCGCGAGGAGAAGGCCGAAGGCAGCAGCTCTGTGCGCAGTGCAACAACGGCGTGCGTCCATGTGCATATGCTAACTAGGCAAGGCAGACAGCACCTTGGAGGCTTGCCAGCCGGCCCAACCGAGTGTGTTCGAGACCAAGAAAGAAGATGTGCGAAGGTAACAAAGTTTTACAGTGTGTTGTTTTGCTCATTCGGTCATAAATGTGCATAGGTGACCCAAATATGAGTATATATACATATATAAAACACATGTATATACATACTCAACATAAATATTTTGTCAAAATTATTGAGTGTACATATGTACACCCATGTCCACATGCTAGGTCCGCCCCTGCTTTCAGCTGAGAACAAACAATTTGACAGCACTACCAATGTATATCCAACACTATACAATTTCAGTTGATTTATTAAATACACTAAACATAACTGACTGCAGGCAGAGAGTTATGCTCACCATAGCAATGCTTATAAGCACATTGGTGGCTTGTGCAATTCATGATATGAACAAGCAAACCGGGTATGCCTTCAGTTATTATGAAGCAGTAAAACACTGGAATTTCACTACTAAACCTGGTATGCCTTCACTCAGATGGGGCTATTAGCTATTTGAATTAGCTAAGGAAACGCTAAACTAAAATGTAAACAGACATCCATATGAAAGTGGCATGGACTCACCCATGACTTAAGCTATAGTCACGTAAATGGTTTGGTTTAGCTAGACAACAACATAGGTCCTCCAGTCAAACCTGCCAACGGTTCGGTGGGAACGGTTTTTGTGGTTTGGGCTTTGCTCTGGTTGGGAATGGTCCATTAGGAATTGGTTGGCCCAGGAAATAAAGTGGATTAGGTTTGGGCTACAACTGAAATTGGTTTGGCCCAGTTTACAATGGTCTGGTCCAGGTTGTAAGCAGGCCACGCTGTCCACGCTTAACGCAGGCAGAAAGCAAGCAAACTGGTGGTCTAAAACCGGTTCGAACCGTAGGCGTGGTTTGGTTTGGTTTAATATTGTAGTTGGTTGGGTTGGGTTTGGCTTTAGAAAGGCTATTGGTGGGCTTGGGTGATCTGGGTTGTCGTACATCATCATACGAGTCTGGTTCAGCTTTGGTCTAGTTCCCAGACCGTTGGCAGGTTTACCTCCAGTGGTGAAATCTTCATAAGGATGATGGAAAATACAAGACGTCGATCAAGAACAGCACTCCAAGCATTGTTTTTTTTTCACAAAAAAGCTCCTGATTGTATGTATTCACCACTGGAGCACTCGAAGCATTTTTAGTAACAAAACAGATTTGATATGTTAACATATATATATTCTACTTATGAAACTGACTCGTGCATAGGGCCGTCTCTAGAAATTTGGGGCCCTGGTGCGAAGCGAAAAATGAGGCCCCTTTTCTCATCTCTTCAGCCTTCTTCTATGGCGATCGACGGTGTGGTGCAGTGCGCCAGGCCAGGCTGTTCTCCCTTTCTTCACCTCCTCGGCCCTCGTTCACGACGGCCGGTGGTGTAGTGCAGTGCTATAGACGACTCTTTACCGCTTTGTTAAGACTATCTGTGTTAATGCGACTTCGCTTCTCCACCTGCGATACGCCATTTAATCGACTAGTCAACCATTTGTCGTCTATTTTATCGTATACTATTCTTACCCGTACCTCCATGCAAAACAACACCAAGTAGAATTATATTAAATATTACACAAACAACTAAACAAACAACCCATTATAAAGTTGTCTATTTAACTGTCAATGTGTATCAAATAGAGACTATTGTGCAGTACTATTGGCCTTTGAAAAATTAATTTGGGGGCCCCTAATTTTTGGTGGTCCGGTGCGGTCGGGCACTTTGCACATGGCCATCGACGGCCCTGCTCGTGCACAGCCATAATGCCTTTTTTTTCTGGAGCTAATGACATAAGATGCTTAGTGTAGATAGTTCCACTAATCATTGGGGGGGGGGGAAGGCAGGCAGTCATCTATTGCGATTAATTCCCTTATATAGGAGCAAATATCATTTGCAGAGCGAGCATCTCATATCTATGACAAGCAGTTGGGGCATCATGGGACGATACACATCGGTAACTATTCTGCTGCGCACCTGGACAGTAGAAGTTGTTGAGGAGCAGAACGGTCAGTCATTGGAGATGCCCTGGCTGCCCACTAGACGATATCCGTACACCTCCCAAGCCCCTTCATCGGCTAGCCGGTCCAGACATGTCCCTTTTCCATCCGTAGCACAGTCGTGATTGCCCGTTCTCTGAGGCAGACTGCAGACCTATACTACTGGTACATAATAACATGAGGCAGACCTGTAAGCAGACTACCCTATGTAATTAATCCTCAACTGAGATCACAGTGTAGCAGCAAGATATTCTCCATACTTCACTTTTCAAACAAAATACGCATATAGAGAATACCAAGGAGAGTTATCATGGATGCAGACTTGCACAGACAGATTCACACAAATGAGCAGGCTGCGTTCCAACTTCTGCTGCTCTGGTTCATCAAAGTGCTTATGGTTGCTGTTTTCGATCCAGTAATATGTTCTCCTCTTTTCGTCCACACAATGAAAATGCACAGCACACTGATGTCCACACGTCGAGTTTTGTCAAGTGCAACCTCACGATGCCAAAGAGAAAATATCTGAGAGGCATGAGTGTGATTGAGATTGAATGGCTAGTCGCACTGATCACAAAGACCAAAAACAAGTTGTGGGCACCATCCTGATGCATCCCAGGCCTGCATATTATCAAAACTTTGATGAATTTCTTCCACTTCTATTGAAGAAGCTTTTATACGGATATGTTGCCTTTCCTTTCTTTTCCCACGGTAACTAAAGATTGTGCTAAGAAAATTTTGTAGCCTGGTCCTTTTGGGACAGAAGTCTTCATTTACCTGGCTCCAAATTTGAGTCTCTTGTGTAGAATGGAACCGATACTATATATCATCTCATGGCATGTGTTAGCCAGCAAGTGCCATTATTACTCATCATGGGTGCTGCACAGACAGACGGCCCACCTGTTGCCGCAATTAGTCAACCACTTTAGTTGATAACTAGCTTTTTGCCCGTGCGTTGCTACGGGTGAGCAATATTTTGTTTTTTAGACGAGAACCGCTGTTTGTAAGCGTTGCCAAACGACGGCTCACTCAACTAGGGAGCCTTGCTGACGGGTCTCCACGCTTCTCCAGGAGACATTCTGAAAGCACAAATCATTTTTTAGCTTTCATATCTGTTGTATTTACACATAGCAATGAAGAGATAAACCTTACATCTCCATTATCACCTCTACACTGACAATCAAACCAACATATCGAATTTATCTTACTGAAAAAAATCGATATTAAAATATCCAAAAATATTAAAATTTGTAATTGGCCATGACATTCGTGCACATAAATCTGTCTGACCCCTTACTTTTGTTACATGTTGCCAAGAACATGAGTTTTGTTTAACTGAGAAAAATTTAATTGCCAAGAACAAAAGCACTGGCGTCAAGGTAGTCATATTAAAAATGATACAATAGTACTCATCAACCAAAAAATATACATAATTCATTGATCATAATACAGTTCACGCAATTCATTTTCTATCATTTATAGTGTTCTAGTAAGTAAACCCCACCTTCCTGAGACATGATTGCAATTTGACTCCAATTTTTCTTCCAAGAACTTTTCAAACCTGCATAGCAGTGGCAAGCAGATAAGAAATTTCATTTTTACACTTACTGTACTGCAAAAGAACAGTGACAAGCAGATAAGATTATACATTTTTTACACTAACTGTACTGGAAAAGAACAAATATTAAAATTACTGTAAAATAGTGTAAAGTCGCCGCTGCCGAATGATGTGGTAACAAGAACTCTAAAAATCTGGGCAGATATATTAGTAATTGCAAAACGGAATCATGATGCACTAAGAAGATTAACTACGGCGGATATAAATCCCATGTTGTCCGGTTGATCAGGGAAATTGAGAGAACATTAAAAAAAATAAGGATCGGAGGCATTTCCTGCATGGATCTCGTAGGCATTAGTGGCGGCTCAGTTATGGCCTGGTGTGTGACGGCGGCGTTGAGGGCAAGCGACATGACGTACGAATCGACGGTGTTTTGGTCGGCGGCGATGGACAGGCGACGCCGCGGATGGAGAGGTTGAGTGCGGACGAAGTCGTGTCCGTCGTGGTGCCTCGCTCTTTGTCGACGGTAGTGGCTATCGACGATGAACCTCGCTGGGTCGAACCCCTGGCGGGGTCGGGGAAGATGGTCGAGTCCCAGTGCGTCATGTTGGTGGCGCTGCCGCCCTCTGGGGATGACATAGCCGCCGTACTCCACGTCCTCCGTCGTCTGCCGCAACGTGCTAGCTGAAGATGGGAGGCACCAGCGGCAGCGTCGATGCCCCACGTGTAGCGCATGCGCCCGAGGTCCTCCCACGACAGCACCTCGGCGTCACCCTTGCTCCTGTGGCGGCGCGTGATCTCGGCCTGCTCCGTCACAACCTTGCCGTAGGCGTCCCTGCTGGCCTCCAGGTGTCGGATCATGAAGGTCAGTAGCGAACATCACGTTGTCGATGATGTCCTCATCATCAAGCTGGATGACGCCGGCCAAGGCGTGCCACCCGCGCCGGCTGGCGGCGAGGCTGCCGAGGCACCTGCCGTAGGTGGTGAGGGACACTGATGGAAAGAAGCGACGCAATATTAGGAAATGAGCGATTTGTGGGCGACCCGATGGTGGGTGTGCGGGGGCGACGTGAGGTACCACGGAGTCGCCGTGGGCGTGGGAAGGAAAGTATGCGAGGAAAATGCGGATGATTTTGTCGTCTGATTTGCAGTGAACGGTAGAATTTTGAGTGGACGCATGGTATATCCAAAGGACGTACCATGGTGAAGCCGTGGTGAAGCGGGGGACACGACATCCCTTGCACTCTTTTTAGGAGTAGAGATATACAGAGATCTGGATGGCATCATACCAATTGGCTCAGTATCGCCTCAGTGTGACGCAAAGCAATGTAACCGGCATAACGCCGAACATACATATCACATCATCAATCTTGACAGGCCTGCCATCCTCGTGGGAGTAGTAACCGTCAAAGTACACCGTGTTAGCTGGACAGTTAGTGCCGTGCTAGAGTGGTGACGCCTACACACACAAGCCAATGTCTCCAACATTCATGAAATAGTGTCCGAAGACACTATTTTTAGAACCATTACTGATACTGATGATAGGATTAGTAGTTGGTTTTTATTTGGCCGGTACAAATACATGGGACGAAAGATCCTTCCTCAAATAGTGTTAAGTCAAATATCCAAAATGGCCTCTGGGAGCGTGGCGGCCTAGGGGCCATGTTCGCTTGTACAGAACACTTGTTAAGAGCCAAATAAAATCACAATGACAAGAAAGGAACACATTCTCGCTATAGTGCTGATCAAACACAATTTTTCTTACACTATTATAATGGCATTGCACCATATTTGCAGACCTATAGCCTTATTTCATTATATTTTCATGTTTTTAAAATGTAAATAAAATAGAAGGAGTTAAGATGTCAAAATTCTATTAATAGGACCATTGAAAAGAACATCCATGCCAAAACGGGCACCACCATCTGCATCTGTGCAAATCACTTACTGAGTTAATTACTGTTGAATCATGTAGTACAGGATCCTAGAATGACCTTAAATTAATCAAAATAATGCAGGCATGTAACGTCATGAATAGCATGATCTCCAGTCTCCACTCAACATTTATGTGTACGTTCTAAAATAAATCGATCAATTTAGTAAATTCTATTTTGTTTTTGTTGTTAAGAAAAATGGTCTACACTGATTCCACCTCTGGATAGATCAGTCAACGGAAACCAAAACCCATCATTCTCTGGTCTCAGTTAACGTCTCCTATAGGTGTGTCACCTTTCACAACTTCTTACATACATAGTGTGACATATAAGAACAAGAGAAAAGGGGTGTCTTGTTTATTCAGAGGAAGAGATGACGTATTGAAGATTTATGATGATCTTTGTTTCAGCACAGCATCTCTTAGCATAGGAGACAAGGGCGTCTCTTTTATCTGTGAAGATTACTCTGATTCATTTCACCATATGCAACCTAGCGATGCCCTCATGCTCCCTTGGTAGTAGTGTAATACATCGAACATACTATATATATGGTACATGTAAGTTGTTTTGTTTAGCAAAGGTTCTAACATATTTTTTCAAAGATAAAAATGAACACTTAACTGTTCTACGCTTATGTTGGCTTCCTAGGTGAACAATTGCAAACAAGAAAAATTATATATTCACATATTTGATCCGCTGTGATGGAGACAACAGCGTAAATTCAGGGGGTCCAGCTGGCGACATCGTTGATGCAGACCACGATGATAAAAAGCATTGCATATACTGTTAGGTTAACTACAAACGTTGTTATATTTCAATACTACTAGACGGTTTTCACCGCTGATAACCGCTAGTTTCACTCCTCACTGGAAAAAAGGAGGTGGAGAAAATCCTATTTTAACCAGCCCTGATTCAAGCTGGCATTGCTAATATTTTAAAATAAGTGACAATGAGCCATATTAAATACATAAAAACATTTAAATACTTTTTGGTTAAAGAAACTAGCACATTTCAACTGTTCATAACTATGATTTTGATATTGGCATTTTTTATTTGAGGTCATTTGATAGGTACCAGACCATATTTCAAATATTTAGGCATCTAATTAATTTCTAATAAAAGTTGTGAACTACAAATTTTTAGGTTGCATAAAGACCTATAATTTGTGTATAGTTTGTCTTCATCAGACATAAAAAAAGGTTATAATTTTGATATAAAGTTCCTGGTCTATTTTGACAACAAGATCGTGTGGTAAAATCCACCTATCACTGCTGTTATACGAACCAGCAGTAATAATTGATTCCATTTTTACATCCAGTTTGTACTGAGAACCAGCGGTGACATCTATTCACCACCGTTTCTTATCCGAACCGTCCGTGAAAATGTTTCATCACCAATTCATTTGAAATTTTCGGTGATGACCCATTGGAAATAAAATATTTTTTAAAAAATGAGCTCTTTTATAATGATTGGCAAGTACAAACTGGTACTTGTATGTACTTGTTCTACAAAATACTTGTGACCGTTGACAAAAAATAACAGCTCTTTTTACAATGGTTGGCATAAAAAAGGTACTTTTAGTACTTTCACTGGTATTTGTTGGTGCTATTAAAAAATTATAAAAATAAATTAATATAGGAAGGGTATTTTAGTGGTTTTGTCCTCCCTTGATTAATGAGTACTCCCTCCGTCCCAAAATAGATGTCATTCTCGCTTCCCAATAAAAACAGCATCTTTGAGCATTAACCAATTATATATAAAATAATATTAATATTTATAGTACATCATTAGTACAATTAGATAGATATTTGAATCTAGTTTTTTAACAAATTTATTAGAGATATAAATATTACATATATTTTTCTACAAATTGAAAGTTGAGAAAGTAACACGTGCACGCATCCCATAGCGTCGTCCTTTTAGGGACGGAGGGAGCATATCTATCAACAATAGCAGAATGTCGAAACGGCTTATTCTCTTGAAAAATCACACTACCACACCGCCCATTAGCAGCTGATTTTTCCCCTGTTTGATTACACATTGGTCTGTGTCAAACTTGATGGATGGGAACAGTATTGGTTTATTACTCTCGATGAACTGAGTTTTTGTTATAAGGATTATTGATAGACAGGTTTCTGATACATATGGCTGGCTAGTCAGTGCCTATGTGATGTTTATATCTACATTGCTTTTTTCGATTGAATACTGGGTTTTAGATGCATAATCAAAAGCACTGATAGGGTCCAAGCAGGACTAGATTATTTAGAGATAGAGAAAAGTTCACATCTAGAAACATCATTGTAATTACATTCACATGGTGTACGCACCAGTGAAGTATATCATCAACAAACGTTTTCTTGGATGCCCACACAGTGTCCAGAGGCAGATTTGATTTTGTAGGGAAAAAAACATTCAATTGCTGCCCTTTTCAAAGCCACCCAAAGAAACAGTTGGATCTTGATGTTACATCACCAGATCCCGGTGTTCATTTCTGCAATTGACATTATGGTTGCAAAACATGACACATGTGTCGAACATGCATGCCCAGTGCTGGTTGGATTAGAGCCCAGGAGCTCCTAATGTTGGGGCATGTAAAACATAGGTTAGCGACCGTTTAGGACCAGCAGCTGGCCAGTTCCAGAAAACAGCTGTTTGAATCCGAGACGACAGAGAGATACTAGCAGGTAAGAAGCACCCTTCTGCACTGCGGTCATGAAGAAGACACTTAATTCATGGAAGGCAGAGGAACAGCCTGGACAGTCACTTGAAACGCCAGAGCAGGTTAGTCGCTGATATCCCTAATTCCTGATGCATCTCAAACCCTTGCATGTGAAAAATTGGTTGTCACGAATCCCATATTCACAGTGAACAGACTAATTCATTTCACCATGCACGACTAGCTAGCTCCATGGATGAGCTAGCACCTCTTGTGGAAGACAACAGAGAGATAGCCACAGGCAAAACAGGTTCCTAGACCACACCATTTATATTGTGCGGCCGTGGTATGCGTAGGCATATATAGCTGTGCTGCCGTTAATGCAAACTAAGATGGGTATACAGTGCTATACAGTGCTATACTTCACTAGCACCTATCAATTGCTATACAGTGCTATACACATATGTTGCTTTAATTTCGTCACCCTTCAATGATATATTTAGTTCTCTGATCATATTAAATGGTTGGATATATAGTATTATGGAACCAATGCAAAAGCAAAATGAGCGAGAGGTGGGACACTGAAAGATGGGTGAAAACTACTTTTTTTCATTGTTTCCTTGGTAGATATTCCTGTAGTTACGTGCAATGGCCCTTGTGTGTCAAATGTACACGACTACAACATGATTAGATTGCACCCTTTCACAGAATACCATAGGTGAACTTGTGGAAAACTCAGGAGTAATGAATAAATTAGTGGCATGATGTAAGGTTTTGGCAAAGCGGGCTGCAAACTCTTCATGTACACGAGCTAAAATGAGTATACTCAATCTTCACTGTATGATAGCTCCGCTGGACCGATTATTTCCATTTTGAGTATTGCTATGTACAGAATAATCTAATGCAATACAGTTATCAAGTCCAACCGCATCTTATTCCGGAGCACTCCGTATAATTTACCCGGGCTGGGTTGAGTTGCATGCTGTTGGTTAGATTACAGGTCCTAATAGCACATATTTTTGTGGTCCCAGTAAAACTATGTTTTGAGTTACCATATACTACTCGTGTCTCAATGACACCTAACAAAGTTGGGTTGTTCAGAGATTATACCAAGAAAGCAATTATTCAGGCGTTCTACAAAAAATTGTATTCATTTTTGTTACATTCCGTTCTATCTCAGTACAAAAATTAAGAAGATGCCACTGTTACTGCAGAGTACTCTGTTTCGTATGTTAAAACAATATAGTAGATGCAGAATTGTAATGAATTTCGAAAGAAACTTATAACTAAATAAATCAGATAGAAATATAATTGTGATATGGACTCATGGACACAACAGTTGAAGTTCCTGCTGTAAGGCTTTGTTGTTTGAGCAAATCACATACCTTTTGCTTGAGTTTTTTGGTTCTATAAAGAACTGCATCAGTAGCATGTATGACAATGGAATCAAGCAATGGGCTCTCAAATTGACTCGTGAATGCGGATGAGGAAGGAGTGCTGATTGTCCTCAAGGAAGCAGAGACTGCAGCAAACCATGTGCACTGAGGATAGCAAGGAAGTCGATTCTATGCTGTAATGTTTGATGCGAGGGTCCAAGGCTTGAGAGCCCTCTGTGGATGTGTGCAATTGCAATATACTGTCGACCGCTGCATAGCCCCATCAAGCCACACCATTTTTTAGGATGCAACATAAGGGCATGTACAACGGTCCTCTGCAGGGCGTCTGTTAGGTTCCACGGTGGGCATTGAGTCCGACGTGTACAACATTGAATGAGGAGAGAAGTTGCTGCCGTCGTCTCGCGAGAGGACGGCAAAGGCTCGTGCTCCGAAGCTATACCGCCAGCTCCAGCACCGTTGTATGCTTCGTCTTTGGAGACGGCGGCGGCGGCATTGATCTCGTGTGGTGAGGGATCCAGGATTTGGCGCGGGAACATGGCGGCAAAATTCCAATCCGCGCCATTTTTCCTCATATATTTGCCCTCCGTTCCAGTCTGCTTCTTCCCAATCCATTCCCCACCGAGAGGAGATGCAGCGAGATGCGGCGGCCGCCGCGCAGAAGGGCGCAGCAGCGATGTCCGTGCGGAAAGGCATGACAGTGGCGTCCTCGCGGAAGGGCACGGCAGCGCGGCAAAAGGGCATGGTCCAGGCGGCAGCCATGGCGGAGCCGCAGCAGAAGGGTGGGGTTCAAGCGACAGGTAATGCTGAGCTCGTTGAATCCTCTGTCACCAATGCAAGCTTTCTACAGAGCGGCACCCCCACCTCCATGGGCTTCTTCCCACCTGGCTTCCAAGCTAATCACCCAGCGTTCACTCAAGGTTCCACCGGCGCAGGCCAAATCTCACCGAATGCAGCTTGCTGGGGGCCGGGTGTTGGTGGTAGCTCGATGTCTCACCCATGGATTCGTACGGCAGCTATGGATCCAGCAACATGGTAACAAATCATTCCCCATCTCACTGAATACTAGATGTTTTTTTTTTTCTCAGTTTTGGATCCAGTTTCCCCACCGTACTGCAGTAGCATTATTGTTGTGAACAGTTTCAAGTATATGTGAATGTGATGGAAAATGATTTTATTTAGAACGACGACAACATGTTCAGTTTCAGAGTCTCTACATTCAGTTAATTAGGATGATTTACTCTTAAAAAAATAGGATGATTTAGTCAACTTTGTGGCTTATTAGGTAACGTACACCACATTGCAGGGACAATGATCCAATACCACCTGGTGGCTTCATGAACTTTATCCATAACCAGCCTCTGATGTCACAAAATTCACATTTTGTTGGGGCACCTTCTCATTGTGCTCCATGTTCGATGTATTTTTGGCTTATAATATTTTAAGCCTGAACTTTCACGTGCGACAGGCTGCATAAATCTTTTATGCGCACAAAGGTGATGATTAGTGCACCACGTAATGTTGTATATATGAAATAAGATACGGCTGCGTCACCACGGCCATCACGACCGCCGGTCACTAAGGCGTCCAGCACACGGCATACGTATTCGCCGAAATCGTATCCGAGTACGTATACGCGTATACGGGCGGGGGATCAACAAACAACATACTGATCACTCGGGTCAATGGCCACGGTGATCATGAATCGTTCTCTGGTTCATTTCGTGTTGAACTACCAGAACCAAAGAGAGAAGAACGAGCTATACAAGAGGCTGGTTCTATTCGTACTCACGTACATGCATGAGAGTCCTTTAGGCTAACGCATGTGTATTTAGATTCCCTATCACTCTGTATTTGGATACGGCCGGACCCACAGGGCAGCCGGCGTTCTCTAGAAGAATCTGGAAGGATCCACGTAACCGTGTGCGCGCGATCGAACTGGATACAGAGTCCGGCCAGCAGAAGAGATCGAGCTGATCAACCTCACCGTGAAGAAATCAACTGCCAATAGGTTTTTTTCGTGCAGCACCAAAGGAAACTCTTGGGCCTCACGTCATTTGCATGGCCATAGCTTGCACATGCATGGAGCTGTTCAGACGTGGCAACGGACAAGCGTGCTCGTGTATGGATACATATCTACCGGACTCCGGCGTATATACGTATTTATCCTTTACGATGCGTGATGCAGCCGGGTCCATGTGGTAGCCGGCGCACCCTGAGATCTCTAGAGGTGTTTGATGGACTCTTAAAAGAAGGATGGGAGAAAAGAAATGTGTATACATGTGCATGACGTATGTGTATGCATGGAGAAATATACAAGAAGAATACAAAGAACAAAATATTTTTGTTTACATGTGTGCATGGCAGCTGCTATGCATGCGTATATGGAAGGGCCAGTGCAGCGTGCAGATTAGCTTGCTCAACTGCTCAAGAGACGTACAGTTGCTGGTTAATTAGCACCTAATAGTAGCTAACGATGTACACGGCAGCCGCGGTATACAAGGCGCCCATGCACTTATACGACGACGACGTACACGTACTCAGGTCGTCCAGATACATGTCGCCATACGTTCGGGTCCGCACGGCAGCCGGAGCGAGTTGGAACATTCTAGAAGCAATGGAAGATTCCAGGAGACTCGACGATCGACTCACGTCTCGATCAAAAACTGAACAAACGAGATAACCTCCGTAAGCCTTGGCAGGAGACAAGCACGTACATATACGTGCAGGCCTCTCATATGAGCTTTTGCATTTGATTGGGCCCACAGGTCATTGTGTTGGCTCATGGGATAATTACGGTCTCTGTAAGTTCAGATAAGGATCGATTTAACTTGGCCAGAAAGCAAGGAGACGGAGGAGATTTTCTCGGTCCAAGATAACCACATCGCCAACAAACTGGAGGCGGTGCACCGGAACTCTCAGTGCAGCCTGGTGCCCTAGCCCTTGCCTATATAAACCATCTGCCTCCCAACGAGAGAGGCTAATCCTTTTTCTGCCAACAAGCCACCGCCGAGAGGAGAACAAGCTGCTCTTCCATCAGGCGCTGCGGGAAAGAAGAAATAAAGGAGTTGCAGCCTCTTCGGCCATCAAGCCCGGAGCCGGCGCTGCGGCCATCTCATCACCAAGTCTCGGCGTCCGTCGTCGTGGCAAGGCCGACGACTGCCTCGAAGTTCCACGAAGCCGACGAGAGCGTGCACGAGAAAGTCATGGCGCCTCTGTTCGTCTTCGGTGCAGGTTGATCTCTTGTTTCCTCTCTTCGTGCTCTCTGCAGATTTAGATACATGCGTACGCACGACACGTCCAGTCAAGAGGCCGTCCGCTCGTCTCGCCATCCATCCGCAGACTGCCGGCCATGTCGCGGGCAGGGTAGAGTTGAAGACGAAGGTGTAATTGACGGCGCCGGAGGATGACGTGATGCCGTATACCAGAAGCCAACGGAAGGATCGAAGCCGCCAAGGACGAAGACGACGCCGTGCTAACGGCCGGCCAGCGGCACGCCTTCACGCTATTGTGAAGACCGACGTCCTTCAAGATGCAAGCAACAACCCCATGGAGCCATGCACGTACGTGTATACACGTGCATGATGCTGCTCCACGGGAGTTGATCACGAAGCAACCCAAGAGACCAGCTAATATGTGCATGCTACTCACATGTGCTATACGTGCGGCCAATCAAGATCAAGTTGCTCAACACTTGGCGAAGGCCTTCACCACCTTGACGATCATCGCCGCCCCGACGTCCCTGCCGTGACGTCTCTTCGGCTTCAGCGACACTGATCCATGCATCCCCAGTCAACCTCTACTACAACTACAACGCGCCGTACATTGCCGACGAGGACGGACGACGCGGGCGGGCGGAGCTGACGATATCCCAGCTACGCTACACCGGCTCATGGACCGACGAGGCCATGGATGACGCCGACGCCACACCTACACTAACACCACACATGCATGGAGAACGTGAAGCGAAGACGAAGAAGACGACCACGACAGCGGAATCGGAGGTTCTCTGGCAAGCTAGACTTGCGGAGATAATTAACTAGGAGCCTTCCGAGGCCCTAGGAACCATGGAGACCACATCGCCCAAGACAAAATAGCCGTCAACAGGCTATGGAGCGCATACTTGTACACGGGAGCATTGTATTTATATTTTTATAATATGAATGAAATGTGTTCCTGTCCCTCTTTTGTGTACTTAGTACACTGGCACGCCCGAACCCTTTTCCCAAGGGCAGAAAAATCCTCGTTGTGATTTTTCTCCTCAAATACTCCATTCAAGCCACCACGAAGTTTTGGCACTTTGCCAACACAAGAAGAAGTAGCTACCCCTCGTTCATCATTAGAAAATAATAAACATGTTGATGCAATGACGGGGATGAAGTTGAAGTTGTTAGGACTGAAAAGCGAATCCATTGGACACAAGAAGAAGATGTTAGGCTGGTGAGTTTCAGTAATCCTTTGGACATTGATACTTTGCCTATCAATTTAATACAAATATATTTATGCTTTCTTTTACATTATAGATGAGCTCTTGGTTGCTTAATTCGACGGACCCATCCATTGGAGCTGATAAAAGGAACGAACAGTACTGGGGTGATGTTATTGAGACATACAACCAGACTACTCCAGGCAATAGGAGAAGAAATCAGAAGCAGGCCAAGGATAGGTGGCACAAGATTAACAAGTGGACAGACCTGTTCCATAATGATTGGTTGAAGGCTCGAAGAGTTTTTACTAGTGGATATAATGATCAGATGTGGATTGATAAGGCCCATCACTTCTATTGCAAGACAATGAAGACCTTGGTCATTTTGTGTTGATGGATGTATGGTATGCTGTCTGAAACGAGGTGAAGTGGGTAACATATAACTTGGGGCTAAAGCAAGCACGTAAAAGAAAGGTTTCAGGCAAGGAGGCAGGGGAAGACATAGAGCATGTAGATGTTGAAGAGAATGCAGAACGCCCTAGACCAATGGGGCAAAAACAAGGCAAAAAGGTTGCCCGTGATATTAAAGCAAACTCAAAGCTTTCAGATAGTGATATTGAGGAGCTCCAAACATTTGGTAAAATTATGCTGAGGCGGATCCTCTACGGCAATTATGCACCCCGAGAATGTGTATGGCACAACACAATTGGTGGTGCTAACGACACAAGAGTGCCCATCAGAGAAGACACTGAGAAATAGTATCCTGATGCATCCCACGCCCATGTGATCCAATATGGAGAACTAGTATTCATTCAGGATCGTGGTTAGCTAAACATAACCTGATGGATTGATTTCTTTTGCAGCCAAACGAGGTCCACAAATTACATGGCTCAACGATTTGGTCCACTCCGTAAAGTAGGAATCTAGCTATTTATCATGTGGTCTGCAGATATATGCATGCATGTTAGTATTGCACAACTGTGCACCGTCCTGAGATAAATCGACTTTCAACCATATTCTAATTAAGTGTACCCGATGTACTAGTCGCTTGTGTTAGGAAGGAACACAAGCTGTAAATGGACCACTCTGGATGCCCCTGGGAGACTTCCAACGATGTTTCTTTTGGCTATGTTATTAATTCGATCATAATGATACTAAAGTAGTAATGACAAAGGATTACACATTAAGTTATATCTAATAACTTGGAATATATAGGTGAGTCGAGTAAAAAAAATTGGAAAATGATTTATTATCTAGCACATAAAAGACATACCATTTATATTGTATCTATACATATTTCTAAAGCAAGTATTGATTCTGCCTTTCAGACATAAAAGACATACCGTTTATATTGTATCTATAAAAGACATACCGTCATGGGCCCCACCTGTCAGACCCTCCTCCCCGCTCCTCGGTCAAGATGTTTACTGCGCCTTTCCTCACCGTCCAAAATCGATGGCCTGTGTCGCCGCCTTCTCCACCCTTCGGCCCCTCTCTCTCCGTCCGCTGTCCCATCCGGCCATCCCTCTCGCAGCCTGCGCCCGTGCGCCACCGGTCCCTTCCCTCGACACCATTCCATCACATCCGTCCGTCTACCTTTCCCCTTCCTCACGTCTTCACCTCCGATTGAGAATCCTTGCCCCACTCCATCTCCAAATTGTCAGCCATCAAGTCGAAGAGAGGGACAGGAGTGTGTACGACGCCCCTACTACGATAGCGTCCATGAGCACCTGATGCTCCCCGCCGCTCTGTCCCGAAAGCTCGTGGCCCTCTCTCACCCACGCCGCCGCCATCGTGCCCCGGGTTCCTGGCCGCCCACAGCTCTGACTGATGAGAGAGAGAGAGGAGAGAGAGAGGAGGTTGACCTTGGCAGTTCACACGCTGGCGCGGCGCCACCCAACGAGGGGTCGAGTTCGCTGGAGATTTGGTGGTCTGCTGCTGCTGCTTGTAGAGATGGATCGGACAGAAAGCAGCACCGCAGCGCAGAGGGAAAGATTGTAGAGAGAGGCTATCCTAGAGTAGAGACCGATAGACTGCTCTAATAGGATTAATACTACTATTAAAATTATAATGTTGCACATTGCATAGTTTGTCGTAGGAAATATTATTATTTAAAATTAATAATGTTATCTTCTTAGTTACAGTATATGTATTAATGAATAAACAGAGCTCAGGGAAAATAAGTAGGGAGCAACATATATTATGACATACGAGAATAGGACCGAGTGCACAAAGAAGCAATGAGTTTATGAGTTTGAAATGTCTATAGGTCATCATATGGACCAGGGGCAGATTCTTTCTAGAAGGCATACTTCGTATATTCTCTCAAAATAACATGTAAGCTAATATTTATGTTCGGTTCAACAGGTGAATATGTGAATTAAATAATTTATAGATACAATAATAGCCAAATCAATCTATGAACTATTTATTTGTTGTTTGTGACGTAGTATATTTATATACTTGAGAGCATCTGTCTATACAGGCTGTTGGAATGTAACGTAAAGTTAAAGTGACAACATGTGATGTATATAATCGTTGATCGGTAATACGAGCATAAGGATATGAGCAAGCGGATGGATTCGTCCTAGCTTGCCTCCCTTGCACTTCAACACAAAATCTTCGCATACTTATATTAGGTATTTGAATTAGGAATGAGATAGGTAATAGAATTAGGTATGAGATAGCACTATAACTTTTTTCTTTTAATATCAATATAATAAATAAATAAATAAAAAGAGCACGTCATTTTTATAAGCCCGTGGCAACGCACGGGCATGTGTGCTTGTACATTGTAAAAACATACTTCTTTAATTTTCCCAATTTTAGATGCATTTGGCGTAGGAGTTGATTTCACTACCACAAAGGCAATTTTCTAAGATAGTCAAAATCAATTAACGGAGACGGTATTTGCATCTGCTTATGAGGCAAGGCTTCTGTTAATGAGCCATCTGTGTTAATCGAAGAACAAAATAAAAAAAACAAAACCCGAGAAAGCCCGCAAAGGCCATCGACGGCCGCCACACGCCGTCGCCGCCAGTCCTACCCTCCGCCCCTTTATCTACCCACCACTGTCGCCGTCACTACTACAAATGCATACTGATGAATGCCAATGGTGGCAATGGCAGGCTACCGTCCGTTCGCATGTCTGACTCAGTGTGCTACAAATGCAATGGATCAGCACATGCCTAGGTGGGGGCGCGGTGGTGCAAGCATTGATGGTTTTCTGCTCGTGCAAGTTTAGATAGGGCCTAAACCACAGAACAAAGCCATGCTGAAAAGTCTGGCTGCATCGTTGCTGCGGTGTTTGGACCGAGTAATTTTGGATAACATGAATACAAAAATTCCTGGAGCTATATAAAACAGAAGATGGACGTTGTAGCCCATTTACAAAAACATATATATGGTTTGCAAATCTTGATGGTTCACACTTCATAGAGACTTGCCAGAGCTTAACAATCAAGGACTAGACAAAGAGAGGAAAAAAAAACAATGCATCACACCGCTGTTTTATATATATATATATATATATGTATATATATATGTATATGTATATGTATATATATATATATGTATATGTATATATATGTATATGTATATATATGTATATGTATATATATGTATATGTATATATATGTATATGTATATATATGTATATGTATATATATGTATATATATATATATATATATATATATATATATATATATATATATATATATATATATACTGGAACCTGATGATAGAAAGACTGCTCTGTAGCCACAGTCAAAAGAGGCGATAGTCTAGAGGCTGTTTTCTGAACCCTCAATTAGACACCTCTGCTTTCTTGCTGAAATCAACAGGTAGTACTGTACATGTCAATCTGAATAATGCCTCTCACTGATCTCAACTATGGTAATATATATCTACAATAATCCATGTTACAGACCAATGACCATCACATATTGCAAGAAGACACTGACTTATATATGCACTATACAAAAGATATGAGACGATGGAACGTTCTACATTTTCAGTGGCTAGATATTTGAGTTTTGTGTCACAGATGCAATCTGCTCGTGTACCTTTCCCTATACATCAACAAACCGTAAGTTACATGTTAATATTTTCCGAATGTTTATACTCTAAACAGTGAAGTATCTATTTGTAATAGAACTGGATTATTTGACAATATTAGGCCTGTTAGTTTTTTTCAGAACAAGGAACACATATGCACTATACTGTGACGACATTTAGATATTCATGAGCTTGAAAATATAATACCTATGGAATATGTTTTTACCAAATTAATTGAGAAGGTAGTAACTTATAGTTTTCTTGATTTCTGGTTAATATGTGCAAACAATAATTCTGTCGCCGAGGGAATTATACTTGAACAAATGAACTAACTAAGCCAACAGCTATGAAGACATTGAACAAATAAAGCAGGGTAACAATAATGCGAGTGGAGGCAGAGCAAGCGTGAGCAAAGAGAGCAAATAGGTAAAGCAAGGAGGCGGAGGTGTGCCATGCCCTGCTGTGTCTACGTGGTGTGCATTTGTTGATATCGGAGTCCAGGTCCAGGCAAGCAGGACAAATAAGTGCTTCTCAAAAAATACTGTTCATTCACTGCAGTCGCCGAAGAAAGCAAAAAGGTAAAAGATTGATCTCAAGTGTGTGTGTTATCATGTAAACACAACTCTATTGTAACATTGACGGGCTTCTCCTTAATGAATCAGAAGTGCTTCAATTTAATTTTCTAAAAAAATGGTATCTAACAAACAAGAAGCACATTCCTCAGTTAGTACAACCAAAGTTTCCCATTCTTGCATAAATAGAACGTGGCAGTATTTATATTGTAGGACTTATTC
This sequence comes from Digitaria exilis, assembly GCA_015342445.1. Taxonomy (NCBI): domain Eukaryota; kingdom Viridiplantae; phylum Streptophyta; class Magnoliopsida; order Poales; family Poaceae; genus Digitaria; species Digitaria exilis. Next base: position 3,191,656 of record JACEFO010001972.1, on the reverse strand, counting down.
CCATTAAAGTAATTTGTGAAGTAACACAGGCTCTGAAATTAAAGATAAATAAACTTGCAAAAGAAAATTATATCAATTGCATGCTGATCCATGGTTCATTCGATACAAAATAAATGAATATGAAGAGTTCGTCTGTCATTTTTCACCAAACAAACTGATCTCACCCATTGGCCCCAACGAGATCCTCAAACAGATCGCTCTCACCTATCCTAGCACTTTGGGTATCTGCTCATCCAGTGAAGTAGACTCTCTTGTCACACTATAATGTGAAATCAAGTAAAAAAATCAGTGATGTAGAAGTAAAAAATCAGCTTATGCAAAGAAATCATTTAATGTCAATATTATGCAGGGCGAATGAATTATCCCAGTGGAACATGGAATCTGGTGGACTTAGGCCTATGGGGCACCGGCTCATGGGTATAGTTGGGCCGGTCCAGAACCCGCTGCGCACTCTAGCAGAGAGGAACTACATGGCCAATCAGTTGAGGCCAATCCGTTGAGGAAAATCCGGATGCATCCCAACCCCATGCATGCATGCAATACTCCTGGGATGCACATAACGGAAGGATTGGCACAGACAGGTTTAGAGCTGAGGTCCATCGATCACATCATATATGGTGCGATAGCAGTATGTGCCACCATGTACGCCTTTACTGCCAACCTGGATGGGCTTCTGAGCTTTACAACCACCTACGGTTTTGTAGTAGACAGTAAATTGATGGGCATTTAGTTACAGGCGGTGGCCCATGTTACCAATTATGCACCAAATAATGGAAATTTACGTACAAGTTTGTGATGTGCACACGCTATTAGAGATGAAACTTCAGCTTGTGTTGAAGCCTTGAACGGATAGTTTTGTAAAGGGCTGTAGTGTAACTGTGACCAATCACCTCAGAAGTGTTATGCTTGATGGAGACCGCGATACCTGAGTAACCTTGTACAATCTTTGCGTAGTGTAAAACTGATATACCTGTCACTAGAAGAAAAAGGAGCATTCGTCCACTTCACGTTAGTACCGGTTGTTTTTTAACCGGTACTAAGTCCATTTAGAACCGGTTGGTAAGCACAGGAACTCCCCAAGACTATTTAGTACCGGCCCATAACACCACCCGGTACTAAATGATTGTATTTAGTACTGGTTGGTGTTACGAGCCGGTACTAAATGGTCCCGGGGGGTTCCCGAGGCCTCCCGTGCATTTAGTACAAGCTCGTAACATGGCCCGGTACTAAATGGTGGCATTTAGCACCGGCTCGTGAATAGTCCATCCAGGAATAGTTAAAAGTGTAGCATCCATTTTTCAACCACATGTGCTAGGTAGGTGGGATGGTTGAGGGGGCTACACGTGAGGCGAGAGGTTATGGGTTCGAAACCCCACGGGAGTAGGAAGCTTTTTGGGAATTTCTTTTTTCTATCCGGGGTACTAAATAGGCTTCCCATGAGTACCGGAAAGCTAGTACCGGTTGCTACAACTGGTACCGATGGGGGTTCCCAACCGGTACTGGGGACCTTTTTTCCTCTAGTGTGTGCTTATAATCAAGAGTTTCCTAAACTTCTTCATGATTGGCTAGTGGCTCTTGGTGGTTTGTTGGCATGGTGATGGTTTGGTCATTTTGATTACCAAGGATTTGTTCTTGTTGACCTACGATTAAATCTGCCGGTATTGCTCATGGCATTGTTAACCCAAAAGCTCTTCTATTTTTTTTTTTGGAAAAAAAAGCTCTTCTATTTTAGCTTTGTGACATATCTTTCACACTTGTTGAGTATGATTCTTTATTTATACTCAGTTCTCGCCTTTCTTGTTTGAACAAAATAGGCCCAACCATTGGCCTTAATAATTTTTATTCTAGTTTTTAAATACAGGCTTATCATTTAAAACTGTATGTCATTACTCATTACCATCGTTATCTCATTTAAAAATTGTATATTCTGATCAAATTGGTATAACATTATTCTTCGGAAAGCACACCGAATACCTATCATTCAGAGGTGGACTACCGTGCACAGAACAATTGGGTATAGAAACATATCACTCGGATCTAATACTACAGGAGCAGTTTGAGTAACCATGCCCTGGCGGCTTGGTTCTGATCAGTGGGTTTCTCTCAAAGAAGTTTGCCGGCCGGAGCTCGAATCCGCCGCTCACTGCCGGCATCACCGGGAAATCCTCCTGGTACGGGAGGTGGTGCAAGCCCACCGTGTACCACAGCACGATATCCTCGTCCTTTATCCTTCGGTTCCTCTTGCTCCATGCTGCCAAGTTATCATCTCCAGTTCCTTCCTCTGTGTATAGCCCCGACGCCCACTTCTCCGATTTGTTGTACGGCGTCACCCACACCTGCTTCTTGGTGTAACTTGCGCGGCGCTGTGGGAAGTCATCGTCGGCAAGAAGTGAGGTCGCCGTCGCCACTGCGGGGACGAGCCTGTACCCGACTAGGTTGCCGACATGTGTCCTCTTGCTGGGGTTGACGAACAGCAGGTCTGCCGGTGCGTCATTGAGGTTCACCTGGCCTTCAGCCTCAGTCTCCACCACCTCGCGGTGCACGGTCCAGTAGCTCCTCCTCGCCGTGGCTGCACCACCCGTTGCTGGGTTCCCAGTGTTGCGCACTGAGACCATGGTGTTCTTGATGAAGGAGTTTTTGGTGCCGTCTATGTCCAGGTCCAGGTGGTACGTGATGAAGTGGTCGTGGTAGACGCCAATGGTGTTCTCGGCGAGCAGCGTGCCGTGCACATCTTCCTTGATCTGGTCGACGTTTGTGTAGGACGTTGCCTTCATCTCCAGGATGCCGGTGAGAGACACCTGCAAATATATATATATGCAGTGATTCAGCAACGCATATCTACCCACTGACTGAAATGGTGATAGCAGAAGAAGGTGAGTTTCTTTGAGGGAAAAAGTAAAAGTCGTCGTTCATACCACACACTTGATGGAGCCGCTGGTTTTGAACTCCCAGTCTAGTATATAATCGTAGTTCCCATCTGTCACCACCGTCCTCACAACTAAGGTGACGTCTGGCCGGACCTCCGTGATCTGTGGCAGAAAAAGAAACGTGATAACGTACCTCATGAACTCCTGTGCCAAGTAATCCCAAACTCCTATGTATAGTGTATCTCACCGGTCCGTCTGGCACCGCATTCTCAGTGTGCCTCCAAGCAATGTCGCCGGCGTAGCGCTCGAACAGGCAGATTACATCTGGAGCCATCACAGGCTTGCCGTCTGTGTCAGCATAATAGCCGTCAAAGTAGACGGCGTTCGCCGGGCAGTCGGTGCCATGCTGGAGGGAGGATGCTGAGACACCAAGGCCGTTCTCACCAGCATCCATGAACGTGCGGAAGTACCACTCCTCCTCTGGGTCCATGTACGGCACGAAGATCTCTGAGACGAATCCACGATAGAGCACCCGTCGCCGAATGCCAGCGTCGGCATCGAATACCGAGGCTAGTGATATGACTGTGGCGGAACGCATGTCAAAGCCCAAGTGAAACTCCCAGTTGGCCCATCTGCAATTCCATGCCAATACATATGATTTTTTCAATATCATGTAACCTTAGGCCTTCGTCTAAAAAAAAGTAACCTTAGGCCTTGTTCAGTTTGCATCGACTTAGAGGCGAAAAAATCATCTACAAGTACAAATCCACTCGTGTGTCCCTAAAACCTCTCAAATACAATGACTAAACGAGCCCATAGTGTAGCATGAGTCTCTTGCTATACCAAGCTGTAAAAAAAACATAACAATCAAGAAATTGCATTTTTTTTCTAGCTCACTCCTTTTTCCAATAGACTTTTACAACCAAACAAATATATATGCTTGGGATGGTAAACGTGGAGGTAATGGTAACAACAAGATGTTAATCATTGCCTTCAATTATGCTCAAATCTTGTACATTTTCACTATTCCATTTAAGTCGTATGTTAATTAGCTCATTTCAAAATTCGATATGCAAAGTCAAAATAAATTTAAGGCTAAAATGACTTTATTATCCATAGTACTGAGTACTGACCAATTGCACAATCGAAAGTCTGACCAATTGCTAAAAATATCCTTTTTCAGTACTCGATGTGCATGCAAAGTCTAACCAATTGCACAATCGGAAGGAAACAAAATGGAATAGTAGGTGGTTGACATGACAGGCAACCAACCTGATCGTTGTGTGTACAAGTTGCCAATGCAAATTGGTCAAGTTGGGTTGGATTAGAACAGAACCTTTTTTGAATGCCGCCGTTCAAGTCAAAACAAGTTAATATAGTAATGCAAGTACTATAATCTTATTGACAGCATGCAATGTATTCAATATATTTTTTTCAAGTTCCGGGTCCTGTTGGGATCGGGTTGCACCGTAAACGCAACACCTATCACTACTGGAAACTCGAATTCCTCAGTCGGTCAAAAACACACAGGATATATCCAGGAGTGTACGGACAAAATCCATTGTCAAAACCAACACGTGATAATCTCAGGACCACGGAATCATATGCATCTGCGGTGTAGTGATACTTGCAACGATTATAGAATGAAAATTATGTTGACATATTGCATACTACTACCTACTGACTTACCTGACAAGGTGGCCGTCTATATGTAAGCCCCTGCCCTCCGGCTGGACTACCACGCCAGGTGCCGCTACTGGCCCAGTGAACGGTGGCCCAACCTTGTCTGATCGGTAGTCTGTCCCGTCGGCCTTGGGTACTGGTTCCACAACCCTGTCCTTGTACCCGATGATAGCCACCCGGTCGAGGTCGACCACGAACGTTATGCCCTCCAATGGCCGCGCATAGAAATTGGGGGTCTCGCCGACGACATATATGAAGCACTGCATCTTCGCAACCCTGGCACCGCCGTATGATGGCTCACCACTGCCGAACCATCCCCTAGAGATCACACCGCAGCCAACATCGCTGATGTTCAGGCCGCGTCGCCGTAGGGATTCGATGAATGGAGGGTACTCTGGCGGCAGTGCCATTGCCGCAGTCTGATCTTGAACGGTCAACCTTGGGAATCCTGGGCCTAGGTGGATAGCGTGCGAAACAACCACTGGTGCAGAGGCATTAGTGATATCAACAATAAGCTCATGGGACTGGCCACCAGCACGGGCGATGACAAGCGCATGGCGTGGCAGAGTAGGAGAGGTTGTGGTGGTGCCGTAGGTGTAGGAGAGGACATTCGACTTATCGGGTTCATCGATGCCAACGTAGTGGAAGAATAACGGACGGGCGGGCACTAACGGTGAGGCTATCACCGCAGCGCGGACAGTAGTGAGCTCTGCGGCGGAGAGCGGGTCGAATGGATGGGGATAGGAAGAGACCACCATGGTCGCAACGACAGCGAGGATGGAGAAGATGTGGGAAAGCATTATGGGAAGAAGGCCTAGCACCTGCAATGATAGGTGAGCTCATACTTGCTTATATAGAAGAGAAGATTCCCAATGTACCCAAAGAAATTAGACCAATCCTTTCTATACCCAAAAAATTTGCAAAATCCCTTTCTCTACCCAAGTTCTAATTTCCCATCCCTTCCATACCCAAAACCGTTAGGTTTAGGATTAAGTGGGATTAAATGTGGGCTAAAAAGACCATTATGCCCCTATTTGGGAATGAACAATTTATTCTTCACAAAAAGATGATAAAACAATTGACAAAAGAATAAACCAAACTGTTTGGTTTGTGCACAGGACAATTTATTCTTCAGTTCGGTTTGTGCTTTTGTAAAATGCTTTATCATCTATTTGTGAAGAATAAATTCTTCATACCCAAATAGGGGTAAAATGGTCTTTTCATCCCACATTTAACCTCACTTAACCCCAAACCTAACGGTTTTGGGTATGCAAGTGATGGGAAATTAGAATTTGGGTATAGAAGGGATTTTGTAATTTTTTTGGGTATAGAAGGGATGGGTCTAATTTCTTTGGGTACACAGAAAATTTTCTCTATATAGAAGATGATATCCCCGAGTTGTAATTGGATTATCACAAAAAGCATGCCATTTTCCAGTCAAACAAATATCTTGGGGGCCCAAAAGTTTCCAATTCATTATTATGCAAGAGTCCTTGAAGATAAAGTCTCTGCAAGAAGTGGAGAATTTTCGGTACTAGAATGGTCAACTAACTGGATCATGATGGTGGCGCTGATTTTAATACTCATGATGGACCACTAGCAGAAAAAAGGCTCCCAGTACCGGTTGCTAGACACCCATCGGTGTCGGTTCTGCAACCAGTACTGGCAATCCGGTATTGATGGGCACGCCCATCGGTACCGGTTGTCACAACCGGTACCGATGGGCGCCCATCTGTACCGGTTGGTATCAACCGGTACCAAATGATTTTGAGCCTAAAAAAATTGAAAAATTTTTTTTTGAACTCGCTGGGGCTCCCGCACAATTTTTTACAAGTCACGCGAATTTTTCACGTGTAAATGCGTGTGCGCGGTCTATGGGACTCGAACTCGCAACCTCCCCCTCGCGTGATTCCTCCTTAACCACCCCACCTATAGAGCACTTGTGGTTGAGAGAAGGATGCTATCATTTTAATGTAACCCTGGGTAGTGCATTCAGTACCGGTTGGTGTAACACCAACCGGTACAGAATGGTAGCATTCATTACCGATTGGTGAAGGGGCCTCAGGAACCCCCCTGGACCATTGAGTACCAGCTCGTAACACCAACCGGTACTGAATGCCACCATTTAGTACCGGGTCGTGTTACGACCCAGTACTAAATGGTTCCCGAGGGTACTGTGCTTACCAACCGGTACTAAATTGACATTAGTACCGGTTGGTAAGCACCCGGTACAGACGGGAGGTGGACGAATGGGCGTTTTTCCTCTAGTGGACTGGTGGGTCCTTCAAAGAATCCAATAGCTGGACTACACTGCACCGGAATAAGTGCTTCCATTGATGTTGTCAGCAAAAAGAAATAATTCCCAGAAAAACAATATCCAAAATATGTGGTGGTTGGAACAGAGTATTATATTGGTGTTCTGATGCATGCATGCCATTGATTTATAGGGATGCTGCCTAGATACGTTATTGTGTGGTATTTAAGTACTATTGCTATCCAAAAATTGGCACACCAATAAATGTGAAGACTGCCTGCAATCTGATATAGTTTACTTTACAATTGTCGTTGATTTGTTAGCCAGGCGATTTATATATCACAATGTAAAAACACATGCCTTCCGTTCTCAGTGGCGGAACTCAAGGGGAGCTGGCAGAGACTAGGGCCTTTGTATATACAAGATCAATAGTATTTACAAGATCACAACGAGCACAAGTACCATTTCAAAATCTAAAGATTATTATGCAATAAGAAAATCATCTTTGTGTTTCCAGTACATAATAGCCACCGTAATTGGCTTTAAAATTGGCATGGAGTACCACCGTCATAGTTGTAGGCGACATGTCCGTCGACAACCTAGGTGACTTTGTCAATTTCGAGAATTTGTCGAACCAGTATTTCGGAGGTGCTCATAGGGTAGGATTTTTTTTTTTGCGGGTAAAAGAGAGCTTTATTATTTAACAGAGAAGTTACAGTCATTAGCGATTAGGGGAACCACGCACGCAGGCGCTGCCCCTAACCAAACCGCAGAATGCGCATTTCTTCTTGCTAAATGTGCTAACTCATTTGCAACTAAATTACGCTCTCTCATTAGCTGAACTATCTTCCACTCACTAAGCACCTGTGTTTCCTCGATTGCCTCGGCTACAAGGAAGCTGAGTTCGGATTTGTCCATCCTGCTCTGAATTGCACGCACCACTCTAGCACAGTCGGATTCAAGAATTACTGGAGCCTGAAAGTGCTGCGCTGCAAGACGGAATCCTTCCACGCACGCCCAAGCTTCAGCTTCTGCAGCATCCGGGCACCGCTGAAGTGCCTTCCACGCTGATAGCAGCACCTTCCCTTCATTGTCTCTGACCACCACCAAAATACCTGCATCACCAGTTTGAGATACAAAGGACCCATCGACATTAGCTTTAACCCAACCCACCGGTGGCCTCTCCCATTTTCCTAGTGCACGAGCTGAAGTACTCTCCTTCTTCCCTGTGTTGTCGGCCAAGTAACAGGGGCTCTTGCCTTTACTATCAAGTGCATCAGGTCCTTGCCGGGTCTGACACAGTGAGGACTGCAGGGCAAGTAAGAAGTGCACTGAATTAGCAATATCAGAAGGCCCTGATTGATGAGTGACATTGTTATGGACAGTCCAGGCTCTCCACAACACCAGTTTAGTCATGTCTCTTTGTTCCTCCGAGCAAGCATCCAGGAGCAAGAGCAGCCAATCCGGACCAGAGTAGCTAAATAGGTGCTCCCCGGGGAGACGCCAATGCTTCCTCATTGCCTGCCTTAGTCCTTGTGCTAGTGGACAGGTTACTGTCGCAAGGAACCCATTCTCTACTTCTCTATCACACAGCAAACAACTATCCCCTGTCTTCAGTCTCCTGATAAACTTATTCCTTCTTGTTGGGAGACCATCTCTACATAGCTTCCATATAAAGATATTCACCTTGGGAGGGACGCCCCCACTCCAAACATTTGCCCATAGCTTTCTATCACCGTCAGGAGATGAACTAGACGAAGCACGGTTCTCATGTCGCTGCAGGTTAACCGCAAGATTATAAGCACTACGGACTGAGAACATGCCCGACTTCTCCATGTTCCATGCTATAAAGTCCTCGGATCGCCTGGACGGAAGCTTTATTTTGCCAATAGCATCCACATCAGCCGGGTTGAAATACCCAATCAATTTGTCAAAATCCCAGTCATGACCTGTTACATCCAGGAGATTAGACACCCTTCGCAGCCTACATCGCCCTTGTCTAGATGTGACTCGAAGCGAGAGCTCACGAGGGATCCATGGGTTTCTCCAAATCTTCACCTGTTTCCACACCCAATCCTCCAAATTATGCCCTGTTTTAAAAGCTCTAGTCCGTGGACTATGGACTGCCAGGTCTGAGAAGGCCTTGAGCTGAAAGTAGTGTCAACTAAGCAACCTCTAGGGTAATACTTGGCCTTCAAAACACGTGCACACAAGCTCTCAGGGTACATGATCAGGCGCCAAGCTTGCCTCGCCAGCATTGCTTGGTTGAAGAGGCGCAGATCCTTAAATCCCATACCATCACAACATTTCTTTAGCATGAGTTCCTGCCATGCAATCCAAGCTGTCTTTCGTTTGCCATTCTCCACTCCCCACCAGAATTCTCTTATAGTGCTTGTCAAATCATCACACAGGCCAAAAGGTAGCTTAAAGACACTCATAACATAGGTTGGGAGTGATTGACCCACTGCTTTGATCAGTGTTTCTTTTGCAGCAGCAGATAGAAATTTCTCCGAATAATCCTTGAACCTTTTACACAGACGCTCTTTAATGGGCTGGAACCGATCACCCTTCATTCTCCCAGTCGGAGTAGGCAAGCCTAGATATTTCGCTTCAAAAGCAGTTCTCTCCACTTCTAGTACGTGCTTCACTTGCTCACGTATCTCACTTGGATTTTTGTCATTGAACATAATAGAGCATTTAGACGGGTTAATCAATTGCCCTGTACAGCGACCATAAACTTCCAGCACATCCCTCACCACTGCTGCCTGTTGTACGGAAGCTTTGAAGAATAATAACGTATCATCAGCAAAAAGAAGGTGAGAGATGCCAGGAGCACCTCTACATATACGAAGTTCTTCCAGTTCCCCCTGTGCTACCTTCCTGCTTATCAGAGCTGAAAGGCCATCAGCGATAAAAAGGAATAAGTATGGCGATAGTGGATCACCTTGGCGAAGACCACGTGTGGGAGCAAAAGGTGCCGATAGGGCACCATTGAAGCGAACCCTGTAGCGAACCAAAGACACACATGTCATAATACGATCCACCCATGAACTCTGAAAGCCCAGCTTCAATAACACATTGTTTAAGAAACTCCAATCAACACGGTCATAAGCCTTGGAGAGATCCAACTTATACGCGCAGTACTGACTCCTGTCATCTGTGTTAGAATTTATAGCATGCAAGCACTCAAAGGCAATTAGTGCATTATCTGTAATTAGCCTGCCAGGAATAAAGGCACTTTGATAGGGAGAAATAATATTATGCAAGAGGGGTCTCAACCGATTTACCATACACTTTGACACTATCTTATAGATAACATTAGGGAGGCTTATTGGCCTAAAATCCTTTAATGTCTCCGGAGCCACTGTTTTTGGAATCAGGACAATGCACGTACCATTGACTCCCTCCGGCAGCACCCCTGTCACAAAGAACTCTTGGACTGCTCTGATGATATCCTCCATCATTAGCGGCCAGTTACGCTGAAAGAAACCAGTAGGGAGCCCGTCTGGACCTGGCACCTTAAGAGGGCCAATCTGGAATAGGGGTAGGATTGCGTGCATATATGTTTGTGGAGGAGAGTGTGTGCGTGTATGTGAGCATCTGCATATGTACTGTGTGGTTCGCAAAGAAAAACTTTAACTATGAATCCATGTATCTTGACATTATATATCCAGTCGCATATCAAAAATAACGTATCAGCTAGAATAAATAGTACTTTGGGATGGACAGAGTATACACAATGGTCCGCCACTACCCCCACAAAGAATTTCTTTACGGTTTCGCCACTGCCCGTTCTACCCACTTCTACATGACTCAGTGGTTTGTTTGGTGTGAGCCGCTGAACTCTGAAGAGGACTGAACCTACTCTTCTTTTTTATTCATTCCGAAACTGATACCTCTTGTAACCAGTCTTGAGTCGAGACACACCGCTTCATCAGAATTTAGTGCTTGAACAACCTACTTGTCCCATTGTTTTGACTACCTGTCGATTAATTAAGAAATTTTGCCACGCATACATGTGTATTGTGCGTTGAATATTCCACTTTAAGTTGTTAGTTGAAACTGTCCCCGCAAGATGACGTTGTAATTATGCACTATTGTTGCTATTATTTCCAACATGCTTTTTACACGAAAAGGATGTAGGTGGAAAAAATCTCAGACGTGACGGAGCAACTTCATAAGATACTTTGCTCCTATTAAAGCACATATATTCTCACCCATTGATCATGAATTGGGGTGGGGGTGGATTTATCATATGCAATGGGGGATATTATTTTCCTAGATAGAGCAGATACTGCATTCCCAATTTGCAATTTGTTATGTTTACAATATTCAGCTGTATTTTATTTTGGAACCGAAAACATGTACCTCTGAACCCATGTTAGGCATCGCAGAATATATAAATAGCTAACTGGAATCAGCATTTAGAGAAGCAAGGAAGCAAAGGCTTCTCTGGAGATTGCAAGATGTGAAGATTCTAACAACTTTCTACAATCCAAACCTCCCAAATGAACCATTCCTATGTTTGAAATCCTGTTCTTTCCCACTTTCCACTCCACCCCATCGTGCGGGTTTTTTTTCTTATTTGTGTCTTTTGCATTCTTTTGTTGGAAACATGACCTAATTTTTTATACTGCAACATAGACAAGTGAATATGTTAAAGCATCATTACATGTGAAGGCCTTCTACTGCGTTTATTAGACATCAATACTTTGCAACAGTCCTGTTTCTGCAAATTATGCACCACTAATGGAGTTTATCGCACTAAGCCACTGCACCGATCCTGAGTATATGGCATATCATAGATTTATTAGGAGGATTTTAGGCATTGATATCTTACATATTGTATCCGTATTCTTTGATCTGGTTTTATATATCACTATGGGAGGGACTTTGAAGGTGTCCATGATGATAAATATAAGAACTAGGAGAGTGACAACATATATGATGAAATTGGTTAGAGTAAGTATGCATGCTTGTATAATGTGTAGGCAACATTATATTTTATCATTTTGCCGTGAGTCAAGCAGTATTGATCACATTGATGTGGCACCTAATGAGCAGGATGGTTAGTTAAAAGTACTGTGTAGCTTGATTCGGATCACCAGATTCCTCTCCAGGAATTTAGATGGCCTCAGCAAGAACACACCGCTCAGTAGTCAGAAGACACTGGTGACTGGTATGCTGATGCATCCCACAACCATATGATTCTCAAGGCATGGAGCAAAGTTATGATTAGTGGCAGAGTCAACTATAAACAATTAAAATCTATGGCAACTTGCACAGATCGGTAACTAGGTCTACTCATGTAAAGATGGCACAACAGTCGACTCAGCGCGGTGCATCATGGGAAGCAAGATGGTGGCGATAGGTAATGGATCAGTGGTCGTGCACATGTAGGTTATGTTTGGATTCGACCAACTATTAAACTTTGGAAACAAAAGCAACCAGCTAAAAGCTAAAAAATAGCTTGGTGATAGGTAAGACTATCTGTAATGTTTTAGCTGAGGATCCTAACATGTCTCCACAGAAACTTTTAGAAGATAAACTTTAGTGAAGTGGGTCGTAGTAGTCATCGTAGGAGGTTTTAATTGTTAAGATTTTATACGGATTGGAAAGTCAAAAGTGCATGTATGCTAGTTGGTTGACACAGTTCGCTTGGGAACAAAAGACTGCACTGTACGTTACCTAATGATCATTCCATCTGTTTGGCAGATTTGGATAGAAAATGAAGTGCACAACCCAGTTACTAAATCTATTGATGTCTAATTAATCAAAGTTCATGAACTCGCAATGAAGATAAATGGCAAATACTGCACCTATGCACTAAGACGTAACAAATCAAAAATTTGCCGTAGCCAGACTTTACAAGCAAGCAGTGCAAAATACTCCAAGCATCTCCCTATGAATATGCCCTCCTGTGAATCTCTGACGAAGAGCCGTATAGCTTTTGGAATCTGAGACAATATACCCAGGGCTCTTGTGCTGGGATGCAATATACCCAGGGCAGGAGTTTTAGTACGTATCGCCCAGGACAGGAGTCCCTGTTACTGGAGCAGTTAGAGCGTGCCTAAGATTACATGCTTTGTCACACTGATGACACACAAAGCCACAGGTTGTAGTGGGCGCCATCCTGATGCATCACATGCCTTACAGTCAAAACTTGGTGTAGAGCAAATTTGGTAGCCTGATTACTTTTGCGGCGGTCTTCATTTTACGTGGCTCCAGATTTGAGTCTATTGTGTAATCGAAACGATACTATATATATCATCCCATGGCATGTGTGTGAAACTGAAAACCAGAGGATACCATTATTACACATCAGTATCGATCAACTGTCCACCTCATAATTGTAGTAATTCATCAGCCGTATCATCAATAAAGGTCAAGGATTACAGCTACCACACACCATACATGGTGCAGGATTACATCTACATAACACAAAAGTTATCGCGGGTATGTGGCTTCTATAATGACGCACACTGTGGTTCTTTGTTTTATAGCTGATTATACAAAACACGATTAAACATGATATGAATATGCAAACGTAATAATCATCTGAGTTCAGTGTGTTTCTGAAAACAATTGCAGGTAACTTTGAATATGCCTGATCATTATGGAATTTACTGCGATGAGCTAGCTTGTTCATGTAGTACATAGGGAGGATGCTACAATTCTTATTTGAGCCACATACCATCAATCAAAGGGACATGGCACCACATGAGCAGTTTGGGTAATTAAAAGTGCCAGGAGGCTTGGTTCGGATCAATGGGTTCCTGTCAAAGAAGTTGGACGGCCGCAGCTCCAAAGCACCACTAAGGGTCGGCATCACCGGGAAGTCCTCCAGGTATGGGATGTGGTGCAGGCCCAGAGTGTACCACAGCACGATGTCCTCATCCCTTATGCTTCTGTTCTTCTTGCTCCAGGCAGCCAAGCTGTCTTCCCCGGTGCTCTGCTCAGCGTACAAACCAGGTGCCCACTTCTCCGACTTGTTGTATGGTGTCACCCATACCTGCTTCTTGGTGTAGCTGGCGCGGCGCTGTGGATAGTCTTCATCTGCCAGCAGCGAGGATGCCGTCGCCCCAGCCGGGATGAGACGGTACCCGACGTCATACCCGATCTTGGTCTTCTTGCCTGAGTTTACAAAGAGCAGGTCTGCCGGATCGCCATTGACGTTCACTTGGCCGTGGACCTCCGTCTCAGCCACATCACGGCGCACGGTCCAATAGCTCTTCCTTGGTGTGTCAGCACCCCCCGTGGCGGAGTCCCCAGTGTTCTTCATTCGCACCATGGTATTTTTGACGAATGAGTTCTTGGTCCCATCCACGTCAAGGTCCAGGTGATAAGTGATGAAGTGATCGTGGAAGACCCCAATCGTGTTCTCGGCAAGCAGCGTGCCGTGTGTGTCCTTTTGTATCTGGTCTACGTGCGTGTAGGATGTCGCCTTCATCTCCAGGATGCCGGTAAGAGACACCTACAAAACTTCCATCAATAGACATTTTATATTCTACTAAAACCATGGAGGGGACATGCTGGACCCACGAAATCTTACCACAAGCTTCAAGGAGCCGCTAGTTTTGAACTCCCAGTCTAGTATGTAGTCGTAGTTCCCAACTGTCACCACCATTCTTACCACTAAGGTAACATCTGGTCTGACCTCTGTAATCTGTGTTGGAAACCAAATGAGCAATAATGCCCGTGAAATACGTAACACCCTAATGAGTCAGGTATATATATACTGAGTTTTGGGTGGCATATTACCAACTGCCTCTGCAATGTAGCCTCGGTGTGACGCCAAGCAATGTCGCCAGCATAGCGTTCGAACACACATATCACGTCCTGTGCTTTTACAGGTCTCCCATCCTCGTCGGAGTAGTAGCTATCAAAGTACTCAGCGTTAGCTGGGCAGTCGGTGCCATGCTGGAGCGGTGACGCCGACACACCCAGGCCAAAGTCTCCAGCATCAATAAAAGTGTGGAAGTACCACTCTTCGTTTGGATCCATGTATGGCACAAAGATCTCTGAGACGAAACCTCGGTAGAGCACCTGCCGAGGCTTGCCCTTGTCGGCATCGAGGATCGAGGCTAGCGAGATGACCATGCCGGCCCTCATGTCGAAACCCAAGTGGAACTCCCAGTTTGCCCATCTGCAGTTATACATAGCAAACGGATTACGTGGTATATGTCAAAGAAGGGCCAAGGATACGGACGAGCAACATATATAGCCTAGTGTCTTTACCAATTGGTATCATACATCGGGTCCAAGAGGATACGGAGGAGGATGATAAACAAATCAATGGATGTTTGATGCTCTTGTTTTAACTTCTCAGGTTTTAATAAATTTAGCTCAGAAAATAGTTTCAAAGATTATTGGGACTTTAGACTATTAGGTAGTCAACTATTTCAAACATTAGTGACGTATTACAATTTATTTGTGCTTGGATATTATTTGTACAATACAAAAGTAGATTGACCCAAATTATGTTTCATAGAAGTATTTCTTTCGAATGACCTTTGTTAACTTAAGAGTCCTATAACATCACATTCTCACTATACTGGCTGGTCAAATGCATTCTTTTTTTAGATGATTCTATCAGCCTTACCGTCTTACGGCATATTTGCACGTTTTGCCTTATTTCCAAAAAAAGGAGTAGTTAGTTTGTCAAACATCTGTGAACAGGAAAGTTGAAAAGGACATCCTACCCGAATTAGGTGCAAGTCGCTTTACTGTTGGATTATGTAGTACGTGGTCCTAGCATGACATCAAATCAAAATAATGGAGGCATGCATATGTAACATCATGAATAGCATTATCTGCAGTCAACATTTATGTGAATCCTGTAAAATAAAATCAGTTTAGTAAAAGATGTTTTTTTTTCAGGAAAATAGGATAGGTGGGCATCTGCTGGAATTGAGTTTACAGATTCTGTGTCAATTAACGGTAACCAGAAGCAATCTTTCTCTGACCTTAATTAGCGTTACAAAAGCTAGGAAAGGAAAGGCGTTCACTTCGCATGAAAATCAACGTACCTTACAACTTGACCATCGATATGGAAGCCCCTGCCCTCTGGCTGCAGAACCACACCGGGCGCCATGGCAGGTCCGGTGAACGGTGGCCCAACCTTGTCTGTTCGGTAGTCGGTCCCGTAAGCCTTCGGCACCGGGTACACCACCCTATCCTTGTATCCGACAATGGCCATCCTGTCAAGGTCAACCACCAGCGTCACACCCTCCAGCGGCCGCGCATAGAAGTTTGCTGTCTCGCCATCACCTGTTACCGCACACTGCATCTTTGCCACCCTGCTGCCACCGCCATGGGTGGGCTTGGCACTGCCGAACCATCCCCTGGACAGCACACCACAGGACACGTCACTGAGGTTCAGCCCACGCCGCCGCACAGAGTCTGCAAAAGGAGGGTATGTATGTGGTAGTGCCATTGCTGCGACCTCATCCTCCGCCGTGATCCTTGGGAAGCCAGGGCCATGGTGGATTGCATGGGAGATGACAGAGGGCGAGGTTTTGTCGGTGATGTCGACAAGGAGCTCATGTGATTCGCCGCCAGCACGAGCTATCACAAAAGCACGGCGTGGGAGAACCGAGGAGGAGGTGGTGGTGCCATAGGCGTAGGAGATGATCTCCGACTTGTCAGGCTCGTCGAGCCCGACGTAATGGAAGTGTAGGGGGCGAGCAGGCACGAGCGGGGAGGAAAGCACGGCCGCCCGGACAGCAGTGATCTCTGCAGCAGAGAGTGGGTCGAGCGGATGAGGATGGGAAGACGTTGTCACGGTGATGGAGATGACAAAGAGGAAGGGGAGGACAAGAGGCCTCATTGTGACACCAAAATATGCAGCCGAATAATTGGTTGATTAGCTTCATATAGCCATGTTTCGTCCCGTGTCCTGTGATGTAAAGGTGTAGAAGGGGACAGGGACGATAATGCATGGGGAATAGCCAATCCAACCAACTCATCATGAAACTTTTCAGATATACTAGTACAGAAATAATTTGTAGGGATGTCTCGTTTCTTTAAGGCATGGGTTAAAAATCCATCCATTTTTGAAAACATGAAGGACACTATAGAAACTGAACGGCCGCTAGAAATTTTAGTTCACGGGTGGGTGCCAATGCTACGGCTTGCCCCTAAAACTTCCCTTGACTTCGATCAAGAGCAGGTGGAAACATGACCCACCTAGAAATGTCTCCGTACAAAAAATAAACTTTCCTACGTCATCTTAGATGAACAACTTTATACCAAAATTGTAATTTGTGTGGGGCGATTATACGATGTCTCCTTTGTTATGCTATTTTTATATTGTTTATTTAGTAACCATTTCCTAATTTTGATGCTATTTTTGCATTTGTATGATTTTATAAATGGAAAAAGTCCATATTACTCCCCTGAACTATAAGCAAAGTCTATATAACCCCTTAAACTATCTTTTGGTTCATTTTACCCCCTGAACTATGTAACTTGGTCTATTCTACCCCCTAATATAAATTGTCTTTTTTATTTCTCCATACAGAAGTTGAATTTTAATTTCAAATTTTGCCTGATTGTAGTAAACATCATAGTGTATATGAAAAAAATATATTATGAATTTTTCGTTATTAGTTTTTGTATAATTTTGCATCTTAAGGATTAATTAATTATTAAATATATTACCCTATCAAAATAATAACAAAAAATCATTTTATATTTTTTTACCATGCATTATGATGTCTACTATCATCTCACAAAATTTGAACGTAATATGACACTTCTACATGGAAAAATAAAAAATATTAATTGTGTTAGGGGGTAAAATAGGCTAAATGACATAGTTTAGGGGGTAAAATAAACCAAAAGATAGTTTAGGGGGTTATGTAGACTATGCTTATAGTTCAGGGTAGTAATTTGGACTTTTTCCTTTATAAATTGAGTTTTAGGTACGGACCATGGCACCATTCTGATTTTTAGTGGCCAGTCCTACCCGGTCCAAACATTCTTTTATATACGGGGTGCTCGATACCGCTCACAGTTAATGCCGTAGTTTTTGCTGAAAAAATAGTGATGTTATTGTACTTGCCATTAAATATTTTGTTTTATCCACCACCAAAAATCATTATCTGTTTATTTATAGGAAGTCCTTTAGGATACTAACAGGTTCTCCAAAACAAAATTTTGACTAACACATTTTTCTTTAAAAAATTATTAAAATATATTTAAAAAGTACTATTATGAATCTATATTTCAATGTGGAACTACTCATACGATTTTCATATTTCTAAACTTAACGCATAAAAGTATATTTGCAGTCAAAGTTTAAAATATTTGACTCAGAGCAATCTTAAAACAACTCCCTTTACAATATATATGAAGGGGGCATGGGCTGTCTGCAGATTGAGATTACAGATTAAATTAAGCAACACTCACTTTCAGCAATGATCTACCAAACAATATTTTACAGACGAACAATTCTGTACCTGCCGATAATCAATCACGCTTAGACTCACTTACGAAAGAGAAATAAGCATATCTATTACACTAGATGTTAGTTATATTAGCCTAAAAAAATACTTTTTTAAAATCTCATTTTCTTCTTTCCATCACCGTATGCTCCCCTTTTGCACACTAACTCATGTAGAAGTGGTCACCACTAGCCCCGGACTATCCCAACCTTTTCTCCATCTCAAGATCCCGGTGTAGAGGCAACAAAATGCATATGAAGGTCAAATTGTACAGCATTTTAACCATTCCCCTGATATGTATATCCAAAACTAGAATATTATGCCAAAAAAATGTATTACTGTAGAAATTGTAATTTTTTTATTCAATCTTCTTTTTGGGTAGCACGAGTGTACGCGACACAAGCCTAGCTACTGCGCTACCCAGCGGCTCCAAAAGCTGACAGAATCTGCTTTGTGGCTGTATGAACTTTGCCTAAACTCTTCGCCAGGGAAACCAGCTTACCACTACCAGTTGCTAAAAGAGGAAAGTGTCGTTTCCGGGCTCCCTCCAACAGCACCCACAGTCACATCCCAGAATGCCGGGCTTTTGCCAATGCTTAATCACCCCAGCATCATTTCAGTTCTAAAGTTCCCTGGGCAAGGAAGGAACTCAATGTAGCATGCGATCCTGCAGCGGGTTGCCGCAGAGCCCACATAAAACTAATGGGTGTGTGGGGGCTGCCGTTTAAGCGTGGATAATGGGTTGCAACGGGTGTGTATGCAGGGCAGGCAGGTGTGACCCATGCCGTCTGCAGCCATTGTTGCTATTGATGTCTAATATGCCTTCCTAATGCCACCCATTCTCAAGCCACGTTTGCATGGCACACTTGACTTGGTCCAGTGAGTTCTTTTTAGCAATGGGAAACAGGGACCTAGAGCCTAGAAGCATGCGAGGCAAACTGCAAGCGGGATGAGTTTGTGCTATCCTCTATATATATAGCTTGCAAATGAGGCATGGCAAAGCTACATTAATTTGGGGGTACCCACTCGGGTTTTTACTTCTAGAGCTGAATAGGGAACAAAGCGACGGGCATGTGCATTATTTTGGTCTTGAATAATTGTGTTATTTGATTATTATTCCGAAAGGACAGCATCCGAACACAAAACAAACCATCATAAAGGTCTCTCTCTATATATATATGTTACAAACATCATTGAATTATCTCTATATGTCTGAGATGAGCTCAGGTACACCTTTTTCTAAAATAAGCACGAATCCTAAAGCGAGGATATTAATTAAATCAGGAATTTAATTTAAACCCGTGTTACCCAGCCGGCCCATCTTAGGCCCGTGAAAAATAAGACTCGACACTCCTGCAGTCCTGCTACGATCAGGACATGGCTCTTCTTCTTCCCCAGAGGGAGCGACGATGGATTGCAGCCTAGCACAATCACTCGTCATGCTAAGTGTTGCATTATTGAACAAACAGTGGCTGATGATGCCTTGGATGCGTGCACGTGCCCATCGTTTGTAATTTGATGAAATCTGCTCTAATTTACAGTGAAACGAGAATGGTTCGATGAATAAAGCCATGTATAATCCATGGCGGACTGGCGATGCAATCGGTCGCCGATTCCCCGGCGTTGAGCTACCGATGGTAAATCCAACTGCATTGGCGGCGGAGCTGGTTGATCGCATCGCATATAATTGGATAAGATTGGGCACGGGCTGGGCTCTTGCTGGGTGGACGGTAATTACTAGTAATTAACCTAATTTAATTAATCATTCTGCTTTGAGATTCGTACATAATTGTAGAAGAAGGTGTACCCGAGCACATCTCTCTCTATATATATGTCAGTGTGGTATATAATTAATCCCCAAGCACATCTCTCTCTATATATATAGAGCTATATATATCAGCCAGGAAAATATGTTGCAATGTTTCCTTTGTTGCATGTTGACGAAGAATGCAATTACACGACTGACGCAACATATTGCTTCTATGAAGTAACCCTCTAGCACGGACTCTGTCTTTTAATAGTAGCCAAAAGAGCACCTTGTGCTTGTTCTGACAGCGAGATTTCCATAAGCAGAAAAAATGTTGGATGTTCTACTGTTAAAGTTGCCTAAAAGGTGTCGAGCAATAATAAGAGTTTATGGGTATCTCCAGGGTAGGATTAAAGGTGGGTTCTCTACTAGTGAGCTTCTGGATGTTTCCAGCAATAATAATAGTATATATATGAAAATAAACACTCCAATCATCTCTGTAAAAATATGTCGCTTGGTTAATCTATCTATAGCATAAAGAACGGGCTAAATTTTAAACAATTCTCATTCTATTTGGGCCTACCTTACTTCTCAAGTTGAACCCACAACTCTGGCAATGGAAGTGGACGTGGGACGTGAGGTGAGGAGAGGCCTGATAACGGGCTGAGGCCCGATCCTAACCCCAACTCAGCCCTTTTCTTCTAAATATTGGCCCAATCCTAATTCGATCCGAAATTAAGATTCGTAGCCCAATCCTTGTCCAGCCTTTTCAAAATAAAGCCCGGTCCTATCCTGACCTAAATTTGATCCGCGGGCTAGCCCTTTGTGCCTTAGCTACCATAGTCGTTGGGCCATGCATGTGTGTTTTGTTGGGCTGCTGCTGCAGTGCTGCTGCGGGCTGCATGAGTGCGGACGGGCGATGAAGCCTCTGCTGGTTGTTGGTAGAAAACTAAATCCTTGCTAGCATTTCGTTTTTTTTGTCTTGGTGCTGGTGCCTCCACTACAGGAAAACGGCACATTCATCCATGTCCGTTAGCACCAGTTGTGTTACCAGACAGTACTAACGGGCAAATCAGCCTCGGTACTCGGGGCTGTGGCCATTTGGTACCGGTTGGTAACACCAACCGGTACCAAATGGCTCACAGGGACCCGCGGACAACGGCTAGAGACGCCCGTGAGCAAGACATGTATATAGCTATTGAATACGAGCAAGACATGTATATAGCTAATGCATTTAATATATCTATTTATATTTGAAACTCTCTCACAGGTTCTGAAAATGAAAGAAAACCTCCTCCCAACGGACAGGCTAAAGGCGGTTCAGGAGCAGCTCTCTGGGTTTTTGTTGGATGAAGTAATCACTGCTGGCGCAGAGTTCTACGATGACGCAAACTATAATCCGCCCGACGTTGCGGACGAGGACGACGATGAAGATTGGTAGAATCGATCTAAAAGTTTGCAGCAATTGTATATGATACTTCTATGTATATATGCATATCTTGTACTTAAATATATCTAGCTATTGTGTGTATATATGGATATATGTGCATATCTAGTACTTAATTAGTTCTATCTAGCTAGCTATTATTTCATGTACTTAATTCTATCAAAATAAAAAACTAAATACATAATATAGGCCACGGATACGAGTACGGATACAAATTAAAATACGTATATATACGATGTAGAAAAAGGAAAAAATACTAATAAAAGAAAAAACAGAAAATGAAACAATTAAAACAGAAAAAACAGTTAGTACCGGTTGGTAGTATTACCAACCGGTACTAACCGCGCCCACCCTACGCGAGGGGTGGTGCACCATTCTGTACCGGTTGGTAACACCAACCGGTACAGATGGCGAGCATCAGTACCGACTTCTCCAGCCGGTACTGATGGGCGTGACATCAGTACCGGAAACCCAGTGTCGGTTGCGTAACCCGCACCAATTGGTGCCTACGAACCGGCACTGGGGGCCGTTGTCCTGTCGTGCTCCGGACTTTGCAGTGGTAGTATTCCGGACATATACTATGTATAGATGTAAGCATGATGGAAATTATATTTTTCCAAAAAGGAAGAAACAGAAAAAAAATGAATGTTACGTGTCATTTTGCAAAGGTTACACATATATTACAGCATGCAACTTCTAAAGGGTTACGCCAGCAACTCCCATGCCAGTAAATGAGTTCTCCACGATAGGAGTACCCAGGACTCGAAGGTCTCCTAACATATCAGCCAAACCTTTTGTCACCTTGTAAGAACCACCATAATGACCTTGTACAGAAACATTTAATAAAAAAATAATATAATTAGTCCTTGAACTTAAAGAACATAAGTATAAATGAAAACCGCTAGACTAGGATATAACACCATTAGCTAAGTAATGCTAAAACTTCAGATCATGAATGAAACCACCAAAATGAAGGCAAGCAAGAATGCTATGAATAAAGTCACTTATACGAAACCTTCTTTTTTTTTTTCAAAACTACTAGATCAAACACAAACAGGTATTAAAGACAGCTGAGAAGAACGCTTCTTGTCTTGTTACCTCTACCGTAAGACATTTCATGTCCAAAATATATTTGAGGAATGAAAATGCCACTCCTGTCTGTTCCATTTTACGGAAGCAACACAAATGATTGTGTGTCCTTGTGGAACTACTGGCACAAATCGACAATATGATTGAAGAAAACATGATTTGCTAGGGGAGTAATAAGAATTCAGAACTCGATGACACTGTGTTTATGCTGTGTGAACTAATGCTAAAGGTAGGCGTTCCAAACATAATATGGACCCGTTTACTGTCTTTCAGATAGCAAACTAACTCGCTAGAACACAACAGCCGAAACGGAGCAGTTCATGGACCACGATTACCATTGCGCTTCTACTTTCTCTGGTCAAGCTAATAAAACACCCAACAAACTAAACAATCGGACTTGCACAATGGAAATAAATGCCTCAGCTTCCACAAAACCCTACATTCTGGTTTAAAAGGGAAAGCTAAAGTTTAGGCCTTTGCAGATGCATTCGTGATTAAACACGCCGGAATCCTCATCCCCGCAATGCCAAAGACAGGACAACATCCTAACTCTACGGCATCGATTTGAACAACGAGGAGTGACGGGAATGATTTCGCTTACAAGGTTGGGGCCCGGATGCTGCCGCGGCGTAAGGAGGCGCAGCGGCGCCGGCAAAGGGTGCGGCGCCGGGTGGGAGCCGAGCCGCCGGTCTCGATGGGAGTGGGGGACGGATCCAACCCCTTCCTCACTGGATCTCGAAGGCAAGAGGCATGGACGACGCGGGCGACGGCAGCGGCAGCGTCGCCCTCTCCGGCTCCTTCTAGTGGCGGCGGCAGGGATGGGAGGAGGCAGCCCTTCCCTCTTTTAGTGGGCTGAGCCCATACTATTGATCAACGGGCTGGTTTGGGCCGTGATTAAAATTCGGTCTGTTGTATCAATCCTTTGCTGTGTTCAGATTGAAAGTAAAAAGTACTTTTTCTATATGAATAGTGCACTGGGAAGAATGTTCTGTGAGTGGGATGAATAGGAGAAACTTGTTGGAAAAATAATTTTTCCTGAATCTAAATACAGCCCTTTTGATGCAAGGCCTGACTCGATTTGGTCTTTTCTTTCTCAGAGACCGTTATAAAAATAAAACCAGCAGCCTTTGAGTATTATGGCCCGCGAGGCCCTTGGATCTGCGTGGCCCTTTATCAGGCCTAGCCACGAGCCCATGGAAAGGTGCATGTGCTAATGCCACTGTGGAAAGGATAAAGAACAAACACAAACACAAACATACCAAGTCGTAGATTAGTTAATTCCTCAATGCATTTTTATGTATACGGTGTTTCGATCCTCTGCCGTAAGATCCTGTGCGGTTGGCATATTTTATACAAGCAACCAATCAAGTATGTCTCTGTGATAAAATCAAGTGATTTTCTTTTGTTATTATGTTGCTCATCTGAATTGGATTTACCATCCCCTTCACGTTGGACCCACCGTAAGGGACAAATATGGTGGAGGGTACAAAACCATCAAAATTGCATGTTGAAGAATGTTTTTAGCAAATACTAAATATTTTCAATCCGGGCCGGGAATCATTCCGGTTGTATCTATCAGATTCAATCCAGCCCCGGAATGATAGATATAACAAGAAATTCATGATAGGTAAAGGTAGAGACCGGGATTTATTCTGGGTCAAAAACGAATTTCTCATGATAGATACAACTAGAGACCCAGAATTATTCCACACCTCTTGACCAGGGGATTGATTTCCACTATTTTGGTGTCACTATTGTGAGTAAATTAACTCTTGACCCGGAATGAATCCCGGTCTCTTATTGTACCTATCATATTTATCTTGTTATATTTATCCTTCCCAGCCCGGATTGGATTCGATGGAACCGAACAAGCCCTAAATTAGTTTTCGACCTGGAATAAATCATGGTCCCTACCTATACCTATCATGAATTTCTTGTTATATCTATCATTTCCGGCCCGGATTGAATCCAATGGAACGGAAAAACCCTTAAAAATATTTTGATTTCCAGGGCCTGCCACATATTGTTTAATTTTTAGTATTTTGTGGTAACACCTCGAGGTACTAATGTGCACCTCTATAAATTAGAGGGATCCATGTGTAGTTTTCTAGTTGTTGATCTAACAAGATTGGTGGTTCCTTCATACGGCCTAGGATTCAATCACTTGGACTGTAGCCTTATGTGCGGGCACATGCCTATAGCACTAACCATTAGTCATGTGGACTGACTCCTCTATAAATGACAGTAGTTGCATCATCACGTGCATCAAATATCAATCTACGAGTACGTAGGACACGTGATTCTAGAAGTAAATGCTTCATCTAATTAAAATAAAACTAAACATCTGGCGTAATAAGGCTATCCCCAACTCTCCATGTAGATAGTTTCTATAGCATTAATTAAGCTGTCATATAGGATAGTTTGCTTATGTGTCACTCTAATAAATAAGAGAAAGAGAGAAAAGGAAGAAATTGGGTCTTACATGAGACCCAGTGTCTACACGAGAACCTATGCAATAGACACTACCAAACTATGCATTGGGAGAGTATCTTCATAATAAATGATAAACAAATATGATTGGTGGAGAGAATAGAGAGTGGATTTATTAGGGGCCTACACTAAGAAACCATGGGTTGTAGAGTAGTGTCTATGATGATGTGTTGATGATATGGCAATATGGACACCACCCATAGATACCATGAGTTGGGGACGGCCTAATAGACCTCTTCAGGACTACTTCGCCTATTAGCAAATTCTACTTTGCTACTAAACAACCTTCGGTCATTGGAGAGGAGAAATTACTAATGGTCCACTCCTCTCTGGCCACTTGCTGGAAACTCTTGGCATAGTTCTGATTCTTGTAGTGTGATCTATACCGTGTTAGGGGTTGCTAAATAAAATATGCAATGTCAAACTAGCATGTCCAAAGTAAAAAATAATGTCGAAGTAGACAGCTATCCCGTCTTGGTTGGTGTTAGTAGATGCTAAATCTCCAATGAACATGCAAGTCAAAACATTCCGCGTTGAAATTCAACAAAAACTGAGTACGGATGGATAGCTGAGCATCTCGATCCATATCCATGTGAAATGAATTTGACCAGCACTTATTAATATTATCATGTGATCCAACAAATCATGTTACTCATGACAATTAATTACCATTATCAATTTTATACCCACCGACTCGATATCAACTAGGCTATCACGTTGTTGACATTTTTGTAAACAGTTTTGACCTCCATTTAAATATGATTTTTTAAAAATATCTTGATACAATACAATATGGTTTTAATTTACATGAATAATTTTTGCCATCAATTTTTGGACATTTTTAATATAGTTTTTAAAGAAATAAAATTCTGAAACTTAGGGGTTATGGACTTTATTGGGCCGGGCATGGGCCGTAAAAATTGCAACTGCCCAATTTCTTGACACGAAATGAGAACCTATGTTATAGAACGTGTTGACAGGAAATTATATTTTTATCCACTCACGTAGTTATTGTCGCGAATATTTTTAATAAAATATATATAAGATTCGTTTTTACCCATGGAAACGCACATGCATGATTACTAGTGACAGATAAATGACAGATAAAGAGGCACCGACTTTCTTTATAGGGCCATGAGCTGGTGCAGATCGCTCCTAGGAAAGGGCGGGAATACGGTAGTAATACATCCCGAAATCTGACAAACGCTGTTAATCAACTAACATGCTATACACCAATGAATTATTTTGTAATTATCCATATCTGAGATAAATATGTTGATGCCAAACAAATGCCTTTATCGAACTACACTACTAGAGAACCGAACATTCGTCCCTGGCACGTTAGTACCGATGGCACTTTGAGCCGGTACTAACGTGCAAAATAGCCATGCGTCGATGTCACTGGGCTAATTTAGTACCGACTGGTGTTTCCAGCCGGTACTAAATGGTGCGCACCGACACCTCTGGTGTCAGGGGCAACGGCTAGAACACGGCTGGTGACACCAGCCGGTACTAAATGCGCACAGTTAGCACCGGCTGGTGGCTCCAGCCGGTGCAGGGAATTTAGTACTGGCTAGAGCCATCAGCCGGTACTAAACATTTACGGTTAGTACCGGCTGGTGGCTCCAGCCGGTACTAACTGCAATCCTATAAAAAGGGGCTTCTTCCTCCTCCCGACAGATAGCCGCTCAAATTGCATCTACCCGAGAGGAGCTTGTTCTTCACGTCCAAGAGCTCTAGGGGGAGGTCCTGCCCATTTGTTCAACTATTTGTGGAGATTTTACCTATCTAAGTGTTCTAAAGGTTAGTAACTTCATTTACCCGCTCACCGAAGTTTAGTATGTTGCATTTAATGCTTTGTAGCTAGAAAAATTTGTGATTTCCTAAGATGAGGGAGAGAGGAGAGAGATTTTGTAGTTGTTCATGATTATTGTTAATAATTTCTATAGTTCTAGTGTTAATAATATCTATAATCCTTTGCATGGTTTCATTTTTATTTTTTAATATAAGAATTACCTTTTTTCTCTTATTATATTGTAATGTTAATGTTTTCGTTTTATATTAACCCCTGGATTTTCTATTATTTAATTGTAATGTTAATGTTTCCATTATGTAGCCCCTGGAATTATTATATTCTTATAAGTTAGCTATTTTTAGTTTAATTATAAACTAGCCTCTGAAAACCATTATATTATTTTTAGTTAGCTCCTGGATTTTTAGTTTAATTATAGACTAGCCCCTAGAATATTTATATTCTTATATTAGAGAATGGAATTTCTAGATTAACTATGAACTAGCCTTGGATTTTAGTTTTACTATAAACTAGACCTTGAGAACCATTATATTCTTATAAGTTAGTCCTGGTTTCTTAGTTTAATTATGAACTAGCCCCTAGAATATTTATATTTTTATAAGTTAGCACCTGGATTTCAAGATTAATTATTAACTAGCCCCTGGATAATTAATTCTTTATATTTTCTTCATATAAAAGTTAAAAGTATTGTCGAAAGGACATGACTTCTACTGCTGGAGGTAGCGGTGGTGGGCGAGATAAACAGCGTTCGTCTGTTGGGAAGGGAAAAAATGAATTGACCCCTAGCAAAAGTTACACCCCCAGCAAAAGTTTGTGGAGAGCACAACTTCGTTATTTGGAAGCAACATATGTGGAATATATTGCAGCAGGAAAGGAACCTCCTTTTGATATTGAGGCTGTGAGGCGAGATTATTCGTCGGCTGTAGCACCACCAAACCCGACGGTCACAGCTACACCATCCTCTCGTACGGAGGAAAAAATAATCCTCAAGTGCGTTCTAATGTCCCACCCAAGGATGGTTGAAGAACGTTGTCATGTTGGTTGTTAATTAATTTTTTTGGCTTATAAATATGAGTGAAATAAATTATGTATTGAATATTAAGACAATGATGTAATATTTTGTGTTAAGGTATATTTGCACCTCATGATTAAATAATTGTGTTTCATATTACCTTTTTTCTCTTATTATATTCTATTAAGTAGCCCTAGATTTTTAGTATGACATTGTATTAGCCTCTGACGGAAGCTGTCTCCATCAAATTAATCAAGCGGTGAGCGGTCTCTGGAAGGATCCGCGCGGCACGCCCAGATCGACTATCCACGGATCAATACTTGAGGCTCCACTGTCTTGTATCCTCTTCACTTCACTCCATGCCATAGAGGCATACTAGAGTTTTCTTCTTCCGAGCTCTCTCTCCACCATTGTTCATCTTGGCCACTCTGGTCTTCAATAGTATGTGTCCTTTCTTTCTCGTATCCTTTCTGTTGATCGGGTATATATTTTGTCAATTTATGTATTTTATTTAAAAATTGAATAGACCATTATATTGTTGGTTGTTCATTAATGTTTTTGGCTTATGAATATGTGTGAAATAAATTATGTATTTTGTGGACGATAGTTGTACAATTGTAGATATAACAAATAGCATAATTTGTATGATATGGTTTCAGATGGACCGGCGTTGGATGTATGGCGTACGAAGCACTGGCGCATGGGTTACTGGGCTGGATACATTTCTTGATGCTGCAGAGGCCAACCGGTCGGCAAAGGGGTTCATGTGTTGTCCATGTAGAGATTGCAAAAATGAAAAGGAATACTCCAAGCGATGGACACTCCACGCGCACCTTGCCGTTGTCGGTTTCATGCCTAACTATTCTCTTTGGACCAAACATGGTGAACCTGGTGTCGTGATGCAAGATGACAAAGAAGAAGATGACCTTCCTGAGTGGGTTCAATTCCAAGAAGCCCCAGATGAGGATCCGATGGATGATGATGCGGATGACAATTCCCTAGACGAGTTAGGTCAGGTTTTGCTGGACGGACAGAAAGAAAGTGTGACTGCATTAGAGCATAAAAAGTTTGAAAACATGATTGAGGATCACAAGAAGCTGATGTACGCAGGCTGTAAAGAGAAGCACAAGAAATTGCATAACACACTTGATATGCTTCAATGGAAGGCAACAAATTGTTTCGGATAAGGGTTTTGATCATCTGTTGTTAATGTTAAAGGATCTGCTCCCTGTCAATAATGAGCTTCGCTCATCAACTTACGAGGAAAAAATATTGTGTGTCCTAAAGATTGTATCCTAAACCACGGCGAGGAATACGAAAACTTGGAGGCATGCCCAGTGTGCGAGGCATTGCGGTATAAGATACGACGAGATGATGCAGGGAAGGTTGTGGGAGAGGATCGCCGTAAGAAAATTGCAGCTAAAGTAATGTGGTATTTCCCCGCGTCTGAAGCGTTTGTTTAGAAGCATGGAAAACGCTAAGTTGATGCGGTGGCACAAAGAGGAACGCAAGGAAGACGAGTTCATTCGACACCCAGCGGACGGGTCACAGTGGAGAAACATAAACAGGGAGTTTCCAGACTTCGATGAGGAGGCAAGGAACATAAGGTTTGACCTAAGTGCCGATGAAATGAATCCATTCGGTAAGCAGAGCAGTAGTCATAGCACATGGCCTGTGACTCTTGGTATTTTGAACCTTCCTCCCTAGATGTGTTTGAAGCGGAAGTTCATCATGATGCCGGTGCTTGTCCCAGGTCCAAATCAAACAGGCAATGATATTGACGTGTACCTAAGGCCGTTGGTTGATGATCTTTTACTTCTGTGGAATAAAGGAGTAACCATGTGGGACGAAGACACACAGGACGATTTCAACCTCCGAGCATTGCTTTTTGTAACCATCAATGATTGGCCTGCACTTAGTAATCTATTCGGACAGTCCAACAAGGGATATCGGGCATGTACCCACTGCCTTGATGATACGGACAGTATTTACCTAAAATACTGTAAAAAGAATGTATATATGGGTCATCGTCGGTTTCTTCCGACTAATCACCCATTACGGAAGCAAGGAGAGCATTTTGAAGGGTTGCAAGAAATTCGTTCAAAGCCTTTGCACCGTGATGGCAAACACGTGCATTCAGTGTTACAAGATGTTGATGTCATCCATGGGAAGGGCCCTGGTAGCAAACCAGCCCCAAAAGGGGACGACGGACGCACTCCCATGTGGAAGAAAAAGTCAATCTTTTGGGAGCTACCCTACTGGGAATTCTTAGATGCTCGCCATGCAATTGACGTTATGCATGTGACGAAATGTGTTTGTGTGAACTTGCTTGGCTTCCTAGGTGTATATGGGAAAGGAAGAGATACACTCCAAGCACGTTAGGACTTGAAACATATGGGGCAACAAAAGGACTTACATCCAGAGAAGAGGGATAACGGACAACATTAGTTACGTCCGGCCAGCTACACTCTTAGCAAAGAAGAGAAGAAGAGCATGTTTGATTGCTTGGACAGTGTCAAGGTACTGAGCGGGTACTCATCCAATGTTAAGGGAATAATACAGATAGGAGAAAGAAATTCACAAATCTAAAGTCTCATGACTGCCATGTGTTGTTGACACAGTTGCTTCCGGTTGCATTAAGGGATACTCTACCAGAGAATGTAAGATTGGCAATCGTAAAGCTATATGCGTTCCTAAATGAAATCTCACAAAAGCTAATCGATCCAAGAAAACTTGAAAGGATGCAGCAGGATCTGGTCCAATGCCTTGTCAGTTTTGAGATGGTCTTACCACCTTCATTCTTCAACATTACGACCCATCTCCTTACTCAACTTGTAAAAGAGATCTCGATCTTGGGTCCAGTATTTCTACACAATATGTTCCCCTTCGAGAGATACATGACAGTCTTAAAGATGTACGTTCACAATCGTGCTCGCCCAGAAGGATCCATCACTAATGGCTATGCAACAGAGGAGGTCATAGAATTTTGTGCTAATTTTGTTAATGACATTGATCCGGTCGGCTACCCGTGTCACGCCACAGAGTGAAGCCTGGATTACACGTAACCACAAAGAAAACTTCGCTATTTGGCTCTGAAGACTTCTTATG
This sequence comes from Digitaria exilis, assembly GCA_015342445.1. Classification (NCBI taxonomy): domain Eukaryota; kingdom Viridiplantae; phylum Streptophyta; class Magnoliopsida; order Poales; family Poaceae; genus Digitaria; species Digitaria exilis. The sequence continues at coordinate 3,160,699 of JACEFO010001972.1, read as the reverse complement.
GGTGACTAATCGATTGACAAAGAACTTCAGTGGTTAGCTAGGGGGCATCTCTCACCATCTTGTTATACCAAGGGTACGATATAAACAAAAATACATATTATACAAGGAAACAAGACTAGAAGAGTACTAACCAGAACAGTGGTGTTCGTATCGATGCAATAATAGACGATCAGGGCACAAAAGAGACATATTATGGTGTCATAGAAGAGATATGGGAACTGGAGTATGGACCTCTATTGAATTAGGTCCCTTTATTTCGTTGCCAATGGGTGAACCGTGCTCAAGGAGGCGTTTTGGTGGACCGGTATGGGATGACAACAGTCGACCTTAGTAAGATTGGATACAAAGATGAACCTTTCATTATAGCAAAGGATGTCAGTCAGGTTTTCTATGTGATGGACATGTCAAAGAAACCGAAAAAGGGCCCGAACAAAGACCAACCTAAACGCTATATAGTACTATCTGGGAAGAGGAAAGTCGTTGGAGTTGAGGACGTTTCAGATAATTCCAAAGAATTTAATCGGATTGATGACCTCCCTCCATTTTCAATTGATGTTGACCCCACCATCCTTTTGTCTCAAGAAGATGCTCCGTATTTACGTCGTGATCATAAAGATGGAGTCTTAGTTAAGAAGAAAAGTATCAATGTTCTATTAGTTCGGTGAAAATGTTGCATGTATGAACTGAAGTAACGATTTTATCAATGTATTTAGCTTTTAAATTAATTTTATGTCAATTTATGTATTTTTTAAATTAATTGAATAGATTTCCAAAGTATGATAACCTTAAATTAGTAACAAATAAAGTAAAGAATTTATTAACTAAAGTCAACACAGTAGAGTACATTACATAAAGTGTTGTAAACTATTTTTGGAAGTTAAAAAAATATATACATTTCTATTTTATTGTCTATATTTTCAATTTTATAATAAGAATTAGTCAAGCTACATAGATTTATAAGAATCCAAAATGTTGAATGAACACAAATATTTAAGAATGTGAATTTATTTAATTTAATGAACTCAATTTATGTATTTTCTATAAATTTGCAAATATTAAATATTGGTCTCAAATATCAAAACTTCAAATGAGCCATAAATGAAGTAAGGAATTTATTAACAGGTAACGCCATATTAAAATGTATTAAATATAATATATCAACCTTTTTTTGCATGTTGAATATATATATTTTTTGATGTTTTTCTGTATTTATTACGTATAAATGAATAAAAGCAAATAATTAACAAAATACAAAACCAAAGAAGAAGAAGGCGGGAACTAAACAGTTTTGGGCGTTTAGTACCGGCTGGTGGCACCAACCGGTACTAAACGCAACCCACTTTGAATTCCAGCCCCGGGTGGGGTTTAGTACTGCGTTTAGTTCCGGCTGGTGGCACCAGCCAGTACTAACGTGCTGCGGTTAGTACATTACAAAGATCGACGAAGAAGGTGCCCCCAAAGATCCATAGGATGCAAGGACAAAGTTTGTCAATCAGGCCGGATACATTGTCAGGGAGAACATCCCCATCAGTTTCAAAGCTTGGAAATAGGCTAAGGGGACTGAATCTGCAGATGTAGTACCTGAACAAGAGAAAGAGATGTGCTGGGCGCAGTTGTTATCAAGGAGCAAGTGAAAAAGTTCGTCTTGAAGAAAATGGCGATTGCTTTCCAAACATTCAAGAAGAACTTAAAAAAAGATTATATCAAGAAGGTCACAACACCTAACTTTGAAAATAAGTTCCAGAAGCTTCGTCCACACTGGGATTAATTTGTCCAAAATTGTCTCTCAGAAGACAGAGCTGCTTTGAGAGAGCAAAACAAAGCCAACGCGAGCAAAAAGATTCACTCCCACCATACTGGACAAGGTGGGTATAGGAAGACAATTCCTAAGTGGGAGAAGATGTAAAAGGATCTGATCGAGAAAGGAATCACCCCGCAGACCCTACATTGGCCTCAAAGAGCGAAGTGGTACTATTTTGCACATGACGGGACTCTTGATATGACTACTGGAGATTTGATCCCGTCAGATGCTTTGCGAGCAGCAGTAGATAGGCTTGAGGCAGTACTAAAGGCTAAGAAAGAAGGAACTTTCACACCAAATCGGGAGAAAGATGAGCTACCGTATGCCCTAGGGACTCCTGAACACACTGGGCGTGTGCGAGGCATGGGTGTACTTCCATGGAAGCATGGCTTCTCCGCTGATCTCGAGACTTACAAGAGCAGAAGCAGAAGCAAGGCTGAAAATGAAGCGAAATTCCATTATCTAGAAGAATGAGTCTCTGCACTAGAAGAACAAATCTCCCCAATCAGCCCCGCCTCCAATGTGCCGTCCAGTGTTGAATCCAGGGAGTTAGCTCAAAGCTATTCCGTGGACTTTATCACAGAAAGGCAACCTTGTGAGCTTCATTAACTCATTCTCGGAAATAAGACGAAAGCAGTAGCACATGCTGTTGTTGAGGTCCCTGTTGATGGAGGGGTGATACACGACATTCCAATTCCCCTGGGATATGCAAGGGTCAATGTCGATAGGGTATTACCCGGTTGGGAGGACCTCGACCTTGAAATTGAAGGAGGCGATGGTGAAAAGGTGTTAGGTCAAGCGTTGCACAGTTGGATATGTTGGCAGAAGAAGTACATTATATTTCCACGTTTGACCATAACTGATTCATCGGGACAGGACGCTGGGATAAGATCACCACCGACTGAACATGTAACGACCCCGAGCAGGGATCCACAGACACCACCAGATCTAAGGGATCAGCAGCCTCCACCACCTCCTACTAAAGACAAGGATGTGCAGCCTGTTGGAACAGATCCGAGCGTTAACTCGCCTGCGCCTCCTAGTACAAAATCTGCAAATGCACCAATACCTGCACCAAAGGATACAAGGAAAATTGGCGGCGGAAGCAGAATTAGGATCCAACCACCACTTGTGCCCCCACCTCCTAAGGAGAAGAAGGAGGCTTGGGAGAAAGATCCTAAGAAACCGCCTGTTGTGCCATAGAAACCGGCTTCACCGCCTAGTCTGAAGACCACGCCCGAGATGATTCGAAAGCAGTTCACTGCGTGGAAGCAACAACAAGCGAAGAAACAACAAGAGACGAAAAGTCCCTTATCAGACTATGATCGTCAAATAAAGAAGGCAACCCAATGTAAGAGAAAGGCTTCGAGCATTCCACAGCTTGGTATGTAGAAGAATCAGTCAATCCCACCTCTCAAAGTGCTATCAAAGGAGGACCAAGCGTTGGTTGATGTTGTCTATGACACAAGGCTCACCAAAGCACAACTACGAGACGAGGACCATATCCCAACTCATCCTGGAGCCCGTAGAACTGTATTTGAATTGAAGAAACATCTAGTGTTTGAACACCAACTCAGGGATCTTCCAACAAGGATGCGTAATCTCCATAGTTGGTACATGAAAGAATCTGCAAACGACCAATGCTTCCTAACTCTTCGTATAAGAGATGAGCATTATTTTCGAGGGGAGGATGAGATAAATATTGAGTTCTTAGAATTCTGGTATCTGTTCGATAAGGACGCCCTCGACAAATCAATAATCAGTGCATGGGTTCTGTAAGTCTTTCATCTAATTTATGCTCCATCCATTTATTCATTAATATTGTTCGCAATCACATTTGTAATTTGATTGTCTCGTGTAGAATGGAACAACAAGTTTGCCGGAGAAAAGGCTTTCAAAACCTTGGCTTCATTGACCCAAATGTGATCCATGAATTTAATGTCAAGAACAACCCAAACTCGACCACGAAGAATATATGGACATTCCTGGATAAACATAAAAAATGTGATTTCATACTCTTCCCATACAACACACAGTGAGTACTTCAACTTCTACTTCTCATCAAATGTCCTACCAACCAAAATATCTAACGTAGTATGCGTCTTTCACTACACAACATCCATTGGATGCTCTTCGTTATATAGCTCTAGAGAAGCTTGGTCATAGTCCTTGACCCAAAGAAGGCATGGGCTCGCTTCCGGGAAGAAAATGAAGGTCCATTTAAGGAGCAACTCCATATCAAGCTAGACTTTCCGGTAACAACTCAATTATAATATTTAGCGTCATTAGTGACATATGTTTATACGCAATAGCTATTTTTAATAACACTTTTGCATTCCACATAAGTGTATGAGGCAGGAGCACGGGAATAACTTGTGTGGCTACTATGTGTGTGAGTTTATTCACCGGTTTGTACGACCGACGGGCGCAATGAAGCCAGATGAATTCGAGGTATGTCAGGCATATGATCAAATTCAATCATAAGACTTATACATTGATATATTTAATATATTTTTTTAATCTAACAGCAATGGCGTATGGAAGAATGCCTCCTCCCTACGGACAGAATCAAGACCCTACAAGAACAACTTTGCGGATTCCTGATAGACGAGGTCATTGACTCTAAAGGCGAATTCCACAACGATGGATCCTTCTACCAACCTCACATAGGAACCCAAGAGAAAGATAAAGCGTGGCCGTAATTTTAAACATTTCAATAAATGACTTATGTATGTAATACGTCGGGCTATGCGCGCGCGCGCACACACACACACACACACACACACACACACACACACACACACACATATATATATATATATATAGGTAATGCATATTGGGCTCCCTCCGCGTTGAATAATATTCAACGCGCCGGCGGAGCGCCACCCACGGAGCTAAAATCCGGCCATGGTTCTGCGTCCGTAAATATTGCAAACCGAACTGTAAATTACACTCTCAAATTTACTCCGTTGGAAAACAAACATAATATAGGATGACTGGCCGACTCTTCTCTCATTTTCTTGTGTCGTTTCTCTTTCTCTCCTTGTCTTCTCTCTCTTCACAAGGTCAATCGAGATCCAGATCCCGCACATGGCGGTGGCCAGCGATGGGTGGCTCCTCCTCGCTATAGCCTGGACTCCACCGGTGATGGGGGTGGCGCGAGAGGTGTAAGCCGGACGCATCCCAAATCAATCTGGATATCCTACATCTTGTTACTTGCTGGTGATGGTACGAGGCTTGAGATCTAGGTTCCATCACTACATTTTTGGCTTTTTCTTGATTATTTCGTTTGAATTGTTTCATGTCCCACGCTGTCCTGTTGTTTTCAGATTTGGAGACCCTGGGCGATGCACACATGAACTCAATACGTGAGCACTACGGGACAGAAGTTTTTCTTTCTCGGTTACACTCTGTTCATACGTGCGCACTGCAAGAGACCCTGGATTGAGTTGATTCCTTTTTCCCATTTCCCTTGCTCGATCGCTGACAACCTTGATTGAGAATTTGAATCATATGCCCTATTGGTAATTGGAATCAGATCGATTCTCATTTTATGTTTGATAATTACTCCTTTTTTTAAGAGCATTGAAAATTACTCTTTTTGCGCAACAATAACAATGCCAATGTAGGAATAATTTTCATGGTACAGGAGTAATTACCACCAAATGGATGCATCTACACAGGAAGAAGCTAGCCATTATGCTTTTTTAGAAATATTGTTCTTCTAAATTACTGATTGGATAGCCTGCTAATGATATTTTTTAAAGCAGATAGAGTTACTCATAGAAAATTACTTGTCAAAATGTGGAAGTAAATACTTCTTTCTTAGTTGAAATACTACTCGTACGTGCTCCCAGCAAATTGAAATACTACTCTTATTACAAAAATGTTGTATGTTTTGCAATTTACTTCTTTATTTATGTTACATGAATACTTCTTTATGTTTGTAAGTTAGTCATTTGAGCAACAATAATAATGCCAATGCAGGAATCATTGTATGTTACATGAATACTTCTTTATGTTGTATGTTACATTAATATTTCTTTATGCACTAAAATTCTGAAGGTGAAGCAAGTAACATACTTCCTTTTTTTGCAAGACCTGATACCGAACCCCGGTTGTGTGGAATTAATCTTCAATTTGATTGAAAGCAATTCTAAACTTTTTAGCAGTACATGAGTAATTTTATATTCTATTAGGAGTAATTCTTGTCTTAGTGTGTCCATGAGTACCATGTTCAGAAGTAATTTTAAGTGTTCAGACAAGTATTACATATTATAGATATTATAGAGTAGTAATTTCCAATCCAATTGGAACCATTCCATCAATATAGCATGACAAAGAGTAATTTTTTATGTTAGGTGGTAATTCACATCTTAGCATGTATATTTTAGTAATTCTAGTGAGCTTTCCTGTCTTTTAGTGCTCGCAGCTGCTGCTAGATGAGCGCTGGGAACAGTCCATATGCTTTGAGAGCCGCAAGCAAGAATGGAGTCTCCACTTCCTCGCCGTCCGGCCTCAACCGTTTCCTTCGATTGGTTTCACTGCACTTCCGCGCATGTTGCACAGAGTTGCTCATCTGCAGATTGTGGTCCTCGTGCAGTTGTTCACTCTGTCAGATGATAGTTTTCTTAATGCAAGTAGCTCAACTGTGATGGACAGCTCAACTGTAAAAATTGCTGATTAAAAAATTCGGTTGATCTGCAACTGTGGGCTGAACGCAAGCATGATCCTTCATATAGCCGCTCTTCATGTATGTTTTGTACTGTACAGGATGCTCAGGTGACAAAGCTGTTTTACCACCATGTCATCTGAAAATACTGCTCTAAATTTTTTAAATTACTTCTCTAGAGTTACTGTGGATATTACTCCTCCAAGTTTGAAAAATACTCCATCTGAAAGTACTGCTCTAAATACCATTTTATTCAGGCTTACACCATTTTATTCATTGGGCTGAAAGCTTGGAACGTTAGTTGGTTCGTGCTGCTATGTTCTGAATTTTCTTCCTTGCTCATGAATTACTGCAAGCTCTGTTCCATTAGCACAGCTCTGTTTGCTGCGTCGATAATAATCTGCTGCCCAACCATGGCACTCTCGCGAGGACAGACAGTTGATGTCCATGTTTTGTCTATCATTGTATTCAACCTGTTATTTTTCTATTTTACGGTTAAATGTACTGAATATGTAATTTGTTTTGTGGTAGATAGATTATTCCATTGTGATTTCTCACCATTCTTCCAGATTGCTGTGGCAGCCGTCCTTCTAATCTGTGCTGATGTCGGTTCCAGCAAGACTGCTACTATACTTCTCATAATTACTTCCTATAGATTGCTATCTTCATGTATGTTTTGTACAGGATGTTCAGGTGGCACAATAATTACGCTAAAATATTGTCACCGTAATGTCATTTTAAAAATACTGCTCTAAACTTTTAAATTTACTTCTTTGTAGGTACTTGGAAAACTACTTTGTATTTGAAAATTACTACTCAATAATAATGCCTAAACCATAGTGAGTAATACTAGAACAAGTAGTAATACTAATCTGCTAACTGCGGTGATTATTTTTGTAACACTCTCCAGTCATTATAAAATTACTACTCCAAACTCTAAATAATATTTTTTTAATGCTGTTGTGAAACTAACTTCTTTATGTTTGACAATTACTTCTTTGAACAACAATATTCAATTTAATTTTTGAACTGGGCAGTCTATTTGTTCCCCTTAAGACCAATTTTGCTTGTTAACTAATCTGCTAATGTATCCACCTGATTTCTTGTTTTCTTGTACTTGTAGGAGTGGGCTGGAAGCATGAATAAAGAAGCAATGCATGTGTTCTGGCAATGTGCAGATCAGGGCGATATCGACAAGACCAGCAGCGAGGCTTGACGCGATGCAGTACGGCATTCCCAATGTCTGGTTGAAAGTTGATGGTGCAGGACAAATGTTGTCAAAGATGGTATATGACTAGGTGTCTCGAACTAGATGTGGTTCTGTTTGGATATTGCTTCAATGAATGTGCTGTGACTGATTTTCGTTGTAAAAATTTGATCTATGTTTGTTGTGGTATGAGATGTTCTAATTCAACAAAATAACTACTACTACTTACAAAAAATGAAAAATTTCTTCTATGATATATATATGAAAATGCTACTATCAGTAGCACTATCGCACTGTCCAAAACAGAGTAACTATATCTATTGGAAAATTACTACTATCGGTAAAAAAAACTCCTCTGATATTGACTTGTTATATGAGAACAATAATCAAATGATTACTCCTATATATAAAAAAGAGTATTATTACGTCAACAGAAAAATGATCCCATCAAATAGAAGTGATAATACTGAGAAGGAAACACTGGGAGAGGTATTCTCTACTAGCTGTATTGTGAAGTAATATAATACAATAGAAAAATAATTACTCCTGGTTATACCATAGAAGTAGTTTCAATGAAGTTTTTACTCTCACTCATGTTTGCACTTTGGCCAACCAACTGAAGCCTGCCTGCATGCAGGATGCAGGTAATTAATTCGTTGGAGCAAATCCAGGACCCCTGGATTATTATTGCCTTGCATGTGATGAAAATGCACGTCTGCATTTGATTTCTTCTTCCTCCAGTATTGATTGCCTGCATGCTGCCATTCTACCACAACCGACGACCTTGCCCTGGTCTCCTTCAGGCCGGAGCTCCACTGGATGTCTGGATGTGCGGCGCTGCCTACTGCCAGTCCGTCTCATTCCTAGAAACGGGCAGGGGTAAGGCCTCGCACAGAAAATTTACGGGCTGTAGGACATGGCTGCCGAAGCTCCGCCGAGGCGAACCGATCGACGGGAGGTGCTGCCGGCACGAATCAGACAGAGCTCAACATCCAGCTTAGAGTTACTCAATTACGGTTCGAGGTAACCAATAGATTGTAAAAATCGATGTATCAGATCGGCGGTGCTCTCGATGTCCGGCGGCGATACCTCCTGGCTCGGTGCATCAGATAGGCGGAGCTCCCGGTCCTTTACGGCTTCGCACCGAGGCAGTACGGTTGTGCAACCTGGCCGCCGCCGCCGATCCGTAACAAACGGGGATTAAGTTTCGGCAGACATGCAAACGGATCCAGCAACAACAGCGTAGACGATTTTTACTCCCGGAGATGAAAACAGAGTAATTTTGTCGCTGATTTATTTCGTCGGAGATCCGAACCGGAAACCGGCGACGCGTTGAATACTATTTGTCGCGCTGCGAGACAACTAGACGCATTGAATATATATATATATATATATTGCTTCAATTATGCTAATCTTATAAATACGAGAATACACGTAGGAACCACTACTGGTATAGGAACGTAACATGCAAACGGATCAAGCTACATACGTTTTTTTATTCACAACAAGCAATGTGAAAAGTTGGAAATCTATAACCTATACTAATGTTCCAAGATTTGGAGAGATTCTAGGGGCCTAGGTTCCTGTAGATTTTTTTTTTTAAAAAAAATCTCTTGCATTTGTTTGCCTGCCGCACCATGGATCCCCATCGGCGACACCATGGACAGATGGACTTCTAGACCAATGCAGTTTTCTAGGCCAAAAACATTCTAGACCAATGGAGTTTCTTCAGATTTAGCAACACCATGGACAGATTTGTACGGCAGATCTGTTTTTTGCATCCCTGTAGGCGTGTACGGCATCCGTATAAATCTTGGAACATTAGTATAGGTTATAGATTTATTAAATTTATAATCCTCTGTCATCAAATAACAAACTTGGTGTTTCAACTTTCTGCAATCAGTTACAGACAGTAACCTGAATGGCGCAGCGTAGCGCGTCTACCTATCTAGTTAAAATAGATACAGATTTAGCTAGTATCACCATAACCCAAAACAAGATAGATTATTTTCTTGTCATTGCATTCAATATAGACGCGTGCAATGCAACAATAAGGCCTTCAAACGAAGGGCAAATATTAATGCTAGCATTACGATGGGTCCTATTTTCACATGGATGAAAATTAGGGCCGATGAGAGCTTTTCTAGGAGTGACGGCTGACAAAATTTTACCCCAGACCAAGGTGAAACTCTTGTTTATTTTCGTATACATTCCACTCTCATATCACCAAATTTTGGCCGTCGCTCTTGATCATCCTATTTGGTACATAAGTTTTGCAATTTGCATGGCTCCACCGGTAAGTAAGTCTACCTTGCTAGAATGACAGGTGAAAACGTTTATCATTATCACCTTGACAACATTTAATGAGTATGAGTGTACTGAACCAAATTAACAATGTGCTAATCAACATCAGACTTGCGCTTAAGGGACGGAGTCCAACAAAAGCGTGAACAATCATCAATCAATACCAAATAATAACCACAGCCCAAAATACTGTCTAAGATCCAACAGTATTTTGAATCGAATCTGTAAACAAATCTGTAAGAATAGCTCATGGATCTTAAAATCCTTATTTCACAACAAACCTTAACAATAGTGTTTTGAATCGAATCACATACATGCTTGCATTAAAACAACTGACATACGTACGAATGCTAGAATTGTCAGTCAGCCCTTGTTCAGGAACCAACTTCGATAACATGTATAGATCACATCATATGCATCAGACATGGCACGAGCAGTTAGGGGAGTTGGCATTGGGTGGCCTCATTCTGATCAATGGATTCCTCTCGAAGAAGTTAGATGGTCGCAACTCAAAGGTGCTACTTACTGTAGGCATCACCGGGAAGTCCTCCTGGTATGGGATGTGGTGCAGGCCGACAGTGTACCACAGCACAATGTCCTTGTCCTTTATGCTTCTGTTCTTCCTGCTCCATGCGGCCAGGTTATCGTCTCCTGTGCTCTGTTCAGCATACAACCCAGTCACCCACTTCTCCGACTTGTTGTACGGCGTCACCCACACCTGCTTCTTGGTGTAGCTTGCGCGGCGCTGCGGGTAGTCATCGTCGGAGAGCAGTGAGGTCGCTGTCGCACCCGCTGGTATTAGGCGATAACCAACCTCGTTGCCGACCTTGGTCGTCTTGCCCGGGTTGACAAACAGCAGCTCCGCTGGTGCACCGTTGACATTAATCTGGCCGTCCTCTTCCCTCTCGGCGACCTCTCGGTTCACCGTCCAGTAGCTCTTCCTCGGAGTATTAGCACCACCAGTGGCAGGATTCCCGGTGTTGCGCATGCGGTTTATTGTGTTCTTGAGGAAGGAATTGTTGGTGCCATCTACGTCGAGGTCCAGGTGATAGGTAATGAAGTGGTCATGGTAGACACCTACGGTGTTCGCGGCCAGGAGCGTGCCGTGTGTGTCTTCTTTGATCTGGTCGACATGCGTGTAGGAGGTGGCCTTCATCTCCAGGATGCCACTGAGGGACACCTGCAAGTCCGTGGCCATTAAGTTTTTGTTTCACCAGAAGCAAGTTAAGAGACAGGAAATAATTAAGTGGTCTGTATATGCCTACCACACACTTGATAGAGCCCACCGTCTTGAACTCCCAGTCGAAAATGTAGTCATAGTTCCCCGCCGACACCACCGTCCTCACCACCAAGGTCACGTCCGGCCTGACCTCCGTGATCTTAATTGAAGAAATAACATGGATCACATACATACATATATAGATACATATTTTTTTTGCGGCAAATATATAGATACATATTAGAAGCTACAAAAAGCAATCAAGCGGATGTCAGCTCACCATTGGCCCTGGAAGTGTGGCCTCAGTGTGGCGCCACGCAACCTCGCCAGCGTACCTCTCAAACACGCAGATCACGTTCTTTGCCTTGACAGGCTTCCCATCAGCCCCGGTATGGTAGGCATCCATGAAAACCGCGTTGGCTGGGCAGTCGCTGCCGGGTTGGAGCGGGAGCGAAGAAACCCCAATGCCATATTCGCCGGCGTCCATGAATGTGTGGAAGTACCACTCCTCCTCTGGGTCCATGTATGGCACGAAGATCTCTGACACGAAACCACGGTAGAGCACCTGCCTCCGCCGGCCAGCATCAGCGTCGTGGACAGAAGCCAGGGAAATGATTGTACTAGAACGCATGTCGAAGCCCACATGGAACTCCCAGTTGGCCCATCTGCACAATTTAGTGCAAGTTTCATATACATTTAATATAGGGACATACAAGCATACTGTGACATGGCTAACCGCTTACAAGAGAGAAATGAGGGCAGTTTCATTGGCATGAAACTATTTGAAACATGTGAAACTATCATTAAAAGGGTTTGTATTTTATGTCAACATGATCAACCATGTTTAAAATACATGTAATATTTTCTATAACATACTCCCTCCGTCCCTTAAAGAATGATGTTTTAGGATTTTTCAGACAAATTAAGAGTAGAAAAGAAAGACGCATGTGTCCCTAGTAAATGCCATTTTAGGAGGTAAATCAGTTTCCTTTTAAGCATGCATGCATAAGATATTCCTAATTTGTTATACATGCATGCCAAAACATCAATCTTTATGAGAAAATTTTTAAACGCTAAAACATCATTCTTTAAGGGACGGAGGGAGTAGTCACTACCAGAGATGGGAACCTTCGTCCCGATTCCAAACTCCCCTTAAAAGTCTTTGTTCAGCAATCGGTGCAACTAAACAGAGACTAAAAGTATCGTTTATTTACATGGTACTAAAAGTGACCATCATTAGTACCTACTGGTGACATCAAAATGTACTAATTTGTTTCCTTTAAAAATATTTTTGATTTCTGGGTCCCACCACATATTGTTTAATTTTTAGTATTTTGTGGTAACACCTGGCGGTACTAATGTGTACCTCTAAAAATTAAGGGGATCCATGTCTAGTTTTCTAGTTGTCGATCTAATAAGATTGGTGCTTCCTCCATAGAGCCATGCATGAATTCAATACTTGGACTGTAGCCTTATGTGCGGGCACATGCCTATAGCACTAACCATTAGTCATGTGGACTGATTCCTCTAAAACTGACAATAGATGCATTATCACGTGCATCAATTAAATATCAATCTACGAGTACGTAGGACACGTGATTCTAGAAGTAAAGCTTCAACTAATTAAAATGAAGTTAAACATCTGGCGTAGTGGCCTGGTAGTTCACACCCTAGTAATAATAGACCTCTTTATGACTACTTGACCTAGTAGCAAATCCTACTTCGCTACTAAACATCCGTCAGTCATTGGAAATGAGAAATTACTAATGGTCCACTTCCCTCTGGCTACTTACTGGAAAATCCTTGCAATGTATTGTTCTAATTCTTGTAGTGTGATCTGTACCGTGTTAGGGGTTGCTTAATATGCAATGTCAAACTAGCATGTGCAAAGTCAAAAGCAATGTCAAAATAGACGGCTATCCCGCGTCTTGATTGGTGTCACAAGATGCTGAATATCCAATGAACATGCAAGTCAAACAATTCCCAGATGAAATTTAACAAAAACTGACAGATGGATTGCTGAGCGCACCTTGATCCATATCCATGTGAAATAATGAATTTGACCAGCACTATTAACATTAATATGTGGTCCAACTAACTAATCATGATTACTCATGACAATTAATTACCATTATCGGTTTCTTGAAGCCCATTATACCCACCGACTCGATTATATAATTAGTTAGTTGTCAAAATTAGTCATGAGTCATGACTACACGGTTAGTTGTCCAATTAGATATAGGGCAGGTATATGTTTCAGGATATACCCCTTTAGGGCTATAAAGGCTATATTGTAGATATGCATAAGCCTGCAGTGATGAATGCCCATGCCTGTGGGTTCGCTCCCACCGAACTCCTTCGGCTGTTTGGATGCCATACAAATAAAAAACCCCAGTGCCATTCCATCCCCCAAGTCTATAACTTTCTATCAGCTGGGAAGGAAAGAAATCGCCAATTAACTCCTGAATTTCTTTTCAGTTCGTCTCCAGTTCGCTGCATCAGTTGATTTTTCCAGCATCTGCCTCTTGACCTAGTTGGCATCTACATCTCCGCCGGCTCTGCGCCGGCCTTTCCCATGCTTTGCATGGATGACATGTAGGACCCGAGGCACACTTCCGTCCCTGTGGATCCAATTGGCTCCCAGCACCCATAGCGCCTGGGGCTCATGGCTCTTACATGACGGCTCAATGCCGATCAATAGAGGGACATTTGTATGTACGTACTTAAGAACCTAACTACGGCCATGTGGATCCCCTTGCTAAACTATAGTTGGCTCATTTAGCAACATTCGGTCCAAACAAGTCTTGCTAATAAATATTTTGTTAAACTTTAGTTGGACCTAAAACGAGCTTTAGACATTAGCCAGCCTAGATATATTAAAACTTGTTAAAAGTGGTCAAAGTTCAATATGCGCCAGAGAGAGAGAGAGGAAGCTACACGTGAGAGAGAGGTTCCCCGGTTCGAATCATGCCAGTCACGTAGCGCGTGGATGGTCGCGTAATTTGCGACTTGATGACGCGTGATGGTCTAGCTGTCCGGTGGGGTCCCTCAGCCATAAAAACACATTTTCTACAGTTTTTCAAGGGTCGGCAAAGGGTTTAGAACCGGCTCTGACGACCTTCATCACAACTGGATGGTGGTTCAAACCGTTTGTGATGTCTCTCATCACAACCGGTTCCAATCGACTACATTGCCTATAGCAGTACAGCCGATATATATAAATCAAATGTTTCACCCAACCGGCTACAACGAGGGTTTTGGCACCGGCTGTGACGTGGCTGTCTTTAGTAGTGTCGCATTAACTTTAGCTGGGAGTCAGGAAAACAAATGAATGATTGCATGGCCATTCAGCAAAACAACCGTGACCAAAGTGTATCAAATTAAGCTTTATTGTCATCGACAAAAAATTGTTAACTTTAGCAAGCCAAACTTTAGTTGGAGGAATTCAAACAGGGCCTACGAGAATCTTGTTTTTTGCTGTTTGTGTACATATTTTTGCTACAATTTAGAAGTGATTATCTATTTAATAGTCTACCGCCTAAGCACATATAGGACATTTAGCCAGCACAACTAGACTAGCATGCAAATCTGAAGCAAGCGTTTGTGTTAATATAACTAAAGCAAATTGTTGGAATCTACATACCTCACAATGCGGCCGTCTATGTGCACGCCGGTGCCATGCGGTTGCACCACCACACCTGGCGCCACCGCCGGCCCATTGAACGGTGGCCCGACCGTCTCCGCCCTGTAGTCTGTCCCCTCAGCCTGCGGCACCGGGACCACCACCCTGTCCTTGTACCCGACGATGGCCATCTTGTCAAGGTCAACCACAAGCGTGATACCCTCCACTGGCCGTGCGTCCAAGTTGACCGACGCAGCTGTGGTCACGAAGCACTGCAACTTCGCCAACCTTGCCCTAGTCGGCTTCGCCGTGCCGCCCCCGCCGCCGAACCATCCACTTGGGAACAACCCGCAGGTGACGTCGCCGACGTCCAGCCCATGCCGGCGTACTGATTCCAGAAAAGGAGGGTACTTGTACGGTAGCAATGCTGCAGCCACCTGCTCATCAACGGTGAACCTCGGGAAGCCAGCACCATGGTGGACATTGTGCGAGAGCACGGTGGCGGCGGATGCGTTGCTGACGTCGACTCGGAGCTCGTGGGTTTGCCCCCCGGCTCGTGCGACCACGAACGCACGGCGAGGCAGGGTGGGCTGTCGGCCATGGGATGAGTAGGCATGGGAAAGGACATCTCCCTTGTCGGGCTCGTCCAGGCCAACGTAGTGGAAGTTGATCGGCCGATCCGGGACCAGCGGGGAGGCAAGCACGGCGGAGCGCACCGCAGTAAGCTCCACAGGGGAGAGGGGATCAAGTGGGTGGGGAGGGGGACTGCTGGAGACCACCGTAGCCGTAGTAGCAAAGAGGACGCCTAGGACTAGACCAAACATTGCGAGGAGTAAACGGAAGGGGTGTGGTGTGGATGCCATGGTTTGAAATGATGATACATGGATGATCTTATATATATATATGCAATATGCGGATAAAAAGTCAACCATTAGGTCACTTCATCAACTCTCCGTTTCCTTTTCTTATTTTCAAGAGAGTGATATCAACATAATGAAAATGGAATCATGGATGAAAGTCCTACCGTACGTGAATTATTTCATCTTTCCTATTTCATAGATTCTCGAATTTTTGACACATCAAGAGTTGAAAATGAGGTTTCAACTAGATTTAACTAATGTCATCTCACCTTGTTAATCAAGACAAAATCAAGGAAAACCTTGTTAGAAGATTATATGTAAATGACCTAGAGTGATAAGTGCTGTTTGCATATGTTGATCTCTTGCGTATAACCATTTGGTACAAGATATCCCTTCTGAATAGATGAAAATTTATCTTCTTTCGGTGAACACGTCATGTAATGAGAATCTCTTGAAATCTAAGTGAGTCCTCCACTCTTCTCCATTAGCTTAACCTTTTGGGTAAAATCGGTCGGTGTGTACCAGATAAATATTTTCACCTACTCGGCTTAAACTCTTGGGTGAAATTTATTACTGTATAGCAAATAAATATTTCTTGCTATCCACAAATGCAGAAGTTTCTCTGATCAAAGTCGGTGTCAGCTATAAAATCAAAATTATGAGTTTTAAAATAAATTAGGGGCCATGATTATTCATCAGGACTGTCCAACATGATTACCCAATGGTTACAGGGTGCCGTTGAGGTTGTCATGGGTTTTAATGATATTGAGCATCAAAGTTAGTTTTGCTATACATATATATGTCCGTATGACTGGTTTTTGAGATAATGGGAATCAGAGTGTTAATACTGTTATTTTTCTTGCGTTGTTCAGGCCCATGCCTCATCTTATGGTCCATTGTTATTTTGATGACATTGATGTTTTCAATATGATGATACCTTTGTTGGTGCTATTTCTTCTTGTAAATTAAATATGTCATTTGGATGTTCTTCTTCCATCTCCTCCTTCATAATTCAATATGGGTGAACAATGGGTATAAATTCGCCCTGATTGTGCTACATATTACTGATTCCTGCATTGATTCAGCTTGTGGTTCAGTGAGAAACTTTAACGATGATTCCATATCACTAAGACCGATATGGAAATAAATCATTCGTAGTCAAATATTTTCCTGGACATGTAAACCTTTCTACAATCCATATTATGGACACTAAAAGGTTGGCTGTTGTCTGACAGTTGGCTCACAAGGGTACTTTCCCTGAGACAGACTTATCTAATTCCACGGTTGGTTTTCCAGTAGTCTGTACCTTTCTACAATCCACAAGATGGCAGATAAATAAATCTGCACAGCAATAAATTAACCAACAAAGTACAGGCACCGGTTACGCGGGGAAGGATATACAATATTTTTCTAGACGGGAAAGTCAACAGAACAAAGAATAGAAGAACAACGTGGTCTACGCAAGAGAGGATGGAGTTTATTATATCCTGTCATACAGGTCACATGTTGCTGGCAGAATCTGTGTTCAATAATTCAAAACTGTGGTAGTTCCCCACTAAAGGAGGCCACGCCATGATTGTTGCAGCAATGATTGTCGCAGAAACCTCTAGGAAATATCTTGCCGAGCTCCATTGTTTCTAGGCAAAGAGACAAAACCATATTTTTGTTTTGCGGGTATAGACAGAACTATATTTGATGTGGCCAAATAGACAAAAGCCATCCTTGAGAGAAATAACATCCAGAGCATCAACAGATGGGTCGGCATCTCCTTGAACTGGAGCATTGTATCCGGAACCCACCTAGCCTTCTCGTCACAGTCCCAGTACATTAACATGTACACCGGCGTTCATTCCAGTGTAGTAAAATAATGCAAGGAGTTCCGTCCGACTGTTCCGTGTACATACATGCTGTAATAATAACGTTGGTGGTGGTAATCAAGTCGGGAGGTGGCGCGAGATGCAAAATCAAGAATTCCATGGTGGTTTTGTCATGAGTCGGCACGCGATCTGTGCTCATCAGGAAAAGCCAGTACATAAACCCTTTGCCCTGCGTCCCTGCACAGAGCCAGTATTGGTCGTTGGCATCGTCGTCATGCCCCACCCTCTCTGCCAACTCCACCCATGGGAGGTGGTGCTAACAACGCGTGGTGCCAGTAACCCTGGATTCACTACGGGGTCCCTTTCTTTGCCGTCTGCCCATTTCAACCATGGCAAAAGGCTTTGCCGTGTGCAGTTCACGGCAAAGGGCACACGACAAAGAGTGCCTGTGTCGTGTGTCAGATCTCAGCCACACGGTAGAGTCTTATGTTTGCAATGTGCCCAGGATAATTTCATAAATCAAGCCGAAAAAATAGCAAAAAGAAATTTTTCTTGCCGTATGTTTTTTTTTGCCTGATGATTTTTGTATGGCACACGGTAAAGAACCTCTTGGCCGTGTTCTCGAAGAAATGCTCATGGCAAAAAGCTGGACACATGGCAAAGAGCCTTTTTCACCAGTGATTGGTCATGTGCAAGGCAGATCAATCAGGACAACAATGAGTCTTCATCCGAGAAGAGCAAATGCACATCGAGCACCACTCCATGCGACAAAACTTTTCCTTGTTGTGTATGTAAATGTACCAGAGGCTGTCTCACCATAACGGGTTGACAATGGTGGATATGTTGGCGTCCCAGTTGGGCAGTTGGCAAGGAGTAGTAATCGTCATGGTAGTCATTTACTTGCCTATGGACGGTGGCCCGTCGGAGTCGTGACACAAGGTGAGGGTAAAGTCGCAACGTCGGATGGCTAACATCGTGGTCCCACTGGTGGATCGGGGTGAACGCCGGGAGGCCTTCCCAATCTCCATCGGCAAATATGCCAAGGAGGGGAGGCTAGTGGAGCGCGTGGTGGCGGTGGCGGAAGGACGGGAAAATGCCACCACACTGCGCCACGCGCAACAGGTCAGGACGGCATGGATCCACATCATGTGGGAGGGAGGCTGAGGAAGATCTCCTGTGGGATGTCGTCACTGAAGCAATCAATGCTGCTAGTGCTGGGGTTCCGTTGTTTGCAGTCAGACATTGCTGCTGTTGTGGCCCTGCAACAGCATGATCCCGATGGTTGTATATATGCCATGCAATGTATTAATTTGGAGAAAAGTTATCCCTCACCAGAGTCATTTGGAGGCTCTTCTCACCTAGATTTGGGTTGAGATTCTTATTCTCTATCCACCTTATCTTCTCCCTCCTACAAAGGAAAGAGAGGACGTTGGAGTCGGGGTGGGTGGTGGAGAAGACGATAGGGGAAATAGAGAAAGAGGGAGGAGAGAAAAGTGGGAGATTTGAGATCCAAAGATCCAAAAAATCGAGTGAGGCAGCCTCCAAATCATTCAGGTGAGGGATAGACACTCTTTTATGGAATAGTACGTAACGTGTGGCAACCGCTAATTGAATTCAAATCGGTGACAACTACAATATCTGATACAGACACAAACCATATTCATGGTTTTGAAAAGCATTGAATTGACAGGACTTGCTTGGAATTCTCTAGTACTGCTGTTTTCTAACTTCTGTAAAGACCACTTCATCTCTGTGCACCCCCTTGATCAATGCATGCACATTCTTCTTTATTTCTTAGAAAGGGACCGGATTTCATTAAAATAGATCCCCTTTTACAACTGAGACCGCAACATAAAACAAAATTACATTGAAGTATGCCACTAGGTCCCAATCCTTTGTCTTTCTTGCATCCGGTAGCATCCATTGATTCAGGAAACTCCATGCCATGGAACTTCACCAGAACCAGCAAACCTTCAGTGAAGATCCGTGTACGGCCTCCGCCAAGTGCCACGATGCCCACGATCTCTTTCACGCCTCCGGTGCAATGGCAAGTCTACTCAACGTTCGTGATTGCCATCATTCGCTTGGCCGAGCCACCTCTTTTGTGTACTCTTGCTTGTCCGTGCACCATGCAAGTCGCCCGTGACTACGCGCGGTATCTTCGGGTCCTTAAGCCATAGCTACCTGTGTCCAACCATTACCATCTGGGTCCTGCAGCCTGAACCTTTTACTTGTCCTCCACGTCCCAAGCCTACTCACGCTCAGCCTTCACAACAGTCCATCGGCGTGACCTTTCGCCGTCGACCGCCACATCACATCCTGCACTTGCACAGCAAAGCTAAGAGAACATCCACCAACATTTTTTTTACACAAATACCACAACACAATGCTCCAGTTAGCCATTTGCATAAGCATGAACGTATAAAATATTGACTCAACTGGCAAAGCCTCAAATCATTAAGTCAATCAGTCATCGAATAATAGATCACGGCACATGTGTCGACAAAACTTTGCCGCGTGCTCTTTACCGAGCAGGGGAATCCAGTTTTAAAGGCGAAAATGAATCTACTGAGTTATATCCCTATGAGTGCGATCATTGGCCAATTCATGGACTTGATGCCAAGACCCATGGCCGTTTGACGTGAGAAAAAGAGAGCAGAAAGATCAAGGCTAGGGAAGGGTTAACTCTGCAAAAACAATGTTATATTCCAGAAATGAATTAGCCCAACTATTTGTGCAGATCACATGCATCCTCACTGCCATTGGAAGTGAAGGGTTGTTCCGGACCATGTTGATTGAGTTCCTTGTCTGGCAGGTGCTGGATGCCTGCGTGCCGCAGCATCATACCATCGGAAGAGAAGTGTTCAAGGTGGCCACCAAACAATGCAAGGTAGTACATACAGAACATGGTGGCGAACTACCAGACCATAAAAGTCAGGGGAAGACACTTTCCTGACGACACTCAATCCAACACTAGGGATGTGCTTATGATGCACACATGTAACATGGACCTCCACCGTGTGTTGGTGGTGGACAAAATAGGCAACATAACTAAGAGGACGTACAAGAAGAGCATGCAACCAGAGCTGCTGTGTAGGGAGACAAGCGCATATCGATGGTAGTTGTAGCTAGCATCCTTGCACAGGAGTGAATATATATACTGCTGCATTTACTATATATTACTTATTTTAGGGGGAAGGGAGATATTATGACATAAATTATCTCTACTACATGTAGATTCATTAGAGCAGGGATATTTATAAGCCTTATTAGAGGTTGCTTGCACATGGTCAAGGAACTTAGAACTTTTTTATTTGAGAAGCTTTCCATTAACTTAACTGACTCAACGAAATCACTAGCCACCAAAAAAGTCCTCCATGCCTTATGGTATAAAATCCTTGATGACAAAAGATCTAGTAAGAAAGAGAGTTGTGAGGATATGCACACCCATGGGCGGACACAAAACTAGTGGGTAAGAATGGCTACTGGATATCGTGGCCTCTTGCCTCATTAACTAATGTAGCAAGTTAAGAGGAACCACTTATTACTACGGTTGACATACATGTCAATATCATATTTCAGTAATTAGGTAGAATATTCGTTCGGTATAAACCGTGCATTCTTTGACTCCCTATGAAAGAAAATAAATTTGGGTCTATTTCATTAGCACATTGGAATATTCTATACAGCACAAAAAAATTCCAAATGTATACATTGTCCTGATCTGTCTACTGTCTAGACCACCCCAGTCCATGACGTCCTGGCCAGATGGTGTAAATTGAAAGTCATATAATCACTAGTTGTTACTTTAGAAACATCACTATCATTTAAGAATCTTTGTATTTCCATTGTATGAACCACCCACTGCTTTGAAACCTGGCCTGCTAACCACCATCCAGTTGCTTAATTCGATTCAGAACAATCGGCAAACAACACTCCTGTGGGACCTGGTCTCAGATCGATCCTCATCTTGCTTGTTGTGCTTGCAATACTAGTGCAACTGTGAACCGATCTAATTTAAGGATAACCGGTAGGTGGTAGTGTTCGGTTGATCTCCACCGGTTGGTCCAAAGGCCAACTTGGCCGGTGGGCCCTTGTCTCACGTCCTAATCGGGGACGCCCAGCCCAATAGACGGCTAGTGGGCCCCTGTCATGCAGTGCCATATATAGGGAGGTGGGAAGCAGGACAGAGATATAAGGTTCGCCGCCATAGTCCACTCCCCACGTCCAAACTCTAGCCCGATTGAGAGGGAGGTGCTGAAGTGACGTGAAGCTCTACTTCGCGGCCGAGGACGACTACACCATCGGACTACATCAACCTGTCGAGCTCTTCTCCAAGCCCTATGGTTCCTCTGCACTCTTCTCCCTCTCTATTGTTCTCTGGCTCACTGTATACCCATGATGTTGTTCATACAAGTTATAAAGATCTCCAACTAATCTACTGCTAGTGATTCCTGTGATCCAAAAGGTAGGCCCATCCACTGCGACGCCAGCATCAGCCCATGAACCCACATGCTTGTTTCGGCTTTGGTCATATGGAATAATAGAACACAAGGATCCTAGGAACAAAAGACCCCAACAAATTTCATAGTCAAATGGCACAAACGATATATCCCCAAAAATAGCTTCGAAGCGAAGAAATATAAAATTTGGGAGGAAATAAATTGACACGAATTTGATGTTTGCATTTGACCAAGATATCTTATTACAATCCACTCCTAGCAATAATTAAAACTAAGATGACTAAAAACTCAAATCAAAGAGCCTCTCATCCTCTCCCTCTCTGCTCTCTCCCAAAGGCTCTCACACTCACAAATGGGATACCCACCACCTACCACTGCAAAGGGCTTGCTGCCCCAATAGCCACTCCTCATCATATATATAGCCATCCGACAACATGATACGAAGACCCATACATGAAGCATACAACCCAAATACCCCCTTAGGGGTAAAACCGTAGATTTTTAAGTAAGTTT
Source organism: Digitaria exilis (assembly GCA_015342445.1). Lineage (NCBI taxonomy): Eukaryota > Viridiplantae > Streptophyta > Magnoliopsida > Poales > Poaceae > Digitaria > Digitaria exilis. The sequence goes on along the minus strand of JACEFO010001972.1, from coordinate 3,138,221 downwards.
TCATTGGATAGACATGTCGTCTCCTCTCCATTGCTTCGCCTTGATGCAAGCCTCGTGATGACGCCACGTGTCCTCCATGCGAACCTCGGCAGCAGTGAGTTCGCCCTCGGTTTTGAGGCTCAAACCGAGAACCCTTGGCGCCTGGATGATTTTGTGGCCAAACCACATAAAACCTCCCGCCTGTGGGTTTTGCTCAGTGGCGGACCCAGTGGGTAGCCCACATGGGCCATGGCACACCCTAAGAAATGGTCCTAAGTCCATGTAAAATTTTTTTCCTATCTCCAAACTAGCTAAGCTCGGCCCATCATGAGACAAAAAATATCCAATGTGGCTTCGTTCGATGCTCGTGCTTCGTCCGTGAGACCGACCCCAATGCCACCCCCTTCCGTTCCACGAGGTGCGTTAACGCGAGGTCGCGAGGGCGAGGCCCTGTCCTCCAGGCTCCGAACCTCCGGGTTCTGGTCCTTGAACCTAGCGGCTCACCGATGGTCGGCTCAGCTGGCTCCCACTCGGAGATGCGCCATTCACCCCCAGCCCCAGGACAGCATGCCAAGCACAGAAGTGTGTTTGGGGTCCGGCAGTGCGGCGGCGACCCGCTGACGCAACGTCCCTCGCCGCCGCCGCGGCACCACCGACTAGCTCCATCGGCCGCTCCCCTACATAGGTGGCCGCTCGAGCTTCCAAGGTATGATTTCTCAATAATTTTGTTTCTTCCCTTTTGTCGTTCCCATTTCATATTGCATATGATGATTTCTTGATTTCAGTTGTGTAAGGAAAATGGCCATAGGCCATTGTTTGTGATTTTGGTGATTGATTGACAACATAGTCATTGGACTAACATGTGTTTAAAGATATATTTTGTAGTTTTTTGAGAATGAGTTTTTAGCCATGCAAATGGTTAGAAATGTTCTTCTATCTCATACAAAAGTGTAAAAAAAATGGGACGAAAATCGGCGAAGAAATGACGTAAAAACGGTCGAAACCGTGTTCTCAACAATGTTGTGGATAAGCCACCAATTGATTCGGTGGTGCACCCTCTGGGGGACCGAATCAGTCGGTCCTAGAGGCATTTTCGGCAGCAAGAAGGCCTACCACCGATTGATTTTGTGTTACCTCATCAAGGGCACCGAATTAGTCGGTCCTTATGGCTGGAACATGCTGTTCGGCTCTAGTGAGCACCGATTGATTCGGTGGTGGCAAGGGAGGGGCACCGAATGAGTCGGTGGTACCCACAAAGTGTGCAACGGCTATGCAACGGCTAGTTCCTTTGGTTGGGGCCATAAATACCCCATCCCATGGCCATTTGAAGTGTGCTTAGCTGGGAGAAGCTATTGGCAAGTGTTCTACACATTCTTAAGTGCTCAATCCACCAAAGTGCTAAATAGAAGATCTAGATGATTAGCAAAGTGATTAGTGCTAGTCTAGACCCTTTAGCGCATCTCTTAGGTGTTTAGCCTAGAGCTTAGCGAGATTTGCATACCTCTTTGCTTACCGGTGCTTGAACGTACAAAGTGTTGTAAATCCGGGGCTTGTAGTCTTGCGAGGCCCTCCAACCGAGTTTGTGGAGAGGCCACCGGTGCTTGTGCAAGGGAGGAGAGGGCCTTGGCATTTAGCCGAAGCTCTACCAAGTGGCAGCGAGGAGCATCTGGGAGGGACGAGCGGAGACCTACTTGCGCGTGGGGAAGTCACATGGTCACCCACAGAGTTATTCGACCGGGGAGTTTATGCTCTTGTGCGGGTATTCCCTTTGAGAGGGGCTGCAACAACAAGGATTAATGGAAAGCTCGTGAACTTTCTGATACCTCGGTTAAAATCGTCGTGACTGGAGTTTGCTCTTCGCTACCCTTTAAGCTTCTGCATTTCATACTTGCATTACTTTCCGCATTTACCTTTCCTAGACTTTCCACGCAATTATAAGATTGGACCTAGGGTGCAAAACTTTGTAACGGTAAATATAGCAACACATAGAGAAAACCTAGAGCACAATTAGATAGAAATTGAAATAGGTTTTCATATGTGCAATTGAAGTCTTAGTTTTAGAGACATCTAATTTATACCCCCTCTTAGGGTGTCACGGTCCCTTCAAGTTGAAATAGTAGTATTTGTTCATTTGGATCTGTTCTATTTCGTCGATCTGTGCCATGATATCAGGTTTGCTTAACTCAATTCGAAGAAGGCGAGATTGCAATGGAACCATACCGCAGACACAGACCTGCCAGGTGGGTCCCACATGTCAAGATGGATTTTTGGCACAACACATCCCATGCGAAAAACATAGGTCCACCACTGGTTTTGCTAGGAAGAACCCTCTGTGTGGCGACACTGCCATACTGCGCAAACCGGGAACACGGCACGGCATGCCCGCTGCTCACGCACGTTCCCTATAGCCGACAATCAGCATACCAATTACTGAAAGAGGGAAGTATCGTTTCCCTGATGCTCCAAATGTGCCTGCAGATTGGTTTATGATCGCTGGGCTTTCACCTATTGCTTAATCACCCTTGGAAGACTGCATTTCTGAAGTTCCGTGGGTAAGCATGGAACACGATACAGCATGCGATCATGGAATGTGTTGCCGCGGAGCCCATGAAAAACCAACGGAACGTGCGTAGGCTGCCGCTTTTGCCCAGACATGGCTTTGCAACGGGTGCGGATACAGGGCGGGCAGCTGGTACGCATGCCGCCAGCATCCCTAGTTGCCGTGGATGTCTTATATGCCTTCCTAATGCCACCCATTCTCAAGCCACGGTTGCATGGCACACTAAACTTGGTCAAGTGAGTTCTTATTAGCAACGAGGGAACAGGGAGCATGCATGGCAAACTGGCAAGCGAACTCTGTATGTATATATATATATATACACACACACACACACACAGAGCTAGCAAATGAAGCATGGCAAATCCACATTAATTTGGGTATTTGGGGTACCTACTCGGGCTTTTACTTCTAGAGCTGAATAGAGAATGAAGTGACGGGCATGGTGCATTATCTTCATCTTGAATAAATCTATTATTTGGTTATTATTACCAAAGGACAAGATCTCAACAAAACGTTACAAACATCATTGAAACTTATTTATATCTATATGGTATACATCCCCAAAAAAACATTGGTTGCAAATGAAACCATTAATAATGCCAGCATCGAGGCGTTGAATGAGAGGTGGCTCGAGTCTGTGTGCAACTCAACAGTGCCTCTCTTGCAGCTACCAAGTCGGACTTGCATGTGCATCAGGGCGTTTGACTGTAACGTTGACCCGTGAGCACCGCCATGTGGTGAGGCCAGTACCGCATGATATTTCTCTAGGTGTGGGATAGGTTTGTCCCGCACCCATACATTGAGCCACGGATGGAATGCCCAGATGTCCAGCTGCATGGCCAAGTGCGATGCTGGGCCACTGCTTCGATGGCTGAAGAAATCAGGTGAAAGAAGCAACGAGGCAAACCAAGAAGCACCCATGGACCCTTTTCCCCGATGGCAAGAACTGGAGTGTGTGAAGTGAGCAACCGGTAGATGGCAGAGATTACGCACACCAAAGCAGGGGGAAAGCTTTGGTTACGATGATGATTCAGAGAACTTTGGTGGGCTTGTGGGCCGTGTGCGGAATGGTTCCTCTTCTTCTTTTTTCTTTCTTTCCATCTTATTGGGAGGAATGATTCTGTATGTTCCATTAGTCCTACCCCATCGTGCTCGAGGAGAAACAATAGTATAATTTTCGTGATGTCAAGTAAAACATGTGACAAGTTTTCACTAACCTGACATGCTATTCAATGTAAGCTTATCCGCGAGTTCATTTCTGATAGTGGTAGATGGAGGAGATCGTCAATGCATAGAAATCTGATAGTTGTTTTTGTCAAGATCCATAGATAATACGTGCACGTATCTAATAATCCATTTGTTCTCCCGGCAAAGCCCTCCGAAATAGTACTGGCGATTGACAATAAATAAAGCAGAGCTCCAACTCTTTTTCACAAAATTAAAGTACAAAAAGAAGGAATGTATAGACTGACAATGGAAAATGAAATTACATGAACAGTTATATTTTAATTGCACACGCATTTCAATACATGGGCAGATGCATTTCAAGAATGGCACATAGGGAAGTCCATTTGCGCTTACATGAACAGTCTCCGCATGGATTTAAACTGCAAGATTGGAAAACACTATCCTACTCATTCTTTTTCTGAAAACTAAAACTGTGGGGGAGATCCCCACAGCATTCCATTTCAAAACTCATATATACAAAGGCCTCCAGAATACTTACAGAGCGGGGGGTGGGGGGAGAAAAAGAAATCAAAAACTAATTACAATATAGTTGTTAGCCATTCAATGATTATAGGTTTGAAATCATCCCTAACTCTATGAAGATGCCGGGTGATTTGATCCTTGAACTTCACAGTCCAAAGTGAAATAGTAGCCGTATGTCCCTCGAAAATTATGCCATTTCGCAAGTTCCATAACTCCCAGACCACAATAACGAATATTTCCATAAAGAAAGGGAGCAGCATTGCATCTTTGGTACTTTGAATTTTATCATGCAAGTCATGTGCCATCTGCCATTGGAAGCCTATCTTTTACCAACACTGAGTTGCAAAGGGGCAATCAAAAAATAGATGCTTGACATCCTCCTCAACTTGATCATTGCATAAAACACAATACAAGTGTGGCTGCACTGTGAAGTTCCGACGGCTAAGCATTGTCTTAGTGTTTAGCCGATCCACTAAAATAAGCCAAGCAAAAAACTTCAGTCGTGGGATGCATTTCGATTTCCATAACCATATGAAGACAGGGCGCACATCCAGGTGACTAAAAGCTAGTGAGTAAATTTTCTTTGATGAATAAACTCCATTCCCCCACAAAAAAAGACCATTGGTCTTTAGTTGTGGCATCATATTGTATAAGCTGCAATCTGTCTTGTAGCATCTGGAGTTCCTCAAAAGCCTGAACTGAAAATGGGAGGTTTAATAGGTCATCAAGGAACTGTGCTTCCATTATTGCTTTAACTGATATTTGCTGATATATGGCGAACGAAAACAGCCTGGGGAATTCCTGAGAGAGAACCACATCAGACCATAGATCATCCCAAAATAGCACTGTTGAACCATCCCCAATCACACACCTAGAAATTCCTCTGTATATCGTGCTTAATCTCAGTATATCCTTCCACCAAAAAGAACCCATTTCTCTACAACCATGAGGCACCCTACAGGTATAATATCTTGACCAAATCAGCCTTACCCAAGGTATATCAGCTTTGGCACAAAATTTATGCAATTGCTTCATCAAAAGAGCATCATTTTGAAGCCTCAAATTTTTAACTCCATGTCCCCCTTTGTCTTTTGGCTTTATGACCATTGTCCATGCTGCAAGATTGCCACCCTTTTTTGTTTGATCATTTCCTCTCCATATGCATTGTTTCATTGCTCGCTCTATATTATCTATGAAACCAAGTGGCAATTTAATAGTACACATAGCATAAGTCACTGTTGGAGTAATCACTGAGTTAACCATCTGTACCCTTCCAGGGTATGTAAGCAAAGAAGAACAACCTGTTAATCTTCTCTCTATTCGATCCATGATTGGAGTGAGGTCATGAAACCTTGGTTTGGTGGTTCCCATTGGCAATCACAAATATGTGAAAGGGAGGGAACCAATTTGGCAACCAAGAGTAGCTGGTAATGACAATATTTTATCTTCTGATACATTGATAGAAAAGATTGACGACTTACTAAAATTCACCTTTAGTCCAGTTGATTCCTCAAAATTGTGAAATAGATCTCTTAAGCAAGCCAACTGAGCAGTATCAGCTTGCATAAGGAGTAAGGTATCATCAGCATATTGTATAATTGGAAAGTCACCATCTGACTGTGGGATTGGAATTGTGAGTAGCCCCCTTGTGAAAGCATCATTTATAACATATTGAAGAAGTTCAGCCGCCAATACAAACAGCAAGGGTGACAATGGATCTCCGTGTCGAGCACCACGTTTAAAAACAAACTGCTTGCCTAGAACTCCATTCGGTAAAACTGAAGATGTACCCGTTGAAAGAATCATTTTAATCCAGTGTATCCATCTATGAGGGAATCCCATATGCTGCATAACCTCCAAGATTGCACTATGTTCCACTGTGTCAAATGCCTTAGCAAAATCTAGTTTTACTAAAATAATCTCCTTTTTACTTTGATGACATTGATGAATATATTCAAAACTCCAGCCAAGACAGTCTTGGATAGTTCTTGACTTGATGAAGCCATATTGGTTGACATGCAACAACTTAAGAATAATCGATTGCAATCTCTCAGCCAATATTTTTGTTAACAGTTTCAGACTGCTATTCAACAAAGATATGGGTCTATAATCATTTACAGACTCTGTACTATTTGTTTTTGGGACCAAAGTAATATATGAACAATTTATGCTATCCAGATTCACATTACCATCATAGAAATCTTGACATAAATGGTAGAATTCATCCTTCATCAACGGCCAACACTTTTTGAAGAACAACCCATTGAAGCCATCCGGCCCAGGGGCTTTGTCTGGAGGAGTGATTTTAATTATTCTATCAATTTCTTCATTGGTGAAAGGCGCAACTGTCACACCCCGAAATTTGGGATTTCGGGATGTGAATGGATAGAACAATTAAATAAATGATTTTCATGAATTATTAAAATTTTTCCAACATTTGTTTAATTATCAATTTTAGTGTAGGAAAATAATCCACTTTCTAAATAAAATAAATATGCTTTATTTTATTTATTAAAACTTTTTCAACATTTATCTTAATAAATGTAGGAAAAACAATCATTTTCCTAAATCAAATAAAAATGCTTTGTGTTGCCTTAATTGAAATGTTGCATTCGTGTCGTTGAATCTCATCTTTCTTGAGTGTGAAGTTTTCAAAATGCGTTTAGACGTCGATCAATCCCTCCTGAGAATTTCCTAGATTTTCTGGGAATTAATTCTCTTTTCCTAAAGTCAAATCCATTTATTGGAAGGCTTTAAAATCTCTTTCATGAGCTCCAAATATTTTATTTCGGTTCAAAGTCTCCAACTCTATCTCTGGAATTTTTCCTAGGATTTTTGGAGATTTTGGAATATTTTCTATGGTTTAAATACATTTTCTGGGATTTCCTAGAATTGTTTTTGAACTAGAATCTATTTCCCGAAATAAAAATCTATCCTCTCCTTCTTGGGCCGAATTCATCTCTCCGGCCCAGTTTCCCACCCAATCCAGCCCAGCTCTTCTTCAATCCCGCCGGCTCATCTTTCTCCTCTTCCAGCCCAGTTCGCGCGCGCGCAGCCCGGCCCAGCTGTCCGTTTTTCCCTTCTCTCTTTGTCCACTGACCGGTGGGACCATCCTGTCATCCTCGACCTCGAGTCGCATCCGACCAGGACTCGAGCAGAGTCCGGTCTCTGCACGACGCGCCGCCGCCGTCGCTGCCGGACTCCTCGACGTGCGCGCCACGCCATGGTGGGCACTCGAGCCCCTATAAAATCCGAGCTTCCTCGAGCCTTCCTCGCCTCGCCCCTCCTTCCTCCTCCTTGCGCAGCGCCGCCGCCTGTAGCCGAGCGTCGCCGTCGCCATTGTCTTCAATTCGCCGCCTTGGAGCCTCGACGGACCAATCTAACGCCATAAAGAGCTTCACCGATCCAAGGCGAATCCAATTTGCCTCTTCCTGTCATCCTTCCGCCGCCGGAGGAGCTCGCCGCCGTGAGCCTAAGCCAGCGCCGCCGCTGTCTCCGACGCCAAGCCGCCTCCGTTCATCTCCGCGCTAGGTGAGCCCCTCTGTGAGTTCATCTCGTTCCCCTCTTCGTTTTCCCCCACCTGGCCGAGCCAACCGCGCAGCTAATCGCCGGCAAGCCCGACCGCCTAGAGCCGCCGTCGCCATGGCTCGTCGCCAGCCGCCTCCACCGTCTGAGCTTTGCCCTAGATCCCCAAAACGAGATCCCCGTCCTTCCCTCTCTCTTCCAGGCCAACCGCGGCGAGGTTCGATGCCCTGTAGCGCCGCCGTCGCTGAACTCCGGCGAGTCCCCGTGGTAGCGCCGCCGCGAGCCGCGGACTCCGGCGACCCTTATCGCTCGATCGTTTCCAGCCGCCCGATTTCGATCGAACGGTCGGAATTAGATCCGATCTAATCCAGCGCCGGTCAATCGAGTCAGCCGCGCCCTTTTGCAAAAAGCCCCTAGGTTTTCTAGAAATCAACCCGCAGTCCACGATAGTTCAAAAGTAATTCCGTTTAGGTACTTTTCTTTTCAGTTTAGCCCTGAGCTTCTGGAAAATAGAACCCGCCGTCCTTGGTTGATAGTTTTACGCGTTAGTCCTCGTGTTTTCATACGTAATTATGTTTTAGCCCTCGGTTTCTTCTGTTTAGACCCCGGTTAGTTTAGTTTCTTCGCATTTAAGCCCCTGAACCTTGTTTTATCCCTAGTTTTCACGTTTTAACTCCGTTTAAGCTCGTTTTTGTTGCGTTAATCTTCTAAAAGCGTAGACTTTAGTTTTAATAGTGTTGTTTACCAAGTTTCATGTTTTGGAAATAAATAAAATAATAACTTGTTTTATATTTGTCATATGTTTTACAAATTGCATAAAATCTAATTAGAGTTTCAACTTCATGTTTTATAATTTATTTAAAATATTAATTTGCCTAATTATAATTTAACTAGCTTTTCGAACTAAAAACAAATCATAGTTCTACTTTCATATTTTATAATCAAAGTTAATTGATTAATTCCTGTTACCTTGGTTTTCTAAACTAAAGCTAACTAGACTTTTATCTTCATGTTTATTATAAAAGATTAATTTGTTTAATCATTATTAAACTACTGTTTTATAATTAAAATATGGCTAGTGCTTTACCTGTTGTGTCATAAAGTAAACATGCTAATTTGATTAATAATTATTGAACTCTCTTTTCTAATTAAAATCTGATTAGAGTTATGTTCCATGGTTTCATAAACAAATATGTTGATCTGGTTCATGACTATTTTATATGTTTTCTAAATAAAAGCTAATTTAGCTTATATAGTGGTTTTACAAACTAACAATTAATTTGTTTAATGCTCAATAATGAATCTAGTTTTCTAAATAAAACTTGACTAGGTTCATGCATCAGTTTTTGTGAATAAATGTGAACCTGTTTAATATCTATATCTACTTCATTAGTTTTCTAATTAAAAGCTATATAAGATTATACCTCGGTTTTCATAATCTAATTTAATATGGTAATAAACATTCATCTTGGTTTTATGAATATAAAAGCTACATAGGTTATATCCGAGCTTTTATAATCACATGTTAACTTGATTAACAATTATTGAATTAGTTTTCATAATTAAAATCTGATTAGGTGTAACCACCGGTTTTGTGCAATCTAAATTAATATGATTAATTTCCAACTTAAATGTGCTTTTAATATATAACTTGTTTAGTCCAACGCGAGACATTAAGTTATTCGTCTATATGTTCTCACATGCTTTCTTGTAAGTTAAAATATTTAATTGGTATAATCATTATATAAATATTTGCAAATAAAATTGATTAAGCTTTAACCCGTCTTTTCATATCAAAGTATAATTTGAATTAATTTTAATACTGAATATTTCTCTGAAGTATTCATTACATATCTTTTCATAATTAAAATCAATAAATCTTATAGTCTTCTCTTTCTTTTATAATATAAATCTCTCGATAGTTGTACCTTTCCAACTGTTGTTCCGTTTTCAACGTTTGTTGTGCCCTTGCGATCGTAGTAGCGAGCCCCATCGTTTAGTGCGTTCTTTTAAAGCTTTTCTTTTGATTGGTGTATTGTTCTTAGTTGTATTTATTTCTTTGCTTGCATGTTTGTGCTTGTGCTCGATGTTTGCTACGATTAGAGGAGCATCGTTCCGAAGCTGTCAAGAACAAGAGTTGAAGACTGAGCAATGGTATTCTTTTGCGGAAAGGCAAGTGTCCCTAACCATCTTTCTACCTATGCTTTATGAGATCATATGTGTTAATTGGAAACCATGGAGAACCACCCAGGATTAACCGTACAACCACAATACTATATGGCTCTGGTCTTGGCTAATTAATTAGAAACCTTGATTAGGAATGATCTTACCGAAAGGGCATGGGGGGTGGCGGTTGACGGTGTATAGCCCGGTTCTCTCGGGAAGTGGGCTTGGCTAAGACACTATACCCGTTAGGGAGGGTTATGCCTGCTTCCGATCCGGAAACCTTAGCGGATTGTTTCTAACTAGGGAATCTTTGTAAAGGCCTCGTAGCGTCCCTATGCAATCACACCTCGGAAGTGTGGTATGCGCCTTTGTGGTGCAGCATGGTTGGGTCCAAAGTTCTTCGGAGCTTTTACGCGAATTGTGGTGAAAGTGTACAACCTCTGCAGAGTGTAAAACTGTTATAACAGCCGTGTTCGCGGTCATGAACGGCCTGAACCCTCACATGATTAAATTATCGAAAGTTAATATTAATTAAATCGTTCCGGTTATTTCCGTGGCCTTGCTGAGTACCAACCATAAGTGTACTCATCCTTGCTTATTGCTGCTCAGTATTCATAAGGTGTGAGAAGTTGTTGAAGGTGATGCTAGGCGTACGCAACCCCCAGTCAACAGTTCCCTGTGGTGAAGAGTTCAAGATTCCGCTGCTAGAAAACGTTTGTATTGTCTTTATTTTATTATTTCCGCTGTAACTTTTTGTTCTGTTTATTCATGGGGTCTATCATATGTGTGGAATCCTGGCACACATATGAGATGCATCTGGTTTTCTTCTTTCTAAAACCAGGTGTCGACAGCAACAAGGCAGGATAGATCAATATCGAGATTGATGAGAGCACTGAGGTCAAATTGCATCCGAGGGTTATTGGAGACACCCATTCTGTTTTTATAAGCTGTCCATATAAGTGCTGCTTTCCCTTCATGATCAGTGATGAACTGTCCATCATCATTCTGATGTTGGGCAATGGCATTTTTCCTATAGAAGATAGTAGCCATTGCATGGAAAAACTTGGTACACTCATCCCCAAATTTAATTCTATTTAGCAAAAAGTCCATATTACTCCCCTCAACTATAAACAAAGTCCACATGACCCCCTAAACTTTGTTTTGGTACATTTTACCCCCTAAACTATGTCACTTGGTGTATTCTACCCCCTAATACAATTTGTCTTTTTTATTTCTGCATGCACAAGTTGAATTTTAATTTAAAATCTTGCATGATTGTAGTGAACATCACAATGTATGTCAAAAGACATATTATGAATTTTTCGTCACTACTTTTTGTATAATATCGCGTCCTAAGGATTAATTAATTATTAAATATCTTGCCCCATCAAAATAATGATAAAAAATAATTTTATATTTTTCTATCATGCATTATGATGTCTACTATCATCTCCCAAAATTTGAACGCAATATGACACTTGTACATGCAAAAATAAAAAAGAGAAACTGTATTACGGGGTAAAATAGACCAAATAACATAGTTTAGGGGGGTAAAATAAACCAAAAAATAGTTTAGGAGGTTATGTGGGCTTTGCTTATAGTTTAGGGGAGTAATTTGGACTTTTTCCATCTATTTACTGTATACCTTTTCTTCCAATATAAATTTTTGTATCTTAGCAACTGAGCCATATGTGCCTTAAGGAGATTTCTAAAATTCCATTCATGGCCCCATAGCAACCTGGATTCTTCAATGCAGTCTAAATATAAAATCACTTGGTTGCAGTTAGCAATCAAAAGGTTCAGGTTGGAGATATTCCTACTCCAATGCTTGAGATTATACCTGACATTCTTCAATTTTCCTGCAATAACAGATGCTGCATCCCTCTGATTTCGAACATTCTTATTCCATCCAGCTTGGACTGTCGCATGAAACCCAGGATGCTCAGGCCAAAAATTTCAAATCGAAAGATATTGGATTTTGGGATCTTTGTGCCAATCATCACCTTGCAAGGAATATGATCTGAGGTGATCTTTGCTAAGGGCAGCACCATGGTATTCGGATAACTAGTGACCCAGTTGACAGAAGTAAAGAACCAGTCTAACTGCTCAAGTAAGGGATTATGCTGCATGTTACTCCAGGTATACGCTCTACCTTTTAATGGAAGCTCTACTAGTCCAAGATGACCTATTGCATCATTGAAGATCATAGTGTCATTAAGATTACCTCCCAGCTTATTACGATCCTCCAGTGACCTATAAAAATTAAAGTCTCCCAGAAAAATCCAGTCATCATCAGGCTGAATGACAGTGCTTTTCAGCCAACTGATAAAATCTGTTCTAGCTGGTTCTATACATGGGCCATACACTGATGTCAAATTCCACCGATCCAAATTATGCACTGAAATGAACTGCATGGTTATGGCAAAGTTGTTTTTTAATAACACATTGCCAACAAAACAAGAGCTATTCCATATGACTATCAGACCCCAGAGGCACCAATTGACGGGATAAACTTATCAAAACGTCGAGGAACAAAATTTCTTATGAAAGCAATGCCAACAATCTCTTTCTTGGTTTCCTGGAGGCATACTATAGAACAAGAGCTTTCCTCAATTTTATTGCGAACAGCATCCCATTTAGCAGAGGCATTCAAACCACGGATATTCCAACATAAGAATTCCAACTTCTAATATCCATTAATACCCATGTGAACATAGTTAGTATAAGTACTATGTACAACATAATACCAGCAGCCTGGAGTGGACCAAGGCCAAAAAAACATCCATGAACACATGGAAATAATCATTAAGCCTCGAAAGAACCAGGACCAAAGGGGCAGCCAGGCGTAAGAGAGCTGGGTATATATATGATCACACATAAAGTAGTACTTGACAATCACACACATTGAGTAGTTTTGACCAGAAGCCACCAGACAGATAACCATACAGCAGTTCGAATATAGCAAGATAAAGTACTCAAAGGCACATAAAAACAGTTCAATGACACAGACCACCCCAAAGACACCACCCACATGCTGAAGCTCAGTTATCATCGGTAACTTGTGAAGAGCGCCCCTTGAGGAGCAAAGCATCAGTGATCCCTCTAGGAGAAGCATCACATTCAACACCCCAACCCTGGAGAACCTCAACTGGGATAGGGCCTTGGATGTCATCAACCTGCAGTCCCTATTCTACTGATGGTAGTATAGTCTTGGTCCGAGTAGCCACTGCATTCTTCCTTCTCTTCTTTGGGATATCATCAAGGGTGCTATGCTTGAAACCATCTGTGACTAAATTCAACCTTGGGCTCCATCTAACTTGGGACATGAAAGCTGGAGTGGCCTTGTTGGCAGCAGACACAGTCCGAGGCAGTGTCACTGATGTCTTGCAGGGTTTAGGTGGCAAGACAGAGATTGGAAGCCGTGTAGTTGCAGCACTATCAAAAGCTGTTAGGAGACATTTCTTGGCAGTATGGCCATCCTCTAGCTGCTCTACTACTTGCCCTGGCTGCTGGACTGGCTGATTTAACTCAATCTGGTTGACCATGTCTTCCGTATTCTGCACATCCACCTCCTCCCTCATCAAACCCTCAGCTGATAACTGAGACAAAGTGTTTTCCATCTCCACTAATTTCTGTGCCCAAATCTGAAGTAATACAGCATGCAAGGTTGGTTTATATGGCACTATAGCTTTAGAATAATCCATCTCATTTTGAGAGGAAGCCCGTTTCATGTGCTGAAAAGCAACATTCCACTTTCTCTTGAGGGAGATAGGCAATGGAATAGCACTAATGGGGTTAAAGTTTGATGCTTTCATCTCAGGCAACAAGATGTTACAAATCTGATCATTAAGAACACCCTGGCTCACAATAACATCTTCTTGCATAACTGAATTAACTGAAGAGACGGAGCTTGTATCAGAGGTATTGGAGGAAGATGATCCAAGCTGTCCCTGCAGGACCATCTCAACCGTGAGGTGGATATCTGGTCCATGTGCCCTCAAGTACTGTGCAGTTGATCCCGATTGATCAAACGAAATTTCTTGTTGCTGATCAGGGTTATCACCTTGCTGTTCAATTTCATCCACATCCTCATTAACATCTGCATCCTCCCTTGCCACATCATTGTTATTATTGGTAGGGGCATTTTCTTCAGCCATGTCCTCAACAATATCCTGCATTTGCTGGGGCTGCACACCAACATCCCCTTGCACTGCAGCACCTGCTCCAAGTAAGTCATGCATCCAGTTTTGGGGAGCATCAGGATTTACATGAAGAACATGTCCTGGCAATGGGTGCGGATTTCCATCAACTGGCACAGGGTCTTCATTACCGGGAAATGCATCTGGGAAATGTCCACCAATAATATAGACTGAAGCAGTCTACCAGAAGCCATTGCCTCCCATCAGAGACCCACGAGAGACTATTATACTACGAGGGATCCTTTCTGTTGTAAGCACCAAACAGTCCAAGATGGATTTGGACTTGTTAGGACCCTCATGCCAACTGAGAAGATGACCAAAAGCTGCCACAGCAGCTTTGAAAAATTCCATGGTCTGATAGTCCAGAGGGAACCCAAGAATCAAAACTCTACAAACCCGAATGTAAGGACAAGCCCTGAAATTCCTAGCCTCATCATGCTTAACCACCCGAATCTCAGAGTTGTTCACAAACGGCAGAGGTGATCGATCAAGCAAAGTCTGTCTCTGACTAGCAGATTGAAACTTGTATAGACCAAGGCCTAGAGGTGATCGGAAGCTAGATTCAACTCTGACTGGAAAAGCATGTTCAAAGTGTTGTACCACTGCTTGAAGAGCTGCAGGAACCAGGTGCTCCGGCGCCGCCGGATGAAGGGTGACGATGGCGTACTCCTCATGTCTTCTCGGGGGCTCTCCACCAAGAGCAACCCGACTACGGGCTGGCCGCTGCCAGCCATGCTCAATGTGAGCACCATCCGGGAGGAAAGGCTGAGGGTTGCAGACAAAGATCGCCATGGATGAGGCTGGTGATGGAATGGCTGGAGGTTCAGGAATTTGCACTGTAGATGGAGGAGGCGTCGGAGTCGACGAGGAATTTATGGGTGGTGCTTGTGTTACGGGATTTTGTTGCAGCTTTCCTTGTTTTGGATCTGTAGAGCTCGATTGACACTTGGGCCTCCATTGGGCTGTATACCGAGAACCAAAGAAACACCTCTTAGCACGATGTCCATAACGCCAACAGGATCGACAACGAATTGGGTTCGCACAATCATGCGAACTATGGCCCAAACCAAGGCAGTTGCCACACGAAATCAGCTCAGCACGTTGATGACCAAATTCAAAATTCGAAAATCTGCCCCGATTATTCTCCTGAGATTCCGTTGCATTTGCATGCACCGATCGCTGCTTCTGCGGAGAACACGGAGGAGACAGATCCAAGAGAATACGCCCGAACACCCTCTGAATCGGAACTTCTTGTTCCGCAGAAACATTAACATCACCAACCTTGAAAGAGCGTTGCAAAATTGGCTTATGTTTAATCTGTGGTGAATTCTGAACCAACTTTGGTGCAAAATGAACTCTCTTGGATGGTTTGCGAGGAGAGGATCTCAGCTGACACTTTTGGTTTTTTGATAAAACCTTAGTCCATTCTTTTTCCTGTTCTCCTCCCACAAACGCTTTTCACGTTCCCAGTGTGGAACACCATTACTCCATAGATGGAAGTATACATCAAAAGAAGAACCAATGAACCTTCTCAAGGCATAGACATGAAAACCAACACGTTTGCAAGAGACAGAGAAACGGAAGTGACGATCACTGAGGAATTGAACATGAAACCCTGCCGGTGAACCACCAAGGCAAGACGCCAATGCAAAGCCCACTGATTCCTCAGTCAGTCGGAAAGTAAACCGACGAAAAGTAGCAAGAAGGAAGAAAGATCCATGCACATCAGAGGATGCGTGATGCACAGATGTGTTGTAAAGACATCTGACGTCCTCCTGAAAGCCAGCCCCCGGGGAAAAATCCAACTTGCCTTGCAGAACTTTGGGGAGATCCTTAGGGGGGAGAAAAACCATCACCAAGACTAGGAAGAGACACACCTGATGCGATCCACTTGCACTGATCAGCGACGACCAGTACCCAGTTCCGAGACTCAGACGCCAGGCTTCATCTCCGCATCGTTAGTGAGAGCATTTTCGAATTTCTAGATGATCTTGCCATGATATCCTACTCATTCTCCTTGGCCGTGATTGGAAAACATGCGGATCGCACTTGCCATAGAGGCAAACGGATTGTTTGAAACAATAGCAATTAAGGGATGAATAAATTAATTTCTAACAGTAGAAATACAGCAACAACATAAATCCTAGGCAAAAACATTAACTTGTTTAGACTTGTCGCAGATGCATATCGTAACATAACAGTAGACATGAAATCCGACGCTATACATTGAGAAAAACTCACTAGCGTCAGCCAGAGGATGAAAGAACCAATAATTAGTTTGATCATTCTTACAGTGGGTTTGTCGGTACTAAATCTAGCGGGAAGTAGATGAAGCAGATCGTTGATGGAGATCCACGAACACTAGCGACGTAGAGGGAAGAAGACGTTCAGCGAGCAGTCGCAACGGTGCTTCCCAAACACATAATAAGGCCCCTATCCCTTGCAGGGACGCGAGAGGACGTAGGCTTCGGAGACCTGCTCTCCCGACACCGATGGCACGTCGGTGGTGGGATTAAGAGGGCGACGGCGGCACAACACTCAAGAAGGAGAAGTGTTCAGAGGTGTCTCTAGAGGACGACGTCTAGAGTAGCAGAAGGAAGCTGCGCACCCGCAAGCACGAGGCACAGGATTTGCTAGACCATTCACGCACATGTCATGCGCCCGCACCCATCGCCTCGAGCTAGCGCGTGCGTGTGGAGCTTTCTTTTCCTCTCCTCAATAGGTTCAACTAGGTGGAGGCAGCTCAACTATTTAAGTTGGCCTCTCCCCTTCTAGACTAGCAAGGTGGGACTAATGTTCCCACTACACCATGCATGTGTAAGTGGGCCTTTAGGATTTACTGGAACTATTATTTGGGCTAGGCAAGATAAGGCCCAAAACTTCTAACAACCCCCCACTAGATCCCAGAGGCACACTTAATTTCTCCTTGTACAAAGTGTTGTTAATATACTGGCTTTTCAGTGGAGATCTGTTAGGGTTGAACATCCACCTAGATCGACAAGAAAGACTTAATCACAGCTGCGCAATGGACTACGCCTTGAATTGGCGGCTTGGTGTGAATAAGTTTCACTTGACGTCTAGATTAATACTAGGCCACCAATGCCTACCTTGCGGGTGGAGCATATAGGTCATACTCATGTCTCTCTTCATGAACCTTTTAAAGAATTCCCAAATTCTTACAAACTGCAACCAACACTTCAGCTCACATAGGTGTGTTCTTACAAGAATACTCTGTAGGACAGTATCTTGCTTTAACAGCCTTAGAACACATTAAGACAAAGTGAGTCTTCCATACAGAAATGAGAGTACTACAACTCTAATGGAGTATGTGAAAAGTATATTATAGTCTCCCATTAACCACCAGTTTATTCTTCCCATGCCCTAATTCACGGGATCTCCGATCACATAGGTTGGGTTACCGCTGGGGTTAATTCATGTGGGTCTCAATCCCATCTCCTTCGATGCATTATCAATCACAATACGTGATAGTCCCTTGGTAAAGGGATCTGCCATGTTTTGAGCTGTTTGGATGTAGTCCACAGCTATTACTCCGGAGCTTGTCATCTTCTTGGCAGACTTCAATCTACGTTTCACATGCTTGCTGGACATTATCCTTGCTAGTTTTGACTTCATGAAAGCAGTTTGATTATCACAATTCATGAGTATTGCAGGGGTTGGTTTCTCAACCACATGTAAGTCCATCAAAAGCTCTCTCAGCCACTCAGCTTCACTGGTGGCTGTGTCCAGAGTTGTGAGATCTTCCTCCATGGTAGATTTTCTTAAAATTGTTTGCTTACATGATCTCCATGAGACAGCACCTCCACCTAGTGTGAATACATACCCACTAGTGGCCTTTAGCTCATTGACATCTGTAATCCAATTTGAATCACTATATCCTTTGAGTACACTAGGGTACCCTGAATAGTGAATTCCAAAACTCATTGTGCCCCTTAGATAGCACATCACACAATCAATACCACGCCAATGGTCCTCTCAGGATTGGAAGTGAATCTGCTCATCTTGCTTGCAGCAAAATCAATGTCAGGGCGGGTCGCACTAGCTAGGTACATCAATGAGCCAATGATCTGGGAGTATCTTAATTGATCCTCTCCTTATCCTTTTTTACTTTGAAGTATCAAACTAGGATCATGAGGTGTTGGAGAAGATTTGCTATCTATGTAGCCCAAATTGGCTCAATACCTTTTCCACATAATGGGACTGCAGAAGCGTGATCTCATTTTCACCCTTACAAAGTTTAATGTTAAGGATCACATCGGCTTCCCCCAAATCCTTCATGTCAAAATTTTGGGATAAAAATGATTTTGCATCATTTATCTCATCGATACTTGTCCCAAAAATTAGTATGTCATCAACATACAAACATAGCATTAATCATTTACCCCCACAATAGCGATAATACACACATGTATCAACTTCGTTTACTGCGAACCCAGCAGATGTTAAAGTCTTATCAAACTTCTCATGCCATTGCTTTGGTGCCTGCTTTAAGCCATACATGGATTTCAACAACTTACACAC
Source organism: Digitaria exilis (assembly GCA_015342445.1). Classification (NCBI taxonomy): domain Eukaryota; kingdom Viridiplantae; phylum Streptophyta; class Magnoliopsida; order Poales; family Poaceae; genus Digitaria; species Digitaria exilis. Next base: position 3,119,543 of record JACEFO010001972.1, on the reverse strand, counting down.
CTTGCCCTCATGTCCTGGTACTATAAATCCATCAGGTTGATCCATATAAATTTCTTCCTCTAACTCTCCGTTAAGGAAAGCCATCTTCACATCCATTTGATGGGACAAGAAGATCATGGGTAGCAGCCAAGGATAATAGCACTCGGATTGTAGTTAGTCTGGCAACAAGTGAGTACATATCAAAGAAATCCTCACCTTCTTTCTAGGTATAACCTTTAGCCACAAGCCTTGCCTTGTACTTTTTTATAGTACCATCAGACCTAAGCTTTTTCTTAAATAAACACTTGCAGCCAACTGGCTTGCAACCCACTGGTAGGTCTGTTACTTCCCATGTCCCATTTGCAGTGATGGAGTCCATCTCACTATGGACTGCATCCTTCCAATATTCTGCAGCAGGTGATGCATAGGCCTCTGCAATGGTCCTGTGAGTATCATCCACAAGGTAGACAATGAAATCGTCACCAAAGGATTTTCTAATCCTCTGTCTCTTACTCCCTCTAAGTTCTGGAGCACTGTCATCCTTTTCCTTACCATGTGAAGTCTCAATTGACTCATTTGTGACTATGGGTTCAGGAATAAATTCATTTGATAAACTAGGTAAAGAATAAGGTTCTTTCATTGGGAATATATTTTCAAAGAAAGTAACCTGGCAGCCGCACAGGGTTACAGCCAGCGGGTACAAAGACGATTTGTTCATTCTGCCGGAAGACCCCTGAGATATTCTTAAACAGAACTATAATTTAGGTGTCTTCTCCATTTTTGACACATCTCTAAAAAATCACACATACAACAACAAAGTCCGATGTCATCATTTTTGCACATTTTAACCTGACATTTATTCTATTCACGAAATGGCTCTAAGGAATTAAGGAAAAATATGAATCAACAATAATTCCTATATTACTGAAAATTTGAATGGTTAGATCTTCTCTATATTATTTCTTGCTCAGTAATAGTGTATTGCATCATACACTTTGTATAGATTATTAATGTACATTTTTTCTTCCATTTTCATGACTATGGCGGTCTATATATTCGCCAGTATAGAGGTAATGAGATTAGACTTTAACTGGGTAAGAATGTCTGTGCTAAAAGGGTTGGATTCAATTACACACATGACGGCGCTTGGCTTTGGAGATTTATATACGTAGTAGCATATACACACATAACTTGGGAGTTGGGACATCCAGATGAGACTACTATCTTTTTCGATCCTTTATGCCTATAAAGTACAGAAATAACACTTGGTTGCAATTACCTTATTCTAGTTACATCAAGAAAGTATATAATCTAGCTTCTATTATTACAAGCCTCTGAGACGAGTGTTCATTCAATTAAATTATGAAGGGTGATGCACCCATTCCCTTTGCACGGTATAACTGTGACGGTTCTACATTGTGTGGGCCGGTAGTTCGTTGCCAAGCTCTCTGAACAGAGCACGCCACCGAAATCGTTGCAGGCAAGCTAAGAACGCGTGAATGTGTAATCCTGCATCTGGGGTGCTAAAAGACAAACAAAAATCCAGGTCAGTTGCTACCGAGAATCAGTGAACACTCAACACACATAAACCGCAGACAATTGTGCTTGATAGCCCACGTCAATCTTGATTTCCTCTTCATGCGAGCTGACTTTAATTATTCTTTATTCTTAGTTCTTATTTCCAAAATGGCACTGGCTGCACCAAGGTCTCGCAATTCAAGAACTATATGATGAGCTATATCTATGAGTGTGATCATTGGCCAATTCAAGATCTTGATGCCGAGACCCATGGCCCCTTGCTGTCAGCAAATAGGGAAAAGATCGATGCTAGGGGAAGATTAACTTTGCCCAACTATTTGTTCAGATCACATGTTCACTGGCATTGAAAGCTAAGTGTTCTGGGCTATATCGATTGAGCTTACAGACATGTGCTGGATGGCAGCACGCCCCAGCGTTATACCATCCAAATAATAGTGTTCACGGTCAACACAAGAATAGCAAATAGCAGGCATGGGTGCTTCCCTCTAGAGGTGAAAAGCTCGGTATGACAAACTTGTTTTGAACAGTATAAAAGAGAGTTGTGTGGCAGTTGTATTAAGGAGTTATGTAAAAGAAACAACAATACTAAATGATTATGCACGGGTGGTGATTGGTCCTAGACTATATGTGAAGCGAGCAATTGGTAGATGCTCCTTTTATATAGCTACTCCTAATGGTAGGAGATATTTTATACAGAATTAATACAGCCAAGTAAAAGATTATGCACCTGGCCAAGCTCAGTTTCCATTTATGTTAAAAAAATAGACGTTTGTTACACCTCTTGAGGGGAACCTAAGGTTCCTTCCTTCGTAATTATCATCGGCCATTGATCTATAAAAGAGTGGACTTATCATAGGTAAAGGAGTTTAGTAACTCACGTTTCCTGGCAGACACTAGTTATTAGTCCTCTCCGCCGGATAGAAGAAATCCTTCTCCACTGCACACGACACGAGCGTATGTGCAGATGAAAGATCCGGCCTGCACGGGTCTGGCCACAGGCCATTCGATCCGGCAAAATGAATCTGCCGAGTGCCGTCACCTGGTGCCCTTCACCCACCCAGCCAGGCTTGACGCGGTGGCCATAGACCCGAAGCGTCTGTTCCCATAGGTACCTCTTTTACTGCCCCAGGGGCACCGGCAAGCTCACGTTGGTGGTGGCCAGAGCGCGGTTCCTGGGCTACGACATGTATGAAACTCCGAAACAACACCTAATAGGTAGTCTATTGCATTAGAAAATATATGCTGGCTGATGGCATTAAACCCTGCGTGTACAAACTGTTTGTCTGCTGCGACGAATGCCTACGCTGTCAGCTACAATGGTCCTTGTGCTCTTGTACGCACCTTTCTGAATGTAAACACTTGTCATTCAGCAGACTGATTCCACCGAAGGATCTCCAGACCATCTGCACTGTTTTCACACGTCTGTCTATTTAATTTTCATCTCCAGTTATTTGATTATTTCAACTGAATTTTGAACTCTCATACGAATTGTCTCTATTTTTAGTTCATTTCGATTGAAAAATTGCTAGTAGGCCTTCAGTCTGGACAGCTTTGAAAGCTTGGACGATTTAAGAATCACATTGAATCATGAGGCACAAGGGAAGCTTGAAAAATTATGGCTGGATCCCAAAAAGCCATGAAAAAATAGCTCTTAATGTACTCATTGATGCGCACCAGCGTAGGTGGTGGAGCTCGTCCAAATTTTTAGGTGGGCGGACTCGCGCAACAAATAACACAATTGCTAATAAACGACTGGTAAAAATGTTTAAGATGGTACATCAAAGTAAAAATAATAATAAAAACAAATAATAAATTTTGGTTTTCCCGTGTACTTGGGCAGGATAGGGAAACACAGACGTTGCCGAAGCTTAACTTTGAAGGAAAAACTATTCAAAATTACCCACCTATATCATTCTATAAAAGAAATCTGAAGTAAATTATACTCTATGTAAATTACTCACCTATGCCATTTTAAAAAATGTCTAATAACCCCTTAAACTTTAATATAAATTATCTAGTTATGTCATGCTCCTGTATATCTGAATCTGAGTTTTATAATTAAACAAATTCTCAAAGTGCACCAATAATAAAATTCCAATCTCTACCATTTTTAATATATTATATATGTTGTTATTTAAGAAAAATAATATAGTGTGTCAGATAGCTGAATTCAATTAAATGCATATCAAACACAAACAGAGTTGTCATACAAAGTGAACAAATTGTTACTAACTAATTACATAGAGAAAATGCTAAATATGTATGTTAGGGTATTGGTAGAATATTTAATAGATGAAAGGGGAGAACCAGATAATTATAATTATTAGCTACGACAAATATTGTTATTAATTCTAATTAGCCCATACGTGTGACATCCCCGAATTTTAAACGGCACGAAGTTTGACCAAAGTCAAAATTGGGTCAAAATTCGATATAAATTTAAAGTAAAAATTTTAAATAGATCCAAGAGATCTATGGAGAATGTTTGACACAAAATTGGGATGAAAAATAGTATGGAAATAGCTCAATTAAATGGAGGAAAGAAAAAGAGAAAAGTTACTATTGCAAATCTGAAAATAGGGTTTGAATTTCAGTTTTGGCTATGTTGAGCAGCAATGTTTGAGTGATCATAAAAATTTATTGGTGGATCTTTTGACCATGGTACAAAAATGAAAGTTGTAAAGTAAGGTATAAACAACAACTTTGTTTTTGGGTTCAGCTTGAGCTTAGATGAAAATTAAGGAGAAAAACTGGGTTAGAAATCGAATTATTTACTGTTTCAGCCAAAGTTCAGAGTTATAAAGGCTGAGATGAAATTTCTTAAATTAAGCTCAAACCATTGAGAATCTGAAAGAGGGCCAAAAATAAGAAATGAAATTCAAGTCAAGGCAAAGAACTTTTGTGTTTGGAGGAATAGCATGTTCTATTCAAAAGTTGGGAGTAATTTGAGTTTGAATTTCTGAACAAGATTAGGGTTTCGGAGTTCTTATGAACACTTAACCCGACCGATGATCCAAGATCAAATTCGAGCGTTTGGTTGAGAAATTGAGTATGGTGCCAAAAGAGAAAGTGAAATTGAAGGTGTTACGGACAAGTTTCATTTGGGGATCGAGGAGGGTTTGAATGGAAATTTGAAAGTAATTTGAAGAATTCGAACTTCGGGTCTGAATTTGGGGATAAAAGTCGACCGACATTGGAGCTTCGAATCCGCGCTACACACTGCTCGAATTGGAAAAGTTGCAACATGAAAGTTGGAGTGCTATGGTTCTTCTACAAGTTTTGTGTTCGGAGTTTGGCAAGTTTAGATGAGGCTTTGAAAGAAATCGTGGCCGCAATATCTCGGTTCAAGAGCTCGAAGGGGGCAATGGCGACCGACGTCGGTGCGGTGGTCGGTAACTCCGGCCACGTGCCGTTGTGCATGTTTTCACCGTGTCGATGGCTGCAGCAGGAGGTGGCGGTCGTCCTGAGATGGTGCTCGTCGATATATACCGCCGACGCCTGCGTTCTTCTCCTTTTCTTCTTCCTCCTCGCTCTCAGTTTCCCTTTTTGGTCGCCGGCGTTTCCTCCATCGCGTGCCGCCGTCCGAGCTCTCTTCTTCAATTCCCTCCGCCTACAGCTTCGCCTTGAACTCCTCTATCTCTCCGATCACTTCCAGCTGAGTTTCCTCCATTCTAGAACCAAGCGCCGCCGTTTTCTCCATCTTTCCTCACCGCCACCGCCGTGGCCGACGGCTCTCGTGGGCAGCCTTGCTCCGACCGTCCCAGTCCGTGCTAGAGGGTGAGTTAGTTTCCCCTTGGTCCCATGGTGCTCATAGGCTAGTTGTTGGCTCGGTTGGGGACGCGGGTTGCCGGTTGCGCGTCGTCGCCGTGCGCACGGCCGCCATAGCAGGCGCACGTGAGCAGGGCGTTTGTGAGCATCTCGGCTCGCGCTAGGCAGTGCGCTAGGTTCGCCGTAGGCTGCTGGTGCTCTCAAGTAGGTCCTCTTCGTGCGGGTCACCGGGGGTTGGCCGGACGGCGTGTCGCCGCCGTGCGCCGCCGCCTGTGCTGCCGCGGAGGCGAGGGTGCGTGGGAGGTCGTCGGGTTTTGGAGCTAGACGGGTTTGCGGAGGCGAGGCGGTGCGGTTGGGCTAGCTGCCGGGGTCGGGGGACCTCGCCGCCGGCGAGTCGTCGCCGGTCAAGGCCGGCGAGCGCGCGGTCAAGCTCGCTCCCCTGTTTTGAACGGGGGAGGGGCTGCGCGGGAGAAGATAGGAAAGCCGGGGGGCGTTCTGCAAAATGTCGTTTTAGGTTTTGAAAATAGATTTAATTTTCGGTTTTTCACCTTTTAATTCATAGAAAATCATAGGAAAGTCCAAAATTGATGAAACCAATTTTGTTAAACTTGTTTTAAAATTTGTCATCCATTAAAAATGTTAATTAATCTGGTGTAGATAATTAATTTAATTCCTTTATTTGGATTAATTAAATAAATGTTTAATAATTTCTAAAAAGGTTAAAATTCTGAATAAATTCTTTTATAATTAGAAATAATTTCTAAAATTGTTTTATGTATTTATTTAAATGCTTTACCCTTTAGAAAATGATTTTTAAATCATTAAAAATAAACTAAAAATGATTTAGGGCAAGTTTATTAAAGGAAAAATATAGGTTTATCTTTTAAAAATCTTGGGTAGCTTGTGCTGGCTTGCAACTTTATCGAGAAGGGAAAGTTGCTTAGCTTTTTCATAAAGTGTTGCATCGCATATCGCTAACCGCATTCGTTTTAGTATCTCAAGCTTCGGAGTACGAGCTCGTGGGATTCGCGGAGGATCAGCGACAAGGCAAGGAAGTGATCGTCGTCACTCCGGAATCTCGTATCGCGGAAGGAACTAACCTGCTCGTGATTCCAGGCAAGCCCCGGTGCATCTTTGAATCACCCATTATTTCATAATTTTCATGAGTCCAAACCTTATGATTTTATGTGCATTAGGTTAGGGTTTGGTTGAAAACCTTTGATGCATGAGATATTCCTTGATAGAACTATCCTTGCTAGATAAGAGATTTGATTAGCAATGTCTACATTGGCTATGCTTAGTAAAGTTAAGTAAAAGATGATGATCTAGGCTATCACCAATCTCATATGAATCATGAACGGTTTGGGTTGAAAGATAGTGGGCAGAAGTTGATAGAATGGATTGAGGTAAGCTCGATCCGTAGTTCTGCCTACTTGCTCAAGTGACTAAGGACCGATCCGTTGTTTACCTGTTTGATCGAGTGATTCTACCTGGTTTCTTACTGGGCTATGGGACCAGTAAAGCCAATTAGATTAGCTGGCTCGTTGATTGGAAATATCGCTTACCGGTGCTTGCTGGGTCGGAGAAAGGCGGGATCGTGACCTGTAACTCACGGGGTGGTCGCCAGACGTGGGGCCCACGTGGGGGTGCGTTCCCGGGTTCGGGTAAGGATATTTCCGGTCTTTGGTCCCGCTAATTGAAAGGTTGTTGCGTACAGTAAGATCGACTGTGCGTGACTGGGGGCTAGGTATCTCCTGCAGGACGTACATGGATCCGGATCAACACAACTCTTGGTTATGAGTGCACTTGATCAGGTGTTAAACATCGTAGAGGAAACAAGTTGAACAAGAGGAGTCCTTGGGACACTCGACAGATCACCGGTTTAAACTGTTTGAAGTGCGTCCGATGATCGTAACAGGTCGTTATGACGCACTTGAGCCAGTTTAAATTTGACGGTTCTGCCACAATACGGGAGCAAGGGCTGATAGGCTAGCTTCATCAAACAGAGTAGTACAGACAGCTTCCCAGCAAAGGGCAGAGTATAAAAACTGTGGTTGAGTAAAGCTAGCATGCGTGGACAAGTCTCCCCTAAGATTAATTGAGGTCGCATGAGTGGCTGATTCGGCAGCCAGCAAATAAATAACCAGCGTTCGATGTGCAAGGAGTGAGGTCCATTTTACAAACTTTGTCACCATGTCATTCAATGGGCAAAGGATATGATGGGCCTAGGATGCGTCAGGATAGCAGCCACCACGAGCCTCTGCTTTATCCGCGCTGCTGCGCTGGGAACTAGAATTTCTGTTGTGCCTACTGTTTCTTTGCTGTGACGAATGCCTACACTGTCAGCTACAACGGCCCATATGCTCTTGTACACACCTTTCTGAATGAAAAAAATTGTCATGCAGCAGACTGCTGCTTCAGCCCACAGATCTCAAGACCACATGTACCGTTTGTACATGTTTGTCTATTTAATTTTCATCACCAGTTATTTCAACTGAATTTTAAACTCTGATCTGAATTGTTTATATTTTTGCTCCAATTTAATTGAAAAATTGCTCGTACGCCTTCAATCTGAACATCTTTAAGAGCTTGGATGATTTAAGAATCACATTGGGGCATCAGGCACAAGGGAAGCTTGAAAAATTATGGCTGGATCTCAAAAAGCCAGGAAAAACTAGCTTTTAATGTACTCATTGATGCGCACCAGCGCGCAGGGGAGACGCCATGTTATAATTTCTGGTGAACCGGCGCCAGATAAATATTTATTTTACCACTAAGTAGACTAGAAATCCCATAAGGCCAATCTCAGTGGGAGTTTCATGGACAATAAATAGAGTGCCACATATGCAGTTTTGGTGATGTGGCAGTGAATTAATGAAGAGAGAGGTGGAATGAGTTTCATGGTGATGAAACCCTCCATACACAGTTACCTAGACAGCTTGTGTCTTGCATGTAACATAGGGAACAACAATAGATAAAACTACGCATTGAGAGTGGGGTGTTTCATACTAGTTTCAAACATTTTTAGATGATGTGGCACTCTAGGTAATCGTGTCGATGAAACTCCCATTGAGATTGTCCTAAGTAGTGCACCACAGTCATTGAAGCGCTAGCTTCGCCCCTGGCAGCGTGCTCACGCTCAAGTATTGGTGGAGACCGTCCGAAATTTTAGGTGGGCTGGTCTCGCACAATAAAGAACACAATTCCCAGTAAATGACACGTAAAAATGTTTAAGATTTTACATGTAAATAAAAATCATAATCACATCTTCAGATCCCACAGCAGCAGCATTTGGATTTTCTTATGTACTTGGCCAGGGTAAACAAACAGAGACACTGCTGACGCTTAAATTTGCAGGAAACCTTCTCTTCAAAATTACCCACCTCTATTATTATATAAAACAAATCTAAAGTAAATCCTACTCTTTATGTAAATTTCTCACCTATGCCGTTATAAAGAATGTCAAATAACCCCCTTAAACTTGAATTTAAATTATCTAATTATGTCATCATCCTCTATATCTGAATCTCAAAGTGCAAGGATAATAAAATTCTAATATCTACCATTGTTATAATATATATTTTATTATTCATATAGAAATAATATAGTGTGTCACATAAGTAATTACATCAATGTGTTCAACCACAATAAAGAACACAATTCCTAATAAATGACTTGTAAAAATGTTTAAGATTTTACATGTAAATAAAAAATCATAATCACATCTTCAGATCCCACAGAAGCAGCATTTTGGTTTTCTTGTGTACTTGGGCAGGGTAAACAAACAGAGACAGTTCCGACGCTTAAATTTGAAGGAAACCTTCTCTTCAAAATTACCCACCTCTATTATTACATTAAACAACTCTATAGTAAATCCTACTCTTTATGTAAATTTCTCACCTATGCCATTATAAAGAATGTCAAATAACCCCCCTTAAACTTCAATTGAAATTATTTAATTATGTCATCATCCTCTATATCTGAATCTCAAAGTGCACGAATAATAAAATTCTCAAAGTGCACGAATAATAAAATTCTAATATCTACCATTGTTATAATATAGTGTGTCACATAGCTGAATTCAATTAAATTCATATCAAATACAACACAAATGAAGTTATCATAGCTGAATTCAATTAAATAATATAGTGTGTCACATAAGTAATTACATCAATGTGTTCAAGCACGTGATCATACACATCAATCACATACAAAGCCAATCCCAAAACAATAGGCAGCGGCAACGACTATAGACGGTGGCAAAATAAATACAAAGTCATCACTCATTACATCTGGTACCGTGTCCATCAAGCAATATCTATGCACCAGTGAGCCGGTCAGCTGTCTTGCGCGTGGGCCTGATCGTGCGCTCGTAGCACCACACTGATGGCCTGGTGCACGCGCGCCTGGCGCCGAGCCCGACCGAGTGGCACGTGCTCTGTGCACGTCCTGGTCGACTGACCCTGTGCACGTGCCCTACATACCCTCCTCAAACAGATGAACATGAGGAAGGATAGGCAAGGGACGCCAGAACAACTCCACAGTTCCAAATCAAATTACTTTCTCATGGAGCAACGATTCGATGCGAAATTTGAGCTACAGAAGCACGTCCACAATCTCTAACAGAACAAGAAGAAGATCCTAAACAGCTCAAGTAAATCTCATGATTTTTGGAGAAAACCAAACCCTAGCAAGAAGAACAATTTCAAGGAAAACTCAAATTCAAGCCAAATCTGTGTGGGATTCCAAAGGGTCATAAGGAATAATGGAACACAGGGATCCTAGGAACAAAAGCCCCTAGCAAATTTCACGAATTGCAGAGTCAAAAATAGCTCAGAATACCGGAAATAATATTTTTGGAAAGAAATGAATTGACACGAATTTGATATTTGGATTCACTTAAAATATCCGATTGCAAGCCACTACTAAAAATAATTAAAACTAAGATGAATAAAAACTCAAATCAAAGAGCCTCTCTGTCCCTCTCTACTCTCCACCAAAGCATCTCCATCTTTTAGTGGCCTCTAAAATATCTTTTGTAGAAGTGACAAATGAGATGCCCACCACCTACCACTCGTCAAACATGTTGACATCCGATAAAATGTCTCGAACGCCCCAAAATGAAGCATACAACCCAAATATTCCGCGGGGATAAACCGTATAGACTTGGGATTTTTCATCGGACATACACACTGTCTCCTCACCAATGTTTAGCCTCGCCACATGCCTTGCGATGAGGGCATGTGCCCTCTATGCGACCCTTGGCCGCATAGAGTCTGCCCTCGGGTTGTGCGATGAAGCCTCGATTTTGTGGCCCAAACCAGTTAATAAACTTATCGCCGTGTGGCTTTATGGCCAAAAAACTGAAAATCCCTTAGCTAGTCGCCAGACGACTTGCGGAAGCCCTAGTTCTGAGGAGAAACAAGTCAAACCCCCAGTGAAGATGCGTGTTTGGCACCATGCAAGTCGTCCGTGACTCCGCCCGGTATCTTCGGGTCCCTCGATCCAAGCCTACTCGTGTCCACCCTTCAGCATCAGGGACCTTCGGCATATCCTTTCTCTTGTCTGTCATGGCCCAAGCCTTTCTATGTTTAAGCTATTTTCATCCATCTTTTGATTTTATTGATTGATTTTTAACAATGCGCCATGGCCTGACCTGCTTTTAAATATATTTCTAGAGTCAGTCCTGCCCGCTCCAAAATTCATTTATAGGGGCGGTTCTTTTAGTTGCCCCTAGAAGAATCATTTTTCCTACCCCTAGTAACCATAATTTAAAGTGTTGAGTGGGCACTGTAAGATAACAGTCAACAATAAATTCATCAGTCCTTCAATGCTTGTTTGTGGCTCCTTGTGCTCACTAAAACGAGAGAAACTTATTCCGAGTAAATAACAATATAAAATGACCATCCATATATCTATTTAATAATATGATGCAACAACTTTCCAATAAACGAATTTTGGGGTTCGTCTCCTCTAGGGACGTGTGGGCCAGTAACATTGAGGAGGGCAGCATACTAGGAAGGCATGGCCCGTAAGGCTCTGAAGAACATTAATTGTACTCGTCTTGAGAGCAAAGTACTATAATTTGTTGAAACCCAATCAGGACTTTAGATTTGCAGGTTGCGCCAACTACAAGATACCTCAACCAAGATGTAACCTAACATGCTCCGAATATATACCTCGCCCAAAATTTGAACAGCACAGGAAATTTCCCAAATACAAAAGTTGTTCATGGCAGTTCAAAGTTTTGTTTTGGCGAGGTTTGACATAGGAAAACGTGAATGGTTTGGGCTGTGATGTGAGGGGAAGTTTGTGTTGCCACTGGGTTGAAACCTGACAAAAACAGGGGTTGTTGAGGACCTTGCGGTCAAAATTGGCCAAAACTCAAAAAGAGGAAAATGTTTCCTATGAAATTTGTGACAACTTTCTTTTTTTATATTTTCATGTGGTGATGTGGAATTAATAGTAATTGGTTGATCTTCAGAAACAACCAGGAGAATTTTGGGGGATTTTTTTTTTTGAAGCGTCAACGGGGGCAAAGAAAGCCACCTGAAATTCATTACTTCAAAGCAGTGTTACAAGATCAGGCACACAACCCTCATCACTGGGGGTTGACGATCAGGAAGGATACAACATGTGTAGAAGAAGAAAGGAGGCCACAAAGGGGTACAATAGCCACACACAGTCCCTAACACAGAAGAAGCTAAACAAGCAATTGTCTGTCGCATCCACCCTAGGAGCGCCAACGGCGAATTCCAGGAAGGAACCAAAGCGAGAAACCCGGCATCAAAAGCCATCCGGGCCATAGAGGAAGCCAAGCACCGAGGTGACCCAATTCGGTTACAATGAGTGCTGGCAACGGGGAGGACGGAGCCTCACCTGAATCAACTCATTGGGCACCAAAAAGAGTCCTCCCGGATGAACCCAACAACCAAAACGACCACAGATGAGGCGGCAGTCCGTGCGTAGGTAGAACTTCCAGCGCTCCGGACCGCCGATGAGATTGCTGGGTACCAGGTATTCACTGAGGAAGTGCACAGGTGCACGCTGGCCAACACTCAGATTCCAATCCTCTGCCATGCAACGCGTCGCACCCGCCAAGCTGAGCCACCAAGACCAAGCCACCGCCGCGTTGAAGGAGAACGATGCTGGCCAAACAGAAGAGACGGCCGGCATAGGATGGAGGGGGCAGGGCCCCGGTGGCAGCAGCGAGGCGACGAAGAGCGTCACCGAGTCGGAGGTGGTGTTGCAGGGCCCTTCACACCGGGGTGCGCCTCCCAATCAGGGGAGGGGAGGGAATGGGTGGTGTTGCTGTGGCACAATGGCCCGCCGCCGCCACGGGCAGGAGTTGAAGCGACGACGGCGGGTGGGTAGGCGGTGGGGGAGGTCGAGCGAACCGTCGGGGCAGCGAAGCGCGGGGCGCTGGAGTGCGACGCGCGCAAGCACGCCGACGTCTGCATCGTAGTCGAGGCCCAAGGGTCGCGAGGGGGAGAGGCCGCTAGGGCGGCCGGCGCAGATCACCAGAGAAGCCCCCGCACGAGCCTCCCACTCCCACTGAGGGCAGCAGCACCTCACAGCACCGCTGCTTGGCCGCGCAGATCCGGCCGTGGGGGGTTTGGATCCGGTCCCAGGGACCCTGGATCCGGTGGCCAGGGGCGCCGTCACCACCATGGCCGGCGGCAACGAGCCGTCACCATGGACGGCCGCACACAGGCGATGGGGAGAGAGGCCCCGCTGCTGCCTTCCTAGCGGGCACGTGGACTTCCGGTGCCCTGCTCAGGCAGTGGCGAGGGGGGAGGAGGCTGAGAGGGGGGTGGCAGAGGGGAGTCTCGGTCGCCGCCTGTGTCGCCTGAGGAGGCCACGCGGGGGCAGGCTCCAAAATCCGCACCTCCCCCACCAGATGTTGTGAACTGGAGTTTGAATCTTTTGGGGAAATTTTAATGTTCTCCGAACTGTTTTGAGGGTTTAGGCAAAGGTATCATTATTATTGGACAAAGCCATGGGAAAGTTGTTTTCTTATAAATTTACTAAAACTTTCCTTTTTACAAATTTTTGAGTTGTGTTAAAAATTTAGGAGTTCAATAGTGAAAACTGAATCAGCCTGCTTTGATGTGATTTTTTAAAGAATATTCCAATATCCTTTAGTAAATATTTTTGTTTTATTCTCCCTTCCTTTATTTAATTACTGAACTGAGTGCATAAACATCAGAGATGTTACAAAAAAAATACGTCGTGGTACCCTCTAGTACTAAGCTATCTTGCTGTCTTAATTACACCTATGTATGTTTGGTGTCTCTGTACCGGTGCGTTAGTACTGCTACGAACATGTATATATAAAGCCACCCCACATTTTCATAAGACCGCTGCATTACGAAAGAAAACAAAACTGCTAATTGATCATTTTATCATGCACACCCCAGCAACTTACAGGATGGTCCTGGGATGCATCAGGATACTAATAGGCAGTGACGTGTCATTGCAGTTCGGAGTGTTTGATAACACCGTACATGCGGCAGACCCTCCCGGAGCTGTGACATGCTGGAGCTGGACGCGCACGGCAACCCACTGCTGTGGGAAATGCCTATTCTGTTAGGATCGGCAGGCTGTCAGCGTCGCATGGGGTACATAGCTTCCTAAAAAGTCTCCTAGGTCCACATGTTCTGTTTCTATCTTTTGTGATATTGAATGACCAACCTAGAAACATTGTTGTTTGTATAGTACCCTGCTGGATCAAAAGTAAATGTAAGTGTGGGGATCAAGTTTAAATTGCGGTGAAGAGGCCAAGTGTCTAAACCAACCTGCTTTCGTGCCCATCCCTGCATATGCAATGAATCAGATCAACCCCGCTCGAGATTCAACGCGACGAATATCAACGATGTGGCCATATGACTGCCTCGGATTTTACAGCAGGTTATGTCAAGTAGAGATATCATTAATTCCTCATGCATCCAAATCTTACGGAAGATACGAGTACCATAATTTGATATCTTGTATCGGATCAAGTTTTCATCATGGGTCACTATACATGGTGCCATATGAAAGACTACAGAGGCCTTGATTTCTGACTACTTCAAGCATTGAAAAGTTGAATAGGAAAAAGTTGGATGAATAGTGTTTTTTTTAGGGGAGAGTTGGTGAATGTAAACACACCCTTATGCAGTTATGCAACCACGCACAGTAGGTCAGTAAACCTGCTATACGACAGAGCAGGCTAAAATTAGAATGTCGTGTCGTGTTCCATTAGTGTTATTCGACCACAAGTCTCTCAATGAAAAAGCTTGTGATGCTGCAGACTGCATCTTTGCCCGAAGGATCTCCAGAGATACCTTCACTGTTTGTACACATATTTGTTTATTTAATGTTCAGGTCGGATTAATTCACTCAATTTTGAGCTCGGAATTGAAGTTTCTTCTATTTAATGTTGCTTAAAAAATTGCTTGCACATCTTTAATATGGACAGCTTTAACATCTTGGGTGATTTGGGAATCACGTAGGGGCATCAGGCATCAGGGAGGAATGAAGAATTACTCTTAGTTCTTGAGCAGATTCCTGAGAAACCAGCTATGAAAGTAGCCATTGATGTACACACAAACTTGTTGACCCTAAAGGAAAGGTTCATTTATTGAAGTGCAAGGTCATGTTATAAATAACAAAAAAATTGAAATTGAATTTAATTTGGATACTTTTTAAAAAAATTATGATATTTTTGTGAACATTTAATTTCTGTTTTATCAGGCCATTGCTGCAATCTCATGCTCCACCATGATCCTTGGGAATCTGGGGCCATGGTGGATCGCATGGGAGATGACACAGGGTGAGGTTCTATCATTGATGTCGACAAGGAGCGTATGTGATTCGCCTCCATTGCGAGCGATCACAAAAGCGTGGCGTGAGAGAACGGAGGAGGAGGTGGTGGTGCCATAGCCGTAGGAGATGATCTCCGACTGGTCAGGCTCAACGAGCCCGATGTAATGGATGTGTAAGAGGTGGGCCGGCACGAGCGGGGAGGAAAGCATGGATACCTGGACAGCTGTGGTCTCTGCAGGAGAGAGTGGGTCGAGCGGATGAGGATGGGTAAGACCCTGTCAAGGTGTTGGAGATGACAAAGACGAAGGCAAGAAAAAGAGGCCTTTTGTGACACTAAGCCTGCAGCCGTATAATTGGCTGATTAGCTTCATATTGGCCCCATTGTGAGACAATCCAACAAACTCATAACAGTTTTTTTTTATACTACTACAAATAATTTGTAGGGACATTTCGTTCTTATAAGGCGTGGGTCAAAATTCATTCATTTTTAAAAAACACTAAGGACACTATAGCAACTGCACGGCCTCTAGAAATTATATGAAGTTTTTTGTGATGCTATTTCTATACTATTTTCTATTTTTATGCTATTTTTACATTTGTGTGATTTTCTAAATTGGTTTTTAGGTACGGACCATGGCACCATCCTGATTTTTAGTGGCCAGTCCTACCCGCTCCAAAAAATATTTTACAGGCTGCTCGATATCCCTCACGGTTAATACCTTAGTTTTAGCTAAAATAATAGTGATATTATTCTACTTCCAATTAAAAATATGGTTTTATCCACCACCACCTGTGTTTTATTAGGACATTGATACGGTCCGCAAAACATAATTTTGACTAATAGTTTCTTCTATAAATATTAATAAAATATATTTAAAAATTACTTTTATGAAACTATATTTCAATACGAATCTACTCATACCATTGTTTTTCTAAACTTAACACATAAAAGTATATTTGCAGCGAAAGCTTAGAATAACTGATTCAGGACAATCTCGAAGCAACTTCTTTTATAATATGGTGGGAGCATCGGCCTGTCTGCAGAGTGAGACTACAAATTAAATAAAGAAAAGTTCTGTACTAATTCTACAAGTGATTCTCTACCTGCCGATAATCATTGTCTCTGAAACTTACTTCCCAAAGAGAAATAAGCATATCTATCAAACTAGACCTATGTGTGATTAATTTTGTTTATATCTATATAAAAATTGAAGATGTTATTTATATTAGCCTAAAAAATACTTTTTATCATCTCAATCCAACAGCTATCTCAATTTCTTCTTTCTGTCACGTTATGCTCCCCTTTTGCACGGTAACTCGTGTATGCTCCGAGACCCCTGTAGAAGTGGTCACCACTAGCCCAGCACTCCTCCCCTAACCTTTTCTCCTTCTCAAGATACTGGTTTAGAGGCGAAATACATATGAAGGTCAAATTGTGTAGCATTTTTATCATTCCCCTTGATATGTATATCCAATACTGACCATATTCTGCCCAAAAATATAGTACTGTAAAAGTTGTAATTTTTTATTCACTCTTCTTTTTGGGGTAGCACTTTCCTATGGTCTCATTAATTTTACATCCCAAATATGTGGTAGGGTTAGGACACTACATGAAGTACGACGGTTTTTGCTGTGAACCTTCTGATAGATCCGCGCCCAAACACACATAACATGCGTTGCAAACCACAAGACTCGAACAGTCTAAGAGGGTGTTTAAATTGGAAAAGATTCCCCGAAAAAACACTGTAGACCCAAAAATACTGTAGATGAATAGTGTTCCGTGAGTCGGAGGAGTAGGATGAATAGTAAAAAGTTAGATGAATAGGTTTTTTTGAGAGTGTTGGTGAATCTAAACGCACCCTAAGCCACACGGGTATACTGCGGTACTCAGCGGTGCAAGTAGCTGACAGGCACCTAACTCTTCGGCCGGGAAACCAGCATACTGAAAGAGCAAAGTGTGGTTTCCTGGCTCCTCCAACAGCGCCCACAGTCAGCAATAATATCCGATTGCTCAGTTGGGCTGTACCTTATGGGTCTGCGATCTCTGCTTCTCTCTTATATGTCCTAAAACTTCACCAACCAGTATTAGGGGCATCGTGCTACATATATGTAACTTCTAATTGCGCAATGATATGTTCTAACTCAATTGTTTATAAAATGTTTTTCAACAGTTGCCAAACATGCGAGACAAACGATTATTTCACTTGCTCCATTTCTTTCAGCCCAATTAGTAGACAAAGTCCATATAAGAAAAAAAAAACAGTTACCAAACATGAGAGACAGACTATTATTTCACTTTTAAAATGGGCCCATATATTCTCTAGTGCAAAATAAACTTCCCATCTCTAAGACGCATTCTATTGAACATTTGATTGCCTGGTTAAAAATTTCATACTTTAATTTTCACGATATGACAGTCAGGATCGGAGGGCTTGGTATTGTGAGCTTTTACCACAAGATCTACCAAGTAATTTGTCCCGGACGGTCGCTCGGTTGCTTTTGCCAACCATTACGTGTGGTGCTCTGTTCCTGGTCTTTTTCCATTCTTTAGTGGCAGCCCAATTTTAGATTCATGATACGTAGCTCTACTATATATGTCGTTCAAGAAATAAACGATAGCACGCATGTGATGTAGACGAGTCTTCCTCGCCCTGACCATATATGCACGTGAGTTCCGGTTTACCATTCATCACCAAGGAAACGAAGGAAATCAATTGACCAGAGATACGATGGGCATAGGATGCATGAGGATAGTAGCCAGCACAATCCTGTGGGGAATGCCAATGCTGCCTATGTACTGTATCCTATGCGTTCTCTGCTTCTCTATCATACTGTTTGAATAATTCACAAACTAGTATTAGGAAAATTGCTGCTGCATAACTGTGCCTGCTCATTAGGTAATAATATGAACTGAATGTAGTTATCTCGAAATGTCTCTGAACACTAACCATACAGCAAATGAGTAAATAGACACCTATAAGATAAAATATATCTACCACTAAAAAATTAGACACTTGTGCGTGTTTCGTGATAGCCCCGGACGAATATATATTAATCAAAGTCAACAATAATTCAGTATGTAATTAACGAAATAGGTACACGTCCAGGGGATTGTGTGTAAGACCAGTGAAAATTTTATTGAGGCGGAAAATTTACTATAAAAAAGTACAAGATGGAGTCAAATTTTAAATTTAATATTCGTTTTTAAAATATGTTTTTATTGTAAGATTTATTTTTTTTCTTACGAGGCCAAGCCATCTCTATTGGCCACGTCACAGAGTGGGCATATGCGAGGGCGTGTGGGTAGCAATGCAAGGCTGAGTTCAGTTAATCTCCAATCTTGGACTTCAGAGTGTTAGGTGGTTAGCTGGGCTGGTAATTAACTTAAAAGTAAATTATGCTTTAATTATATTTTTCAACTACTTCAAAATAAAAATCCACCATGCAATACAAAATAAATTCAAATGCCTCAAGTACTAATTCATAGATACTCTACATGATTTTTTTTAACAGTGACCCAAAATAGGCCACAAAGAAGCATTTAAGTTCCAATAATTTTGCATATAACAATGAATTTCTTGTCTCAGAGATGAGCTAGATGTTGGAAGAACCTGATTCTGCCAGCAAAGGCGACATGGACGGGGCCGCCTTGGATTTAGATATTGTGAGAGGATGAGAAAAATTGACATAAGATTGAATGGGAAAATGGAATACCAAGACTTTAGGCATCATGGAGATTAGAGGGATCCATTCCGCCATCCATGACGGGCCGCCGGCAACAGGGAGAGTAGCGGCGCACAGAGAGGAAGGACGAGAAACAGAGTGGCGTCGATGGAGATGGGCGAGTAGGGGGAGGAGATAGGATCGGCGCTTCTTTTTATTTACAAAGGGGTACGGTGTGTAACGAGTGACGCCATTGGTGTGTATTTATGCCCCAAATTCATGTTTAGATTTGTATAATTGGTTTATAGAGCACCCCTTGAGGAGCTCTTGGAAAAACATAGAGTTGGCCTCCAACTCTAGGATTTTTTTTTGGATGTGGAGTTGTTGGAGCTAGATGCATTTGGGAGGAAAAACTTGGAGTGGAGCTGAGAATGTTGAAGTTGAGCTGTGCCAAACAGGCCCTAAAGAAGATTTGGTTTGTCAGCAAATGTAGCCTGCATGGGTATTTGGAATTGCTTGTGTACACATCCCAGTGAGATATATCGCACCGCTGCACCGGTCACACACACCAAAAAGCAGTTGTGGCTACATGTGCGTGATGGAATACCACAGGTTGGAAAATTCAGAGGCCGGCATGTAACATATATGACTCGTGTCCCCTGCCTAGTTGAGCATGCCAAAACTAGGCCCTAGTGACGACGTGATGGATTGGCCCTGCACTGCAAGCCGCATAAAAATGTTTTAAGTTTTAATCGTCAAGGACATAAATTCGTTTGGCGTTGTAGTAGTGACTTGACAGCAAAGCATAGTATGACAGGTTAGTGTTAAAGGCTCGGCCGGTCCAAGGACGATGTTACTACAGATGAAACAGATTCGGTATATTAGCGACAAAACATTTATAATGGCATGGAGGATGAAGGCATAATCTTTAGCTTAAAAATTACAAATCCTTGCCAATAAAGCACCGTGCTGTCAAGTAAAGAACCATCATTAACCAGAAAATACATCTTAACATGTAGTAATGGAGCAAGAATTACTGCATCGGCGTAAACTAAATTTTACAAAGAAAATGGATGGAAAGTAACTAGGCTTTATTTACAGAATTTCCAGCTACTAATTTATGTTACAATTGACCTTTAAATTCTCTAATTTATTATTTGGAGATGCATCCTATTTCGTTAGTTGGCGAGGCATCATATTTCACTATGGCAAAAAGAGCATTACTTGGCAGTTTGCATCACGGAAAAAGAAAATAGACTTAAAATTCACTAATCAATGTAATACTCCATCGGTTTCAATTTATAGGTCATTTTTCCTTTCTCAATTTAATAGATTTGTATATGCACCTAGATATAGCTATGTCAGTTCATAGTAAAATCACTAGTACACAAAACATTAACTAGGCGGTTAAAGGCACTAACTGAGACAGTTTTTATAACCGCCTTTGAGCTGGGGTCACAGTTAATCATGCATCAATGGAGGTGGTTTTCCAACCGCCTTTGAAAATCATTGATAGAGGATATCCGCCTCTGTTAATCGTTCCAGCTGAAAACAAAAAAATGCGGGAAAAATAACAAAAAAATAATTGAGGGGAGGCCCCAACTCGCCATCCACCATCCTCAAGGCCCCCAACTAGCTTTTTTCTGTGGAAATTCACGCTTCATGGACGATAGGATTATAACTTTCATATTCGTCATTTCTGCATCTAGGGTCATATAAAAAAACCCAAATTTGAAATTCGTAAATTTCTGAGACGGATTTACGGAGGCAGTTACATTCATTTTAGGAGGCGGTTACATTTGACTGCCTCCTAAAATTCACTAACAGAGGCAGTTATTGTTACATAGCCGCCTCAGTTAATGGAGTATTTCCCGAGGCAGTTATGTTACAATAACCGCCTCCGTTAATCGATTTTAGGAGGCGGTCACAATGTAACCGCTTCCTAAATGAATATAACTAACTCCGTTAATCACTCGCATTAACAGAGGCGGTTATGTTTTGTAAACGCCTCGGAAAATATTTTGGTACTATCTTGGGATATGTTTTTTTTTGTAGTAGTGAATCTATGAATGTAAACAAGACAAAAAGACTTACAAAATTTTGGAATGAGGGAGTATATTGTATTGCACTGAATATAATATTGTCCGAGACTAATTCAATGTTGGCAAAAGCAAGCCAAGGCACAATTACCATTTTACCCAGCACCAGAGAAAAAAAGAAAGATATTCTATTTTTCGAAGGGTTGGATTCTGACCCTGTAAATTTATTAGGAGATGTACTTGGGCCTTTCTATATACATGGTATGGTGCAACAAAAATATGTCCCAAAATTATTGCTTGACAAAAAAATATTCTGGTAATTTATTGTGCAATGTTTCAACCTATAAGAGAGATCTAGTCGAGACAATATGGCAGAGGTGCATCTCTGAACCTTTTGATAGCGAAAGAAATCAGTACACTCTAAATGAGAAAACAATTCGCAATCGAGCCCGCTGACCATCGTACGGGCATGGGATGCCTCGGAATTTAAGTTATGATGCCCTTCATATGACCTTGCCATCTCGAATTTTATGTCCTTACCTTCCAGTCCATGCCTGGATTCTGAAAGAAACACTACAAAATAGCTAGGCGGACTGTCATGGATTTTGGCCCCTCGCCTGGTCGACTGCAAAGTTTTGGAACCATATGGCCATATGAGCTAGGCACTTATCCTGTCGGATTCACTACAAAAACTGCACAAGAGAAAGTTACACAGCGCTGGTGGCGGCTCTTGTGTCCGTTTTGATGGGGACAATAATCGAATCTAGCAAGGAGCTAGGTGAGATGACGGGCTCGGTAACTGGATAAGTCGAGTTGCGATTGGCTTGGGTTAAGCATCGTGGTACCCCTGGTCTCATGGCTGCAATGTGATCGATCATTAATGTTCTACACCCCCCTGTTGTTCCTTCATCAAAACCTGTTTTTGCGAATTATCGGTTCTAATCTGGAGCAGGATGACAAAGAAGGCCACCAACTCCATTTCTCTAAATCCACCCTATGCGTGTTTGGATTCTTGGCCATTGTCCCATTGAACGTTCGAATGCTAATTAGAAGGATTAACCAGAAGCTGATGAAATTGGTGCGGCTTTTCCATTGAACCTGTTGCGCGGTTCAACAATATCAGGAGAAAAGTGTGAATTAGCGAAAATGACTAAATAAATATATGCAAGTTGAATTAATACAAGGTAGCATTTTCAAATTTTCCTCCTTAAATGCCATGTAACTAGAATTAGAAAATAAGAATAACAGGAAAAATAATGTGATCACCGCAACTTGGCAATCAGGAAACAAACTGCTGAAAACAAAGAATAATGAGTAGAAGCTGCTTTGTATGTTTAGTCTTGCTGTTTACCAGGGCTATACAGATCATGTAGAACATGGCTACTCTGGAATCTTCTCATTTCCATCGTTATTCCAACTAGGTTGAATTACAACACTACTACAGATGGCGATAGATTATAGCGGCTATATATTGCTCCAGACAATACAATCGGTTGCAATAGGCTATGATGTCTTTCATCATAGCTGCTTCTCAAGGGTTTGGAGACCCTTGAGAATGTCACACTTGGTTTTAGAAAGAAGACCAGATGCATCTCATATGTGTGACAGGATCAAGTTTCACACATTGTTGGGGAGACGCCCCTTGGAATCATATTTTCTATTTTTGCAGGCAAGACTAAAGAAGTCAAAACGAAGAAGACAAGCGTGAAGCTAATTCGAAGAGGTTAAAGTCGCAGGCGAGACTGGAGAGGTCAAGACGAAGATGACGAGCGTGAAGCTAATTCGAAGAGGTTAAAGTCTCGAGCAGGACTGAAGAAGTCAAGGCAGAGAAGACAATAGTACAAGGCTGGTCACGAGACAAAGAATTGCCAAGACGAATCTGTCTCCTGTTACGAGGCTAAGATGGAGATTGGCGGGAAGCAACGGTCATCTGAAAGCTAAGATAGTTATAGGATTTCTGGCGGGAAGTAACGGTCTTGTAAACATGCGAGGTTGGCCCCTATAAATAGCGGGTCAACAGTAACTGTACGGGATGGTTTTTTGGAAGAGAGAAAAGGAAGACAACTGTAATCTTCTCACTGTTTGTAATACTAGAAAAACCGTGTTACAACAGTTGGCGCCGACCGCGTGTTAGGATCGAAATCAAAGCTCACGATGCCATCAAAGAAAAAGCAACGGTCTGATGATCCACGGACCTCAAAATCTCACGAAAACGAAAGAGAAAACGACGAACCACAAGTTTTAGTGGAGCCAGCCATCACCAATGACACCCAAAATCAAGAAGAAGTTAGCCTCGAACAACTGCTAAAAGAAATCAGGAGGCTCAAGCAAGAAAAGGAAGATCTATTGAAGGAAGCAGAGAACCAACGAAAAGAAACCGAGAAAGAGCGAAAAATTGCAGAGGCTAAGAATGAGCTCAGGAGACTCCAAAACGAGCTCAATGCGAGCAAAGAAACCATTCAAGAGCCGGAGAGAGAATACCACACCAAAACAACAAATCACAACGCGGGTTTCAGAAGCTATGACTCGAATTCACCGTTATCTCCAGGCCTTCAAAATGCACCATGGCCAACCTCGTACAAGCCTATCACCTTGCCCAAATACAATGGCACTTGTGACCCAAGGCAGTTCTTGATGAGCTACAAAGTTGCTGTGGCTTCCGCAGGAGGAAACGAACTAGTTCTCGCAAAGTCATTCATCATAGCCTGTGAAGGACCGGCTCTCACATGGTTCACAAGACTAAGCCCAGGATCAATATTCAGCTGGGAACAACTCAAGGCAAAAGTACTTCAGAACTTCCAGGGATTTAACAGGCAACTGTTAACTTCGGGAGATCTCTTCGCATGT
Organism: Digitaria exilis; assembly: GCA_015342445.1. NCBI lineage: Eukaryota > Viridiplantae > Streptophyta > Magnoliopsida > Poales > Poaceae > Digitaria > Digitaria exilis. The sequence goes on along the minus strand of JACEFO010001972.1, from coordinate 3,095,901 downwards.
AGACAAGAGGAAAAGGAGCCGTTAGCTCAGTACTTCAAACGATTCATCCAATTGAAGGCTCAAACAGATGATATCCCAGACTCAATAGCAATTGATGCATGCATCCACGGGTTGGGACCAGGGCCATGCGCGTTAGAATTTGTCAAAAACAAACCAAGAAACCTCCATGAACTGTTCCACGAGATGGAAAAGTTCTGCAGATTAGACGATGATCACAGGAGAAGAATCAACGAAAGAGCCATGCTCAGAAAAGCAAATGGAAACTACGAGCAGCCCACATACGAAAAGCAAAACTATAACCGACCAACTCAAGTTTTTCACATAGAAAACGAGAGCGGCCAACATAATAACGAATCAAATGCAATGAAGCAAGATTTCAACTCCTCATCCACACGAGGAAGAGGTGGACGAGGCAGAGGCCGTGGAAGAGGACGAGGCCAACAAGAAAGCCAGTCTCGATCTTGGTTCTGCCAATTCCATGGCGAAAACCCAGATCAAGAAGTCCCATAACCATCAGGGTGAAGCAAGAAATGAACCAAAATAACAATCAAGGTCGCACAGTTCAAACAAATTCCTGGTAGTGCACCTCCCATAACACGCCGAATCCGCAGCTGCAACTCCCGACGAATTTAGGATCCTATTCAACTTACCACCAGCCTCGACTGGCATGGCATCAAACCCAGTCCGAGCCAAATCAACAAGCGCACAGCTCAATCCAATCCACCACGGCAAGAAAAGACGAAACTATGCTGCAAACAGCTTCAACATCGAATTCAACGCCTACCAAGGGTCCTATGCCCTCCCGCGGAATGATTCTACCTATAGCAGGAGGATCTTCAGTTGACTTCGAAAGCAAAAGACAAAGAAAAGACTACTTCAGAAGAGTGCACGCAATACTACCTGATGGCCCAGTAGTAAAAACCCATTGGTCGCATATCCCAATAACCTTTACTGAGAAGGATCTTAAGCTCCAATGTTATCCTCACACTTATGCCATGGTCATCGAAACAAATGTGGCAGGCTGGGAGCTAACAAAGATACTGATAGACGATGGCAGTTCAGCTGATATTATCTTCGCAAGTGCCTTCGATCAAATGAACATCAGCAGAAGCTTATTACAACCATCAGAAACTCCACTCAATGGTTTCGGAGGAAAAAGAATCTGAGCCTTAGGAAAAATCGAACTACCGGTAACCTTGGGGGACTTGAGCAATCCCAGAACGGAACGAATCACTTTTGACATAGTCGACATGTATTACCCTTACAATGCAATCCTCGGAAGAGGCTTCCTCAACACATTCGAAGCCATTGTACGACAGGCGTATCTCTGCATGAAACTTCCAGCATCAAATGGAGTAATCACAGTATACGGAAACCAGCAAGTCGCAAGGGACATCGAACAAGGAATCACCCCAGGCGAGAAAAACGTCAACCTTTTGCAGGCAGAAACGAAACAAACAAACGATGAAGTTCAAACAGAATTGACCAAAAAGAAGCCACCGCAATCCAAAGAGGAAAAAGCAAAAGAAGCCATTCAAGCACAAGACACCAAGCGAGTCTCTCTCGATCCAGGAACCGAGGGTAGAGAGGTCACGATTGGAGCAGGCCTTCCCCCTCAAGAAGAGGAAGATTTGATAGCTTTCCTAAGAAAAAATAGAGATGTCTTTGCATGGACAGCTGCAGATCTAAAGGGTGTTAGTAGAACTCTAATCGAGCATAGCCTCAACATAAACCCGAAGACAAAGCCAAGGAAGCAAAAATTGAGAAAAATGTCGGATGAGAAGATAGAGGGAATAAAATCCGAAGTTGAAAGGCTACTGAAAGCAAAAGTCATTAGAGAAGTACAATACCCAGAATGGTTGGCAAACACTGTCCCGGTGAAAAAGAAAAACGGAAAGTGGAGGATGTGCATCGACTTCACAACCCTAAACAAGCATTGCCCAAAAGACGATTTCCCTTTACCAAGAATCGATAGCGTCGTTGACGACGCAGCCAACAGCGAGATTCTATCTCTACTAGATTGCTTTTCAGGGTATCACCAAGTTTGGATGAAGCAAGAGGATGAGGAGAAGACGAGCTTCATAACACCTTTCGGAACTTTTTGCTTCGTCAGAATGCCAGAGGGGCTGAGAAACGCAGGATCAACTTTCTCAAGAATGACCAAAAAAGTCTTCAACTCACAAATTGATAGAAACATGCTAGCTTATGTGGATGACCTCGTCATAAAGAGTATCAAAAGAGCGGATCACATCAAAGATCTCGAAGAAACTTTCAATAACCTAAGAATGTCAAACTTGAGCTTAAATCCAGAAAAATGCGTCTTTGGAGTAACCAAAGGAAAAATCTTGGGGTGCCTTGTAACTTCAAAGGGAATCGAGGCCAACCCAGACAAGGTACAGGCTTTGGCATCAATGGAGGAGCCAAAGACGGTTAAGGAAGTGTAACAATTGACAGGCAGGATCGCAACTCTAAACAGATTCGTACCAAGAGCGGCCGAGCGAAGCCTCCCTTTCTTCAAAACTCTTAGACATGCACAGAAATTCAACTGGGGCGAAGAACAATCGAAAGCATTCAAAGAATTAAAGCAATACCTTGCGGCAATGATCAAATTATCACCACCAGCACAAGGAAAAGACCTTCTCCTCTACCTCGCAGTATCCGAGTCAGCAGTAAGCGCTGCAATAGTACAAGAAATCAAAATTGAAGGCATTTTAAAGCAGTTGCCAACTTACTTTGTTTCCGAAGCATTATCTGGAGCCAAAAAATCATACTCTGAACTCGAAAAAATTGCATATGCATTACTTATGGCATCAAGAAAGCTCAGGCACTATTTCGAAGCTCACAAAGTGACAGTCGTCACCGACAAACCTCTAGCCGAGCTATTCGCAAACAAAGAAGCTTCGAATAGGATCAACAAATGGTCCGCAGAACTTTCCGGATTCAACATCGAATTCATGAGACGAAATGCAATCAAGTCTCAAGTATTAGCTGACTTCGTAGCAGATTGGACTTCTCCAAAACACGAAACTCCAGGCGAAGACGAAAAACAATGGATAGTCTACTGTGATGGAGCATATTGTAGCAAAGGAGCAGCAATCTCTGCAATACTAGTTTCACCAGGTGGAATCAAAACTAGATTCGCATCACGATTGGAGTTCAACAACCAAGAGATTCAAATCACAAATAATGTAGCAGAATATGAAGCACTCCTACTTGGGCTACGAAAAATGAAATCGCTAGGAAAACAAAGCTTCATTGTGAAGACAGACTCAAAAATAGCAAGGGATCATATTGAAAAGGACAGCAAAGCTAGAAAACCAGAGCTAATCAATTACCTCGAAGAGGTCAGGGAAATGGAGAAACACTTCAACTGTAGAGCACATCCACTGAAACGACAACAACGAAGCTGATGATTTAGCCAAAAAAGCAGCAAAGAAGGAAGAGCTACCCGAAGACGTAATTTACGAGGTCATGACCATCCCCTCAATCAGAAAGCAGCATCTTGCGCACGTCTGCTGGGAAGATTGGAGAGCACCAATCATGGCATATCTACAAGACAATTTCACACCCTGTTCTGCAAACGAGGCCAAAAGAATACCAGCAAGAGCAAAAGGATATCAGATAATACAAGGTGAGCTATATAAGAAGGGGATATCAGCACCATGGTTAAAATGCATTGCAAAAGAACAAGGAACGGAAATACTAAGAAGTATACACGAAGGGATATGCGGAACACACATTGGCCCAAGAGCCCTCGCAGCAAAAGCAGTCAGGCAGGGAATGTTCTGGCCGACAATGACAAAAGATGCAGACGAAGTAGCAAAGAAATGCGAAGCATGCCAAAAGAACGCAAGCAACCAAAAGATTCCATGTTCATTGTTGCAGCTCATTACACCTTCTTGGCCATTGCAAAGATGGGGAATAGACCTAGTAGGGCCTCTCCCAACAACTCAAGGAAACTGCAGAATCAATAACTCGCAGTAGTCGCTGTGGAATATTTCACAAAGTGGATCGAAGCAAAAGCTCTAGCATCAATAACTTGGCACACAGTACAAAAATTCTTCTGGCATAACATCATCCGAAGATTCGGCGTACCAAAAGAAATAACAGTAGACAACGGAAAGCAATTCGACAGCGAGTCATTCAGAGATTTTTGCATAACAATGGGAACCAAAGTAAAGTACGCATCCGTATATCATCCGCAGTCAAGCGGTGCAGTCGAAAGAGCCAACGGCATCATTTTTTCGACTATAAGGAAGATGCTCTTCGACCACAAAAAGGGAAAATGGATTGACGATTTACCAATCGCAGTATGGTCACACAACACTACAGAATCCAGAGCTACCAAGTTCACCCCATTCAGACTGCTATACGGAACCGAAGCGGTGGTCCCAGAAGAAATCAAGGCCAAAACTCTAAGCATAACATTCAGTTGTGAGGAAGGTGAAAAAGAAATGGTGGAAAAAGACTTAATCGAAGTCGATCGGCTCGTTGCCTCTCATAACCTCGAGTCATACCAAAGGCAAACACGAAAGTGGCGCGACCCAAAGGCGAAGATAAGAGAGATCAGAGTTGGGGACCTGGTAATCAAAAGGAAGCATAATGCCGAAAACTTATCCAAATTCGAGGAAAAATGGGAAGGACCATTCATTGTCACCAAAAGCTCGAGGCCAGGGTCTTATCATCTGTCCACCGAAAACGGAGAAGAGTTACCTCACTCATGGAACGTAGAGCAACTTCGCAAATACTATAACTAGAATCGGAACAAGCAAAGCTATACAGTTTCCTCCAAGTTTTAGTTCTTTTTGTAAAGGTCAACTTCGTAAATGTGCGGAGCTATAAGCACAAATACGAAGCACCTCTATTCTCTTTTTCTTTCATCACAAAAGGTCGTACTCTTTTCCTCACAAAAGGGGCTCTAGGAAACTGGAGGTGAGGTTTTTAATGAGTCGAACCTATGTAAATTTCTCCAAAAAAATCAACAAAGGAGATTCCCCTAAAAGCACTTGAGCAAAAAACGCATCGAGGTTGGGAGTATAACCTCGCAAAAAGAAGACCTCGAGCAAAATAGCTCGAGGCCGAGGTCGAAATGTAACCTCGCAAAAAGACCCCGAGCAAAATAGCTCGAGGCCGAGGTCGAAATATAACCTCGCAAAAAGACCCCGAGCAAAATAGCTCGAGGCCGAGGTCGAAATATAACCTCGCAAAAATAAGACCTCGAGCAAGATAGCTCGAGGCCGAGATTGGAAATATAACCTCGCAAAAAAGACCCCGAGCAAAATAGCTCGAGGCCGAGGTCGAAATACAACCTCGCAAAAATAAGACCTCGAGCAAAAATAGCTCGAGGCCGAGGTTGGAAATATGACCTCGCAAAAAGACCTCGCAAAATAGCTCGAGGCCGAGGTTGGAAATATAACCTCGCAAAAAGAGGTCTTGAGCAAAATAGCCCAAGGTCGAGGTCAGAAATATAACCTCACCAAAAGATCTCGAACAAAATTGCCTAAGGTAGAGGTTAGAAACTCAACCTCGCAAAAAAACCTGCAGTCTAGATCAAATAAGGGGAACGAAAAAAGCAACAGAGTTGCCCTAGTTCGAGGGAAGTCACTTGGGTTTTAGCCTCTTTGGCAGCATCAGACTCGCGAACCACGGCTTCACGAAGATTGTCGATCACAACCAGGTTCTTGTCAAAGTCTTTTTTGCAAGGCTTTATATTGCCTATCGGTGGTGTCCCAAGTGTCCTCGATCTTAGTCAAATCCTTGCGAAGTTTATCGTTAACTTCCCGAAGCCTCTCATTCTCCCCCTCCAAGAAATGAAGCCGATCAGCTGCAGTCTTAGATTTTGAGGCACAAACTGCGTTGATCAACTTAACCTAAGGAAGCAAATCGAAAACAAAAACGTAAGATAAATATAAAGAAAGGAAAAGACAAGGATAAAGTAATAGAAGCAAGCACGAACCTTGTGCGCTGTGGAAACGCTCAAGCAAGATAGTTCTTCAAAGTCAAGGCTCTCCAATGATGCTTTAAAATCTATAAAAACGAAGACAGAATATAAGGATCAAAGATGAAACCAAACAGGAAGTGATGTCAGAATTTTTTCTCACCTAGCATCTCATCACTACCCTCGAGTTCAACAAAAGAAGAAGTAGCCAAGTTTTGAGGGTGTTTCACAGATATTTTTTCAGGGATCTTTTTACCCTTGGCATCAACAACCTCGACCTAAAAATAGTAAACAAAGTAAGTAAAAACAATGAAAGAAATTTAGTGATCAAATACAGCACAACTAAAATTACTTACCTCGTGTTCGGCATTGGCTGCTTCAAGCCTCAGAAACGCATGAAACCTGTTGGTAACATTGGATCCGAGCAAGCTGGAGTAACACGAAGATATAAAAAGACTTCGTCAAAAGTGCTGGTATCTTCAAGTCAAGATGTTCCCCAGACGAAAACAAAACTGCTCGAAGCGCAGAAGAGAAAAACTGTTGGTGTGCATCAGTCTACTCAGCACCTAACAAGAGACCACGATTAACTCGAAAGGTGGATCTGTCGTTGCTGGACAGTCCTGAAGCCAAATCAGAGGCTGAGAAAGATGAAGAAGCTATTGATGCGGCTTGTGGACTCCTAGGAATTGCTGGTATTGCTGGCGATGACTTCGGCACGACGGGATTCATGAAGGAATTGGCAGGCACTTCTGCTGCTTCGGGAGAAGGTTTGTTTGTTCCTTTCATGAAATGCCCCGGTGCTAGAATGAGCCTCGCAGGCTCGATATCAAGTGTTGTTTCGAAATCTCCAAGAGAATTCGATCCGAACTTTCTTGAGCTCTTAGAGCATACCTTCGGCTTGTATTCCACAGAACCAGCCGTCGGGGGCGTAAACGTCGAAGAAGATAAAGCAGCCAATGCCGAACACGAGGTCAGTAATTTTAGTTGTGCTGTATTTGATCACTAAATTTCTTTCATTGTTTTTACTTACTTTGTTTACTATTTTTAGATTCGAACCCGCAGTCCTAACCTTCCTCTTTTACACGTGAGCCCTCGTGTTTTCATACGTAATTTTGTTTTAGCCCTCGGTTTCTTCTAAAACAGCCCCTGGAAGGTTAGATTTAGTACGAAGAAGCCCCTGAACCTTGTTTTATCCCTAGATTTCACGTTTTAACTCTGTTTAACCTCGTTTTTGTTGCGTTAATCTTCTATAAGCGTAGAGTTTAGTTCACCACTGTTGTTTACCATGTTTCATGTTTTGAAATAAATTAATAAATATTAATTTGCTTAATTCTTATTTAACTAGTCTTTCCAGTTAAAAGCTACGATTAGAGGAGCATCGTTCCGAAGATGTCAAGAACAAGAGTTGAAGACTGAGCAGTGGTATTCTTTTACAGAAAGGCAAGTGTCCCTAACCATCTTTCTACCTGTGCTTTATGAGATCATATGTGTTAATTGGAAACCATGGAGAACCACCCAGGATTACCCGTACAACCATAATACTATATGGCTCTGGTCTTGGCTAATTAATTAGAAACCTTGGTTAGGAATGATCTTACCGAGAGGGCATGGGGGGTGGCGGTTGACGGTGTATAGCCTGGTCCTCTCGAGAAGTGGGCTTAGCTAAGACACTATGCCCGTTAGGGAGGGTTATGCCTGCTTCCGATCCGGAAACCTTAGCGGATTGTTTCTAACTAGGAAATCTTTGTAAAGGCCTCGTAGCGTCCCTATGCAATCACACCTCGGAAGTGTGGTATGTGCCTTTGTGGTGCAGCATGGTTGGGTCTAAAGTTCCTCGGGGCTTTTACGCGAATTGTGGTGAAAGTGTACAACCTCTGCAGAGTGTAAAACTGTTATAACAGCCGTGTTCGCGGTCATGAACGGCCTGGACCCTTACATGATTAATATACGTGAAGTTGATAATTAAATTATTCCGGTTATTTTGGTGGCCTTGCTGAGTACCAACCATAAGTGTACTCATCCTTACTCATTGCTGCTCAGTATTCAGAATGTGTGTGAAGTTGTTGAAGATGATACTAGGCGTACGCAACCCCCAGTCAACTGCTGCCTGTGGTGAAGAGTTCAAGATTCCGCTGCTAGAATACGTTTGTATTGTATTTATTTTATTCTTTTCCGCTGTACCTTTATGTTCTGTTTATTCATGGAGTCTATCATATGTGTGTTGTAACACGGTTTTTCTTGTATTACAAACAGTGAGAAGATTACACTTTCGGCCGCTTCAACGAGCTTCATCTTCAAAAGAGGTCAGTCTTTTTGGAAGAAGGCGGAGAAGAGCATGTTGCTTCTTGCGAGACTTCTGGAATATCTACGGGCCAACAAGACTGACCTCTTTTGAAGATGAAGCTCGTTGAAGCGGCCGAAAGTGTCGAGGTCAACTTCACCACCGAATGTTTTAACACCCCAGAAAAACTTTGATAGCTGAACGAAGGAGTTGGGTGTCAACTGATGAAGCTTGACATTGAAACGATCCAAGATCTGGGGCAGCATTGGATCGCAAGGAAAACGAAGTCCCGCAGTAAAGAATTCAGGAAAAACAACAGCCTCTCCGAATTGGGGATCAGGAGTAGTCTCGCATCCAGGAGCACGACCAACACCTTCAGGAAAGAATCCATTTTGTTCATAGGACGAAATCATGCTAGCGGTAACAGAGGACCGACCGAAATGAAGGGTTTTGGGAGCTGATTCTCCAACGATCTCATTGACATTGGCCTCGACCCCCTCCAAATCTTCGCTTCCCGGGTTAGAGGCTAGAGGACTGTCCTCTCTCTCCGCATCAGGGGTCGGAATCGCAGCAGACTTCACATGAGCCATTTCCGAAACTAATAAACGAAAAACAATTAAAAACTTAACAAAACAAGAAACGAGGACAAAGATTTTTCAAAACTAACCTCTTTTTATAACGAAGCACTTCAAGAATCTCGACAGGCAGCAACAATGAGAGCAAAGCGAAGACAGTAGCACGAAGTCAGAGATGAAAGCGAAGGTAATTTTTAGGGGGGTAACCTCTACTATTTATAGGCACGGTAAGTTTCGAAGACTGCGCCGGTTGGAAGGTGAAAGGGCGCCAAAGTAACCGCCAAGTTTTTCCAAGGGGACGCCTTTTGGGTTTCGTCCCAGGAGTTCGAGGGTCGAAAAGCAATGAACTCGAATCCAAGGACGAAGGGGCTACTGTTGGGGAGACGCCCCTTGGAATCATATTTTCTATTTTTGCAGGCAAGACTGAAGAAGTCAAAACGAAGAAGACAAGCGTGAAGCTAATTCGAAGAGGTTAAAGTCGCAGGCGAGACTGGAGAGGTCAAGACGAAGATGACGAGCGTGAAGATAATTCGAAGAGGTTAAAGTCTCGAGCAGGACTGAAGAAGTCAAGGTAGAGAAGACAATAGTACAAGGCTGGTCACGAGACAAAGAATTGCCAAGACGAATCTGTCTCCTGTTACGAGGCTAAGATGGAGATTGGCGGGAAGCAACGGTCATCTGAAAGCTAAGATAGTTATAGGATTTCTGGCGGGAAGTAACGGTCTTGTAAACATGCGAGGTTGGCCCCTATAAGTAGCGGGTCAACAGTAACTGTACGGGATGGTTTTTTGGAAGAGAGAAAAGGAAGACAACTGTAATCTTCTCACTGTTTGTAATACAAGAAAAACCGTGTTACAACACACATATGATAGACTCCATGAATAAACAGAACATAAAGGTACAGCGGAAAAGAATAAAATAAATACAATACAAACGTATTCTAGCAGCGGAATCTTGAACTCTTCACCACAGGCAGCAGTTGACTGGGGGTTGCGTACGCCTAGTATCATCTTCAACAACTTCACACACATTCTGAATACTGAGCAGCAATGAGTAAGGATGAGTACACTTATGGTTGGTACTCAGCAAGGCCACCAAAATAACCGGAATAATTTAATTATCAACTTCACGTATATTAATCATGTAAGGGTCCAGGCCGTTCATGACCGCGAACACGGCTGTTATAACAGTTTTACACTCTGCAGAGGTTGTACACTTTCACCACAATTCGCGTAAAAGCCCCGAGGAACTTTAGACCCAACCATGCTGCACCACAAAGGCACATACCACACTTCCGAGGTGTGATTGCATAGGGACGCTACGAGGCCTTTACAAAGATTTCCTAGTTAGAAACAATCCGCTAAGGTTTCCGGATCGGAAGCAGGCATAACCCTCCCTAACGGGCATAGTGTCTTAGCTAAGCCCACTTCTCGAGAGGACCAGGCTATACACCGTCAACCGCCACCCCCCATGCCCTCTCGGTAAGATCATTCCTAACCAAGGTTTCTAATTAATTAGCCAAGACCAGAGCCATATAGTATTATGGTTGTACGGGTAATCCTGGGTGGTTCTCCATGGTTTCCAATTAACACATATGATCTCATAAAGCACAGGTAGAAAGATGGTTAGGGACACTTGCCTTTCTGTAAAAGAATACCACTGCTCAGTCTTCAACTCTTGTTCTTGACATCTTCGGAACGATGCTCCTCTAATCGTAGCAAACATCGAGCACAAGCACAAACATGCAAGCAAAGAAATAAATACAACTAAGAACAATACACCAATCAAAAGAAAAGCTTTTAAAAGAACGTACTAAACGATAGGGCTCGCTACTACGATCATAAGGGCGAAACAAACGTTGAAAACGGAACAACGGCTGAAAAGGTATAACTATCGGATAATTTATATTACAAAAGAAAGTAAAGACTATGTGCTTTATTTATTTTAATTAAGAAAAATACATGTAATGAATATTTAGAGAAATATTCATTATTTAAATTAATCAAATTATACTTTGATATGAAAAGATGGGTTAAAGCCTAATCAATTTTATTTGCAGATATTTATATAATAATTATACCAATTAAATATTTTAATTTGCAAGAAAGCATGTGAGAGCATCTAGATGTAATGTCTCACGTTGGACTAAACAAGTTATATTAAAAACTTATTCAAGTTGTGAATTAACCATATTAATTTAGATTGCACAAAACCGGTGTTTAAACCTAGTTAGATTTTAATTATGAAAACTAATTCAGTAATTGTTAATCAAGTTAGCATGTGATTATGAAAGCTCGGATATAACCTATGTAGCTTTTATTCGTAAAAAACAAGGTGAATGCTCATTAACCATATTAAATTAGCTTATGAAAACCGAGGTATATCCTATATAGCTTTTAACTGGAAAGACTAGTTAAATAAGAATTAAGCAAATTAATATTTATTAATTTATTTCAAAACATGAAACATGGTAAACAACACTGGTGAACTAAACTCTACGCTTATAGAAGATTAACGCAACAAAAACAAGGTTAAACAGAGTTAAAACGTGAAATCTAGGGATAAAACAAGGTTCAGGGGCTTCTTTGTACTAAATCTAACCTTCCAGGTACTGTTTTGGAAGAAACCGAGGGCTAAAACAAAATTACGTATGAAAACACGAGGGCTCACGTGTAAAAGAGGAAGGTTAGGACTGCGGGTTCGAATCTGCCGAACCCCAGGGGTTAAACCGGAAAGAAAAGGACCTAGATGGAGTTATTATTGAATAGGAGTGGACTGCAGGTTTATTAGCAACAACTACAGGGGCTTTTCTGCAAAAGCTCCAAGAGCAGCCATGGCGGACAGGAGCTCGGGCGGCTCTGCTCGTGAGGGACGCCGGCAATTCGGTGGTCTAGGGGTGCAGCTCGATAGGGGAAACGAAGGAGGACAGGGAGGGAAACGCAAGAAGATGCTCACCATGCGACGGGAGGAGCAATGGCGGCCGGAATCGGAGACGGCGGCCGGCGGCTTGGACTTAAACGCAGACGGAGCTCCACCGGTGGCGGAAGGATGCCAGGAACCTGCAAATTGGATGCTCCCGGTCTCGGCGAGGCTCATGGTGTTACCAATTTGTCGCGACGGGGTTCCAAGGCGGCGAATCGGCGAAGAACGGTGCCGGCGACTGCTTCACGCGACGGTGGCACAACGCGGAGAAGAGGGAGGAGAGGCGAGGGAGCTCGGGGCTGAGGGAGAGCATGGCGGTGCATTAAATAAGCCAGCACGGGGTGCCTTGGCGTGGAGCGCACGTCGAGGGAAGGGGCGGCGGCGGCGCGTCGGACTCCAACCAGAGTCCTGGTCGAGTGTGGCTAGGAGGTTGGGGATGACAGCGGGGCCCACATGGCGGTGAGAGAGAGGGAGCGGAGGAAGAGCTGGAGATGGGCTGCGCTATGGGCCGGGCAAGGGAGTTGGGCTGGTTTCGGCCAGAGAAAGAAAGGGAGAGGGGCTAGCGGCCTGGAAGAGAAATGGGCCGGCGGGTTTTGCGGGAGGAAAAAAGGAAGCTGGGCTTGCGGATGGATTTGGCCCAAGAAGGAAAGGAGAAATAAGTTTTATTTCGGGAAATAAATTCTGGTTCAAAAACCATTCTAGGAAATCCTAGAAAATGTATTTTAACCATAGAAAATATTCCAAAATCTCCAAAAATTCTAGGAAAAATTCCAGAGATAGAGTTGGAGACTTTGAACCAAAATATAATATTTGGAGCTCATGAAAAGTGAATTTAAAGCCTTCCAATTAATGGATTTGACTTTAGGAAAAGAGAATTAATTCCTAGAAAATCTAGAAAATTCTCAGGAGGGATTTGATCGACGTCTAAACACATTTTGAAAACACTACACTCAAGAAAGATGAGATTCAACGACATGAATGCAACACTTCAATTAAGGCAACACAAAGCATTTTTATTTGATTTAGGAAAATGATTGTTTTTCCTATACTAAATACCTTGTAAATAAGATAAATGTTGAAAAAGTTTTAATAATTAATGAAAATTATTTATTTAATTTTCTTTCTAATTCACATCTCGAAATTCTAAGTTTCAGGGTGTGACAGAGAAACTACAAAAAAAATATTTTTTCAAACTTTTAAAAAACTGCAAGTCACGCATTTTTTGTGTGACATTCACACGCCACGTGGCCAGCAAGATTCGAACCGGCGACCTGTCCTTCGCGTGTATACAACTACACCACCCTCTCTTGTGTCTATACCTGGTTTCGGTTCCTCACATATTATACCACACAATGTCAAACCTATTAGTTTGAGAGCCTAAACATAGTCAAATTTTAAAGTTATCCACTACAAAGTTTCATAATATTCTAAAATATACAAATTTCATATTGATCGTTTCTCCATCCAAGGTTGTTTATGAATTTCGAATTTCAAATTTGAGAAATTTCAAACGCACTTTTCATTGACAAGATAACCTCATATCAAGCAGTTATCAATTATAAATATTAATAACTTTACAAAATCTACAACTTTTTATATTGGTCATTTCTCCATCCGTGATCGTTTCAAAAGACACAAATTTTAGAGTAGATGGAGCATTACAAATTGTTCCAACCACCAACCTGCTGTAATGTGAGGGCATTGCAGCCGGTTGGTGGATGGAACCGGCTGTGGTGCCCACTCATTACAGCTGGCTGGCGATACAAACGGGCCGTAATGAGGTGCATCACAGCCGGTTACCATTGGAGCTGTCTACGATGATTTGTTCAGCCGGTTGTAAAAGCGCATCTGTTTAGCTCACTTCTGTGATAGTGCAAAGTTGTTCATTTCCAACTACCGATGCATCCCAATCCTGTGTTCAAAGTTGCGCGCCCTACCAATATTTTTACAAAGGATAGCTAATAAAACAGCACAAGTATACACCATAACATTATCATGAGGTAATAACACATTCTCGCATGAAAAGGACACCATGAGATGTTTATCTTGCATTTGCATATAAGACACTAAAGCACATTCCAGCAAGATGGTATGCAAGTTCATCCATCATATTTGTCTGACAAACTACTAAGGAGAGTATCCATAGCTACCAAGCATTCGATCAACAAAGCAATGGTGTCTGTCTGACATACACATCACAGATATTACAACACATCCGATCACCACAAATAGCACTAAGTATCCATAGGTCCCAAGCAACTTCCAGTATCTTTTGATACTAACTGCAAAAGGTACTACATAAAATAACTAACACAAACGCTTCACATGTTGAAGCCGGAAGTGGATGAAGATGACATGTTGATGAAGCCAAACAATACTCAAAAGGGTCGCGACATGAAGCGACCAAAATGGGCATGAGCTTCGCTGCTCAAGCAGCGGTGTTGGAGCTGAAAAAAGAAACGAAGTTTATTCTAGCACATGTTGCACAGCAAACATGAAACAAAATAAGAAACAGAAACTCTATATAGCCACAAAAAGATCACAGTCCAATGACATCAGAACATCATCTATTTTTGCCATGATAGACTATATTTCCTACTGAGCATCACTGGTAGAATAAATTTGCCAGAATTGACTAACTACACTACATCTATCTTTTGTCCAACTGACTACCATTTGCCAGAATAAATTAACTATTCACATGAGTGCATCTACATAGGCATCACTGGTTATAACTGAAAAGTCATGCCTAACCAAATATATTAACCAATTTGGTATGGTTATCATTACATTTTCACGTGCCTACACCGAGGCTGGTAATATGTTGAGTAGGAATCCGAATTCGTTGGAAGTTGGGATTGTGGATTTGGCGTATTGTGGGGGGTGCACTGCCAGAAGTTTGTTTAAACTGTGCGGTCTTAAATGTTGTTCTGATTCATCTCTTGCTTTACTCTGATAGTTATGGGACATCTTCCTGTGCTGTGGTCTGAGTTTTCGCCGTGGAATTGGCAAAACCAGGAGCGAGACTGGTTTTCTTGCTGGCTTCACCCCCTTCCACGACCTCTGCCTTGTCCACTCCATCCTCGCATGGGTGAGGAGTCAAATTCTTGCTTTGTGCCATTCCAATCATTGTTGTGCTGCCCGCTCTGGTTCTCTATGTTAAAGACTTGTGCTGGTCGATTGTAGTTTTGCTTTTCATGCGTGGGTTGCTTGTAGCTTCCATTTGCTTTCCGGAGAATGGCTCTTTCGCTGACTCTTCTTCTATGGTCGTCGTCTGATCTACAGAACTTCTCCATTTCATGAAATAGCTCGTGGCGGTTCCTTGGCTTATTTTTGACGAATTCAGACAAGCATGGCCCTGGTCCCAAGCCGTGGATGCATGCATCAATTGCTATTGAGTCTGGTATGTCATCTGTTTGAGCTTTCAATTGGACACAGCGTTTGAAGTATTGAGCCAATGGTTCTTTTTCCTCTTGCTTGCATGCGAAAAGATCTCCCGAGGTTAGGAGTTGCCTGTTGAATCCCTGGAAGTTCTAACGTACTTTTCCCTTGAGCTATTCCCAGCTGAATATTGATCATGGGCTTAGTCTTGTGAACCATGTGAAAGCCAGTCCCGCACAGGCTATGATGAATGATTTTGCGAGAACTAGCTCGTTCCCTCCTGCCGAAGCTACGGCGACTTCGTAGCTCATCAAGAACTGCTTTGGGTCGCAGGTGCCGTTGTATTGGGGGAGTGTGATGGGTTTGTACGAGGTTGGCCAGGGTGCACCTTGGAGACCCGGGGATAATGGCAAATTCGCGTCGTAGCTTCTAAAACCTATGTTGTGGTTTGTTGTTTCCGGGGGAAACTCTCTTTCGGGCTCTTGAATGTTTTCTTTGCTCGCGTTGAGCTTGTCTTGGAGTCTTAGGAGCTCATTCTTGGCTTCTGCATTTTTTCGCTTCTTTGGAACTCTGCTTCCTTTAACATCTTCTCTTTTTCTTGCTTGAGTCTCTCGATTTCTCGTAACAGTTGTTCAAGGCTAGCTTCTTCTTGGTTTTGGGGGGCGTCGGTGATAGCCAGCTCGGCTGAGGCTTGAGGTTCATCGTTTTCTTTTCTATTTTCGTGAGTTTTTGAGGTCTGCGAGTCGTCGGCCCGTTGTTTTTTCTTTGGTGGCATCGTGAGTTTTAGTTTCGATTCCAACACGCGGACGGCACCAACTGTTGTAACACGGATTGTCGCATTACCAACAGCACGATGTATTCGATGACTCTTAGATTACATACCCGTACATTTACTGTTGACTCGCTATTTATAGGGGATAACCTCGTTCATTTATCCCACTGTTACTTCCCGCCATAACCTCCTAAACTACTTCTATCTTCGGATGACCGTTGCTTCCCGCCAAATTCTGGTTTATTCTTGCTGGAGGGTAATCCCGATTGACCTCGTTCTCCTCCTCATGTCTTGATCTCGTGTAGTTTGACCTCGCTCGAAGCCTTTCTTGCAAGCTTACCCTCCTCAAGCTGGCTTCTCCGAATCCCTTGACTGTGCGTACCGCAACCTCTCCTAATTTCCTGCGAAGACAAAAAACATATTTATGACTTCGAGGGGCGTCTCCCCAACAGTACCCATCATGATCAATGGATACAAACATGGAGCGAATAGAGTATCAGTCGATGCATGGTCAGCTAATGACTTATTATGAACTGTTTTGTATGCATGGCAACCAAAGGTTCTCGATTTAAACGGCTCCAATATATCTTTGCATATTTGGTTTGCACACAGTCCACTCTACTGGAGAGCCCCTTATTATATATCACTTTGCCATTTGCAATTAATGTGGTCGTGAGCAGATTTGGGATGACGGCACTGATTGTTGGCTAACTACCATTCTTCTGAGCATATTTTGCATATATTCTTGTGTTCGTCTACACATCAGTTTACAAACAACTATGCGGTACTGGTAGTGTTGCCACGGTGACTGGTAGTGTATTTGTGGCGTTAATACCAACCTAATAGTGCACAGAAGCCTGCGCACTAAAGGCATCTACCATCTTTCTCGGGCCCAACAACATAAGATATATAGTCGCTGCCCTATTTTATAATAGAATTCACTTCATTACTCACGCGTCAGCAACACAGATTGATGAGCTTGGGATGCATCGGGATAGTGGACATATATATGCACTAGCAATTCACTACAGTGGGAAATGACCCACCTGCCAGGATAGATTCGTAGCTAAATCAGATTTTCGGGGATAAATATTAGAAAATTAAATTGATTGCTTGAAGACACTTACTGTCAACAAATGCACTAAAAACAGCACAATGTGTTCTTTTGTGTGACTAGAAGCAATATAGTACCTGGAGATATACGTAAGTTCACCTGGTATTAAATGCAATAATTCAGGTGGGCCATAACACCCCAACCTTTGAGTACCTGTTGATGTCTTGACCTAATGCTAGGCCTCCTGGGGCTTCAAAATGTACACCCAGTACTAATACTAGCATTAGTACATTATCGAAATGTGAGCGATACTAACACCACCAATGAATGCTTAATTTTCTAGTAGTGCAAGTCAATTATAACATCAATATCTCCTTTCCATGTCGAGGCATCGAAATTTAAACTATTTAACCAAGCAGGACTCGACACTTCTGACATGAATTGGTGTAGAAAGATTTCACTGGGCAAATAGTTCACCATCAGCTAAAAAATATATAGCCGTTGTAGAAATATTTTGTACCCACTAGCTGCTTAGTTCGTAGCATATGTACTTTAAATATCTTAAATTCACATCAAGATAGACTCATAGTACTGTACAGCAACCAACACTATGCTGGAGGCAATAATTTTCTCAAGACTGATCATGTTTCAGATCAGAATGCAGATATGCAGTATGGGGTGAGAACGTGACCACATCGCTGATTTGAAGCTATTAGGACCGCATTTCACATGTTCCCGGCTCAGATCCACTATTATGCTCCCGCATGCAACACACATGTTTCAGTGCCTCCTTTTACACAGATCGTCTTCGAATATCATAATATAATGTGAGGCATGTGAAAGCCTGCTCCTATTAGCATATCATTCTTGGCATCGGAATTGTATATATTTGTTTTCCACACTTGTACATAACACCCCAACAACTTTCAGTTTGGATGGTTCCCACGAGCAAAGCACTTACGAAACTTGGAGGTATGATGTCTCAGTATATCTAGTAGCAGTAAATACATGTTGCTATGCTGATGCATCTCACGCCCGTATGATCCTCAGATTGTAATTTGGTGGTGTGGTGACCTCTTGAGTTTAGCACTTCTGTTTCGTTTCCACTATTCACAGCTCCATATATAGAGTCAGAATTTGTAAAACTGAGGGGCAGCACCCTCTCTCTTGCGAGTGTCTATTCATCCTCCCCCGCTCTCTTAATCTCCTCACGCAATACAAAAACAATTGACAGTGGGTGGACGGGGCAGGTGGATGTAATAGCCATGGAGGTGGCCGCGCCGTGGTTGGCGCCGCAAGCTCTGACACCGGGATGTGGAGCCACACTTGTTCGCTACGCTGCACTCAGGGCCACGCACGTACAATTGCGTAAATTGGCAGTTATGCATGGGACAGCGAGGTAATTCAAGTGGTCCATTCACTAGTCACTACGGCATTGCTTGTTGAAGTGCTTCATGGCTTTCCGCCTGCGTCGAATTCTTATTTTTATGGGAGATGAGCTCATGACCACCGCTGCTGCTTGCAGGTGCTGGGGAGCTTGCAAATGCAGGGTTTGACACAAAACACAACTTCCTAAGTTCCTATCGTACTACACGATGCCAAAGACGTACTTCGCCGTGCTGCACGCTGCTCCTGAAATCCAAGCTGCCGTCTCTCTCAACAAGCCACATGTAATTCACCATCTCTCGTCAGTTTCATGTATATTAATTTGCAAGCTGCCGTCACTCTGTTTATTTTCCTCCATTTCAGATCTGTTTGCCGAGGGGAAAGAATTAAAGGCCCTGGAAGACAGGTGCCGCACAGCCCAGTGGCTCAAGCTAGATTTCTGTATGTCAGATTCTTGTTCCTGTTCATCACCAGTTTCTCAGTTGGGGATATGTGTGTTTTATTGTTGATCTACTGTTAATAGGCAGCACCGTCTTCATCATGTATAAGCGATGGTTACCCTACCTAGTTGGTATCTGTTTTTGATTTTTTTTTTGTCGGAGGACTGTGTAGAAACTATCAAGTAAAAAAATCCAAACATCCCAGTACTGTATGTGATGATGAATGGGTGTGGATGTTCCAAAAGGGTTTTATAATATAATGGCCGGAGCTTGTCAATTTAATGAGAATAAAAATGATGTGTTTCTATATCTAGCCTTGACAGATTCGTGTGGGTGTACAAGAATAGTAAACCAGCTTCGCACAGAAGAGGGGCATTCTTATGTCCTCGCATCAGAACCCTGACATCCTATACTTGGATGCATGTGAATATCATTATATCAAGATGTCGGTCTCGCCACTATTTTACGTATAGAACAACAGCTTATAGTAGTTTTCAGGTGAAACAGTATTCCTCTGTTTCACCAGCACTCCAGCAGTGAGCTGCCATCTTGTATTTGCAGTTACTGATGCATCCCAATCCAACGTCGACAAATATTATTAGCTGACAGTATGAATAATTCCCTGTTCTTACTACTATTTTTCTTCTCTCTCACATGGACTCTGAACGGAAAAATATCTGAAATGTTGCACCAGCATGTCTATATCATAGAAATGTAGTCCATCTGATACTCGTCCTGTTCAGGTGGTTCCAAAACTAGAATCTTAAGATTGCCAAACAAGAAGACACGCAACAGGCGCCGTATTTTTCGAGCCTATCAGATTTTCTGTGAATGCGGGAGCAAAAAAGTTTGGCAGCTCAGGCGGCTGGCTCTCTACCGCGAGGTAGGCTCGCAACACGGCGGATTAGACTATGCGAACAACTGCCCTGATGACTCAACACTTCTGAGCGCATATGACCTCTGGTAGCATCCTGAAGCATCCCATGCCAACATTAGCGATCCATCTAAACCTCGGAGCAAACCGAGGATAATTTAAGTCATGATCAACTAATGGCTTGATGGGTTGATTTTTTTTTTTGGCAACCAGGACCTTGATTTATATAGCTGCACGATTGGGTGACTATATATCATGTTATGACATATATTATATTTCTCTATCTCGAGTAGGATTGCAAAATACAGAGGAAGACGGTACACAAACTTTGGTAAATTGATGGCCAAAAACTTGATAAATGAAGTATGATGACCTGTTTCTTGCTATTTTATTCCAAAATAGAACAATAAGGTTGCCAATTTATCAAACTATAGGGCCATATGGGCTGACTATTCGGCCTGTGAAATTTAGTGGCAACTGTACAGAAGAGGTCCAGTCGAGTGCTGGAAGGAAATCTGTAAGCACAACATGGCATTGTCCTCTGCTTCCTCTGCACATTGTTCCTCTCTCAAAATCTGTTTCCTCCGAACTCATTGGTTCTAATTACCAGCACCATGTGAGAAAAGGATTCACACAAGCTAAATGCAAATATGCAATAAAGAAAATGGACAGTGGTCTAACAGGTGGCACAACTATAATGGAAAATGCACAATATGTGCGGAAGGTAACAGAAGCAGAGGAGGCATAGTAACATCTATACCGCTGGAGGAATCGGCAGCCTCTCGCCGATTCTGTCCGCAAGTTTTTCTCTTTTTATTTTTTTTTCTTTTTTACCCTTTTTACTTTTTAAATTTTTGTTGGACCTTTTTTCCTTCTGGATTTATGTCTTACATCAATTATACATCGTTTCTTTTGCTAGCCAATGAAGCAGAGGAGGCATACCTACACGCAATGTAGACTCCCGCCAATACTAATTCAGGACCCTAGAACGATATGAAAGGAACTACATGAGGAAAATAATCTCATTTTTTTAAGCATTTCCATTGCAATGCGCAAGCATACAGTTACAGCAACAGTGCTTCTCTAAATGTCAGCACACATAAAATAGTGGCTACATTTTTATAGATCTTGATCTTTCCATTGCCGCCCATCTATCTGGAAGTCATCCACGTGCAGTGTGTGTCACCGCTGCTGTTGCACCTCTTATCATTCCCTCTGCTGCAGGCTGGAGTGATGACAACTTCTGAATACCCCATGCAGTTGACGTATGGCTCTGTAGGCAGCTTCCGTTGGCCCATTCACCAAATTTGTGATTTCTGATGCTTCCTAATCCCATGCTATTTCTCTAGCTTCTTGTGGTGTGTGTTTTTGTAGAAACTATTTTCAGAGTAGGTAACATTGTAACAAACGAGCAAGGAAGCAGATAGGGAAGGATAATTCCCCAATGCGATATATATACCTATATAGGCATTCTTATAACAGTGAGCCATGTGGATCTCTGTAGATGGTGTGTGCATGCTGCATCTATTACCACATCTCTGTACACAACGTCTAACAAAGGAATTGAATTTATCTCCACCAATTTTCCACGATCACACTTCAAATTGCCTGGAATTTTGAAATTCCATTGTAAATTGAAGTTATTGTGATTATGGCAATATCATACAATATCATCCAGTTCTACTTCTGTAAAACGGGCAGACAATGGTTGTTTTCAAATTTAAGTCAATTTGGTACCTTGTGTAAATGGGATGACAACCAATGGCTGGTAGCTTCTGTAATATTTGTCTCGCTATAAAGTTTGGCCGTTGTCATATATATCGCCTAATTCCATTATTTGAAACTCTTGGTGATGTGAGGGATGAGGACTTTTGAGCACAATGAATCAATAATCAAGGAGAGCGTTACTATAAGGAGATGTGCAACATGCAATTCTAATCTGAGGGTTTGATGTTCTATGCAATGGTAGCCAATCTCTGCTAGCCACATGTACTACCAGTCTACCAACAAGCTAGGTGTATGCAAATTCATTACAAGGCTGAGATCTCTCTGGAAAAGGCTGGCAACGAGAATACTGCTGGTAGGCGCCAATAATCTTTGTCACCACAACTAATTTTGCCAGCTGACTGACGAGCCCTACTTCGATGACCTTGAGAATTCAGAAAGACGAGTTTTTGGGCACAAGCTTAAGGATAAATGGGTGTTGGTTTTTTTGACTGAGCACCGATGCTCGTTGGAGGGATTGGCAGTATATTTTACTGGCCCATCTCAGGGTCGATGCCCTGTAAGGACCTGTTCAAAATCATCCGGCCGCCACTGTCTGTATAAGTGTGTAGCACCTACAAGCAACCTAATTCTGGGTGGTGCCACAGAAAAAAAAAAATCAAGGCATTTCAGGAGGAAGACCCTCTGCCATGAGCTAGCTTCTCGTCAGCTCTGATTATTAGAAACACCGCAGGCCACTCTACTGTCAGGACACTGCTGGTTGCAGTTGAACACATGTTTTATCCTGAAGCATCACATGCCCACATGATCGATCCATGGTCCTAAACTTAAATCATGATCAGCAAATGACTGAATGGATTGGATTTTTTTTTTTTGCAAACATGGTCGTCGCTTTACACAGCTCCACGATTCACTAGCAGATGCATTTACATATTTTTGCAACTCAGGAAATTTACAACATAAAGTCTTCATAAATCATCAACTATTGTATTATCTGGGTGTAGTAGTCATTGGGCTGTAAATAAAGGACCCTACGTCATTTCCAACTGCAAAATTGGTTTTTATAAAATTTAAAATTGTCTAACGTCTGACCTGACGAAGTGATAAATTTAATAATTGTACAGTTCAATACTTACTTCTCTAGCACAATAAACATCTCTCGTGCTACTAATTGCTAGTGCTATTACTGAATTACCTCTGAATACTAGTTGTAGTTCTGTTAGCTAGTAGTATTACTGGATTACTGAATCGTGAGTTGCCTGATTACAGAAATCCTCGGCACTTACTGTTGTTTTGTTCCTGGTTAGTAATTTGCTGTACTTTAAGAAATAGAGGCTGGTTTCAATTTTAGTTCAAAGAACTTGTTGAATTCTGTGAATTTTGAGTAGAACTGTCACACTAGTCAAGGATCTAAAACACCTTGGCGTTGGACGGCTATCTAGAATAGCAACCTGTTGTCTGAGAGTAAAATATGAAAAGAATTTCTATATTCTTGTATTTTATCTGCCTACTTCATCTACTTTATGTGTTTATGGATTTTCATATGAACATGGATGGAATTGTAATATGTGTACGGGCATTGGGATTTATTCTATTCATGTATATAATCTAGGAACATGTATGTGATCTGAGGAATGTACTTGTCATTTATGGAATTGTTATTTACTTTATTGTATTTAATTATGAAAGCATGTCTCTTATCTCTGCAATATTACAACAATCCAGAAAACCAACTTGTGCAATAGCTTCCAGTTCTGATGTCATTAAGCCTGAAGTGTTCGATGGCGCTAGCTTTAAACGATGGCAGGTTAAGATTCGCATGTGGCTCACTTACCTAAACCTATTTTGGGTGGTGACCGTTGTTCCTCCCACAGCTGCAGAAGCAAATGCTGATGATGCAGCTAAGGCCACCGCTGATGCGGTTAAGGCGAGATGGGATGAGGCCAATCAGGCTTGCTTGTCTAGACTGCTGAACGCCATCTCGAACCACTTGTTTGGCCTGTACTCCGAAACTGAATCTGCCAAGGACCTCTGGAATAAGCTAGAGGCCGAATTCTCTGAGTTGGACAGTGGCAGCGAATCGTTTGCCGCGGAAAGCTACCTCAAATAGAAGATGGTTGAGGGAAGGTCGGTCATGGAACAGTTACAGGAGATTCAGCTCCTTGTACGGGATTTATCCCAATATAACTGCCTCCAGCCAGATAGCTTCCAGGTGACCGAGCCAGTCCAGCAGGTTCAGGCTCCCATGGTGGAGAAAGGTATAGATGGGAAATGCAAAAGGAAGAAGGGTCACTCCCCTACACAGAACCAAAACAAGTTGCATCCAAAGAAAATGAAGAAGATAAAGAAGGAGGACCGTACATGCTATGTCTGTGATGTCGTTGGACACACTGCACGGCACTGCCATGACAGAAAGGGCAAAGGTCCTCCTCCTCAGCGTAAGGAAGGAAATGTGGTGGTAAATCCCAACCCTGTAGGGTATGTACCTCAGGCCTTTATGGCAAGTTCATCAGATGAGTGGTGGATTGATTCAGGTGCTACTGTCCATATTTGTGCTGATCGGTCTATGTTTTCTTCGATACAAGGATGCACCAGCGGGCCAGTCTTGATGGGGAATGGTGTTCCGGCTGCTGTTCGAGGCATAGGACAGGTGTGTCTGAAGATGACTTTAGGCAAGACACTTGTCATGAAGGATGTGCTCTATGTGCTCTCGATGAACCGGAACCTCATTTCAGTGTCGCTGCTGCTACGACAGGGTCTTAAATTAGTGTTTGAGTCTAATAAAGTGATCCTGTCTAAATTTGGTGTCTTTGTTGGGAAGTTGTATGAGTCAGGCGGTTTGTTCCGTCTATCAGTCTTGAACAATCATTCTTCTTTTGGATTTAATGTGGTTTGTAATAAATATACATACATTAATGATGTTTGGCATTCCCGTTTATGTCATATTAATTTTGATGTCATTAAGAGATCAAGTGATATGCTTTTAATTCCTGAATACAAGCATGTGAAAGGTTCAAAGTGTGGTATTTGTGTGCAAGCAAAGCAGTCCAGAAAGCCGTTCCATATGGTTGAGGGTAGAAATACTACTACTTTAGAACTAATACACTCGGATGTATGTGAGATGAATGGTATAATCACTAAAGGTGGTAAACGCTACTTTCTTACTTTGATTGATGATGTATCTAGATATTGCTATATTTATTTGCTTAAAACCAAAGATGAAGCACTAGAATACTATAAGATTTTTGAAGCTGAAGTTGAGAACCAGTTAGATAAGAAAATCAAAAGGTTACGGTCTGATAGAGGTGGAGAATATCTTTCTAAGATATTTGATGAGTATTGGGCAGAATGTGGGATCATTCATGAAACCACAGCCCCCTATGCGCCTCAGTCAAATGGGGTTGCAGAAAGGAAGAACCGAACGGTGTGTGACTTAGCTAATGCTTTGTGGCAAAGTTCGGGGATGCCTGATGTCTGGTGGGGCGAGGCGGTACTCACTGTGAGCTATGTCTTAAATAGGGTGGCGCCCCGTAATCGTGAGGTGACTCCCTATGAAGGATTTAGAGGAAGGAAACCTGATTTATCTCATCTTCGGACTTGGGGCTGCCTTGCAAAGGTAAATGTGCCGTTGCCGAAGAAAAGTAAATAGGGACCTAAGACCGTCGACTGTGTCTTTCTGGGTTATGCACATAACAGTGTAGCTTACAGATTTCTAGTGGTCCATTCCGAGACGAGCGAAGTCACTGTAAATGTCATTATGGAGTCTCGGGATGCAACATTCTTTGAGAACATCTATCCGTTGAAGGATAAGAAAGTAGTGGCCTCAGATGGTCTAAGCAGGACATACTCTCTGCCCTCGTTGGTCTATGACCCAACTCCTAATATAGAGTTGAGGAGGAGTAAGAGACAAAGGACTGAAAAGTCTCTGGGAAATGATTATATCACTTATCTGGTGGATGAAGAACCACGCACCATCGCAGAAGCCTATGCATCACCTGATGCAGACTACTGGCGAGAGGCTATCCGTAGCTGGATGGATTCCATCACCGCTGGCGCTAATGGAACTTGGGAGCTATCTGAACTCCCAGCTAGTTGCAAGCCTGTGGGCTGCAAATGGATCTTTAAGAGAAAAAGAAGACCCGATGGTACTATAGAAAAGTACAAGGCCCGCCTAGTGGCTAAGGGTTTTTCTCAGAAAAAGGACGAGGACTACTTTGACACGGATTCCCCGGTGGCTCGACTGCCTACAATTCGAGTGCTTTTAGCACTGGCTGCTGCATATAAGTTCCATGTTCATCAAATGGACATGAAGACAGCATTCCTAAACAGAGAGCTGGAAGAGGAAATTTATATGCAGCAACCTGAGGGATTTGTGATAGATGGTCAAGAGGACAAGGTCTGTCACCTGATTAAGTCTTTATATGGTCTTAAACAGGCTCCCAAATAATGGCATGAAAAGTTCGATAATACTTTGACCTCTGCCGGATTTTGTGTAAACAAAGCCGACAAGTGTGTGTATTATCGATATGTTGGGGGCAAAGGTGTCATTCTGTGTTTATACGTGGATGACATACTGATATTTGGGACTGATTTAGACATGATTATGGAGACAAAGGCATTCCTTTCTAAGAACTTCGATATGAAGGACTTAGGTGAAGCTGATGTAATATTAAACATCAAGCTATTAAAAGGTGAAGATGGGATTACACTGACTCAATCTCATTATGTGGAAAAGCTCTTAACACGTTTTGAGCATATGGACTGCAAGCCAATTTACACACCTTATGATCCATCATATAAGCTGTCCAAAAATGAGGGCGAGCCTATAGACCAGCTAAAATATTCTTAGATCATCGGATCACTTATGTATCTTGCTGGAGCAACAAGACCAGACATCTCGTATGCAGTATGCAGGCTGGCACGTTATACGTCCAGACCAGGAGAGAGGCACTAGGTTGCTCTTAAGAATACTTCGATATTTGAAGGGTACGATGAATTTTGGTATTAAATATACATGATATCCGTCTGTGTTGGAAGGATTCAGTGATGCAAACTGGATTTCAGACTCAAACGAGACAAAGGCTACAAGTGGCTATGTGTACACTTTAACTGGTGGGGCCGTGTCATGGAGATCGTCTGAACAGACGATAATCACACGATCCACCATGGAGGCTGAATTAGTTGCACTTGATTCAGCAGCATTGGAGGCTGAATGGTTGAGAGACCTTTTGTCAGACCTTCCAATGATAGCAAAGCCGATACCCGCTGTCTTAGTTTAATATGATAATACAACTGGGATACTTAAAGTGCACAGTAGAAAAGACAACAATAAATCCTCGAGGCATATTAAAAGACGACTTAAGTCGTGTCGGCGTGTTAGAGAGATTGGTGTAATGACGATAGATTACATCAAGTCTAAGAGGAATCTTGCAGATCCCTTCACCAAGGGATTGGCTCAAAAGCCGATCCAAGCAGCATGTACTGGAATGGGACTCATGCCCTGTTAAAGGATTCAACTACGGATAACAATCCTTTCTGACCGGAGATCCCGAGACGCAGGCTCTAGGAAACGAAGCATTGTGAAACCAAGAGCACAACTCATATTCGAGTCTTATTTGCTGCAGTGCTCTTTCTGTATGGCAGGTTAAGTGATATGCTTTTAATAAACTCTGTGGTTTAAGCGGAAATTGTCCAACAGAATTTCCTGAAAGAGTTTACCTATGCGAGCTGACTGTGGGGTCGCAGTCCGTGAGAGTACAGGGTTTTCTCTCTAGTGAGCTTGTTAATGGATACAAAGGGCATGACCGTAACGCCCTGCCCCGAAAGAGAAAAAGATTTGCTTCCTTGTGTGCCTTTTGTTCGAAAATTTCTCACACTAAGGTTTATGGATCAATGCGTAGTCCTCCGTTTACCTTTGGTTTTTGGAGATCATCAGGATAGACTTTGGTTCAAACCTAACAAGTACCTCTGCCGAATAATAGTATATAAAACAGTATGTGGGCTCAATGACATCGAACAGGAAAATTAAAAGTGAAAAAGGTGGGGATTGATGTCCATTTGGAAGGGGGCAGAACAGGATTATATGTGGTAGCCATTTCACTGCCTTGTGCAGGGACCCGCGAAGCCATCCTTGGTGATGCATGGGGTGTGCACAAAAAAAGCATCAGCCGTCCTTGGTGATGCATGGATTGTTATCATTGTTGTCCATTTGGGGTTTTTCCCTTTAATTGATGGCTTAAAAAAAAAGGAGTTGGCTTGCCGGGCCGCTACAAGGCCCAAAAGGACCAAGCAGCCCAGCAGCCAGGAATCGGTCAGCCGCCAGGAGAAGAAGGGATCAAACCCTTCCGTCCCCAAAGCCACGGAGCCGCAAGACGCGGGTATCCACACGTACGGAGGTGCGTCTGGGCGACGGCACGCATGGCGCAACTGCGCCCGATCTCCTCGGGAGCGCGTGGGGTGCGTGGGCCCAGCGCGAGCGGCTGCTCCTCCTCCTCCTCCCCTACATATGTGGGGAAGTCCCTCTTCCTCTCAACACAGTTTTTCCTCCTCTCTCAAATCCACTCCCTGCTGCTCCTCTCGGCGCCGTCGCTGGTGGCTGCGGCCATCATTCTCTGGTGGTGCTTGCACGGAGCTGCACTCGTGTGTGATTCTCTAGTGTGGGGATTTGGTACTGCTGCAGTGCTGCGCCTGTGTGGTGCCTTGCTGCAGTCTGAGTTCTGTTCGGTGTCCGCCGTGGCCTGGTGACTGGGTCCCCTGCTGTGCGGCGTTCGTCTTCGTCTCGGGTCGCTGCCGGTGACGTTCCCCTCGGCATCGACATCGGCTCAGTATCTCCGTCAACCCACCGCCTTCGATGACTCGGACGTGAGCGGCGGAAGTTGGTTTTCTAGGATAGAACCTCGGTTCGCTGAGTTCACCTTCCCACGTAGTTGATCTATGTGCTGTGAGTTACCTGCCGCCTTTCTCGGTTCTTCAATTATTTATTTGTGCAATCTGCTAGTATTTATGCTTGGGTGTGATTGCACATTTGTTGGGCGGATTTGATACTCGATGATGATAAGCAGTGTAGTGAGAAATTAGTGTGACAGTTCATAGAATTGATAGACTTGTTCTTTGACTAATTTTGATTCCTTCAGTCCTAATTATTGGTCTTTTGTGGCCTCTGTTGTGATTGAACTAGTCTCTGTTTACTAGTTGCAGTCGCAGGAATTACTGAATTACTAGTCTCTGTTTACTACAGTTCCAGGAATTACTGAACTACTAGTGCTCTGTTTACTAGATGAAATTCCAGTAGTTACTGAATTGCTAGTGCTATTACTGAATTACCTCTGAATGCTATTTGTAGTTCTATTAGCTAGTAGTATCACTGGATTACTGAATCGTGAGTTACCTGATTACAGAACTCCTCGGCACTTACTGTTGTTTTATTCCTGATTAGTAATTGGCTATACTTTCAGTAATAGAGGCTGGTTTCAATTTTAGTTAAAAGAACTTGTTGAATTATGTGAATTTCGAGTAGAACTATCTCACTAGTCAAGGATCTCAAACACCTTGGCGTTGGACGGCTATCTAGAATAGCAACCCGCTGTCTGAGAGTAAAATATGAAAAGAATTTCTATATTCTTGAATTTTATCTGCCTACTTCATCTACTTTATGTGTTTATGGATTTTCATATGAACATGGATGGAATTGTAATATGTGTATGGGCATTGGAATTTATATTATTCATGTATGTAATCTATGAACATGTATGTGATCTGAGGAATGTACTTGTCATTTATGGAATTGTTATTTACTTTATTGTATTTAATTATAAAAGCATGTCTCTTATCTCTGCAATATTACAACAATCATTGTCTAAAAGGTGCATGAAGGGGACGTCCTTCTAAGTAGAGTACAACTGTTCAACACATTACATTGAAACCATACCATACAAATTACTTAAAAGCTCATCACAACCAGTACATCTGTAAGGGCGTCCTCAATGGTGCTAGCGATGTAGCCAGTGAGATGTAGGTGAATAAATAATTATCAAGCATGAGAAAATGGACCGAGATAGAGCAAAACTGTAAGAGGGTGACTATCAGCGCGTGTGATTATCGCTTGGCAGCTTGCTAGTTTTCCTTATTTCTCACTGCCACGTTGGTCAAAATCGTGAGGCTTGCTGTCAACATAGCTACCATGTTAGGGATGACTAAGGAGCCATCCCCGTCTTTTTAATTGAGTCATCAGTAGTGATAATGGAACCATTTTAATTCCCATTTGCTACAACGAATGACTGAGGGTGACCAATCGCAGTTAAAAACACAAAATTACCGATTGCAATGGGTCCTAGCTTCAATCCTAATGCATCCAATGCCCATAGATGATTTGATATACATAGAAGGTATCTATTGTGGAGCAAGGGGAGATTAATCTTGTAGATTCATATATATACTCCTATGTCACATGAGCTACTTTACAATGATTGACAAGTACCTGCATTAGTTTTAGTATTTTTGGTAGTAGTACTTGGTACTTTTAAATAGGATTTAAGAAATAAATTAATTATAAAAAGGGTGTTTTAGTAATTTCATCCTTCCTTGGTTAGTGGGTACACCCATCAACAATAGATCATGACAATTGCATGTGGGCCCATCAAATCCAAAACAATGTAAAATGATGTATATACCCTTTCCTTTTTATGAAAAATAAAATAAAATTATATGCTAGGCCCAGTGATCTGCTATTTGATATCACAATTTTGGTACTTTCAGATACTTTTACCTAGATACATGTATGTAAATTATATATTTCTCAACGTACGATTTTGTATGCAAAAAGTATCGTTGTACTTATCAATCATCGTAAAAGAACTCATATATATATATATATATATATATATATATATATGTGTGTGTGTGTGTGTGTGTCTATTTTAAGGTGACCATAAATAGGAGGTATCCAGAGTTGGTTGCAGCGACCAACAGAAAACATGAGGTAGTTGATGAAACAGTATACCAGAAATTAATTTTTAAATCCCTGTTAGGAACATTGGTTTTCTATATAAAAGCAGTGTGCAAAATAAAACATTGCCAGCCTCAAACTTACAAGGCCGTGTTTGGAGAACAAAATTATATATGGATGTGTATTTTTTATGAAACATGAGGGCTTGGCTGCTATTAATTATATATTAGATAACCCAACAAAAAAGTGCCATTGTAATAACAATAGTATAATTACAGATGGATTTTACCTGTAAAATAAAGTGTCCATCCCAAGTCGAACGAGAATACGACAAACAAGCCAGATATGGTGATCCTCGTTACTAAATAGTTGTGTTTTATACATAACATCGAGTAAGGAAGCTGGGCATATGTTTCACCAAAGTTGCATAGAAAAACCCTGGGATACATAGATTTTGTTCTCTTGTGTCAGATAGTGATCCATCGAAGGCTAGGCACGATTAGTTCATCTGTTCGTTGATTGTCACACCCGGTTTTATAAAGACAAACCCAAACCGAATGCATCTCATATGTGCGCCAGAATCAAGAAAATAACATATGGTAGACTCCATGAATACAGAACACAAAGTTACAGCGGAAAAAGATAAAATAAATACATTACAACGATATTCTAGCAGTGGAATCTTCAACTCTTCACCACAGGCAGTTGACTGGGGGTTGCGTACGCCTAGCAATCTTCATTGAATGCACTAAAGAACTCCACATCTTCTTCTCCTTCTGATCCAATATTTAGCAAGGGTGAGGACACTTATGGTTGATACTCAACAAGTGGGAGAAATATGCAAAGCTTTCAAGGAAAGGCATAGTTAAGAACGATCAGCATTTTAGTTGATCAAGTTTTAATAGGAAGCACCTAATTACTAAGGTACAAGTATATACCAACCCAAATTAATCATATAAAGAGATACACATAATCTCACATCATACATGCCAAAGCACTCATTCCTTAACCAGGAACCACAATTTATTTTCAACTTCAAGTTCAATTATCATGCGAGGATCCGGGCCGTTCATAACCGCGAACACGGCTGTTATAACAGTTTTACACTCTACAGAGGTTGTACACTTTCACTACAATTCGCGTAAAAGCTCCGAAGAACTTTAGACCCAACCATGTTGTGCTGATCACGCACGCACCATACTGCCAAGGTGCAGCAGCATAGGGACGCTACGAGGCATTTCCAAAGAATTTCTATATGTATGTGTTTGCTCCCCGACGACCACGGTTACAACGGCAAGGCCTCTCTCGCCTTCCTATTCCCGCACCTGCCATGCCGGTAATGCCCTCAAATTCCACCACTAGCAGTGCAAACACAACACAGAGTTCACAGTCATATGGTATCGTGGTTGTACGGGAAAATCCCAGGTTGCCGCTCCATGTTCCTTAACATAAGTGATCTTGTTTAACATCATAATCGGAACATGGATATAAATATCTTGATAAATGGTAGCACAAAATTATTATCTTCACATTTAGTGTGAACCATTCCTAAGTATAGCAGCTAAGCAAAGCTACCCAACATAAAGTAAACCTGGTGTAACAAGGCTTAGGGGAAAAGACTATTCATCCTTAAATAGGACCCATCACATTAATGCAATATACATACATAAAGTAAACATTAATTAGCATGATGTTGCATAGGTCAAAAGAGAGTATGCTGAGGGGGGAATCCACTTGCCTTAAATCCTAATAATATCTGCTAAAGCTCAATTCCTTTGTAGGACTTGATCTTCAACAAACTCTTCACAGCTTGATCTTCAAACTCAGCTTGAACAACGTCTATCGTCACACGAGCACATACAAGCAAAACGAATGCACAAATAAATAAATAGTACACCAAACATGGGTAACAATAATAAGCAAGCATAAGAATGGTTTGAGGTCTCGGTAAGGATCGCGAGGGAACGAGCAACGCTTAAAACGGCTATGGTTGTAAGGTACAACTATCGAGAGATTAATATTATAAAATAAAGCAAAGACTATATGCTTTATTAAATTTAATTAATAAAACATGTGCAATGAATATTTCAAAGAGATATTCATATTTCAATTATTTCAAGTTAAACATTCATAAGAAAAGGCGGATTAAAGCTTAATCAATTTTATTTCTAAATATTATATATAAATTATAACAATTAAACAATTAAGTTTATAAAAGAATTATATATATGAGCATCTAATCGAATAACTTTATATTCGTGTTCAACTAGTCAATTATAATTCCTAAATACATTTAAATTCATATTAGTCATGTTAGCATGTAATTATGAAAACTCGGGTTATAACCTATGTAGTTTTTATACATAAAACAATTGAATAATCATTAACCAAATTGAATTATTTTATGAAAAGACAAGAAACACTTACCATATTTTAATTATAAAATGCTAGTTGAATAGTGATTAATCAAATTAACTTTATTATAAAAAATGAAGTTGGGACTCTATTTTGCTTTTATTTAACAAGCTAGTTAAATTAGAATTAGGAAAATTAATATTTATTTATTTCAAAACATGAAACATGGTAAATAACACTGGTGAACTAAACCCTATGCTTTTAGAAGATTAACGCAACAAGAACAAGGTTAAACGGAGTTTAAACATGGAATCTATGGATAAAACAAGGTTCGGAGGCTTAACTGCGAAGAAACCTGGCTTCTAGGGGCTTAAACAGAAGATTTCTAGGGGTTTAAACATAATTTCATATGAAAACCCTAGGGCTCACATGCAAATGAGGCGGCCAGGAATGGCGGGTTCAAAACCAGGAAAGGTCAGGGGCCTAGATGTCAAGAAAAAGGACCTAAGTGGAATTACTTTTGACTAGGGTTGGACCGCGGGTTTATTTGCAGAAAGTACAGGGGCTCTTTTGAAAACAAGCCATGGCTGACTGGTTTGACCTAGTGCTGACTCGGTGGGATCTAATATCGGCCGTGGGATCAAGATCGGGCGGTGGAGATTTGATCGGGGCGGATCTGGTCGCCGGAGATGACGGCGCATGGCGGCGCGCGGCGGAGGCTCACTGGAGTCGCGCGATTCCGAGGCTATGAGCCACGGTTTCGTGCGATTCCAGGCCAGGACGAAGCTAGGGCGATGGGGATTCGATCTAGGGCATCGGTTGCGAGGTTCTCGCAGCGACAAGGCCTAGCGGCGAGCGGTGGCGGCCCGGGATGCACGGCGGCGTGACGCGTCGATACAGAGCAATAGAGGAAGGAGAAAAGGAGCTCGGTGTGTTCCTCACCTTACCCCGAAGGTCCAAAGCAAGTTATTGATGAAGGACAGGCGGTGGAGCGACGGGCCGATGGCGGCGGCGTGAGCTCGATGGCGGCGGTGCAAGGGGCTGTGGCGGTTAGGGTTTGGGGAACTGGACGAAGGAGTTCAAGGAGGATGTGGTGGCGCCTTATATAGGACGGGGCAGGAGGCCTTGGCGTGTGGGCCAAGGGAGGAACGAGCGGCGCGGGCGCGGCGCAGGTCGGGCTCGACTCGAGCCTGGTTCGAGTCAGGCCTGGGACGGAGAAGAGGGATGACATGCGGGTCCTGGCTGTCAGTGAGAGGGAGAGAGAGGGCAGAGAGCTGCGGATTGGGCCGAGCTGGCTTTGCGGAAGAGAAAGGGAAGTTGGGCCGAAAATTGAGAGATGGGCCGGGAAGGAGAAAAAGGAGAGGAGAAATGTTGAAGCAACAATGTTGGAACGTTGAAATAGAGTAGAAGAGATGTTGAAACTTTGGTTTTGGAATGTTGAACCTTTTAGAAACTTTTATTAAAATTCAAATAAGAAACCAAATTTGAATTCAAAACAATTTGAATTCAACACTCAAATAAAATGCTCCAACATAAAATGCATTCAACCAAATGGTGACCTTATATTTATTTTAGTTCTTTTTAATAAAAGAAATTAAATGCCTATTCAAAGCAATATTCCTACAAATTAAATTTGAATTCAAATAAATTCTAGAAATTTTTAAAAGGTTACTATTTTTAACTTGTGATGAAATTCCGGGTGTTACATTGATGCTGTAGGAAGAACATGTGGCCTCTGTTTGTTTAGGGCGTCGATTCTATGAGCTGCTGGTTTACAATTCCAGCATAATAAAAATATCGGGGGTCACCAAAAAATAGAAATTTCGAGAATTTCGTATTTTTCGATGGCTACTATAGCATTTTATTTTTTAAAAGTAATTAATTTTTGCTAAAAATAAAAGAAAATGGCATATTGATATCTTTTTTTCGTTTCGCTACTCACCGAAAAAGGCAAAATTCCAGAAATTTTGGCGAACTTTCACCGAAATTGTGAACCCTCACTTAAAGAAAGCTGCAGAGATTGTGTAGCAGGTGAGTCTTCGACCTCCGTGCTTGGCACAAGGCACACTATACCACAGCCCCTTAGCGCCGACTACATTTGTCTATAACTCGTTGTAACGACGCATCATCGGTCAGTATACAGTTATACCGACACTAACTAAACGTCGGCAAAAGTGGCGTCGATATAAACCTATAGCGACTGACAAGTCTTTACCGACGGATGATCAGTTGGGCCTCGAGAGAAATACCGACTGATAGTCCAACGGCAGTATTAATCTTTACCGACCAATAGTTAGTTAGTACTCTAGAAATACCGACTAACAACATGACGAAAGCATTTGAATGAACACAACATGTATTTGTTGTTATTCAGTATATAATGGTCTCGGAAATGTTATGTTCATATATAGATATCACAAGATACATACACAACTAGACATTGAGATCAATTCATCAAAAATGACCATATATCATTGATATTAAGTCATCCATATAGTACAAAAGCTTGTATTGGAACAGTACTACAGCATGTCATGTATTCAAGTTCTGCCACTACGTCTACCAAAAGCTATTAAGTTTGCATCTGTACAAGCTATTGACCTACATCTACCATTTATGACCAAAATATCATAGTTCAGTACAATAAAGTTTGCAGCCATAAGTTTCTATGCTTCTGCTTCCATTAACAACTTGACTCCTTAGTCTTCATCACTTATCCGATAACCTCCTGAAAGTCAATATGAACATGGAGTATGTGACATTTTCAGAAAAGTATCAGAAAAGGAAATGGCACAAGCCATTGGTGTGATATATAGCATGACAAAAATACCTATTACTAGAGATGCCCTCATCTTAGCATTGTCTGAAATGTATTGCACTTGAATTATTAAGCTATATGGACAGCAAAAGGTAAAAATAAATATGGACAAAACAATAAACTCATCTACAATGATAATTAGCAAACCCTAATGTCTGAACAAGTACCTCTACCAGTCCTGCTCAATAAGGTTTGTGATAACAGAGCTAGGATGATGAGAATTTCCAGTTATGTTGACATCTTATTCCTGTTAAACAAAAATACTGGGTCATAGATTGCCTGAAAAACAGCTATAAAAAATTGTAATAAATTGGACCCACAAGAACAGAACTAGTTATTTAGAATAGTCTGACACCTTTGCGTGTATAGACAGATGCAAAATAAGCGACCTGTCTTACCAAAAATAATTCAAGTGACATAATATGAAAGTGTTTAGCATTTACCAAAACAAGCAAATGTAGTGCAACAATCACATGCAAAATATATGAACCTCACCATCGTTCCTGCTTCAAGAAAGGAGAAGGAAACATCCAATTTCAATCAAAGAAATTATAGAACGAATAATTGCAAAAATAAAAACAGATGTATTACCATTTAGAGATCATATTTACGTCCTTTTCCTTGGGTTGCCGCAAAAATAAAGCCCTAGTTTCAACTAAAAACCAAACCAAAATAGCAAATAACCCTAGAATATGGACAAAAACAAACAACTGAAACAAAATTGGATGCTCAACTTTATGGGAATTGAAATAGCTAAGGATTGTGGAGAGACCTTACTATACTAGGAAGGTATAGATAATAGAAAGGCATACTATTTACTAGCAGGAGCATTAGTTCAACTGTTATCAGGAACAAAAAAAAAATACTGAGAAAGACCATAACAGAAATAGCACAGAGCACTCACATTGGCAGCGCTGCACAGCACAGAGCACTCGGGTGGCCGATGTACTCACCTGTAATTGGAAATTTCCTGCTCTGCATTTGGGTTTAAACAACATATTAGGATGTAGTAGTGGTAGATCTTTCTCTACTTTAAATATGAGAAACAGTAATATTGATTCTCAATGTATACTTCCATTTGCATCAATAAACTCAGTATCATGTATACTAGTTATAAGTAGTTATTTGAATCATACTATATGCAATAAAAAAAATAGTACTGATGGAGGAGAATGGGAGATGGGCGGTGTGGATATTGCAGGCCAGATGTGTGCGCAGCGAGCACCAATGTCGCCACCTGCTACCACCACCTCAGCCGTGTATTGTCAGGACGCAACCCATCAAGGACGGCCATGGCGCAGTCTGGAGGTGGAGGGGATACAGAGAGGAGAAAGAGAGGAGTGGAGGTACCAGCAGATCTAGAGGTGAGAGGTGTCGCCCGTCTGACAGGGAAGCCACTGCCAACGAGGTGGGGAGGGGCACTGCCGGTCTGGAGGTGGAGGGGAGACCGCCTGCGGCAAGGTGGAGCGCTGCCAACGTGGTGAGGAGGGGCGACGCCGGCCTGGTAGGGAGGCCGCAACCAGCGAGGTGGTGAGGGGCGCCCCCAGCAAGGTAGTGAGCTGTCGACCTGAAGGGTAGAGCTCCGCCGGTTTGGAGAGGAAGGGGCGCCGCCGGTCTGGAGGGATCCGCCGCCGGCGAGGAGGGGGAGCCGGAGGCAGATGTCGGAGGAGCAGCCGTCGACTGGAGACGTGGTGGAGGCGGCCGGTGGGTCATCGAGTTGGGAGTTGAAGTAATGATTCTAGGGTTCGTAGAGCTCATTCGTCCGATGGGCCGAGCTAAACGGGCTCATTCGTCCGACGGATGATCGACGTGTATAACTAATATTCACCGACTGATAGTTTGAAGACAAACATAAATATTATTGCCGACGTATCATCAATAGGAAAATCTTGATGTGCCGACTGATAGTGTGTCGTAAAGTTATAACGACCGATAGTCTATCGGAGATAACTGACTTTTACCGACTTACATGTGACCTTATATTGTTGGAACTGACTTCCTCCGGCACCTTGCTCGTGGCCCTAACCAAGCTCTGATACCAATTGTTGGAACTAGCCCTTGAATCACTCACACTCGCGCACAAACACAAGGAGGAAGAAGCACAGTGGTTTACGGCGACGAACGCCGCGGCCGCCGAACGGCCAGTATCTTGGCTTCTTATTCAAACTCTAGGACTCGAACAAGCAATACAGAGAGGTTACATGACCATTTGTAGGCCTCGGTGGATGCAGCACCCACGCCACCACACTCGAGCGAATCTCGGTGCACACGCACGTACGTCCTGGTAATCCGGTTTCTTCTCCTTCGTGAGCACCAAACTTCACGCAAGAACCGGTCACCGCCTTCATCCGCGAGCCCAAGTGGCGTCCCTGCCGATGCTTTCCGGAAGCCTTCGACTTGGTCATCCGAGCCGCACGCGCCGCACGTCGTGCTCACCATTCTGCTGGACCCGAACACGAGCACCTACTCATGCACCAACAGACTCAGTACAGACTTGATCAGAACCTAAACAAGCTAACTAATTCAAACGAAGAGTACGCACGCACACACGTACGTGACCAGATCCTAACAACCTAAACAGAATATGGCCATACCAACATCTTGGACTCAACATACTCGTCGCGAACATGCACGCCATCAACGACACAACCTGAAACACGCCATGCACGAACACGACGTGGTTTATTTCCTAACAATCTCCCCCTAAACCATGTCGCCGGCGTCCCGATCTACAGGAGCGTCGGCTCTGATACCAATTGTTGGAATCTAGTCCTATGAACACTTCTAACTCACGGCGGACGGAGGTGGAAGAACAACAGTGCACACACACGAGATTGGCGACGAACGCCCCGGCCGCTCGAACGGCCTGTATGTTGGCTTTGTATTGAAAAGATGGACTTGACTCAACCTACAACACAAGGATACATAGCCATATATAGCCCAGCAGCTTCACAGCGCACACACCATCCACCACGGCAAGCACAGCGCGCACGAACGCACTTCCTCGGCAGACCCGGCCTTCCCTGCGTCGTGAGCCACGAACTCATCCGCAAGAAACGGTCTTCACCTCCACTCAGCCGCCGGATCGTGATCCCTTCCGCCATTCACGCCCTGCCTAACGACTTGGCCATCCTTGCTGCAACAAACTTGCCAGGACGTACGCACGTACGTCGTCCTGACCGACACCACTTGGGAACGTGGCCAGACCGACGTTCCGACTTAGACAAGGTCCATGGCATGAACCTGAGCTCGAACTCGTGCACCATGGATACCACTGACTCCATGGACTACTGCTAGACTGACTCGAACAAGCTAAAGACCATGAATGCTCATACGTGCATGGCACCCACACACACGACAAACATGCTAGACCTAACAAGCTAGCTACCACGAACGCGCACGCACACGACGTTCATGGCGCAGACAAACACAACCTGAAACACGCCATGCACAAACACGACGTGGTTTATTTCCTAACAATCTCCCCCTAAACCATGACGTCGCCGGCGTCCCGACATACAGCAGCGTCGGCTCTTCATTAGCGCTGCCGAACATCGCCTGCTCCTTCCTCGGCTTGGGGCACTCCCTTGAGGAGTGGCCACGAACGCCACAGTTGAAGCACTTCCCCTTGCCGGAGCTGCGCCCACGCCCGCTCGTGCCCGAACGGACGCTGCTCCCCCCATCGTCATCGTCGCTGTCATCTCCATGGCCGCTGCTACGGCCTCCCTTCTTGCTGCCCTCGCCGTGACGCGCGCCGCCGCTGCGAGCGCGCTCCTTGTCACGGCGTTCACGCCTGCGCACCTCCCACTGCTCCTCAGTGAGGTACAGCTTGCCGTCGGCGCGCATTGGAGGCTCTTCGTCATCGTCCTCCGCCTCGCGTTCCTCCGCCGCACGCAGCCTCCCACCGGCGTCCTCCAGGGTCAGCGTCTCCATGTTGGCGGAGACCTCGATGGCGACGGCCACCGTGGCGAGCCGCTTCGGTACGGCGCGAAGCAACTTCTCGACGACCTTCCTGTCCGCCATCGCCTCGTCCACGGTGCTGAGCGCGGCGACGAGGTTGGACAGCCTGATGACGAAGTCATCGACGGACTCGCCTTTCTTGAACTTGAGCGACTCGAACTTCCGCCGCAGTCGCTGCGCCTTGGTCTTGCGCACCGCTTCACTCCCGACGCGCATGGATTTTACCGCGTTCCACGCTTCCAACGCGGTGTCCTTCACTGCCAGGGACACCACCATGTCCGTCGGAACGGCACTGGTGATCGCGTCCAAGGCAAGGCAATCTTCCTGTAGACCAACGCCGCCGGGCTCGATGGCGTTCCACAGGTTCCTTGCCTTCATCTTGATCTTCATGACCAGCGCCCACTCGGTGTAGTTCTCCTTGGTGAGCATCGGCCAGTTGCCAAGCCCACCGATCTCCCGCACGACACGCACGGCCTCCTCCTTGCCGCTGCCACCAGCACCATCGCCGCCCTTGCCGCCGGACAGCTTCTTTGGAGAGCTTGGAGGAGTCTTGTCGTCGGTCTTGTTGTCGGCCATCACGAACGCCCAACGGATCGCCGGATCACGCACCCACCGACGGTACCTTGTTTCGATCGACTCCGTCTCCACACCGTCACGCGCCGGCCAAACCAGCACGCCTCCGGCACCTTGCTCGTGGCCCTAACCAAGCTCTGAATACCAATTGTTGG
This sequence comes from Digitaria exilis, assembly GCA_015342445.1. Lineage (NCBI taxonomy): Eukaryota > Viridiplantae > Streptophyta > Magnoliopsida > Poales > Poaceae > Digitaria > Digitaria exilis. The sequence goes on along the minus strand of JACEFO010001972.1, from coordinate 3,055,748 downwards.
AACTAGCCCTTGAATCACTCACACTCGCGCACAAACACAAGGAGGAAGAAGCACAGTGGTTTACGGCGACGAACGCCGCGGCCGCCGAACGGCCAGTATCTTGGCTTCTTATTCAAACTCTAGGACTTGAACAAGCAATACAGAGAGGTTACATGACCATTTGTAGGCCTCGGTTGATGCAGCACCCACGCCACCACACTCGAGCGAATCTCGGTGCACACGCACGTACGTCCTGGTAATCCGGTTTCTTCTCCTTCGTGAGCACCAAACTTCACGCAAGAACCGGTCACCGCCTTCATCCGCGAGCCCAAGTGGCGTCCCTGCCGATGCTTCCGGAAGCCTTCGACTTGGTCATCCGAGCCGCACGCGCCGCACGTCGTGCTCACCATTCTGCTGGACCCGAACACGAGCACCTACTCATGCACCAACAGACTCAGTACAGACTTGATCAGAACCTAAACAAGCTAAAGACCATGAATGCTCATACGTGCATGGCACCACACACACGACAAACATGCTAGACCTAACAAGCTAGCTACCACGAACGCGCACGCACACGACGTTCATGGCGCAGACAAACACAACCTGAAACACGCCATGCACAAACACGACGTGGTTTATTTCCTAACAATATTGGTGTTGTGGTATAGTGGCAGCGGCATGGGCCTGGTCCTCTGTAGACTTCCTGTTGCCCCTGGTTTACTTTTTTCAACTCCACTAACTGCAGAGGGCATGTCGATCATGTTATGGTCCCAGTGCGCACATGGTATGATCGAATCTCGAGCCTGGACACGGCAGCCCAACACACTATGGCACCGTGCGCCTGGAAATACATCCGCGTTCCTGACGCTTAGAACATACAACGAGACTAGAAATCATTTCATTGGGTCGAGTACTTAGGCCACGCCCAAAAATGTGACAGCTCGCTCACTGTTGATCCATAACGGCCAAGAAAATGGATACTAGGTCTTAACTGGTGCATGTCTCAACAATGCCGCCGGGAATAGCTACTCACTACTATCCTGTTGCTTCCCATACCCATCAAGTGGTCTGTCAAATGGTTCTCTAACGTCTTGTCACAAGCACTTTTAATTTGTGTGCAACTACATATTGGTTTCGACATACTCCCTCCTTTTTATATATGGCATTGGATTGTTCAAAATTCACCTTGCGACTGTGGTGTTATTCTTGGTTTGCTCCCTTGGAGTTGTACTTTGGTTCGCTTTGTAGGACAATCAATTAATGTTCAGGTGGGCTTGTTACCCGTCAGAAATATTTTTTTTGCTGCCACCTTCTTTTACGGTGCCGGTGGGTACCATAGCCATCTACTGGTACAAAAGAACTAGGAGGTTAGCACAACCCATCACCATAGATGTAACACCACATCTCCCAAAGACACACCACCCAACCTTTCCAAGGGGCGAGCCCGCAGAAACAAAGAATGCTACTTACACTTTCTTCATCATGTCATGTAAAAAAAGGGGCAGGCCCGCATAAATAAAGAACTCTACTTACACTTTCTTCACCATGTCATGTAAAAGAGTCAACCCGAGAGAGCTGTAGTTGGGGGACAAATGCTTATACCTTTGCTCAGTTAGCAAGATGGTATTAAACTTGTGCACACTTCTATGCTAGCTACAGCACAGATGCTATCGATTAAAACTCACAATAAAAAGGGACAAGTTTGTTTAACTAGTGAAATACTTTGTCTTACATATCATATGTTACATAATAACAGGGGCAACTACTGACGCAGCCAAAAGAGTTGCATCGTCCTTGAAGACTACTTTTTGTCTTGTCACATAATATTTTTTTTATGGCGGGCATCTATGTCTGTCATAATAAATCCATATTTGTTAGTGAGTGTCTCAGTATACACGCTGGCCCAAATACATGTGTCTACAATTTAGTATCTACATGTTAATTTTGAAGCCTTTGGATGCCATTTAGTATTGGAGCATAATACCAACCAGTACTAGTACCAGTTGAAGCGGTTCCGAGCAGCTGTAAGCAAGCATCCAAAGAATACTCAACCGAACATGAAGTTCGTCGGCCCTATAATTGTAGGAATGTTGTAATGGGAGTAGCTCGGCTGGCTTACTGGATAATTTGGTGGTGAGGAAATCTTGTCATTGTAACCCAACCTGCCACCAATTACTCGCTAAAAAAACTTTTCTTACTCAATGTATACGTGGGGCCACAAAGTAGCACAAGGGTGACAAATCCAACTATCTAGAGTGAGAGCAGAAGAAACGGAGAGTTGCTCCATTCTCCGTAGCGACCACATGGTGTCATATGTCATGCTCTCCGCCCAGAAACTTGCAAGTATTTTTTCTTTTTCCGAACGTATGACAAGACATTTGCCGTGCGCAAGTTATTAGCAAAAGAAGAGGTCGACAACAAAACAAACAAATGAGACAGAGCATCCGACCTTAAACTAAAAATACTGCAGGGTGCGGGCAGAGCACCGTCCACCAGATCAAAGCAAAACCTACGAGAGGTCATCAATTATATTCAGAACGGATGATACATCTTGGTCGGCAAATATATCCAACGGAGCTCATGATGCTTCACCGGACAATGTGGGATCTCCAATACATCTCGTTGAACTACAATCAGAAAGCTGTCCTTCTGCTCAGGAACCAGGTAGGCTATGCCACATCATCCCATGGTCGACGAGCTTGCATACTCCTCAGTGCGCAAAACTTCTGCACCTCATTTTCCATCTTAGCAGAGGTGGTTGAGGGTGCGTTTAGTTCCCCAACTTCCACCCAAAAAAACACTATTCATCTAACTTTTCTCTATTCATCCAATTCGTCCCACTCACAGAACACGCTTCCCAACACGATCTACGGTGTTTTTTTTGATATACAGTGTTTTTTCTCCCAATCTAAACTCACCCTCAGGGTGAGTTGACAATGAATCACACAATGAATCCCCTTGGTTAACAGAGATTATTGTCTTACTGATGCATCCTAGTCTCATATTATTAGGTTACTGAGGAACAATATGCTGATTTGACAATGGTCTGTCACAACATTTATTTTTTAATTGCTATGATGATGCTTCTAGCAGTATGAAGTAGTGAAGATGCTCTGCTAAAACTAGTGGTATATATGAGACGCTAGTTATGTGACTCAAGAACGGAAGAATCTCTGCATGCTGAAAATTTTCGCAGGTGCAGTTGAAATTTATGATCCTTCAAGGTGATAAATTAACAAGGCTGTTGAAATTTACTGCCTCACCCGTTATTCATTAGGGTTTAGGGGTGAGGCAGTAAATTTCTACTGGTCTATGGGTTCTTTTCTACTGGTTTTCGCAGGTGCAGACGGAACCTACCCAAAAATGATTTCTACTGGTCTATGGGTTCTACGGTGCTATATTGGGTAGGTTCCGTCTGCCAGCACAAAAGAACAAGAGACCAGCACGTTAGAAACCGCCACCATGATGCATCTATATATATGCAAGATATTATTGCTCAGATCAATGGAACCGCTCACACACTCCACGGGAAACTGAGCTTGTTGTCTTACTGACACATCCTAGCCCTATCCTTTCATGTGGCGCACATTAGTTTCTGTGAGAAATTAAAAGTTGCTTTGACAAAGGTCTGTCACAGCATTTATTTGTTGATTTCTATGGCAAAAATACTCTGCTAAGCTAGTGGTATATATCAGAAGCTAGTTATGTGACCCAAAAACCTGCATGCTACAATTTGCTGCCTCTTTAGTTAATGAAGAGAACTTAATGAGGTGCACTTGAAATTTATGTATGCATGTTCTTATTTTCGTCTAGGTCCCAAATCATTTCACAGATTGTTTGTCTCTTTAAACGTCAGGACTATAATATTCAGTTTCTACCTACAAATCTACAATTATGCTCTTTTGTTTTGCCCATGGCAGTAAAATCAGTCGTATATAAAGTCGGCCATCTTCTTGTAATACAATGTCATTCCTTGTTCATAGAACAAACTCAACCTTGCAGCCGGCAGATAATAAGTGGATGGCTTTTTTGTTGTTCACCTGGAATAGCTAAGGAGGGAAACATATATCCGTTGCCATTTCTGACCATAACCCGCAGTTTTTGACAGTCTACTGTCGTTATGAATCAGGCAGCTAGATGTATTCATATACCTAATATGTTCACGAGGCGATCAGCGTAATCCACCACATCGCCACGTATCGTCACCTGATCCTCCACATGAAGAGACAAGCAACTCGATGAACACCAACAAGCAAACGGGCGTGGCGATACCACAAGTTGTAAGTTTGGCGGACATACACTAAGCTAAGCAAACCACAAGAGACATCTTGGTGGCCGTGAGCAACAGGTACATCAACATACAATTCTTGTTTTTGCTGTCTAGCTGAGCATACCAGCACTGATCCTGGTGACGACGACAATTCGATCCGTGCTGCAGTTTCAGCCACAGTAAGTTTGAGTTTCGATGGACACCAACATGTATTTACTGGGCTCCGACCCATCCTAAAAGAAATAAAGAATAATTAAGTAGCAGTGAAGCACATAAATGTAGCTCACTGACTTGACAGCAAAGCATAGCACGAACAGTCAGTGCTAATTGTAGAATCATCTATGAACAGCTTACTATGACTTGGCCTGTGTGAGCATATGATGCTGCTACAGATGAAACAAATTAAATTACCTATGTTAGCATCGCAAGATTTATAATGACAAGCATTAACGAAGGCACTATCTTTGACTCCAAAAAGTACAATTCCTTGTCAATGAAATGGATATCGAGCAGTTGAGTAAACAGCCATCTTTAATAGGAGAGTATAGAATAACAGCAGAATGCATGGTTTCAGAGCAAGAACTATTGTAGCCCCGTAGTCCAAAAAATCCAACAGGCTACATCTCAGAACTGTCAGCTAAGGCATGTTGCCCAAAAGTCTTGTTAACAGTACCACATTGAGTATATATGTTAAGGTTTGCAGGGTACTTTATGTTTTTTCATGTCCTTTTTTTTGTCAAGAGACAGTACTGTTTTTTCTCATATGTTCTTCCAAATTAAATTTGAAGTTTATATGGCACAAATGAGTTGACCGTGGGGAGGTCTATATACTTGTACACAACCAACATGTCATCAACTCTGGTGTGCAACCTTTGTAGCCGGATTGAACAAAACTAAACTCCAAAATAAGGGCAGAGCTGAGTTCTTGCGAGGTGGCTTCCTTCGGTCGCTACTAACTATTGAATTCTAGAATTTCTCACTTAGCTTCTCCTGCAAGAAGTTGATGCAGCGGTAACACCCTGTGCTGCACTGGAGCTTGCATTCATAGGACTCGTGACAACCCAAGAACATGTCCCTAACCTGGTTGCCACTAGGGTGGAGTAGTTCTTTGAATGTATTGTCGACAGATCACAACATACATTATCCTTCTACACATGTTTGGGTTTCCTGATGCTTCCCAGTCTCATGTTTGGATTTACAGGTTTTCAATGTGGACTAGAAGTTGATCGACTACATTGGGTTAGGCATGCAATTGACAGGGACTCCCCATTAGCTACTATATATGGTCATGGCCTGTCCAGTCAGAAAGGCATGTGTGTCTCTGGAGCCAGATTTAAATTAAAGGACTCCTCGAAATACAGGATTCTATAAATATGGGAATAGGGAAAAAACATAAGAATACAAAAAATTTGCAATACTACGAATCGAGCATTTGGACACAGTAGAGAAACAACAAAGGAATCAGAAACGGAAGAGAGTGATAGAAGATGTTTTTAGGGACTTTCAAATTAACATATTGTTAGAAGCGAAAGAGAGTGATAGAAGATGTTTTTAGGGACTTTCAAATTAGCATATTGTTACGGTAAGATTCGATTATTGTTTGGATATAAGTTTTGTTCTTTTCCAATTCAATGTGTCTGATATTTCTGTAAACCATAGTAGCATTGACGATGAAACATATAAAGTTGGCAAGTTTGACAACTGATTGACAGAACCTCATTCACATATGTGAACATATCAAGTCAAGCAGCTAATGCTATCACTGAATTATTGACAAGTTGCTTTTACAATGTTGCATCAAAAGGTCTCACATCATGGATATTTAGCTGCGTGGAAAACATGTCGCTTTAGTAATAATCTTTCCTTATAATCTATCTGCTTTATTTGTTTCACATAAAAACATGTCTGGTACCTACGCTGTTTCTTTGTCATAATAAAGGTTAGATATATCAGACCCATATATTTGTTTTACCAAAAACGCATGTCTGACATCAATCCTCAACAACTCCATGTCCATGATCGTTTCCGTGAACACGAGTAAGAGGGCAAAAGCTGGCGACCGTACTCGCTAGCCCCGGTAGGAGCTACAGCAAACATGAGTAAGAGGGCAAAAGAGGGCAAAACTGAATTTTACTATGATTTTTCAAATTTACGGATGCTGCTCTCTGCAGTTTAAAGCCTCTTTCTGTACTGCAACGTTCGGGCTATGGTAACAATTTAAAGCCTATTTGATTTTCCATTTGTGTGCCGTAACAAATTTGCGGCCGTTCACAACTTGGTAGATAGAAATAAGAGTAAAATGCACCATGGGTCCTTTAACTAGTGGATGTGTGTCATTTAGGTCCATGAACTTTGGAAATGCAGATTAACCCTCATAAACTAATTAAGTGTGTCACCAGAGGTCCAAAAGGTCCCAGATCAGCGTCTGCTGCCATCGTGGCGTGCCAGCTTGGAGACGTCATGGTTTTGGCGGGATTTTTGGCGCCACAATAAACTTACAAATGAACCCCTATGTACATAACAAATTTTGAAAGGGTCATCTTTTTTATCCCCACCCCCACCGATGGTGCCCCCTTCCCCTGTTAATAGTCAACGCACCTCCCCTCTCTATTCTTCCTCCCTCTCTTCTCTCATCACAGTACTGCCGCCACTCACTCCTTCCCTAAATCCACGCCATGCCTTGCGATTCAAGTACATCGGCTTCAAATCCGTTGCCTACGGATGGGCTCCCCCTCATTACTTGCACGGAATGTGGTCTCAGGAAGGTGGTGCGGCGGAAATCAAAGCAGCCATGGAGCTTAGGTCATGTTTTTTACTGCTGCCCGTTGAACAAGGTTAGTATTGGGTTCATGGTGAGGTGCTTGAGAGGTTGTTGTTGCTGCTCGCTGTTTGATTGATTGTTTCTCTTCGGTTTTGAAGCGCGATGGAACCGGATGCCTGTTTTGGTTCTAGGAAGAAGATTACGCAGAGGAGCTGTGGAAGCTTGGTGTGCTGTATGGTGGAAAACAGTGGCAGAAAGAAGATGCTGGGGATCCAAGGCGCCAGCAAGATGGTGCAAAGAAAGAAAATGCTAGGATGAAGGATGACGCTGTCAATGAAGTAGCTAGATTGCTCAAGTCAATATGCTTGTTATGTGTGTGTATCTTAGTTGTTCAGGTGGTCATGCTGATAGGCCAAATGCTGAAGTAATGATTATGCAGATGTAGCATTATCAGCAAACAATGTATGCCTGTCACTGTTTGAAATGAATTATGTGTTTCCTAGTCAATGTTAGCAGTGAACCAGCATTTGCACGAACACATGGCCAGAGATTAGCATTTTCATTGCATCACATAATTTGGCAGAGATTACACTGCAATGCATAACCACTCAATGCATTGTTTAACAGACATTACAGCAAGTAAAAAAGCCATTGTTTAACAGATATCCATTACACAAAAGACAATGTTCCATCACACAAAAGACTATGTTGTTGTTCTCAAGTCAAATTCATTTGGCAGTAGATGTCTTTGACTTCGTAGATGGCTTCTTGGACACCTTTTTCTTCGTAGAAAGCACATAAATGTAGCTCACTGACTTGACAGCAAAGCATTGTATGAGATGGAAAAACCTTCTACGAAGATGTTATAATGACTCTGCTTGTGTGAGGATGTTGCTATAGATGAAACAAAATAAATTACCTATGTGAGGGTCAGAATATTATTAATGAGAAGCATGAATGAAGGCATTATCTTTGAGGAGAGAAAGGCATGTGTATCTCTGGAGCAAGATTTATTAGATTAAAGAACTCTAGGAAAACATAGGAATACACATAACTTTTTTTTCTCGAAAACGCAGGAGAACTGCGCATCATTTCATTAAGAAGAATAGGACAACAACACACACCCACACACAGCCACTAAGATTACATTCGCGCCACACACAAATGGAAACGACTAAGTATGACAAAGAAAACCCACTCAGGTTCATGCTGGGGCCGTTGCAGCAGGGAGGCGTGAGAGCTCCCTAGCGCCGGCAAGACTCCAGAAATGTTCTTCTTCCTCAATCAGTGTCAAGGTCCTGGCCACATTTGGCGAAGCTCCATTGAAGAAACAGTCGTTTCTCTGTTTCCATATCATCCAGGCTCCTAGAATTATGAGTGAATTCAGACCCTGCCTGAAGATCGAAGGAGCCATATTGTCTGTCTTGGTCCACCAATCCTCAAAAGAATTGTCGTCTGCTTGTGGTGCCAAGATTGAGAGCCCCACCTTATGAAGCATACTGAACCATACAAAACACAGCCAATTAGGATGTGTTGAATGTTCTCCTCCTCTTGATCACATAGCACACACCTTTCAGCATGTGGCATGTTTCTCTTAGCAAGGCGATCAGCAGTCCAGCTGCGGTTATGGAGTGCTAGCCAAAGCAAAAATTAGCATTTCTTAGGTGCCCAAGTTTTCCAAATGAGATGCCAGGGATGGGACTGAATGGCTCCAACCCAAAACGCCATGTAAGCTGACTTTGCAGAATATTGTCCAGCTTGAGAGAGCTTCCATCTGTGCACATCCAGAGCACCAGGGGTAAGTTGTACCTCTTCCAGCAGATCAACCAGCCTGAATAGCTCTGCTAAAGCAGCCACATTGAGCGCCCCCTGAATGTCCTGGATCCATTGGTCCTCAATTAGCGCCTCCCTGACAGTGCGTTTGTTCTTTCTTCTCTTTGCAACATGGGCAAATAGGCGAGGAGCAAGGGCAGCAATCGAAGAACCATCTCCCACTGTAGTCTCCATGGCAATCGAGAAGAGGGCCTTAACCGAGTCATGAACCTGGATAGGGAAGGCATCCCACGGCTTGTCAGGTTGTGTTTTGCTCAGCCAAAACCATCTAGTTCTTAAAGCCCATCCTAGGAATTTGAGGTCGTGAATGCCCAGCCCCCCCAGCTCCAAGGGACGCGCGACTTTCTGCCAAGCCAATAAACAGTGTCCTCCCTTGGCTTCTTTCCTTCCCCTCCAAAGAAATCCTCTCATAATTTTGTTCATCGCCTTAATGGCCCAGGGTGGCAAATCTGTCGCGATTGCGAGATAGATGAGCATAGCAGTCATAACAAATCTAACCATCACCGTGCGCCCAGCTCTGTTCATGAGGTCAGCTTTCCACCCAGGGAGGAGATTAGCCAATCTTTCAATGATGGGTTGCAATTGAGCCTTTGTCAGTTTGTTGTCTGAGAGAGGAAGACCCAAATATTTGCATGGAAAATCCACCACTTGACATGGTAAGAGCTGCTGTCAAATCTCCACATCTTCCTCAGAGCAACGGATTGGAGTTACACTGCTCTTCTGAATGTTTGTTCTCAGGCCAGACGCCGTCCCAAAAACTCTCAGGATTTCCATTATGGTGTGCAAGTCAGACGCTACCAGCCATAGGAACATCACAACGTCATCTGCATAAAAGGAGACACGGTGTCGTATAGGGCCCCTAGCAAGCGGTTGCAGGAGCCCTCTCTCACTGGCCTTCAGAATGATCGCATTTAGAATATCCATGACAATGATGAACAACATGGGCGACAGCGGGTCACCTTGCCGTAGCCCTCGCTGATGTAAAATTTCCTCCCCCGACAACCCATTCAGGAAAATCTTGGTGGAGGCGGAAAAAAGAAGAGCGCTGATGGTACTGCGCCATATATTCCCAAAGCCTCGATATTTCAATACCTCCAACAAAAAGGGCCATGACACCAAGTCAAAAGCCTTGGTGATGTCGAGCTTGAGTAAAATGCGCGGGAGTTTCTGTTGATGAAAAAATTTGGCCGTCTGCTGAACTAACAAAAAATTATCCTGGATGCATCTTCCTTTAATAAAAGCGCTCTGGTTTGCCGACACCAACTCCTCAAGTTTGGGGGCAAGCCGGTTTGCCAGTAATTTTGCAGCTAGTTTCGCGAAGCTATGGATCAAACTGATTGGCCTGAAGTCCTTCATCTGATCTGCAGCCTCCTTCTTAGGTATGAGCGTGACCAATGCTGAATTTAGCATCCAAAGATTCTGCACATTACCACACTGTAGCGAAATTAGAGGAGCCATAACATCTGACTTGATGATCTGCCAACAGCTCTTATAAAAACGTCCTGTAAACCCGTCTGGACCTGGCGCCTTATCGGAGGGCAACGTCCGGATTGTTGCCCACACTTCCTCTTCAGTGAAAAACTCCTCAAGACCTTCCAGGTCGTGTGCCGGGACTTCAAGCTGCTCAAGGTTCACGGTAAACTCTCTCTCTGTTCAGCAGCACCCTGCAGATTGTTATAAAAATCAAAAGCTGCTTTCTCTTTCTCCTCCTGGCTGGTGACGATGCCATCCCCTACAACCAGTTTCGGAATAAAATTCTTTCATTTCCTTTGCCGGGCATACATATGGAACAACGCTGTGTTTGCATCTCCATCCTTCAACCATCCAATCCGGGAACGTGACCGAGCAATGGTACTCAGCAGCGAGGACAGGGCTAGCGAATGTTTCTTGAGCAAGCAGCATATACTGTTTTCCTTGGTGGACAAAGGCCGGCTGTCCTTCGCTATCTCCAATTGGTGCACAATCTCTTTTGCCAGAAGCAACTGGGTCTTCACATGACCTACTTTCTTCTGGCCCCAACTCTGGAGTGCACATGTTAACGCTCTGAATTTTAGAGAGATCGTCTCTAGTGGGCACGCCGTGGCCTGTATCGAGGACCAGGCAGCCTGCACTACCTCAGAAAACCCTTCGATCGATGGCCAAAAGGACTCGAAATGGAACCTCCGCTTTCCTAATCCGAGGTCACTTAATCCCAGGAGCAACGTACAATGGTCAGAGACGTCACTGGCTGTGCTTTGCAGCAGGCAACGCGGAAACATTTCCTCGCAATCCGCAGAGCAGAAGACCCGATCAAGCTTGACCAAGGTTGGGTTGTCTTGTTGATTCGACCAAGTGAATTGGCGACCCACAAGAGGGATCTCCTTCAAGTCTGTGTCGCTTATGCATCTCCTGAAGCGGCCCATCATGGCTCTATTGACATTTGGGTTGTTCTTGTCCTCATCCCTTAAGATCAGGTTGAAATCTCCAAGTACTACCCAAGGCGCTTGGCATTGAGCCTGGATAACTCTCAGTTCCTGCAAGAATTGCAGCTTGTTGGCTGTATCCTGTGGGCCGTATACACATGTAAGCCACCACGGACTCTGAGCCGAACCAAGTTGAATCGAGAGCGAGTAGGCCTCAACCCTTGTACTCAATGCTGCTCCTAAGAAATCCTTCCAGCAAATGAGAATTCCCCCACTAGCACCAGCCGAAGGCAAGTGTATGAAGTGAGAAAAAGAAGAACCCAGCATGGAGAGGATGAGGCGGCGTGAAACATTTTCCATTTTCGTTTCCTGGAGACACACCATGTCAACCTTTGCCGCGTCCACTAAAACTCTCACTGCATCCTGCCTCTCCGACGAGTTCAAGCCACGAACATTCCAAATTAAAATATTTTTTGGATCCATTTCAACACAAGAAAGTTCGACCAACAAGATTCCAGATTACACGAAGGAGGCCGAGAGCTCCTCAGACGCCACTGTCGGGACATCTTCTGGTGCCCAGCCAAAGAGTGCAGTAAGCACCCTGATGTGGGCGGCTGAAAGTGGTTGCTTGAAGACTCTAGCATAGTCATCGAGAGCCTGCTGACTGATGGCTTCGTTTTCATCCTCCCTGGCAACCCCTAGGGCCCGTATGACCGTCTTCTTCTGGTGGTTGATAGGCTGGGGTGGTTCCTCGATTCCAACCTTGGCAATTCTTCTGCTCCGACGAGGTGTGAAGTCTGGGGGAGTGTTTTCTTCCTCCTCTTGTTAATTGAAGGCGCAACAATCACCGCGTCGGTGCTCTTGGTGATTTGGGAGATGAATGTGTTACACTCCTCAGTACAAGCCGTCATCCTGTCTCCTTGGAATGCGAGCCGCTGTCGGGAGTACACCAGCTGGAGCTCATGTCGCCCTTCTGTTCCAGCCGTGCTGCCAACTTCTGGTGCAGGGGCCAACTGGTCATCAGGAAGCTTAGCTGGAGCATTAACTGGGCTGTTCCTCGTCGGAGTTTCCAGGCTAATTAAGGTGGAGGGGTGTGGTGTGTCATCAAAGGCCTGTTTTTCTCGTGTCAGGGACCTTCCGGTCTTGGGAGCCAGCGATGTTGGAGCCGCTGGAGACGCCTCGAACCTTGGCGCCAATTGCATGACAGGCCAGTCACCGCAAGGCCTGCCGGGTACATTGCACGAGGTGGCTGGGAATTCATCAGCCTCGACAGCGGCGTCCACGCGGACAGCGCCGGAGACCGAAGACTCGGCGCTGCCCATCTCAGTGCAGTTCGCCGGAGGCAGCCGAATGGCCGGCGTCGGCAGCGGCGTCGAAGGTGCAGCGCTCCTGATGGACACGGGTTCTACAGCCTCAACAGCAACGGCCACAGGGCCATCGCCGGAGTCTGTGGGCTCGACGCAGTCCGGGGCAAGACTGACCTCTGCCGGTGACGCAGCAATGCCAGGCACGCACCCGGAAACCACGCTCGAGGCGGACGTGGGGACCACAGCCTCAACGGCAACAGCAGCGTGGCCGTCACCGGAGTCTGCGTCCACAACACGGTCGAACGCCGAGCAGTGTACCGTTGGCGCGTGGCCGCCGTTGGAGGGAGGCGACGGTGGCGAAGCAGACGGGCTGCCATCAGGCCCACGCCGTCGCTGCCGGCGCCTAGGGCTGTCACCATCATCGTCGTCAGTCGAGGAAGCCGGGTCGGGGACTACCTGCCTCCCGGAGATCCTAACACGGTAGACCAGCCCGCGCTTGACAGGAGGGGATTCAGGGCAGGAGACCGGCGGCTCAACCACGACGAGATCACGTTCCCTAGGGAAATCCATGGGCTGGAAACACCAAGCGGAGCATGTGAACGCTGAGTATAGTCCTCACGAGTACGAGTGGATTCATGAATCGTCTCGATCCACCCATACGGGTTTAGCAAATTTTCTGCCGTCGAGACCTCCCAAACATGTTCAGGAACTCCCCGTAGCTCGACGTCGATCAAGGAAGGAAGGACTGCGCCTTCGGCGAAGGCCTGTCTCGACCAGCGTCGGCAGTGAAAGCGAATGGAGCTCCCACCCGTGGCCGGCACTCTACTGGCCACGGTGGCCGCGCTGGCCTCATCCTCCAAGAATAGCAGGAATCGATCTGGAGCTGCACGCCGGAGAATCACTGAGGTGATATCAAGGGACAGCTTGGAGGCTATTACTTCTTTGGCTTCCTCCATGGAGATAGACGGACTAGCATCAACCATCGTGACGATGACGGCTTTGCGTAGTTGAGCTTCAGCATGCTAGACCGGTTCAGACCAATCTACGACGCATGGGTGCACAAGGGCCGGAGAGGAACACGCTGCCAGTTCTTCCGGACCAGGCGTCATTCCCCTGCCGTTGCCCTCAGCGCACAAAGGTGCCTGATCGGAGGAACCGGCATTGGCTTGGCGACGGCGTCGACGTGGGCGGCAGCGTCAACGCCCATGGCCCGATGAAGATGCTTCCGCTCCTTCAGCAACAGACCTGCCTGGCGTTGGGCCATCCGATGGTGCAGCCACCACAGGCACGATACGCGACCACACCGGGGCGCGTCGACCACCAGAGGATTAGTCTGCAACTTCACCATGCCCCGGAACGGCGAACGCCGAGCGGACAGCCGGCGCCGCCACCGCTGCCGGGGTAATCCGCTTCCACACGGGAACACGACGTCCGCCAGACGACCCCGCCGGCCGCTCAACCTTGACACCGCTCAGGCAGGCGAAAGAGCGGTGACCAAGGGAGCGGCAGCGGAAACATCTAGGCAGGGATTTGCACTGTCTGGCGTGATGCGATGGAGAGAAACAGTTGAAACACTTCCCTCGAAGATCCTTGGGGACCGGGCGTCGAAGACGGTTGTTCTTCTGCTCCTGGCCCTTGAGGCGGGGCTCCACCTTTACCCAGCCATCTGGGTCAGGCGTTGCCTTTTTCTGCGCCGGCACCCAAACTTCTGAGCGGAGGAGGATCCTTGGCGGCGGTCTTTCCGGCAGCGGCGGAGGAGAAGCGGGCGGTGCGACTGGCGGCGCCGACATCACCACGTTCCTGAAGGAGCGGGTCACGGGAGACGAGGCCTCAGCCACCGAGACCGCCGGCTGCTCACCTGCGCACCAACGGAGCTCCTTGGAACGGCCCGCCGGCCTAAAAGGCTTCACAAAGGGGAAGAGAGGGGAGGTGGAACCAGGTGCTTTGGGGGTTGGGTTTGCTGCGGCGGCAGCTTGGGTGGTGGCCGCCGGCACCGCGGTGGTCACCGGCGAGGGGTTGGGGGGCGGGAGGGCACCTGGGGGTGTGGAGGCGAAACGAGCCATCTAGTCCCTATGTTATTTGCACATTACACATAACTTGCAATAATACTAAATGAATAGAGCATTTGGATACTGTAAGAACAAAGGAACCAGAAGAGGAAGAGAGAGATAGACACAATGTTTCTAGGGACTTTCAAACATATTATTGCAGTCAGATTGGATTCGTATTATCATTCAGATATAAGCTTGTTCTTTTGAACTTGAGTCTATCTGATATTTGTGTGAATAGGCTGACAACGAAAATGCTATTAACAGTATTTTTTTTTTCTTTTGAGATTTCGTATTAACCGTAGTAGCATGATGATGAAACACATTGATCAAGTTCACAAGTTTTACCACTGACCTCATTCACAACTCTGGACTCTACGTGATGCCAGAGAATATAAGTCGAGCTGCTCTTCATGCATTATAATTTATTTTCCAGCTCAGGGGACATGATTGCGAAACACTACAATTTCACTTGCTTAACAGACGAATGAGAATACTAACTTACTAACAAGATTCTTTCACACTGTTGCGTCACATCAGAGACAAAAGATGTTTTGACAATGTTGCGTCACAAGGTATGACATCTACATATATCGAGCTAATACATGTGGAAAACAGGTGATGGTTTAGTAATAATCTTTCATTATAATGTGTTTGGTTTGTTTGGATTCACAGAAAAACAAGGTTGGCATCTATGGTGTTCCCATGTCATTGTATAATAAAGGTCAGATATATACAATGGTGTTTCATTATCGAAAAAGCAAGCCCTGGCGTCTATCCTCAAGAACTCCACGGCCCCAATAGTTTATATGGACATGAGTAAGAGGAAAAAGGCTGCTAACCAGCTCGTGTATTGTCCTGTCACGGACTCACGGTAGGAGCAACAGCAACCACGATGACTAGCAGTATTCTGTACAAGAAGTTGTAAATAAGAAAACATACGCCGGGCTGACGAGGTGAGAGAACACGTTCACTGCCTCAAGACGGCACAGGTACCTGACCATATATGACAAGTATCTGTCTTGCGTAGAAACTCCAACAGATCGGCAATCTTGGTGGCATGCATCTGGAACTACTGATGCATCCCAACCCCATTTTCTCAGCATAATCCAAGCCGGACCAGGCAATTTCTGCCATCGTTGCTTATTTTCAACTCCCTGCTGGTGCTGCATGTATATCGGTGACTTTATATAGCAGACCCTGCCCTGATGCAGTTATAGCCTCTTTGTGTTGTAGAATATTTGGACTATGGTACAAAACTAAAGCCTCTAAAATTTTACATGTGTGTGGTGTAATAAACTGGCTGGGCTCGTATCCGTTTTCAACATGATAAATAGAAATAACAAATGTAATAGCAGCAGGGAAGCGGATAGACCACAAAAGTAGTGGTGGCTGTGACCCAACACTCCCACAGCAATGGAGGCGGTTGTTATAACCCGTCGGCCTCCTAAAATCGATTTATGGAGGCGGACAAAATCAACCGCCTCCAAAAATGAAATATGTCCGCCTCTGTTAATCACCGCCATTAACAGATGCGGATATTTTTTTTGTCCGCCTTTGAGGCTATTTTTGTAGTGTCTTCTAAAATGTTTTTTATAGTAGTGAGTATACATCTTCACAACTAACTTTTTCACCACCAGCAGGCAAAACCAGTGGTGAAGACCACTTATGAACTGGCGGTGATAATAATGTTTGCGTAGTAGTGATTATGCACAAAGGAACAAATTTATCTCCACGAGTTTTGTACAAAGACGATCATGGCCATTGGTTTATTTTGAAAAATAATTAAATTTATTAATGGGCTCCACATTTACTAGAAGGCATTAAATACACACCTGCAGAATAAAAAATATTGAATTTTATATTACACTGCATATATTATACTCATTTCCTTAATCTAAAAAAATCTTAATGTAACACAGGGAAAACGATGGCCCATCAGAAACCCAACATGATTACCCGATAAATTATCATGTCTAGTCCGACGGCATATCTCCACACATCGCTCAATTTGGGTAGCACAATAGAAAGCCTATGTGGGTTTTCTTGCTTCCATGTCTTCATCACTTGTAGGCTTCCATATCAACTTGGATCCTAGGGGGCTATCTTTGGTTCGTGTTATCTACTCTTCGATGACTGCTCTTAGATATATCATGTGGATTTTGGGTGTGTGCTTATAGCCTATTTTCGCAAAACCTATAATATCATCATGTGATCACACATCTAAATAATATAATATAATAATTGCACGCCATGTCCACGGATGGGCACTGCCGAGCATGTGACGGAACAGAGCCGCCAAATTCGGGGGGGGGGGGGGGCATAATTGTTTTAATGCACCTTAAGGCACATCATTTTTTCCCAATTTACTATGTGTGTTTGTGGCTGGGCTTCTAGTGCTTGCTGATATCTAGTACATCCGAGTTAGCTCCTCCATCCAGGTTGAGCCCATGCGCCTTGTCATTTTTGTATCCCGTAGTGACTCCACACACGTGGTTTGCGCTTCACAATTTGGTAAGTTGCATTGGCTACCTAAGATAGTACCACAGTCTGACACTGTTGTGCTTACGTTCCAGTCAACCCAGTTAGTTGCCTGCATGCTAGTCCGCCACCAAAGTCTGAAGGCTGAACGGCTAATAAGCCACAGAGCAGGCAGGACATCTTTTAGCAGTTATAGATAATTTTATTTCCTAGTTTGTCTATTATTATTCTAATTGCACAAAAGCATAGAAAATAAGGGAGAGATTATTATTGTATATAGCTAGCCCAATAAATCTCATTTTACATTTTCGTGCATGGCCCCGGTTTTTACGGCCCAACACTAGTCATGTCTTGGAGTTCCTGGTGTTACATGGTCATGACCAGGAGGTATTGTGGCATTGCCTCAGAATGGAGAGAGACAGGGGCACTGTGATACTTAATTGTTTTTTGTGGATCTTATTGAGTTCACCAACTCCTAAAAGAAATCCCTCAAGGTCTGGCCATAGCTGATTCTAGCAGACAATGGTGACATTGTAATGTTTTCAGTTCAAGGGATTGTTTATATACCCTTGTAGGCGTTCCCAGCTCGTGAGGGCACGTACAACGGCCCATCGATTGCCGTCGCCATGCAAGGAACTTTTGCAAACCCGCCCCCCCCCCCCCCCCGCCCCGCGCGAGCGTCGACGAGGCCTAGTCGGCGTCTCGTCCATCTACGACCGTAGCTCGTGCTCCAAGGACTAAACGGCGACTCGGCGCTCGTTGTAGCAGCCGCTGCGGCGAGGATCCCTTGCGCGCGTGGGAAGGATTGATTTGCCGCCCTCGGTTCGCGCTAGAATCCCCTCCAAATCGAGCTTGCTGCCACTCAAGAACTGAGGGAGCAGCAGCCACCGTGAATGAGAAGGGACTCCAGGAGGCCGAATCAAAGAAAAAAAACCTCAAATCGAGTTCCAGCAAGGTCAAATCGAAGAAAAGGATACTCAAATCGAGTTCCAACAAGCCAAATCCACAATCACGAAGATCGAATCGAATAACAAAGATGCGACCCCGAGATCACGAAATCAAGAAATCCACATCTCGCCTGCGCCCGATGCCCTGTGCACATGACGCCCGCAGCTCGCCTCACGTCGGCGCTCCCGCTGTTCTTGCCTCGCCTCGCACAGCAGCACGAGCTCGACCCCAATATCCGCTTCCCGAGCTCGAGGCCGCCGGAGACACAGGCCTGTCGAGCGCGTGGATAGGAGAGAGATGGCTCCCCCAGGAGAGAAATGGCTCCCCCGCACGGAGATGACGAGGATGATGCGGAGCTCGAGCATCTGCTCCTCCGCGCCGCCGTAGCCGGAGGACGACTCGAGCATCTGCTCTGTCGCTGCAGCAGCTGGAGAGAGACGGAGCCTGCAAGGTGGAGAGGAAGAGAGAAATATCTTCGCATGGACACCGAGAGACAAGGACGAGAGATGCAGAGAGAGATCTAGAGGTGTCGGGGAAAAACACAAGAGGAAAAATAAAAGAGAAAAATAGAAAAAGATAAAAAAAAAGAAGAAAACAGAAAAAATAAGAAAGAAAAAATAGGAGGACAAAAAAGAGATTAACATCCGGATTGTTACGATAATTATTATATACATGTTTATTTTACGTTTGACGAGGAATATTTGAATGTATTGTGCATTGTCTTATGTATGCAACAAAATGGCTACAAAGATCAAGTATGCACTGGATCACCATGATTTATGTGTCAAATGATGAATTAAATATCCTACAGACAGACAAACAGGCAGCCTATTGTACAAGCTGTCTGTTCAAGCTATCTATTTGTGCCGAACAGACAGCAGCCGTAGACACCGTTGTACATGTCCTAATGTGGAGCACTTCCTAAATTTGGAGCTTGGTTTCGTTTTTTTCAATCATTATGTACTGCAGTATGTTCGGTAACTGATCTCTTCTGTTAACAATTTTATCTGCTGTTGGACAATTACAATGGTCATATTCAAGTAATACCTGACGTTAACACCAAGAGCATAGCACATAATAAAAGGATAAAATTAAAATTCGGTATTTATTTACTGTCATATAAATTGGTGGTCATCTAACCGCCATGCTAGGAAGTAGCTAGATATTCATGTTTGTACATGTTGGTTTGCGCCACATTTTACTTCAAAATATGGCCACATTTATGCATCCATTAATCCATTCAAAATGGTCTGCTTCAGGGATTTGCTTGCCGCATCTTTGCAGCCCCCTCTCACTGTGCATCATTTGTGCGCCACGTGCCACCACTCACCACTGCATTTCCAGGTCTGCATGTTTACTACTACAACCCGTTGAACGCTCTTGGTCGTTAACCTTGTCGCAGCTTGTGGCAGACTACCTGGCGTGAACGGTGAACTAATGACATATTTTGTGTAATGTTCAATACGCACCTTGCAGTAGTAAGATGAAAAGAATAATGCAATGTGTTGCAAAATTGAATGGCTTTTCAAATCCCGTGCAGAATTTTTACTTGTTCATGAAGGGAAGGCCACGTTGATATTGTGGATTGTGATTGTGATCTTTATCACCAATTCGGTGCACTGGTGCTGCATTAGTGAACTGAAGGGAATAAATTCAAGTACATGCATTACGGTGACAGAGTGAATAATTCTCAGTTCTTACTAAGAACATTTTCCTTTAACACATACGGATGAACAGAAAAACTGAGGGTTGCACCACTAAGTATGTATCAGTCCAATTCAGGTTATTTTCAAATTTGTCACCGCTTCAAGTTTGGCTATTGACCTGATTCCACGACTTGTAATCCTCGGCGATGCTAGAAACAAAGAACAACCAATGAATGCTGGTTGTTCCTATATCGGGCTAATTGCTGAGCCATGGCATGCACGTTTAAGGGAATGCATGCTTCATTGGCACTATGTAAGAAAGCCTAATTGGAGACGCTTGTTTAGGTTAATAGGTGACACGAAAAACGAGCGTCTCTAAGTTTTCGTCACTAATGTGGGTAACATAGGTGACGCGTATTGGCTGCGTCACTAATAACAGTTAAAGGAGACGCGTAAATAGTAGACCCGCGTCTCCTATTACTTGTTTCAGTGACAAAGTCTAGTTAATAAGCGTCGCTAATAACGTTATTGGAGACACGGTTTCAGGTCACGCGTCTCTAATAACTCGAATAGGAGACGCGTGTTGTTTATTCAGCGTCTCTAATTACCATAATAGGAGACGCATGTTGTATACTCCACGTCTCTAATTAAAGATATAAGTGACGCGGTCCAATGAAACAAGTGTCTCTAAACGTACATATTTGAGACGCATTTTATCAGTGCGCGTCTCTTATATCTCTATTATAAGCGACGCATTTTATCACTGAGTGTCACTATTTTGTCATTCCTGGATGTCAACATCCAGGCTGTGACCGCATCCAGGCGTCATTCACAGGCAAACAAGCATTCACAAAATCACAATCTACAGGCAAGCAAGCATTCACTACATCCATGATTCAAGCATGATGATCATCAACACAAGTTACAGAATCAGCACAGCTGCACAGGCAGTATTCAGAGAGTTCAATAAGCCATAAGTTGGCAGTTCAAAAATTGCCTGTCTCAAGTTCACAGCATAGCAGGCAACATTCAGAGTTCACTAAGCTAAAAGTTGGCAGTTCAAAGGCGCATTGCCTGCCTCAAGTTCAATATGATGCTTCAACTTCACACCTAAGCAATTAGATAGCGATGCCAGGGTAGTTGCAGTGGAACTCTCCCTTCACCGGGATAACTTGGTTCATGATGAATTCTGCAATTCTCTCACGAACGCCGAGCAGCACTTCAGTGTCCAGGGAGGTTGTCATCACTTCAAGTTCCTGTTTGGGATAATATATACATTTAGCAACTGTTGGAAAGACAAGATCTGTTAAAACAGTTTGGCCATGTGCATGAATCCATCAACAAGAAAATAAGCTACTATTGGACACAGACTATGCAATTTGTAATCTGAAGATTATCTTCAACAAGCTTAGAAGGTTTTGATAGCTTCTGTTAAGAGCCTGATGCTGCCTTGGTACACCTGATAATGACATGCAGCTATATAGTACCACCAGTCTGATCATCACAAGTAGCTTAGCAAATCATATAGTACCCCATGAATCCATTGAAAAATAAATTCAGCACAACTAGGCGTTGACTGTGTGAGCACTGTAGACATACAACAATGTCAACTATTCATTCAATCTATTGAACAAGCATACCCACAAATTCTCTGGTGTTGGTTTGAGACTGTTGTACTATGAAATGCAAGAAATGTATTTGAACTATAAAGAGCTATGTGGAGAATGGGCTGTGTAGAGAATGTATGTGACAGATACATATACTAAACAATGTATTTGAATCTCTTGCATACCTGAGGATCATTCTCTACATCTATTAACTTAATTGCTTCATTCATGTGATGGGCAGTGTAGAAGCCGCATGCATGGCCAGGTGGTTGCTGGTGGCACTGCAAATAAGAACATATACAGGAAATAAATTACTGCTAGTGGCACTGCAAATAACATATACAAAAAAAAATTACTGTCAAAAAAAGAAAACAGCAAGCTTCAAAGCATATATCATACCGGAAACTTAGTGACATGTTCCAATCTAGCATTGTCCATCTTCTTTATTGTGCAGTGTGCAAGAAAAGCCCTACAACCATTGAACATTGTTTAGCACTTTAGCTGTGTCAATAACAGTGCATAGTTTGATTTGGGAAATGGTTCAAGGACAGGGAAGCACTCACTCATTAAGCACCTCTTTCAACTTCTTATGGTCACGCCCTCTGGACCTGCTGGTTGAATCAAAGTACAACACCTTGTTCCACTTTGGAATGAGTACCACTAAAAGCCAGTGGTCACCTGGGTTATAGGCAAACATGATCATCTTCTTCTTTGCATGGTACTGCAAGGCCTTTGTCACATATTCCACCACATATGATTTGTCAGAATTGATATGTCTAGACACACATCGACCGCCCGGTATATCAGTAATTGTGCAGAAAAGCATGCCATGTAGTTTGAATGGTTCCCTCATGTAGCCGTCATAGGCATCAATACCGGTTGACCAGAGTGTTTTAAGATCATCAATGAGTGGTCTCAGGTACACATCAATGGCATTCCCCGGTTCATTTGGACCTGAGATAAGAATCGACATCATCATCTATTTTTTCTTGTTACAAAGCCAGGGTGGGAGGTTGTAGATTGATAATAACACTGGCCAGACGCTATGTGAGGCACTCATGTTTCCATAGGGGTTCATCCCATCTGTGCTAAGTGCAAATCTCAGACTCCTCGGGTCTTCTGAAAAGGTTTTATGCTTGAAATCAATGACGTGCCACTGCGATGAATCTGCTGGGTGCCGTATAAAATCATCTATAGTGCGTCCTTCTTTGTGCCAACGCAATAGTTTTGCATCCTTAGGTGATGCAAACAGACGTCTCAGGCGAGGAATAAGTGGATAATACCAGGCCACCTTATGAGGAGCGCCATGCTTCCTTTCCTCATCGCCCCCATCATTTCTTCGCTTGTATCGAGGGTGTCCACACTTTGGGCATTCCGTTAGCCCTGCATATTCTCCACGGAATAGAACACAATTATTCTTACAAGCATGAATTTTTTCAACCTCAAGTCCCAAAGGGCAAATAGTTTGCTTGGCCTCATACATGGTCATGGGTATCTTATTTCCCGCCGGCAGTATATCTCTTAGAAGATCTAGCAATGCCTTGAATCCCCGATTGGTGAAGTGATGGGTGGCCTTTAGCTGGAGAAGTTTAAGTGAGGCGAGGAGCTTTGACCATTTTTTGTTGCATCCTGGATATAGTGGGGTCTTCATATCTTTTACCATCCTTTTTAGATTCTCAAACTCCTTGCTAGAATACCCAGCATACCCCACTGAGGCACGCAACATCTCCTCCAATTGGTCAGTTATGTGGGCATAATTTTCACCAATATCAACTAGATCATCCTCACTTAGATCATGTCCATCGGTATGATTGCCTTCATCATCCTCACATGCATCACTGCCAGAGATTTCTTCCTCACCATCCTGACAAGCATGACTGTCAAAGGCTCCTTCCTTACCATCCTGACCAGTGGTTTGTTGAATTGTACAACCAGCATCCAAGTCTCGAACATTAATGCCTTCCTCACCATGCATGTTCCAACACTTGTAGTCATCCATGAACCCCCGTATGATTAGATGAGCATGCACATGTAGCGAACTTGAGAACTTTGTGGCATTCTCGCAATCAACGCATGGGCAACACATGGCGGACTTGTGTTGATTCAACATATCTAACTCTGCTGCTGTTATGAATGTCTTCAAACCATTTAAGTACTCTCCACATGTACGGTTCCGAAGATACATCCAACTCCGGTCTTCCATCTACATGGTAAATTAAGAGAAATGGTAAAAAACCAAGAAAAAATAAAGGACTAGTGACAAATAAAGACCGGCCTCACCTTTTTTTTTGCCCCTGTACCAAATTGGCGTGTGCTAGCCGAGTGAATGTGCGGGCAGCATCTACACAATCTGCTGACAATGTTAATTGCAAAATTAAAAACTTATAGCACATAATTTATAAGTAAATAGAGATGGCTTCACAGCACATAATAATTTATAGGCTCAGAATTCAAGGTCGGTCTAAACTATTAAATATATCTATATTATCTAACTACAATATATAATTTGATAACAAGAAATTAAAAACTGAACCAGCTAGTACGTATTTGGATGGATCAGAACCAGCTGCTGCAGTTGTCGCAAAAAATAAAGAATCAGCTGCTGCAGTTGTCGCAAAAAAAAAAAAGAACCAGCTGCTGCAGAGTGCAGACCTTGGGTTGGAACCAGCTCGCTCGTGCTGCTGCAGAGTGCGGAGTGCAGACCAGCTAGTGCGTGCGCGGTGACCTCGCTCGTCGACGGAGAAAAGGTGGCCTCGTCGCTCCCTGTGGAAGCCAGTGGCCTCGTCTCGAGACGGAAGCCGGCGAGCTCGCTCCCTGCGTGCGGAAGCCGGCGGCCGCGCAACGCCGCCAGCAAGCTGGCGAGCTGAGGCCGGGGAGTCTGGTGGCCTGCTGGTCCTCGCGTGGTGGCCTGGTCCTCGCCCTGGTGGCCTGGTCCTCGAGCGGCCGGCGGACAAGCTAGCTGCGCGCGGCACCGGGCTGAGATGTGCAACGCCGCCGCGCCGTGTGCGCCGGGGTGTGGATGCCGTGCGGCCGGCCAGCCAGCCCGCGCGTGGCGCCGAGCAGCAGCTGAGCCTCCGTGCAGAGAAGCGGTTGGCCGGCGCCGGCGCCGGAGCCGGAGCCGGAGCACGCAGGCGTGCGCGGACTGAAAAGTGGCACGAGCGGCCAGCAAGTCGTTTTATTAGTTATATTGGAGGCGCGGATACACTTAAATCGTCTCTTATGTAGTAGCAAATCAGAGAAGCGTGCATCAAAGAAGCGTCTCCTATAACATAGTAGACGCGTGAACACAAAATACGTCCCCAGTATATACCAACATTGGAGACGCTTCTCCTAAACACGCGTCTCCTATTATAAAGGTGACGCGTTTTGCAAACACGCGTCTCCAATGACTTTATATAGCAGACGCGGGTTCTTAACTGGTGTGGTGGGTACAAATAATAGTGACGTAGGTTGCGTAGATGTGTCACTAAATAAGTTATTGGAGACGCGTTTTATGGTGACGTCTCTAATATGGTGTCTTCTATAAGCCTTTTTTACATAGTGTGGGTTACCGAGCGATTGAGGCACGCTCTAGAGACCTATGCGATCCAAGCCTGCGGTTGCTCTTCATGTAGCACCAACAAGCTACCCAATTGTCTGCGACGCCACATGACGATAGTCCGGCAGCTTGGGAGAGTGTGTCCTCTAGTGAATTACACAAAATGGCTGGCTGTCCCTTTTCCGAGACACTGCTTATCCCAGATCACCCCAGCTAGCATCCTGAAGCATCCCACACCCATAATGATCGATCGATACAAACATGGAGCAAACAGAGGATTAGGCAATGCATGATCGGCTAATGATTTTGTTTGGAAACCAGAGGTCCTCGATTTACACGGCTCCAAGATTCGCCAGCGGATGCCTTTATATAGCTTTGCATATTAGGGTTGCACAAAGTTCACACTACTGGAGTGCCTATATCACTTTGCCTTTAGCAATTAATGTGGCCTCCAGTAGATTTGGGATGATGGGACAAATTGTGGGCCAACTACCATTCTTGTGACGAGCAGATTTTGCATATATATAAATATATATTCTCATCTACACCTACACATTACTCCCTCCGTCCGCGAAAGAAAGTCGTTCTAGGAGCGGGCACGGGAAATAAGATAAGGTAGCCCTTTCCTGCTCTTCTCAGAGCATGCGCCGAGTTGCCCAACACTACCAAGACGTGGACTAAAGAGAGTGGTTGGGAGGGAGCGTTGGTATTTTTTTTAATAGCAAATGCGAGACATGGCTGGAGATAACGTGCATGCGTCAGATTGGTCTTAGCTGATAGCGTAGGCTGCACCGCTAAAGTGACATGCTTTTGGAGAAAAAAATTTGAACCTAAAGCATCAAGCATTTGGGGACAGAGGGAGTACGTGCTAAATAAGTGTGGTACTGGTAGTGTTGCCACGACTGGTAGTGTATTTGTAATGCTAATACCAACCTAATAGTACATACACAGAAGCCTATGTAGTAAATGCATCTATCATCGTTCCCAGGGGCGGAGCCAGGATTTTGATAAGGGGGGGAGGGGGGGGGGCAATCACGTGATGCATAGACAACATGATTAATAGACAAGGGCTACTAGCCTTGGGTAAATTAGTAGGCATGGCTTATACCAACTATCATGGTTCTTACCCTTGAATAAACCATTAGTAAAGTCCAAGGATTAAGAAAGACATTCTGTAATTTTAGGGAAAAATTAAAAAGAACAACGTCTATTATATGCCCTAACCCATCCCTCCCTCTATTTGATCAACGAAAATACGAAATTGCATAATGCAGTTAGATGGCTTACCAGCAGGGAGGACAGTGCTGGCCGCTAGGGTCGGCCGTCGGCAACTCGTCAAGCAGCGCAGAGGGAAGGGAAGGAGGAGGACTCACAGCGTCGGCGAGGTCCACGAGGAGCGAAGCTGGAACGACGGACGACTCGACGACGGGGAACTGCAGAAAGATGAATCGCCGCCGTGCGTGCGCGTGTTGCCGTGGCCGGCTGCTGGGTTGTCAACTGGGGAGCTTTTGGGCTGGTTGGGTTCTTGTTGGGCTGTGTTTAAGAGTCCTAGGGAGGCTAATGTAGTGATTAGCAAGTTTGATTATGGGGTGTTAGTTGACTTGCCGTAGCATTGGAGGGGGAGGGGGGGCAGGCCCCGGCGCCCCCCCCCCCCCCTGGCTCCGCCTCGTTCCCATGCAGCGACAACATAATATATATAATAGCTGGCTCGCTGTTCCACTTTATATGAGAATTCACTTCGTCACCCACGTCAGCAACAATGATTCGTGAGCTTCGGATGCATTGGGATAGCAGCTCTACCAGGATCACAATATGTATTTTGCGTGTTGTGGCGCCCTTGCGATCGACCAGCGTATTGAGACGAAGTGAGCACCTGAGCAAGACATGCACCCCGGATCCACTACAGTGGGTAATGCCCTTCCTGCCAGGAGGAGCTCATTAATTCTCACAGTCACATGAATTTGTGTAGGACATCTTCAGTGATAAGAAGTGCGATCTGTCTATTTCCTCTCTAGATTTACTGAACCAAGTGGTGGAAACACTTGCAGCTGCAACTCCCTAGCTAAGCAGAAAAACAAATTCTTAGGAATGTGACAATAGAAGGCATTTTTATATTATTTTCTATGCTTTCCTGGACATTATGTTTTACTTGGATTGATATGTGTGCCAACATAGCTAGCTGGTAATAATTCCTTGGAACTCAGATCATCTGTCAAGCTCCCACATGCAGATCATGCCTCGGCGCCTCCTTTGTATAATGTGGCATGTGAAATTAATCTTGCTCCTTCTAGCACATCATTCTTTTATTAGAAAAGGGAATATGTTTCAATATCCCAGCCTCTGCATCGACCAATGCATATAGCTGTCCGAAAAATCATTATTACATCGACACCAACTTGACCGAGCTCAAACTCATTAAGAAACACACAAAAAATTCCATAGTTCTACAGCAATTATTGACCAATTCTGTTAGAAAAGAACCAGCCATTCCGCACAAAAATTTCCATGACTGAGGCATCATTCTTTCGGTGATAACGGTATTCTTGGCATTCTTGGCATTGGAATTGTACATATAAGTTCACCACACTTGTACAGAACACCCCAACAACTTTTGGCAACTGATAACGGTAGGGATGCTTTCGGTGAGCAAGCACTTGATGTCTCAGTATATCTAGCATTCTAGCAGCTGTAAATACAGGCAGACAGATGCTGATGCATCTCACGCCCCATGACCGTCAGATTGTAATTTGGTCGTGACCGCTCCAGTTTAGCACTTACGATTCTTTTGCACTATGCACGGTTCCATAGATAAGGCAGAAGTTCCGCAAAAAATAAAGATGAGGCAGAACTTGTAAATCTCAGTAATAAAGACAGTGACTATATATCATACATTCTAGCATATGGGAGCCAGCAGACGGCAGAAGTGCAGAAAAGATTCACTAGTACAGTGATCACGAGGTTGTCAACTACTATACTAAATAACACGTAAAAACAAATGTTGTACCAAATAGCAGCTGGTACTAAATGTCATCATATTGTGACATTTCCTTCCAAAAAATTTTAAGACAAAAAATGATCACCACAAAACCATTCTACTTGGGTTGCAACATCTTTGACGTTCCTCTCCCGTCGATCCTACCGCATATTATAACATTGTTCATTCTACTGTGGAGGAAGCCTATATATGTCACGATGCATTACAAAGAAAACTAGTTGCAACCTGCTGGTTGCTTCTCAGGAGCAGCGCCCAAGTTCAAGCTGAAAGCAATTAATCATAAGTAGATATCATGGGCTACAAAAAAAAACTAGCATATAGCCAGTGAAACTAGATTTTTGGTAACATTTCCATGAATCCTCTGCCCATATTTGCTATTCTGGCTGGTCGGTTTCCTTGCGTCTGGCAAAAGTCCTACTATTAGCGCTGAAGGTGAAACTGACGTTTTCACAGAATTGTTTCTGAGAGCTAACCCTCTTGTTGTGCTAAATGGAGATTCTAAATTACTGTACTATAAAGCGCTACTAATGACAAGTATCATTGATCTATTTTGCCCATGTGATTGATGATTTAACAGTTTGACGTACATATTGGAAAAATGCTTTTTGCATCCATTAAGAAACAAAACAGAGGGCAGGAAAAACTGAACGTGCTAATACTCTAGATGCTAGTAGTCCACTTTGGTAAACGAACTGCTCCTTTGTTGAAAAGTACAGTTACAGAATAATGCTTATCTTTCTACAATTCGTAACTTGAAAGCAGTGTTGGTGAGAGTGTGTTCATAATGACTGTGTGATATTTATTTTGCCAGGCATATCAACATACATTTCACATCCTATGCTACAATAAAGGTATATATATCCTCAAATTTTTGTACAACGAATAAAGTTGTTGAACCATTGCTGCACATCATGCTATAAGAGAGCCTCCGAGAGTTGCATTGCTCAAGACCTCCAGCCCTTCGAAACAACTAGAATGTCATTGTTTACATATATTGATCTGAACATGAAGTCCGCCGGCATTGATCGAGCAAATAAACAGTTTATTGTTATGAGTGCCCTGATCATCATATCGGCATGAGAGACATCGGGATATAAGATAGTGCGTCCTCTCTATGCCTCTGCTGTTTCCAATTATTTGTTCTTTTTCCAGGACGGAAACAGCGGAGTCAAGCAGTGCATCATGGGAACACCTCTGCTTTCCCTATGTTGCTCAGTCATGTCAACAACTCTAGCTCACCTGTTGGCTGCGCACTCTAGCATGGCATTCAACGGATCTTGCTGCAGTGATTTTCGGTGGCTGTGGTCCAAGAACACATCTAATGAAAGAGGGATATTCTCCGAAAACACATCCTTTGCCGCAGCGACGAGAGTGCACGCTCTGAGCAAGGAAGAGTAAGAAATTTATTGTAACAACGTACTAACCAGCATTTGGCTATAGGAAAAGCATTTGGGTTCTGACACAATGCATTTCCGGCAGCCTGCCTTTGACATGGTCGCGCTTGTTCAGCCGAGGGAGGTCAACTAATATTTACAAATGAGAATAATCTAGTGAGACATTACTCAACTTCATGCTAGAAGAGATACAAGAGTCTCGATCGGTTATTAGTTTGGATTGCTCAAAACATCCAGCCCTTATTGCACCAAAAAGAAACCTCCAGCCCTTAGAAACAACCAAAAATTCATTGTTTGCATGGAACAAGTAACTAAAAACTCATTTCTTACATGGAACAATATGTGACTTCGATTTGAGCATGGAGCACTGTTTATTTTTTAATTTTTACTAGCATCGGCGTGTCTAATACCGGGCTGGGGGTACTGCAGCCCAAGTCAACCGAACAACTATATGCATTTCCATTTGATATGCTGTAGAAATTGGCCCATGTAACTTCAAATTAGCCCAAATATCTCCCTAGTGATCAAAATGCATTGGCTCAGCCCTGGCCAAGCTACACTTCTGGATCGACCCATGCGTACGAGCAACATGGTCATCATATCAACATGTGATGTGTTACAAACTTACAATATATGACAGTATATATAAAATCTAGAACCTTCAATATGAGACAATACCGACTGCCTGAGCTGGACAGTTCCACTTATTATATGCATAGCTGCTAGTACAAGGGCGGTCTGGCTACTCCGAAGCTATACCTTCAAAGAAGAGTTTTTCTAACCTTGCCCCGTCTTTCAAAGACATGGGTTGTGCCTTTGGCCTTGCTGTCGTTTTGCTTTACAAGTCTCACAGTTCGTACCAGTCTTTATTATGTGATCTTTTACAGTTCTCAATTATCTTGCGAGGGTACCAAAATGTTACATTAATGGACCCTTCAAGAAGTTTATTTGTAACATGCATGGTACATTTTGAGATCTCACTAAGGAATATGTAAAATCAAAGGTCAATTAAGGAACAGCCACCAGACAGTTCGACTGTGCAAAATAGCAAATATCACGAACCAAGTGTGGAAAATGATCTCCCAAGAGCCTAGTTCGTGTCCATAAAAAGGCCTTTGGTAGCCATGCTTTCTTATGACTATATACATATAAATATTGGCCACCAAAATTACCCCGTGTCTGCATCTTTTTACATGCCTGAAAAATTCTTGAAAGGAAACATGTATTTGCCTAGCGCTGTGTGAAACGAATAATATCGGGTTCCTACCAAATAATGTCAAATGAAAATAAAGTCAACATAAAAATCTAAGTATTCGACCAGTTCTACAACTTTTAGTTGATATGTGGTTGTTGCTTGGATTCAATTTTATATTCACACTGTTATGTCTCCTGGGACAGTGTGGCACCAACATTTTTTGCTAATAATGCATCGGGCAACACAAACAACAAATAATAAATTCCCAGTATTTCCATAAAAAAGATTAACATAAAAATAGAAAAAAAATATGATCCCCTCAATTCTGCATTGTACACGGAGGAAAAGAACTACGTATGTTTTCTGTTTTCATCGTTTCGATGATTCGCTGATTTTGGTTCCACAGGACTAGAATGTTTGTGCTCGGGTAACAATTTATAGGCAATAGCAAAACCTTGTTTTGTTGAGTCCCAATTCCTAGGGGTGAATCCCATGCAAGCTATCACTACGGGAAAACGATAGTTCGCCGTGTGCCTCAAACTTTGCCGTGTGAAATTCCTCGGGCACACGGCAAAACACCTTCTTTGCCGTGTGCCATATTGAAAACACACGGCAAAGTACCGGCACACGGTAAATAGGCTCTTTGCCGTGTGCCCGAGGCCAAGCACACGGCAAACAAAGACTTTGTCGTGTGCCAATTTTTCAACACACGGCAAATATTAAAATCGTGCGTGCGTATGCGATGGCCGTTAGAAAAATGCCGGCCGTTAAGACTTTGCCGTGTGTCTTTTCACGGCACACGGCAAACTCATAAGTTTGCCGTGTGTTGTTCCATGGCACACGGCAAACACATGACTTTGTCGTGTGCCTACAAGCGACACACGGAAAAGTAACACAAAAATATTCACTTTTGACTTTCAAACTTTTTATCCACCCCACATATATTGCTTGGCACTCTATGTTCGAATTTTATGCATTTCTCAATTTGTTTGCAATATTTAACAAATTTATTTCTTTCAAAGGATTTTTTCGTATGTTCAAATATTGAATTGCAAGTGCATGAAATAATAGAATAAAGTGAGTAGAAAAATCATATTCGTCATACTGAGGCTAGTGTAAAGCCTTACCTAGTAGTTGAAATGAAAATTCAAAAATTATATTCATGAAATATTACAACAGACTTGAGGACGAGTAGTATTTAAATTCTATAAAATTCGAATGAAGTCTGAAAATCATGAAAATTGTCATGATGTGATCCTATAGCAAGTGGAGATGTGGTAAAAAGTTGAAGAGAAGATTTTGCACATTTTTTCAGAACAATGTTTACAGAATTGAAACACCGCACAAGAAGTATAGTTGAGATTCAATGTGAAAGAGTTAGTGTATGTTTTTTGAATACAAACTTTTTTATATGATCTCATATGAAGAAAATATACATACGAAAGTTGTACAACTCAATAAAATATAAAATTTTGTAGTTTTCAACTTTTGTATTTGAGATTGTTTAATGCTTCAAACTATGATTATAAGTTTTCGTATTTCAAGTTTTAAAATTTTAAAATTTTTAAATGATCTTGGATGTCAATAACTTCTATATAAATGTTGTAGATCTTGACAAGTTCTAAAATTTCATAGTTGTTCATTTTGTCATTTGAAGTCATTTAGTTATCTAAAAATTTGTTTTATGGTTACAAAAGAAACACAAATGCCACGTCATCAATCCAACCCTTTGAAATAGAGCTTTCCTATTGGTCCACCCCTATCTCCCCTGGATTCTCCTCTCCATCTCCCGTGAGCTCTCTCCTCTCCATCACTGAGCTCTCCCGTGAGCTCTCTCGTGACTTCTCTTGCTTCTCTCTCCCAATCTCCCATGCCTCTCTTCCTCACCTTCTCTCTCTCCCGCACCTCTCTCCTGGCGGCGTCCTGGCCATGACCTCGGGCCACGAGCTCAATGGCGACCCTCTCTGACGGCGGCGCGGCCATGAGCTCGGGCCACGAGCTCGACGGCGACGAGCTCCAGCCACGAGCTCCGACGACGACCTCGACGGCGCGTGATGGCATGAACACGCCGGCCATGACGTTGGCGCGGCCCCGGCGGCGCACGGGAAGGCCGGTTCGTCGGCACACGGGCACGTCGGCCATGACGTTGGCGCTGCCCGGCGGCGCCCGGGAAGGCCGGCCCATCGGTTGGCGGGCACGCCGGCCCGGCCGCATGCACACAGGCAGGCAGGACTCGGCGGCGCGCGAGCATCGGACGACCTGTACATCCTCGCCGGCGGCCTCAAGGTGGTCGTCGTGTTCGTTGCCTCTACAAGTGCCTCAAGGGGAACCAGTACGTCGACGCCAAGGACATCGCCGGAGAATGCGAGGACGTCATGGTTGTGGCCACAGGGCAAGCTCGGCCCTGGCAGCGGCGGCGGCCGGAGGAGCTGATGGATTTTCTTGTTTTCTTTTTTTTTATTTCTCAAAAAGATTTTTGCCGTGGGCCACTCTGCACACGGCAAACTCTCAGAGACGGTAGACGAAGCGCCGACTGACGGCGCTGTTTGTTGTTTTATTTTACCGTGTGCTGAGAAAACACACGGCAAAGTGATTGGCGTGTGCCCGATGGAAGACCTACGGCAAAGAACGTCTTCGCCGTCGGGGCTTTTCGCCGTCCGTAGTTTGCCGTGTGCCACCGACGGCGGAGGCTTTGCCGTGTGTTTTCGGGCCTTCGCCGTGTGCCAGGGGCACACGGTGAATTGCTGGTCTCCCGTAGTGTATATGGCTGCAGTTCAGCACCACACTATGATAAGTATAGTGAAACCAACAAATATTGGTGCAGAAATATTAGGCTTTCTAATCCTTTCAGCAGAACTGAAATTACTGATACATCCCAGTCCTATACATATTCATTTGTGGTAAGCCTATAGTTCTGAAAGTGAAAGATGCTTTGACAATGATCTGTTGTCACAACGTATTGTGGACTAGGTGGTTTTACCATTCTTAAATTTGTTAAGATACTGTGCTAAGGGAGTGGTATATATCGTCTGCTGCAGAGAGTATGGCTGCTGCAGTTTAAATGATGACTCCAGAGACCACCTGCTGCAGTTTAGTCTCCCTCAAAAAACTTTATGACGGACTGTTGGAATATATCATCAGTTTTAAGCTTAAAGTGACACAAGTCGTCACTGCCATAATAAATCAATAAAACAGTCTGTATATGTAACATCAAGTAGCAGCAGGCGGAACTGGAACAAAATTCTAAGGGCGCCAGTCGATCAATCGAGTATCCTCCATCCATCCCAATATACTATTTTTTTTCCTAGCCGATACATGTTTTTTTATATGCACCTAGATACATAATGCCTAGATACTTATGCTCCTTGTGATCTTGTATATACTTTTGATTAGTGGAAAAGCATAGCACTTAAGAAAGTTCACTCTTGTTAGGGGGGCCGTAGCCCCTTCCAGGGCCCCCTCCCTTCAGTTTCGCCACTGAGCACATGCATGACTAGATCTAATTTCTTGATTAGGTAGAAGAATAATTACAAACGGTATGGTCAGTTACAAACAGTATTACATTATTCAACAGGCTCTATATATATTTACAAAGCAGTTCCTCGACTTGTAGATATCTATGTATATATGTGCATGTCATCAATGTATTCAAAACGTAGCAGAAATACCAAAATACCAATAAAAGTGTAATCTTCCCGGCGTACATTTTGAACTACCAATGCATGCCAACCCTATATTCTCAGTGCAGTGGTGGATCTGGTGGGTTTGCAATCGTCACGTTATTGATGTCTCTAGGAGCCATCGCATTATTGATATCTCGAGGAGACTTCTGGTTTGCGCTTAATATATAGGGGACCTCATGGATGCCATTGTATATCAGACAATAGCCTTCTGAAGTGAAGTGTAGTGGATGTATTTCTGATCTGAATTCGTAGGTCTTGTTATCGACTCACAATGCTACCAACTTTTTTTAAAAAAAAGAAACGATCTCCTACCCATGTTTCACACTTCCTTACTCTATCCTAGCATCTGGGTATTATTTATCCTCGGCTTGTGCTAACTCGTTGAATGGGTAGCCTGGAGCTAACCATAAGTTGCCCAGGGCTACTGGCAAATGAAGGAGAACCTCAGGGCTCCCAGCCTGGCCATGAGCTGGTTCATTGGGCAGGATAAAGTAAATGCAATCAAAGAAGTGGCCTAATAGGCAGTTCATTAAAAAATATATTATTGCTTCTTTCGAAGGTTTAATACTAATTTGTGTACTATTTATTAGGTGGCTTGGAAAAGCATATTGGAAGGTTTAATAGGGTAAATATAGAATTGCTTCTTTTGTTTGCATCATTCTGCTGAGTTGGTTAATATTCAACTAGATTTAGACAACACTACCTTATTCAGGCTGCAGGACTGGCCATACCACTGGAGCATTGCTCAAGGATTGTCCATAGGTGGAGAAAAGAGACGAGCAGAATCTGTGTCCACTATTCAAATTGCCGGGCCTAGAGAGGAGCTCGAGCACGCAGGTATTCGAGATAAGCTGTCCACATCCTGTAAAAGCAATCACAGCTCTATGAGAGGTCTCTGGTTTAGCTATTGCCGAGACACCTTTTGAGGTGGGTGAGGTTTCATTGCTTCATTCATTCCATCATCTATTACAATCAGCCCCCTGAAATCTAAAATGAAACTATGGCAGAGTTAACACTAAAATAATTTATGTAGATACCAATATTAGGATGGCAAACTGAATAATCCTCAGTGCTCACTAGGATTTGTTTTCTTTACTTCTTGATCTTCACAACTTATTTGTTTCAATCAAGTCTGTATGTACTTTGTTCCTTGTATTTCTTCTTTAATATAAATATATAACCAGTATGGGACCCCTCTTGTTGCCTTCAAGAAATATGTAATGGTCGCAGTTACTGGCAGCCGTTTGCTTAGCACTGACAACAATTCCTGTTGATGCAACATGATATGACTTGGGCAGCCCAGGAGGAAGATCATCTTACACGGGGAATTGAAGTTACGAGCATGAGCACATTGTCACCAAATCTGCGCACTGGTGCTGCATTAGTGAACTGAAACCAACAATTTCATGTACATGCCAATACTAGGATGGCAGGCTGAATAATTCTCAGTTGCCACTAGTTTTTTTGTTTGTTGTTCTTCAGCATGGACTATGAACAGACCTGGGGAACGCAACCCACAAATTCTGTTCGTGCAACAGGACAACACTTGGGCAGCTAAGGTGAATCCTCTTACATGAGGTAGGTTCCCAATAGGGCGGATTAGACAAGCTAGGCCGGGCTGCTTACGCTTACACGACACTGCTGGTCACATATTGCCCCAGCTAGCATCCTGAAGCACCCCAGGCCCACATGATCGATCCACTCGACATGTAGTGAACAGAGGATTTACATCAACCTCCATGATATACAAGCAGATACCTTTATTTGTCTTTGCACAACCCAACATAATCGATTCCCCTTCTATCCCTCTGCTCTGCTCTCTTTCTCCACCGCCGGCTGGCAAAGCAAATCCATCCCATGGAGGTTGACTTTGTTTCAGTGATGAGGAGAGCGACGACGAAGGTGGAGGCGATGAGCGCCGGCGCGGAAGCGCGGAAGGCGACGACCGCAAGCCGATATCTTCCGTACACATCGACGACGCACCTGCCTGGGCAGTTGGGCTCATGTCTGGTTTTCATTCCCATTTCGTAACCAGTCGATTGCCGCAATCGCGACGGGGACGACGCGCGTCGCGCGAGGAGGAACGGAGCGCTTGATGAGCTCTCTTTCTTCGAGCGATGATGGTTTACATATGATGGCAAACAAGTATATATTGACCTCTATGAACATTGTGATTCGATCAGTTTAACTGGTTAGGGTTTTCCCGATAATGTGAGTGCACATTGAAATCTACTGCATTTTTAATTAACAATATTGTACATATCAAAATCCCATGCAACTCATTCGTCAAGAAAACCGTGGCCACCATCATCTATGTCGCGAGAAAGAGGACAAATTAAAGTTTGGTGACTAGGTCAGGTAATGGGTTGTCCCACAAAACCAACAGTGGCCACTCCACGGTGCTGGTAGACGACCACTACCATCATGCTGTGCAGCAACGCAGCCTACAGCAAGAAACAGGTACAGGTCATGCGGTACAAGAAGTTGTCAATGGCTATCTTGCCGATGTGCATTTGGAACAACCGATGTATCCCAACCCCATATTGTCACCATAATACATGGCGTACGTGGTGCTTTAAATTTTTCCATCGTTGTCTTATGTTTCCAGCGGCTGCATGCTGGCTTGCGCTGCATGTATATCGGTGCCTTTGTATACTGGAGTAGAATGCGTGGGCCAGGGTACCAATTTAATGAAAGGCATCTTAATTTTTTATTTGTAAACTGTAACGAACCAATCTATATATAAAAGAACGAGTACAATTGAAAACGTTTCTCACCTAAATCAAGCCCACGGTACCCCTCATGCCGGACCCCCGTGTAAGCGTCAACGGGGGTGGGGAGGATGTCAAACCCACCAAAACCGGGAGTTAGAGAATGTTTCTGCCAAAATCATAATTTTTTTATCACCCACGTTTTTCTACCCACCAAAATTATTTTTTCTTAATTAGACGCGCCACCAAAATTATTTATTCGCTGTGTAAAGGCGCAGGATACCAGCGCACACGGCTCGCGTGTGAAGGCTCCACCTGCCTGCGTGCGCTCTTCGGCCCATTAGTGGCCCACGCAAAGTTTACCAGCGAGCCAGCAACATGCAGACATGATGATCCTGTTCTTCGCCGCCCACCCGCTACTCCCCACGACATGGCGGAGAGGCCCTCCAGCCGGCGGTGCCACCGGTGTTGCCCGAGCCGGCCTCCACAGGCCGCCGATGGCGGCGAGTATGCCAGGGTCCAATGCTGGTAGACCAGACCTGTGAGCGAGAGCGAAAGGCCCGACGGTGAGCTGCGGCGCCCTGCCCAGAAAAATCGACTAGGAGCGGGGGCGCAGTTGATCCTCATGCCGATGAGAGAGGTTGTTGTCGTCCGTCGCTTGGACGCTGCTCATGCGCCTGCTGCCGTCAGTCTCTTGGCCATGCGCCTGCTGCTGTGCCTGTGATGGGTTCAGCGAATAAGCACGCACGGCTTTTTGCTTGCAAATTGGAGCAGAGCAGTACTCTATCATCAGGGGCAATGGCAACAATTATTTGTGTTCAGCGTTTTTCTTCTCCTTTTCTATCTTTGCTCCCGACTCTGAATATCATTAGGGCATAATGAAGCGGAGAGAGAGGTGTTGGCCAAGCAAGAAAAAAAACTCTGTACTAGCGTCATTGACAAAAAAAATGTCAGTGATTGCTCATGCTCACATGCTCACGAGTGACGAGTGGTACATACATGCGTGATCAAAGGAAAATCTATGGAGAACCAAATTTTGAGGATACATCTATGTATGTGTAACCACGAGAATGTCTATTTGTAGGTAACAAATGCGTAATAAAGTTTATCACTACTAATAATCAACACTGTCCAATATAATAGCACTTGTGTGCTAACATCTTGTTGTAGCGCATTGCGCATAAAATTGAAACCATTCTAATCTAAATCGAGCTTATCATATCCTCATCTCGGACCCACTTGTAAGAGCCAATGGATGGGGAATGTATGTAGACCCATCAAAAATCGCGAGTTGAAAAATATTCTTTATAAATAACTGTGCCTTCTTATATCACGTGCGTATCACACGTGCGTCTTTACTAGTTTAAAAAATATAGTTGCTGTATGGAAGCGTGTTGGCGCAAATATGGGACCAACACACAAAACCAATAGCACGTGCGGCGAGCAGATGGGCTCTAGAAGCGCCTCTGTACCAAACCGAAACTTCTTGTTTTGGAAACCGAAACCTCCGGTTTTGACACTGAGTGGTTCGGAAGTCCATCGAACGCTCGGGAGGGAGGGACCCCGTCGGGGCAAGCATACGCCGGTGTGCCCTAGGCTTGGCAGGCCAGCTAGGACACCACCTCATGCCATGGATACAAGAGAAGAACAACACATGAGGTTTCAAAGGATTAGGGCAAAGAGAGGTAAAATGATAAAAGATAGATTGATTTGATTGGTTGTGATACTCTCAATTGACCGTGGCCTTTTATATTTATAGGGTGGGAAGGTCTTGCCCCGCAAGGAGTTGTTTTACAATACGAATCTAAAACAATCTCCTTATTTTTCTCGGAATCACTGCCATACCCGAAAATTCCGGTTTTCACTACCTAAGCCAATTTTGGTCGTCAACATATGCCTTGTTTTATGGCAAAGGTTGCATGCCAAAAAACACTCATAGTGGCCAAAATTATCTAAGGGCGATGATGAACATTATATCACTATTAGATATAGCCGATATGTAACTATGACGAATATAACATCTAAACAACTATTGATTTCGGCTTTGAACATCTAAGCATATCTTATAAGAAAACTCTTGATATGGCCCTAGTGA
This sequence comes from Digitaria exilis, assembly GCA_015342445.1. NCBI lineage: Eukaryota > Viridiplantae > Streptophyta > Magnoliopsida > Poales > Poaceae > Digitaria > Digitaria exilis. The sequence goes on along the minus strand of JACEFO010001972.1, from coordinate 3,016,852 downwards.
CCAATTGTGCTTCCTTGGTAAATCATAACCATAATAATTATAAAACGAGAACCAAGGATTATACCAAAGCCATAGATCATAATTAAATATACCTGAATATGCATTCTATGGCACATGCACCGAAGACCAATATGATGATCTTTGATGCGTCTTTACTCTCGGTGATGAAGAATTGCTACTTTGATCATCTCTTAGGCGGTTGTTTCTCTTTTCCTTTGCTATTTTCTGATATTTATGTAATAATTCAGCAAAGCTTGGATTCTTCCTCATCGCCTCTTCTTTGAATCCGCTACTTTGTGATCATCTTGCCCCCCAACCAACTTAATTTTTATTCAGCTATAGTGTTTAAAACATTATCACCATTGGGACCATTTGGATCAATAGAGCTAGCTGATGATTCTTCAATGTTCAGCTTTTCTGTGTCTAGTGTCAAATCTGAATTTTTATTTAATCTACCATCCTTTTTTACACGATAGACTTGTTTGATCACCTTGCGTTTATTTTTCTGTACAGTCACTACGCACAAGTGGTGACTCCTTCATTACCGGCTCCTATAAGTAATATAATTTGGACAAAAATATCTAGGAGTAGATGACATTAACGAATTAAAAGACCATAGTGGAAAAAAAAAGTCATGCTAAAATAAGATGCATATGGTACATGCATAGACGGTCCATATGCCGAAGTCGGTATTGATATAGAAAAATTATTCCCGTGTTGATTCTGATTATTGAATCGCTGTCTTGGAGGTGATTTTGATTGTTTGGAATTGTTAGGCCGACTAGCATCATTACTTTGTTTTTGGGATTTAGCCGGTAGTTGTCCAAGAACGGGCTTTGGCTTTCCCTTTTGATGCTTGGGACGACTTCTGGATTCAATGGTTTTCCAAACACTAACCTCAAGTTTCCTAAGCTTCAACGTCCTCGGCATAGATTTTTTGCATTGCCTGCCGAGCATAGGCCTACTATATGTGATCTTTATGCGTTCAGTAGATTAGGCTTGAGGCGGCTGAATTTTTGATCAACAATGTGATTGTTATCACAGGTTCGCAAATCATTGCAAGTATTAATAATAACAATAGTTGGCTTATCAATAGCCGACCTTTCAACAACATGTATTGAATCTACGCTATCCATTATATTAATCAAAGATTTGAGTTTATTACTCACAAAATTGGATAAGCGAGTAGATACGGTACCTGAAGATTGAATCTCCTTCAATATGGCGATGTTTAATGGTGGTTGCCAATTTTTTATCATGACAACGCCTTCTCCTTTTGTATATAACAAGATAAAAGTCGATTCCATGCAGATCCGATCAGCTTCTGGAGTGTACTCCTTCCAAGTTTGCTCAACTCATCTTTGTGGAGCACAATATTGCTAGGGTTTGATGGATCGGCCATGATAGCTAGATCTTTCGTCCCCAACGGAGTCACCAAAATGCGTTGGCGCAAATCTAGGACCAACTCACAAATGCACTAGTACATGCGGCGAGCAGAGGGGCTCCTTGCAGCGCCTCTATACCAAACCGGAACTTTTTGTTTTGGAAACCAGAACTTCCAGTTTTGACAGACTGAGTCCATCGAAAGTCCGTCGAACGCTCACCCGGGAGGGACCACGTCGGGGCAGGCATACGCCGGTGCGTCCTAGGCTCGGCAGGCTAGCTAGGGTGCCTTCCCATGCCACGGATATATGAGAAGAACAACACATGCGGTTGGAAAAAATTAGGGCAAAGAGAGGTAAAAAAATAAAAGATAGATTGATTTGATCGATTGTGATACCCTCAATCGGCCGTGTCCCTTTATATTTATAGGGTGGGGTGGTCTTGCCCGGTAAGGAATTGTTTTACAATACGAATCTAACACAATCTCCTAATTTTTCTCAGACTCCTTGCCAAACCCAGAAGTGCCGGTTTCTAAACCCGGAAGTTCTGGTTTTCACTACCTAAACTAATTTTGGTCGTCAACAAAGCGCATAAAGCAAAACCTGTGACCCCAACAGCAACACATAGTGCGTTTAGCAAGACAGAGCATGCCAATGGGAAAAACACCCGAGAACACAGTAAATACTAGGATTTTTCAATGGGCCAAACGATGATGTCATGTGCTCTCCATGCAACCCTCGGCCACATGAGTCCTCCTCAGCTTTAAGACCCAAATAGGTTAAACCCATCATCGACTGGTTTTGTGCCCAAACGATCTAAACCCAGTTGCAACACGACTTGATGAAACCTTGGTTTTGAGGCCTAAGCCAGTCGAACCTGCCACCTTGGTGGTTTTATGAACAAACCCCTTCGCTCATCACCGCACAATATGTGAAGGCCCGATTCTGTGGCCTAACCATTAAACCGTCGGTGAAGATTCGTGACCAGCCTCGCACCACCAAATGCCACGACACCTTCAAGTTCTTTCACACCTTTGCCCTAACGGCAAACCCACTACTCTTACAATCGCCATCCTCCTTGAATCGGCCGACGCCATCTCCACCATGTACTCTTGCTCATCGGTACACCATGCGACTCCGCCAGGGATCCTCGGGTCCTTTAGCCCAAGTCACTCGGGTGCACCTTTAATCGTTTGGGTCCTTCGGCTTGAACCTTTCACTTGTCATCTATGGCCCAAGCCTACGCACACTCAATGTTCACCATGCTCACCGGTGTGACCTTTCGTGCCTGACCTTCACCACACAATGTCAACCGCCACACCGCACATAACCATCACTTCACCTACGTCCCATCATTCAACGCTCCCAACTCGCCTACTCGCTGACTCACAAGAAAACTCACTAAACTGGATTTTCAAGATTTGTTATTTTGACAATGAGGTTCGATCTATCACACAGGTTGGACATATAAACATAATTAAGCTTTTCGGTTGTTTCTACCATGAAAGAGAAAAACATTTGGTGTATGAGTACATGTTGCATGGAAACTTGGATTCATTCATCTTTGGTATGCCCCAAATAAAAATTTGGTTACTTTATCTGGACATGCATAGAAACTTTATTTTCAATCAGTTACTTTGTATTTATAGGAACAAGAACTTGGGAGTCGATTGCCTGACCTGTGCGTTGTAAAATAATTGAAGGTGAATCTCATGAAATAATTTACCTTCACAAGCAATGTGGGCTGCATATTATCCGCTGTGATAAACTAAGCAACATTCCCTTGGATGCTAACATTACTCCTAAGATTTCCGACATTTCCTTATCGAAGATACTAAATCCAGGCGTCGTGAAGCCCTTGAAGAAAATGTGTTTGGCACACCTTAAGATTTCTAGTATGTATTTGTTTTGCGTTCTTTGAGGATCTTCACTTGATCTGTTTGTCCCTGAGCATTGTGAGAAGGGCATATTCTCAATTAAGTCTATGTCTATTGCTTCGGGGCCTTGTCAGGTGATTATGGACCTCTAAATACATGGCTAAGTAAACCTTTTGTCAGGCAAGGAAGTTCCAGAGCAAGCATTAATCTTCAGGAGCTTTACATGGTTTATCTACAGTGAATTTCTTTGTCTATACATTAGCTAAGAGCATGTGGTTTGTTGACATCTGAGTCTGAATACTTGGAGCATCATGTGTATGGCCTGTGATTTTAGCGAGCCAACATTGCATGTGGAACGTTGTTCTGATGCTGAGGTGCAAAGACAGTACTCAGCCATTGCCCAAACAGCCAGTTTACTACATGAGACATGCCACTACAATACCCACGAGTCGGACAGCAGCCTCCACAAGCATCGTGCCAGAGTCAACCAGAACCTAAGCTCGTGACAGGTTGTGCCGTGGGTCACATTACTACAAAAAAAAAACATTTTGCGAGACACTTCGAATTCGGCCTCAGAGGCGGACACAAATTCCGTGTGCCTCCGTTAATCCCAGCTATTAACGGAGGCGGACCATTTTTATTTTTGGAGGCGTTTCAATATGTCCGCCTCTGAAAATCGATTTACGGATGCGGACATTTTTAAAAAACCACCTCGGAAAATCGTTTATTTTTGGAGGCGGTCTTCTTAATGTGTCCGTCTCCCTAAATCGATTTTCGGGGGCGGACGTTTATATGGCCCACCTCCGAAAAAGGCCAAAGCCCAATAAGCCCAGCTCGGCCCGATTACCTTTAGAATATATATACAAACACTTCTCTCTCCCAAACCCTAACCCTCCCTTCGTCACTTCTCTCTCCATTCTCCCCGGCAGTTCCCATCTCTCCTGTCGCGACACCCGACCGCCTCTTCTCCTCCGCCGCTGATCCCAAGCCTGCTCCGCCTCTGCTCCTCCGTCGGCTCTCTGGCCTCCTCTGCTCCTTCATTGGCTCCCTCGCTGGATCTGGGCGTCCAGGTGAGCCCAGGAGCGGCGCCATGGCTAGGCGAGGCCAAGCGAGGCGGTGCGTCCAGGCGAGGCACGGCCAGGCGAGGAGGGCCAGGAGACGCAGCGCAGCCAGGCGGGGCGTGGCAAGGCGGAGCGGCACGGCCAGGCGAGGCGCGGCCAGGTTGCTAGCGCGACGGCGAGCGAGCCCTCCTCCCCGCGGCGCGACGGCGAGGCGCGGCTCTTGCTCCTCCCTCGCGTCAGATCCAGCCGCGGCGGCCGCAGATCCAGTGCCGACCGACGCGCATCCAGTGGCGGCGGAGGCGACGGCGACCACGAGCAGCGGCGACGACCTTCCCTAGCTCGAGCGGAGACCTTCTTCCCCAGGTCTGGTGGCTGGCGAGGGAGCGGCGGCGGGGGTGCCCTGGATGGGCTAGCCGGGCCTGTAGATGGGCTCGGCGGGCCGGATCTAGGATTTTGTCTTTTTTTTTTATTATTTTTTTACTCGATTATCGGAGGCGGGCACAAAACCGTCTCTGTTAATCCCTGATTAACAGAAGCGCCAGTACGGAGGCGGGCGTGATTTCCGCCTCCGAAAATCAAATATGCCCGCCTCTAAAAATGATTTTTGTAGTAGTGTCACTTTGTTTTCTTCTTCATAATCTCTAGCAATTGTGTGCCTAGTGCAAAACATAGACATATTATGAATACATACATAGTAATATTGGTTACAAAAATTCCCTGTGTCGGCATCTTTTTTTACATGCCTGAAATATTCTTGAAACCAAATATGTATATGCCCCGCTTTGTGCGAAATCGCCATAGAATATTTCTGAAAGGGATACATGCTACCTTTTTACAATGATTGGCAAGTACCATGGTACCACCAGGATATAGAATCCAACGGTGGGAAAAATGTCTAAGTACCTAAAAGTAGTCATCTAAAAGTACAAAAAAGTACCAAAATTGTGAGACCAAGTACCGGATAAATGGGTCCATCTAATTATTTTATTTTATTTTTAAATTAAAAAGAAAGGGTATATACGTTATTTCCTACCGATGTGGAGGAAGAGGCGGCGGGGAAAAAATTATCGTGATCTTGTGGGAGGGTATATTCTAATCATGGTATATGAAAGTACTAATATACCCTTATTATTATTTATTTAATTTTTTGAAATTCTAGTTAAAAGTAACGGTAAGTACAAGGAAAAGTACTTAAAGTACCTGCAAATACCTGGTAGTACCAGCTGGTACTTGCCAATCATTGTAAAAAAACTTTTCATTTGAATACTTTTTCTATCATTATTGTGTACGAACATCACAGTAGCAGCTTTTTACCCTCTATTTGCTGGATTCTTCCACATTAGTCACAAAGAATGTGGTAGGGTCGTAGGGATGTCCAGTGTTGCTGCATCCTACCGTATCTAAAGTCGGATGACCTTGGTCCATGATGACGGTTCACAACAAACAATGATTCAACCTTCATGTCAATTTTGGGTCTGGATCAACGTTGGTGGATCACACCCTGCTCATTATGTCTCACAGAATTTCTAAGCTAATTCATTCAGGGGCCCAAGTTAGCGAGATGTGACGAGTGACAACCAACACCATGCGCCAGATAGCAGATGGTGATGGACATTAGGTACAGTTGTTTTGGATATCTGGTGGAATCAGCATGCTCTTCGGCCGGCCGGCTGCCCGGCGCCGCAGTTTTCAGCATGGAAGGAGCGGTGAGCGCTACTGACGTCTCCCAAGCCATGCTCTTCAGACTACTGGCATTTAGCCACTGCGCTCCCGTTTGGTGATTGCATACCCGGCCCTTTGCACGGTGCACACTCAGCGTTACCTCACAAATAGGTAAACGTTGCACTTATAGAAGTGATAATAAGGAGTGAAGGGACATTGATATTTGTAGGATCAACTCATTGTTAGATTTAGTCCCACATCGGTAATTGATGGTGGGGGAGCACAACATATAAGATGTGGCAGTCCTCATACTATCAGGCTAGTCTTTTGGGTTGAGTTAGGCCCGAGGTCTTAGTTTTTTTTGGGCTCCGTGGACCTTGGCCTGTGGAGCACCAGCTCGTGTGTACAGCGGGCCGGGCCAGATTCTGCTGCGCTACTCTAACAAGTGGTATCAGAGCCAAAGGTTGTGAAATCGGTAACATCTCCGGGTCACATATTGACGGGGGAGCCCGTTGATATCTCTGTTGGGTCATTTGACCATTGGTCACACAAGTTGACTGGAGAGTTTATACTCTGGACCTGTGATAACGTCTTCTATAAGATCACACAGTGCTTGTGATGGAAGAGTTGAGTCCGATGTGTGACGGGGGAGATTGTTAGATTTAGTCCCACATCGGTAATTGATGGTGGGGGAGCACAACATATAAGGTGGGGCAGTCCTCATACTATCAGGCTAGTCTTTTGGGTTGAGTTAGATCCGAGGCCTTAGTTGTTGTTGGGCTCCGTGGACCTTGGCCTATGGGGCACCAGCTCATGTGTACAGCAGGCCAGACCAGATTCCACTACGCTACTCTAACACTCATGAAGTCGTAGCTACATTTTGGCCTCATTTTGTTTGGAACACAATTGTTTCAGCTTTAATTATGAGATGACTCACTAGTGAAGAAGGTTTGTCGAGACTTTAATGTCTCAAACTTTAATTACACCCCGTACGGTATTGAATGTTTCCCTCATATGACCATTAATCCTGCTGCAAAATAATTGAACGGAGGCATGCCGCTGGCAGCCAGTCATTTAGGTATTATAATGAAGTGAGGCATCTACGTATACATATAAGAAAAATCAATAATAAGCACTAAGAAGATAGAAATAAAATCAAGATTCAGATAAAATATGGATGCATATCTGTTGCATCTTGGGCTTAAGGCCTCGCAATAGGATAATATACCTGTTGAATCACTAATAACCATAGAGATTAATCGACTGTAATTTGTGATCTAGTTAATTAGCAACTCAGCATCGATAGCAGTAGAGAGATCTTCATGCAGTCTTAGCTGGCTGACCCGGTCACTTTTTGCGCCCAACACCTACCGGCGGCAGCTTTGCGGGAGGCGAGGGACGGTGGTAGTGGCAGTGGCAGAAGACGAGACAGGAAGGAGGAGCGAGCTGCTGACTATGCCAAGCCGGATTTTGGAGCTGCGTCATTGCGTCTGAACTCTGGAGCCGAGCGGTCGTTCACTCCTTACGACGGCAATCTGAGGTGTACACGCGTAGGTTTGCTGCCCTCCTCCACGGAATCTTTTTCTGTTGTGGGAGGGCTCCTACAATGCTCTACAGCTTAACATCCAAAAACAATCCTCTTATAGATGTTTGAATTTCCTGATGCTTCCCAATCTCATTCTGTCGTACAGTAGTATTTATTATAAGGGCACATATGAAACATGATGAAATTGTAAGTTTAACCAGATCATGGGAGCGCATTCACCATTAAACAGTACTCGAGCCCTAAAGAATCATCATATGTATAGGTCACGTGCAGTCCAAACAGTCCAGTAGTTGAAGATATATCTGTAGATAAACACATTAATATGTAGGACTATAAAGCCTCTATCAGACAGTTAGTAAGACATCTAGAGCCAATTTCTGTTTTAATCCTGCACATCTTAATTGCATGAATGCAATATGCATCATCTGAAAAAGTGAACAAAGGGGATTAGTTTACAGATATATAACCTGAACAATGCTCATGTGGAGGCTTCAAGACTACATCTTTCACATTTTTTTAGTTCAGTGACTTATTTCTATAACTTGTCAGAAACATCATCGTGTGCTACTGTTCTCAGAAACATCATCGTGTGCTACTGTGCTCAGAACATTATCGTGTGCTGCTGTTCTCAGAAACTTGCCCTTTCTGTCAATGATGACACCTACCCTTCTTTCGCACATGTTCAAATTTGAAATGTTTTACATTATGTAACGTTGGAAAATTGTTCGTATAATAGATCACATAATATATATGACACAAAGGAGCTTGTCAGGAACTCAGGATTTTATTATCCAGCAGAATCGGTGGCAACTGGCAACCTATGAAACACCGATAGCGTGCACTAGTAGAGAATCGAGCATTTGTCCCTCTCACGTTAGTACCGGTTGTCTTAAAACCCAGTACTAACGTGTCCCTGGGGGCTCCCGAGGGCCCTCAGACCAGGGGGTTCCCGAGGCCCCCGTGCATTTAGTTCCGGCTGCTAACACCAGCCGGTACTAAATTTTGGCATTTAGTACCAGCTGGTGTTACGAGCCGGTACTAAATGGGTCCGCGGGGTATAGTTCAAAAGGAAAGCATATCCCACTCAATCACAATTGATGCATAGGTGGGATAGTAGAGGGGGTTACGTGCGAGGCCAGAGGTTGTGAGTTCGAATCCCACGAACCGCACACGCGCATTTACGTGTGAAAAATTCACGTGACGTTGCGCGTGTGCGAGCCTCCTGGTACTCTTATAAATTTTTTTGTCTTTATTTTTTTGGCTCGAAACCAGTTAGTACCGGCTGGTGTTATCAGCCGGTACTAACTGGCCGACCCTGCGGCCCCGTTAGTACCGGTTGTTGTAGCCGATACTAAGGGGGCTGCCCATTTAGTACCGGAAGCTCGGTACTGGGCGCATAACCGGTACTAACGGGGCTTTGCGCCCAGTACTAATGCTAGGTTCTCCAGTAGTGCTGGGTGCCACACTGCAATGTAGAAGATCCTAGATTGTACTGTATCACTGGACATGATGTTCCCATATAAGTTTGGGTTTCTTGATGCTTTCCAATCTGATCTTTTTTTGCCTTCAAATTTGTCTGTGGCTTCTGCAGGAATCGTTGAGTACATCTGGTTTTGAGTGTGGAGTGTGGACTATTACAATACATCAAGAAAGCAAATGATCAGAGCGGTTCACCATGGTTGAAATTTGTCTGGTTTTTTTTTTACCAGCAAAAAGGTGGAGTCGGTTTTAACTATAATATATGGTTGTGGCCTAAAATAATTCTCTAGATTTGCTGCTAAGAATGAGGATTAACTAGAAGTTTTGTGGGAGGAGTTGATAAGCTGTTTGAAACAAAATAATGTGGTTGTAGAATTTATGTCTTGATGATGGTGAAGTTCATTGTATGTTGATAACTTCGGTGTGCTGTTATGATACATTATTCATGCTACTAAGAGTATCAAGGTTGATGGCTACATACAATCATTTGACATCTACTGCGATGAGGAGGTAAAAAGCTTCACTGTAAATATCATCCCAATTGCCTCAACCATTCCTGCCAGGTCCAGCACATATTGGCCCTTTAAAACAGCTGAAATTGTGTGATTATCGGGTAAAACGCTCAGTAGGCCAATATCAGCCCAGTCGGCCCATAAATTACCACACGCATGCTCTAGTCCACGCCGCGTTACATGTAGCCACATACCGTAATAAATGGCATGATGCGGCTCCTCCAACCTTCATAACAACTTATGCATCATGAGGCAAAGACATCAGAAAAGTGAATTATTTAATTGTCGAACGGAAAAGCATTAAATAAATTAATTGAATGATTTTCACACTTTTATAAAGTATTTCCATGTTTAATTAAAATGGTATCAATTTTTAGAGGAGTAGCATAGCACTCCCTAAAATAGTTGCATGAATTTAAATTTTTTTTGTGGAATTCTGGTCAAAATTGAATTCAATATACCATTCGAAAGTGTTTAGATTTCAGTTCTCCAAATTCAATGTCAAATCCTAATCCCATTGTTTCATTCTAAGGAGAAGTATCTCTTCATCTGAACCATTTGCTCCGTGGTGAAGACTGAAGACCAACGCAAATTGTTTTTTTTTTCTGATGAGAAAAACTATTAGGCCAGTATATGATATAGCCTCTTATTCAAATGGCTACAAGACTGATGAAGGTGCCGGTGTTGTGACCCGAGGCTCAGTGTTGTCTTGCACTCCCAATCCTAAGTGTACTCATTGTTTCCAATTGACCATGACCACGCTCCTCACCATCACGCAGACTGAACTGAGCTCCGTGATTTTCATGGAAAACAATATCATTAGACAGTCTACGAAATTTACAGCACGAGAGGCTACTATCACTACTGGAGAATCGAGCATTCGTCCCCGACTCGTTAGTACCGGTTGCAATTTCACCCGGTACTAACGTGCAAAATAGGCCTCCGTCGGCGTCACCAGGCCAATTTAGTACCGGCTGGTGCCACCAGCCGATACTAAATGGCGGCCACCGACACCCCGTGTGTCAGGGGCAATGGCTAGAACCATTTAGTACCGGCTGGTGGCTCCAGCCGGTGCAGAACATTTATTACCGGCTGGTGGCTCCAGCCGGTACTAAATGGTTCCGATTAGCACCGGATGGAGCCACCAGCCGGTACTAAATGGCTCCCTCTATAAAAGCGTTGTCTTCCTCCTCCGACAGCCAGCACTCCAGTCCCCCACCCGAGAGCAAGCTTCTTCAATCTCCATGGCGCCTTAGGGGAGATGCTGCCCATTTTTTTCAAAAATTTGTGGAGACTTCACCCATCCAATTGTTCAAAAGGTTGGTGACTTCATTCTCCCTTCCCTAATGTTTAGTATGTTGCATTTAATGCTTTGTAGCTAGAGTAATTTGTGATTTGCTTAGAGTGAGGGAGAGAGGAGAGAGATTTTGTAGTTTCTCATGACTAATGGGCTGCCCATTAGTACCGGGAGGTCGGTACCAGACGCATAACCGGTACTAAACCGGCTTTGCGCCTGGTACTAAAGCTCTGTTCTCCACTAGTGTATATAAGTAGAAGTTTGCTCTGGGCTCGGTATGGTGATTGGAGACGTCTCCAGCTGTGTACTGTGCTCGAACACGTAAGTCACATTTCTTCACTCTCGGGGTAAACGCCATGCAGCAAGCCAGCAGCCAACAAGGAGCTGCAGGGCCAGCGTCGTGGAATTCCCAGTTTTCGATAACCATGTTCCGAGGATAGGTATTGTTGGCATCCATGGTTCAAATAAACTGTTCACTGTTCCCTTTGCAAGCATCCACCTCAGTGACCTGAATACCTGATTTGTGTTAGTCGATATGATTACTCTAATGTTTTAGTGACTGTTAAGGCTAAGGATCCGGTAGATATTTCAGACGAGCTCAGAATCAAGAAGTACACTGGGCTAGGTGCATTAGCTCAGTTATTGTCATGGGCATTGATCCTATTTCCAACTCAGATGAGGGTCGACCGGAGCCGGATGGTGACCACGATGATGACACTGAGAATGACATTCCGCTCCCTGCCGACTGGCCCACTGGGTCACGTCGCCTTCCCAACCCATCCCCCAGGCTTAAGTCCTAAAAACAGGGTGTCCTAATAATGATGCATGTTTTTACTTGACTGCTCACTGGTTTTAGCCTGGTAATGGAGAGAGCAGACCGCTGGCTACAGGAGGTACTCGCCACTATATATGTATCCTGACGCATCCAAAACCTATCGATGTTGCTGGAACCGTGGTGAACTATTTGTTGTACATTGGTCGTTTCTTTCATGACTGGATGCATCCATGTAACATGGAGCGGTGACTATATATATCTGGCACTAAGTACTCAGCCACTGTATTTCCATGTGCCTAAAATTGCCAGTTCATTGGGTGGTTAGCTGGGGGGGGGGGGGGGCGGGGAGGGTTGGGGAGGGTGGAATGGCTTTTTGTCGAGTGACTGGTAGTTTGCCTTGTGCAATCCATCGGACACTTGGCAAACAACCGTTCTGCCAAATGCCACACACAAAAAGAAAAACTCGAGTGTTTTTTTAAAATTACACTTGGCAAACAAGGTCTTTGCCGAGTGTTTTGTTTTGCACTCCAGCAAAACCTTGTTTGTCGAGTGTGTTTTTAAAACACTAGGTACAGCAAATTTCAAAGCACATTTTGAAGTAGTAATTTAATTAAAACTAAAAAGTTTCACACTATAAATTTGTATCAGTTCTCAAGTTATACAGTTTTAATTTTGGCCATTTTTTTAATCAGGAAATGGTGTTCACAAAATCTTTCTCTCTCATATAGTTTCTTGAAATAGAAGAGAGAGATACATTTGTGAACAATGTTACTATCACTAGCTATGTCGGATGAGCAAATGACAAACATAAGAGTCCTAGATCTTGAGAAGCTATACAACAATGTAGACGAAATCTCTTTAATTCTTACAAATAAAAACTATGATTTGTAGTTCTCATATTCGAATTTTGAGTTTTTTTCAAACGACCATGGATGGAGAATTGTAGATCACAATAATGAATCTTTGTAGTTGGCTACATTTTTACTTGAAATCATCTTGTCAATAAAAACTGAGTTTGAATTCTGTTGACGGCGCTTAGCCGCGTCAATTACGTATCGCAAGCGCACAGGTTGGTTGTAGCTTTTCCCTTAGAGAATTCCCCAAGGTCATCAATCCGTGGAACAAGTAGATTGTTAGGTTTACTTAAGCACTAATTAAGGTGATTAAGTAATCTTCTAAATGTGTGCTTTAAGAGAGTAAGTAAACCTAATTAAATCTAAATTAATAGGAAATGAACGAAGATCAAGATCACGTAGAGATTAAGATGTGAGAGCATTTGCCCATGTTACAGCGACACTATATTAGGCCCATGTTACAGGGACACTATATTAAAATCATCACGAATCAGCCCATTGACTATTGACATTTTGCAAATTTGTCACGATCATATACTTTGCTAGACATAACACAATTAATTTTACTTAAACCAAAGTTAGGAAAAAAACATTACCAATTTTTTTTCTTAACTAGAAATAGGGAAGGAAAAAATTGAAAGAATGTATGCAGGACAAGTTAAAAGAAGGTGGAAGCAAGAAAATGACCACTACATGACAACTCAAATTTTGTTCAGATTTGTAGGCGCTTTGGTTTAATCAAACATATTAGCCTCAGCACAAAAAACATATGTGTAAAAAAAAAGTCACCAAGAATATTCAAACTCAGGTCTGAGGCTGCAACGTCCCAAGCTCTCACCACATGCATTCCCGACTGTGTCCAGTAGTTGAAGATATATACTCCCTCCGTATCGCTTTTAGAGGACGTCCTGTGCAACGGAGGGAGTTGCAAAAAAGCAGTCATCATGCGCATGCATATGTGTTTTGGACTAGTTTGCCCTTCCGCAAAAATGGTGAAGGGAGCAAAAATTTGTGCTCCCAGGAGTCAAACCTGAGAGCTTCAGCTTGGTCGTCTTGGGAATAGCTGCAGCAACGAATCCGGTTGAATTGTTTAGGTGGTCACACTGCACCCGTAGCCTATTTATTAAGGGCAAGTTGGGAAAACTCCACCCTAATTAATCACTCCTTAGTATGCACAATCATGTCCTAAACGACTTCTAAAACCAATACGGAGGGAGTATGAACATAAACATACTAATATGTAGGTACTATAGACATAGGACAATTAGTAAGATATCTGGAGTTCATTTGTGTTTTAATCCCGCACATCACATAAATTGCATGAATCCAAGATGCGTCATCCGAAAAAAGAGAACAAATAAGGGTTTAGTTCAATTGCAGATACATCACTAGTAGAAATCTGAGCATTAGTACAGGTTGCAAATCTACGTTAGTACCGGTTTTGCAACCGGTATTAAGCTTCCAGTACTAAATGGGCAGCCCATTTAGTATCGGTTGCAAGGATCGGTACTAATGGGGTAGGGTCGGCGGGGCGAACCATTTAGACCCGTTTGGAACAGATTATGCCCAACTTTCATTGGATTTAATGCGCTTATGGAAACAAATGGGTCCCTTTTTGCCTATGACGCATAATCGACACCCACCCCTGATTCTTCCCAACGCCCTACGATTCCCAGGCCACGCGCCCCACCCGCGCGGAGAAGACCAAGGAGGAGCCGAGACAGCGTCGCCTCCAGTCGGAGGAGGAGCCCAACCCGCGCCCCCACTCCACCCCATGCCGGAGAAGCTAGGCACACATCCTCGAGAGGAGGGCCGTCCCCACCGTGACGAGCAGCACACCACCACCTCGCAGGGAGCTCTAGCTCATGGAACTGGACGTGGTGCGACCCCGAGCCTGCCCTGCCGGTGGCGGAGACGCTGCCCTTTTCGGCGAGTAGGTCTCCCACTGCGCTCGCCTGCGTCGGAGACCGCAGCCACGGCACCGGCAGAGCCCCCACAGTCGCCCGCAAGGAGCCCCCTCCCGCCGTTGCACACGCCTGCGCTGAAGACGCCAGCCATGGCGCCGGCGCCCGTGTCAAGCACGCGCCTGCGGCAGGAAAGACGAGCCTCTGACGGACAAGATTTCTACTGAAGCTGTGTTGGTAGGAAGTTGGCTTCCAGTGGAAGCGTGTTGAATGGTTTCGAGCCTAAAAAAAGAAAAAAAAATTATAAACTCACCAGGGGGTGGAGAGACCCCGTGGTGGAAGGAGGGAGCTTTGGCAGTGAACAGAAGGCAGGTGAGATGGAGGAGGAGGAGGAAAAGATGCAGCGAGGGAGAGGCATCAGAGAGGAACAGGATGCCGGAGCGATTGCAACCATGAAAGATCGCGAGAATTCTAGGAAAGTAGAGAGACGACTCATTCGGTTGATCTTTACCATGAGTCTTTCATCTGACGTACAGAATCCCAATATTTTTCACCGTCGTCGTCGAATGACCGAGCTCGGAATGATCGAGCTCTAAAATGAAAAGATTATCAATTTAGAACCATCAACATGCATGAGACTCCACGCGCTCCTCACCAACACAGGTCCACTTATTCTATGATTGGCTGCTCGTGCAAGGGCGGTCTCCTTTGAAAATACATTATTAGACGAAAAGTGTAATCTGGGCAAATGAGGCCCTTTTGCTTGCAAAAACAATATAGAACCCACAAATCGAGAGTCAAAAGCACAGAAAGTGTTGTTCATCTGTTGGGAAAATGCAAGCATTTGTTAAATAACAGCATCTTTGGGACGGAACAAAGATTCTCAAATGTTTGGACAACTTTCGCCAACTTATTTTGCCAACTTATCACATCAAATGTTTGGACACTAATTAGGAGTATTAAACATAGGTGTAAAAAAAACTAGTTACATAGATGGACTCCACATCGTGAGACAAATCTATTAAGCCTAATTAATTTGTCATTAGACACTGTCCTGCTACAGTAACTCATCATTAAAAATGCGCTAATGACGTCACATATTAGACTTAATAGATTCGTCTTGTGATGTGGAGTCCATCTGTGTAATTAGTTTTATAATTAGCCTATATCTAGTACTCCTAATTAATATCAAAAGGATGGATGTGACATTTCGCCAACTTTCACCAACTTTACATCCCATCTAAACAAGCCCTACTGATATGAAAAACCACGACCTGTTACTTTCCACGCATCTATTGTTTGACTGGTTGGACCAGAACTGGTTAGCTTATTTTCCGTGAGGCACAGACTCATATATATTGGGCCTTCTTCTCGGTGAAATATGACGACAGCTTGTGACCCCGAGGCCCAGTCGGCACGCCTGCTATGGTCGCCCTACCCACATGCAGCCATAACTGCCGTTGGTTGCCCCAAGGAGAGTGACCATGTGGCCAGTCACAGTTGGGATGACAGGACAACACATTATAGTGGGTACTAGCTTCCTGATGCATCCAATGCCCATAGATGATTTGTTTGCGGTGAGGATAAAATGCCTTGTTGGGGGCCATGGGCTCACTCCTCACATTTCGTTTCTCAGAATAAGAGGCTGCAAGCAGGCTAAATTCTATATGGAGGAGAGAGAAGAGAAGAGAGAAGAAAACGGGCGGTTGAGCAGACGCCGGCTCAAGCGGGCGGATAGGCAGACATGCAAATTTGATTGGTTATCCTGCTGCCCTCGCTTGCTTTCCATTCGTCGCATGCACTCGCTTCTTGGTGCTGCTGCCACTGCTGCATTAATGGTCCTCCACGCTGGCGCTATTCAGCCCGCTGCGGGCTGCAACCATAAGCCTTGCTCTCAAGTTCTATATATTTTTCCACAAATTATGGTTGTAAGAGTGACAATAAATCGACTTTGTAAAAGTAGCCAGCAAGCCAATGACTATATGATACTAGTGCCATAATTTCAGAAGAGGTCCACTAGCATAGTGATTACAATCGTCAATTAATTATCACTGTAGAGAAGTATTACGGAAAATAAACATTGAGAATTTTTTTATTCACTTTACTGAGAGTACGTTATATACATGTATCAACATGCAACCTTCCATCAAATAGAAAACATGTGACATGCATCTGCAACAGATATTAATTATTATAATTGCAATAATGATATTTTTCTCAGGCGTGGGACATTTGGAAACGTGGAAGGTTGATTGAGTTCTTCGCAATGAACTTCGAATGGCCTATATAATTAATGAGATGCACTCGGATATCCCAGCTCTGCGTGGAGGAGAACTGCGAGGACCGCCCGCATGTGGGACGTTGTTCGGATTCTGAGGTGCAAGGACAGTGCTCTGCCATTGCCCAAACAGCCACCTTACTACAAGAGAGATGCCACTAGAATACCCCCGAGTCAGGCAGCAGCAGCCACAAGCATCGTGCCAGAGTCAGGACCAGAACCTGAGGTCGGGATAGGTTGTGCAGTGGGTCACTCTTTCTTTTCTTCTTCTTGATAATCTCTAGCAGTTGTGTGCCTAGTGCGAAATAGAGACATATTATGACTACATAGCAATTGTGTACTCTTTGTTTTCTTCTTTGAGGCGAGAAAGGCATGTGTATCTCTGGAGCAAGATTTATCAGATGAAAGAACTCTAGGAAAACATAGGAATACACATATCTTGCAATACCACATGAATAGAGCAATTGGATACTGTACAAAAAGAACAAAGGAACGAGAAGAGGAAGAGAGAGATGGACACAATTTTCTAGGGAGTTCCAAACATGTTGTTGCAGTCAGATTGGATTGTATTATCATTCAGATATAAGCTTGTTCTTTTCAACTTGAGTCTATATGATATTTGTGTGAATAGGCTGACAACGAAAATGCTATTAACAGTAGTTAGTTTTCCTTTTAGATTTCCTATTAACCGTAGTAGCATGATGACGAAACACATTCATCAAGTTGACAAATTTGACCACTGACCTCATTCACAACTCTGGACTCTACGTGATGCCAGAGAATACCATGTGTCAGGTAGCAAGGGACGATGGCAAATGCAGTTGACGACATGAGGATGAGTCGTGGCATCGCTGCGCCGCCGAGTGCTCAGCTCTGCCGTCGCCGCTTCTGGGAGCCTCCGGTAGACGCAGGTCCAATGACCAGGCCGAGGTACACGGCGTGGAGACATGGTGGTCGTGGATGAGGAGTCGTGCCGTCGTCCTGACGAAGGGCCCGAGACTGACTACTATTGCTTGATAACGCGACCATCTGGCTGCCGGCACTGCCTTACCGAGATTTGCCGGCCGCCATGGACAGGGAAGAATTGAGTCATTCGAATTTAATAAATATGAACAATACCAATACAGCCTTTAGCCTACTTTTTGAAATAGTTCCTTGTCCACAAATTATAGGCTCTAGTCCACAAGTCAAGTTCCTTATAATAGGCTCCTAAATTCTTCGAGCACTAGAAAAAACCTCTTATAAATAAAGAAGAATATAAGTATTGTGTAAATTTCTTGGGCCACCCAAAAGTAACCCTTTGCGGAGTTGTTCAGGTTGCAATTAGCATATTGGAACCTTAAGAAGCGGACATTTGGGAAGATGGCAAAGAATGACAGGCAACTACCAATTTTGTGCATCTGTGCATTTGTTCTTGGTCATCTACATCAAGGGGTTACAGTGGCCAACGTGTTGCAACAGCTGGTAGCATTTGAGCTTTAATAATACACGCATAATTATAAGCCAGTGCAGAAAGGTATTCGCCTTTCTCAATTCATACTGAAAAATATGATATATATGCATGCATTGTTCCGGTTGTTTTTGGACCTAGAACTAAAGAGGTTTAGTCCCAGGTTATAAAACAACCAAGACTAAAGGGTGCGGATGAAAAATTTGTAGTCCGCTGGGGGGGACATTTTGTCCCAGTCCATAAAAGTGACCCTTCAGTCTTTATTGGATGGTAGAGGAGGCTCCGTGCGAGGACGGAGGTTACGAATTGAATCCCATAAATTGCGCAAGTGTTTGAATAAATTGCGTGGCCCTTTTTTTATTTTGGATGAGGAAACCCCTACGGGACTAGCTAAAAGGTGCACCTTTAGTCCCAGTTATTCACCCCAACCAGGACTATAGCTAGGTTGTCTACCAGTGAACTCAACCTACAGAATTAGTTGATCATGCTCCCCCTTGCAACATATATGAGCTTTGGATGCATCAGGATAAGAGCCACTAGCCACGGAACTTGACCAGGTGGTCGTGTTGTGGCATTTGTGTGCCATGCGATACTGTCTCATAAGGATCCATATAGTGGAAGCACTTTTTCTGGCTTTTGGACTTAACCGCGAAGCAAATATATTCAGTGCGTTGGGTTTGTGGCTCATCGAACCAACTTACCTATATGGCTAGCCAACATTGGTATACATAACATCTAATGAACTAGGCGATGGCCCTGACCTCCGGTTGATCACCTCGACGAGACATTTTGGTGATAGTTATGTCTCTCCTAAGGTCCAGTGATGAAGTCCGGTGGCCTCCACTTCTCCGATCTGATATTGTCCAATTTAGTCCGTGTATATATAGAACTATCTCTCGAGATATCTTTTTCTACATGAACGGTAATATAGGTGACCAGCCTACTCTATGTGAGGTAAATTTATAGAAAAAATCTGGACTCGTTATCCCAGGTAGCTATAGTGAATTTTTATTCCATTTATCGATCAATCAATAATATAACCAGAGTGCTTTTCCATAAAAAAATGATCATTTGCGGGACTATGGTGAAATATATGGTGGTATTGTTTGCACTTAGAGAGTTGTTTTAATTTTAGTGTACAAGAACTTCAGACTTGGTCACATTGCCTCTTTGTGTCGTCTTCTCAGTACCCTTCCTTTTGCAATGAAATTTGCCTTAATGACTGGGATGCAAGCGCTGTCAGGCATTGGTTTCGCAGTCCAACCTCTCTAACTATTGGGACTGCACCCGTAATGACCCACAACCCAGTGACCCTGGGGAACTCTGTCCAGCTACTTTCATCACATCCTTTCGCTGCCCCCTCGGCTTCCTCTCCATGGAAAGCACCTTCGCCTGCTCTTGCCTCTCCGCCGCACGCCTCCCCTTCTGCTGCTCCTTCGCCAGCGCCGTCACCGCCGCCTCCAGCTCTCGCCCATCTCACCTTACGCCATCCTGGCAGGGACACCCCACCTACAGTCCGATCTGATACAGCTCTGCCTCAATTCTCGACTCCATCGACGATGCCACTTCGATTCGTTGACCCGGCTCCTTTCATGCCCTGTGGGTTCAATAGAATCATGATCCCAGGAAGGCGCCCCATGGCATGCACGATCATGGGAAGACAGCCACGACGGAATGAGGACTTAGCCATTGCCACAATTGATCCGGTCCCTAACCATCAGGTATCATTCATGGGTATCAGGAATGTGCTTGATGATTTCCTACGTGTTCACATGCGAGTGGGTTTTAGGGCCATCCAGCCATGCCCTTTTGGTCAGGCATATGTCAGATTTAATTTTTATCATGATAGAGATCGTTTGATTCAGCAGAGTCCTCATGCTTTTGGCAATGTCAATATTTCTTTTCTTCCTCATGATGATGGATGGAACCATAAGAGAGTAACAATGAATCATGAAGTGTGGTTAATGTTTCTAGGATTTAATGTAGACCATTGGACAAACAGTATGGTGGACAAAGCTTTGGGAGATTGGGGTAGTCTGATCACTTGGGAGGAAGATCCTAATTATCTGGCTAAAATTACTGTCAAAGCTAATGTAGTTGCTCTTGAGGAGATACCATGGTTCATTTATTGTTCAGAAAGTGAAAACTTTGAGGGTGATACCTGGGTGGTTCAGTGTGAAGTAATGCAGACAAGAATGCTGGGTGCGGCACCTGCTGATGAGGATCAGCCACCTGAGAACCCAGATGATCTTCACCCAAATATTTTTGACTTCTTTGGTTATGGCCATCCTGGGAATGGACCTGTTCAACCACCCCCTGATCCACACGATGAGCCAAATGCAGATTGTTGGGCTTTGTGGCCTCAGCAACATAATCAGAACCAGGAGCAGGTTAATATGGATGTTGATGCACCTCAACCTGTTCTGAATGTCGACTTGAATATACCTCTGCAGGAAGATATGGGTGATGTAGAAGACCTGATACAGGATGATGATAATGTGGTCATGCCACCTCCAGAGCCTGAAGATGTGATTTATGCCACATCTGAATCATCTGAATCAAATGGTCTGCCGCCTGTTATCGTGCCAGATCTCAATGAACCGGACATGTGGAAGTTTTTATCCCAATGGTTGATGGACAACCCCTTCAGATGATACCTGATGATGTGCCAGAGGATTACCTCTTGGGTGATGCTCAGGCTCTAGTGGCGGATCCAAATGAAGAGCAGCCCGACCTGGGGCATGATAATAATTTAATGCAGTTGGAATTCGTCCAAATGGTCGAACCAGAGATGGATCCTGTTTTCAGTACTTTGGCAGCAGCCTCTTCAAATTCCATTTATTCTGGTACACAATCAAGTTCCTTGCCACCTGATTTGTTCTGTTTGTGGTCTCAAAATTTTGCGCCAGGCCTGGGAGCCGAGAGTATCAATGTTCCTCCAGAATGGGCTGCTTTCATCACAGCATCCCTACTTAACCCAAGCAGCTTTGAATGGGCCAAAAGGTTTCTGAATTCTCCAGCATGGGCTTTCTTCTCTCAGCCACAGACAAATGATTTTGCTTTTGCCCTCCCATCCAAATGTCCAGCAACACAATCTGTTTCTTTTCTAGTAGAAGCTGGTGAGTCTTCTTCTGCTTTAGCTGAAGAAATTATTATGCTTGAAGTCCAGAACGAAAACCCAACCATTGAAGACGACTCGGCACCTCACTCGCCGGACTCTAACACTAAGGGGTGTTTAAAGAATGTATCTCCATCTACTGGGCCCTGGTCCAAGTCACTCCTGATCAGTGCAGGTAAACTAAAACTCTCAGAAGAAGATCCGTCCATTAGACGCAGCTGCAGACAACGGAAGCACAACAAGGGGTTTAAAGGGGTCACTTATAAGGATAAGTCGTGCATAGCCTGTGATGCCAAGCCACCCACCATATCTCCATCTATTATTAAGAACCTGGGCACGACTTTCTGCAAATTGGACCCCGAACAGCTGGCTGATCCAATTCTGCTCAGGAAAAAGAAATTGGCTGCTCCTGTGGTTAAGAAGCCAATTGCAAAAACGAAGAAAAAGGTTGCTGATGTGGATGACAAAGAAAATACTCCAAAAAAGAAATCCAAGAAGTGAGTTGACCTTCTTGGGATGCTACTTCCGGTTCATATTTAGCCTGGCATTGTGGTCATGGCCTCTTGTTTGTTGGCAATTGTGGTTCTGTAATAATTATGCACTCTGGTCTCTTCTTCTAGTACTTTTATTTGAGTACACATGTGATTGTGCTTCAGTTACGGATAATCATGGTGATCATGTTTTATCCTTTTGTCATCCCTTCTGAGCCTATGAATAGCATGAATAGCATACACAGGCAATGGAAAGTGTCATGTTGGAATGTGCGAGGCCTCAATTCTGATAAGAAATGGAATTCCATTAGAGATAAGATCTGTGAAAGTCAATGTGATGTCATATGCCTACAGGAAACTAAAAAGGAATCCTTTGATATTTCTTTTATTAAGAACTTTTGCCCTCCAGCTTTTGATGCTTTTGAGTTCATTCCGTCTATTGGTGCTTCTGGGGGGGGTCATAACCATTTGGAAATCTGCCATCCTGGATGGTCACCTGGCCTTTCGAAATGAGTTTGCTATTTTGGTAGATTTTACCGCTAAACACAACAATGCAGATTGGATCCTTACGAATGTGTATGGGCCATGCACTCCGGACAGAAAGAAAGTTTTTGCTCAGTGGCTTAAGGATATCCAAATGCCTGATGGAGTTGATTGGCTTTTAGTTGGGGATTTTAATCTGATGCGTCATCCAGACAACCGAAACAAACCTGGAGGAGATATTGCAGAAATGTTCATGTTTAATGAAGCGATTTGTAAATTGGGGTTGGTTGAATTACCACTTCAAGGAAGGAAATGTACTTGGACTAATAAACAACAGTCTCCTTTACTAGAAAGATTAGATTGGTTTTTCACATCCCCTTCCTGGACCCTTTCATACCCAGACACCTCTGTTTGTTCGATGGTTATGGAGACCTCTGATCATGTGCCTTGCCTAATAAAAATTTCTACTGATATACCACGTAGTAGGGCCTTTCGGTTTGAGAATTACTGGATGGAGCATCCAGCTTTTATGGCAGTAGTTCAGCATGGATGGTCTATACCAACTGGGCAGCATGACATGGCCAAAATGATCTCGGCTAAATTCAAAAATTTAAGGAGAGTACTCAAAGCTTGGCACTCGCAGTTATCGAGTCTGAAGGGGAACATTGAGAATGTGAAACTAATTCTATCTCTTTTGGATATTTTGGAAGAATGTAGAGATCTGTCGTTGCCAGAATGGAATTTCAGGAAGATACTCATGGAGAGACTAGTCCTGCTCTTAAAACAACAGAGAATATACTAGAAGCAACGAGGAACTATCAAGTGGGTCAAATTTGGAGATGCAGGGACAAAGTTCTTTTATGCCAATGCCACTATAAGGCATAGGAGAAATCTTATTGCAGCCTTACAAGATGATACTGGGACCCTCCATTCAAATCACCTAAAAAAGGCCAATATTCTTTGGAATGCTTACAAGGACAGACTGGGGGTTCAGGAGTTTCAGAGTATGGTTTTTGATCTATCAGCCCTTTTCCCTGATAGTATTGATCTCTCCATTCTTGAGGACCCTTTTACAACCGAGGAAATAGATGATGTGGTTGCACACTTGCCCTCAGATAAATCCCCTGGACCAGATGGGTTTAATACTGACTTTATTAAGAAATGCTGGCAGGTCATCAAAACTGATTTCTATTATTTGTGTCATGCTTTTCACTCAGAGGATATCTGCTTGCAGAGTATCAATGGGTCATATGTCACCCTTATTCCAAAAGTTGATATACCAACCAAAGCTTCTGATTTCAGGCCAATATCATTACTTAACATATCGGTGAAAATTATTACGAAACTTCTGGCTAATAGATTGCAGCGAGTTATCACCTCACTTGTTCATAAAAATCAATATGGCTTCATACAAAGCAGGACTATCCAAGATTGCCTAGCATGGGCATTTGAATATTTACACCTCTGT
Source organism: Digitaria exilis (assembly GCA_015342445.1). Taxonomy (NCBI): domain Eukaryota; kingdom Viridiplantae; phylum Streptophyta; class Magnoliopsida; order Poales; family Poaceae; genus Digitaria; species Digitaria exilis. The sequence goes on along the minus strand of JACEFO010001972.1, from coordinate 2,993,215 downwards.
CATCGGTCCAAAAAGGAGATTGTAATTGTCAAGTTAGACTTTGAGAAAGCTTTTGATAAAATAGAGCATCCGGCCATGTTAGATATTATGAGGCATAAGGGGTTTGGTGATGTCTGGTTATCATGTATGAAAATGATCTTTTCCTCAGGGACATCTTCCATTCTGCACAATGGATGTCCTGGTAAAACCTTCCACTGTAGAAGAGGAGCTCGGCAAGGTGACCCTCTTTCACCCCTCCTCTTTGTATTAGCTGCTGATCTATTGCAGTCTGTTCTTAATAATGCCAAGGAGCACCAATGCCTCAGCTTGCCAATACCACTGCAACATAATCAGGACTTCCCTATCCTGCAATATGCTGACGATACTTTAATCATTATGGAAGGATGCCCAACACAACTTCTGCATCTAAAGTCCTTACTTAGTGATTATGCTGCGTCGACTAGTCTTAAATTAAACTATTCCAAGTCAATGATGGTGCCAATTAACATTGATGATGCTCTCATAAAGTTTCTGTCCCAGGTTTTTGGTTGTTCAGTTGGGAGCTTCCCCTTCACCTATCTTGGATTACCACTGGGTCTCACTAAGCCAAAAGTTGTGGATTTTATGTCTATTGTGACCAGATGCGAGAAGCGTCTCATAAGTACCTCAAACTTCTTAACTCAGGCTGGAAGATTGGAGATGGCCAATGCAGTGTTCACCTCACTGCCGATGTTTTATCTCTGTACATTTCTAATGCATAAGACTGTGATTGCACAGCTTGATAAATATCGCAAACATTGTATATGGAGAGGTGGAGATATAAATGCAAAAAATCCGCCTAAAGCTGCGTGGGAGATGGTCTGTTTATCTAAGTCTACAGGGGGGCTTGGGGTCCTTAATCTTAGGACGCAGAATGAAGCCTTATTGCTCAAATATCTGCATAAATTCTTTAATAGAGCAGACCTTCCTTGGGTGCACTTAGTTTGGGAGAAATATTATAACAATGGCAGATTACCAGACCATGTTAGCAGAGGATCCTTTTGGTGGTGGGACATTCTAAAATTATTGGATACCTATAAAGGATTAGCGTCAGTTTCTTTGGTTGATGGCAGAACCTGCAACATGTGGTCTGACTTATGGGATGGAAGAGTTCCCTTACACTCTTGCCCAGAGCTGTTTTCTTTTGCCAAAAAAAAACAATCTCAATTCGAGATGTGAAGGAGGTGGATAGTATTATGCAATTATTTCATTTGCCACTGTCTGCACAGGCCTATGACCAGCTACTAGTTCTCCTAGAAGATATTGATTCATTGGCACTCTCAGATGAACCTGATATCTGGACATATATTTGGGGCTCGCATATTTTTTCTTCTTCAAAAGCGTATAAGCAACTAAGTGGTACCTTAGATGTCCATCCATGTTATGCGTGGCTATGGAAAGCCTCAGTACAGAACAAGCATAAGGCCTTCTTTTGGCTGTTTCTTAAAGATAGGCTCAGCACTAGAGGCTTGTTAAGGTGGAAAAATATGGTTTTGCCTGATTACAATTGTGTTCTTTGTGCAAACTCTCAAGAAGAAAGTCTCGACCATCTTTTTTTGCAATGCCCTTTCTCTCAACAATGCTGGCAGCTCATTAACCTCCACGTCTCAGACTCTGATAATCCAATTCAGTCTCTGGAGGGATTTAAAGCTCAGCTCCATGTCCCTTTTTTCATGGATATTGTTATTCTAATGTGTTGGTGCATATGGATGGCAAGAAACGATTACATATTCAGACACATTCAGCCGACCCTACAAAGATGCAGAAGTTTGTTTCAACATGAATTTGCCTTGGTTATTCTAAGGGCAAAAAAGAACCTCCCCAGGAATATGTCCGCATGGATCAACAGCTTGTTGTAATTAGCATGATCTTTTTTATTTCTTTCTTTTTTTCTTGAACTCCTGTACTTGGTTTTAGTGTTTGGTGCTTTTTTTAATATATATATATATATAACCAGTAGGGGGTCAAACCCCTCCTGTTTCATCAAAAAAAAAACCCAGCAAACAAAGGCATATCTACATACTTGTAATCCCATTGTCCATGAACATAAGCATTAGTGGGGCTTTCATTTGTCTGTGAATATAAGCATTTCTTAAAAAAACAAACATAATTCCCAAGCACCATTTACTCATGTCAGATTCTAGTAATGAAACCAATCAAAACTGCTTCCTCTAGTAGGCTCAGTAAGGGATTACCCGCGGGCTGGGTGAGTTATAAATTGTGCTGCAGATTCAAACGACCTATTAATGTTACGAAAAAATACAAAACTGGACTTTCTTGTTGTTGCTTCGTTTGTCCTGAAATTGTTAGAAACACTTATGGAGAGAGACCACTAGAGGAAAAACGCCCATTCGTCCCCTTCCAATCAGTACCGGTTGCTTTCCAACCGGTACTAAGGATCATTTAGTACCGATTGGTAAGCACAGTACCCCCCGAGGACCATTTATTACCGGCTCGTAACACGGTCCGGTACTTTTTTTTTCTCGAATACGCAGGAGAGTTGCAATGGTAATTGTGACTGCAATTGCAAACATGGCAGATGTGTTCGGATGAACTGGAATTTTCAGACCAGCCCACAGGCGATCCGGGTTAGTTTTTTCAATCCAAAGCCACCTCATCTGCAGAGCCCACCCCATGACTTCTAGATTATGAATTCCCAAACCTCCCAACTCAAGAGGCCTCATTACTTTCTCCCAAGCCACCAAGCAGCAGCCGCTATTTACCTGTTTTCTTCCCTTCCATAGGAACCCCCTTCTAGTTTTGTCAATGGCACGAATAAACCATTTCGGTACCTTGAGTGCAGTCAGCAAATAAATTGGGATAGCCGTTAGAACGAACCTAACCAGCACTGCCCGACCAGCAAGATTCATTAGGGAGGCTTTCCATCCTGGTAATTGATTGGCAATTTTTTCAATCCAAACCAACAGGTCTCGCTTTCTTAGTTTCTTATCTGATATCGGCAAGCCTAGATAGGTAGCAGGGAAAGAGGATGTAGGGCATTGCAAAGTATCAGATACCACATCCGCAACGTCAGCATCACATTGAATAGGAATCACACAGCTCTTGGTGAGATTGGTTTGTAAGCCAGAAGCATCCCCAAATAACTGCAGCAAAGCCTTTGTTAATTGCATTTCTTCTTCAACTGGTCGAATGAAGAGGGCCACATCATCTGCATACAGAGATTGCCGTTGTCCACTAGAATGCAATGGTTGCAGATAGCCTTCAGCTTTAGCGCGAGAGAACAGACTGTTCAGGACATCCATTACCAAAATAAACAGCATGGGTGACAAAGGATCGCCCTGGCGGAGACCACGCTGATGAGATATAAAATCTCCCGGTTCACCGTTCAATAACACTTGAGTAGAGGCAGATCTGAGCAAATTTGCAACGAGAGCGCACCAGGAAGCACCAAAACCCAAGTGTGACAAAATTTCAAGCAAGAAAGACCAAGAAACTGAATCAAAGGCTTTTGAGATATCCAATTTTAGGAACAGGCTTGATATCTTGCGACGGTGTAAGACCCTGATGGTTTGCTGCACAAGCATGAAGTTTTCATGTATGCATCTACCTCTTATAAAGGCACTCTGATTAGTCGCTACCATGCCGTTCAGAAGAGGAGCCAGACGATTAGCCAATATTTTGGTCACCAATTTAGCGAAGCTATGTACCAAACTGATTGGCCGAAAGTCCTTGGCCTCCAACGCTTCAGTTTTCTTAGGGATTAGTGTAATATATGCTGAGTTTAGTAGTCCAAGCTTTGCTGCCTCACCCTGCTGCAAAGTGATCAGTGCAGCCATGAAGTCCATCTTAATAATTGGCCAACAACTCTTGTACAATTTGCCTGTATACCCATCTGGACCTGGTGCCCTATCAGCCCGAAGGGATTTAATTGTTGCCCAAACCTCTTCTTCAGTGATTGGCCCATCCAGGTCTGAAAGATCAATGACCGTTTGATGAAAAACAGTCAAGTCCAGGGTTGCTGTCCGTTGGGCTGCTGTGCCAAGGACATTATCAAAATACTCAAAGAGGGCCTGATGTTTATCCTGCTGCGATACTACGACCCGTTCTCCAACCTTGAGCTTGGAGATAAAATTCTTGCGTTGTCTGAAACTAGCTTGCTTGTGGAAGAAGGAAGTATTTGCATCACCATCTTTCAAGTGCCTCACACGTGAACGCAGCCTGGCGATAGTCTGTTCCAGTGAAGACAGGACTAGACAATGCCTTTTTAATTCGCATCTTAGCCAATCTTCACCATCTGAGAGTATGCGGGTGTCCTGTGCCATTTCAAGGTGATGCAGTACATGTTGAGCCAGGGCCAGCTGTTCCTTAATGTTGCCAGTTTGTTTTTGGCTCCAAGATTGCAAGGCTTTAGCTAACCATTTCAGCTTGATGGAAATTCGTTCAAGAGGACAACAGAAAGGCACTGGCGCCTCCCAAGAACCCTGGACAGTTTCAAGGAATCCAGGTAATCTTGGCCAGAAGCTTTCAAAGTGGAACCTTCTCTTACCCACTGCTCCTTCACACAGTCCCAGAAGTAATGGACAGTGGTCCGACATCTCTGTAGCCGTACTTTGCAGCAAATTATCTGGATACAAATCCTCCCAGTCATTGGTACAAAGAACCCGATCAAGCTTGAATAGTGTAGGAGCTTCCCTTTCATTTGACCAGGTGTACCTCCTCCCCACTAATGGGATCTCTTTTAGTTCCAGATCATTGACAAAGTGTCTGAACCTTCCCATCATTGCTCTATTAACATTTTCATTATTCTTATCATCTGAGCTATAAATCATGTTGAAATCTCCTGCCAACAGCCATGGACCAGGACAGCCAGAGCGGACGTCATGGAGGTCAGCCAGGAAGGAAATCTTATCTTCATCCCGTTGAGGACCATATAATCCTGTCAGCCACCATGGAGGACCATTACTGCTGCTGAGGAGAACCGAGACTGAGTAACGGTGGACAAAATGATGGTCAGCCGAGAATGATCCGTCTCTCCAAGCAATAAGAATACCTCCTCTAGTTTGTTGTGCTGGCAGAAATACAAAACCAGAGAAATCACTACCAAGGAAGGAAGCTACATCTCGATCAGATGTGTGGGCTAATTTAGTTTCTTGCAGGCAAACTACAAAAGGCCTAAAATCATCAACCACTTTTCTGAGACTGTCTCTTCTTCCCTTATCATTAAGACCGCGAACATTCCATACTAATACACTTGTTTTATCCATAAGAACCAAATTAAATCACAAGACCAGATACAGGGTGTTGACGACCAAAAATGGCTCAAAGCCAATCAGGCTGGGACAGCCGGTCTAGACCGCCTGTACAAGCGGTTAGACCGGCTGGCCCTGTAGCCGGTCTGGCAATTGTGCCAGGCGGTCTGACCGCTTGTCACAGGCGGTCTGACCGCCTGTCCCCGAGTCCGAGTAGAATTAGGTTTTTTACACGTTTTAGACTTGTACAAGGACTCTCTTGCGGGGCAAGACCTCCCCACCCTATAAATATAAAGGGCCGTGGCCGATTGAGGGAACGACCCAATCGAACAAACTATTACTTTACTTTTTATCTCTAAACCCCAGCTTTTCCAACCCTTTGCTTTCCTTCTTCGTCTCCGCGACGGTTTAGGACGTTCTAAGTGGCCTTGCCGACCTTAGAACAACCCTAGGTTCGCAGCCTCCGACGGGGTCCCTCCCGAGGTTGTGATCGTAGGTTTTCGCAGCGCATCTGCTACAGGCGGTCTGACCGGCCGTTGCAGGCGGTCTGACCGGCTGCTCTCAGGAGCTCTGACGAGGAGAACTCGACGACTGCGCGATCTAGCGCTTTTCGTGTGTTGACCCAAAAGCGCGTCAACATATTTTGGCGACTCCGCTGGGGAAAGAAATCTGGTTTTTAAAGACCGATTTACTATCTCTAGCACTATGGGCTTCGACGTTGGAGAAGACAACATTGTGACGGCCTCGCTTGAAGATCTTTCTCCCGAAGATCATGAGAGGTACATAGCACTTCAGAAGCGCATTGAAGCGGAGTTCTTGAAGACGTTTCGGAAGGGTCGTGAAGAACGATCAGCGAAAAGTGTTCGAGACTTCGTGATGCCTTCTTTCAAGATGAGTAAGGGTCAAATTGAGGTAATCAACAATGTAAGCACTTCCATACCTCAAACCCCTGCATCTACTACTTCGGCTTCAACTCTTCCGGATCGTGATCTATTAGTTATGCAATTATTGGAACGAATGGAAAAGTTGGAGGGTAAATCTATAGATACTCGCGAATTGCCAGATCAGAATATTTTCTATGGTATGCCACCGAATTACTTTGCTGGACAGACCTCATCACCACCCAATATGTCCAGACCGAACACGGTTAATGCAATTGGGTCGGCAGTGGTTGGATCTGCAGCCGGTCAGACCGCCGGCACAGCCGGTCAGACCGCTACAGGCGGTCAGACCGCGGCTACAGGCGGTCAGACCGCATGTTCTGGTGGTCAGCCAAATTTGACTAATGCTATGGTGTTCGTGCCGGAGCAACCTTTGCCATTGTTTGCTGTTCCAAACTCGGCCTCTGCTGGCCGTGCTGGTTCAGTAACTGCTGTGGGACCTACTTATTCCACGACTATGCATACTGCGAATTCGGGTGATATTCCCGATGATGTTTTTAATGCACATAGAGACATGCAAAATAGGCAATCACCTCACTTGAATTCTATGAATGCTATGCAACCTTCGGCTCAACAAAATCCCCAATGGGCCGAATTTACTAGATTCAAGGATGAATTGTCTGATATGATGAGAAATAAGCTAGGTGTTGATTTTGGTCATACTAGAATATATCAAAAACCTTATCATTCTAGCTTTGATACTGTTGCTTTTCCCAATGGGTGGCGCTCACCTGATTTTGTAAAGATTAGTGGAGAAGATGAGCGCACCACTTGGGAACATATTAGTCAATACATAGCTCAACTAGGGGAGATTGGAAACTATGAAGCATTTAGAGTACGTTTGTTTTCATTGTCACTTACTGGTACTGCTTTTGCTTGGTTTTCTTCATTAGCCCCTAGTTCTATTATGAGTTGGAATCAACTAGAGCGCAAATTTCATGATCATTTTTATAATGGAAATCATGAGATGAAATTGGCAGATTTAGCATCGGTTAGACAGGGTCGAGATGAAACTGTCTCTCAATTTATGAGAAGATTTAAAGGCATTAAAAACCGTTGCTTTAATTTGTCTATTTCTGAGGTTGATCTTGCTGGCTTATGCTTTAGGGGTTTAAAGTCCTCTATTAGAGAAAAGATTGACAATTGTGATTATTATTCGGTTGCACAAGTGCATATTAGAGCTGAAGTAGCTGAAAACCGAATGAATAAAGAAAAAGAAAGTTTTAAGACACGTTGGTCTAATGTTCATATAGTTGATTATGAATCCGATGGTTCGACCGACGATGATAATGATGTTTATTTAGCAGAATTTGTGTGGCCTGCTAATAAGAAAACTGTATCATGCTCATCCCTTAAGCCGATTCATAAGAATCGGCAAGAAGACATAAAATTTACTTTTGATGTATCCAAATGTGATCGCATATTTGATGAATTGCATAAATTTGGGTATATTAAGATTTCTCATGTCATGCCACCTACGGAAGAATTGAGGAAGCGTGCTTATTGTAAGTTTCATAATTCTTTTTCGCATGCTATTAATGATTGCAATGTCTTCCGTCGGCAGGTTCAATCGGCTATTAATGAGGGCCGTTTGAAGTTTCATGAGATGCAGATTGATGAGACTCCTTTTCCAGTAAACACCATGGATCTGCAGCAGCCCAAAGTCTTGGTGATTGGAGAGGAAAGACCGTCTTCAAAAGAGTCGGTTAGAGAAGTAACTTTTGAGAAGACTGCTGATGGGAAAGAGTCGTTCAAGATTACTGTTAGATCCTCTGGACAAGGGGGGCAAGGATCGATCACTCCTCTTGGACCGCAGACGCCCGCAGACGCCAAGGAGCAGGGTGTTCAGAAGACCAAAGTCACGTTTGACATGCTTTATGACAAGTACACCAAACAAAAGGCCGTTCCGAGCGATCGGCCGTTTAAAAAAAGAATGAGATCACAGATTCATCATGAGAGGATTCCTTCACTCCCTCGCATGAATTTGGATCCGGTGTGGGATGACAATGGAGTGATGTGGGTGCCATATCATTCAACAATGCAATCTTCATTCCATCCTGGATGGGAAGGCCCAAGAAGACATGTGCAGGACAGGATCGTTCATCCAAGGAAAGACCGATTGGCTTTACGTCAATCTGGTCAAAGACCGACACAGGCGGTCAGACCGCCTGTAACAAGCGGTCAGACCGCCCGTCAGGGTCAATTGCCAAGAGTTCCTCCTAAACAGGTTTATCGACCCAAGAAGAAGGAGGAGGTGCAAAGCATGGATGTTGACTCAGAGAGGACTACTGAGTTTGATATTATTCGAGTTGGGACTATGGATGTTCCCATTGAGAAGAGTCTGGCTATAAAGCCGACTTCTGATGAAAAGATGATGGGAGATCAGGGAGCTAGTACTAGTAAAACACAGCAGTACTTTCTTCCAAGATGGTGTCCTGAAGGTTTGACTCGCACTCAGAAGAGGAAGCTTCAGAGGCTTCGTTTTCGAGAGAAACAAGAGCAAGAGTTGGAGAAACAGAGAGATGAAGTCTTCAACCAAGTCAAGCCTATGATTCCACAGAAGAAGGAGTGGAAGCCGAAGGAAGACCAACAGGCGGTCCAACCGGCTGTACAGGCGGTCCAGACCGCCTGCCAGGAAACCGCATCACAGGCGGTCAGACCGCCCGTCCAGGCGGTCAGACCGAGTGGCGCAGAGGCACTCGGTATTTCTTCTTCTGGTTCTTCAATTGGTGATGGCAAGCCAACATCGGTTCCCACTGCAGAGGACGATGAAGAGCTTGTGGATTACAGTTCTTCTCCAGAGCGCATGAACCTTGATGTGAATGTGCTTCACATGTCCATGGATGGGGACATGCTTTCGGAGGAGGAGGTTGCCCATCTTGATTTTGGTCCTAGGGAGGCTATATTTCAGAAGCCTAAAGCTGGAGATAATCATTTGAAGGCTTTATATCTGAAGGGACACATCAATGGGAAGCCAATTGCGCGGATGTTGGTCGATGGAGGGGCGATTGTGAACTTGATGCCCTATTCTTTATTCAAGAAGCTTGGAGGTTCAGATTCAGAGCTGATCAAGACCAACATGACCATTAGCGGCATTGGAGGAGGAGAGCCTATTGGCGCCAAGGGGGTGATTTCTATGGAGCTTACCATTGGGAGTAAGACCTTGGCCACTGCTTTCTTTGTCGCTGAGACTCAAGGTAACTTCAGTTTAATCTTGGGTCGTGATTGGATTCATGCAAACCAATGCATTCCTTCTACTTTACATCAATGTTTAATTCAGTGGGTAGATGATGATGTAGAGGTTGTGCATGGTGATACTTCTGCTTGTGTTGCTTTAGCTGATAGCTCTTTGGTTGGCATTCATGATGATGTTAGATGTCTATCAGGCTTAGATCTTTCTGAGTTCGAGTTTATCAGTTGCACCAAGAATGGCTTTGTTCCTGCTGTCATAAAGCCGATTCACAATCGGTTAAATCATCTCGTATGACTTAAATGGATAATCGAGAGTGGTTGCAGCAGAGACTTGATTACTATCGGGCGCATCGGAACGATATGTGTGAAGCCATTGAAGATTTTGATAATATAAGCAAATTGGGATGTGGATTTACGTCGGCCGATCCTCTTGAGGAAGTAGATATTGGTGATGGTTCTATACCCAGACCTACGTTTGTAAATAAGAATTTAGATTCTGATTTTAAATTTGAATTGATAAAGATATTAAAGGAGTATGTTGATTGCTTTGCTTGGAATTATCATGAAATGCCTGGTTTAAGCCGAGAGCTTGTTGAGCATCGGTTGCCTATTAAGTCTGGATTTAGGCCTTATAAACAACCAACTAGGCGTTTTAATCCTGAAATTTATGACCGAGTTAAGGAGGAGATAAATCGGTTATTAGAAGCAAAATTTATTAGACCTTGTCGATATGCTGAATGGATTTCTAATATCGTGCCCGTGGAAAAGAAAGGAACGGGTAAGATTCGAGTGTGTATTGATTTTAGAAATCTTAATCGTGCTACTCCTAAAGATGAATATCCTATGCCAATAGCTGACATGCTTATCGATGCTGCTTCTGGACACAGAATGATTAGTTTTCTTGATGGTAATGCTGGTTACAATCAAATATTCATGGCCGAAGAGGATATATCCAAAACGGCTTTTGTATGTCCAGGTTTTGTTGGTTTGTTTGAGTGGGTTGTTATGACTTTTGGTTTAAAGAATGCCGGTGCTACTTATCAAAGGGCAATGAATTTGATCTTCCATGATTTGCTTGGTATTATCTTGGAAGTTTATATTGATGACATTGTTGTCAAATCGGCTGGAAGTGATTCTCATTTGGCCGATTTGAGACTTGCATTTGAAAGGATGCGTCGGTATGGTTTGAAGATGAATCCACTCAAATGTGCTTTTGGTGTGTCGGCCGGTAAGTTTTTGGGCTTTATAGTTCATGAGCATGGCATTGAAATTGATCCAAAGAAGGCCGACACTATTGGCAAGTTGCAGGCGCCTAGTTCTAAGAAGGAGTTGCAGAAATTCTTAGGCAAGGTGAATTATTTGAGAAGATTTATTTGCAATTTGTCGGGGAAGGTAGATGCTTTTACTCCTTTGCTTCGGTTAAAAGATGATGCTGAATTTACTTGGGGGGCAAAACAGCAAGAGGCATTTGAAGAGATCAAGCATTATTTATCTTCGCCTCCAGTTCTTCGGGCGCCAAGGAGAGGGGTTCCTTTTAAATTATATATTGCGGCCGAAGAAAGTGTTATTGGAGCTGTTTTGATCCAAGAGACCGAAGGGAAGGAATATATTATTTCATATGCAAGTAGGAGATTATTGGACACCGAAAAAAGGTACACTTTTATTGAAAAGTTATGCTTGTCATTATATAATGCTTGTACAAAGTTGAGGCATTATTTGTTGTCAAATACTTGCATAGTTGCTAGTCAAGCCGACATAATTAAGTACATGTTGCATAGACCTATATTAAGTGGTAGAATCGGCAAATGGGCTTATGCTTTAATAGAATATGATTTAGTCTTTGAGCCATTGAGATCTATGAAAGGACAAATCATTGCCGATTTTATTGTTGAACATAAGGTTAGTGAGCATATTGATTTAGATGTCGGCTATATTACTTTTACTCCATGGAAATTGCATTTTGATGGATCGGTTTGTAAAAGTGGTTGTGGAGTTGGTGTTATTCTTATTTCACCAAACGGTGTTGTTTTTGAAGCTCTTAACCGATTGAATCATAAGTGCACTAATAATCAAACCGAATATGAAGCTTTGTTATTCGGGTTGGAGATGTTATGTGACATGGGAGTAAAACATGTAGAAGCATATGGTGATTCTCTTTTAGTAGTTCAGCAAGTATCTAAAGTTTGTCAATGCTTAGATGGGTTTTTGAATGCTTATCTTGATAGGTGTTTAGATATTATATCTTGCTTTGATGAATTTGTCATTTATCATGTACCAAGAGAACAGAATCCTAGAGCTAATGCGTTGGCACAGCAAGCATCAGGCTATAATGTTCAGAAAAGAAATTTTCATGAAAGGAAGCCGATGTTTCGCGAAGCCGACGTCTCTGTTCTGGAACAGGCGGTCCAACCGCATGTCACAGCCGGTCTGACCGGCGGGGCCGGTCTAACCGCCAGTACGGGCGGTCTGACCGCCTGCAGTTCTGAAAACACCGATTCGGCCGTTTATGATTCTAAATACATAGTGGCTGATGCTGGTGATTGGAGGGAACCTTTGGTGAAGTATTTACAGGATACTAGCAGGTCAGTGGATCGAAAAGTCCGACGATGGGCTTTTAAATTTACTTTAGTTGATGGTGAATTATATCGTCGGACCATGGATGGATTGCTTTTGAAATGTTTAGATCCTGATCAAGCTAGATTAGCTATGGCAGAGGTTCATGAAGGAATTTGTGGTACACATCAATCGGCTCGTATGATGAAGTGGCTTCTTAGACGGGCTTGTTTTTATTGGCCTACGATGATAGCTGATTGTTTCCGTTACTACAAAGGATGCGAAGAGTGTCAGAAGTTCGGGGATATTCGGATTGCGCCTGCTGCATTGTTGCATCCAATCGTTAAGCCATGGCCTTTTAGAGGATGGGGTTTGGATTTTGTCGGTAAGATTCATCCTCCTTCATCTAAGGGTCATTGTTTTGTGATTGTAGCTACTGATTATTTTACTAAGTGGACTGAAGCAATTCCCCTCAAGAACATGACACATAGAGAGGTGATTGAGTTTATTACTGAGCATATTATTCATAGATTTGGGATTCCTCAAACATTGATGACGGATCAAGGAACGTCGTTTATTTCTAAGGAGGTACGTGAGTTTGTTGGATACTATGGTATTAAATTGCTCAATTCATCTCCATATTATGCTCAAGCCAATGGTCAAGCCGAGTCTAGCAATAAGGTTTTGATTAAGCTTATAAAGAAGAAGATTGAAGATTATCCTAAGCGATGGCATGAAGTATTATCTGAAGCATTATGGGCACATCGTATTTATAGGCATGGTGCTACCAAAGTTACTCCATTTGAGCTCGTCTATGGTCAAGAGGCCGTTTTGCCCGTTGACGTAAATCTGGCTGCTTATAGATTAGCAAAGCATAATGATCTTGATGCTAGTACATATTATGCTTTAATGATGGATAATATTGATGACGTGACCGACAAGCGTTTGGAGGCTTTAGAAGAAATTGAAAAAGACAAAAGGAGAGTGGCTCGAGCATATAACAAGAAGGTAAAGTTTAAATCCTTTCAAGTTGATGATCTGGTTTGGAAGACTATTTTGCCTATAGGAACAAAGAGTAACAAGTTTGGTAAGTGGTCGCCAAGTTGGGAAGGGCCATATCGTGTTGTGAAGGTTTGCTCTGGGAATTCTTATATGGTGGAAACTTTGCAAGGATTTCAGTTGCCAAGGGCGCTTAATGGGAAGTATTTGAAGAAATATCATCCAAGTGTTTGGCAACATGCTTGAAAGGATATGGCCGATATGTGATATCGCCCTTAGAGAAAAATGGCCGACAATAGAGGGTCGCCAGTAGTCCGATTAAATGTTTTATGGTAAATAAATTTTACCAAAAAACAGGGGGGCATATGTTGACGACCAAAAATGGCTCAAAGCCAATCAGGCTGGGACAGCCGGTCTAGACCGCCTGTACAAGCGGTTAGACCGGCTGGCCCTGTAGCCGGTCTGGCAATTGTGCCAGGCGGTCTGACCGCTTGTCACAGGCGGTCTGACCGCCTGTCTCCGAGTCCGAGTAGAATTAGGTTTTTTACACGTTTTAGACTTGTACAAGGACTCTCTTGCGGGGCAAGACCTCCCCACCCTATAAATATAAAGGGCCGTGGCCGATTGAGGGAACGACCCAATCGAACAAACTATTACTTTACTTTTTATCTCTAAACCCTAGCTTTTCCAACCCTTTGCTTTCCTTCTTCGTCTCCGCGACGGTTTAGGACGTTCTAAGTGGCCTTGCCGACCTTAGAACAACCCTAGGTTCGCAGCCTCCGACGGGGTCCCTCCCGAGGTTGTGATCGTAGGTTTTCGCAGCGCATCTGCTACAGGCGGTCTGACCGGCCGTTGCAGGCGGTCTGACCGGCTGCTCTCAGGAGCTCTGACGAGGAGAACTCGACGACTGCGCGATCTAGCGCTTTTCGTGTGTTGACCCAAAAGCGCGTCAACACAGGGACAACTCACTTCACAGCAATTGAGATGGCAGATACTCTAGCCCTTCCCTCAGGTGGGACTTGCCATCCAAACAAAGCCGAAACAGCTGAGAGGTGATCACTGCTCAGTAGATGATTATAGAATTTGGAGTAGCGAGCAAGTGCGTCATCTGAGATTCTTCCTTCATCATCCGTCCAGCCTAGCTCTCTGCAGACCGTGGTAGCTGGCGCACTGTCCGTTTCCAGAGGAAGGTTAGCGTGCCGGCGACTACGGCGTGGTAACATAGATCCCTCGTCCCCGTGGTTTTTCTTCTCCTTTTCTGGACAGCCGGTGTTGTCGCAAGGGCATGCACTGGTTTTGACAATTTCATGATGAAGTCAGACACTGGTAGTAGTGCTTTCAGTTTGAATTTCCCGCCTTCTCGGTGTACGGGCATATACAATCAGGTTGCTGGGAAGAACTCTTTGGCACAGCTCAGGGGTGAACAGTGGGCTCCCAATCGGAGAAGCTGAAGATACGTCCGCCAGGGCAGGGACCTCCTCCGTCCCCCCATTCGCCACCATGGTTGCATCAATCACTGTGTTCGAGGACATGTTCTCCGAGGTCAAGGTCATCACGGAGTCCACTAAGAAGGCCGGGGCCTCCGCAACGTCAGATGCATGAGCTGCTGAAATCATGTCACATGGAGGATCTTCCACCAAAGTCCCAGAGGTCGGAGGTGCACCAACAACGGGGGGTACAATCCCCGGTGATGCACCATCGACGACCAATGGGGTGGTCGGAAGGATGTCTGCAATGGTGCTAAGCGCCGGAGATGTCACCTCCTCCGCCACAGGGGAGATCGCAAGGGTCATCACCCCCAACCACCTTGGTGATAGGTATGCAGCAAGTTGTGGGCCCAGCATCAAGGGCCGCCGGCGCCGGGTCCACAGATGTCGAGGGAGCCAAGGTAGCCTGGGGAACAGGGGGTGCCGCCACCGAGGGGGTTCTTGGGGAAACATTAATAACTGCAGCCGCCGCTGCCTCATCAGTGTGCACGCACGGTGTCGCCCCCGGGACATGACGATCAATGTAGTGGGAGGCGGACGAGACGTCTCCTCGGGAAGTGGTGAGGACCGCGTTAACCGGGCCCCCAAGACGCGAAAGGACCGAGGCCCTAGGTTCCCCGCCCTCTGCCATCGAGGCCGGAGCCGCCGCTGCGGGCCGCCTCACCCACCGCCGATGTTGATGTCGAACGTGCCGATCAGCGTCGTCTGATGAGGGAGGTGGTGGAGGAGCTGCCCCAGCCGACACGTTGCCGCCGAGAGCACTGGCCGCAATCCGCACTGGGTATACGAGGGTGTGCCTCGCCAGAGGATCGTGCCGCCCATCAACTTCTGGCTCCGGGATCACCAGGTCAATCACCGGCGGAATACACCACGGGGTGGAGCTCCATGTCGTGACCCGAAAGACTTCACGTTGAACAGCAGTCTCTGGATGAACGTCGCAGGGCACGCAGCAATCGCTCAGGAGTTGAGACACCGTCTCCAAGTCCCAGGCGTGCGCCGGAATGCCCCGGAGCTCAACGTCCACAGGCACGGAGAAGTCTTCAGCAGCAGAAGAGCAGAAACGCGACCACCGTCTGATGTGGAGGCGGCCAGGGCGAAGAGGCAGAGAGCGTCCCTCGTTGAAGATCCTTGTCGCCGTAAGCTCATCCGGTGAGATCAAAAGGAAACTGGCAGGCCCAATGCCACAGATGGACAGCGAGTTCTCCTCAATCTCAAACCGGGTAGCGATCGTGGGGACGATGCGCTCAGCGATGCTGCCGGGGTCATCGGCGACAACCGACAGGATGAGCGCCGCGTGGCCAAACGCTCCTCCCTCAGATATATTGTGGCTGATCGGTTGATCACGCACCGCGGACGTTGGCGAGGTAGACCAGCGGTGGCCTCCTGGTGATCACCACCGCTGGAGACATCGGCCCGAGAATTGTCAGACTCATCGGGGTTGGTAGGAGGTGTCGAGGACGGGGCGCCGCGAGTGTTCCGGCGCTTGCGGTGGCGTCGTCGGCGACGGCTAGGACCGGCGCCGTCACCCGAAGTGGGCTTCTCCACCGAAGGGCCAGTCGTCGCCGCCGTTACCGCCGCCGGAGGAGTCACGGGGGCAACCGGGCGCCAGACCATCCTGGAACTGGGATCCAGCGAAGGGGCCACGCGCCGTTCCGGACAGTCACCGCATCGATGGCCAGTACGTCGGCACCGAAAGCACCGCGCGCTGACGGGTAGAGAAGCAATTAAAGCACTTGCCGCGGAGGTCCACCGGGATGTGCCTCCGAGGACAAAGCTCCAAGCGCCGTAGTTCTTTGCGCTCATGACGGCTCACCACGAGAACAATGCCATCCGCATCAGGGGTTGCCGGACGACGGGAGGGTGGTGAGCCCTGCAGGTGATCGACCAACTTGGGGGAATCGCCAGCAGGGCGCGCCGGGACGAAGGGGGGCGAGTCCGCCGCCGCCGGCGACAAAGGTTTCGTGGTAACGCCCGCCAGCAGGATATCCATGAAGGAAGGTGAGGTCGACGCGCCGCCGGACTTGCCTGATGGTGGGGTATCACAACTCCAGCGCAGGATTTTGTCCCAGCCACGAGGCACGCCGGATAGGGGTGTCCTCGACGCCAGAGGAGAGCAGGGCTGGGAGGTGGCCGCCGAGGTCGGGGTGGCCGTCGGCGTGGGGCTGGTGGGGGCGGCGGCGTCGGGGAGTGGAAGGGACGGAGAGGGGAGCGGGAGAGGTGGGAGAGACGGGAGAGTCGCCATCCTAACCACGGTCCGGTACTAAATGGTGGCATTCAGTACCGGTTGGTGTTACGAGCCGGTACTAAATGGTCCAGGGGGGTTCCCGAGGCCCCTTTTGCATTTGGTACCGGTTGGTAACACCAACCGGTACTGAATGCCACCATTCGGTACCGGTTGGTAACACACCAACCGGTAATGAATGCACCACCCAGTGTCACTTTAAAAGGATAGCATCCTTCTCTCAACCATAATTGTTCTATAGGTGGGGTGGTTAAGGAAGAATCGCGCGAGGGAGGAGGTCGCGAGTTCGAGTCCCACGGACCGTGCACGCGTATTTGCGCGTGAAAAATTCATGTGACTTCATTTGGTACCGGTTGATATTAGTTGTACAAATATTTCAATTTTTTAGGCTCAAAATCGGTACTGATGGGCGTGCCCATCAGTACCGGATTGCCAGTACCGGTTGCATAACCGGCACCGATGGGTGCCTAGCAACCGGTACTGGGGCCTTTTTTGTAGCAGTGGACACTAAATCATATATCGTTGAATCAAGTTATATCATAAAGTTAGAAAACATGTTGGGTCATGAAAGTAATGCTCTATTTGATGCTATAAGAGAAGATATCGAGACTCTCAAACAGGTGCATTGCTTATTGTTTTGGTAGCAAAAGAAATTGGACTCCTCTAATAAGCAAACTGTCAGGTCGGCATGGGATGCATCAGAACAAATTCCGTTTCAATAGCTCTGGGATCTCCAACAGTTTGCCTTTGCTTTTGTCTCAAGGCCTGCTTTCTCACAGAAATAGTAGAAAATAGGGAGGCTCTGAACATTACAGACATCGATGGCTTGACAGGTGGGCTCACAGACATCCATATTGGCTGATGAATTTACTTGTGGATTAAGTGAAAATTGTAGAAAGCGCGACCACTCTAGCACTGAATGGAGATTCAACTGCCCTAGAACAAGTAGGGTCAGTGATGTCACATAAACTTGTCAACTACGAACATGGCTAATAGAAGATAACTAATACTTGTTCCAAGCACCCTGATAAACGTATTAGTACAGGACGCCTCGGATATAAGATAGTATGCCCTGAAAAATGCTTTTCCATTCCCAATTGCTTGTCCTTACCAGTTCTCGGCCATCATTTAGCGCCATCGTGGGGAATGGACTCTACTGAAATTTGGGAAGGAAGACATTTAGGTTGGGGAGATGTAAGCTTTTTTTTTTTAATGCAATGTTTGGGTTGAAGCTACATATGATTTTTTTTGTTGTCATATCAGCTGATAGCTCAGTATCTAGCATTTCTCTAAATGACTTGAAATGACAAATGGCTCATTCCAGAACAATAAATTTCATGACCAGGTTGTGCAGCATCAGGAGCACCTCGCAGCTTGTTGGATCAGAGGACTACATAGGCTAGCAGTAATGAAGAGAGCACACCGCTGGCTACAGGAGCTACTCGCCACTATATATGTATCCTGATGCATCCAAAACCTATCGATTTGCTAGGACCATGGTGAACTAATTGTTTGTAGATTGGTTGTTTCTTGACTGGATGCGTGCATGTAACATGGAGTAGTGGCATGAATATTCATATGTCCACTCATCCAAAGCATTGTCATGTGTTTACGCTGACTAATTTTAAAATCACTGAACCCCCAGAGAGTTTGTAGCCCGATATCAGGAACTTGGCCACTAGCAGTATGAGAGCTCGTGATGGCCAGTCGCAGTTGGGGTATTGGGGCACAAAACAGCACACGATAGTGTGTACTATGTCTTTGTTAAATATATCAAATAAAGAAATGTAAATACCGACAAGAAAGGGAGGTGCGATGGGTTGTTCACTTGCATCAAGCAAGCCGAACATGACGACACTACTGACAAAATAATCCTAAATCAAATAATTTTACCTTCCTAGCTAGTCAGAAGGTAATAATGTGCCGTTCCAACCAAGATGGTATCAATGTTTAAAGTATAACTTGTTAAAGCTCCATAATGTTGAACCACTGCTCTGCATTGTGCTATAAGAGAGACTAGAGAGTCTCGGATAGCTGCATTGTTCAAGACCTAAAGCGCAAAAAAGTTCATTGCTTACATTGAACATCATATAAGCATGGGAAGCATCAGGATATAAGACAATACATGCTTTAGGAGATGCTGTCGTTTCATACTGTTTCTTACAATTGATTGTAGGCTATCATCAGGTCATCAGATGAATTCAACACTGCTCAACACTCTCCATTTGCTGCACAGGCACAGCCATGTCAGACTGGGATCTCTGTTAGCTCTGCGCTCTTGCACGTCGTGCAGTGGATGTCACAACGCAACTACCCATATCCACAGTCCAAGAGTTTGCTTTGCCGAAAACACGTCATCAGTGACGATGACGAATGCAAGCTCTGCAATGCTACCCAGTACACACTCCAAGGATTGGACTACACGAAGGATGAGCCAGAAGAAGAAATTTATGCTAACATGGGACAAAATAGCATTAAATTCAAGGAAAAGCATACGAGTCCTCACACTCAAAAACTGCATTTTCAACTGATGGGTTTAGGGGTGCATATCACTATATATGCAATATATATTGAACAATTAGGAGTGCACATAGTAAATTTCTAATGGGAAAGCGGGGTGATCAACTAATTGAAGTGGGGGTGACGGTGATGGCCAGGAGGTAGGGTCTCATGGCTGGATGGTGGCGTAGAGCGCAGGCATCACCTCACAGGACAGCGGCACTGAGGACAGGGTCTGGCGGCAGCCAGGACCTCGTAGGCGTGGTGCTCCAGACTCTAGTGCGGGAAAACTGTTTACAAGGGTAGATAGCAATGACTCCCAAAATTTGATACTAAGGGGAGCCTATATGTTTGATTTGAGGTAGCCAGTCTACAATATACATGTGAAGAGGGACCTGCAATTGCACATGCCTTACCTTTCTCCACTGACTTAAAAGCTGTGGTCGATTTATTGTGAATATATGTAGTAATGGCAAGTTACTAGGCATATGCAATTGTGAAACACTAAACAGGTACTGTTGGAGTAAACAACCATGATAAGATAAAAACAAATTATTTTGAAATAATATGAAATTCTTATTAGAGAAGAAACACATCTTTGAACATATATGCATTGACTAGATCCCAGATTCGAGGCAGCCAGGCAGGATATGAGGCTTAGATCTCACCTTATTTGACCCATGCATCCACCAGGTCTTTGCCCTAAAATTAGGCCAACCTTAATCTCTTCACAGTGATCTTGAGACATTTGCACCTCTTGGACAGATCCTTTCCTCTTGGAAGCAAACTGTAACATTACCACCTCTCCATCATAGTGTCTTCACACTACTACAGAATACTCATCACAGCCGGTTCCATAAACCCCATCGCAGCCGGTTCTGAGAACCGTTTGATTCCCAGCGGCTGTGTTGCTTCGGGCAACACAGCCGGTTCCCAACCGGCTGTGATACACCCTCAACACAGGCGGTTGATGGCTAGAACCGGCTGCGATGAGGTTGTCCAAGACGGCTTACAGGAGCTCGAAAAAATAACAAAAACTTTTTTTTTCAATTCTCTGTTTCAGTATGTTTGGCCGATCAATTTGTTCAAGCAGGATTGGTAATGACCCAAAACCATGCCCGAAGCAGTATAGGGTGTCCACTGTGACAAAGCTAGGGAGGAGCTCGAGGGCGGTGTTCAATCTCAAAGCTTGCCACATCGTGCCAATCAGAGACAGGAATGCACATGGTTAAGTTTGGACATGGTCTCCAGCGAACTTTTTCTGCCATGACAGGCTTGCAATGATTCCTAAACCGCTGCCTAATCGCTCAAAACAATCCTCCCACAGACAATTGGATTTCCAGACACTTCTGTTATGAACCTGCTGGATCGTGGTGGAGAAAGGGAGGGAAGGCTGTGCTACAGTACCCGCGGCACTGTTCATGAGGAAAAGAGGGCTGCTGCTAGGGTTTAGAAGATTTTTAGGCGCTGGGAACGCCGGCCGCGGGGCTCTGCCCATGGCCGGCAAGATGGAAGGTGTTTCCTTCTAATCTCTTGATTGATTAAAATTGATACATCCCCTCTCCTTATATAGAGAGGTTTACTTAGCCTCTAAGAAAGACTCTTAACGCTAACCCTAATGGGCCTAGCTGCCTAGCCCAATAGACCCAGTCGGCTACACCTGATATTACACCCCTCCTGGACATGCAGCTCATCCTTGAGCTGCAACCTAACCGACTGATAACGAAGACTTGACTTGATACAAACCTAACATCTAAGAATAAACCTTTTACATCTCGCCTTATTTTATTATTCTTACTCTGACCTGCACGTGCAAAACCACCAAGATCCCATGGAAGAAGCTGCCAATTGGCTGGTGTTAGGAAGAACAAGAGCTGCAGCCCATGGAGCATGACAATGGTTGTAGTCCCAGCAACCTCCAGGGCATGCGGTGCTCCACCTGGATCCCATGGAAGCTGCCCTCTAAATCGCTGCACGTGTATGACAATCCTCCAGATGTAGTAGCAGAATGGTGCGTGGAGTTTGGCGGCGTCAGAGGGCGACTGCAGTAGGCATGAGGGTGGGGGCTTGACCTGCTGTAGGTGGCTATAGCATGGCAAGATAGGCAGAACCGATTGAAGCAATGCGCCACCCAATGCCGGATGGCACAAGAATGGCTCCGTTGGCGGCAGCTATGTTAGTGGCACCATGGGCGCTGCTGGTGCCGTCACCAGGGCCTTCTCCCGATCTCGCATCTTTGGGAGCACCTCCTGCAGCCGTCGTCGTGCCAGGAAGCCGCGTGCAGCAGCCTGCAGGCGCACCACCGCCAACATGTGATGAGCAGGCACCATCCCCGTCTGCTCCAGCGAGATGACCACCGGTTGCGTGATCTGTGGCAATGTTGTGCCCTTGGCTTGGATTTGTTGTGTGTTGTTTGCCTTTGTCCGACAAAGCACAGCTTGTAGGAATTGCGACAGGGTGCGGGGCTGAATCAGCTGCAGATCCAACAACCTATGCACCCGGCGACGTGCTAGGAGGCCACGCACAGCCGCCTGCAGCCGCACTGCCACTGACACCTGGTGAGTGAGCTGTCCCACCGGTTCCGTCGTATTCCCAATCTGCAGCCGCTTCAACAGAGGATACAGTTGGGCCATTAAATCCCTTATGTCGGTGCAGAGATCCTTGAGCGGTAGAACACCAGCCACTGGAGACACTCTCTCCTGTGGAAGCCGCAAGCCCATGTCTTCTCATAGATGGTTATGGCTGCAGATGGTCGGACCAAAGCGGAGGTGGTAGAGCTCCCAGAACCTCTCCCAAGACGGCATGCCCTCGCCTTGTTCCAGGGCGTAGTACCAGGTCTGGGTCGTGCCCGACAGATGGTATGAGGCGATCCTAACGCGATCTGATGCAAGGGTGCCCTGTTCCCACAAGAACTGCTCGCAACAAGTAAGCCAATAACGGGGGTCCTCTTTGCCGTCATACCACGGGAACTCAGGTCTGCGGAAACGTGCACCCATGACGGCGCCAGACACCCCCAGATTGAAGTGGGGGAAAGCCGTAGCCATTGGGAATCAGTGATGGGGAGATCAGAGGGTTGACCCGATGAATCAGCCAGGGAGCCATCGTCGATGGTGACACTGTGGACATGGCGGCGACGGCCGTGGTGGTGTCCGCCGCTGGGAACATGGAGGGAAGCATCCTGTAGGGCAGCCCTGGATGCATGGCGGCGGCGGCGGCGAAGCGTTGGTGCAGGAAGACTGGCTTTGAATACCAAATTGTTATGAACCTGCTACACCTGACAGCTTCCCACTCTCATGCTCTTGTGTTATCTCTACCTTAACGTGCGGACGAGAGAAGATCAACCAAGCAATTGAGCTGGGTTCACCACTGTTATATACGAGGTCTCTCCTCCAATCACTAAATGAAGCAAATCTATTAATGACAGTTCTTTCCAGGTCGGTGAGATTTTATTGCATCCTGCATTCCTAGGCTCCTAGCTTTTTTTTTTTTAAGAAACAGGAGGAGTTGCCTCCTACTGGTTATATATTATATATTTAAATCACGAACCAAGTCTAGGCTCCTAGCTGTTGCAACAAGTCTGTAATAAGTAAAACCAATGTGGCAGAGTTAAAATGGAATGAATGTGGTTCTGTCGTTTTGATTTGTAATCATTCATCTAAAACCTATCAGTGGATATGTGTTTGTCTTATGTACTGATTCTTTTCAGTCTCTATTAATTGCTACGAATAATAAGAATGATCCTTATTTGATTTATGGTTTTTATTAAGAGGCTCAAGAGATCGACAGTTTCACCTAGCACCTATATTAAGTTATGAAACAAGGTATCCTTAATGTGTACCGTCATATGTGGTCTATTATTGATTTTTTTCCATTCTCACTCAATTTACATGAGCTTTTCTTTATGAAAAGACTAACATAATATGTCTAATAAAACAGTGAAACTGTCCCGTACACATTTGAAACTGAAAAGCCCAAACCGATTAGTTCAAATGTTCATTAGCAGTACTAAAGAAAATTTTTGTCATCAGATAGAAAATTATAGCTTTTTCCATAGTATTGTATTTTGGCCAATAATTTTTCGCGCACCCAAGTCTAGGACACACTAAGATCACAGAGTAATCATTTTTACTGGGAGAGGCAGAGAATGGTGAAGCGAAACGTCTGGTTGTCAGGACCTGATCATGGCGCTATTTTTTTTTGCTCCGTCAGAGCAAAACAGTTAGGTCAACTGAATTGACCCTTGTTTTCCTACTTTAATATGTTCTACTACATAAATATGTACTTAGGGCTTGTTTAGTTCATCAAGTTGGCAAATGCTAACTTGGTGAACTTGTCACATCAATGTTTGACCATTAATTAAGAGTATTAAACATAATCTAAAAATAAAACTAATTGCACAAATAGATTATAAATCACGAGATAAATCTATTAAGTCTAATTAATCCATCATTAGACACTGTTTTGCTACAGTAACTCCGTCATTAAAAATGTGCTAATGACGGTCAATATTAGGCTCAAAAGATTCGTCTCAGGCTTTAGAGTCCAGCCGTGTAATTAATTTTGTAATTAATCTATATTTTATACTCTTGATTAGTGTCTAAATGGTCGATGTAACAAGGTCATCAACTTGGCACACCAAATTGGTGAACTAAACAAGACCTTAATTAATTTTATATGTGAAAAAGAGCTTGTGTAAAAATATAACCTACGGAATGAATTGGATCTAGACGTGTTATTTGACCACCGAGGCCATATCCAAAGACTAAATTAGGATCACTCGTGGTCTCTAAAATTGGCCTTGACGACACAGGGGCCAAAGCCAGGGCCAGGTCCAAGTCCAGGCTTAGCCCATTCCTCTTTATATTATGGTTCTTGTCCCAGCTGGGGGCTGCATATAAGCAAATAACCTGTTCATTTTCCCAACCTACAACCATTCATTTCGTCAGGAAGCTAACATAACTTGGTGTGTAGCCTTGCATTGCAATGTCCTCAAACGATCTGCATGCAAAACACAATAATTTCCATAGGAGCTGAATTTCTTGATGCATCCCAATCCCAATGATGTGGTGATGGCGCACAATGTTTCCAAGACAAATTGTATTTCCAAGACAAATTGTATTTCGACACTTCTATACACGAGCTCTCTCGGCCTCTCACTAAATGAAGCAAAGCTATTAACGAGAGTTCTTACCAGGTAGGTGAGATTTTACTGCATCCTGCACTCCTAACTATTGCATCAAGTCTGAAAAATCTCAAACCAAAACGTAACCGAGTTAAAATGGAAAGAATATGATTCTGATCTGTAATAATTCATCTAAACCCTAGCAGTGGGTATTTGTTTGTTTTATGTACTGAATGTCTTCAATCTCCATTAATTTCTAAGAACAATAAGGATGATCCTTATCAGATACATTGTTTTTGTTATGAGCACATGAGATCGACTAGCTATCCGTTCTAGTCATTCTGTTACATTTTAATCTCCATACATACCATAATTTTGGACAAGGTTCACCTAGCACCTATATTAAGCTATGAAACAAGGTATTCTTAATATGTACAGATATGTGTCTTGGTCTATTATTGGATTGTTTTTTATTTATTTTCACCCAATTTACATAATATTTTTCTATATTAAAAGACTAAACTAATTTGTGCTAATATAATAGTGAAACTGTTCCGTACACATCTGAAAATTAAAGGTGCAAACCTATCAAGTCAAATGTTCATTAACAGTACTAAATTAGCATAGTTAGTCTGACTTTTTAGACCCCAAGTTCGACCACCTGTCTTATTTAAAAATATATGCAAACTATCATATTTTTTTGTTATTTCATTCTTTATTAATATAATTATTTTATAAAAGACCGAAATTTGACAATGTCTGCACAATTTTTTTTCAATAAGATGAGCGGTCAAACTTGGGGTTCAAAAGTCAAATGGACTATAATTTGGAAGGGCTGTAGTATGTTCTTCAAATTCAATATGTACTCATTTAATTTTCATGTCAATAGTGCTTGTGTCAAAATGGCCTACAGATTGGATTGGATTTACTCGAGTTATCTATTTGACCACCGAGGCCACATCCAAAGGTTAAATTAGGATGACTCGTGGCCTCAAAATTTGGCCGTGAGGACACAGGGGCCAAAACCAGGGCCAAGTCCATGCTGCCCATTGGTGTTTATACTATGGATCCTGTCCCAGCTGGGGGCTGCATATAAGCCAATAATGTGTTCATTTTCCCTACCTACAACCATTTCATTTCTCTTGGAGGGTCCGTGACGCTTCCCCTACAGAGTGGTATACTCTCAAGACATCCAACCCTTTGCTGGCAACAAATAAAACTCCTAGCTCCTTTGCATAATGAATGAATCAGCCAGTCGGAGTCAGTGAGTCATATCGGCATGAGATGCATCCGGATCCAGGCTTGTATGTCCTACGAATGACCACGTTGTTCCCAATTGTATGTCGTATTAATTTTATCTCAGCCTGCCTGCTGGCAAGGTTGCTTTACAACAGAAGTGGTAAGCACGACAGGTCCTACATACTGGGCTAGTTCATTGTGCATAACAAGGTGAATGTAGCATCACATGGTGTCACGACCGGGCCTGGGAGTGCCCACACTATAGATAGGTCGATGGGTTGCAGCGTCATATGGTGTACCGTATTTGCTCTCCTGAAAAATCTCCTGCTTCTGCATCACCTGGCTTTATCTTTCATGAACTGGAGCAAACGTTACCTGCCACGCTCGGTTACGAGTACTGGGGTAGATCAAGGATAAAAGTCTACGAGGCCCCCACGTTTAAACTATGACAGACACGAAGTGCCTAAACCATATCCACACTTTTATATTTTTCAACTCTCATGAAAATTTCTAGAAACGAGGTAAGGGATAATATATACTATATATTTGTTTAGATAATGGAAAAACGTTCGGCCACTACACCCATGAGTATTCCGTGGTTCCATACCAGTGGGCCTATTCCCTGACTAACTGCTCATATCCGACAGGCCGCTTCGCTTGCAATCCGCATCTTACCTATGCAAGCAGTTGAGAGATATTCTCCAACATGATATTATATGGTTCTTTAATGTTGTATATTTTTTGGTGATTCTGCAGCTACAACGGCAAAGTCATGCGAGATGTGAAGAGAGGTTAATATAACTAGCAGCAGAGAGGCGAGCTGGACACCACCATGTGATTTCCACATCATTTTTTTGTTTGATAATTATTTTTACCAAAGTCTAATTAGAGATAGCAAAATAATTACACATGATATTCATTAGTCATGGATGAGCCTATGACACATGGCCCCACCTTCATATGTTATAGAATATAATTCGTATGTGCCTTGCTTCTTTCCCGTGAGCACCAGCTACGGTCAGGCCCAGGTGCACGCAACGGCCCATTGGGCATCGTTCACAGGTCAAATAAAAATGAGAAGAAATATCTAAACGTGATTAGAGATAAGTACGCCGGGAGATAAGCACGTTTGGGAAAAAGATAAAATCTGTTAGCAACTGACCGGGACGGAGGGATTTTTTTTTTCTTGACTGGGAATTAAGAAGCAGCCCTCCGGCCTCCTGCCTATATAAAGTGGTCCTTGACCCTGAGATGCAGAGGCTTAGCAGAGTACAGACGCAGGGAGGCTGAGGAGAGGACAGACGCCGAGAGGCTGCCAGAGCTCTTACGTAGACACGCATACGCATTGAGGCCGGAGAAGTTCTGCAGCCTCCAGCATTCGCACGCCGAGAGTGCGTACAGCAAGCCGTCGACGCCGGCTACGCGTACAGAAGCCGTCCTCGTCGACGCCCACGAGATGGTGCTCTTCTCAACAGACGCGTCTCAGGGTGAGCCTATTATTCTTATTCAATGATCAATCTGATCAAGTGCTAGTCTCCACGATGGCTAATCTCACAGGAGAAAAGAGATCGCCACGGAAAAATTACCTGAGAGCGGAAATAACCCGCTCTCCAACAAATTAAGATCTGAGAGCGGAATTGATCCGCTCTCCATTAACAAGTTTACCTGAGGACGGAACTGACTCGTTCTCCGTCTCTTGACGAGTCAACGAAATACTACCCGAGAGTGGAGCGACCCACTCTCCGTTGAGAAGTTTAACTTTATCTGAGACGAAGCGACTCGTTCTCAATAGAAAAGTCCACATTCGATTGTTCGTTAAATGCCGACGAGGCATGGTCACTACTCCACCATAATGTCCCAGATAACAGGATCAGATAATTTGTTGCCGGGCACTGACGAGGCGAAGGCAACGATATATCCGTATTTGATGAAACCGGGCCATATGACTGGGTACCGACGAGGCGAAAGTCACCCCTTCATCAATGTGCTTCTCATTTACTGCCGACATGACGATGGCGCTACGTGACCGGGTCTCGGCGAAACAAAGCCACGCGTATCATACGCTTCCGCCATACCCCATATATTGTATATGGACAATGAGCAGACCAATTTTACACGACCATAAGAGCGCAGCTTAATCGAAGGTGTTCCGTAGGCTTGTCCTATGGATGTAATTAACCGGTCGCGCCCAACAGGCCCCGGGAATCAGCGAACTACGCAATCTCTTCAAGTCAGACCTATTCTTAGGTATTGACGCAGAAGACAAGCCGCGAGTCATGTATTCATAGATTTTGTAAAAGATCAAGATTAATGAAATATGTGTTCTCGCCAATGTGTGCATGTGTCCCGTGTACTATTTATTTTGTCTTTGCTATTTTTATCTTTTGTTTTCACAAACATTTTTATCCCCGTTGTTTGTTTTATTTTCTCGTCACTTACCACAAATAAATCACACCAATACTGATACAACAAGCAACAATAATAATGTGAAAAACAATTACGTGAGCGAGCTGCACGATATTTGATCGATCTGGGTTTTACCACATCAGAACTGCAGCTAAAGGAGTTTGTTAAAAATATATTAAAAAATCAAGGCAGAGTAGCTCGGTACAATTTATTAGTACATTGTCAGCAATCAGGCCCATATATCTTGATATGGGCCTCCATTGACCAATACAACTGATCTCTGATTGGCATCCTCATTCTCTACCTTGGAAAATGCACTCTTGCTGCCTCTTCTCAGTGTCTCGTTTTTGCACTGGTCGTAACGCTCATGATCCCGTGCTGACCATGGCCAGCACCACTAATGCAGTGGACACTGAAGGGCTCCGTCCATTGCCGTGAATTATGGTTTCCTGATGCTTCCCAAGCATAAACTGTTCCGCCTGATCGACGTGTCTTGTGGTCTAGCTTGCAATATCAGTTGGTAGGGATTCACAAACTAAATGATGGATATCAGTTTATGCCAGCCATACATATTTATACCTGGGCTGGTTTAGTGCATGCTGCAGCATCTGCTACCACATGCCTAGGCATATAAGAATAAGAGATGGCAAGGTGTGCAAACAACTCTAGACATTTTTCTTGTGTGTTGCTTCAATGGAACTGGGTTGAGAATGAAAGCCATCAATTCATTTCTCTAGTCTTATGTGGTTGTTCGTTTTGTATTATATACTGCATGTGTGTGGAAAAACTCTTCAATATAGTGTTCTGAATTTTCCTCTTTCTATAGACACCAAAATAATACTGGGTGAAATAAGAGAGTGGTTATTTCCCTCAGAATAAATCTTTCAGTATTCATCAAATTCATTTAGAAGATGTCCTGTTGCTTGCTATCCCTACAAATACTTGAAATAAATTCCCATGTTAATTGAAATAAAACAAAAAAAATCCTAGCCACCTTCTTTATTATGGAGCCAAAAATTGATGGCTACCATGCCATATTGATAAGTGCAAACCAACTTAGTCCCAAAGATTTTGGAAAAAAAAGTTTATCGAGTTAAGTTCACTACTTAAGAACATGACCACCAACTCCGCAATATTCTTACGGTATCTATAGAAAAATTATCAAGGTTGCATCCAACCAGTTAGCACTGGCCAAACACAGGCATGGCCGTGATGCTAGCATTAGTACCATATCCATAAAACAATGCATTCCGAGAACTTTTAGTAACACCACCCGATACTAAATTAAAAGTTACCTCTAAGTACCCGTAATTAAAAATTATGCTACATTATCAAAGTGATGTTAGGAACCGGTAATAAAGTGGCCTGCACAAGTGAATCTAAAATGAAAGTATCTGCAAACTAAGATACATCTGGCTACGTTATGACACAAGACTTAATAAAAATAGAAAAGGGTGCTTTAGCATGGGCACAGCCTTCTTCTATCAAACAAAATGGTGTAGGGAGCATGGGGATGGAGAAAACTACAAATGTTAATACACGAACTACCGATCGTCTTTTATAGCAGTGCTGAGGAACATCTGCTGCTGGAGTTCTGAAAATGCCCATTTTGTCATCAGAGGATGTTAAAACGGTATGGCTTCATGGAGTAGCCACAACGATAAATCACACAAGAATCTGTTCAAGTGGAGGTACATTTATATAATTATTCATTAGCGCACCGACGGACGACAAATTTATTAAAAAAATGAAACGAAAATAGCTGCTAGTTTAGTTTTCATGGTGTTGCTTAGAGAATGATCCAGATGCCCCAACTCGTATAACTCGGTTTAGTATAGTCAGTGATTATATATGTAAAGCACAATTACAAAAGGCATATCCAGAATTGCCGTGGACTAGATGGTCGTGGCATTTACAATTCTGTATTGCCTATGTCATTTACCTTTGATTGCAATTGATAACTCGGATCACCATGTGGCATCCGAATGCAACAGGTCGGCCTATCTGTGGTGCTTCAAGAAACAGTTGCTTTTCACACATGGACTAGCACCACAAATGCAACCTAACCTTGCTCGAGATTATGATCGAGCAAATGTGGATCCAACTCTCCACAATTACAAGTCTGTCAACTCTCCAGTATTGATTCTGATCAAGCAAATGTGGATCTGATGGGCTGCACTAAATTAGCACAGCTAATACTAATATGAGACTTTTGGAAGTATCCTGATGCATCCTATGCCCATATGAGCCAGCACGGGAAGAACTGAAGTGAACCTATTAGCTAATCCGCCCTACTATGGTTGAAGGCCAACCAGGGTCTCCACGGTGCATCCAGCCCTCCCCAAACTCGTTCTCCTGTAGTTTGGGATGGACTGGCCTATTTTTTATATATTCTGATGTGTGAAAGCCAGAAGATGCCTTTAATGCATCCACAGTATTGGGAATTTGGGATTGGCTTTTGGTATATGGCCTCTAGTCCTGAATTGTCAACAACTCAAGGATGATGAAAGAGAAAACAATTGGGACAGTTCCATTAAGATTTAATTGAAATAAAGAAACTCAGTAAATTTAGGTGGCCTGTCATTGCTCCAATTTATTTCATTACATAATTTAGTAGACAAGCTCGTGTAATTAAGTGTGAAACTGGATCGTGGGACACTGTGTATGACACCCAGCATTTCCATCTTCTTAGGCAGTACATGCTATTGAGTTACTCACTAGCTTCCATGCACATTGATCTACACTAACAATTCCAAAAGATTCCAGATAGAAATCGTATGCTACATACTCATCATGGCCGTTGGAAGCTAGGCTCATAAAACACTGAACCAAGAAATAACCGAATGATCCAAAACTTACTGGAAGTGATTGTCGAAGCAGAACTATGAAACAAATTAATGCACACAGTTCTGCTGGAAGGGAAATTTAATCAAGCTAAGGGCAAACGTTTTTTAGCGGCAGGCAAAATACTATTTCGGGACATGGGTGGATGAACCGACACTATTTTTTGGCAGCTAAAAATTGTGATTCGTGTGGGCAATCCAGCTACCAGCCTACGAAAATCAATATTCAGGAGGCGGGACTTGCCGCAACCTATGCCAACCGACCGAACAAAAAAGCCCTAAATAACATGTATCGAATAAAAATACATGGTCTGACCCACATCAATGCTGACTTGGACACTGTAAAGCCTCGCTCTCTCCCCTCCTCCCCCAACAACATACAGGTCATCACGATGGAAGCTCGCTTGGACACTCCAGCCATCTGATGTTAATGACGTTGACAATTGAACTCATTTCACGAATATATCGTAGGACAATGAGTCAGGAAGGCCAGAACAAATACATTAATGTACAGATGCACTAAATGGCGTAGACCATCTATTTCTGATAATGTAATTGTCACATGTAAACCTGCTTTCGAATATTGGTAGTTGTGCTTGGTCCAATTCTCGTAGACAGAATCAGGAGAGTGCTAATGGCTCAGGATTGCAGCGAACAAAGTGACACCATATCTCATGGGCCCTACTGAAGCTGTGGGCATTCCCATGCCCAGCACCGGTGGTCGCTGCTCGGATCACCCGTCAGGATTGATGCGTAACCGGTCTATATACCGAGCCAGTGGATGCCATAGAATGGCAGTTCGCGTGGATAATACCACACCGCTGGCTGCAGTAGATACTAGTCTATATCCTGATGCATCTCAGACCTATCTTTTTGCTGCTGGTGACCATGTTTAGCTAATCTGGTAGAGTAGTTTCTTTGAAGGCTGAAGTAATGTAAACTGGAGCAGTGACTATATATCTGTGGCACTAGTAACTCAACCACTTTTTTTACAATGGGAAAATTCTCTGATAAATCGACTAGACTCCATGTGCATGTGACATGAATACGGCCACTTTTGCTATCTACTGATTTAGTTCGCATATAATCCACATATCAGCAGCGTATGGATGAGCGTATATTAAGAGTTGCATGCATGCGTGTAAAGTTTCCTTCTTATACACAAAATATAAGTTCTCGCATCAACCATCATTCATAAAAGGCAGTGAAAACACGTGCACAATAAAAAACGTACAAATTCTGAGAGTTCAGATGAAGAAAAACAATACGCAGATAGGTGCTTAAAACATAATTTGTACTACAGAACTAATTATCGATGCCATAAATATATTAATCCCATACAACTTCAAGATTGCAAAAGGCTCCTTTTACAATGGATATAAATCCTTTTGAAGCAATGCATAGCCAAGAAACAGGTGCTAACCAGCTGTCAATTATGGTGTTTGTATTAGGTAGCCAAGGCCTGTAGAGGAGATGTGATCCAGATTTAGGGAATTATAAAGGAAAATTTTGCTTCAGGACACCCTTGACTTTGTGAAATTAGCTGCGGCATGCTAACATTTTTTTTTTGCTGTAACACACTAATTTCTTTGCTGCTGTCCTGCGGCTAATGATTTTGCTCTATCCGAACCATTATATGTTTTCGTTTGGACAAAATCATGTGTGTGATTACACAAGACCATGTGAAAGCTGACCGAATAAGTGATGACAGGGCTGCTGTCGGCCCTCTTCAATAGACCTCCCCACTCTCACACCAGACTACCAGAGTAGAATAACTCGTTTTGCTTTGAGTGTTCCACATACTGCACCTGCTGTTAAAGATTTTTACAAGCATTAATCTTGTTTGGTACCAAACAGTTGTGTGAATGCATGGTTCCTGCAAATCAAAAATCTTATTTGGTTCCTACATATTCAAAGATGGGTCACCGTAAACTAACATACATGGTACCTTTTGATACTTCTTTCAGGAATGCAAAGAAACAATGAAAAAGGGAGTAAACTAACATCGTTGACCAGGGTTCCGGAAAAAAAAAAAAAGAAGTCCCTTGATGCGAGGGGAGGAACAAAGATTGCTGGCTACTAGCCCAAGGGAAAGGATCACAGACTGCACAGCGCCAGTGATTGGTTGAAGAAACGACAGTAGTGTTGCTCAAACCGGTGATTCAAGCCCTTGGTAGCCAGGACCAAGCGACCTTTGTATTATTGCCAACTAAGACAGGCTAGCAGGGCAATGTATCCAGTTGCATGTCTTCCCAGCACCCAGTCACTTTTCGACGCACACAATGCCAGCCAGGTCTTGCAAATATGAAGAATGCTTTTCTTTTCCATAGGATCCAAGCTAAACACCACTTGCAGAATGGAGACCGAGCTCTTTTGCTACTGCACATGGTCAATCAGACCAGGTTTGCATCCCCTGCGTCTGTCTGGGCCAAAACCAGGGAACCCATGGCATCCTTCAGGGCTCAGCAAAACTTTTCCAAGATACTGCTGGCCACTATCCTAGTGCATCCCATACCTATTCACTACCACACAAGAATATTTTGGTGGCAATAAGCAGGGTCCAGTAGTTTTGTTGGTTTAATTTGTTTCCAGACTGAAGCCTTCACTGTGCATGGTTCTCAGCGATTATGTCCATCATGCAAATAGAGTGGCTGGCTACTACTATATATGAACCTGTAGGTGTTGTATTGCACATGTTACTATTTAACATACTAGTCAGTACAAAAATGCATGAATGCATCCACCAAATGCCATTGAGGAAGAAAGTCATTACTCCTTTTATGTTGCTTCCATGTTAGTGCTGCTACAGTGGTGCGTTTACTGCTGACCAAAGACATCGAGCAATTACTCTGTTCTAAATGCATTTTATATATATGTCATCCATATGCAGCAATTACTTTCCATTTCGAAAACAAATGCAGCAGTGCTGAAAATAGAGCCTCTGGATCTTCGGCTAGAGGCACTCTAGCCTCACATCGCCCAGCCTCTAGCCTCGCATCGCCCAGCGAGGAGAACGAAACGGCTTGCTCTCGTCTGTAAGAACAATAGCCGTGAACATATAACTACCTTCCTGCCTTAATGAAACCAGACGCCACAAACAAGCAAGCCTTGCCTAGCTTAAATCAGTTAGCTAGCCCAGGTAGGCTAGAGCTAGACTTAAGATCCACAGACGTGAAATCAACATCATGTACATTTTGAACTCCTCATACATACCAATCCTGTCTCCTCATACATCCCAATCCTGTAAAAAAGTTGTAAAACCTTTGATCATCACGCGGGCCGTTAGGGGCCAAGAGAATGAAAATCAGGTGGGGATGCTCCCCCCCCCCCCACCCCCCGTTGACCCTCAAAAAAAAAATCCTGTCTTCTCAACATCATGGTTGTTCAGGTGATTTTTTTTGACATCATCCCATTATTGATATCTCAAGAAGCCTGCTGGGCTACGGCGCTACGCTACATATACCTCATGGATGCCTTTATATATTAGACACTGGCCAACTGCAGTTTAAATCCTCTGTGCCGAGTACAGGTAGCCTAAAAGAATTCCATCGAGTATAGTGCGTGGGCTACGTTGTTCTGTGAAACCCATTAGCAAGCATAGACCGGCAAGATATATAGGGTGTTGTTCTTCAGCATCCATGGTACCTCTGTGATTTCATATTGTATTATTAGAGGAATAAACATCTAGGTTCCATCATGTCGTATGGTCCACACAGAAAAGAAAAGGGAAAGTGTGTGATGCTAAGGATTATAGGTGTTTGTTTTCCATTGCCCCAATGTTTTACAGAAAATAATTAATTTGCATGAGTGACATGATTGTGATGACAGTTTGGAATGTCATCGAGAACAAGATGTATGCCGCGCTGACTGTATGAGGGACACGATGGTGGTGGGAATATGACGGGTGGAGTTGTGCATATCTCCCGATCGTGGCGCCACCAGGATCACTGCTGAGAGGGAGCTTATGAAGACAGTGAACATGGTGCGAGAGGTGGAGCTATTAATGGTTTGCCTGCCCTCCATATGGTTGGATCTTTATGGAGAAATATTTTACACTTATTGCCCATCTCTATTGAAATTACTGCCGTGTATCATATCTGGATAAAAGTCAGTTAAAATAACTATAAATTAATATGGACACGTTAGATATGAAATAATTAGGTGTTGGAGCCCAGGACCAAGGATTCAGTTCATAAAAGCTCAATGCACCCTACAGAGTTGCATTGGAAGTTTAATCTTATTCAGCATCCAAGCCACCAAGATGGCTAGGATAATATTTCTGCTCTGGCCAGGCATGAAAGTTAGACTGAAAATAAAATATATAAAGAAAATATTATACTTGAAAAAAGGTAGAATTATTATTTTGATCACCAGAGCTTTGCAGTCTTCCGCTAATGTCGGTGGCACCCTTGGTGGCCGCTCCGCTTGCATCTGCCGGCAGCCGTGCCGCTGTGCTGAATCTCAGATGCAGGAGCTCGTGTCTGCGGCCACAGTACCCGTGCAGCCAGCTGCTCCCGCCGTACACCAAGCCATGTCACGATGGAAAGTGAGCGAGGTTTGGGGATAGAGATGAGAGACTGCGTGTTGCCGGCCATGCATCCTCGCTGAATCACAAAGGCACATGCCCGCTGACCCAGCTGCCTTTTCACCACACCCACCGACGGGTCGCTGCACCAGCGCCAGCACCCACTCATCTTTACTAATCACCAAGCAACTGCCAAATTCAAGAAACAAACAGTTAGATCCAACAAGCAAGCAAGCAATCTGCCGGTCACGTGGTGCATGGTGCTCCGCATGTTAATAAGTTCTGCTAATGCCGGTGGCGCCCTCCGTGCAGCCATGCTGCCGTGCCGAACTGTTTATGTAGGGGCTTGCATCGGCCGCGCCTCCAATTCCCGTGCCATCCACCAAGTCAGCGTCACGATGGAGAGTGAGCGAGATTTGGGGGGAGTAATCTGCCAGACTTGGTGAAGAGAGAAATGGAAGGAGGGAGGAGGGAGGAGGAGCTAGATAAGTTGTGAGGAAAGAGCGTACGGGAGACCAGCTAGAGTTAACCGGATTTAACTCCTCTTGAGGGCCCCGAGGGACGGACATAACTCTTTTGGGATCTTTATTTCTCGCCATGATGCTATCACTGCGGGTTTTAACACCACCAGTATGCAATTAAAAAGGCAGAGAAATCCTTTTTCTTACCACTTTGGTGATCAAAACTTATTACTGCCGGATTGATTTTAACCGGCTGTGATACCCCATGTGAAAAAACAAAATCAGTAGTACTGCTTGCAATGGCGTGTTTTTTTAGATAAGGAATAGTAATTGTCCCAGCCTCTACACAACATAGTATATATCTGGCCATTTTTACAAAAAATAAGAGCAATTTGCATTGTTTTAAAGGTACAAAAGCAAGTAGCTCAAGGTTTTTCTATCCTAGTTTTCCATCTGGAATTACAGACACACATGCGAGTCCCACATTATAAGAATGATGGAGGACAAGGTTCTTTTCTTCCTATGTTGCATGCTAGAGGATCTTCTTCAGTGATTAATTTGTCTTGCAGCTCTGCATATTCACCATATTTCAGGGGCGAAGCTACATTATTGCCGGTTGGGGGTGGGGTGCCATGCGCCCATGATATAATCATATTCTAGTGTTAACCATCGTTGGATCACCGTTTGTGCACTCAGCTAGTTTGGTAGATAGGCTAGTGTCTTACTTAAGAGGTGCTGGTAAATACAATTATGTGAGATTCTTTAGGGTGCTGGAGCACCATGGTGTAAAAAGAATAATTCCACTAACTATGCCAATATTCACCACATATATTTACAAAATTATTTCGGTTCCTTTAGCATTGCACCATGGTTGGAGCCTATTTGGATTATCAAAACCTACAAATTGGACCTGTCTAACATTTAGACGTCTGTCAACTAAAATATACCCATTGCTACTTGGATAAAGAGGCAACTTTTGGTCTAATTGTTGATAAAAATCTATTATATCCCTGGTTCGGATGTACGAGGAGATCACGAGATAACATTTTGTTGGAAGGGTAATTTGGACTTTTAGCATTCACGGTTTGAAACTAGGTGGTTATGAAGGGCTAAGGACTAAAGTTTAGTTGGGTTAGCTAATTTATAGCCTGTCTTTTGTCCTTTCGTTGGCATCACTAAATGATATTTTTTTAGCTAGCTAAAATTTAGTCCCCAGGTCCAAACAAGTTTTAATTTGTCCTCTGTTTTGCCCTTTTTTGCATCGTTTTCCGACTCTCATTGGGAACTCGGTTTATCGGTGCAACATTTCTTAAAAATATATATCACTGTATAAAATTTGCTGTACCATACATCAAGCCATTAGTAGTGCTGAAGTAGTGCACCCCCCTCGATTTGGCTCTAGCTTCGACCCTGCCATATTTGGCAGCAGTGTGATGAGGTGCTGCCACCCGCTGTGGTAATGCGAAATTTGTAGCGGCCGAAATTCAATAAGCAAAGGAGGCGCAGCGACACCATGCAAGTTCCAGTTCCTTTATCTTCATCATTTGTTCCTGTGCACACTCTTTTTAGTGGTGTTTCTTTGGACACTGTCAGAACTGCTTTGACGGCCGAAATCCCGTCAAAACTGCTTTGTCGATCTGGAATAATGCGAAAAACTACAGTACTCACAAGAGAAATTCAAACCATATTTGATCCAAAATTTGCATCAGGAACAAAGAGACATCTTGTTTATAGCAGCTTATGCTCATAATCAGGCATGGATTAACTGATCTGTCCAATATAATCTCTTACATTTCAGGGACTAACCCCTCTTGGACCGGTTCATTATAGGATTTGCCAACTGTATGTATCATGGTTGCTTCCCCTTCTCACCAATGCAAGTCTGTCCTCTGTCTAGAATGTGCCACCATTGTATTTTGCAGCTCTGCATTGTACTTGCATCAAGGAGTTGTGGTGACAACCTGAGAACATGGCCACATCTTGAATACGGTTCCTTGGGATCAGTCTGATGGCCCCTGGCCCGGTGTCCACGTATAGCTTTGTGAGAGAAGGTATGTACATGATGCCGTTTGCATCTGGGAAGCATGGAATTTTCTTCCTTAATGAAACCACAGATCCTTCAGCAACCAAACCACTTCAGGAGTAGCCGCTTCATCTAACATGGAAGCCACATCCTATCATGGTCCCATCATTGTAGGCCTACACACCGGCACTGGCCAGCATGAGTGACATGAATAGTTGATGAATAACCCTGCAAATTTAGGTATCCCGATGATTCCCAATCCTACGTTGTGTTTGCTTGGGTACATATGGTTTTCGGTGTATAGATAGGAAACATGTAAGACATCAGCTGAGAGAGACTCACAAATTATATATATGAGTGCTGCTGGGCCAGTGAGGCATGTGCACCCCCTGACATAATTTAACTCCATCCTGCAACTAATGCCACAAGTTTGTACGTAACTGGAGTACAAGCCAGATAAAAAGATAGTGTAGTGGCCTTTTAACTCCAGAGGTTGAGTAAAATAGGTCCATCAACATGTGAAGGAGTGTTACTTAGGTCCATCAACTCTGAAAATGTATTTTAAGGTTGATAAACTTTTCAAGTCGTACATTGTAGATCCATACCCCTCCATGTGGGCAGGTAGCGATGACAAGGCACATGTTAGCTATATCTTCTCTTTTCTTCCTCTGTTCATTAGTCCTCGAACTTTTCTTGTTGTGTTACTGTCACCTAGGTCCCTAAACTCTCAAAGTGCATTTCAGATCTCCAAACTTGTTATGGGATGTCATCTGGGTCCCCAACTCTCAAAACCCATTTTTAGATTCTCGAACTTGTCTGCGAGTGTCGTCCGAGTCCATAAGCTCCCAAAATACATTATCAAATCTCAACATTTGTCACATGCTGCAAATTTTGATGCTTCTCCTTGCTCATGGCCTTTGTAACCACCTTCTAATGTAATTCTGTATATGCTATTTGGTGCTTGATTGGGAGGAATCGGAAGCAGCTTTGATAGTTTAGGAACACAAATGGCATATTGGGAAAAGTTTAGAGATATAAAAAAATATTTTGAAAGTTTAAGGATTTAGATGGCACCATATAGGGATGGCACAAGCAAAAGCCCGCCCGTGGCCAAACCCGTGGGGGAGAAAAATATCCGCCCACAGGAGATGCACTGGTGGATTTTTTCACCCACACCCGTTGGGTTTCTGGAGAGTTTCGGGCGCCCGCGGGTGCGAGAGGAAGCCGATGGTGCTGCGGTGCCGGTGCTGCCCTGCTCGACCACCGTCACGGTGGCTCGTGCGCCGCCGCCGGGCACTGGTGCGCCAAGTGCCGGAGCCGCTAGGCTCTAGTTCGTCGCCGCCGAGAGCCTGTGCCTCGGCCACCCGAACCATGGGGAGCTGTGTGCTGCCGCCGCTGTGGGCGCTGGTGCGTCGTGCGCCGCCGCCGCCGCTTGGATGCTTGAGCCTGGAGTAGTGGAGCGCCAGAGTAGCTAGGAAGCCGCCATCGCCGAGGCACTTCGCGCGTCGAGCGTCGCGAATAGCGATGGTCTGGGGGCTGGCGGCTTGAGGCTGGGGCGGATGGAGGCCTCGACGGTGGGTAGGTGAGTGTTGGGTAGGCCTATAGGGTTAGAATGTGTTTTGGGCTAGATGGGCCTTCATCATATTGGGCCAAATAGAGACCTTGCAAAGGATGCGAGCGGGTGCGGGTTCATCCGCGGGTCGATTTGAACCCGCCCCCGTCGGGTGTAAAACTCGCGGGTGTCCGCACCCGTGTGTTGAATTGCCATCCCTAGAACCATAACCAGGGGGCGGATCCATGTTGCTAGTTGTGGGTGCGGCCGCACCCAGGCCCAAAACACAAGTCAGTGGGCGCTACTAATTTTTCACCCTTTTAGCACCCCAAGCCCAATACGCTGCCCCCACAACCCCTTTGGCTTTCTCCAATCTCGCACGCCTGCAACGCTGCTGGGGGACTCAGCGACTCGTTCAGTCGCCCATTTCTCCTGCTGTCATCCACGGTTACTAATCTACACTATACAACAGTATAGGGTACAGTAAAAGAGCTCCATGGCATGACCACGAAGCAGCTCTAGAGGTCTTTTGGGATGATAAGGGGAAAAAACTGCTCGCGGTCCAAGTTGCCCTCCATTATTTTAGTAAGGGTACAGGTTTACAGATACCAAAGGCACGGTGGATGCTGGTCACTGTGTAGTCGATGTTCTGCATTTCGTAGCTGATGATACATGCATGACAACACATGAATTGACAAAAAAATTGGTGCTCAACTGCTATTAGTTCGTAGCAGCAAAATGTTCTCTGCAGTACTTGACACTTCCCAATGGAGGAACAGATGAAGATCCAAGAGATCGATGAAGAGTGTGCCTCATAGCTCCAATCACATAGACTCAGATATACAGGGATCTGTTGCACAATGCTTGGTTCACAGATCAATATCGATCCATTCACGAAACAAACAACACCAGTTTTTCCTTTTTATATTCTGGCAAAGGAAAACAATATACCAAACTATAGATGCCATCCGAAATACTGATGATGCCTGGCGTCATTAGTACATAAACTTGGCGAGTGGGTGCACTTAGATACATCATCTTCCAAATTGCTTATTTAGAAACAACAACCTGGCGAGTGGGTGCACTTAGGTACATGATCTTTCAAATTGTTTATTTAGAAACATGAACTTGCCATGTAGGTGCATATAGATCAGCTGGATGGCATGTGCAAAAAAAAAAAGATCACGTGGAGGATTACATGTTATCTGGTACTTTATTGAAAAAGTCCTTACATATCCTTCAATTTATCATTAAAAAATATTAGCTTATCCTCTCCTAATCCTTTTCTTCTCAAGCTTGAGACATCGATTCTACTCTTTGTTCCATTCTTTTCAGTTTATATTTAATCATGGCACACTCGTACTCTGCTTCATTATTTTTCATTGGAGAAAAATTAGATAACTTTTATCCCAATTAGTGGAAAGAAAAATAAGATATTACAGCTGGTAACCTAACCCTAAACCAAATCTTCTTTAATCAACAACGCTAAAAGAAATCTGCGAAATCCTAATTAGCAGAGTACGAAGAGAATCGATAACTCAATGTAATCATGAAAGATCATCTGCCTACGTGTTTTGTGATGTCTGTCTTCACCTTAAACTTGTTACGTGAGGCCAAAACCCTCCGTAAAAACCATCTCGTGTGAACACCCGAAGAAAAATGAGCGGATAAACCAATCATCAAATAAACTAAGGGTCTATTTGTAACAATGGTCACTGTACACATAAGTGCTAAATGTACACATAAGCATCTACATGACTTTTTTCCCACATGCCATCCAGGTGACCTATATACACTCACATGCCAAGTTGTTGTTCCTAAATGAGCAATTTTAAAAATGACGTACCTAAATGCACCCACTCACCAAGTTTATGTATTAACGATGCAATTAATTCTTTTCAAAAATACACTCGAAAGGATTTTATTATGCACTCGGATAGCAAGGTGTTTGCCGCCGACCCGGCCAAGCACTGGCCACATCCAAAATAGTTTGCCAAGTATTATGTTTTGACACTTGGCAAACAAGGTGTTTGCCAAATGTATTTTTTGGCACTATGCAAAGACTATTTTCAAAGCATATTTTGTGGCCCAGAATAAATTCAAATTAAAAAGTTTTGAACTACAAATTTGTGTAAGTTATCAAGAAGTACAACTTTTATATTGGTGATACTCTTGATTCAACAAATTAATAGAAACATTTTAACAACATACATCTCTCATACAGTTTCTTAAAACTAGAAAAATAGATTATAAGATTTGTGCACAATAACTGCCAGCACATCGAATGAACAAAGGACCAACCAAAAGTAGTAGATCATCATAAGGTATTCACCTTTGTAGTTGAACTCTTTTTTATTTGAATTAATTTTTCCAACAAAAAGTAGGTTTCAATTTCTCAAATTTTAAATTTGAGTTTTTCTAAATGGCGTCCGACGGTGAAACTATCATACTGAAAGTTTTAGATCACAACAAGTTATGAAACTTAGTAGTTGACAAGTCATTATTTGAAACCATCTTGTTGATGAAAACTAAGTTTAAATTTCTCAAATTTGAAATTAAAAATTTTCTAAATGACCTAGGAAGGATAGAATACCATAATAAAAATTGCATATTTCAAAATTTTATGAAACTTTGTAGGAAACAAATTTTTAATTTGAATTCACTTAAGACCTCAAGTAAGCAATTTACACTTGGTTTGGCATAATATGCGAGGAATCAAAATGGAATGTGGACACAAAAGAGAGTGTGGTGCAGTGATAGAGGTGTTAAGATGTCGTGAGTTCAAATCCCACTAGCGATTTTACACAAAAATTGTGTGACTTGCGACTGGCAGGCGTGTCCTCCCAAAAAACAACTTTTTCTAAGTTTGTCGACATATTTCTGTTCACGGCAAAGAAAGTTTGCTGAGGGGTTTTTAGGCAATGACAAATACTTTGTTGTGTGCCCGATAGAAAACACTCTGTAGTACTCCCAAATGCTCGCGTGCATGGCTTTTCTTCCTCTATAGTAGTAACATTCTGCTAACTGCTATTACAAGGTAGCACACCATTCAGCTCCAACTGACATGCAATCTCCATGATGTACATTAGAAAGTACCGATGCATCCCAACCCTATCTTCTCAGCAGTATCATGGTGGACCAGGTGATTTCGCCATCATCACATTAGTGAGTGATATCTCAAGAAGCTAGTCTGCACTACATATATAGACGGTCTCATGGGTGCCTTTATTATTATATCTGACACTGGCCTGCTACAGTTTAAAGCCTCTGTGCCGACTACACGTAGACAGAATTAAAAATTGCATTGAGTATGGTCGCTACTAGAGAACCGAGCATTCGCCCCTGGCACGTTAGTACCGGTTGCACTTTGAGCTGGTACTAACGTGCAAAATAGCCATGCGTCGATGTCACTACAATTTAGTACCGACTGGTGTCACCAGCCGGTACTAAATGGCGCCCTCCAACACCTCTGGTGGCAGGGGCAACGGCTAGAACAAGTTAGTACCAGCTGTTGGCTCCAGCCGGTACTAAATGCGCACAGTTAGCACCGGCTGGTGGCTCCAGCCGGTGCAGGAAATTTAGTACCGGCTCGAGCTACCAGTCGGTACTAAACGTTTCTGGTTAATGTTTTGTACCGGCTGGAGACTCCAGCCGGTACTAAACGTTTGTGATTTAGTACTGGCTGGATCCACGAGCCGGTACTAAACCGGTGTGTGGGCTATGTTGTTCGGTGAAATCTATTAGCATCCGTACACTGGCAAGTTGGTGAAAACACTGCACCCTATATATATAACTTGAGGGGCACATCAATGATCAGTCCTTAACAGAAGGGTTTCCCTAGGATATCATGGCACAAGTGCGTGAGGGTGACAGAGGAACTGTAGAAGGGTTTCCCTAGGATACGGAGGCAAGTATCATCAACAGTTGTCTTGCCTTCAATACGACCAAGACGGAGAATATGATGGCCACTGAGTACTTCATGAAGATGAAGGTTCTAGGTGATGATATGGCTTCTGCAGGGAAGCCTCTAGATGATGAAGAACTATGGTTACATATAATGTTAATGAATTATATTCGGAATACAATCCTCTTGTATCTGCAGTTTAACTAGTGCAACTAGGACAAAACCCATTATTGGCATTAAGTTCTATTCAAAGCCCTTGACTCTAAGAAATAAGTCTCACATTGCAGCAAGGAGAGTCTGGTTCCTCTGACCTTGGGCAATTTCTAACCAGCTATTCTATTCAATTTTGTCGTTCAAAATTTGTTTATAATTTGTATTACATAAAATTTTATATCCAACCTAATCGTCAGGCATAAGAATTAAAGTTAATGGACCAGAGAATAATTATCTGAGAATAATAAAATTTCATAACAATTATATTCGAAAAAAATTCTGTCTTTGGAGCGGCATGCATAAACTTATTAAATATTGTTCCTGTTGCAGTATCTGATTTTTTATTAGATACAAAGAGTTAACAATACATAAACTAATTAGAACATGTCTCCTCCTGACATTTAATATAGCTTTAGCTGTAGGAAACCAATTTTTGTTTGA
This sequence comes from Digitaria exilis, assembly GCA_015342445.1. Classification (NCBI taxonomy): domain Eukaryota; kingdom Viridiplantae; phylum Streptophyta; class Magnoliopsida; order Poales; family Poaceae; genus Digitaria; species Digitaria exilis. Next base: position 2,949,345 of record JACEFO010001972.1, on the reverse strand, counting down.
TATTGGCACCAGAAGAATTATGAACTCTATGCGGTCAGTTTTGATTTGCAGCAATAAAAAATTTGGCAAACCTTCTGTGTCAGAAAACAATTAATGCATAGAGAGAAAAGAAAAGGGAAATTATGTGATGCTATGGATAGTTGGTCTTTATTTGTTTGAGCTTTTTTAGGACGATGGGTAAGTACCAATAAGTATCAAAATATAAGAATCGTACCGCAGAAATTGTTTGGAAAATATGTTAAATACCTAAAAGTAACAAGGCAAAAGTACCAAGAAATACCAAAAATATGGGACCAGGTACCAAATTAGTGGGTCCAGTATGTAATTTCCATTTTTCTAATAAATTTTTTTGTTATTAATTAAATTTCTGAAATTTCCATTCAAAAGAACCTAGAAATACTTGCAGGTACCTGCCAATCGTTCTAAAAAATCTCTATCTGTTTTCCCATGCAGTCCTCAAGTGTTTTACAGAAAAATAGTGATTTTGCATGAGTGACAAGCCGGTGACAATCCAAAATGCTGTCGGGACAGGATGTGTGACCTTAGCAGCCATGTTCATGGAACAATGGGAACGGGGATGAGGAACAAAGAACTGCACTTATATAAGGTTTTTACACTAAATTGTTAATGTCCCGGAGCGATGTCACCGGAACGAAGAACGTGATCATGTTCCCGTTCCCAGCTGCTAAGTGTATGGCAGGGTGACAGTATGACGGACATGATGGTGGAGGGAATATGAGGGTGGAAGTGTATGTGCATGTCTCCAGAGCGAAGCGCCACAAGAATCACGGCCGAAAGGGAGCTTATGGAGACAGTGAACATGGTGTGAGAGGTGGTTCTGTGAATGGTTTGCTTGTCCTTCCTATGTTTTGTCCCATATGGAGAAATCTTTTACAGTAAAATTTACTTATTGGCCATCTCCATTATTCAAATTACTGCCGTTTATCAGTATCTAGAGAAAAGAAAGTGCAATCACTCTAAATTAATATGGGCACGTTAAATATCAAATAATTAGGTGCTGGTCCCCGGAGTAAGGATTCAAGTGCATAAATTTTCAATGCACCCTACAGACTTCATAGTGAGGAGTTTGACCTTATCCAAGCATCCAACCTACCAAGATGACTAAGATAATTTTTCTGCCCTGGGCTGGCATGAAACTTAGACTGAAAAAAAAAAGAGAAACATTGTACATGCAAAAAAAAGGTAGCAATGCAGTATTTGATATCTAGTAAGGAAATGGATAATAAATTAAAAAGGCATTGCATTTGATATCTAGTAATGCAGTATTTAAAGGGACAAAATCTTTCAATGGTTTCAATTAATGGTTTCCCGTTTCCATTGTTTCTCTACCCTTGTAGGCCATCCGGCACATCTGAATCCCACATTATTATAAGAATGATGTATGGCATGGTGTTTTTTTTCCTGGTTTTAGGGTTCATATTTCAGAAACTGCCTATCCTCTTCGACTACCAATACCGGTTCAGGAAAAGACATGGCCACTTCATATCAAGGAACAGGTTCCATGCTATTGGGTCTTCTTCAGTGATTAATTAGTCTTTCAACTCTGCATATCCACCGTATCCAGCAGCAGTGTTGAGACCGTTAGAACACTGACCGATTGTTGCGACCACCGTGGATGAGTGCTTCCAAGAAGGAAGACTACCTTCGAGAAAATTTGGGTTTCCAGATGCTTCCTAATCCCATGTTATTTCAGCAGTTTCTTATTACGGGTGGTGTTTGCTCGAGTACATTGAGTACATCTTAGAAGGCACCGTAGCTAACGAGTTTATTATTCCTCTTATTTTTTTTTGGCACAGTTTAATCAAACTGCAGATACATTACTAGCACTGTGTGGAATGAACAAATGACCGTAATAAAGTTGTAGATCTTCAGAAGTTATTCAACTTTGTAGTTGAACTCATTTTAATTAGAATTAATGTTGCCAACAAAAAAGTAGGTTTGAATTTCTAAAATTTATAATTTGAGTTTTTTCAAACGACATTGACCGGAGAAACTGCCATAATGAAAGTTGCATATTTTGACAAGTTAGAAAACTTTGTAGCTGAGAACATTTTAATTTGAAATCATCTTGTCATAAAAACTAAATTTGAATTTTTCAAATTTGAAATTCAAAATTTTGTAAACGACCTTGGATGGATAAACTACCATAACAAAAAGTTGTGTAACCCGAAAAGCTATGAAAATTTATAGTGACAACTTATTTGAAATCCACAAGCAATCATTTAATAGGGTCGGTGGGTCCCCCCCTAAAAAAAGAAATTGCTTCTATTTTTTGTACACAACAAAGGCTTCACCGAGTGCTCAGTAGAAAACACTCGGCAAATATGTTTTTGCCGATAGATCTTTTAATGTGGGTGGTTTGCTGAGTGCACACTCGGAGCCTTTGCGAGGGTTTTAGTAGTGGTTACTATGCCACGACTCTGCACTGTGTCACCACCGATGCAATCTTCATGCTCTGCACACCAACGTTGTCCAACATGAGTGTCGTGGACACTCGATGATGTACCCCAGTGAATTTAGGTATCCTAATGATTCCCATTTCTACACTGTTTCTGATGCCTTTTGTCGCGTTTGCTTGGGTACATGAGGTTTTCGGCGTAGGCGGGAAAACCTGCAAGAAATCCATTTGCATCTCTGGGCATGGTTTTACTGCATGTTGCAGCTAAAGCCACGAGTCTGGACATAACTACATGCATTCCAGATGAAAAGATGGTGTGGTGGCCAGCTAACTCCAGAGGTTTATTATGCACTTTAAATTGGTTCACTCCATTATATTTATATAGGTTCATCCTGTTAGCCTATGTGTCATTGAAGTTTACACCTCCTTTCAGCAACGAGTCCATGTTCATTAGATGTGTGCTGAGGAGTGCGTATATGTTCTGGGTGTGGAGAGAGGGGTGTTAGGGGGAAAAAAAAAACAAACGCAATGAGAAGAGCAGGATCTTGTTTACTAGACATACAAGCTCGTGCGTGGCGGCAGGAGCCTTGCAAAAGCTCGTCTGAGATTTATGCTGAGGCATGCGGCTAAGGATTAGAGGCCCTCTCTGAAGTCATCGTGCCGCACACAAACACATCTATCGTCGACGGAACGGATCCACAACGTTGCAACCCGACAGAGCCTATCCCTACCATGCTGACCGCGTTGAAGTAAACTTTGGTATTCACAACATTCATGCCACAGCGGTGCCTTGCACTGGTTCGAATTAGTCACTCAAGCGATCGTTATTTCGTACAACCGATAAGGTTACTACGTTTCACCTTGACCCACCTTGTCTCCCACCAGCCTCATCTGCCACAAAAGTGAATGCTTCATCCATGGCACAAGCCCCATGCGCGCAAGCAGAACATGGCCACGCATGCCTGGAACCACTGCCCACTCCCTCACAGCTAGGAGCCTCTCACTACTGACTTCCTGTCTCAAGAACACAGAAAAAAAAATCATCAGCTCACGGATAAATCATACATCAATTCATATGTCAGTAATCTGTGGCAGGATTAATGAAGCAATCAATTGCTAATTCTTTGGATGGTAGGTGGTTGTAATACATCCAAATCAGAACAAGTGCACAGAAATTTTGTGTATGTAAATTGATCCACTGATATAAAAAAAAATACACAGCGTCTGATCAAGCAATGAAGCAAATTAAAAGAACGTGATACTATTTGCCGTACGTGTCAACTAATTGGCCCAAGAACAGACAATGGAGTAGTGCACGCCATTGTATTGTCAGAGATTTGCAAACGGACGATGCATACCAAAAGGAATCGTGGTCATGCTCTGCAGAACTGCCACTGAGCCCGCTTCTGAATTTGCGAATCTAGCAATACATGGTCTTGCCACTATTCCCAAAGCATTTGTGTTAGGTATTCTGGAATAGAAACCATCACTTCATTTCTCCTAAACTGTATGAATGCATTGGGAAACCCTTCGATACAATGTTCCTTACTTCCTGTGTATAGGTGACGGCTGTGATTTTGGTACCCGTACCAAGGTAGTAAGGAATCAGGTTTACACAAAAATAGAAGACATATAGGACAGGATTAGCTCGTCAATCTGTACGTGTAGCTGCTGGGAATAACGTGTATATAGTTATTGTTTTGTGTCTAGCAAATATACAAGTATGACGACACATGAATTTGTAAATTGATTACTCGCTTGAGATCATTCTTCTGCCTGAATGCCAATTCTAAAGGGTACAGAGATCGAGTAACAAGTGGTCTGCAAGTGCAGTGTGATGTGTTCTCTTGGACACACCCAAGAATTTCAGCAACACAGCACGCGTGGCAATTCGCCAATCCCATATATGTCAAATATCATAACCACTACTGGCGAAAGGCTGACTAGTATTGGTTGGCAATCGAGCCTTGATTTCTCAACACGTAAAAGCAAACCGAGAATGGGTTGGTGTTAACAACTGATACTAATGTGTAAGCTTTAGTACAAGTTAGTAAGTTAGTGTTATACGACCTTGGTCATTACATTGCCGGTATATATGTGATGGACTGTGAAGACTGTATTAAATAATACGTATTTTAAGAAGTCATCAGCAAGCATCCTGATGTATGGTGGCAGCACGGTGCCCATATGATCCAAATATGAAGGATACAGATCGAGCACTGATTAGTGCATGATGAATTGATAACCTGATACATTGACTTACATTGCGTCATGATTGGGTCCATTCTAAAAAATATATAGAGCGAGCAATTGAATGCTATCAGTCGACTAGTTAAGAGTGGCTGTTCCTGATGATTAAAATTGGTGCAAGACCAATTTCCTGGGCCTACCCTGTCTAACCAATTTTCTGTGTCTGTCATGCCGAATTTCTACTTCTAAAGCAAATGATATATATTGTCTGCGGTGTTAGCAAATATCCATTTACTATGATGTCTCATGTCTATTTAAAAAAACGTAATGTTTAAGAACCTAGTAGATGATCTTGTGACTCCAAAAGTTATTAGCTTATGAGACAATTATTTTGTAAAACTTGGACATGTTTTTGTCGCTGCCCTCGCCCATCTAGTACATCATAAAAATCTTATATGGCACTATATTAAATAATTATAAGTATAGTGGCATGTATAAATTAGGTGTACTGGACAAAGTGGTGTCGGCTAGCGTTTAGGCATGATTACACATGAATACGTAGATCTGAAGTTCGACAGAGACCAGTGAGTTTGTGTAGCTGCAAAATTTAATATTCCCATTGATACTTTCCAAAAGAAAATCAGATACAGAACAACATGCAGAGTTCTCAATGGTGCTGAGGTAGTGCAACACCAGTCATGTGGATGTGTGCCAATACTGCTTTTCGGAATACCATCCGTGCTTAATTATATGCTCTTCCTTTTTGTTGTATGCAACAACAGTTGAGAGTACGCCCAGGTACCCTTCCCAGATCGTGACCAAAGCTTCAAAGTTCTGCAAGAATGCGGATTAGGTAGCACGGCTGGGCGCACTGAAGCCATATCACTGATGCTTGCAGTACGAAGTATCCTGATGCATCCCACGCCTATATATTATAGAATCAAAACTTGGTCCAGAGCATTCTGGCATGATCATCTAATTTGGTGGACTGATTTCTTAAGCCACCGATGTACGTCTTCAGTTTATGCGGCTCCACTGGAATGGAACTAAGCGGTCACCACATATATCATCTATGGCATGACATCAAAGCTAGCATATGCTTTTATTACTAATATACAGTTTGGTGGCGGTGGATGGCATGACCACGAAGCAGCTCTAGGATGCTTTCTGGGCTGATAACCTATATATTTTCTCCAGACTCCAGAGATGGTGTTTCCTGTAAGCTGGATAAGAAAAAAAAAGTTGCTGTGCACATTGCCCTCCATTACTGTAGTAAGGACAAGTTTACAGATAATGAAAGGCATGGTCGTCCATCATCACTGTGTAGTTGCTGTATACGCTTAAAAGAATACGTAAATTAATTTGGTGCTCAAGCTATTAGTGCGTAGCAGCAAAGTGTTCTCTATACTACATGACATTTCCCAATGGAGGAGCAGATGAAGAGCAACTATGCCCCATAGCTCCAATCACATAGAATCAAATATACAGGGATCTGTTGCACAATGCCTGGTTGAGACTTGAGAGATCAATATCGATCCATCCACGAAACTAATAACACCAGTTGAATCTTTTTTATATTCTGGCAAAGCAAAACAATATACCAAACTATAGATGCCATCTGATACTGATGATGCTTCACATCAAGGACAAACTAGCAATAGACATGAAGCCAGCAATGGTTTTCTGATGCCTGATTCTATCCATCACTTCTAGATGGGGAAGAGTCCACTCTGAAAGGCAGACAAATTAATCAGTGATTGATCTGCTCCAGAATAACTACAGATTCATATGGACAACTTAACTTTCTGCATTCTTAATACAAGTTAAACAGAGGAAGAACCATAGGTTATCAACCATGCTACCTAAGGTTTCAGAAAAAAAAAATAACAACTACTGCTGCCAACTGGGATAGCTTCTCTTCACTTACTTGCCTCCTAATCTGTCCCATTCTGAAAGACAAGGGAAAGGTGTGTGGTTGCAATTTAGAGCTTGCTTTTTTTGTACTGCTTCTCCTACTGTAGCTTCTAAGGGGTCAATCGAAGTATCAGGAATATAAGTTTAGAAAAATTAGGTAAAATTGCTCATATCCCCCAACCTAGCTCCTGCATGTTGACATTTACTGTGACACTTCGGCAATGGTCTTCTCAACCTTCGGCTCCTCGACTCCAATCAATGTGTAGAGTTGTGGCACTTCCTGTGACTTAAGTGGCACAATCTATCTTTCCTCCAGTTGGGTGCTCCACAGTGACTAGCCATTGATCACACGAGATCGTACCTTTGTGGGCGATCAGTCAGTCCATGCCCAAGATCACATCTATACCATCTGACTTCAACACGGTTAGCTCTGCACGAAACTCGTGGCCTTCCATAAGCATGCGAGCTCTCTTGCACACTAGGGTGCACCTCAAATCACCTAGCGGTGAGCTGGTGAATATAAGTCTGGCTCTAGGCTCTGTGGAGAGGGACTGCATTTCCACAAATTTCAAAGACACAAAAGAATCAGTTGCACCAGAATCGAACAAAACCAAGGCAGGAACACTGTTAACCAAGTACTCACCAATAACCATGCCGAGCACCTCCTTTACCTTACCTCCTCCTCAGTTAGGTGGTTGAGGTGGCCACGGATCTCCTAGGGCTAAGTCCTGGCAGGTGTAGGGGTATCTCTCATGGCTGGACCCAGTGCACGGGCTGGCGTAGTAGTTCTCTTCCTGCCGGGGCAGTCTAAGGAACAGTGCCCGGGCTTGCCACGACCGAAATAAGTGTATGTTGGCCTCTGTGCTGGTGGTGGCCTACTGAAACCTTCTGGCTGGGTGGCAAAGCTGGTGCTCTTAGCATGGGTGTGTCAAAAACTGCTCCCGCCAAAGCTGCGTCCACCCTGACTAGAACTCGGGCAAAAACCTCCTCCTCTCGACGGGTAACTGAACCCAAACCTCTGAGCGGGCCAGTCACGGTGCTGAAACTCGGGCTTCCTCTTCTTGTTCCTAAGACTATCCTCCAAAGCTCAGCCAAACTATTGCATGGCACTGGTGGCTACTATCCAAATGCATCGCAAACCTATTGACATCCACGCGAGCATATTTTGGCTGGTGAGAATGATAAACTTTGGGTTACGGTTGTTCCATACTTGGCCATTAATTGGTTGTCTCATTCTCTTATGCATGTACTGATTTTATTTTTACATACACATTTACATAGACCATCAAGTGTTTGCAGACTCCACATGCTTAAAGTAAACTATTCCAAGTCAATGATGATGCTAATAAACTTGTCCCCTGAAAAGCTAGATTCCTTGAAAACATCTTTGCTTTCTCTGGAGGAACGTAACCATTCACATAACTTAGGCTACCACTAGGAATCACTAAAGCAAAAATGAAATATTTTTTGCCTCTGGTAAGGAGATGTCAAAGAAGGCTCATTAGTATTTCCAATTTTTTTCACAAGCTAGGAGTTTACAAATGACAGATGATGTTTTCACCTCAGTGCCAACATACTATAAGTGTGCAATCTTATTAAACTCAACCATATTGAGCAAATGGAAAAATACAGAAAACATCCTAACGCTGCCAGGACCATGATCTGTAAAACCAAGGATGAAAGTGGGATAGGTGTTCTTAATCTAAAGACACAAAATGCGGTAATGTGCTAAAGAATTTGCACATGTTTTACAATAAAGAGGATATTCCTTTCCTGTTTGCAAATGTTTTGGGATAAACATTATCAAAATATGCTCAATCATGTCAAAAAGGGATCTTTTTGGTGGGGAGATGTGTCAAAAAGGACTTGCAATGGTCAATGTCCAAAATGGTTAGAGATGCTACTTCTGGGAAGATCTATGGGACAAAATGTCCCTAGTCATACATACCCTCAATTATTTCCATTACATATCCTAGTCATTTGTTTTAGGTCAGATCCCTCAGAAATTCCATCAAATAGAGCTTCAACAGGCTGGAATAATGCGATAAGTAATTACATGAGAAAGTTACACCATATGATCCATAATGTACATCAGAAAAGCTACATCTAATTTATCAAAACTTATCTTCATAATCAGGCACGGATTAATCCGTCCAAGATAGTCTACTATAGTAACCAGCCGCTCTTGGACTGGCTCCCTCGGATTTTCAAACCACATTGTCCTGTGTGCACCCCTTGCTCACGGTGTTTCCTCTGGCCAGTGTGTATCACCATTGCACTTTACAGCTCCCACATTTACTGCATCCAAGTCGTGTGGTGACAGCCCCAGAACATGACCCAATCTTGCCAGAGCAAGGCATAAGCGGTGAAGAGAAATGAGAAGGAACTGCCAACGAATTTGTTATTCCTGGTTTATTGGGCACAGTTTAGTCAACAGTGACATCGCCCAGAAAGAGTGTTGTGAACAGTGAATGGTCTACTCAGACGCATTTATGTTTCCTGATGATTGCTAATCCTATGTTGTTTGCTTGAGTAGGCAGGAAATGTTCAAGTACTCAGTTTGAGACATTCACAAATGAGGTATGAGTGTGCCCCTCTGCCAGCGAGATTGTGTATCTCTGGACCTGGCTGGTTTTACTGCATGCTCCATCTAATACTACAAGGAGTATAGATACCAAGGTAATGGATACAGATAGTATGAGGCGCGACCTCTGCCATTTCTTCAGACAGCTACTGGATTAGTGATGAAGGATGAACCTGAACCAAGCAACATCCATAGGACGAGCCGAGCAACGAACACGAGCTGAGCAACGAACATGAGCCGAGCGACGAACACGAACCTGATCCAAGCAACATCCATAGGCTCTCTAGCAGGCGGATACTAGATCTGAAAGCCATCCATGCGGTGCCCATCAAATGTTTGCTCGGCCAAGCCAGGCATTTATTTCTAATTCCTACAACGCACTATAGCTTAATTTCATGACACAATGCTCTCACAGACGTCTAGGTTTCCAGATGCTTCCCAATCTCATGCTCTTGTGTTGTATGTGTAGATTTCTTGTGTGGAGTGTGGATGACAGAGGATAAAGCAAACAATCGAGAGGGGTTCGCTGCTGCTATGTATGAGAGCTCTCCCACGCCTATCTATTGCCGAGAATTCTTCTCTGGTAGGTGAGGTTTTACTGCATCATCCTAAACCTATATCATCCTACTTCATCGATATGGAATGACCATGAATATCTTATTGTCTTATGTACTGAATTTTTTCACCTTTCTTGCTATGGTTGATGAGGATGATCCTTATCAACTATATGGTTTTATATGGGCCATGAACTCGCTAGCAATTTTTAATCCTACTGTTATATGTCAGTGTCCATAGGGTTAAATACAATGGCTTGAGAAAGGGCCTCTCACCTACTGGTTAGAACACCCGAGTAGCATCTAGCAGACCCAAGTTCGAATCCCTGTAGGAGCAAAACTAGGTTTGGAATAAATGAAAATTATGCAAAAAAATGTTGGGGCTTCCCTACTTCGTTTAGTAAAAAAAATACAATGGCTCCCCCCTTTAAATTTGTCTTGTTGTGCCATTTATGTGATGTTTCGTAACCAAAGTGCAATGCAAGCACAAGCACAAATGGAAACATACAAGATGGTATTGGAGGCAGAATGGACCACCATTTTAATTGTTTGTTTGGTTTGCAAATGGTACAACAAGAGGGGGAGTAGCTAGAGGCCTCGATATGTGGAGAAGCAGTGGCGGAACAGGGTCATCCTCCCACGCAAGAGATGCTACTATGTGTCAGCAGGGTTCGCAAAACCGTTAGGAACCGGTCGGTTCCCACGGGAACCGGTCTAACCGGTCCGGCCCGGTTGCAAAAACCCCGGTTACCACTCCCAAACCGACACTATAAAACCGCTACCACCAGTTAGCCGGCCGGTTTCACCGGTTAGCCGGACCGGTTTTGACCCTATCAAAAACCGACTGGTTCACGGTTTTGTGAACCCTGGTCAGCACTATCACGGATGGGTAACAATATTTGACGGTTCAGCTTTACATATGGTAACAGATTATAACCTAACCTAAACAGGCAAGATCAAACGTAATCAGTTACCGTGCAATTGGATAACCTTACATATTGGCGAAACAAGCAATACCTTAGTTCTATGAACTTCCAAAATCGAAAAATAGAATCCTCAATTTACCACATGATTCACCAGAGATATCCATACTTCATTGTTGAACTTTTAGATCCTAGCCACCATGTCAAACTAAAATAAAATAACCTGGCACCATGCTGGCAAATAATTTAAAGAAACCGCAATGCTATACATCGTACGTCCGATGCACGCTAAATTATCGGACGCTACGTGGCCTTCTCTTGTCCAAGTATATCTTATCTCTCCATCGTTGTTTCCTTCTATCCCCAGCCAGTAGTTCCAATCTGTTCCTCTCACATCCGTTCTTGTCGCTCGCCCCAGTCGATCTAGACGAGGAGATGGAGGTCGCCGGCGTTCGGTCGAAGGTGCAAGCGGTGTCTCGTGGGCAAGCTCCACGGCGGCACGAGCTCCCTGCAAGGAGGTGGCGGCGAGGCCGGTGGAGGCACAACGAAGCCCCATCGGTTGCCGCGCTGACTTCTCGTCTGGGCTGCGCTACCCACGGCGCCCCGAACTAGCTCCTTCCCGGTGCCATGGACTTCTTCGTCACCATAAGATCTTCGCGGAGTTCAACTGGCTTCTCCCCGGTGCAATCGCACTCCTTGCCTCCACCAACATCCTCCTCGGCCTTCCACTCGGGTCAGCCCAAGCTGCTCACTGTCCTGCAGTTCTGTCACACCCGGTTTTATAAACACAAACCGAATGCATCTCATATGTGCGTCAGGATCAAGTTTCACACATATGATAGACTCCATGAATAAACAGAACACAAAGTTACAGCGGAAAGAATAAAATAAATAGAATACAAACGTTTTCTAGCAGCGGAATCTTCAACTCTTCACCACAGGCAGTTGACTGGGGGTTGCGTACGCCTAGCAATCTTCATTGAAGTCACTAAAGAACTCCACATCTTCTTCTCCTTCTGATCCAATATTTAGCAAGAGTGAGTACACTTACGGTTGGAACTCAACAAGTAGGAGAATATGCAAATCTTTCAAGGAAAGGCGTGGTTAAGAGCGGTCAGCATTTTAGTTGGTCAAGTTTTTATTAGCTAGCACCTGACTACTAAGATATAAGTATATACCAACCCAATTAATCATAATGCATATCCATCATATCATATCATTCGTGCCAAAAGCACACATTTCATAACCAGGAACCATAATTTATTTTCATCTTTAAGTTCAATTATCATGTGAGGATCCGGGCCATTCATAACCGCGAACACGGCTGTGACAACAGTTTTACACTCTGCAGAGATTGTACACTTTCACCACAATTCACGTAAAAGCTCCAAAGAACTTTAAACCCAACCATGCAGTGCGGGCCAGGCACGTACCACACTTCCGAGGTGTGACTGCATAGGGTCGCTACGAGGCTTTTTCAAAGACTCCCTATATGTATGTGTTTGCTCCCCAAAGACCACGGTTACAACGGCAAGGCCTCGTCCGATCCCCGCACCTACCATGCCGGTAATGCCCCCAAATTCCACCACTAGTAGTGCAAACACAACACATAGTTCATCTAGTTACTTAGCCAAGACCAAAGCCATATGGTATTGTGGTTGTACGGGAAAATCCCAGGTTGTCGCTCCATGTTCCAATGAACATAAGTGATCTTGTTTAACTTCATCATCAGAACATGGATATAAGTATCTTGATAAATGGTAGCACAAAATTATTATCTTCATAATTAGTGTGAACCATTCCCAAGTATAGCAGCTAAGCAAAGCTACCCAACATAAAGTAAACCAGGTGTAACAAGGCCTAGGGGAAAAGATTATTCATCCTTAAATAGGACCCATCAAATTAATGCAATATACATACATAAAGTAAACATTAATTAGCATGATGTTGCATAGGTCAAAAGAGAGTATGCTGAGGGAGAAATCCATTTGCCTTAAATCCTAGTAATATCTGCTATTGTTTAATTCCCTCATTTACCTTTTCTTCAACGAACTCCTCACAGCTTGATCTTCAACTCGGCTTGAATAACGTCTATCATCACACGAGCACATACAAGCTAACGAATGCACAAATAAATAAACAATACACCAAACATGGGCAACAATATGGAACAAGCATGGAAACAGGTTGAGTCCTCGGTAAGGATTGCGAGAACACGAGAAACGCTAAAAACGGGGCTACGGTTGTAAAGGTACCGCTATCTAGATATTAATATTATAAAATAAAGCAAAGACTATATGCTTCATTCATTTTAATTAAGAAAATGTAGGCAATGAATATTTCAGAGAAATATTCAGTATCTGAATTAATTAAATTATACTTTCATATGAAAAGGTGAATTAAAGCTTAGTCAATTTTATTTGTAAATATTATATATAAATTATACTAATTAAACAATTAACTTTTAGAAAAGAATTCTACATGAGCATCTAACCGAATAACTTTATTATTCGTGTTCAACTAGTCAATTATAATTTATAAAAACATTTATATTCATATTAGTTAAGTTAACATATATTAATGAAAACTCGGTTTGAACCTATGTAGCTTTTATTCACAAAATAAATTGAATGATCATTAACCATATTAAGTTTAACTTATGAAAACCGAGGTATAACCTTTTTTTAGATTTTATTTAGAAAAGCATATGAAATAAGCATTAATCAAATTAACATCTTTATTTATAAAAAGACACATAAATCTAACCATATTTTAATTATAAAAGGCTAGTTCAATAATGATTAATCAAATTAACTTTTATTATAAAACATGAAGGTAGCACTCTAATCTGCATTTAATTTAAAAGCTAGTTAAAGTAGAATTAGGAAAATTAATATTTATTTATTTCAAAACATAAAACATGGTAAACAACACTGGTGAACTAAACTCTACGCTTTTAGAAGATTAACGCAACAAGAACGAGGTTAAACGGAATTAAAACGTGGAATCTAGGAGCTAAACAAGGTTTTAGGGGCTTAACTGCGAGAAAACTAAACTAACAGGGGCTTAAACAGAGAGCACCTAGGGCTAAAACATAATTACATATGAAAACCCGAGGGCTCACATGTAAAACAGGCAGCCAAGGACGGTGGTTTGTATATCTGAATAGAGCAGGGGTCTAAACGGAAATAAAAGGACTCGGATGTAAAGATAATTGAACTGGCTTGGAGTGCGGGTTGAATGCAGAAAAGTCCAGGGGTTCTTCTACAAAGTCGCCACGGCTGACTTGGTTGACTCCGATTGGATCTATTGTGGGCTGCTGATCTCCGACCGGACGGCCGAGGTTTCACGGGGCGGCTGGTCGCCGGAGAAGACAGGGGAGGCGGCGCGCGGCGGTGGCTCGCCGGAGTCGTGCGATTCCGAGGCTACGAGCCACGGTTTCGTGCGATTCGAAGCCCAGGACGTGGCCCGGGACATGGGGATCTCGTTTAGGTGGTTCTCACCGAGGTTTGTCAGGCGGAGGCGACTGGCGACGGGCTATGGCGGCTCGGTAACTTTGGCGAGGCGGCACGAGCGAGCGAAAGCGCTAGAGGAGATGAAATCGGGCGTGGCGTGTTCCTCACCTTCCCCCGAAGCTCCGAAGCAAGCTGTCGTCGAAGGAGAGGCGGTGGAAGCATGGGTCGACGGAGGCGGCGAGCTAGGGTTCGAGCTCGTGGCTCGGGCGCGGCGGCTTAGGGTTTGGGCTTCGAGGCGAAGAGGTTCAAAGGGTGCGGCGGCGCCTCTTATATAGGCCGTGAGGGGTGGCCTTGGCGTGGCGCGCATGCGAGGGAAGGGCGCAGGCGCGGACTCGAACCAGAGTCTGGTTCGGCGTGGGGGAGGAGAGGAGAGGGATGACATGTGGGGCCGGGTTGTCGGCGAGAGTGAGGGAGGAGGAGAGCTGCTGAGCTGCTTCGCCACTGGGCCGAATGCGAGGGAGAGAGAAGGTGTGGGGCTGGGCCGAGAGAGGGAGTTGGGAAAAGGAGAGGTTTGGGCCTAGTCGGGAAAAGAAATGTTGAAACAAAAGTGTTCAAATGTTGAAACTGCAGATCGAAAATGTTAAACCTTCAATAAACGTTTGTTGAAAGTCAAATTTTCACTCCAAAAATAATGCAACAATACGAACGCAACACTTCATTAAGCACAACACAAAGTTTATTTATTTAAATTAGGAAATTGATTATTTTCCTACACTAAATGTCATGATAGCCAAATAAATGTTGGAAAAGTTTTAATAATTCGTGAAAATCATTTATTTAATTGTTCTTTCTCATCCCATGCCAAAATCCCAAATTTCAGGGTGTGACAGCACTACCCCCTTAAAATGAATCTCGTACCAAGATTCGCAGAGAAAGAAAGGAGGAAAAAGATGAACAAGAGCATGTGGATATCCATATCCATTATCTTGTAGTGTAGAATTCTTCATACTCCGATCTCTATCATCTTTCTTTGTTGTTGTAGTTAGTTCATCACTTCACGAGTTAGAATTGAGGATAGAAAGAAGCAATACATGTAGCAAGAGAAAGAAAGAGAAAGGCTTCAATTCTTCTATCAGCTTTGTAAAGCACAATAGTGATGACGACAACATCTTCCTGCGCATGAGGACTTCCACGATAGAGGGAAAGGGTACAAGAACAAGGATATGGGGTGAATAGGAAGATGAACCCAACACAAAAACAATCAGTATAAAGAACCAAATCAATCTTAGTTAAAAGGATAAGCATAACAAGCACTAGCAATCAAGACACAAACATTAAGTGATGCTAAACGAAGTCATTAGGCATAGGGTGATCCTCCTAAGTAGGGGTTATCTCTCCAATCTTCTACATTCTTGACTTCAGCTTTCTTGAACATAGTGCTTAAGCTTGATCGTCTATGATGGACTAGTATCTTCATTCTTCAAGTTGACTTGAGAGTAGAGTAGGGGCACGACTATAGACTAACTAATAGTTCGAATAAAAGTGAGGGTAGAAAAGATACTTTGGAGTTCAAAAATCAATGGAAGGAGTCCAAAGTGACAATATTGATAAATAGCATCCTCCCGCCGCCGGCAGAGCTTCCCACCGCTCGGAGCTCCTCTGTCATACCCGGTTTTAGAAAGAAAACCGAATACATCTCATATGTGCGCCAGGATCAAATTACACGCATATAATAGACAGTGAGTGAATAACAGAAACAGTACTCAAACGAATATTTAATAAGTAAAGTATTTATTACACTCACGATAGGCATGAAGGCCAAAATTAAACTGGTTCACACGATAACTAAAGACGATAACTCCGAAAGCACTCCACAAGCATCTGACTGGTGGAACACACGCCTAGAACTCATCAAGATCACTGAGGCACTCCGCTCTATTATTACCTTCTGATCCAATATAAGCAAGGGTGAGTACACTTATGGTTGGTACTCAACAAGTGGGGGAAATATGCAAGCTATCAATGATAGGCTTGGTTTATAGCGGTCAGCATTTTAGTTGGTCAAGTTTTATTAACAAGCAACTATTTGCTAGGATTTAAGTATATACCAACCCATATTAGCATAAAGTAAGCATAAAATAAATCATAAGCATAACCAATAACACATGCATGCAACGATTTGATTTCATATTCCGATAGATTAATCACGTGAGGGTCTAGGCCGTTCATGACCGTGAATACGGCTGTTATAACAGTTTTACACTCTGTAGAGGTTGTACACTTTTACTACAATTCGCGTAAAAGCTCCGAAGAACTTTGAACCCAACCATGTTGTGCAAAAGTAGGCACAATACCACACTTCCAAGGTGTGATTGCATAGGGACACTACGAGGCCTTTACAAAGATTCCCTAGTTAGAAATGAGCCGCTAAGGTTTCCGGATCGGAAGCAGGCATAACCCTCCCTAACGGCATAGTGTCTTAGCTAAGCCCACTTCCCGAGAGGACCAGGCTATACACCGTCAACCGCCACCCCCATGCCCTTTCGGTAAGATCATTGCTAACCAAAGTTTCTAATTAATTAGCCAAGACCAGAGCCATATGGTATTGTGGTTGTACGGTTAATCCTGGGTGGTTCTCCATGTTCCGATTAGCATGGTGATCTTGTATTAACATGACAAGATATAACAATAAGTATATTCATCAATGTTGGATAGAAGCCACCATGAACCAAGGTTAAGCATCTAGCATAGCTACCTAAAGTAAACCCGGTGTATCAAGGCTTAGGTATAAAAGACTAGTCATCCTTACATAGGACCCATCAAATTAATGCAACACGAGCAAATGTAAGCTTAATTGTCATGCAATGTGTGTAGGTTCAAAAGAGTATGCTGAGGGGGAAATCCACTTGCCTTCCTCAAAGTACTGCGGTGACTCCTCCTCGTAGACTTGATCTTGATCTCCCTCGAACAGACCGTTTACTACACGATTGCACAAGCATTCAATCAATAAAATCAAAACAATACACTATACAACTTTTAAAGACGCAAAGACGTGTCTAGAACTATTCTTGATGCAGAGACAATTGCGTGAGCGCAAAGATCACTCAAAACGGATTTAAAACAGTCAAACTATGGCTAAAACAAGGTTCCGGGGCTTCTCTGTACTAAATCTAATCTTCCAGGGGCTTAGATAGAAGAAACAGAGGACCTAAAATATAATTTTGTATAAAAACAGAAGGACTTTTGAGTAAAATGACCAGACAGGACGGCGGGTTAGATTTTTAGAAAGACCAGGGGCTAAACTAGAAGAAACAGGACCTAGATCTAATTATTTTTGAACTGGCTTGGACTGCGGGTTGATTTCTAAGAAACTGAGGGCTTTTCTGAAAAAAAGGTGCGGCTGACTGCGCTAACCGGTACGGGATTATATTGGATCTAATCTCGACCGTTGGATTTTGATCTGGCGGCTGGAATTGAAAGAAGGCGGCGCCGGCGACTTGGGACAATGGCACGCCGCGGTGCTTCGCCGGGGAGTTGCTGGAGAAGGGCAATCTAGGGCTAGGGAGCTCGGTTTTCAACGATTCAAGGCCTAGAAGCTAACTGGGGATGTTAGGAAACCAGTTTAGGGCTTCTAAACGAGGGTTGAGCAACCGGGACATCTCGTGACGATCCATGGCGGCTCGGCGGAGGTTGACACCGTGACGCGACGACGATGAGCAACAAAGACGCAAAAGAACCGGCTCGGCGGGTTCCTTACCTACACGTGAAACCTGACGGCGAACTCGAAGCAGCAAAGGCGGTCCCGAGAACTAGAATCGCAGCGGCAGCTCTAGGCTAGGGTTTGCGGCGGCGCAAGGCTCTGGTGGCGGCGGAAGCTTGGGTTTGGTTTGGGGAGCAAGGGCTCGGGGCGGCGTGCTTATAAAGACCGGAAATCAAGGCTTGTGCGCCAAGGGAAAGCGAGGCAGAGTCGGGATCAGCTTCGGACTCGAAGTCCTGCTTGCGCACGACAAGAGGTTGGGGATGACAAGCTGGGCCCACACGGCAGTGAGAGAAAGAGAGAGAAGGGAAGAACAGGCTAGGCCGTGAGGCAGTGGGTTGGGCCGGGAAAAGCACTTTGGGCCGGCTGCTAGGCTTCAGAGAAGAACTGGGTTGGGCTAGAAATAAGAAAGAGAGAGGAGAGAAGGTTTAGAACTAAGTTTAAACTTTTGTAAACCTTTTCAAATTCAAACCATCACTCAAAAATATATGCAACAGCATGAATGCAACAAAAACTTCTTGAACTCTAATTTAAATGTTGTTTAAATACTTATGAGCCAAGATTTAAATTTGCAATTTAATATTTCCTAAAACAATAAAAGCTAAGAAAATTGGTTACCTATATTGATTTTAGTGTGATGATGAAATTAGGGTGTTATATCCTCGTGGCCTCCTCGACGAGGAAGAAGAATAAGCAAGTGGCGAACCTCTCTGCTGCGCACGCACAGGCTCGTGGCAGCGACGGCGTGGTCGTGGCTTCCTCTCTCTCACCTGGCCTGCGCCGTCGCCTACCGCTCGGGGAGCTCGCCTGCGCCAGCGGCTGGCCTCCACCAGGCGGCGCGCGCACGACGCCAGCTGCTCCTCTCTCTCCCTCTCCGACGACCCTCTCTCCTGCTCGCCGGCCGGTGGTTCAGATGGTGTGCCCGTGCACGGGCCGCGCGCCACGTGAGCCTTTGGCGCAGGACGCCAAAGAGGCTCGGAATAGCACCTCGCCCGCCGTGCGCTGCGTTGCCGCACGGGGTAGCGCCCCCTGCTGCGGGGAAAAAACCGCTAAACTGGCACTGCATACGGTTTAGCACACCGCATAGGGCACCCACTGCGACCAGCCTTAGCGGCAAGGGATGGCCTGATAGATCGTTGAAAAGGTTCATCTTGAGTTGGATAATTTGACGTTGGTGAATTTGTTAAATTCCAATCTGGGCGGGCGCAGCTCAATAGCCGGCCTTTGGCAAGAAATCCGAGAGCTTAGCAGGGTTTTTGTGAATTTCAAGCTTTCTTTTGTGTACCGGGAAGGCAATGAGGCAGCCCATGCGTGTGTGTGCTTGGCTTCAGTGTCGAACCCGGATAGGCTTTGGTTACATTCCTTTCCGTCTTGTTTAATGAGTTTAGCTGATGCCGAAATCCTGCTATTACTGATTAACAAAGCTCTTGTGATAGGATAAAAAAAAACATGCCAAGGCTGCACCCAGGTCCCTTCGTTTGGCTGCCCAGGCGGGCGGGCGTGAGCTTTTTCATCGTTTTTTGATGAGCATGGCTAGCATAGTCACTTAGTGTAGCTCGATGCTATTAGTGATTTGAAAGGTGATTAAGCTAAGGTTTAATGGGTAAATGAAGTTATTAAAATGAGCCCTTTTAGAATGATTGGCAAGTACCACGGTACTTGTAAAATACTGAATTGGACGGTGAGAAATATATCAAGTACCTAAATAAAAATACCTAAAAGTACTAAAATTGTGGGACCAAGTACCAATTTAGTGGCCTCGGAGGTAATTTAATTGAATTTTCTTGTAAGTACCATTAAGCACTAGCAAAAGTAAGTACCTATAAGTACCATTGGCTAATTGCAGAGCAACTTAAACGCTGGTGCACCTCAACTATGCATATTAACTAGCTTGCATTATTATAAGAGCATCTCCAAGAGACTATACTATATATTTTGAATTTTTATTTCACTCTCTATTTGCTTCTTCATACATATTATTCTATATTAAACATTTCACTATAACAGATTCTCTATTTAATATATTCTAGTTTGGCTAGCTAAATTTGGCTAGTGAGTGGGGCTAATTTGAAGAGCCAGGTGGCTTGACGAGTTGGATGGCTAGTTTATTGGAGTTATTTTGGTGTTGACCAGCCATCATTTCGCTTGATGAGTCATTTCGCTGGTCCCTTGGATATGCTATAAGGTGGGCAAAAGAGAAGGTTAGATGTACTTTCAGATTTAATTTGGGAAAAATATTTTGGTTATGATTGATTTAATGTGACGGAGAGAGAGTAGAGGTACATTACCATGTTGAAACAGCCATATCTCGATCCCACCACACATGTGGATTTTTTTTATTTTTTATGTTATTTATTTTACCATTTTTCAAAAATATATATGTGAGTCCCTTTTTTGCCGATTTGGCATCCAGCAGCCATTTCATCCGGCGTTAAGACGCCATTTCAAATGGCGGTAGCTCAGCTTGGTTGCGGAGGCCACCTTCCATCGGATGAAACGGTGGTAAGGTCCTTTAACAGTGGTGTGGGTCACACATACCGCTGGTTGAAATGGCCAAATGTCTCTTTCTTGACTAAAAATTACGATTTTTATTATATTATGGTATGGAATAAAAAAGCTAGTTTTTTAATAAAAAATTAATGAGAAAATCACTCTGAACCTGTCCTATCTACTCTAATTTGAATGCATTTTAAAGTCGGTGATGTCTAATGTAATTATTCTTATTTTGGTTAACATTATTATTTAATGTCACATGACATAATGATAATGCAAATCTAGTTTTGGAAAAAAAAAACTGTCTCATTTTGGATGCATATGCAAAATTATTTCATGCTCAATCTTTGCCTACAAAGCTTACCACTGAATAGAGGGATATTTCGACTAGGCAAATGTCCTCTTTCTTAAAAAAAGATCAACAAGGTGTTCAAATTTCATATCAAAACAACAACAATCAATATGTGAGAGTCACGCTCTATGGCCAAGCCATCACAAGGTCATGCGACTATCAGACCCTTCAATTTAATCAACACTCGAGTTTATAAACATTAAACATATTTCATTTCATAATGTAATTAAAATAATACTTTCTAATCAACGAAGAGACATTCTAGCCATTTCAACCGACGGTATGTGTGTAGGACGCCACCTAGAATACGGCAGTGAGACTTCTCGCTGGATGAAACGGTTAAATGACCTTTACACCGTCTCACCGGATGAAACGGTCAAATGACCTTTTCACCGTTTCATCCGGCGAAAGGTGGGTGAGGTACCGCCATTTCTAATGGCGTTAAGAGCTTAAAGGCTCAAGTATATATTTTATAAAAATAAAAAAAAATTCCACACATGTGCCTGAAGTTTGCACCGAGCCCATGGGCTCGGCCCAGGCCTTTTCGCAACGTAACCGAAAAGCCGCCGTCAGGCCGGCCACCTCCTTCATGCTGCTGGGTCGGTTTCGGCAACCAATAATAAACGAAACTCACTCACTACCACCGGCCCACCGCAATCCACCACACCGCCGCTAGTTGCCGCCTCTCCCCTCCGCCACCGATGGCGCAGCTCCCACCCCACGCCGCCGCCGCCTGGGAGGAGGAGGCCGAATGGCTGGACGTCGACGACTCCGACATCCGCCTCGACGCTCCGGCCCCCTCGACCATTTCGCGCCCCTGCGCCACCGCGCCCTCGCACCACCTCCACGTCCCCGAGCCGGCCTCCGCCGTTCAGGATGCGATGCGCCGCCGCCTCGCCGCCAGCCCGCCTACCTCTCGCGGACGCGCGGAAGCGAAGGCCCCGGACCCCGACTTCCTTCTGCCCACGTGGCTCTGCGCGCTCCGGTTCCTCGGTGAGGGGCGATTCCGAGAATGTCGCGGGCCTCGCCGCCGATAATTTTCTTCGCCTTCCCTGTGTTTGATTGGTGGTCCACCTTTGCGAGTTGGGTGGAATGCAGGGAAGGACCGCGGGTGGGAGCAGCCGGGGATCAAGGTGATCAAGAGGGAAGAGGAATTGTGTCGAGCACCTCTGGTGCGTGCCATTTTCATGTGCATTTTGTTCGATTGGGGTGTGATTCATTGTATATTGACCATTTTTGTGCTTTTGCATTGTTGTCAGGTGGCCGGGGTTGTGACATCGTGCAAGCCAAATGGCCTCGGCGGTCTCCTGGTGACGCTCAAGGTTAGCATGGGCATCATTGCCTCATTCTCCTCCTTGTGCTCTCTTTTTATTTTCAGTAACTGGTTCGATGCTTGTGATATTGCTATGACCACAACTCTATGGTGACTAATGCAATGTGCCTCACTATATCGATTTGCACCTTCAACTCTTGCTGTTGCGCTGTGGTATGAGTACATGACGATTATTGTTGGAATGTAATACACTTGGAGCTGCAATAGCAATAGCAAAACTGGAAACTTCCCAAATATTACTACCATTTGAAATTTTCATATATGATCAACAGACTACAAGTGACAAATTATTGGTAATTCTTTATAGGATCCTAGCGCGGCAATTGCTGGTTCAGTACACAAGAAAGTTCTTTTGGAGGGCAATAATGCTCAGGATATATCTGTCGGATGTGTCATTGTTCTCAGGAAGGTAAGAATATACAGTTGTTTGTTTTGTTTTTCAAACTTCTATACTGTGCTGTCTATTGGCAAGTGATTGGTTCAACTGTTAAGGATGTTTTCAATTTTAGGTACATGTGTTTCGTCCAACACATAAAGCATGCTACCTGAATATTACCAAAGTGACCAAGGTATTCTCCATACTGCTAATACTGCCTGCGGCCTGTTCTCAATTTTCATAATGATCAAGGTTTCACAGTTTAATTATTGTTGAAAGCAATGACTGTTGAAATATGATTTGCCACGGAAGTAAACAAAACTAAAATGAAATGAACATGAAGTAAACCACTTTTCTAGTTCGTAAATAGCATCTTTATTGTACACCACAAATTTTTGGAATGTAACTAAACGATGTCGATTATTGACTGGAATTTTCTGCAATGGAACCGTTTTTAATGACATACAAGACTTAAAGGCAGCAAATCAAGCATGAATCTGTAGGGGTAATTTGCAATCATCCATCATTTGGGAATGGACTACACTTTACATATAAAACCTTGAAATGTTAGTACTTTCGTCATTGTACAATTACACTGAAGAAATTATGATGACACTTGATATCTTTTGAATTCCGATGCTTTCAAGCCTCCTGGAGTCAGGACTTGAACTGTATAGCAATCTCCCTGCAACAGTTTCGCAGTGGTGTTTTGTCAATGCAAACGCTATTGCAATGCTTTCAAATACATAACATCATTTTGTTTGTACAAGAATCCCTTGTGACACAATGGGTGTAATGATGCAAATGTTTGTAGGTTCTCAGAAAGGACTGTGATTCCCCATCTAAGCCAGTGATTTCATCAAATGCTACCGAAAGAAGTGAAGGTTCTATAGACACAATAATGATGAGACTTCTAGGTCATGAAAGGATGATTCCCCATAATAATGACATGAGAGTTACCGAGGTTTCTCTTCAACATCAGGGAATATCTGGTTTAAGTAATAGTACTTCAACACAGGTTACATTAGACTGCAGAACTGATGGACGTGCCCTGCGAAATTTGAACATTCCAAACATAGCATGTGCGCAGTCTAGTCTTTCTGAGCGCACAGTAATGTTTGGAGACAGATGTTCTGCTCAAGCTAGTAATAATGAAAATCTTAGGCGACTTTTTGATAGTGAAAAAATGCTTCAAATTAGTAAAAAGCTGAAGAGTGATGCAGCCCTTGCTGGTGATAATGGTGAAACTGCAAGCTCGAGAATAGATACTGAGGACAGCTATGTTTTACAAAGAAATATGGGCACTGAGTTAGGTATGGCAGCACAGCTTAATGGTCAGCTATCCTCAATCAGAGAGCCTATGGAACATCAGCAAAGTGACTTCATTGCTGTGAATGCAGGTAGTGCCCAGCCAACTAAAGAACATGCTACTACCATCAATGGTTCACTTCTCAATCCCAAAAAGGCGTTGTCAGTTGGTTCTGCAGAATGGACAGATGAGCAGCTTTGTCAGTTGCTACTGTAGCGTGTATGTGATCAAAAAGTTGATAGACTTTGGTAGTCAACTTGTTTCAGCTATATAAATTATGTGAGCCTGTAAGAATTTGTGGTTCTGTACATAAACCCTTAGTGTCTAGATCTGTTTATGGTTATTGACCAGGAGTCCACTTTTTTTTAAAAAAAAAAAACAATGGTTCCACCATGCCTCTGGAGTTGTATATACAGTAATTATGATTCAGACAATTGTCATGGTGTCTCAAGGTGAGGGGAAGCAAAAGGCCTTGTGGAGACCGAAGAGAATCCGTAGGGTACATTGCATTTCTAAACACCTCAGTAATTATGCTTCCGACAATTATGTCTGTGTTCAAGGTGAGGGAAAAGGGAGATTGATTTTCCCTTGTGGAGACCGAGGAGAATCAATAGGGTACATTGCATTTCTACGCATCTAAGTACTGCTTGAAGAACTATTAAACATGCCATTCCAGTTTTATATTTATTTTGAAAAAAGTCTATATCACCCCCTAACCTATGGAGGTTCGACTACATAACCCCCAACCTATGAAACAGTCTATATCACCCCCTGAAATTCTCGAAACCGATCAAATTACCTTCAAAAGCAGTATTAAAAAATCATAGTAAATCACAGAAAAATCATAAAATAGAAAAATCAATTGTGTTTGACTCCAAATGAGTAGATTACACATTGAACATGTAATATGGTATGTTTTAGTACATTTTTTTCACTATAGCTTTAGATTTTCTCCATAATTGTAAAAAATACATTAAAACATACCATATTATATATTCAGTGTGTATATCTACTCATTTAGAGTCTAACACAATTTGATTTTCTATTTTATGATTTTTTTATGATTTACTATGATTTTTCAAAATTGGTTCTAGGGGTGATATAGACCGTTTGATAGGTTGAGGAGTGCTCCACCCTTATAGGTTGGGGGATGATGTAGACAGCATGGCAAGACTCTTAACACGTTGTGTAACATAAAGTCTGAACCCCCTATCATAAGAGTGAGTTTGAATGCAATGTGCTATGATAACGAAACAAAACATCACAAGGTCAGCCCGGATGACAATCAACAGAACTTTCCCCAAGATCAAGGTCATTTTGAGATTGTTAAATGCTCATCACACGTCAGTTCACTGTACTTGTACATCACATTTCATTATCAACAATAGGGCATGCTGTCACCAGCAACATCTAATGAATTATCAAACAGAGGATAACAGTTTGATCTAAAAGCAGGATAATTTGATATTCAAGTTAAGCTTAAATGAATACACAAACACAGTTAGAATACTATTACTCCAACAGTTCTGTTCGTGATTGTCACTTTCTGCAACCACAATCTGTGTCCTTTCCAGCAGCAGTGTTGACTTGTCGGTTGAGATAGGCTTCATAGATCTCCACGACGAGCCTTGGGTCCTTCTCAACAAGCTCCTTGTACTCCTCTCGATCTGCTAGTGTGGACATGTTGTTCATTAGCTCAGAAAGGGAAGCCTCCAGCAGCTGCTTCGCACCGTGGCGATGCGCAAATGCGTAGTGAGCAATGGCATTATCGTTGTTCACTTTGGATGTTATGAACTTCTCACAGTAGGCCTTGAGGTGCTTTACTTCGTACTTTTCAGCCAACACCAAGAGATCAGATGCCAGTTGCTCGTCTAGAAGAACTTCTGCTGTGTACATGTAGTGGACAAAAGCACGAAGAACATCATAAGAGACATCATAGATTTTGATGATACCACTCCTGCTCTCCTCCATCTCATTCTCAAGCATCGCTCTGAAAACAGGAGATCTGCTGGCCTGTTTCGAAGGAAAAGTTTAGTTAACACACAAATCTTTTAAAAAACAGCAACAATGAATAAAGGCAATTCTAACATAACAAAAACAGCAACAAAGCTTGAGAGGTACAATTAACACACAAATGAGAAAATATAAGATACTGGGATGACTGTAAATCTTTTAAAAAAAATGCGGTAGGGATTTGAAGAAGTTGAGGCTACCTGCTGAAATTTGCTTAGTTACATCAGACTAGATATGCAAGGCATAAGACCAATTACACACAGGTAAATCCCAAGCAACTGAAGAAATATAAGAATGTTGGCATGTAAATTTAAAAAATGGAAAGGTCGAAGCTACATGCTGAAATGTGCTTAATTACCTATCCATCTTACTGGAGCATGCAAATTGCAACGCACACGGAAACATAGAGAGTCAAACACTGCATCCAAAATAGTCCATAGATCATGGATTCTGAATGAAAAGGTGTGGCAGAGTGAAAACGTGTGAACTATCCCATCCTGTAGCAAAATTAACAATTTGTGTATGTGACCATGTGATGTAGTTACTCAGAAGTCAGCACCAACATTGGCAAGACTAAAATTTGACAGATAAATGTGACTGTACCATGTAGTTTATCAGCAATAAGATGTAACTGTAGTGCCTATTCTGGGCATCTCTTAACACATCGCGCCCTAGATTTTATTTAAGAAAGAGAATGTACATTAAAAAAAGACAGAAAATGATCCATCTCACTCATAGATACAATTATTCGTATGCAGCAAATTTTATGGTAGCTTTAACACATCAAGAAAATTATGGTTGGTGCACAGAAATTTGAATGATGGTGCCAGAAAAGCAGTTTAGATAAAGATGTTGCTTTGCACCAATGAATCAAGTCAGATAAGCCCCTTCCTTAAGAAAATGAGCAAAAGAGACTGTATGTTGCATTAGATTCTAGGGTCCTTTTTGTGCTCTCTCCACTTCACTTTCACCATTTAGATGACATGGTGAACTGGTGATCATTTAGACAACGTTGTTGGCATGTAGCACTAGATTTGCCTTCAAGTATTTTGAAAGTTTGCAATGTCCATCAAATATTCCCAGCTCCTTCAAATCTATTCTACAAGAGTCTGATTCCAGCACTACTTTATCATATCAACACTTTATATGAAAAATGATATATGTGTAGTTTCCTACATACAGAAAAATTCTATTAACCAAAGCTACAAATTCATATTGTAAAACTCGATAACAAGAATAGAAGTGTGAGGCTTAAAATAAATAAGAGCTTTGTGGTGCATGTAAACTTATATTCAACCCAAACATACAATCGTAGAACTGATTACCTATTTAGCAATAAACAATGCTTATTACTTTATATCATAACTCAATAATTTCTATATAGGTATGAATCAAAAAGTACTGCCTAAATATTTAAATAGAAGAGGATTACTCAGAATGAACAATCAACTTAATATGGTCAGTACTTGGCATTTGGTATGTGCGCATATTTTCTCAACGCTAGCATACTCGTAAACGTAGTATAGTTTTAGGTTTACATGATTGGGGCAGTTTCAGCTATTTGTCATGTGTTTGATCCAATCTGCAAACGAAATGAGCACAGACAAAATCATGAGTAACAGCATTCCGGGCTCGCTCATAGGTTCGAATAACTCAATAACACAGTGGTATCAGTAGTGGCTGGTCAATCCCAATTTTAACTAGATATCACAGTGGTATCAGTACTGATGAATAGGACAGTAAGCTAATCTGACTGCTACGAACTCTATGAATAAAATTGATAAGCAAAAACGATGGCATCAAGAAACCTCACCACAAATTTACAATATTCTGTTTTTTTCAAATATTAGGCTTATTACTCAATCAAGAACTCAAATATCAAGAAATTCACAAGCGACGCAATCAAGCACGATTCCGCCCAAGAAATCATCCAGGGAGAGGTTGAGAGAAGGGACGGTGTACTCACGAGGATGACGCGGTGGGCCGGTACGGCGGGCGTGTCGGGGGCGCGCGTGGCGTCGGCGGCGTCGCCTCCCCCGCTGGAGGAGGAGGAGCAGGCGGGGATGGCGTGGAGGAGGAGGTCGGTGTGGGGCGCGGATGCGGCATCGAGGGTCGGGGACGGGAGGCGGAGGAAGAGGAGGCGGGACCGGAGGTCGTCGATCTCGCGCTTGAGCTCCTCCTCCGTCTCGCTGGCCTCCTCGTAGCACTCCTTGCAGGTCCCGGCGTCCTCCTCCTCGTACTCCTCCTTGCACGACTGGCACCACATCTTCGATTCTCCCTCCGACGACGACGACAACGGTCGTGCCAACCTCGCCGTCGCGCGCTACAAGGAGCGGTGGGTGGTGGTGGCCTGGTGGGTGTGGCTGCCGCCGCCGGTAGGACGGAGAAGCGGCGGCGCGGATGGGTTCGAGGAGTGCAGCTAGTGGGTTTCTGTGGGCTTGTCTCACAGCCGGCCCAGTGGGAGTCCGTATGTGGGCCTCAACTTTTCCTTCTTTATGAGCGGGACGTTACACTAACGACTACCATCATTTCTCATAGCCGCACGTGACACGCACGTGATAAAATGGGTATACATAGCTGTTCCGTAAGGACCAAGAGCGGTGAGAAGAATATTTAGTATTTGATGGTAATATTATTCAAAATTTTAATTTTGATAGGTGTACATCTTTAGCCGCATGTGCTTGTATGAATCACGAACTCGTTCATATGAATCGGTCAAGACATATTTTTGCAAAGCATGAAGTACTAATTATTTCAAGATTTCCTGTGTAAAATCTTATTAGTTTCTAAATTGATTTTAACTAAGTGACCGTTTTTTTATAGAAAAAGGGACTCATCACTATATTTTTTTTACGACAAATCTTACTCATAATCTCTCTAGTAACCTAGTCTATGTTGATCTCGGGGGTGTTCGGCTGGCTGTTTTCGTTGCTTCTTTGGCTGCAGCTGTAAGTTTTCCAGCTGATGTTTGGCTTAAGGCTGCTGCAGCGCAGCTGCAGCGGCAGCCCAGCGAACACTCCCCTCATCTTTCTGTGAATTACTTACAAAAATACAGCTTTGATCACTTGCTCTTTGTCTCACCTGTCCTCTCTCTTCCACGGTTCTATCCTCTGCACTTGTGCAGTGCCGTTCAGCACGGGCGCCTCCTCCTGCTTCTGCCACCTTGAGCAACCCAGCTTGTCTCGCTCTCTCCTGCGCAGGCCAGCGCAGGTGGACAGGTGGCTTGAGATGGAGTGGAGCCAGGGAAGCCGGGCGGGTGGGGATGTGGTGGAGCCGAACGCGAGGCTAAGCTAGAAACCGGCGGGTACGGTGGTCTAGGTGACAAAATAAATTTGTTTCTATCAGAAACATCCTGTAACTCGCAGTTTTAATGGGTCTCTACATCATCCCACCTCTTTTGGTCCTTACACGTGGGTCCGACGTGAGGGGTACCGTAGGTCTAATTTTGGTGAGAAACGTTTTCAATTCTACTCGTTCTTTTATAGATATATATATATACTCTTTTTTTAAAATCTTTTATCATCATTTCTCAAATAATACTCTCTGGGTTCTCTGGTCTGAAAGAATCAGTGTGATAAATGTTGTGCCCAATGATGTAATCGAACTGGTGGCCCTTGATTCATGGTCAGTTTAAGTTAAAGCAGCTCTTTCCATCTAAAAAAGAAAATAATAGAAAAACATTGCCAAATTTCGACCGAACTGTAAATTGGAAGGTCAAGGTCAATATTGTCAGCTCCATCGTATTAATGATTTCAAATCGGGTAATCCTTTTTAGTTGAGATATCCTATGTTTTGTCAAAATTACTAGTTAAAATGAAGAGTCAGGATAATTGATTCTCTCTCTCTCTCTTTCAAATTGAAAGTCCTTACTACTTTTTTGGCAAGTCAAACTATTTTATTGTTTAACCAAAATGGCAAAATTATATAGGGATCTCAAAGGTTTATGTTACCCAATATGTATCTATGAAAATATATTTAATGAACAAATTCATGATACTTATTTGATATCACAAATGTTAGTACTTTGTCGTTTGGTCAAACTTGAGATTTCTTTGACTCCAAAAAATTTGGAATGACCTACAATTTGAAAGGGCTGAATCAGCTAGGGAGAAGCGGGACCACCGGATTTTAAGCGTTTTACTTAATTCTTGTGATGCAAAAAGATTTTAATTATTAGTAATTCACAACTGAAACAACAACGAAGTGATTCTAGACTAGATTAAAGATTTATTTTAAAAAATATTCATCAATACAATTTTGCATCGTGAACAACTGAAAGATCTAACTCCTTGCTAGTTGCCTAGTTCTCACCAAGTAGCTTTGAACAGCTTGTCATGTTAACATTCTCTCTAAGAGTGCACTGCAAAGATCAATTAGCAGCAACATCGTTTCTTTGAATATTAGTTGTACGTCAGCTTCTAAAGAACCAAGGAACCATCCTCCAGACTTGAATGATGCTTAAACATGCTGCTGAAGTAACGAGTCATTTCTGCATTCTCCATATTATTGTCCTCGTGACATACGAACATCTACCAATGCATGCCTGTAAGCATGGGACTAAACAAGCTGATCCTTGTGTTCCACATTGTCGCTGTCATTGGCAACCTTTGATTTGTCAGTTTCAGGGACCTGCAGTTCACCACGAGACGCAAACTTGACAGTGTCCTTCCTGAATGTCAGGTAGATCACAGCAGAAATGTAGAGCAGCATAAGAGGGACCACAATGATGCAGATGAGCACGTTAGCATAAATTGGGAGTGAGTTATGGAGGATCCACCCAACTAGTTTTGAGCTGAGGAAGTAGATGTTTATCCCAATAACAATAAACCCGAGGATCCAGGAGAACCCAATAATCTGCGAACGAATAATACATACATAATTAGTTAATGAACAACAAAAAAGTTAAAGAACAAAAAAAAAGTTGTTAGTTACCACTGGCTTCCATACTTACATAGATGGAATTCTTATTTTCCCCCATCTTGTTGCTACTACTGCTGAACTTGAGAAGTGGGATGAGAGCAAATGGTAGCTCAAAGGACAGTATCATCTACACTAAAGTTACAGCTAGTTAATCAAAACATCAGTAGTGGATTTTGTTAATAAAAAAAGAAGATTAAGTCAATCATTTGTTATTAGTTCATAAATTAAGTCAGTAAGTTAACTAGAAAATATATTTAATGAACAAATTCATGATACTTATTTGATATCACAAATGTTAGTACTTTGTCGTTTGGTCAAACTTGAGATTTCTTTGACTCCAAAAAATTTGGAATGACCTACAATTTGAAAGGGCTGAATCAGCTAGGGAGAAGCGGGACCACCGGATTTTAAGCGTTTTACTTAATTCTTGTGATGCAAAAAGATTTTAATTATTAGTAATTCACAACTGAAACAACAACGAAGTGATTCTAGACTAGATTAAAGATTTATTTTAAAAAATATTCATCAATACAATTTTGCATCGTGAACAACTGAAAGATCTAACTCCTTGCTAGTTGCCTAGTTCTCACCAAGTAGCTTTGAACAGCTTGTCATGTTAACATTCTCTCTAAGAGTGCACTGCAAAGATCAATTAGCAGCAACATCGTTTCTTTGAATATTAGTTGTACGTCAGCTTCTAAAGAACCAAGGAACCATCCTCCAGACTTGAATGATGCTTAAACATGCTGCTGAAGTAACGAGTCATTTCTGCATTCTCCATATTATTGTCCTCGTGACATACGAACATCTACCAATGCATGCCTGTAAGCATGGGACTAAACAAGCTGATCCTTGTGTTCCACATTGTCGCTGTCATTGGCAACCTTTGATTTGTCAGTTTCAGGGACCTGCAGTTCACCACGAGACGCAAACTTGACAGTGTCCTTCCTGAATGTCAGGTAGATCACAGCAGAAATGTAGAGCAGCATAAGAGGGACCACAATGATGCAGATGAGCACGTTAGCATAAATTGGGAGTGAGTTATGGAGGATCCACCCAACTAGTTTTGAGCTGAGGAAGTAGATGTTTATCCCAATAACAATAAACCCGAGGATCCAGGAGAACCCAATAATCTGCGAACGAATAATACATACATAATTAGTTAATGAACAACAAAAAAGTTAAAGAACAAAAAAAAAGTTGTTAGTTACCACTGGCTTCCATACTTACATAGATGGAATTCTTATTTTCCCCCATCTTGTTGCTACTACTGCTGAACTTGAGAAGTGGGATGAGAGCAAATGGTAGCTCAAAGGACAGTATCATCTACACTAAAGTTACAGCTAGTTAATCAAAACATCAGTAGTGGATTTTGTTAATAAAAAAGAAGATTAAGTCAATCATTTGTTATTAGTTCATAAATTAAGTCAGTAAGTTAACTAGAAAATATATTTAATGAACAAATTCATGATACTTATTTGATATCACAAATGTTAGTACTTTGTCGTTTGGTCAAACTTGAGATTTCTTTGACTCCAAAAAATTTGGAATGACCTACAATTTGAAAGGGCTGAATCAGCTAGGGAGAAGCGGGACCACCGGATTTTAAGCGTTTTACTTAATTCTTGTGATGCAAAAAGATTTTAATTATTAGTAATTCACAACTGAAACAACAACGAAGTGATTCTAGACTAGATTAAAGATTTATTTTAAAAAATATTCATCAATACAATTTTGCATCGTGAACAACTGAAAGATCTAACTCCTTGCTAGTTGCCTAGTTCTCACCAAGTAGCTTTGAACAGCTTGTCATGTTAACATTCTCTCTAAGAGTGCACTGCAAAGATCAATTAGCAGCAACATCGTTTCTTTGAATATTAGTTGTACGTCAGCTTCTAAAGAACCAAGGAACCATCCTCCAGACTTGAATGATGCTTAAACATGCTGCTGAAGTAACGAGTCATTTCTGCATTCTCCATATTATTGTCCTCGTGACATACGAACATCTACCAATGCATGCCTGTAAGCATGGGACTAAACAAGCTGATCCTTGTGTTCCACATTGTCGCTGTCATTGGCAACCTTTGATTTGTCAGTTTCAGGGACCTGCAGTTCACCACGAGACGCAAACTTGACAGTGTCCTTCCTGAATGTCAGGTAGATCACAGCAGAAATGTAGAGCAGCATAAGAGGGACCACAATGATGCAGATGAGCACGTTAGCATAAATTGGGAGTGAGTTATGGAGGATCCACCCAACTAGTTTTGAGCTGAGGAAGTAGATGTTTATCCCAATAACAATAAACCCGAGGATCCAGGAGAACCCAATAATCTGCGAACGAATAATACATACATAATTAGTTAATGAACAACAAAAAAGTTAAAGAACAAAAAAAAAGTTGTTAGTTACCACTGGCTTCCATACTTACATAGATGGAATTCTTATTTTCCCCCATCTTGTTGCTACTACTGCTGAACTTGAGAAGTGGGATGAGAGCAAATGGTAGCTCAAAGGACAGTATCATCTACACTAAAGTTACAGCTAGTTAATCAAAACATCAGTAGTGGATTTTGTTAATAAAAAAAGAAGATTAAGTCAATCATTTGTTATTAGTTCATAAATTAAGTCAGTAAGTTAACTAGAAAATATATTTAATGAACAAATTCATGATACTTATTTGATATCACAAATGTTAGTACTTTGTCGTTTGGTCAAACTTGAGATTTCTTTGACTCCAAAAAATTTGGAATGACCTACAATTTGAAAGGGCTGAATCAGCTAGGGAGAAGCGGGACCACCGGATTTTAAGCGTTTTACTTAATTCTTGTGATGCAAAAAGATTTTAATTATTAGTAATTCACAACTGAAACAACAACGAAGTGATTCTAGACTAGATTAAAGATTTATTTTAAAAAATATTCATCAATACAATTTTGCATCGTGAACAACTGAAAGATCTAACTCCTTGCTAGTTGCCTAGTTCTCACCAAGTAGCTTTGAACAGCTTGTCATGTTAACATTCTCTCTAAGAGTGCACTGCAAAGATCAATTAGCAGCAACATCGTTTCTTTGAATATTAGTTGTACGTCAGCTTCTAAAGAACCAAGGAACCATCCTCCAGACTTGAATGATGCTTAAACATGCTGCTGAAGTAACGAGTCATTTCTGCATTCTCCATATTATTGTCCTCGTGACATACGAACATCTACCAATGCATGCCTGTAAGCATGGGACTAAACAAGCTGATCCTTGTGTTCCACATTGTCGCTGTCATTGGCAACCTTTGATTTGTCAGTTTCAGGGACCTGCAGTTCACCACGAGACGCAAACTTGACAGTGTCCTTCCTGAATGTCAGGTAGATCACAGCAGAAATGTAGAGCAGCATAAGAGGGACCACAATGATGCAGATGAGCACGTTAGCATAAATTGGGAGTGAGTTATGGAGGATCCACCCAACTAGTTTTGAGCTGAGGAAGTAGATGTTTATCCCAATAACAATAAACCCGAGGATCCAGGAGAACCCAATAATCTGCGAACGAATAATACATACATAATTAGTTAATGAACAACAAAAAAGTTAAAGAACAAAAAAAAAGTTGTTAGTTACCACTGGCTTCCATACTTACATAGATGGAATTCTTATTTTCCCCCATCTTGTTGCTACTACTGCTGAACTTGAGAAGTGGGATGAGAGCAAATGGTAGCTCAAAGGACAGTATCATCTACACTAAAGTTACAGCTAGTTAATCAAAACATCAGTAGTGGATTTTGTTAATAAAAAAAGAAGATTAAGTCAATCATTTGTTATTAGTTCATAAATTAAGTCAGTAAGTTAACTAGAAGATTTTTGCAAATGATGCTTTCTTGTACAGAATAACAGTGGAAGCACCGGATGGTGGAAAATAATACCGATGCCATGATGATGAGACGGCCAGCGCCGCTGGACCCACCAATGATGGCAACAACTAAGCTTGGTACAATGGCAATACTGCGAGTCATCAAGTTCCTTAGCCACTGTTTCACATTGATGTCCAAGAAACCCTGAGCAAAGAGCCAAAGACACGCAAAACGTAGATCAAGTATAGGTACAACTTTTTGTAGATTTAGCATGTGAGCGGTGATGGTTATGTATAACAGTTTATGTAAAGGTACGTAAATTTTGGAAAGAATCTCAGTTCAAGGAAGATAATTGAAAGAAGGCAATTATAAGGTTAACCAAAAAATCCTGGGGAATAAGATACTAGCTCTGATATGATTTGATCTTCTTTCTAGTGAAAACAGTAGGGGAGTCTAAAAAAAAAGTGAAAACAGTAGGGGAAACCCATATTGATCCAATTTGCTTGCTGGTAGGACAGATACAGATCCCTTATGCATCTTCCGATGTCATGTTTTTAATAAGCATATGTTGAAAAACGAATATGATGTACAACTTGTAAACTTGATGGTAAGTATATTAAACCCATGATAAATCTGAATTCTTTAAAAATACTAAATATCATCAAAGATTTACACTCAGACAATCTGTGTGAAGACATCTATTCAGACTAGAAGTAGTACTAGTATACCTGCATGACGTATTGCCCAGCGTAAGTGCCAGTGATGGTTGAGCTTGTTCCGCATGCCAAGAGTGCCACGCCATACACAACTGCACTGTTCTTACCTAACATATTCTGAAATACAATATAAATAATCCATTATAACCGGTAGTGAACAATGCTAGCCAAAAAGTGGTGACCAGCCAGTAATCACAAGTAATACCCTGAGGAGGAAGGACGAGGAGTCCAAGGTGATGTCACTGCATTTTGCAGAGTCATCTGGTGAGATGCTGCTTGAGTTACAGATGATTCCAGAGACAGACACGATACAGATGTTGATAGTAAGTGCCACGAACAGCGCTATGCCACTTTCAAAAAGGAAGAACCTGCAAGCATCCTGAATTGCGAACAAGCAAACAAATATATTAGCTGGTTATTGCCACGTTTGTTCAGTGCAGAACATAAGATGAAATTTATTTCTGAATTCCGAACATCTGTTCCATAATCTGTCACCTTGATTCCTTTTACTGAAGAGGGTGTATTCCTTGACAGTACCAGGGCAGAGTGAAGGAATAGATTGTGCCTGTGATTAATTTGAGAAATAATTGAATTTAAACTAAAAAGGAGTTTGAACTATTTGGCGCAACATTTATGAGATAAAATAGTGACTTGATCAGAAGTACACTCATAGTAATGGAGTTATAGCAGATAATCTAGTAGGTAGCCAAAAAATAAAACTGTAGCTGCAATTATCCAAAACATAATTTCCTTCAAAGAAAATCAAAAGAAAAATACGCTTAGATACACAATGATAAGCAGAAAAATATTGCGAAGATTACTTACGGCATCACAAGAGCCCCAAGAAGGGCTATGGTGTCTCCAGTAGCACCGGGACCGCTCAAACTGGGGACAAATAGTCCACGGATAACCTCCTTTGAAGGAGGCTTCACTATGCTCATCTCAATGAAGAAGCATGCTGCCATGACAAACACCAATAGAGCAACCAAAAGCTCCAGCTTCCTAACCTAGGTAAATGTACAAAGCAAAGGCTACACGTCAGGCTATGCATGAACTTTTTTCTTTTATAAATGATAAATTATTACTACTATGCAGAGTTCAGTTTTCAAGGTAGTTGAGTGTGAGTTTGTTGAGTGGGATGATGCATGATATCACTCCTGACTTTTCGTGTTTGTTTTAAGGAATGGAATAAATTGATCCATGGACACATCATTCCTCATAAGCACATCTGTAGTGCAAATATTTATAATGGAGTCATCCCACTAATGTTCGTAGGATGATCATGATGGATCATTTCATCTAGACCAACTCAAACCAAACACACAATTGGATGGGAAAGGGCTGCAAGCCACATTGTTGGCTGAGCACTGCTATACACACAACACATTTCTACGACAACATTACAAACAGGAGATCAATTGGTTAAATCACTTGGGGGGGGTTCTTACTTATTTACCAAAGGGTTTGACCGTTGGATTCTGATGCGACTGCATTAATTGGTTGTATGTGAAGGATTTCCATTGTTTGGCAATCGAAATCCTAAATGAACTGTACCTTAGGTGGAATTATTGATCATACAGCTCACAACAAGCATAACAGTTAATGGTATCCATAACTCTTTCAGGTAAAAGACAAAAGCCATGTGCGTCATAGGTCACGCTTTATGTACACTACCACCTAGTCAAACACATACCAAATAGGCTGCACAGGAGGTTGGAAAAATTCCCCATTTGCTCTGATGGCCATGGAGAACACCCCACCATGCGCCGATTTCCAGATGCTCATGGCCGATCTCGAGTCTGAGAACCCAATCGCCAATATCGCCGCTATGAACCATGCCTTGGTGTTGATAGCTGGAGGAAAACTCCCTGAACCCCTGCTCCTACCCCGCATAATCGCTGGCCTTGCTTCCAATATGGCGAAGCCTCACCATAAAAGTTCTATCAAGAGGGGATTCTGCTCAATCTTGAAGGCAATCTGGACAGCCATCATCAGCAACAAGATGAACATGGACTCCTCGGCTTCGGGTGAGTCTCTCCAAGCCATCCAGCGTTGTATAACGGATGAAGCTTTGCGCCGTATTCAGCGCCACGCAAGCATGGTGAGGCTGTGGGCGGCCCAACGCCAATTGATTACGGTGAAAATCATGTGTACCTTCTTCCGCAGCTCACCGGAAATCGTCAATGACAGTAGGTGTATCAGAGCCTTTGCCTCTCTGATGCTATCACCGCATACCACTGTGGTGTGTGCATGTGCAGGCGCCCTTTCCTCACTGTCCCATGTTCCAGGATTTACATTTGCCATAGCAAGAGCCTATTGTGATACTCTTATAGCATTGCCACCTCAATCATCAATTCAGATATCCAGTGTGGTTTTAATGCTTGATAGGCTGAAGCAGATTAGAATGACTATGGTGGATCACCCAGAGTTCAACGACCTGGCCATGGATGTACTAGGGGCTTTGGCAAATTGCAATTTTTCTGTGCAAAAGAGGGTTCTGAATCTGGCTGTAAGCCTACTAACCCCAGGGAACGTCAATAATGTGCTACAGCTCCTGAAAAATGAACTGGACTTGGCAGCAACTGGTGACATCCCTATCGAGTACCAACAGATGCTGGAGGAGGCAATTAGAGAATGCCACTCTGCTTTTCCAGAGAGTATCATGCAATTCATACTAAATCCTAATTACCGTGAGTTCATCAATTGTATTAGCTACATCAAGGAAATCATGGACCGCAACCCCATGTTGCGTTCCCAGCTCCTGATTGGCATTCTAAGGGCGATCCGGCATGTCAGGTCATCACCAGTGTGCGCTGCCACTGTCTGGGCCATCTCAGTCTGCTCCCAATCACTGTTAGAGGTCCGTGGCTCTATTGATACAATTTCGTGCCTCTTTGAGGACCTACTTGATCGACGTGATATGGAGAAAGTGATACTTGAAGGTGTAGGAGTGGACGATGAATGCACACTTCCTAGTGATAATTATGGTGTCAAAGATGGAGATGCGCAGGGAGATCACCTGAAGCCATGGCTGATGGAGATGGAGGAATTGCTATTTGTGCACATATGGCTCACGCAGCAAGCGGATGGGAGCTATGCTATTGCTTCGAGTTCCGAAAGCAGTTCTAGTTCTGAAGATGTGTATCTTTTTGTTCCATCATTAGACCATACAGACAATCTGGAGTTTCTTGTGCAGTCTGGAGATATGCTCTTGGCAGATTTTGTTGAAAATATACTGTCCAAGCTTGTGAAGAAGGCCGAAGAGTTTCATTAATGTTGCATTAGCCTTCTTTAGTTCATATGAATAAGAATCTAAAGTTCTCGGACACAGTGGCTATACTGACTGATTGTATGTCCACTTTGTACCATGAGCTAGGGCTTGAAGATAGAAAAACTGGGTTGCGAGTACCTCAATATGACAATTCTATCTTTTGCATGGAAGGAAAAACTGTTATTTTTCTATATTCTTATTATTTTTGTTACTTATTATGCTGATACCGTTCTATCCTCTGTTTCGTGTAACTGGCTTTCATGTTGTTCGATCTCTAGCCCAGCTGAACCTACTTGCATTGGGATTAAAAGCTTTGTTGTTGTTGGTTATGAGCTATTGTAGAAGCTTCTGGTTTTTGGGAAAACTTCTCTATATTTAGTATACACTGCATACACATATATACATACACACTTGGGCCTCTTGGGCCTCAACCACTAACTTACGTACACACATAACCTATATACAGCCCAACACTCCCCCTCAAGATGGGCGATAGATATCAATCATACCCATCTTGTTACAAGCTGACGCACACTCTTTAGCTCCTAATCCTGTAGTTAAACATTGGTTCAAAAAAAATCCTTTTGTTAAACAATCTGCTACTTGCTCACCAGAAGCAATATGACTCAGTTTGAGTGTTCCATCATCCAGACGCTCCTTAATAAAGAAGTGGTCAATCTCCACATGCTTAGTTCTGTCATGCTGAACCGGATTAGTAGCAATATTAATTGCTGACTTATTATCGCACCAAATCTTCAAAGGGCCTTCTTTTAGCTTCAACTCAATCAACAAGTTCCTTACCCATAACATCTCAGTTAGGCACAATGCCATGGCTCTATATTCTGCTTCCGCAGTTGATCGAGATACTATTGGTTGTTTTTTGCTCCTCCATGACACCAGATTTCCTCCAACAAATGTGCAATAGCCTGAGGTTGACCTTCTGTCATCAAGACAACTTGCCCAATCCGCATCACAATAGCCTTCCACATTCAAGTGATTATTTCTTCTAAACCATAGTCCGTTTCCAGGACAACTCTTCAAATATCGCAGGATTCTATAGACCGCATTCATATGTCCACTCTTAGGATCATACATATATCTACTTACCACACTTACCGCGTATGCTATATCAGGCCTTGTGTGACACAAGTAAATCAAGCGCCCCACAAGTCTTTGATATTTCTCTTTATTCACTGGGTCTCCAGACTGAGCACACAACTTGTGGTTCTGGTCAATGGGTGTAGATGCAGGATGACATCCAAGCATACCAGTATCATTCAACAAATCTAAAATATACTTTCGTTGTGAAAGAACAATTCCTTTGGGGGATCTTGCTATCTCGATGCCCAAAAGGTATCAAAGTTGGCCCAAATCCTTAACTTCAAATTCTTTGCTTAGATTTTTCTTGAGTCTTGCTATTTCCAACATATCATCCCCAGTAATAATAATATCATCCACATACACCGCAAGAATAGCAATATGTTTTCCTGAGCGATGATAAAACAAGGTGTGATCTCCATGACACTGCCTATATCCCATACCACACATGGCACGTCTAAATCGATCAAACCATGCCCTTGGTGATTGTTTTAGACCATACAAAGACTTTTTCAACCTCAATACCTTTCCTCTGGTTTGAGGAGTAGCAAACCCAGGCGGGATTTCCATATAAACTTCCTCCTGAAGATCCCCATGCGAGAATGCATTTTTAACATCCAATTGGTACAATGGCCAATCAAAGTTAGCTGCACAAGATATTAATGTCCTCACCGTGCTCATCTTTGCAACTGGTGCAAATGTCTCATCATAATCAATTCCATAAGTTTGACTGTATCCTCTTGCTACTAGTCTTGCTTTATACCTTTCTATCTTACCATCAGGATTTTGTTTTATTGTATAAACCCATTTGCAGCTAAGTACCTTCTTTCCCATAGGAAATGGTACAATATCCCAAGTCTTGTTCTTCTCAAGTGCTGCTAGCTCCTCGAGCATGGCTTCCTTCCACCTTGGATTTTGTTTTGCCTCTCTCCAATCCTTTGGGATTGTTACAGATTGCAAAGATGCCACAAAAGCTTGGTATGCAGGAGATGGGGACTCGTATGAGATATAGTTTGCTATGTGATTCTCATCATCATGACTTCCATTTTCAAAACCATACCTTGAAGGGGGCTTTCCAGTTGTACTTCTTACTCCCTTCCTTAGAGCAATAGGCAAGTTAATGAAAGAATCAACATCTCCCCCTGTCTCAATAGAGTGATCAATCTCATTACTAATAATGTCATGATTAGCTATCGAAGATTGTTGTTGCTCCACCAGTTGTGGTTGCTCATTTAGCTCCTGCTCCAAATGTGGTTGCTGCCTTGGCTGTACCCCAACATTTTTCTTTCTTCTAGTATAGACCTGCAAAGTACCTGGTCCTAGACTTGCATGCGTGCTTCTGATGTCTCTATTTTCTTGCCTCCCATCCACATGTGAAACACCCGCTCGATATGGAATCAATCCCGTGATAGTTCTGGTTTCCCTTACTTGATTGTCTATCTTCTCGTGCATCACATCCATATCATTCTCCCCCTCTCAATCATTCTCACTTATGCTTCGATCATCACCAAGCTCAAACAATGAACTCAAATCAGTTTTCTCCCCATAATAGGGTTCAGATTCCCAAAATGTCACATCCATGCTTACAAATAGCCGTTGTTCAATAGGACACCAACAAGTATATCCTTTTTGACTTGACGAGTATCCCAGAAAAATACACTTTACTGCTCGAGGATCCAACTTTCCAACAGATGGTCGATGATCCCTCACAAAACAAGTACAACCAAATACCTTAGGTGGAACAATGAACTCATTAACTCCTCGCAACATCTCATAAGGAGTCTTCCAACCAAGTAATCTTGAAGGTGTACGGTTGATCAAATATACTGCCGTCATCACTGCTTCACTCCAGAAGGCCTTTGGCACATTCATAGTATACATAAGGGAACGTGCGACCTCCAATATATGGCGATTTTTCCTTTCAGCAACTCCATTTTGTGGAGGTGTAGCTGGGCATGTGGTTTGGTGCAATATCCCTTGAGCGGAGAGAAATTTTCCAAACTCATTGTTCACATACTCCGTTCCATTATCTGTTCTTAACACCTTAACTCGAGCATCATACTGATTTCCAATGAATGAGCAAAAATTCTGGAAGCATTTCAGTACTTCACTCTTGTGTTTCATGAGATATATCCAAGTCATACGTGAATAACAGTCAATGAAGGTAACAAAGTACTTCATTCCACTAACAGATGTAAGTGGACATGTCCACACATCAGAATGAATAAGCATAAAAGGAGATATGCTCCTAAGTCCCCTGCTTATGTAAGTTGATCTTGTATGCTTTCCATACTCACATGCGTCACACATAAGTTTTCTTTTATCCACTTTACTCATCAATCGCGGGAACACTTTGACCATAGTATCAAATGATAAATGACCCAATCGGCAATGTTGAAGCATTACCTTAGCCTCTTCTTCACTTGCAACAACGGTCAAAGCAGTGCATGGAGATCTATCCAATTTTCTATCCAAGAACCACAGACCATTACGCCTTATGCCGCTGCCAAGAATTCTTCCTGTTCTTCTATCACACAATTCTCCCGATCAAGAGTGACACGACAATCCATATGATCCACCAAAGAGCTTAGGGATATCAGATTAACCGGAAAAGATGGAACATATAAAACAGATGATAATGTAATTGATGAAGTGCATTTAACTGTACCAACACCTCTAACAGGTACCATCGGCAGTTTGAATAGTTTCTTTACGTGTGGGAGGGAATGAAGTGTATGCTGCAAATTCACTTGATGCTCCTGTGACATGTCTAGATGCACCTGAATCGCGTATCCAATTTGCACATAATGTACCTGTACCAGGACGACCAGCAAGGTTGACGAGATTGCCAAGAACCACCGATGTCTCATCTTCCCTTGGTAAATTATTTCCTTCACTAGGTTCCCTTGAAGCTGGTACTAATTCTGAAGAATCAGCCAAAAACATCTTAGCCAATTTCTCAAGTTGTTCTGCAGTAAGAAGTCCAGCCAGCTTCTCAAAAAACTGCTCAATTATTTTATTTCCTCCCATTGCAGCTCTGCTCCTTTGCAGCAATACACAACTAGCTCTGTTGTATGCTTCTTTCTAACCTCTGGCTCCAAGCTATGCTCACGAGAAGCACAAGCACAACAGCACCACCTTCACACAGCCCTCTACTACCAAGCAAATGCAGCTGCTGCTCCTCCACAGGTCACGACTGCTTCGTACAGATCCACCTTCAACTGCTGCTCCTCCACAGGTCACAAATCCCTGCTTCCAGATCCACACTTCCTTTTCTGCGTGCACCTTGAAATCTGCAAGCACTCCCTTCTGGCCTTCTCTCTGCTGAAAGACGCCAGCAGCTCCAAGCCACCTCGCCTGCACGAAGCTCTGAGCTCACACCTTGCTACTGCTGCTCCTCCGCCGGGCCCCCACTCCACTGCTCGCCGCAACAGCCACGCCGGGCCCCAGCCACGCGCCACCTCTGCCGCTGCTGCTCACCTGCCAAGAGCCCGCACTCCTGCTCGCCGGCCGACGTCACGCCGACGAGACCATCGCCACCAGCATCGCCCACAGCTTTGATACCATGTAGAAGCTTCTGGTTTTTGGGAAAACTTCTCTATATTCAGTATACACTGCATACACATATATACATACACACTTGGGCCTCTTGGACCTCAACCACTAACTTACGTACACACATAACCTATATACAGCCCAACAGCTATTAACTAGAGTTGTGAGAGTATTTGAGACATAAGGATTAGTACTCACATCTTCCGCCTCAAGATTGCTTCTGAGCCTTCAAAATATTTGGATGCTCTCTGCTTTCTTTTCTTAACAAAAATGCAGAATGGAATAGGGATCGTTTTTGTGGATAGCTAGATTTGCGGTCCTTTTCTTTCTAGTGAGGGTAAGATGATTTTGATCCAACTATAGTTCATTTATATTTGGCTTCCTAGCTCCCTGGGTATTACTCAGTGATATGATCTGTGTGGGCAGTGGGCAGGGACTCCTTTTGTCATCATGAAAATAAGCTCAGAAGTATCAAATTCTTACTATATGGAGGTTATTTTCTCAAATAAAGGATCAGAGTCTGTGATGCATTAGATTTAGCAAAACAGATACCATTATGAAATTGCTAAATGGCATTTGGTAAACAAAATTTAGGTAGGCGTCCCATGGAATAACTCCAACAAATCTTGTAGGTTTTCAGTAAAATGTTGTATCGAACTCTTATAAGTCTGGCTTGTTTGGGAAATGTAAATGCCTTTACATGTTACTATGTTCCTCTGCTGATCTCTCCAGTCTCCTAAGATGGAGGAAAGTTTTCTTTCTGCTCAAATGCTAAGAATATCGGGTTATATGATCTTTTCATATGTTTGGAGAGCTGCAGAGGTTCCTTATAGAGTTCCTCTCAGAACAATGATTTTCATTTTCTGCAATAGTGGATCATGCATTCAGGGAAAATTTGGCAACGACATATTTGGAGAAATTTTCATGAACCCAAGTTGGTAAGAAGCATGGCCTACATATCACTGAAGTGTTTTTATGGGAAGAGAAATTCTAATGGCATCAATATAATAGTTTAATGATGTAATATGAAGTATGTGGAGGAAACTTTCATGAAAAAAAGCATGAATAGATGGTATAGCCATATAGTCTGGAAGAATCTAAAGTGCATGTATGTTGCATTGCATGAGTGTTTGTGATAACATGAGTAAAAACATTTTTCATATGCAATGTATTTATATATCTATTAATAAAATAATTACCCCATATTTTTGAAGTCCAAGGAGGAGAAGTGTGCTTGAGCCGGTGATGAGAACGCCCACCCATACAGGGATGTGGAATAAAATGTTGAAAGCAAAAGCTGTCCCTATAACTGAAAGTGCTAACATTTGTAAGAAGCTGATAGTGCAATCACCAACCAGAAAAAGTAAAATCATTGCTGTCCATTTCCACTATGAAAGCAAATAAAATTGTCAACTGACAGAGTCCTCTATATTTTGTAAAAAAAACACTCTCCA
The DNA here is from genome assembly GCA_015342445.1 of Digitaria exilis. Taxonomy (NCBI): domain Eukaryota; kingdom Viridiplantae; phylum Streptophyta; class Magnoliopsida; order Poales; family Poaceae; genus Digitaria; species Digitaria exilis. Next base: position 2,904,821 of record JACEFO010001972.1, on the reverse strand, counting down.
TGATTTGCATTATACTAATTTCTAAATCTTGAAATTGAGCGTGCACAACGTTTTCCAGAAATAAACAGTGGAAACAATTAAATTGAAAAGTAGCCAGAAGAATAAATCTGTCATTTTTAGCTTCTGCACTGAGTATTAGTGTTGAACAACACTACTGCTCTATCTTTATATTATCTACGCTATATAATATTATACATGAGTGGCAGAAAATAGAAGACGGCATTTCAACATTGAACTTATTTTTAATTTAAGACTATCATGTTGGTTCTAACCTTCTGGGATGTCTGCAGCAATCACAGCTAACTCTGCAAGCAGCCAGAGGCAGATTCTAACCCATGTTGGATATTCCGTCTTGCATAGCTCGGCAAGATGGCACCCTGAGTCAGTGAATAGCCATTAACACCAACATATTTAGCAATGTATTCCTATGCACATGACAACTAGTTGTGTTTATTATACCTGTGACTACTCCGAGATTAGCAGATAGTGACTGGATAATTAGTGCGAAGACGAGGCCAATCAGGATCACCCAGAGGAGCTACAGATAAGGAAATTAAGAATAAACAGTAATTGTTAGATTAGAAATGTTAGCTCGTTACAGTACCTAGGATGAATGGCGTGCGAAAGCAGTTTTCTGAAAATGTACCTCATATTTATGATTGGATCCAGCCTGCAAATCCGTTTCCACTGTTTATATTTGACCAAGCATATAAGAATCAAAGTGGGAACGATGCAGATCAGAATGTAGAGAGAAAAGTAATTAAGGTGTGGCACATACAGTTCCCAGGATCAAGGTATGCCAAGCAAACCATAAAGCCTGGTCCCACATGGCGCAAAAACCTTTTCCACGCTGGCTCCTGCGTTAAACAACGATCACCAACGCTTTGGTAAGTATGAAGACACGCGCAATTCAGTATTACGGTTTTCGGATGGAAACAAAATTTGAATAAAGACAACAGAGGGACAGCTGCCATGAGGCTAGGAGCTACACAAAACACTCATTGATCCTTGCCTCTAGTGCACAAGTACAGAGGCAGCCAAGCAGGCATTCCCACAAACAGGCGAAGCACGCGAAAAGCTTCAACTTTTCCTGCCCACGGCATGGAGGAGTAGACAATGCGGCCCTCGATCGATTGGTTTAATTTCGCCGTGGAGAGAATCGGAGCTACATAAGTACTACTGAAGGGAGCGGTCGCTTACCATGTTCGATGCCGGAGCACCGGAGCTCCCTCCCCGTCCGGCGAGCTCCTCGGCGTGGACCACCACCACTCCTCCCGCGGCGGCGTCCATCCGTGGCGCGGCCGATGAACAAGCAGCTCGTACGACAACAGGAGCTCTCCGACAAGCAGCTAGCTAGGTAGCAGGATAGGAGGGGCGAGGCAGATGGCCCGGCCGGCTGGACAAAGCTCTCCGACGCTGCCTGAGGCTGAGAGATCGACCTCCGCGTCTCCGAGCACCACAACCAAAAACTTCCCTTCCCCGAAGCCTCGACTAATAACCAGGCGCGCGCACGCGCCCGACGGCGGCGGCGAGCCCGCCATTGCGCTGCGCGCGCGCCTGCCATGGCGGGTTCGCGCGCTGCGCGTGCCGCCGGGGCTGACGTAGTGACGTGGTCTGACGTGGCGCGGAGTCGGGGACGAGAGGGGGCCTACGTCACTCGGCGTGGCGTCGCCTGGCGCGTGAGCGGCTCGTGGGCCCACGCGGGCCGTCGCCGTTTGCGGCCTCGCCGATACTCCAGGGGGCCTGCGACCTGGCCCGGGGGGATGACATGGCCCATGCATGCTTGTGGAATTCCATGGCGCGCCTCGATTGAGGGCATATAGATATTTTGTGGAGTTCAAAGTTAAATATGGAGTAGCATGAACATCCTTCCACATTATCAAGTATTTTTATGGCTTTTACAATAATAGTTCTTACAGCCTTAAGGGGGGAGTAGAAGTCATATCATCATTAGACCTGTTTCAATAATATAATGAAGTTTTTGACATAATCGCCAGTAGTTACAAAGGAAAACAGTTATCATCAAATGCAGTATAATGCACTTATGTTATGCACGAGCACGTGACCCGAGTGATACTAATCCGATATGGTTCAGAGAGGGATCAAGGAATGCAAGCATTGCGAGTAAAAATAGAGGTTATTGGGCTCTTAGTGCCGTCAACAACTTGTGACCTTGGCCTGGCTTCAACATGGGCCTCTTTCCTTATATATGGGCTGATATTTCAATGAGTGTGTGGGTAAATGTGGCCCAATAAGCAACGTGTGCTATTACTACGTGCGTCGTCACTCACATGAATAAATCGTTGCCCTGATTCAAAAAAAAAATAGTGAGCCCAACAGACCATTTGCAAATATATGCAGAGAGAGATCTGAAGAACGCTGCTAACATAATACGTCCAAATAATTGTCACGGTTTACTTTAAACATGATATTTTGTATTTTGTCGGGTCATGGGAAATATGCCTTACAACCTTTCTTTTAGGCGTTCGTTAGCAAGTATAATGACCTCATGGCCAAAATAGGAGGCTTTAGTCCATCGGATGAAAGGGATACTGTATCCTAGGATTTACATAGAACGGGTCAATTTTCCACTCATTCTATGTACCTTAAACTTATGAACCATGATACTCCTTTTCGACGTAAATTGATATGGAAGCTAAAATTGCCTCTAAAGATTAAGATTTTTCTCTGGTACCTAGCTAGAGGTGTCATTTTAACAAAGGACAATCTAGCAAAAAGGAACTGGTCTGGTAGTCAAAATTGTTGTTTCTGTAACTCAAATGAGACAATTCAACATCTCCTTTTTTATTGCCACCATGCTTGAAACATCTGGAGAACAGTTCATACGGCCACAGGTCTTAACCCACCTAGATCTATAACCCATATAGTGGGCGATTGGCTCTCCCACTTTGATAGTGGAAAGTGTGATATTATTCTAGTGGGTGCGGCTGCCATGTGTTGGGCGATTTGGCGCTGCAGAAATGATATATGTTTTAATAATGTTAAGTATACATCGTTTTTGCAGGCTTTATTCAGAGGAGCATATTGGCTGAGGTATTGGTCGCTACTGCAGCCTGAGGAGACTAGAGGATGCATTCGGGAGACAAGTGTAGCTCTTGAGACGACTGCACTAGAAATTTATGCTTCCCATAGATGGCGTTTTAATAATAGACTCGATCCTCCTTAATTTATGTTTTCTTTGTGTTCCTTGTGTCAGTCTGTGAACTGACTTCTCTTGTAATAATCATAACAAAAAACCGGGCTGCGTGCTATGCAGAGGCCGGAAACTCTGTTTCCATTATCTAAAAAACTATATTTGACTATTTGTCTTGTTAAAATTACATATTTTTATTCATTTAGTTCTTATTTACTTTACCATAAAAATAATTCAAGCATGACTTATTGTGTATATTTACAATATTTTTTAAATAAGATCAATGGTTAAGTGTTAGGAATAAAAGTTAAAGTAACAAATATTTTAGATTAGATGGAGTAGATATAAGGAACAATTTATGTAGTGATATACTTCCCGTACAGAAATAAGTGCTCTTTTAGCAAATATTATACATATTAGTAGTTGTGAGAAATGATTTAGTTACTCACTAGAAAAGTTCGCGGTGTTGCCGCGCATGGCAACAATATGCGTCTGTAAAAAAACTTTCAAATAAATTGTCAAAGCACGTTAAATTTAAGAAGTAACTTTGTAGCTAAGTTTTAGATTTTGAAATGTGTTTTTTTTTCTTTCGTAGTGTATCTTATGTTCAAATTTGAAGGTGTTTCGGCGTTCGGATATTAGATTTTCCTGCTAAATTGGAAAATGTTTTGGATTTAAAGTGTGATCTATTGTAAATATATAGATTTTGAAGTTTTGAGCTATTTTAGAATAACATTTTTAAATTTGAAGTTGCTTCGGTGTTTGGATGTTGGGTTTAATGGGAGAATTGGAAAGCGCTATGGATTTAAAGTGTGATCTATAATAACTTTATAGATGTTGAAGTATTTAGGTACTTTAAATTAATATTTTTTAATTTAAAGATGTTTCAGTGTCCGAATCTTAAGGGCAACGGGCCGCATATAAACATTATGCGAACGAATTAAACACTTAGAATATTTATTTTTTTAATGAACTTAAGGTTTTCAAATTTTAAGCTATTATTGTATTAAACAATTTTTAATTTAGAAGCATTTTGATATCAAATTATATATATATGACGGATCACATATAAACATTTGTGAGGATGGATTATACATAGCAAATTTCAAAATACAAAGCTCCTTTCGAATTTTCTTGCATATATTTCTATATTTTAATAAAAAATATATTTCAAAAGGAAAAACATACTAAATCTAAAACCTTTCCATAGAGATAATTCTTAATTTCCACGTGCTTTGATAATTCTTTTTAAGAAAAATATTTACAAAACCATGTCTATAATAAAGTTATATGTTCTAGATTTTGATATTTTGACTAAATTTGAGTTTGGACACCTTTTAATAAAGTTATATATTTTAAAATATCGCAATTACATTGTTGACACAATCCCAAAAATGTTTTGTATATGTTATAAAAAAATAAAAGATAGTAACGACAATAATCGTATTAGATCACTCAAAAATTGTATTAAAAATTATATTAGATCATTCAAAATTATGTTCGTTTAAATAAACATATTTAGAAATAATTCAAACAAAATAGTATGATGTTATATTGAACAAACAAAATAAGAACTACTATAAACAACAATTTATAAAAATATTTAAATATTTTTTGAACAACTAAGTTGGGTCCCGCATATAATGGTTTAGTGGGACCCACAGCGGTGGGGCCCACATGTGGGCCCGTGGTCTACGGTGGTGCCCACTGTGGGACCACATCACGCGGGCCCCGTGGGCCTACGGCGGGGCCCACTTGTGGGACCCACATCACGCGGGTCCCGTGGGGTCCGCAGCGGGACCCACTTGTGGGGCCCACACTAGCGGGTCCCACGTGTGGGGTCGGGTGCCCTAGGATTGCTCGGGACGATCTAAACCATCGATGTGGTCGATCCAATGGCGAGACAATGCCGGTGATGTGGCGCGATAAGGTTGCCCGGTTTGGGTTTCTATTATAGAGATAATAGTTGTGATTGGAAGATGTGTTGGTTTTCTGATCATGAATAAATGAACATGCATGGAAAACAGAAAAATAATAAACATCAATTGATCATATATTGGCTTCATGGGTTTTGTTTTATTGGTGTGAGTGTTGATTTAATTGCTAATACCTGAAAATAAAAGAACACCCTTTGTTAGATAAAATTTGAATGCTACACTTATTTTGAGATGGAAGGAGTAGGTAGAAATATAATGGATATCTTTGCATCTAGAGCATGCACCCAAACTGCAAATCAAAGAGGATTCAAGCTTGCGTGATGACGTGAAGGGCGTAAACCACATATACCACAATATTAGTCAGGGTCTTACGTCTTGTGCGTTTACTGATATGACCTACGAGAGAGGAAATCATACAGAACTCAGATTGATTAGGAGAAATTTTAGGGTGCAGTGATCAGCGATGACGCTAAGAACAAAGGATTAAAAATTGCATTAATTGCTCCAACCGATTTTTTTTTGTATATCAGCAGGCACATCACAGATCATATGCGTGTGGAACTGCCCGATCCTTACCCTATAAGAAGAATTTACTACTCGCAAAAAAAAACCCAAATAACTACAGAACAGAAGATAATACTCAACACTGTCTGATCGCAGTGTTTGTGGTGAACAGTCTTCAGGACCCTTTTGCACATTAGGCCTCCTCCAACAATGTAGCTTAGAGCTGGCTTTGACTGGCGTGGCGGAGTGAGAATCACAAGATTTCTTTCGCAAGCGATGGTTTCGTCGCTTGGCTCTAGTCACTGTTACATTGGCGCTGAGTGATACGGCGTGAGGAACGAGAAACAAGACCTCTTCTTTCTTTATTTTATTGGTTCTCATTTCCACGAAGGCTAGCGATGTCACTGGCGTATCCAGAAGTACTGATAGTTACTGTACAAGAAGCTTCTTTGCCCCGTCTAGCTCAGCAGAAAGATCCAAGAGGCGATGGAAGAGGAACATTTTGCATCCTTCATGTGACCAGGAATATTTCAGGATCCCAGAGTTGATTGCACTGGAATAGATAAGAATATAAGATCATCTTAAGAAAAGGTACAGTTAACATGAAAGTGACAAAATTGAGTAAATGTTAAAGGAAAATATCAAGTTAATATCCAACAATCGGGATGTATTTCTTATTTACCAAATGAATAATAATGGCAGTAACCTCTTGTTCAAATATTACCTCTAAATTATCAAACAGCGGATATGATTGGAAGAGCACAATATCTCAAAGCATGGATACAATACAAGAAGTAAAAATTACGGGAAAAATGTTTATTTTTCTTCCAAACGCAACCTCATAAGTCCAATTTATTTAATCAAAGCTCATCCCGAGCTATCCAATTTATCATACATTGGTGAAGCTCAGTTTCGGATAGTTTGAAGGAAATAATAAAGACCATTTAATGAGCTCGCATGTAATACGGTGCATGCATGCAAGTGGAGCCGTCCAAGAAGATGGCACTGCATTGACTTATGATCAGAAAAGCTTTACAAATTCAACTGGCAGAGCAACTGGGAGGTGGCACAATACATGCAGCCTCTGGAGTTTTGAAAATCTGCATTGAATGATGAAGCGATATCTACAAAAAAGAAACGTCAATTAGTTGTGACCTCATGGTAAATCTAAAGATTGTGACATGTGCAGTCATTCTATAGTCATGTAGATGTAAATCTATGAATTATTGAGCCCATTCCGACTTATCTCACTCAAGATGCATTCACATAGTGAGCAACTTGGCTAGCTACATATGTATTAGTGAGGTGCTTCCGAATTCATAATCTTGGATCCTGATGAAGGCCTTGGTGTTGACTGTTGAGTAAAAATAAATGTCCACTAAACATTGCCCTCTATCAATTCATGCGCTCATCATGAATGCCTTCAGATCATATGTTTAATTAATTGTGTCCATCTTTGGTGGGCAATGATTACATATGCTACATCTTAATTTCACATAAAGAACGCATAAATGTTTTTTTTACAATTAGTCAATCCTCAATAAACTAGCCACAGTTCTATTATCAGCCAAACCTATACTTTCCTGTCAAGTTACTGAAATCTCTCTCTCTCTCTCTCTCTTGATTTGAGTGGCCATGAGATGATGCGGCACATATATACCTATTTCTTAGATGACTTCAAACGTGCACGTGTAACACAGCTAACAGGTCGACGCAAGACAGAAAAAGAGAACTTTCATAATTGAATAGAACTTCTTGTTAATTTAGCAAATGACTGAAATTGTGCAAGTGGTTCCATCAAACGGCCTCACTCCCTGAGATGACAACTACATGTGAGTGATGTGACTATGTGTGGGATGACGTGCATGATAGACCTTCCCTAGATGTGCCATCACTGGCAAATCCAGTTTACTTGATAGCATGGCCGTATTAATCCCATCTATTTGACCAATATGAAGCCAATTGCTCTTGTTGGTTTCACAAACTTATTTTAATACTAAAAATATGTGGTAATTACAAAATAAGATCATAGAATCGTGGAATTTATATAAATATACCACAATTGTTGGACTGAACTACTAGACCTCAGGGAGCTTGTTGGACTGAAAAAAAATTATTACGAAATTAAATAAATGACTACCCAGCCGCCTTCTCTTCAAAGGTGGTTTCTGAAAGCAAAATATCCATATTACTCCCCTCAACTGTAAGCAAAGTCTACATAACCCCCTAAACTAACTTTTGGTTCATTTTACCCCCTAAACTATATCACTTGGTGTATTCTACCTCCTAATACAATTTGTCCATTTTATTTCTCCATGCACAAGTTGAATTTTAATTTCAAAATTTGTATGATTAAAGTGAACATCACAATGTATGTCGAAAGAATATATTATGAATTTTTCATCATTAGTTTTTGCATGATATCGTATCATAAGAATTAGTTAAATATTAAATATCTTACCCCCATATAAATAATGTAAAAATCATTTTATATTTTTCTATCATGCATTATGATGTCTGCTATCATCTCCTAAAATTTAAACATAATATGACACTTGTATATGGAAAAATAAAAAAGACAAATTGCATTAGGGAGTAAAATAGGTCAAATGACATAGCTTAGGGGGTAAAATAAACCAAAAATAGTTTAGGGGGTTATGTGAACTTCGCTTATAGTTGAGGGGGGGTAATTTGGACTTTTTCCTTTCTGAAATTAATGTAAAGGCCCTAACCCTAAAACTAGCAAACTAATCCAAGAGAAAAACAAGCATAAGAGTAACATGAATAATGGGAAATACCTTTGCATGTAACGTTAAACTATTTTACGACAAAGGCACAGATAACAATGTAACAAAGGCATGTTTATCAAGTCAACCAATGAACAGATGTTTCGATCCTTACCTCCATATATTTATGACAAGAGACAAAGTTAAGTTTTTGTCTTGGTGATCACTGCAAGCCAGGCTTTTTCATGGTCCGATTGCTACAGGACTAGTTGTGTACTGGAGGTTTGCAGTTGTCTCCAGGAATCTGGTAGATCATATGGATAACAAGGACAGTAAAAATGAAAATGTCAGGTGTCAACTTGGCAAGGATGTAGACACAAACATATATATGTAAATATTTTATAAGAAATTAGGAAGCTAGAGTATCTCACTAGCTAATTTGAATTGGAAATTCTCAAGGTAAAGAAAGTGCCCACAAGATTAATTAGTCCCATGAAACTTACTAATTTGATTGTATTTATGTATCATCTATACAAATTTAAAAAATACTATACAAATACACAGCTTCGTAACTGGCACCAAAGTTGTATTTTGAGATGGAGTCCATTTTAAAAAATGAGATTTACTAAAGAAATTTGAAAAAATAAACAAAACGTATAAAGATATACAAGAGATAGAGTCAAGTTCTTATCTTGGTGATCATTGCAAGACTTAGCCAAACATTTTCATGGTCCGATTGCTACAGGAGTAGTTGTGCTGGAGGTTTGCAGTTGTCTCCAGGAATCTGGTAGATCATATGGATAACAAGGACAGTAAAAATGAAAATGCCAGGTGTCAACTTGGCAAGTTGTATTTTGAGACGGAGTCTACTTAAAAAAAGGAATTTAATAAAGAAATTTGAAAAAATAAACACAATGTACAAAGATATACTAATGCTGATAAACACGAAAACCAGTCCTCTGAATTTGTTGACTTCCTCCGCCAAATGAATGCTGCACTTTTGGATCCTCTGTGAGACAACGTCATCGCAGATAATAACATTAGTTTAAAAATATACACTCCCTTTGTCCTTAGATATATGTAATTTCGGACAACCTAGTTAGTTGGAAAATGAACTAATCTGTTTGTCCTAAACTACATATATATTCAAGAAAGGAGTGAGTATATGCTTATCCACAAGACCACAAGGTGCATTTCCAGTGTAGAAATAAACACACCTCTAATTTCTTTTGAAAGAAAGAGAAGGACCAATACTTATATTGTTGAAACTAAAGTACTGGACATAGTGCAAGACCTTATCATAGCTAAAGCACTAGACCTCAGGGAGTTTGTTGGACTGAAAATCTCTAATTAACTCACTTTAGCCCCTTCGCCATAATCTGCTCCACCTTCCATTTTGTCAACTGAAAAGTTCAGAAAAAAAATAAGCTGATTATGGAACACTTTTCGATTGCCATATTGTCATTGGAATTCAGATATAGCACAAATAAATTCCGGCCAATATTTTTTAAGAAACGCCTAATTGCCAACTAAGTCCACGCCTATGAGAAATCCAGTCCTGATAGGTCGTCCCTACCAAAGGACTCCTTCAGCATATATACCACGTGAATGCTGCAATATGACATCTAACCAATAATAATAGAACAGCAGTTAGTCAGTTACCCTAAAGCCACACAGGACACAACATTCAACTCTTCCTTCCCCTCCTAAAATCAAAAAGATTTAATCCATCTCTCAACTATGAGGGTAAATTAAATAAATGATTACACTGCCGCCTTCTCTTCAAAGTTGGTTTTATGAAATTGCTGTAAAGAATCTAACATGCATGTCGGCACTTGACTAGTACTGATCACCATAGGACGATAACTCGTTAGCGAAAAAAATGGAGGAACATGATTGAAGTATTATTTACTTAACTGGTAAAGAATATTCCAGCATCACTTACATATGTAGAGACAAAGCATGCATCCATCATCATCTCCACACCCAGCCAAGAATAAAACTCAAATCTGCATGATCAAAGAGAGAAAAGAATCAACAGTATAGCGAGCAAGCTTGGACGGCCACGCCTTCCATTCTCATGTATAAAAACATGGCTACCCTCCAAGGAGATGAGCAATTGAAGTAGGATAGCTTGGGCGGCCAGTCGTTACATCACTGGAATATTTTTGTATCTCTTCTCAACGAGCTTTTGCAACCTTTCAGCGTTGATACTACCATATCTCCTAGCTTGTTTCCTTTGGAAGTAATGACAGAACTGTTCTGCCCATGCCCTTGAGGATTGCTGACTCTGAAGATTGCCTTTTCCAATGTTTTAGTACTGTACTAGACCCGTGTGCCTATCCATTGGTACCAAAAAGTTTTTGGAAGTTTGAAACATGTGCCAGTGATGAGGTTTCCATGCTCCAAAAGAAAAAAAAAAGTAATACCACCTGACCCTGATTTCAGATTTGACAAAAGAATTGGATGAACAATTCAATGAAGTCCCAAATTCTAAGTGATCACGGTTTCCAGTTCCAGGGTTTACAACGTTAAGTTCAATCCTGATCCAGGTGATTGTCGAGAGTAAACATTGTTACCGCTTTACTACGCACAACTCATGGCACAGGGGACTAAAGGAGGGGTAATATGATGACTGACCTGACTTAGTCTAGGCATATGCATGCGTACGTATATATAGGTCTGATCTAGCTTGGATGCACATATGTGGTCTTGTCCAATGATTGAGCCCAAGCCCAAATAAAGGGCCATGAAAGCAGAATAACGCAAAGCTACTTCATTGCAAAAAAAGGAATCATGCATAGCACACATGCCTGCAGTAGGCATGTCCCATTCTGAACTACAGTCCCTGATCATATCGATTCTTCAACGTTCTATCTGTAAAAAGAATCTCTTCTGGCTGGCAGGATCAGATCTCTAGTATACGAATGGTAAACTCTATCTCTGGCACACAGACACAATTAACTGGGGATCAAGTGCGGATTTGTCAGAAGTTACCGACTCGAATTTGTGCCAAACATTTGCATTAAATGCTAACAATTAGATGGTACAGGATTTAGCATATTCTAATCTAATGAATAAAAGAGGCAGTCATTTCTTTTTTCTCTAGTTTACAGGCAATATACTGAAGTAAAATGACTTCATAAAAAAAATAAGTAATGATCCACTTTGTAGAGATAAAACTACAGTTTCACCTGCGCTTACACGACACGATTCTCATGCGCACCACTACCACACGTCTGTGAGAGGTTCGTCTACACCTACACAAGTAGTTACCAAACTGTTCACGCAGTTTAGAAGATATTGAAAAAAAAAAAACAACGACGCCAAATTTTCACCTAAACCATTAACCATCAGATCTAGCACACTAAAAACAGCAACCAATTGCCCTAAAGCCCTTTCTCACTACTAGTATAGACAAAAGGCTTGGTCTCAGGGGTCATGGCAAATTAAAGCTATCACTCCCCAAGATAAACCTAGGTGACCATGACTGGAAATAAACAATTTTGAGTAGAAAACGAAGCAGGTACATCCCTTGGCCCCTCCTGCTTGGTCTCGTCACGATGCCAAATGGAGCTTTCTTGTGAATGTTATCAGGCAAAAGTTGGCCCACAATTTCTTTTTTAATCTTCAAACACAGCATCCATATGGTTGCACACTTGCATGGTGTGTGTATATAAGTTGGCCAAGGGGTGGCAAGAGGACACCACTCCACAACATCTTCTCCAAGCCTTTGAAAGAGCTGATTACCTGTAGTCATGGAGATTGAGAGGGAAACTCTGGGCAATGAGAGAGGTAGGAGCTGGAGAGCGAATGCGGCGCAGGAAGACCCTAAGAAGCTCGAAGACGGCGATCATTTGATCAAGGTTACTTGTTTATATATACGCACATATGTATCACTTCAACTTTGAGTTCTAGAGTATGTTGGATGGGTCATGGGAGTTTGAAGTAACGATAGGATTAAATGCGATATTACTGTGGGAAAGACAGTACGAAGCTCTCTCTGAATCATAAACAGGGCCTCATTTCACTTGTTTTCCCTTTGTTCTGTGTGACTCAGGAGCCTGCCTGGAAAAGGTTCCTGGCTCATGTTGGACCAGGGTTTATGGTGTCATTGGCATATTTGGATCCTGGGAACTGTAAGTACCTCTTTCTCTCTCTCTCTCTCTCTCTCTCTCTCTCTCTCTCCTGTCGTTTCTCACAACCTTTTACAAAACTGAAACAGTGGAAACGGATCTGCAAGCTGGAGCAAATCACAGATACGAGGTACATTCTCAGTGCGTTCCAAAAGCACAGAAGATTTTGTTTCCACCTTTTATGATTCTATACCTTTCTTTTTGCCCCCTTTTATTCTAGCAAACCTTCTAATTCATTCCAAAAGACCCCAACGGGAAAGCCTAACTGGATATTTGACTTTTGCAATTGCCTGGTTCTCTTTGTGTCATCTTTAGCTGCTTTGGGTTATCCTCATTGGTCTCATCTTCGCACTGATCATACAATCACTAGCAGCTAATCTTGGAGTTGTGACAGGTAACTAGAAGCTGGCAACCGCTAATCTTCCATCTCTGCATATAAAGAAATATTAACAGTTTGGCACTAATATTAATGGTATTTACTTTAAACCAGGGAAGCATCTTGCTGAGATATGCAAGAGTGAGTATCCAAAGTTTGTCAAGATCTGTCTATGGATCCTTGCAGAAGTGGCTGTGATTGCTGCAGATATACCAGAAGGTTAGAAGAAAGTGATAAGCCAAAGATACAATGCTCTAACAGTCCGAAAATATTAAAATTCTGATGAACACATTATTTGACCTTGTTCTAAATTAATTTAAGCTGACTGGTGAGAGGGAGAAGGAGATATATATATTTGAATAATACTCCCAAATGTCTGGGCCCACATTATAATTGTTAATCCACCAGTAGAAATATCTTTTTGTTCTAGTTTTCCGTACATAGTCCACTGCCCCTACAAATAATTTTATCACATCCATCATAAACGACATGTGTGCTACTTCAAGACTGTCTGACTGTCTTAATTAGGATGATGCAAATTACAATCATACAAAATGTAATCTTCCATTGACGTGTTTAGTTGTCTATCGTCTGAAACAATAGAGTGATAGACGCAGTGGAAGAACTTGCAAGGACCTAGTATGTAACAATATCCTATTCAGCAGGGATTGTTTCTTACTGACATTTGTTCTTACGTTTTTGCAGTTATAGGGACAGCCTTCGCTTTCAACCTTTTGTTTCACATCCCCGTGTGGGTTGGGGTTCTCATCACCGGCTCCAGCACTCTCCTGCTGCTGGGCCTACAAAGATATGGGGTACGGTTTCACATATTTACCGTGTGGGTTCAAATTGTCACATTTTTTTTTCAAACATGTGTCGACATGCTATGGATACATATAGATTTCATGAACCGACTGTATTTTTAAAAACTAGTGGGCAAGTTGACCTGCTCGTCACAATTTTCAGTTATTATAAGAAATTGCAACAAATCTTTTAGCTCATAAACTTGTTAAATAGTTGACTAGTTGCTTAGTGTGACGATATTGAGATTCCTTCTGAAATATAGGTACGGAAGCTGGAGTTTCTAATCTCAATGTTGGTCTTCGTCATGGCGGCATGCTTCTTCGGAGAGATGAGCTTTGTGAAGCCTCCGGCTGTGGAAGTCCTCAAAGGACTCTTCATCCCAAGGCTTAACGGCGCCGGCGCCACCGGAGACGCCATCGCCCTCCTTGGAGCTCTTATCATGCCGTAAGCAACCGTTGATTGCATATGCTTTTTAAAATTTACTGATCCTTGGACGTGGCCAACAAGGTGGCCAGCAGGTCAATGGGTTAAAGAAAAATGGGAGTGGTTGGCAATGAATCTGCGTCAGAGCTCCACATGCATATCAGTAGTAGTTGCCACGAAGTTAATTTTTGTGTATAAACTTGCTTGTCAGCCGTTGACTAAAACCAGAAGAAAGTTCTTGGTAATCTGAGGTAGACAGTGGCCTTAATCAAGTGATTAATTGCAGGCACAACCTGTTCTTGCACTCTGCACTGGTGCTGTCAAGGAAGACGCCGTCTTCTGTGAGAGGAATCAAGGTACTAGATGTTACTTTATACCAACACGCCCAACATATATAATGTTTCAACAAAAAAAACAAAATCCTGTGCTCATTCAACTCACTTCTAGCTGTTGGCATGTTACCATAACCCTGGATCAAAATTCAGGACGCCTGCAGGTTCTTCCTCTACGAGAGCGGGTTCGCGCTGTTCGTGGCGCTGCTGATCAACATCGCCGTCATCTCCGTCTCCGGCACCGTCTGCTTCGCCCCCAACCTCTCGGCGGAGGACGCCAATAAATGCAGCGACCTCACACTGGACTCATCCTCCTTTCTCCTCAAGGCACGGTGATAGATACCTGCTCATCACTAGTACCAGCTGATCTTCACAGCTAGCTATACATGGGAGGATTATTAACTGTTGGATTCATTAGATAATCTTTTTTTCTCTAGCTAATTTGTTTTATTTGTGCGTCGTCGAACAGAACGTGCTGGGCAGGTCGAGTGCGATTGTGTACGGCGTGGCGCTCTTGGCGTCTGGGCAGAGCTCCACCATAACAGGCACTTACTCCGGCCAGTACATCATGCAGGTACCTTTTTTACTATAATTAACAAATAATTAAATTTAATTAATCGATATATCAAGTCAGCTATATTTACAGCTTGCATTGTGGTTTGACTTGTCATGGTCTATAAAACTAAACTAATACCGGTTCAAAAAAAACTAAACTAATTATTTGATCATTAGTTTCTTTTACACTTTTTTCAGTTATTATTGAACCTTCTGTTGTCACTCTATTTTCAATCTAAGGTACAACTTGGATTAAGTTGCTAAACCATGCATATGTTGTTCAAGAATAATGGATAGCCACCAGTATTACAAATCTTAAATCTTGCGGGAGCCTTTCAGAACTTAAAGGATCCGCCCTTTCTCCGACAAACCTAAGAACTATCACATTCTTCGCACTGTTTGTAAATATACAGTTCACGGAGTCAAATGTGCTAATCCTAGTAGGATTTCACCAAGTGCAAGCGATGAGCGCAGCAAAGCTTTAATTTGATCAGCCTTGTTGCTTTATTTTGATCAGCCTTAATTGTTGCTTTCCTCCTGTGACGTACGTACGGTACAATACAGGGGTTTCTGGACATCAGGATGAAAAAGTGGCTGAGGAACCTGATGACCCGCTGCATCGCCATTGCGCCGAGCTTAGTCGTCTCCATCATCGGCGGTTCCAGTGGTGCCGGCCGTCTCATCATCATCGCCTCGGTACGTCACATTCCATATATAGAGCGAGTGGCCCTTCCACTACACCCACATATCAGCTAGCTATGCACCCGGTTAATCCTAACTGTGGCTTATCAGTAATAAAAAAAAGTGTTTAAATATTAATTAGCTACAAAAGAGAAGGGGCACTAACTAATGAACATGTGATCTGAAAGTGCACAATATTTAAGTGATCCTTCTAGACCTCCTAATAATTAACAAATCATGCAAAAAATGATTGGTGATCTTTCTCCTTTGCAGATGATACTGTCCTTTGAGCTGCCTTTTGCCCTCATTCCACTTCTCAAGTTCAGCAGCAGCAGTAGCAAGATGGGGCCCCACAAGAACTCCATCTACGTAAGTCCTTGTTTCTTGCTCGTGTCTGCACTTTGATAACCCTGTGATGCCTATACACGCGTATCATGAGCTAGCCTAGCCTTGCCCAAGATGTTATCAGCACAACCTGCAACCCCATGTTCTGGATCAATAATATATCCAAAGCTCAGCACATGCCAGCACTGGTAGTGTGCTAAGTCCAAGCTGAACGAAACAAAACTACTACTAGCTAGCTTTCATGAACCAGATCTAAGCATCTCCAGCAACCAGACTCCAGGCATCTATATCCTTTCCTGCACACAGGAAAAGACCAATCAGGAGAGCCACAGTTTTTTTTCAATTAAAACAATCTTCAAAAAAAGAACTTTACTATACATGTTGGTAGTCGTAAAAAAGAATAGTAATAACAATGTTATTAACTGTATATATGTGTGTTTATATTTTGGCAGATTATCGTGTTCTCGTGGTTCCTGGGGCTCCTGATCATCGGCATCAACATGTACTTCCTGAGCACGAGCTTTGTGGGGTGGCTCATCCACAACACGCTGCCCAAGTATGCCAACGTGCTAGTTGGCCTCCTCGTCTTCCCACTCATGCTCATCTACATCATCGCGGTCATCTACCTCACCTTCAGGAAGGACACCGTCGTCACCTACGTCGCCGACTCCACGCAGATCGACGCCGAGAAGGCCAAGGCGGCCGGCGAGGAGGAAGATGACCAGCCCGTGCCATTCCGGGAGGACCTGGCTGACATCCCCCTCCCAGAGTAGAATGGCTCTGCTAGAGTCAATATATATACCTACTAGTATAGTAGTATGTATGCTATATATATCCATGTGTTTCATCTTCGGATGGTTCCGGTTGCCTGTGGATGGTTCCTAGTGTAGTAGCATTTTGCAATCGGATGTGAGATCAGTTCTTTTTAAGTTCATGCATGGTGAGTGTCAAATATGTAAATGAATATAATTGTGGAGTGGTAATTTTACAATCTTGGTGCCAACCTTTTTTCTTTCTCAAAAGTCGCTATCACGATAGAGTCCAAGCACTCAACACTGATGTTGATAGCAATGTGACCGGTTCGGCAAAGTACGTAGCATATATCACAAAAAAAAATTCAATATTATTGGACTCCTTATATGAACAGTTTGTAATTTGTCGCATCATTAATCCGTGTGAGATTAAAAAAAGGGGGATTAGTCCGCCATATAATAAGGTGGAAAGAGTTCAGACTCTGATATTTCTTTAAAAGCATCTATAACCGCCGTACCTTATAGTTTCCTGTAGCACAACCATGTCTCACTCCTCTTCCATGTGACCGTAGGTTGCATATATTAGTTGGGACTTAATTAACAAACAACCTAGAGTCAGAGGAGGGGGATAGGTCACAATGAACAAGGAAGATGAAGATGACACCATCTCCGTCAATGAGCAAGAAGAGCAAGGAATAAAAGGGGGTGAATTTAACTAATATCCTCTTAATGCAGGACCTCCATATTCATTGAGCTAAAAGAGGAGAAATACAAGAGAAAGAAAAGAGTGTTAGGGAATTGGTCTTAGACATGCCCCTTCGGCCGTCTAATGAGGAGGAACATGAGAAAGAAAAGTACTAAATGGTTTGTTTGTGTAGGAACCTCATGATATTACTCTAGTTGACACATTATTACAACTCATTTTTGTAGTGCAAATGATTGCACTTAGATATTTGTAGTCGCTGATGACAGCATTTTGATGACAGCATGAAACGGTGTCACATTTCACAAGGTATGAATTATTGCATTTTTTTCCTTAATGGTTATGAATGCAAGAAACATGTTGTTCCCGATATAATTAATTTTAAGATGAAACTTCAGTCTGTGTATCTATAGATTTCATTCGCTCTCTTTGTAAGTGTAAATTGACACTTCTTCGTATCTAAAGAAAAATGTTGTTCTGTACCTGATACGCACGCTTTCCGTGATAACCAAAACATGTAATATTTTGTTGAGAGCCCACATCCAACTAACTGACCTGGATATATATCCATCTTGGGATGAAAGCTAGCCGCCTATAAAAGCGAAATTCACCATTATAATAATATGATGATTTGTCGATGGTACGAGTATAGCAAAATAAATCAAATCATAGCTATATAGTAGCATTGAAATTTTATCTAACTATACAAGTACAATGCAACTATGTTTTTATTCTTCAGCGGTTTATAAATACCCCGTGCACGTATTTTCAGTTTTTTTCTTACTCAGATATTTAGACTTAGTTATTCACTAGTAGAGAATCGAGCATTCGTCTCTCTCACGTTAGTACCGGTTGTCTTAAAACCCGATACTAACGTGTCCCTAGGGGTTCCCGAGGACCCTCGGACCATTTAATACCGGCTAGTAACACCAGCCGGTACTAAATGGCATCATTTAGTACCGGCTGCTGTTACGAGCCGGTACTAAATGCACAGGGGCCTGTACGAGCCGGTACTAAATGAGTCTGCAGGGTATCGTTCAAGAGGAAAGCATATCCCACTCAATCACATGTGATGTATAGGTGGGATGGTAAAGGAGGTTACGCGCGAGGCCAAAGATTATGAGTTCGAATTCCATGAAGATTATGAGTTCGAATCCCATGAACCGCGCACGCGCATTTACTCGTGAAAAATTCACGTGACTTGTGACGTTGCGCGTGTGCGAGCTTCCCGGTAAGCTTACAACATTTTTTTTCTTTATTTTTTTGCTCGAAACCAGTTAGTACCTGCTGGTGTTACCAGCCGGGCCGACCCCGCCGACCCCGCCGACCCTGCGGTCCCATTAGTACCGGTTGTTGCAGCCGGTACTAACGGAGCTGCCCATTTAGTACCGGAAGCTCGGTACCAGGCGCATAACCGGTACTAACGCGGCTTTACGCCCGGTACTAATGCTAGGTTCTCCAGTAGCGATTTCCAAGAAGTCAGAATGTCGACATCCCATTCCAGCTACATTAGGTTATTTGTGCATGCATATGTTTCTTAGCTCTACTAGTTCTTGAGTATGTTATGTGAAAGATCACATCATTATTGTGTATTATCATACAACTACGACACGATGTGACCTGAAAGAATCGATAGACTAATAATATAGCGACGAGTTGCTGCAGTGCTCATCTTATCAGTTATCTTACTGTGCAAATTGAGCTTGACTCTGCTGCATATGTCATCAGTGTGCCTGTTTTGCAGATTAGTTATGCCCAAAGTCAATGCTAATCCAACCTTGTGGAGGCCACAGCTGGCCATGTGCTCTGCGGATGAACTATATATGGTGGACATGTCCACTAAATATTAGCGGAGATGCTAAATGACACTCATCTGGACATTGCAGATATATATAGGTAACAATGACAACAAGCTAGCAGCCTATAACAAATACATAATTGTTAATTCATCATTTTATTAAGATGATTTTTTGTTAATAGTAGTACAAGACTACAAGTAAGTAAAATATATAGGTGAAAATGACAATAAGCTAGTAGCCTATAATAAATACTTAATTGATAATTCAGCATTTTATAAAGATGATTTTTGTTAATAGTAGTACAAGACTACAAGTAAGTAAAATAATCAAGCCCGCAAAATATTGTGTATACCCAGTGGCATCATATGCAGATTTATTCTTCAAACATTTAAAGTTCTTTGACATGATAAGTCAGCATTAAAGTTGACTTCTCATTGGATCTACATTAGATAATTTGGGCATATAATTGCTGCTAACTCTGGGAGTCCTTGGGTATGTGTGTATGTTATCTTAAACTTTTTAAGTACCTGCATACGACAGGATGTGACCTGAAGGAATTGGTAGAGTTATATGCTGCCATCAATTGCTGCATTGGCATCTTCTTCCTGATTATCTTATCGTTCAAATTGATCTTAAATATGCACCTTATTGCATCGATTTGCCAGTTTGCAGTTTAGTTATGCAAAGTCAATGCTTTGTGGAGTCCACGGGTAGCCACGTGCTGCGCCGATGAACTATGGTAGACAGCGCATGGCTCCCGCATGCCCGCTAAACATATGTTAACAGGGACGCGAAGCGACAATCATCGTAAAAATTGGAGGATCTAAGTCGAAATGGTTTATCATTGATACACCTGACGTTGCATTGCTATATATCTTGATCCAGTGGCGGCTTTGCATTGATGGCAACGGGTTTGTAGGGTCACATTCATTGGACCATAGACTAGGAATTGGGGCAGTTGGATACTTGGATGTGGGCAAAAGTGATAGCTTGCACTTGGCAAAGATGGCCTATTGAGAATTTGAGATGGTATGCATTGTCAGTCCCAACACCAAATTGGCTATACGTTATGGAGATGACAGAGTATGAATGTTATCTTCTCCTTTTGTGCTTTGTGCACTAGCTTATTTGTCCAGCCCACTGACTGACCGACTGACTACTCATTACTCAAGGCCTAGCTCATACAGTCATACGACTTCATTGAGCTCCTCTGTCACTACTGGAAGGATCAATTCGGTGTGGTATGTATGTCCACAATGGAGATTCAGTTCAAGGCTTCAAAAATCCATAGGTCAACGTTTGCATATGTATCTTGGGAAATGGGAATGTCACTTGTGATTACCAATTCGCTGCACTACATGACATTGAGGTTACAATAATATAATGTCACTGAAACTTCAGTCCTTGTAGATGACAGTTTAGGTGCTTTGACTCTATAAATGCCACGTCAAAGTGGAAAAGGTTTTTTAACAAATGGCCACCAGATTGGTGCCATTTCTATTGATAATAAAGCAGAATTACAAATAACTATACTTATTGACAATGAGAGTACAGTGTGTGCGGTCGTCTTCTTGGAGATATTGGATCCTCCTTGATTTGTCTGCTCGTATCAGTGCCTTGCCATAGTTATACCCACATACTAGAGTTTCAGTTGCTCGCGGTTCGTCATCCGACACCATTTATTTCCACATTGAAAGGCAGCGGTCGAAATCGATGTTTGAGATGGGGTAGATTGCAATTCACTGAGTGATATGGATCTTGAAATGTCACAACAAAGCTGCAACTGCAAACGGACAACAGGCAATATTCTGTCTGGAACATCGATAGAATTTGAAAGGCACGTATCGCATATGAATGATGAGGCCCACCATCATCCGTACAATATCCACATGATGATATTTCAACCTGATTGTTTGGTGCAGTTCAATAAGTCAGAACGTTGTGTTTATCACTAAGCGTGCCTTGTTTCTGTTTGGACGTAGATATATTGTAATATGCTATAGGCTGGCCCTAAGCCCCAAAAGCCTTTTGCTTGATTTTTGTGTATAAAATAAGCTTTTAAAAAATAATTTTGGTATAAAGACTGTCTATTTGGATCACAGAAATCTAATGGTAGGAAGAAACCTAAGTTCACCTTCAAAAATTCAAGATGCACTGCAAGTCTTCTTTATTAGTACGGTAGGTAAACTTGCCTAAAAAGAGAGTATTGGGAAAACATTATTTTGCATTCAACATGTATAATGCAAAATATGTTGATATGACAAACAATGTGCAGCCTTGCGACTGAGCAACTTGGTTTTTAAGTCAAATATATGAATCGTAAATAAGATGAAAAGCAAAGGATCAGGATATATATTCCTATGCTTTTCTCACTTCGTTTCTACTGCGAAATCTACTGATTAGATTTGGTCTTTGAAATAATGCAGTGGTCAGAATTTCTCATTCTGCCAGCCACAATGGAGGACCGCCTCACTTCACTTTTATGGGAAACGCTCGGGTCACATGACATGTTTGGGTTCGATTGGGAGCACTTTGTGTCGCCATCACACTATTCAAAATGTGAGAAAGAAACAAAATGACACCTAGAGTGTTATTGACATGCAGGTCCCACCACTGTGTGTTGTTCCCAGGACCAAACGTACCTCCTTTACAAATTTCTCAGGTGATCACGTCAAAATATTCCTACTCCATTGGTTATGCTATCAACTGAGAAGTGTATGTTTCACTCTGTTGTCTTGAAACCAAGTATCTGGTGATTCAGAAACCAATTGCTGTGATTCATCACAATCACGCTGTTTCCAGATGCTAAATTAGGTGAACAAACACCTTTTTTCTCCTCGGAACCTGAAAGCACCAATGTAAATGCAACATCGCATAGCCGTCTTTGATCTCCGGGCACTAATTGACCTCATCAGGGTAACAATCAATTCTCTACATTTATCGATAGCAAAAACATTAACAGGACCTTCAACCACATAAAAAAGTGCAGAGGCCACCATTGAACTAACCTTGCTTTTTCTTCTGCAGGGTACATAGCAGACAACTCGGCTCTCATGCACTACACAGGTCTCATTGTCACAGAAAGGACTAGTGAATGCAGCAGCAGCCACTGGTCCCTGCGTGGTAACAATGGGACACCTGAAGAGTGTCGCTCATCCACTAAAAATGATAGCAACAGGCATTAACAAAAATGCTCCGAGCAGACAATACTGAAAAGTCAAACATTAATGACAAATTTAATCATTTGTGGAATAAGGTAGACAAGAAAAGACAACTTTTCCAAGAACATTGCGAAGTCATGGCTTTTTCCATCAAATTTCTAGCCATGGATCCAAAAGAAGCTGCTAGGTTAGGCAGAATTATCATCTCATTGGTATAAATCCTGCACAATATGGAATCTTCAAATCCAAAAATTTCAGAACACTCGACTCCATTGAGATAAATAATAACAGTTCAGAGGAATTTTAAAACTAAATCAAATTGCAGTAAATGTAACCTTTTACCACCATAACGGTTCTTGGTACTTCAGCATGCCTTGAACATAATTCAAATCCTCTGCTAGGAAGGTAATTAACACAAAGCACTAATAAACTAGCATTAGGGCATTATAGTCAAATGCGATGCCACAACCTACAGATCATTTACAGATGAACTAATTCCTATCTACTGGCATACAAAATCCAGCAGATGGCAACCTAGAGGCTTAATGAGAAACAGTTTTAGAATATGGTACTTTGTTCCACAGTAAAGAAAGCTGCACAAATTTGAAGAAAATGAGATGAGATGATCTAACTTCAGTAGTTCATAACTATGGGTTGTCAAAAGATTTGTGCAGTTTTCTTTCAGCTGGAGAAGATGAGAACTAACAGCCTAAAGAAATCTTAAGATGCAACCTTTGCTGAAGCCTAGGATTCCCTACAACTATAGCCCCTACCATGAAACAGAAGGTATCGCCCATTACAAAGTCAGTGGTTTCAAAGTAGATTCAGACAAACAGCTCCCGTCGCGGAGGAATAGACCCCCACTGTGAGGAAGCAAGATTTGCGGATTCTTGGCTTTTGCATCAATGTTTTGGGCTGGTGAAGCTTCCTTCAGTTTCTTCACAAATTGAAAAAATTTAGCAACTTGCAGTGCATACCTTCATTAAGAGGAAAAACTGAATTAGTGTTGTTTATGCAAACATGATTGTTGTCAGGAGCATTATGGAACAATAAGTCTGTCAGCAAGCACAACAATTTGATAACTTTTGTGAGATTATCAGCCGTCAAGGTTAAGATTTTCTACAGTGGTTGAACAATTCACAGCGTGGTAATCTTTTGTAAGCAAAACAGTACAATTCAAATTTTCTAAGAAAATTGCTCGTGTTTGATAGCTAAGCACAACCTCAGAACCGAAACAACAGGTTTAAATAAAGTTGCAACAAAGTCAGTTAGACAATCGAGTTATGAATGGGTAACTGTCAAACTTACTTTCTTTTAGCATCAACATCCCGGCTAAAATCAATATTTGGTTCGCAGTCCAGTACAAGAGCAGGAACCTAAGTTGCATATATGTATCAGTTTTCAATGCTGAATAACAACTTTTCACAAGAAAAGAAACACATGATGCTTACTTTCTGGATGCTAGAATGCATATGACTCCCTTCTAGATAAAACACTCTGTCTTTAATATCGGGGTGCAAGGAGTGGTCCATGCAATGCGGCAATTGGCTTGCTGACAATAGTCTCTGATCCTCATGTTGAGAAGGCAGTAACCAGCATTCATGCTTCTCATGTAAATCTTGTAGATACTGCAATGTAACACATCCTTCTTCAGATCTACTTCGAAGCATCATTCTCTTGTGACAAGTATCAGGGGTAGCTCTAAGATAGATAAATCCATCAGGGATGAGGCCAGGAAGAGATGACAGCACAGGGTCAAACCAAGAGTCATAAATGCTAAGCTCCATTCCATTCAACCAATTAGCTTCATGAACAGCACGAACAAACACCTGCAGCAGAGTGTGCAAAAAAAGGTAACTCCATTTGCACAAGATATAACAGGTAGCAAGTAAAGAAAAGACAAATAAGCAAGATTTCTGACAAGTACTAATTCCTGAGGAGGACAGCATTTTATGCATCTCCGTTTCTTTTGAATTACTGATTATAAAAGATACATATGACTTTGGCCTAGATGCCTAGTATGTAAGGTTGCTGGTTACAAGTCTACAGAGTATCAAGGAGCCAAAAGAAAATTGAATACCATTCGATCACTGAAGATGCTACGTTCCACCAATCTGAGCGGCTTTATACCTCCACAGGACTCCTTTTCTTGCATGAGCCTTGTTACAAACACGTAGTTCTGGAATGTGTAGGCATACCTCTGTGGTTCAGCATAAAAGGCGCCCAAAATATTGAAATGATCAGGACCAACATCCTGCCATTTTGAGACTGGCTCAGGTACAATCTCCACAAGATCACGCAGCTCAACTGTCTCATTAGCAATTTTCTGTAAGAAGGTAGACTTCCCCACACTGATGTTTCCCTCAACACAAAAGGTGATCCTCTTGTCTTTGGCCACTGGCATGGAAGGCACCTGGCTATCCTCTTTCAGTTCCCGAACAACATTGTCTTTCACGAATGATGTAATGCTCTCTGCATGGCTCTTATGAATGATTCCAACAGAAACTTGCAAAAACTGAACCATCTTCTCAGCAGACCCACCCACAGGCTGCAACAATATAAGAAAATCTGTTACAACTCTCAGAAGACACGCAGCACAAGAAACTTTCCATAGGAATTTATTCAGCAAGCACATGTGTGCAGAAACAATCCAAGAACATGATACCAAAGACAGGACATAACAAACCCATCATTCAGACAGTTGGATCATCCAACAATGTGGAGCCAATTCCTGAATATTCCTAGCTTCCTAATTAGGTGAACCAATTGGAACCTGAAGTAACTCTGTAATCAACCTCCACAATCCCAGCCAATGAAGTGGCAGAATTACACGAGTAATCTTTATGCATCATAGCCGAAACTTTAATTTGCATCCGGAAACACAGGTAGAAAATTTTAATACGAGCAGGGAACTTTCGAAGTTAGGCATCGTGCATCTAGAAGTGCTTATAACTAACTTTGAAGTGCTGGTGCCTTCCCATGGGAAATTACTAAAAGCAGCATTAGGAATCATAAAAAGTTAAGGCAATCTGAACTTGTCAGTGCCACATGCCTAAATAAAAGACAACTCCATCAATACAGATCAATTTTGGATTTCAGTTTATCATACACTGCAAAGATGCTAAAATCCAACTTCTACCTGACCTTCATTGCCAATTTCAACTCCTCCAGTACAAGAACCCAAATCCCAGTCCCACATTGTATGGTTCTTTCCTTCCACTTCCTAGGGACTAGTTTAAAGTGAGTTCACTTTAGCTTAGTACTAACAACAACTAACACGGAACCCTGATAAGGAAACAAAGCAAAAACGGACAGAGATGCATGTATACCTTATCCGTGTACAGCTGCTTGAGCCGCGCGAGGTCCGCGAACCCGCCGTCGACGAGCTTCCGCAGGTTCCGCGGCCCGACCCCGGGGATCCCGAGCAGCTCCGCGCTCTCCCTCGGCGGAAACCCAGCCTCCCTCGCTCCGGCAGCCGCCGCCGAAGACGAGAACCGCCTCCGCTGAAACCGCAGGGACCCCGCGGCGGCGGTGGCGTGGAAGCGGAACGGAGCGGAGGTGGATGGGGGAGCCGGGCGGAGGACGGGCGACATCGCGGACGGGTCGGAGGAGCTAAGGGCAGGGACGGCGAGGCGGAAGCGGCGGAGAGGGAGGAGGCAGCGGCGGCGGCGCATGGCCGGCGGCGGCGAGGGGCATGGGGAGGGTGGGGGTTTAGGGTTGTGGGGTTTTGGCGCGAAGAGGGCGCGGAGGTCGAGGAGACAGAGCTGCGTGTTTGCTGGGTGCGGCCGGAGCAGAGCAGAGTGCAGAAGCAGAGGAAACGGGTGGGGTGTTCACGCTTCCGCATGGGCTCTGCACTAGAAAACCAGAGGGTTTTTTTTTTTCTCTTTTGCACAAAAACCAACCAAAAGATGGTTGCACGTTGATCAAAGTCTGAAAAATGTGCACCACTCGCCAATCAACTCGAAGAAACGCTAGCACTTCTTTCCACACGACTAGTAGGGTACTTAGTATGTATTATATAATAGGATGATAGGTTGTGGTCCAAAACAAACGTAACAAAGTAAACCATAGAGGATGAATAAGTTTCTGAAGGACGAAATTAAGTTCATGCTATTTTCACAATAATAAAACTTGCAATAGGGTTATAGAACTTTATTTCATACCTCATCTAAAGTATTGGGTTTAAAGGGTTTTATTTCATCCAACCTCATATAGTAAAGTTGTGCACATGAGACCTTATTTGTTTTTTAACCCAAAACTTGTTTAGATAGCATATCATTCCTTACCATGCTCTTATTATTATCGACGGGAACATGATGACAGTGATGGTTCTAGCATGAAAATTAAACAATCAGTAAGTCATTACGGCTATCTATTAAATGAGATTAATCCTACCTTCGTTCTAAATTGTAGGTGATTTGATTTTTACTTCAACTTTGACCACTTGTATTATTAAAAAATATGCAAACATTGTTAAATTTAAGTCATTTTTGAAGACTTTTGATTTATAAAGCAAGACATAACAAAAAAAAATATGAAATTTTGCACGAACTACAATTTTGAACGGATGAAGTACCATTTTGTGAGGGTAATTTCCATGTTACTCCTATTATAATCCACTCATACGTTAGGATGAAATGTTGTACGAGATAGAAGAAGAGAGGTCAATGGTCAATGTTAGTGGCAGAGCTGCTAGCCATCTAGAGAGCGTGAGCTCAAAACGGCTAGCGTGGGAGCCCAAATGGAAAGCTCCACTTGGACCATATAACGGCCTCTCTAGTCTGGTAAGGGTAATCGTCTAATTTTTGAGCGATGTATTATACTGTCTAGTCTAATATTTTTATCTCAAAAAAGCAAGCTAGTCTAATATTTTCATTTTTTTTACCTTCTAACATTTTCATTTTGAGGGAGATGCAATAGAGCAGCTCAAAAGGTAAGCCCATCGAAATTTTAGTTGGCGTGAAAGCCCGAGACAGATTCGGCCCAATAAACCCCGCATCATTTTCACGGGCCCCACACCTGGAATTCTGAAATTTGAAATTCCCATCTCCACACCCCGCCTCATCCGCTATTTATTTCGCTTCAACCTCTTCCAGTCTTCCGTTCCCCCAATCCGCCGGCGACGACTCCCCACGGCGGCGGAGGGCGGATGGCCCCTACCGGCGACGCTCGTAGCCCGTCCAAGAGGCCCCGTGGCTCGGACGACTCCGGCTCCGACGGAGACTCCGACTCTGACTGCGATGGGGGCCTCGTCAGGTGCCACCCCTGCGCCTCTTCTCCCCATCCATACAGAGCCTCGTTCTGGAATATTCTTCCTCTTTCGATTCGGCTCGTTAGATGATGAACGGACTTGCTCTCTTCGTTTCCTTGGCTTGATTTGTGATGTGTGATGCCACGGGCGCGGCGGGCAGTGACTTGAGGGAGATCGTGTGCCTGCTGCGGCTCATCAAGGGCGGGGCCAACAAGGACGGCCAGAAGATGTGCCAGCAGATCGTAGCCAGGTGAGTTCCCACCTGGAGATTTCCTCGCGTCATCTCTGAATTTCTTCTGATTCTGAGCTTAAGTTCTTCTTTTGGGGGAAACAATTGAGCCAATTAGGATTCGAGATGCATTTTGGGCAGCCTACTTGAAATAACTCGCGATTTTGCAGTGAATGGAAGGGGGAAACAATGCATTATATGCGTTATATTCGACAGATGCAAAACATGCTCATCGTCTTGTGCCATGAAACTTGCTATTTCTGGGACCAAGTGTTGTTCTTGTGATGGCCTGCTGGATTTCACTGTCATGAATTTGCATGTTCCTTCTCAGGAAATCAATATAGTTTTCCTTTTATGCATTCTCAACAATACTGTTATCTTCCTATTTTCTGTTTAAAAAAGCAGCACTTCGAAATTGTAGACAGCAGGAGTATCAGAAGGATAATTGTAGATTTTAATATCTGTAAGAGTGAGTTTATATATGGGATCTATCATATCTTTCATTATTTTACTGATTATGCTAGCGTGTTATCTGTTTAAATCTGAAAATCTGGTCTTTCGTCTGTGTGACTAGAGTTTTGTTGCTAATTTTTTTTCTTAACCTGTAGTGTGGCAGCGGATATTCAGACTATGCTAGAAGAAACCCAGCTGAAATTTGAGCAAGAAAGGTATTTTGCCTGTGACAAAATGTGTGTTCCACTTCCATAGTTCCATAAACTCTATACTTCCTGGAGTGTAAAATGATGTTTAATCTTGGCAACTATCTGGGGCCTGGGGCATCTAAAACCAGTTACAGAGGGATAAATAAAATTATTCATCTTCGTTTAAGAACACACTAATCTGTGTTCCTATTCATGCATGCAGGCAGAATTTGCTGAAAGTACTATCGAATACGTCCAAAGAGGTATCATACATGATTGTCCTTGAGGTATTATTGTGTACTAAAATGACAGAGATTCTGTACTTTAGCAGTGTGAGAATTCACTGAATGAAGAGTACAGCAAGTTTCAAGAAACATATGACTTGTTTTGTAGAGAAAAGGATGCACACATGCAAACATTCAGAGGTAAGTCAAATAAGAGCTAGCTCCCGTTTGTGATGTTGCTTCTCACCGATTTCTTCAGCTATGTTAGAAGGGTGCCTCTGTTTCCTTTCTAGAAAAAATTAATATTTACTCCAGGATGCTTGATTTTGTTACTGCATAATGGAATTTTACAGGATGATTTTTTGAATGAACATGTGTTCTTTATTTATCAAAAATTGCTGTTGTTGACTGGTTGCTACTTATCTGGATGAATTTCAATCTTGTGCCTGTAAAGAGCATGACTTGGCAAAATACCAGCCTATCAACTAAAATTTTATACGTTCTGTGCAGCTCTGTTCTCAGAAGTTGAAGCTGAGAAGAAGAAATTGCTTGAACAGTACGAACATCATAGTAAGTAATGTAGGACGTTTTCTCGATTTGGTGCAACAGATTGTTATATACCTGACTTTCATCCTTCAAAACAGAGAAGACGGAGACCACCATGTTATCAGAACTTGGCAAAACTTTCTCAGAGAAGATAACTTATGCAGAACAATCTGTCAGAAAGATGAAGCAGGTACATCTTGCTTATATATGTACATCTGCTTGCTCATCTTATGCATACCTTCCTTTGGCTATCCAAATTTTTAGAGATGGCACATTTCAATTACATGGCTTTGTTTACGCAGGATGACAAGTCTTTTATCATCTTTCGCAAGTCTATTGGCTCATTTCTTGAATGTGGCTCTGATGATGATTTTGACCTGGACGACGAGTAAAGCCACTATTTGTGCAGTTACTGCAGTAGATGAAACATAATTTCGTGGCCTTCCCTTTCCTTTTTCTGTGCAGATTTTTTATCCTAGCAGTATATGCAATATGTAAGCTCATTTAATTAACTTCTTCCAGACGTGTTTGTCATCAACCTGATCGTTGCGATTCAGGAAGCACATATATACATAATAAATTGCAATTCTGGATTCGGTCTGAAGCTTGTGATGTTTACCCTTGGGAATTGCAGTTGTGTTAACTTTCCACTTTGAAAGAAGTGACCGTTACTTCTCAGCCGAACAGCGACTGGGAAATGCTATGGTGCCTCTGGAAATACAATTGTTGGCAACTTGGCATTTTTAAAAGACTTTACAGTAGACATCATAGGGGTATGTTTTCTTTTTTGAGCTGCTCAGGACTTAATGGTGAATCCTGAATCCCCACCGCCACTGGATGGAATGCAAATGCTTAATACTGGCCTGAACAACTTAGCCTTTGATTGGAACAAAGCAAAGTAAGATATTCGAATGCAAAAACATAATTATTATTCGACACAAAACAAAACTGGCATTGATGTCGAATCAGCCCAGTGAAAACATGTACCCATATTCAGTAGTTTACGCATTCAAATTCTCCTTTACTACAGCTATACAACTCCATCGATAAGTTGCTCTAAAAGTATAGAAAAATAAGGCAGTTATCTCCTGTATGTTGTCCACACCGTGAATATGTAGCGAACTATGTAAAATCGATACAGAAGCTCTACAACACAGACTTGAACCAGATCCTGTCAGGATCCAAGAGAAACTGACAGCAAAATCGATGCAAGAAGAACGAATTTATGAACCACAAAAACAAAGAGAGGAAGAACGAGCACACGAGAAGGGAGGAATCAGCTGCTGCTCTACTGAATCAGGGATGAATTCACCTTAGCTCCCAGATACAGAAAGATCGCTAGAGAAGCGATTTCCTACAGCTAAGCTAATTCGTACCTAGGGTTTGTCTGGTTCAATACATCGATACATTTTCCTAGGCTCTGAACCCGATCTTACAAAGAGGTGGTCGGTCATTAGCTTAACCGAACAGCTAAACACTGTTTACAGACTAAAAACGAGAATTAAAACGTAAATCACTACTGCATTGATGATGGCCGTTAGATGCTTCACGGACGGCATCAAGTGTAGGTCGCCGACTTCCATTCCTTGACTATTTCTGAAGAAACTCAATGACGGAAAGGCAGTGCTTGAGACTGAACACAGCACAAACTTACTGAGCCTGACAGATCCTGATATTGCCTTCCAAGGTAAAACGAGTCCTCCCAACAAAGATGCTCCAAGGCTAAAAAAGGAAAGGGCCATGTACACCCACCGCCTTCAATACATTCCATCGAAACTGAGATTATAGATGCGAGTAAGGTGATCGACCCAGCCAGTCATAATGACACTGTCTATACTTTCAAGCTTCCTGTACTCACAGTTCAGGTTCTCCTGTTGATGCTTTGCGAGTATTGCCTCCTCTTGCAGTTGATTCTACAAAGATTCAACAAAATAAATAACATAAGCAGAATGCCTAAAGAACGGAATTAAAACACACTTCACATTCAAGGACTGACATGACTAAGATAACAGCCTTCTAATTAAATTTTGTTGCTGTAAAAACTTCTGAACTGTGCATTTAGAGACATGTTTTTGTTCTGAAAAGTTATTTTAGACGTGTGGTCTAGCAGCAAAGCTGCCAACAAGAACAAGATTTTACCTTAATTAGTGCTAAATTCTCCAACTCATGTCTCTTGGACATTATCTTAAACTTTCTGACATTATGGCAATCAGGGTCTGTAGGGCCCGCCCAACAGAATTCTAACTTTTTACCACCAGGTATACGTGGACGGTCATTGAACATTTCTGCTGTGGCTTGCCTCGCTCTCACAGGCCTTGGCATCCCAGACACCATGAATGGGAACTCATTTAGCATTTTGACTACATGCTCAGCATCCTTCTGAGTTTCCATTTCAACTAATGCAGATTGAGGAATGTCAAATGGGACTGTGCAGTTGGTCAGGCAATTGACAGTTTTGACATTCCCAAATTGGTTCAAAGCCATTGTTATGACTGCATCTGTAGCTTGGGGAGACAGGTTATCAAGATATACAGTTCTCTTAACCTTCTCCTCAAACTCTTTATACTCTTTTGTAGCCTCCAAAAATGCAGCTCTGGTACTTTGTTCCACAGCCAGGTCTACAGAGGTAGAAAGCTTCATTCCAGAAGTGTTCTGGCTGGTACCAGCAGCATGTACGTGTATCACAGAGGTGCGCGGTCTTTTGCTAGATTTCTTGTCATTAGCTGAATCAGCTGGCCTTCTGTTTGGAGCGTAGTTTATAGCCTCAGTAGACATGATGTTCGTTCTAGCTTCTTCAAACAGATTATTCCCCAAAGACTTGTCGTTTTCCTCCTCCCCATTTACTGCAGAGGTTGTCAAGTTCTTCCTTGGGTTCTTGATCTTAGCCTCCTGAGTTACCCCCTTGCTTCGCGAATTTCTGTTTGTCTCATAAATCAGCCTATTGCTTGGGATGATGTTGATGGAGTTTTTCTTTTCCAATTCGTCATGCACTCTGATGATTGTCATGTTCTTGCTTGTGGTATTGTCGATAGCTCCTACATATGATTCCTTCCTAGCTGTATTGCTGCTGTCCTCAAGAGGGACCTTGCTCATGATGTTTTTGTTTCCCTCTTCACACAGTTCCTTTCTTACAGGGCAACTGATTTCCTCTTTAACCTGCACTTCAGTGGCGGTTGTCAGGTTCAGGCTCGAGACAATTAAATTAGCCTCTTCAGATACCGTGTCCTTTGACATAGTTTTGATCAGGATGTTACTGTTTGCCTCTTCACACTGCCCTACTCCTGCCGCTTTGCTGCATACTTCCTCAGCCTTCACTTTAGTGTCCACTAAGGTCGTGTTTGGGGTGTTGTTATCAGTATGCTCGGATACCTCAGCCAGGTGGTTTTTAGTATCATCAGGTCCTACTGTGCTCATGGTCTGAGTCTGAGTGCCCTCAGCCAACCTCTTTCTTGGTGGTAGGCGTATACGAATTTTGTTCCCAAGTGAACCAATTGTCCTGACACCGGTGTCCTTGCTGGCTTCAGCAGCCTGGTCTGTAGAGGCAGGCATTTCCTTAGCAAAGAAGATATTCCTGCAGTTTGTAAATTCAAATAATTTAATGTTAATTAATACAAATAACATCAATATATGACAGGCAATATGCAGAAGACAAAAGGCCTCGTTTGACCTATCAAATGAAACAGGGACTCTTAAAAACCTAAACAGCTAGCACACAATACACTTAGCTAGTCATATCTACGCACCAGCAAGATATCATCTCCAAAACAAAATGTAAACAAAAAAAACACGGTAGACAATAATGTTCAATGATACCAGCCAGGTACATTTAACCTTATGAAGCGACGCAGACTAGGGCAAACCACTAGTTTGAAACAAATGTGATGGTAACAGCACCAGGCTGGTAAAAAGTGGCATCCAGTGCTATATCTGAACAAATAACCTATTGCAAGACGTTGGCTAGGCCTATATCAATGGTAAAAAGTGGCATCCAGTGCAAGACGTTGGCGACGCAGACTAGGGCAAACCACCAGGATGTGTACCTATATCAATGTCAAGTGCCAACAAAGTTGAGAGAGCATATTTTTCTGGTTTCAAGACGTTTATAAATTTGATACTATGATCCGATTCGCTTTTCTGCTGTCCTAAACTTCTTAGATAAAACAAACTGTTTTGTGAAAGAGACGTAGCTAGGCCTAGTAAGAATGTTAAGCAGAATAACCTGCAAACACAAACTTTTAATAGCTAAATCAACAGGGCACCATAGTGTTAGCAAGGAAAAGTAAAATCATAACTGCAAGATTAGTTAAGCATATCCTAATATATATGAACACTGCAGGAACTGAATTTTCTAAAGATGCACAAAAATCACTCCACAACTAGGTGAAATCACCATTTGATGAGATTCCAATGTTGCTGCAGAAATCCTGCTGAAGCAAAAACATATCCTGTCGCCTACTCCACACTCTTCAGGAAGAAGAAAAGCATACACATCAGGGGCCCGCACCAATTTCATAGCAACAAGCAGCTTTGTCACATCAAACCAAATTCAGAAGGTACCCCCTTTTTCCCCCATTTCACACAATTAAATCCAGATTTCACAAGCAATCGCCTCCTAGAAATACCCTCTTCCCCCCATTTCGCAAAATTAAATCCAGATTTCACAAGAAATTGTCTCCTAATAATACACTGATGACTGATCCCCGACACCCAGTTTCGCGGGACCCTCGCAGGACCCCCAGCGATTCTAACAATCGGCGGCCCAAAACCCTAAACCCCGATGGACGCCCGCCCAAGGTGCGCGAGAGGAGAATCACGCGCCCGTCCCCCCGAGACGAAGCGTCCCTGTGGCAACCCAGACTCCCGATCGTGCCCCTGCGCCGCGCGGAACTGGTCCCGCATTGAACCACGCAGCAGGTAAGGGGGGGAGTGTTTACCCTGGAGGTGCAGCAGACGAGGTGGTGGAAAGAGCAGACAGGTGGGGCCGGGACCCACAGCGCAGTGACATGAGGAGGGTGAACGGAGAGGCTGCTCGTGCTCGTGCTCGGACAGTGGGTCACTGCGTTGTGGGTCCCGGCCATGGCGTGTCACGATCTTCTCCTATTTTCTTTTTTTTTTTACGGAAATCCAGCTGTAATTATGTAAAGCTGTAGTATAATGTTTGGTTCTTCCCTGGGTGACCCCATTCTTCTTACATTTTTCTTTTTTTTTTTTACATTCTTCTTACATCTTGAACTAATAGTTTATATGATTTGGAAAAGGTTACTAAATTAGATGGTGAGTCGATGATAAACCGCGTACATTTTTAACAGCGTGATCAACCATCGTTGGGAAACTGCTCCTGAAGAAAAAAAGTTAAAAACTAATGGAAAGGCAGCCAAAATTGCTACCGCGGATTAATTTCTTTAAAAACTAAAGCAGTATTAATTTTGCTACATTGTTATGAAGAAAGGATAGGGAGGGTAAAGTACTAAAGTGCCTTGATATTTCTTTTTTTTTGCTAGACTTTACTCGCTTATCACCAAATGT
The DNA here is from genome assembly GCA_015342445.1 of Digitaria exilis. Lineage (NCBI taxonomy): Eukaryota > Viridiplantae > Streptophyta > Magnoliopsida > Poales > Poaceae > Digitaria > Digitaria exilis. The sequence goes on along the minus strand of JACEFO010001972.1, from coordinate 2,870,016 downwards.
AGTTGAAGTTGGCATTCTTACCTTGGCCCTGTTCGGCTGGCTGCAGAGCAGCCAGTCGAACAGGCCGCTTGTTGATGGATCACAAGCCCTCGTTCCATGAAATAAAAAATACGATGAGAAATAAAAAAAAATCTTGTTTTTTTAGTAGAGGGACACAACGACAAGGAAACCAAAATTTACCATACGTCCATACCACATCACAAACAAACCCCTCATCCAGCTATTTGTACACAAAAGGCTCAAAAAATTTAAGACTTCGTTCTGGGGGGGCAAAACTACTCCACACAAACATACACGCGTTCTGTTTCAGGGAAGCACTGCAAGTATGGCGCCAACAAGGCCGCAAGCCACCACCACAGAAGAGTACCCACCAACGGCGGCTCTCCTGATGGCGCCGCTGCGGGGATGGCTCCTAGCACTGAGGTTGCGGGGGTCGACGACACCCGCGCCGCCCTGCTCCGCCGTGCCGCCGCTCGTGTGCCCGCCGCTGTGGCTGCTGCTGTACCCGTGCCCATGTCCTGACGTCCTCACCGTGACCTTCTCGTCGCCACTGACGCCTGTTCCTGCTGCTGCACACACCATAGTTCACCACTGAGTTGAGCTGATGTTGTTCATCACAGTAACAGGCCATGGGAAATGTGAAACAGGATTTCTTTTTTTTTTCCCAAACATTGTTTGCTATTCTTTTGTTGAATCATTATCTTGTTTGCGTGGGTAGTACAATGATGCCATAAAGAATTAGTCTGTGGTCGCTTTCTGATGATATCATAAGGCACCAGGAACGAATATGACTGTAACGTGTTGTGCATACTGAAATGCAGGGAATCGTATCTTTCCCCACACATGGACAGGGCAGAGCCCCCACAGAGCATCTGTGGTTGCCTGATTGGCAAGGATGCAAGGGGCCTCCGATCTAGGTTTTGCACACCTCAGCCAGCAGGGTCCAAGAAAATGTTGTCTTCTTTTTCTTCTTCTGGCTGCTATGTGGAGTGGAATTGCACTACTAGCCACAAGTTATGTGCTGATATGTTTTCTCACACTTAGAACATTTTTTTAAGTTCTGGGAAACCACTATGTAATGAGCTAATTTGTTTTGGTATTTGGAGTTCTGACCCTTTGCTCTCTTTAGAAACAAATCAGGCCTGTTTTTTTTAATAGTCAATATCAGGTGTTGACTCAATTTCTTTAATGTGTTATACTCATGATGCTTAAGATGGTGCTCTTTTATAACTTGTGCTACTCAGACATTTTGTTGGGTTAAAATTTCAGCATCATATCACTGAGTTATATTTACAATGCAACAGTTAAACGTCCACAAGACTGCATGAGCATTTCATATTGCTTGTTTTCTTTCATAGAATATGTGGTTGTCTATGTGCTTAACTAATAGCAAGGAACTAACCAAAAAGCTCTAGTGTATAACAGGGTCCTAGTATATAAAGTTGAGCTGAAGATATTTTATCAGCTAAACCAAGTGCATTGATTTCTCTATATTATTTTCCCACTTCCTTATGACAGCCATTCTTTGGGCCCAACTCCTGAAGAACTGATAAAAATATCTTCAAAGCCTCAAGGGTGAGCAGGGCATGCATAGTCACTTTACGACTGTCTGCTTGCGTTTCTACAAAACCACATTACTCGGACTCAATTGATTCTACTTGGATTGAACCCCAGAACTCTAGTACTGTGAAAACACAAGAAAGACATGGACAGATAAACGAAATTCAGTATAGACACTTGGCTTGAGACTGGCGAAACTGCATACCTGCTGCGTCCCTGGCATCTGCAGGCTGAGATCCATGGACGGTTGACACAAGGAGAAGAAGCAAGAGGAGGAGAAGAGGGACAAAGAGGCAGGGTTTCTTGGAGCTCGCCATGGCTGCGCTGCAGGGACCAACAGATCAAGGCCACGAACTGCCACTAACGCTCTGCGCCACTCACTTATATCCTTCTTGAGAGGGTGGTAGAATAAGTTCCTCAGGGAGCTTTCCACGTGGTCCTTCCAAAGCTGGTCACACCTACCTCATTGTTTATCCATCTCTTTGATTGATTGCCTTCTGTAACAGCCAGCACTAACAAATGTTTTCCTTGATTTTCAATGGTTAATGTTATCACTAGTACTTCTCATTAAGCAACAATACAACATGGTGGGTATTCAATTGGTTTTGTTGTGTCTACTGCATAGTTTAGTTTCTTTTTCCTAAAAGTATGATACACATTACAAATGTGACATGTAGGGCCAGTTGTTTATGCATCCCATAGGCCATAGTAGTACAGGACATGTTGACCATAAACAGGCTACAACATTTCATGCAGAACTTCAGGATTTTGTAACACTGCCTTTTTATTCTTCTTGTTGCACATCTGCAGATCTGCTCTTGTAGAATAACTTTGTTTTCTGTTCAATAATACAAATTAAAATAAATGTTATATGTGTAGACCTTTTTTTTTTGCGCCAGCCTGATTGTTGAAATTACTTTACAAACTAACATCAGCAATTTAGTAGTGCCATTGAACAAGGCTGTCAGGAAGATGACCCTAGGCTCATCTCAAGGTATTTGACCAAGTTAGTATGCAAACCAAATAGGGCAGAAGATAACTGCTTTGAAAATAGGGGGAGAAAAGGTGGATGAAAGATTTTGACAAGGAAACGTTTTCCCCATGTTGGTTTGGCTCAGACCATATATATATACGCCGTCGAACTCATATTGATTTTCGCCAAGAAATATTTACAAAAAAGCAATCGTAAAATGTCCATTATTTGAAAAGGGAAAAAGTCCAAATTACTCCCCTCAACTATAAGCAAAGTCCACATAACCCCCTAAACTATTTTTTGGTTTATTTTACCCCTAAACTATGTTATTTGGTCTATTTTACCCCCTATTACAATTTCTCTTTTTTATTTTTCCATGTACAAGTGTCATATTACGTTCAAATTTTGGGAGATGATAGTAGACATCATAATGCATGAGAAAAATATAAAATTATTTTTTGTCATTATTTTGATGGGGGTAAGATATTTAATAATTAATTAATCCTTAGGACACGATATTATACAAAAACTAGTGACGAAAAATTCTTAATATATTTTTTTGACATACATTGTGATGTTCACTACAATCATGCAAAATTTTAAATTAAAATTCAACTTGTGTATGGAGAAATAAAAAAGACAAATTGTATTAGGGGGTAGAATACACCAAGTGACATAGTTTAGGGGGTAAAATGAACCAAAAGATAGTTTAGGGGGTTATATGGACTTTGCTTATAGTTGAGGGGAGTAATATGGACTTTTTCCTTTGAAAAGTAATAAGAGAACATATATAAAATTACATCAATAGACTACTTTTGCTTAAGTTTTGATCCTTTACTACGATAACTCTGTCTCTGTGAACGGAAATTTGAAACTAAGCCCGAAGCAACAGTCCACCAATGGCGACTCCAAGGAGCATGACGCCGCCGCCGATGGCCGTCGACGCCTCCGGCCTCGTCGGCGCATGAGAGATTACCCAAGGGTTGGGACCGTTTGGAGCGCCCGGCTTCCGCGCACGTCCACCGTCGCCATGGCCGCCGCCGCCGCCGTCGCCGTGGTGCTTCTTCTTGTTGCAGTCATGGCCGTCGCCATCTTTGCCGCCGTCTTTACCACCATCTTTGGCGCCGTCTTTACAGTCTTTGCCGCCGTCGCCATGGTGCTTCTTGTGGCAGTCATCGCTGCCGCCGCTGTTGTCGTGTGTCTCGTTAATACCTGCAAAGCATATGGATCGATTCGATCCAGCATCGTAAGAAAATCGTGTGCTAGAGCCAGAGGAGAGAATTAACGAGAGAACACTTGCACCTGCCTTCGCCATTGCTGCTGCTGCCACCTGGAGCTGGAGGTGCAGGGGCACTGTCCTTTGGACTTGGACCCCTGCGTCGGCGCCTGGGGAAGCGACGACGGAGGAGGATAGGAGGAGGAGGTGAGCGACGATGAGCAGAGGAAGCCAAGGGCTCCAGCGTCGTTGCGTGTCCATGGCAGCGCCGATCGCCGTCGTCTTTGTCTAGGCGACGAGCTAATGATGTATATGTATATATTTATATATATGTATGACAACGTATCATATGAGAATCCAATTTCGTTTAGTAAGGATTGGCGCTGGTTAAAATCTTTCCATAACCGAACGAATTAGTTCCATCTTCCATCCATCGATGGCATGTCAGTCAGAAGGAAAGAGATTGTTCTGCGCTTGTGCTTTCCATCCTTTGCAAAATCTAGAGCTACGGCACGTGCAGCATCCATGTCCAAATCAGAAGCACAAAGACGATCAACATCCATCGTCGATCCCACCAGGGCCCAAAAATAGGCAAATCTTTCTCGAAGTATAAACAAGCAATGCAATGCAATGCAGGCGATCGATCGACATCAGAGACGGCGAAGCAGCACGGCGATCGCCGCGGCGACTAGCAGCCCGCCATGGCCCGCCGTCGTCTTCGCCGCCGGCGCCGCGGCGCTGTGGTGGCCGCCGGTGACCGCGCGAGGGTAGAACCCGCCGCCCGGCGTCCGGTCCGGCGTGCCGCCGTGGCCGCGGCCTTCGCCGTGCCCACGCCCGTGGCCGCCGTGGCCACCGTGGCCGCCATGGCCTCCGCCGCCTCTCCTCACTGTCGCCGACCACCGGCGGCCAGCGTCGGCCACCGCGCCGCGCGCCGGCTGCTCGTCGACGTCGACGACCCCTGCGCGCGGTATATACCCATGGGAACGTGAAACGAACTCGTCATCTGAAGCAGCTAGCTGATCTGGAGACGATCGAGATCAAGCCTTCAAGGCAACTGCTAATGCTGCAGCCGAAATTAAAAAAGAAAAAAAGGAAGAAGAAGAAACAGGACAGCGTGAGAGGCTACCGCCATGTGTGGCCGCGACGAGGAGTCGACGAGGGGCGCCATGGACTCGGGAGACCAGCAGGAGGAGGAGCACGGCAAGGAGGAGGGGACCGCGTGGCGCCATTGCTCACTCACATCACACGTCAGTTCATTCACTGACCCTGACGCTAACTCCTCGATTAGCAGCTAATAACACTAGCTCTGCCAAACCGTAATCGCGTTGCATTGGGTGCCAGCGTCCATCGTCGTGCTCAGGCTCGTCTTGCACCCTTTATTCGCAAGCCTCCATCGCACTCCTCGTCGATCCGAATCGGGAAAGCCAGCAGCAGCTTGAGGAGAAAGAATTTTTGTTATGTTTTTTGTTTTTTTAAGTACAAAAGAAATTGAGAAGAATACGTGTGGAGATGGAGATGGAAGCTGCCGGCATGCCATCCACTGCTGGCATGTCTTGTGGCTCCCATCCGATGGGCGAATAGCCCAATATACTGGCATCGTGCCCCTTGCGGCAGGATGTAGCAGAGGAGGTGACGTGGACTCTTTTTGTTGCAGCACCAGCTGGACGTGTGGACCGGACAGCAGCGTGCTTGGCTCGGAGGACAACACGTGCGGACACGCCGGGAGCGTCCGGCACACATTTGACGACCGACAAAAAAAAAACACGTGCCTTTGCAACGTGAGGCCCGGCCTGAAGGTGTGGGTTTCCCTTCTCTTCTGATGAATTTTGGATTTGTATTCTCATATATATATTCTCTATTTTGGACAAAATAATATATATGCAGTTTTTATAGATTATGTAATTCGGTCTAAAACTCTTGGCGTAGGGTTTATTCGGATGAAATATGCTTTTTAATAAAAGCATATGGCACAGGTGCTTTCTAAAATGTTTGCAGCAAATAATGTCACAAGGCAGAAAGCCTCGCAGTCCAGTGCAGAAAGGGAAGGAAAAAGTGTTTTTGACCTCCCTGAACATTGGGCCGAGTTTAAATTTTCTCCCTAGACCATAAAATCGGGTAACTGGCCTCTTTGAACTTTTAAAACCATCATTTTTATCTCCTTGGGCTGGATATAAGCGGTTTTGAAGACAATTTTGTCTTTTTCTTTTTTATTTATTTCAACAAAAACTTTAAAAAATTATAATAAATCAAAGAAAAAAATCATAAAATAAAAATCAAATTTTGTTGGACTCTATGTAAGTATGTAAACGCATAAAATATATAATATAATATGCTTTAGTACAAAGTTTTTATTATAAATTTACATCTATTATTTTTTATAATTAAATAGAATAATTCATAATTGCATTTTCTATGGTTCAATCATGATAAAATTGTTATGGCAGCCTAGCTATTGTATGCTTCAATTGTATTAAAGAAGTTTATACACACTGGATCATATATAATTTAGTTCTAGATTTATTTAGAGTATTTTTGCCCTAAATAAATCTTTAACTAAGTTATACATGATCTAATGAGTACGAATTTTTAATACAATTAAAGCATACAATAATTAGCTCATCATAAAAATTTCACCATGATTGGACCATAAAAAATACTGTTATGAATTATTTCATTTAACTATAAGTAAAAGATAGATTTAAACCTATAATAAAAACTTTATACTAAAATATATGATATTATATATTTTATGTGGTGAAGTACAACAAAATTGGATTTTCCATTTTATGATTTTTATTTGATTTATTATAATATTTTAAATTTCCAGCCGAAATAAATAAAAAAATAAAAAGACAAAACGGCTTATATACAGCTCAAGGAGGTAAGAACTACCGTTTCAATAGTTTAAAGAGACTGGTTACACGTTTTACTGTTTAGGGAGAAAATTTAAACTCGACTCAATGTCTAGCGAGGTTAGGGAGGTGAAAAGGACTTTCTCCGAAAAGAGAACGCTGCTGGGCCACATCTCCGGCTCGGCCTGCTTGCTATCTCCTTCATTCACCAGGCCTTTTTTTTTCCCATCCTGCTGCCTTTTCGCCGGTATGGCGGTAATCCCCGCCGCGCGCGCCAAAAGACAAGGCAGCCGAAAATTCGCAGCGGCCGGGTGGCGGGTTAACCCGCTGGGGTCCCCCCCCCCCCCCCCTCCCTCCACTTCGCCCAAAATTCACGGCCTAGGACCCTGCCATTGCCATGCCTGGCGCCCCCCGGCCCTGCCGCAACCACCGTCCCCGTGAGCCTGCTGCTGCGTCCGACGACAGGACAGGACGCTAACGCTATGCCGCCGCGTGAACGCAGCGAACCACACGGCTCCTCACGTGCACCGCGCCGCCCCAATGCACCCTGGGAGCACAGCACCCCATCCATCCCCCATGGCATGCCAGCGGCTCTCGGTGTCCGGCGGCAGCCAACCAGGAACCAGCTGCACACAGCCACACAGGCCCTTGCCACTCCCCTCCATCTCGGCAACCAGTTTATTCAAATTATTCACAGCCACATATAGTCCGCACAACAAAGACTCACCTCACAGGTGTTCCAAATCTTTCTTTCCTTTGATTTGAAAAAAAAATGTCAAAAATCAACAGATGGGTGGGGTTTCTTCTATACGATCATCATCATTACACAGAAGCAGCAGCAAACAGAGCTGCCCACCGCGTGTGTTCTTTTTTTCCCGGCGACTGGGCAGATCATACAACAACACATGACAGGGGGGGTGGCATTTGCTACCAAAGAATCAACTCCTAACTCAACAATCTGTTCTTGCTAATATACCAACAATGGGTAAAAAAAAAAAGAATGGACAGGGCAATACTCCGGCAGGAATGTGCATATCATATATAACTTAACTTTTTAATTTACTCAACAAACAATTGCCGGCGTCCTCCTGCTCCAGTGGACGGACGGACGGCGGATCAATCCCTATAGATGATTGAACCCGCCGATCCAGTTTTCCTTCTCCAATGAATGAAGAATGTTGACGAAGAATCAGCAGCAGGCCATGGTGCGGCTGTCTTCGGTGGACGATGGCCATGGAACAGCAGGAGCGCCGTGGGGGGATCTGTGTTTCTATCTACAGGAAAGAATTCCAAAAAAATCGGGCGTAATTCGCCGGCACCAGATGGGACTGGATTTCTTCAGAGCGTACATGATTCTTCCTCAGTTGCAGTCCAGGCCACACTCCTCCAGAAGGGGGCCGTCGCTCTTGGCGAGGAACGGGTCGATGCGGACCCACAGGAGGGAGAAGATGGAGGCCAGCAGGATGGACCAGACGATCACGATCGTCGGCGTCCGGTTCTGCCTCCCCACCAGACCCTTGAGGAACGGGTAGAGATGGACAATCACCCAGAACGCGAAGAAGAGCTTCCCGAAGAGAGGGCCCCATGACTCGTACCCGTTGTTGATCGCGTTGGAGACTCCGGCCACGACTCCGATGAAGTTGAGCAGGAGCAGCGTGGTCGGAGGGATCAACAGGGTCGTCCATTTGAAGGTGTAGAGCTCTGAGAACTCTTCGTCATCCCCGGCCTTTGATGTGACGGTGAAGCTGGTGTCGATACCGGCAAGGACCTTCAGAAGACCTTGGAACACGGCAAAGAGATGAGAAGAAACGCCTCCAATGACCCAGAACTGCTCGTTTCTCCACCAGTCGTCGATGGCCACACCACTCCATCTCATCTCGAGGATGCCGGTGACAAAGATGCAGATGAAAAGTGCCATGAACCAGATACTGGCAACATTGCTAAGCTGCAATTTTGAAATACAAAGTGACGGTGAGATTCAAGATAAAACCAAGATATTTAATCTTCTTGTAGGTTAATAGATTCTTACCTCTGGAGTGATAAATTTCCCAGTGAGCAAGCATATGGCAGGCAAGGTACAGTAAGCCAAGAGGGGAATGGATGTCCATGGGTATACAATAGAGTTGATGTAGGAAAATCTCTCCAAAAATTTTAGACCGCCACCATATCCATACCAAAGTGGGCAGTGCTTGCTGAAGAAAATTTCAACAGATCCAAGAGCCCAACGAAGGACCTGGTGAAGACGATCAGAAAGATTCAGTGGCGCAGAACCTTTGAATGCAGGCCGCTTCGGGATGCAGTAAATAGACCGCCAACCATGGCAGTGCATCTTAAATCCAGTCAATATATCCTCCGTAATTGATCCATAAATCCATCCAATCTGCAAGATACCACGAACCACTTAGCAAAATATATCTTCAGTAGAGTAGTCACAATTGTTTTTTAGTAGAGTAGTCACAATTGTTTTGATAAGGTTATCTGGTATACATACCTCTTTTCCCCAATCAGTCTTGTCTTCGTAACCACAGCTGATTACATGTATAGCTTCCTTTAGAAGAGAAGCTGGACTTGCACTCTTCAAGGTCCCACCGTTCTCAAGAAGTGTTGAAGCAACAAATACAGAAGACTGTCCAAATTTCTTCTCTAGCTTCTGTTCGTTTACAATTCCAGCCTTCTCAATATCAGCACCTGGTGAAAAGTGAAATGTTATTCACAAGTGTCAAATAGAAAAAGCAAATGCTTTCATGCTTTAAACAACAGGTAGTAGTTAATATGAAATGGTTGTACAAAAAGAAATGTCCTGATTTCTAAAATGTAAGCATGCGCTTTTGGACTTCAACGGCGCTGTTGTAAGTTATATTTGAAAGGTGGACCATACCTGGAGCACCTTCCTCGATTTCACCCAGAGCATATGCAGGAGATGGATTTTCTGCTTTCTTGAAAAATAATCTTTTCTTCTTCTCCGTCTTTGGCTTTGTAGTCTTCTTCTTATTCTTGTTCCTGCTGCAGCAGCAAGAGAGGCACCACTTGGGCCAGCAATTGCAAGTTCTTGATGGTGGCTTCTTTGTTTTCGGAGCATCATAACCATACAGTGCCTGACGTCTGAAGACACATCCAGTGCCCACATAGATGGGTCCTTGAATACCGTCCAAACCTTTCATGTTGATCTGTATGGTGCAAATGTTAGAAAACTTATGTTACACCAAGAATAACAACATGAATAGCTTGAGGCATTGGAGCAGAGAAGCAGATCTTACATCGAAAAAGACAACGTTCCTGTTAGCGTATCGATCATGCCTGTCAATGCCATCAAATCTCTGAGGGAACTGCACATAGCACACTTTCTTCCCGACCAAAGGATCCATCATGAAACACATAGCCTCTTTTATGGCCTTGCTATTGTTGATGTAGTGATCACAATCCAAGTTCAATAGGTATGGAGCGTTTGATAAGACAGCAGAGACACGAACCTGTCGATTAACAAAAACAAAAGGACAACTAAGCATCAATAATGTGCTGCTGTTAATTTATACAAAGAATAAAAGGCATGAAGTGCAGAGGTTTTTACCAGTGCATTCATGGCACCAGCCTTCTTGTGATGGTTATAGCCTGGCCTCTTTTCTCTTGACACATAAACAAGGCGAGGCAGCTCATTTCCTTCCACATCACGACCACCACTTTGGCCAAGGAAAACCTATCAACGAGAAGTTTGATCATTTTGAGGCGAAGCAAATAAGCAATCTTTTGGTTCGGAAAAAAAAAAGAGAAGTAGGACAATCACAAGGTAAAACTGTACAAGCACTTAGTATAAAACAAAGCCACCAAGGGCTATAAAGTTCTACCTGAATCATTCCTGGATGATCGCGTACGTTGTTTCCAGGCCAGGGGCTTCCATCCTGCATCGTCCATCCCTCCTCGGGAACCTTTTGGGCTTTCGCAACCAAGGCATTGATTCTTACCTTGAATTCCTCATATTCTCTCTGAATGAAAATACAAACGTGTAAGTAGCCTATTTATATCAATTAAGAAATTGCACAGAAAAGCATAACAAACAGGATTAACACAGTACCTTCATTGCCCTCCTGTCCCTAACAAAGGATGCGGCGACTTTGTCTTTCAGGTAGTCTATCTTCTGTTGGAAGTACCACTCAGGAGCACGAGGCTCGATATTAAACTTTTTGCAGAAAGGAACCCATTTCTTTGCAAATTCAGATGTTTCGGAGAGTGCTTCAAATGTAAGCATTGCAGCACCATCATCAGAAACATAGCAGGAGACCTTCTCAACTGGATAATCCACAGCAAGGATGGAAAGGACAGTGTTTGCTGTGACCAAGGGAGGTTCCTTTGAGGGATCGACCGTACTGACAAAGAAGTCAACTGGAGCAAGTTGAGAGGGTTGGCCTTCTTTATCAAACCTGGTCAGATGGCCAAAGAATTTCTTAGCTTTGGAATTAGAAAGAAGATAGTGAAAGCATTTATGTGATTCATAATGTAATGTAACCAACCTTAGTGACAAACGGTCCAGGTATGTCTCTCTCTCAATTGGAAGCCACTTCGGGAACTGATCAAGAATCCAGGACATGGCAAACCAGATTTCACAGATTACAGATATGAGCCATAAAGCAAACGCATCATTCACTGGATGCATCACCCGGTAGTGGAAGAAGAACCCCAAAACCACCAACCGAATAACGATAATCATCCTGTATGGATTAATCTTGCTGGATGCTATTGGAACTTTTCTGGACAATGGCTGCCGAGCTTCATCCATTCTGGTCAAGAAATTTACAGAACATTTCAGTACAACAGGCTAGTAACACTATATGAAAAGAAAAAGCAAATGTTCTGTTAAGAAATACTATATAGATTCAAAATTGTTTCCACCATTATGTAGATTTCTATGAATAAACAGCTTTCGGGCATGATGAAATGAAGACAGAATATATCATACAAGTAATATCATATAGGTGACCTATCATCTTATTCTACAGATTCAGGAATTGAGCATTGCATTCCAGATTCACTTCAGCTAATATGGCCTTGCAGCATCTAGCAAGTAATAACAAAGCCACAAACTACCTGAAGCTTTTCAGAAACACTGTATATGATTAAAAGCCCTTTACTACCTACTGGAAATGGATACCACATTTATGTGTGTTTAGCTGGAGATTAGCGGTTTACAGTAATAAAGAGTTCCATTCCACAGCTAAATATGACACATTTAGTGCACGCAGCAGCCATCCAACTTCTGTACTACTCCTAGTAATACCAATTCTAGTGCACCGACAGCGCCGAAAGAACAGTAGTTAAAGCACCAGGACGCGTCTGGTCAACAAACAAGTCTGGAGGAGGAGCACAGCACATACAGTGGCAGATCTGCATCGTCGCCGTCCCAATCGCCTCCACCGTCGCTCCTGACATGCTGCAGCTGCTCCTGCTTCTTCTTCCAGCGCTCCATCCGGTCGCTCCAGGCCACGCTGCCGTAGCCGTAGGCCGCCAGATCCTTGGACGGGTCCATGGATCTCGGTTGCACTGCGAACACCAAAGCAAGCAATTGAGCACGTACGGAGCTAGCTAGAGAGTACGGCGGTGGCAGCTGGCATTGCCAGATTCCAGCATTGGATTGGGCACTGACGCACCTGGAAGGCTCGGATCTGCGAAGGGGAGCGGGTGGATCCTCTTCCCCCCGCCGCCGCCGCCGCCCATGTAGGACGGCACGAGCGCGTGCTGTTCCGGCGGGATGTCGTCGACCTACACGCGTAGCAAATAGCACAAACGAATTCAGCTCAATTTCGATCCAAAGCAACGCGAGAAGCAGGAGGAGGAGAGGTGGGTGAATCTGGCGTCGTACCATCTGGCCATTGGTGAGGAGCGGGACGTTGGGGACGGGTCCGGCGAATCCCGGGTGGGCGTCGCCGCGGCCGTAGCTCATGTGAGCACGGAGCATGGACTCGGCGACGTGCTGGGGGTCGTCGTCGTGGCCGGCGCCGCCCTGGAGGCCGAACTCGCCGTCGAGGTCGTCGACGCCGTCCTCCTCCTCGTCCCCGGCGACGCGGGGGCATCCCTTGAGGCGCTTGTAGCGCGTGCGGCACTGCGGACACGCCTGCGACCCCTCCCGGCGCTCGTACTCGTAGCAGGCGCGGCAGACGGGGAAGGCGCACTCGTTGCACGCCACGAATGGCTCCCCGTCGAACCCCACCCCGACCTCGTCCCCGCATATCTGGCACGGCGCCTCCGCCCGCCGCGCCGCCGCGGCTCCTCCTCCTCCGTTAGCGCCGCCGCCGGACTCGCGGCGGATCACCACCAGCTCGTTCCGGTTGTGCGAGCCGGCCACCAGCCCCGCGCTCGCCTCCATCCCTACCACCGCTGGATCTCGCTCGCGCAACCCCGCCGCGCGGCGTTCCCCAGCAAAATGCGCCCCCTCAGCTGCTCTCTCTCTCTCCCTCGCGGCGCCGGCTAGGTGAAGAGGGGGGGGGGGTGGTGCGCGGCGCCGCTGGTGCGGTGCGGCTGTGCTCTGGGGTGAGCTCGTGGGAGGGGAAGAGGGGTGGGTTGGCGTGGAGGTATAATAATGAGGGGGAGGCCGCGTCGCGTTGGTGAGGAGAGGTGCGTTGCTTGCGGCAACCACCGCGTTGCTACCAGCTGAGCAAGCTGACTGATGATTAGCGTGCTGCTGGTGGTGGTGGAGGTTTCTTTTCTTTTCTTTATTTTTTTGGTTTATTTATTATTTTTGTATAGAAAGTAGAGGGCCCGGTTAGGTTAGTGAGGGGAAGAGGAGGAGGAGAGAGAGTGTGTCGGTGTCGGTGCAGATTGCAGAACCAAAACGGGCAACTGTTGGACTGCCAGTGGCATGCCAGAGAAATAGAGAGAGATGGTTGGTGGAATGTCTGATCTGGGCTGACTGTGCTTTGCTGGGCTTGGACAGCTATTAAGGGGTGGGTTAATGGGAGATGGGGGCAGTGAGAGCTACTCATGTGAGACTGATTTCCCTCAAAAAAAAAAACTCATGTGAGACTGATAATCGTAGTTATCTTTTTTTAAAAAAAGTGTATTACTTGATATTTTCAACTTATACTTTGTTAAAATAAAATTTTAACGTTTTCTGCAACGGTTGTCAACATGGATAATTGAAAAAAAAAGTGTAAGTTATTACTCGAGATTATTCATCTTATACTTGGATAAAATAAAATTTTAGTGGTTTCTGAAACGGTCGTCAACATAGAAACCCGATTTTAAACTCACACCGAGTGACACAACGTCTCTCCTGCCAACCTGTCATCGTCGAGCCCACGCGTATATAACCATCTTTATATGCGCAATTGACACATATCTTCAATCCCAAAATTCAAATTCAAATCCGACGATATAGAGAAGTTGTGTCTGTAAAGCGAAATAATAAGGAAACAAGAAAGCAGCCATCGAAACTATAGTGCAGCCCAAACATGGAGGCGCTTGAGCCTTGAGGGCGTTTGTTATGATTGTTAAGGTAGCCATGGATATGTATGATGGGGTAAGTTATGGGCAAAGGAGCTGAAGCTTGACGATAGTGTTTCATTCGAATAAAACAATCCATTTGGGGAAGATAACCTAGAGATAATGGGCAGTGAAATTGACTAGATGATTCCCCTCAAGTAAATCAATCCATCTGGGGAAAATAACACATAGGAAACGTGCAACAGGAAGATAACCTAGAAAAAATGGTAACGAAATCTTTAGTGACTCCAAAAACAGTTAAGGAAACTAAAGATTTATAGTGCTATGAGCCCGAGTTAAGAGCAGGATTGAAGGGATCGATATATTGAACTAGGATTCGAACAAGGAAGGCTACTTGCGATTTGCTCATTATTAGAGGCATCTCAAAATATTAGAAGAAACATAACTATTACATTGGCAATTTTGATGATATCGTGCATCATGGCATGGATTGCTTTGAGAAATTTAATTTATTATAGCAAAATGTATGAACAAAGTTCATGCCTTAGTTGTGGTTAAGGTGGGCCATGCCCCCCCTGACCTCTCCCAATCTTGAAACTCCATTGATTAATGAAGCTACTGTTGAGTGGTATTGAGGGCTGAACTAGTTTGCACCCTCCCTACTTCTATGCTCATGCTTTATCACTCAAAATTTAAGTTAGTAGTAGTAATATCAAGCCGGCAACAAATCATGCTGAGGTGCCGATTGTTTGTGAAAAATACAAGGAATGAAAAATAAAAGGCACGCATATTTCATCAATTCTGTGCTTTCCATGAAAATACACTTGTGTGTGCGCGCGCGCGCGTGTTTAAAAAAATGTATGCTCAGTTGTGTGTAGATGTAAAATGGTCGACTTGCTGTTGTTAGTAGTTTAGTACTAGTTCATAAAAGTGGGCAGGCTATAATTTTTGCTGTTAGCAGGACGCCCTGAAATTCTCAGCTAAAGCCTGCTAAGCTCTTTTGGGTTTTAGAACCGGATTTGGTGGCCTTCGTTCACAATATACTATAGTGCTGTGGTGGTGCAAGCACTGCCATCAGAGGTAGTGTCGGTTGAGGCGAGGCACACGGTGGTGATGATAACGATGTATAGCGCGGAAAATTAAAGGAGATTTGTGTCTCGAGGCAGGCACATCATACTGCTCTGTTTTTAGGATCAACCCCACCTTGTTTAGAAAGAAAAGAATCACCTTGCATTTGTGTGTGTTGACCTCTGAATGAATAACCAAACTGCAGTTTACTGATAGGGCTCGGTCACCAACTCAGCACAGCACACCCACTCTAGTATGTGACAGTGATGCATTAGGATTCGATTACTGGAAAACATGCATGGGGGGTGCTTGTAGTATTGTATACTGGCACTAACAATATAACATGAAGCCGGTGATAAGATATTAGGGGAAAGGTGATGGTGATGCATGGGGAATCAAGGCATGGCCGCATGGGGATGTGGTAGGTCAAGTGTACTGTCATTAGGTGCGGCGCGCTGCATGCATGTGACCAATTAGGTTGCCTTTAGATTTATTTAAGCCGAGACCGACTCTCTCATCACTCTCATGCATGTGGGCTCGGAGGTGGCAGCGTGTGGCCGAGGGCGACGAATAATGGAAAAACAAAATTGCAAAGAGGGTACTTGGGATGCAGACGAGACGACGACCGACACGATGACAAGAGGCCAGACAATGCTAATTCGATCCTCTGCAAGAATGTAAGAATGAACCCCCGGATATCTGTAGAGAAAGTAACGGGCACATGATCGATGGAGGCGCTAGCTAGTAGCTAGGCTATGTGAAACGTTGTATTATTAACGAATTGTTTGTTTCTTTTTTTTTTCAGGAAAAGGGATTGTATTGTTAGGGAACTAATAATGGTTATTACAACAGACATCGGCTACTATTATATACTCTCTCTAGGTTGATAAACAAAGTCGTTTAGGACATTGACATGATCTCCAAAACATAACTTTAACTAACAATTTTTCCTACAAAATATTTTTATAAAATATACTTTTATGAAAAC
Source organism: Digitaria exilis (assembly GCA_015342445.1). Taxonomy (NCBI): domain Eukaryota; kingdom Viridiplantae; phylum Streptophyta; class Magnoliopsida; order Poales; family Poaceae; genus Digitaria; species Digitaria exilis. The sequence goes on along the minus strand of JACEFO010001972.1, from coordinate 2,853,928 downwards.
CACATTTCAATGCAAATCTACTTAATATCAAAGTTTACAAAATTGAACTTAGAAAAATACCAAAACGAATTCCTTTACCAAATCCAGAGAGAGCTGCCTACTCTAATTAACTACGTCGGCGCGTAGGGTTCGTTCTCACTCTGTCCATCCTATATCAGGAGGGACTAGAGAGGATTGAGAGGTTCAATAACCATAAGGCAGGTCACTTACACTAGGGCAGATCGAGCTGTGCCATCATCATGCTTAAAGAAAGGAGAGGAGAAGAAGATGCGATGAGCATAAATCCTAATATTGATTTCTCTCAAGTGGCGCAGGAGCTTTAAGCTCTGCATTGTTCAGGGCGCAGCCAAACCCAAGGTCCGGAAAGCCCGAGCAGCAAGCAGCCGTATAGCATCGCATGCACGAGGATCCCGTGCCGCAGTACGTACAGCACGCAGAAGGAAAACGTCCGACCATCCGTCCGATGACGCGTCCCTTTCCTTACACAGACACAAGGAGTAACTCCACGCGTTTTCGCTTTGGACGCCCAAGCGCGACTGCTTGGCGTTTTCCGTCCCCCGAGTCAGAGAGACAGCCAGGAGCAAAAAAGAAGCCGCCGACAGTTTTGAGAGAGGCCAGGCCAACAACCGCATCGCACTAGCGTCGCCTCCTGGCTTGGGCCTTTTCGTTTGTTTATTTATTAGACGGCCAGAGAGGGAGGTTTAGAGAGTTTATTAAGGTCCTGATTAGTTGGCCTTTGTTTTGTAAAGTATATGTATTTCTTTTAAAAAAAATTTACCATCTAAAACAGGCTCTAAAGTATATAAACCGATCGATTGATCGGCGTCATCTGTCATAGGCAATAGGCAGAGAACCATTCTCGTCCGCTCAGGTCAGGTCGGGTCTGGGTTACATTATATCTTTCTCAAGCTCACCAAACTTTTTTCTTTCCTGTGCTGCATGGTTACGCCGAGTTGGATAAAACCTAATTTATTTATATTAAATTTTTTGGGTTAGAATTTTTTTAGTTTGGACAAAAGAAATATCCACCTCCAGCTCGTGGTTATGACGGACTGAAAATTCTAATACATTGATCGTGTGTGTGTCGGATGGGGTCACACATTGTTTCGGACTGGACGGTCCGTGAATCAGGTCTAGACAGGACCACGGCCACGTCACTAATAAACAAGTAAACAAGTTGGGGGCCGGCACGCACATGATGATGATACCTCGCAGGCCGCCTCTGCTGCGAAGTTTCTCTAATTCCCTGTCAAGCTCCACTCCACATGCATGCTCCGATCCCTTGCCGATTCTTTTTTTCTTTCTTCCTTGCTCGATCGAGGAGGGGGGCACACCACATGGATGCTCAAACAAACAAAGAATTTGACCCACCCATACAATATTACTATATGGTAAGATTACATTAATAGGTTAACTACCAGAAGAGAGTAAGTAAGCGACCTGCATATTCTCTCTCTCTCACACACACCTTTTGTTTATCCACGCTCGGAGTTACTTACTGGTCGCTTAGGTCAAAATAAGGAGGAAAGAGTGGAGTTACCGATGCAGGAGGAGAGCCCCGAGCGATTACTTTTCTTGGGGTTTGCCTTGCCAGGTCTTTTGACTCCAGGTAGATCAGGCTCACTGTACCATGCATGATGAGAGTACGTAGGCTTATCTAGTTATTTTATCAGTGATGATGATGGCTGATACAAACGCGAAGAAGCAGTGGATCTCGGGCTTTGTTGTTTTGTCGGTGCGACCCACTTGTTAGGCCCAGCCCACGCAAATGGAGTTTTCTTTTCTTTTTCTTGTATCGGTCGTCGTGTGGGCCACATATACATGGGTTGTGTCCTCCCTTCCTTTTTTTTTTTTTTGGTTTTTTTCAAAGTTGTGGTTCGTTAAGCTGTTGTATACATGAGAGTATGATACTACGACCCCGGTGGCATTACTGGCATGGATATACGGTCGGCCAACCTAAGTAATCAAGGTGATTTTGTACTAAGAAAACGTAAGTAACCGAGGCATCACCGTCAGAGTACCAGACCATGGCTTCGTGAGTTTTTGGATTGAGATCCTCTGCACTGCAGTAGGGGGGAGGTTTACCTCGGAGGGAGGTAGAAGCAATGCAGGCTGTCCGATCTGGAGCGTATGGCTCAGATCACGTGCGACAGTGATGAACAGTACCCTGTAGCAGCAGACTCTACAGTAAAGTGCACTACTGCAGAGGATCTGCTTGAATTTTACCTCAAATTTGCGTAAGCTTAGCACAAGAGCAGCTTGACCTTGGCTCGTTGGGCTGGGCTTGCGAGCTGAAAAGCAGACTGTGTGGATTGGAGCCACGTTTCGAATGCAGCCCATAGTGGAAATGAGTTCGATCGAGTAGCTTAGCAGCCTGGGAGCTCGTTTGTGACCACCTACCTACCTGTTCTTTGCTGATGGGAGGTAGCAGTTGGTTTATTTCTACGTGCATCTTCACGTCTGGCTGAAGAAGCAAGTGTGCTGTTCTTACTAGATACTGCATTGCCTCGGGTCAACTGTAGTAACCCCCGCCAAACACAGCCACACTTGCTTGGCTCGAGAGAGAGCCAACACACACAGCCAAACACCCCAGCTGAGCATTGAACCGAAACAGATTCCAAATGTTGCGAGGCCAAAAGGTGACATCTTCGAGCTCTTGAAAGATAGAATTCGGAACAGAGTTGAGGAACTAGACCTTGTCAAGATCACCAACTTTCGCCAACTTATCACATCGAATGTTTGGACACTAATTAGAGGTATTAAATATAGGTGTAAAAAAACTCATTACACATATAAACTCCACATCATGAGACGAATCTATTAAGCCTAATTAATTCATCATTAGACACTGTCATGCTACAGTAACTCGTCATTAAAAATGCGCTAATGATGGTACAGATTAGGCTTAATAGATTCGTCTTGCGATGTAGAGTCCATCTGTGTAATTAGTTTTATAATTAGTCTATATTTTATATTCTTAATTAGTGTCAAAAGGATGAATGTGGCATTTCGCCAACTTTACACCCCCTAAACAAGGCCTCCTTTGTACTCAATACTTCATCCGTTCTAAATCGTAGGCCAAATGTAGGTCATTTGACTTTTCTAGCTTCAAGTTTGATCGCTCATCTTATTAAAAAAAATATCTATGCAAATATTGTCAAATTTGACCCAATCTTGAAACAATATAATGAAAATTATATTACCCGACGAAACCAAGCGCACGGATTTAGTAATAACGCCTATGGTGCAGTGCAGACGAAAAATTCTTAGCACCTCGTGTATGCCTGCGAGGTTGCGAAGGGCGAAGGGCGAAGGAGGGAGCGGCAAACAGTAAATGGGCTGCGGAACAGGCACATAACGGGCCGACGTACCTCATAATGGCCCAGCCAGTTCGAATCCAGCCCATAACGAGTAATCCCATAATATAATATATGCTACTACAAGAAAGACATCTCGCATCTTTTCTCCTCTCCGTCCTCCCTCAGCCTCACATCACCTCACCCGTCCCGGAGCTAGGTTTTTAGCCGCCGCCTTCCTCCTCCTCCCTTCTCGCCGCGGCGGGCGCACGCACCAACCTCATCCGGGAAGAAACCTCGTCGGCTCCTGCTCCGTGCCAGATCGTTGTTTATGAGGTACGTACGCGGATAGCTCTGGATCTCTGCTTCCTTCTGCCCTATCGTAGCGCCGCGCCCAGCGGATCTGTAGAGCTCGACGGCGCGGTAGCAGCTCCCCGTTAGATCGATATGTTAGGTTGCTCACGGATCTGTGGAGCTCGACGGCGCGGCAGCTCCCCCATTAGATCGTCGATCTGTGAGGTTGCTGCTGTCGTCGTTTTCGTTTAGGGTATACGTGATGATAGTTTTTTTTCTTGGGGGTGGTGGTGGTGGTGAGGTTAGGGTTTTGGAGTGGATGGGGTGTCAGGTCCTGATGGTACTCTTGGCGCTAGATTCGCTGTGATGTTTTTTTGGTTTAGTCCGCCGCCAGAATTGGGTGGTGTGTTAGTAGCCCTTGGTTGAAACGGGCACATAGATTTGTTTCGATCTAGTAGGTGGTTCTGATGGCTTGATCCCTTGGTTTGGGAAAAGAATTTGTGGCTTGATGACTAGGGGTTTAAGCCGCTGGGTTAATAAGTTGCTGTCATGTTGGCTATGTCATAGGTTCCCAGATTCTTTAGCAATTGTCAATTTGGACCTTGATGCATGGGTTTAAGTTCATTGTGCACGACAATTAGCATCGATATGGCTAACATGGTAGATCTTGTGGTTTTGTAAATCGAATTGGAAGTGTGCACATCAGTTTCGTTATGAGAATTTCTTTCAGTTGAATTCGAATCTTTCAGTGATTAATCTTAGCCAAAGAAAATAAAGGATTACAGATTTGTTTGATGAAGTTTTTGTGTTAAATCTAGACTTGACAAATGTTCTGTTTGATGAAGTTGTTTGTTAAATCTAGAGTCGACAGATGATCTGGAAAAGTTTCGGTTACAGTCACATGTCTCTTTAGGTTTGCATATAATTAGCTATTATGATTTTGTTTGAATGTGAGTTTTTGGTTTTGGCTGTTCAGTACATGTTTTAACTTGTGTCATCTTCTTTCTTTTGCAGCTCGAAGGAGAAGCCGACCCTTGGGTAAGACTTTTGTGCTTACTCTTACTTAAACATGCCTACAACGTCATTTTTGTATTAAACAAGTTGTATGCATGTAGTCATTGATGCTTGGTTAAATATTCCCATGAATCAGTACACTGATCGCCCTTCTTAGTCATGCATTTTTGAAGTTTCAAACATTTGAATGGAGTTTGCATGCACTTTGTCATTTTTTGTCTAGAAATATACTCGAAATTCATGCATGAAGGGTAGGGTCTCTGGACTTTGCTGCATGGATGCATTTGAATAGGCGATCTTTGTTATTTGCTTTTGATATACTTTTTGGTTAACATATTGGTTATGTGGTTATATTGATGATTGATGCAATAGAAGCACTTGCGGCATCTTGGGAGTTATGCTGTTACATATTCAAGTTTCTTTGAGCTATATCCCTGATGGAGATGTTGTCCTCTTTGTGCTGTTGACCATCCGTCTCTTCTCTAGGGAACTGGTCTATTGCAAATAACCTGCCGGGTTTCTCGACTCAGACATGAAATCATTATTATAATCTTTGCTGTTACCATTGTTAGTTTATTGCTACCATTAGTGTTACTTCTCTCTTTACTATTATTCACTTTTTTTGGCCAATGTTGTTGGGTTTTATCTCTTAACCTACCATGCTGTTTGTTGTTGTTCTATTATACTTGCATCGTAAGGTTTTCTTATTATATTACCAGCCTTTTTTTTGTTACTCATAATGCAGAATGTTTATGTGGTACAGAAGCATGTGCATGCAATTTACCTTTTTTTTTTTGCAATTATTGCAGAGGCACGCGGATTAAGACCCGCAAGCGGAATATCGCAGCTCCTTTGGACCCTGCATCGTTCTCTGATGCAATTGTCCAGATTTATCTGGATAATGGTGGAGATCTGGTTAGGCTTTCTTTGGGCGTACCATTTCTTATTTGTTGTTTCAGTCAGTGAGATTTTATGAACCATCTTGATGTGTCAACTATTATATCTTGGAAGGTTTGCAGTGTCAACATTATACTATGGTCATATCTTATTGCTTGTTAAATTAGACTAATGTTTCTTTTTGCTTTTTGTACGCTAGTATCCACTAAGAAAGTAAAACTGCCAGAAGTTGGGTTGATGTTTTATTTTTGCTTTGATTCATTTAATTCTCACACCACCACTTTGCTAATAGGAACTTATCGCCAAAAGTATCGAGTCCTCAGACCTCAACTTCTCACGTTACGGTGACACCTTTTTTGAGGTATGGTCAGCAGAACAGTCTATACCCTGAAATTCATGTTTGTTTGGGGCATAATTCTTATGTTTGTCATTTTTTCTTCAAGTTTATGTTGTCATGAACAGTGACTTTGTTCCCTTACGCTGGAATTTCTCTCGTGTTCATTTTTTTTCAAGTTCTCATGAACTGTGACACTTGTTCCCTTATGCTGGAATCTCTCATGTTCAATTTTAGCTTTGGAATGATACATGTCTTATGTCTAAGATTGCATCTTGCCATCTTGGTACATTGTTATTTGACAATGGGTATGGAATTGATGTTGCAAGTATGGTGCATGGTGTATCATGCACAGGTTATTTGAAAATGGATATGGAATTAATGTTGCTAATATGGTGCCTGATGTCTCATGCAGATTAACGTCCGAAACTTAATATGCTTCTTTTTGCACAGTCTGTCTTTTGCTGATTTCTCTATATTCTTTGTGTGTAATGCCTTATAAACATTATGGAAGTACACAAATATAGCATTGCAAAATGTATGGTCTCATCTGAAATAGAAACTTTATGCTGGTAGTTTGAAGTTGTAGTTGGATGCTGTGGTTTTGTTCATTTTATTTCACATTATGTGTGGTAGTGATTTAGAATTGCAGTTATTTTATGTATATATAACTACTTAACTGGGTTCCATGTTTACTTCAAAACTTTTGTGTGTGTGTGTGTTTATCTGGGTTTCATTTGTTTATTTTCATTGTGAATATGCAGGTTGTTTTCGTTGGAGGGAGAACTCAGCCTGGCACAATAAAACCAGAAGAAGAAGGAGATCGCCACCCTTATTCTGTGCTAGATTGTGCAGCACAGCGTGAAGCGATTTTGCCTTCTGTACTGTATATTCAGAAAACATTACGCAGGAAGCCTTTCTTGATAAAGAATCTTGAAAATGTTATGCGCAAATTCCTCCAGTCCCTGGAGTTCTTTGAGGAAAATGAGAGGAAGAAACTTGCTATCTTTACAGCCCTTGCATTTTCCCAGAAGCTTTCAGGGCTTCCTCCTGAGACAGTGTTCCAGCCGCTGCTCAAGGATAATCTTGTTGCCAAAGGGATAGTTCTTTCCTTCATCACTGAGTTTTTCAAGGAGTACCTGAAGGAAAATAGTTTGGATGATCTAATTGGACTTTTGAAGAAAGGCAAAATGGAGGACGGTCTGCTGGACTTCTTCCCATCAGCGAAGAGATCCTCAGAGGCTTTATCTGAGCATTTCACGTAATGTTTTCCAGTTTTTGGTGTTTGTTTTAAGCATAGTACTTTGTAGTATCTTTGGCTTCAGTTCCATTATTTGCCCAGCTTTTTATAACTAGGGCCTCATCTTATTTGTTATGTGCTGATAAGTTTTTCTTTTTGCATCACTCAGCAAAGAAGGTTTGGCTAGTCTTGTTGAGTATAATGAAAAGAAAATGTTTGAAGTTAAACTTAAGGAGATAAAGTCAACACTGACAACCATGATCAATGACGAAGCTGAAATATCCGAGATCATTGAGACTGTCAAGCAACAAGTTAAAGATGCTAAGTTTCCTGATATAGAGGTTATCCGCATGCTGTGGGACGTGCTTATGGAGGCTGTTCAGTGGTCTGGAAAGAACCAACAGCAAAATTCTAATTCAGCACTTCGACAGGTACAAATGCTTTTGAACTAGTTAAGTTCCTAATTTTGTACAAGTACAATTATTTCAAACCTAATATATGTTTAAGTCCCCGATGACTATACTGTTATTTCAACCCCCCCTCTTCGACTGCAAATTGTGTTCTGACTTCTGAGTCCAGGAATCCAAGCTATGCATGCAAGTTTAGGAATCCAAGTGAACTTTTGTTCCTGAATATGCTGTACTGCAAATTGTATACTGGTTTGATGCATGTCAGTCTACATTATGCATATATTCTATTGTGCTTCTGAATTTGAGTGTGTACCTTATATGCTACAGCATTCACCCTTTTATTATGCATATCTTTCTAGGATTTGATCCCATATATCCATTGATGTTAAGATTAACTTTATCCCCTTTAGCATATCTCAACATGGTGTTTCTATATTAGGAATGATACATCACTTGTCCTGTTTCAGTTTCAGCTGCCATGATACAAAATTTAAGCATGTAATTACGTGCAAGGTCTATCTTCAAAATGATATTGAATTGGCACTGAAACTCATAAATTTGGAGTTAAGCTTATTTTATTCTTTGCATTCTACTATTTGTTTTGTTCAAGAGGATTACTGAATATTTGAGTGGCTAATTTCTGTAGTTCTAATAATTTAATATGTAGGCTTGACATTTCATGTGATCAGTCAGCCTTCCAATTCTTTCTTGAAGCTGTTGCAAAATGTCCAAATGCATTGACAGTTTGTTTTTGTTTTTTTCACTTGCATTTACAGGTGAATGCTTGGGCTGAGCTTTTGAACGCATTTTGCACAAGTGGCAGACTAGAACTGGAACTCATATACAAAGTTCAGACACAGTGTTATGAGGATGCTAAGCTGATGAAGCTGTTTCCTGAGATCATAAGGACACTGTACGACCAAGATGTCCTAGCTGAAGATACTATCCTCCTTTGGTTCCGTAAAGGGTCAAACCCGAAGGGCAGGTAATTTAACTCTGCTAGCTTCTCTTTGTTGTTGCCTAATCAAGTTATTTTCTTTATCATAACCACCAGTATATGACCCTATTTGGTTCATAATTTAGTTGCTAATGCCGGCATTGAAATGGCAGGCAATCTTTTGTTAAAGCTCTGGAGCCATTTGTTAAGTGGCTGGAGGAGGCAGAAGAAGAAGAATAAGTGTTGTGGTACCGTAGTCCCGGGCCAGAACTGCCTCAAGTACTTCCCAGTATTTGTATGATTTGCGGAGGAAGTATGTATCTTTGCTGCTTGTTATAGGTGGAGAATTTCTTTCTCTTTGCCGCCTGCTCTCTTCTGCTGGATGTTATAATCAAACAGTTGCTGTTGACTTTATTACAAGGATGTTGTGGAACGTATTATCATTACTGAAATGAATAGTTGAGAAACCATGTCTGTTGCTATCGGTACTGAAATAAATATTTGATAAGCCATTTCACTATTGTTTCCCCATGATCATGCTGAAATGCGAGCTTAAGAGCTGACGCGGTCTCAGTGCCCTTCTAATCGACACCGTACGTTTGACGTTCTGGCCTTCACTTAACTTTGTATGAGATTTACGTATGATACAAAAAGCTCGCACATTAGATGGAATACACTATTTCAAAGATAGTGCAGTCAGCGGTATGTTCTTTTTGTCACCGTAGCCCTAGAGTGGGGCCTCTATTAAACTACTAAAATATAATAGTATCACAATAAAATAGCAGATGTAGTTAAATATATTCCATAGGAAGGAAATACATTGTTGAGATTGAGTTAACATTGCTATCAAGGCCCTGATCAAAAAGTATGATTATCGGATGACACTTATGGTTCTCTAAAAATAAATCTATCCATGGCACATCGCTGAAATTGAGTTAAATCATTTACTCGATGTTTCTTTTTATGCTTTTGATGGTCGGAATTATATTTTCTAGATCGATTTTTAAAGACATGGCCAATAGCTTCAAATCGTAGAACACTAGAGATAAGAGAAGTAGAATTTAATCATCACTAATTGAATAACTTTAGAAGATATAAGAAATAGGAAAATACATACTCCCTCCGTTCTTGAATATATGACACCATTGACTTTTTTTCTTCGTTTGACTATTCGTCTTTTCTATAAATATTTATGCAATTAGATAAGTCTACTAGTTAAATCCAAAGTATTATCAATAATAGATATAGTGGTACCCATTTTATGCTATTTAACAAAGTAACTAATAAAATATCGTTGGTCAAAGTTGAAGGAAAAAGTCAATGGTGTCATATATTTAAGAACGGAGGTAGTACCTAATACGGAGGCAGCCGGTTGGAGTGCAACGGCCAGCACTTCGTGTCTGTGCTGTGCGCCTGAGGCCGTGTGTCCGTGCGAGCTGCTGCCTGCTGCGGTGCTACCGTCCGCCGGGCGAAGGACTGGAAGAGGAGCGGCGCGCGCGAGGCCCTAGGCACGAGGAGACTGATCGACTTCGGCGCCGTTTGCACACGGAGTGGACGAGATCGAGTCGAGGAGTCGACGAGCGACGGACTGCCGACGTTTTGGGCCAGAGATCAGCAACTAAGCATGTGGAAAATTGGGCCAATTATTGCGCCTAATGCATACACTAGAAAAAATTAGGGGCCCTGTGCCATCGCACGTGTACTGGGCCTGGGCCTGGCGGCACGACAGTCCGAAAGATCCATCCGGCGCGTCATGTTGCCCTAATCACGTGGCATGAGGCCTGAGACTCCGCTTGACCGACAATTTGAAAAGTTGGAATGGTCTACAATTTGAGGGTGTGTTTAGATTGTAGGAAAAAACACTGTAGCATAAGAAAAACACTGTAGCATTCGCTGGGAAACGTGTTTTGTGAGGAAGGAATAGTGAAAAGTTGGAATGAATAGTGAAAAGTTGGAATGAATAGTGAATAGTTGGAAATCTGAACATGGCCTGAAACGTAGAGAGGATTATATCCTTTTTTTATTTGAATAATGGCAACTCCTTTGTCCTATTGTAAAGTGAGCTTCCTTGTGTTTGTCTTACTAGTTGGCAGCCACTTGTGCTTATACATTGGTAACTAGCCAAAACAATTTTGTTTTAACATTACTGGAAACAAACTCGGCGTTCAAACTAGGCTACACGTGTCTTCGATAGAATCTGACGGACCGGCACCTAGTTTGGTCCTAAGCGATTCTGTTTTAACTCTACTACTAGTTATAATTTGGTAGTCTGCCGGCGAGCTTTTAGGATCTCTCCAAAGCAAACTACCTAAGGATCTTCTAGACGAGGGGAACAACGAACCTAGTAGGCCTGCAAGATTCCAGTAACATGGGAGTTTAGCCGCTTCCTTGCTGTTGCATGGGAACCAACAAAATTCTCTATTATTGAATTCTTTCTTGTAGTAATAGGCCAGTTAAGCACTTCTTTGTAATTGGTGTTGCATGGGAACCAACAAATTTATTTTAGCATGCAAGCTGTTGAAACATATTCAAATGATCTTATCGTAGGCTCCGATCAATGATTGCGCTATTTCAGCCTTTATAAAGTGGGCTATCAGTGAACGTATATGCGTGCAAAGCAATTGATTCTGAGCTGTGTGAGTACTTAGTCGTCGAGAGTTTTTGAACTTGTGGTTATGGAGATGGAGGCTCCCAGCAGCAGCGAAGGCAGATGGTCACGTGTGGCTTCGTCGCTGCCCGTCAGGAATGTGCAGGATCTCGCAGCATGTGGTGAAGAGCTCAAAGCCGAGACCCTTCAAAGGTACATCCGGATGGACGTTCAAGATGGTGAGGTTCTTGTCGAGAGATCTGGTGAGGTTCCGGTGATCGACCTTGGTAGGCTCCTTGATCTTCAATTTGCAGAACAGGAGGCAGATCGCCTCAGATTTGCTTGCGAGGATTGGGGTTTCTTTCAGGTACGCATCTTTTTCAAACAAGGTGAAACCAGCAGTGTTAATTTGCATGACGTGACTGCAAAAAAGTAGTGGCTAGAACATTGTTTTGTTAATAATCCCGACTATATCATTTTGAATTTGCAGCTTGTGAATCACGGAATACCAGAGGAGATAATCACAAATGTAAGAAGTGCCATTCATAAGTTCTTTCAACTGCCCCTTGAGGTAAAGAATGCCTATGCACAGCTTCCTGGAGACATTCAAGGTTATGGCCAATCATTTGTTGTGTCGGAGAATCAAACGCTTGACTGGGCCGACATGTTTGCCCTCTCAACTCAGCCGCCTCAGGCCCGTGATATGAGATACTGGCCTTCGCAACCTCATACTTTCAGGTTAGCATGTATAAAACTGCAGCAATCAACAAAGCAGATACATAAAGATTATCAGTTGACATCGTCAGTATAGTTTATCGTGTAACCAAGCATCATGTGAATTCTAATGAGGCCTACACTTTTCAACACCTCTTAGGCTATTAAACTTCCGAATCCAAGCACAAGGCAGTTATACAACTGTGCGAAAATTGAGCTTGATTTTTCTTATTTCTGTATGAACCTTTTGTACTCTTACCTATTAGCAGCGATGCATTACACTAAACTACTAAAAAGAACTTGCATTGATGTATAAATTTCGATAGAAAAAGCTCAAAACTCAAGCATAAATTTACACTAGTATCACTGCAATGTACACAATCCATTTTTGCTCCTTACTATGCACTATATATACATCCAGATTGGTGTTGACAAATAAAGTTATATAAGTGATGAGAGCATTTATAAAAAAATATCATGGCAAATACTTCTTGAGATAAATGCATAATGCTTGTCCAATAACCGATTAAACAAGCAAGGAATTGTGGTACAAATGATATGGTTTTAGCAGCATATCTGTACTCAACATTATAATGACAGCTCCATAATTAAAACTTTTATACACTTGCACTTGTATCAATAGCAATAATATTTGTCTCTTTTTTTTTGTGATATCAGGAAATCTATTGAAGAATATTCTTCTGAGTTGATGAAAGTTTCTCACTCTGTTGTAACATGGATCGCAAAAACCCTAAATGTAGATCCCAAACTTATGGAAGACAAATACGTGTCACAATTTTTTAGGATGAATTACTACCCACCATGCATGACCATGGCTGAAAAGGTTTTGGGATTCTCACCGCATTCTGATGGAAGTTTTATAACTCTCCTTCTAGAAATTAATTCAGTTGAGGGCCTTCAAATTAAAAAGCACAACACATGGATACCAGTGAAACCAAATCCTCAAGCATTGATAGTGAACGTGGGTGACTATCTTGAGGTATGAATTCTTTCCTTGGAAATTATATTTGACATAGATGGTAATAATATGCAATATGAAAAATCCTTGATCAACACTTGTAGTAATAGAAACATTACAATATGCATCAATGTTTTTATATAAATCACAATTTTAAAAATATATCTTCTATAAACTTTCTTATAATTAAATTGTTGCATGTCCTCTATGAACATGTACGTACCAATGCAATACATTGGGCATAAATACCCTGCTATGGTTATATTTGGTCTGTGCTACTGTTTATTTTGTTGGTTCGTTCTTGGAATGATTTGTGTCATAGAAAATTTTTATATACTACTAAAAATATTTCAATAAGATACTACAACAGGAGGAAGTTTTTTTTTTCATTTATGCATGTGTACATATCCTGCCATAATTGCAAACTAGTTAAGTATACCTTGTTTAACCGTTTGGATGAATATGCATTTTGTTTCGAATATATGATATTAATACTACTATTGTTAGCAACTTGATATCACAATAATATGATTTGTTATGCTGGTAGATCATGTCAAACGGAAAGTATAAGAGCATTGAGCACAGGGTTACAATAAATGCCAATAAAGAGCGGATAACTGTGTCAGCATTTCATGTTCCACCACTTGGTGGAGTAATTTCACCTGTTAGGAGCACTACGGAAGAGAAGATCCTTTACAAGACAATGGGAGTAGAAGAATATGCAAAAATTTATCTATCAAATAAATTAGATGGGAAGAGAGCCTTGGATCATGCAAAGTTATTGTAAAGGAATGGAGATTAATTCTTGTCCTTAATCGCTCTACGAGATAATTTGGCAGACACATTATCTGTGTGGGAATTACTAGAACATACTTACCAAAGACCAATCTTTGAGGTTGTTGCAAATTGTTTAATTAATGTTGTTTGGTTATCTCTCGGGGCATCTTTGACAATGCTACATTAGCCAGCTATAAGGTGCAACTGCAATCATCAACAACTTGTCCTATGTGGTACATAGAATATACGAAGACATGAAAATGCTAGTTACTAGTGTATAACATTTTTCAAATATGTTTTCATCATTTAAGACTCATACATACGTGTGTCCATATTTGTTTGAAAAAAATGCACAACAACTATTTCAATGGAGAGTTTATCTTTTCAGTGCTATCTATTGTGGGGATTGACAACTTTATAAATATTGACTTCAATCACTGTTAGTGATGCTCTTAGGGTATTAGGGTATGTATTGCCAATGGACATGGAAGCTAGTATAGAGAAAACAACTCTAGGAATATTAGAGCAAGTATAATAGGATGACAATGGCAGGCTAAATAAAGTACCACATCATATTTATGGTGAGATAGAGGAGAGAGAGAGAGAGAGAGAGAGGAGGAGGAGGAAAATGAAGAGAAGTGGGCTGCAAGTTTGAAGGACCTCAACTGAATTAATGGCTTGCAGCTTGGTGCTACAGACTCCAATAAATCTGGTCAGAATGAGGGAGGAGATATGAACCAAGTATCAATGATGCAGCCAACATAGAAAATTAACCATTATGTAGGTGGCTTAAAATGGCTTAAAATGACATGGTAATATCATGTAGCCAACAGCTCTAAGTTTTTAGCTTTCCTATTATGTGGTATCCAAAGGTTAGATTTCATGCCCGAGCTATATATATCCATCTTATGTTTGTTCTGTAACTTTATGCAGCGGCATGATCCAATCCTAGATGACGCTTTATGTAAGATTCATGGTACAATATTACTAGGAGTAACCTTAAAACAAACCATGGTATACATGTTGTTAACACAATAATATCCACACACAACTTTGTGATGATAAATCTGCAAATATGATTAAATCATTGATTGAAAAAAGCATAATACCTCAGCCGTATATTCTTGTTTCACCATATGAGTTAAAAGTTTTTTCGTGATGGGATCAACAATACGTGTGCATGAAAATAACAGAAAAAGAGCAATATAGTGGACATGAAAATAACAATAATAGACTTTATCCTTGATTTTTGTTCCTTTGATCTCAGCCGTGGAGCTGAAGAAATGTAGTAAGCTTAAAACTTCAAACGCTTTGTGCGGAACCGCATAAGAGAGAAATATTTTTATTGGGTTTCTAGTGCCCTATCACCCAAATAATGGTGCCCTCTAATATACAATTTAGGCCATTCTCAGTGGGAGCTTCACGAGGGAAAGGGATTTAGCCGAAGGAAAAATTTAAGCGTGGGAGAGCAAAAACAATACTAGTGTAGTATAACAATCCATATCTTTTTGAGATGGTTATTAATAACCATCCAAGATTCCAGTAGGATTTCAGTTTGCCAGAAGACACACGCACCGCTGGCCCCACCTGTCGGTGCCCCGGTACCGTCGGCATGCATTGGCAATTTGGCATATTGCCACTCCACAAGCCGCGGGCCTCTGACTGGGACTCATCGTCTCCTTCGATCGACGACCATGGCCGCCGCCTCTAACCTCGGACTCCTCCTCCACCTAGCGCTAGTAGTACTGGTCTGCTTCATCCGCATCCCCCTCTCCTTGCCGGCGGTCATGCAGGTCACTTGAATTTCCTTTTGTTTGGTTTTCCTACTCCTCTGCCAGGATCTGTGATGCAGCATGCCATTTTCTTATTTAGCTTCTTTGTTGCAGGTTTTTCAAGGATATCACGAAGTAGAGATGTGGAAGGCCTAACATTTGAAAAAATTTAAATAAAACTTCATTGAGAAAAAAAATTGGCTGCCGACAAATTTTGACAATAGTGTGTTTTTCTTGACTTTTGTATATATTATATATATGTAGAACGATCATTGCTTAGAGTTTTGGCAGAAACAAGGTAGCTGCAAAAACAGGACCAACCCATTACATTTTACATGTTTGTCAAAATATTGAAAGAATAGAAAAATACGACGTGGATGCTTAAAGCAAAAGTTGTGGACCTTATTATTTTCGACGTACTTGCACTCTAAAGTAGATGCCTGGGATCTAGACATTTGAAAGAGGCAATAATTTGAGAAGAAAATTGGCTCCAGACAGATTTAGGCAATAGTGTGTCCCTGAATCTTGTATATATATGTAGAAACGACCATTGATCAAGTTTGTGCGAACATGGTAGCTGCAAAATAACAGGACCAGCCCACTACATTTTACATGATTGATCTAAATTTTGAAAGAATAGGAAAAGGGCTACGTGCATTTGAAAGAGGTGTACATATATAATTCTGAAACAACCAAATAAAACACATGCTTATTATTGAATAATCTGAGAGAGTAGTATCTCGTACTATAAAATCAGTGACTTAAGGCATGATCTGACCATACACGCACTAGATTTCTATGTTTTTTTTTCACAAATGGACGGCAATTGTTGGTCTGGTAGATTTTTCTCAAATAGATAAAAAATGTTTTTTTAGTCCAATTGATATATTTTTCTAGAGATAATCGATGAGATCTTTTTTTATAGAAATAGTGACCGGAGATTCTTGGTTGCAAATATATCACCCTCCGGGCAATTATCCAACATAGGAAGATATTGATGACATGAGAAAAAAAATATGAAGAAGCGTAGTAACCTTTGGCCATTTGTGACAAATACTCACATTTGAATATACGACATGGATTTAAGCCCGTTTAGTTTGGCAATAGGGCCACCTGAACAGTGCATTGCTTTTGAGAGTATATTTGTATGACATGACAAAGTTTATCATCTCGTCTGAAATTGTTACAAGACCTATATGAGAAAATTCTGAAGTGTACGTAGTATCATATAACGGCAATGCTACTGAAACATCGAGACACCTACCCGAAACATGGAGGGAACACTTTCACAACATCGATGAAACACTCTTGAGACGGACCTCGCTCACGTCCTTCTGCTTGACGTTTGCCTCCTCGTCGTTTGTGCCTCCGCTGGTCCACTCGTGCTCGCTTGCCCCCGGCGGCAGAGCTAACCTGCGGTGCCTCGGGTTGTGGTGGCCCCAATGACGGCGGTGGAGGCCCTCCGTCGCGGCGGCGACATCGGAGCAGACCGGCGGACGCCGGAGGAGGAGCTATGGGAGATAGCCATGGCAGCGGATCCATGGAGGATGCCCTCTGATTTCACAAGGAAGAAGAAGTCGACTCGCCAAGGGCCCCGTCGGACGGTGCATGTTGCGGCTGCGGTCTCGTGATTGTAACATCCGTGGTTTTTAAATGAGTTAAACAGGTAATTAAGTATAACAAAGCTTAATTTAGAAAAAAAAGGATTCAAGTAAATATTAAAAGAATCCGATAAGAGATAAAAACACTCCAAAAAGAGGCAAAATAAAAAGTTCAAATTTTATATAAACACTTGAAAAAGTGGAAATGTGAAAGTTGGAGTATAAGTCAAACCAAGAAACTTTCCTTTTCAAACCATAGCCTAAAAGTGCTTGGAAGCATCTCAATTTTCAAACCCTAAACTTGGAATTTGAATTTTCCAATTCAAATTCAAAGCTGAAATGGAATCTTAGCCAAATCTCAAGTTTCTACCACAGAACATCAAAATCTCCAAAAAGCAAAGTTGTACATCTTCACATTTCAGAACTTTTCCTCTTTGGGCACTTTTGCCAATTTTGCCATCTAGCCCCTCGAATTCCAGAAATTCAGTTCAAAACAGGGAATTACCCCCTTTAGAATTACGACCAAATTTTCAACTTTTTCTCCAAATCTCCAGTGCAGGGACGTGTCTCATGAAATTCTAAACAACTTTCATGTTGGAAGATTTTCGAGCCATGATCAAATTTTTGGAGTTTGAGCCATGCCAACCAAGTTGACCATTGCCCGCTCACGACGCGCTCACGGCTCGCCCACGCCGCGCCCGCGCGTGCCGCGCTCGCCGCCGGCAGCCGCCTGCCGTCCTCGCCTGAGCCGGCCAACGGCACGGCTGCACGTCCCCGCTCACGGAGCACGCGTCTGGCCAGTCCGCGTGGCCTGAGGCGCACTGTAGCGCTGACCCGACGCCGCGCTCCCGTGCTGTCGCCGCGCCGCCGCCGTGGACCGCCGGACAAACTCGCCGCCGCCGTTGCCCACCGGTCCACAGTGCGACTTTCGCGACCACGAGCATCTCTTTTCCTCCCTGCCCAGCTTTTCCTCCTCGCCCACGCGCGGCTGCCATTCGCTGCGCCGCGTTGACGCCGCGCAAAGCGCCAACGGGCCGCGACAGAGCCGCAGCCGCTGCACGCCTGCCCAGCTGCCCGCGGCCGTCCCTCCGAGCTTGCCCGAGCTGCCCTGACCTCCCTCTTCCTTCCCCGTTAAAGCTCAGAGCCATTCCCTTCTTCTCGTGTGCGGAAAACCTCGCCGGAGTCGCAATTGCGCCGCCGCGCCCGCCGCACGTGAGCAGCCTTCTCCGCCCTTGCCCCGGCCAAACTAACGCCACCAGGAGCTCAGCCATGCCCCACTAATGCTCACCGAGCCATTCCCCTCCTTCCTCCGCCACCGCAGCCGCCGGCGTAGCTCGCCGGAGTTCACAGAGCCTTCCGCCGCCGCCCGTGCACGTGCACAGCCCGCTCCACTCCTCCTCCGGCTGAACCAAGGGCACCAACAGCTTCGCCTTGACATGCTGATGCTCACCGACCACTTCCCCGACCTTCTCCGACCCCGACGCCGCCGGTCGCCGCTCGCTGGAGCAAGCCGAGCCGCCACCGCCGTCGCTGACCTCGTTTCCGGCCATCCCCGACCTCGAGACCTAGCTCAAACGAACCACGGTGAGCCCCTCTCCATTTTCCCCCACTTTCCCGGCCCGGTCTCGCCGCCGTTTGGCCGGCGTAACCACGCCGGCGAGCCCAGGGACTAAACTGCATCGTCTACCTCTTTCCAGGGGGCCGACTGTAAAATGCAGGGACTTGTTTGTAAGAGATTCAAAAACCCTAGGGTTCACAGCGTAAAATAGATTCTATATTTTAGGTTTAATTCGCTGAGATCTTCAAAAATTCGTAGAAAATCGTAGAAAAATAAGAAAAATGCCAAACCAATTTTGTAGTGACCAGTGAATCTAGAAGGCCAACTTCTTCCTTTGCACCTCACTCAGTTGAGCTGTAGATTTTGAATTATAAATTCATTTCAGTTTGAGCACTTTTCATCATAGTTCAAAATCTACACATGCACTGGAGCTGAGCTTGGGATATGTTGTTAGGGTGGTTATCATTATCCTAATACGCAAAGGGTGCACAAAAATTCCCAGTAGATTTAGGGTTATGATTTTCCAAACATATACCCTGCTGTTTTGGAAAATAAATCACAGAAAATACATTACTCAGGGAAAAATCACCTCCTTCCCACAGAAACTAAGTAAGGACATAATAAACCTTAGAAAAACGAAAATGGTAATTTTTGGACACTGGAAAATGGCTAAATGATTTTTGGTAGTTTAAACATGGTGAAATTCCACAAAAATACTCATAATTCAAAATCACATGCAAACTTGCAGAGGTGTCACTCTTGGCATCCAAAGCCACTGTGCCAAGTGGTTTGGATAAAAACCTTGTATTTATTTTTGTAGGATTTTAGTTTGATTTTAGGCAAAAAGATAAGAATAATTTTAATAAATTATAGGAAAAATTTTCTTGAGCCAAGTTTTGGGCTAAGCTCCTGCCTTGGCATGAGCAAGCCTCTGGTCCAATGGCACCTAAAAATAATATTCCTAAGTTCACCTTTTGAATAATGGAAAAAGGACTTAAATAGTGGAAAAGAGAAGAAAAAGAAAAGAAAAGAGAAGAAAAAGAAAAGAAAAGAAAAGAGAAAAACCTAAAACTCTAAAATCAAAGTAAAGGTTCAAAATGAAAAGGGTATATTCACTTAGAATTAATGTTTATCCTTTCCAATTCATTAACCAAGATTTAAATAAACCCTAACTATTTAAATCTCGATACTTAAGCAATTCATGCATTTCGTGTAGATTCGGGTCTCGCCGACGGAGTCTACGATCTAATCCCCGCTGCCGAGGAGATCGCCCAGGAGTCCGAGGTGAATGTGGTGCACGTGGATCCGAGCCCCGAGCAGGAGTACCGCTTCGAGCCGGAAGGCAAGCCCCGGAGCATAACCTAACTTTACTTACGCGATTTATTTGATTATATGTTTGTGCATTTAAGTTTCAAGGAGTTGAATGAAACCCTAGATTGCATGATCATAGGTTCCTTTGATTGAACACTAGTATGTTAGGTCCGATAGTTGCTATGCTTAAGAACGATAGAAGTCGAGTGTTTTCCGACACTCGCGAGATATAGGAGTTGTATGTCCACTCATATCAGAAACACTAGAGATGATGGACGGATGATTGTAGATACCCGTCTATCGATGGTTTAATTGGAAACATGTGGTACTTTTGTGTCAAGCGTTTGAACGCACCACACATATGCACGGTTTATGGGACCGGTAAGTCCCGGTATCAGATTGAAGCAGCTAGGACCGATAGCCATCTCTCCTTGGAAACCATTGTTTTCCCCTGCCGTACACTTGTGGATATATGCGTGAGACTGTGAGTGAAGCAGTAAACCTTTATCCTGAGGAAATGGACCCGGTTCCGAATTGTGGATCGATGAGAAAGGATTGGGGTGTGTTGGCATTTCCAACCATTCCGTATGTGTGGGTTTCCCCTGGCCAGGTAGTAAATTCGGTTCGAACTGTCCGCTTCTCACGGTTAATGAGACTGCTTGACCGATGTATGACATATTATGAAGTGGAACTTGGAAGGATGAAATCTTTGTATGGAATAATTGTATTGCAAAACTGGATTGTTTAGCTAGGCTCACCTAGAATGGATAGGCTAAAGAAATTAAAATCAAAATGGAGAAATTAGAAAACAGCTTAGTCGCTTTTGGCAAAAGAACCCCACTAGCCAAACAGCCTCTCATCTTAGGAGTCGGTGATGTAGTGATCACCAGTCGGTTAAGTCTTGTTGAGTATAACTAGTATACTCAGCCTTGCTTGTGGCTTAATTTTTCAGGACCGTCCCCTCAGGAGGTAGCTGCCTCTATGGCTTGGGCCTCCCAGCTTCCTCCTGGTTACAGCATCGAGTGGGAGCCGATCTCTCCCGAGGATCGTGAGGAGTAGCGTCACGGCTGACTTCATCGTGACGATACTATGGATCGTCGCTAGTATCTCGTTTACTTTCCGCTGCATAAACTCGAACTATTTTATTTATCATTTCAATTGGATGTAATAACTCTGAGACTTGTTGTAATTTAAATTGTGGAATGATGTGATCTTTGGAAACTCACTTTCGAGTGAGCGTATGGACGGACGATCTTCAGTAGCAGTTAGTCGAGCTTGACTCGACGGTCGAATCCGCACTTGGGAACATTTTCGTGTATTAGCACCAATGGAAGGTGGAATATACTTAAGTGGGCCCATTTCTCGGGTGAGATCGCTACAGCTGGTATCAGAGCCGACGTTCATACACTCCAAGGAAAACGTCAGACCCTAACCAATGTTTTCTAAAATAAAATCTACCAACCCCGATTCCATTGCGCCTAAGCAAAAGGAATGAAACGTATAGGATCGTTAAGGATAAAACTAGAACGTGAAGTCCTTAAGGGTTAAGGGTTGCGCTTTGTTAGGTGGCATAGTCTAACTTAGGATTGATGTTTGTTCTTCCATGAAACCTAATCTTTAAAAAGGCTTTCGTCGCAAATCCTCTGACTGGTACGTAAGGTTTACGAATAGGAGTCCGACTAGATCTACAGAGAGAAACGTGCCTATGCCTAGCCACCGGCACTAACTCCGAAAGTCAAGTCTGACTTAAGATGTGAGGACGTTAGGTCTTGCATGCATCTCTTAACTAAAACCAGAATAATAATAAACTTAAGAGAGTCAAAACCCAACCGATCAAATCAAATTTATGAATTAAATTGTAACCTTGTGTTGCTGAAATCTACAAGGGACAATAAATTAAAATGTCATTTTATTACCCCCACATCAGTTGAACCTGTCCTAAATTCGAATAACAAAGTTGTGCGAAACTTTTTATAAACAAATGTCACGCCAAAAATAAGGACTTGGATTATTATAATTCAAGTTATGCCCAAATTCATACACCTCGGTTTGTGAAAAACAACAAAGCAGCGAGGGTGAAACTAAATTTTCAACCCCTTCCAAGTGATTTAGTGCTAAGCTGAATACCACAGTAGTGGGCACTAGTTTTTCTTTTCCTGAACAAAGATAAAAAGTTTCAAATGTTGGAGCTGAGAGCTACGGCTTTTCATCTACGAGCCCGCTATCTATCCACAAAAGTTGTCCTTTCATTTAAGCTCTGACATCTTTCCCGTGTGCTCTGCTCTTTGATAATTCCCTTGAAGCAAGAAAACGTAAACGACTTCCCTCCACTATTCTTGGTCCAGCCCTTTAAATCCAGTTGCTTTCTCTTGGGAGACGGAAAACAGATAGACCTATGGTTACCCCTCGTATTATCTTTCTTCATGATCAGTCATGTAAGTGGCTAAAATAATGGTGGACCGACAACTTCAAGCGTAAAAGGATCATTTTCCAGGCACTAACTTCAGTCAATAGTAGAAATCTTGGATTCCGAGCCTGAGCCATGCCCTGTTCCATTATGGTGTGTTACCGTCCAAACCTTTTTATCTCTGATTCAGTACACTTCAAATTTCATGTCTTGATTAAATTGTTTTCACCACTTCTCGTTGAGATGAAATTTTTATCGCGTAAACCTCCCTTGACGTTGATACTTTAAACTACATTCCCTTGGCTTCTATATGTTTAAGCATCCTACCCATGACTGGCCATTTCAAGGACCGTCTACCCTGTTTTTCCCGCCATCACCGCAAGGTCTCACGAGCCAGTTGACCCCCTCCGTATCCGTGCGCCGTGTGCTCTGCCTCGTTCACCACAGTCGCCATCGTTTTTCCCACCGCCATCGCCCACGTATTCGTCGCCGTACCACTGTCCCATCGCCAGGGCATCTCGATGCCGGCCACTACCGTGCCATGCGCCGCTCTCACGCCATCGCCCCGCCGGCCCCTACCTGACGATGTCGACACGCCATCACCATCCCTCCACCCCGGCCGTCGATAAAAGTGACCCCTCCACCGGCTACCATCCTTCCAAGCCGCTCCACTTGAACAACACAACTCCGCCGTTCTCGTTTCCCTCCGGTAGCCTCCACGGTGCCCAAGTCATCCACCCCCACCGTGTGTCTCTTCCTCGCTGAGCAAGCTACGCCTCCACCTCTTCGTGAAGCCACAAGGAAGTGGCCCCTTCGCAACCTACCTTGCTGCTTCACCAAGATCCACGACCCCAACCTCACCGAAGGAATTCGAGCAGAAGCCACCAGAGGATTCCGCAAGATTGAAGTCGACAAGCAAGGAAGGATTCAACCTTCGCCACCATCCATGTCCTTCCCTTTCTTTCCCCCGATTGGTCCCGGAGTTCAGTGGACAGTGTTGGTATACTACTTTTGTTTCCTATGCGAGATCTTGATAATCTTAGCTTTCCATATCTACATTCATCGCCCGCTCCCGCATGAGCGCCGTGATGCCGTCTGAGAGATCTTGCATCAGTTATCATCTTCGAGTTGGGAATCTTGTAGGACTTTGGTGTGTTGTATCTGTGTTCTTTGAGTAACGCCTCTTCATTCTAGTGAAAAGTTCCCTTCTTCTCCTCCTTCGAATCTCGGGACGAGATTCTGTTTAAGGGGGGTAGGCTGTAACATCCGTGGTTTTTAAATGAGTTAAACAAGTAATTAAGTATAACAAAGCTTAATTTAGAAAAAAAAAGAATTCAAGTAAATATTAAAAGAATCCGATAAGAGATAAAAACACTCCAAAAAGAGGCAAAATAAAAAGTTCAAATTTTATATAAACACTTGAAAAAGTGGAAATGTGAAAGTTGGAGTATAAGTCAAACCAAGAAACTTCCCTTTTCAAACCATAGCCTAAAAGTGCTTGGAAGCATCTCAATTTTCAAACCCTAAACTTGGAATTTGAATTTTCCAATTTAAATTCAAAGCTGAAATGGAATCTTAGCCAAATCTCAAGTTTCTACCACAGAACATCAAAATCTTCAAAAAGCAAAGTTGTACATCTTCACATTTCAGAACTTTTCCTCTTTGGGCACTTTGGCCAATTTTGCCATCTAGCCCCTCGAATTTCAGAAATTCAGTTCAAAACAGGGAATTACCCCCTTTTGAATTACGACCAAATTTTCAACTTTTTCTCCAAATCTCCAGTGCAGGGACGTGTCTCATGAAATTCTAAACAACTTTCATGTTGGAAGATTTTCGAGCCATGATCAAATTTTTGGAGTTTGAGCCATGCCAACCAAGTTGACCATTGCCCGCTCACGACGCGCTCACGGCTCGCCCACGCCGCGCCCGCGCGTGCCGCGCTCGCCGCCGGCAGCCGCCTGCCGCCTGCCGTCCTCGCCTGAGCCGGCCAACGGCACGGCTGCACGTCCCCGCTCACGGAGCACGCGTCTGGCCAGTCCGCGTGGCCTGAGGCGCACTGTAGCGCTGACCCGACGCCGCGCTCCCGTGCTGTCGCCGCGCCGCCGCCGTGGACCGCCGGACAAACTCGCCGCCGCCGTTGCCCACCGGTCCACAGTGCGACTTTCGCGACCACGAGCATCTCTTTTCCTCCCTGCCCAGCTTTTCCTCCTCGCCCACGCGCGGCTGCCATTCGCTGCGCCGCGTTGACGCCGCGCAAAGCGCCAACGGGCCGCGACAGAGCCGCAGCCGCTGCACGCCTGCCCAGCTGCCCGCGGCCGTCCCTCCGAGCTTGCCCGAGCTGCCCTGACCTCCCTCTTCCTTCCCCGTTAAAGCTCAGAGCCATTCCCTTCTTCTCGTGTGCGGAAAACCTCGCCGGAGTCGCAATTGCGCCGCCGCGCCCGCCGCACGTGAGCAGCCTTCTCCGCCCTTGCCCCGGCCAAACTAACGCCACCAGGAGCTCAGCCATGCCCCACTAATGCTCACCGAGCCATTCCCCTCCTTCCTCCGCCACCGCAGCCGCCGGCGTAGCTCGCCGGAGTTCACAGAGCCTTCCGCCGCCGCCCGTGCACGTGCACAGCCCGCTCCACTCCTCCTCCGGCTGAACCAAGGGCACCAACAGCTTCGCCTTGACATGCTGATGCTCACCGACCACTTCCCCGACCTTCTCCGACCCCGACGCCGCCGGTCGCCGCTCGCTGGAGCAAGCCGAGCCGCCACCGCCGTCGCTGACCTCGTTTCCGGCCATCCCCGACCTCGAGACCTAGCTCAAACGAACCACGGTGAGCCCCTCTCCATTTTCCCCCACTTTCCCGGCCCGGTCTCGCCGCCGTTTGGCCGGCGTAACCACGCCGGCGAGCCCAGGGACTAAACTGCATCGTCTACCTCTTTCCAGGGGGCCGACTGTAAAATGCAGGGACTTGTTTGTAAGAGATTCAAAAACCCTAGGGTTCACAGCGTAAAATAGATTCTATATTTTAGGTTTAATTCGCTGAGATCTTCAAAAATTCGTAGAAAATCGTAGAAAAATAAGAAAAATGCCAAACCAATTTTGTAGTGACCAGTGAATCTAGAAGGCCAACTTCTTCCTTTGCACCTCACTCAGTTGAGCTGTAGATTTTGAATTATAAATTCATTTCAGTTTGAGCACTTTTCATCATAGTTCAAAATCTACACATGCACTGGAGCTGAGCTTGGGATATGTTGTTAGGGTGGTTATCATTATCCTAATACGCAAAGGGTGCACAAAAATTCCCAGTAGATTTAGGGTTATGATTTTCCAAACATATACCCTGCTGTTTTGGAAAATAAATCACAGAAAATACATTACTCAGGGAAAAATCACCTCCTTCCCACAGAAACTAAGTAAGGACATAATAAACCTTAGAAAAACGAAAATGGTAATTTTTGGACACTGGAAAATGGCTAAATGATTTTTGGTAGTTTAAACATGGTGAAATTCCACAAAAATACTCATAATTCAAAATCACATGCAAACTTGCAGAGGTGTCACTCTTGGCATCCAAAGCCACTGTGCCAAGTGGTTTGGATAAAAACCTTGTATTTATTTTTGTAGGATTTTAGTTTGATTTTAGGCAAAAAGATAAGAATAATTTTAATAAATTATAGGAAAAATTTTCTTGAGCCAAGTTTTGGGCTAAGCTCCTGCCTTGGCATGAGCAAGCCTCTGGTCCAATGGCACCTAAAAATAATATTCCTAAGTTCACCTTTTGAATAATGGAAAAAGGACTTAAATAGTGGAAAAGAGAAGAAAAAGAAAAGAAAAGAGAAGAAAAAGAAAAGAAAAGAAAAGAGAAAAACCTAAAACTCTAAAATCAAAGTAAAGGTTCAAAATGAAAAGGGTATATTCACTTAGAATTAATGTTTATCCTTTCCAATTCATTAACCAAGATTTAAATAAACCCTAACTATTTAAATCTCGATACTTAAGCAATTCATGCATTTCGTGTAGATTCGGGTCTCGCCGACGGAGTCTACGATCTAATCCCCGCTGCCGAGGAGATCGCCCAGGAGTCTGAGGTGAATGTGGTGCACGTGGATCCGAGCCCCGAGCAGGAGTACCGCTTCGAGCCGGAAGGCAAGCCCCGGAGCATAACCTAACTTTACTTACGCGATTTATTTGATTATATGTTTGTGCATTTAAGTTTCAAGGAGTTGAATGAAACCCTAGATTGCATGATCATAGGTTCCTTTGATTGAACACTAGTATGTTAGGTCCGATAGTTGCTATGCTTAAGAACGATAGAAGTCGAGTGTTTTCCGACACTCGCGAGATATAGGAGTTGTATGTCCACTCATATCAGAAACACTAGAGATGATGGACGGATGATTGTAGATACCCGTCTATCGATGGTTTAATTGGAAACATGTGGTACTTTTGTGTCAAGCGTTTGAACGCACCACACATATGCACGGTTTATGGGACCGGTAAGTCCCGGTATCAGATTGAAGCAGCTAGGACCGATAGCCATCTCTCCTTGGAAACCATTGTTTTCCCCTGCCGTACACTTGTGGATATATGCGTGAGACTGTGAGTGAAGCAGTAAACCTTTATCCTGAGGAAATGGACCCGGTTCCGAATTGTGGATCGATGAGAAAGGATTGGGGTGTGTTGGCATTTCCAACCATTCCGTATGTGTGGGTTTCCCCTGGCCAGGTAGTAAATTCGGTTCGAACTGTCCGCTTCTCACGGTTAATGAGACTGCTTGACCGATGTATGACATATTATGAAGTGGAACTTGGAAGGATGAAATCTTTGTATGGAATAATTGTATTGCAAAACTGGATTGTTTAGCTAGGCTCACCTAGAATGGATAGGCTAAAGAAATTAAAATCAAAATGGAGAAATTAGAAAACAGCTTAGTCGCTTTTGGCAAAAGAACCCCACTAGCCAAACAGCCTCTCATCTTAGGAGTCGGTGATGTAGTGATCACCAGTCGGTTAAGTCTTGTTGAGTATAACTAGTATACTCAGCCTTGCTTGTGGCTTAATTTTTCAGGACCGTCCCCTCAGGAGGTAGCTGCCTCTATGGCTTGGGCCTCCCAGCTTCCTCCTGGTTACAGCATCGAGTGGGAGCCGATCTCTCCCGAGGATCGTGAGGAGTAGCGTCACGGCTGACTTCATCGTGACGATACTATGGATCGTCGCTAGTATCTCGTTTACTTTCCGCTGCATAAACTCGAACTATTTTATTTATCATTTCAATTGGATGTAATAACTCTGAGACTTGTTGTAATTTAAATTGTGGAATGATGTGATCTTTGGAAACTCACTTTCGAGTGAGCGTATGGACGGACGATCTTCAGTAGCAGTTAGTCGAGCTTGACTCGACGGTCGAATCCGCACTTGGGAACATTTTCGTGTATTAGCACCAATGGAAGGTGGAATATACTTAAGTGGGCCCATTTCTCGGGTGAGATCGCGACAGTGATGCAGCAACAAAAATTTTATAGTGTCGTGGTAGCCTTGCCTCAATGTTTCAGAAGTCCCGAACGGATGTTGCACGGGACATAGGCCCGATGTTGTGGCGGGTATTTTCCATTCCGCACCCTGGCGTCCGACGCATCCCGACGCGTGCTCCTTTATGTTGTGAGTATTGACTCCGTATGTTGCAAAAACATTCCCTAGATGTTTTGGCATGCCTGTCTCGATGCTTTAGGATGGGTATTGGCTCCGTATGTTGCAAAAGCGTTTACTCGATATTTTGGGTGGCCTGTCTCTATGTCTCTATGTTCCCATCGAACGTCCGAATTGTAGCTGATCATATAAACTAATATTGATATGTTGTATGAGTGTTTGCAGTCGAGCATAATACAAGCAAGGCGCGGATGTAGAAATCATGGAATACCTTAGCAGGAGAAATCATATCTCATCGTTACTAACTCTAAACCCTTTACATAAAAGAAAAGAAACCTAGGACCTTTTTTTTTTCTGTAGCTTGAACAACTGGACGTGGACGCTGTAAAGCGCATCGTGTCACTTCTGGCTTCCGATGAGCATACCAAATTATCTCATCATGAGAATTTTTACAATGATCGGGAATAATGAGAGTTGTTCATCTATAGAATCATACGGTGAAAAAGATAGCAAGTATATAAAAGTATCTAGATGAAAGTACTAAGGAGTATTAAATAGGTAGGACCAAGTAAAAAAACAACGGACCCAGTACCTAATTTATTTTTTGTAAGAAAGAAAATACTATTAATTTATTTTCTTAATTGTTATTTTTAGACCAACTACATAAAAGGTTTCATAGGAAAAATACCAGTACCACTGGTACTTTACAATCATTGTAAACTAGCTCTCGCATCATTACTAACTCTAAACCCTTTGCACAAAAGAAAAGAAACCTAAACCCTTTTTTCTGTAGCTTAAACAAACTCTGGACATTGATGCTGTAAAGTCCCAGAGCATACCAAAAAATCCAAAATGGTCATTATAGCTATGCCAACATTAAAATGTATTTTTTTCCTCTTTTCTTTCTCCGACGGCAGCCGTCCGTCCATCTCCTCGAGGCATCTCACATGTCCAGCCGCGACACGTGAGCATGACACGTCACCTCACGTGCGGGCACCAACATTCCGTCCCGGATCTCGGCTCCTTCCTTTTCTCGTCTCCCCGATTCCCGAAACCGAAAAAAAAGAGAGCCCACCAAAAACACGCTGAAAAATAACAGAAAAAAGGCCCCCCTTTTAATTTCCTCGTCCTCTTCGTCTCGACTCGCCGCCCCACTGCGCCCCAATCCCTCCGATCCAATCCCCGCAAACCCTAGGCAATCCGCCATCGGAGTCGTCTCCTACGCCCCCCTCTCACGCCTCGGGCGGCGCGGCACATGGCCCACGGCGGCGGCGGCGGCGGGAGGGCGAAGGTGACGCCGAACCTGGCGGTGGACGGCGAGGGCACGCGGACGCTCAACCTCACCGTGCTGCAGCGCCTCGACCCGGCCGTCGAGGACATCCTCATCACCGCGGGGCATGTCACGCTCTACGACTTCGACACCGACATCAATCAGTGGGTGCGTGTCTGGCTGGATTGAGCCTAAGCTTTTTTTGTGTTTCGGGGGAGGGGATTTTGTATGCTCGGTTGGTTTCACTGCCTGATTCGTGTGGTTGCGTTCTGTGTGCAGAGCCGGAAGGATGTCGAGGGGTCCCTCTTCGTTGTCAAGAGGTTCGTCTCTTCCTCGGGACCTAGGGCCATGTATGAACTTGCACAAAAATCGAATCTTTTACAGATTGTTGATAATCAATTCGTTCTATTCTAGTAGCTATTTGTATAACTAGCTCTTGAAACAAAATTGGGATTGGTTGGCGGTTATAGGAAACCGGACTGATTAGCACTCTAGTGGCGAAATTTGTGCAGTTGTGCTGCCCGTTGCTTATCTATGTATTCTAGATGCACAGCAGGGCATTGGCCGTTACCGTACATGCAGAACAGGGCTTATGCCGTTAA
Source organism: Digitaria exilis (assembly GCA_015342445.1). NCBI lineage: Eukaryota > Viridiplantae > Streptophyta > Magnoliopsida > Poales > Poaceae > Digitaria > Digitaria exilis. Next base: position 2,824,294 of record JACEFO010001972.1, on the reverse strand, counting down.
AGTAGATGCACAACAGGGCATATGCCGTTAAAGTAGATTGGGCACTAGCCGTTAAAATTGATGTAAAACAGGGCATATGCCGTTACAGTACAGGCAGAACAGGGCATATGCCGTTGAAGTAGATGCACAACAGGGCACTAGGCGTTAAAATTGACGTACAAGAGGGATATGCCGTTACAGTACAGGCAGAACAGGGCATATGTCGTTAAAGTAGACACACAACAGGGCAGAAAATAAAATGCAGACAATTCGTTTGCGGTGGAAAGGGCTGTAGTTATTCAGTTGGTTATGCCGCTTCTCGAGAGACATGCCCTGGAGTGGGTCCATTTCACGGCTCAAAGATGTAATTTAATGATTACCAAGTCAAGCTACTTTAAGAGTTTCTAAAATTGAAAGCTCTGAAGGGGAGAATTCAATCTCGGCAAGTGCAAGCATTTGCATATCCTATCATTAATCTATTGACATGTGTCCATATTTCTATTTCTTCCGGTCTTCCAGTTCTAGATGTTCTCTTATTCTGAGGATAACGAAAATTCGAAAGCTTAACAGTTTGCATTTGCTGCTTGTGTTAGATACCTTAGTACATTTCTGAGCAATTGTGTACTTATTGCAGGGGTGCTCAACCCAGATTCCAGTTCATTGTCATGAATCGCCGGAACACAGGTATTTTAGCATGTAGTTTTCTTGGGCTTGTTTAATCTGGCAACCAAATTCTCATGATTGACTGTGTCTAACCTTTGTAAGACTTGCACACTAGAATAGTTAATAATGTGAATGATGATTAGCATAAACCTGGCAGCTTGAAACTCAAGGAGCATATTTGTGAACTATTTTGATCTTTGCTAACTGCTCTTGGCTCCTGCCATTAGGAAGTAGTCGAGATTCAGTTTTTCAAAAGAACATCAAGCATTTTTATTTGCATCATTTGTTATTGATTGATACTTGAAACCTAGCTAAGTGGTACCTGTGATGTTTGCTTTCAAATAGTTCTCTTGCTAAGAAAGAGGATGCGGTAGTTTCATTTATAAAATGAATAGGTGATCAATTGATACTCTTGCATTTCACTCATTTACCATCCTTCTGTTATTGTGATAAAAACTAAAGGACTTTAATGTTCAAAACGGTGTTAAGTATTTTTTGTAGTCCTTCCAAACTGTCCATATTTATATCGTTGAAATAAACCTTCGTGCAAAGTAAGATAGGTTACTTATGACATGGCGCCTTGAAAGTGAATATTAAATTCTATGGTTCATTAGATGCTATGGTTGTTATCATATTGGAGAAAAACATATCCCTTTAAACTGGTTGGTTATCATAATTTCAGTTTTGGAGTATACTTCTCAATTGAAATTGTGAAATAACTATATTATGTTAATCTTAAAAGTTATGACCTTTTACTATGCAATCTTGCTATTTTTTTCTTCATATCTGATTGGTTGTGAACAGATAATCTAGTTGAAGATCTCTTGGGAGATTTTGAATACCAACTCCAAGCTCCTTATATAATGTACCGCAATGCTGCACAAGAAGTTATTGGAATTTGGTTTTACAATTCCCAGGAGTGTCAAGAAGTTGCAAATCTTTTTAGCAGGTATCTTGTTGTAAATTTGTAATTATTTCTCCTGCTTGTCTTTAGGATCCTCTTTTCTCCTGATCATGGATATGTATTTTGCTCCTTGTCATGATTTAGGATAAGCAGAGGCAGCTTGATCAAGATGTTGATGTTTTCTATTTTTTCTCATATGGACACTATTTATTGAATATTACGTGTGGAGTTATACCAAGATATGTTATTAGTCCAATTATGCCTTCCCCGCTAATATCAGTTCATTGTTGATATGAAAACGAAGTGTTAATAGTAGAACTTTCTAACTGGCTAATGTTTATTGTGCATCGGTATAGGACATACATGATTGACTTTTCTACATTTTGGTAAAAAAGATCAATGGACTTCCTGATAAAAATCGTTCATCTCAAAAGTTGAAATTAAATACTTTTCAGAGTTTTCAGCCTTGTATGAAAGCATTATTCTGGTTAGACTTAAGATTTAGTTGGTAGGTCCCTGAAACTGTGTTTGCCAATTGTATTTTCACTGGCAAATTTAGTGGTCAAAAGCCTTGAACAGTTTGGAACTGATATATCGTGGTGGGTGTGTTACGCAGACACTTTCTGTGAGTTAAAAGTGATATGCTGTGGTTGAGTTGAAGTGTCAAAACATGTTCAGCATTTCTTCTTGCTTTTTGTTTAGAACTACCAGACTGGGGTTTACATCATTTTCTCGCAATTTTTTTATTCCTTGGTTGAGCGACATATCACTCCCATTTTGTAGGATACTGAATGCATTCTCGAAGGTGCCTCCAAAGCCAAAGATTCCATCTGTTCAAAGGTACTTGAGATATTGTGCTAATCAGTTGGACATGACACAGTATTGCTTTGATTTTGTTAGGGACCTTTCGAGAACTTGTACTAGCACACAAAGTCATTATTGTTTTTGTTATTCTTGACAATTGAATGCTGAACTCACCAAATGGATACAGTGAATAACAGAAAGTTACTCAAGGCATTTGCATACTATTATGTTGTATGCACAGCATGACATGAGAAACAATTTTGTACTCCATTTAGCATATTATGGCAAAATAAGGAAGTTATGATGCTGCTGTTTTAACATGACTTGGGACTACCTTGTTATTTTAACATTGCACCTCACTACCCTTCGATAAATTCACCTAATATTTTCGGAATTACTGGCCATGTCATCAAAGCATAGCATCTTAAACCTAAAGCGTTTCTTTTTTGGAAATTTTGTTGCGGTATTTTACAGTATTTTATCCTGTTTTAGTGAATTTGAAGAGCTGGAAGCCTCACCTGCATTGGTTGAAGGTCCTCTGGAACCGCAAACATCAAATATCATATCAACTGCTACCCACGTTCAAGAGGATCCCTTATCTGCATTCTTCAGTGTATGGAAGCTGTTCTTCTCATTAAACTGATCCCTTCATCTCCATTAACTTGTAGCCACTTTTCAACTATGTTGTCTATTTTCTCCAATATAAGCTTTAACCTTATCTGTTTTTAAATGTGCATCTCTGGGAACAGGCAGCTGCGAATGCAGGTGGCACCTCCTCTGTAGCTGTTGCAGGACAGCCAATTCAATCTTTTGGTGCTATTCCTTTATCTACACATGCACCTACTAGTACCATTACATCGCAAACGTCTGGCTTGCATCATTTGCTTCCTTCACAGGCCTCATCAGTTTCTGGCATACCTGCTGATGTTCATGGTGGCACTGGTCCTATAGTGAGATCTACAAGCCTTGTAAATCCATCACTTTTCTCACCGTTGACATCTTCACAGACAACAATGGTTCGCAGTAATTCTGCAGTACCAACTGCTCCACCTCAACATCCTCGTGCCGCTCAGCAGCCACAAAGTGCTCCCTTGCTTCAGCCTTTTCCGTTACCTGCAGCTTCACCTTCTCCACCATACGGTACTCCATTGCTTCAACCGTTCCCACCACCAAATCCGTCGCCGTCTCTTGCATCAGCTCCAGTCTACAGTCCAGCACTGTCCAGAGACAAAGTCAGAGATGCATTACTGAGACTTGTGGAGGTATACTGTTCTGTTAATTTTCTTGTTGAATTTGAATGCATTTTTTTTGCATTACAAGGAATATACACATCATTATTACTATTGTTGAGTTTGAGTAATATTTCTCATTCTAGTCTAATTTTTTTAGTTCCTTTTTTCAGTATTTATCTGTAGTATAGACATATGTATAACAGATTTTTAGACCGGACTGGCAATTGAACTGCCAAACAGGTTACTTCTGTTCGATGGTTCACTGGAACCTGCGTTTCAATAAAACATATTATTTTATTATTTGTCCTTTTGCACTGATAAAGGTGCTGTGCCCATTAATAAGCTACCAGATGAATTCAATCATGGGTTTGCAAATACAAATTACCAACTCAACATTTTTCTGCTATTCACCGCGACTTGTATTATCCACAAAAACCATCTAACCAAAAGAAAGGGGGAAAATTATGACATCCAGAAAGGTATATTAGCGAACACATTGGAGGGAAGAAATCATCTACCAATGCACCATGCGCACTTCGTTGCCGTTCTCATCCAGACTGTACCAATGCTGCTATTCCATCCTCCTGATATCGGCTGCAAACCAGGAGTCCAGGATAGCTTCACATATTTTTTTTTTATTTGATGTGTTGTTTCTTTGGGAGGAAGAGAAGATAAACAAAAGAGATTGATGGGTCAAAGAGCCCAAGAGGAAAGGTTAATGTGGCAGCAGGGAGCTGCCATCAGCATCCTGCCACCGAGAGAAGGGTACATGGGTGTGTAAGCCTGTGTTCAGTGGAGCCGCGCAGTTGGACGGTTGTGTTAAATGATTAAAAACTGGACCATTTAGCGGATCTCTAGTAGGTTGATGGCATGAATGGTCTTTGAAGGGAACTGAGCCACTGCTGTGTTTGGTTGCAATTTTTCTAGTTCAACTGTCTGTCTGATTCAGTTTAAATAACTATGCAAATTTTGCATAATTGCATCTCAAGTAGGGCATTCATCTGATATTTGTAACACTAATTCCTTGCATCTAACATACGGAGTTGTTCATTATTTCTGACAGAACGAAGAATTTATCGATTTAATCTACCGGGAGGTCGTGAACAGACAATAATGAATTTTCAGTGGACAGACCTCTCCAACAGGCTGCGGTGTGTTTGTACTCTTGTTATCTGTTAAGCCTGTCATTCAAGTTATGCTGTAAATTCATTGGCGAAGTCCATACGATGGTGAAGTTTGTATTTATGTACCTTTTACCCATCTGTAAATGCTTATGAAATCTATCTGCGCTGTGGAATGTCATCAGCTGTATTTGTGGTGCAGAAAAGTTTTGGTCTGAACTTAATTGAAATGGACAGTTGATCATGTGCCCCACGAAAAGGGGCAATCATACTATGAAAAAACATGATTTCGTCAATGAGTACAGTTTGGTACCCCTACAGAAGGGAAATGTTTGCGTGCAAGATAGATGATTTTTGCGTGTGCAAAAGGATGAAAATGTTGGCATGCAGCGCAAAAGGGCTGTTGTGCAGTTTGAAAACTTTGCATTGTTTTCCTGTCTTTGTGAGCTCTGAAAGTTTGATCGGCGCTTTCGTTTTTCTTTGTACTACAATTTTTTTTTTTTTGCTTTTCAGTTTCATCTCAGTTGTTTTTAATTTTTTTTTTTATGTCTGTAGTTTCTGCGTCCGCCACCTCCGCTGGCCCTTCCCTAAGCCCAGTAGCACCTGGAAGGCTGGAACCCCAAGGTTTGAACCCGGCCCAAAATCCGTAAGGTTCAAACTTGTTTTTTTTTAACGAGATTATGCCTACAAGCCGGTGAGTCGGGACTTTACATTACAATTAAAGATAAGAGACTCGCCAAACTTTTTGCTCCGGCACTAACCTAGGCTGCAGCCTCACTCCTAATAGATGCCACTACTGCGAGAACTCACCCTTGCTGCCTAAAGACTCTCGAATTATGCTCTTTCTAAATCTCCCAATTAATAAGAAGGGTTTCCTCATCTCTTTTGGCGGCACACCCAAGGACGTAGTGATGCTTGTCCACCACCCCATGACCGTCTCGCTGTGAGGCCAATTAGTCGGTCGTAGTTCTTCTCTTGCAACCCAATTGGCCACTTGCTCCCAGAGCTTTTTGGTGAACCGGCATTCTACCACCATGTGGTGGGCCGTTTCCATCCCACATCTCCATAACATCAATATGAACTTTTTTTTGGAACCCTAAGGCTCCCTGCTGGCCATCCTCTAAGCCCTGCAGCACCTAGAACCCCAAAGGCCCTAACTTCTAGCTAGGGATGGAAAACAATCCGAAGGAGGCCTCGCCATTTTCACTTCCATATTTTTTTTGTCGGAAACGAAAGTGATCTGATATTGTCGGAAGTGATGTTGATATTCCGAGATAAGACAAACAGGGTTGAATCTTTCTGGAGATGAATACAAGTCAAATAGGAAGAAGACAAGATGAGGAAAAAAATTCAGGTGTGAAAAAAAAAAACACTCAGCACATTATAGATTTGCTGAAAAAAGGCATTAGGCCCTCTGTCAATGTCAAGATCTTCGGGTTTAATGTCTTAGATAGAAAGAGTTGCAAACTGATGTTACATATGTTTAGTTTGATAGTGTGGTTTCCATATATGTTTCAAATACCATTAAAGTTTAAGACTCATCTAGTGTTGATATCTGTATATATATGGATAGTTTAATATGTACATCAAAGCATCAGACTAGTTTCTTCTACCTTCTCTTAAAAATGATGCCAAGTTATGTGACATGCTAATTAATGAGATTGAAATTTCATGAAACTTTCCCTTAGGGGTAGCATTATGGATTATTGTTGTGACTGTATATAAAATTATATTTCGTAGCCGCTCTTTGCATGCTCGTGCATCAGTGCATGCAAGCATGATTACGATCAATTCTGCTTGCCCTGACCGTCGTAAGTATATATGTATATAAACAGCGGTACGGTGTCTTGTGGGTTACATCATTTGTTACATGTGGACTCGCATAATGGCCTGTTGAGATCTGTCGACTGACAACGTCCTCGGTCGATGCAAGCGAATGATGGACAGCCTCGTGTTGCACATGTCTTATTTCCCCCCGACGAGATCTCTCTTTTTTTCTCCAAAAAAGAAAAAAAAATACACTACAGATGCTAGTATGTTACCCTAATGACAACGGTACACTTGATTAAAGACATAAAAGTGCATAGAATGTGTTTGGTTTAGAAATGATTCACCGTCTCACCAAAACTTAGAGGCCGACTTACTATAATGACGACGACGACGACAACAACAACAACAAAAGTTTGTGGCGGCAGCGGTCAAAGTAGGTCTGTGCTGGCGAATTTTCCCTTTTCTTCCTTTATTTCCAAGTTTCCCTTCAAGATAAAGCTATCTAGATCCATACGAATACCCTTCAACCTTCATGAGAGGCTAAATCACATGATAAAGACTAGAAATTAAATGAGGGCACAACCATGTTAAGCTAAGCCATCAGCGCAAGATTGTTATAAAATCTTTGAAGTTCAAATCTGTACGATATATAAAGAGAGAAAGAGTTGAGAATATTCCTCACCAAGAGTAATGCACATATATACCTAAAGCAGATGTATGTTGTCAACATATATAGCAGCTGATTTGGATGATTTGTTTTGCATCCTATCTTATCTTTGTTCTTTTTTTTTTGTAAGGGTTTCCAGACTCATATGCACAAAATGGATTGACTCTGCGTGGCCTATCCATATAGTAGTATTTCATAGGAGATGAGGTAGCTATAAAGGTAAAAAAATATTCTATATGACCGTCAATGCAATGTTCAATAATATATCTTTTGTCCAACCAAATCAGTTGTTTCTTCTACGTAGCAATATACCACAAAATTTTGAGCTTTACATGATTTGTAGTCACTTTTACCTCTACTTAATCCTCGTTGGAAACCACTTATCAGTAACAAATATTGAGATATTGAAATTTAAATGAAATTTATATGGTGATATTTATACAATGCTGCTTATATACAATGTACCTTCCTGCATCTTGGTTAGTTTCACCTTGGTTAAGATGCATCTTGGTTAGTTTCACCATAATTTGACCACTCGTCTTATTAAAAAAAATTTAGACAAACATAGACAAATTTAAAGTCATTTAAAAAATATTAGTAAAGTAAGTCATAACAAAAAAAATTAATTGTAAATCATGATTCCGTTTGATTCTTTACGGCCATGCATATGGTAAGCATGATTCTGTTTGATTCTTATTGTCGTGGCTGTACCTAAAAATTAAAATTCGCCGGCAGCTTTTTGCATGCTCGTGCATGCAGAAGGAAGATAAAGTTTACATCATCGATACATGAACTGACGCATTCCGTCCAGGCACGCGGGGGATTATGGTTACCGAGCTAGTATATACATTGCTACATATAAGGGATCTCATAAGTCGTCTCATGCAAATGTAGGACTTTTTATGAGGTGGCGAGCGAGAGGGAGCAGAGAAAACCACGGGGTTGTTTCGAGAGGCAACCGTCTCATATGCTAAAATTTAGGACTACAAGACAACTTCTCGTCATTATACGAGTTGTTGTTGTCATGTAACTCTAATTATTTTTTTTTTCTACGTAGATTAAGAATTATGCCTTTATTTTGAGACAATATATAAGACAACCATTGTATAAGTTACTTCTTATACCGCCTTAATATGGCGTTGCAATATATAAAACCGTCTATTATACTACACCAATGTACTTGCCGTAAATCTAACCCTGCCTGAGATCCGATCTAGCAGTAGCTTAAAATAAAACTCCGTCCACTTGCACTTGCACGAGGCAGAATCGATCAGTGCTTGCAAAGAATGTTTGTAGATGTGCTCATCTCCACCTACCCGCCGTGAAGAGAGGCTCCCCCTGGCGCTCTATAAATAGAGAGTTCCTCGCCACCAGCTTCACACACAGCTAGCACATCAAACCTCCTTCACACACAGCTAGAACATCGCCTTGGTCCCAGCCCTAGCTAGAACGACCCATGGCGGCCAACCCATTCAACCTCCAAGTCGCTCCGTGCGCCGCGCCCATCGAGTGCAATGAGCTCAACTTCCAAGGCCTGTACTTGTACCACACAGTCCTGGGCCCAAAGGCCAACCAAATAAGTATCGTAGAGAGCAAAGGCTCCATGGGCACAACAGCCGTTAACAACTGGGCGGTGTATGATGGACCAGGGCCTGATGCCAAGGTTGTTGCCCACGCACAGGGCTTGCATATCCAAGCCGGTAACTGGCTCAACTCCTTCAGCCTTGTGTTTGAGAACGAAAGGTGTGTGTGTGTCTGTATATATATATATATATTCGTGTGTATCCTCTAAAGATTGCCTCATCATCAGGATAGTATTTTGGGACGGAGAGAGTATAATGTTGTTTGTACGTAGGATTCATCATCGATCACATATATTCATATATACGTGCTTGGTCGATCGATGCAGGTTTAGTGGGTCTACGCTCCAGGTGATGGGAATCACCGTTGAATCTGGGGAGTGGGCTATCGTCGGCGGCACCGGCCAATTTGCTCTGGCAAATGGTGTTATCTCCAAGAGGTTCCATGAACAAAGGAGCGATGGGAATGTTATAGAACTTACCATCCGTGCCTTCTGCCCACTACTAAAAGGAGCAAGGGTGAGAACCAAAGTGATGCACAAACTCCATGTCTCTTAGATTTCAGGGGTACATGCAAACAACTAAACATGTACCTTTTCAAGTCAGTAATCTAACTTCGCTCATCACTATAATATACTAATACTCTCCATGCATGCTGCAGTACCCTGTCACAAAAATTGGAACATGGGGTGGACCTGGAGGGAATCCTATGGACATCACAGAGGTGTCAAAGCGTCTGGAGAGCATCACTGTTAAGAGCGCTCCAAACGCTGTCGTCTCCTTTGCATTCTCCTACGTGGATTATGCTGGCCAAAAGCACTCTGCTGGACCCTGGGGTGGTTCCGGTGGGGAGCCTCACACGGTAACTAACACTACATATATACAAGTTATCCATGCATGATATCATCTTCAATCTTAGTTTAATTATTTTGATAACTCACCTATTTTTTTTCTCTTGATGTACACGCAGATCCAGCTTGCTGAGTCTGAGCTCATCACTGAAGTGTCCGGGACAGTCAACGCAAGCATTGGTGGCATCAGTGACCTAGTAACCTCGATCAAGTTCGTGACGAACCGTCAGACCTACGGGCCATGGGGAGAGGTGAAGGGGACTCCGTTCAAAGTCCCTGTGCAGCCTGGCAGTAACATCGTAGGCTTCTTTGGTCGCAGCGGCATCTACCTTGACGCCATTGGCGTCTATGTGAGCTCACTTTGACGAAGTCAGCAGCTTGGGCGATCTTCCGGCTTGATATATCGCAGTTTCCAGTTTGGTTTATTTGCTTTCATTTCCTCGATCAGTATAATGTGCTACAAACGAACTGCAACGATGAGGATCGATCCTCTCGGGTGAGTCGTTGCTCAAGTGTTCTGTCGACATCTGTGTGGTGTGTTTGCTTCAGTGTCTTGTTTAATTTGGTCATGTAATAAAGATCTAGCCGGGGATCAGTTATGTTGTTCCTTGCTAGTCACTTTAGGTTGAGTGTTTGATATTTTTTTTCCCTTTGTTCTGTGAATCAATGATGCTTCCTCAGATGTTATTTGTGTTCCACTCACTGGTAAATTTTTTATTAAGGGTGGACTCGCAGTACAATGGAAATGGTTCATTGGAGCACCTTAGGGGCGCGTAAAAAAATCACCGTTTCTTAATTAAAAATCCTGAATAAGAAGTCGATTTTTAGAGGTGGGCCATGGCATGACGGAACCCCTAAATTTCTAGGGATGGTCCCTAGAAACGCCCCTCATTTTTAGGATCATGGCCCACCCCTAAAAATGATCATCCCATGGAAAATTTTCCGAGTGCGCGATGGAGAACACTCGGCAAAGAGCGCTTTGCTGGAATGTATCATTACTGAGTGGGCTTTGCTGAGTGTAACCCTCAGCAAAGCTTTTGCCTTGTGTAATCGTTCCTTTGCCGAGTGCTTTTGGCACTCGACAAAATACTCGATTCCTGTAGTGAGATAAATTTTATATCAAAATCATAGAACTTAAAGATATCTATGTTAACTTTGTAGTTCAATCTTTTTTTTTGTATTTGAGATTATTACATCTCTAAATATTAATATATGTTTTGTTTACGTCAATAGAAATGATGACATAATACCTTATCTAGTTACAAATGACATGGCGGTGTGCTGGTAGGGCAGCTTGCCCACGTGTGGAAGGCATAGGGAATAATTTTGAAGTACATATATAGTTTGGATGAACTGGACTGTGAATATTCTTTTTTCTTTTTGCAAATAGAGGCGAATTTTGTTAATTCATTATCAGATTACAATCTGCAGATGCTAGGACACAAACTTAGGAATATACCATAACCACACCGTTGGCGACATCTCTCTACATACAACCGCTCTGAGCTAAAACTTGTGCAACCCTGTTTGGTTTCTAGTACAGAATTTAAAGTCCACCTCTCGGTGCTCCTCATCGAGAAACATAAGTACATAACAACACTATAAACTATTTTGATGAGAACTCCAAATATTTAAATGTTCCTGTAATCCCTTGTACATAAAACATATGGAAATTGAGAAGGATCGGAATGGAAGTATGAAAGGAATGCAAGCGACATTGAAATTTAGTATCCAATTACATGAGGTTCAGTATCCTAATCTGTACAAGCAATCATGCAGCCAATCACAGTTTTCTATGTTAATTTCAGTTTGCAGTGGCCGCGTTTTTATTCAGGTACTCGATCGCCACCCCAGCGTGAAGGGCAGCTCCAACCGGCAGCACATCCTCATCGATCACAAAGTGAGGGGAGTGCAGGGGATGCATTGCTTCCATGGTCTTGTTGTGCACTCCGATAAAGAAGAACGCACCTGCAAATCTCTGCGCATAGAAGGCGAAATCCTCCGCACCCATTATCGGCACGCCTCTCTTCACATTGTCCTGCCCCAACATGGTCTCTGCCACTTCTCTAGCATTATTATACATCCCTTCATCGTTTACAGTTGCTGGGTATGGCTTGAGCTTGTCCTCCATGAAGTCGACAGTGGCAGTGCAACGGTGCACCCTGGCATGTGCTTCTACAATCTTTGAAAAAAAAAAGTATGATCATTAGCAGTTCTAAGCATCAGAGGAATGTAAATTCTGATGAATCCCCACATCAGTATTGATGCCCGCTGGTGTGCTTATTTTACTATTTACCTCTTTGATCCTCTTCTTAAGATACGAAAAGCCTTCTGTCGTCAAGCTCCTGAAAGTGCCACCGAAGGATACTGACTCTGGAATGACATTGTGAGCATGACCTCCTTTCATGAACGTGACCGAGACCACCTGATGGTAAACATTATGGATTAGGGCCTTGTTTAGATGAGAAAGTTGGTAGAAAGTTGGAGGTGTGAATAGTGCATTGGTAAGCGTGTCTGTGAGAGAAGATGTGACTCGATGTGACTGAAAAGTTGGTGAAAGTTGGCGAACTAAACAAGGCCTAGATCATGCCACTATCAGAGTGATATCTGAATATCTGTTGAACAAGCTGAGAGATAAGATGGGCTGTAAAAACAAAGGTAAGTACAATGCAAGCACAGTCATTTTGTCACATACAGCAGACTGGAGGGGATCAATTTCCCGTGCCACAATCAGCTGAAGGCTGACGATGGCAGATGACGCTGCAACGATGGGATCCACAGCATCCTGTGGCCCAGCAGCATGCCCACCTTTTCCAGTGACCGTCACCAGAAATCTGCCTGATCCTGCAAGAAAGGGCCCTGGTTTGGAAGAAACGGCACCTACAGGAAGGCTTGGATCAACATGCAAGCCAAAAATGGCCGACACATCGTCCAGGACGCCTTCTTTTAGGACATGAAAAGCGCCCCCATAACCTTCTTCTGCTGGCTGGAAGACGAGCTTCACTGTACCCTATCAAATACATTCAAGAATCAAGGTTTCGGCTGAGGAAGACTTAAAACTGACAAATTCTAGTCACATTTTAATATACACTATGTACTTTCAAACCATCCTTCCGAGAGTGAAGTAATTTAGCTGCTCCAAGAAGCATCGTTGTGTGCGCGTCGTGCCCACAAGCATGCATCTTTCCACTTTCCTTGCTCTTGTGCTCCCAGTCTACCAATTCCTGCCAGATGAATCACAGAGAATTACAAAATTGTCAGGTAGCCAAAAAAAGAAAAAGGAACCATTCCATGTTTTGCAAAAAAAGAAATCATTAGCCATGCAGAAGTAGAGTTAACAATCTAGTAAGAACATTTGAATTGAATTGCTGCTTGATACGTGACAAGAAGCACTGCATCTAAGCTCTGAAACTAAACAGAGTCGTTTCACAACAAAACAGTAGCGAATTTACTCTCTTCATGTTATCTTTAACTGACCTCTGGCTCTGCTAGATTAAGTAAAGTAACACGCCCAAATGCATTTTTATGATTCAACAAGGTACGGAACCTAAAGCAGAGTTTATCCCAACATAGTTGAGATGGCTAGACAATATGGTAATGAATTTATAATGGCAAGTGTGCCTAATTGGATCAATCACTGAAGTCATTAGACTAGACATACTGAAATTAAAAACATGTCAAGTGGCAACCAGATCGAAACTGTGCAAAGACAAAGTTCCAAGACGAGATAATAGCAATTAATGCGCATTGTCATTAGTCCCAATCGAACTACTTTGATGGATGTTCGTTAAAAGTCAAAACAGAGGCAATCACCCAGCCGATTAGTTAATTGTGTATAATCACAAGCTCACAACATTCCGATAAGCCAAAAGGTGAAATATTTGGTAACTGATCAAATTATTTGTAATAAAATTAATAAACTGAACCTATGTACTACACTAGAAAAAAGGGCTAGAATAGATGAGAGGATAAGCAAAATTTTATCTTTGTGGGAAGAAAGAAGTATGAATCCACTGCGAAACACGTGCTCGATCCAACAACTCAAAACAAAATTCCAATCGAGAAGCGCACGGAACCTGCAAGGGAAGTGCGTCCATGTCCGCCCGGAGAGCGACGACGGGCCCATCACCGCCGCCGCCGCCGGCGATGGTCGCCACGACGCCGGTCTGCGCGACTGGCCACGCGTACGGCACGCCGATCGCGTCGAGCTCGGCGCGGACGAGCTCGCTGGTGCCGTGCTCCTCGAAGCCCAGCTCCGGGTGCTCGTGGATGCGCCGCCGCACGCCGCGCAGCCACGCCGCGAAACCCGGCGCGCGGGCCGCGCCCAGGAGGTCGTCTCCACCGAGGGCCGGCGAGAGGCGGGACGACAGCAGGAGGAGGAAGAGGAGGAGGGAGGTCGCCGCGAGGAGAGACGGCGGCGGGGCCATGGCGGCGCCGCGGAGGAGTGAAGAGTGATGGCTGAAACGCGCAGCGCCGAACGACCTGCTCTGCTTCAGTTAGAAAGAAAGATAGCGCATCCTTCGTTGTGAACTGTTTTCTAGCGATCTTTTTTTCTCTTCTCTCTCTACGTTTTTTTTTTAACACAATATGACAAGAAGCTACTCCTTTCTGTGGAGATTGGAGAATACTTTGCATGACCGGACGTGTCCTCTGGGCTATTCTTTTCTGTAAGATATAAGAACATATCGTTTAGATTTAATAAACATATAAAACATATGGAAATACTTTAAAGACATTTTCGTTTTTATCTATATGTAAAAGAATGAGTTCTTTTGGGAAAAAAAACTGTTAAAAAGAATTAGGCCCATATAACACTTATATAGGTGGGGCCACCTGTTAATGAGTGTGAACCGAATTGGGTAAAAGTTCTATGATGAGGGGAAAAAAAAAAACAGGCGTGGACCTCTGTCCGCTGGGTGAGCTCGGCAAGGCTATACAAAATCAGAATTCAATACAAATAAGAAATTTGCAGGTTACGGTTTGGAATCTCAAGGCATGTGCCACTTTCGGCATGGACAAGGCCAAGTGACGTGAGGCCGATGCCATTGGCCGCTCTCACTAGCACTTACTGTGTGTTGTTTGATCGAGTAGAGAATACTGCTTAAATAGACAATCGCGGTTGGTGCTCCACGTGGGACAAAATAATGACATAGCACGATTTTTTTTAAAAAAAAATAACAATTGGGTTGCATCGATAAAGAAGTACTCCCTCCATTCCAAGTTATTAGTCATCCTGACTTTTTACCAGATTTATTAATAATGCTATGAATTTAGACAACTATATATATCTAGGTTCATAGAAGATGCCATGAATTTAGACACTCAAAATAACATCCATGATGATTAATAATTTGGAACGTAGGGATTAGTTGGCTATAATTACCCAATAACAATGATATAATATGTTACATTGATCGTTGCTGAAATTTCTTTGTACCACGAGCTAATCCTATATTATTTTATTTGGACCAAGAATTCGTACGTTAGTTGCCAACGGAAAAATCCTAAATAGCCTTTGCAAATGACTCCACAAACAACAAATGTATGATATCCTTTAGGTTGGAGCAATTTGTGAAATTGTCCCCTTGGTTGTACATGAATTCCATTGTCCTCGTCATGTTGAATATCTTCTCCAATAGCTGCTTTGGGTAGGTATTGTCTGGATTCAACCATTCGGTGTTAAATTCTTTCCATGGCTCGTCTTTTAGAGTGTGTATATTCTCACATGCCACTTCAGTCGAGACATTGTGCTCCTCCATGTAGCTATCGATTGTTGATGCAACATGTGGGATCAACTGCTCCCGCTGTATAAGTGAAAATTTTAAATTATTAGTAAGAGAATTGTAGATATCATGCATGTCAAGCAACATCATAGCTTGCCAAAAAAACATCGGTTATCACTGCCAAAGTCCCATGAGTTCAAATTGAAAATAGGATTATATAAATTTGATATCAACCTTCAAATATTATCACATTTTAAACTAGCTAAGGAACGAGAGATATTACCTCATACGATTGGAGGTCATCTAGTAGTCTGAGAATTCTGGAAAGTGCCTGGACCATGTTAGGTACAGTAGAAACCCAATCAAAATAATCTTTTGTTACTATATCATTCATGCCAATCGTATGAAACTTGCAGGTGCTCTTCAACGGACTTTGGAATGTAGCCATATTGAAGCATTTTTACCTCCATGTTGTAGCTTCTAACCAGATCCTCAATCTGCAAAGTGAAGACAGTAAGTATATAGAAATGATTGAAATTTAAAAAATGAGGGTACATGCGTGCTTATTATTGTCGCGTGTTGTACTGATTGCATGCATCAACTAACATCTAACATGTGTGCAAACCATTTAGGAAACGGTATTGCTGCCAGCCGAGCGTCCGGACGTGCGTGGCCGATCAGACGTATGTTGCATATTTTGACTTGATGCTGCAATGTTTAATGTTTCAAAATTTGACTTGATGTTGCAATGCTTCAATGTTGCGGTGAGATTTTTTTTACTCATACTGTTATTCCCCGTCTGAAGCTAGACCCGGACCTCGGACGTTCGGGTGCTAGCAAGTCCGAAAACTACACACATCTTCGGTTCCCTAGATAAATTTTCAACATGTATTGAGAAATGAAACTAAAATAATTCTACAGGCTATTACCAACAAGTTTATGTGAATGTGCAAAGTGGATATGAAATAATTTCTGGTTATTGAGCAATAATGACGAGATTAATCACCTTACTTTCCCCATGAGCTAAACGGTTGGTAACAAAATATTTCTTATGTATACCATCTCTCAAATAAAAATCTAGATGAGAACAACAACTTACAAAATATCTTAGATACGACATGCGATATTTCTCTTCTTGGTTGAGCATATTCGCAATGGTCTGAAAGCTATCCAATATCTTCCCCAAAGCAAATTTCATGCACTCTGGGAGGTCATAAGCTGCCTTAGCATCCCAGCTGGACAAGATATATAGTAAAAAAAATATGAATTTTATATAACCACCATGACAAAAAGAATATTGCTTCTACATGTGTAAAAGGTTAAATCCGTTTATCCATCTGTCCCATTATATATTGGTTAAATCTCTATTTGCAGGATCTCCCAAATAAGATGGAACTTTCTAGTGAAAGGGTCTCTAGCCTAGTGGTTAGAGCACCTAAGTAGCACCTAGCAGACCCAAGTTCGACTCCCTGTGGGAGCGAAACTGGGTTTGGAATAAAAGAAAATTATGCAAAAAAAATAGGTTGGGGCTTCCCCCTACCGACTTCGGTCAAAAAGATGGAACTTTCTATACTTGACAAAACATATAGAAACTAATTCAAACATTGACCGAAAAGACAGTTCACTGTTACCATTGTAATATGGTCATCTGAAGGGAATATGCTATTTTTCAGAACTTCATATATAAAGAACTTCCCCATGTCTTTTTATTTTGTAATAGAACATACATATAATAAGTTACCTAGATAAAAGTTATGTAGCATACTTTTTCTTTATTGTTCTCTGTAAACTTTGCATTAAAATAGAGGGTCAGTATGATTCATGTTAGGAAGAGTGAATACAAACCTTTCGATGCACTTGGTAAACAATTCACATTCTTCCGGAGTTGCATAAGAATCATAAATATCATCTAAGAGGGTCATGGCAATCATCATTGTCAATATTATTCGGCTTCGTGAATGACATGGCTCGAAGTATACTCCTAAGATCCACAGATAGCATTCTATGACTCTATCTCGAGCAAATGGAAGCCTCGATTCAATGTCTAAATTCTTCCACCACCTATATATACATTTATTTAGAGGTGTATCAGCGATAGCACTTTTTTTATTTGTAATCTGAAAAATAATTAAGCAATGGAAAAAGTCTACTTACCCCCCCCCCCAACTATGGGGGTGGAACACATCACTCCCAACCTATGAAACTGGCTCTTTTACCCTCTAAACTTTGCAAAACCGGACAAATCACCCATCAAGCGGTTTTAGATGGCGGTTTGCTATAGTAACAACGGTTTTGCCGTTTTTTGTTTTTTTGTTGAACTTCTAAAAAATCATATAAAATCATAAAATAAAAAATCAAATTTTGTTGGACTCCACAGGAGTAGATATATGTATGGAACATATAATATGGTATGTTTTAGTACATTTTTTACAACTATAAATTAATTACAGAAAAGCATAGATTTAAAGCTACAACAAAAAAAAATGTTATAAAGCATATCACATTATATGTTCGCTGTATATATCTACTTATGTGGAGTCCAACAAAATTAAATTTACTATTTTATGATTTTTTATTTATTATGGTTTTTAAATATACCACCCAAAAAACAAAAAAAGGGAAAAAAGCAAAACCGCTGTTACTGTAGCGACTGCCGTCTAAACCCGCTTGAGGGGTAATTTGCCCGGTTTTGGAAAGTTTAGGGGGTAAAAGAGTCAGTTTTATAGGTTGGGTGGTGATGTGTTCCGGCCCCCATAGTTGGGGAGGGGGTTAAGTAGACTTTTTTCCTTCAGCAATAGAATAATCTCAAATGATAACAATGACTTAGCTTGACCTTGTAATTGTTGTCAGCTGATCCTGATGATGGAGCTGCATAATATTGGAGTTCAACTTTGCAAGTTCCAATACCGTTTCATGTACTGTAGCATCGTTCTCATATGCAGAGATATAGTATTTTGACTCGTATATTCTAACCCTTCTGGGGAGAGGGATCTCAAGTGCAGATTTTATTTCACGTGCTAATAGTGATTCTTCCATGTTGCTTAATGTTATTTCCAAACTCCTTCTGGTGATTAGTATTGCTTCATCAAGTATTATCTCTCCATGGGTCCTCATATGTGCAGCATTGTAAAGGCTCAGTAGGTCTGCAGGATTGTATGCTAAGAAACCCCCGCCTTCATCTTTGAATCTCACAAACACATCTGGAATATGGTATTGAATTGTTAAACTGACAGCCTTTTAGAATTATTAGAAAAAATAAGTTTAATGTACTTTCAAAGTCCTGTAAGTGCTAGAGAAAACATTGCCACGGTCCACTGGTGCCCAAAAAAACCTTTCATTGACCCTTTAATTTTAGCAAGTTTGACTAAAATATAATACACAACCATGCATATATAATTATTTTAATTCCATTGTATATTTAATTTTAATTTATTATTACCTGGTGATACCCTGTATCTATGTTTCCGAAGTAGACAACCACAGAGCTACCGTGCCAAGATCACAATCACTGATATCAGCAGTCTCAATCTGTGGTAATGCAGCGTTGATCTCTTCTTCAAACAGGTGATCCAAGCACAGACGCTCCAACGTATCAATGAGATGTAGCCTTTCACGTAGGCCACAGTAAGTTGAACTCACTATAATTCCGGCTACTTCCTCCTTCAGTTTGTCTGCTCGCTCTGCCATCTGAGTCTGCCGATGGCGGTTGGACTTAAACTTAACATAATGACAAGTACAAACCATTTCTCTAAACATTTTTTTAAGATCGAGTACAATCACAATCAAACTCATTATAAAATTGCTTCACTTTAGTTCAAGAATTTGTTAACCGCGTAGAAGCGAATGAGATGTTGGGTAAACAAACAAACAAACAAACCTGCTGTTGCGATGAAGCTGATGGGTTGGAGTAGCCAAGAAAGAAATCTCCCCAGATAGATGGGTGAAAAATGCCAGCATTCTGCCTCAGCCGGCGATCATACTCAACAAGATCACGCCGTGTTCGTGCGGCGGAATCCTGTCGCGATTGGCTGCATTGCAACCTGTAGGATCGCCGCCGCCGCCGCCACCTCCATGAAACGCCTGGGCAGCATCGGCTGATGAGCGGCGGTGTTGATGCAGCAGCGGAGGTGCACTGTTGTAGTGGTTTGGAGGAGGAGGTGACCATGACAGTATTGCCGCTGTTCATCTCCAAAGATTAACTAGCACTGCTTTATTTTCACCTTGGTGTCTAAGACGACACATACACTTTGTTTGTGTAATCTAGTTGCTCGCTTGTGCCTTCTTTCGGATTGTTTCAATTGTTTATATAGACTAGCCGCACTCCAGAGATTATTCAACAAGAAGCCTGCAAATAAATATACTCAAAACAATAATTTTGATTGTGTCGGTAAAGGCCGTTTACCGGACACGCGTGAGTCGTGACACACGAGCCAACTACCGAAAAGCGAGGTTCCTCCAAACGGATCCAGTGCAATTGAGATTAGTCATCAAGATTGCTAGGTGTATGAGAGCAATGAGTCACGCAGTAGAAGTTTAGAAGAGCACTTGTGCTAGCTCGATTAGTCCCTGTCTTCTGTACTCGCGACCGCCAATGCAATTACCCCCACAAATTAGGCCATGTCCTCTGTACTTGACAGCTACTAGCTTTCAACTACCTGCAGTCAGCATTACTGCACATATCCAACGTTATGCATGCCATGGTGATGTAGACTGATCCAAAACCGTGAAGGCGTGAATTGCTTACATTGCACAAATAGCCTTGATCATCAAATGCAATGTATATGTAGATAAAAAAAAACTGCAAATGAAAACAAGCATGAACATGCATGCATCCTACACTTCAGCTTCACCTTGGATTATGTGCACTCTCCATATGTAAAATAGTTTGACTCTCTAAGAGAGTTGGAATGACTTACAATTTAGAACGGATGGAGTAGATCCTAAGCTCTAGGACTGGGTTTTGGAAGATGTCGGGGAAACTCCGATGGAACTCTCAAATTTAAACCCTCTATTTAGCTCTATGAGGATCTTTCATCCTGAATGTGATCTCCTACTTTTTTTTTTCTCCACTCCAACTGAAGCCTCATATGAGAGTTGAGAGAAAGGCCTCCTAAATGTAGGAGTCGAGGGGAAAAAATAGAGGAGTCCTCATTTGTCACGGGGTCCAGATGAGAGTTGGGTTGGAGGTAGGATCTCTCATCCAAAGTCTCAAATGTGAGGTAGGGGCTCAAATAGGAGCCTGGTTAGAGTTGCCCTTTTTCTTTTAGAAGATGTCCATTTGTTTCCTCCACCTTAGCATCCGAGATGTACTACTTTATTCATAGCAAGAACGGAAGAAAGGTAAAAATGCCATGCAATTTTTGACAGGTAAAAGTTACTCCCTATTGCCAACAAGTTCTGATAAACATGCATTTTGATAATTTACAAGAAATTAAACTCGTTCTGAGAAATATGAGATATCATCCAGGACACCTTCTTTTAGAGCGAAATAGGCCCCTGCATACCCCTCTTCTGCTGGCTGGAACACAAAGCTTGATGGTACCCTGAAGATGGATGTCATCAGGAACCACGTCTTGATTTGTCATTCTCAATGTACTTTTTTCTAAACACAAAATTGTATAATGTGGTTCCATAATTAAACTAAAGTGGGATGATTTTAATTAATGATGTTTCATAGGATCAATTATTGTTCGATGGTCAAACTCCTCTAACTATAAATTGAATTTACAGGAGCAAAGCGTCTTTCAATCATTGAACGACAAAACTTCAAGCTTTGTCGTTGGAGAAATGGTAGACAAGCAAATTCCTCTAAATTGGTCTCAAATTCGACAACGACACAACAACTCTCCAAGCTTCAATAATCTTAATTCGACAACGACAAAACTCAAATCATTGCTCCACAAGCAAGCGTCTTTCAATCTTCCTGACTCTTGTGCTC
The DNA here is from genome assembly GCA_015342445.1 of Digitaria exilis. Classification (NCBI taxonomy): domain Eukaryota; kingdom Viridiplantae; phylum Streptophyta; class Magnoliopsida; order Poales; family Poaceae; genus Digitaria; species Digitaria exilis. The sequence goes on along the minus strand of JACEFO010001972.1, from coordinate 2,803,062 downwards.
TGCTCCCATTCTACCATTTCCTGCGACATCATTGTCAACAAAACACCCGCACAAACAGCGATATATTATAACCTTCACGGTGCAATCACCGGTCGATTTCGTGCAGGGTTTCAGTAAAATATCATGTGTAGATCCCACACATGATATGTTAAAGCTACAGTACAAAGAGTAAGCTTTTAGTGTCATTTTCGTTCTTAGTGTGCACCTCATATTTGATTGGTCTGGCTCTTAATGCCGTGCAAGATGTCACCAGAAATGACTCAGGGCTGTGTTTAGATAGGGGAGGGGAAAAGTACTTTTTTTACTGGGATGCGTGTTATGTGAGGGGGTGAATAGGAGAGGTGGAAAAGGAATTTTCTGGGAAGCGTGTTATGTGAGGAGGATGAATAGAAACTAAAAAATACTTTTTTTACTGGGATTTTTTACTGGGATGCGTGTTGTGCTCCTTGTCCCATGTCATTTTCAGTGTTAATAACATCATGTGACGTCATCAAATGGACTCCAGCTATGACGAATTTGTCTAGAGTCTCCACTGCCTGGTTTTGACTGCTTAATTAAAATGGGTTGGATGATTTTCTGTTGTGGTAACTTCAAGCCTTACCGCACATTTAATTTGGCTTCAATACTGATCGTCGATGAATACGCAATGACAGCATTTTTATTTCTGAATTTATGCAGGAGCAATGCTCACCAGTTTAGCAACCATGGCAAAAACATTGAAGTCTTATTTTTCTTTCCTGTTCAGATGAAGAATAAACAGAGCAGTGCCAACACTGACCTGAAACTCTGTGCATTAGGAGGAGGAGCACGACGAGTACGTGGTGGTGGGAAGCAGAGGAAGCCATGGACGCGAGCTGCCACGAGGCACCACTGCACGAGACGCGTGGACACTGCAGAAAACCGGCGGCGACTTTGTCCAGTACTGACTACTCGTGTGAATAGAACAGGCGGAAGATTTCCCAGCCTGTCATATATAGTGATTTCAATGGATGTTCTCTGTAAGTAATTTTTTGAACAGGCTGTTTAATGCAACCCGTGTGAATAGAACAACTAGGTGGTGGCCTGGTGGGGCCAACAGAGCATTATACTGCTTGTAGTCCGACAACAGTATCACATCTGAAAAAGCCAAACCGTGTGAAAGAGTATGTGCACAAAGCAGGCTGGTGAGTTTCTTCAGTAATCAGTCTATGAGAATGGTACGTGCAATTTTTCTCATATAATAATTTATTTTCTCTTGAAATGGAAACCGGAGTGTGAGTTGTATTGCGAAGATTTTGTCTGTCGAATACATCATTTTCTCTCCATTAACGAGAGTACATGTAGGTCCCGAACTCCTGATTAATCCTCAGCATCTGAAGGCCTATATAGTATATGTCTAGAAGAACCTACAGCAAAGAAGTAAATAACGTTCTGGATTTACAGATCTTTACAGGGCCAGTAGGATAACCAAATAAAGGAAAAGTGAGCTCACCTCCACGATAAAAACATAGCTGCAGGAGGCCAAGATATACAAACAAGCCTGTTTTTCTCATTCATATCTTCATGCAGATGCATGTTTCTTCAAGTATTCGATTGCCACAGAAGCATGGAATGCAGATCCTATGGGAAGCACGTCCTCGTCAATCACAAAGTGTGGGGAGTGAGTGGAATGTACTGTCACCATGGTGCTCTTGTTTCCGACTCCAATTGTGAAGAAGGCTCCAGCCATTCTCTGTGCGTAGAACCCAAAATCCTCTGCTCCCATAAGCTGTGGAGCGACCTTGACATTCTCTTCCCCAAGCAAGCTTTGAGCCACTGAATTGGCATGAGCATACATCCCTTCATCATTGATCACAGCCGGATATGTTTTCATCTTGTCCTCCATGAAGTCCACAGTGGCAGTGCAATGATGTACCGCTGACCCCCCTTCTACAATCTAACATACAAGATTCATCAATTGTATGAGAAGCAGAAAACTATGGCCTAGACAGACCATGTGGCCACAAGTGCATGTGGGGAGGCCTTTATTGAAATTCAGGTCAGACAATCAGACATAGTTTACCTCTTTGACCCGCATCATGAGATATGATAAACCTTCATTTGTCATGCTCCTCAAGGTGCCACCAAAGGTCATAGATTCTGGAATGACATTATAAGCATCTCCTCCTTTCACAAAAGTTACAGACACAACCTGAAAGCTCAAAAAACATGGAGGCACCAGCCTTTTCAACAGTAGTAGAGAATTTCTGAAAGAGAAGTTCAGAATTTATCTGTACAATACTATCACAGCAAGCAGATAACATACCGCACCCTGGAGCGGATCTATTTCCCGGGAGACAATTTGTTGAAGGCTGAGGATGGCAGTGGAAGCAGCTACGGTTGGATCGAAGGCTTGGTGGGGTAGTGCAGCATGCCCACCTTTACCAGTAACAGTTGCTAGGAATCGGCATGCTGTTGCAGCAAATGGTCCCGGCCGGCCAGAAACAACACCTACTGGAAGGAGTGGGTCAACATGCAAGCCAAAGATAGCTGACACGTCGTCAAGAACACCTTCTTGTAAGACATAATATGCACCGCCCTGACCCTCCTCTGCTGGCTGGAATACAAGCTTTACAGTGCCCTAATGATCGAACAAGAACCACACAAATTATAAACAGCAAAGCTTTACCGGTCTAATGAACTGGCCTGAATCATCCAGGAACCACAAAGAATTTTAAAACCTAGGGTAGACAGTTGCCGTGATAGATACCATGACATAGTCCTAATATCATAGGAAAATATGGAGGTGTTTTAGAATTACAACATTCTATATTGTCAGGTCCATTAAATTAGTAAAAGAATACCTTTAAGTCACTCTTGCGATCTTGAAGTATTTTAGCTGCCCCAAGAAGCATTGATGTGTGTGCATCATGTCCACAAGCATGCATTTTTCCAGTTTCCTGGCTCTTGTACTCCCAATTGACTAATTCCTTCAAAGAACAAAAGACCTCTACTATGGTAAGTCTTCTTTTTTCAAATTTAAACTGAAGAATGTGGACATGACGGTAAGGGTTTTTGCTAGTTTTATTAGGCATTTGGATACTGCGGTGGCAGTTCAGACTACATCCATGGATGCAATCCAAGCTAGATCACTTCGTTGTGATTTTTTTGTTTCTCCAAATTGTCCTAATGTGCCTTTTTTTTAGATTGCACCATATTGATATTTTGGTTTTACATTGTGGAAGCTGTCGCGACCCACTAGAAATTTCTTGATAAACTCCTTTGTCTAAACAATTTGGATGACAAAACAGCAGCCTTTTCAAAATCTTGTTTGGCTGACACAATTACTTGTGTATCTTTGGTATAGATAGCCTAAAAAAAATTCATCAGCCACATGGTAAAAACGGAGTATCAGATTTATCAGGATCTTCTAACAACTAATAATCTTTTCCCTGAACACGCCATCCTAGCTATCAGCATATTTTAGTATGAGCCCTTTTCGGAAAGACTGGCGTGTGAATTTTGGCATGAGTAAATAGGGAAAAAGGCCAAAAAAGTCTATGTCATTGCTGGCATCATCATCGAATAATTTTCCAGCGTTCCCTCTATGAACAGACATAGTTACATAACTCTGTTCTTTGTGGACAATCTGCTTACCAAACTGAGATGTGTCAATCCTTTTATATCGTGTAATACTAATCCTAACTATAAACCGAGCCTTTTGGTGAGGCCACATCAAGGAAAGGAGTTGTTGGGGATTAGTAACGTGGAGAACTAGTGTGCTACCATCTCTGTCAATTGGATTTGTGACCGCTCATTTTGAGGAGAAAAGGAATTGCACGGCTACTCAATCCCAGAGAGGAACGACTAGGCAACTTCCCCTTATGTGAATATGCAGTGTTCCCGTTAGGTTGGCCATTGGTTTTATGTCGTTTGTGTGATAGCGCTATTCCTAACGTCCCTTCACTGTCATGACTCATGACATCAACTCTTCCTCGGGTTTCTTTGTTGCTTCTGTTCTATGCACTGAAAATTCTAAATTTGTTTTACTTCAAAATATATAATTATACAAGTTGTGCTTTTGATCGTTACTGAATATTTGCCTCTTCCTGGCCACTCGCTACATTTCACATAATAAGTGAATGCAGTAAAGATACTTCCTACGTTGATGCATACGAGTAGGCCAATACAATCACACAGGCACCACATTTTTACATCCTTCCCCAAAAAAACTTACATTATAGCTCACGGAACTCGTCAAGCTGTTTCGGGTCTTTAAACCAAACAGGCTACAGAACCCAATAGGGTTTCTTTCTCATTAATTCGCATATAAGTATGCTATTTGGGTACTTCCTGTGGCATGTCATCAAATTTAATAATCAAAAGTATGATGCGGTTTGAATTTGATGCAGAAAATCCTACTTGGCAATTGGCAAGCACCGCCAATTTCAGACATATTCCTGGGCCAAAAGCCCTCCTGGCGCCGCAGCAAGATGAGTATTACCATGGATCTGTGCCACTGATTTTTGTTTGGTTACCATAGCACTTGTTTGGCTCCCTTGCTAGACAGTAAACACTTTGATAACGTTAATTTGGTATACCACTAATTTGGATGGCAAATCATACAGTTGCCTTGAACAATTTTGATTTCCCACGTCTCCATATGGAACCGACGATCGTCTATCCTATTTCACGAAACTGATGAATCATCTCGCAAATGAACCGATTCCAGACTTCACAACAGATGGCGATTATAGATGCACACAGAGAAACAAGAAGACACGAAAAGATTCAGAATCAAGAAACGTACGGACCTGCACGGGGAGCGCGTCCATGTCGGCCCGGAGCGCGACGACGGGCCCACCGCCGCCCTCACCGCCGGCGATGGTGGCGACGACGCCGGTGTGGGCGACGGGCCACGTGTAGGGCACGCCGATGGCGTCGAGCTCGGCGCGGACGAGCTCGCTGGTGCGGTGCTCCTCGAACGCCAGCTCCGGCCGCTGGTGGATGCGCCGCCGCACGCCGCGCAGCCACGCCGCGAACCCCGGCGACCGCGCGTCCCCGAGGATGTCCCGCGCCGTCGCCGGCGAGGCGAGGGAGGAGAGCCAGAGTAGTAGCAGAGGTAGGAGGAGGAGGCCACCAGAAGAGGCGGTGGCGGCGGCCATGGTGGAAGGAAGACGATGAGGACGTCAGGGAGCCGGCTGATCAGGGGTGTGGTTATATATCGACCGGCATCGCACGAGGACGGTTGAGTGGTGAGGAAGACGTTCACCGTCACCGACTGCTGGCTAACTGAATTCCTACTAAAATTTTGGATATTTATTAATTAATTTGCATGTTTGCAAGCAGAGGATTTGTTATCCCCTGCATGCATGCGTCCACAACAGATTAGCAACCGGACCTGCACGCAAAAAAGATATCGAGAAGCCCTTCCCTTGCGACCTCAGCCTGCTCTCTCTCTCTCTCTCTCTCCCTCTCTCTCTCTCTCTTCTTTAACAAAAGATGACAAGAAGCTACACCCTTTCGGTGGACAATATTTTTCATTCCCAGACGTGACTATTCTTTACTCTTACTAGAACATTATCTACTACATATAATATCCATATAAAATGTGACGAAATATTTTAACCTTTTCATTTTATTAACAAAATTATTATTCTGAAATTATTGGTAGCCAAAGTTTCAATTTCTACTTGAGACGAAACGGTAGTGGTGGACCCTAGGTACTGGCAAGGGCGGACCTCAAATTAGATGCTCTCGATCTGTGGCTCCTAATCGGGTTTGTGTTCAGCCTAATTGTGGATCCTGGTACCTCGGTATCCATCGTCGGTGCTTGGTGGATGGCTTCAGGATACTAGCGGTACCGTCGAAGAGGGGCAGCGTGGTCGGCAGTGAGGCGGAGGTGAGAGAAGCTTAATGTCGAGCAAAGGCATTTGATTGTGCGTAGGACGCCCCGATGCTCACCCATCAGCCTAGACGCAAAGTATATTCATCTGATTTGCTCAAGAGGGCCGATATGATTGATTGTAAATTAACCTGTCACAATGCCACTGTCGACTAGTGAGAAGTTGGGTCCTGAAGATGCAACTAAATAAAGTATATTAGGTGCTCTTAAATATCTGACTCTTAGAAGACCGTAGACTTCTTTTGCTGTCAAGGTGTGTCAGTTCATGCATTCTCCAACTATTGTTCATCTAGCAGCATTCATAAGAATACTAAGATATGTTAAGCTTCGCACGAAGACTGGGCTAAAAATTAGGAAGTCCAACTCGATCCTATCATCCTAATAAGTGGATTCTCAACCGATTGGGTAGGCGCGGTTGATGAGAGAGGAGGTCCGCAGGAGGTTTTGCTATGTTCTTCGGCTCAAATTTGATATCATGGAGTGCAAGAAAATATGCTGTTGTGTCTAGATCAAGCACATTGACAGAATACAAAACGCTAATGCAACAACTGAAATTATGTTGATTTAGTCACTTTTGAAGGAAATTGGAATTGAGTGCTCGCCAAAGGCAAAGTTGTGGTGTGTGACACTTTTGGAGCAAAGTATTTGTTGGTCAACCTGGTCTTTCCCGTCGGAACCAAACATATTAAGGTAGATTATCACCCTGTTAGAGAAAGAGTAATCAGGAATTTGCTCGAGATTGATTTCATTCCTTCACGTGATTAAGTTGCCGATGACTTCATGAAAGCACGCAAGGGGTGTTGCCTTGCCATATTAACACGCAACACGCCGGCCACTTAGGCCAACGGCAATTCAACCCACTCTTCCGCTCCCCTGAACAACCATCACATTCACCTCATCAACCACTTTACCGTCCTCATCAATGAACATGTCTCCAGCTATATCCATAGCGGCGAGACTTCCATCTACTCTGGTGCTCAGCACGGTGATCTCCACCTTGTCGCGATCAATTGGCAGTGCATTAACCTGCGCTTGCATCATTGTTACGGTGACACTACACTTGGACCGTGGTGGGACAATGCCCTTTTCCGGGTGTGTTCGTAAGCGCCGTAGGGTTGGCTTTGTGATGAATGCAAAGTAATCATCCGTATCGTTTATCAGCTCTATTGAGCGCGATAACTTCCCGTCACGTTCTTCGAAGGGACAATGTATTTCTAGCGGCTCAATCCCAAGCATGTCCACCAAGCCAGGGATTACCTGCGACAATGGAGATAGCCTTTTTACCAAAGTTTTTCAAATCTAATAATGCTCTTGAGGTTCGACGAGCAGAGCTCGCTTACCTGGAATTGGTCTTCCTTGCTATCTAGTGTTTGGTTGAGCGCAGCAACTATGTCTAATATGTCAGGTCTGCCTGTTGGGTCACGTTCCGTGCATTTTTCTGCCAATTCGAGGCATTTTGTCACTTGTTGATAACTCAACGGGGTATGGTTGGATGATTTGATCCACCTGTGCCTCCATCTTCTAAGTACCTGCATGAGTCTTAGCTATTGTTAGTGATACTGCCTATTAGGCGAAATTTAATAGTGCACATCGTTTGCCTGAACTCCGACACACACACATCCATGTATGCGTTCGGCCATACAGTAAACGATAGACTTGCTTAATTATTAAAATAAAACAGGCCATATGCTATGGTGATATATATCACACTCGCTCTTACTTTAGTAATGTTTTGCAACTTCTTATTACTTCCCATCACCACCTCCTGGATTATTACACCCAAACTATATATGTCTGATTTGCTTGATGATTTTCCTTCTAAAAAGTATTCTGGAGCACAATATATTCTGCATCATAACAGCACATATCAACACACTGACATAAACAACATGTAAGACAGTAAATGCCAAAACCAAGAAAATAGTATTTAACTATGTATCTTACGGTGTTATAAGACGCGATGCAGTTGTAGTTTGTGAAGTATTATCAAGTTTAGATAGACCAAAATCTGTAATTTTTGGCACCATGTTGTCATCTAGTAGTATATTGGCAGGTTTGAGATCCATATGGATGATGCCCTTCTCCACGTGAAGATAAACCAAGCCCATGCAAATCCCCACGATAATTTCAAAACGCCTATACCATTCAAGTCCCCTCAATTCATCTGCAGAAGTATATAAAGAATCAAGAATCCTCTAAATGCTGAATATACTCAATAAGAGCTTTTTTACAGCGCTTGGAAATAATAAGAGCCGTTCATTCTTGTAGATCTAATGGTCATTAGTGAAAAGGAACCTGTTACAAGGAACCAAAGTTGCGGGCCCAGAACTAAATTTAGTGGGCCAGGAACCATTTTCAACATTAACTACAAAGGTATATTAGTACTTTCAATCAACTTTTCTAAAAAAAACTTTCAAGCTGCTGCTCGCCGGTGGCCAGCCCCGCCGCCGTCACCACTGCCGCTCGCCAGCCGCGTTGTGAACCCTGCTGCTGCGCCGGCCCTACCGCCCGGCGCCCACTGCTGCTATGCCGTGCGCTCCAACACGGAAAGGAACCTCCGTTCGGAGCTGGCTTGCTGGAAGCATCCATACGCTCGTTGGCTCGTTGCCATGGCCTCGCCTGCTACCTCCGGCGCTCGCTGTAGCATGTTGCCAGGTACCATCGCTTGACCCCGACTATGGCCAGTCTATGAACAGCACACTCCCGGCTGCCGCACAAAGGGTCAATGACCGATCAGTTCATGATGGCAGCAAGCAGCATCAAGCCGATTGGCCTCCATGGCCAGAGAAGAGCAAATGCACGCCGGCAACCCGCTAGCTTAGGGCCCAGGCGGAGGGTGCCTTGGCAGCGACCCCTAGTTGTGTAGCGCTGTCGCGAGAACTCTGTTTCTCTGCCATGTTGTGCTTGAGGTGCGCAAAGGCGGCCGACGGGTGGCTGATGGGATCATGGGAGAGGAGCACAGGAAACTCCACAGGGGCCGATGAGGAATCGTCTATGATCTGTTTGCGGCGACAAGCCAGCAGGGAACAATACATAATTACTAAACTAACCCTGTTTATAGAAAAACATCTTTTCTAAGATCAACGGTTAAAAATAATTGGATGAGGAGGAACCACTGGTTCCCCTCAAGCACCGTATGAAACCTCAATAAATAATTGCCTACATTAGTTTTCTTTCTGTTTCCCCAACTTGTACTGTCCAATTATTTTTTTTACTTGCTCAGCTAATAGTGTCAGCAGGCTGTTGCTTTAAACAATGGTCTCTCACAATTACCAGATTTTTTGTCTAGCAATTTATTTTGATGAAACGGTAGGGTAAATTCAATTGGTAATTCATTCTGGATCAAAATACATGTCATAAGACATCAACATGGTCTACAAGATTAGACTTCCTTTGACCAATAATTTCTATAATAAAACAAAAATTTCAATGAATGGTAACTACATAGCTTTTAGATATTTTTCATAGTGAACCTTGTGACATCTATCTTACAATGTAAACGCATATATTTTTTCATATATCAATGGCCAAATTAAAATGTTTCATCAGTAAGAATCCAAATAGATGTACATTTTGAGTTGGAGTGAGTAGTCATTAAAAAAGAAACGAGTTTTAAACAAAAAGAAAACACATAATCAAGGAGCAATAAAAAAGTGTCCTGCCATATGTTGCCATGAAAATAATCATACCGGTAAGATGGCTCTCAAGACTTCCGTTCCTTATGTAGTCGAAACAGAGCAGCCTTTCGCGTATATCGGCCATAAATGTTTGTCCTTCAGATGATATCACATGTTCTTCTGTAAAAGAACAATAACCAAGAAACCGCACTATATTTGGGTGCCTAACTGCGATTAAAGTTTTAACCTCCTGATGAAACATCTTGTCTTTAATTGTGTGGATTGTGAAAAGTCTCTTTACAGCAACAAACCCATTTCGAAGGATGCCCTGTTAAACATCTCTTGAGCATGGCCATGAGCATATTACATCTTCCTCTGCTAATATGAAGTGGAGGAAATATGAAGGCGTGTGACATAAAAAACGAACAAGTTACCTTGTAAACCTGTCCACATCCACCAACGCCAATTATTTTATTCTTAGAGAAGTTGTCCGTGATGCTCCGCAGAAGTGGCAAGTCTAGATGGCTCGGTTCCTCACTTCCAGCTACAATGCGCTCTAGGATGTTAAGCTCCATAATCTGTACCGATGAGGGGCCATACATGTTTTTCAAGAAAAAAAAACTATTGTGAGGTGTTAGAAAACACCAGTGATGCCAAAACAGCCAATGCTCAATGTGAGGAACTTTTAAACAACTGGATCACAAGGTTCAAAATCAAATAGATTCGTATTCAATTTCAATATCCATTAAGGGTTTAAATTACTGACAAACCACATAAATCTATTAGAGGCCACATATAAACTAGGTTACGAGATTTATTTGATGTATCACTTAAGTCAATCCAGTGTATTGTATCGTGACACAAGCTCCAATGTTACCATGCCATCTAAATATAAGTATGATACGACATAATAATAAATGGTGTTTTAGTGTATTTCTTAGGCAACCAAATTCAGTCAGTTATGCAATATATTATATGGGGTATCTATTACAATAGTGGCAAAACAAGTGCACGGATTTAACTTGGATTAAGCAAATGCGGTTATATCCATGATGAAACTGTTTTTCTGCTCTGTTTTTAACTCTCATGCCACTTCATAAAAAATCATACAGGACATTTTTAAATATGCATGATAATATGTACTTGGATTAGCCTTAGATATTATGTTAGAATTATTGGCTCCGGAATGTCAGAAATACTAGCCACGCTTGAAATCATAAAGTTAGTGCAGATCTACCTCCGAGCTTTCCATTCCTGATGTTTTACTTGTACTTTGCTGGACCCCATTGGAAGACTTTTCTGATTGCTGAAAATCAATGAGTTCACACATCAAGCACGAATTTGGAGCACATAATCTCAAATAAAAATGAGATTACTATGTACGATGACCACGATTCTGCTATGAATAAAATACTTGCTGTGGCGAGGCTGTGATACTCTGTTGGTTGCCGTAGCGTTTGGACCGCTCGGTCACAATGCTCTTGAATTGTTGGATCTGAAGTGTCGGATAGTTTGGATGAGCGTTTATTGCAGCCCTTATGTCATCCTCCAAAGCCTCCGCCTCATCATCAGCAACAGAGAAATCACAGGTAATATCTACAGTGACGTGTTTGAGGCCTACCAGATTCTGCAGCCCGAGGACCAGGCCGCCTTGCCGATACTTCAACTTGCAACGAGGCAGCAGTCCCAGGTTGAGCCTTTGGAGCTTTGGCATGGCTCCTGGTTCAAACTCCAAGGCCGTCTCGCGTCGACAGTGCAATGTAAACTTGATCAAACGATGGAATCCTTGTCTCTTGATAGTATGCTTTGGGTAGAGTATACCTGAATCTCCCTCTTCTTCATCTAACAAAATATTGAGAGAGAGCAGCATGGGTAACCTTGCTAGGATATTTATTCCTTCCATGCTTACTTCATGAACTGCAATGCGGAGACGGGTCAGGTTTACTAGCGAGCTGATTTGACGACCCATGCTACTAAAGTTACAGACACGGAGGACAAGCTTCCGAAGAGGTGGTGGACTAGGGAAAGATGAAGCCATGAACGGAAGTCTGGCATCTGAATGACTCCCCCTCACATGCAGTTCTTGAAGGTTCATGAACAGCTTGGAGAGAGACGAAACACATGCTTTCTTGTGTTCTTCCGCATCACGTAGTGAATTATTGTACCACCAATTGACTGCAAGTACTCTTAGATTGGTCAGAGTACCGAGTTCTTGGATCAATTTTACAGACTGAATACCCAAACCGATCATTGATAACTCTTCCAATGCATGTAGATTTTCAATCCCATTGGGTAGTTGCACCTGCCAACTGACATAAAGACGCACTAATTTTTGCAATTGCATAACACCTGCCGGTAGGTTTATAATCCCAGTGCCCCTAACATCAAGTGTCTCTAGATGTTGAAGCTTTTCTATATCTTCTGGGAGCTTGCACATGATCCAGCGCTCAGTGGCTATCCTCAAGTACTTCATTTGACTGAAACTTTCAACATATCCAAGATAGCATTCTTCAGCATGACCTTCCATATTCAACACTCGCAAGACCTGGTTTCTTAAAGACTCAGAGACGTATTTAATCAGCAGTGAACTATTGCAGAAAATATAAATTGATCTAATATGAGCAGCATTTTTTATTGTCTTTGCCATCTCTTCAGCCTGGTCAGATATGTTTTCCTGGATAGATAAACGCCGAATCTCTTTGGAACAATAATTTTCAGAAGTACGATTCCATATAGTAACAAAATTTTCCTCCACAGCCTTTGATACAATAAGCTCCAGTATGAGATCATGAACTCTGCACTCTTTCACGGTTGCACCATCTGCCCCAACCTTAGTTGGCTCGATCAAGCTTCTATTGATCAGTTCATTCAAGTATCTCCTCCCTAGCTGCTCCATACTTTCTCTGTTTCTTCCAGGAATCAGTGCTTCAGCTACCCATAACAATATCAACTGTCTGCAATCAATCAAATGATCCTCCGGAAACACACTCAGATATAGCAAACAGCTCCTTAATTGGGGAGGAAGGTCTGAGTAACACATCAACAAAATTCTTCTCATTCCATCAATGGCAGAATGATCTTTATCAATTGCAGCAGACATGGACTTCAACGTTTCGCCCCAGACTTCAGATGTTAGGCTTCTGTTTGCTAATAAGCCAGCTATACTGATTATGGCTAAAGGTAAGCCCCCACATTTCCTCAAAATATCATCGGATGCTTCCCTTAAATCTGGGGGACAATCTTCGCTCGAGAAAAATAATCTTTTAAAGAATAATCTATGAGAGTCGCTATCACTAAGTGGTTTTGCTTCGTACATATGTGCATCAATACCATTACAACATGACTCCGCTACTGTTTTAATGCGTGTTGTAGTAATCACTCTGCTTCCATTATGATTGTGAGGTAGGGCAGAGTGTACATGTTCCCATGCTGATACACACCAGATATCGTCAATCAAGATCAAGTACCTGCATGAAGTGGTTACAATGGCCATCAGACATCGGAGAAATGTAAAAAGAGATGGTTCGTAGCTATCGGAGGGGAGCTATGACCGAATCGCCACCCCCTCGGGAGGCGAGTGGCGACTACCATGGCGACAGGCACCCACCAGCCCGCATGGCCGCATCCCACCTCGATCCACCGCCGGAGAGGTCACCCCCACCCTGCCGGCACCAGATCCGGAAGCAGCTGAGGAAGATCTTCAGGCCCACTGTCCTCTCGTCGCCAGCGGTCCAGGGACAGAGGAGATCGAGTCGACGCCCAAGGCCACGGCGGAGCCACCGTCAGAAGTGCGGAGGCATGCAGCCATCAATAATACGGCGGATGCAGCTCGTGACCAACAGATTACGTCGGTGGCGGCCATCCTCTTCCCGGATCTCAACCGGGATCTGCAGTTACTGGAGGAGCTTCAGAAAGGGAAGCGGAGCGCTGAGCTGGAGGCGGCGCCCCGAGGCTCGCCGGAATCGCGGGACCATGGAGAGAAGAGGAGCACGACATTACTGATGACGTGTACTATTTTGACAACTAAGTGCTGATGTGGCACCAGGTCCAACCTCTTCTCCATTAAGATCCCGATTAGATTTAGAAACTTTGCAAGCTTTCCTTCCATCGAAAATCATCGTCCCTCTCACATACATGCTTTCCCAAATAATTTATAGTGAAGATTATGTAACTTTTTCAATTTAAACGGGGCCTAAGTATTCCCTCATTTGGTGTATGAGCTGATCGGTCTCCCATATTTCCAACTGGTTGTCAAACTGGTTCTTGCTTATTTTATTTCTAAGGAATTCTTAGGCCCTTTTAAAATTGAGCAACTTTACAAACTTTGTAAATTTTCACTTCATTGAAAACCGTAGGAAAAATTGGGTGGGGCAAATCTTTTGCCTCCTCAGTTCCATTTGCAATCCAAGAGAAGCAAATTTGGGCAAATTGTTAAGGGCAAAATATTTGCTTTGCCTCAAATATTTACCCCAAGACTCCAAACATGACCCTGAATTTTATATTCTATTACTTAATGTTTAAAGAATTTTTTATGGATGTAAAGATTGGCCATACGGAATATAAATTTTGTTATATTTTTCAAGAAGATATAGAGTAATGTTTTTACTAAAGTATAATAAGTACACAACCTGACAACCATTTTATACACCCAGCCTCGAACCACATAAATTCACGAGGTGTTGCGGACAAGATGTACCTTGTAAATTCCTGACATTAGTGATGACATTGGCTTTAACTATGAGAACTATATATATGTTCTAAATACTCATATAACTTTTGAATCTTTGTTCAAATATATCCAAATAATTTATAAATAGTCTAGAAATGGCCGCTCTCCAGGGGCGGCTCGAGCGGCACCCCCACCTCACCGCCGTCGCTCCCATCCACCGTCCCCCACGCCTCGCCGCCGCCTTAGCAGCGCACGGGAAGTCTGCGTGCCTGCTGGGAAGGCGGCGGGGGGGGGGGGGGGGGGGTGGATTTGTCCTATCGTTGAGGCATGAGTAGATCTGGACGGGTTAACGAGGACTCAAGATCTGCCTCAAGCCGATGTTGGGCCTAGGCGAGCGGAGGCGTCTGCTCACCGGGGTTGCGGCGACCGCCTCCCTCGTGCGCGCCGAGCACGGAGGCATCTCATGCTGGAGCATCTATGGCAACAGCGACGCCGGCGAAGGAACCTCCCTATGGCTGGCTCCGGCGAGCTCGCGGCCAGATCCGGTCCTATGGTGGTCGGATCCGCGCCCTACACAGGTGGATCTGCTCCCTCCGGGTGGCTACTCGTGCAGGTCGGCCGGTGAACAGCCATTGTGGGAGCTGCTCGCGGGGACTACTCGTCCTGGCGGCGACCAACACGAGCTGCTCCCTTTCGCCGCCTCGTCGACGCCGCCGACAACCTCTCCCTTCGATCGACCACCTCGCCGCCGCCGGCACCCTACACCTACCCTTCACCGCTGTCGCCCTGCCCCTCCCCTACCCCTCCCACCACCACCACACCACCTCGCCGCTCACCCCCACCTCGCCCGCTCACCGCCTCCTCCACTCCCCCATCCGACCAGATGTCGTCCGAGAGTCCTGGCCCCTCAGGCAACTCAGGCGGCGGTCAAAACACCAGGAGCCACCGCTTCTTGCTTCGTGCCACTAGCTGGAGTTCTATGTCAGAAGGTGGTGTTGCACAGCGAAAGCTTCTGGGATGCTAGCCAGCCCGACGGCGGCGACGCCCTTGGGCGCTGCTCCACTTCATGGAGGCGCTGGTCTAGTGCCAACTCACACTTCTGACATGGGTGGTGCTCTCACCTTATTTTCTCCTCTCCCATCATGATCTTCACATGTCTTTGCTCCGCACTACTCTGATTGTGGCTGCCAGGATCCAGCAAACCCCGCTTCAGAGCTTCTGGTTCTTCTTCACCCTATCTGCTTGGTTGTGATAGCTGCATTCGTCGGTGACCCTCCTTTGGGGCTTCCATCCCCGACTGGGCGTTGGAGAGAGCTTGATGCGGGCAGCTCGTCGGGGGCAATATGGTCAACTCAGTGGAGCGCGGCAGTTGGTTGCAGACTGATAAACCTTCGTGTCTCTTCACAGCCGTAAGTTCGTGGGAGTGTTTTTGTGTTCGAACACGTACTAACCTTTATGGTCTCTTCTTCTGTCTGAATCCGGGTTAGCAAGGACAGGGGCTTGTTCTTTTCATGATGATCCTCCCTCGTTCAACTCTCACCTTCTCCTCGGAGGGCGTTGGAAGGCATCATGAAGAGTGGCAACCAGACGACTAGGGTGGGTATTTTCCACGCTTTGGTTAGATGACGATTGGAGTCTAAGATTGTGAATGGTCAGTGCAAGTTTCGACAAGTAAGTCGCTTGGAGCTTGGACAACTCGTTGATCGGCAATAAACTCTCATAGTGACCTTGGAAAAATGCTAGACTTTCTCTTTCTACGTCGTTTGTAATTTTCTCTCTCGGCTTTGTTGGTCTCATGTTTTTCTGCTCGGACCTCCAGGGTGATCTCTGTAATTGTGACTGCCCCTGCTCGGGTCTTTTGATCAATGAAAAGTAGGTGGGGATCCCCCCCAATTGATTAAAAAAATAAATAGTCTAGAAATTGTCTACAGATGATTATATGAACTGGTTACTTGTTAGATCAAAACAATCTTGGTTACCTCTTGTCCACTAGGTGTTCTCTGGTGGTGCGTATGAGCTGCTCCGCGTCCCAGCTTTGCGTCTGGTTAAACTTGTTCTTGTCCAGTTGAAACAAAATATCTCCAAAAATCTTCTTTATATCTAGTGTCGGAGATAAAGACACGAAAGCCCGGCAATCAAATGCTTCAGTGATTTTTATGTAGACCTGCATGGCCAGAGTGGTCTTCCCCTGCCCACCGGTTCCATAGATGGACACCACCTTGTGTTGCTTCTCGTCAACGTTTAACAACTGGATGATCTCCTCGCGAGGACCATCAATTCCCACGAGATCCCTCGCCTCCGCAAAGAGTGCAGTTACTCGAGGATCCAACTGAGGACCATCAATTCCCACGAGATCCCTCGCCTCAAAGAGTGCAGGTACTCGAGGATCCAAGTGAACTGACTGAGAGGCTACTGATCCTCTGTCCTGCAACAAAATCTCCGCCTTTTGCAGGGCCTTGCTTATAAAGTTGACCTTGGAACCTCCATGAGGACCATGACTGTGATTGAGCATAAAACGGTCGATGGAATCCTCGATATCATAGGATAGCTCACGCACCTTGTTCCTCCAGTCTCTGGCCCGCGGATGGACCTGGTCCATGTCAGCGAGCATCTGCAGCACGTCGTCCATGGTGCTCAGCCTGTCCTTCAGGAGATGGATCCCGTCCTCAATGTTTCCAGGGAGCCGGTAATTCCAGCTGAGAATGGTGGTCAGCTTGGCGATGATGGGGCCCATCATGCTCGTGGCGGCGCTCGCTACCATTTCAGATCTCGACTCGCAAGCATTCACCTCTAGCAAGTGAAATGCTAGCTAGCTTGTGGCCGACTGGTGGTGGTGTGAGAGGGGAAGGGCACGTCAACTCTCAGGTCAATGGTGGGATTTCATTTATGCGCGTGAGGCCAGTATGAAGACGACAGCCTACCACATCTTTTGAGTTTGCAGCTTTGCATCATGTGGGCAGGCAGAGGCCACGCAAAAGCTTAAGCTTTTCCATTTTTTCTTTTTTCTATTAGAAGAAAAAAGAATTGAACCACTTTATAAGAAAAATCATCTCGTCCATAAACTGCACAGCTTCGGTCCTCGGGTTCGGTCCTCGGGCCATACAACTTTGTCTGGTCGAATTGAGCCATCGACATGGGCCAATTCAAGACAACTTACAACTCTACCTGGTCTGAATGGTCATCGACACATGCCAACTCAAAGCAACTACAACTCCACTCAGACAGATTGAGCCATCAACATGAGCCAACTCATCACTAACTTACAACTTCGGCCAGTCGGATTGGGACATCGACATGAGCCAAAACTCACCATGATCATTGCCTTGTCGGATTGCGATATCAACATGAGTCACCACACAAGTACCACCATATCTTTCTCTTTTTTTTCTTTTTTTTTAAATAAAGAGGAAAAAAGGAAAAGAAGAAAAAAAAAAGACCCCTTTGATAGTAGTCACCACCATGCCAAAGTTGCCTGACATTGCCTTAAGGAAGGTCATGACGTTGAAGACGCCACCGACGCTAGCCCAAGACAGGTTGTGCTTCCACCCGCCACATCCGGCAAAGAACGATGGCCAAAACCAGATAGGAATCAGGGTTTGTGCTAGATACCCGATGTCGCATTTAGGAAGGACACGATGCCACCGTCCCACGAAGAGATAACATTTCACTCGCATCTTCACCGCAGTGTACAGAGACGCCTGGTGCCTCCAGCCTCACCACCATAGTAATGCTGGTTCACCTTCAACAGATGGAAGCCAACGATGCCACCACAACAACGTTGGCAAAACAACCAGGAAAGCCGTCACAATGCCACCGACACACTGCTACATAGACCACGTCACCTCGACGTCACCGACACACTACTACATAGACCCATAGGGCTCCATGGACCACCGCACCAACCAATAAGCATCCATCAGCCACAACGTCACCGAAGGTGGGCCCGTCGCCAAGACGCCGCCAATGCATCGAGCCACTGCAGGGCCCGAGTCGCCACCGTGCCAGGACACCACCAAGCTAAGCCACCAACTGCTGCATCAAGTGACTACAGCGCCGCCGCCGCGAGTTGGTCGCGCCGGGTGTGGGACCGTCACGCCACGTGCGCTCGCCATTGCTGCTTGGAGGACAGGCCACGCCAGCCGCCACTGCTAGGACTTCGGTCGCCATGCCACGACGCTCTAGCCGTCGCCGCATGGCGGAGCTCCGCTAGAGCAGCTGCCGAGCAGAGCGAGCCACCGCGCTTGGCCGCCGCCAAGGCTGAAGGCACCATGTTCAAGACAGCATGAAGAGGCCACCATCGCACGGATTGGGGCAGCCAGGACGGGGATTTGGGTGCCAGCTCATGAATCTGTTGTCCCCTTGGTGGACTAAATCTTTTCTTTATCTATTTCTAAAGCACGTAAGATTTCTGCTTCAGAGGTGCACGACCAGCTGTTAGTTGGCGCTGTTAGCAGTATTTTTATCGCTTCTCTCTCCGTAAAAAAGAACCATCATGCCCACACGCGTCCACCTCCACCAGGTCTTGTGTTTCGGTACGAGGCTGGCGAGGTGGGACTAATCCTATCGCACACTCCCGCTGGTTCCGTGGCTGACTGACCTGGGCTCGTGGGCTCCTTCCTCTCTCTCCCCAACATAGAGCGCATAACGTGGGCCTCTATCTGCTTCCTCTCTCGCGGCCCAGGCAAGAGCGGCATGATGGTGGGCCTCATTTGTATTCCGATACTGCATAATCACCAAGTCACCTTTGCCGGTCCCGGCACTTGCCTCCGCAAGGCTTGTCGTAGTCTCGCGCTGGCTATCTTCTCTACGGGATAAAGGCAAAACTAGCCTCTATTGATGAGGAGGCAGGTTCGTTGTCTTCAGCTCATAAAACTAAGTGAGCTTCGTTTTGACCTCGGATTGTCGGATAAATCATATATGCAATGGTAAAGCAATCACAGAGCATAAAGCAAAACACACACCTGGCTAAAGAAAGATTACAGCAGGCAGCCTGAGTACAGATGTACAAATGGGCGGCCCGGGCACCTGGCTAAAGAAAGATTACAGCAGGCAGCCTGAGTATAGATGTACAAATGGGCGGCCCGGGCCGGCCCGGGCCCGGGGTGGCCTGGTAAAAACCGGGCCGGGCCAGGCCAAAAATCCAGGCTTCTGGGCGGGCCACCGGGCTGCGGGCTTTTTATACATCTATAAGCCTGAGCATGTGTAGCGTATCTGGGACGAAATTGCCGAATGGCAAATATGTCTAACCGAATCTATGGTGATAGATAGATAACGATTGGGTTAGGTTGGATTCGATTTTTTTCGGGTCGAACAATTAAATAAAAACCAATTTACATTAATAGATTTTTGAATATCAAAATAGTATAATAATAAAATACAAACTACTCCCTCTGTTCTTAAATATATGACACCATTGACTTTTTCCTTCAACTTTGACCAATGATATTTTATTAGTTACTTTGTTAAATAGCATAAAATGGGTACCACTACATCTATTATTGATAATACTTTGGATTTAACTAGTAGACTTATCTAATTGCATAAATATTTGTAGAAAAGACGAATAGTCAAACGAAGAAAAAAAGTCAATGGTGTCGTATATTCAAGAACGGAGGTAGTACTAGCGTGTGGATGTTCGATGGGGACGTCTCCCATGAGATAGACCGCTCCTGGAGCTTCGCTATGGGGCCGGCAAAGCAAGTTCGAGCTTCGGGCCAGGTGAGCTCTTGCCCTGTTGCCGTGGGCCGCGCCACTGGGGCACGAGCGAGCGAGTGAGCGGTTGTTTATTTGTCGCGGCTCGCGTGATGAGGTGCCAGTGGCCACCGCGGCCTTCATCCATCGCCGATGCAGCGTGGGGGAGAGATGGCATGCGAAATGGAGCGTTCGCCCGATAGTGTCCAGATGCATGAAGCCTGGCATTACCATGAAATAGTAAAAGATATGCATATTGACAAAGTCCCGTAGCAACGCACGGGCATACTTGCTAGTAAAGGAAAGGTGAGCTCACCTCAAAGAAAAGCATAGCTTCAGGATATCAAGATATACAAACAATTCTGTTTTTCTCGTTCATATTTTCATGCAACTGCATTTTTCTTCAAGTATTCGATTGCCACAGAAGCATGGAATGTAGATCCTATCAGAAGCACGTCCTCGTCAATCACAAAGTGTGGGAGTGAGTGGAATGTACTATCACCATGGTGCTCTTGTTTCCGACTCCAATTGTGAAGAAGGCGCCAGCCATTTTCTGTGCATAGAACCCAAAATCCTGTGCTCCCATAAGCTGTGGAGCGACCTTGACATTCTCTTCCCCAAGCAAGCTCTGAGCCACTGAATTGGCATGAGCATACATCCCTTCATCATTGATCACAGCCGGATATGTTTTCATCTTGTCCTCCATGAAGTCCACAGTGACAGTGCAATGGTGTACCGCTGACTCCCCTTCTACAATCTAACGTATCATCATCGAGTAAGATTAATGGCCCAGATAGACATGTGGCCACAAGTGCATGTGGGGAGGCCTTTATTGAAATTCAGGTCAGACAATTAGACATAGTTTACCTCTTTGACCCGCATCATGAGATATGATAAACCTTCATTTGTCATGCTCCTCAAGGTGCCACCGAAGGTCATAGATTCTGGAATGACATTATAAGCATCTCCTCCTTTCACAAAAGTTACAGACACAACCTGAAAGCTCAAAAAACATGGAGGCACCAGTCTTTTCAACATTAGTAGAGACTTTCTGAAAGAAAAAGTTCAGAATTTATATGTCAATGACTATACTATCACAGCAAGCAGATAACATACCGCACCCTGGAGCGGATCTATTTCCCGGGAGACAATTTGTTGAAGGCTGAGGATGGCACTGGATGCTACAGTTGGATCGAAGGCTTGGTGGGGTAGTGCAGCATGCCCACCTTTACCCGTAACAGTTGCTAGGAATCGGCATGCTGTTGCAGAAAATGGTCCTGGCCGGCCAGAAACAACACCTACTGGAAGGACTGGGTCAACATGCAAGCCAAAGATAGCTGACACGTCGTCAAGAACACCTTCTTGTAAGACATAATATGCACCGCCTTGACCCTCCTCTGCTGGCTGGAATACAAGCTTTACAGTGCCCTAATGATCGAAAAAGAACCACACAAATTATAAACATGCAAAGCTTAACTGGTCTAGTGAACTGACCTGAATCATCCAGGAACCACAAAGAATTTTAAAACCTAGGGTAGACAGTTGCCGTGATAGATATCATGATGCACCATGAATACCGACATAATCCTAATATCATAGGAAAATATGGAGGTGTTTTACAATTACAACATTCTATATTGTCAGTTCCTTTAAATTAGTTAAAGAATACCTTTAAGTTACTCTTGCGATCTTGAAGTATTTTAGCTGCCCCAAGAAGCATTGCTGTGTGTGCATCATGTCCACAAGCATGCATTTTTCCAGTTTCCTGGCTCTTGTACTCCCAATCGACTAATTCCTGCAAAGAACAAAAGACCTCTACTATGGTAAGTCTTCTTTTTCCAAATTATTAGTGGTAAACTGAAGAATGTGGGCATGACGGTAAGGGTTTTTGCTAGTTTTATTAGGCATATGGATACTACGGTGGCAGTTCAGACTACATCCATGGATGCAATCCAAGCTAGATCACTTCGTTGTGAACTTTTTGGTTTCTCCAAATTGTCCTAATGTGCCTTTTTTTTTTAGATTACACCATATTGATATTTTGGTTTTACATTGTAGAAGCTGTGGCGACCCGCTAGAAATTTCTTGATAAACTCCTTTGTCTAAACAATTTGGATGACAAAACAGCAGCCTTTTCAAAATCTTGTTTGGCTGACACAATTACTTGTGTATCTTTGGTATAGATAGCCTAAAAAAAATTCATCAGCCACATGGTAAAAACGGAATATCAGATTTATCAGGATCTTCTAACAACTAATAATCTTTTCCCTGAACACGCCATCCTAGCTATCAGCATATTTTAGTATGAGCCCTTTCCGAAAGACTGGCGTGTGAATTTTGGCATGAATAAATAAGGAAAAAGGCCAAAAAAGTCTATGTCATTGCTGGCATCATGATCGAATAATTTTCCAGCGTTCCCTCTATGAACAGACATAGTTACATATATAACTCTGTTCTTTGAGAACGATCTGCTTAACAAACTGAGATATGAAGACGGCGTGTGAATTTTGGCATGAGTAAATACGGAAAAAGGCCAAAAAAGTCTATTTCATTGCTGGCATCATCATCGAATAATTTTCCAGTGTTCCCTCTATGAACAGACATAGTTACATTACTCTGTTCTTTGTGGACAATCTGCTTACCAAACTGAGATGTGTCGATCCTTTTATATCGTGTAATACTAATCCTAATTATAAACCGAGCCTTTTGGTGAGGCCACATCAAGGAAAAGAGTTGTTGGGGATTAGTAACGTGGAGAACTAGTGTGCTACCATCTCTGTCAATTGGATTTGTGACCGCTCATTTTGAGGAGAAAAGGAAGTGCACGACTACTCAATCCCAGAGGGGAACGACTAGACAACTTCTCCATATGTGAACATGCAGTGTACGTTCCCGTTAGGTTGGCCATTGGTTTTATGTCGTGGGTGTGATAGCGCTATTCCTAACGTCCCTTCACTGTCATGACTCATGACATCAACTCTTCCTTGGGTCTCTTTGTTGTTTGCTGCTTCTGTTCTAGAAAAGCCCTTGCAATGAAAAGAACGGCTTGAGGAAAAGGACATACAAATTTACATAAACCTAGCTGCCCGGTAAGAAAGTAAAGTCCGGCCAATAGTACACTCAAAATTCTAAATCTTTTTTACTTCAAAATATTATAATGTTGGCTAATAATATAACTTATGAGTATCTGATAAGTCATACAGAAGTTACAAAAATATATAGTTACATAAGTTGTGGTTTTGATCCTTACTGAATATTTGTCTCTTTCTGGCCACTCGTTACATTTCTATCTATAAAAGAACGAGTAGAATTGAAAACGTTTCTCACCCGAATCGGGCCCGCGGTACCCCTCACGTCGGACCCATGTGTAAGGGTCAACGGAAGTGGGAAGGGGGTCAAACCCACCAAAATCGCATGTTAGAGAATGTTTCTGCCAAAATCATAATTTTTTTGTCACCCATATTTTTCTACCCACCAAAAACTATTTTTTTCTTTCCCAAAATCGTTTTTATACTAAATCGGATATTCCTTCCTAATCCCTGTCCGCGAGGTCCCTGCCGTTGCCCTCTGCCGTGGGGTGCCAACCACCTGTGCCGTCGCCGGCCGCCGCTCAAGCTGCCTCCCATGGCCACCATGGCACCCGCGCAGCCGCGCCGCCGTGCATCTGCACCGTTTCCGCTGCCGCGGGTGCCGACCGCCGCCAGCGGCACCTGCGCCGTCGCCGGCCGCACGGCTCCGATGCGCACATCTGACACCTGCATTGAAGTTGGCCGACCTGCTGGGATGTGTGTGCCTGGAGCCCCCGCTACAATGGAGATACGCGGAGGCGGCGTTCTTCCGTGACATCGACCCTGCCCTGCAAGCGCCAGTGCTCCTCTCGCTCGAGAGCTCCTTCTCATCCGGTGTGACTTGTGAGGTGGAGCTGAGAGCCATCGACCACGGATTGCACAAGTATAATGATGTTTGCACTGGCAGCTCCGGTGTGCCCCGAGCCCCCAAGAGATCAAGCTGTTTCGATCAAACCCACGGATTTTGCAAATAAAATTACATTTGCCATCCTAAATGTAGGGACTAAGATGAATGTGAACTTTTCATGTTTCTTTTTTCCCCCCTTTTCATTCGAGCTAATTGAAAAATACCCAAACAAGTTCGTTTCATTGTTTTGGGCAGCCATAGACAGTGTGTCAGTGTGGTGACTATTGGGAGTGCATTGAAGGATATAACCAATGTACTGAAACAAGCAAATAATACTAGGTCTGAAGAGGCCATTGAGGCAAGAAGCTTCCGTGATCATTGTCCCTGTAATGCTCCAGGACTCCCTTTACATATTCTTGTCGACCTATACAAGGTATCTTTGGCCTCTTTCACGAAAAATCTTTGAGGCCCTTGTTATGCTGGTAGATATAAGAGACGTTTAAAATACTGCACCGTCCAATATGAATTAATGAGTCATTAGGTTAGTAATCAAACATAACATGGAATTACCAGTATAATTTTCTGCACCAATAATTTTCATGTTGAAGTGAACTAGAGATGTGGAAGGACAAAGGGCATATTGAAATGCTGACGATGAAGCTGAGAATTGTTGACGAATGACGAGGAGTTAGCTATGGAGTCTGGACCGTTTGGAAAATAAAATTGTCAAAATTCCGTTAATGGAAGAGTAGTTCATCTCGCTCTCATGGATGAAAAAGCAAGATACTTCGATTTTTTATCTTGCAATCTGATTTTTTATCTCTAAACATCAACCTAAGTCCCTTATTTCTAATATAGGTTATTGGGGCAACCTGGTATCTATGGGCATATATGCAGTCTGAAAAATATGAAGAAATGGCGTCTAAGATTTTGCCGTCCTATGTGACAAGAGTGCTACAAAGTTAAGAGGTGAGGTAAGTTCTATAGGACCACGATTCATCTGGTGATGTTATATGATGCTAAATGTTGGCTTTCAAAATGCGACACGTTCAACAACTAAGTATAATAATCCACTGGTTATGTCGTTTGTACACGTGCGTGTCGCGCGTGCGTCTTTGCTAGTCACATAATAAGTGAACGCAACAAAGATACTTTTGCTAAATGTTGGATAATTATCTGCAATAGGCCATATTTTAATTCCAAAAGTTATAATTAAGTTCACGAATATTTGCATGACTGTAATGAGTGAAACAATCCATGTGCACGTGTTCAAGTTTAACACAGATTTAAAGAAGAACACGAATAAGATGAAGGATAGCAGTTCGGACATCGAAAAGTACCCTGGGGCGGGACCTCTGCTGGGGGCATTGGTTGCGCCGTTACCAGCTGGAGGAATATCATCCGAACTCATGATATTCCTCGACTGGCCTTGCTCGAAGTAGTCGTACAAATTCGACGCAGGAAGATCTGTTGACGCAGTGCGGTCCGTGCGCCGGAGTCGTGCAGGAAGAAGACGCGGTGCAGTGTAGTCGTTCGACGGCGGTGGAGTCTCCAGGACGGTGAACCGTACGCCGGTGAAGACGTAGCAGTTCTGGGCGAGCAGTCGCGTATAGACGCTCCCCAGAAACCTGATTGCCCCGATATCCCGAACAGGATCTCAAGGAGGCAATGGTGTCGGAGGCACCTGCCCTCGCCGGTGGTGTGCGCGCAGCGCCGGCGATGGGGAGGCTGATTTGCAGCAGAGGAAGGAGGAGAAGTAATGGACTCAAAAAACTCTCTTTCACAGGAGAAGATGGCTTTCTATTCATAGCCCTCGGGTGAGACGAGAGGATGAACCTGGACGGGAGAGAATCGGGAAGGCTGAGTTATGGAAAGCTGAATTATGGAAGGCTGAATCATGGTATCAGTGATTGCCATAATCAGCCCTTCCAATTACCGCGTCTTCAGTTTCCATAACCAGCAAAAGAGAGATCCCTCCCGCACGCAAGTCAAGCTCGGGCTCAGGCTCAGGCTAGCGCCAGGGTTCTTTGAGAACCGCCAGGGTTCTTTGAGAACCTCCAGGGTTGTCTGAGACCCACAGGGTTCTCAGCAGAATCAACCCTGTGACTCGTACGAAGCCTCGCCAGGGTTCTTTTCCTGTCCGAGCAGAGTTCTTTTCCATTACCAGTATGGTGTTGACCATAATAACTATAACATAAAAAGGAGGCTATAATCCTTTAGAATAAATAGAATAATGGGCCATACCCAAATATTCTAACAATCCCCACCAAGGATTCTAAGCCGTACTTGAAATGTTCTCAGATCCTCTTTGATATACCAGTATTTGACGGAGACTGTTAAGTTGAACTTCCATCTAGAGTTACATTCGTTCACAACTGAACAATGGACTATGCCTTGACTTGTTAGTTTTGTGCGAACAAGTTTCACCAGAGCTCTACACTGATACTAGGCTGCAGTAGCATCCCCGCTGTTTTGGAGCTTATGGGTCATACTCCATGCCTTTCATGAGTTTCTAGAGATCACCCAAATCTCATAGACTATGACCAGTAGTCAGGCTCATATAGGTGTGTTCCTTAAAGATGTTCTGTAGGACAACATCTCTGTTTCAATGAAACAACTGCCTTGTTCCATGAAACCACTTGGAGCACATTAAGGTATAAACCATCCTACCTTACAGGGTTGAAGAGAAATGCATCTTGTCATGGAATGAGTCTTCATTAAAGGTTCTCTTCTCTCAGTTACACTATAGCTTGTTGCTCCATCCTGATTCACGGGATCTCCGATCACACAGGATGGGTTTCAACCATAGAGTAACTCACGTGGGTCTCAGGCCCAATTCCAAAGATGCATAGTCTATCACATTGCGTGAAAGACCCTTTGTGAATTGATCTGCCAGGTTTTTAGCCGTCTGAATATAATCCAAGGCTATAACTCCGGAGTTTCTCAGTTTCCTGACAGACTTTAACCGCCTTTTCATATGTCTGGATGACTTCATGTTATCCTTAGAACTGTTCACCTTGATAATCACAGTTTGATTATCACAGTTCATCAGAATTGTCGGTATCGGTTTTTCAACTATCGGCAGGTCAGTAAGGAGTTCACGAAGCCATTCGGCCTCAACTGTGGCGGTATCCAGTGCTGTGAGTTCTGCTTCCATTGTTGACCTCGTTAAGATGGTCTGCTTGCAAGACTTCCAGGAAACAGCGCCACCTCCAAGTGTGAACACATAACCACTCGTGGCCTTGAGCTCATCAGCATCTGATATCCAGTTCGAATCACTATACCCTTCTAGAACCTTAGGGTCCCCGGTATAATGAATTCCATAGTCCATTGTTCCTACTAGATAGCGCATTACTCTTTCAAGAGCTCTCCAGTGATCATCGCCCGGGTTTGAAACAAACCGACTCAATTTGCTCACAGCATATGCGATGTCAGGCCTCGTAGCGCTGGCTAGATACATCAATGAACCAATTATTTGAGAGTATCTCAATTGATCTCTCGTTATCCTTTTATTCTTCTTCAATATCAGACTGGCATCATAAGGGGTTGAGACAGACTTGTAGTCGCTGTAACCAAAACGACTCAACATCTTCTCCACATAGTGGACCTGCGACAGAGTCACCCCACCATTTCCGTCCTTTACCAGCTTGATATTGAGGATAACATCGGCCTCTCCCAGATCTTTCATCTCAAAGCTCTGAGAGAGAAAATCTTTGACTTCCTTAATCACACTAAGGTTAGTCCCGAAGATCAGTATGTCATCCACATACAGACACAGAATCACTCCATCACCTCTACCAAAGCGATAGTACACACATTTGTTGGATTCGTTTGAAACAAAACCAACAGAGGTTAGAGTTCTGTCAAACTTCTCATGCCACTGCTTAGGTGCTTGCTTGAGGCCATACAGAGACTTCAACAGTTTGCACACCTTTTTCTCTTGACCATTTGCTACAAACCCGTCAGGCTGATCCATATAGATCTCCTCTTCCAACTCCCCATTTAGGAAAGCTGTCTTCACGTCCATTTGATGAACGAGAAGCCCATAGGAGGCTGCCAGTGAGAGTAGCACTCGAATAGTGGTCAGACGAGCAACAGGTGAGTAAGTGTCAAAATAGTCCTCTCCTTCTTTCTGGGTATAACCCTTGGGCACAAGTCTAGCCTTGTACTTTTCGATAGTACCATCAGGCCTAAGCTTTTTCTTGAACACCCATTTGCATCCCACAGGCTTGCATCCATAAGGGCGATCAACAACCTCCCAGGTACCATTAGTCATGATAGAGTCCATTTCATTTCTGACAGCTTCCTTCCAATAGTCAGCGTCAGGAGTTGAATATGCCTCTTTAATGGTCCTAGGTGTGTCATCCACGAGGTATACAATGAAGTCATCACTAAAAGACTTTGTAGTCTTCTGTCTCTTACTCCTTCTAGGAGCTTCATTGATATCCTCCTCAGGATGTCTCACATGAGAGAATTCATCGTGTACAATCGGTTCGACAGAGATATCATCCTCGATAGTCTCTTGCCTAGATAAACTTGTTCCATTTTTCATTGGAAACATGTTCTCAAAGAACGTAGCATCTCTGGTCTCAAAAATTGTACCGACCACCATGTCAGGTACTCCAGAGTTCACTACCAAGAATCTATATCCAACGCTGTGAATAGCATAACCAAGAAAAATACAATCTACATTTTTAGGTCCAAGTTTGCGCTTCTTATTGATGGGCACACATGCTTTGGCCAAACAACCCCAAGTACGCAAATAGGAAAGCGTTAGCCTTTTCTTTTCCCATTCCTCGAATGGTGCCTTCTCTTTATTCTTTGGAGGTACACGGTTTAGGACATGACATGCTGTCAATATAGCCTCACCCCACCATTCCTTAGAAAGTCCCGAGGTATCCAACATGGCGGTAACCAAGTCAGTCAAGGTTCGGTTCTTTCTTTCGGCAACCCCGTTTGATTGGGGAGAGTAGGGAAGCGTCCTCTCATGAATAATACCGTGTTCTTCGCAGAATAAGTCAAACGACTTTGAAAAGTACTCGCCACCGCGATCTGACCTAATTCTTTTGATTTTCTTCTCAAGTTGGTTTTCTACTACAGCTTTATAGATTTTAAAGTAGTGAAGAGCTTCATCTTTAGTTTCCAACAGGTAAATATAACAATATCTAGTGCTATCATCTATAAGAGTCATGAAATATTTCTTTCCACCTTTTGTCAATACTCCATTCATCTCACAGAGATCAGAATGAATTAATTCTAGAGGTGCCAAGTTTCTCGCCTCAGCAGCCACGTGTGGCTTGCGAGTTTGTTTTGAACCAACACAGGCAAGGCACTTAGAATTCTTGGCAAAGGTAAACTTTGGAATTAAACTCAGATTTGCAAGTCGTGACATACAACCAAAATTAACGTGACAAAGCCTCGAATGCCAAACATTAGATTCATCAACGTTAACAACATTGTTCACTACTTTATTACATCCATCATCAAGTGAAAAACGGAACAAACCTCCGCTATCATAACCTTTACCAACAAAGGTTCCAAACTTTGACAAAATACATTTATTTGACTCGAAGACTAATTTAAAGCCATCTCTACAGAGTAGAGAGCCGCTGACTAGATTCTTCTTGATGGTGGGGACATGCTGCACGTTCTTCAGCTGCACGATCTTTCCCGAAGTAAACTTCAAATTGATCGTACCAACACCAAGTACACGCGCATGAGCTCCGTTCCCCATCAGCAAGGAGGTAGTCCCCCCGACATGGTATGAAGAAAACAAGAAAACGTCAGCACATACATGAATGTTAGCGCCAGTGTCCACCCACCACTCGGGTGTACACATAACTGAAAGAACTGTAGGTAAATAATTACCGTACCCCGATGTTCCTGCAGGCTCGCTAATAACCATGTTTGCAGACTTGCCTTCTTTGCGTTTAGGACACTTTCCAGCAAAGTGATCCTCACTCCCGCACACATAGCAGGCTCCCTTCTTCTTCTTGTACCCGGTGGTTTGTTTAGCCTTCCCAGGGTTCTGTGGCTGAGGCGGTTTCTTGCCTTTGCCCTTGTTGTTGGTGCGAGCATTAATGTTCTTTTGAACAAAGTTCGCGCTTGCACCGACAAGTGTCCCCTTATTGCGTACATCCTTTGCTCTCGCCTTTTCCTCCACATCAAGAGAGCCAATGAGTCCATCAATTGTGAACTCCTACCTCCTGTGTTTCAGAGAAGTAGCAAAGTCCCTCCAAGAAGGTGGCAGCTTGGAGATGATACCTCCGGCCACAAACTTGTCGGGCAGCACGCAAGGGTTCTCTTTGTTGCAACAGCCGAGGTCTTTAGCCAGCACATGCAACTCATTGGCTTGTTCCACCACAGGACGGTCTTCCACCATCCTGTAGTCTAGGAACTGCTCCATGAGATACAGCTCACTGCCAGCATCAGACACCCCGTACTGGGCATCAAGGGCGTCCCACATCTCTTTCCCAGACTTCTTCTTAAGAAGGGGATTAATCAGATGTGGGGCAATCACACCAAGGATGCATCCGCGGAAGAGATTATCTTTAACCTCGAACGCACTTCCCTGCTCGGAGGTGCATTGTTCAGGCTTCCCTTCCGCCACATCCATGATGCCCATGGTGGTTAACCACAGTACCATTCGTTCACGCCAACTCACAAAATTTGTACCGTCAAAAATGTTTGGCTTAATGGATGAAGCAAATTGAGCAACCGAAAACCTATTGACATAATTATCACTAAAATCAGGTTTCTGGATTGTTGGATAATTATCTGCAATAGGCCATATTTTAATTCCAAAAGTTATAATTAAGTTCACGAATATTTGCATGACTGTAATGAGTGAAACAATCCATGTGCACGTGTTCAAGTTTAACACAGATTTAAAGAAGAACACGAATAAGATGAAGGATAGCAGTTCGGACATCGAAAAGTACCCTGGGGCGGGACCTCTGCCGGGGGGCATTGGTTGCGCCGTTACCAGCTGGAGGAATATCATCCGAACTCATGATATTCCTCGACTGGCCTTGCTCGAAGTAGTCGTACAAATTCGACGCAGGAAGATCTGTTGACGCAGTGCGGTCCGTGCGCCGGAGTCGTGCAGGAAGAAGACGCGGTGCAGTGTAGTCGTTCGACGGCGGTGGAGTCTCCAGGACGGTGAACCGTACGCCGGTGAAGACGTAGCAGTTCTGGGCGAGCAGTCGCGTATAGACGCTCCCCAGAAACCTGATTGCCCCGATATCCCGAGCAGGATCTCAAGGAGGCAATGGTGTCGGAGGCACCTGCTCTCGCCGGTGGTGTGCGCGCAGCGCCGGCGATGGGGAGGCTGATTTGCAGCAGAGGAAGGAGGAGAAGTAATGGACTCAAAAAACTCTCTTTCACAGGAGAAGATGGCTTTCTATTCATAGCCCTCGGGTGAGACGAGAGGATGAACCTGGACGGGAGAGAATCGGGAAGGCTGAGTTATGGAAAGCTGAATTATGGAAGGCTGAATCATGGTATCAGTGATTGCCATAATCAGCCCTTCCAATTACCGCGTCTTCAGTTTCCATAACCAGCAAAAGAGAGATCCCTCCCGCACGCAAGTCAAGCTCGGGCTCAGGCTCAGGCTAGCGCCAGGGTTCTTTGAGAACCGCCAGGGTTCTTTGAGAACCTCCAGGGTTGTCTGAGACCCACAGGGTTCTCAGCAGAATCAACCCTGTGACTCGTACGAAGCCTCGCCAGGGTTCTTTTCCTGTCCGAGCAGAGTTCTTCTCCATTACCAGTATGGTGTTGACCATAATAACTATAACATAAAAAGGAGGCTATAATCCTTTAGAATAAATAGAATAATGGGCCATACCCAAATATTCTAACACTAAATTGATATATTTTCATAAGCCAATACAATCACATTAGCACCACATTTTTATATCCTTACCCAAAAAACTTAAATGATAGCTTACGGCCGGAAGTTGTCAAGCTATTACTGGTCTTTAAACCAAACACGCTACAGACTGAAAGGCTACTACCCAATAGGTTTTAAACTTTTAATCGTCATTAATTGGCACATATACTACTGTTTAGGAACTCCCTGTGATATGTCATCAAATTTAATAATCGAAAGTATGACCCAGTTTGAATTTGATGCAGAAAATCCTACTTGGCAACTGGCATGCACCAAGGATCTGTGCCACTGATTTTTGTTTGGTTACCATGGCACTTGTTTTGCTCACCTACTAGTACTTTGATACGTCAATTTGTCTACCTCTAATTTGGATGGCAAATCATACAGTTGCCTTTTGCAATTTTGATTTCCCATGTCTCCATATATATGGAACCGACGATCGATCGTCTATCCTATTTTCATGAAACTGATGAATCATCTTGCAAATCAACCGATTCAGACTCCGCAACAGATGGCGATATAGATGCACTGATGGTCTGATGCATAGAGAAAGAAGAAGAGAGGAAAAGAATTCAGAACCAAGAAACGTACGGACGGACCTGCACGGGGAGCGCGTCCATGTCGGCCCGGAGCGCGATGACGGGCCCACCGCCACCGCCGCCGGAGACGGTGGCAACGACGCCGGTGTGGGCGACGGGCCACGTGTAGGGCACGCCGATGGCGTCGAGCTCGGCGCGGACGAGCTCGCTGGTGCGGTGCTCCTCGAACGCCAGCTCCGGCCGCTGGTGGATGCGCCGCCGCACGCCGCGCAGCCACTCGGCGAACCCCGGCGACCGCGCGTCCTCGAGGATGTCCCCCGCCGTCGCCGGCGAGGCGAGGGAGGAGAGGCAGAGTAGTGTTGGAACCTCGCCGGAGAGACAACTCCCAGGTTGCCGGCGAGCTCCTAGATCAAATCACAGAGACACCCACGCACACACAGGTAGACACAAGGGATGGTGCTGTTAAACTTGGCATTTTCTCTCAGCCGCTAAGACTCTCTATTTATAGACAAATACAAGGAAACTAATCAAGGCTCTAATCAGCCTGATACACACGGCCACACCAATTGATAACTACCAAATTAGCTACTGACTAAGAATGGAAAGGTACCAGCAAGGATTATCTACCTAACAAGTAGTAGCAGGGGTAGGAGGAAGAGGCCACCAGAAGAGGCGCTGGCGGCGGCCATGGTGGAAGGAAGACGATGAGGGCGTCAGGGAGCCGGCTGATCGTCAGGGGTGTGGTATATATCGATCGTCATGCCTTGCAAGAGTGGTGAGGAAGACACCGACTGCTGGCTAACTGAATTCCTACTAAAATTTTGGATATTTAATTTGCATGCTTGCAAGCAGAGGATTTGTTATCCCCTGCATGCATGCGTCCACAACAGATTAGCATGGCTCGTGCCCAGATCACTGCTACTTACTAAAAAAAAGATAACGAGAAGCCCTCGTGCGCGCATTCTCGAACGTCTCGAACTTGCAACCTACAAGCTCCAGCCTCACCTGTAACACCCACTACCAGTCCATCCCACTCATATTGCTGCTATTGCACATATGACTAGTCGGGGGATGCTATTCTTTGTAAAGTGTGTGGGTCGTGGATTAGGGGGCCAGCTGACGGCGCTTAGACAGAATAGACGCCAATGAGAGATAAGAGCGGCGTGATCGACCGAGGGTTAGGCACCTCCGTCCCGCCTGACCCTGTGCGTACTCGGCAGACAGGTCGGGGACTTTCATCCCGCCCAACCCTGGGTCCTCCGGGTCGCAGAGATCCGACCCCTGTGGGAGGTCCTCCGTCCTGCCCGACCCCACGGCCAAGGCTAGGGGCAGAGGACCGCGCTGTTGGGCCAAATCTCAGACGGCGCCAGGGCCATGAAGGGAGGAAGCGTGCGACCCGTGATTCCTCCCCTGACATCAACCAACAGCCTGGGCATGTCTGACATCTGAGAAAGCTGATCTACTGCCCAGCGCGCAGGGTAAAGGCAGATGCATGCGATTCATGCTGCTAGCGGACAAGAAGGAAGCTCGGAGGTTGCCTAGGAGCCTGACGAGGACACAAGGCGGCCGGCGAAGGGGTCACCAAGACGCACTAAGCCGACAAGAAACAACCGCCAGGGGCGCCGGTTCCCTAGGGTAGTCTCATAAATACCACTGTACCAAGCCCTCCCCTTCGCCTATAAAAGGGGAGGCCTCCCTCCACTTTGAGAGAACCTTTCTTTGGACACTTAGTCCCCTACACGCACTTGACATCCAAGGCTTGAACCGACCTTCGTTGTAACCCGTCGTCAAGAGAGCAATAGAGAATCCGAGCCCAAACTGGACGTCCTCCCGAACCAGTATAAACCTCGTTTCTTGCGTCTGTTGAACCATTCTCCATCGTGACGTGCGTGCTCTATGATCGACACTCGTCGGCGTGAGGTACCCTGTGTACCACCTGCCGACTATAAATAACACATGATGGACCATTTAGTACCGGCTCGTAACACCACATGGTACATGCCAACACTGACCTGAACAGTAGCGTATCCATGTCAGTCCCGAGCGCAAATGGTGGACACGACTGGTCGACTGATATGGGTGTCGTGGCACGGCATGCCGCGCGCGGAGGGAGGTGTACTGGTGTAGACGGCGCTGGCGGAGAAGAGAGCGCGGTTGGCGGCGCTGACGCCTGGCGGCAAGGAGGGCGGAGACAGTAGGCGCTGCCAGGCAAGGAGCCGTGGAGGATGGGACAGGTTCTCACGACCTCTTGGTTCCACATCGGCGCTGCCTGCAGATCGAATTGAAGAAGATGGAGACGTGGTGAGCTTCTCGAACCTTCAGAGTCTACACGCTGCAAAATATTACTACTCCTTCTAGGACCGCATGGAATCTGGAATCACTGGTCGATGAAAATCGAACGACGTGGCTGCATGTGAATAGCGCAACAGAACTGGATAAACAGTAGAACAGTACAACAGTAACTTCCTGCCGTACATCTACGACTGTTCGAGTTCAAAGACACAAGAAGCTCAAATCATATGCTTGATCCCTTTCTGTGAAGGCAAGGAAGGATTTCCCAGCCTGTCATAGTGGTTTCAATGGATGTTCTCTGTTAAATTTTTGAACAGGCTGTTTAATACAACCCGTGTGAATAGAACTAGATGGTGGGGCCAACAGAGCATTCCAACAACACACAACAGTATCGCATCTGAAAAGGCCAAACCGTGTGAAAGAGTACGTGCACCAAAACAGGCAGGTTGAAGAGTAATCAGTCTGTGGGAATATTATGCTATTAAAAAAACAAGTGTTTTGCTCAGAGTTCATTCTGCTTGGTAAAATAACGACAGCAATGGCATGTGCAATTTTTTTCTCAGATAATATTTTGTTTTCGCTTGAAATGAAAACCGGAGTGTGACTTGTATTGCGAAGATCTTTCTGTCGAATACATCATTTTCTCTCCATCAATGAGATGTAGGTCCCAAACTCCAGATTAATCATCACCATCTGAACACCTATATATTATATATCTAAAACAACCTACAGTGAAGAAGTAAATAGCGTTCCGGATTTACAGATCTTTACAGGGCCAGTAGGATATAGAACCAAATAGAGGAAAGGTGAGTTCACCTCAAAGAAAAGCATAGCTGCATGATGTCAAGATATACAAACAAGCCTGTTTTTCTCGTTCATATCTTCATGCAAATGCATGTTTCTTCAAGTATTCGATTGCCACAGAAGCATGGAATGCAGATCCTATGGGAAGCACGTCCTCATCAATCACAAAGTGGGGGGAGTGAGTAGAATGTACTGTCACCATGGTGCTCTTGTTTCCGACTCCAATTGTGAAGAAGGCGCCAGCCATTCTCTGTGCATAGAACCCAAAATCCTCTGCTCCCATTAGCTGGGGAGCAACCTTGACATTCTCTTCCCCAAGCAAGCTCTGAGCCACAGAATTGGCATGAGCATACATCCCTTCATCATTGATCACAGCCGGATATATTTTCATCTTGTCCTCCATGAAGTCGACAGTGGAAGTGCAACGATGTACCCCTGACTCCCCTTCTACAATCTAGCATACAAGATTCATCAATTGTATGAAAAGCAGAAACAATGCAGTGGCTCTTCCATACAGCATTCGTCATGAAAGTAAGATTAACGGCCTAGATAGACCATGTGGCCACAATGGCATATGGGGAGGCCTTTCTAGTAGTTCAGGTCAGACATAGTTTACCTCTTTGACCCGCATCATGAGATATGATAAACCTTCATTTGTCATGCTCCTCAAGGTGCCACCAAAGGTCATAGATTCTGGAATGACATTATAAGCATCTCCTCCTTTCACAAAAGTTACAGACACAACCTGAAAGCTCAAAAAACATGGAGGGCGCCAGTCTTTTCAATGGTAGTAGAGTCTT
Source organism: Digitaria exilis (assembly GCA_015342445.1). Taxonomy (NCBI): domain Eukaryota; kingdom Viridiplantae; phylum Streptophyta; class Magnoliopsida; order Poales; family Poaceae; genus Digitaria; species Digitaria exilis. The sequence goes on along the minus strand of JACEFO010001972.1, from coordinate 2,766,981 downwards.
TCTGAAAGAGAAGTTCAGAATTTATCTGTCAATGACAATGCTACCACAGCAAGCAGATAGCATACCGCACCCTGGAGCGGATCTATTTCCCGAGCAACAATTTGTTGAAGGCTGAGGATGGCACTGGATGCAGCTACGGTTGGATCGAAGGCTTGGTGGGGCAGTGCAGCATGCCCACCTTTACCCGCAACAGTGGCTAGGAATCGGCATGATGTTGCAGCAAATGGTCCTGGCCGGCCAGAAACGACACCTACTGGAAGGACTGGGTCAACATGCAAGCCAAAGATAGCTGACACGTCGTCAAGAACACCTTCTTGCAAGACATAATATGCACCACCCTGACCCTCCTCTGCTGGCTGGAAGACAAGCTTTACAGTGCCCTAATGATCGAACAAGACCCAAACAAATTATAAACATGCAAAGCTCAACTGGTCTATGGAACTGACCTGAATCATCCAGGAACCACAAAGAATTTTAAAACCTAGGGTAGACAGTTGCCATGATAGTCTGATAGATATCATAATGCACCATGAATATCATAGGAAAATATGGAGGTTTTTTACAATTACAACATTCTATATTGTCAGGTCCATTAAATTAGTTGAAGAATACCTTTAAGTCACTCTTCCGATCTTGAAGTAATTTAGCAGCCCCAAGAAGCATTGTTGTGTGTGCATCATGTCCGCAAGCATGCATTTTTCCAGTTTCCTGGCTCTTGTACTCCCAATCGACTAATTCCTGCAAAGAAGAAAAGACCTCTACTGTCGTAAGTCTTTCTTTTTCCCAAAATTATGGTAACTGAAGAATGTGGACACGGTGGTAAGGGTTTTTGCTAGTTTTATTAGGCATGTGGATACTACGGTGGCAGTTGAGACTACATCCATGGATGCAATCCAAGCTAGACCACTGGGTTGTGATTATTTTTGTTTCTCCAAATTTTCCTAGTGTGCTTTTTTCAGATTAGACCATACTTATATTTTTGGTTTCACAACGTAGAAACTGTGGTGATCCGCTACAAATTTCTTGATAAACTCTTTTGTCTAAACAATTTGGATGACAAAACAGCAGCGTTTTCAAAATCTTGTTTGGCTGACACAATTACTCGTGTATCTTTGGTATAGATAGCCTAAAAAAATTAATCAGCCATGTGATAAAAACAGAATATCAGATTTATCAAGATCTTCTAATAACTAAATAATGTTTTCCCTGAACACTCCATCCTAGCTATCAGCATATTTTAGTATGAGCCACCCTTTCCTAAAGACGGCGTGTGAATTTTGGCATGAATAAATATGGAAAAAGGCCAAAAAAATGTCATTGCTGGCATCATCGAATAATTTTCCAACGTTCCCTCTATGAACAGACATAGTTACATAACCCTGTTCTTTGCGAACAATCTGCTTACCAAACTGAGATGTGTCAATCCTTTTAAATCATGTAATACTAATCCTAACTATAAACCAAGCCTTTTGGTGAGGCCACATCAAGAAAAAGAGTTATTGGGGCTTAGTATCGTGGAGAACTAGTGCGCTACCATCTCTGTCAATTAGACTTGTGACCGCTCATTGTGTGGAGAAAAGGAAGTGCAATACTACTCAATCCCAGAGAGGAACGACTAGGCAACTTCTCCTTATGTGAATATGCACTGTTCCCGTTAGGTTGGCCATTGGTTTTGTGTCGTGTGTGTGATAGCGTTATTCCTAACGTCCCTTCACTGTCATGACTCATGACATCAACTCTTCCTGGGGTTTCTTTGTTGATGTGTTGCTTCTGTTCTAGAGAAGCCCTTGCAATGGAAAAAAATGGCTTGAGGAAAATGACATAAAAATTTACACGGTCACTTCTTTGAAGCGAGTTCGAGTTCGACGACATGGGCATCCTCCAGTCCCACCTGCTCCCCTCACCCTTTTCTCCGCGTCCCCTTCTCTCTGCTTGCGCTGAAAAAAAGGCTGTTGAACTGATTAGTGCAACTACTGCCTCGTCCTCAATCAGGCAATCAGCTACTGCGTCATCCTCAATCTCACCGAGGCCGCCACGGGACCTGCACACACCTCTCCCCGACCAGCAGCGTCGGCGGCTCTGCTTCAAGCTTGCGCCCGTGTGGTGGACCTCCATGTGATGCAGCCTGCATCCACCATGGGCTCCCCTGCTCCTTGAGTCAACGAGCTTTGGGCAAATCCCTCCACAAGGAAACAAGACATGTAGCTTGCAGACCCTCACCGTTCCTGCTGCATCGTATTTTGTTTTCTTGTTTGCTGGTACTATTTTTTTTCCCCCTTGATTTTGATTCTATCCATTTTTTCTATTCTACCCGTTTTTTCTTCCTCTTCCCATTTTTTTGTTCCTGCTGAATGCACCCTATCAATAAATTCAGTGACAACCACTACATGGAAGTCAGATTTGGAAGCAGGATTCAGTTGCCTGATTTTGTTCTGAATCAGTTGCGTTCTTTTTTCCCTTGATTTCGATGTATGGTTCAAGATCTTGCTGATTTTTTCCCCTTTGCTCAATCAATCAAGATCTTGATTTCGAAAATATTCAGAACCAAGAAACGTACGGACCTGCAAGGGGAGCGCGTCCATGTCGGCCCGGAGCGCGATGACGGGCCCACCGCCGCCGCCGCCGGAGACGGTGGCGACGACGCCGGTGTGGGCGACGGGCCACGTGTATGGGACTCCGATGGCTTCGAGCTCTGCGCGAACGAGCTCGCTGGTGCGGTGCTCCTGGAATGCCAGCTCCGGCCGCTGGTGGATGCGCCGCCGCACGCCGCGCAGCCACGCCGCGAAAGCCGGCGCCCGCGCGTCCCCGAGGATGTCCTCGGCGAGAGGCTCCGCCGGCGAGGCGAGGGACGAGAGGCAGAGTAGTAGCAAGGGTAGGAGGAGGAGGTGGTGGGGGCCAGAAGCGGCGGCGGCCATGGTGGAAGGGAAGACGATGAGTACGTCACGGAGCCGGCTGATTCTTGCACGCGGCCGGCTGCCAGGATGAGGAAGACACCGAATGCGTGTTTGCAAGCAGACGATTTGAACACTGCTTTTCCAAAACCGTATGCGGTCGCACCTACTATCGTGCGGCTGTAACAGCTTCAAGATTCGCGCAGGTCAACCCAGCACCCCGCGCCTCTTTTGTGCCGAATCCCGGCCTCGCGCGCGAGAGGAGGTTCGGAATGAGCGGCTCGGGAATGAGTCGGAGCCAGCGGAGAAAACCCTAAACCCGTTTCACAGGAGAAAATTGCAGATTTGGGACTCTAATCGTTGCGCTTCGCAGTTTTACCATTTTAAACATTGGACTCGCAAAAATAGTACTCGAAACATGTGACACTTGATTTCCATGCCATTAAGTGTATTTCACCTCTTTTCTTATTTTTCTCCATGTATTTACCACATGAAAGGACATTTTTGCCCCTCTTTTCTTTTGCACTTGCATGGACGGATTTTTTTTTGCTGAAACATGCATGGACGGATCGTACGTATCTGCATGAATGGATCGTATCTGCGTCCTTCTATTCCTGTCGACCGGAGAAAGCCCTAGCCCTATCATTCCGCCTCCGCAGCGTATCCTCGATTCCTCGTGTCGCAGCCGGCGTTTCTTCCTCTGCTGGCGGCGTTTCTTCCTCCGGCGCCCACATGGATGGTCCGCATGAGTCCTGCAGCATGGCCGCACCGGCAGGCATCCTGGCCTCGGCAGCAGGGGCGGCTGCACCTGGTTCTGTCTTGGCCACGCCGGCAGGAGGGCCGACCTCTGGCCTGGCCGCGACGGTGGGGGCCCTGGACGTGCTGGATGCAATGGCCGGCCCAGCGGATGGCATGGAAGCGCCAGGCTTGCCTGCGTCGGATGATGGCCTGGCCACACCACCAACAGTTGCCAACCCCACCGTAGACCTTGATGAGGCTCTAGCCCTAGCAAGATCATTGTTGCCCACTGCTTCTCTTCCAGCGGTAGAGTACAATGTTCCTGTTGTTGATGTGCAAAGGTAATCGACTTAATTGTTTTTCTGTTATTTTACGTGTACAATAGTAGAGTTAGTTTATTAAAAATTTATTTAACTTATGTACGTAGGTCACAAGTAGCTCATGTGGAAAATATGGAAATAGTGGATTGGGATAGCTTACAGATAGTGGAAACACATGATGAAGAAGGTCGAATTGCACTTATGAGTGAAAATCAGATGTGTGAAGTTTTAGGAGTGAATTGTACTAATGAAGATGGGACAACAACTGTAGCTGTACAGGTCCATGATCACCGAATGGATGAACAGGCTGTTGATTGTGATGATGCTGAAATTCCTTTTAGTGATGCCATTCCAAGTGAGATGGTGATATCATATGATAAGAACAACCCACGAATGGATGTTGGTACAGTCTACCCAACGATGGAGGAGTTCAAGATGGCTGTGCGACAATATGCCATCAATGAGGAGTTTGATTTGGGTACAGAGAAGTCAGATACGAAGAGATATAGGTGTTATTGCAAGTCGAGTGAAGATTGTCCTTGGAGAATAAATGGCACGAAACATAAGGGACAAAAAACCGTAGAGGTAAATTAATTGATTCTATTTTATTATTTGTTTTGCTTTCCAAGTAAATAAATAAATGGTTCTCACTATATTTAGTGCATTGTAGGTGACTGTGTTGGTTGAGGAACATACATGCATTTCTTCCATGAGGATGATAACAAAAACTCCATCTCAGAAGTGGGTAGCTAGTAAAGCTGTAAGTATCCTAAGAGATTTTCCAAGTATGGGTGCCAAGGAATTGCAGGAGAAGTTAGAGAAAGAGCACAATGTGACAATTTCATATGATACTGTTTGGCGGGGTAAGAAAAAAGCTCTTGCGGAGATTTATGGTAAATGGGAAGAGAGCTTTGAGTTGTTGTTCAGGTGGAAGGCTGAGCTATTGAAGAGGTGCCCTAGGAGTGTCGTGGAGATTGACATACTTGAAGTGGATGGTCAAGTATATTTTCATCGGTTTTTCTGTGCTCTTAAACCATGCATCGATGGTTTTTTGGAAGGTTGTAGGCCTTACTTGAGTGTAGATGGTACAGCACTAAATGGAAGATGGAATGGCCACTTAGCTGCAGCTATAGCAGTTGATGGTCATAACTGGATGTATCCACTTGCTTATGGCTTCATAGCTTCAGAAAATGAAGACAACTGGACTTGGTGGATGGAACAATTAAAAAAGGCAATAGGTAATCCTCCACTCCTTGCAGTGTGTTCTGATGCTTGCAAGGGTTTAGAGAAGGCAGTGAAAAAGGTTTTTCCAAATGCGGAGCAAAGAGAATGCTTTTTTCATCTTTCAAAAAATTTTCAAAAGAGGTACAATGGCGAGTTAGCACCTGCAGCAAGGGCCTACAGGGAAGACTTGTTCTATGAGCATATAGCATCTTTAATTTCTGAATCAGCAGCATCAGTGAAATGGTTACAGACCCATCATAAGCTACTCTGGTACAGGTGTGCATTTAATCCAGAAATTAAATGTGACTACATCACTAGTAATATTGCTGAGTCGTTCAATAATAGGATACGCGACTATAAAGACTTACCTGTTGCTGACCTTGCTGATAAGATTAGAGAATATATCATGCAATTATGGTTCAAGAGAAGAAATCTTGCATACATGCTACCTGAAGGCAGGATACTTCCGGCAATTATGAGACAGCTAAAGGCCAATACTAGAGGTTTGGGGCACTTGAAAGTTGTACCGTCTGCTAATTGGAGTGCAGAGGTTTGGGATCATAGTAGTAGAGCTGAGAGGCATATTGTGAAGTTGAATCAAAGGACATGTACTTGTCTTGAATGGCAGCATACTGGTAAGCCATGTCAACATGTATTGGCCTTCGTAACCAGGCAGCCAGGAGTTGATCTTGAGCAATTTGTGCATGACTACTACTCGGTGAATAGGTTCAGGGCAGCCTATGGTAGAGAGATTGAGCCAATGACAAACAAAACCATGTGGCCACAAGTCGAGCTGCCATTTGTTGTTGGTGCACCTCTAGGTAAAGGCGAAGTGGGAAGACGAAGGAAACTTAGAATAAAAGGGTGTCTTGAAGGTGGCCACAAGAAGAAAGGCGTCAAATCTACCAAAGGTGAAGGTGTCGTTGGAGGAGAAAATGTTGCTGCTCCAGTAAATTCAAGTGGAAAAAAAATGAAAAGAGGACCTATGACTTGCCTGAGATGCGGTGAAAAGGGACATAGGCAAGCTAGTTCCAAGTGCCCACTCAATGGAACGACAAAAAAAAGGTAACTATTGATTTTTTTTCATGTAAATTTGAGACAGCACTTAAATATTAATTTATTTAATTTACTTGTAGGAAGCGGAGGCAACCTGGAAAAAATGTTACAAAAGCTGCACAAGGTGAACCTAGCACTCCACATAGGCTAACCAGAGATGAAATACTACAGAATACTCCCGCAAGGGTCACTAGAGGGTAAGAAATATTAACACATTTACATCACAATATTGTTTTCATGCATCTTATGGTCGTACAAAATTATGTGCAGCCGGATTGCGTTCATGTTAGGAGAAGGCACCTCCTCACAAACCAACACCACCAGTCCTGTGATGATGCCTGCTGCGGATCCACCAAAAAAAATGACACCAAAGAGACGGCTAAATATTGGGTGAAGGTTCCATCTACGATGAGATGTGAACTCATGCTCTATTTCTGTGATGGAACTCGTTTAGAGAAAAATTATAAACTTTAGGCTAAATTTGTGGTTTTGTGAGATGAACTCCTTCATGTGTTATTTTTGTGTGATATGCCCAGATTTTTTATTCGTGAGAAAAACTCATTTGCTATTATCGTGTGATATGCCCTTTATTATCGTGTGATATGCCTAGAATTTATTATATGTGAGATGAACTGTATGGAGCTCATTTGTAAGATGAATGGCTAGCCTACCAGCTGCCTGACGCCAGAGAGCTAGCCAGCGGCCATGAGTGGCCATCGGCCAGCGGCATCAGGCCATCAGCTCACGCCCAGCCAGCCAGCATGTCCAGAGGCGGCAGCTCTGTATCACTTGGCCAGGGCGTGCGGCCGGCCAAAGCTAGGCAGCCGGCGGCCATGGACAGACTAGAAGGACGAGCGTGTGTGCAGATGGCCAGCATCGGTCTTTTTAGGTACGTAAGCCTGTGCAAAAGAACAGAGGGGCAAAAATGTTCTTTCATGTTGGAGAAAAATAAGAAAAGAGGTGAAATACACTTAATGGCATGGAAATCAAGTGTCACATGTTTCGAGTCCTATTTTTGCGAGTCTAATGTTTAAAATGGCAAAACTGCGAAGCGCAACGATTAGACTCCCAAATCTGCAATTTTCTCGTTTCACAGGCGCCGCACCTCTCCTCTCCTCTCTCCTCCCCTCGCGCCGCACCTCTCCTGCGCCGCTCGCCGCTTCTCCCTTCGAGCCGCTCCTCTCCCCTGCGCCGCTCTCCACTCCTCCCTCCGCGCCGCGCCGCCGCACCTCTCACCTACGCCGCTCCTCTCCTCACGCCGCACACTCTCCTCGCCTCGCGCCGCATCTCTCTACTCTATGGACGCAATGGCGCATGGGAGCTACGGCAAGATGCAATGCAGGAGCAACTGGTAGATCTTGATGTGACCGATTCGCCGGTTCCAGATCCTCACCGAATCCTCTACTTTCGTTGCAAAGAAGGTATGACTTTCGAGATTCTCGACAAGATTCAGCTTGTTTAGAACCTTGGACAAATTAATCTGTATATTTCGAGGCTACTAATACTTCTGTTTCTTCATCCATTCAGCTGCCTGCCCAGCCTGCATAACATTTGCGTGAAGTATTCTATAGAATGGGCCTGAATGAAAATGTACTCACAAGATGCTGCACTGAAATTATGCAGCGCAACATGATTCTTTATTTTCTAGTCATATCTTCTTCTTTTTTTCTCTATAGGAAAATTATTGCATTGTCAGGAGCTCGCACACTTTTTTTTTTTTGATATCGGAGCTCGCACACTTGGATGGACAAGACCAGAACGTAGTGGCTGGGGCAAACCAGAAACAAAATACAATGTGCGTAACTTGCAGCTTTAGTTTCATGTGCTCATTGTGAACGTGGGCTATCTTTTTTTTTTAGCATTTTTGGAATATCGTGTGCTCATGAGCCTTAATTGAATTCCTGTGTTCAAATTTCACATAGTTCCCCACCTGTGAATCCGAAACTTAGTGATGAGATTGAAATTTTTCCTTTTAATGACTGGTCTACAATTAAGTTATATCACTTGAGGCAGACAAACCTTTCTTCTCAAAGAAGGCCATAATGTATTTCTGGCTTAAATTAATATCCATATTTTGTTTTGCCCACTGGCAAGTGGCAACTAGAAGCTTTGTTGGTATGGCAGAATTTTATTTTCCATGTTTAACTACTGCAAAACATGCAGATTTGTTGAAACCGTTAGTTTACTCCTAACAAAGATTTTGCTCTCTCACAACTCATACTGAGTTTGAAATACAACACATTTGTGACTTCATGAAAGCATAGTCAATCAGAGGTAAAGATTTGTCCATCCAAACCAAGATGGAAATACTCATTAATAATTATGCAGTCATGGTACTCACTTAAGTGATAGTGATGAAAAAAAACATGGTAGTCAGTCGATAGCAGCTCTGTTGTTCCAACTATCTCCAGATTGGAACCTATGCAATTGCTGGCTACTATAGCATAAACAAGTCTAAGTTGACATGTTTTCATTTTTATTGAAAAATAAAAACTTTCAGCTCCGTCCATACTAAGTTGACATGTCTTTTTTTCTTTTCAAGATTTTGCTAGTGCAGAATTAAGCTCGTATGCAGCATGCTACATTTGAACACTAATATCTACTGTAGGAAGATTTCCTAATTCCTATATACATAATGTCAACAAAGTGTTCTTATACTTCGATTTTGTTGTGTAGGTCCAAGTGCTGGAAAAAAAAATCAAGTCTAGGTCCAATGGGCCCACCACCCACCAGCTCAGCAGCTCGGGTGAGCTGGAGCTCAACTCGCCGGCAAGCAGGCGAATCTATTAAACCTGCTCTACCGTTTTTCTGCAGCCTGCTCTTCGCATTCGTTTGAAGAATTCGGTCCTTTTTTCTTATTTGTATTTTTTCTGGTGTGCACAGGTAAAAAACATGCCTTTTTATAGTGCAGAGTATGGTAATGTTTTAAAAAAATTGCTTATCATTTAAATCAACACTAGTTTACCTTTTACGAGGCTACCTTTATGCCCATGCATGCATCATGCTTATTTCAACCATGTTAAATTACATGTACGAAGCTGGCTCGGCAACCTTTTTGAAAAAAAAATAAGACTCGAAATACAGCAAGCCCAGTATTCACTAGTCGCAGTTATTAAAATCCCCTCCTGTTTGCTCTCCGGAGTTTATTTTCTTTTTAGGCATTATTTTTTGTTCTACACTTGAAATGCAGTCATGTAATTATCTCGACGATAATGTTCAGCTCTGAGATGTCTAGTTGAGCTTTCAGCTTTATGTTACAGTGACATGAAACACAATTGAAATGTTCATGGCTTTTGTACATTGAACTTGCATACAACTTTTCAACTTAGACTAGCCATGGCGGTTTTGACACAATCCTACTTAGCGGGTCCCACCTAAATATTTTGCAGGTCCCATGTGGATCCCCACCTAAGCTCTATGCAATCCACTTGGGTCCCACCTAAACACTATACGGCCCCATATGGGGCACAGACTTCATGAGAAAGCTCCAAATCTTGGCGTATAGTTAACAACAAAAGTATAGTGATGGACAAATAATGATAAATGTTAGAATTTTAGATATCTATTCTAATATTAAATGCCACCCACTAGAAGAAAGTGTGCACATGGGTGTGGTGTGAGAATAATAGCCTACAACTTCCCTAAAAAAATAATAGCCTACAACAACTTTTGATAAAGTACAATAATTGTTTTTAGAAAATTAGTGAATTATTTCTTGTAGTGAGCAATTGCAAGGATGTCAATAATCTTTAACTGGTTGAACCATTTTAGATTATCACCATTTGATATTCAATCTATTTAGTTTTTATTAAAACTTGGATAGAACTCAGACTACTACTACTGATTGGCATATTGTAGAGATACATGACACACTGTAGAGGATGAGCCCGGGAGGCGTGAAGAGTTTCACATGATCACCTTGTCATCTCCTCTTACCTACATCTCTCCTCTACATCGTTGAAAATCGTACATTGTGTTGCGTGAGACAACATAAAAGACCACCCCCATGAGACAAGGTACTAGTTTAATTATCATATTTAATTTAAATTATGTTTTTGTTAAAGTCGTTGACTATATCCCACTAAATATAACATTACAATAATGTTACCTATGTTACATACTATTATTCATCGAATAATTTTATACATTTTAAAAGCACCCATTCCGAATTTTATTTAAATTAATACCAATTTTTTCATTTAATTTTGTTTGCTTGTGTTCATGTCAAACTTTAGTTTGCACCATATGAATACTTTCAACTAATTAATACAAATGTTTATAAGGTGATTGTGTACGCCCTTCTCAGCAGTAGTTTTATTATTTTTTCTTAGAAATTTCCTCTTTAAGAATAATATTTTTATCCATCAAGGTTTTCATATGAACCCAAAGTCTGACCAGACGATAGAAATTTTGTACACTACAACATGATAAAGCACACTGGGACATTCCTACCAAATTTAAAAATATATTAGAAAAATTACAATACAGCATGCATGGAGCTGCATGATATGAGCAGTACGAGAGGGACAGCCAAAGATAAAATGCCAATATCGTAGGGACTAGGGACAGTAACTTAACAAAAGTATTCCTTTCCTATTATAGTGATTAGGGACATAACCGAATAGCTTTTCTGCATTTTTCAAAAAAAATATGGGAGTAGTATTGAAAGATTGAACAAAGAATTAGAGCATTAAATTGAAGCTAAAATGAAGACTAATTGCTATCAATTAAACGCTAAAGATTACAATCAAGTCGTGAGCCCAAAACAAGCACTTTCACAAGCCAGATTGGGGATAAAAACCTCCAGAATATAGTGTGTCTGTGATTTGAAGAAACATCACCTTGTTGAATGCATTGGTCCATCTGATGAGAGATCACAAAATACTACAGCAGTTCATCTTAAAAAATAATCTCCATCAGTAACTGTCGATTCTTCTTCAGCGCTGCCTGCATAGTAACTGTCGATTCTTCTCCCTCAGTAATTTTTTTTTGAAAAATTAAAAACGTAATCTTTTCAATGTACTGATTCAGTACATCCTCCCATATAAATAACCCATATATCTACCAATTAGAACGATGAAAGGAGTTAGCAGCTTATGTGCACATCTAAAACTGAAAATCTTAACATGGTTATCTGAAACAAGGTCTGAACATAGTTTAGTTATCAAAACTTATATTCAAAGGAACAAAAATAACTAGATTTCTGCATTCTGAAATTCAGTCTTAAAATGTATCGAACAGGATAACTGGAGTTCACAAACAAGTGTTCTGCGACTCTACCTGCAACTGCAATCCATATGTAACAGAAGAGTGGCAGTAAAACACCATCTATTCTACAAATTTATTCGGTACATCCTCCCATATGAAATAAGTTCCATATATGCAAAACATGGATTAGAAGAAGACTGTTTATTAAGAATCTAGCCGTTAACGTTTAGAGGCAAGCGGAAGCACTACTAGCCAGAGAAGAACAAATATCTCCAGTGTGCTACCTGGCCAAGGAATCAAGAAAAGAAAACCACAAAATGACCGAAATGCAGAACCACAATCTAGCAATTAACCATCGATTGAAGAATGCGAGCTGGTCAACCACCTCCTCCGTTGCTGGGTTGAGGTCTCCTGTTCGCCGAATCGAGCGTCGTTGCCATCGAACCCAACTCAGCCACCACCAAAATCGATTTTCGCTACCACCGAATCGAGCTGTGCGGTAACCAGATCGACCTCCACCTCCGCCTGATCGTCCTCTTTCACCAGATCGACCTGCGACGCGAGGCTGGAGGCAGGTGTTGGCCGCACGGAGGAGAGCGAGGTAGGCGACAGCTGAGCAGGGGGAGGAAAGCGCGGTGGCGGCGGACGCAAGCGGCAGGCGGCGTGGTCGGCGAGCGCTGAGCACGGGGAGCAAAGCGGAGGCGGCCGGCGCAGGATGGCAGCGGGAAGGAGCATAGTGGGAGCGTGGAGGCTGGCGCTCAAGCAAGGAGGAGCGCGCCGCGCGGCGGCGGGGGGTGGCGGCGTGGATGTGGTGGCTCCGTGGCTGTGGACGGGGTGCAGAGTCGGATAGGGTAGGGTTGTGCGGATGGGAATGGAGGATGGGGATGTGCAGCAAGTGGGAATGGAACCTGGGAACGAGGCTGGTCGACCAACACGAATCTTAAAGACCGAATTGACGGTGGCAGATAGTGTTGGCGGCCGCGTACCGTTGCGGAGACGAGTTTCCGCAGACGATTTGTTATCCCCTGCATGCATGCGTCCACAACATATTAGCATGGCTTGTGGCGATGCTTCTTCAACTCTAGCGTGGGGATGGTACCCTACGTATGTGTTTTACAAAGTTATGGATACGAAAATGGAAAAACTTATTGTTCAGTACAAGTCTGCTGGCGATATGATTCAGTGATTGTTTTCTCTATGGTGTTTGTATCTAAGTATAATGTTGGCCATTTAGAAGAGTGAGAAACTAGCACAGGTTCGGGGTCCCTCTGAAGTGCAGTGTCCGTTTCATCATTGATTTGCTGATCTAAAACAGTATAGAGAGTAGATACCCACATAAAAGGTCTAGTTAGTAACCGGTGATATAGTCGCATCAACTCAAGTTCAATTTCTTACAGAAGCGGATTTGTGGCTTAATTTTACAAAATCCCCTCGCTGGTGTATCTGGGGTTCAAGGATTTTTCTAGACTCTGATATACATGGCCAAATGGGTCGGGCTTAACGGATGGCACGAGGCCCTGCCTGTTTTGGCCCGGTGCCAGCACGGCCTGCCCCGCCCTTATCCGGGCCGCGGGCCAGCACGACCCATCTGGCAGGCTGGGTGTGGGCCAAGAAGGAGGCACGCTAGGCGGCCCGACAGTGGCCTGCGTCCCCACTTCCACAGGCCTAAGTTGGTCGTTCCTCCACCTCTCCCCACGAGCCCTAACCCTAATCAGTTTCAGACGTTTAAAAAAATCAATCCTAGCCGCCTCCTCCTTCTCCATCTCAGCCGCCGCTGCCTCATTTCCTCCTGTCCGCTATGCCACCTCCTCATGAGCGCTGAGCCTTTGCTGTCGGGGACACGAGATGGACGTTGAGCGCTGGGCCGCCTGGCCTGTCTAGTCTGTCAGGCTTTCGGCCCGGCCTGCGTAAGACACTAAGAGGCCGGGCCTGGGTCTTGAGGATGGCATGACAAGTGCCCCGGTTTGACACGGCTATAAGGCCGGGCCAAACAGGCTAGCCCATCACCTGCCCGTTTGGCCTTGTATATACTTAGAGAAGGTTTTCCTTCTTAATGAAAATCCCCAGAGCACTAAATTAAGAGATACTAGCTCATAAGTATACGATATAGTTTAGAGGTGCCCTGAGTAGATAATAAAACTATTTAGGGCCTTTTTGATTTAATTGACTTATAATAAGCCATCTGTAATAAATAAAAATAAGTTACCTTTGAAACAAACATTACTAGCTTATTGTGCCAACTTATTATAAGCTCGCTCAATAAGTGTAGGGTTATTCGTGCATGTATCTGTAGAAGTGTGCGTGTGTGTATGCTTGTGTTTTGGGAAATAAAAATGCAACCTCGACTTGTCACGCTGGCTGCTATGGTGCTATCTGCTATGGCTCGATTAGGTAGCCGCCGAAGAAAAGCCAACACCCAACAGCATTTGTGCGGCAGCGCTGCTGCGCTGGTGTCCTCACTCAAGCAAGCCTGCGCTGCGCCGCTGACTTCCGCCCGTTGCAGGCCAACACGTTCCCCCTTCCTCCCCTCCCTCGCATCTCCTTACCAAGAACTCGTTTTGGTCTCCTCTCCTCTACCTCGACGAGTCCACGTGCTCCCTTTCCCCTCCCTCGCGCTGTGCTCCTCCGCCGGCGCCTTCTTCCGGTTCGGCCGTGCAGCTCTCCTAACAGCACCTGCAGCCGTTCCCGAGCCCCCGCTCCTCACGCGGTCCGTGCCAGCCCTGGCCGCCGGAGATCCGGGGGCTTTCTTGGTAAGCGACCCACCCACCCCCTCTAGTTCTTGTTCTCGGCAGGTCCAATCTGCCGCCTTGATCCCGTCCTCTCCCAGTTGTTGATTCTTTGCCGCCTCCGTGCTGTGCCTAGCTTCCCCTCGCGTGCGTGGCGAGGAGGTTGGTTCTGGATTGGGGATCGGTTGGGGACAGCGGGGATGAATACGAGGCCGGTGGTGCTTGTCCTCCTTCTGCTCGTGCTCGTCATCACCTCGCAGTTCGAGTGGAAGCAGCAGATCGGGGAGGCCGCCGATGCCGACCCGGCCGCCGCGCACCGCCGCCAGCAGCTGCTCGCCAGGGAGCACGCCGTCAAGGAAAAGGTTCGCGCCGAATGAATCTGACTCCCTTTTCAGTTGTTCCGTGTGCTTGCCCTGGTTTGTGTGCTCGGCGAGATACGTGCATTCGCAATTGAAGTTGTTGTCATGCCTATTCCCCTTTTTCCTCTCCTGAAGAAATCTTGTGGCAGTGATGTCTCAACTAAAATTAGGTACGCGTTGAAACTGGAATCGACATTAATTTAAAGCTAGCGAAATCGTGCAGGCCTTTACATTAATTGGGAGCTAGCGAGATTGTGCAGGCTTTTCAGTCCTCTGGGGAGGTTGATATGGATATCGAAGATCCATGTCAACAGATAGTGGTAAACTAGTATTGTTTTAAACAACAGGTTGATTTCTTCTTTTGGTGAGCCAAGTAGATAACCAGGCAGGTACAAAGATTTTCAGCTGCGGAATGCATTATTGGGCTTGTTTATCTCATTGTTTTCAAAACCAAAAACATAGAATGGGCAATTCTTTACCAGATCACTGCATTACTAGTACGTACCAAATTTACTGCCTGAGAAGGTGATGCGCTTTTCCTGCTTACATTGTATATCCTGAGACATATGTGTGCTGTAATCAGCATACCTGTTGGCTGCTTCTAGAGTACGTAGCCTGCTATCAGAGTTTCTAGTTACCGGCAGACCTTGCTCAGTGAAATCACAGGAGTAATATTATCCACATTTATACCATCTAAAAATAGTATTGGGCTACTAGCGTGATCAAGTATGGAACTTCTGGCCTGTTTTCAGTTGCAACTTGCTGGTAAAGAACTTAGGAGTTTGTAAGGACAGATCTGAGTATATTGGCTAGTTCAGCAGAATATCTGGGATAAAGTAACTGTAATGCTCTTTATCGCCAAATAGGAAGCGCTGTTGTGCTCAAAGCATCACTATAACATGCATATTACCATTTGAGATCTAGCTTCGAATGTTATGCCTTTTGCATTTTTTTTGTTATATAATAACATAACTTTTTAGGTCCATGACTGAGTGAATCTGGAACAGGGTAACAGTTGGAAAACAATTGATTATTGTATGTTTTGGCTTCAGTGTTTGACTAAAGTTAATCCTTTGAACAAATGAAAAGTCTTAACATATTTTTGGCAAATAAAGTCAGGCAGCTGTTTTCAGTTACTTCTATAATTAGGCAGTTTGACTGCTAATCCACATCATCTATTATGCTATCCAGATTTCTGCAGAGTAGCACGTGCAATTATCATGATTTTTGCCTTAGCCTCAGCCTCAGCATCCATGCAAAAATAGCAAAGGCCAGTTAGTGCATGTGCCATCTGGAATTGTAGGCAGACACTTGTAGAAAGTAGAAACATGTCGATATGTACTATGTGAAAAATACAAGGAATGCATATTTATATTGCACAAATATTATGTGTTCTAGCTTCTCTTGTTATATAGCCAGCCAGCATACGAGGATTTTGTTTCACTCTTTTATTTATTTTGTTTTTAAATTTTGCAAACTGCATAAGCTGTGACAGGACCTACATGTATGAACTTTGTTACTTTGAGGATTTCTTTTTAGTGTTCACAACCATGCATTGGGGGAAACTTGATCTGTTTTTTCTGTGGGTAATGAACATTAACCAATAACCATCAGTCCATCATCCGCATTATTGGCAATACTTGTACAGATGTCTTAGCTTGTTGCTTTGGATTTGTCCTATATTCCTTAGGTGAAATGGTAAATGGTAATCATTAATCATGTTGTGGAGTAGAATGGTTCGTGGAGTTCAATTGCTAGATTCAAATAAAGTGAAATGTCTAATATTATCATTCCTGAACTTTGCACACAAAAAAAGAGGCACTGTGACGATATAGTTGAGTTCGGTCGCCTTTGATTTCCTTATTGTGATAGGCATATTAAATTGATCTAGGCCCCTATTGGTGAGATTCCAGAGTCTACCACTGAGTAAATCAGGATGCTGTATTACATTGGAGCATCAGTTTGCCAAACTGAAATAATGTTTGTGTATTTGCTAGCATGTCTTTTGTTGGAGCCAACTGATAAAATCCATACATTCGAATGGTTTACCCATGGATGCATGCTATGAAAATTAGTGACAACAATGGGCGTAACCTAGTGCCGTAGGCTCCCGCTCTGCACGGGGTTGGAACCTGCTAACCAGATTTTCAAATCTTGAATCTGAATCAGATCGGAGGGAAAATGTAGGATTGCAAATCGTAGAATTGATGTAATATCCAATATGGGAAATTTGTTGGTTGACAAGGGCTTTGGCTTTCCTTAAGTGAAGATATAATACAATTACCCAACATATTTCCAATGTTTTAGAAAATTTCCATGAGAAATCATGTACATAGGTTACATAAAGCCTAATAATCTGATAAAAATTCAACTTTGTTCATCTTTGACATAGAGATTTGAATAATACGACTGATACTCTTAGCACACAGTGAACAGTTCCATATTGAAGCTGGCTGGTATTATTTCTAAAAAAAACTCAATCAACCTAGGAGGAACCAGGTGGCATTGTAAATAAGAAATAGACACCCAAATTCGAGTTGAAGAGGACGTGAACCTAGGTGGTGGTGTGGTGAGTGGTGACCATGTACACCCACTCGGTTCTCAATATTTTTCTTCTTAACATCTAGTATTAATTTGAAATTGAATTTTTTTAAATATTTGTACCACATACATGATCTTCTAACAACTTTTAAGCATTCCAACAAACTGATTTTGCTTGTGGGAGGAAACCTTGGATATGAAATTCACTCATTTAATTTTCAATGTGATTCTATAAATGAATTGAAAATAATTTACTCCCACCATTCACAAATAAGTGATGTTTGAAAATGGACATCTTGAAAATATACCTTTTGCCACTAAACAATTTGTTCGTGGGGCTAATAAAGTCATAAATTTTATAGCCGAACTGAGTCTGACAATCATGTTCTCGGTATCCTGTTTGGTTGCCATAGAGTAATGATTGATGTAGCACCTCCATTTGGGCAGCAATTTTTTGTATATGAAAAGATTCAACCATGTTAGGCATTGTTATTTAGAAATTAATCTTCTGTCCATGTGGTCCAATATTTGATTCTTTGATGGCATTAATTGCTCAGCATCATTTCTAGAGATCCTGTTCTTTTCCTCATCTAAGTTATATTGCCGTCTGCAGATAATATTATCTCAAGAGAAAAATATTCAACAACTTAATCAGCTCATTGAGAGCCTTCAACGCCAGCTACTACATTGCCGTGGTAGCAACAATACTGTTCATACAACCACCATTCCGGCCACTGAAGTAAGCGAAGCCGAGGAACACGAAACCATTGAGGATGAGAACAGATGATCCTCTTGGCAAATGGTTCTTCGATTCTAGTACAGAAGAAGCCAACGAACCAGAGGCCTGCACCTTGCTCTTGTGGAATGCCATCTAATGGAGGATTGAATCATACTTTGATTCACTGTATTGTATACTTGCTACGACCAACTAGCAGGTTGTCACCCGTACAAGCCTGTAGAGAGCTGTAATTTGTAATATGCTGTAGGCCACTAATTCAATTGGAAAGGTACCTGACCATTCTTTGTTCCGGTGGTGGATGATTCTGCCCTCAAAGGCTAAATATATTGCAGTGTCATTTTTTTTTTCTGATTCCATAAACCCACCAGATGAAGTAGTAAGTCAATGTTCACTGTAGTGTTGCTTCAATGCGCTTTTTAAGATTCACTTTTGAACTCCCCCTTTTGCCGATCTGGTGCTTAGATCGTGGGGTAACATGCCCTACCACAAGTGGTTGTGATGGTAAACATTGCAGTGAGGCTGTTGACATTCATTCTTTATGTTGAGTAAGAAGTTGATCTTTCATTCTTTATGTACCTGAATCATGAGGATGAAGTTACATTTGTTTCTCCTGTTGAGATTGAAATCTTGGGGGGCTTGGACCATTCTATGTATTTGTTTAATGTACCCTACTAGTATAACTTTATTGCCTTCAGTTAGTAGTATCCTCGTGTCATTATTTAGCCCAAATTAAAGAACAAGAAATGAAAACGAAAGTCATTTAGGTCCATAAATTTATTTCCAGGTTGATGTGTCAGACGATTTCCATGTGCGGCGAGAATACTTCATTTTTTAGAGGGAAAAAGTCCTATCGAGGTCCCTCAACTTTTGCCCAAGTCCGGTTTAGGTCTCTGAATTATAAAACCAGGTAAAACGTGTCCCTCTACTTTTAAAACCGTCCATATTACGTCCTTCAGCAGTTTTGGACGGTTGTTTTACTACAGTAACCGTGAGTTTGCTACAGTTACTGCAGCTTTGCATTTTCTTTTATTTATTAATTGTACTAAATATTTGAAAAATTATAGTAAATCACATAAAAAATCATAAAATGAAAACTCTAATTTTATTGGACTATATATGAGTAGATCTACACATTGAATATATATTATGGTCTGCTTTAGTACAAAATTTTTGTTGCACCTTTAGATCTATGCTCGTCTGGAAATAATATAAACTGCATCTATGAATTGGTGCAACAAAAATTTTGTACTAAAACATACCATAATATATGTTCAGTGTAAGGATCTACTCATATAGAGTCCAACAAAACTAGAGTTTTCATTTTATGATTTTTTTGTGATTTACTATATTTTTCAAATATTTAGTGAAATTAAATAAATAAAAGAAAATGGAAAGCTGCAGTAACTGTAGCAACCCACGGTTACTGTGGCAAACAACCATCTAAAACCGCTGGGGACGTAATATAGATGGTTTTAAAAGTTGAGGGACGCGTTTTACCCGGTTTTATAGTTTGGGGATTTAAAACAGACTTGGGCAAAGTTGAGGGACCTCAATAGGACTTTTTCCTTTTTTAGAGGGAGAATGTGCGCAGGTAGGAGAGTACCGGGTTGCGTGGGCCGTGCAGGGAATAAGTATAGGCTGGCCCAACAAGGAAAAGAATTAGCCAAGCTGGGTGGGGCCCTTTTCTCAAAAAAAAAAGCTAGGTAGGGCCCGAAAAGAATGACTTCTTTCGTTTAGAAGCAATTTAGATTCGGCAAGATTTTTTTGAGCTAAACCTACCCTGGCATTCTATTACTTCTATAAACTTTATTAAGAAGAATAAACTTCACTTTGGCATTTAAATCCCGCCCTGAATTTTGGACCACTTAGGCTAGTGTAAGTGGAGGTGTTATATGCAGTGCTATGTAGGCAATTTTAGTGATTTGACACTGCATTTATGAAGAAACAGAAGAAAACACTGTCATCACTATAAATCTCTTGTTCCCCAGTTATCAAGATAACTTTTGCATATGACTTAGGAAACAACAATAGTAAAACTATGCATCGAGAGAGGGATGTTTCATCCTAGTTTTAAGTTTTTTAGATGATGTGTCATTTAATAGTGTCCATGGAATCTCTACTGAGACTGACCTTAAATCCCCTCGGGGATGTGTACCAATATGCCATCATTGATTTTTGTTTTTTTAAAAAATAAATTTCAGACATATTACATAGTAAGACCATATTATCAGTAATTACTCATATCAGTTGTGACTGAGGAACACATTGTCTCTTATCAAATGCACATGCATTGTAATCAGAAAAATAACATCAATTTCATCATTTGATTTGTTGTTTGTGTTTCTCCGTATGTTAAATGTGAATTTTTTCCCATCTATGATCTCTGGCTAATCTTCTCTACTCTATGAAGAATAATCTTGTGCTGATTTGTTTTAAAAAATAAGAGTACTAATTAGGTAAGCGTCACTAGAAGTGTCTAAAGGTATTTTTAGGATAAAATTTAAATAAAAATATTTATTTTTTGGACGAAGTATAACTAATTTGTTTAGACATCCTCAAATCCTCACACGCAGACCATATTATTAGATCCAACGGCTTCCCCTAACCGCGTCACGTGCGTGCCTAGCGTGACTTTTTACTTGTTCTTGAAAGCGTGTCTCCTTCCTTCCTGCCTGCTGCTGCAAATGGTTCTTGTCCCTTTCCAGGCATTATTCGCTACATTACTTTCGTTCTTCTTTCCCCTTGACAAGTGATTCGCGGTTCTTGTCCCGGCTCGCAAGCAAAACAAAGCTCACGCCCTCTCCGCCGGTCCCGGATGTCCAACGTACGGCTCACCGCCGGCGAGCCGTGAGCACAGGCTCCGGCATCGATCGATCACCAGCTGTTAGTCAATGTGTGCTCCCTGAGCCGATGAAAAAAAAAAAACATTCGGAGGGCACACGATCAAACATTGTTTAAACGGTTTTACAAGACTGGCCGTGTTTCAAACAAATCCCGCTCGACGTCAATTTCAAACACACACAAACTTTTTTTTTAAAAAAAAAACAACGACGCATCAGCATCAGTTCATCACCATTGCTGAAACGCGCTCACATTCACACACCAGTCAAAAGAACGAAGCCATAGCCAGCACCACACACCAACACAAACACACACAAGAACCGATCAGCTCGCTAGCAATTCTTCTCCGCCTTGGCGAGCTTACACTTGACCCTCTGGAACACGACGGCGCCGCCACCGCCGCCATCGCCGCCGCCGAGCTGCAGCTTGAGGGGGCACGACGCCTCGATCTTGCACCTGGTGTACCTCAACGTGTACCTGACCTCCCCCGTCACGTCCACCTCCACCTCGAACACCCCCGTCCTGTTCTCCCTCCGGTACTCCACCTCGCCGGCGTTCCCGAGCACCACCGGCCTCGCCGCACCGCCGCCGCCGTCGATGTGGTACACCCTCGTCTTCCCCGGCGGGTGCTTCCCGCCCTTCCCGGCGAGCTCGTACCGGTCGAACACCTGGCCGTCGAACTTGTACGACGCCTCCAATGGCTTGGTGTTCTTGAGACCCATCGCCCAGTTCGGGTTGTGGATCACCAGCGTGAGCGAGAGGTTGTAGAAGAGCGACGTCACCGGCGAGGTGGAGAGGGTGAAGTGCGTGAGGGAGGCGTCGGTGACGGAGATGGACACGTGGCGGACGAAGCCGAAGCCGGCGAGGAGGACGGCGAAGAGGAGGAGCGCGGTGACGATGCCGATGCAGGCTAGGCAGGGCTTGGAGTCTTCCCACATGCTGCCAAGCTTGTATAACATGTCGTCGAGGTTCTTCCCCATCGCCGGCGTACGGACGGCACGGCGGCGTACGGCGGCGCTGGATGGGATGATGATGATGGTGTCGTCGCCGGCGGTTGGGTCGTCGCGCTTTGAATGGATGACGACGAAGGCCGTCAAGGCTGCTGGGGCAGGGGACAGGGCATGGATGTGTAGGCCAATGGCGTTTATTTATAGTATCATTATAGTAGTATCAACTAACAGTGGGAAATGCATTCATGACGAAAGTTCACTTTTTTGTTTTCGGATGAATTAGATTTATTTAGAAAGAAAAAAATTACAAAAATGTGTTGCTTTAATTCAGACAGAAAAATGCAAAAAAAAAATGGCAATGTGCTTTTGTAGAAATGTGTTTTTAGAAGATTCCTTTAGTTTGAGATTGGGCTTGTTGTGGACCGGCGTGTCATAACAAGAAGGCATATATCCCTCTGTTTGCAAACAATCACTGTTGTAAAAATGTGTTTTAGAAGATTCCTTTGGCTTAAGATCCTTTTGAAGCCAACCTTTCACCATCTTCTCACACAAGCTGACCATTGCAAAATGTAAAGCTACACGTTTGGCATGTACTAGCACTTGGCTTTTCCCGATCTAAGTAAAAATTGTCCTTTGATTCATGTTTTAGAATCAAGAGCAAGAGTAAATGCTCTGAATGGCTTAATCTATCCGATAGGCTCCAAGTCTCATACAGTGCGTGGTTGCAACTGAACTGATGTGCAAATGGTGTCTTGCTGCATGATTGCCCTGTGATTTGAGGTCACCATTGACCTGTCCTGCTATGCGTTGACTCTGGAATATTTGGCTCATGGAAAATGGGTACATCTCTTCCTCTACTCAAAACAAAAATCCATACTTCAGGTTTAATCGTTGATGAAATTCAGTCCTAAATCTTCTGAACTTTTTCGACAGAAACTCTTACTGCCTCCTACAAGTTTCTCCTTTCGTTTCACAGGTAACAAGGAGGGACAAAAGATTCAGGACTTTGGAGACAGCGCAAAATGCAAAATGGCATCAACATTTCTTCCATTCCAGACCAAGCCAGCGCAGCGCACAAAAGAAAAAGACCCAACATTCCATTCCCCTTGCATCCATCGTCAGTCATACCTCCGAGTCGTCCTTCCCAAATCAACCAATGCGATTTCGCAAATTCAAACAACAATTCATTGAAACCACACGCCGGTTTCTCCAAGAATTCCTCCAAACCGCCAGGTCAGCAGTTCTTGTCGGGCTTGGCGAGCTTGCACTTGACCTTCGTGAACACGACGGCCGGCGTCCCCGGCGGCGCCAGCTGCAGCGTCAGCGGGCACGTCGCCGCAAAGCTGCACTTGGTGATGTGCGCCTGGTACCTGACCTCGCCGGCGAGCGCGACCTCGACCTGGAACATCCCCGTCGCGTTCTCCTTCCCGAACTCGACCTCGCCGGCGTTCCCGAGGGCCACGTAGGCGCCGCCGGAGCCGGAGACGAGGTGGTACACCCTCGTCTTCCCGGCGGGGAGCACGTCCCCTTCGCCGGCGAGCAAGACGCGGTCGAATCGCTGCCCGTCAAAGTTGTAGTCCGCCTCCATCGGCTGGGTGTTCTTGATCGACATGGCCCAGTTCTTGTTGCGGACGGTGAGGGTGAGCGAGAGGTTGTAGGCGAAGGCGGTGGCGGGGGAGGTGAGGAGGGCGAAGCGCGTCAGCGAGGCGTCCTCGACGGCGACCTCCACGTGGCGGATGAAGCCGTAGGCGGCGAGGAGGACGGCGACGAGCGCGACCGCGCTGAGGAGGAGGAGGCAGATGCAGATGCCGAAGATGGCTTCGCGCGTGTCGTAGGAGATGCAGGGGCAGCACCTGTCGCAGAAGGTGTCGTAGCACCCGCCGCAGCAGCAGCAGTCGTCGTCGAGGCAGCACATGGCCGCCGCCGCCGCCGCCGCCGCCGCTGGCCGGAGGGAATCTTGGGAGAGGATGGAGGGAGGAAGGAGAACCGCCGCGGATTTGGATTGGGGCAAGGGGAATCTTGGCTGGGAGCCTGTGAGTACTGACTGAAACAATTGTGGCTCTCTGTTCCTTCCTGAGAGTCTCGGGGTGTGTTTAGATTGGGGAAAGATTCCCTGAAAATACACTGTTCACTAAAAATACAATGTAGATGAATACTGTTCTGTGAGTGGGAGGGATGTGATGAATAGTGAAAAGTTGGATGAATAGTATTTTTTTAGGAATATTTGAGAAACTAAACGGCGCCTCAGTCAACGGTGACTTGGGTGACCGTTGTGAAATTGCTAGTTTTTTTTCTCTCTCACCAATTATAAATGCTAAAATGTCACGGGTGGTCACCTGAATTGCTGTAGTACGTGCAACTTGCAGTGATTTTTTTTTTGCAGATAATAACAAAAATTGGTGTGATCATTGAATTAAATTCTCACACGCAATTTTTTTTATTATTGAAACAGGTACTAATAAAAGTATGCAATTTGGATAAAAGACTAAATTGCTGGCTAAATTAATGGAAAAGGACTTAATCAGTTAAGCATGCATGCATTTGGATGATTTTGAATTATAAATCTATTAAGGGGTGGACATTTGCTACAAAATGACTTATAAATGTCAAATGAAGGTAATGAAATATTAGGAAAGTGGTTTTTATGATTCTTTATATATTGATGGCCAAAGTTGAAAGTAAGTAATACAATTATAAATGAGGTGCGTGCATTCTGAATGAAAACAAGTAACAAAAAGAGACTTATAAACCTCTATTCCATGTATCTTAAAATATAAGTAATTTTGGTTTTGTAAGTGGGCAATTTCCCACCTATTGCCTTGCTTTGGCTGCTGCTCGTCGCTTTCTATTGCTGTAACAGTCTCGAGACTGACTATCTATTCCTTGACCTCCCTATCATGCCCACTTCATTAGTTGGCTACATCATAACAATACGACACTATTATTACATTTAACTTCGTAATGTGTAATTTTTTCCATTTAAATTAATATCCCCCAATCAGATGGGATTTAAAGTTCTTATGAAATTTAATGGTCTCAGGCATGCACAACAAAATGCAAATAGTTTTCATCTGCAGTCTCTTTTGTAAAAACCATTTTGCATGTATATGTCATTGACAATGCATGGTTAATAAATCCACATGTGTTACAGCTATTTTACACGGTTTTCCATCTCCAATAACTTCCCACAACCAGAATTTGAAACTTCTCCTAATGTTGTGGGATTCTCCTAATGTTTTAGTATTCAAAGTTTAGTATAAACTTTCCCTATTACATTCCTCCTAGTGGGGTTCTCCTAGTGTTTTAGCATTTTAAATATTCTATTACTACTTGAAAACACTAGGGGAAGTCCACCATTTTAGTAGCGTTACCTTTTGGCCACTGCTCTCAACTAAAATCCTCACATTTTCATTATTTCTATTCTGCACTTAACCTAACGCTTAATTCTTTACCTAAAGAGAAGTTATTCAATTGAAATAGCAAGATGATGATGATGATAGCATGCAGATAACAAAATCCATATGAAAAAGAGCAAGGTTATGGTAGCTAGGCAATTACATTTTTTAAACAAGTTATAATGACAACACAATGCAAATAGTTTTCATCTGCACTCTCTTTTGTAAAAACCATTTTGCATGTATATGCCATTGATGATGCATGGTTAACAAATCCGCATGTATTACAGCTATTTTACACGATTTTCCATCTCCAATAACTTATCACAAACAGAATTTGTAACTTCTCCTGATGTTGTGGGATTCTCCTAGTGTTTTAGTATTCAGAGTTTAGTATAAACTTTCCCTATTAAATTCCTCCTAGTGGGGTTCTCCCATTAAAGTCCGTTTCTAAAAAAAATCAAAGTTTAGTATAAACTTTCCCTATTAAATTCCTCCTAGTGGGGTTCTCCTAGTATTTTAGCATTTTAAATATTCTATTAAATCCTCACATTTCATTATTTCTATTCTCCAGTTCTCCACTTAACCTAACTCGCTTAATTCTTTACCTAAAGAGAACTTACTCAATTGAAATAGCAAGATGATGATGATGATAGCATGCTGATAACAAAAATCCATATGAAAAGAGCAAGGTTATGGTAGCTAGGCAATTACATTGTTTTTTTACCATCCTTATTGTATGAGCTTTGTAGATGATCTCATATGCCAATGGAACTTGTAGTTGGCACTCTAAGAGGGGGGAAAATAATTGACATTGCTAAACAATTTCTATAATCTATCTTAATAAACCAGTTTATTATAATCCCTACTGGATCCAAACAGGCCCATATACGATTAAACATTTTCTTACAATTTATTCAACAACTAACAAACCCGTGTTCAATATTTTGGATTGGTTATTTCAATATTTCACAGAAACCATACATACATGTATGGTTGGTTTGTGCGATGAAGTGTTAACTTATGGTTGACCACCTCATTATAAGCATCCATTGGTCATAATATATATCTCCATTATGAACAATGAACGGCGTGTAAGTTATTATACAAAAAAGAAAGGTGTGCAAGTTAATTTTTTTCTTGAAAAGATTGATATGACAGTGCAAATGTTTTAGCTACTATGTGTGTGGCCACGGTCAATATATGGTCCCTTCCCACCTACCATGTTTTAAACAAGTTATAAAGTAAACGTCCCCTGGCGCCTTCCCACCCATCTGCATAGCATCGAATAAACATAACAAATGACAGGGCCAGAAAAGCCCTGCGCGTCTCCGGCACCTACCTAACCATTGATCCGAAGGAGCTAGGAAGCAGTGACGAACCACCTACGTACGGCTATATAAATTTACTACTTGCTTCCTCTGATGAGATCACCCCCATGGTTGCAACCTAGTACAACCTCCCACTCCAAGATCCACACCAAGAACATCCAGCTGCCATCGGACAAATGGAGAAGAGTGGGTGCTGCATCGCCAGCTGGATCGCCGGCATCCTCGTCGTCGGCGCCGGCGCCGTGCTCATCGCCGCCTACGCCGTGCTCATCCACGTCCACATCGCCGTCGACGAGGCCTCCCTCACCAGATTCCACCTGGCAGACGCCTCCTCCTCCCCAGCTCTCGCCTACAACCTCTCGCTAACCCTGACCATCCGCAACCCAAACTGGGCGATCACCATCAAGAACAAGAAGAACCTGGAGGCGTCCTACAGCTTCGACGGCCAGGTGTTCGACCGCGTGCTCGTGGCCGAGAAGGGCGACAAGCAGGGGCCGAAGAGGACGAGGGTGTACCACCTCGCCGTGGCGTCGGCGTCGCCGAACGGCACCGCCGTGCCGGCGTTCGGGTCCGCCGGCGCCGAGGAGTTCAGGAGGCAGAACGCGACGGGGTTCTTCGACGTCGAGGTGAAGGTGACGGGGAAGTTCCAGTACACGGGGAGGTACACCAAGTGCGAGCTCGACGCGACGTGCCCGCTCAAGCTCCAGCTCGCGCCGCCGGGGACCAAGGCCGTCGTGTTCGAGAAGGTCAAGTGCAAGCTCGACAAGCCCAAGAAGTATTGCTAATTGGTAAAGTGTTAAGTGATGAACGGGGGGAGATAGTAGGGTGATGAACTCAAGAACTAGCATAGAAGTGTGTGTTGGGCTCTGATTTGTTTTGGTCGGTTTGAAATGTGTGTGTGTGTGTGTGTGTTCCCACATCAAGATCAGTATTTTGTTTGCCTAGAGATGCTAATGAGATTTGGTTTTCGTTTTTTTAACTCGAACAATGTGAAGAGTGTCTTTTTTTTTTTTACCATGTGCTTAGATGCTGGTACACCTATGGTCAAAATGCCGACATAAAACAACAGTACATGACAATAGAAAACAGAGTTGGCTCTTGGTCATGTGCTGGCCCTCTCCTCACTCATTCCTGTCATGATTAATTTGAAACATAGTACTCCGTCCGTTAGTCCTCCGTTAAGTGTCGTTTCAAGCAGTACCCAAAGCAATTGGCAAAATAACCTTAACATCCCTACTTGACAATAATTTGACAGCTGGACCATTTGGATGTACATGCCATTAATGTTGTACTTGTAATATGGAAAAACACGCCTGCCACACACATCATCGGTGTTTTACATCACATAAACAATCATTTCATTTCATTTAAACATGCAGGACAGTATTTTGCCTTAAACAGATAAAAAAAAGGCCACGAAAACAATCATTTCATTTGGCAGCAAACACACTTAATAGGCATCTACTACTAGCAATAGCAAGCACGTATAGGATTGAGCTGCAGCCTGCAGGTCGGAGTGGACGCCTTGCTTGGATCCTTCGTCGTCGGAGTAGGAGCACGTGTGCTCCCGTGGCCCAGTTCACGAGTAGTAGGAGCCCGCGCTTTTGTGGCCCAACGCACGAAGTTTGCACAGCGGCGAGGTTGCAAATGGGGATGAGTTTGATTTTGGGACTTGCTAGCGCCTGGACGTTCGATGTCCGGGTGCAGCAACAGACAGTGGCAGTGAAACATTGGGAAATAATATTGCAATATTGATGGTGAAAGTAAAACATTGGAAAAAAAATTGCAACATTAAAGGTGAAAGTGAAACATTGAAACAAAAACATTGTAACATTGGCGGTCCGTTGCAACACCGAGCATGCCATATGCAACATCAAAAGTTGTATTTTGCAACATTGACGGTGTCCGATATTTTCATTTAGCATCGGACGTCCTAAGTGTAGCATTTCTTTTTTTTGAAAAAATAGTGTGTGGTTGTAGGAGGCCCTCCATGAGGGGACAAGGCAGGAGCTGTTGTGTTGCGGTACAACTACGCATTGGGTGGGGAAGGGTAGGTGATGGCAATTATTTCCAAACTACTGTTGTAGCTTCGAAGACAAATAAGGGGAGGCGATGACAATTATCTTTTACTATATACAGTATGACTTTCAATTATTCAAAGTATTTGCATCTTATTTCTTAATGTTTTTAGTGTTTGATTATTGTAATTACATGCATTATTATTTCAATTATAGTTTCACACATTACTGTAAACAGAGCAACGATAGATATGTTACATTTTTTTTAAAAAAATAGATTTTTGTACTATCTTCATATTTTTTGGTTTAAAATAAAGTATTTATGAATTTCTATACTAAACAAAACATTTTTTTTTAGAAAAAAAGCGGGAAACAACCTTCAAAGCCACCTAAAGGACCAATTCATCCGGTTTGAATAGTTGAATGGTTATTTATCTCCGGTTTTGTAGTTATGGGTAAAAAATTAGACTTTCTCGATGGTCGGAGGTTGTAAATCAAACTTTTTCTAAATATTAATAAAGGATGAAATTTTACATTCCAAATAATCTATTTGACTGTTGACCTAAACATAATTAAATGATAGTCTTCTTTCATAATTAATTGTAATTCCATACACCCAATGGGCACTTGAGTGCCTCCATGTCATGTGCGCTCATTCGTTTTCCCTTGGGGTTAAGTTCGACAAGGAACCAAGGAATGCATTCCTAATCCAAGTGTGGCATACACATTTAACCGAACATGCCCTAAGGAGGCATCTGAAAAGGGTCTTGCTATGAGTTGAACAACATCTACTCCTCTTGTTTCAAATTATTATTCATTGAACTTTCTTGACCCTAAATTTGACACTCTTCTTATTTAAAAAATTGTACAAAAAATATCACAGTTTTTGTTATGGCTTGCTTTATTAATAACAAAGTTATTCAAGAATGACTTAAATTTGGCTTGCATAAATTTTTTTAAGCAAAATAGACGGTTAAACTTGGGGGTCAAAGAAGTCAAACAAATTAGCTTCTATATATTGCATATCTCTCCCAAATGCTTCGATAGTTCGCGCTCCCTGCTCATTCACATACATGCACGTTCGCATCGTTGTCGTCGGGCCATGTTACACAAGGGTTCAAGGCTTCAAGTCTCTCATATGTATCCAGCAAGTTGACCTACAAAATATTAATGAAGGGTGAAATTGTCCATTCCAAAAAATGCTGACCTAAACATAACTAAATGGTGGTCTTCGTTCCTATTTTATTGCATTTTCGTATGCCCAACGCGCACTGAACATCTCCTTATCATGTGTGCTCATTCTTTTTCCCTTGGGGTTAGATGCGGTCCATGAGGAGCCAAGGAATGCATTCCTGATCCAACTGGCACAGGGATGATGCATGCTTTTTAAAAGATTGAGGGCCTGCTCGGATGCTCGTAAGTGGCTGGGCTGGCCGATCGGGCCCACAAGTCAGCCCCCCTTCCGGCTGGGTTCCCAGCCAGCCCCAGCCGTGGCTTTTTCAGCCATCCGAACAGGCTGTGGGTTCCCTGACCCTTTGTTTATTTTTTAAAACATGAGCCAATCAAAGGGTCCCAACTCCCAACTGACCATGTCATCAGTCCCACGGCTTAATCTTGTTGACCTCAACAACAAGACTAAATGATGATAGTCTTGTTTCCTTGTTAATTGTATTTTGATCTGCCCAAAGCTGCACACCCCAGATAAGGCCTGGCACAACTAGCTGTACAATAGTGTTTAAAAACAAAGACGCAGACCAAAAAGAACATGCACAGCTTGTCACTTGCGAGTATTATACTTTACTTGCCCCATCACCCAACCCATCCTTTCCCTCCATTACCATAAATTCCCAAACCATATCATGCCAAAACCTCCAACCACATCTTCTCCTCTCCTCTCCTCCAACACACCATCTCCAGCATCAAGAACACAACTACTAACTAACCAACCATGTGTTGCTGCTGCGAAGACGACTATGGCGGGAGGTACTGCTGCCGCATCCCCTACCAAGTCTGGGAGGACATCAAGTGGTGCTTCATCCTCCTCGGCTTGATCGTCGTCGCCGTCGTCGTCACCGGCGTGGTCCTCATCGCCGTCATCTTCGGTGGTCCCCTCCGCCACGTCAAGTTCACCGTCGAGGACGCCTCCCTCACACGCTTCGCGCTGGTGACGTCACCCACGACGGCGATCGCCTACAACCTCACGCTGTCGCTGGCCGTGCACAACCCCAACTGGGCCATCGGCATCAAGCACGACAAGCCATTGGAGGCCTCGTACAGCTTCGACGACCAGCCGTTCGAGCGCGTGCTCGTCGCCGACGAGGGCTCCAAGCAGGGCGCGAGGAAGACGGTGGTGTACCGCCTCTCGTCTGGGTCGGCGGGGAGGGCGGTGGCGCTCGGGAACGCCGGCGAGGCCGAGTTCAGGAAGGAGAACGCCACGGGGATCTTTGAGGTTGACGTGGCGCTCACCGGCAAGTTCAAGTACACGCTGCGTAAGACCAAGTGTAAGATTGAGGCCACGTGTCCTCTCAGGCTACAGCTCGACACGCCCGGGACGACGGCCGTCGTGTTCCAGAGGGTCGATTGCGAGGTCGCCAAGTCGGATGATAAGTACTGCTAGCTAGCAGAGATGATCGATGGGGTTCTTCGTTTTTATTTGGATTGTTTTTTTTTTCTAATGTATTGATTGATTTGGTTTGGGTTCGTTCTACTCCTGAATGTCTACTGTGTATGTATCCTTTTCAAGATTCATTCTTGTTCTTGCGAAATGTAAGAACACGGTTTATTTGGTTTCTTGAAATGAGGAAGGGCGAAATTCGAGCTTTACTTTGCTTTCTTCCTTGAGTCTATCCTGTTCAAGTGTTCAGATTGACCAATGCAAGCTTCTGAATGGGAAAGGATTGGCCTGTTATTGAGAGGAAATGTTGATGTTATTTCCTTGTGTCTTTGATGCCTTGATTCTTGCTAAAATGGGAACAAGCAAGACGAGAGGCAAGACGAGAGGTTATGTGCCAGCGGTTGGTGGTCTATTCAATAACTAGCACTAAACTAGTTGTCCACTTGTCACACACTGGACTGTCAGTCTGTCAGCCGCGCCATTGTTTAAGTCTTTAGCAACCGCGTTGCTTTCATGACATGTTGAAGCCCACTATGATTTGTTTGGTTACCTTATCTTAATAACTCCAATGACATGCTTCCACAGTTGACGAAGAAGCACTAAATTTTTTGTTAGCGTGTGTACTCCCTTCGGCCCTCTATCTAGTTATAAAAAGATGGCTGTTTTGGTTGTGTCATTGGACGGCACGCTTAAAGTTTGATATCAATATTTGTTAGTGTTTAAAGTACATCTGAGAAAGGTACACCAATGGTTTTATTATTAAAGTTAAAACTCCATAACATTGTGTGTTATTAGTTACTAGCTAGTCGCTACTATCTTTACTAATACTTTGCCTGCTGCAAAGTTTCGGCTGTTACATGACATGGCTCCTTAGAGTAACATCAATAGACCCTCTAAATAGAGTCTCTACTCCAAATTTGAAGTAAAAAAAAAACAAGAGCGTCTATCCGACACCTGGGTGTTTTGGAGGGGGGTAGCACTCAGATTTTAAACCATTAGATCTAGAAATGGATGGTTCAGATATTCACATTTTCTCTCTCTTCTGTATCCTCTTCTCCACCACCCACCACTGACGGGCCCCACCTGCTTCCTTTATAAGGGGGAATTTTAGATGGAGAGAGATAATGAATCTGAGCCATTCACTCCTAAATCTAGTGTTGGCTAGCTTTTCCAAAAAAAAAACAAACTACATAATTATCCCACTGTTGCCCCCCTTTAGGAAGCCTACAAATTCTCCTCCACAGCCAGTGACACGTCTAGGGGCTCTTCCGTCGGCCCCCATCCATGGGCTCAACCTCTGCCCATCCTCCTCCCTTACATACGCTCTGTCTCTTTCTTGATGCCATGGCCTAATGTCTCCTTCACAATTCTCTATTGGGCAATATTGTGAAGATGTGTAAATTTTGTATTTTTGGGTTACTATTCTTGCTCCCAGCAGTGTTTGCGAGGTAATAATGTTCACTTCCACTCAGGAAAAATAGCCTTTTTTTATCTCTTAATATTTTGCACTACCGCACATCGATTATAATCTAGAATCACAAAAGGTAAGCTAACTTATTGTAATATATTGCTTCGTGATTTCGAACATTTTTTATCCGACTGAATTTTTTATTTTCAAAAAACAGTTTTTAATTGAATCATTAGTGGATAATTTTTTTATTTGGCTGAATATTTTTATTATTGAATAGTTTTCTTCTTGGTTTGGGATAATTCCTTTATTCCATCAAATATATTTAATTTCTCTAAAACATTTTGCGTAATGATTTGCATGAAAGGAAACAATTTTGCTATTCCTTGGACTTTTTATTGTCTTAGTTTGGAATAACTTTTTATTCAATTTGATTATTACCATTTTTCTAGTACATTCTTTTTGTTTGTAATGGCTTGTCATGGGCTGATATATGCGTTGAATGATACCAATGTGCTCATAGAATGTAAAAAAAGTATGAGTAAATACGAGCACCATGTGCTAAGCAAAGACCCTGATACCAAGTTACCTTCAATCTGTGAGTTTGAGTGTTATTTGGAAGTGAATGAAAGAATATGAGTAGAAGAATTAAAGAAGCTATTTCGTAGGGATTTTCTCGAATCTCTTGTGCGTGATCTGACCTTGTGAGGACCTTATGTACTTATTGGAATTTCTTAAGGCCAGCATATTTTTTTTGTAGTGATTTACTTGTCTCATTGCTTCTTGTTCTAATCCTTATCTCGCGTGTTAATGCTAGTGTATTTGGAGCTTGTTGGTGGTTCCTCATGTGTGTTTGATGGGGTCGTGTTGGTAGGTGGTAAAGTTAACAAACTCTGACTAAGCAAGAGTAGTAGAACAATATACTAAATTTTTGGATCAGAGGGAGACTACATGTGAAGCTAAGAGATAATGTAGAACTAAATGGTATATGGAGGTCCAGCTCACATTTAATTTTACTTGCCAAGTGATGAACCCAAGTTAATAAATATAAACCACATTTTATGTCACATTAACCCAGCATTCTAGTTCTCTTATTTCAAATATAAATAATTAGTAAATCCACCTTTCTTCTATTTTTTTATTTCAGCTCTTTTGCATCCCCTTTGAACTACAAAATTAGTAAACATCTCAAGAGACAATATTTTGACCAAAATCACTAGGGAATCATATGAGTTTTCATGTCAATGATTAAAATTAAACAACAAGCTCAATTTTTCATATCGAGGACGACGACTAACAAAGGTACAGCACAATAGATTGTTATTATCAACTTTCCAGTACATAATATAACAGAAAACACATTACTCATTAACCAAGCCATATAAGTAAACTTGCAACTGAGCAGCAACTAATAATTACATCCATAGGACGACTCCTTGAATTTAAGATACACCAATTAAGTTGACAATTAGCTAGTTCGAAGCGCCTTGCACTCGCTAGCAGTTGTTCCTCGGCGCTCTAATCAAGCAAGTTTCCACTTGATTTTTCTCCAGAACCGTCCTAGAACTTTATTAGGGATGTATGTTTTGCTCCCTGTTGATTTTAGATGGAAATAAAATTCATTTACTAGTGCGGACTTCAAATTAAGCAAGGAAAGTGAGATTAAAATGAATTGGCCAACTGACCCACACACCCACTAGCTGCTAGTTCACTGCTTATCCATTGGGGTCGCCCCTTGCATCATCTCCAACAAATTCAGTGGCCCCACCCCCCATGTCAAACATCCCCGGCCTGCAACGTTCTTTTATTCTGACCTAGCCGTATTGAAGAACAGGATCTAGCTTCATAATATAAACTAGCAAAGCAAGGTCGTTACGCGCAGTGAGTGACCATCACTGCAGAAAATGACAACTAGGCAGCAACTAACCTGCACTACCATTTCATGATTTGTTCGTGCAGGAGCACTACAGACTACAACACTAAACGCATTAAACTTACCTAAACACCCATGACGCGACTTGCTAGCTAGTTGAAAGCTTGCACATTATTTATGAACACCATCACCCAGAAGCTGCACAACAATGTCGTTCTAGCAGCCCTTCTCGGCCTTTGCGAGCTTGCACTTGACCTTCTGGAACACCACCGCCTCCGCCGCCTGTCCCGGCGGCGCAAGCTGAAGCTTGAGCGGGCAGGTAGCCTCGATCACACACTTCTTAAGCCTCGCCGTGTACTTGACCTCACCTTTCACCATTACCTCCACCTCGAACACCCCCGTGGCGTTCTCCTTCCTGAACTCGACCTCGCCGGCGTTCCCGAGCATCACCGCCGCGCCGCCGGAGCCGGAGACGAGCCTGTACACCCTGGTCTTTCCGGCGGGGTGCTCGTCTCCCTCTCCGGCGAGCCGGACGCGGTCGAACATCTGTCCATCGAAGCTGTACGTGGCGTCGAGTGGCTTCGTGTTGGTCATGGCCATCGCCCAGTTGAGGTTGCGGATGGTGAGAGCTAGCGTGAGGTTGTAGGCGAGCGTTGTTGGTGTGGTGGTGGTGTTGAGGGCGAGGTGGGTTAGGGAGGCGTCGTCGACGGTGATGTCGGCGTG
Organism: Digitaria exilis; assembly: GCA_015342445.1. NCBI lineage: Eukaryota > Viridiplantae > Streptophyta > Magnoliopsida > Poales > Poaceae > Digitaria > Digitaria exilis. The sequence goes on along the minus strand of JACEFO010001972.1, from coordinate 2,732,026 downwards.
GCGGACGAAGCCGAAGGCGGCGACGAGGATGACGATGAGGATGATGAAGAAGAGGATGGTGAGGCAGAGGATGCACCACCATAAGTCCTTGCAGCTGTTGTAGCAGCACCGGCAGTCGTCGAAGCAGTCATCGAAGATACCCATGGATTTTAGTATGGTGCTAGCGCTGCAGCTGCTGGAGATAAAAGGCTATAGCTGCTCTCTTATGTTGCTGTCCAAGTTTGTTTTCTGGGTAGGGTTTGCTGGTAACGCTATATTTATAGCGTCATTGAGCATTTGAGGTCTCTTGACTTGACTTGGTGCATGTTAGTTGGAGGGAGCTCAAGGACTTGACCTCGCACAGCGGTGTGCCCGAGAAAAAAAAAATAAAGGTATAACATTATCCACTGTGTTTAATTAAAATAATCGAGAGCTTATAAAATTGTAAATCAGGCCTCAACCTCTTCGTAGACTCCTCGCAACAAACAAACAAAATATCAAAATAGATCTTTTGCAAGAATATGTAGTTTTGCCATGACCTTATTTGCATGCTCTATATATCCTAATAGCGCGTCAAAGATACATGATTTTGAAGTGTGCAGAAGTGGTATAGTTAACAATGATCACGTAGCAGAGTGTTGTGTACAATTAAGGACGATTTGCAACAGCAAAACAAGATTGAAAGATAAAACAGTAAGATTCAAGTGAACAAGATGTTGTTTTACTCCGATCCAACATAGAGTATAACTCCCATGGTTTATATTGGTCACAAATTATTTTGTGTTTATTTGCCTGCAGGCGCTTAGCAAAAAGAAACATATAGGGTATGCATTTGGTCACTGGGCTGGCTTTATGCGTTTTCTCACTCGACTTAAATATTTTGAATACCTAATCTCTCTTCCCACTAAAAAAATAGAAGAAGCTAATCTCTCTTTCCTAAGGGTCAGCTTTCAGAATTGTAACTAATGACCAAAGCTAGTTTGGTTACTTAATTACAATTGTAATTTTAAGCTACATACAAGAGTATATATGTATAAAAAATGCTTCCACACCATATAATTATCTTCTCCTCTTTGTCTCTTTTGCGCCGTCGTCTTACATGTGGCATTACCATTTCATCATTTAATTTCTCAAACTCCTCCCAAATTGGATCTCTAATTCCAGTAATTCAAATTAGATTCATGATTGATTCAGCGATCCATGGCTAAAAAGAAGAAGACGATGACGCCGACGATGATTGTGTTGCGATAGTTGGTGCAACTTTATTGCAGTAGATTCTGTTGGGAAGCGTGTTTTGTGAAAGAGAATAAATAGTAAATTTGGGAAACTTTTTTGACCAAGTACACAAGGCCTAAAAGTATTTGGTTAAGCCATGTGCATGCATGCACCATTTGTCCTAAAAGCATGTTAGCTCAAAGATCAAATTGACCAGAGCAAACGGTAGCGGCTAGCTTCCATTAAATGCTTCATTGTCGGGATTATACAAATTAATGACCTGATCTGAAACCTCGTCAGTCTTTACTCGTCATGGCACATGATAAATAGTAGGGCCGCAGCGTACAAAGGCCCCGCGTGTGGATTGCGATGCCCACGCGATCCTCACGCGGTGGCGACGCGGCACTGCGGCTGCAAGCTAGCAACCACCGCGTTAGCTACGTCGCCATCGCACCACCCATTGAGGCATATTTATACGACGCGCAAGTGGTTAAGTCTTAGACAAACAACACTTTTTGAGTCACAAAGTCTATATCATGTGCATCTCTAAAAAAACAAGTCCATACCATGTGCATAATTACAGTACCTGCTCTATGAGCATCAGGGTTTTTTATACCGAACCGGGACTGGAACCGCCGCCCTCCGGTAGCGGCTTACCGAAGCGGTTTGAGCGGTTTCCGGTGGAAATCGGACAAATTCAAATTTTGAATTCAAATATATATGAATCCCTAGTTCAGTCGGTTTGAACCGGTAAGCCGAGCAGTTTGGTCGGTAAACCGGTCGGTTTGGACGGTAAGCCGGCCGGTTTCGGCGGTAAGCCGGCTCAATAAAGAATTTGTCATGTTTTTAAATTTAATTAAAAAATTAGAAAAAATAAAAGAAAAATTCCTACGAATATTTCAAGGTGCATAGAATCTAATAGTGTCAATATTTTTCAAATATTAGTGTATTTAGTATTTTTTGTGTGCATTAGAAGTTCAATCGGCCGATTTTTTTTCTTTTCTTTTTTTGGTTGAACTTCTAATGCCTACAAAAAATACCAAATGAACAAATATTTAAAAAAAATTTACACCAATAGATTACACGTACCTTGAAGTATTTTTAGAAATTTTTTCAACATTTTTCATTTTTTGAATTCAAATTTGAATATTTTAAATTTAACCGGTTGAAACCGCCCCGAACCGCTACCGGTCCAGGGTGGTTTCACCGGGAACCGTGGGAACCGGACCGGTTCCCAGCGGTTTGGTAAACTCTGATGAGCATGCCTCATACTAGTTTTGAACCGTGGAATATAACCTTTTGCACATTAAAAGGTGTAATAGCTCAGTCCTCAAGTAAGTCATTTTTTTAGTCTACAAATGCTCTCCCAAGTAAGAGTACGTTAGAAGTAAGTAATTAGTGACGCCTCTAGCTAAAAGCTAATTAGCATGCTAAATTTTCACGTCACTAGCGTGAACCACACCTGTTTGGGGTCCCAGGAGAAAGGAAAAACGACATCTAGAGGAAAAGGCCCAACACATGGACATGCATGCGCACAGGGTCCAGAACCCTGCGGGCCGGTCTGAACCAAACCGTCCTGGGATGTGTTGTATTTTAACTCTTACAAAAATTCGTAAGGGCATAGAGATATCATTGTAAAACTTCACCCATGAGTATCCAGGAGTATCGTGTTTTCATAAGGAACGACGACATATACGTTTACAAACTTGAAAATAAAAAAAAAGTATGGCATGAGTAGTGTGATTCTATTCAAGAATAAGGTCAAGGAAAAGGCTAGACTCGGCTATTATTCGTTTAGTTTGGGCATTGGTCTAACCCTGCAAGGATCCCTAGCTAACAGATCTAGCACTGTACCCGAACACGAGGGACTACGGTCGTACACAAACAAAGTCTTAGGGTACGTTTAGTTCCTCCAACTTAAAAAAAACATTATTTATCTAACTTTTCCCTATTCATCTCATTCCTCCCACTCACAGTACACGCTTCCCAGCACGATTTACAGTGTTTTTTTCGGATCTATAGTGTTTTTTCTCCCAATCTAAACTCACCCTTAGAACATGACCCACCAGCTGCCCCCTACCCCTACAATGTCATGGGGGCACTGGGCACGAGGAAAAATACTCACTTCATTCTGTTTTATAATCTATTCAAAATTAAAATGTCCATTGTCCATAAACGAGTCTTATTTGCTACTTGTATGAGGTGATCGCAATAAATAATATCACAGAAGACTTGTGTTACATTAATTAGATGATAGGCAAGCTTATTTTCATTGATCATTGTGTTAAGGTTAAATATGACTATAAAAAAATGGAGTTAGTACTTGTGAGAATGCGTTTATATAAAATAAATAAAATATTAGTTTTTGTAGATCATAAATAAAAGATTAATACACTACCAAAAAGAATGAAGCTAGTATTTGCACACAAACAAAATTAATTGGGCCTAGAGCAGAAAAATTAAAAAGTAAGTATATGGGCCGGATTATCCAGTTGTTTATCTTTCTTTTTAGAGGAATCTAGTAGTTTATCCGGTGGTGGTGGGCTGGAGGAGAGGAAGCGTTTAGCTTGTGTGGGCTTGCAGCCTAGAATTGGAAGCCCATGGGATGTTTAGTTTGTGTGTGAGCAGAATCATCATCATCCATTAGTTTAGCTGGCGCGATTATGGATTGACTGAGGTTTCCGATTTTTACTTGTCCAGGTTCATCCTCCTCTCTCCACCGCTTGGCTATATAACTGGGCTCCCTCCCCCATACAAGTACCACCATATCTTCTCATCCGCTGCCTCTCCACGCTCCCATCACCACCACTGCGCGGACAGAGATGCCTCCGTCTCCACTGTCCCTGTGAGATCCTGCTCGGGATAGGGGCAATCAGGTTCATAGGAGCGTCTCTAAGCGACTGCTCACCCAGAAAGTCGTCGTCCTCACCGGCGCTTCGTTCACCATCCACATCGTCAACTCCGGCGCACGTACGACTCCGGTTCGAGGGACTGCACTGCGAATCTCTTCCTGCATCGAACTCGATCGACTACATCGAGCAAGGCCAGTCAAGGTAGTAGCAGTCTACCTTGCTCTGGGAGTCTGGGTCACACACTACTAGAGAATGGAGCGTTCGTCCCTCACACGTTAGTACCGGTTGTCTTAAAACCTGGTACTAACGTGTCCCTGAAGGCTCCCGAGGGCCCTCGGACCATTTAGTACCGGCTGGTAACACCAACCGGTACTAAATAACGCCTTTTAGTACCGGTTGGTGTTACCAGCCGGCACTAAATGGTCCGGGGGGTATAGTTCAAAACGAAAACATATCCCACTCAATCACAAGTGATGCATAGGTGGGATGGTAGAGGGGGTTACACGCGAGGCCAGAGGTTGTGAGTTCGAATCCCACGAACCGCGCACGTGCATTTACGCGTGAAAAAATCGCGTGACTTGTGAGTTACGACGTTGCGCTTGTGCGAGCCTCCTGGTAAGCTTAAAAATTTTTTTTCTTTATTTTTTTTGCTCGAAACCTGTTAGTACACCAGCCGGTACTAACTGGTCCGCCCCCCGACCCTACGGCCCCGTTAGTACCGATTGCTACAGCCGGTAATAACGGGGCTACCCATTTAGTACCAGGAGCTCGATACCGGTTGCAAAACCGGTACTAACGGGGGTTTTGCTCTTTCCTAGTAGTACACTTACACGACGATGTCAGTGGACCGTGCGTTCTTCGAAGGCATTGTGTGGCTCCACATGTTCCCGCCGTCCATCATCGATCAGTGAACGTGGTCCAGTCTCTACAAGCAACGCGCGCGTGCAAGGGACCTCTTCGGCATGCAGCAGCTCCACACGAGCACGGCGTTCTACCCGGCAGACGGACGGCCAAACAAAGGTCAAAATCATTGCCATGTATATAATATAATCCTAGCTATGGTGCTGAGGATTTTGGAGGCCATCCGCCGCTTCACGCGTGTGGGCTCGGCACGTGGCCCCGCGTCGACCTGGCAGCCATCCATAGGTCGCGTTGGTCTTACGCGCGAATGCGCGATGAAGCGGTGGTCTCTCGGTCCTCCTTCTCCGCATCGGCGACTGCGTCCCTCGCTCAACCAGAGGCGACGGCGGCGGACCGATGGCGTAGCCTGTGACGTGTCCGACGGCTACCATGGAACTCCTCGGGCCATTCACGCCATTGACCTTTCTCTCCGCCAGCAGCCTGGCCCGGATCCCGGCCAAGGCGGCGACTGACAACTCCGAGGCGCAACGAGAAGTGCGAAGGTCGCGCCCCTCCTACCCCTCGGCTTCCACGCCGCTACAGCACTCTCCAGCAGGTAAAAAATCCGCGACGACCTGGCCATCCTGCCTACAACAACTACGCCCAAGCAGTCGTCTGCTTCAGCTGAGGTCCATCTCCGCCAGCTCATATGCAGGTACCGCTGCTGGCGCCGGCGATGACGCAAGCCGGTGATTTGCAGTTGCCTCTCACCCTGTTCTGATGCATCGATGGTCAGGACTCGAGAACACTGAAGCCAGCCTCCGCACCATATGCCTCAAACCCTGACCATCCCTTCTGACGATATTGGGTATAGGATCTGCCTTTCTGAATCTTTCTTCAGAAAATTCCCCATATCTTTGTTCTCATGCCACACAGTGAGTTTTCCTGTTTAATTTATGTGCTAATATTATTGAATTGCAAGCATTCATAATGTGTCTAGCCGTGAGGGCCTACTATTTGTTTTTTTGCACTGTCTAATGTCTTGTGCATGAAGTTTTCTGCCCGTTTGGCTATTATTTTCATGTTTTGTTCTTCTGCTAAAAAAACATATTTGTTTTGTCTATTTCTGTTATTGAACCTTATATAATTTGGGCCTAATCAATTGTCATTTCCTCATTTGCATTGATAAGGTAGTGACATCCACACGGTTGTTACAGGCTTCATGGGGTTACAAGTGGCTACAAATTTGAGGCCCGCAACTACATCAGAGTGAGAAATGTCTAACAAAGGTTCTACAGTGATATGCCTCGATATCTTGTGACAATGAATTTATTTGTTCCTTCATCAATTCGTTAACTTCATCCGCCATATCAGGAATGTATATTTAGCTCCATTTGAGATATCAGATACGTATTCAGATGAATAGGAAGTCCTTGCTATATTTGGAGCTAATGTGTCATGGCCTCAGTATCGTTGTTCCGATTGCTTTTACATAGCCTAACTGATAGGTGCAAGATTTTCTGATCTACTAACACATTTCACAGGTTCTTGAGGTATGCATAAATATCACCATGCATTTCATTTCAATTTATCAATCTGCCCATGTTTCTTAGGAACACTGGTGGTTGGCGCATTGGATTTGGAGGTACATGATACTATTGTAATTAACTACTACTCCTGTATGGCAGGCCTGGAACATGGGATTCTCCACCTGAAACATGTGATTCTCCACAAACATATCTTATAACTCACATTCTCTTGTGAAGTCACGAATGGCACTTGAGGTTATGAAATGACTAAATACACTAGCCTCTAATATATTAAGTTAGGATATTATAATAAAATTCAGGTTCATTCAGAGTTATGGGACGGTGAAAATAGATTCATATAAGATATGTACAATTTTAGTATTAGATATTGTTGAGTAATTACCTTGCGCTTCAATTTTGCTGAAAGCTTAAGAAAGTTCTTTGGGTACTCCTTCCCATAAAAATTCCATGTGTTGGACAGTTCAAAACAATGCTGAACTATCAATGCATGTTGAAAGCATATCCCGTTATTTTCATTCAGCTAGGAACATGTACCATCTACTGATTTTGGTGCTTCAGTTTCACCATATTAGTTATTCAGGCAGTCTTTCGGGCAGTCTATTTATAAAATATATATTTGGATTTCAGACTGTTCGACACCTTCATTTATGGAAGAACATTTACTCCATTGGTACATAATATTCTTTTGGGGGATTTTACCATGGCACATTTGAAACAGCTCAGTATGTTGCTGTTACATTAGTCGAACTTCTATATTTTATTGGTTAATCAATAGTGAATTGTTGTTATTTGGGCCCCATATTCCCTGTTCATTTCGGTGGAATGAATAGTGTATTTATTTCAGGTAATGGCTCTGTCTTCCATAATTTTTGTGGTATTAGTGTCCTATTTGTTGCAGGTATTGACTCAGTCTCCATACAGATCTTAAGTGGCCTCTTTTCACATCCCTGCAGCTTACCTATCATGGATAGTTAAAAGCTGCAGTCCACCTCTACTGTATTATTAACAATGTCAGCTGGTCAATTTCATAGAACCCTTTACCTTTTTTGAACTGCAAATGCCAGGAGTTCTGCTGTTTTTAGATTAATAAAATACAACCCCTTCCCTTAATGTTTATGGTATAGTCTGTTAAGTGATGATGTACCACCATGCTACTCCTTAAAAATTGGACCCAATTGCATAGTGTTGCAGTGTTGCACTACGTTTTTCTCAACTGCCCTTTGCGTAATAAATTATCAATTGTGTAATTGGCTATCATAGTTCATATTATCTCTCCGATAATTCAGTTCCTTTTCTAACTTTGCAAGTTTGCATGATTCTGTTTCTTTTCAGCTTTCAGGTTTCGAATCGATATTAATTTAGTCATAATTGGGAGATGGTTGATTTCAAGATAAGTTTGCGAGACAGGATTACATGAAAGTGGTGTGTATGTTGCTCTAAGAAAAAGAGATGCCAGACTGCCGGTCCACTTAAGATTACCAATAAATTCAGGACACTGCAATTAAGTTCTCTATTTCTTAGTAGATTTTTTTTTTTTTTTTTTTTTTTTGCTGCGGTGCTGCCTACCATATACTGTAACTAATTTGATAAGGGCTGGCACCAATTGCAATGGTGATCCATTCTGTAGAGATACACATGCCAAGCTTCAGTTAAATAGAAATGCAACTCAACATTTGTCATATGGATCAGCGTGTTCTTTGCACTGAAATTTTATTTTGTGTGATGGTGATTCTTTGCTTACGCTTCTATTATTGCCATGTTGTCTTTGGCTCAAGTATAATTTCCATTTGGCCAAGATGGTTTGAATTTGAATAAAAACACCACAATGTTCAATTCAAATCTTTCCTGCCAATTTTCATCTTGACCTGGCAAACACAAAAAAAAAATACACGATTATGGTGTATTTACTTAACAGTTTGTAAATGCAAGCTGCAACTTTTAAAACGGGCGCGGCACGGCGCGCCTGCCATCCTAGTATCTCCTGTGCGTCACGAGCGATCGGCCTTGGGTGGAGTGGCTCCCTGGGCGGAGTAATGCTAGCTACAACACCAGCTTTCCAAGTGATGTACGACCGTGATCGAGCCACCTACGCTCACAGCTTTTTCTCTCCAACTACGTTAACAGTTGATGACATGCATGCTCCGGAACGCTGCAATGTAACTATCGCTGCAGAGGCTGGAATATTGAAATATATATTCTCGTTTCTAAGAAATATACATTTCCGTTTTTAAAAAAAATCCTCCGGGAACGCTACTACCCCAACAACTCCTACATGCTCAGCAGCATGCAAACGACGCGCACCACCGCCACCTCTTGTTCAATGTCAACGAGACTGGGTTTGGTTGCGGTTGCTCCATATATATATATATCACCAGGTGCTGTACGTTCTTGACTGGTCGACCCAAGGGCAAGCTTGGGCCCTTCTTCCTTCCAGGTGACCGAACGCATCGGCACGGTGGCCTATCGTCTTCGGTTGTTGCCACCAGGTGCACATGCACCATGTCTCTGCTCCGGGGCGGGTCTTGCGTGCACGCGTTCGGCAGGGTGTGTGGCAGGTCGAGGTTCAGTGGGCGGGCTTGGAAGCCGGCGTCGATGCTACATGGCCGAGCTCAAAGATCAGAGATATATGTTATGCCCGAGCTGAAAACGTACGTACGAAACAAGAGGCAGCGTGGCTAGGCACGATGCATGCAAACTCGCAGGATGCATATGTGTGCAAGTCTGATCATTCCGTCGGTTTCGGCTTAGTTGTTTGGAAACAGGGATTAATTTGTTAGCTCGTTGATCAGGAGTTTGTTGGTATTGTGTCGATTATAATTAAATAGCCGTCACTACGGGAATCGAGAAATTCGCCGTGTGCCTCGGCACACGGCAAAGGCCAGAATACACACGGCCAAGTCTTCGACGTGTGTGGCACACAACGAACGCCTGACAACGACTAGCCCTGGCGACGAAGAGCACTTCACCATGTGCCAATCGTCGGGCACACAGCGAAAGCCATTGCTGCGTGTTTTTTCAGCACACGGCAACATAAAGTTGCTCGGTCGGCCGTCAGCCACCGACGGCGTGACGGCCAGTTCGCCGTGTGCCCGACGTTAGGCACACAACGATAAAATGACTTTGCCGTGTCCGGTGCCTCCCGGCAGCACGGAAAAACTACAATTCTCAGGGCCTGGAATGGCCCCCTTTGTCGTGTGCCTAGCGCGATACACACGGCGAACACTGTTGATCGCCGTATGCCACGCCTCAGGCACACGGCGAAGTGACAATTTTTTTTCTGTTTTTTCTGGCTTTTCGTGTTTAGATGTCCCCACCCAAACAGAAAATCACATATAGCATCAATATATGACAACAAGCATTTCAAAAACTAGATATAGCTAAAACCACAATTCTGTGTCACAACAATAATAGTTTGAGTTCACAGCAACCATAAGTTGATCTCACATGCCAATCTTATAAGTTCACAATGTCTAGATCACTGAGGTGGGTTGGATGGTGCTTTGTCGCCGGCGGCATTGCGTTGGGCTGAAGTGGATGAGGCCCCATGTTGACTTATTGAATACGAATTTTAAATTTTTGTTTCGACTAGTGGAGGAGGCCTTAAAATGATTTCAATATCATGAATATCATTTTTTACTCATTTTGCTCTAACATTTCTTGCACTTTCAGTTCAAATTTGGCAAATACGAAAAAATTGCTTTGGAAGAAATAAATTTGTGAAAAATAGGAACAAAGCGAGAAATTCACCAAACTAAAACATGAAGTCCCTAGCAATGTAGGTATAGTGGGTAAAAGGTTTTGGATGTCAAATATGAAGTTTTTTGTTTCATGTTTGTCGTGTCACAGTAAATCACATGGTGAAGATGCCGTTTGCCGTGTGTCCCAGAGAGGCACACGACGAAGGTGTAGTTGGTGTTCCTGTCTTGTGGCACACGGAGAATCTGCACTTCATGTGGCCTAGTCGTGGCCGCGCCGTGTGTGGGGCAGCTGATCGGGTAGTTCGCCGTGCACCTGCCTCGTGGCACGCGATGAATCAGCGCCTCTTGCGGCCTCCCCATGGGTGCACCGTGATGGCGTAGTGGGCGCCGTTAACGGTGGTGGAGTGGGGGCCGTTGGACAGCTAGTTCGCCGTGTGCCCGTTAGGAGACACAAGACAAAAAATTGGTTCGCCGTGTGCCTGTCTTATAGCACATGACGACCGGCGGCTATACCGTGTGCCATATATTCGCCGTGAGTTTTATCGGCGGCTCACAGCAAAAGGGTTGCTTCGCCGTCTGCCCGATGTTTTACACACGATGAAGACACACGGTGATTTTTCGTTTTTTTGTAGTGCGATGGATTGTATCTGGCCCCCTGTTCCACGTTCCCGTTCACGTCCTTGCTTGTCGTGTTTAGCGACAGCACTAGCTCGCCGCCAGGGTCCCAAGCCCCGGCCACCCGTTCACCACCACTACAACCTTCGCAGTCTCTCAGGCTCTACCACAAGGACTAAACCCTCTTCAGTCCCAGGTCTAAAAAAACCCAGACTAAAGGGTGAGAATGGAAAGTCCTTTCTCTAAACGTGAAGCTATAAAAAACATTACAAAACTCACAAAGCATTCCCTTTAATTAATTTTCATATTCAAAGCTACCTCAAAACTCATATATGTATTTAGTCGCAATAAGAGTAATCCAATATTAATTTGTTACCGACAGAATAATAATCAGCGGACTAGATCCCCCAAAATGATCAATAAATGTATGGAGAATTTGCCCAAAGTAAGCCACACTGTCCAACACTGATAATGTCCATCATCCTTAATTATTATAATAAAACAATACTACGAAAATAATTATTCAAAACACATGATGAATAGTAATACAAGTTTGAGTTTGACACATTAATAAATTTCATGAAAAATGCAACACACTATAGCCTGTAATTAACCCCATATCAAGGCATGAGCACATGACAAGCGACAATTAATCAGAAGCTGCTTCCGTCATACAAAAGGAACACCAAGAATGAGAATGTAGTCTTAACTTAAAAGGAATAAAAATGTAATAGTTTTCATACTTCCAATACGTTCAACAACTGTATTACATAGACCATTGTACACCCACTGTAAGAGGGATTAATAAAACAGTTATATAGACTTATTTCAAGACAGGTACAAAACAATGGTAGCACAAAGAAGTTTTGCAGTAGGAATAACCGCATATTTTCTTAACGCGAAGAAAATAAAGTAACAAAATAGTGGTTTTGTATCATGGATGAAATATTGCACAGGGTACATAAAATTGTATCTTGATGCGGAGCCAGCCTCATACCTCCTTCAATGCAATGAATAGGAAAAATCGAGCGATGGATGGTTGGGATGATCATTAATTGTCTTCATAATAGCATCATATAGTGCGTACGGGCATAACTCCGTTAACCGAATGAAGACATGACGGAGTGAAGGGAGGTTCTCAAAGCCATAGTCAAAGTCATTAGTCCCACAATAATGTTCATTGCTCGCTGTGGCATTAATGGTAAGGCAAATTCTTTGGAGTTTTTGCATAGCCCCCGGTTGAAACTTAAGGAACATCAAGGGAGAGAAAATCCGAAGATCTACCAAACTCGGGAATGCAGACGGACTGCTAACACTGAGCTTTTCCTGCTCATCAGGTTGGGCCAGCGAAAATAGATGGAGAAAGCGAAGTGATGGTAGCTCAGCAAGCTTGTCAAGTTGCTCAGGCTGTATGCGCCCCCATAGCTTGATGGACAAGACAGTGAGGCAGGCGAGCGACATATTAATCCACCTCGGGAATGCTAGAAAGTAGGAACCAGAGCACATGAATGTCCGGAGACCAGAAGGAAACTGTGCATCGAAAGCCAGCGAACGAAATCCAGGACCATTGAGTTCTTAGCACCAATACTTGTAATAAACTGGGGTCCATTTGGAGGTATGTGTTAATCAATTTGTTCGAGTTGTCAGTACTTCCATCACTATCTTCCTCAATAACAAGTTCGAGGATCTTTAGGTCTCTCAGTTTCCCAATCTCAGTCATGGAGTGCAAGGTAGGGAGTATGCCTACTAGCTCGAGGAGGGATTTCATATTCTCCAGAACCACACCATCCGGCAGTTCCAATCTTTCAGCCAGTAGCCGCACAAGTTTATATAGTTTACCAAAAGACAGAGGCAACTTTATCACTTTCGTGCAACCCCTTATGTCCAATGTCTCAAAAGACTCCAGCTTGCTAATACTCTCAAGGAGCTCATTGTCGCTTAAACCATGTAGCCGTAAAAACTTCAGGAGGTACAAATGGCTGAGATCCTTCAGATGATTTTTATCCAGGTGAGAACAGTCATCTAGCTGCAGTACACGCACAACTCGAAATCTTGACAGGGCCGGCATTAATCCTGCATGGCCAAAGACATCAAGTGACCTCACTTTGGACAGCTCCTTATTTTCATTTATTGAGGCATTGGTGTTGCTGCTTTTGTGGAGGGAAAGCCGACGAATGACGTCCCTCTGGCTCTGATGCAATAAAGATGCACCTGCTTGTTCACCATCTGAAAACGAAGTGGTAACAAAGCCTTCTTCAACTGACAACTTGGTAATAAGATCAAGCACCATGTCATGTAATTGGCAAGCATACACCTCCCTCTCTCCAAGAGGGTCAAATGTTTTTTGTTTCACGGGCTGTATCAAGCTTCTATTAATAAGCTCAATGAAGTATCCCTCCCCTGTCTCTTGCAAAGTTGTTCCTGCAGGTGTAATGAAACCCTCTGCTATCCAGCTCCATATCAAAACATCCTTTCTAATCACATGATCCTCGGGATATTTGCTGAGAGACAACAAACAAGTCTTCAAATGGAATGGAAGATCATTGTAACTGAGGCTTAATATCATGTTCATCTTGTCCACATCGGGGTTATTTTCAAATCCAGAACCAATAGAATTATACACCTTCTCCCACTCCACTGAATATCTCGGTTTACTAGCTAGTAAGCTTGCTGTAGTAATAATAGCTAATGGTACACCACCACATTTCCTCAAGAGTTTTTCAGTAACTTGACTTAGATCAGCAGGACAATCATCTACAGATTCAAATGTCCGTTTGTAGAATAACTCTCTCGAGTCCAAAGTAGAAAGAGGCTTTAGTTCATAAATATCACCGCCAACATGTTCCGCGACCGCCTTACTGCGAGTGGTTATGATTATCTTGCTTCCATGATGGCGATCTTTCAAAGCAAGTTTGATTGTTTCCCATGGCAATTCTTTCCATAAATCATCAATCACGCACAAGCAGCTGGTAAAAAAAGATAGTATGTGCAGGCATGTTAGTAATCCAAGATGTAACATGTCAAGTAAAAAGGTTGTGATGTAATTAATAGCTAGATGACTACAAGATTCATGAACAGAATTATCTAGTTCGAAGCTTGAATTGGTGAAACTACATGTTATTTATCAATCAAGCAGCCACCATAGTCAATATACCTAATCCAAACCATGAACAAGATATATCCCTCTGAGAAAATATATCATTCTTTTACTTTTGTAATTTCTCGGATAAAATTTTGACTAGGATTTTCTAATGACCACGGTTTGAGTCATACTCGATCTGTTCCAAAATATAGGACATTTTCATTTTGACCTAAGTTAAATTCCTCCAACTTCGAACAAGTTTATTAAAAAAATAGGCCAACATCTACGACATCAAAATAGTTCCACTAAATCCATCATAACATATGTCTAAATAATATATTTAATGAAGCTAACTTTTGGTATTCCATATGTTAATATATTTTTTGTATGGAATTAGTACATTGTGAAGTAGTTGGCCACATGTGACATATAATTGTGGTTGTAATTTTTTAGTTTTGTACCATCTTATAATTAAGTTTTGTTAGATTTAGTCCCACATCGGTAATTGATGGTGGGGGAGCACAACATATAAGATGGGGCAGTCCTCATACTATCATGCTAGTATTTTGGGTTGAGTTAGGGCTGAGGCCTTGGTTGTTGTTGGGCTTTGTGGACCTAGGCCTGTTGGGTACCGGCTCGTGTGTACAGCGGGCCGGGCCGGATTCCGCTGCGCTACTCTAACAAGATATCTCCCCCGTCACACATCGGGCCAAACTCTTCCATCACAACCATCCGTGTGATCTCACAAAGAAGTCATCCTAGGCCCCGAGTCCAACTCTCCAGTCACAACCATCCGTGTGACCCTCCGGAGACGTTCACGGGCTCCCCCGTCACCATGTGACCCGGAGATGTTACTGATTTTTTCCAACCTTTGGCTCTGATACCACTTGTTAGAGTGGCACAGCGAAATCCAGGCCGGATTCCGCTGCGCCACTCTAACAAGTTTAAGGAGTGAGGGGTTTTTGAGGGCCTTTGTAACACCCCTGTCCTTCAAAACCGCAAAGCCCAACCCTCCCAAGGGGTGAGCGCACTTACAGGTGTCACACACCTCTCCTAAAAATGCAAATTAATTTGTAGTTTCTAACAGTGTGAGTGTGGACACACCATATTGTGTTAATTAATACAGATGCCATCTAGGCGTATGAACTTTCAGACATCGTAGAAGTGTATCCCTAAACTTTCAAACTGGTGTCGGAGATGGGTTGCAGTTCAGCATCCCGACGCGTTCCAGCACGTCCTCGGCATACTACTGCTGGTGGAGGAAGAAGCCGGTGGCGTTGCGCGTCACCTGTATCCCGAGGAAGTAGTGCAGGGGGCCAAGATCTTTCATGGCGAACGCACTGCTGAGCTCGCGGATGATGGAACGCAGCATGGTGGACGAGGACGCCGTGAGCACGATGTCGTCGACGTATAGGAGGAGCCAAGTGATGTCATTGCCGCGCCGTAGCACGAACAAGGAGGAGTCGGAGCCCGTCGTGACGAAGCCAAGCGACTTGAGGTGGGCGGCGAAGCTTTGGTACCACGCGCGTGGAGCTTGACGGAGGCCGTAGAGCGACTTGGTGAGTTGGCACACATGGTCCGGTAGCTCGTTGTTGACGAAGCACGTCGGCTGTTGACAGAACACTTGTTCCCGGAGCTCGCCTTGCAAGAAGGTGTTCTTGACATTGAGTTGGTGGACCGGCCAACCATAGGAAGCAGCCAACGTGAGCACTGTCCGTATGGTGGCTGGCTTGACAACCGGCGAGAAGGTTTGGTCGAAGTCGATGCCCGGACGCTGGTTGAAACCGCGGAGCACCCATCGAGCTTTACGCCGTTCCAGGGAGCCGTCGGGGTTCAATTTGTTCTTGAAGACCCATTTCCTGGTGATGATGTGTGCGCCGGGCGGCCGTGGTACAAGGCGCCAAGTGTCATTGCGGAGAAGGGCGTCGTACTCGTCTTGCAGTGCTTGACGCCAGGCCGCATCCCGGAACGCAGCCCTAGCGGTGGTGGGCACCGGAGGCGGTTCAGCGACGGTGGCCACTGACGCGTAGTGTGGGTGGGGCTTGGAGATCCCAGCCCGTGCACGAGTGACCATCGGGTGGCGCACCGGGGGCTGTGGCGGAGGCTTCGTAGCGGCCTGTGCTGGTGGAGTGGCCGAGCTTGCCGCGGATGTCGAGGGCGCCATGGACGACATTGACGGGGCGGTCGCTGATGTAGGAGACGTTGGAGACGCAGGCAGCGAGGGTGCCATGGGCAGCGTTGGCGTGACGTCGTAGATGGGCGTCGAGGTGCTTGGAGTAGGTGACGACATGTCAGTGTTGTCGTCGAGCGGTGGCGAGGGTGCCGGTGTTGGAGTCGCCTGTGGCACGGCTGTGCGTGGTGGCGGAGATGTCGCAGGTGGCGCGCGTCGTGACCGGGCCGGAGGAGTCGATGTGGCCGCAGAGCATCGTGGTAAGGCGCGTCGTACTCCTGCGGGCTGAGGTGACGTCCGTCGAGGCTGTGGCGGTGGGATGATGTCCACCGGTGGAGGGGGTGCAGCAGGCTGTGGCTGTGAAGATGGAGCCCTGGACCTGAAAGGGAATACATCCTCGTTGAAGTACACGTGTCGGGACACAATCACACGGTTAGTGATGGGGTTGTAGCAGCGATAGCCCTTTGTGTCAGCGGGGTATCCCAGGAAAATGCACGCCGCAGAACATGGTGAGAGCTTGTGCTGGGCTGTGGAGGTTAGGTTGGGATAGCACAAGCAGCCGAACACGCGCAAGTGCTCATAACTGGGATCATGGCCATGTAGGAGTTTGTAGGGAGTGGTGTTGTTGCGTGGATGGCATGGACGGCGATTAAGCGTGTGCGTGGCGGTGGCGAGTGCATCGGGCCAGAACGTCGTGGGAACGTCTGCATGGAAAAGGAGGGCACGGAGGCTGTCGTTCAGTGTTCGG
The DNA here is from genome assembly GCA_015342445.1 of Digitaria exilis. Taxonomy (NCBI): domain Eukaryota; kingdom Viridiplantae; phylum Streptophyta; class Magnoliopsida; order Poales; family Poaceae; genus Digitaria; species Digitaria exilis. The sequence goes on along the minus strand of JACEFO010001972.1, from coordinate 2,715,277 downwards.
AGGATGCGCTCGGCGCGGCCGTTTTGCTGCGAGGTGTAGGGGCACGTGAGCCTGAGAATCATGCCATTAGAGGTGAGGAACGAACGAAGCGCGTGGTTGTCAAACTCCTTGCCGTTGTCGGTCTGCAAGCTAGCAATGTTATGACCGAACTGAGTACGAACGAAAGCGTGAAAGCAAATGATCGTAGGCAAGACAGCGGACTTGTTGCGCAACGGAAAGGTCCACGCATAATGTGTATGATCGTCAAGCATCACGAGATAGTATTTGTAGCCAGAATTACTGATGACAGGTGATGTCCACAAATTGCAGTGAATGAGCTGAAATGGTCTACTAGCTATCTTATTAGAGCTTGCAAAAGGGAGACGAACATGCTTGCCAATACGACAGGCATGACAAGAGTGAGTGTCTAGACGTGAACAAGTAAATGGAAATGACCGTAGTAAAGTAGAGAGTGAGTTGTCGCTCAAGTGGCCGAGACGAGCATGCCATAGTTTGGACGAGGTGCAGGCGAGTAGACTTTGGTGGTTGGTGGTGGCGCTGGGGCGAAGCGGGTAGAGCTCGCCGGAGGAGTCACATCGGAGGAGCACCGTCTTCGTTTGAAGATCCTTAATAGAGAACCCAAAAGCGACAAACTCAACTGTGACTGGATTGTCACGGGTAAGAGCACGAACAGACACTAGATTCTTGATTAAGGAAGGACAAACAAGTACGTTGTTAAGATGAATTGGTGCAGTGGAAGTGGGAAATGAGACTGTGGCAGTGTGAGTGACATCGAGTGGTGCACCGTTGCCAACTGTGACATGAGCAAAATCAGGAGGAAGAGGATGGCAATGTGGAATACCAGGGTGGGTGGCCATGTGGGTGGACGCGCCGGTGTCGAGGAACCAGTCACCAGCACCGGTGTAGGCAGCTGAAGACGCCGGCTGGCCGTGGAGCACGGTGTAGAGGTTAGGTGGCGCGCCGAAGAGAAGCTGCTGGGGTTGCGCCGATGCTTGCACCATCATGGCGTTCTGCTGGTGAGCGGGGCGTTGGCCGTAGGTGGCGTGGGTGGGGCCACGCCAGTATGGTGGCGGCATCGGCCACGCCTGGACGACGCCGGTCCACTGTGGCAGCTGCGACGGAGACGGCGTCGCGGAGTTGTTGTTGTAGCGCGGCTTGCCGTCGGATTGCTTGCGCTTTTTCTTGCGGTCGTTGCCGTTCTTGGTAGGGGAGAAACCGGGCGGTGTGGACGGCGTCTTGGATGGGGCGCCAGAGTTGGAGCCGGTCACGACAAGAGCCGCCGCCGTGGACGAGGGGTTGGAGCCGGCGGCGAGAAGGGCGTGGTTGGCCTCCGCCTTGTGGGTGCGGGCCATGCGGGTCTCCTCCTGCAGGAGGTAGGAGTGCACCTAGAGGAAGGACGGCAGGGGGCTCATGGCACCGATGACACCGAGCGCGCTGTCGAACTTAGAGCTCAACCCGCGCATGACGTTGACGACGATGTCGGCGTCGGGGACGGGGTGCCCGACGTCGGTGAGGGTGTCGGCGAGACGCTTGAGATGGCAGCAGAAGTCGCCGACGGAGAGATCGCCCTGTTGCAGGCTGTGGAAATCCTGCAGGGCGTAGACGGCGCGCTGGGCGGCGTTGTTGAGGAAGAGTCCGCGAACGGCCTGCCAGACGGAGAACGCCGTGGCGCACCGCTGGAACACCATGTCGCGGATGGTCGCGGACACGGTGAGGTAGATCCAAGACACGATGCAGTGGTCGATCTGTGTCCACTCGGCGTCGTGCAGGCGAAGATGAGCATCGACGGAGCCGTCGATGTGATCAACGAGACCGAACTTCTTGAAGGTGAGTTCGAAGAAAGAGCTCCAGGCGGAATAGTTGGAGTCATGGAGATCCAAAGTATCCGGTACATGGGAGCGGATGTTGATCAGCTGGACGGTGGAGGCGGCGAGTGGAACTGGTGCAGCAACGTGGAAGGGGTTGAGGTCTTGGGGCACAGCAGAGGCGCTGGAATTGGAGGAGGAAGAGGGGCTGTGCGCCATGAGAGGAGAAGGAGAAGCAGCGGAAGAGTAGTAGATGGATCTGTTGTTTAGGCTGATACCATGAAAGAGAGTTTGAGGCAATCAACAAAACTCTATTGATCATCACCCGCAGGGATATATACATCATTCACACAAGGCACTGTTGGGCGTCCGAAAAGAGAGGGAGCCAACGTGCGTCAGCTGTTGGCGATCCGGCATTGCAGGAGCTCCAACGTGCGCCTGCCAACGGCACTAACAGAAGGAGATAGACTAGGCTAACTAACGATCCTAAAGAATAGGTCAGAAGGAATTAGGGGGAGCTAACTATATCCTAACAGAATAGCCGTGCTAACACTTATGTATGTTGTGAAGTTGGGAGATCTTAATTAGGTTGTAGGTCTGCTCCGGTGGATGTGCAGATGCGCTTGGTCAGCCCCTGTGTTTAATGTATCTGAAACAAATAAGAAACAAAAAATGGAGATGTTTACGCTGATCTGGTGGGGATGAAAACTAGTTCCACGAAATTTCCTAAAAAAATAAAAAGAGAACTAGTTGCAGCGTCTAGTTGCTTGTAGAAGCAAGCCAGTAACGGCCCATGGCAGCAGCACATCGGAGTCCAGGTCAACGGAGAGGCGCATTTCTTCCGTGTTATGTTTGTTTAATTTGTAGGGATAAAATTGAAGTAATGGTGATCAGGCAGCATATAGATCGTCAAAGCCAACTGCCTTTGCCTGGCATAAAAAAACTTGCTCAATAGCCCTTTACATCTCCACTTCATTTTGAAAAACTTAAATTTTGAAAAGTTAAAAACCATCGACACTTACTTTGTTTTGTTTTAAACCTTGAAGTTTATAAAAAAACAATTAAAAACATGATTTTAATTGAAAACCAACTAGTGCTTGGATTGGATGGTAGAAATTACTAATTAGCACTTTCCCATGTCGATCATGAACAACCCTATGTGACTTCAATAAATCTCAATATCCCCCGACCAAATTAGGTGTGTATCGCTTGTGTATGTACGTGTTTCTAAGAAAAGTAAGATTCCAATTGCTATGTGTATAGGGAACTGAAAGAGCAACCAATAATGCAAAGGATGGTTGACTTGGGTTAGTTTATTTTAATGCCCGCATAGAACTAATAATCTCAGCATCCTGATCTACACCACCTACTAACCCTTTATATACTAGTACATATTTCTTTTTGCATCAAAGAATCGTATGGTTAGTGTCGGCGATTTATGCTGACTAGGTTCTCGAGGGGATACCCCGATAGAAGGGTTTAGGGGGAAGTCGTCGAGAATCTAGAATCGAAGGTGACAAGAGACGATTTAGACAGGTTTAGGCCGCAATATGCGTAATACCCTACGTCCTGTATGGTGTATCTTGTATAGATTGATGATGCAATGCCTGACGGCGTTGCTCCATGGTCTAATCTAGGGACCCACTGCCCTCCTTTATATATCCCAGGGGGCAAGGTTTAAATGGTAAGTCTCCTAGTCGGTTACAATTGAGGAGTCCTAGTAGGACATGGTGCCCTAGTAGGATTCAAGCTTCCTTAGAGAACCCGGGGTTTCTATACCCATCAAGCCCCCGAGCACCTTATCGCCTGAAGAACAGCGTTGTTGTGATTACAGAGTTCTTTAAGACCCGCCAGGGTTGTTTGAGGCCCACAGGGTTCTTTGAAGAATCAACCCATTGTCCTGAGTTCTTTTGGAATCTGCAACCATACTGTACAAAAGGTAATGAAGTGCTCATAAATCTTTCTAAAGTTCAGATTGGTGCGCACCACCAATTGGGCAGCCCCCGAGCCTTGTTTTGCTTTGAAGAAGTAATTCGAGGGTCTTCAATGAAGAATCTGAGTTCTTTTGAACCCAGACATAAACTCCGAGATTCGGTATTAACCGAAAAATTCTGAAGAATCTTTGACGATATACCCTCAGCCCCCGAGTCTTGATCCGATTTAATAAATCGAATTAAGGATCTTGACTCCAGGATTTGAAGAAGATTTGAAGTAACATTATTGAAGCGAAGATGTCCGAGTACTTTCCTGAAAAAAGTACCCGGCTAGCATCATGGTTTTATGGCATGCCCACTTGTGATTTCTTCCGTCGTCTTCTGCGGTTTTATGGGATAGAGCTGTGTCATTTGAGCCCCAACTCCCTTCTCATTATTTCCATCTTCATCCATCTGTGTGAGGCATTCCTAGGAATAGACCCACACTATGCTCTTTTCTGCCATATCTTCAGAGTCAAGATTTCGAGCGGATCATCTCAAATAGTTGGTAAAGTTGTAGTTGAGTTTCGCCAAGGCATGAAACCTCTGTATCTGGACTACACTACCAAGGAAAGTCTGAAGAACTGGTAGAAGGAGTGGTTTTATATCTGGAATCATCAACCACAACTGCCCAGCCGCTCAGGTCTATCTCCAGTGATGAAGCCATTCTAGAGTGAAACTGTTGGAATAAATCAAGCGATGCAGATCCCGGAACTGCTCAACATGATCAGAGATCTGAAATCGCAAGGGTTGACAGGAGCTGGCGTCTATAGGTCATTTCTGATGAGGAGGATTCAGCCCTGCAAACAACGCTGCAACCCAGGATACTCATATTCTTGGGAAACAGATCCCTCACGGAATGCCACTGGAGCCTTTTCTGAAAAGAGAGCCATGCAATTATTGAAGAAATATTTGATCATCAGCAATGAAGATTTTCCAGAAATCATGGAAATCTCCGCAATCACCATGACTCCCGAAGTATGAATCATTTCTCGAATCCAGAGTTCAATACTTGCATTTTACATTCTGATGTCATGTAAACCAAATCATTTATCTTTCACAGTATGAAGCTCGACGATCGCTATATGTCAGCCTTCCTCCTCTGGATCCAACTAATGCAGAGGAAGCCAACATAATAGCCCGCTGTGTAGATCCAGGGATTAGGGACCAGGTTGGTAAATTAAACCCATATTCTGATCAATCGAACACCAATGAGGAAACTGATGAACAACTTGGCAATCTTGAGCATCAAGAGTCTGAAGAACCTAGTATCAAAACAGGAGCCACCTCCAAGGGAGGTGAACACTCAAAGAGAGTGGCCACAACAGAGCTGAAGGCTCCAGTGCCTAAGAAAGCACGGACACTAGCTAAACCTCGTGTGAGGATCATCCCTGAGGAGAAGAAGAAGATATCCCTACAGCCAAAGATGCCATCATCTGTAGGGATAGCCATTGGGGAAATCGGTACCAGCCGGCCTCAACAAAGCGGCGCTGCCCGGAAACCACTGTCAGATGATGAAATTATCCATAAGATCTTCAACCCTGCCTTGCCTCCACATGTTGGCTCGGGACCAATTGTAGAAGAAAACAACCCAGTGGAGGAGACAACCAGTACTGCGGGAGAATTTGCCAAAGCCGTGGTAGATCCCCAAGGAGAATCCAGTGCGGAGAACTTGCCTGCTGGGAATCCCACAGAAAAGAGTTCCAGGGTTGAAGTATCTGCTAACCCAATGGTTGTTGACCAAGAGCCAGAAGAGTAATTCACATTGAGAGAACCCGAAATCCCAATGCGCCCCATTGTCATGTAAGTACCCAAGTACCTTTAGTGGAAAGTAGTTCTTTTAGTGTTTGAAATCCATTCTTATTTGTAATATAACTGACACAGGACTGAAGAAATACCATCATCAGAAGTGAATGCACCAACGGCCGTAGTGCCAGAAGAACCCAAGGAAAATCCGCAGACAACTTTGCCCGTGGTTCCATCGACCACTACATCAACCAGCCAGCCAGAACCAGCAGAAGCATCAGTAATCGAATCCGTTGCTGAGGTACTGGCAGATCTTGAACAAATTGTGACACAGACGGTGGTTGAAGGAACCGAAGCAGAACGCCGCGTCCAAGAAATTGCGGAGCCCCCGAGCAACCCGGAAACTCCCCAAGTTGCTCAGAATGAATCTGCTCAAGAAGCCGGATGCTCAAGTAAACAAGTTGAACAATCAACCCAGGAGCAAGAAATTGAGGAGATCCCCCGAGTACCCATGGCGGCTGGAACTAAAGAAGGTATCGGAAACTTCCGCATTGGAAATTACGACCCGATGCTGAATCGAAATCCACAGGCATTCGAATATGTCTTGGATGCGGAAGAAGATGAAGGGTACATCGACAGGGGACTCTATCATGCCGAGAGGGCGGTAGCGTACTTCAAGGTATGAAAAAGAACCCTGAACTCATAATTGGACTCTGTAAGTTAAACATTTGTCTCATAATTGTACTCTGTAGGCTGTTGGTGAAGCATCAAGGTAGATGACCGACTACATCTGCAACATTTCCCTGATGCATGCCAAAGCGGAGCGCCTCCAAAAAGAACTGGACCAGGAGTGTGAGGATCGCAAAGGCCAGGAGATGGAAGATGCCAATATGATCCGCTCGCTGCACCTGCGGACCAAAAAACTAACTGCGGAGAAAGAACACTTGAAGGAGAAGCTTGCCGCTGCCAAGATAGAGCTCAAAGGTACCCTGACTCTGTTTCTTGCTTTGATCTTATTGTGTCATAGCCATTAATAACAACTCTGCCATGTTTGCTGACGCAGATGTGTAGCAAAAATTGACTGCGACCACTAACAAGATGATAGATTGGTCTAACTTGGCCAATCTTCATGAAGAATCCCTGAAGAACCTCACCGCAGAGCATGACGAGGTGAAGGAACAGCTCAGGGTTGTTAGTCAACAATGCAAGGATGCAGATGCACAACTGGTCCAAATTATGGAGCAGTAGAAAAAGTTCGCCAAGGAACTTGAAGATGCGCGCGAGGACAATAAGCAGTTATCGAAAGAACTCGTCCAACTGCGTGAGAACCTTGCGGACAAGAAGACGCTGGACGAAAAGCTAGAACAGACAACCAAGAGGATGACAGAGCTTGAAGAGGCCATGCAGCAAATGAAGAAATCTGACGAGGATCTGGCTGAAGCCTTGAAGCGAATTGCATTGCTCGAAAGGACAGCTAATCCATTGGTGAAAGCTTTGGTTCCAGAAGATCCTGCAGCTCCGCAGTCATTCTTGGAACGGTTGAAGGCCGTGCCTCGACAGTTGAAGGCATACATCAAGAGATCTTCCAAAGCCTATCTTGTGCATGTGGTAGCTGTAGTGAAATCCAGGTACCCTGAAGTAGATATAAGTAAACTTGTAGAAGGTGCAGAGCCAGACTGCAAGGAAGAAGTCATCAGGGGCCTGAAACAAGAGGTCGAGCCAATTGTCGAAGCAATTGCGTAGAGCCTGAAATTGTAATCTGAACAATTAGTCATGTAATAAGTAGTACTCTTTAAGTTTCATGCAATGGTGTGCACGTATTTCCGCATATGAAGAACAAGCCAAGAGTTTGTAAGAACCCTTGAGTGTCTCTATGTTTAGCACCAGGACTTCGTAAAAAATTACGTGTTTTTGTAATTTCAACTATCAAAAAACAACCCCGTTAAGGACCCGAAGGAACCCAGAGAGATTTCTGTAGCTTAAGCTACCTTGTAAAATAAATGTACCCCAGAAGGGGACAATGGGAACGAACTGTATGTGGTTTACGAAATAAGAACCCAGTAAGACCCACGGAGCGGCAGCTTTAAGCTAAATTTGTATGTTTTAGTAGCGAAAGTGGAGGAACAAATCCGTTAATGGCCCCGAAGGAACCCGGACATACCTCATATCGTTGCTCCGAATTCGTAATGTGAGAAAAAACACACTTTCCAAGTCTCGAAAGAACCCGGATAAGATTTGAACGATGTCGCGAAGACAAAGTAAATTGAACACAAACAACCCAGTAATGGGAGAATAAATTTTATTTCTTCGATATACATTGTGCTGCCGAAGCAACGGTACAAAGGAAGTCACATTACTGAAGTAATGGAACAATGGAGATCCTACGCATAAAATTTGCGAAGGTGTTCTATATTCCAGGAATTGGGTAGTTCATCACCATCTTCTGTTTGAAGTCTGTATGTGCCTGGCTTGAGGACTTTAGATATAATAAAAGGACCATCCCAAGGCGATGTAAGCTTCGTGTGACCTGATGTGTTCTGGATCCGGCACAACACTAAATCACCAATCTGAAATGATGTCGCCGTCACATGTTTGTCGTGAAATCTGCGAATACCCTGAAGATAGGTAGCATTATGTAACAAGGCAGCCAATCGTGCTTCTTCAGCAGTATCAACCTCAATCATTCGTTGTTCATCCGACATGGCTTCTTGAAATTCTTCAACCCGAGGAGCTCCATGCATGACATCAACAGGTAGAACAACCTCGGACCCATAGACCAAGAAGAAAGGAGATTGTCCTGTGGCTTTGCTGGGTTTAGACCGGAGGCCCCATACGACTAGAAAAAGTTCCTTTATCCAGCGGCCCTCAGCCTTCTTCAAGGTTTGTTCCATCCGAGCTTTAAGTCCATCAAGTAACATGCCATTAGCTCTTTCTACTTGACCATTAGCTCGTGGATGAGCGACAGAAGCATAGCAAACTTCGATGCCACGATCCTCACAATAATCCCAGAACTTGCTGCCGATGAAGGTGGTGCCCAAATCTGTAATGATCTGATGCGGTATCCCAAAGCGCAAAATCAACTCTTGGAGGAACTGGACTGCCTTTTCAGACGTTGGTTTAATGATCGGGAAGACCTCGATCCACTTAGGGAATTTATCAATTGCGACGAAACAATACTCAAAACCCCCAGGTGCTCTGGGTAGTTTCCCAATCATATCAAGCCCACAGCATGTGAAAGGACATGATGGAGGTACAAGCTTGATCTTGTGCGCAGGCTGATGGGAGTGATGAGCAAAATACTGGCAACCCTACACGGAAAGCTTTGTAGGATGTTGGTTCCTTCTTGTTGAGAAACACACTTCATGAGGGCACCAGAACGCGCACCACGTCGGTATAATGTATCGCCAATTATCACATAAGACTTGCTACGACGTACGACCTACTGAGCTTCTGCTTTGTCTTTGGGAAGTTTCTCGTGCAAGATGTAATCAATGATTGGCGTACTCCAAGATTCCTCAATAAGCATAACCTCAGGAGCCGAAGTTGCGTTGGCAGAAGATGTTGCTTCGGAAATAGATGGCTTAGAGAGTTCATTAACGAACACGCCGCTGGGTACCTCTGCTCGGAAATTCAATGCCGAGAAAGTGTTTTTCCAGCTTGCGAACCTCTCCATAGTATGCATCCATGTTCTCATGGTTCCGATTCCAATCTTTATTGACTTGCTTGATGACCAACATTGAATCTCTATATACGAGTAAACGCTTAATACTGAGAGAAGGGCTTCATATTCTGCAGCATTGTTGGAGACGGTGAATTGAATCTGCAGAACATACTTGAGTTGATCTCCTCGAGGGGAAATCAACAACACACCGGCGCCACCACCCTCCAGTTTAAGAGAACCGTCGAAATACATGATCCAATGCTCGGGTTTTGTGGTGGCAACAGGAAGGTTGTGCTCAGTCCATTCAGATATGAAATCAGTAAGGACTTGGGACTTCATGGTTGTGCGAGATCGAAACTCAATGCTATAAGTTCCGAGCTCGACTGCCCATTTAGCAATGCGACCTGTAGCATCGTGGTTGTGGAGAATCTCACCAATGGGGTAGCCAGTAACCACAATAATCTTGTAGGAATTGAAGTAGTATCGTAATTTCCTTGATGTCATTAATACAGCATAAAGGAGTTTTTGAACTTGAGGGTACCTTGATTTGGAGTCTGAAAGAACTTCACTCACAAAGTATACAGGCCTTTGAATCTTCTGGAGATGACCTTCCTCATCACGTTCAACAACAACAGCGGCACTAACAACATTGGTGGCTGCTGAGAGGTAGAGCAAAAGATCCTCATCCGGCAATGGAGCAGTGAGCATGGGTGGGAGTAGTGAGGAACACTTTGAGGTTATCGAAAGCATGCTGAGCCTCCTGTGTCCACTGAAATCTATCCTGCTTCTTGAGAAGCTTGAAGAACTCAGTCCCGCGTTCGCCTAGCTTGGAGATGAAGCGGTTGAGTGCAGCTATGTAGCCTGTAAGCTTCATGACATCCTTGACTGTACGCGGCGGCTCCATGTTCATAATAGTTGCTATCTTCTCCGGATTAGCCTCAATACCGCGTTCGCTGACAATGAACTAAGGAGCTTTCCGGATGAAACGCCGAAAACACATTTGGCGGGGTTGAGCTTCCAGCGCCACTTGCGGAGATTATCAAACGTCTCGGTGAGATCGGTGATAAGGTCTTCGGGGTTCCTTGTCTTGACAACCACGTCGTCAACATATGCTTCAACGTTGCAATGAAGTTGATCCTGAAGACAACCCTGTATCGCCTGTTGGTAGGTAGCACCTGCATTTTTCAGACCAAAAGGCATGGTTGTATAACAATACGCGCCATATGGCGTGATAAATGAAGTCTTAATCTGATCTTCTTCTTTCAGAGATATCTGATGATACCCTGAGTAACAATCAAGGAAACGGAGGAGAGTGCATCCAGCGGTGCTGTCAATGACTTGATCGATGCAAGGAAGCCCGAAGGGATCTTTTTCGCAATGTTTATTGAGATCTGTATAATCAACACACATTCTCCATTCATTAGAATTCTTTTTTCTTACAAGAACCGGGTTGGCTAACCAATCTGGATAAAAGACTTCTTTAATGAAGCCGGCTGCTAATAACTTAGCTAGGTCTTTCTTAATGGATTCCCGATGCTCCGTTGTGAATCTTTGGAGTCGCTGCTTCTTTGGCTTCGCGCTCTCGTTGAGGTCCAGCTTGTGCTCGATCAACTCTCTGCGAACACCAGGCATGTCTAAAGGCTTGGTGGTGAAGATGTCCTCTTGGGCCCGCAGAAAGTTGACGAGCGCGCTTTCCTATGTGGAGGTGAGATTAGAACCGATCGTAGATGTCTTCGTCGGGTCTCCAATGAGGAGATCCACTGTTTTCGTGGTGACCTTGTCAACAGACTTCATAGCGTGAGTCTTCTTGTGCGTCGGGGCATCACTGTCTTCATCAGAGATGGTTGCTACCAAGGAGTGAGGTTCTTGGTGGTCAATGGTTGCAGCGGCCCTGATAGCGTATTCTACTGCCTCCTTGTCACAATTGTAGGAGCGCTTGATGTCGCCACACAGAGAGAGAACGCCATGGGGTCCTGGCATCTTCAGCACCAGGTAGGTGTAGTGAGGGATGGCCATAAATTTGGCCAGCGCTGGTTGACCGAGGATGGTGTGGTACGATGTCTCGAAGTCGGCGACCTCGAACTTGATGTACTCGGTGCGGTAGATTGATGCTTTGCCGAAAGTGACGGGCAAGGTAATCTGCCCAACAGGAATTGCAGCTTTGCCGGGCACAACCCCGTAGAAGGGGCAATCGGCTGGCTGCAGCGTGCTTGTGTCAAGTCCCATATGCTTGAGGGTCTTGGCGAAGATGAGGTTGAGGCCACTACCTCCATCAATTTGGACCTTGGTGAGCCTGCTATTGGCCACCATGGTTTCCAGGACAAGAGGATATCGCCCAGGGCAAGTGATTTCCGCCTATTGGTCTTCTCTGGACCACGTGATAGGGATGTCAGACCACCTCAGGGGTGTGATCACCGCTGGTTCTGCTGCATATGCCTCGCGCCGTGCATTCTTGCGATGGCGCGAGGTATCACTGACTGCCAATCCTCCGAAGATGACATTGACAGTGTTGTTGATATCTGGGAAACCATCGTCGCCCTTGCCTTGTTTGTCGTCGTTGTTGCCATCAGACTTATTTTTCTTGGTAGGCTTGCTGAAGGTTTCCAAAAGGAGCCAGCAGTCGCCCATCGAGTGCTTGCTATCTAAGTGGTACGAACAATGCTTCTTGAGGAGTTTGTTGAATTCCTCCTTTCGTTGCTGCGTAGTTTGAGCAGAACGTACATACTGGACGGTTGCAACAGTGTTATTTGGTCGCTTCCGTTAGTTGTTGTCATTGCGCCGGAAGGAGTCGCGTGACTGATCCTTGTTGTTGTCTCGATCCCTGCGCGTATTGTTAACGGGGCGTTTGCCGTAACGATCCTGTTCTTGATCATCGGTGTCCATCCAATTGGCCACCAGCTGGCGAAATTCTTCCAGATCCTTGGGCCAGTTGTGGCCGAAGTCACGGAAAAGATTACGATCAGTCATCCCATTTTGGAAGTAATCAATGACCTCTGAATCAGGGATGGGGACACAGGATGCTTTGATGGCGAAGAATCGGCGGTTGTAATCGCGCAGGGATTCATCTGGTTTCTGCATGCAGGCTTGAAGTTCGTATTTGTTGCCGGGGCGCTCGAAAGCACCCTGATAGTTGGAGATGAAAGCCTTCTTGAGCGCGTGCCAACTGTCAATGGAGTCTGGGCAAAGGGATTCAAGCCAGGTGAGCGGGCCTTGCTCCATTACGACAGGAAAGTACAGCATCTTGGAGATATCATCGCCTCCTGCCGCCTCGATTGCTGAAGAATATCTGCACAGCCAGATGTTGGGGTCTTGCTTTCCATTGAAGTTGGTAACGCCTGACGGCTTGAACTTTCGAGGGAAAGAGCTGACGCGAATGGCGCGCGTATAACATGGCAAGGCATTAGGATTGGGAACGTCGTGCCCCCCTCCTGCAGAATCCGCAGTATGCGATGTAGCTTGTGTCCTTCCCGCCCGGATCCGGATGATCCGATTGTGGGCATCGTTCGGAGCGTCGTGAGAACGGGCTGTGCGAGGGGGTTCCTCGCGAGGCCTGTTCGTACCCTTTATTTTTTCGACAGAACTGCCGTAATGGCTGCTCTGTCGCTTTGATGAAGGGGTATGGCGATGGGAAGAACTCTTGCTTCTAGAAGTGGAGCGGCTTCCATCCAGGCAATCGACCATAACTGCCGCGGCTTCGAGACGAGCTTTGGCAAGGTCGATGTCAGGGGTAGTTTGAAATCCTTCCAAGACGCTAACGGCGAACATGATGTTGGCCGTAGGTGACTTGAAAACGCCTTCTTTGTCAAACTTCCCATTGAGATTCTTCATCCTGATGTGGCGACGCCTGAGGGCACGGTTGTGGTTCTGCTCGATACGGAGTTCTCTGTCTCCGTCCGTTTCTCCGTCGACTGTTGGAGCATCGTCGGAGACAACCTCGTCGCCGCTTCCTTCGTTGATGATTGCGTAGAGCTGGTGAACTGGGTTGTTGAGCCCAGGTTGTTCGTCGTCAGAGACGACAGGAAGTTATGTGCCTTCCTGAAAGGGAAGCAGAGATGAAGTACCTAGTACTTTGAAGGGGTCGTTGGCTTCTTTGAGAGCCAAGACAGGATCCATGTCAGGCCAATGGAATATAACCCCCAAGGGAGTTGTGGTCATGACAAGATTTGAGTTGATCTGGCGTGTTTGATGAGACTTCTTCGCCAGATGAGTCTGGTAAACCGAGGCTGAGTTTGTCAACCCGAAGGGAAACTAAGGCACGTAGGGCGTACGCACTGGAGAGCTTGGAATTTGTATTCCACGGGAATGAGGATTGAGGTTCCTGGATACCCGTGGAGTAGCTTTTACGGTCCTGATCATAGAACCCTGGCGGACGGCAGATGTGATCTTGAGTCCTCTAGGCAGTTGTGGACAGGTAGATCGAGCCTGTTGCTTGACAGCAGCGGGATCAATGTTGACGCGTGCCCGAGCTGGAGTCTGCTTCGGGCGCCATGTACTCCTCCGGGTTGGATACGATCCTAGGATTGTGTCGGAATTGGAGTTTTTCCGCGATCCTCGTGGTGTAATCTGCGCGGGCAACGAAGCTGACGCAGCTGTCTCGCCGCGCAGTATACGCTGGAGCTTGCCATCCTGGTTTGCACTGCATAGCCAGTAACTGAAAATGAAGGTCGCGCCTTCCTCGAACTTGGTGACGATGGAGGCGCTGAAGGATGCCATCGACTCTTTAGCGAGTTCTCGATGAGTAGATCCCACGGACGGCGCCAAAGTGTCGGCGATTTATGCTGACTAGGTTCTCGAGGGGATACCCCGAGAGAAGGGTTTAGAGAGAAGTCGTCGAGAATCTAGAATTGAAGGTGACAAGAGACGATTTAGACAGGTTCAGGCCGCAATATGCGTAATACCCTATGTCATGTATGGTGTATCTTGTATAGATTGATGATGCAATGCCTGACGGCGTTGCTCCATGGTCTAATTTAGGGACCCCCTGCCCTCCTTTGTATATCCCAGAGGGCAAGGTTTACATGGTAAGTCTCCTAGTCGATTACAATTGATGAGTCCTAGTAGGACAGGGTGTCCTAGTTGGATTCAAGCTTCCTTAGAGAACTCGAGATTTCTATACCCATCAGTTAGTTTCTACATGCTGACCACATAGCTACATATATTTGGTAAGTTAGTACAAGTGCGAGTTCTGGTTTAAGAAATTGGCTATGATAAAAAAAGAAGAAAGATCGACAGATATCATGCCCAACTGACTGACATAATCATGTTAATTTGTTTTTCTTTAATTAGTTTTTAGATTTTAGATTTAATTCCACTCCAAGCCCTCAGAAAAAATCCACTCCAAAGTGGAGAAGAATATCAGAGAAGCAAGCTGGGAATGAAAATCACAAGAATATCCACATCTAAAGACGCGGAAGGGAATAGGAAAACCAAGCATGCATGCTACGTACCCACATGACCTTGGTGGACAAGATCACACGGTGCCACTAGCAACTTCTCGATGATTAGAGAAGGGTTCAGAAAATAGTTTGACTTTTGCTAGAGACCGAGTGCACGCTATAAGCAATTGCGTGATGATTGCGTGTGCTTAAGTACTTGGCGTGCCAAAGGTTGGAATCCTATTGAATAGTCTCCTACCAAATTAATAGGCCCCAAGCAAACAGAGATCGAAGATAATTGTGTTTAGTTTTCCTTCGAAGGACCTGTGTGTGGTGGTGAGTAAGGCTCGACAAAAGGTTCGTGGCTCATTAGCTCCCTCGGCTTGACACAAACTCAGCTTGACGCGTTTTGCTTTTCTACCAAGGCAAGCTAAGGTTTTAGCTTGATAAACTAACGAGTGAGTTCGGGGGCTTCCTATATATCTATCTTCTGGAAGATAAATAAACCGTTCAACTTTAAAACCAGTTTAGGCCCAATTAGCTTAAAATGCCGTAATGCTCAACATTTTGTCTAAATATGTTCAAAATTTTTATTTTAATTACTTTAACATTTTGTTGAAACAAGTTCAACATTTAATGCCAAAAAATGTTGTAACACTAAAGATGAAATGTTGAAATAACGAGAGAGAACTGTTCAACAGCGGGGGCGAAATGCTGAAACTGTGGGAGCGAAACGTTGAAAATAGCCCGTGCTTCTTCTTTGGCGACGGCGGCCGACGACACGCTACGAGCAGCAAGGCACGTGGCAGCGGTGCCGCTGGCTGGCGACGCACACAGCACGGCAGCGGGAAACGCAGCAAGTGGGTGGGGGGGGCGGAGGAGGGGCAGGGTAAGCAGTAGGAGGCGCCGGCTGCTCAGCAGGCACACGGCGGCTAGTGGGCAGGAGGTGGAGCAACAGCACGGCACACGCGTTGGCTTGGTTCATGGAGGATGGAACGTGGGGGGAAGGCTTGCGGCAGGTGGTGTTGGCGGCACCTAGCGGCTAGCAGGCGGGCAGCGGCGGCACACGTCGGCCGGCCTCATGGAGGGCGGCGCATGGCGGAGGGGACGATCGCTGGCCTCATATTTTTGCCTTGTTTGCAGTTGTGATTTCTTACTGTTGCAGCTATGATTGGGGATTTTATTTGATACTGAGATGTTGCAACATGAATTATTTTTGATGTTTCAAAAATCATTTCGTGATGTTTCACCTATGAGCCTATGATATGTGATGTTGCAACAACAACTTTGATGTGTATAGATTGTGTTCCTCGGTGTTGCAATGAGCGTGTAATGAGAATTTATTTTGAAGATGTTGTGAATGTGTTTTTTGGTGTTGCATTTGTGATCTTTTTATGTTTGCAATTGTAAATTTTCGGTGTTGCCACTAATTTTTTATTCTCTCCAATGTTGCTTGAAACATGCGCTGCATGTCACAGTGGGTGTTTTTTAGCACCCTACTATCTGATGCTAGCGCCTCATCCGATGCCATAGCCTGGATCAGACATCTAGGCGCCAGCG
Source organism: Digitaria exilis (assembly GCA_015342445.1). NCBI lineage: Eukaryota > Viridiplantae > Streptophyta > Magnoliopsida > Poales > Poaceae > Digitaria > Digitaria exilis. Next base: position 2,699,157 of record JACEFO010001972.1, on the reverse strand, counting down.
GGTCCATTCTGCTGCAACAACCGCCTTCCCCTCCTAATTGAGCTTCTTTACCGTGCCTTCCCCTCCTAACTGCTTCTTCACGCTCGCCGTCATGCTCATCTTTAGCGGTTTGGTTGCCCAGCCCCAGCTCCTCATCTCCCGCTGGACTCCATTTCCTTCGTGCTCCTCCTCCCCAAACACCACGTGGCACTCGCGCTTACCGCGCTGACGCCGGCATTCGCCCCCATAGTGCTCTACCAGGCCGCGCTTGTCGCCATCAATGTGCACACCGCCTCTCTGGTTCACGTTGCTCACCAAGTGGACCACCTGGGCGCTGCTCATCGCCATGGCCATCTAGTATCTTTACTATAATCAAAATATTACATTATTACCATTATTATTTTTTGTCTAAAATACTCTTATACTGCCTATACTTACTTATATGTACCACCTATACTACTATTAGAGTTGTTAGTAGAATACAATTATTTTGGACTGTTTGATTCTTTCATAATAGTGCTTCTTGGATAGCAGTATTGCCAGTATAACGCGGTAAAAAGTCCTCACACCAATTTGCTGCAGCCACTGCCTCTCGTCCAATTAATGAATCAGTGGTGAATTTGCCAAGAAGACAGTCAGGCAGAGAAGAGGAAGGAGGTCATCTGACGGGTGGCTGCCGCTTCTCTGTGCAGATGCATGGAGCATGACAGCCGTGAGTCGTTAAGTACTCAGGCACGTGATGACTGATGAGGTTCACCGAGATGTGAGATGCCTCTTTGTATGGCAGCAACTGATAAGAGAGAACGAATTGGTGTATGACTTCAATCTGAAGCATAGATCGAAACCAATCTAGGCCGCTGCACACAAGATTGGAAGTAATTCGATCCATGGAAGAGAGAAGATGCAGCACACGTTCTTGTGTCAGACTTAAGAGGCCAGCAGCAGAGGCGACCGGCGAACGATGGATGCTGGTGCGCGGGGGAGAGCAGGGGAGGTGGGGAGCTCTACCTGCTTGGGAGCCGAGCGAGTTTTTCCTGAGAGACGAGGAACTGATCTGGTGGGATACTGCGGATTGATAGCGTCCGGCGTTGTGTCTTCGGATGTTGGTTTTTGCGCCAACATCCTTTTGTGCATGAGAAACGGATGTCTTGCCTTTTTCATTTCTCTCCTTATTCATTTTTTGTTATGTCATTTTTTTTCTATGTAGCGGTTTATTTAATGCCATGGAAACCGTTGTGGAGGGTTGGATATGGCCTAAATACCAAGACTCCTGTAAAAGTCGCATGAAACCTTTCAGTTAAGGCAGTGGGGTTTTAATAGGCATTAGAATCACTTCTAGATCAACAATTTTTGCTAACATGCCAGGTAATTAATAGGGGAAGTTTCATGGAATGCCTCATAAAACTATTGTAAGGGCATGTACAACAGTTTAAACAGCTGTTGTCTATTTGACACATGCAGACAGCTAAATAGACAGCTCTACAACAGTTCAGACAATGTTTAGTTGTCTATATAATATTTAATACACACTCTAGTTGGTGTTGTTTTGCATGGGAGCACGAGACGGAGCAGTAGATGAGATAGTAGATAGCAACATTGTCTTTCCTCATTTAATGATGACCACATTAGCTCATTTTGCTTCAGCCGCTGTACGTGTCCTAAGACAGTAGATAACTATGTTCCCCACTGACTCTAACGTTAGTTCTCTCTTTGGTCTGACTGGAAATTACACACGTAAAAGACAAGTCAACCAAACAAAGATTCTTTTGCATGCTCAGGGCCACCAAACGGGGCAACCAACCAATGAAACCCCCGCAGGCAGAATCGCTGTCCGGGAGACTGGACCTGCCCAGCGTGGAGCGCGAAAGCGCGTGGTCACTGGTCAGTTGACTGACTTGGGGGGAGCAAAAGCAAGCAGCACGTGAATGCATGGGAGGTATTCGAGCTGTAAACACCTGCTTTGCAATGGTTGCACTCTCGGTGATCCGATTTGACAAGCGAGTATAATTTTTTTTACGACGGACACGAGATTATGCATATTATGCATATTTTATTGATAAAAAGTTTACAAAGCCTGGAAAGACCGGGCAGATACAAGGGAGTTACTCTCCCAACACAAGGTCCGCTAGAGGCTTTGCACCTGCCTAGATCCAGGCAGCGGCCTCACCTTTTATCGATGCTACGAGCCCTGTTGTGGAATGCTCAACTCTACGGAAGACTCTCCCATTCCGCTCTTTCCATATTTCCCGAGTGATGGTTAAAGATCTCGTAGCTTTCCACGAGGAGTATAAATATTCTTCAGGATCTTGTTATATGTCCTACAAGCCCTTGAATTGTCGTTTATAATTCTCTGATGACCCCTCACGTTCCGTCTGCGCCACCGTTGCAACTAGCAGGCTTCATTCGTTCAAAGAAGCCAACACGTACGTATGCCACCTTCGGATGGTAGCCGCTCCCGTGGCAAGCCTCTTAATTATTTGGCTTTGGTACGCGACTAATCTGCATTTTGTCATGGCAATGGAAAACGTAATTTTTTGGGCAATAGTAAATTAGCACTAAAAAGGCAAAGTTGTCTGCAGGGCCATTTGCCGTGTCCAGAATTTTTTTTAAAAAAAAGAACCGTACGGGACCACTTGCTTTCCCCTTGGATGAGCAGTAGGAGTTGGTGGTAGTGGGATCGATAACAAATAGTAAAAGGGGCAACGAAAGCCACAATCACCGCTCCCCTCCCCCTCTTGCACTGAACTGCATAATCCTACAAGAAGCCGTTGCCACTTCCCCTTGCGAGTGTGGAACACCTCCCACTACTTCCAGGCAGCTTCCATCCGTTACTTCTACTTCGCTTTCTTCACCGCTGCCGGCCGCCGCCACGGTGCCTGCGGGCTTTGCTTGTCTGAATCCTCTGGCGATTTGGGGATTGCTCGTCCCTCCCCGCTCAACTCCGACGACGCAGGCAGAAAGAAGATGCAAGGTAAAAATGAAAAAAAAAAAACAGTTACGCCTTATGTTCCGCACAAATTGCTCGATTTCGTTATATATTGCTGCGCTCTAGGATTTAGAACACAAATTGCTCGATTTCGTTATATATTGCTGCGCTCTAGGATTTAGGTACCGTGGACAAGTGTCTGTGCGGGTTTGTCGGTCTATCTCAACCTGCGCTGTTGGGGTTGGTTTGTTTTCCATCTGATGGTTTGTTTCGCCATTGGGGCAGAGGACATAGCTGCATGTGGGGAGCTCATCTGCGCGGATGCGAGCTCCGCATGCCGCCGCCGCCGCCTTCGCCGGGGCGAAGCCCAGGGGCACATCTTTTTCCTATTGCTCATCGCATTGGAGGACAGCAATGCCACAACACGCAGAGGTCTCGAGGCCCATCTAATCAAGCACTGTAGTACGGGTGGATTGAATTAAGGAATTGATAAACAATCAATGATTGAGTCGGATTGGAGAGCAATGACCACCACGGCGGCGGATTGCTCTCGCGTGCGCGGCCGACTGCATGGCGGCCGTTGATCCGGTACTCTGCCCCACCCCAATCCCCCAAAAATCTGCACCGCGGCCGCCATCGTTGCGGGGTGCTCTACTGACCAGCTTGGCTGACGGGCAGTTCAATATGCAGAGCACCGAGAGGGAGGGAAACAGAGGCTCCAGCTTCCCTGCGGAGGAGGGAGAGAGAGCGCTGGGAGGTAGGGAGAGAGAGGAGCTCTAGCCGCCGAGAGAGAAAGAGAGCCTGCAGGCAGAACGCCGGGGAAGGAAAGACAGGGCCGACGGAGAGAGAGACCGACCCACGCATAGAGGGGTGACGTGGACGCCACCTCATATAAAAAACCGGCCTCTGGTGGCCTCAGGGGTGTGGTGTATCTGGGTTTGACAGTTTAGGGGTAAGTTACACCGTTTTGTAGTTCAAGGTTGAATTCTACACTTTTGGAAGGGTTGATGGGGTAACACGGACTTATTCCATATATAAATTTACCCGTTGAGACCTTTGAATAACACTTTGTAATACAAAAATGGTAACAATGCTATAGGTAATAACCCATTTTAAGATGTGTTTGGTTCAGCTTTTAGTAGCGGCGGCTTCAAAAAAGTTTAGAAGCTCAACCAAAGGGGCTAGCTTCAAGTTTTCCGGCACCTCCTATCCAGCCTCCTCCTTCTCCAGTTGTGGCTATGAAACTTTCGTCAAAATTACCCACTGCAATTGGTTATGTTGTACCGGGTCATTCTTTTCTTCCCTTCCGACTGCCGCTCCACGGCTCCACCTCCCCAAGCAGCCCCCGGCCCGGCATCCTCCCTCCCTCCGCTGCACCTACCTGGTGCCACAAGGTCCTTGCAGCGCTGGCCGCGCGACGTTCCCGTGGTCGACCGCGCCTGCTCCCCCAGCGGCGAGCCGGCGACACGAGCTGCTCATGGCCGGCCGCACCAGCTCCTCCAGCAGCGGCATGAGCTCCCCACATGCAGCTATGTCCTCTGCCCCAATGGCGATGCGAGCTCTCCATGAGCAGTCGCGCCTGCTCCCCCAGTGGCGGCGCAAGCTCCCCACGAGCAGCCGTGTCTGCTCTCCCGGCAGCCCACTCATCCGGTCCTACACAACGGACGTAAGAGGCCGGTGAGAGTGTGGAATGGGTGCGGGAGCTCAAGAGGAAGCCGAGAGCACGAGGAACTCTCATCCGCTAGAGGAAATTGAATACTAGGGGTTACAAAAAAAATTATGTTAATTAGCCTCGTATAAAATAATTGGAACAAGTGCAGCGTTAGGGTGTTATTTAATTACCTAACCAGAGGCGTCTTTTCGAGGGTTGGGGATTCTCCAACGGTTTGTCATGTGGGGTTCCTGTGTTCCCATATCCTGGGTGTGCCTCCTTCTGGTTGTCAGGGCTTATCTACAATTTCTATTTTCTCAGAGGGTTTTGCAACGTGTGATGTACTGCAATTATCTCTCTTGTTTAACAGTATTGTATACTCTTTCTCAATCTTTCAAAAGAAAAGTACTACTAGTATCTAACAAGTTTCATCTCAAACACCATTGGAACTTGTACTCTTGCAGGATTCATACAGGGCGTGCAGCATCTCCCGAAGCGAGCTGCCGACAAGGTCAACAAATGGATGGAGCAGGAGGACGGCCGGCGGCGGCGGTGGCTTGAGGAGCACATAAAACTGGACGCGCCTATTTTCGGGAGCGTGACCGCTACCACATACATTCTGAAGGCCATGACTGGCTTAGGCTACCTAGCGCTGATGTGGTCGACCGTGGTCCTCCTGGGTGGCTTCGTCACCGTGCTGCAGAAGAAGGATTTCTGGTCGGTCACAATCATTAGCATGGTGCAGGCAGTCAGGTCAGTAATGTTCTATTCCCGCCGCCTCCTCTGTCGTCTCCATACTCACAAAGTGTGTGTGTGCGCGCGCGCGCAACCGTTAGACTATGGGTGTGTTTAGATTGAGGAAAGATTCTCCGAAAATACACTGTTCACCAAAAAAACACTATAGATGAATAGTTTTATGTGAGTGGAGGAGGTGGGATGAATAGGGAAAAGTTGGATGAATAGTGGTTTTTTTGGGAATCTTTTTGAATCTAAACGGGGCCTATATTACCCCCTTCGTTCACAAACGTAGATGTTGACATGAATTGGCGTCGTATGCTGAACAAGTGTGCACCTCTTAGGTAGGAGCAGCATGCAAGACCCGCGCCTCTATACACCGCTAGAGAGAGTCCTATAGTCCTAATTGGAGAGGACATTTCCTCTCGGTGGTTTACCACAACATCTGGCATCGTGCGAGCCTTCCATTACCGCTTCACCTACACACCACTTCTGGTTGAATAGGATATGATATCTTGTTGAACTAACACATGGAGAACCCTTTCGTCCCGATGGGTAAAACAAATGGGACTAAAGGTGTCTCTTACAGACTTTGAAATTAGAACTAAAGCCTTTAGTCTGGGTTTATAACACCAACCAAGACGAAAGCTTCTTTAGTCCCACATCCAAAAACAACTAGGATAATGTCGTTGATGTCATGAAGACTTTATGAACAGCAATTAAAATTGGAAAACTAGGATAAAGAAAAATAGTAAGATAGAAGTGTGTTGTAGGTATGATTGAGGGTAATCAATCGGCCTTGAGCCTTGCCGTGTATGTAGAGCTGCTGGTCGGTTTGTTTGTTTGAGCTGCAGTTTTAAGCTCTTCTTATAAGTTGTTGCTGGTTTTTGCTTCTGAGCCAATAATAGTTGGCAACATATCAGGTGAAAACTTTTTTTTTGGAAACTATGGAAAATTTAATATGGGCCACACGATGTTGATGCAAGGGGTGCACCCCACCTACCTCCCCTGAACGCCCCCTTGATCAACATCGTCTGGTCCAGATTAAAGTGTACATAGAGAGGTTGATTTCCACCTGATACTTTGTCATAATAGTTTTAGAAGATGTTTTTAGCAATCTGGACATAGAAAGCTAGGAAAAGCTCAGCTCAAATACTCCCTGTAAGAAAAAAAGGCCCACCTAAGTCATTGTATTATAATTTTGGTAACTGAGTGACAATATCGAGACTAATGAATTGTCGAGTGAGCTTCATGGAAATTTTAGATCCCATTGATGGAAATCAAGATATATATTTTGAAAGATTACGTTTGTTGACTTTTCATGTACACGTCGGCTCTCGTCGCTACATGCACTGAAGGGAATATTCCCTGGCATTGTTTTGTTGTAAAGCAACAGCGTGCAGATCTGGTGGCAAGATCCTCTACGAGCCACTTCTTCCGGCGATGAAGTTTCAAGAATTGGCTTTGTTTTCCACCAAAGGCAGTGCTAGATCTTCCGCACGCCATATCTTATGGCATCTCGCGGTGTAGTATCGGACAAAGCCACGGCGTACATGGGATGAAGTTGAACTAGGGGAAAAACGTGCATCAGTACTGGGCCATGAACACCTCGGGCTGCGCGATTGCCAGGGGTCGAGGGTGACGACGGAGGTGAGGTCACGATGCAGAAGTCTCGGTGTCGGACGTCACGGAGGGGAGACGGAGGAGCAACGTTACGTGATGAAGGGGAGGGGTGGTAGGGGTTATTTAGAAAACTATCCCACCTCGTTTTATATCCATCAGGTGAGCATTCTGGGATCTTGGATAGAGTTTTCATAGGAACCTGGTTTTTATATAATACAGTCTAGGGATGGCAATGGGCACGAAATATCAGCAAACCCATGGTAGTAAACCCGATGGGCGCGGGTTTGGGTCTAGTTTTGTATCCGCGGATGCGGACGCGGACACGAGTCTAAACCCAACGGATATCTGTTAACGGACATGAAAATTTGATATCCGTATCCGCAAACCCGCAAGACCCATTAACTGACATGTGAGACCTAAAAACTAGGGCAACTAAGGTGTTGTACTGACTAGTGACTACTCTCGATCTAGTCCTCTCAAATGGTTGAGTGTTCATGTTGTGTCCATTTTTCCTATTTGTTATGTAGTTGCAGTTTCTAGCGGCTCTCAATCTCAAGTGCCAGCTTTCAAAGCATCCGGTGCTGTAGATTTGGCATATGAATTGTTGTTAGATTTGGTTTATTGTATGTTTTTACGGGTATACGGGTAAACCCATGGATAACGGATATCCGCGGATAGCTGACGCGGGCATATTTTCATATCCGTAGCGGATAGCGGATGCGGACGCGGGCACGGGTTTTATGTCGCGGGTGCGGATATTTGAAACCACTATCTGTGCGGATATTATCCGTTGCCATCCCTAATACAGTCCATATATATTAAACGCTAATTTGCTATTTCCCTCGCAAAATGAAGTTCCCCTTAGCCCTTACAATCGCCTTCCAAAACTGCCAGGGTTTGAAAGCATTTGTTTGGAATTAGCAACGACCAACAGTGCGTGTAGGGGATCGATCTCATGATAACCACGAATTACCAAGAGTTAGATTCTGTTCTGCCTCCATAAAACATACCAAAAAAAAAGTTTACATGTTTCCACTAAAAAATACGTACCCGCATGCATGCAGGATCTTCAACGACTTGGCGGAGCATCTGGTCTCAAATTTTATTTGCATGCTGGCAAGAAATATCCTCTTTCTCGCTGCAGACCTACATTGGAGAGCTCAGAGTGTCGCCGCCGCCGTCCGTCGAGCGCCCACTGCCATGTCCACTTGGCGCCGTGTCCTTATTTTTCTCTACGTCGGAGCCATAGTGTTGCCGTTCCAGGGCATCAGTTGGATCATGGCGTGCCTATACGGGTACAGCGGCCCGTTCATCTGCATCCATCCTCTCCGACACTCGTACCAGATGCTGGCGGGACCCTGCATCCATCCTTGGGAGGACGCTGATACACTTCGCCGTCGACCTGCTGGACTCCGGATCGCGGGTCGACATGCTTTCAGGGGTGAGGTTGCTCGACGCCTTGGTCACGGCGAGGGTGGACGTGAGGTCTTACCTGATGCCCTCCCGACCCAGGATCCAGAAGCTCGTCCAAGCTCTGGGATGGAGGGAGGAGCCAGCCAGCAGGGAGATGCGAGAGCCCGCCGCGCGCGTCGTGGCGCATCTGGCCGGCACCATCCATCTCGCCCAGTTCCCCGGCGCCATCGAGTGCATATCGTCCCTCCTCCACCTCCAGGAGGAAGAAGAAACCACCACCTGGCCGGCGAAGAAACAAACACACGGCGGTGGCCAGCCTAACGAGCTGATCCTGCGGGGCCTGGCGATCCTCGAGGGGCTCACGTTCGACCACCACAACTGCAGGGTCATATGCAGCACCCCGGGCCTCCTGCACAAGATCATGGCGCCTCTCTACTCCGCCGACATGATCGATGGTATCAGCAGCAACAGAGACTGGGCCAATGTGGTATCCAGATCACTCATGGTGCTTTACAAGCTGATCAGGGTTCCCGGGAAGACCAGCAGGAGGCTGCGCCGGGAGATCTACTCCAACAGGCAGTCAATGAGCAATCTTGGAAGCATTCTCGACGATGCCGATCAAACTGTTCACCTCCAGATGGGAGCCCTGGAGATCCTCACACAGCTGGCACTCGATATGTCAATCGACCTCGCCAGGGAAACCAAAGAAAAGCTCGTCAGGAAGCTGTTGCACATCTTCCTTGCAGATGGAGAAGAATCAGGTGGACGACCTGTCCTGAGGTTAAACACTCTCTATGAAGAAAGAGCTGGGACAATACTGGTGCTCCTGTCAACCAAGATTGAAAGTAACTCTGCCCTCATAATGACCATACAAAACGGCATCATCGGTCGACTTACTGGGATACTACTTGATCCTACCAACACCACCAAATACAGAACAATAGCAGCACAGGTCCTGGAGAACCTGTGCAACCAATGTGATTTGGACAAAGAGTGGGTCAAGGAAATGTTGCTACCAAAGGTTAGTGTGCAATCTCAATGATCTAATCCAAAAATACATCAGCCAACAGTAGTTTTTTTAAAAGAACAATATATAACATGAGGAATAATACCTTTAATTTCTTTCCTCATTTACGCCGATAACTATTCCTCCATGAAACTAATTAAGTGGCATTGCTGGTGCAGGTCCTCGCAGAAATACTGTTGTCTAGCACAAAAGGAACACCAAAAGATGGAGTTCCACCTCCAAACGACGAAGAAAGTCGGCAAAATTCTGAACCAATAAACCATGAGGCTGAAAACCATAATATTTCTTCGACAGCAGAGCAAAACCATTCATCTGATGGAGAAAGCAAGGAGCAAACCGCTACTGCAAAGCTATTGTGGGAACCATTTTTATCTCTTGCTCTGGCGATACGTGATAAACTGATCAGTGCAGATGATTTCGATGATGCTGTTCAAAAGATAGGCCTTGGACCTGGTGCATTTGTGGCAAAGATGAAGATTATAATAGAAGAGAACTGTCAGGAAACAGCTAAGAGTCTGAGAATTGTCAAGCTTTGTGGTCGGATAGTTGAACCAATGATGCAGCGCGAGCAGTACGCTCAACACTTCAGAAACAAGGAATTTGCGGTGTCACTGTCTAAAGCATCAAAAATCATGTCCAACCTTGAAAGCTGCATGCTTTTCGCTGGGACTGATTTCGGACCAAGGAAGACCACGAGGCCTCTCCTTTCTGATCTCAAGAAGAGTGCCCAACATTTGGTCAGTTAGTACAGAAAATCATGTCTACCTTGTGTCCTTGTTGCACTAATTTTGTTTGATCGCAACAAATCATGCGTGATGCAATTCATGTATCTAGACTTGATATATTATTGTATTCTGATTTCTGAATTCAATAGGATAGAAATCAAGTGTGATGGGAATTAAAAATGGTTTACTGATGATATTAGTATTATATTATTGTGATTAGCATATATGGGTGACATGCACATATATAGTTGCTTAGATGCTCCTGGAGACATGCATAGCAATAAGTTGGATTGCTATATACATATGTGAACGTTTGATATTGGTACGGTCACACTAGTGTGATATGGACTCTTCTTGTGATATGCATAATTTCGTGGTGTTCATATGTGCAAGTGTTTCTCATGTGATTGGGACTAGACGAAATCGTTGTTTTTGGACAGCAATGATCTGATATTTGTACTACGTGGAAGGACTACGAAAGTAGATACTATATATAAGTACCCACAATCTTAGACAAGTTCTTTAATCTCCATTTCAATTTTTTTGCTGAGTATAGACCATTCATTTCTAGGACGATGACCGAATTGTATGTTTTTTTACCAGAACAGCAGGGAAACCCCTATTGATGATTTTTTTAATATTAACTAGCATAGTGCCCGTGCGTTGCTACGGGATTTCAAAATTTCTCAACACAGTAAGTGAACTATTTGGCGGGTTTATACAATATACAAGATAATAAAACATGTTTTTGCCAACAGTCATATTAATTTATGCAAACATTAAGTTTACATATTTTATCTAATTCAAAATTACTATTTGACAGTTGTGTGATTTTGGGCCAATGCATGATTAAAAAATAGTATTTTTTGTGTAGCGATGCATGATTTAAAAATATTACTTTTGTGTGGTGACTACGTTTGAAGTAATAGGAAGATTAACAGGGGCTAAAACATACATTAGACAGTAATTATGACATGTTTAGCACATGGTCACTGTAGCAGTGCATTATTTAATCATGGATTAATTAGGTTTAGTAGATTCATCACGTGATTTTGCGTAGGGTTATGGAATGGGTTTTATCATTAAGCTACGTTTAGCACTACTACTAATCAGCATCTAAACAACCGGTGCCAATATTTGGAGCCTGTGATCTAAACCGGGCCGTCTCTTCGGTTCTGGCCTAGGAGGCATCGGCATCGCCGCCTGTCATCGGCGGTGTGGCGCGGCCTCGAGCACAGGCACGCGCAGAGACCCAGGCTGCCACTGCACACAGCCCTGGCGAGAGGTGAGTCGTCGTCTCTCACTTCTTCCTGCGAGCTCGTGGCTTCTTCTTGCCGGTGTCGTCTCCCTTCCTCCGTGCGCCTATGGTTCCCTCTTGCATCCAAGCTTCTTCTTTGCATAAGAACCTGCGAGCTCCTCTTCCTGTGCGCCTGTGGTTCCCTCTTGCATCCAGGGCCGGTCCTGTAGTTCAAGCAACCGGGGCAACTGCCCCGGGCCCCCAAAATCTTAGGGCCCCATCTCATATATGTGGTTTAACATATATATAGTGATAATTAACATATATAAAACATTTAAATAAATAAAACATCTATATTATTTGATGTAACTCAAAATGAGTTACCAAAATTCTGAACGTGAAGTAATACCAAGTGAAGTAATAGCTCAAACCAAGTATTTCATATATATAGCTTATATGTATACTTAGTGCCTAACTTAAACCAAAGCAAACAACTAGTCCAAGTTTATCCAATCACCAATTCGATAGTTCATCTCCACTGCAGTCCATCCTTGCACCACCGACGACTAAGTAAAAAGATTAGCCTCCGACTAATAAGATTAGCATTTAGTTCCTTATGATATATTCTTTCATTCTTTCCTATTCCTTGTACACAAATTAGACTCAAATCATTTTTAATGATGATTTTCTTTTTTTAAAAAAAAATCTAGTGGAGTCGGTTAGATGTAGCATGTATGCTATTATTTGAACTAGTAAACATAGCACAAAGCTCAATATCACCAACTTTTATAAAAACATTTGAAGTTTTTATGTTGTAAGGGGCCTCCAACATAAGTTTCGCCCTGGGCCCCCGAAAACTCAGGACCGGCCCTGCTTGCATCCAAGCTTCTTTGCATAAGAATTGCTAACTTGGTGCTTGGATCCCACGCATACTAATTGCTAACTCGGTGCTTCGATCTGGCAGCCAAGTTGAGTGGTTTTGAGCAAGCATATATGTGATTCCATCCATCGGCGATATGGTATATAATATCGATGAACGCCATGTATTTCCTCACAGTTTGGCCCATCGTGAAGTTAGTAGCGTTATTGCGCTGTTAAAGATCTGATCTTTTTTTCTAATCCATGGACTGGTTGATGATTTTTTTTAATGCAATGAACTGGTTGATGGGTGTTGGGGACGGACACGGCTCCCGGACGGACACGGTTCGACAGTGGCGAAGCTAGAGCAAAATGGAGGGGGGTGCGATAATAGTGAAGAGAAAACGTATATTTACCAAAATAAAGAAGTCCATAGTAATATTTGTTTTGGCTTGCAGTTGCATGATCAAAATAATGTTGACATAAGCAAAATTCATCAATTAACTCCATATCTTCATTGATGTCGATAATTCAATGGCCTGAAAAAAGTAAACAAATAAATTACAACTCAATTTTTTCAGAGAGGAACAAAGATCCAATGGTAAACCGTAAATTATAATACATCACCTTCAATCTGCATCATCAAATCTACGATCTTGCATTTTCATGAAGCGGCGAACTACTGCCTCATTGGTGACTTTCATCATGAGTTCTTTCTCAACATAGCAAATCAGGCTATTGCTCATATATGTATCACCAATACGATTGCGTAAATATGTTTTCACAATCTTCATGGCTGAGAAACACCTCTCAACTGTAGCAGTAGCGACAGGCAATACTAGTACAAGCTTTAAAAGTCGATAAACCATTGGATATCCCTCATGTTTTGTAGTCTCTACCATTTTTTGAGAAAGCTCAGCAATAGTTTGCATGTTGGAGAATCTATTATCATCCCTCACATCATTTATGTAGAGGCCAAGCTCATGGCCAAGGTCCCTGAAATGTCCAGAATCGAAATCATGTGGATAAAGCTTTGCTAAGGCCATTAGTTTTTCCATATCAAAATCATGAAATGAGTCTCTTGGACTAAAAGCAGCAGAGCAAATAAGCAATTCTGAGCTCGTCTCATTGAAGCGACCATCAAGCTCTTGAAGTATCCAATCAATAACATCATTAAAACAATCTACCTGATAGTAATGGTTGTTTGTAATTCCAGATTTGTGCCTCCGCTTCTTCGGATCAACATATTCGTCTTCCATGACCAATTTGCAAATATCATTCTGGTCACAAAACTCATGCACATCATCTAATATTTTTCCCCACTTTTCCCTTCTAAGCTCTTCAAACTGCATGTAGTTGCTTTCACACATTTAATAGCATTCACTATGTCCTGATCCTTTCGTTGCAGTGCCAATGATAAACTATTTGTGATTCCCAATATAGCCAACATGAGGTGCAAATAAAAGACAAAATCAAAAGACTGGAAGTACTGTAAAAGATTTGATGCTTGATCTCTTGTTTTCCAATCCTTTTTATCCTTTTCCACAATTTCTAGCACCTTCACTATTGTAGGAAACAAGTCGACCAAACTTTTGAGAGATTTATAATGGGAATTCCAACGTGTATCCCCGGGTCTTTGAAGACTTTGCTCTTGATTCAAACCTGTCCCAGTTTGAAGTTGCCCACACCCTAATGCCTTACTCATTTCTTTAAGATTAATGTCTCTAACCAAGTCCCTTCTCTTAGAAGAACCACCCACCACATTCAATAAGATGGAAATCATAGTAAAAAATTCACTGACCCCTTTATGCTTTCTCACAATGGCCACCAGGACTAACTGTAGTTGGTGAGCAAAACAATGAACATAATAAGCTGAACTATTTTCTCTCATGATCAATGATTTCAAGCCATTGAACTCACCACGCATATTGCTAGCACCATCATATCCTTGTCCCCTAACTTGCTTTAAGCTCAACTTAAGATCAGCAAATAGTTCATCAATAGAGGACTTGAGAGAGGCAGATGTTGTTTCAGTCACGTGAACAAGACCAACAAATCTTTCTTTCACAATTCCACATTTATCTACATATCTCAAGACCACTGCCATCTGTTCTTTCCAAGAAACGTCCCTTGACTCATCAACTAGCAAGCAGAAAACATCATCCCCAATTTCTTCTAGAATATCATGTAACACCTCCTTTGCAAAACATTGCACAATATCTCTTTGTATTTCTGGAGCAACTAAAAGACTGTTTTCTGATTTTCTTTTACCAATTGCTTTTCTTAATGTTGGATTTTGTTCCGCTGCAAAATCACGAAATTCCCTAAAGTTTCCTTTATTTAAGGAATCCTTTGACTCGTCGTGGCCCCGAAATGGCAATCCTTGCTTCACCAATATTCTTGCAACATCAATGGACCCATTCAACCGAGTAAAATAGTCCTTCTTTGCGGATTCACTCACACCACGAAAAGCATCATCAATGTGCTGATTTGTTTGTAACAGATCATCACATTTTTTCATTGCAATGTAGTGTGAGCCCCCCACATCACCAACATGCTTTCTCAACCTGTCTTTTCTATGGTAACCATTCCAACCATTTTTTACAAATGCATCATATCCACCATCCTTCTTATCTCTGAACAAGAAACAATAAAAACAATATGCCCTGTCTTTTGACTCACTATATTCAAGCCAACTTTTAAATTCATCGAACCAATCCGGAATAAATCTTCTTGGAACCCCTCCAATCTCTGTCACTGGAAAACTAAATGTGCGAGGTTGACAAGGACCATTCTCCAAGTACTTTCTTCTTACCCTCTCTCTAACATTAGGATGGTAATCATCAATTTTTTTCCTCAATCCTGGATCAAATTTAATTTCCTCTTCCCAATTGATATCATCTAAACATGAATTCCGGGCATTGTTACCACTATTCGGCTCTGGCGCTTTCCATTTAAAAAATCGTTCCATCAATTAACCTACAATAGCACACAATTCTAATAAATGTAAATATTTTCTAATTTCTAGTACAATCCATAACAAAATCCGTTATATTGTAATAATTAATAAACCAGTTCAATCAACTAATTGAGAAAGAAGTAGATGAATTAAAAAAAATAAACATCCAGTTACTACCTTGCTTGTTGGCTCTTTACTGTTGGATGCGTTGCTGACTTGCTCTCGTTGAGTGCCTTTTAGCTTTCGCCTTTTGGAGACTTGAGTGCTGGCTTGCTGGGAGCAGGGGATCCCGGCTGGGACTACGACTGCCTGTCCGGTCGGCGTGTGGACGTGCGGTGCAGCGTGGCGGCAGGCCGGCACCAGCGTTCGCCGTCGGTTGCGTGTGGTGCGATATGCAGAAGAGGAAGAGACGCACAGAATGGTCAGGCATGGGGTCGTGGGCGGCGTTTGAGGGAAGCTGAATCGACCGATGCGCAGGAAATCACGGGAAAAAAGAGGAAGGCGAGCGGACGCGTACTGCTGGGCTTGCGCCTTGATGGGCTGCTGCTGGGCTGGGGGGTGCATGATTGTCGGCGAATTATGCTGACAACGTTCTCGAGGGGGTGCCCCGAGAGAAGGGTTTAGGGAGAAGTCGTCGAGAATCTAGAGCCGAAGGTGACAAGAGACGGTTTTAGACAGGTTCGGGTCGCCGGAGCGTAATACCCTACGTCATGTATGATGTATCTTGTATTGATGAGATTGTTTTGAGGGGGTCCCTGCCTCCCTTTATATAGTCCGGAGGACAGGGTTACATGGGAACCGTATAGGACTAGGAGACTTTTACAAGTTTATCTCTAATTCCTAAATACAGTATATCCAAACCGACTAGGACTAATCCTTGTCTTGTGCGTCAAGTCTTGTTCATGGGCCGGCCCATAGGATGGGCCGCCAGGGTTGTTCAGTCCGTCAGGACTCTACACCCACAAGCCCCCGAGCACCTTATCTCCTGAAGAACAGCCTTGTTGAAAGTGCAGAGTTCTTTGAGGTCCTCCAGAGTTCTTTTGAAATCCGCCAGGGTTCTTTGAGACCCACAGGGTTCTTTGATCTTGGAAGTTGCAACCATGCTGTTCAATAGGTAATGATGTGCTCATAAGTCTTCTCGAAGTTCGGATTGGTGCGCACCGATTAGGTGCGCCCAATTGGGCAGCCCCCGAGCCTCGTTTATCTTTGAAGAAGAAATTCGAGGCTCTTTCGAAGTCCGAACCAAAAGAGAATCAATTTCCGAAGAAACCCGAATTCTTGTAGAATTCCTCATAAATTTATCAATTGAAGCCGAAAATTCTCAGAAAAATATTTCCTGAAAATATGTCCACAGCCCCCGAGCCTAACTTTGAACGAATTCAAATATAGGATCAAGAAAGGACCAAAATTGAAAATTACCGAAGTAACGCTTCGAAAAGCCCATATAAACCGCCCGCGACCCTCCGTATCCGTACGCTTGCGCAATACAGATCTAGGGTTTGCGACAGTTGCAATTCTCGCAATCCAGAGACCGCGCACGAGCATCCACAACTTCCCCCAATCTTAGATCCAATCCACACCAAAGCACAAGAGAGCCCAATGGCCGGTGGTGAAGGATCTAGCCGCGGCAAAGGCTCGAAGAGGAGGGCAGAGGCGATGAAGCAGATCGTTACGACCGAGGAGACAACGTCCGCGGGGGACATGCCAAGTATTGGAGATCCAATCAGCGACTGGCCGACCAGTATCTTGAGGGAGAAGCACATCAAGGCCCTAGAGGCGGATGGATTCTTGCCAGCAAGAAGCGCATACGGGCATGAATACCCCACCGAAGACACCAAGGAAATCACGGTATGGAAAGCCTTCTATGAAGTCGGTTTTGGCATGCCAACTTGTGATTTTTTCCGCCGTGTGCTTCAATTTTATGGGATTGAACTGTGTCACCTGAATCCCAACTCTATTCTGAATCTATCCATCTACATCCACCTGTGCGAAGCATTTCTTGGGATAGACCCCCATTTTGCACTGTTCCGCCATTTATTCAGGGTGAAGACCTCCAGCGGACCACTGCAGGTGGTGGGAAAGGTGGTCATCCAATTCCGCCAGGGCATGAGGCCGGTATACTTGGATTACACAACTAAGGAAAGCCTCAAGGACTGGCAGAAGGAATGGTTCTACGCCTGGAACCACCAGCCACAGCTTCAGAGCCGCTCAGGGAATCCTCCAGTAATGAAGCCATTCTGGAGTGAAACTGTTGGAGTGAACCAGGCAATGCAGATCCCTGAGCTGCTCAACATGATTAGAGATCTGAAGGCACAAGGCCTAACAGGAGCCATGGTATATAAGTCATTTCTGCTGAGGAGAATCCAGCCATGCAAGCAACGCTATAACCCAGGATACAAGTACTCTGGGGAAACAGACCCCTCTAGGAATGCCACCGGAAACTTGTCAGAGAAGAGAGTGAATCAACTCTTGAAAAAGTTTCTGGTGATCAACGATGACCAATTTCCAGAGATAATGGAAATTTCTGCAATTACCATGACACCTGAGGTAAATTCCTTATCTGAATACAGTCCTGCATTGTTGAAAATATATTGTGAACTAATGTCTTGATCATCACAGTATGAAGCCCGGCGCGCCTTATATGTAAGCCTGCCGCCCCTGGACCCAACCAACACTGAAGAAGCGGCATTGCTGGCTTGCTGTGTGGATCCAGGGGTAAGAGATCAAGTGCGCATGAAATCTGCAATTGAAGACCCTGACGAGCCAATGGTAAAACTTGAACCACGGGTCCCTGAAGAACCCCAAGCCAAATCAGGAGCAACCTCCAGGGGAACTGAAAGGTCCAAGAGACAGGTGCCATCAGAGGCACAAGCACCAGTGCCCAAGAAAGCACGCACCTTGCCCAAGCCCCGAGCCAGAACAATCCCAGAGGAAAGGGCAAAGGTATCCCCACAACACAGGACAACATCTTCAGTGGGGATAGCCATAGGAGAAATTGGAACCAGCATGCCGCAGCAAAGCAGCTCTGCTCGGCGGGCATTATCTGATGAAGAGATCCTGCACGAGATCTTCAACCCTGTCTCCACGCCGTTTGAAGGGATAACACCAATAATTGAAGAATCCTGTCCAGCGGGACCTTCGGCGGCGGAGCAGGAGGTAGAGGAAGAGTTCACCTTGGGGGAGCCAGAGATCCCCATGCGACCCTCCACCATGTAAGTATTATGTCAATCAATACACAATGTAGCGGCGCATAATACCGCTATAACTAACAAACTTCATTTTCCCAGAGTTGAAGATACTCCAGCAATAACCAAGGTAGAATCCTTGGTTGACCATGCAGCTGTAGAGCCAGAGGCCGCAGTGCCCGAAGAACCCAGGGTTGTTCCAGAAACAACCCTGCCGGAAGTTCAAACAGCTCTGCCATCAGACCCGCCGGTACCAGAAGAAGCCCAAAGCGAAGAAATAGTTGCAGAGGTGCTGGCGGGCATCGAACAACTGGTCACGGAAGCGGTGATTGAAGAATCCGAACTGGAACGCCGTGACCAGTCCACTGCGCAGCCCCCGAGCGTCACAGAAACAACCCAGGCTGGGGCGGAAGCAGAGTGCTCAAGGGGAAAACAAGCAGAAGCAACAACCCCAGAGCAAGAAATTGAAGAGATCCCCAGGGTACCCCAGAGTACCGGAGCTGAAGAAGAGGGTGGGAGCTTCCGCATCGGGAGCTTCGACCCAATGCTCAATCCGAACCCGCAGACCTTCGAATACATATTGGACGCGGAGGAGGATGAGCACCACATCGACAGGGGACTTTACCATGCCGAGAGAGCAGTAGCCTACTTCAAGGTTAGTAAAACAACCCTGGTCTTGTAGTATTGAAGAAGCATTTCTTATAACAACTCTGTTGTAGGCTGTTGGCGAGGCATCAAGGAAGAAGACCGAGTACCTCCACAACATTTCCTTGATGCACGCCAAGGCGGATCGTCTCCAGAAGGAGCTGGAGCGTGAGCGCGAAGATCGCAAACTCCAGGAGGCGGAAGACGCCGACATGATCCGCACCTTGCACCTACGGACCAAGGAATTGGCCGCAGAGAAGGAGGACATGAAGAAGAAGCTTACAACGGCAAAAGCAGAGCTCAAAGGTACTCTGTCGCCACCAAAGTCTTGTAATGAAATTTCCACTGGCATTGTTGAATAACGACTCTGTCATTGTCTTGTATTCGCAGGGGCGCAACAGCAACTAGCAACAGCCCAGAGCAAGATGACGGATTGGTCCAACGTGGCCAACCGTTATGAAGAAGCGTGGAAGACCCTCTCTGCTGATCATGAAAGCCTCAAAGAAGAACTCAGAGTAGCGGTCCAACAACGAGCAATTAATTCAAGTCCTCGAGCAGCAAAAGCAACTTGCCCAGAACCTGGAGGGTGCTCGCGAGGAGAATCATCGGCTATCCAGGGAACTCGTCCAGGCACAGAAGCATCTCGCAGACAAGAAGGTGCTGGACGAGAAGCTCGAACAGGCGGCCAGGAGGATGTCAGAGCTCGAAGAGTCATTGCGGGTGATGAAGAAGTCAGACGACGACCTGGCGGAAGCCCTGAACCGGATCTCGCTGCTAGAGAAGGCAGCGAATCCGGTGGTGAAAGCCTTGGTTCCAGAAGAGCCTTCAGCGCCGCTATCATTCCTGGAGCGCCTGAAGGCCATGCCAAGACAACTCAAGGCGTACATCAAAAGATCCTCCAAGGCTTGTCTTGTGCATGTCCTTGCTGTAGTGAAGTCCAGGTACCCGGAGGTAGACATAGGCAAGCTAGTAGAAGGCGCAGAGCCGAACTGTACCGAGTCTGCCTTCAGGGACCTGAAGCAAGAGGCCGAGCCAGTTGCGGAAGCAATTGCTCAGAGCCTTAGGCTGTAGATATAAACAAATGTTATTGTAATATAAGTATCGTGCAATGTAATATATTTATTGCCATGTCATGAAGAAAAACCAAGAATTTCTATGAATTCCCGGGTTGTCTCTGGGGTGCCAACCAGGACTTAGTCAAAATGTACATTGCGTAGATTTTAACTTGTGAAAAACAACCCTGTTAAGGACCCGAAGGAACCCAGGGAGATTTCTTATAGCATAAGCTATCTAATAAAATGTACCCTGGGAGGATACTTGGGAACTAACTGTATATGGTTTGCCGAAGCAAGAACCCAGTAAGACCCACGGAGCGGCAGCGTTAAGCTGGAAACTACCACAGAGTAGCATAATAGGAGGAACAGATCCGTTCTTGGCCTCGAAAGAACCCGGATAGACCTCAGTTATAGGCTCCGAATGTAAAGGAAACTTTCCAAGTCTAAAAAGAACACGGAAGTTTTAGGTAATGTCACGAAGACAAGTAAACAACCCAGTAAAGGAAGTTTTATTGAGATATATCTCGTTGCCGAAACAACGGTACAAGAGAACATGTAATGCCGAAGCAATTAGTTCATATATTGCCGAAGCAATGTTTATAGAAGAACCCTGGATGCCGAAGCAATTGGGTCTTGTTGTGCCGAAGCACTGCTGTAGTGAACGAGCTACGCGTAGAATTTGCGTAGGTGTTCTATATTCCAAGGATTTGGTAACTCCACACCATCTTCTGTTTGAAGTCTGTAGGTGCCTGGTTTGAGTACCTTGGAAACAATGAATGGACCATCCCAAGGTGAAGTAAGCTTGGAGTGACCGGCTGTATTCTGGATTCGGCGGAGCACTAAGTCTCCAATTTGGAATGATCTTGTCTTCACGTTTTTGTCATGGAATCTGCGGAGTCCCTGAAGATACGCAGCATTGTGTAACAAGGCTGCCAGTCGCGCTTCTTCAGCTGTATCGACCTCCAGCATCCGTTGTTCGTCCGCCGTGGCTTCTTGGAATTCCTCAACGCGAGGAGCACCGTGCATGACGTCAACAGGTAGAACGGCCTCTGATCCATACACCAGGAAGAAGGGAGATTGCCCTGTAGCTTTGCTGGGTTGAGATCGTAGGCCCCAGACAACTGGAAATAGTTCTTTCATCCACCGGCCTTCTGCTTTCTTCAGGGTTCTTTCCATGCGAGCTTTAAGTCCATCAAGGAGCATGCCGTTGGCCCTTTCAACTTGTCCATTGGCACGAGGATGAGCAACCGAGGCATAGGATACCTCGATGCTACGATCGTCACAGTAGTCCCAGAATTTGGTGCCTGTGAAGGTGGTACCCAAATCCGTGATGATTTGGTGTGGTATCCCGAAGCGAAGAATCAACTCTTGGAGAAATTGGACTGCTGTCTCAGAGGATGGTTTGACAACCGGAAAGACTTCTATCCACTTGGTAAATTTGTCAATTGCGACGAAGCAATATTCGAATCCACCAGGCGCCCTGGGTAGTTTCCCAATCATATCAAGCCCCCAGCATGCGAATGGCCATGACGGAGGTATCAATTTGATCTTGTGGGCAGGCTGATGTGAGTGATGAGCGAAATATTGACAACCCTTGCAGTGACGAACGATTTCCTCAGCGTCGTGTAGAGCTGTAGGCCAGTAGAACCCGGCACGGAAGGCTTTGCCTACGATGGTGCGGGAAGCTGCATGATTGCCACATTCTCCTGCGTGAATTTCCTCCAGGATGTTGACTCCTTCTTGGCGTGAGACGCATTTCATCAATGCGCCAGAGCGTGCGCCACGTCGGTACAGTGTATCGCCGATTATAACATAGGACTTGCTACGGCGAACAATTTGCTGAGCTTCTGCCTTCTCGGCAGGAAGTTTGTCGTGCAAGATGAAGTCTATAATCGGAGCACTCCAAGTGGCGTCGATGAGCATAACCTCGGGAGCTGATATTGCCGCATCAGAAGTTACCGCTGCAGAAATTGATGGCTTGGAGAGTTCATTGACGAACACCCTGCTAGGCACCTCTGCTCTGGAAGAACCCAGCTTTGATAGGACGTCTGCAGCGACGTTATAATCTCGCTCGACATGATGAAATTCAATGCCGAGGAAGTGTTTCTCCAATTTCCGGACTTCTTCACAGTACGCGTCCATGTCTTCATGGTTTCGATTCCAGTCCTTATTGACTTGTTTGATGACCAACATTGAGTCCCCATATACCAGCAGACGCTTGATACTAAGGGTGATGGCCATCTTCATGCCGTGAAGGAGTGCTTCGTATTCTGCAGCGTTGTTGGTGACAGCGAACTGAATCTGCAGAACATACTTGAGTTGATCCCCTCGAGGTGAGATCAGCAGAACTCCAGCGCCTCCGCCTTCCAGCTTGAGTGACCCGTCGAAATACATGATCCAATGCTCAGGCTTGGTAGTGGCGACTGGGAGATTGTGCTCGGTCCATTCCGATATGAAATCAGTAAGGACCTGAGACTTCATGGCCGTGCGAGAACGGAACTCGAAGCTGTATGTTCCGAGCTCAACAGCCCACTTGGCGATACGCCCTGTAGCGTCTTGATTATGAAGAATCTCGCCAATAGGATAACCAGTAACCACGATGATCTTGTAGGTGTCGAAGTAATGCCGCAATTTTCTGGATGTCATCAGGACAGCATATAGAATTTTTTGAACTTGAGGGTACCTGGATTTGGAGTCCGAGAGGACTTCGCTTACAAAGTACACAGGCCGTTGAATCTTCTGGAGGTGGCCTTCCTCGTCGCGTTCAACAACAATGGCGGCGCTGACGACATTAGTGGTTGCTGAAATGTAGAGCAAGAGATCTTCGCCCGGGAGCGGTGCAGTGAGCACAGGAGGCGTAGTCAGGAATAGCTTGAGCTTGTCGAAAGCGACATGAGCTTCCTGAGTCCACTGAAATCTATCTTGCTTCTTGAGTAGTTTGAAGAACTCGGTCCCGCGTTCTCCTAGCTTGGAGATAAAGCGGTTGAGTGCAGCCATGCAGCCCGTAAGCTTCATGACATCCTTGACGGTGGTCGGCGGCTCCATGTTCATGATAGTTTCTATCTTCTCTGGATTTGCCTCAATGCCGCGTTCACTGATAATGAACCCAAGGAGCTTTCCAGATGGGACGCCGAAAACACACTTGGCGGGATTGAGCTTCCATCGCCATTTGCGTAGGTTATCAAACGTCTCGGTGAGGTCAGCGATGAGATCCTCGGGATTTCTTGTCTTGACTACCACATCATCAACATAGGCTTCGACATTTCGATGAAGTTGGTCTTGAAGACAACCCTGTATCGCCCGCTGATATGTGGCACCTGCATTTTTCAAGCCAAAAGGCATGGTTGTGTAACAATATGCGCCATATGGCGTGATGAATGAAGTTTTAATCTGATCCTCTTCTTTCAGCGATATTTGGTGATATCCTGAGTAACAATCGAGGAAACAGAGTAGGGTGCACCCGGCGGTGCTGTCGATGACTTGATCGATGCGAGGAAGCCCGAAGGGATCCTTCTTGCAGTGTTTGTTGAGATCAGTATAATCAACACACATTCTCCATTCATTCGAATTCTTTTTCCTTACAAGAACCGGATTGGCTAACCAATCCGGATAGAAGACTTCTTTAATGAAACCAGCTACTAATAACTTAGCTAGTTCTTTCTTGATGGCTTCCCGACGCTCTGTGGCGAATCTTCGGAGGCGCTGCTTTTTGGGCTTTGCGCTCTCGTTGAGGTCTAGCTTGTGCTCGATCAACTCTCTGGGGACTCCAGGCATGTCGGAAGGCTTTGTAGCGAAGATGTCTGCCTGGGCTCGCAGGAAGTCGACGAGCGCGTTTTCCTATACAGGAGTGAGGGTGGAACCAATCACTGCTGTCTTCGATGGATCTCCTGTTTGGAGGTCAATCGTCTTTGTTGCGACCTTCTCCACAGGCTTGATAGCCCGTGTCTTCTTCTGCGTCGGGGCGTCATCGTCCTCTGCGACGACGGTTGCGGCCAAGGGTTGGAGCTCTTGGCGATCTATGGTGGACGCGGCTCTGACGGCGTACTCCACTGCCTCTTTGTCGCAGAGGTAGGAGCGCTTGATATCGCCGCGAAGGGAAAGAACACCGTGAGGCCCTGACATCTTCAGCACCAGGTAGGTGTAGTGGGGGATGGCCATGAACTTGGCCAATGCTGGTCGCCCGAGGATGGCGTGCTAGGACGTTTCGAAGTCTGCAACTTCGAACTTGATGAACTCTGTACGGTAGTTGGATGCCGTACCGTACGTGACGGGCAAGGTGATTTGCCCGAGGGGGATGGCGGCCTTCCCAGGCACGATGCCGTAGAAAGGAGTGTCCGCCGGCTGTAGCGTACTCGTGTCGAGGCCCATGGACTTTAGCGTCTTGGCGAAGATGAGGTTGAGCCCACTGCCTCCGTCGATCAGGACCTTGGTGAGCCTGCTGTTTGCTACCACGGTCTCGAGGACGAGGGGATATCGTCCAGGAGAGGTGATCTCGGCCCATTGATCTTCTCGGGACCAGGTGATGGTGGTGTCCGACCACCGTAGAGGTGTAACCACCGCTGGTTCTGCTGCGTAGGCCTCGCGCCTCGCATTCTTGCGATTGCGCGAGGTGTCGCTGACTGCCATGCCCCCGAAGATGACGTTGACAGTGTTGTTGATGTCTGGGAAACCGCTGTCTCCCTTGTCGTGCTCGTCGCCTCCGTCGCCAGCCGACTTCTGCTTCTTGTTAGGGGTGCTGAACGTCTCCCGGAGGAGCACGCACTCGCCCATGGTGTGCTTGCTGTCGGGGTGGTAGGGGCAGCGCTTCTTGAGAAGTTTGTTGAATTCTTCTCTTCGTTGCTGCGCGGATTTGGCGGAGCGGACGGTCTGGACGGTCGCGACCATGTTGTGTGGTCGCTTCCGTGGGTTGTTGCCGTTGCGCTGAAAGGAGTCGCGCGGCTGATCCCTGTTGTCTTCCTGGTTCTTGCGACCAGGGTTGTTGGATCTCTTGCCGTAGCGCTCCCGTTCTTGATCGTCAGTGTCCATCCAATTGGACACCAGTGCGCGGAATTCCTCGAGGTCACGAGGACGGTTGTGACCGAAGTCACGGAAGAGGGTGCAATCGGTCATCCCCTCTTGAAAGTAGTCAATGACTTCTGAGTCGGGGATGGGAACGCAGGATGCCTTGATGGCGAAGAATCGCCTGTTGTAGTCGCGCAGGGACTCGTCTGGCTTCTGTTTGCACGCGCGGAGTTCATACTTGCTGCCAGGGCGCTCAAAAGAACCCTGGTAGTTGGAGACGAAAGCCTTCTTCAGCGCGTGCCAGCTGTCGATGGAGTCTGGATGGAGGGACTCGAGCCAGGTGAGAGGACCCTGCTCCATCGCAACTGGAAAGTAGAGCATCTTAGAGATGTCGTCGCCCCCTGATGCTTCAATTGCAGAAGAGTATCTGCGCAGCCAGATGTTTGGATCTTGCTTCCCATCGAAGTTGGCGATGCCTGGCGGCTTGAACTTTCGCGGGAAGGAGCTGACGCGGATAGCGCGTGTGTAGCATGGCAAAGCATCGGGGTTGGGGACGTCGTATCTTCCTGCAGAATCCGCAACGTGAGAGGTAGCTCTCCCCCCTCGGATCCGGATGATGTCGTTGCGGGCGTCGTTCGGCGTGACGTGAGAGCGGGCTGGGCGGGGTTCTTCGCGACGTTGGGACCTGGGAGGTTCCTTGCGAGGGGGGCGGGGTTCTTCACGAGGCCTGTTCTTGTCCTTTGTTTGTCCTGCGGAGCTGCCGTAGTGGCTGCTCTGATGCTTCGCTGACAGTGCTTGGTGGCACGAAGAACTCTTGCTTTTGGAGGCGGAGCGGCCTCCGTCCAGGCGATCAACCATAACCGCTGCGGCTTCTAAGCGGGCTTTGGCGAGGTTGATTTCAGGGGTTGTTTGGAACCCTTCGAAGACGCTGACCCCGAACAAGATGTTGGCCACAGGGGAGTTGAAGATGTCTTGTTTGTCGAACTCAGAGTTGAGATTTTTCTTCTTGATGAAGCGACGTCGGAGGGCGCGGTTGCGGTTGCGCTCGATACGGAGTTCCCGGTCCGCGTCGGTTTCTCCTTCCTCTGTTGGAGCGTCGTCGGAAACAACTTCTTCGTCGCTGTGCTCATTGAGGAGCACGCAGGATTGGCGACCGGGGTTGCTAGGCCCGGTTCTTCTGTTACGCGTGGCAACAGGGAGTTCTCTGCCTTCTTGGAAAGGAAGCAGAGGTAGAATATCCCGTACCGTGGAAGGTACGTTTGCTTCAAAGAGAGCCACCTCGGGATCCATGTCAGGCCAATGAACGATAACCCCCGAGGGAGTTGTGGTCATGACAAGATCCGAGGTTGCTCCGCAGGGTTGGAGAACCTTCTTCTTTAGGTGCTTCTGGTGGACCGCGGCTGAGTTTGTTAACCCGAAGGGAAACTGAGATGCATGCGGCCCACGTGGTGAAGTCTTCGTCCCGCGGGGGTTGGAGCCAGGGTTGCTGGGTACCCGCGGGGTTGCTGTCACGGTCCTGATCGTTGAACCCTGGCGGGACTCGGAAGTGATCCGAAGTCCGCCGGGGAGTCGTGGACACGTGGCTTGATCCTGCCCCTTGATAGGGGTTGAGTTGACGTGGTCTACCCGGGATTGAATCTGCTTCGGGCGCCATGTACTCCTCCGAGTAGGATACGATCCAGAGATCGTGTCGGAATTTGGGATTTTCCGAGATCCTCGCGGAGTGGTTTGCACGCGTGACGAAGCTGGTGCAGCCACCTCGTCGCGCAATTGGTGTTGGAGTTCGCCTTCCTGGTTTGCGATGCAAAGCCAAGAGCCGAAAACGAAGGAGGCGCCTGCCTCGAACTTGGTGACGATGGAGGCGCTGAAGGAGGCCATCGACTCTTTACTGAAGACTCGACGAGTATATCCCACGGACGGCGCCAAAGTGTCGGCGAATTATGCTGACAACGTTCTCGAGGGGGTGCCCCGAGAGAAGGGTTTAGGGAGAAGTCGTCGAGAATCTAGAGCCGAAGGTGACAAGAGACGGTTTTAGACAGGTTCGGGTCGCCGGAGCGTACGTCCTGTATGATGTATCTTGTATTGATGAGATTGTTTTGAGGGGGTCCCTGCCTCCCTTTATATAGTCCGGAGGACAGGGTTACATGGGAACCGTATAGGACTAGGAGACTTTTACAAGTTTATCTCTAATTCCTAAATACAGTATATCCAAACCGACTAGGACTAATCCTTGTCTTGTGCGTCAAGTCTTGTTCATGGGCCGGCCCATAGGATGGGCCGCCAGGGTTGTTCAGTCCGTCAGGACTCTACACCCACAATGATGTTGGGCTTTGGGGGTGCATATAGGGCCGAAAATTGACTACAATAACTGAGTTTCATTTTTTGGGGGGTGCGGCTGCACCCATGGGCCTCTACTGGGCTTCGCCCCTGCGGCTCGATCAGAAGAAAACTGAGTTCGGGCAGACGATGGGTTGTTGGCAGGACGATGGGGCCCACGGCAGGACGATGACCACTACCTCAATTGGTTTTCTTAGTAGTATAAGAGAAGAGAAGAGATAAAGGATATGTACAAAGTTGCAAGGTTGCAAGCCCAAATTAGAAGACCCTAGCTAAACATGTTCATAGTTGTGTATTACAAAACCAAGAATCTAGCTCCTGTTTCAAGAAAGGCTTAGCTTGATGAAGAAACAAGGAAAATTCATCCTTGAAAGACTTCTTCCATCTATCCAACAACAAGACAGCACCATCAAAGATAATATCATTACGGTGAGTCCAAATGCACCAAGAAACTAAGATTATCACTTCTCTGAAACTTTGTAGACTAACATGCACTCAGGCTTGAACTAACATTTGAACCAGGTTTCGTCCAAAAAAAAAAATTCATTCGTACATTTGAACCAGGTTCAGAGAGAGATCCCAATGTATTCCAACCGTTTGCCAGCATTGTGTACTAAAAGGATAGCTGAAGAAAAGGTGTCCTAGCGTTTCCTCTAAATTTTGTTGACAGAGTCACATGTATATTCATCCAAATCGCTGTTCTTATGCCTGAGAAGGTTTCTTTTGTTTAATCTGTCTTTAAGGAGCAGCCAAAAAA
Source organism: Digitaria exilis (assembly GCA_015342445.1). Lineage (NCBI taxonomy): Eukaryota > Viridiplantae > Streptophyta > Magnoliopsida > Poales > Poaceae > Digitaria > Digitaria exilis. Next base: position 2,671,044 of record JACEFO010001972.1, on the reverse strand, counting down.
AGAACTTGTGTTTTCCAGCCACGCTTGATTGCCACATCCATTTTAAAAACTGGAGACGTTGGAAAATTACCTTTCATAACATCGTAAGCCTGTTATTACCACAAAACTTGGATAATTCCATGCATATGTCCAGGAATCAGAGCTATCAGAATCAGCATGAAGGTTCATGAGAAGACCATTTTAAGACTGGAGCTGATCAGAGGCAATCTCAGATATTGGAGTATAAAAATTGTGATGAGCATCTTGTGCAAGAAACTTATTGGCAACCGAAATATTTGTGTTTTTACCAAACGAGAATAGCTGTGGGAACTGAAATCGTAGAACACCTAAGTCCCAGGAGTCATCCCAGAAAAGAGTTGTGTCACCCAAATTAAGTTTGCAAGTGGCCAATAATCTGAAAGAGTCAAAGAAAGACATTACACCTCGCCACCAGAATGACCCCACTTGATTTCGAGCATGAGGGACCGTAGATCTACTATACATGCATACATGCATTTCCATTGCAACTCTACCCATGGCAGGTCCATTTTGTCGTAAAATCTATCTATAAAAGAACGAGTAGAATTGAAGACAATTCTTACCCAAATTAGGCCCACCTTACCTCTCACGATGGACCCACATGTAAGGGTCAACAAAGGTAGAGAGGAGGTCAAACCCCCCAAAACTGATATTTAGAAAATGTTTCTGTCAAAATTGATTTTGTTTTTCTCACCCACGTTTTATCTACCCATTGTCTTCTTTTTTTTCGGCGTGATCGCACGAGACAAAAAGTCCTAACCGCGTGGGGCGCACAGGAGAACAGCAGGCGCGTGGTCTATTGGGGCGGCTCACGCGAGGTCTGCTCAGATCGAGCCCATCATTGGCCCATTTGCAGGCTGTTTAAATCGGTCACCAAACAAACGAGCTAGCAGCCCATGACCGATGATAGATAGGTCGCGCAACAGAAAACGTTGCAGGCTTGCATCTTGCACCCGGCTGCTCCTGGCATGCATGGAGGCTCAGGACTCAACGGCAGTTTTTTTCAATTCTTTTTTTCTATTTTTTTCTATTCTATCCTTTGACTGCTTAGCTGCCTTCTTGTTATCTACGAGACAATTCCTTATTTGGCCCTAGAAGAAGTCATCCTTCCTTCCTTGGCTATGAAAAAGTTTTTGTTTAAAAGTTTTTCATCCATTCCTTTTGTGGCCCTGCCGTCCAATTGAAGGGTTAACACCGTTAACCAAGGCGAAAAAGAATTTTTTGCTCCTGAGCGAAGGTTATTGATGGAGCATTTTTTACTAGAGCCAAAAGACATGTTTGGCGACCTAGCAACGCCACTGGCAGAGCCAGAATTATAAAATGGATATTTAAATCGAAAGCCAATTATCAAAATGAACTACGTGCAAATCCAAGTGATACTGGTTGACAATACAAATTATGTAAAAGAGCTTTTATACTCATATTTAGGTGATCTTAGGAGGTACACTAGATGTGGTTACGACCAGGCAATAGAGATTTTGGTTGGCAATGGATGGTGTTTTGCTGATAAAGTATCTAAGCAAAATGACATCACCATGCCGCAGGAGAAAATCATCCATGAACCCCCTGCTGATTCTAAATCCAAGACGGCCACCACCAGGGCTGTTGAGAAAGACAAAGACAAAGAGGAAGAGAAGAAGAATAAAGAAAAGGAAAAAGGTAACGAAAAGAAGGAGAGGGAGAAAGAAAAGGAGGGGGGAAAAGAAAAGGAGAAAGAGAAAGACAAGAAGGATCAGAAGGATAAAGAGAAGGATCACAAGGAGAAGGAGAAGGATAAAGAGAAGGAGAAAAGGAGAAAGATGAGATCAAAAGCAAAGAGGTCGTAGCCGACGAGCACGACAGCGGAAAGATGCACAAGGAGTTCAAGGCGGGCGCCATAGACATGGTGCACAAGCTGAGCTCCTTAATTGGCACCACCGTCGTCCGGTAGCGGTGGCCATGAGCATACTTCGTCGGCGATGGCAGAGCTCCTGCAATGGCGGTGACCCCGGGGTGCACCTGAAGCTGTCCACCAAGTCGAAGAAGAAAGGGGGTGGCGGTGAGGAAGAAGCTGGAGGCAAGAGTGGCTCTACCTCGCACAGGAGCTGCTGCCGTAGCGTTGGTTTCTCTCATGGGCGAGAGCGGCAGTGGCACGCGGGACGTAGACGGAGACGGCCTGCTGGACAGCCACGTCGGCTGTGGCGGTTGAGGAGGCGACGCCGGCGACGGCGCCGGGCGAGTGTTCTGCCTCGACAGCAGCCGGCGGGCTGCCGGCCGAGGAGCTGATGCAGGCGCAGGCGGCGGCGGCGGCGGGGTCAAGTATGGGAACCAGTACCACAGCGCCGGCGGCTGCTGATCGTCGGCCATGGTGCCTGAACCTGACTGACTGATGGACTTAGTAATCCCTCTGATCAGAAGTTGATCACTTGATCGTGATCAAGAGCTCGGTGATGTTTGGTTGGTTTGTGGATGGCCAGATGCCTGGCGACCAGCAATGGCGCGCTCTCTGCATTTATAGTCAGGATTTCGTGAGGCATTGAATCATTTCTGGAATCTGATTCTGGGTGCTCTTTCAGTCTGAATCTTATCGTGATGTTGCGTTTGCTCTTTTTCCGCGGGCATTGATCGTGACAGTGGGTGGGGTACGTGTGTGTTCTTTGCTTTGCTTAGGTCGGAGAGGCGTACTCCCTCCGTCCCAAAATGACATGTTTATTTTAGTATTGATCTGAAAACTTTTAATAAGACGGATGGTCAAACGTAATGTCTGAAAATAAAAAAAAAGTTATTCTTTTGGGATGGATGGAGTACTCCTGTCTATGCGGCTAACCCGGTTGCCAACATTTGAAATCTCTGTCAACATTGGCCAAGAACATTTCCTCCTCCACGACTGTAGATTTCTTTCACTGGCATTTCGCTTCTTTGTATATGTTAAAAAGGCAGGAGATCGAGTTTCAAGGACTTTTTAGAAAGGAATTAGCCCATGTAATTTCCACCTTCTTTAGACCGTGCTTTTGTAGTTTTGTTCATATACGGAACGGCTGCAACTTACGTGTCTCCTAACCTGTGTCTCCATCCGTGTCTCCGAGACAATTAACATCAAATAAATAATTCAAATTAAATTCTGATCACAACATTGTGTTTGTTATAATAAGATCTTCAAAACCAAACTACACTTGACCATGTTTGGACTATATTTTCTTTTTGGAATATTTTTTAGGTTAAACAAATTATTTTATTATAAAATATATAATCCAAACATGGTCAAGTATGGTTTTGTTTTGAAGATCTTATTATAACATACACAATGATGTAATCAGAATTTAATTTGAACGATTTATTTGACGTTAATTGACTTGGAGACACGGATGGAGACACACTTTAGGAGACACAGAAGCCCCAGCCATACGGAACGTGCTTTTTTTCAGATGCATGTACTATGTGCTTTCATTTTGCGATCGCCATTTAGAAGGAATTACTGAGGTTTTAATTTGAACATCACTACATACAGTCTCCAAGGTAATCCAATTGCATAAATGAAAGCTAATTAGAATCTATTATCGTAATTAGCAAGCAAATATCTCATGTAATGCTATAGTAGTTATATATGGGATATAATCGCAAGCTAATTAGGATTAATTGATTCTACTCATAAATTAAGTTTTATTTATGCAATTAGTTTAGTCTAACCTTTCTAACTGACGCCAAAAGAGAGTGCCAAAGTTTTAGACAAAGAGGTCCAAGCATATCTGAGTCTAAAATAAACTAACTTTCGTTGCAAGCCCGCTTGAATCTACTACTTTTCAGAGGTTGAAGTTGATGCAGCCCTGCTTGCTAGAAGAAACTCTTTCAAAGTATGAAGCTCTTCCAAAGTTATATAGATCTAACTCTCAACTCTTTCCGATGTCTTCTAGCCAACGGAAATAATCTCTTAGACTTGTTGAATAAAATGATTCCATCGTCGATGCTCCTGAGTCCACAATGATAGGATTAATACTGAATCCCTCTTATCTCCCGTCGCCATGTTTGTACATAATTTGGATCATCATAAAGGCTGACCATCGGCGGCTGCACCATAATTTATCAAAATAATATTATCACCGAGTCCTCGCTGCTCAATAAGAACCATTGGCTTGCAGACACTGAACGTGCTGTGGATAGACAACAGATGGAGAGGCATTACATTCCTGCCTTATCAAGGAAGCATCATAAAGAAAGCAAGAACCTTTAACCTGCTTTGGTGACGTGGAGAGGGATAACCTGTAAATGAAACGAAAAAGGTCCAAATGTTTACTGTACAGGATTAAGGAAATAAATCAGTTCAAAAGCAGCCCCACAAGGCCACAACCATACAAGATCTCAAAGTTATTTCTTGTCGTCCTGTAAATGCTCTGATATTAATGCACACTATGTGTAGTTCCATACTACCTGGCAGTATATAGCATGATCAGCACACTCATTGTCCAAACAAAAAAAAAATGCAATTTAATATTCTGTTTCATTGTGTCATGTTGTCAGATGTGGATAAATATGTAATTTAATATTTTGCTTCCAAGTCTACCTTGCGCATATCACAATTTGCACATTTTGTGTTTTGCCGCTAGTCTCTTCTTCTGTTCCTTAGGATTTTCACACTAGAATCTGTTTATTTCGTATCCACCATAATCCCTGTACATAAAACATACATAACGGCCCACTCTAAGTAGTCTTGAATCTTGATCGCACTGTTTGCCTGCACATCGATGGTCGGTTTGCCAAGTTGATCACTGTTCGATAGCTCGATCAATTCTTGCGCCCAGCTTCTTCCTCACCGCCGCCCCCCTTCTTCTTCGACTTGGTGGACAACTTCAGGTGCACCCCGGGGTCGCCGCCATTGCAGGAGCTCTGCAGCATCAGCGAGTTGTTGATCACCTGCACGTTGCTATTGACGAACGCCGTGATCCCCTTGCCCCCGGCCTCCTCCTTCCCACCATCAACGCTGCCGTCGAGCTTGCGGCCGCGGCGCTCCTTGGTCTCCTTGCCGTCGGCCATGGCAGCGCCGTGAACCTTCATGGACGCGCCCTTGTTCTCGCCGGCCAGCGTGATGACGGTGGTTCCCGCCGCGGCCGAGGCAGAGCGTTCATGGCCGCCGGACGACGGTGCCATGGCACTCAGCTTGGTCACCATGTCTATGGCGCCCGCCTTAAGCTCCTTGTGCATCTTGCTGCCGTGCTCGCTGGCTAGCTCTTTGCTTTTGGTCTCGTCTTTGTCCTTCTTCTCCTTGTGCTCTTTATCCTTCTCCTTCTCTTTGTGCTCCTTCTCTTTCTCCTTCTGATCCTTCTTGTCTTTCTCCTTCTCCTTTTCTTTCTCCCCCTCCTTTTCTTTCTCCTTCTTTTCTTTACCTTTTTCCTTGTCTTTATTCTTCTTCTCTTCCTCTTTATCCTTCTCCTTCTTGTCTTTCTCCTTCTCCTTTTCCTTATTCTTCTTCTCTTCCTCTTTGTTTTTCTCTTTCTCTTTCTCTTTCTCTACAGCCTTGGTGGTTGTGGTGGCCGTCTTGGACTTCGAATCAACATGAGGTTCATGGATGATTTTCTCCTGCGGGACAATGATGTCTTTTTGCTCAGGAATTTCATGGCCAGTAGTAGGATGATGAGTGGCTGGCTTGGTCTTGGGCTCCTCCTTGGTAACTGGCACAGGAGCTGCTGCTGCTGTAGCGTTGGGCTCTCTGATGGGCGAGAGCGGCAGCGGCAGCGGCGCGCGTGACGGGGACGGTGACGGCCTGCTGGACAGCCGCGTCGGCTGCGGCCGCGGCTGAGCCGCCGGCGCCGGAGAAGGAGCACCAGCGCCGCCGCCTCTGGATGCCGGCGGTTGAGGCTGCGATTGCCGTCGCGACGGGGATGGCGTTACCGGAGGCGACGCTGGTGGCGCCGCCGGGCGAGTGTCCCGCCTCGACAGCTGCTGGCGGACCGCCGGCCGAGGAGCAGGCGGCGGAGGCTGCGGCGGCGCCGTCCAGTACGGGAACCAGTATCGCTGCGACGGAGGCTGCTGATCGTCGTCGGCCATGGTGCCTGTGATGAAGCTCTGAACCGAGCTGATGGAAATTATTAATGTATGTACTATGTAATTCCTCTGATCAGAAGTTGATCGAGAGCTCGGCGATGATCTTTGGTTGGTTTGCTGATGGCGAGATGCCTTGCGATCTGCAATGGCGCGCTCTCTGGATTTATATATATACTTATCAGAAGGAAGGATTCATTGGGGAGCAATGCAAGATATGATGGGCGCAGGGTGTTTGGAAAACTGGTTCGGTGAGGCATTGGATCATTTCATTTCGGGCATCTGATTCTCTGCGTGCTCTCTTTCGGTCTGAATCTTATCGTGCTGTTGGCGTTTGCTCTTTTCCGCGGGCATTGATCGTGACGGCAGGTGGGTACGTGTGTGTTCCTTGCTTGAGGTCGTAGACGACGTACTCCTGTCTCTGCGGCTAACCCTGTCCCTGTTTCCAACATTTGGAATCTCCTGTCAACATTGGTCAAGAATCATTTCCTCCTCCACGACTGTAGATTTCTTTCACTGGCATTTCGCTTCTTTGTATCCGCTCAAAAGGCAGAGATCGAATTTCAACTTTCAAGGCCTGTTTTTATTAGAAGCGAACGGAATAGTTCTGCTTTTTTAGCTCGTGCTTTGGTAGGTTTTGTTCATATACGGAGCTTGTGTTTTTTTTTCTTTTTTGGCAGATGCATGTACTGTGTGCTTTCGTTTTGCGATCGTCATTTAGAAGTAATTAATTGTTGCGTTTTAATTTGAACATGTATGCATACAGTCTCCAAGATAAAATATATGTATATATATATAGGCTAATATAATTGCACAAATGAAAGCTAAATACTCCCTTCATTTTAAATTATAATTTGTTTGACTTTTTAATTCTAAGTTTGACCACTCGTATTATAAAAAACAGTTTGCAAAATATCGCATTTTTTTGGTAGCTTGCTTTATTAATCAAAGTTCTTTAAGAATAACTTAAATTTTGCTAGGTTTGTAGTATAAATTTTTTGAATAAGACGACCAGTCAAACTCATGGTCAAAAAATTCAAATGAAACAGAGATAGTAGAATCTATTATCTTACTATTTTCAAATTACAGTTTATTTGACTTTTTTCAAGTTAGCATTTATTTATGCAATTAGTTTTAAAATTAGCCTAGCTAGCCTCTCTAAGTAACGCCCAAAAGACATTGCTAAAGTTTTAGACAGAAGATCCGAACAGGTCTGAGTCTAAAATAAACTAACTTCCATTTCAATCCCCCCTATTCCACTTCAATCTAAGTACTTTCCAAAGACCTTTGAGGCACATGCATCTTTAGCCAGTCCTTCTAATCAGAAATCTCTATAATAATGTTCACCGCAAGTCATTGTTCAAAAAAAAAACTTAATATTCTTTAAATATTTCTGGATTTTTAATTATCCAATGTTGAGCTCCATTGGGTCGGCATGAGTGACACTACATGCCAATGCAAACTTCATTATTCTTTTGGTCAATGTCAATTGGGCGTCCAAATTTTGGTAATACTACTTGGACCTAGTAGGGGTGGATAACGAGCGAGCCGAGCTCGGTGCGGCTCGCTATCAAAACGAGCTAGCTCGGCTCGGCTCAGCAGAAAAGAGAGATCGGCTTGGCTCGGCTCGGTCTAGCTCGCGAGCTTGCTCGAGCTGCTCCCGAGCCAAAGCAGTTAACAACAATACAAATCAAAACGCAGCAAGATGAAAGCAAAAAGTCACACAAAAAAGCAAGTATATTCACATACGGTTGCTGTAAATCAAGCGAAACAGAAATCCACCACGAAGAAGCCATTCGATTTGGGAGAAGCACGTAGCAGTGATGAACGGTCTGCACAAGTACCTAGCAGTGATGAACCGGAGAAGCCAGTCAATGCATGGGGAACAACCCTGCCAACGAGGGAGCTGGAGCTTGGAGGCGCATCGTCTCGACGACAAGCCTGTGGAGGGGTTCAGGTGGAGTGAAGTCGATGCGGTCAGGTGGCTGGCGTCGGGGCCCTGTCGAGCGGCGAGCAGGGCGGCTGCAACGCACGGTTATGGAAGCGCCTGGGCAAGAAAGATCTAGAGGGAGAGAAGGGCCATGCGCGCGCCGGGGGGCCTGTGGGCTGCAGGCGGCCGACTTTTTTGTTTTTTAGCCCTTTCGTAAAATTTATTTCACGAATAGACCCTGATAGAACGATTTGCACAAATAGGCCCTAGGTGTCGGCACCCTGAAACACGGCGCCGAGGTAACACGTCTCGGCGCCGTATCTCATGGTGCCGACCCTCTTGGCGAGTCCAGCGAGGCAAGGCGACGTGGACGCCCACGTGGCCTAGCTCGGCGCCGCAGATCCTGGCACTGAGCTCGCCAGTAAAGGTCGTGTGTTGTCCGCCCGAAACTGCTCGTTTGCATTTGGTTCTTCTGGCTCCCGTTTTTTCTCTCCTCCCCAACCCGCGAAACACCTCGATTAGTCATATTTATCCATAGAAACTTGGATTTGATCCCTCCATCATCAAGAGCAAGGTATCCCCTCTAAGTTTCTCAATTTTTTCATGATAATTTTACTCGTAGTTATCTCGTGGATGATTTATATAACCTAGGGTTAGTTTTGTGTTGTTATGATTTGGATGCCAAACGAGATGAATGATTCGATTTATTGCTTACATGGTGGCATGCCCATTTATTCGCATAGGTTATATAGTTTTACATGTGCCAAATTAGACTAATGGTTATATTTAGCCTTAGTGTATTGTTTAATTTAAGAATGTGAAATATGCACCCGTAGGATGCCTAGGCGTGGTAAAGCAAAGGATACGTACACGCGAGGATGGGAGATGCTTTTACCCCTTTGCCGCTGCCTAAGGGTATTCCTGTGCCTATGTGCTTCTGCGGTGATTCTTGTAAAGTGGCAAAGTCTGATGAGGAGGAAACATTCTGCCAGACCTATTGGATGTGTGCGAACTATGCATGGGAACAAACGGAGTGGCAGAGACGTCGTGGGTTTATGGTAAGCAATTGGTTTTGGTTTCTTATAAGCATTGTGTTATTTGGATTTCCAGTTTATGATTTGTAAACTATTTTCTTTGCAGACCCCGCCACCTCTATGTGATTTTCAGCAGTGGATCGACACTGAGATCAATCCGGAGGACAAGCGGTTCCTAGAGTACATGAAGAAGTGGTATGAGGAGCGCATGATGGTTTTTGAGGCTAGGCGCAAGGAGGAGGAGGCAGACAAGCAACGCAAGGAGGAGGCGGCAATGAGGCATGCTGCAGAGGTTAGGGAGGAGAGGGAGAAGAAGCTAGAGCGTATTCGCCGTGCTAAGGCCGCACTGGAGGAGAATCCAGATGCTATGAGGAAGGGGAAGTGGCCTCGTTGCACTCAGTAGTTTGCCTAGCTATGGCAGTTCATAACGATGTTGTCAAGAACTTGCATTTTATTCATCATGTCATGTAATGGATTAATGATCTCGCTAGGTGTATTGTTTATTTTTCATCGATGTTGAGAACAAGACTTGATTTATCATGTCATGTATTGGATTTGTCGTTCAGATGTCATGAAGTTGATTAAATGTTGTCTAGTATTTATCATGCTTTGTTATTATCTGGTATTTTAAGAAGTAATTAAATGTTGTCATGCAATGAAATTAAATATTTCAAATTTGATTGGGTGACGTTTACACAGAGGTGGGTGACGATTACATAACTTACTAGACATAACAATTATAGTGGCATGTATAGATCTTTACCTGAGTACAGTACAGATCCTATACTGAAACTAACATGCCTTAGGTAATTTAAAATCTATGACAAATATAGGGATGATAATGCTACTAGTGATGATAACTAATAGGTAGGTAAATACTAGTAATGATAACTAGTAGTGCTCCCACATAGAGAACTGTGTTGCGCCTTCTCCATAGTATGTTGATGGTGGTGCTGGTGGTGGTGGTGGTGGTGGTGGTGGAGTTCCCTTGTTGTGGCAAGGGCAACAACAATATGGAATAGTGCATATTGGCGTCTATGATCCCCCGGCATCATCTTGTTCCTCACTATCGGGCTTGCCATTTTCGATCTCAAACTCTAGATCTTGAATACGATGCTCCAGGTAGTTAATGTACTTCTGATGAGGCCAAATAGGAATCGGATCCACCCAACGAGTGAAGCCGCAGTTATCGGGAGCTTCGGAAGACTGTTAAGGAAGGAATCAGAAACAATGAAGAATGAAAGGCTATAAAGACAAGATAAATCTAGGGTAGTAAGGACAAACCCATGCGCGCGGGCATTTGAAGAAACGACGACCTCCTTCTCCCCATCCGACCTGCATCTGTACTAAACAGTCCTCACCATGCCTGCATTTTGGCCACTCTTCTCGGCGGTTATCGTATCCTCTAAGTGTACTGTCACTACTAAAGTCATACTTACTCCCCTCGGGCATCTGTTCCACTGCTTCATCAAACTTATCAGGACCAACAGTTCTCTCCCCCACAATGGGAGGTCCCTTCCTTCCTCCCTTCCCTCTACCTTTCGCACTGGACGAACCTCCGATCCACCGAACCTCGCATCCGCACCCACCAGTATTAAATAAGGTGAAGCGCTATAGATGAAAAGACTGCACGCTGAAAAGCCTATAGGTAGGTCGCCATGTTTGAAATCAATGTTGCGCTGAAAAGGCTATTCCGAAAAGAGCTGTCGTTGTAAACTTATTATGCATATGGGATTGGATCGCGCCCTGAAAAGCCTATTCGGCATTGAGTTGTTAGCTAGTAAATTGGTAAAAATGTGATACGAATTTTATTTTGAGGTAAAAATTAAGAGTCATACACTATTTTCCTTTCATGCCTTAAATGCTATGGTGTTGGCGTGTAGAAATGAAAAAAGGGAGTTATTGGTTTGCTTCAGGCAATAGCGTGCATTCTATTTCGTTAAGGCAATACGATTTCTATGTTTGTTTTGAGATAAGGGAAAAATTAGAATACAACATACAAAATTTTGAAATGAAATGTTAGAAAAAAATATAAAACATAGTGCCAGGTGTTAAAAATTTAAAACATAGCGTCACATATTTTTCGCTAGAGCCTCCCCTATTACTTTGAGGTAAAAAATTCGCCGGAGCCTCCCCTATTTTTGTGGTTTTCTCACACATATTCACATAACATAACATATAGCATATAGACAACACATATCAAAGCACATAGTCCACAGTAATGTGAATAGTCCACATATAAATATCAAAGTTCATAGTCCATAGTACAGTCCATAGTGCACATAGATATCAAAGTCCATAACACATAGCACAGTTCATAGTCCTAACATACACAATAACTAGGAAACAATGAAGTCACAAACTCTCTCACTTCTTCCTGCTCTTGGCCTTACCTTTACCTAGAGCGTCGGTCCCTGGAGTGAAGCGTTTTGCAGGGTGGCGCTTCCTAGGCCTAGGAGTTTGAGAAGGCTGAGTGAGAGGAGCATCCTGCAGCTGAGAAGGTCCAATCTCCTCCTGATCGTCGTCCTCACCAACAAAAGTGTCGTGCGTGCTCTGGGAAGAGCTCTGACCTCCGAACATGGTACTGGAAGCTTGTGTTGGCACGTGGACTTCCATTGCCACACCCGTGCTGCAACCACAACGAGCAGCAGCACGACGAAGGCGACGTGCAAGTCTCTGCAATTCAACATGTCATGGGTTCGAATCATGATTCATCATGCAAGTATGAATTAAATTGAACTTCAATAACTTACTCCAAGGAAAATCACAGTCCTATCATCCAAACCATCCCTCGGAAAACGGTCAATGTCAACCACGGATTGCTTCAATGTGTTTCCCTACATTTAGCGTGTATATTTAACACTAGAAACATGTTTCACATTGATGGTACTTTAGGGACAAGTTGCAAAATAGCGTACCACACGATCTAGGATTGGCGCAGCTTCGACAACTGTGCCTACATGAGTTCCTTTGTCATACTCTGTATCTTATTCTTCCGAGGATTGAATGTCGGCGTAGTCTGATTGGGTCCATTGCCCCTTCAACTTTGTCCGTGTAGTACCTAACAATTAAAATACATGTTAGCGAGGATGGAAGCATTGTAAAGAAATAACACATGGAATAAGCAACCCATCTTTACTCACCTAAGTACCAAGACAAGTAGGCTTGAAAGTTTTCGTTCGTGTGTGCCTCGTCGTTTTCATTCACGTTCTCTTGGAAGTGATCCCAAGTGGCAATATGTGCGAGGTGGAACATCTCAAAATCTGTTGTCTTCTTCTGCTTCTGTCGATCAATCCTGCAATCAACAACATATGAAGGACACAATAATTGTACGAGCATACTAAGATTGGTGAACAAGAATTCCTTACTTGTGCAACTCAACTGACATGTCAAAAGGAGGTACAGGCCATTGCTGCCTCAACCCAAACTGCCGAGAAACTCTGTCAGGAAGGTGGAACTCCACAGCATAGAAGCAAATGAGCGGGCACGTCATTCTGTAAAGATTATCGTCCATGGAGCACATGTTACTCAACTGAAGCTCAAGCACACTTGCCTCGTTGTATGGTTCCCAAGTTACCTACAAATACATTAAAAAGGAATAAATAGTCAACGACATACAAATAAAACATTGCACAATAGAAAATAGGCTACGCATGGACTTACCATAGACGGTGTGAGTGCATCTAACTCGTTAGTGTACTCTAGGTATGCTCGTTTCGCCCTAGCATAAGGAATGGCGACTTGGTCCCACAAGAAGGCCACTGTAGGTCGAAGACGAATACCCTCTACCTCGAACCAGGGGCGTGGAGGAAGAACTGTTGGCCGACCCACCGGTAATCGAGACCACATCCAAATCTGCAAAAGGTACACACATCCACCTATTGAAGAGTGCTGGGAACTACGTCGACATGCCTCGCATAGGTGGCGGTAAAGGAACGCAAGCACAACTGAAGCCCAACTGTAGAACCGTGTCATGTCCCAGTCAGTTAGGCAAAGGATGTACATCCATGAGGCAACATCACCTGTGCCATCGAGGAAGAGAACACATCCAAACAAGTGAAGAATCTAAGCTCTGCAGTGGTAGTTAACCATCTGAGCGTCTGCATCTTCTGGGCAGTGGCCAAAGTTCTGCCTGAGCTACTGTAGAGGTACTCCGGAGGTCCTGGTACCCGGTCCCCCAGCCGGAAGCTCCCTCCCAAGGAAGGCCTCAACACGAGCGTTCCACCCGTCAGGCCAATAGTGTCCGGATACTGGACGGCCTCTAACACTTAGTCCAAGCATCTTCTGAGTATCTTGAAGTGTAATTGTCATCTCGCCACACGACAGGTGGAAGGTATGAGTTTCTGGTCTCCACCTGTCTACCAAAGCTGTGATCGCCGCGGGGTTGATTGGAGGCAACCCACGACGAACCTGATACGATACGACGTCTAGGCCAGCCCTCTGTAGCAAAGGAGTGTACCTGTCGTCGTATCGCATCTCCACGAACTTGTCATGGGTTCGAGGGCGCAGATGGGGCAGTTGCTGCAAAAAAAAAATATGTTACTTCCTGTGAGAGAAACAAGAAGGGCAACAAAAACAATTATTGACAAATTATTTTCTTTACCTGCCCCTCTGCGGTCAATCGGCCCCGGTGGTTCTCCTCGTAGAACGGCTGCAAGAGGTGGTGCGCCTCCATCCTAACACAAATAAATTAAATTAGTGAACAATTTATACTTGAATACTTACATATATGGACAAAATAGTACAAGGAAGAAATTAAGCAATGGTTCAACAAAGAAACAAAATTATTACACAACATACAAGGTAATAATTAGTACCTGACTAGGCTGCCAATGGCATCTACGTGAGTTGTGGCCAACTCAACCACATTTGCCACATTGGCTACGATCAGGGTCCTCGCAGGTACGTGAATTATGTCCTAGGCCTCCACACTTGCCACATTGGATTTTCTCTGGTTCTTGAACAAATGGTCTTCCTCTCCCACGCTTAGTCTGGCCCGAAACTTGGTCCATTACCATTTTGTGTCTTGTCCTCTTTCTGCTTCCACGCCTGTTCCAACGCGCAGCAGGATCTGCGACGTATGTAGGACCCGTATATGGTGGTCATTGGTGCTCGGATAAGTATGGCTCGAATCTAGGGGCCCAAGTACTAATCATGCTGTCAACACTGAAGAAATGGTGTATCCTGCTCAAAAAACAATAATTTGCATGGCGAGCTGTGGCAATGTAATGTGAGCATGGAAAGTGGAACTGCCTTGGTTTGCCACATGCACAAGAGAAATCGTTTAGATGGACAACAAAACACCTGGATGGCCGAACCTCACCATCGGAGGTTGTCCAAGCACTCTCTGTGACCTGATATCTTCCTTCGTCCTGGTCAAAACAATGAAGTGCATGTGTATGAGCCCTTGTCTTTGCATTATTAAGATGTTTTGCTTGCTTAGGTGCCCAATCCTGTCCCTTCTTCCGTAGATCCACTGCATGTGTGTGTCTTTCGTTGAACCATGCAACCAGTCTATAGAAGGTGAATTCTACAATCGTGGTTACAGGCATGCCACATATATTAAGCACACTGTTGAAGGACTCGGCCATGTTGCTAGTCTGATGCTCATATCTCCAGCCACCATGATCATACGCCCTTGTCCATTTGTCTATATCTCTCATCAAATCCCTTAACCACTGTCGACCAGCATGATTTGTTTCTACTTTAACTTCCTCCAACTTCTTCTCAAACATCTCTACGTCAAGCATGCGACAAACCTCCTCAAAGAGAGGGAAGTTCTCCTTAGTATTATCCTTACGTAGTAGATTCTCTACCATGTGTCGAGTGCACCAACGGTGGTGCAATGGTGCATACCCCGGAATGACCTCATTAACCGCACTGAGAATACCTTGATGTCTATCAGAGATGGCACCAACCTCTCTGCCAGGGCCTACCACATGGATCTGAACAAGCCGCAAGAACCATCCCTAGCTATCTTTGTTCTCTTTCTCCACCAAAGCAAACGCCAAAGGAACCAATGCGTTGACCGCATCACAAGCAATGGCTATCAACAAAGTTCCCATGTACTTGCCAAGCAAAAAGGTACCATCAATGGAAAACACTGGACGACAATGCCTGAATGCTTGGACGTATTGAGGAAAGCACCAAAATGCACGAAAGAAGATTTCCCTGCCGTCCTGACGCACCTCATTTGGTTTCGGCATTAACTCATAATGCATTCCTGGATTTGCTGCTTTCATAGCATTTAACATTGCTGGCACCTTCTCATACGCCTCCTCCCAATCACCTTAAATCATCTTCCAGGCCCGTTGCTTCACACGCCATGCTTTTCCATACTTTATTCTGTAGTTGAATATCTCCTGAGTCATAGTAATAACACCCGACACCTTTATGTTGGGCTCCACCTTCAACATATCAACAAGTCTTTTGGCAATCAGAGTCGATGTCAGTTGTCGATGCTTAAGTTGAATCTCAAGGTTCGCACAAGTGTGTACAGGATTCACTTTGGTGATCTTGAACTTTCCAGTACCTTCCAATTGCAGTCTGGCTTCTCGCACACGACAGTGTAGCCACGCTACACATACGAATGGGTTACCTTGAAAGGCCTTCTACGTCTCACAGCATACTCCTGTAACACCCTTCTCAATGTAGGCAGGTCCTTGAAGACTAGGCCGGACTTAATTTCAAACTCGTCTTCATCACCCCTATGTGGAGCCTCAAGTAACTCATCCTGTCTTCCTTCTGCATAAGCTCTGTGGGAACCACTGATATCACTGAATTCATGAACTAGTGGATCACGACCACAGACACGTCTGAACAGATCCATATCCTCTTCGATCATTGCCACAGGACGGTCGTCATCGGAATCAATGGCCCTAGCAACCCCATAAGGCTCCTCATCATCCTCAATCTGAACTGACACACTATTAGAACCGTAACCAGTATTGGATGGTGGTTTCAAAGGAGGGACAACGCATTTTGGAACCACTCCTGCATTCAAACAACAAAGCAAGATGGAATTGATACGCATGAGTGGATGGTTATGAGTCAATGGAATTGTGAACAACTGGAATTGGTACAACGCTTACTTGGATGGTTCTGAGTCAATGGAATTTCCTAAGGAGCAATTAAGTCCTTCGGTCCGGACTAAGCGTCAGGGGGTGCAACCACATCTTCCACATTCACCTCCACGCTTCGAAGGGGAGGGTTATAATGAGATGGTCCAGCATGGTCTTAGATCGGTGCATGCAAACTTGGGTGTGGTTGATGACGACTAATTGGATGGCTTGACAAATTACGCACGTACACCTCCACCGATTGACATTCACTAGTCATGACAATATTCACAAACTTCTCCCAAGATGCCTTAGATGTAATACCAACCAATCGGCTACAAATTCGCCCAAATCTAGTATAGTGCATGACTCCTTCAACTGAGATGCTGTCAATGTTTTCATTTACGTGTAGCACCTCACGAGCCCTATCAACCAAATCACTCAACAACGGACGGTCAACAAATAACAAAGTCTCCGTGTCCATCCCAACAAAAGTGACATTCCTAAAATCTCCTTTCTCCACAACTCCTCCATGATGCAAGGTGACTATATTCTCCATCTAGTTCATGTCGACCTCATATAAGAAGAGATAATTTTCTAAAATTCATAATCCTTATCTATATTAAGCACTAACCTAAAGGTATAGTAAACAAAATTTCTAATTCATGTAAATATAAATACTAACATATTATGCCTAAATACCATATAATATCAAATAAGTATTGATTATTCTAAAAAATATAACTAAATTAGTTTGTTAGATCAAAGAACATCATAAATAGGTCAAATCCATAACTAAGTTACCTTGTAATTTGTTATATATAACTAATTGTCTATACAAATAATTAAATTTACTATATATTACCACACATTTGTTAATTTTTTTAAAAAAATTACCAGACGTGGGAGGGGGAGGCCCCCTGTCGGGGAGGGGAGGCAGGCACAGCTGCCTGCCGGCAGAGAGGCTGCCTGCCCCCTCGCCGGCCGCCTAAGCCACCCCCGCCGTCTGCCCTAACGCGCACTCGCGGGCGACGACGGCGGGCGACGGGGGCGACGACAGGAGTCGACGGCGGCAGGCGACGGTGGGCGACGACGGCGGGCGACGACGGCAGGCGACGACGAGGGCGACGACGGGCGCGGGCAGGTTCTGCGGCGGGATGAGGAAGAGAGAAAGAAAAGAAAGAAAAAGAGAAAAAGAAAACGTGAGATCCAGTACCTCGACGCCAAGATCTACGGCGCCGAGCTCTGCGCCGCGTTCCGAGCTCGGCGCCCAGATCTGCGGCGCCGAGCTAGGCCATGTGGGCGTCCACGTCGCCTTGCTTCACTGGACTCACCAAGAGGGTCGGCGTCATGATATACGTCGCCGAGACGTGTTACCTCGGCGCCGACACCCAGGGTCCGTTTGTGCAAATCGTTGTACCAAGGGTCTATTCGTGAAATAGGCTTTACGAAAGGGCTAAAAAACAAAAAAGTCGATGCAGGTGGCGGCGATTTGTTGGTGGCGGCGGCGCGATGTGTGCGAGGGAGGAGGGATGGGGAAGCGGATACGACGATACGTGAGGGATGAACGGTCCACGCTCAGTCGGACTAGGGTTCAATGGGAGGGTCTCTTGGATAGTTGGGCCGCGGTTTTGGGCTTTCGTGGGCTACACACCACTGCTTAGTATCCCGGTGTATGCAGCTCGTTAGGCTCGCGAGCTGCTCACGAGCCAGCTCGGCTTGCTCGTTATTTTTCACGAGCCAAAATTGGTGCTCGGCTCAGCTCGTTTTCGTAACGAGCCGAGCCGAGCTGGTCGCGAGCCGAGCGAGCTAACGAGCACCGAGCATTTTGTCCGGCCCTAGATCCTAGGTATGGTCAACATCTTTTTAACCATCCAGCATTAACTAGTACATCTGGCATTTGGCAAAGGGGATAGCCAAGCGTTTATCATCAGCAAAACAGCAATCACTCGTCGTCCACTCTTGGTCCAGCATTCCCCCCTTGTGCCGACGGGCGATCGATCGGTAAAACCAATAGCCGACCGCCGACCTGGGCGTTCCCCTTTTGCTGACGGCCGATCGATCGGTAAACCATTGACCGATCGTACATTACAGATGGTTGACCATAGGTAAGCAAAAGGTCCATGCTCCTTTTCCATAGTGGGATCAACATGATTTGCTCAGGGTAGTGGTAGTTTGTTCCTTGATCTTTTAGGCTATATTTGTGGGCCGGGAAGGTGTCCCACAGCCAGGCGGCAGCCCACACACACCAGCAAATCACAAAGTAGTTGGGCCTACCGTACGAGGCGGCCCAACCTCATCTGAATGTATGTAAGTTTCTGCAGAAAAAGAAAACAGAATTGAAAATCTATGTATCTATCTGGCTGGGACCGGATCAGCCTAGCTCGTGGGCCTGGAGCCTGGAGAGGAAGCGTGAGGGAGTGGGCCTGCAGCAAAGGATCGGAAGCCCATATAGGTTGTTGCAGTTGCAGGTCCAAAGCACTAATGGGATTTTATCATCGAACAGCAGCATGATCGTGACGAGGCCTGCTGTCTTCTTATCAGATTTGGATTTTGGAGACCGATAAAAAAAAGCGTTCTAAACTTTTTCGCGTTTCATTTGATACGTGTGGTGCTTCCTAAAATACGTATCTGAAACTCGCTTGAAACTGCGAATCCACTAGCTATCGCCTGACTGAAAATTGCAGAAAAGCTTGAAAAGACCAACCCAAAATTGGAGGTGCTACAAAGCGATCACTAGCGAATCGAACAAGGACAATTTGCCATCGACAACGAGACAAGAATCGACGTGTTCAGCGAGACAGTTTGGGTCGCATACGTAGCATATCATCATCGATCTCACAACTAAAACTGAAAAGCACATTGACATTGCTCAAACTTAATTGATTCTCAATTTCTCATTAAGAGCCGATGATCATGAACAACTAACAGAATTAATCCGGCCAGCCAAAAGCTTGACATCAAAGACAGGTTCGATCGACCTCCAGACGACAACAAGCGAAGCAACGCACAGATCTATCAAACTCAGACCACCACGAGCAGTTCTACTACTACCACCACCACCACCACTACCATCACAGCAACCAACTAGATCTAAAAAGAGCAGGTATCATCTCATCTCATCTCATCTCATCCAAGGGACGCGCGGGCGGGCACGATCATCACTCCTCGTCGAAGAGGTTGAAGACGAGCTCGTCCTCCTCCCCCTCTTCCTCCTTCTCCTGCTCCTTGGCCGCCGCCTCGTCGGCGGCAGCAGCAGCGGCGGGACCACCGGCGGCGAACGCGGCGGCGGAGGCCCCGGACGGCGCGTAGGCGAGCTGCTCCCTCCCGGCGGCGAGGAGGTCGGCGACGTCCTTGCCCTCGAGCTGCGCGAAGAGCATGTCGAGGCGGTCCTCCGCGCCCTCGGCGTCCGCGCCCACCGAGGCCAGGATGCGGAGCACGTCCTCCTTGGTCGGCGCCGCGGCGGGGACGGCGGCGGTGGTGGCGGACTCCTCCTCCCCCTCGGCGACGGCGGCGGCGGACTCGGCGGCGCCCAGGTAGGCCAGCAGGTAGGCGGCGACGAACTTCATCTCGGCGGCGGCGGCGAGGTGGCTGGTGGTTTGGGTGTTGTGGCGACGGGGTGGTGGTGGTGGTGGGGTTTGGAGGAGCTCGGCGGGTGGGTGTGCGGCGCTTATATGGAGGGAGGAGGCCGTGTTGTGTTGGGGTGGGGGTTTGGCTGGCAGGCGCGGCAAACTTGGGCGCCACAGACCGCGGCCCAAGTCCTCAGTTGGGCCGGCCCAATGACGCATCAGCCTTTCAGGTTCACACACCACACCATTCATTTTTTTTCAGCGGTGTGATGAACGAATGTTTGTGGACGTTTCTTGTCACCAGTTTTTTTTTTATCGCAGCATTCTGAACTCGTATTTTTAATCCGCACGGCATTTTCTTTCTCCTCAGGCATGCATGCATGCATCGCGCACCTGCGCTATACTACCAAACGTCCAAAGCTATGCGACAAAAAAAAAGAAAAGAATTTTCTAGGATCGACAGCTAGGCCTTCCAAAAATTCAATATCACAGCAGCTACCTTACGTCGTCAAAAACCAAATTTACCAGAAGAATATCAATCGTCTCCAACTTTGCCTTACTATCAAGTGGTCTTTTCTTCCATTATTCCTTCTTCCTTTCTTCCTATTCTTCCTCCTTCTTCTTCAAGAACGCTAAATATGTCGCCAATGCCACGTGTGAGCCGCCATAGAAACTACAATATGAGCCGTCGAGAGTCAACGACTGACTAGTACCTTTGTATAAAAAAAAAAAGGTGTTTATATGATCTGCTGCCACACTTGAAGTTTACGGTTCTCCGGATCGATGTCATCAGCGTACTGCCACACGTCATCCTTGTATAGCTACCAAAATGCATGCATGTATGACATTTCTTCCCAAAACAGATGTCGTCAGCGTATGCCTTTTTAATTCCACCTTGATAAGTTTTCATATACACGACAGATGGACGACACGACGATAAAGCAAGGTCACCCACCAACAAGCAGCTCACCGGCGGCAGCCTTTCCAAACACTCATAAGGCATGCGCCAACATTTTCTAGGATCGACAACGACGCTTGCATTCGTTCACACATGCATGATTGATGTAACTGGACTGCCTTTTTCATTTTTATCTGCGTGTGCTACGAAAAGCTGGCGATCGGAAAGTCCCAGCAGTCCCACCACAGAAAACGTCCCAATTACAAAAGGCAGATTATTTGACAGTGAAATAATTAATTAACCCTTTTGTACTACTTATTTCTAAAGCTTTGATTTTTGAAAATCCTTGCTAGTGCACCCATAAGATGAGATAAGAAGGTGAGTAGTGACTAGTGAGTACTTAACAATCTAGCTACCACCTCCCGATCGACATTAGAGAAGCTGCAGTGTACCACTGCACTACACAGGATCGACATCGGAGGAGAGACCGAGAGAGATGAGGCGTCGCCACAGCGGTTTGCTGGCGTGGCTGGTGCTCATCGTGTGCTCATCATGCTTGGAAGAAACACCTCTGGTTCGGGCTCAGCAACAAGCACCAAGAACTGATCCAATCGAAGGTCGTTACATCTTACTATATGGGCTACCTGCCTTGCTTCAATTCTTTAGTAGAGTTGCCTATTCACGCGAGTTCAATTCCGCGCGCGTGCAGCCGCGGCGCTGAGCACGATCTTGGGGAGATGGAACGCCCAGATTACAGCGGCGACGGCGGCGCGTTCGTCGCCGGCGGCGTGGAACATCAGGGGCGACCCCTGCACCGGCGCCGCCGTCGACGGCACGGGCCTCGACGGCAACAACGACTTCAACCCGGGCATCACGTGCGCCTGCTCTGAGGACGACAGCAACAACACCGTCTGCCACATCACCATGCTGTACGTAACGTATGTCTCAGCTGCATGCGCTCTAGGTGCTCGACGCCGGCACCAAGAGAATCGACGCCTTGTCGATCGTCACGGAATGGCTTATCATCTTCAGCTTAAGTTCTGCGGGCCTATGGGGAGCCTTGGCTCTCTCCTGTTCTATGCTTGAAACATTCAGATGTGATGATTTGTTTTGGGAGCGTGCTGATAAAGATATGAGCAATAATCTGTACCTGTATTGTCCTTTTGTATTAGTGCATACCATGTGAAGCATCTGCCTGATTACTTCTTGTTTATTTGTGCAGGAAGGTATACGCCCTCAACGTTGTCGGCCAGATACCTTCAGAACTGCAGAACCTCACCTACCTCACGTACCTGTACGATCTCTCCAACTCATCTTATCTTCTGTCCTGATGATAAACAATGGTTAAACTGTCGATAAACATCTTGCGGTGTTTCAAACTATGAACTATTAACATCGTGCTTGACGTTTCTGGTGTTGTTTCAGGAACCTGGATCAAAACTACTTGACAGGTCCCATTCCATCATTCATTGGGCAATTTTCTGCAATGCAACACTTGTAGGAGCTACATCACTTCCGAGTTGTGGATTCTCATAATACATCGTCAGTTTGAGTTTTATCTGAACCATCTTTTGTTTTTTTTAACATAAAAATTAAAGGAGCCTGGGATTTAATCCATTCTCTGGACCAATTCCAAAGGAACTTGGGAATCTCACGAATCTCAATTTGCTGTAAGATATCTCTTCTTACATAGCTGCTCAATTTGCAATTATACAATAACGATAGCCTGAAGTTATATAACCATATGGCACAAACTTTATGCACAACTTCTCGTCAAGAAAGTAACGTGTATATATTCATAACATCCATGTAATTTCCCTTTCCAAACGGTGCCTCGTACGTTCCAGATGGAGAATATTTGGATTAAAAGACTTACCAGGGAAAACATGCCCCTTTTTTTTCTGGCAGTTGCACGGCATGCAAATAAATTCTCTCGCTCATGATATATTTCCTTTTGTTTCAGAGGCATCAGTTTGGACAATTTTAGCGGTGGGCTTCCTGAAGAACTGGGCAATCTGTCCAAGCTTGAGCAACTGTAAGACGCTCCCTTTTTAACTGCCAAACCACTACTTCGCTAGTAGTGCTAGAATTTTGAACTTATTGTTGAACATGATAATTGCTGAGATGTTTACCTAACAGGTACATTGACAGTAGTGGATTTAGTGGTCCATTCCCTTCAACATTCTCAAAGCTTAAGGAGCTGAGGATTCTGTATGGTCAACAACGAAGCTACAGTTTGTTATGTTCATTGCTTCCATATGTTCAGTGTTAAATATTTTATTGTTCTTGCAGGCGAGCTTCAGATAATTATTTTACAGGGAAAATACCTGATTATTTTGGGAGTTTGACTAATTTGGAAGATATGTAAGACTAACTATCAAATTGTTAACAGTATTGTGTGTGTCCTATTCAAGAGACAACTGGAAATTGTCCAGCCGAACTTTCTGCATACGTCCTCCACATTTGAATCAGGACATGTAACAATGTCACTAAACTGATCTGCACAACATCTGATATATCGAGCTTACTTTCCTATATGTAAGCGGATTTGGTATGATATTACTTATTTTCTGAAATCACAAACTTGTAGGGTACTACACGGAAATTCTTTTGAGGGTCCGATTCCAGCAAGTTTGTCTAATCTAACCAGGTTGACAAACTTGTAAGTATAGTGCTTTCGCAGCATTGTTCCTGTGATAATTTAGAAGTCCAAGCTTGCCAAGATAACTGATGTTCTTAATACAATGACCAGAATTGTTGGTGATATTGTAAACGGAAGCTCTTCATTTGCCTTCGTCAGTAATCTGACATCTTTGAGTACCCTGTGCGTGACACCTTTAACTGCAAATCTTACAGTTTTATTTGTTAGCAAAGTGGCAAAGTTACTAGGACTGAGTATCCTTCTTACTTTCAGGATATTGAGGAACTGCAAGTTATCTGGTAATCTTGAAGCAGTCAATCTTTCTAAGCTTGCTAATTTAATTTTGCTGTAAGTTTTTAGCCAATGGACACTGTACGTGTTTATGGCATCATTCTTTTTAACCTGAAATGTAATGTGATGTGTTCACTCAAATAGCATTGCTGCCGTGTGGCACAGGGACTTGAGTTTTAATAATATCACAGGCCAAGTTCCTCGGTCAATCCTTACTCTGGACCAACTTGAATTCCTGTAAGGAATTTTTTATCTATACAAACACCACCTAAGCCGATGTCCTTGTTTCAACATCTCGTACTGTACGCATTTCAGGATTCTTGGGAACAATAGCCTTACAGGAAGCCTGCCTGATCTGAAAAGTGCTTCGTTAAAAAATTTGTATGTCAATCAATTCAGCATAGAAGTAATCTTTCCGATAGAACAAATTATTTTGACTAATTATATTTTACATCCATAATTTCATATGTAAGTTACAGTATTTAATTTGCAGAGATTTTTCATATAACCAGCTCAGTGGAAGATTTCCTTCTTGGGCTACTGAGAGTGATTTGAATCTGTAAGTCAAACATTCTGAAATTGTGCTTCCTATCTAGGGGAGGGGGGTTTGGATATACTCATATTTTTGTTTTGTACAAGGAATTTGGTGGCAAACAACTTTGTTCTTGATAGCACCAACGACAGGTAGGCATCTAGTTATAGCTCTGAAAGAGTTGAGTTCAAGTTTAATCTTTATAACAACTTGTAATTTTAACTTCAGTTATGTATACAGTATTCTATCTTCAGGACTAAACTGCCTCCAGCGAGACACTCCTTGTTTCCTTGGTTCTCCAGAATGTATATTTTTCGTTCTTCTTCGACCATAGCAGGTAACAGGATGTCAGGGACCTTTGTGAAAGGATAATGATGCACATCTTAACTGCAGATTACTCCTTCGCGGTAGACTGTGGCAGTAATAGGTCTACGATGGGGTCAGATAATACAATATACGATGTAGATGCTACAGACCTTGGGGCTTCATCATATTATGTTAACGGTCAAACAAGATGGGGTGTCAACAATGTAGGAAAATACAACCAGGCCGCAAATGGAAGTAACATAATATATAGCTCCATCCAGCAGTTTCAGAACACAGCGGATTCAGAACTGTTCCAAACAGAAAGGATGTCAGCATCGTCGCTAAGATACTACGGTCTTGGACTTGAGAATGGAAATTACACTGTTGTGCTTCAATTTGCAGAAACTGGTTATCCTGACACAGAAACTTGGCAAAGCCTAGGAAGGAGAGTCTTTGACATATATGTCCAGGTAAATATAAATTCATTGATGCATGATATAATTTATTCAACCGTTTAATTCTTTGTCTAAAAGTGCTAATATTTTCATTTTCATAGGGTTTTCTTAGAGAAAAGAACTTCAATATAAGGAAGGCAGCTGGTGGAAAATCTTTTACGGCAGTTAGCAAGAGTTACACAGCAACTGTGTCGAAAAACTTCCTTGAGATCCATCTCTTCTGGGCTGGCAAGGGCACTTGCTGCATCCCTAGACAAGGTTACTATGGGCCAATTATCTCAGCATTAAGTGTCACTCCAAGTAAGCTCGGCCTAATCGTTATGTTAACATAAATAAAGAAATAGATTAAATAAGCTTTTGCCACATAAACAAAACCCTTAAGTCTTAGTGTTTTTTTTTCAGATTTTACTCCAACTGTGCGAAATGGTGTACAGAAAAAGAAAATAAAAGCTGGTGCAATTGCTGGAATTGTGATTAGTGCATCAGTTTTAGGATTAGCAGCCTTATTTGGAATATTTATTTTCACAAAAAGGAGAAAAAGGATAGCACGACAGAAACAAGGTATCAGATATACATACTATTCATATTGCATAACACAGAAATCAAAACTCTCAGATGAATTTCTTCTCATGCACGTGTCCTCGAAAAAAATGTAGAACTGTATGACCTGATTGGACAGCCCAATGTCTTCAGTTATGCTGAACTCAAGTTAGCTACAGACAATTTCAGCCCTCAGAACCTTCTTGGAAAAGGCGGATATGGGCCAGTGTATAAGGTTGCACACCTGTTTTCCTACCCATTTCATTTGATCTTGCGATATTGCGACTGAGTATTTATCTTATTTGGTAATTGGTAATATATGTTAGCTGCATCTAACTTTACAGAGACCTTGTTGTGCTGTGGTCAAAATATACATGTAACTTTTTTTTGGAAAAAAATATACATGTAACTTTAGTAATGTCTTTATTATTTGACAGGGTACGCTAGCTGATGGAAGAATGATAGCTGTGAAACATCTTGCCCAATCATCTCAACAGGGGAAAAGCCAGTTTTTGGCAGAGTATGCAACGATTTCTGCAGTCCAGCACAGGAATCTTGTCAAACTGCATGGATGCTGCATTGACAGTAACACACATTTGTTGGTTTATGAGTACCTTGAAAATGGAAGCCTAGATCGAGCTCTCTTTGGTGAGCACAATTCTCATAGACCTAGCATGTTTGAAATTGCCTCTATTTCATCTGCTAACAAAAATCCCTTGCTTCATCCACTCTCAAGAATTTCCTTCTCTGCGTTTAGCCATTATCTAAATTTCAAAGCCCAATAAATTTCTGCATTCACAGGAGATAGTAGCTTGAAACTAGACTGGTCAACACGCTTTGAGATCATTTTAGGCATTGCTAGAGGCCTATCTTATCTTCATGAGGACTCCAGCATCCGCATCGTGCATAGGGACATCAAAGCCAGCAATGTCCTACTTGACAACGATCTCACCCCCAAGGTCTCCGACTTTGGACTCGCCAAGCTCTACGACGAGAACAAGTCCCATGTCAGCACAACGAGAATCGCCGGCACATTGTAAGAACATTTCTCCATTGCTCTGCTTATGACTGTACCTCCTCCGACACCTGAGCTAACTTTAAGCTTCCCTGAAAATTTCTCAAGTGGCTATCTGGCTCCTGAGTATGCAATGAGGGGTCACCTGACAGAAAAGGCCGATGTTTTCGCATTCGGAGTGGTCGCCTTGGAGACTGTCTCTGGTCGATCGAACACTGATAACCCCCTCGAGGAAAGGAATATCTATCTCTTAGAGCAGGTAATATAAGCTGTTCGACGATCTTCCCATCAAGGAGGATTGATCAATAATCCATTGTTAGTGCTAACTGAATATTGCTGTGCCAATGTTTAATTTGCAGGCCTGGGGCATGTATGAAGGGAAGCAACCACTCCGAATCATGGACCCGAGGCTCGAGGAATTTGATACAGAGGAAGCTCTGAGAGTCATCCATGTCGCGCTCATCTGCACGCAGGGCTCACCACACCAGAGACCAACCATGTCGAGGGTTGTGGCAATGCTTACTGGCAAAGCCGAGGTGGTTAAGGAGATGGTGAGGCCAAGCTACGTGACTGAATGGCAGCTTAGGGGCGGGAACAGCAGCTGCAGCACGAGCAGCTACTGGGAGTCGACCACCCCTGATTTTAGCAGGCGGCAGAAAGAGGTCGACCCTCTCACCCTGTCGCCGACTATCACCGGAGCAAGTGATGAGATTGAGGGTAGGTGAAAACAAAGATGATCGATGCTCAGTTTGAAGTGGATGTTTTGGACGTTGTTAAATATGAGTTGGAGCAAAACATCTCGGTCTGTATTATTGTATCAGGTGTTATACATGCTGTAAGTAGAATAAGAGTGTGTTTAGATTGTTGGAAAAAGTACTATAGGTGAGAAAAAAATTATTGGAAAGCCTATTCTGCGAGGGAAATGAATATTATAATGTGTGGGAAAAAGTACCCTAGTTTTTACTTTTGGTAGTTATTGGTAATAATGTAGTCAATGCAATTAGCGTAATTTGCTAAGAGAAAGGATAGTCTGTCATAGTGTCATGTAGTCTCTCTGTCTCGGTCGTCATGTAGTCCAAATAGTGCATCATCTTGAGTTTTCTTTGACTAATCTTCTCACACATAATAATATTAGAACGCCGGCAAATAATCTGGAAACATGATCCACATCTAACAGTTATTTTAGTCTATGTTATTGGACAATAAAACCAAAAGTAATAAAGCTAAAACAATTCACAATATTTCACGGATTAATGGCTGACCTGCTGGTCGGCTGCGAGAGGCTCTAGGTCATAGGCGTTGTCGTGTAGTAGTGGTAGGTCCCACCAAAATTTAATCCTCAGTGGTGGTGTGGAAGAAGCGGACTGGGGGAGCGATGGTCAAAGCCCTCTTCGCCTGTTTTTTGCTGTGCGGAAGAGAAAAGAGGAAAAAGGGAGATGTTTGGGTCTACAAGAGCAAGTCTAATGTTTAGCCAGCTGCTGGCTGTATGGGTCTTGTAGCCCACCTTTCAGCACACTCATATAGTGGTTAAGCCTTCTCAATAAATACTGGGCCTACTTATTC
Organism: Digitaria exilis; assembly: GCA_015342445.1. Classification (NCBI taxonomy): domain Eukaryota; kingdom Viridiplantae; phylum Streptophyta; class Magnoliopsida; order Poales; family Poaceae; genus Digitaria; species Digitaria exilis. The sequence continues at coordinate 2,643,182 of JACEFO010001972.1, read as the reverse complement.
ATCTCACATATTTTCTTGGTTCTTGTGCCTGGGCGGGCTGTAAGCTTACAACCCACTTTTCCTATCTCTCCTCTTCTCTCTCATCCAACTCAGCATTTCGCCACTAATAATGAATATCATAATAGCCAACACTATCTTTTATGCCTATGTGGCATGGCACATTCCGCACCACTAATGAATAGCATAAGAGAATAGCCTACCTCTAACACATAGCTCATGTATAAGTGATCCCGAGCATCACTCTCACATAACTTGGGAATGTGTACATGAGACTATATCTATACTATAAAGGAATAAACAAATTGAAGACAATTCTTACCCACAAACACACCCCCTTACCCCTCGCAAAGGGCCCACTTTCATAGGACGACCAAAGGGAAGGGGGGAGATTGATTTGATCGTCCTCCTCAGTTCAAAACTTGCCCTCCCACCTCATCATCTCTAAATTTTTTTCACCAACAAATACACCAAAAAGCGGAAGTAAAATAGGAAACATCCTCCCACCTCCACCCCGGCGGCAAAGAAAATGGAAAGCCCCTTGTCTCAACACAAGAAAGAAATAAAAGAAAGGAAAGAAAATTAAAGGAGGAGCTATTAATAGGAAATAAAAGACATGCTATTAATAGGAAATAAAAGACATGCTATTAAACGGAATAAATCTCCACTTGCCCCTGATCTCTCTCCAATGAAAGAAATAAATCTCTCCATGGTCAAAATAAAAAGGATCCTCGCCTACCAAATAAAATGGCCAAGCCACCTATATATGTATCTCTCCTAGCCGCTCCTCAATTCCATCATGCCCCTCAATTACTAGCATAGCACTAGCACACGCCTCACCTACTAGCGCTAGCACACGCCTCGCCTCCAATTCTCTTCAATGATCACATAGGTAGAATGGTGTATTATCCGTTTTTTTTTTACTTTGGCAGAGGGTCTTGACATGTATTCGAGGTAGATTTATTTGTTGTTGTGGCGAGCGTTGGCCTAATGACTCACCAGTGCTAACTGGATCCATATGTCACAAGGGAAATCTGCTTGAAGAACATCATGTTCGCATGTATATCGTTCCTATTGTTTTGAAATTATGTTTTTTCACCAATGCTCACTATAAAGCTCATCGAGGACGAACTGCAAAATAACTACATGGTGGCGACGAGGGTTTGTGTAAATCGCGATAGAGGTGGGTTAAAAATTTGAACTTGTCTAATATTTTAATATAATATTTTAAATTTATTAACTTTAATATTCAATATTTTGTCGGGTGCTTTGATGAAACCGAGAACTCTTCAATCACGTTGATGGGATGAAGATGATTGAACTATGCAGGTTAGTGCTAATTCATATGCTAATAACACATGCATGCACGATGCTAATAATATGAGTTTTGCATGTAGGCGTGACGGCCACGGATGCTTCATCATCATGTTCTACGACATGCAGAGCTTCCAGGACAAAGAAGCCACACTGGGCGTGGACGAGGACGACTTCAGTTTCAGCTGGACAACTATGGCTTGGGCACCAGTGTCCTCCTTGCCAAGATAAAAAAATTGATTGTACATGATTGAATTCTAGCTTTACATGCGGGTACTAGAGTACATTTTTGCCACAGATACCATTATCTTCTTCTGATGACTTAACTCTTCCATTCAAGTTCTAGGAAAAAGTTGTTTCGCATCCGCTTAAGCTTTTTAATGACCATCAACAAGGTGCAGGTCAGACAATACCTAATATAGGTATCTACCTTCCTAAGCCTGTTTTTGCTCATGGGCAGTTGTATGTGGCATTGTCAAGGGGCGTTTTTTGGAGACCACATGGGTTCTTGCAAAAACAAATAAGAATATCGACCCACTGGAAAAAGAGACAAAGAATATTGTCTATAGGGACGTCTTAGAGTATTGAGTTGTGTTCTAATTATAGTTTATTATGTGTATTATAATTCTAATTTCAATATGCATATACTTTCTTTCTGTATGCAGTTCTATATGCGCTAATGCAAATTTGATTAAGCTTCTTGAGTCTGATGCCCTCAAAATTGTACATTTTGAGTCCATTGTCTCACATAAAAATAAAATATTAAAATTAAATTAGTTTGCCTTAGTTCTCCTCATATACTCCAAGTCTATCCTTCTTTCCTTATTTGAAATAGTTTCGTTGAAGTTATCTGTCTCTGCAAATCAGTCACATATTAAGACAATTATAAATTTTTAAATTGTTAAATTAAAATAATCTATACTATTATATCGACTCCCCTCTTACCTCTCATGTACTATATATATATAACTTTTTTATATATTAAATAAAAATTTTAGCTCTGCATAGTTGCTTCTTTTTTATTTTATTTTTTTAATAGCACGTTTGTGTCGCATGTGCCAAGATACTAGTCCTTATTAAGAGATAGCTCTTCTCTTTCTTCCCATTCTCTCTCCTGCAGCTAGACAAAAGTATAATGTAGCAATCTTAGAGCAAGGTTAATAATATAGCCATCAACATGCTATATGTTGTTGCCACATTACATAAAGCCGGCTAATAGCATGCTCGTTTAAGAGCATATGGTTAATAATTCAACCAACAACAGACCGTAAGTTCTTGCAATGTTATGTATAGCCAACTAGTAGCCTACCCATATAATAGCTTGGCTATTGAAGCATATGAACCATTAATTCTTGGCTTTTTTTTCTCTCATAAGTTTCTCGGAGCTTGTGCATCAGCTGGCTAAGTTTATAGTAGCGTACTTGTTTCTCACTCGTCCAACTCCGCACAAATATGATTTGGCAAGTCTTGCAACCAGTTGATGTAGGCATATTATACTTGCTCTGGTGAGCTAGCTGACATGGAACATTTGAGGAGGGACGGTGTCATGGATACCATTAGTGTACTTGGTATACCAAACACCTAAAAAGGGTCTAAGTCCAAGAAGACCTTCCTGAAATATATACGAGAAGACATAACCGGCAAGGACAAACATCATTAGAAAAGTGATAATAATGTTAATAATTGCAATACATGTATATTTAGTAGCTCGATCTTAGAATCTTTAGAGGTTGCTTACAATACATGCCCATGGGATTTAGTGGATAATGTGGTGAATGTTTGTACAAATTTGGTTACATCATTACACAATGAGATTTTGTGTCAGATGGGCCTTTGTATAAATATAAGACGAAGATTGTTGTAACCCTAAATATGATTTATTAGGATTGTTTAAGCAATTCTCATAATTGTTAACCTCGGACGAGTCGTGAGAAGGCTTGTAACTCCTTGTCCTCTTTCCATGACTGGTGTCTCTTTTTTGATAAAAATTGAAAAAATCATCGTCTCAGCCTCTCAAGTACTCCCTCAGTTAAAAAAAAACTAGTTTGAGAATCGTATTAGTAATTATAATTTTTTCATATAAAAAGTCAAACTTGCCATTGTTGGAATGGTAATGGATTGGTATACTAGTCCATTCACCGAGGCGGGTTTCGCTTTTGCCACTGCTACTGCTCGTCAGCCTCGTCGGCTCGTCGCGGTGTGGCCTCCACGCGCGGCTGACACAGACGGCCGCCAGTTCGCGGGCCCACCAGCGCAGCCACCTCCTACCTTTTGACGGTTTGACCTCGCCTCCCCTCTCTCCTCCGCCCCCTGGCTCCTCCCCCGAGTGACCGTACGCCGTGCTGCTCCCCCCCCAAATCCCCGAAACCCTAGGCGCGCCACCGATCGCCGGCGGCGGCGGCCCGGGCCATGGACGGCGCCGCGGCGGAGCTTCGGGAGGCCCACCGCCTGGCGGGCCACGCGGACCGCGTGTGGGCGCTCGCCTGGAACCCCGCCCCGGGCGCCGGCGCCGGCCCCGTCCTCGCCTCCTGCGCCGGCGACAAGACCGTCCGGATCTGGAAGCGCGCCCCCGACGGCGCCTGGCAGTGCACGGTAACCCCCAACCTCCTGCTCCTTCCCCACCCGGTTAGCTTTGATTTCGCTTCGGCCCCCCGTCCCCGTCCGCGGGGCTGGGTTGCCAGCCGCCCCGACGTGGCGCGATTCGCCGGATTGATTGTTTGATTGATTCCGTCGGCTTTGTCTCACAAACAACCAGGACGTGCTGGAGGACACGCATAACCGCACGGTGAGGTCCTGCGCTTGGTCCCCCGACGGGAAGCTGCTGGCAACCGCGAGCTTCGACGCCACCACGGCCGTGTGGGAGTACAACGGCGGCGACTTCGAGTGCGTCGCCACGCTGGAGGTGAGCTGCTTGCCGAGCTTGAGACTCAGGGGTGTCTGGCTTGCCGCCATTGTTTGCTGCAGCCGGGTTCGTTCATGTGGTGGATGCTGACTCCGCCCTGGAATTGGCAGGGGCACGAGAACGAGGTGAAGAGCGTGTCTTGGAGCCCGTCCGGGTCACTGCTCGCCACGTGCAGCCGGGACAAGACGGCGTGGATATGGGAGCTGCAGCCGGGCAATGAGTACGAGTGCGTGTCGGTGCTGCAGGGGCACACACAAGACGTGAAGATGGTGCAGTGGCACCCTCGTCTGGATATTCTTGTCTCTGTGAGCTACGATAATTCAATCAGGGTATGAGCGTGTCTGATTTTGAACAAACACATACGTTGTGTGATTGCATCTGCTTGTCCTGTGTATTGCGTTTGCTGACACGTAGATACTTTGGTATGCTATTACTCATGAGCGGGGGACAAGAAGAGTTGAGCCTCTTTATTTGCCTACTAGTAAAATTGTTTGATATGGCAACTTATATGATGTAGGTCTGGGCTGATGATGGGGACGATGAGTGGCACTGTGTACAGACATTAAACGAAGAGAATAACTGGTAAGGAGCTCTTTGGTATATTGTCCTTTTTGGTGGCCTTGTTTATTAGATTATAATATCATATCCAAACAACTAAATAACTGAATTCCAGCTTCTTTGGTTTTTTGTCTGTAATGTCATCCCATTTTATTTCTTCTGCACTGCATTGTGGTTGATCCTACATTTTGGACTAAACGGTTGCCTGTGAAAACCACCTTCAATATTTTGGCCCTGCGTATTTTTAATCACCGTCTCCATTAGTTATTTCCCGTATCTCTTCCCCTGTTCTACTTTGTTGAGGCATCATTCTGGGTTTGTGACAAGCATAAAAAGTTAACAATATGGCTGTGATTTTGCAGTTAACTTGTAGGATCTTTGTTTTTGCCAAACAGTTCCTTGTTGAGATCAATTTTGTGCCACCCCTCTTACAAAATATATGAACAATAGATAATTTTCTGTACTTAATTCATTGTGCGTAGCAGTTATCTATTGACATTATGTTCGCTGACTTTTAACACAAGTACAGAGCACAAAAGTTTCATTCTAATTTCGCTGCTTCACCGCTATCATTATTGTATTGTTTGTTTGATAATATTTTTCTTAATCCCAGTGGCCACTCGTCAACAGTATGGGCAGTATCCTTTAATCAGAAAGGTGATAGGATGGTTACATGCAGGTTTGTGCTACAGTGCTTGACCCAGATTTCTCTTTTGCTGGGGTTTACCCTGAAGCAGTTTCTAATGCCATACACCTCTTATTCAGCGACGATCGCACATTAAAAATATGGGACACAAGCGCTGATTTGTCTCAACCAAAAACTGGCGAAGGCCATGAATCTTGGTAAGATGCTAGTTTTCTTTTCTATCATTAATAAATATGCTCTCTGCATGAGTGTTATCCTTCAAGACTTAACATGTGGTATAACCTGGGAACAGTAAACCTTTACTAAAAGATCAGGTTGCAAGACCTGTCCTAGTAACAATTCTATGACCAGTACCCAGACATATTTGATGGACTACATACCAAACATATTAATCTATATATGGCATCTATTAATTCTAGTAGGATGTATCTTCTCTTTACAGGGAAGTGTTTGCCCTGTATTGTCCTTTCAGATTGGTTACAGTTGACCAGCTAAGACATACATCCTACTATGCTTCACTTTTAATGAATAACAAGTTGACTTAAGTATAACTGCTCTAGTTCTCTAGATATTTGATTGTATCTTTTAGGACAATTGATAGTGCCATTACATCACACTGTGAAGATAGATGCAGAAACTCTGTTGTCTTTCTTCATTGTACCTCCTAAACAAAATGGTTATTGTTTGATTTCAGGCGACACCTTTGTACTCTCACTGGATATCACGATCGAACTATTTTTTCAGCTCATTGGTCAAGGTCAGTTGAATTCGAACCCACGATATATCCTTGATAAAAAAAAAAGAAGAATGGAATTCTTAGGCAAGTTCCTCAGTTAAAATGTAAGAAATATGAATCATGTCATATTGGTCTCTGGCTTATCACTGAAAGAACTGTGCACTCCACTGTTTTACAAAGTGGGGCCCATTGTATTTATGTTGATAAAATTTGTTATGCCATGCATCAAGATATTATTTATTAATGTCCAAAAGCCAAAAGAAAAAAAAAATCCTTAAAGCACTTTTGCATGAATCAGACTATGCTAGTGAAAGATCAGATTTCTGCCTGAATCAGACCATTGACATTTGTAGCCTGAAACTTCGAAATATAACTTGGCTTATCTTATAGGCTGTGTTCTTTCATGACCTGACTTTTAATTCCCCTTCCGCTGACACCATTGCTTGGTGTTTTGAGTCATCCAACATATTACTTATCCCATCCTGTGATCATTGCATCTAATGATTCCGTGCTAATTTTAGTGGAATGTACCTTATACTATTCTTAGGCATTTTCCTGTTCTTTCTACATGGCAGTGAGGATATTATAGCTAGTGGTGGCGGTGATGATTCAATCTGCTTATTTGCTGAAGAGACGAGTAGCATGGTATGCTATCCCTCTATTCAACATTTACTTTTTCATGATTTCAGTCCTTATATGCTATGTTTGGCTGGCCTATATTAGCAATACATTTTGAAGTACACTGTTCTAGTCATAGTATCCAGGCTTTCCTGGTAATGATGGTCAAGGGCTCTTTATAACTTTGTAAAGTGTAAATGACCTTTTTATGAACAACTTTCCTATTTTCTGATTCTCCTAGCAATTTGGTTGGTTTGAATCAACTACCAAATGTAGTATGTACTGCAAAAAGGTGTATGACATTATTTTGTAGTACCAAAATGGCATTTCTTTTTCTTTTGCAAAGCGCATTTGGCGGTGAAATTGTTGCAGAAAAAGGGAAAAAGATATATTATGTTTTGTTCACAGGATTGATTTAATCTGGATGGTGCAGGTTGAGGGGTCTTCATACAAATTAATATTGAAGAAAGAGAAGGCACATGACATGGACATAAACTGTGTCCAATGGTGTCCTCAGGTAATTTCTGAGAATTATCAGCAAATAGTCAAAGTTTATTTAGCTGGCAAGTAATGCCTGAGAATTTGGCAGTAAAATAGTAGGATGGTGCAATGAATATCAGCTGCGCCTGCCTTTCTGTTTTCCTCTACTTCTGCCCATAATGGTTCCATAATTTTGGGTAGCGATACCGATACTTATCTTCTCAAATAAATTTCTAGGACCCGAGATTGTTGGCATCTGCGAGCGATGATGGCACAGTGAAATTCTGGGAGCTGAAGGGGAGTGTACTGGATTGAGTTTTGTCTGTTTACAATATGTTTGTAGTTCTAGGTGTGTACCTTGAGATTATAGAGCAGACTAGGCATCACCTTGGAGTTTCTGCTTTACTGAACTGTGCTCTCTGTTTAGTTTATATGTGTATGTTAAGACATAAGAGGGTGCGTGGTGATGGTCTTTTATCAGATTTACCATGCAAATTATGGACAATGCCATCCTTTCAAGATGTGCAATTGTTTGGCTTTACATTATGGTCCAACCATTTTACAAATAAGTTATCGAAGATGGGCCTCACTTCAATGATGAGTCCGAAGTACAGATTTATAGTTTCTTGTTCCAATGATTTCAATCCTTGATGTTATTACGTTGGTTTACAACGGATGGAATTATAAGAATTTAATGCTCCAACAACCCGTTGGTGAGGTTGGCAAATGGTGATCGATGATGAGAAATGGGAGTTGGAGCTTGTAATTTTGGTTATGTAATCTATATTTGCTGTATAAATTCTCTGTGGAACTGGAATCAATTCCTGTTAGTGTTTCACTTGAATGACTAACGATTTAGTGAGCCTGACTTGGATGATGATGACCGACCATTTCTTTGGAATATGGAGGGTTAATTTGTTAATACACAAATCAAATCAATGGTATGGTCTCCCGGAGGTGTCCACTAAGTTTGTACCCATACTGTAACATGCGATTAGTTTTGTACTTAAGATGCAAAATAACGAGAAAATGACTTGTCAGCATCATAACAAGGTTTAGTGCCCTTAGTTTTGAATGTTCTGTTACCATTTCTATATTTTCTTGTGGATACAGGAGCGATGCAGGTACAGTTGAGGTATCTGTATCTTCTTTGACACTACATACAAATTTTTTTCCCCCTTTGATAGGTGATGTAAAATGTTGATCTAATATATCAGGAAAAGAAAATAAAAATGTGCAAAGGGGACTTTGGTTTAATGGGTTGGATTCCAGGCAAAGACTCAAGATAACACGTGAAATAAAAACACGTCAATAAGGGAAATGGCAGCTCATGCTTTCTGATGATAACAGCTTCTATCTCGTGATGTATAACTGTGTTATATGCCTTCTGATGATAGCTTCTTTTTAAGTGTAAAAAAAATACAGCTGGTAGCAATGACTAGTCTGGTAAAAAACCAAATCAACGAAGTTAAATGGCTTTTGTTAACATGTTCCACTCGTGATGTGTACTGTATTATTCATAGCACGTTTTTATCTTTGTTCTTGGACATGATTTAGGAAAAAAGTTGATCTAACACCAAAATATCTTAAAGCATTGTGAGATTGTCATAAATGACCGCAGTTTCACAGTAGAGGCTACGTACACCCGTTACTTTACCCTATACGCAACACTAGTATTCAGCAAACGGGAAAGAATGAATACATTTTCTTCTAGATACACAAGAAACCATACTATCACTTCATATCATGCTGGGCATACATTCTGAATACACCTCAGAAGCGCAGGAAGACCATCTCAGCTTTACATTTGTATAGCGATAAATGTTCCATGAAATCAAACTTGAGAGACGAGCTTATGACAGAACATTTGATTTCATCAGCACAATTCACATTAAACTCAACTCAGCTACAACTATTGTAGTGATGCACCACTAGTTCTATGTTTCATGCTTCGTGCAGTCAAAACCTTGACAAACGGATACCCAGACGATAAGTACAAGCAGCAAAAGGATCCCAAGAATCACCAGCTTAATTTTCATGTTCTGCAACCATGTCTTCCTACGAATTTTCACCCCTTGTTTCTTGAACACCTGAGCCTGAATTACATACATGTAATGCAGGTTGGTTCACAAAAAAAAATGCGGCATGATTATGCACGCTAGGAAGGAAAAGTGGCACAGGACTGATATTTTGATAACGGGTGACAAATGCACCTGATTATGCAGATCAGAAGTCTTGTCTTGGAGTTCAGTCAACTTCTCTCCACGATCCAATGTCTGAAAATACAGCAAGAGGCAGAAATGAAGAAACTGTAATAGGGATTTCAAGCTAACAATAAAGGAATGCTGAAAGGCTGCAGGAATTCAACAAATATGTGGGAGTATGGTAACATCTCTAACTAAGCTGTACTTTTGTTTACATGGTCATTAATTCATCACAAGTTCCATATAAGTTATAAGAGTAAGTTGATTATTCTTATGTAACACACTCAATTTGCGCAAACTCTGTATCCTTCCTTTTAAGGATAATGACTACAGTTATGAATCATTTCTTGATGTCTGCATGCCATGTCTAGTGCGCAACTAAAACAGTTCTATACAAAGTGAGAGACAACATACCTTTTCTATGTTGTCTAACATGATATTTTTAACTTCTGAAACTTGGGCTTGCACTTTTAAAGTTTTGTCTAGCTCCTCTGAATGATCAAGAACATACTGAATGTGCTGCTTTATAATTGGTCTGCATTGATAAATAAAAGGGCTGAATTTCAGATAGGAGGGAAAAAATCTACACAAATATTAGCACAACTTACAAGACATACCCATATTCTTTATTTAGACTTTTTGCAAGAGCTGTATCAGCTCTACCACCTCCATATCTCTTCATGAAGTCATCCTTCAATCTCTCAAGAAAGGCCACCGAAACATTCTTCGGAACCGATTCCTTAGCAACTACACAATAGGCTACAAAATATTCAAAGAGCAAGGTGTCAATATGAATCTACAGATTATTATATTATAATGCAATCTCATTTCTAGCAGTTAAAAAGTCGTAGGCAGAACTTCAAGGTCCACAACATTACTGTCAAGCTTTATAGCTACATGATGATGGAGTTTTCTTCCATATGCATAGACATAAATGCCAGGACACAGCACGAGATCCTGGTGTTGAGTGTTGACAATGAAGAGGGCTATTCAACACAAGATCCGGAAATGGTTTCCCTTTCTTCTCTTCCACTTTTGTTCTGTTGTGGAATGTTTTTTGGCAAAAGGATTGGTAATGCCTTTTTTGGAGTGATGTTGCTATGCAATTCGATAAAAACCGAGATTGGCAATTCTCTTTATTGATGTACATGCTGCACGCTGCAGCAATCAAGACTGGGAACTTTGGCACTACCGCACTTTCAGCACAACTTCTACATACTAGAGAACACCATTGATGAAAATGAGCAGAAGGCTTAAGGCGTCAATTGAAAGCATCCGCATCGTGGCTCACCGTAGCCGCGGTGGAGGAGGAAGTTGAACGTATGCCGGTCGCAAGCGTAGCTGAACCGCGCCGGAGCGCCGCCGGTGCCGGGGCCGGCGGAGGAGCCGGCGGGTAGTCTCTGCAGGCACTGCGTGGCGATGGCCGGGAAGTTGCCGGTGAACTCGGTGTACTCCGCCAGCACAGCCGTGCCCCGCGCCACGAACGCGTAGATCAGCCACTCCGCCTTGCCGCCGCCGCCCTCCCCCGCCTCCTTCCCTCCGGGCGCCGGCGGCGACATCGGATCAGGACAGGGCCGCTCGCCGCCCGCTGGCGGATCTCGGATTCTTGGCAAGATCGGGAGGGAAGGGTCGAGGAAAGGTGGAGGGCGGTGATTCCGGCGGTTTCTTGGTGCCGGGGGAAGAGTATCTGCGAGAGCGAGCTCGTGAGTGTGCAGTGGCGAACGCTGTCACTAGTCAGTGGCTGATCTCAGTGATCAGTGCTGGAGTAGGAATGCGTGCTGCCTGCCAGCGTACGGCCAGCCTTTTCTAGTTGCTCTTTTGCACTTTCGTGCAGTCGTGCTGGACTGGACTGGCTAGACTCCTCTTCCTTTGTTCGCCACCTTTGTCGTGCACTCTCTAATCCATTTCACTTTGGCCGCTCTTTGCCACATTATTTGCGCCAAACTTGTCTCCCGACACTTCTATAGAGAAGTAGTTTAGTTCCAAAGACTTCTCCAAAAATTCACTATTGCTCTACTCACAAAACATGCTTTTCATAAAAGTATTTCTCACTTTTTTCTTAACTAAACTACTTCAAACTATAGGAGCGTCAGACACTTTTAGCCTTTTAGGATAAAGAAACATGTATGTGAAATCTATAGTTTTGACATGGCATACTGATTTTTCATTGTAAGTATAACAACCACATTAGCATAATCATCTTTTTTTTTTACTCCCAAGCACCAAATCATATAGTGCATGATTCTACAACATGCCTTTTTTTAATCTCAGCATCATAACTCGTAATGACACTCACTGATCCTCGAAAAAGTGAGAATGTTTTCACACCGGTTTCTACCAAGCATCATGTGAAATCTTAGCGTCATCTTGCAATAAATTTGCTATGTTCTTATAAGAACGATTACTTGAAAAACAATGTTTACAACGTACTATTTGCTTACATTTGTTTGTGCCATACGACATCAATGGTTTAACTGTGGATTTATCCTTATAAGAAGCTCAATCGCCAAAGATGAAGGAAAGGAGAAGGATGTTGTGCTGAAAATAACTACTTACGAAGGTGTATGGGTAAATAGCGTCTTTAGGAAACATTTTATGAACTCCTAAAAGATAGTATATGCTATTTATCTATTGAACTCAGTCTGATTCTAATTTGTTTTTTTCTAGTTTTTTAAAGCAGGTTTATACTTTTCTTTTTGCTAAAAACCTAACCTTGAAAAATTCAGAAAAGAAAAGAGAAAACAACCTTCCAAGCCGAACTCCGAACAGACAGGCCTGCCATTTGACCATTTCCAAAGCCCAAACGGGCAAACCCGCCCTGTACCCCAGCTAGGGTTTTACCAATCCTTCGCCAATGGCGGCGGCGGCGGCGAAGCGGCCGCCGGCGGTTCGCCGCCCGCTCCTCGCCGCTTCCGCTCTCCTCCGCTCCCACCGCCACCTCTCGTCCCCGAGTCCGCCGCCTCCACCTCACCATCCCAATCCCCTCACCTCGGAGCTCCTCCGCCTCCTCTCGGCCGCCCCCTCCTGGACGCCGGACCTCGCCGGCGCCATCTCCTCCTCCCTCTCGGCCGCCCCGTCCTCCGCGGCCGATGCCGTCATCCCCGTCCTTCGCTCCCTCAAGAACCCCTCCGTCGCCGCCCCATTCTTCCTCCTCGCGTCCTCCGCCGCCACCCCGCACCCGCTCCCCGCCGACGCCTACAACGCCGTCCTCCCGTTCCTATCCCACGACCTCGCGGCGCTGGAGAAGGTCCTCGAGGAGATGAGCGCCCTTGGGTACGGCGTCCCCAACCCCGCCTGCGCCGACCTCGTCGCCACCCTCGTCCGCGCCCGCCGCCTCGACGACGCCGAGCGCGCCGTTGGGGTCATGCGGCGGCTCAAGTTCCGCCCGGCGTTCTCGGCGTACACCGTGCTGATCGGCGCGCTGGCGGAGGCGAGGCGGCCCGAGCGCGCGCTGGAGCTACTGCGGCAGATGCAGGAGGTTGGGTACGAGGTGGGCGTGCCTCTGTTCACGACTCTGGTGCGGGCGCTGGCCCGTGAGGGGCGTGTCGAGGGCGCGTTGGAGCTGGTGGACGAGGTTAAGGGGAGCTGCCTTGAGCCGGACATTGTCCTGTACAATGTGTGCATTGATTGTTTCGGGAAGGCTGGGAATGTGGACATGGCCTGGAAATTCTTCCACGAGTTGAAGGCACAAGGGCTGAAGCCGGACGACGTCTCGTACACAAGCATGATTTGGGTATTGTGCAAGGCAGGGAGATTAAGTGAGGCTGAGGAACTGTTTGGTCAGATGGAGGCAGAAAGAGCTGTGCCTTGTGCGTATGCGTATAATACTATGATTATGGGTTATGGATCTGCAGGCCGATTTGAGGATGCCTATAAGCTTCTTGATCAGTTAAAGGAGAGGGGTTGTATTCCATCCGTTGTGTCATTTAATTCGATTCTCACTTGCCTTGGGAAGAAGAGGAAAGTTGATGAGGCACTGACCTTGTTTGAGGCCATGAAGAAGGATGCGGAGCCAAATTCCTCGACATATAACATCATCATTGACATGCTTTGCATTGCTGGAAAGGTTGAGGAGGCATATAAAATACGGGATGAGATGGAGCATTCTGGTCTGTTCCCTAACTTGCTGACAGTGAATATAATGGTTGACAGGTTGTGCAAGGCAAAGAAGCTTGAGGAGGCCTATAAGATTTTTGAAACTGCAAGTCAGAGGGGTTGCAATCCTGATTCTGTGACATACTGTTCTCTTATTGATGGATTAGGAAAGAAAGGAATGGTTGATGACGCTTATAGGTTATTTGAGAATATGTTAGATGCAGGCCACAATGCTAATCCTGTTGTATATACATCCTTGATAAGGAATTTCTTCATGCATGGGAGGAAAGAAGATGGACACAAAATCTTCAAAGAGATGAACCGTCGAGGATGCCGGCCTGATCTGACCCTACTCAATACATACATGGATTGTGTTTTCAAAGCTGGTGATGTTGAAAGGGGAAGAGCAATATTTGATGACATAAAGGGTTATGGCTTCCTTCCTGATGTCCGAAGTTATTCCATTTTGATTCATGGTCTCACGAAAGCTGGCCATGCTAGAGAGACTTCCAACATTTTTCATGCCATGAAGCAGCAGGCTTTTGTTCTTGATGCTCGGGCGTATAATGCTGTTGTTGATGGGTTCTGTAAATCTGGTAAGGTGGACAAGGCCTATGAAGTTCTTGAGGAGATGAAGGTGAAGCGTGTACCTCCTACAGTTGCTACATATGGATCAATTATTGATGGTTTGGCTAAGATTGACAGGTTAGATGAGGCTTATATGCTTTTTGAGGAAGCAAAATCAAAAGGAATAGAGTTGAACGTTATTGTGTATAGCTCCCTCATTGATGGGTTTGGAAAGGTTGGTAGGATAGATGAAGCTTATTTGATATTAGAAGAGATGATGAAGAGGGGTTTGACTCCAAATGTTTACACATGGAATAGCCTTATGGATGCTTTAGTGAAAGCTGAAGAAATCAATGAAGCTCTTATTTGTTTCCAATCAATGAAGGAAATGAAATGTTTACCAAACACTTATACATACAGTATTCTTATAAATGGCCTTTGCCGCACACAGAAGTACAATAAGGCTTTTGTGTTCTGGCAAGAAATGCAGAAACAGGGATTGGTTCCTAATGTTGTGACTTACACAACCATGATTTCTGGGCTTGCAAAGGTAGGGAACATAACGGACGCTTGCAGTCTATTTGAGAAGTTTAAGGCTAATGGTGGAACCCCCGATGCAGCAAGTTTCAATGCTCTTATAGAGGGAATGAGCCATGCTAATAGAGCAATCGAGGCATATCAGGTATTTGAAGAAACTCGATTACGAGGATGTAGAATCAATGTAAAGGCATGCATCAGTCTTTTAGATGCTTTGAACAAAGCTGAATGTCTTGAGCAGGCTGCTGTTGTGGGTGCAGTTTTGAGAGAGATTGCCAAGTCCCAGCATGCTGCAAGATCCTTGTAAAATTCAGTTTTGCTGATCCTTATCTTTACAGTGTTGTCATTATGAAGTTATAGCACAGAACACAACATCAGCCAAATTGATCTGGCTTGTTCATAGTTCATAACTGTTTAACTGGTTGATAATAAGATGTTTTGAGATTACTGTAACCCAACGTTAAGATTCTACGATTTGGGTGTGAACGTTTTGTCAGGAATTTCTTCTAAAGCTGATAATTGAAAGGTCTGAATCTCCAGATCTTGGCCAGTAACTAGGAGAATAATATCAGTGTCTTGCTCCATTGCTACTTGGTAGCTTCAGATTTACGAACTGATGATTGTTCTCTGAGATATCCAAGAATCCCTGGCTCAGCATGTTGATTTAGAAGTTTAAATGAATCTTCAAGACAGGTATTTGTTTATGTAGCTAGCCCTCAATCAAAGAATTCATTAATTTCCAATAACTGTGATTCCCCAATGCTCCTGTATTGAACTGGTTAAGGAGCATTGGTTTCCCCTTATGTTTTTAATTCTTTTATCTCCAGGGCATAGCGTTGCTGCACAAACTTGTTCATAGTATTCCTTTATGTTTCTTGTCTATGTTCAGCCATTTGGCTATCTGGAATGATGACAGTTAGCCAAATCATAGTATGGTACTATGGTGACTTTTAGACTATTCTTCATCAGTTCTCTTGTTCTTTTTTCTTTAATTTTGTTTTTGCAGTACCAAGCACAGTGTTAGGACTCAAGACTTGAGTGGAGTTGAACTTTGCGCCAGATGATAAAATCTGAAATTATTATGTCTCTGTCTGCCCAAAATTTTCTGGCACCTATTGCTTCAGAGTTCAGACATGTTACCTCATCCCAATTCAGAAATGCCATGATGGTTTGATTTCTTTTTTTATACTTTCAAAAATAGAAATGCAGGATACCTGTTGTTTTTCTAGTATCATGCGATCATGCCCAGTTCTGAAATGCCACAATGGTTGGATTTTTTTTCTCTGCTTTCTGAACCATAAAATGCACTATTGCTGTGTTACTTTTTGTCTGTACAGATTACTGTTAAACATTTGTTACATTTTTTTTGCTATAATCAAGGTATTTAGGGGCTCATCTTCTGCCATCTAGAACACAATGCCTTTTTTTTTTCTCTTGTAAAAGAAGAATGCTGTCATATTCTTTTATGTTATCCTGTCAGATTTTTTATTTAAGCATTATGATTTATGCTTGATAACTTTTAACCTGGAATGATGAAAGTTAGCCAAATCGTATACTGATGTGCTCCTCCAGGTTCATTTTGGTCTGTGCACTTGGTGAAATTTTTTTTCCAAGCACAAGATGAGATGACTGGAGTTGAAGTTTGCATCAGTATGTGATGATAAAAACTGAGATTGGTTACTTACTGACCAGAAATATCCTTGAGCTTGAGATAAATTTTTGCCAATAGAGAAATGTGTAAGATTGCAGTCATAATAAGTTTTCTCCATGATTAGTTTGCGGAGCATGTCTTGGGCATTTTGATCAAGTGATATGTTTGGTACTGTGATGGCTGTCGTTCAGTTGGAGCTTTGAAATCATACATTTGTTTTTTTGGAAGTCAAGCACCCACTTGTTTAGTTGGGTAGTAATATGGAATCGTTGTGATTTTTTTTTTGAAAAGAAATTATCGATGTTTTTCTGAATTTCTTTGTTCAGATTTGTTCTATTATTGAAGTAACATAACTGAGGAAAGTATTACTAACTATGAACAGAGGGAAAAATATCACATTTATTTTCAGCGGAAATGTGTGTTTTCTTTTCTGAATTTCTTGTCCAGTACTTTTAGTCTTTTAGAGGGCATTCTTCTTTAGTATACTGATTGAAGTTGAGTTAAATGATTATGCATCAATCAATCAATCAATCACATCACCATTTTGTTCAGGGAGTTTTTTCATCTTTGGTTTGACAGTTATGTGAGATTTTTGGCGATTTTCGTTCACATTCGTTTCCATGCTGTAATTCGTTCTTAACAGTTATATCTACTTCCACTCTTTCCAGGCTCACAGTAAATCGGGGGTAGCTGATTCCCTCAAGGGGGAAGACGAGAACAAGTGATGGGGACCTCATTGTTTACCGTGTCCTCCGTTCTGGGACTTTTTTCTTTTGGAAAAGAGACACGCTTGCGGACCCATAGGACATTCAAAGCTAATTTGTGGTTTCTGGAAGCGTGTCCGCGGAGCATGGTGGGACATGAAAGCAAATTTGATAGGACATGAAAGCTAATTTGTGGTTTCTGGAAGACAGGAGGGTTAGAGTAACCACTAAACCAAAAGAAGTGCTCCGAGCAATCTCCTTGTCGTGTGGGTTGTCTTCATTCAAACAAAGGTTTGTATGAGTACGCAGCTGTGTGTTTGTAGCGTCGTTACTGAAAAAGTAATATATAATATATTGCATTCTTCATGGTGATCCAACACTGTATGCCCGCGGCAAGTTGGTATTTTTGTGTTAAAAAATTAAAACTGTCTTCATCCAAACAAAGGGTTGTATGAGTACGCTCCAGCTGTGTGTTTGTAGATAGCGTCGTTACTAAAAAAGTAATATATAATATATTGCATTCTTCATGGTGACTCAACACTGTATGACCTGTGAAAGTCGGTATTTTTGTATTAAGCCATGGATGGTTGGGTTCCATGTAGAATGGGTGGGATTGAGTCTATGAGTAGTCCAAACTAATTCATGGCTAACCGAACAAGGCCTAAGAGCATCTCAGTGGGAGCTTTTAAATGGGCTCCTACTCTAAATTTTAGGAGCCAAAGCAAAAAAAACCTTCTCCAATGGGGCTCTTAAACTCTCTCCTATTTTACATGCCTTCCCAAATTTCTCCTCCAAGCCCCTAGATTT
The DNA here is from genome assembly GCA_015342445.1 of Digitaria exilis. NCBI lineage: Eukaryota > Viridiplantae > Streptophyta > Magnoliopsida > Poales > Poaceae > Digitaria > Digitaria exilis. The sequence continues at coordinate 2,625,366 of JACEFO010001972.1, read as the reverse complement.
GGGAGCCTCCCATCCTCCCTCTCAAACTATGGATCCTACCATTTTTCATGCCTCACTGGTGTACCGGGTCTCTCGGGTGAGAGCCGAGTATCCTAACCAGCTAGACTACAACGGAACCGTGCTAGCTTTGGCGTGACATTTCTTGTATTGTCTCGCTTCCCTTTTTAGTTAATTTCAGCCTCATCTTGACACAGACCATTTCGTGCGAGTGCTATGCAAAGCAACATGGCTTCCTCTCCGCCTGAGAGCCCCCTGCAGCTTCCTCACCGACATGATGTGGCTTTAACAACATGAGCCAAGACTCCCCATTATGCTATCAGATAGTTTCTGCTTTTGTTTTTCTTGGAACCTCTCATAGTCTCGTTCCCCTGCTTAACATGGAACTCATTTTAAGCCCTGATAAAAAACATTCTAAATTTTGTATGCAACAAACATAATTCAATTAAAAATTAGCGTTAAACACACATATAACATAGCTGAAATTAACTTCTCTGAACTTTACACCATTTGAAAATATAGTACAACACCATTGAGGCCGGAAGAAAACACCATTGGGAAATTTGAACTTGAACCGTGACACTGGAGCATCATAATAAACTTGAAGCACAAATGTTGATCCCATTTATGGCATGCACTATCAAGTTTCGAGATATTGTGCATTATGTAGTTTTTTTTCTTATGCACATAGATTAGTATCTTAGCAGCTGATCATGCATTCGCCATTTGAACAGAACCTCCGTATCTCCCATCAACAGAAGAGTCACCTGCTTCTGAGCTTGTTGTTTTCTTTCCTTTACGCCTTCTAGCATTTTGAGCCCAGTTGACAAGGCCCTCAGATACATTATCGTCGAATATGGCTTTCTTGAATGAATTTCCCATCTTTGAAAACAAGGAACAAAGGAAATTTAGCATTAGATTTGAGCCCAAAAGTTGTGGTAGACCATTGTTAGCACTCAGTGATATGGCTACAATGTTTGAAGATTTGTGTATGGAGGAAAAAAAAAGATATAATACACGACTTCTGCAGTAGTAGATGCACTTTTCCCATGACTTGCCAATATATACTTCTCCAATATGACAGCTTCTGGTGTTTACTATGGGGAAGTGCCAATTTGATGTATATTTACCAATGGCTAATTTTTTTTTGTAAAAACTAAAGATATTTGTTCACTGGGCGTCAGTTAACAAACTGAAATATAAAACACTACTTACATGAGAGACTATAGCGTAGAGTGGAAGCGTGCTATAAGCACAAAGGAGTTGACTGACCACACTGGAAAAACATATAAATAAGATACATGAATTCTATGTTAATGTAAAGTGGTTTCACTGATAATATAAACCTTTGTAGAGGGTATACCTTATTACAAGTCGAGCAATAACATATGATGGTCTTCCCATAATGCATGAACTAAATCCATATGTTACCTGCAAGGTTTGATGAACAATAGGGTGAGCCTGGCATGCTTTATCAAGAATTTATCATGCCAAATACAAATAAAAGGTCTTAAAAGTAAAGCCGGCAGTGATAGTTTCGTGTGATGTTAACATTTGATTGTGCTAGTTATGTGTCAATATATACTTAGCATGGTAGATCTGAATTAAAGTGAAGATAGTATATAAACTGCTGCTAACTGTATGTACTCTCATCACCATTTCCCAATTTTCATAATTTAGGTAAGAGTGGCCCATCAAATCCTTTATCCTAGTAACAACTGTCCTAAAGATAATATGATTTCGGGTGGGGGAGCTACTAGATTTGATCCTTACCAGCAGCCAAAAAAAGAATGCAATCTCAAATGCATTTTGGAACAGAACAATATGTATTAAGTGGAGGACTAATTTAGGTCGGCTGAACCAAAAGAAATCATCTGAAGGAGTGACAGCCACATCCCCTTCTATTGCTGTATGCTTCTGGGCAACTTCGACAGCCAACTCAGTAATGATATGTTCCATCTTACTTCCAACCACAAGTAGCAGCTGCAAATTTTAAAAAAACTATATGTGATATAATTTACAGATTAAATGATATTTGTATAATACTATTCTTATTATGTGGAGACCCTATAAAAATAGTAATAGCCTGCATTATTTATACATATAGTTAACAACAATATCAAGTCCAATAACCCTCATTTACTCAGAAGTGATAGACGTGTGGATGTATTAAATTTGTATCTTGACAAAGGATATTGTTTACTTACGATGAAAGGGGCCAATGATAACCATATGTAGACATACCATCCTAAATCAACATAACCAAAGAGTTGCATTAGTTCTCCGAATGATAAGCACAATTTACACAATTGTGAGTAGTGTATAAAGTATATGTACAGATTTGACATGTATGTGGTCCTAATAATCCGAGTACGCTTGAACAATTTATGTACGTAAGGTGCAAACTTTTAAATATAAATGATCAACATTGATTTGAACCATGTTCCTCCGCTCCTCCCTCTACCGGAACTACATTCTAGATAACTTTTAAGCACATATGGCTTGTAAATGAGAACCTTTATAATAGTGAGAAGTTCAGAAGTCAGGAATAAACTGTTACATCTCTACATGTTATGTATTTACTTACATGTGGGTCAACTATACTTATATATAACAACCGTCTAATATATTAAATTAATGCATCAGATGTCTGATATACACTTCATCAAAGTAGACCCAAAAGTGGTGTCTAAAGTAGATACCGCATGTTGAACTGTAGCAATATATAGTAATAAAACTGAAATGATATTTTGAAAGATAGAAATTATACCATGAACATTAAGTAATAAAAATACCACTAGCAAAGCCCAAAGGTACCAACTGCGGAAGGGAAACATTTGCGTCATGTTTCAACATTACTGATATACCAACAAACTATATTAAAAAAACAGATATTTTGACAGCAATAGCTCAGGCATTTACCTTATACCAACAACTTTCTTGAAATCAGCCTCAAATGCTCTAATCATGTACTTGTAAAAATTGAATTTTGGATGCCCCTTGCAATGTTTCTGCCGAGAAATCAACAATATATGTTTACTATTATATGATATACTATGAAATTGGTAAGGTGTTTGATGAAAGTATGTATCAGATGATTACCATGACGAAGCCAAGTCGCATGGCTGTGTAGTCTTCCTTAGTGACTGAACCATAGAATTGCTTGAAGAAAGACCTCTGATTGAATTAAGATATATGTATTAATTTTATTTATTACATAGATGTTTACTAAAATTGGCATCACGTTAGTACCGGCCGGTACAAAACGCATGGTGCGTGGTCGTGCCGCGTGGCCCGCCATTTGTACCGGCTGTTGTTATCAGCCGGTACTAAATGCATCAATTAGTACCGGCTAGTGCAGCCGGTACTAATGGGCTGAAATTTCTAAATGTTTGAGGCACAAAAGAATAAATACCATCCAGCCAAGTATATGCCAACGTTTTTCATGCCCTTTAAAATGATCTCGGATGAATTTGAATTCTTGAATATGTTTGATCATTTGAGGATCTACAGATTTTGCCCCAGTGGCATGTAACAATAAGTTTATATTAGTGAAACAATGAAGTTATTAATTAATAAAACTTTGAAGCACATGGTGTATCGTATATACCACTTTCGTTATTGAGTTGGATCTCTTCTTCCCAACGTCTCCAATTTCTTGTCTGCATGACAATGAAATCTTAAGCAAAGTGGAACAGGATAGGTTATTATCTATACCAAAATGAAAGTTCTGATACCTGTGCGATTCCAAGAATAGCTGTAATAACACTGAGAGCCACATGTGTGACTGCTAAGACAAAGATAAATATGTGCAACTGGTGTATAGCTTCAACTGAAATAATTGGAACTTTACCCTGTACACAAAATGCGAAAATTCAAGTGGCATGAGAGACAAAAGTTGAATATTTCAACCAAATTACCAGGTAAATAATATGATATTATAAATGGTATGGTTTTTCTTAATCTAGTTAAAAAAGTGGTGAACTAAGTCAAACGGTATATATTGTTCTTTTTTCCTAAAAAGAGATTATTTCTCTAGAATTAGTTATAAAGTTTGGGATGACATAGGTTGTACCACTACCAGTACCAGAAACAAGAGCAATCCTGTCGGTTTATCGATCTTTGTCCAAAAACGAAAAATCTACCAGAAGTTTTTATTATTTTGTGTTTGAAAAGTAATTACAATATCATGGAAGAAAATACTTTTGGAGGAAAATTATGTAAATTATTTTCTAATAAAGAAGATGTAGGTGGCCAACCTAAGAATGGCTTGACAGCATAACTATATATTTATCTATATAATTTATAATTAACAACTCGGACCCACCATACTCACTCAAAATTTCAGATCAGCCTGGGAAGTCAAATTCCGGAGGGCAAAAGAAAAAAAGAAAGAAAGAGCCGATACCTTTTTCTGGCAGTAATCATTGGCGGCACCTCCTCCAGCCAGAAGTCTCCGCGCCCCACCCAGCGCGCCGGTGAACATGGCGGCACCGTACTTGGCACCAGCATTCTCCGACGCTGGCAGCGGGCAGGGAAGCATATGGTGCACGATGCTCTCCTGGACGCATATCTTCTGCGCCGGGCCTTGGAACACGCTGAGCAGCAGGGATATGAACCCTAGCAGCATGAGCTCTGCACCACCCACCCCAATTGTCAGCCTTATTAGTTACTCACTACATTCCAAATAATTAGTCATCCTGACATTTTACTAGATTCATTGATGATGTTATGAATTTAGACAACTATATGTCTAGGTTTATAGAAGCTGTCATAAATTTAGACACCCAAAATGGCACTCAGGATGACTAATAATTTAGAACAGAGAGAGTATTACCAATCGTCACATACATACGGGAGTGAAAAATACAATAGGATGAAAATGCATGGTGTCCAACCTTCTTTAATCTTGAGGAGGGCATCATACAATGGCTTCTTACTGCCTTTCTTCAGCCTCTGTTAATAAACCATTAATGGAAGATGTTTTTAGCACATATATATATGCACACCTTCTTGAGGTGAAAAAAATGAATGTTTTTAATTGCAGGCTAATAAGCCTCTTAGCTATTGGTCTCTGAAAAAGCTAAGAGAAGCTATAGCCACAACCAGGGGTGGATCTAGAACATCTACCCATTGGTTTCACTAAGCTGTAATTGTGCACTACCTTTAATAATTATCTACTACAATAGTGGTGTTACAGTGGTAATTTTGTGGAATTATTGGTGTCCTAGGACACCACTCTATTCAACGTGGCTCCGCACCTGGCAGCAACTAAGTCATTTAGCGGAAATAAAAAAATCCAAGGACTTAATCATAAGGGTACATCATAAAAGAAATACTACAACATAATAGAACAGGGAGACTTATCGGAACCAGAGGGTTGCATTGCAACATCATCATCATCATCTTTTGACTTGGATGATGAAGTTACATGTTGCATTGAATCATCACGCATCAAAGACTCCAGAGTCCTGATTCTCTAAAAGGATGTCCATTTAGCAGATATAGCCGGCTAAAAGGATGTCCATTTAGCAGATATTGCCGGCTATTAGCCCTCAAGCTAACTATGAAGTTAAAAGTGTGATCTCCTAGCCGCAACATTTCCCAAGAGCTATATCCGGCTATAGCTGCATCTATAGCTGGTTTAAAACATTGAAAAAAAGAGAAAGAAATAACTGCTATGCAGCTAACGCACCTTGCCAAGGCTGTGGAGCAGGCGCTCGAAGACTAGGGAGATGACAATGATGACGCAGCAAACGGCGGCGACGATCCATGTGGGTGTGTACTCCAGCGTTATCTCCGCCCCGCCATCGGCTGTGGCTCCTCCTCCAGCCATGGCCAAAGGCCAACCACTCTTCTTCCGACGACCTGTTTGCTAACCCTCCTTGCTGCTTATATGTTCTTGGTCAAGAATCCAGCAGGTATGTACAATATGACTCTGCAGCAACTAACCCTGCATCGAGCTACATGTCTATTTATTGTCGTGGTGTGTCGATCGATGGCATGGATTGACTGGACAGCAAGGAGCGAGACATGGTGAGCTCGTTCTAGGCACCAGCTGCTGCCTTATTGGCCAAAATGTGCATTGTTTTTAGCCCTTTGGACAGGACTCGATTTTTTTTATACAAGTCAACAGCCTTCCCGATATGTTAGAGATGAACAGCTACCCCTAAGCTAGTTCGCAGGCTACTTGTTCAAATAAAACGCGTAGTGAAAGGCTTGTCTTTGCAGTAGAATTATCTTCATTATTATTATTATTATTAAAAAGTCGTCCCAGGTGCGTCTGGTGAAGAGCACAACGGAATGAATTCGCTGATGCACACAAAAGAAATGGATGATTTGCTTATGGATCACCTTAATGTGATCATGTCAACATCAAAGAAATGGTTTTATCGAGCTCGATCTGCCAGGTCGTCAATGAAATACAAATTTTAAAAAAATGTTACAATCGTGCAGGCACATGTGGATTGCTGATCTCTTGCATGAGATAATTTATGCGATAGACGAACTGTTTGGTATCCAACTTGACAGGAAAAGGACAAAATAAGTCAGCATGGGCTTATCGTTGTCAACGGACATAATTAGCCGAAAATACGATCCCTACCGATGTCATTTGTGGTGAAACACGTACGAGCCAACAACAATGCAATTAGCCCCACAGTATTATATATCCACTGGCATGGTTACATTTTCGT